>CM023863.1:32202293-37189793 GCA_013389735.1 Phaseolus lunatus | reverse complement strand
TTAAACCTTACTTTAAAGATCCTTTATTCTCTGCTTTTCACTATGTTTTAGTTATCAATCTTGGTGGAGTCAGTTGAGAAAATTAATCCTCTTAACTTATTCTAGTATATACTGAATTTATGTTCTGTTTGGATAACTTGCATTAGGCCCGTAAATCTTAAAGCTTATCCAGACGGTGGGGAATAAAATTCTAAAAGTTGCTTGGAAAGCAAGCAATTAAGGTAAGGGAAACTAAATTTAATTTTTTTATAGCACCCTAAGCTAGAAAATTTTGGATGTGGAAGGGACGTGGTCCCAATATTCAATTTCTCTTACGGGGATGTTGTTTGTTTATATATTAGGTTGTTTGTTTATATATTATTTAAATTTGTGGAAATATTAGGTTTTGATGATTTAGTATTTAAGTGTTGTTTTTTTATGTCAAATAGACTTTTGAATATTTTGGATTAAGTTTTGAATGATATTATATGATGGAAATGATATGGAATTGAATTCATACATTTAGGATAATGTATGGACTGATGTTTGCCGTGTGTTAAGTATTGATGCCTATGTGGTAACAGAGATCTCCGAGTTTCACTGATGATTTAAGTCACATAGACTAAGATATCAGGTGGTGAGAAGCTGATGGAGGAGTTCATGCACACTGTGACATATGAGATGCATGACTTGAGTTGTATTGAACTTACCTTGACCCTTTCCGTTGGATTCGCTGGTAATCTTTAGATCAGGTGTTAGTCTCTAGTGGAACTTACTTAATATGAGTCTTCCGAAAGACGTTGTTTGTTGAATATCTTGGATGTGTAGATCTATGTGAGATCTACGTGATTGTTTTATGTTGGGTTTTGAAGAAGATTGAATAATTGAGAAATTAATCCATGTAACTTTATTTTCTCTTTTGATTTAATTGTGTGTATTATAAAACTTTATTCTCACTAGCTTACCCTTGTTTTTCTTGTTGTGTTTGAACTGCGATGACTGTACTACGTACACGAGCAGATGATAATACATGTGTAGGAGGTCCTTGAAGGTTTTAGGATGTTTTAAACTTTATATTGTAAATGTTTGTATTTTATAAGTCGTAATCTTGTAATATTCATGTTTTGAAATACTCCAAATTTATATAATAGTACTTGTATTGTAATAATTAGAAGTTTTTTTTTTTTTTGGTGTTACATTGAGTACCTATAAAATATTCCAATGCTCAAATTAAATAAGATTAATATGATTAGTTTAATCCAGAGTTGATAAAAGTCTATTCTTATTTATACGGTTTCCATAGATCGTATTGAGTGAAATGATCCAAACCAGGCCCAATAAACATTAACGTTGCTTTATTATCTCTAACTAGGATTAGCGTCATTAACTTGTGATATGACGTGAATGATAATTTTTTCAAAAGTTCATCAGACCAGATTGCTGGTCGGATTTTCAGTTTCATGTACTAACATTCTTCATTGAAATAGTATGTTATTTTTCATCATTCAATATCAGAGTGTTCATTACACAACCATAAATAAGTTATCTATTTTATATTTAAACTATAGAGAATAAAATAGTAACGAAACATATATATATATATATGAAGAACTTTTTGAATCATACAAATTCTTTAATAATGTAAAGAATTAGTTTTGTTATGAACTACTTTGATTTATGGAAGAATAATAGACTTAATCTTTTAAAAGATTCTAACAATCATCTTTTTATCAGAGGAGGAGAGAAGATTTTAATATTTACATTATATTCTATTTCTAGAATATATCATTTTTATATTTTATTATTAATAAATTAATATTACAATATATTTTACTAAATAACAACATTTTCTATTTATTATTTATTAGAAATTCAATTAGAAATCACAATAAAATTTGTAACAATATTTATTGTTTTCTTTTACTAACAAATCAATAAAAAATGCAATATATTATATTTATATATATTTTTTGTTTATATTTTTTTTGCTCATAATAAAATATGAAAATAAAGAAAAAGTAAATTTTGTTAATGCTCTTTATATCAACTTTTAAGAAAAATGGCTGTTCAAAGAATAAAAAAAAACATATACATCTTTCGAAAATAAATAGAAATAATAAAAATTTATAATTGACAAGAAATCTAAAATCACAATTGAATAATATAATATATTTTTATTTGAAAACACAACGAACTTATATAGTATTATCAACTACTAACTTACTTTTTAACTAAAAGATACCTTAGCACCTAGTTTTGCAAAACAAACTATAACTAGAATCACAATCTAAAGAGGAGCTCGAAAGATAAAACCAAGAACAATCTAAAAATAGGAAAAAGCAAATTAGGATTTGAGTTTTGGTTTAGTGATATAATGTGCTTAAGTACATTTGGTATATTCATACATTTAATTCAATTATATATCTTTCTCTAATTCAAAATTATCTCGTTATTTTAATAGAAGAATTAGAATATTTATTTAAAATAATAAACTATCTAATACTAATAGAAAGTCATTCAAAATTAGAAAAAAAAAAAATAATTAATTACTATATTATTAAATTAGATAATATTTTATAAACTAATAAAATTATTGATATATAAATTAGTTTTTATTATTGATAAATAATTTTTAAATTGATATTTAATTAGTTACAAATGTTTTGACTATAATTTATTTAGATCCTAAATTTGATAGCTAAAATTTTGGTAGTAATTAGATATCAATTTAGAAATTATTTATTAATTATAAAAAAATATTAATAAATTTTTTTAGCCTCTAAAATAATATATAATTTAATTAATATAACAACTAATTATTTTTAATATCTAAAATTAATTTTTATTTCATAATTTACTTGTAATGATAGGAATAAATAAATAACATGTACGGTTGTTTTTTAAATCAATTTTTTCTTCTATTATCATATTTCGTTTTCACAACAAACTAATGACGAAGGTGGTTACTTAATCTTATTTTATTATATCTATCTAATGAACTTTTAATACTATTTTTTTGGGTGATCATGGTATTAGTGTAAAAATGACTGGTAACAAAGTTTATGATAAAGATTATGATATAATAGTTGTAATTATTATAAAAATAGTGATGATGATAAAAGTGGAGTTACCAATGGTAGTAGTAACACTTAAATAATAGTTCTTATGATAAAAATGATACAATAATAATAATAACAACAATAACAATTATGGTGACAAAGAATTTAACAAAAATGATAAAAGAGATATTTATTATCACAACAACTCTAATGACATTAATAATAAAGGTGGAAGTTACGATGAAGATGACAATAATGATGAAAGCAATGCATATGAGGGTTGATGACTAAAAGTCGTGAGTGATAGACTCCTTCCTCTTCAATGTTGTTCTTCAATTGAGGGTATGTAATTGAAGTTGCAAAAAGTTGTTGGAGGAAGATTTTGGTGGGACTAGGATTGGAAAAGGGACAACGTTTTAAAAGAGAGGCGAGGATAATTCTTACCGGAAAGACATTAGGTTTTAGTCAAAACTATTAGACTAACATAAAGATGACTCAAGAACAATTAATGACTAAATGTGGATAACATTTCAATATTCATTCAAAAGTGAAATTACAAGTGATGTAGGCTTTTTATTCGTAGTCAAAGGATCAACCAAACACGAGAAGGTAAAATGAAAGGGAAATTTGAATTCAAACTTTCTTTAAATGTGACGCATGTGGATCAAATGTCACTTGTCCACTTATGCTTTTCACATTTGAGCATGTCTACAAGCTTAATCTGCTTGTAGACTCCTAATCAAGACTCTAAGTCTTTGACCTTTTTATTTTGTGGATGTTGTGGCTAATTAGGTTTCCACCGATGAGAGTGATGAGAATAATAAAAATAACAAGGGTGGTGACAACAATAGGGATGATAGTGATGGTGGTAACAATGATAATGTTTGTAATGGAGATTTCGTAGTGAAATAGTGATAGTGAGGTCCACTACCACATCACAATGCTTTCTATTCACACTACACTACACGAAAATTATTAAATAGAGATTAATTTTAGAAAAAAAATAATAATTAGTCACTATATTAATTAAATTAAATATTATTTTAGAAACTAAAAAAATTATTGTTATCTAAATTATAATTAGTTACCGAAATTCTAACTAACAACTTTAGAAAAATTAATTTTTAAAATTAATTTTTATTTAATAATTTTGTTATAATATCATATTTCTCCACGTAAGATAAAAAAATAATATAATGCACACATTGCCATAATAACATGATAAATAAACCATATCACGTGATTATACCAAACAATTGATCACAGTAAGATAGAGTAATTATCATATCACGTGTGACTACTAAATGAACCTCTCACCATGCATTTAGATGGGAAATTTATTTGAAATGTTTTAATTCAAATTGTTTATTTTTTTCAAATGTTTTGATCTGTTAGGACAATTCAAATTCACTTACTTTTAATTGTCTTATTTAGATATAGTATCTCAATTATCCCTAAATAAAAATATGTTAATATTAAACAATATTTAATAATTATAAAAGTATTAATTGGTGATGTTTTTCACTTAACATTGGCCAATGCTATTTTTCGAGCAAAGTTCACCAATATTTTGTTAGCTAACGTCAACAAATATTTTTTTCAATTAACATTGGTTGAAATAATTTTCAGTTGATACCCGTTACAATTATTTTAGCTGACATTAGTTAAAATTATTTTTTAAACATCCTTGGTATGATTATTTGTTTGATATACATTTCGACTGATGTTGATGAAAATTTTCCTTAACTTAAATTAACAAAAAATAATCATAGTCAAAGATATCTGAACATTTTTTCATTCAACATTAGAAAGAAATCTAATAAACTTTGAACTAAAAATAACATTAACAATATAGATTAAAAAATCATTTCAAACATCGAATAAAAAAAATCACAATTGACATTGGTAGACAAATATTAACACACAAAAAAATCACAATTAAATTCAACTAAAAATTAAAATTAGTTAATGTCAACAACAAAATGTTATTTTTAATATTGACTGAATAACACTCTTTATGTTAACTAAGAAAATATTAACCAAACCAACTATGTCAGCCAAAAATAACCATAATCAATTTTAATATGAAAGAAACTCATGCTAACAATGTTTAGTCACTGATATCTAAATAGAGGTTAAAATCACAATGTTTTAACTTTAACTAACAACACTTGAATCAAAATTATTATATAAATCGTAGTCAAATTATGAAAAGAAGGAAGATATATGTGCAAAGGAATAAAGTATGAAAACGTTTAAATTTTTACTTTTTAAAAGGAAAATATGAAATTTTATAATTTTAAATAATCAATTTAATTTTAAAATTATATATTTTTTAAATATTTTTATTCAAATAATATATTTTTATTATAAAACATTATAAATTCTTATAAAGTGAACTACTCTTTGAAAAGTATTAACTAAAAACACTATTAATATTTGCGTAATAATTAAGTATATAAATTTAAAAATAACCGGTCTTTAATTTAATTGACAGTTTAATAGGAGTGAAGATTCCGACTGGTCAGGTTCCAACTAATATTAATGGTTAAAAATAAAAAATAAATAACATCTATTGATTTATTTAAATTAAAAATGTTAAAAATATATAACCAACAACATTCCTAAAATATTTTTTAGGATGTAGATTTTTCTATAAACCTATTTAGCTAGAGGTTTTTACAAGATTGGCATGGATTTAAGGCAAAACAATAAAATTCAACTAGGCTAAATTTTATATAAAATTTATATTACTATAAAAAAAATCAACAACGGACTTAGACAAGAAATTTGTGGATTCTAATCGTTTTAATTTGAGTTTTAAATGATTTTTTAAGGGTAATTCTAAATAGTAATATCTTGAAAACACTTAATTAGGAAAATATTGATTAGGTTTGTTTAAGATGCAAAAGATAAAGTGAAGAACTGAATAGGTTCGGTTGGTTTGACATAAATTAAAATCTTATGCAGAAGCCTAAGTGAAGAGTTTCAGAGAAATGATTGAAGTATTTTTGGAAAGGAAGATACGAGAGTGGTATAATACTAGGGTGGAGTGGGGCAAAACAGTAATTCCGAGAAACAGAAAAAAGAAGAGGTTGAATTCCTTTGACCTAAATACCCTCTTTTTGTGGATAGCCCCAAACCTGTATTTCCCTTCTCAGCCCTCAGAAGCGATGCCTCTGCTACCCCTCTAATTCCCAATCTTCCCCTCCTCTCCTTACCCTTCCTCTCCTATTTCCGATTTTCTCCACTTCCCCGCCAATTTTCATCAACCTCTTTTCAAATTTCTCTTCTTTCTTTTTCAATTCACAAAACCCCTTCGATCCGCTCTCAACCCTCGCCCCACTGCCTCTGCCACCACTTCCCACCTCCCTTTTATGTTTTTCCAGTTCCTCAGGCCATGGTTTCACTCCCTTTTGGGGAAAGGTGAAAGCTTTTAGGTAATTTTATCATTATTCAGAATTTTATTATTATCAATTATCGTAGCTATCAGGGAATTCCTTTGTTTTTCAGTCATTTCATTTGTGGGTAATGGATTTGATTGTGTGTTTTCATGAAAGTTCGTCTTTTTTGTTAGTTCAGTTACCTATGATATGAATCCGCTTCACATCATATTTTCCCCCTTTACTCCCCTTTTGGGCTACTGCAGTCCAGCTTAAGTTAATTGGAGTTGTAAGCTCAACGCGTAGTTTGTTTTCTTGGATAATGTGAGTGATTTTAGTTTTTTTAGGAATGCTACACATTCTCTGCAATTAAAAGGCGTGATTTTTCGTTTTGTGGCTTAGGAATTTAGTTCGTGTAATTTGAATGTGTTTATTTATGGTTATCAATTAATGGAAGTATGAATGGAATGTTTGTGGCGTGGATAGCTGGATATCCATTCTATTTCTACTTAACCATAGATGATAGATTTGTGGGTTTGTACTCCCAATTGTGGAAATGTAGTTGTAAGCGTGTTCAGGATGAGTGCTTACAAAATTAATTTTAAATAGAATTGGTTTTTCAAAATTGATTTGGAAATGATGTGATTTATGTTTGGATTATTTATTAAAAAAGCAAGTTAGTAGTAAAACTCAGTATAACTTTTTTTATCCAACACAAAGCTATCTAAAGTTTTTTCAGCTCAAAATCAATTCTGGAAACATGTGAGCATTTACCTACAGTTGTGATAGCTGGTATTTCAATGTGATTCTCGATGATTTAACGTGAATCCAAACGCACACTAAATCAATAGTCAATGTTTCATCATGTAATTTGTGTTTTTTGATGTGTGATAGCACTTTAAGTTGCTAAGGATGGACACCGGTTCCCTGGCTTGTTTGAATTATATATTTTCTGCAGTTTTGGCGTTGGGACCTGACATGATTTGGTTGATTGTACATTTATGTATTTGAGGCAGGACATTCGAAGAAAGGATAGAAAAGTAAAAACAAGAAGAAATTATTGGTATGCTTTGTTAGCAGGATACTTGCGTGATCTTCTGTTATTTCTTTGTTTCTTTCCCGTGATGCATACAATTCAGGACTTTTAGCTTTAACATGTTGGACAGAGGATTGATGTGGTTTATCTGACTTGTCTTTTGTCATCTGTAGGATCTTGCAACAGTGTATCTGCCATAAAGCAGTAATTTGTATATCAAGCTGAACAGCAGTTCTTCTTGTTGTCGGCTTGTTGCTATATGTAGTGATTTACATCTTGATGGCTAACCACGATTTGATACTTGGTCAAAGTCACAATTTGGCTCTTGGTCACGATCAGCAATTGGTGCTGGGCCATAACCACACTTTGGGCCTCAGCCAGAACCATGCATTAGAACTAGGATCAGCCCATGAGCACCATTTAGATCTGGGACAAACCCATGATCATGAACTGGGCTTGGGACATGCCCATGATCATGAATTGGGATTAGGACAGAACCACGATCATGAAGGTGATGGTGGTCACACTTATGAGCATGAGCATGAGCTAGCCATGGATCAAAAACCCGAGCATGATGATCATGACTTGCCACTTCCTGGACAGAACGATTTAGTCCTATCTGAGAACAATGATTTGACTGTTTCAGAGAACCAAGAACTTGATGAGAACATTGCCCTGGATGTGGTTCAGAACTCAGAAATGGGAATTGATTCTGCAAATGATATGGACGTTCAACAATCACAGCTTGGGCTTGTTTCCTCGCCTCCAATAATTCAGGCTCGTACTGCAAGTCCTAGTTATGAATTGTCAGTGGGGCAAGAATTCCCTGATGTCAAGAGTTGCCGAAGGGCATTGAGGGATACAGCAATTGCTCTGCACTTTGAGATGCAGACTATAAAATCTGACAAGACCCGTTTTACTGCTAAGTGTGCTAGTGAAGGATGTCCCTGGCGCATTCACGCAGCTAAGCTCCCAGGGGTTCCAACCTTTACTATTAGGACAATTCATGAGCATCATTCATGTGGAGGAATTTCTCATCTTGGCCATCACCAAGCTTCTGTTCAGTGGGTTGCTAACTCTGTGGAGCAAAGGCTGAAGGAGAATCCTAATTATAAGCCAAAGGAAATATTGGAAGAGATTCACAGGGTTCATGGTATTACCTTATCGTACAAGCAAGCATGGAGAGGTAAGGAGCGTATCATGGCTGCAATGCGTGGATCTTTCGAAGAAGGATACCGCTTGCTTCCACATTATTGTGAACAGGTGAAACGCACTAATCCAGGAAGTATTGCATCTGTTTATGGAAGCCCAGCTGATTGTTGCTTCCAACGTCTCTTTATTTCCTTTCAAGCATCAATATATGGCTTTTTAAATGCTTGTCGGCCACTCTTAGGGCTTGACAGGACGTATTTAAAGAGTAAGTATCTTGGAACATTGCTTCTTGCTACTGGATTTGATGGCGATGGGGCTCTCTTTCCTTTGGCATTTGGAGTTGTTGATGAGGAGAATGATGATAACTGGATGTGGTTTCTGTCTGAACTTCATAACCTGCTTGAGATTCACACTGAAAACATGCCAAGGCTCACTATTTTGTCTGATAGACAGAAGGGAATTGTGGATGGAGTGGAAGCAAATTTTCCCACTGCTTTCCATGGATTTTGTATGCGCCACTTGAGTGATAGCTTCCGTAAAGAATTTAATAACACCATGCTTGTCAATCTTCTATGGGATGCAGCTAATGCTCTTACTGTGATTGAATTCGAAGCAAAAATTTTGGAGATTGAAGAGATATCACAAGATGCTGCATATTGGATTCGAAGAATCCCACCTCGCCTCTGGGCCACTGCTTATTTTGAGGGGCAAAGGTTTGGTCATTTGACAGCAAACATAGTTGAATCTTTAAACACTTGGATATTGGAGGCATCTGGACTTCCAATTATTCAGATGATGGAATGTATTAGAAGGCAGCTAATGACCTGGTTTAATGAGCGCCGTGAGACCAGTATGCAGTGGACGTCAATACTCGTACCTTCTGCCGAGAGACGTGTAGCAGAAGCTCTTGATCGGGCACGCACGTATCAGGTTCTTCGCGCTAATGATGCTGAGTTTGAAGTAATATCTCATGAAGGAACAAACATAGTAGATATAAGGAACCGTTGCTGTCTTTGCCGTGGCTGGCAGCTCTATGGTTTGCCTTGTGCACATGCCGTGGCAGCACTTCTCTCGTGCAGGCAGAATGTGCATAGATTCACAGAAAGCTGTTTCACTGTAGCAACTTACCGCAAGACATACTCACAAACCATACATCCAATTCCTGATAAATCCCTCTGGAAGGAGTCGTCTGAGGGGGATGTTAATGCTAACAAAGCTACAGAAGTTGTTATCCATCCACCTAAATCACTGAGGCCACCAGGGAGACCAAGAAAGAAGAGAGTTCGTGCAGAAGACCGTGGACGTGTTAAGCGAGTGGTGCACTGCAGCCGTTGCAATCAAACAGGACATTTTAGAACCACATGTGCAGCTCCCATTTAAGTCACTGAATAAACAAATTGGACAACCTTTAGTTATGTTATGTGCCTGGAATCCTTTATCTTATTTATTTAGGCTTCATAGCTTAGACTGAGTAAATGATCTATGTTATTTACTTGACATTAATGTGAATTAATTCGTAGTTCGTAGCAGATACTCTATATGTGTATATCATCTTCCAATAATTGGCATCGTTCAATAACGCATACAGTAATGCCATGTTTCCAATCATTTGTAGAGATGCTCCAAGGTACTGTCCCCCTAAAAAAGACACGTTCAAGGCCTCGTCATTTACTCTTCAATACTGCATCAATCAATTTCTGAACAATGTTCCTTCGCTCTCTCAATAGCTGGTTTTTGAAACCCAAATTGATAGCATTAGCTTTTTTTTTTTTTTTTACCACGAATGGATAGTTAACACGATATCACATTTCATTTTAAAGGATGAAAATTAACTTTTACATTTACTTATAAGATTCTTTTTTCGTTTCCATGTAACGTTGGTGCAAAAGATTTGAATAAGTAATGAAACATGTGGAATGATACTTCACTCATAAGAACCGATGGGTAATAATTACCCAAATTGTGTTTACACTTCTTAGGAAACATCTATTTTCATACCCTACATTTTCTCTTACATTTAATTAACAACTATACATAATAATAAAATCTTAAATTAAATTATTTAATTAAAATATAAATTAAATTATTAAATAAAAAATTAATACAAATAGTTTAAATTTTTATGCTTTGCAATCATAATTGATTTTGACTGTGCAATTACTAAAATAAGTATTTGTTATATATAATTTTTTTTCCGTAGCCATATTTTGTATTATGCTCCCTATATTGTTATTTTTAGTGAACCGGGTATTTTTACATTTAAAGTTAAAATATAATTTTTTTATATATTTCATTAATAAAGCAACAACAAATTTCAGAGTGATGGTGAAGTTCACGTTGATATTTATTAGATTTTAAGATTATTGCACTACGTAATTCTGGTGCTTTAGTATCAAATAAAACGCATCAACATGATAAAAGCTTCTCAAGTATGCTAGCTTACTTAAATTTTTTTCTTGATTGTTTTATAAACCATACTGAATTATTATTTCAAAGGACAAAAAGAAAGAGGAGTTTTCATGGTGTCCCTTTCATTGAGCTATAACTGTTTTTTTTTCAAGTGTTAGATATCTGACAGAAAGCTAATAAAAAATAGAGTGAATGAAATGGTGCAGTCACTAAACCTAATATAAAATACAAACTTCTTATTCTGGATTCATTTTCTTTTATCCGTCACAAGTTCATTAACTAAATAATGTTGATGGATGTATGATTAAGGTTAAAAAAATAAAATTGTTCTCATTAAAAAAGAAAAATCTATTAATTAAAACTTTGTTTATTATGTCATAATATCAACATATGACGTATTTATAATATCTTTAGAGAGAGTAAAACAGTTTTGTCAATAAAAAAAGTAAAGCCAAATGATAAGAAATTCATCGAAGTCCCTAATTGCTTAATCAATCAAATCATCAATAGAATGTGGATATAATTCGATCGTTTTGCATTTTTTTATTTCCTTTTTTAATTGTTACCTGTATATTCTGATCCCACAAACACTGATTTGAAAATATTGATTATGGATCAGTGATTTAAGAAAAGCATACCTTTTAGTTGAAGAAAATATAGATAATAACCAAGATAAGCAGAACCTATGGTTTAGGAGTTCACAGAACTCATGATTCTTGTGTATTTGATGCATATAGTGTATACACGATATACACAGGAAAGTAACCATCCGAGTGGATTTGCAATGCAATCATTCGAGTTGGATCATATATACTCATCTTAAAATTGCATTTATGTCACATTTTGCTCATATACACAATAGGTGTGCTTTCTCTCCTTTTTTTTTTTCCTTCAAAAAAAAATTATTGTCTTGAAAAAAATTTCCCTTTTACTTTGTGCTAGTTGAGTATTTCAAGATTGTTACATACAGTACAGCTACAATCTGGTAGGCTTAGTAAGTATGAACAATGTTAAGTTACTAATCCAGAGAATTGTGCGTGTTGTTCAACAGAACGGTAACGAGCAGATTTATAAATGAGAAAATTAAACATATGGATCACAAGCAAACTGCAATAGCAAGTGAAGATAATTCAGCTGCATTGCAATGCAATCTGTGTTTGTCTATTATAAGGAGCATATAGCATATAGATTTGAATTAGTCATTTTCTATTTTTGGTAGAATTTACTAGATGACTAAATGAGTGGCTTCGCTTGTTTTTGTTAACCAAAGTTCACCTTAGATATCTAAAATTATTAACGTGGAAAATCGCAGATGAAGTGGAAATCAGTAACGACATGTGACAACAACACCTCAGAATGAAAGCAGGTTGAATGAACTGAAAAGGATAATCGGAGCTCAAGAGTGACCAGTAAAGTACTCACCATCACCATCGTATATGTGCAGTGAAGAAATACAATCAAAATTGATAATGAAAAAATGTGCTCTACAACTTTGACCACATATTGCTGCCTTATCATTGTAAATTTACGACCCTTTTCAACTCCCCTATTTACGTCTATGAATGCAAGCAGTACAAAAGATTCAGAATGTTAACTACAATAGTGTCAGATTAACCGGACCGTCTTATATCTGTCACTTTTTGTCATCAGCAGCTGCTGATTCTGATTCAGTTCTATTAGGAGAACTCATCAGATTGTCAAACTTCTCAGATTTCCCCAGCACAATTTCAATCTAAAACATCAAGAAAAAGAGATAAAGCACCAAAACAGAGGGAACAATCCCTGCAGAAAATTAAATGTAAAACTCATTGGGAAACTCACCTTTGCCTTCTGCACCAGACGACCTTTGTTCTCATCTTTCATACCAACTGTAGATGTCAGTACTTCTGTTCCATTGCAAGATTCATATTGATTAGAGTAGCTACATCTATTATACAAATGTGAGTCTTAGAAATAAGGAAGAAACCTTACTCTTCTCAGTGGCAAGTCCATTGTTCTTCAAAATCTCCGCAATTGTGACCACGGTAGCTATAGCTGCACAAATACATGTCAAATTTTTGCAGAATGTTATATCAGTTGGACTTGGAGTGGGAATAGATGAAGCAGGGCACATTTGATGTGTTCAATTGATGGAGGATGTTAAATCAGTTGGACAGACTGTGTACAAACTCATATTTTCAGTGGTAGCACATCAACAAATAAAAGTCACGATGCTTTGACGTTATACCAGCCACATGCCATGATTATTAACATAAGAAACAAAGTGCAAAATATCCTAAAAATAATGGCATGATAGTTGAATCAACTCGATGTCCTTTTCTTACATGCACAATACAACTGAGCAAAACATACCAAGAGACTTTATGGACATTTTGCCAAAAATGATTAAAGAAATTAATAATGTATTAAAGTGATGTCACATTTGTCTTCGATCTCTCAATATCAATGAGAAAAAAATGGCCTAGTAACTGTGACTGGTAAATAAGATGCGAATTTTGCAACAAAATTAAAAAAAATAAGGATCTTTAACTTCTGTTTTATATAGAAAAAGAAGTGAATTGTGAGTTTGGGAAAAAGTTACCCATTCCAAGAGCAGAAAGCTCGACCTCATTGTGCTGTTGTATGTACCTCTGCACCAAAGAAAAAACCATTTGAGATAGGCATTGATAAAGTTAGTAGTGTAAATGAAAGCTATTCACCAATTTTTAAACAATTTTTATTATTATACTTATTGTGGCTAATATTTTATCATATTAACTTTTATAATTTTTTTTCTTCTAAATATTCAGTATATCTAATAAACATTTTTATAATAATATGTTAATTATAGTAATTATAATAATAAAATTAATATTAAAAATATTACTATTATTATTAATAATATTGATTATTATTATTATTTTATAACCATAATAATAATAATAATAATAATAATAACTTATATTATTATAATATAACTGTGATATAAAGAATTACAATTTCAATAATTTTATAACCTATTACCTATTAAATTAATTATAATACTATTGAAGTGTTTATAAAAGTTCAATTTTATTATAATAATATTATTTATAATAACTATTATTATAAAAATTAATAAATAAAATTATTATTAATAATATTTTTTATAAGAAATATAATATTATTCAAATTTATTTTATTATTATAATTACTATTAATTTATTATGACTAAAATATAATTAATTTTTTAAAATAATGTTTTTGAAAAAATTTAGTATTTGATATCTGTAGAATAGCAAGAAATAAATAAATAAAAAGATGAAAAGTAAAAGAAACATAATATAAAATGAGAGAAATTTTGTTTCTTCAACAAATATTATTATAATTATTATAATTCGTTGTGTCAAATATCACTGTATTTAATATGGTTCACAGAGAAGGTTACAGAAAAGAAAAGAAAACTAAAAAGAGAGAAAGAAAATAAATCAAGAAACATCATAACAATAACTCACTGTATCAAACGTCACTAATATTTATAATATTTAAAATCATCAAGAAAAAAATTTAATCAAATATGAATATATTGTGTCATAACAAAAAAAAATCTAATTCTAATTCTAAATCATCCATGTAAATTCTAAAAGAGAAAAAAAAGAAGATATAATTCATTCTTACTCTTTTTGATAATAAAAAGTTAGATAAGAAAACTGAATTTCTAACTTGGGAAGGAGAAATGATAACGAAAGAGAATTGAAGAATGAAGAAGAGATATACCTTGGCGAGATTGACGTAAAAGAAAAGAGGTTTCTTGGTGTTAGAAACCTGAATTCGGTTCTTCTTCGGGCTTTCGTCTGCAACAGCAGCAGCGGCTAAGGTCGCCATTGTAATTCTGTGTGTGTAAAACGGTAAAGTAGCGGAATGAGCATTAGCCTGCCTTATATAGCCTTCCACCAGAGGACACGTGGCCTCGCTCAGAGTAAACGGTAAAATTGGTTTCTTCCTCTTATTCCGATCGTCCTTCTTCTTTTACCTCTCTCTATTGACCGATTCTTCTGCCCCTTTCCTTTGGTTTCAAAAAATATAGTTATACAATCTTCTTACATCAATCTATTTTTCTTTTTTAAATTATTGATTTCTTTTAAATTCTTGTTCATTTTCAATACATTATATATGTTTTATTTAAATAATATTAAGAAAGTGTATAAGAATATTTATATAGAATAATGTCAAAATATTTATAAGATAATAAAGATTCTATAAATTACAATAAAAAGGATAACAAGGAAATTAAAGTAGATATATGCTCAAAAAATGTATAGAGTCTTTTTAGTGTGTAAAAATAAGAAAGCTTTTATCATATTTTTCTAACTCTTTCAAGGATTGTTATTAACTAAAATAATGGACTAATTTACGATGAGTTTCATTAAATTAAAATTTTCCATGTGATATATAAGTAACTAATAAAGACGAAAATTTAGAAAAAAAATGTTTAATAAACAGATTTTCGCTACCTTATAATTTATTATAACTTTTAAATTATAGGTTTGTAAGTGTTTATATATATAAAACATCATTAATTATATTTCCACAAGGTAACATGTGTAATGCAGTTTTACAGTGAAATAAATAAAATGATGAAAGAAAAAGGAAATACTATCTATATTCAATAGAAAAACATTTTTTTTAAAATTTCTAATAGAAATTGGAATATTCTAAAGGCTAAAATTAATAAAATATAAATAGAATTTAATTTAATTATATCACGTTTTTAATGATCAGATGCTTAAATTAAGAAATAGTAATTACTATGACATTAGAATTTTTTTTTATTAATTAATAGAGTGAATCGAAATTTGATTTGAGTGGATGTGCCATCTTTTTCATAATCATAGGCACACGTGCATTTTTATTTATTGGAGGGAACACGTGCATTAATTTCACTCTTAATTTTCAAAGCCTATTCTAATATTTGTGACAACTCGGGCTGACTGAATATGCATGTAGGTCACGTTTCCATATTCATTTGGTGGTCCAGACTAACCAAACTTATCAGTAGCATTTCCATCACAAAGGAGTTAGAATTTTTCAATACTTCAAAATTATTTTTTATCCACATAAATCACATTTACTTTGGGTTAGTATTTATACAAAAATATTTAATTTGTATATGTAGAGAATTTTTTATTGTAGTTCTTATCATTCATGGATGAAATTATATTTTTATAGAAATTAGAAGAAAAAAAAGTGCAAAAAATAAACAAAAATAGGTGTTTTATTGACCTGCAGATGTTAGAGTAATGCTCCTCTTGAATCATTTTGGGTAAAAGGTACACTTAAGTGGTTAGTAGGGTGGACTCTACATTCTTTCATTTGACTCAATTATCAATGTTACCTGATTTTATGCTCATTTGAGATGTAAACTGTGTCCGTTAATCATGCATGAATGTTCATATTTCACTCACTGTCAATGATAAGAAAGAAAATTAGTACTAATATGATACTATAACTTCACACTTTTTTTTCAATTTTTTTCTATTAAAACTTTATTTTTTTTAGTTCAGATAAACAAAAAAAATTATTTTAAAAGTTTTTTAATTATTTGATAAATAAATTAAAATTAAAATAATATCTTTGCTTTTCAGAATATTAATATATATATATATATATTAAATAAGAATCAGATATAAACTTTAATAATCAAATTATCCAAAAAGTAAATAAATAATATTTATATTAAAAGTAAAAAAAGGCAAAAAGAAAACTTTAAAAAATAGACATTTTTAGTTTTAATTTATTAATCAGATTATTAAAAAATAACTCAAAATAAAAAATGTATACATAAAAATTTAAAATATTTTAAAAAATCATTACTCAAATTATTCAAAAAAAAACATTTTAAAATAAAAAATGTTTATATAAAAGTTTAAAAAGATAAAAATTAAAATAAAAGATCCAGTCAAAGAAGAAGGTTTTGGAGGGTACCCTAAGCCTACAAGTAGGCAGAACTTTGGATGCCCCTACTCCCAACTTGTTGGTAGGGATTGTGAAACTATGGATGGCTAAGGACTACTTCCATAATTTGTTTTTTGAAAGTCATGTTTATAAAACATGACTTTTTTTTTTTTTTATAAAAGTTGTGTTTTCAATACACAATTTTCTCTTTTATATTATTTATTTTTAATAAATTTGTACTTTATATACTGTTTATATTTTCCTAAAATTTTTTATTTTTTAAATTTATTTTCGTAGACATTTTTGTTTCAAAATATCTTTTTAGAAACTGAATAATTAATTAAAATTTCAATATTAAAATATTATCTTATTTTTAAATATTTAAATAGATATTTAAAAAAGTAAAATATACATATATATAATTCTAGTAATCAAATTATCAAAAAACAATATTAAAATAAAAATTATTTTTAATTCATTAATCAAATTCTTAAAAAACATATCAAAATAAAAAACATATATGATCATATTAAAATTTTAAAAAAAACATAACAAATTGAAAAAAAAATTAATTAAATTATTAAACAATAATTTAAAATAAAAATATGTTTAAATAAAAAATTTAAAACATAAAAAAGAGATGAAAAATAAAGAGGTAGTGAAGTATAACTTTTGAAAAAAAGAAGTAGTGTATCAAAAGAAGAACTTCTAAAAGATACAAAAGCATAAGACCCTGAAAGAAAGCATAAAAATTGGAAAAAAAAAAAAGAGTCGTCGATAAGTACAACTTCTGTAAAAAAAAAAAGAAAAGAAATTGAAGTTGTATATTTAAAATATGACTATTGTGAAAAAATTAGAAGTCATTATTTTAAAATATGATTTCAGATCTAAAATCGTGTTTGGGAAACAAGACTTTTCATTTTAAAGTTATTATTTCAAAATACGACTTATTAATATATGTAATTTTTTAAAATTAAATTTATATTGATAAATTGTATTATAAAAATCATCAATTTAGTAAAAAATTTCTTTCTAAACACATAAATACTAGCAAATTTGGGAAATAAGACAATCATGAGTATACCTATGTCCAACTTGCAAGTGTTATTAAAATTACACCTCCTTAATTTTGTAACATATGACCACATCAATTAATACTGTCACATGGATCTCCCTTTATTATTCATTAAATTTTTGTTTTGGTCTCTAGTGTTATACCAAATGTAATTTTAGTAGAATAGGGTTGTTTGTTAAGTCACCAATTATGTTAGTTAATTATTACATTAATGCTTTGTCCAACATTAATAACAAATCATATTCACGCTTATAGATAACTTTAACCTTTTTAAAATTCTTTTTCACAAATTTAACTTCCTTCCTATTCAACACAAAAAATGTTCAACAACAACCTTTTAAAATCTATAATTGAACCAAATTCTTTGGTCAACTAAAATTGAAAACTTGTTGACATTTAGTCCTTCAATATCTCTCAAATTTTATATCATTTGTTTTAGCTTTAGACTCACCACTAATATAATTGTTCATTATCATATCCTTATTCCACAAAATCATTTCATCCTCTAAATATTTTAGACCCATCACCAACATCAACATCTCTTTTGAAAATCTTAACTTAATCATGAACTCATCATCACTTTATAGCAGATTACGTAATTTGAATTACTTATAAAACACCTCTTATTCCAACTTCACATTATTATTGAAATTAATTACCTAAAAAATTATCTCTATAAAATTTATAACATTATACGTTATCTAAGAAATGATGTTAGTCTCACTAAATTTTTTTTAAAACTCAAGTTAGGAATGTTTTAATCAGCAAAGGTCAAGTTGTTAGATTAAAGTAAAAATTTATGTTATTCTTTATTTTCACAAAATAAATTATTGAAAATATATTTTGAGATCAACATAGAAATTATAAATAATTATATTAACATTCAAATAGATAATAACTAATTTTATAAGAATAATATGACTTTAGAAGTTTTATTTAGACTTCACAATAGTCATAAAATCATAATATAAATACAATAGTCATAAAATCATAATATAAAATAAGTATCACCTACAACTGAGAGGGAGGTAGTGGTGACTTTTTGTATGTAAACCTTATGTTTGTATATGTATGGAAATGTATATCTTAAAAAATGTGATGGAGAATGATATATTGTGATATGATAATTTGTATTTTGAACTATTTGTGTTGTCAAGCTTCTATATGTGTTATAGGTGTGTTGTGCAAGTTGTTGTATTTTATGTTATGAAAGTTTACACAAAAGCTAGTTTTACACCAATGAAAAGTTAGTTTCAACTCAAAAGACTGAGACTCCACAATTGAATTCATCTTAAGAGACCAAGAAGTAGCATCAACAAAACACAATTTAAATTGCTAAACTCAAATTGATTAAAATTGAAAAAACTTCAAAGAGTAAGTTTAAGGACTCAAAACAATAAATTAAAGATGCAAAAACAGTAAGCACTCAAATTTGAAAACCTAAAGAAAAGCATTAGAGTAAATGAATAAAAAAATCACTAAGAATGGTTATGGTAGAACAAATTCAAGAATTTATTTAAATTTTTCTAGATTGAATTTTTCTTTCAAATTTTTATTAGAGATTGCTAACATGATAAGTAATCTTCTCACAAAATTCCAGTTCAACATATACACTTAATCAAATGTAGTAAATCATAAATTGAGATCCAAAATGAACAAAAATATATTACAGGACTAAAATGTTCAATTTTTTTAGACCAAAATGGTAAAATAAATGTACCATGGCAATACTTTACATATTTAACAGAAAACCATATGATGCAAACATGATCTTGAATAATTGCTTGTTTTGGAGTTTATAATTTTGAATGGATTTTATGGAGACAGTGCGAAAGATGGATGAATGTAGAATTGAGATTAGAAAGATGAATTTGATTTGTAGAAGAAGAGGTTTAGAAGAGGTGAAACCAACTTTTAAAGAGTCATAGGCTAGACACACAAATTGGTGCCAACACAAAGTGAACTTGAGTCAAATGAGACAATATTTGGATATAAATTTCTTACTCAATTCAAGTTGAGTTTACAAGAGACCTAACACACTTATTTATAGTGCTAAGGACAGACAATATGTAAAGTGGACAGTCCTCTCATTGGAGCAAATCCTCTCAAATTAGAGATTGACAAGTGGTCATTCTTCATTGGTGAAAATACTTTCCACCAAGGAAATGACATGTGAACCTTCATGTCGTCATTGTCACTCCATGCTTTCTATTTGTACTATAGACATTTATTTATGTATCCTAGACGATCTAGAGTTGTATTGAGTCTAAGGAGATCTAATTGTAACTCTAGCTAAACTCTTTTTTCCTATTTACATCCTACCCTACTTGACCCAATACATAACCCATGAAAATTAATCCAAAAAACAAACTAACAAAGTATCGATAGTAGAATAATTTATGGTGGCTAGATGATTCTCCTTCACTATATTTGATTTTATATTATCCTTTAAAAAAATATTTTATGCTTAAATTTGGACATTATTTTAGTGATTATCATTCAAGGTAACTTAATACAGTATAATTATTTATTTTATGAAATCAAGCATTAAATGAATTTAAATAACACTATGTTTTTAATAAGCAAGAAATTATATAAATTAATTTTTTTATATATTTTTTATTTTAAAAATATTTTGTGTTTGAAGAACATAATATTTAAAATAGAATAAATTAAAAATTTTAAAAATAGTTTTTTTATTAATTTGTAAATTATTCTTATAATATATCTATTTTTTCATTTTGATTTCTATAAAATTCATTTATTTAGTTATTATAATGTAAAATTTTATTAAGGTTCTCATAGTAACAATGTGTGTTTCGTGTGATTTATTATTCACGCATACGGAAAAGAAGACAAAAGTACGAAAAATAAAATAAAAAACAATAAAAAATGTTTATCAATAAACATTCTGCCGTATATAACCATGATTTACAAAAACATTAAACATAATATACGCAAGTAAGTTTTCAACCTAATTGATTATATTCAAAAATATTTTATTATTATTTACGTTAACATATGAAATTTTATAATAATTATATAATATTTTATCAATATATTATCCTATTATATATTAAATATAAAAATATAAACCTTTTTTAATATAAAATAAAAATAAAAATAAAAATAAGAAATAAAATAAAATAAATTAATTAGAATTTTGATATTTTGTAATGTAATCTATTTTAGTATATCATTATTGCTTTAAAATATAACTTTTTAAAAATTTGGTAATAATTTTATTTAATTTAAAAAAATATATTTTATCTCTATTTTTTATTTTAAAAAGTAGTTTTATATGAAACTATTTTAAAAAAACTTATTCTACAAATTACTTTTTTAAATATAAAAAATGTATTTTATTACATCAAGTTAATTACAACATTCTCACTTTTCACTCTTTCTTTTTTTGGTTATCATCCAAACAACCTTAATTCTAATTTTCAATTTATGTTTTTAATCCAAAGAAAGTGTAACAACTAAAACAATAAAGTACAATATTATAAGAGTTAAAATAAGAAAACAATTAAAAAACAAAGTCAACAAAGCGAGAACATGAGCGAGGTTTCTTCAAGCAAAAAGACAATAATCAAATTTTATCTCCTACATCTTCTTTCTTATATTTAACTTTTTTACTGTCAAAAAATAAAAAAGTACTGTTTGATTGCCTTTTAATTATCCACGGTCTAAAGGCTAAACCTTGTCCTTATTATAAAGATTAACAAATTTATCATACCATACATCAGAATAATATATTTTCTTCTAACAGGACTAACATATAACTCCTTTTGATTAAATGTCTAGTTATACAGTAATTGGTAGTAACATACACTAAATATTACAATAATAACGTATTTTTATTGTATTTTTAAAAATATTTATAAAGTTTTGTCTTACTCTTTTATTATTGAATCATGGTTAATACGTGTATCATGATTAATATTGATGTTATCTAAATTTTCATACGATTTAATTTATGTTAATTTGTATTTATATTATTTTATTTTCCTTATATATACAACCTATTTTCTCTTTATTAAAATGTAAAAAGAAAAAGATTTAATACTTTTGTTAGGCTGAAGTAATAGGTAGGAAGAATTTGAGAATAGAGATAATAATAGAAAGAAGTGTAGGGATAGAGAGGGGGGTCTATTTCCAAACGTGCACAAGTTATTCGATATGGGACCAATTAATTTGGTGGAAACTAAAAATCAAAGGACCCCATAGATCTGCTTTAGTCCTTTTCTCTATCAAAATACATCCCTCTAACAAACCATACTACACCACCATTGCCATGGCAACTACTATTTTCACCATACCATAATCAAACACAACAAACAACATATGAAGCACAAAAGTCAAATGAAAATTTTGGCTGTGAACGATTACCAAATGTAGCTGTACAAATGCCTCTTGATTTGATTATACGAAATGATTCATATATCATCTTTATATATGAATTCAAAGAAACCTATTGTTGGGGTAGCTTAATCATGGCCTTCCAACATACACCTAATTTGTTATATAGCCATATATCACAATATTTTTAAATAATACATCAATTTTAGGGTCAAGGTTTTATTATGTTAATTTAAGTTTTTGTAAGTTAATTACAAACTAATTCTCTATGGCTCTCTATGAGATGGTTCATCGATCGGCTGAGACATCAGTGTTCATGATTGCTTCCATCTTACCATAAAAATATATATAATTATTTCCTGTGAATTATTTTTGTATAATTTTTCTCAACTGTATAATCATTCATCGGTTAAGCTTTCATGTCTCCAAATATGCATGTTTGGGGACATGAAGTATAACACATGTATCCTAAGTATAATAGAAAAATATTATTTCTTGATTTCAAAATGTGTTATGACGAGGATTGATGATCCTCCAGAATAATGCTTATTATTTGCGTTTTTGTTTGTTTATTTGGAACATACAGGTCAACACAGCACAAAGGCAACGTGTACATAAAATATTGAGGTTTTTTTATATGTAAAAAGAGACTTTAACCATATAGAGAATATAAATTGGTTTAATTGAAATGATTAGTGTATAACAAAAACAGTCTCTAATCTGAAACTATCATTATTTGGTGAAGGGTTAAGATACTGCACTAGCCTCTAAGTTCTTAAGGCATACGAAATTGATTGAAAATAACATGTGTTGGGTGACACTTAAATGTCATTAATTATTAAAATATACACAATCAAAACATATACGCGTTCCACATGTAATTAATGAATAATGATGCGTTAGTATGCACTTAATTATACTCAAAATAGAGAAAGAAGTCGGTTGCTTAAGAAATTCATTTTGGGAAGCTACTCTTGATGGTATATATTCAGTTTAATACTGACTGTTAATTAGGATTCTAGCTATATATAAATGGGAAAAAATAATGTATATTTTATTCCTGCTATTTAAAAATTAAAAAAATGCCCATAAGTGGTTATTCAAAATTTATTTATTATATTTTAGAAACTAAGAAAATGTGGAAGCTAATTTATTAGTATTTAGGGTAAAGAAGTAATTAACTTTATGTGAAGTTGATTTAAATAACTTTTGCATTTTTTTTAATTTTAAATTATTTTTATAAGTTGTTTGTCGAGTTCTGCATGTCAATATTTCTAGATTATTTTTGACATGTATGTCAGCCGTTATTATTTAAGCAGGATGGATTTACTTTTTGAATACGTTAATATGTATTGACTTGGTCTGTCTAATATATTTTTTTCATTTTTTATACTTTTAAAGAGGGATCTCATGTGTTTTGAAATAAAAATTAGTGGTGATCAATGTTTTATATAGAACTTTATTTACATTAATTTCTTTATACATGATTTGATTTATTAAAGTATTACTGATAGTTACTTTAATTTGTTGTGTACTAAACCTTCTTTCATTAAAATATTAAAATTTGATTTAATTTTATTGCTCTTTCCTGTATTTTTATTGTCCAAAAAGTGATATTAATTGTTACAATGAAGTAAATAGATCTAAAATAAAAAAAATTAAAAAGTTGGTAGGCCAACCCACCTTGTGCGGAGCAAATTACTATTTCCAGCCCGCACAACCTTGACGGGACAACTCATCCCACCTTGTTTCTGGCGTGCTAACGGTGAGTCGAGTCAGACTGACCCGTTTTACCATCCCTAGTTTACGTACTTACATTTTTAAATGTCACACATCTCGACACATGTGTGCCAATCACCACAAAACATTATTCTAAGATTGGAATATTCTTAGCAAATATTGTATAGTTAAACATCGACAAATCACAATTAACTAACAATTGGATTCCATTGAACCTAGATTAATCATCAACGCGACCAAGGTTCAACATTATCACTAGAAATAAATGAGTACACTAAAGACAAAAGGTAATGAAACTTTAAATCTAAACTTTGACTTCTAATTTAAACTAATACTAATTTGGACGTCAGAGTATATTCATAGTTACCTTGCCGAGAAGTTGTAACAAATACATTAAAAATAAAATATATTATTTTCTAAAAAAAATATTCTTTCATAATAAAATACTCTTACAATATTTTTTTACTAATCTTTAACTACTATTTTATAATAAAGGTATTAAATAAAATTAATATAATTAAAATAACTTAAAATAGAAAATATAAAACATTTCGGTTTTTAAGTAAATGAGATATGTGCTTGAGTAAAATACATAGGTATTGGGCATGATAAAAGTGTTAGGTTTGTAATTAGTATACATGGTGACTCTGATAAAATTGTTTGGATTGGCCATGATATCTAAATGCATTAGATATTGGAATTGTCGTACGCAGATTTCAGATCTTAATTACTGATGTTTCAATTAAAACGATTACACAATTCAATTAAATTTAATCCTTGTACCTTGGACACAACAAGTGGCTACATGCCATGGTTCACCCTTCAGTTTATAAATAAAATAATTTAAAATTTAACATGTGTTTATGCCTCACTTTTTTGGTGTTGAGAGAATAAAGTGGTCTTTTTTACTACCCGTGATATAAACGGAAATATATTTAATAGTATTATAATATTTACATAAAATTCGAATAAAGTGGATTGATTGACATAATTTGGATATATAATTGATATTCAAATATTAAATAACTAACGATATCTTTTTGTCACCAAAACTTCATTTCTAAAGATAAAAAATTGAGTAAATACTAATTGATTTATAGAAATTACTTGTTCAATTGTCTCATTCAATCCATATATTTCTTATATTCTATAAATTCTTTAATTTTTATTGACTTAAATATTAAAGAATTTTTTGTAATTTTTTTTTCAGTTTTCATTAGTAGTTCGGTGATCAATTCTCAAATGTTCAAGCTTGATTTTTAGGAATATCTCTTTTCATTATGGGAGAACTACACTCCTTATCGAGAAGAACATTTGTCATCCATTATAAGGTTTGGGTAAATTTATTTTTAGACACAAATCTTAGGATACTTATTAGAAGCAAAATTGTCGAATCATCATCACCAAACTTTGAGATAGACTTCTCAATCGTCGGTGTCTTAAAAGCATATATGGAGAGTTTCTTCCAAAAGAATGAAGAGAACATCCAAAACACAATAGCTGGCACATAAGATAAATTTGACAAGGACTAACTCATGAGAAACCAACATCGTGTTGAGTTTCTAGCTCTCCATGAGCAACTCACAATACTCAACCAAGATTAGAATACATACTGATCCATGCAGAACATGTAGGCCAGAAACCAACACACTGAGCAAGTAGATGAGTCTAGCCCAACACCAGTAGAAAAATGACTTGTTAAGAACATGGGATGACCAGGCGACAACCTTCTAAGGTTGTTCCAACGCCCTCACTAAATGAGGCAAACCTCAAAGGTTTCCATCATTTCACTCCAAAAGTCATGAAGACTCGACTTCCTAAAAGTGGAAGTGACCATTGGAAAGTATGAAGGATCGTCAGATCGAGAGGCACACCTCAAATCCTTTTCCCAATTACTCTTAAGGAACCAACCTTAAAATGATATTATTCCTTGCCCATGAATTTAATAGATTTATTCGACACTTTTTGTGTAAGGTTTTTAACTCAATTTACAGACTGCAAACTCAAGGTCGCAAGCTCGACCTCCATACATAATGTCGTACAAGGAGATACCAAATCACTTTGACAATGCATGACTCAATATGCTAAAACATCCATGAATATTTTCGAACTACATCCGATGTTGGTTATGCACATGTTCTTAGTGAGACTCTGTTCGTGAAATTCCTCAATATGCTATATGTAAACCCACTTACCAACATGGGCAAGCTTCACACTCGGACAATGTAATATATTAATATAGAGAAAAACTCGAACATAAGGAAAAAGAGTGATGAAAGCTTTTGCTCAACCTTCCTTTGTTTTTGTCGGAATATCACATGGGTCTTTAAGAGAAGGTATGCAAGTAAGTATGAAAATTGCACACTTCTGAATGCTAGTCGAGATACCATCATTTAGGAAACAATCAATCTTAAACTAGTACAAGTCTTGTGACCTACACCATCCCTTCTACTTGTTGATCCAACTAAGAGGTGTAGTTGTCATCAAAACCAAGGTCACACTACAAAATAATGCCATAAAATATGACCTAATAGAAGAACTCATCCAGTCAAGGGTATTGAGACGTTTCGTGCAAAACGATCAGGTCGGACGAGAACAAAGACGAAAATGTTGAAAAGAAGGTAAGAACTAAGGATTTCATGATAAATTCTAAGATCGATAAGAGAAAATTACTAAGAGGACCAGAGAACATCACAACTCAACTAATAATATAAATAGGATCCTTAATAAAATTCTAATGACGTAAGAGAGAGTTCCATATCAATAACATCTTTAGCCAAAATAAAGTGACCCACATCAATTGAAAGAGTAAATAAGACACCTTAGCGCATAACCTTCTTGTTGAAACCTCATTTTAATTACAAAGGGTTCAACTTTTTTTTCAGCTTGTAGAAATATTAAAGGAGGAAAAAAATGGAATATTCAAGTGAGGGCCAAAAGTTGCCCACGATTGAAAATAGAGATTAAATATGGTCAATTCTTGTAAACTTGTTTAAAATATACAACGATACTGCTTACTTTATGACATTAATATATGTTGAGAAATGATTTTAATTCAGAATTTAATTATTGAAATGTAATAGTATCAAACATTAAAATAATCGAGGAAACACAAAAGTAACATGACAAAGCATCTTTTTGAAGTCTTTCTTTTCCCCGTCGGTGCAAAACCAAAGAATAAGCAGCAAGATAAAGCAAAAATATTGGCAAATCATAGTGTAGTAACAGTAGCATATATACTTTATGTTCAAAGGTCAAAGGTTGTATATTGTTGAAGAGTTAGGAATTAGGAGGAGAATAGATTCCCGTAACTGATAGACAATAAAACACAAGTCTCCATAAATAGTGTTCACAAACCACAACAATATGTAGCAATGCCAGAACGTACAAATGCAAGACCATATCATATATCAATAAAGAATGTCTAGAGACAAGTGACTGCGAAGAGTGTCTCATTGCCTCTTCCTACAGGCATTTCTGACAGAAAGTTATTCGGTCTTCACCACTAATTTTGACCCCTCTTGTTCAAAGATAATACACATATACAATAACAAAGAAGCTACATATATATTGGTTTCAAATTTTTAGGTATACAACAATGTCAATGTAGGCATGAAGTAAAAGTTCTCAGAATATAGGTGATGAATAATTTGGCCAATTAATTTAAGCCAGTGCAAGATACTATCTGTGATTAATAATATTTTCTACCAACATATGCCATTATTAATCAAACAATTAATATATCGGATTCCTCTTATTCTCCACTGCCAATAAAGAACCTCTTTTTTAAAGGCTTTTCTATCTACCTTCAAGTGTCGCAGTACTTTATTTAGTTACTAATTAACATGATCCATAAATTGATAATGAAGTTATTGCTAGTTTCTACTTACCAAACTACACCTTTTTTAATAGGGGAATTTGAAATGGACGAGTTTCAGATTGAAACAGTTAGCTCCTTTGCACCTTCAAATTCAAAAGGAGAATGGCCGCCATAGAAGACGAGCAAAACGAGAAAAAAGAGAAAAGGTGTCCCTGCTACTGTACCTCGACTATATAAAGAAGGTGTGGGAACATGTTATGATGAAAAAAAGGAGTTAGTGAGTTACCTATCGAGTTAGCTCATATTCAAAAATAAACATATATATAGCTTGCAACATAAGCTTCTTGGTTGGCATTTTTGTTACCCTATCTACTGATAGTGTATTAAAATAAAATAAAAAAAACTCTTGGCAAGTAACATTCGCCTTGATGATGCTTTGTGAACAATCATGATACAAAAGAAAATGTTAGTAACTTCTATTTACATGAATTTGGTAAACATCTCTCAACGTTTAATCATCCGGAAGAAAACAAAATGGTGTGCATTTATCATTGATTGATTATACACCTACCTAACAATAAAAAATACACTTTCAAGATGTTACTTTTTATCTTAAGAAAGAAGCTCGGGGTTTGTGACGAGAACAATTAATCAACCATATGCATACCTGCATATAATGGAATGAAGGTTAAACGTGCAGTTTTCTATCAAAAACAGAACTTTCATAATTTGTGTCACGATTCTATGCATAGCTTCTAAGTCTGGTACGTACGCATTTTTCAACTGATAGCACTAAAATGAGACCATGTTAATGACATGGAATTTATCTTGAGCATGATGGTTGCAAGTGGGTAGTATGTGTCAGACAAATTTGTGAAGCCTGAACCTTGTCCACACCCAGAGAAACATATAGGAAGAGATTTGATGCCATAATGATAATATTCACGAGTTAGAAATGAAAGTTACATTTAATCTGTCACGTGATTTTACAATGTGGTTCCACGGTAGCATCGAGGGGAAATATTGAGAGTGAATTGAGTGAAGATGGTTGTAGCGGTTGGGGTGATGAGTATGCATCATTCTTACTCACTCACTAGTAGTAGTTATTGGGTGACAGACCTAACCTTTATGTCTGGTCAAATGACAGGCACGGTTATTAAATAAAGATGGAGAATAGAAATTTGGAAAGAGTGAAGAGGGAAGAAGAAGATCAAACAAAACCCCACAAAAGAGAGGGGAAAAGTAAAAAGAAGGATTGTTTTTAGTGTTACTGTGCCCACTAGCTACCGTTTTTTATCCCTTCCTAATCCTACTCATCTAATTCCACTCAGATATTCTTGCTTAAACCTGTCCTTCATTGTGCTCGCTTTTAATCATTACCATTGTACTATCAAATTGTCACTTTACTTTCAAGGAAGAGGTTGAATACCCAATTTTATAAAAGGAAATAAAACATAAAAGTGAAAAAAAGAAAATAAAAAAATTATTCTTACATCAAATATGTTAGGTTGAAATAACATCGGTCATTAATCATCTTTAAGTTATTATTTATTTTAAAATTTGAAATTTTGTTATAATTTTATTTTTAAAAAGGTATAAGAGGGTTAAGTGAATGAACATTTGTTTTAGAATTTCATTTCGTCCTACAAACAGTGTCAATATTTCGACTTCAAGTCTATTGAGATAACATCATTATCGAAATATGATTTATTTTGAAGTTTGAAATTTCGTCACAATTTTATTTTTAAAAAAATGTTTAAATAGATTAAAAAAAATGTATATAAATTATTATTGATTTCTTAAAAAAAAAAATGTTTAAATAAATTAAGAAAATGTATATAAATTGCTATTGATTTCTTCCGATCTCCGATGTATTGGACTTAAAAAAAAAACTCATATCTAATAACGATAATTGATTATAGTTTATTATTACATGGTAGATTTACACGTCTAAATAGCTTTGTTACTTTTGGCGCGAAGGTAAACTCAGTGAAATAGAAGAATTAATTAACATACCCGAATAGGATGTTTATTTAAGTTTCTTAACAAGGTTGGATGATCATCGAAATCATGTAAAGTAACTTCACACTTTAATGAATGATATATGATATAAAACTGGATTGAAGTTGATGTAAATTAAATGCTTTATTCTAATGAAAACAAACAATTCTCTCATATATTAAAGTGCAGTACTTGTTTTTTTAAAAACACATTCTAGATTAGTTATTCAACAACTTTATAACAGAAAATGCATTTCTTCTTTTCCACTACTTTTTTCTTTGCTTACAATTAATATCCTATAATCACGGTCTTATTCCTCCTGATGTTGATACAATATCATTATTAACAGTGTAAAACACAAACAACTAATGTCAATCAAATGTAAAATTGTGATTGTGTACCTTTTTGACTTATAAACACAATGTCTAATAATGAACTGAACAGTAAACATATAAGTAATTAGGTGTTTGTTCCAAAGTAAAAAAAAAAAATGATGAAGGTAATTAATTAAGAGTGGAAAAATGCATTTTTGATGTAGAAAAAAAAGGAAAGGGTTGTGTATTATTTGTTTGGAGAAATTGGTGTAGTAGTCTATAATTGTTTGGCTATATTTAGGCATATCTATAAGACCAAAGCATATACCTTATCTGTTGGATGACTGATATCATTCGTCTTCCTTTTACTCTACATTTTCATTTTCATTTGACTTTAACCTCACTCTCACTTAAACGCCGTTAAATGCTCGGTTCCTACAACCAACGGAGAAAAGTGTCTCGGTGAAAAATGGGCGTTAAAAACCAGAAAAGATCATCTATAAATAATCTTAAACCAAGGAAGGAACATAAACACAAACAGGAGGAGAGTGAGAATAAAAAAGAGAAAGGAGGTTTTTGATAAAGCAAAAGAATATTATTGAAACATAAATTTTGGACTTTCTTTGTATTTGGCACCCACCCACAACGAAATAAAACAAAACAAGCACACAACCAGAGACACACACGCAAAGAGAGAGAGAGAGAGAAGAGAGAGGAAAGAAGGAAGAAAGAGGAAGAGGAAGTAGAAGGAGATCTTGTGAGATCAGGCCACAACTGTAAGCTACATTTCTCTCATTCTTTGCTGACTCCGTTCCCGTTCTACGTTTTTTGTTTTTGCTTTACAATGTGGGTGTCGATCTCTGTTGCACCTAACTCTGCTTCGCGCTACTGTGGACAGATTTATCTGCCATTTCCACTCTCCTCTGCTTGTTTCTTTGATTTGTGATGTGGGCTTTTCCTTTCTTTGATCTTTCTTCTGATTCGTTGATTTTGATACTCGCCAGTGCTAGCTAGCTCCTGAGAACCTCATCTTCTTTCACCGCCAACTGTGAGCCTTTTCCTTTTCAAAATGGGGATGTGAATATGGGGTCAAAAGTGGAATTAGATTTCCTTTTTCCTTTTCTATGTTTTTATTTCTTTATTTTAACTGTTGTTATTTCTTCGGTTGATTCCTTCACTTGCTGGGTCTATGTAATTTTTTTTCTTCTTTTCAAAAGCTTTAATTTTCTGGTTTCTCCACTGACTCATCACACTTGTTACTGGTGAATTTAGTTGTTCGAATTAGTCCTTTTGCGTCTCCGTTTCTGTTCTTCCAGACAAAGGGAAACGTTGTTTGTTTTTTATCTTTCATTCACTTTATCTTAAAGATCATATTGGAGTAGCTTTCTAATTTTCATTTTGGCTTCTTATATGAAATTTTAGTGCGTACTTCTGAAACGTATGCAGTTATGCGGGAGAATCATACCTTGAAATGGCTCCCCTTGCCGTTTTCTCTCTTCTACGTCAAAGCGCGTTGAGGATGAGAAGTTTTTTTCTTTTCTAAAATGGAAAATAATTAGCTCAGAGTTTGGAGGTTACAGAGCGGGTGATGAAATTTTCAAAATTGCTAATTCTAATGAATCTATTCATATGAACTTTTTCTTTTTGAACTGGGTGCTCTACTGGATCTGTTTATAACCCATTCAGAAGAAGTAGCTTTTGTTTACTATTTCTTTAATCTATATAAGGATATTTAACTAATCCCTTAATCTTTTACCTTCATTTACAGGACAGTGTACTAAACTGGCCTTAAACATATGAAGTAACTTTTTGTTTGGTTTATGGGGTGGCGTAACTCTGTTTTAATTGTGTAGTATTTCTTCAATTTTTAGTGCTGATAGATGAAATTTCTACATTAATCTTTGTCTGAGTCTTCTGTTACTCATCCTGTAAATTATATCCTGCAGCACCATGGGAAGAGAAGTTACAGGAATGCAAGTTGTGGAAAAGAAGCCAAATGGTGTACTACCAGCTTCCTATGGTAGTTCTAATGATAATGTATGCATTTCTCCTAAAACGGCAGCAGCTAAGGCTCAGGCAAAGGACCATGAGGTAAAGGATAACAAAGGTAATTCTTTTGTGGAGAAAAGCAATGAGAAGATGGCTGTTTTGAGTGCCAAAACAACAAACTGTAATACTGACTTGCCAGAGGAGGAGATTGAGAATTCTGAAGTGCTCAAAATGGGTGACAGTATTGAGTTTAGCTCGCCTGCTGGAAAAGAGCATACTAGTCACTTTGTTACACATCCAACTGATCTGGTTACTGAAAAGCATGAATCTCAAACTCAGATTGTTGATACAGAAGCTGATGCAACTAGTCTGAATTTGTCACCGAACACTAATAACATGCACTCACCTATCTCATCAAAGAATTCACAGGTAATTGATGGTCCTTGTTGTTATGCCATCACACGTTGATGTTGAAGCATGAACCACTTCATTTCATACGTGCTCATATAACTTAGCCAAGGACGTGTGATAAACCTAGTGAATGTTGTGCATATATGTTATTAATAGGTTGTTTCCAGTTTTACTTAGAATTACAGAACTAGGATCTTCATTTTGTTTTTAAGGCATGCTTTGTTTGTGCGAGTATGTTTCTTAGACAGAGGTTTAGTTTCTCAACCCTCTGTCATTTAAACAAGAAAGCTTGCCAAAGGAATTTTTTAAAGCATGAAATGAAGATAATTTATGGGATTAAAAATTTGAGTCCTACAAAAGTATCAGATCAATTTCAAATCTGTTCGATCTTGGGAAGCTCAAAATACCATGCCAAAGAAATACATGAATGGTTTATTCTGTAAGCATTGCTAATTTGTTAAGGTTTTTTGTGAATAGTCTTCCTATTTATATGTTTTGACGTTGGCCGCGATGCTTTGCAGTTGCCCATGTGTATTCGTTTGTTTCTTTGTTTGAGTAACTAACAAAAAAATTCCATTTTTTCAGCCAAACTCACCTTTTTCATCAAGCAAGCCGTTGCAACGTGATAAGAAGAACTTTGATGATGAGGATAATTGGTCTGTTGCTTCCTCGTATCCTCTAAACATGGAATTTTTTATGGTTTATTGTTAACAGAGCAAGTTTTACCTACAGTAGAAGAATCTTTTGGCATATGACACTTCATACTTGTACATTCTAAAACATTTATAACAACATTATGGATTTGAGTGAGATTTTTTTTCTTATTTTGAAACCAGCCAAACAATACCGCTTTTACTTTATCAAATGTTCCTTGACCAAAATTACCAGTGCCATGTCTATGCGCACGGCCAGATCTAAGGTAACTCTCGGTTCAGCCCCTACATTTAGATGCTCCGAACGTGCAGAGAAACGGAGGGAGGTATTAATTTACTGACAAGTTGACTCTTGTATATAGTTTAAAACCGAGGATTGTTCCATGCTGATATTATTATTTTATGTATCTAGTTTTATCTGAAGTTGGAGGAGAAGCATCGAGCTCTTCGAGAAGAGAAAAATGAATATGAGGCAAGGATAAAGGTACTGTTTTTATCTTGTAGTTGCATGACACAGTGTTATTTAAACATTCTTATCTTTCTATTCCTCTTCGGACTGGAAACATCACCCTCATCCCTTTTACCAAAGCCTGTTTTATGTTTATCCTCCCATGTTACGTTTTGCGCATTGAATTGTAAAAGAACTTGTCATTTTTTATTTAATAATTATTAATGATAGGAAGAGCAAGAAGCAGCCATCAAGCAGTTGAGAAGGAATTTGGTAATCAAAGCAAATCCAGTACCAAGTTTCTACTATGAAGGACCTCCCCCTAAGACTGAATTAAAGAAGGTAATTTGATCTGTAATCTATTAATATTAAACTACAATAAGAATTTCTGAAATAAAGGGATGGATAAAAGTACTTTTGGTTCTTTGAATTTGAAGCCTTTTTGTTGGAAAAATGTTTGAATTGGGTTTGGTTTGGTGAGTGACAGCTGCCACTGACTCGACCGAAATCACCAAAACTAAGTCGGAGAAGGAGCTTTGGGGATACTGTGAACTCATCTCCCGAAGCTTGTAGTCGAGCGCGTCACAGCACAGGAGGTGGAGGTCACATCAAGAGTGGTTCCAATGCCCCTTTCCCTCACAAAAACAACATTCGACGCAATAGCAACAGCAACAACAATGGCCTTTGCAAACCCAAAGAACGATCCAAAGTGGATAAGGAAACAAAAACAGCTCCTCCCAACATCACCGATCGCGCAAATCCAGACATTTCAGTTCAATCATGACCGCTGAGACCAAAAAAGGCCTAATTTTCTTTTCACCCGGACTGACTCTTGTGACTTGCGGTGTATATGTTTTGTAACTTATATTGCTACACCTTATTATGTCTTCCTATATACTGATGAGAGTTATTGATGTAATATGTTTTGTACCAATGTATGAATTTTCCCCACAGACTGGTCCACCCGTTTTAAATATAATTAGCTTTCTCAAGGACTACCATCAGGGGTGCCTCAGTGTTACACGGTTTCACATTTTTTCTTCTTCTTATGTGTTCTACTCTGTTACTTTTGTATTTTCGAACAGAGACTACGTACTATTTGGAAGAAAAATTAAATAAGAATACGTGTTTGAATTTAGATAAGTATTACTCTTCCAAGTTATTAGAGAGAATATCCTTAAAAGGTGAATAACTAATAACTTCACTCTTTTTTTTTTTATTTGCACAAATTTAAGCTTTCATGTTACTAATTGTAAATTTGTCACACTTAAATTAATACAGGATCATTGCTTATTCTATAAAATTATGGCTCTAATTAGAATTCTTTTGTGAACACATCAATATTCAAAATTAGAAATCGACATTAGACTGTAAAAAAAAGTAGTTAATATGGATTATTGATAAAAAAAAACATTAAAACAAATAAGTTTACAGAGAAAACATACTTCCAGATAGTGATACATTAAGAGTTAAAAAAACTAAGTAACTTGTATTCTTTATCAAAATTATAAAGATTTGATTTTCAAAACTGCAAGTAAACAGGATAGACTACAAATTCAATGGTCCACTTGTTTGAAAATCATACTATTGCTCAGTCCTTGCACTCAGAAGATCATGCATCTCTCACCAGATTAAACATTTTAGCCACTTTCAATAGAAACCACAGAAGCTCATGCATATCTCACCAGATTAATTTCTACTTTATAGTTTCGTTTCCTACCACAACTAAACCATAAATTAAAGGTGATCACATTTTAATAATAAAAAGAACCACTGCAGCAAATTGCTATAGATATAGTAGACTTTTCAAACTCCTCTTTCAATTCATGTTTACAGTATAAGATGAATTGAGAGAATTCTTTCAATTCAGATACATTTTCTTATCACAACACAATTCATCTCTAGAAACACTATATGGGGCAACTGCAATGGTAAGAAAATGATAATTTGAATCCAATTTATAAAAGAAACCAAGAAGTGAATAATCAAGAACTGTATTCAATGCAAACAAGAACTCTTTCTAACAAAGGAATTTACATCAAATACTCTCTTCCTAACAATATATCCACCTATACTAGGAATCCACCTGAAATAGATAACACTATAACATCAAATCAAAACCCACCCCACTCCACTTCCTTCACTTCTTGGCCTTCTTGGCCGGAGATTTCACACTCTTGGGTTTCTTTACCACACTCTTAGACTTCTTCACGGCCTTTACAGGAGTCTTCTTGGCGGGCTTGGCAACAACCTTCTTGGCCGCTGTCTTAGCAGGTTTGGCAGCTGCAGCAGCAGTCTTAGCCTTGGGCTTGGCCACAGCCTTCTTCTTAGGAGCAGCCTTGGACTTCGTAGCAGCCTTGGCGGCAACAGACTTGGGCTTTTTAGCAACAGCAATAGCAGCCTTAACCGGGGCAGGTTTGGTAGGTGCAAGTTTGAAGGAATTTTTGACCTTGACAAGCTTGCCAGCAGCAACAGACTTCTTGAGATGAAGGAGAACAAGTTTCTTGTAGGTAGGAGGCAACTCCTTGTGATTCCCTTCAATGAACTTGGTTATCGCGTATTGGCTGGAGCCAGTTCTCTCCTTCAGACTCGTAATGGCCTCCACTATCATCTTCAACACACAAATGCAAGCAAACATATAAATAAACTAAAATAGAACAAGAGCAAACCGAGTTGAATTGAAAAAGTCATTAGAAAGTACCACGGCAAAGGTAGGATGGGAGAGGGGCTTCTTGGTGGCCGCAGTTTTCTTGACTCTGGTTTGCGCGGTGGTGGACATGGCTACACTGATGCTAGAAGTAGAGAATTACGGTTGTGAAAAGAGATAACTAGAATATGGATGAGGGAAGATTGGGGGTGGAAATACATTTATATAGAGTGGTGAGAGAGGGAAAATAGTAAACTCTGATTGGTGGAAAGGAGGTTCACACGGATCCCCTTTGTTTTGCTTTGTTTAAATCTACACCTTTGGATTCATTACTATCAACGGTTATTATTTTAAGTCAGCGGGAGCACATGGATCTCCAGCGCTTTACCTATTGCTTCTAGTTTTTTGAGGGTGCGTGTGTTTTTCTGTGATTTTCATCCTTAAATAACATGTGATCTTTTACACGGATTTTAGTAACATTTTTTTGTTTTCTCTTACCCTTGCATCTTAGTTTTGCAACTATTAACTATTTCTGATTCTTAATTCAATTTCTTAATTCAAATCAGTGTTATTATTTAGCAACCCGTTTAATTGTGCACACACATTTCTAAGATTCAACTACATTGGTTCTGTGAAATCCCTATTCTGGATTACAATGGGTTAGATGCACAGGTTTTGTGTAAAAAATACTTGAATTTCTTTTTATATTTTTGAGTATATATATTCATATCAATATATATTTTCTATATTTCTTTTTCAAAAGTTTAATAGCTATTTAAAAAAAATTAAATTCTAAACTTAAGTAAAAAATTCATCTTATACTCAAATTTAAATAAAACTACATAATGAAATATTAATACAAATAAATTTAGTTTAAAAAAAAATTAAATTAATTGCAATGCGAAATATAAGTTTTAAAAAATAACTTTAATTTCACTAATTTAATAAAAACATAAATTAAAAAAAAAGTTCTTTAGTTATTATTGCTCTTTAATTACAATACCCATCTAGCCCAGATCAAAACTGGTTCAATGATACAGCCCATAAAAATGTGCTTTGATGGAAAAAAAATATCATCATCAGTACAATCGTAAAAAAAAAAGTCAGTAAAAATGTATAAATAAATCTAAAATGAAAGGGATTTTCTTTAACTTTTATAGATTAAATACACTGATAATGCATATTGTGAAAAACATTTTTTTAATGTTCTTATTTATTTAAGCGTCAGAGTATCTCTTCTAAATGGAGTCTCCTCAAACTATTTTTGCATGTTGATCTTTGTTGGTAGGGAATCACTTTACAATCATGTTGAGAGAATTTCGTTAGATAGTCGATAAGAACATTAGTTGTCACCGTAGAACCTAGTAAAAAGTTGATCCTATTATCGTATTTAAACAACCTCTTTTTTCTTTCACAAGAGAGAGATTGATACCATGAACAATATAAAACAAACATCGCAGCTTCAGGATGAAGGGGACGTGCCTTTACTACAATAAATTATGTAAACCATGCGGGAGCTTCAACGTGATAACAAAGAAATAAGGTGGCAGTGGAGCAATTCCGCATAAAACAAGAGCGCATGAGAATAGAAGCCACAACAAGAGAGATTGAGAAAGGAAGTTTTTTAACTTTTATAACTTAAATACATTAATAATATATTTTTATGTTTTCAGTGACTTGAACGTCATAATATCTCTTGCAATGTAACTCCACTCGAACAATCTTCACACAGTGATCCTTATCGATAAAGAAATTACTTTACAATCATCTTGAGATAATTTGGTGAGATAGTTTATAAGAATAATTACTAATTATATTTTGCTTATTTAATTTAAAAAATATTTAAATAATCACTCCTGATAATGGATATTTGAGAATTGAATAACATAATGTTCATATTCACCTCTTTAATAAGTTAATCGTACTTATTATTTGACTTGTATTTATTAAAAATAGCAATTTAGTTTCTGTGAACTTTACCCGCAAATAATCAGCTTAGATTTTTTTTTGTCATCTTTATGAAACTTTTGGATTTGGCCGCATTACCTTAGCCATCACAGGGCCTATATGCTCACTATCATGAGTTGCTGTTTGCTGTGTTGCAACTCTTTCACCTGATTTTAAATTAAATTAAAAATATATGTGAATTAAACATTGAAACCTTAAAATTGCATTGCATTCTTGATTATGATTTAAACAAATCAAAATATGAGTAAATCAGTTCACTGCTTCTAGAAACAATTCAGACAAAATAAGTCATCTCATCTAGTCTATCAATAGTGTACGATTTAATTGTGCATGTTATTAAGGAATAAATTATTTTGTCAAAAAAACATTAGATCGTTAACATCCTTAAAATATATGTTTTTGTGGCACAAAAGTAAATAAAAAGTGTGTATCAAGAAAGCAGAGCATGAGAAATAGGATTTCCTTATTATGATCTTTGTGGAAAAATATAAAAATCAAGCATTCATAGCACAATGAGAGGCTTATGTATCGTTATCTCTACATTTACATAGCACATTAAATATTAAATTATACAATTCAGAGAAACAATGCTGCATGAACCATGTTGAACTTAGGCAAAGTAAAAGAGAACAAATGAAAACGTAACGTTACCTATGATCCTACCACAATTCACAGCATGGAGAGATACAGATAAAGAAGGAATTCCAAGTTGTTTCTATGCAGAATCATACTTCACATTACATAGTCTAAATCCTGACACTGCTGACTTCGCAGACACAATACTGATTCAGATGAACTATAAACAATATTATACATATTCAGCTATATATTTTACCTAACAAGCAGGGTGAGCTTGCTTTTTCTGTCTTCTTATACAACAACGGTTTGCTATTGGGCTATAGACAATCAGACTTAGTGAACTATTTAACGTGACAACTGTAGAAGAAACGAAAGAAGTAGAAAATCCAACGAATGGAAGAAGTAATGAAACTGTGTACTCTAAAACTTGGTTATGTAATCTTGACCCTGGCTTCCATTTGTGGTTTATGTTCATCGTCCTGTTGGATTGCCAATTTGCGAGAAGATGACAGCAGAATTATCATTACCAAAGTCTTGTCTAAGCCCTTTCTCATTTTCAATGCTAAGGTTTTTGTAATGAGCTGCCATGCCATTGTTTTCCAAGGTTACTTCTGAGAACTCACTTTCGTCCTGACTTGGCGCAGTTGAACCATCGGGGTTTTTTTCCAAGTTGAGAGCGAATTCGAGATTCCACAAGAGGTCATTCATGGAGGGTCGTTCGAATCCAAGATCAGATACACACTTCTCAGCTGCATCAGCAAACTTGGTCAAGCTTCCAGGGTTGATCTTCCCTTTGATGCTGGGGTCAATGATGTCCTCAAGTGTTCCTCTTCTTTTATTGTACATTGCCCATTCCGCAAGGCTTACCTGTTCCTTCGGAAGGCTAGGATTGAGAGCAGGCCTTGCACAAAGGGCCTCAAACAGCACAACTCCAAACGAGTATACATCAGATTTCTCAGTCAACTGTTGCCTCCTGAAATATTCGGGATCCAAGTATCCGAAGCTACCCTTCACCACAGTACTAACATGACCTTGATTCATGTTTGGACCTGTTTTGGACAGTCCAAAATCTGAAACCTTGGCAACCCAGTTTTCATCAAGGAGAATGTTGGTTGTTTTGACATCTCTATGAATGATGGTGTATTTTGCTCCCGTGTGAAGGTAGTGAAGGCCTCTTGCGGCTCCTATGCAGATCTCCAACCTTTGCTTCCATGTTAGCATGTCCAATGGCTTGCTTCCCTTGTAAAGATGTTCCCTCATGGTGCCAAGAGACATGTAGTCATAAACCAGACACATCTCGTTCTCCTCCTCGCAAAAACCAATCAAGGACACCAAATGCTTGTGTCTCAACTTGGACAGCATCTCGATCTCGGTCTGGAACTCGTTCACTCCTTGTTCTGATTGCGGGTTCGATCTTTTAATTGCTACTTTAAACCCATTATCAATAACACCCTTATAAACCTTTCCAAACCCTCCCACCCCTATCACGTTAGACTCGTCGAAATTCTTAGTTGCGTGCTTCATATCTTGTAAGGAGAAATAGCGGCACAGTCCTTGAGCCATGGCAGATAGGTTGGAATTGCCCACACTCTTCCCTGATCCTGTGGATTTGGCGCCTGCGGTGTGGGAATTGCCATAAAGAGGCAGCCAGCTAGACGAGGGGGTGGTTGATCCCGGAACTCTCTTTCTATTATGGTGAGCAACACCAATTATTGCAGCCACCAAGGCAAAACCTGCAGCACCCCCAGCAGCACTGCTAATAAAAAAAGTCCTACTAATCCCAGGTTTGCTTTGGAAAGCCTTTTCCTCGCGCTCATGTTTAACCAGCATGTCAGAAGGCTGAGGATTGGGACCAGACAGATCTGTGTCATTGAGCTTGAACACCTCCACCCCATTGAGTAACGCATCATAAAATTCTGGCTTTGTTTCAGGTGCAGGGTGCAAAGCTAGCCAGAGTTTATCATCGCCTGGCCCATCTTTCACATATATTACATAATCCTTGTAAGTTGGCACTCCTTTACCTCCTGACCACCCAATCACATCAGCACTAGTCTCCGCTGTGAGGTTGTTGATGTAGACTTTGAAAACAATCTCATTCAATTTGGAATAGTGATATTCGCAGAAATGCAACCGGGCAAGATACATAGAATCCGGATCAATTTGGAATATCCACGTAAGATTGTAGCCCATGTTGAGATTCTTATTGCCTCCCATGGATCGGGAAGTGGAGTAGACATTGGGAGGAGCAATGGACTGTGGAAGGGTTTTGTAGTTGATTTTTTCTTCCTTGGTAGCTTGGTTAGTGACACCAGTGGCAGAACCATAAATATAAGGCCTGTCATCGTACCACATTCTGGTTAGACCAGAATCTTCATTTGGAGGTATGTATTGTCCTCCAACATTTAACCTGAACATGGTCTGAAAATGCAAAGTCTTGGTATCCATGGTTTGGTCATCGAAACCCACCAAGGGAGCCTCGTCAAACAACTCAGGCATTTGGATGAGCTGAATGCCATTAACAAAAGCAAAAGCTCCATCGTGTTTGTCAGAGGGCGTGAAGGTGACGGTGAGAGTGTCGGAGTCGATAGGCGCAAGGGAATACTCGCGGTCGAGATAGGCTTGTGAGAGGGCTTGGCACGTGATGGAGGCGCTGAAGTTGGAAAGAAGCTTGAGGCCGTTTGCTGTGACGGAGAAGTAAGAGTGAACGGGGTCGTAGGTGTTGTAAACGGAGGGGTAGAAATGGAGCCTGAGCCAGTAACGTTTGTTGCCTTGAATGGGGAACTTGTAGGAGGCTTGGGCTGTGAAAATTCGTGCTGTCATGTATGGAACCTCGGACAAAAGCGAAGGGTCTTGGAAAGAGGCTTTGAAGGTGAGGGAATTGGCCTCTGAGAGGTACTTATCGTCGGGGGTCCATTGTCTTCCGTCGCTGTCTTTGCCACCTTCTTTGCCCAACCCGCATCCCAGCAAGAAGGAGTCGCCGGCAGAATTGTCGGAGGAGGGAGCGGCGTTTAACAAAACGGGGAAACAAAAGAGGAGCAAGAGACTGGCACGGGTGTGCATGGTTGAAGCAGGGAATTGAATGAGAAGTGGAAGATGGGAGGATGGGGCGTACAGGAAAAGATTTTGAGTTGTGGTGAGATGATTGAGGACCCAAAAAGGTGATTAAAAGGTTTGCTTTCTTCCGTTTTCCTGTACGCCAGAAACTAACAACAAACGGTTTTGGATTGCTGTTGGATTGCTGTTTGTGCTATGTCATGGAAACGATGGTTGCAACTCTATTCCATCATCGGCGTGGATCGTTCATGCAGGTGTAAACGTTAAACCTGGATTGGTGGAACCGGTCCAAACCAGGCAAGAAACACGACACCGCCCTGAATTTTATTTTTACGAGGAATTAGTTTGCTTTCTTTGCTTTGGTTTGCTCCCGAATTCGTATTTCGGATGTTTTTTTTTTTTTTTTTTTTGTTGCCCTCTTAGGAACTGACGATAGAGAGCGAGAATCGTAATTGAGCTTTTAGGGGTTTGCCACATTAACATGAGCTATTTTTAGCATTCCATTCCCATGGAATTTGGGCAGTGACAATCCGTCATTTCTTGCTCACTATTTCATACCAAAACTTACTATACTAATACTCTTAAAATGCTTACTTTTATATAATTTAATTTTATATACAAATGTTTTCCTAAGAAAACTTGGTTCTTTTTCAATTTCAATATTCCACAATCCAACATAGAAATAGTTGACATCTTTCCTATCTGATCCAACTTTTTTATTTATTTCAGAAATTTTCTAATTAGTCAACTTTTAACCCGTATCTAATAATAATAATAATAATAATAATAATAATAATAATAATAATAATAATAAGAGAACCATATAGTATATTACGCACACACAAAAAAAAAAAAAGATACGGTGAAATCTTCTGCCACAATTATTATTAACAATGCATATGTATTGAATTGTGATCATGTGTAGAATTTTATTTTAAAAATAATAAGACACGGTTATTGAATAAATAAAAAACTGATGATTCGCATATCATCTCTCTTATGTGTAATTGTTTAGAGTTATTAATAAATTGTAATTTGGTTTGAACTTGTGATTGTTTAGAAAAGTATTGTAAAAAATGTAAAAGTTGTAAGTAATGTAATTTTTTATACAATGGGACTCCTTCATGTTGTGAGAGTTTTTTTATATACAAAACTGGAAGACACATCACGTTAAGAAAAAAACTCTCACAAAGTTTGATATTTATTGAATATTCAATTTAAGATAATAACTAATTACTTTTTTTTTTTCTGAAAAGTGTTTAAATATGAAAAATCATTACTATTACTAGCTATAATCATGCATAATGAAATCTAAGAGTGTTTAAATCCAAATTGATCTGAAAAAAAATCTAAATAGATGAAAAAATTTGTAAAACAATATATATATATAGTAATTAATATGGTTTGTTTATTAATTCCATTCTATTTTCAAGTAAGACTTGTTTTTCCTAACCTACTTGCATTGTCATAAATAAAATGAATGGATATTTTTCGTTGCGGTCAAATCTTTTAAGCCATATTTTTCAAAGCATACATATTTTAATAGACAAAAATAAATTATGTATTTGATCTTGTTACACAATCATAATATGCTGATTAAAAAAACAATTATTATATGAAGCAAAATTTTCCAAGCAAGATAATACATGTAAGGAAAGTGTGAATCTAAAACCTTTTGAGAGTTTAAACAGATAATTTTTCTTGTGGTTGTTCTTGTTTATATTAAACTTTTTTTTAACAAAATAAATTCAAACTTTTAGTTAAATTCATTGAATAATAAGTCAATCTTGAACTATCAACTTATTCGTAAGTTAATTACAAGTTACAAGACCCTCATCAACTTATTTACACTGCTTATGTAAGGTTTGGAAACTTATTTCAGTATTTGTTGCATCAATAGAAAAATTAAATAAAACAACTTGTCGATAAAATTCGAATCATTCAATCAGAGCAATAATGAGTTACACCAGATTTTTTTTAAAGGCATCCAATGGTAAGTTCTTTTGATATTTAAATTGCATAAAATTTTAACTCAAAAATCGATGGCAAAGTACTTCTCCTGAAATCCCCCAAGTGATTGTTAAAAACAAAGTGTTGGTTCAAATTAATTTTTAGAGTGGTCCACTTTTATCATAGAGCAAGCAAGAAGACAAAGAATTATGCAAACTAAATAATAGAGTTGTAAACTCTTATAAAACTCAATGTTTTTGTTTTAATTGCTATCTTAAAAACAATCTTGAAGCTAAACGTGCGTAGCAAAATGGGTAAGAAGATTCGTATCTAGCAAAAGGTTGCTTGGGGTGATAGTTACCAAGAAGGATGAACTTAACTAGAAGAGGCGATATTCTCCCTTCCACAACCTGCCCTCTGTGTAGTATGAATTGTCTGCAATCTCTGAGTTAGCCCAGGTACTTAGTATACATATCTACAGTAGAAGCACCATAAACGCTATAGCTGCAAACTTACTGTAGCAACCTATCTTCCCTTGAGGGTGTGTCAGGTTTGCCTTTCTATGCTTATCTTCACTTTCAGGTTGAGAAAGGTTGTTTGTAGTTGTGCAAGTTCAGGCATTTATGACAAAAAGAGGGCAGGGGATATCTATTTATGCAGTAATGTAGCAACACTGTGGAACAGGGAAGCAATGCAGCTTCTAGTCTGAGGTTGTGATTCAAAGAAAGGCTTGATTAGCTTGTGGTTGCAATGATTTTAATGAACCGAGAATTGCAGATTAGTTATTAGTAGTTTCTACATATCAAATGTAGAAACAGAACCAGAATAAATCTTGCAAGCACAAACTCAGATGAAAGTTGTACAACAACACCTATCTTCAGAGATAGCTTTCAAATTCCTATGGCTGACTATCACCAAAGCTTATTCTGGCTGATGGTGTATTGTAGTAAGTCTTCATCTCTATGCTATTTTTGCCTTAAACCTTGTCTTTGCTTTAGATGGTTGGGAAAGGTATGTTAGTGCTTGCAGGGAACATGAAAACGAGTAAAGGAAAGCATAAGAGGTGTTGTTGCAGATCAGCAGAGGTTGCAACAGTTTTGGAGGTCCTTGACGCTTGAGGATGTGTAACAGTAGACACCTTTGTGCTCAAAGTGTGGGCATCACAACAGAGTCTCAACAATCAAGGCCACATCTCTTGCTCAGGTGGTACAAATATTTTAGAAATATTTATATACATTACTTAGAAATTAAATAACGTAACAATTAGTTTCAATATAATTTAATGAATTTTTTTAATTATTAATCATACTAAATAAATAAATATTATATTATATTTTTTCATTATCTCATGAGATAAATAAAATATTCTTACAATAAAACCTTTTATTCAAGTTAAAAAAAACCTTTTTTTTTTTTTTTACTTTTACCAGAGTAAATTGTCGTTAATAATAAATCATTATTGGAATGGCCTTTTAAATAATTATTCTAAAATTTTAAAAAATTATGTCTTAAATTTTGTAATTAGATGATAATATAAAATTATTTTACTTAATCAGCAAATAAATTTTCTCAAATTCTTTTAATAAAAAATAAATATTCTAAAAAGTTCAGATTAATGGAAAACTAAAATCCTTGTATATATCAAACACTCAACTTAATCTCTAATGTATAGAACTATTATAGTGGTAATGACAAGCTCTGCATTTTATTTTGTGGTTGATTTTGTAATATAATTTTACACACCAGGCCTAACACAGAATTTGAAAACAGTGAGGTGCATTCCAACTCTGAAACCTAGGCATTAACTAGAAACAAGATTACTTCATTTGATGCGTGAAATGGGGTATATATTCTTTTATTTTGGAGCCTTAACGAGCAATTTTTTTGCATGAATTTAGGTAGTGATGGTTTAAAATGCAGAAGTGAAAAGAACACTGGAGTGGACACGTCACAGGGAAGTGAATGAGTTGTGATGGCAATATTAAGCAAAGCGAAAACCTTCTTAGTTGAATTATTGTTACGTATGATCCCAAAGATTTCACCAGAATGTAGCAACGCCCTTGAATAAAGGAGAAGGTGCAACATAGCCTACTAAATATTGGTCCTAAAATGTTGGTGCTGACAGTTACAAATGGATGGTGGAATCTCAAAGCCCCACTCAAAACCTGCCAATATTAGAACACTCTATCCTCTCCCTTTTCCCTATCGCACTCCACCAACAATTCATTAATTTATCCACCATAATCCGTTTTCCTTCACGGCGAGGACACGCAAGGTGCTTCCCCCTTGCTGCCTCCGCCGTCACAACATCAATTTTAAGTCCTTCATAACCACCCTTTGCCTTGCAACTATGCGCGAGGAAAAGCAGAAGGAGCATTATCATCCTCATGATATGGAGTCATTTTCCTCTTCTTCCTCCTCTTCTTCTTCATCGCCGAGCGAGTCAGACGAGGAGTTGCAACACATGTTGTTGGCGCCACCGTTGTGGACGAACAATAAGCGGTTGTCGAAGCAGTTATCTATGTGCGAGAAGCCAAGAGACATTGCATGGGAAAGAAGGCGAATGCAGGAGCGGAGGAGAAGTTCGACGGTATGTGATGATCTGACGGACGAGGACCTGCATGAGCTAAAAGGATGTATAGAACTTGGGTTCGGATTCAACGAGGAAGATGGTCAGAGACTGTGTAACACCTTGCCTGCACTCGACCTTTATTTTGCTGTCAACCGCAGGTTGTCTCCCAGCCCTGTCTCTACCCCTCAGAGCCGTGCTTCTTCCCTCGGAGGTCGTTCTTCGTCGTTTGGAAGCCCTAGAAGTGATGCTGACTCTTGGAAGATTTGTAGCCCAGGTCTCTTTACCTTCTTCATTCAATCCTCTCATAAACTTTTTCTTATACCAAATATACATGTACTTTCTCAGTTACTTTTTCATTCTATTTTTTAATTAAAATCATTTTTTTTTATCTTTTTTCCTAACAGGGGTTTGAATTAAAAAAGTTAATATAAATTTCAACTTTGGTAGAGCAACATCAGAGATACACTATAGAAAGTTGTTTTAAACCAAACTTACATGTTCTGCAATGTTAATTGGCATAATAATGATTTGCATTAAATATTAATATTGATTATTAAGAGTAAAAGTATTTTTTGCAGGGGATGACCCTGAACACGTGAAGACCAAGTTAAGGCATTGGGCTCAAGCCGTAGCCTGTTCTGTGATGCAATCTTCTTGAGAAAATAATTTGTGGGATGTTCTATATACAGAGAGGGGACGAAAGAAAAGCAGAAAACATAGAAAAAACGAAGAAACTGGGAGAAAAGAAAGAGTATGCTTAAACCTTGATATGCTTAATCTTTTGAGAAGGGATTTTTTGTTGCAGACTAAGAAATTGAGTTTGTTGGATCGAATTTGGAAGTTGGTTAGAGCAGAGAGTGATGGAAGCCAATTTTCTTGACGTTATTTTATTTATTCTCTTCTTGCTGTTCTAATCTCAAACTGGGTTTAGGATAAGACCTCTCCTTAACATGCACTGTCAAGAAACTCAAGAGATTTCACACCAATCATGAGTATATATGTATTAAGTAGATTATCAGGTATGCCCTTCCTTAGCTTAGGACATCCTTTGACTTGTTGTGACTTGATTGTAAAACATACACTTGCAAAATGTAATTGTTGATTATGCCATATTGCTTTTCTTTCCCATCTCACTTTCCTTTTCTTTTATTTTGTGGATTCTTGGTGGTAAAAACTAAATTGCCCTATTCATTTTTTATTTGAAATATCATAATATTCATACTTGACTATTTTTTTTACAAAGAAGGAAAAAAATGTTTATTATTTACCTGTCAAAATATTTATTAAATATTTTTTATAAAATGTAAAAATCAAAACAAAGAAATTTTTTCTCTTGAAACTTTTAATGTAAAAAGATTCATATATTTTCTTCTCTACTAATATCATGAAATAAATTATAATTATATAAATTTTAAAATAAAATATCAAATAAATGAAAAATCTTTTAATAATTTAAAACATAGATAAATATATGAATATGGTAAATATCTTTATGTCCATTCACATATCATATTTAAGAAGTTAGGTACTTTTCCATACACGATAAATTTAGGTATTTCATGCTAAGGACAAGCTCATAAAATATTTATTTGTCATCCATATTTATTACATTCAATTTTTATTAGAATGGAAGAGATCTCACCAAAAATAACTCTTAAATAATGGACACTTGAGGAAAGCAATAAGAAAACAAAAGAAAATATAGCAAAATTTTTTCTGCACTTTCATAACATCTTTAACCACTCCCATAGCTCAGCCAAAAAATCATTTTGTCCTTAAAAATACTTATGAATTCTAAAATTAGAAAATGCTATTTTTTTTTATTTACACCTCCCATATTCTACAATTAGTTGTAGAAAGGTATTTTCGAATATGAAAATACCTTCCAGATTCTATAATCTGAAATATTTTTTTAAAAAAAAAAATCATTCCGGATTACAGAATCTTGAAAATATTCTTAGATCCAGTAATAACTTATGGATTGTACAATATGTAACACCCCCTTTCTATAATATGTATTTTGGATTGTATAATCTGAAAGATATTTTCGAATTTGAAATTACCTTCCAGATTGTACAATCCATAATACATATTATAGTAAGGGGATGTTATGAATTTTACAATCCGATATACATGAAAAAAAAAAAGCAACGGAAAATCCCAACAACATATACTTAGAATGGTAGGATTGAAATTAAAAAATATATGGGTCTAAGAAGAAGGTATGGAGGTGTAGGGAGAATTTGCCCCTCTTCAACTTGAGAAGTAAAAAATCATAAGATGTCTCCACTATGAAAGTGGGATTACAATATTTTGTTTCCCTCACTCTATAAGGATAACACTTAATATCACTCAACTAGGATGGAATACAATGTCTTTCTAGCCTCTCACTAGAATTTCTAGTCTCACACTATGGTGGATATCAATTCTCTCATTTACCCACTATGTTGCTTTTCTCACTTGCCTTCCTTTCTCTTCCTCATAAGTTCTCTTTTATATAGATAAGAAGAGAAAGATTTATTCATAAAAAGATAATGCATAATTAATGTTTGTCACATTTTCAAGATATTTTGAAAAAACTATCTTCAACTTTCTAGGTTAAACTTCATAGTCTTCAAGAGTTAAGATATAATTTCAAAAGTTTGAAATGACCATCACTGAATATATTCAGTGGATTATTTACCAAGATTCATTGGTCATAGTCTCTCATTCATTAAGGAGGGATTCCTAACAAATATCCCCCTTTTCGACTTAATTAAGGGATATCATTAATCTAGCTCCCCTACAATAGTCGATTAGCTTCTTAACTAAAATTGTCTTGATCAACATGTTAGACCAGATGTCGTCTGTATGAATCTTCTCTAGCTACAACTTAACATCCTCCAAAGAATTTCATATCCAATGATAACAATAATCAATGTACTTTGTCCAAGAATGAAATGTAGGATTCTCAACTAGGTGGATTGCACTTTGGTTTTCACAGTGAAGAACTTGTATTTCTTGAACATGACCCAATTCATGCAAGATGTTTTTTGATATTTTACCTCTTTGCTAGCTTCAAATGTGGTAATGTATTATGCTTCAGTTGTTGATAAAGCAACATATCTTTGGAGTTTGGATTGCCAAGAGTAGTTAGATACCCAGATGTGGATTTTCTAGAATCTACATCTCCAACCATGTTTGCATTTGTACATCCTACCAACACAAGATCTTTATTACCAAAACACAAACATATTTTGGTAGTTCCCCTCAAATATCTCAATACCCACTTCACTACATTTCAGTGCTCTTTGTCAGGATTGGACAAGAACCGACTCATAGCAACAACTGCATGGAAAATATTTGGTCTTGTGCAAATCATGACTTACATTAAACTTCATATCACAAAAGAATAAGACATTATGCTCATTTCTTTCTTTTCTTTTTCACTGTTGGACATTGCATTGTGCTTAGCTTGAAATGTTCAGCAAGTGGAATATTGACGTGTTTTGCCTTCTCAATGTACTTTTCTTGTGATATCCATATCAACTTCTTGGAATGATCACTGGTCACCTTCATCCCAAGGATCTATTTTTCAAGACCTAAGTCTTTGATGGCAAAAGATTTGGTTAAAGTGTTCTTCAAACCAACAATCTTGATTTTATTTTGTCCAATGATCAACACATCATTGACATATAATAGTAGGATAATAAAGTTCCCATCTTCATACATCTTGATGAACACACAATGGTCACCAGTTGTCTTATTGAAATTGTGCTTAGTCATGAAGGATTCAAACTTCTTATACCAATGCATGGGTGCTTGCTTTGGGCATACAAACTCTTCTTCATACGACACATTAAGTGTTCCTTGCCCGGTTCTTGATAGTCTATTGACTGTTCCATATAGATTTATTTTTTTATGCCTCCATGTAAGAAATTTGTTTTGACACCAAGGTGTTCAACTTTTAAGTCTAGGCTAACTATTAGACCTAATGCTGCTTTTTTGGAGGAATACCTTACCATTGGTGAGGATATCTCATCAAAATCAACTTCTTTCTTCTTATTGCACCCTTTCACAACAATTTGAGTTTTATACCTTGGTCTTTAATTTTCTTATTTAGTTTTAAGCTTGTACACCCATTTTTTTAAGGCTTTTCTTCCTTTGGGTAGTTCCATAAGATCATAAGTATGATTCTCATGTAAAGTATTCATATTTTCTTCCATAACTTTGATTCACTCTCCTTTCTTAAGTAATAGAGCTTGTACAAGATAATTGTCTGATTCCTTAACTACTTGAGCCATAATCCAGATGATTCAATTTAATAAAAAACATTTCAATTTATTATAAATTTATTTAATTTATAAAATTACACATGCACTAAATAACTAATTCATATTAAAACCAATATATGTAAGAGAATCAACATATCTATGAGAGAACCAACATGTTGAGACTAACTCAAAATTAACAATTGCTGACTAACTTAATTGTAATTTATCTATGAATTTTCTTAACAATAAAAAATCAACGTACAAAAAAAAAATTTTAAAACAAGTTTTATCTAAGTCTTTCGATTCATTCTTATTCGATTTTAATGTAGTTATTCGAATTTAATATCCATAATTAGAAGCGTAAAATAAGTAAATTTTAGTTATTGATAATAAAACTAATGATTGATATTTTAAAAAATGACATGTGTATATTAATTTTTATTACTGATTTGATCAGTAGCAAGTTTAGTAACTCCAAAAAATTGAATCTATGATATCTACGACTCTTACATGAATAAATTAAACTGATGTTTGTTATGTCGTATTAAATTAACTTTTAATGCTCATTTTCAACTTAACTTTTAGCAAAAAGAGTTTATAATTTGAGTTTTAACACTACTTTTTGAAATTTAATAGACATGCAATAAAAGATGGTGGAAATGTGATCCTAAGGTGTTAGTTTGTAATAGGATTCTTCAAAATTTATTTGCAGGAGCATTTCATTATCGTTTGGGCCAATGAAGGCTGAACTTTATTGTTTATCTCCATAGCTCTATACCAAACCATACGAACCAGAGGTTTTTGTGGATTAGGGTTTAAGCTTGACAAGGACATGTTTCCCCTCAAATCACAAATTATTTTACCTTTCAAGTACCACCATATTGGAAGTTGTGTTGTGTACATGAGTCCACAGTTTATTATTTGTTCGACAAAGAAATGTAAAACTTTCAGTTATACTACAAAATAAAACTTCTGCACAAAGAAAATTTTAAAAATTGCGTTCAAAATACTAATAAATCATGTATATATATATATATATATATATATATATATATATATATATATATATATATATATATATATATATATATAAATTGGAGGGTGTCATAGTTTTGTTAATTAATATTATCATTATTAATAAAAATAAATAATGATGAAATACTATTTATTATTATTTTGAATCATCGAATAATAAATTTTTATTTTTATTTTTTTCTCTAAAAAAAAAAGATTAAAATGTGTGCTTTGTGCTGGTGGGCGTTAACTTTTATTCTGTATTTCTTTAATTTATTTTGCTCAAATAATATATTACTAAAGTGGAAATTAAGGTATTATTTTGGTGGAAAGTGAAATGGGGAGAAAGAAAAAGAAAAGGAAATCAAACGGCTTAAAGAGAGGGAAAAGGAAATAAAAAGAAACTCAAATCGATTCCCAATTAAATCCTATATACAGACATGCCACACTTCCAGATCTAATCTACACACACAAATGTCCAACATTCCCACCGCCGGCTACGGCACCCTCGCCGGCGCCACCGCTACCACTCCGCCGACCACCACCTCCCTCGTCACACCCCGGCCATGGCGCGAGTTCCTGGACTTCTCAGCCCTCTCTCGCCCCTCCTCCTACGATGATGCCATGATCCGACTCCGAAGAAACCTCAGCTACTTCCGCTACAACTACGCCGCCGTAACACTTCTAATCGTGTTCCTCAGCTTGCTCTGGCATCCCATCTCCATGATCGTCTTCCTCCTCCTCCTTGCTGCCTGGTTCTATTTCTACTTCTCTCGCCACGGCCCCATCGTCGTGTTCAACCAAACCCTCGACGACCGAACCGTGCTCGGCGTTTTGGCCGTTATCACTGTAGTCGCGCTCGTCTCCACTCACGTTGGCCTCAACGTCTTGTTGTCGTTGATCGTCGCCGTGGTGTTCGTTGGCCTGCACGCTGCGTTTAGGTTTACTGAAGATTTGTTTCTTGACGAGGAAAGTAGGTTGCTTTCCGTAGTGGGAACTCAGCCTCTCAGAACTAATTATACCCCCATTTGATTTACATCCAATTCCGCGAACACCATCGGGTTTTTGAGTTTTCTTTTTCTTTCAAAGTTTGAGAAGTATAAATGTGCAATTGAGAAGGCAGGGCTCAAATTTCGAAAACAAGTCCTTGGTTTTGAAGACTAGTCCCGAATTGCAAGTATGTTGATTTCCAGAGAGGGGTGGGTTTGTTACTGTGTTTGTGGGGAGACATTGATCAACATTGAATTGGAAATTGGAATTAGGTGTTGTTTTATCGATTTCTGTCATCAAGACACGAGGATTTTCCGAGGAACAAGATTCGATCACCGTGGAGCTATTTTGCTTATTTATCAGTTCCTTGTTTAGATTCTATTTGATAAGTTTGGGTCTATTTCTGCATAACCCCATTTTTTTTCCATCGCAAATCTGTAGTCTAGTTAACGCGTCTTACTGATGACGGTTCTGTTTCTGTTGGCTGCTGTGTTACTCGTGGTAATTTGGACCATTTGCTTAAACTGAATGTTGATTGTATTTTGTTTGTAGTCTTGGAATTGTTCGTTTTCTGTTACAGGGGCACTATCATATTCTTGCTCTTTATTTTGTCAATTTTCTGTAACAATTTTTTTGGGGGGTTTCTCTTGATTTTTAAGCTAAAAGAAAGAAGTCTAGTTGTGAATGTTGATGGGAATAAGGTAAAGCACACTGAAAGGGTGAAAGAGGGGATTTTGGGAAGAAAGCTATTGTAATGTGAAGCGTGGTTGAATATTATATGCAATGATGAGCAGCCCATGTCTGGCTTGAATTGGTAACCAGCTTTTGCTCCCTCTGGTTTTTATAATGTTTATGTGTGGAGAGAGGATGAATGCAATCATGAATGCTGGTGTGAGAATATCATTTGTCTTCAATATTTTAATTTTGGTGATTTCCAAATATGATTCTTGATTTGTATGCCACTATTATTAAAATGAGAGTAATTTCGTTGTTGATGTTTAGTTGTTTTGGAGGGTGCTAGTCATGAAGCTTACTCTCTGCATGACATACACGATGTCTCCCCCATTGTATTGTATATGGCGCTGTTACAGGAACTAAGAAGCTATAAGGTTTGAAATATTGGATGTGTGTTTTGAAAATTGCATCAATAATTCTCAAGAAACCAAATATTTTAACTTTTTTCTATTGCAAAGTACAAGTCGTTGTCTAAAGAATATATTAACTGTATTTAATCTAGAATTGAAAAACATAAAATTAAATAAAAATTTCACTTCACAAATTCAATACCAGATAATTAATTCTCTTATAAGTTTTAACAATTAAGCAATTTCAATTCAATTAATCAATTAAAATGTAAGAACCAAAGTATCATCCAATATATTTTGTAGCTAATTATTGTGCAAAATTCAGTCTGATTTGTTTGATCTTATTTGGTTAACTGATTATCGAGATTACTTCTCCATTAATGAAAAAATAGAAAACGAAATTGAGAGAAAAAAGACAAAAAAATAATGAACATGAAGACATCAAAGAACATGACGATATAATTCCTAAAATTGAAAATTACACAAGATGACATTTGATTATCCAATATGAATCACTTACTTTATTGAGTCCATCAATAACATGACAGATACAAAAATCAATAAACAACAAGATGACATCGTACCAAGGGACTACGGTTAATTTGATCTATGAATGCCATAAGAGAACTAAGACTGGTAATGATTTTATCTGGTTATTCAAGTTGTTTAAGAAGTATGTAATTGAGATGGAATCTATCATCTATTAATATCTTATTTTTATGAATGGTGAATAATTAATCCATTAGTTTTATTTTATAAATGGTTAATAATTAATCCATTATTTCTTAAGATCAAAATGGATGTGTATATTAATAAGGAAGTGATCAAAATTAATCCAACCACATTTTTTTATTATTATTTTTTAAAATTTATCTTTAGAGAAATTTTTTTAAAAAAATGTATTTTTAGACTTGTTTTAAAAAAAATTAACTTTGAAAACCTTTTAAAAACATTATTTTAAAATATATTATTTTTATAGATGGATTAAATATTTCACCCATGAAAATTATTAATTGATAGATTAAATTGAATTTTTTAAATGAATTTGGTTTTAGATAAATCTTAACAGATGAATAGATTTGTTTTATCCCATCCATTATAATCCAAAATAAAATTTATTTGATTGATCTGATCTGTCTCTAAATATAAATTGATGTATAGTTTTATTCCGTGAATATATCATTGTTGCGTAAAGGTTACATTCTACACTTCAACCAATTATTTTAGCAAAGACAACAGAAATCAAAGTTAGATATTTTCAAGAGTTCAATTTTAAAATTACTCATTAAACTGGAACAATTTGTATTAGTTGGACCAAGTTTTTAAATGATACAACTTCGATAACAAGTATTTAACATTGCATAAGTTGAATATTTTATTTATTATCTATTTTAAAATATTTTGGTAAATAATCAGTTTACTAAAATAAATATTAGTATATTTCAATTTTAATATAGTAAGAAAATAAAAAATGATATTCTTAGTACAAAAATTTTAATTATTTCATTTGTACTCTACTAATGATTGAGGTAATTTAACATATGTTTGCAGTTTAGTAATGGTGAACTGTATTATTAAAAAAGACAACACATTAATATGCAATTAAAATTCTTTCTTTTTTGAAATTATATATTATTTTTTTTATTTAATAAACATATGTTAAAAAACATGTTCAATTATATTAGCGAATTTCAATCCAAACTAAAACTAACAGATACCCTGTAAGTTTTTTTTTTTTTTATTGTACTAAAAATTAAAAAGGAATAATAAAATAAAATGACAAATATTTTAATGCAAAATCAGAAACTTAACGAAAAACATTTTGAAATTTGCAAGACAAAACGGTTGAGCTATGTAATTCCAACGACAACTGTAACCAGTAAACGATATAATTTGAACTAACCTTTTTTTCTGTTAACACTCCTCCCTAGAGGAAATTTTTTCAGTAAAATGTTTCGATATCTTATAAATTTTAAAGGTAAATTTTGGTCTCTCTTAATATTTTATTCCTTCTGAGTCTTTCTAATTTTAAAATGCACCACTTTTAGTTGACAAAATATTTTAGATAACCCTTTACAAAAGAAATAAAAGTATTTCAAATAATGGTTCAAAATACTAAAAGCACTGTTTTTTAAAAATAGCTTAGAGAAACTAAAATCAAACTTTTTTTGAAGTGATTAAAAATGTACATCATCTTTGATTCCTCGAGTTTGACTACGAAAACTTAATACAACTGTATACTTAGAACTTAATCTCAAAACTATTAGTTAAACTAGGACAACCTTGGTCAATAAGAACACCCCTGAGGATAAATCAAGGGAACATGAAATGCAAGAAGCCAAAGAAAGCAGAAACCTAGGCCAACGATTGTAAGAAGTTCAAGCAAGACAACAAACATTCTAAAATTGAAAGAGACAAAATGATTCAAATTCCAGAGGTCCAACAGGTCATATTAACAAAAATGTAACCAAGTAGATATCTATCAACAAGAACTCACTAATCCTCTTCAAGATTGATCGAGTCATTGAACTTTGCATACAAAATTTTCTTCAGTTCAGCCATCTGAGCAACTACAGATTCTTTCTCCTCTTCAAGTTTTTCTAATTTTTGAGTTGTCACCTCTTTCACCTGTTCAATCCTGCTCTCAACTTCATCCTTTGGCACGTGAGCAAACACCTCCCCTATTTGAAACCGAACCACCTCTTCATCTGTGAGAATCAACTCATTGCTTGCATCCTCCAAATTATCATTTGTTTCCTGTAAAAAATACCTTGCCGTATTTGCATCATATGAAAAAATAAGCCATAATAAATTTACCCTGGCAAAATGCTTGGATGGCAGTGAAATTAAATCCATAACAGGACTAGCAGGACAGACACTTCACCAACAAGACAACAACTAAATTTCATTATGCTACGTGTGTTTAAATATATTAAAACAGAGAGTAGAGCAGACGAATTAATAAAACCGAAATCTAAACCTTTTGTGCGTGTGTTAAGGATATTACTTGAGAAGGTTACTCAAGCAAAATTATAATTAGTTAGTCCACATACATAATTTTGGAGGATATAATCATGTAATTGCTTCTATCTTTCCTCTGATTTAGTTTATAATTGAGACTCAATTTTCTTAACTTCGCACAGTATGTATATGTTCTGTTTAGTTCGCTGCTAAAGAGTGTAGGAAGATTTTTTACATGAGTATCCTGACACAATTCACACGGATCTAGGTAAATTTTTAGATTGATGCAGAAAAATTATTCACTTACATCCTGTCTCTACCAAAGGCATCCACCCAAGGATAGATATATTGATATTGTTCTTTATCAATGAAAACCTAAAAAAAGTATCAGGATTTACATGTAGTAGTTCAAGGCTACGTTTGGATTACCCTTTTTCCCACTTTCAATTTACATGAGTCCCAGTAAACTCAATCTGGTGATGTTTGGTTTCCCTCAAAAGTAGGTTCACACACTAACATTTGGCTTGAAATCAGGTTTCAAATGATAGCAATATCACGGTTGATCTAGCCAACTCAGTTTGCAAAATGAAATTCATTACATTAACTCAACCAACTCAGTTTGCAAAATGAAATTCATTAAATTAACTCAACCAACTCAGTTTGCAAAATGAAATTCATTACATTAAATCCTGGAGCTCGTCCTAAGTTCTTAATCTTAAGCATAGAGGGATTTCGAGTAATATAACCAAACAATAAGTAAATAAAATATGCTGAACATACACTAAACAGAAGGGATGATAGTGTAGAAATTGACCGCGAACTAAGGAGTTGCACAGAATACCTTGGCGATTTTGATCTCATCCTCAAGCTCGTGAAAGCGATTATTCAACCTTCCAAATTTGTTGATGTTCTGTTGGTCCTCCCATGTCACTTCCGTCTCAGATCCTCCCCCCTTTTCGGATTAAAAAAAAAGTGACAAGCTTTTACAAGAATCCAACGAAATAACAAAGTGCAATCTCAAGAGTTATCAGGGTTTTCCATTACCTGCTGCATCTTGTGGTTCGAATTCAAATTAGGGTTTCCGATCCGACTGTTTACTACTGGTGACTCTCTTTGTTATGTTAATAGGATTTGGTGGATTTAAAATGAAGAGGCATGCAAAACGAATCGTTTTCATATTTTATTTTGTTTAAAAATGCTTCTTTATATTTCTTTAAAATGCTTCATAGATATAAATAAATAAATAAATAATAAAATCATAAATATTTTATTAATATATAGATCGATTTTAAAGTAATAATCAATCAAATTGAAAAAATAATTTATTATAATATTTTTTTTATAATAATAACAATCCAACAGGGCGCAACCCACATGACACTTGCATCATCTTCTACTTTCACAAACTCATTCGAGTTGAAAAATCTAAAAGAATATTTTTTTTTTCAATTTTTTTTACTGAACACAAATTAGAGTTCTGAAGGATTTCAAGATTGAGAATTAGAATTGATTATAAATTACATTTCTTATTTTTAAATTCACTTTCATGAACAAGTTTCTAAGAATGTCAACAAATTTGTAATGTCTTATAATCACACCACATGCTTTGATATGATTGTCAGATTAAATTAAATTTAAGAGATAAAAACAATGACATGCAATTAGTTAAGGGCAAAGTCTGATAAAAAATTGTTGACAGACTAAAATTAATGAAAATTTTGAGGAATTAAGGTATAAATTTGTCAAATGACAAGGGAGTAAAAACTAAGTTAACAAAAAAAATGTGATTATCAAGTGAAGTTTATAGTTCACCTGAGAAGCCATAACAAAATAAAAAAACTAAAAACACTAACTCATAAAATTTTAGAAACCAAGATCAATCAAACATTTGTTTAATGACTAAAAAATAAAATTTATAAAATTCAAGAAACTAAAAACATATTTTGCTCAACATAAAATAAGTGCTTTTGAAATAAATAAATTTTAAAATATCACTTACGTAAAAAAAATATGGGAATTGTTTCTTGAAATAAGAGAAAATCATTTATCATTAAAATAAGCAGATTAGACAAAACCACGTAAAAAAAACATAGACTATTTTGATTTCATAAATAATCTCACTAAAATTACGTACGTTGACGGGTAAGGACAGGTAATACACGAGCTTTGTTCCAACCATCCAACCCTACCTATAAGTATTAATTGAATTAAAATTAACACAAATTATATTAACCATTTTATATTGAAAACTGTTGAATCTTGGGATAGAGAATTTTAGAAGAGTACTGGTGAACATTGGAAACATCCACATCCACAACTCATAAAGGAAAAGCTTTTTCCAGAGAGCCTGAGGGAAAATCTACTGAACTCACCCAACGATAGTCATAATTGAACTAACAGTGTGAAGAAAGTTGGCATTCAAAACAAAAGTATAAAATGCAACTAACACAGTTAAAGTTGGTGTAACATTGTTTCTGACTTATAACCACTCTCATTTTATGCTTACAAAGGGGAAGACATGATTTGACAACAGGGAAATATTAAATGTTGGATGATCCAAAGAATAACAGCAAATGAAAGAGAAATAATAAAATTGGTGGCTGCAATACTCAGTCACGAGCAGAACAAAATGATACAGATTCCTTGCCAAAATGAACAAATCTCTAGGCAGTAATATCGCTGAAAATGGTATCGAAACAGTTGAATAACGGGGGAAAATAATATACATAGATAGATAGAACAGGGAACTTGGTCAAGAGGGCAAGGCCTTTCGACAATACGATAAAACCATCACAAAATCTTTGGCTGAGGACCCCACTGATGCTGGTATCCTCTTCGAGGTTGAGGCTGTCCGGAACCATAGGTCTACTAAATTATGCAGTTGTAATGACGGGAGCACTGCCTGACCCCGGCACATTATTTCCACCTGTGCAAATTACAAACACTAACAGTATATAGCACCGTCCAGATTTTGCTTACGTAAAACTTCAATTATTTATTTTGCTCTGAAAACTAAATTTGTTACTAAGTTCAATCTTGTGGCAACTGAAGGTTCATAACATGCAAATCATAAGGCTATTAAAATTCACATAGATCTGCACATTATAATGTGGTGGTTTATCTATAGCTTTATCTGATGCAACTATTAAATATCCATTGGACCTTAGGAACAGGGATGCATAGGAGACAACATAATTTGAGACCAATATATGCGAATTTCAGGTATTGTCCTATTTTCAGTATCTTCAATATTAATTCAGTTCTTAGTGCCTACTTGGTAACTTCAACCCAAGAAATTTGTTTCCAACAGTTTCACTCTCTCTACATGTGGGTGCATGGGCTCGTGTCAGCAGTTGTGCATTTGTAATATTTACTGTTTTCTATATCTAGAAGCATACAAAGCTTAGTAAAATTCTCAGACAGCCCATAAATTCTAGGCTTCATAGTTGTACTATATTCTTCTAATAGCCTCAGCCAATGCCAACAAGGGCAGCGCTGTGCTCTTGGTTTCCTATAATTTCTCTAGACAACCTTATTAAGCAAATAATTCAGGACCACAAACTTTTCGTATAATTACATCCTTAAACCAAAATTAATAAGAAAAAAAAAGGAGAGAGAGAACGTGCGGGAAATTCCTTTTTAGATAGTGATTATAATTTACTCACCTCTGCTTCACTGGAAAGATTAAGTTTCTTCACAAGGTACTTTTGAATAAATGAGACGGGCACAGTACCATCCCTGTGAAAGAATTACATAATCATCACGAATAAATCCTTATCATGAAAAAGGGAATATATTTCAGAAATTAGGAGAGAAAAAGAAAGGGGTAAAGCAACAATACAATGAAAGCCAGAAAAGTGCATTTCAAATTATTCAGAATAGAAGTTTAGTTTCCCTTCGAATACAATGAAAGCCAGAAAAGTGCATTTCAAATTATTCAGAATGGAAGTTTAGTTTCCCTTCGCTAAAACTGTGATTCGGACAATAATCACCAATCTGTGCATCTGCTACCTAGAATAGGACAGCAAAATGAAATTGACATATGACTTATAGCTTGTTTGGTTTTGCATCACAAAAGTGTCACGTTTGATTGATTCCCACAAAAAGGGAGAAGCTATACAGATTAGCTTTGGATTTCCGAGTCCCTTATGTGTGCTAGCCTATGCGGAGTGAAACCAAACAGGCTGTAAGACAATGATCACTAATATTTTGAATCTATGGTTGTTCTGAGGAAATGAGTAAGCCTAAAACTAAGTTATAAAATTTGGAAGATTAATTTTTTACCATTTGCATCCTGAACTTTCATAGAATACAAGATGGGAGTGTTTCCTGAACATCTGTCAGTCATATCTTTGATTGCAGTAACATATTTTTCTCTTGGGTTCCAATATAATCCTTAAAGTTTGTGAACTCATGATAGAGCGTATATAAACAAACGCACTTTTTATATCTTATTATTCTTTGTTAGCTTAATTTTGACACCAAAATGAGAAGAAGTTATATTCTATTCAATTCACAGGCCAAAGTCGTAGTCCTAGCCAAAGAAAAACTTTAAATTCAAAATAAATAAATAAAATAATTAGACAAACCGAATGACAATGAGATCAGAAGAATTACTTTATTCTTAAATAACATGCTGAGATCTGTGGCAAGGGAACATCTCCTTTCCTGAACAATAAAATCAATTCTTTAACGACCACAGAAGCTCAACATTGTGTAAGTAATATGATTGTTGTATATAAAAAGACTTACTGGTCCTCTGAAGCAACTAATGAAAACCAAATAGGACTGTTTTTTCTGTTGCACTTGCTCCCTGTTGCATTTAGTGGAGCTGGGGATGAGGCAGACATCTCAGATGCTGCAACTCTTTTCTGACCAGCAGGACGCAACCTTCTTCTCTTCACTGGTCCTGAAGGCAAGCTTGCATCCTTGTCGTCCCCAAATATTGTTTTATGTCCAGTATCCTTATTTTTGGATTTTGGAATGTTTAGTTCACTCTGGACAGAAGCAGGTAAGTCTGTTTTGGTTGTAATTTCAGGTATATTTTGTCCACCATGAGGAGTAACTAGGGACTCTAATTTGGCAACAGGAGTTGCTTGAGAATTTGACCTGGAGGACTTTGTTCTGTTGGCAGCTTCAACAAGACAGTTCAGTGGTGTCCAGAGATCAACCTTCCCTTCTGCATGTTCCACACTGTTCTCTTTATCTTCATTAGGCTTATGCTTTTTAGAAGGCTCAGCCATGAAAGAATCCTACAAACATATAAGGAACAAATAATTATACATGATCATTATCACATTGTGCATGACTTACATAACCATGATCACATTGTGCATGACTTACATAACCATTATCACATTGTGCATGACTTACATAACCATTATCACTTAAAACTGAGGCTTAATTAATGCCGCATAAAAACCAGAATAAGTCCAAAACACAAATAGAAAATTAACACCAATTCCTGTTGCCCCAACAGCCCGCATCTGACTTACATTTTCAAAAGTCATTTGACGAATCCAGTAAAATTGAGCTTACCGTATTATCTTCATCATTTGTTTCTTCCTTCTTTATGGATTCTTCAAGAAGAAAACTGCATCCTCGTAAAGCAGCAGCCTTTCTTGTACTGGTTTTAGTTCTCTTTCCTGTAAAGCCGGGTTGCATTGAAACTTTGGGAGCACTGACTACCAATGATGAAAGTGATCTTTCCTTCCTTTTAGTTGGCAATGATATTGAAGACAAAGGTTCCTGGGCCTTGATCTTTTTTCTTCTAAAAGGGAAAATTTTTGCCCTTATATCTTGCAAATTATGGTCTGGCCTGTATATAATCAATAGGAATCCTTGATTATTTTGCAAACTTCCAACAAATTCACCAAACTGGGTTTTTTTATAAATCTACAAAAATAATTTATTCATGCAGCCTCTAAGAATAACTCATTCAAATCTAAAATGCTTGAAGATGGGGGAAGACGTCATTCTGAGTTTCATATTGAAGATCCATTATATCAAAATATCAGTCTTCACCAAATTCACATATAAGATTCAATCTCGGTTGAAAATGCTATTGGCAATCTTTAGACTTTAGGATGAAGGGTGTCTTCTACCATATAATGGATACTATTTTTATTATACAGAATTCTGTATCAGAATTCCTTTAGGTCAACATTTAAGCAATTATCTGTGACAATTCAGGACAGATGCAACTTATATATATGTGATTAACATTTCTTAAAGTAGGGAAGATAAAAGTATAAATCCCACTTAAAGAAAGAGAATAAGTTTACTGATGAAATTTTGCAAGACACAGTGAAAGATATTCAAGACCACAACCTTCAGTCGCTCACACCAGATAAATAGGTTTTAATATAAGAAAGAAAAAGGTAGAGATAGATCATGAGGAGAAGACGAAACAGAATAAACAAAGTTAACAGATATTAATGCATCCCCAACGAGAAATTCCAGAAGAATGTTAGTTCAGTCCAGTTCAAAAGAAATCATAAATTGCATAAAATGCAATATTAAGTTGGCAAACAAAGACCAACCGACCTGAGCTTTTCCACCGGAAGGCAGCCTAAATCAATGTTGCACACAGGACAGCAATCCATCTCCTCATCCGATAGTTTGTCATATATGCACTTCCTGCAAACTGGTGTTCGAATGATACTTCAGTGAATTGCACAGAAGATCCTTGCAAGAGTTCACAACTAAACTCAAAACACGTGCAAGCAAGAAGACGTAAGTGTGTGATTCAGGAATGTCATAAACATCACACGCTGCTCGAATTACCAAACAAACATATCATGAAAGTCCATGGTATCCTCAAAAAACTTCACAAGAGTACGCCACCTCAAAACACAATTAGAACGATTCCATTCCTCACCCGTGAAATCACAGAAATCCAAACAACCAATAAACCACATACAGAAAAGTTAACTGTGTAAGCCCAGCTATCATGTCAATCTTATTGCTCTACCAAAGCCACAAAACAATTATTTAACGTTCTCTTCACGCAATAGCAGTAATCTAAGACGAACGTTTCGTAGGAAACCAGATCATCGAAATCACCAATCACAAGTATCAAGCAAGCGCATTGAAAACCCAAATCATGAAAATCCAGGCAATTGGATATAAATTAGAGAACAAGGACAAGGATGAGTAAAAACCCAGAGGGATTAAACAAAGAGCAATGCATTGCAGATTGCGGGGTAGGTAAACTTGAGCAACGTCAAAATCCGGAAAAAAAATCATGAGCAGCATAGAAATCAAAAGAGCACAGAAATCGAAGGGTAAGAGAGACGAACAGGTGTGAAGGCAGAGAGAGATGGTGGTGGCATCTTTGTATAAGTTATGGCAGAGAGGGCATGTCATGCATGGTCGTAGCGTATTTCTCTTCACTTTCACTACCTGGCTCGACACCATCGCTACGATAACGAATAAATTAATTAACTTTGCATTCCAATCCTGTTCCTGCCAAGTAAACCACAGCACACCACGGTGGTTTTGTCCCTGTTGGATTCGACGTGGAACCGATATGGATCTGGGCAGGGAATTCAAGTGGCGGCTTTTGGGGGCCAAATCCCCAGATGGGGTTCGATTGTTGGCACAAAAACTACGTAAAGATGAACCGGGCATCGTCCAATGTTGTTGTCGTTGTTGGTTTTGGGTGTTGTTGGTGTTAGAGCGAGACAAAGAAAAGAGAGCATGAAGAGAAAGAGAAGGAGAAGCAAAGCAATACACACGCCATACACACACTACTAACAAACCAACGCTTCTTGTGCCGTGCGTGTGCTTGTGTGTCATTCACATATTTGACTTCAACTCTCCCAGATTATTACTGTTTACTTTGGTAATAACATGTATCACTATTCCTTAACTGTTTATTCCAACCTCCTTTTTTTCATTCTATCTTCTCCCTTTCTAGGTACCATTTCCCCCAAAATAGCAAAATAGTCTGTTACTAACTCCACCCAAACACACATACACAACTTATTATGTTTTCCCAACTTCTCATACAGCATGTGACTTTCCTCCTCCCATTAAATTACGTAAACAAAATTAAATTTTATGGCTGAATACGAATTAATTAACATGGTCACTAATTTTGTTTTTCACTCGTGCATTTATCATATGTAGTTCGTATAAATTTGGACGTGTGTAAATAAGGTGTCCTTGATATGTGTGGCAAATAGTGTATAACGCTACTTAATGGACAGAAGCAGCAATATTAAATATATATGTTGCCATTAATAAAGAAAATATACAGGTTGGGAGGCTTCAGATTTGGTAGAAAGATTGACATCTAAGAATCTCTTGTGTGTAAGTATTTTTGGTTTTTTAATTATTTAATACTTTTGAGTTAATAAGAAAAAAGAATTAATATATGTGGTGAATGCAATTTTTTGAATAAGATTTATATACAAACAAAAAATATATAAATTTAAAAATTGTTGTGATATAATTAAAAAAAATTGTAAGAAATAATTATTTGATTAATTTAAGAATTAATAATTTTTTTTAATTAAAAATAAAATTGGCACAAAAATTATTTAGCAAATTATTTAACTGAGTTCTGTAATTTTTTACAAATTGTAATAAATTTTTTTGACAAATTGTATAATACGTACTAAATTATTATTTTTAATTATTTAAGTAATTTATTATTAATATATGTTTGTATGAATTTTTAAGATTTGTTGGTTTTATAAATTATTTAATAATAAAATAGTTTTTTTTATTAAATGTTAATATGTGTTATGGTTAAGTTTGAGTATGTGTAATTTGATTTTATATTAATGTGTTGTGTATGTATTTATTTAGTTGTGTAAAAAGAGTATCACTAAATAAAAGAAATAAGACTATTAGATTAACTAAAGGAACTCAATATGAAAGGTAAATCCCAACAATAACATAATTGTTATTGTATAAGGAGAAACAAATTATTTATCCAATTCGATGCTACACAATGATCTTCTTTTTTGTCTTGAATGTCGTCTTTGTGGATCTTCCTCGATAGATGTATTAGGATACAACAAAGGTGGATTGTAGAACACGATTTCAGTGTAAAAATTATACAACTAAAGTCGTCACCTCCATACACGACTTCAGTTGTATAATTTTTAACAAAAGTCGTGCTCTTCATGCACAATTGGTATGTACTTACACTTTGTACTAAACTCCTGACCCTCACTGAATACTTTCTTCTTAATCAAATTTGTGCTTAGGATGCACAACTTTTCTTAAAAAGTGAACATTAAATCTAATTCAACCTTACAAAATTGGCTTGTAAGATGAGGTTTGCATCCACTTATATACTATGAATCAACCTTATTATCTTTAATCGATGGGGGATCTTCAACACATCCTATCACGCCAAAGTTGCCAAATCGTGCATGAAATTAGATATTTATAGATGGTCTGATAGCGGACGACACGATAGTTCTAACATAAACTTTCGCTAAGATAAACTCTAAATAACTTTGATATCATTTAAGAAGTTGACTTTAAGTCTAACTCAATCTTATAAAATCGGTTTGTAAAGTGAGGTTTGCACCCACTTGTATATTATGGATCAACTTTATCTCTAGTCGATGTGGGATAACTGATAACATATATGTTTTTTATTTCATATGGGTTTTGTTTACTTGGGCTGGTGTTTAAGACCCATTTCTTTTTGCACCTTCCTTTTCATTTTATCAATTTTTATATAGTAAACTCTCTTTCTCGAGATTGTGACACTGTGTATGCAATTACTCTTCTTCTCCCTTTTCACTCACTCTGTGATGTGATGTACTAGGGTTTATTTTGCCCTATTTTACTTTGCGTTTCAATCGGCAATTTTGTGCTCGTGGTTCTTTGTTTTCACACCGGAAGCATTATGTACTTTTATCTTCTTTCCAATATGGTATCAAAGCTCTTCGTTTGAAGAGCTTTGTTGTGTATTCTGATATTTTTTTTCTTCTGCTTTCTATTTTATCTTCTTCCTTTTTCTTGTTTCGGTTCTTTTTTGTTGATCTAACTTTTTATTTGGGTTTTTCTTTCTTTTTCATGTATGGGAAAACAACAATATGATCAAACCTATCTTTTGTTACACCCTAACGAAAATTTGGCTACGTCAACCCATCCAACTACCACTCATGGAGCAGATTAGTGATGACAGCTATAAGCATGGAAAATAAAATAAAGTTTATTCTTGGAAAATATCCTTGTCCAGCCAAGAACCATCCTACTTTTTCAACATGGAATCGTTGCAACAATATGATTGTATCTTGGTTAGTACACTTTGTCTTTGTCCCCATTAGACAAAGTATTATATGGATGGATTTAGATTGCATGAAAAATTGTTGGATTTTAGATTCAGGAGCCACTGGTCATGTTTGTGTTCCCTTAACTAATTTTGTCTCGTATAAATGCATTAAACGTGTACTTATAAATCTTCCCAATGGCCATAATGTGTTTGCAAATTACTCTGCAACTTACTGTTGTCTTCAATTATAACTTCTATCTCATTAATGTTCTCTATGTCACACAATTTTCTTTCAATTTAATTTCTATTTCAAAAATTTCTTCCAATTTTGGTTGCAGATTAATCTTTTCTTCAAATAAATGTACTCGTTTTTGCTTTGTACTCGAGTCAGTGTTTAAGACCCATTTATTTTTGCACCTTCCTTTTTTTTCTTTTATCAGCTCTTACATTGTAAACTTTCTTTCTCGATATTATGTATCGTACAATGATATGCAATTACTTTTCTTCTTCTTTCTCGCTCACTCTGTTCTGTGTTGTGCTAGGGTTTATTTTCCTTTCTTTTGCTTTGCATTTCAATTGGCAATTTTATGCTCGGACTTTTTCTTTTCACAAAGAAAACATTATCTACTTTTATCTTCTTTCGAATAACATCAACTTTCTCATTAATGCATCATCCACCAACATCGTATTCCTCAAACAAGATTTGAATTTTAAAAAAAATAAAAATTAAAAGTTGTGTAGTTTAAGCACGACTTATTTTTTTTTAGTCATTCAAATGAAACACAACTAATCCAAAAACATAATTAAATTTTATATTATCTATGCTTGTAAATTTTGAGTAAAATTACACTATTTTAGTGCAAAAGTCTGCGTCTAACTAATAAATCACGTACCGTAGTTATTTTAGTGCAAAAGTCTTCGACTACTCCTGTTGAACCTCTCGCACATTTCATTCAGTTTTGTGATGCACCTAAGTCTATCATTCCTATCTTGGGAAGTGTGTGGATCTCGGTGGTTAGTGAGATTTGGCGACATAGAAATAAGGTCATTTTCAAAAGTGGTGTGTTGGATCATTCTGAGATTTTTACTCTGGCTCAATTGAAAGCTTGGTCCTGGGTAACTTCTAAAATTCCTTCTGCCTGCTTCTCTTTCTCTGATTGGTGTCTTGCCCCCCTTTATCTTGTTTGAATTCATTATAAGTTGTCTACTTCTGGGCTAGATTAGCAGGCTTTGTTTGGTGGATGGTTGTTGGTTTTGAGGATGGAATGTTGGTTGTTGGTTTAGGAGGATATGGTTTGTTGCTATGGTGGCTGCGACTTGGTGTTTTATAGTGTAGTTTTGTTGGACATTGTTGTGTCAGTCTGGTTTGGTGCTTTAGTTTTATTGTACCTTAGTCCTTTTTGTTAGGAGTTGGTTATTTTTCCTCTGTTGGTGAGGAGTGTTTGAAGATATGTACTTTTATTTTGTAGTTTGTATAAGGGTTGAATCACTCCTGAAGTGGTTCTATTTATTTTATTTTTTATTGCTGATAAAAAAAAAAACGTAGTTATTTATGTGGTCGTATGGTTCCAATTAGCGTTTATCTAGCAGGAACGAAGATAAGTTGAATGGAGGAAGATTTGCTTTAGTAACTCTCGTTTCCTTAAGTACATGAAAACTCCAAATTAACTTCTTGTAAACCTATACTTTAGGTCTGATTCAACAAAGTGGGTCAGATTCAGAAAATTAATACTTAATTTGTGTTATCTAAATATTTGAAGGTGAATTTGTTAAAACCGTGGATATGAAACGCCAATCCAAATACAATGTTAATTTATTAATATAATTTATTTCATCTTTATCTTTTGGGATAGATTGTTGTGTCTCCAAATAAAACAATATACTATAATAAGCTAAGAAAAACAATGTTAAATAGATTATAGAATATTTTTATTCAAGATATATATGCCGTGTGTGTATATATAGATAGATAGATTACGTTTATACTTGTTAAATGCAACTTACTTTATATATTAACATGTTTTAAAAATTCAACCTAATTGCCATGGTTTTATTCAAAAGTTCATTAATTTTACTACAAGTCTTTCATTTAAGACACCGATTTATCATTTAATAAGTTTATAATATTAGCATAAATAGATCTACGTGAAGGTTAATCTGTTTAATGTTTAAAAGTATATATATGTATATATATATATATATATATATGTCATTTTAATATTTCAAAGATATTTAACATGATAATAAAACTTATAAAAAATTACAGCCAACATAATTACGTTGACTTATCGTCTCAAAATGCTTTTAAATTATTCAAACATGGTCTTATAAATCAAATATTTTTTTAAATAAAAACTTTGGCTATATTTAATATAAAAGAAAGTCTGACACAGTCTCGATGTATGTTAATTAGGTGGTTGTCGAGCAACCTAAACCTATTTCAATCCATAAAGTTAACGAATTAAATTATTTACTTAACTATATTTTAGTTTATTTAAATTAAATTATTGAATTTTCTCGTTTCAAAATATTATCGTCCAATTATATATCTTTATTTTGAAAATTAAATAAGTTTGATTGTATCATTTAATTCATCATTCATTTGGTTCTTATGGTTAAAAAATATCTTTTAATTTATATACTTTAACATATTATTCTAGTCCTCACATATATCGATTTTATTTTCCTTTTGTCCTCGTTATATTGATCAAAAAAATATTAATATCATATGTATAATAACTAAAGTGATTAAAGACTATGTGTAGGATTTTTTAAAAAAGTTTAAAGATCAATGAGCAATTAAATTTATTGCATTTGACTCAAAACACTTAAATAATTAATTTCATCCAAATATTTCCAGGTTTACGATTAACTTGAATTATGAATTAGTTTAGGTGAGAGTATAATCTGTAGAATTATGAATTAGTTGAATTATGAAACTATAAAAATTTATGGAGTCGGGGGGATTTTATGTGAGAGTATAATCTGTGGAAAGATATCATGATAATAAAAATTATAGTTACTCATTTTCTGGTAAGTGAGGAGAGTCTGAAGTAACAAAAAAAATTAGAGGGGATTAGGTAAACTAAGCTGGTAAGATTCAAGAAATTTTATTGTAGTTTTTGGAGATTACACATTGACTTGAAATTAGGACATTTTATAATATTTAAGTGGATGTAAACATCATCTTATAAGTCAATTTTATAAGATTGAGTTAAGCTTAAAGTTCACTTTTTAATATGGTATCAGAGTCATTTTAAACATATCCTAACAATTATTTAATAGGCTTATCAAGTCATCCGTTAACGGATCATTATCAGACCATTTTAATAGTAGTGAATTATAATATTTTCTAAAACTATTTTTAAATAATTAATGTACGAAAATAATAAAAAAACATTTTTAATTAAAAGTAAAATCTTGGGCATTCTAATCTATAAAAAATCATATAATTCATTATTTATAGAGAAAACAATAAAAAAAAATGTTTATAAAAAAACATTTTGGTAGAAGAAGGTGTTATAAGATGAGAGGAGGAAGTATTATGAGCATGTGTGCGAATATGTGAAAAATGAGCCTTTGGTCCTTGCCAGCTAGCAAATAGTAAAGAAGAACACGTGAAAGAACCCCTATTTCACTCCTCAACTAATCTATTTATTCTTGTTTTATCCAACCACGTTGCTTAGGAGCTGTGTGGCTGAATGGGGACTAATAAAAAAGAAGAAAAAAAAAAACAGGAAAAAAAGACCAATTTGGTCTGTTGTCTGTTTGTAAATGTTATTATCTTTTCTTACTATAAGTCGTTTGAGACAACAGCAGAAATTGATTACAAAAAAACAAAGTAAGGCTCTTAATGATAAGATGAGAATCATAGCGATAGAAGATGCGTCAGAATCATCATGCATCATTGTTCTGTCTATATATATATATATATATATATATATATATATAATCTGACAAAACAAAATGGTTGGGACATCCAACGAATAAGCCCATTTTTATGTTCTGGCCGCCTCACCTCAATTCTGTTTCTGTTGGACTGTGTCAAGTAACTCATAAATATACACTTTATTTTTTATTATTTAATAAAAGTTATTGTTAGCATAAATTTTTATATATTATGGTAATACTTGTTAACATTTCCATGTCCGACTTTTATTTATCGTGAAACCAAATAAAGCAACAAATAGCAACTTATACAATTTCATACATTTGTAACTACTTAGAATAAGAATCAAGAGATGCTATATAATATCGAGAACCATTTGATACGGTATCAAGGGAACATTTCCCATATATCCACAAAAAACAGTTAGATTGGTTTGGTATAGATAATATAGAAGAAACATAAAACGGTAACTGATGCCATTTAGCAACAGCACATGTCACAGTTTACTGCAAGCAACATTATATAACATTACATATTTGCATAATAAGATGAACAATTTTAGTATAAGCCAGTCCAAACCGTACGTGCATGCCACAATTACAAGGGAAAGAGGTTTCAATGTAGTATTATAAGCAGAAGAGTTGAGATTTTGTTGAAAATATGGAAAAACATACAACCATCATTAAGTTTTTCTTGAAGAATTATCTGCTTGATATCGTGACTTTTAACAAAATAATGATTAGCATAGAATTCAAAAAAAAAAATACATTCTTATCTTTTGCAAACTTGTAACCACTTATCAAATTTTTGGTTATATAAAGGATATGAAGAAGCGCTCATTTAAGCATATGATTGTGTATGTGTGGAAGTGTGATGTTGGTTGTAGCCGTATGAGTAATTTGGGATACCTAACTACCTATTTTCACAACATCATTTTCATGATAAACAAATCTTTTAGAGAAGTAATTTGTATAGTTGTTAAAACTATAAAAAAAAATTATGTTGATAAAAAAAATTATAAAAAAATCATTAAATAAAAATTAATTTTAGAAAAAAAAATAATGTATTAATTAAATTAGATACTATTTTAAAAATTAAAATTTTTTTTTATCTAAAGTAGTTTCTGTTATTAATAAAATTTATAAACTAGTTCTAAATTGGTATTTAACTAGCTACTAAGATTTTAGCTATCAACTTTAGAATCTAAATTAATTAATAGTTAAAACATTGTTAACTAATTAGATACCAATTTAAAACTTAATTTATAAACTTTATTAATAATAGATAATTTTTTATATCAATAATTTTTTTAGTCTTTAAATTAATAAATTTTGATTCTTAAATTAATTTTTATTTAATAATTTTTTTATAAAATCATATAATGCGAACACTCTTTGTTGAGATACCGTGTTGTTGGGATACTAGAGAGAGGATCAGAAAGAGTGAATAGTGTTCCCAGCAAAGATGACTCGTTTTTTTTTTTTAAGAAAATAACTAAGATGCATGACAAGTAATGTTAGAATTGGTAACATTTTCATATGCCAACAGTCAATAGTTGCTACATATTTAACATTGAATCTGGTGATTTTGGGAAGAAAAGAAAGGCGCAACAATCTAGGGAGTTTTGTTGGAAATCTTGGAAAATGACCACAACTACCTCGGTTATGATTGCTAGAAAATCAATTTCCATTTCTTGTTTGATTGTTTGAATTCCATGGTCCATATCCGAGGTTGGCTTGCAGGATATGTTGGTTAGAGTATCAATATTTTTCAAAATGTTCTTCTTAAGCTAGTAACATAAGCTCAATATCTTCAACATTATAAGGATCGATTCGAGAAGTAACAAACGATGTAAAACTGTCATATTCATCAGACAGTCCATATAAAATAACTTCAATATATCCATATCCGAGAGTATCAATAATTTTTTTTATGTCAAGAAGATATGTTGTAATTTGACCTATTCTATTTTTCTTTTGTAGTACATAATATGTGTGGAGTTTTGTCCAAATTTGAAAAGAAAAATTAAAAGCTAGAAGTTATGCAACAAGAAATTGATCTTGTTGTTCATGTTTCAGAAACACAAGACTAATGGTATTGGTGGCAACATCTTCAGTAGTGATGAACTTTGGTGGTATTAAGCCCTTTAACCGTGGCAAAGACTTGTTATCAAATGAGAAAATTGTCATCATCATTTTAAGGCTAGTGATAGTGTTGAATGTATGAAGAGTGAAGGAAAAGATCTTCTTGAGGTAAGAAGTGGTAGACATGATAATAGAGAAAAAAGAAAACTCTAAATACTATGTGATGATAGCATAGAAGAAGAGAAAGAGAAGGAGAATATTACTTATTCGAAAAAATACATAAAGGGTTCTCTCACCTAAAGAGAGGAACCACAGGAAATAGGAAATATATAACAAGCACAAATATCCCATGCATGATACAGAGAGATGCATGACATATATGTTCAATGCAATCTGCGACTTCATTTAAACATTCACTGCTTCCACTTGCTGTTTATAATTATACACGTTATAGTCTTTAACGCATTTAATTTCGTGACTCACATCTTAATTGCATGATAACATAATAAATCTAACTAAAATCGAAATGTTAAACGCATCCCTGATTAGTTATCTTAGCTGAGATTCGATAACATCATAAAAGTTTTACTCAACGAATAAAAATAAATTCAAAAAAGACTGCTATCGCAATGATAAAATTGACAAACATTAGTATTTTCACTGTATTTGCTGATAAAAAAAAAGTATTTTCACTGTATTTCTTAGTTCTGTTCATTTTAATATTTAAATGCTGTTCAAGTAAGATTTTTTACACTATTGGTTGAGTTTGTTTCTATTTATATAACTAGAGTTTGTTTTACACTATTATGTCACTGATAAACTCATAGTCCACTATCTGGCACTTGCTGCAAGAAATTGTCACCTATAAGAGGTTGATTTAAGGTCTATCCCTTTCTCTCCCGTTTTGACCTTGCATTAATCTTCAACATATTAACATTTGCAAAGTCATGCTGACTTTTTTTGTTTAATGAGTAAACTACGTAACAATTTTAGTCACACAAAAATCTGTAGAAGTTAAAACCCAGTCCTAAATACATTACATGTATACGTTTTCTAAAACAAAAATGTTTGAATTTTGCATGTTAAACTTAATTTAATATATAACATTAATTATTTTTAACTAACGATATCAAACCAAATCCATGAACTCGCTCGGGAATCAATGTTAACAACATACACTTTATATATATATGCATACTGCAACTTTGATATCAAACTCAAAAAGGAAAAATAAAAGAAAACACTTCATCAAAATCCACTAAGACTTTTATTGTGAAAAAATGAAACGGAATAAAACATCAAATACACAACATTTTTGCTTCCAACATGCATTGCAATAGGTAACTAACAATAACTTATTTATTATCTTGTACTTTTGTAATTAAATATAATAAGAATGAATAATCCTCTTGGATCTGCTAGCCCTTGTGCTCAATTACAAAAACATGTTTAGTCACCACAGTCCACAAATTCATAGTGGACGATAAGATGGCCTTGAGCATTCCCATTTCCGTCCGAGTCAAGTCTTTGGAACACACTAACGTCCAAGTCCAGACCCCCGTTTTGGCATTGATCCACAATTCTAGCCACTTGCTCATCTCCTGTTCGAGTGTTTGTCACCTACAATACAACCACATCAACAATAAACTATTACTGTCATTTCTTCATCAATCAAAAGCGAAAGTATGCATATATGTGCATGTTAAGGAGGTTGCTTAATCAATTTGTTTAGCAAGAATATTGAGGGAGTGGTGCAAAGCATAAGATAAGCATGCATACGCACCCTCAAGCACTTGCCACAAGAAGCTTGGCCTTGAGGCCCTTCAGGTCCACAGAAGGCTGTCCATCCATATTTGCTTCGCCATGAAAAGGGCTGGTTTGCATCCCAAGTGGCACAATACGCGCTCACTGCGAGCAAATCCCAGTTATGCTGCTCAGGTTGGTATAAATGATACGTAGATTCCACAACGGCACTTTGCGCAGAGGCCAGACCCAGTAAACAAACCATCAATAACACGAATAGGGTAAGCTTTGCCATTATTGTTATGATCTTAAGCTTCATTAATTTTCTGGTTAGCTAGTTTGCTTTGCAGTTTAATGAATTAGATGTGCTGGATTTATAGCTTCTTTGGGCCGGCACAGCTATCATATATAGTGAAAATCAAAGCTTTTGTAAACTCATTGTGTTTCCTCGTGTTAAGTTGGAGTTGCATTACAATGCTTTACATAGTCTTTGACGTAGTTCGTCACTCACATATTCTTACTTTTACAACGAATATCCATTCTTCGGATAGAAAATGAATGCGGTAATTGATCATTCTAGACAAGCATAGAAGAAAGAAAAACTAAGAGTAAGAAATATTTCTAATATGGATGACTATTTGTGTTAGGTCTTTTGAGGGATTCATCATCATCAGTGAAAAAGGAATTAAATTCATATCAAGGATTACAACTTTAATCCGCTTGAAATAACGAGTTTATGAGCTTTTTTATATATATCTTGTTTAATTTTTTATTTATTTTTAATTAATGTAAGATTTAAGCTCATATTCTTAACAATATTCTATTCTCCTTCAATTATATATAGAATATTGACATCCTTCTTCCTTTTTACTGCATTACAACCTTTAGTATTATTATTTTAATAATTTTTTATAATATTTAATTACAAATCTACTTTTTGCTATATTTTTTATTGTTAAGATTAAATAGTCAAATCAAGAATTAGAGTTGTATACAGTTGTAGATGTCAAAGTATATTTTTGTTATATATATTAAGTTTAATTAACTTTTTCGTCTCTACATTTGGGGTCAATTTAGTATAGTGGTTTTAAAAAACATCAATTTAATCCCTATATTTTTTAAAATGTATTCAAATTGATCCTTTTCGTTAAATTTCACCTGACGACTCAGCGGTTGCTGATGAGGCAGAGAGAGAATGCGTACGTTGTAGAAAAAGTGCTTATGTGGCAGAGAAAGTGTGTTTATGTGGAAGAGAGAGAATATTTATGTGAAGAGAGATGTAGGATTAAGAGTTATTATTATTATTATTATTTATTATTATTATTGTTATTATTATTACTATTGTTACTATTATTATTATTAATATTACTGTTACCATTATTATTATTATTATTATAACTATTATTACAACAATTATTATTACTATTCTTCTTATTATTATTATTATTATATTTACTATTATAATATTATTAACAATAATAAAATAAAAATAATAATTATAACAATAATAATAATAGCGATAATAAAAAATAATAATAATATAATAATACTAATAATAATAATAATATTAATAATAATATAAATGATAATAAAAAAATTATTATTATTATAATAATTATAAAATATTAATAAGAATAAGAATAAAATATAATAGTAATAATACTATTAATAATAATAGTAATATAATAATTATTATTATAATAATACTACTAATATAATAATAAAAATATTAATAAGATAAAAAGATTCATAAATAACAATAATAATAATAAGATTTAATAATAATAAAAACAATAATAATAATAATAAGAATAAGAATAATAGTAATAATAATAATAATAATAATAATAAATAAAAATAATAAAATAATATTAATAAATATAAGAATAATTCTATTATTATTATTATTAATAACAATAATAAGAATAAAAAATAACAATATTAATAATAATAACAATAATAAAAATATTATTATTATTTATTACTATTATTATTATTATTATTAGTAGATTTAATTATCTTATTATTATTATTACTCATATTATTATTATTACTATTATTCTTATTATTATTATTATTTATTAATATTATTATTATTACTGTTATTATTATTATTATTATAATAAGAATTATTATTATTATTATAATTATTATTATTATTATAATAATTTATTATTATTATAATAATAATTATTATTATTATAATTATAATTATAATAATAACAAAAAAATAATCATATCAAAATAATAATAATAATATTAATATAATAATAATTAAAAATAATAATATTAATAATAATATATTATTGTGATTATTATTATTATTATTTATTATTATTATTATTATTTTTATTATTATTATTTTTACTATCATTATTATTATTATTATTAATATTATTATTATTTTTATGATTATTATTACGTTATTATTATTATTAATATTATTTTTATTAATTTATTATTATTATTAATTTTATTATTATTAATTTTATTACTAATATTATTATTAATATAATTATTATTATTATTATAATTATTGTTATTATTATTAATTTATTATTACTGTTATTTTAATTATTATTATTATAATTATTATTATTATTACTATTATTATTCTTATTGTTATAATAATTAATATTATATTATTATTATATTTTTATTTTTATTATTATATATTATTATTATTATTATTATTCTCATTATTGCTATTATTATTATTGTTATTATTTTTATTATTATTTTTGTTATGATTATTATTTTTGTTTTATTATTATATTTTTGTTATGATTAATATAATAATAATATTATTATCAAATAAAAATAATAATAATAAAAACATTAATAAAAATATTAATAAAAATATTAATAATAATAATAGTAGCAATAATATTAATAATAATAATAATAACAATAGTAATAATAATAATAAATAAGAATAATAACAATAATAATAATAATAACTCACAATCCTACTTCTCTCTTCACATAAACATTCTCTCTCTGTCACATCTGCAACCGCTGACACAGTTAGGTGAAATTTAACGAAAAGGACTAATTTGAATACATTTTAAAAAATATAGGGACCAAATTGATTTTTTTAAAAACTACTATACTAAATTGACTATGGATCCCAAAGGTAAGGACAAAAAATAATTAAACCTATATATTACGAGATTAAACTATATTATAACACTAAATTATGATATAAATATTGGCATTATATCTCTAGTTCTGATATATAATAAATTTTCTAATCTTGATATTTTTACACTCTTCATATTCCATATACAACTATTACTATATAACCCATATATAACTGTTTTTTATAATATTTTATTTCTTATCATATTATTCATTTAAATATAATATTTTTATTGTATTATGGTTATTTTAAAAAATGGTGGTGAAAAGATTTTTTATTTTTTGCTAATTTAGCTTCACTCTAGATTTAGATAGGACAAAAGGTTCGGAGACAAAAAATTGAGGTGGCCGCAAATTGCGCCTTTCTTGTCATTAGAACGAAGAAAAGGAATTGACAGAAAGAGAGTTGTTCTTGAAAAATGTTGTCTTATCCAGACATGTTCACGGGATCTCTTAAGCATGTTAAGAGCTCGGATTTTGTTTGTCTCATCTAACTAAACTTTTGTGTATTTTGGGATCCAAAGCTGACTTCATTTTGGTCTTTTGGCTAATATCTTGAATCCTATGAAACTTTTATTTTATTTTCTCTTAATTATAATCAAACACCTCAATATAATATAAAACTACATTTTTTTGGATTTAAATATTACATTATTCTGACATGTAATATTTGTAATATTTATAAATATTACAGGTACCATATGTTTATAATGTTTTTTTTTTAAGTGGTTTTTAATACGAAGATGTATATGTATCATTTTCTTGTTTTATAAACAAAATACAACTTATTGTGGTATGTCAAAAATCACATTATTTGAAAGTTATCCTCCACATTTCAGTGGGATCACTTTTAATAAAAATAAAATTGTGATTGGGTTGTTGAAAAGTTGAAATGCAATCAAAGGTGGTTACTATCAATAAATTATTGAATCTCATTAACATCTTAAAATTGTAACCTTATATTATTGGCGTAATAATAAATACTATTTTATTTAAGATTTATCTAATTAAATTAATTTTTATTATATTGTTATTTATTTTAATTTTATATTTTGTCAGTAGTAAAAGTTTCATATTTCTTAGCACATAATCTGAGATATGATAAAAATGTATGATAATTCTGAATGAAATGTCTACATGTGAGCCAAATCACACAAAAGTCCAAGTGATTTTTCTAAATGAAAAATAAGAAATAAAATTTAAATAGAAAAGTTATAAAATAAAATTTATAATATCTAAGAAACAAAATTGGTAATAAATCTGGTGTAAGATATGAAGAACAAAGTTTACAATAAAACTGGAAACAAATTGGAGAATTTTGAAAAGTTAGAAATTGAGAAAATGTGAATAGAATTTGAACTATAATATTTTTCCTAGATGATAAAAAGATACAAGTTTCAAGAAAAAATAAAGCTTGATACTGTGTGTTCGAAAATCAAAGCATCATAGATCTTCTTAGTTTTCTTTATTTTCTTCTTTTGAAATAATTTTCTTGTAATTTCACAATAAATTCTAAGGTTATTTGCAATTAAAGTTATGTTATTCAATATCTTACTATGCTCAAAATCTAATATTTTTGTAACTTCAACTGTTGTTTTAGGAATTGCTTTTTAACACATGTTGATAATTTAATTTTGTTTTTAATTAAACTTTTGTCTAATTTTCTGAAAATCTCTTTGATGCATGGTAAAAAATTAAAAACTTTATAAATAAATACATAGAGATGGATAAGACACTAAATAAATTAGTGAATATATTTTTTATTAATAAGATTCAATTGTCTTTGATTGATGCATGGTTAATTTAATGTTGTTTAGATGATTGAATGAATAATGTATTTATGAAATGATGAAAAATTCATTATTGAAAATAGTTTGAGAATCAACCTACTTTATCTATTGTTTTTTATCTATTCTATTTTTTTCACAACAATTTAAAATTTCATTTTCACTTAGTGCTAATCTTACTATTTATTTCATAGTTAAATAGTGTCTCAACTAGTTTTATTATAAAATTTGTTAGAAGACGAACCATTCAACCACAGCTATACTATAATTTATTTGATGTTAGAATATTTACATTAAAATTATTTTAATTTCATTGTGACCATTATCATATATTATATATTTTTTTAAATTGATCAAGGTGTTAAAATGTATTACAAACGACTTTTTGTTTTTTTAGTTTGGATTATAAATATCTCCTCAACACTTTTAGTTAAGAAAAAATATTTATGAACCATTTAATGCTACAAAGTTAATATTTGTAACCACTCGTTTCCTTTTTATCAAACAACTTTTTTTCACTTATTGTTTTTATTTTATTTTCTTTTCCTTCTACCAAATGTAGCAGTTAGATCTCTTTATTGGCAGTTTCACATCAAACAAATTGAAGCAATAATTTAAAATTCCTGTTTATTGTCTAATATATTTAATTTTTAAAGAAATATCTTGTATACTATATACATGTTAATATTTGTATTTTGACATTAGTAGACGTGTGTCTCTTGTTATGTTACATCATATTCATTAATTCTTAAGTACGGTTAACAGAAGTTCTGTATAAAAAATAGTGAGGCGTAACAAACAAATTTAATTTTCATCTACCATATTTATTTCGGCCATTAAACATTAAATATCACAAAGAATATAAAATTCTTGTCATCTCATTTCTCCAACAGTTATGATGGCCCCGAAGTGTGAAAACATAGACATGCGTGGTCATTTATTGGGATTTTTTCTTCGTAACAAAAAATTTATGTCCTTTTTTTACTAATTAACATAGTAACACTCATTTTATTGTGTAGAGTGAGATGTTTGAGAACAAAGTAAAGAAAATCCTAATCATCATAAACCTATAGTATCACTCCCTTTTTCAGTCTCATAGTCACCATCTACAGCGGCATGTTCAAAGTCTCGCTCAGTCTGTTCTACACAAGTGAAGGTGGTGGTGCTCCGTTGCATTGACCCTTGATACAGGGTGGTTCAGATTTAACGTATATCGCGCCACAACAAAGGGCACCACCGTGACTTAAGCCCTGACCTCGAGTTTCATGTCGCGTGGTCAATATGGTGGCGAGGTCAACCTAGTCGCATCATTTGCATGGTTATGACAAAGAAGAAGGAGGTGTGGTGAAGGAAGAGATACGGTAGCCGTTAAAAGAAGATAATAAAAAAGCGATATTATGATTAAACACGAATAAAAAAATTATTATTTTTACCTTATAAACTTTTTTTATATCAATTATAATTTTAATTAATATAAAAAAAAATACGAAAGACGTAGTGATGTAATTGTAATCAATGTAATGTTTTTTTGTCTTCCATGAAATAAGAGAAAATCCAAGGAAAACACAAAATATGGTGATAATATGGTGATGGATCACTGAGTATTTGAGTATTTGGACATAAAGTCCACTCAAAATCATTGAAGACTTTAATTTTAATGAGTATCACCGAAAAAAGGACTTCTGTATCCCTTTCAATGAGTGTAGATGATAGCTTTGTACCACACATCCTTGTATCTGAAAGAAAAACAACATAATATTTTCTTTGCCACATGTGTATTCCTTTGCAACATCTTTGATATTTCAAGACCTAAGAATTACTTCAACCATTGTCCTTAATCATGAAAGGTTGATTTAAAGAATCCTTGTCATTTTTTATATCAAACATATAATCTTCTGCTAAAATAATAGCATCCGCATATATAAGTAATGTAGTAAAAAAAAACATGTTTTATTTAAGAACAAAGAGCTATCAAACTTAGATTGAGTAAAATCAATAATTTCAAAAAATTTAGTAAGTTTAACAAACCATTGTAGTTTTAAGTCATATATAATTTTATTAACAAACACACTTGATCATTGGGTTGTGTGGGATTCATTCCTTGGAGGTAAAATCATATTTTTTTATCAATAAAAAAATAAAATTAATAATTTGGAGCATTTAAGAAATCCTTCAACATGTTTAAAACCATATAAACTTCTTTAGTTAAATCACCATGTAAAAAAGACATTATCTAAATCCAATTTCTAAGATATCAATTTTTGTTTGTAGTAAGAACAAGTAGAAGACTTAACATAGTGAGTTTTGCAACATGGGATATTATAAAGGTAGTATACAACTTCAATCTATAAAGGTAGTATACAACTTCAATCTATTAAGTAATATAGAACTTCAATATGAATGTAATCCTTGGCAACAAGGCAACCTTTGTATCACTCTTCTCCCCAATAATTTTATACTTATTTTGTAAATTCATTTACATCCAATGGAAGTTTTCCTTTGTGGTAAATTAGTGACATACTAAGTATGGTTTCTTTCGAGAGCTTTAGTTTCCGTTTTTGTAACATTATAAGAAAAAATATTAAATAACAACTAAATTTAGAGATGAAAATAATTAGTCAATATATTAACTAAATTAGATACTATTTTAGAGATTAAAAAATTATTAATATTTAAAATGATTTATATTATTAATAAAAAAATTAGAAAATAATTTTTAATTTAATATTTAAATTAGTTACCAAAATTTGATTACTTATATTTTAGATTATAAATTAATCTTTAAAATGTAAAGCTGTCAGTAAATAAAACTTTGATACATTACAAGAAAAACAACATTAAATAAAAACTGATTTTAGAGACTAAAAATAATTAATCACTATATTAACTAAATTAGATACTATTGTATTTTCTATTATTAATAACATTTATAAATTAATTTTTAATATTTAATAATTTTTTTTTGTGTAACATTGATCCCATAAGAAAAATATAATAGCTTCCTCATATGTATAAGGTTCACACTGAGAAGAGATAGCAAGAGCTTCAAGTGTTTTATTAGACAAACTTATATAAGACATAACAGAATTAATAGAATAGCAAACCTCTCTTTATGTTTATGAACATCAACATTTTTGTGTTGAAAAAGCAAGTTGATGATGATAATCTTTTAAAAAAAAATAGAGTCTTTCTAAGTTTTGTTGATCTTCTTAAACTTCCAGTTTCAACTCTCTCATTATTATCAACATGATTATTATGAACATTTTCAGTACAAGTGTTATGCACAGGTTCATACAAAAAATTAAAATCTTCCATATCAATATTACAAACATTATATTTAATAGATCTATTTGAATTGAAAAAAAAAATTGTTCATGAAAAATAATGTTTCTTAAAACAAAAATCTCTCTAGTTATGTCAATAACAACATGCCCTTTTGTTCCAGACTTCAATTCAAGGAAAACACACTTTCCTTCTCTATGATCAAGCTTGTCTATGTTACTCTCAGTAGACGAAGGAAAACAAAGACACCAAAAAAACCAGTAACTTAAGTAAATTAGAAACATGATTATATATTAATTCAAATAGATTGTTGTTTCCTATAATAGAAGAAGGCAATCTATTAATTTCAGTTTGCATCCTTATTATTTTTAAATTGTATTTTTTCACATTATATTCATTACTCCTTAAAATATTTATTATGTATTTTCTTTCATTTTCTCTCTCAATAAAATGTTATTAAACTTCACCACAATTTATTTCATACATGAAACGTAATGTTTTCTCTCAAATTCACTATTGGACATAATTTTTTGTCAACTAAACATTATGCATATTCCCATTAATCATATACATAATAACGTGTATTATAAGACGTTGTACTTGATATTTCCATCAACTTCATTGCAACAGTTACTTTATATGAAATAGCTTGAAAGAGGAGTGTAAGAACACTTTCTAACATTTTTTCTATTATTAATTAATATTTATTAAATATTACATTTAAGTTAATTAGGAGAGTGAAAAATGAAACCAGCCAAAACTTTTAATTTTAATTTTTTTTATCATGTACTAGTTTGGACCAAAAAAAAAATAGTGAATGCTTGAAATAAATTTTTTAAATTTTTTTAAAGAAACTAATAAATAATATTTTTATTTAAAATAAATTTGAATCAAATACCATTATTGTATATCTATTTTGCTCTAATATATGACTGAAACAAATACATAACTACAAAAACTATTGTCACTCCCAAAATTAGGGTAAGAGAAATACTGAAATTTTATTTATTTATTTTAAAGAGAAATATATTTATATTAATAAAAAGTATAATTTGTAATATATATTGATTAATACTATCCCATATTTTAGATGACTTAATTTTGTTTTGGGCTAAAAATCTGAAACGAAAATCCCAAGTTGAAGTGGGCTAACTTGTTGTTGCCAGGTTTACCTTGTATGTTGTGGTTGCTCTCCTCCTTCCTCACGGTGTTCTTCTCTTCTCACACATTCTAAACCCTAAAAATGTCTCTGCATTTTCGGAGGCTCTTACTCCGTTCTGGTTCCTTTTCTTTGACATCTCTCTCTCCGATTCATCCCCTTCCTCCTCTCATTCCGGGACATTCCTCTACTCATTTCCAGTCCAGAACTCTATTCTCTCCTTCGCTCTTCTTAAACAGACATTTCTCCTCGGAAACCCAAACAGATCCAATTGCGCATTCTCTCTCCTCGGAGCTCCTCAAAGAACCAGACTCCGACCCGCTCTCAGTGTCCCAGCGCCTGCACCTAAGTTTCTCCCACATTACTCCAACCCCCAATTTGATTCTTCAAACCCTAAACCTCTCCCCTCAAGCTGGCCGCACTGTATTAGGCTTCCACCAATGGCTTTCTTCCAATCCCCAATTCACACACACTGACCACACACTCTCGTATTTCGTCGACTACTTTGGCCGCCGCAAGGACTTCAAATCCACGCATGACCTCCTCTCCGCTGCTGCTGCCGCTTCCGGACCTAAGACCCTAGACTCGGCAATCGACCGCCTCGTCCGCGCGGGACGGCCCAGCCAGGCGGTTCAGTTCTTCGAGCGGATGGAGAGAGATTATGGGTTGAAGCGCGATCGCTGTTCGCTGAAGGTAGTCGTGGAGAAGCTGTGTTCTAAGGGCTTCGCGAGTTACGCGGAGAAGATGGTGAAGGATTTGGCGACGGAGTTTTTCCCCGACGAAGCTACGTGTGATTTGTTGATCAGAGGCTGGTGCGTTGATGGGAAGCTCGAGGAAGCTCAGAGGCTCGCCGGTGAGATGTATCGTGGAGGATTTGAGCTTGGTGTAGGGGCTTACAATGCCATGCTTGATTGCGTGTGTAAGCTTTGTCGTGAGAAGGATCTGTTTCGGCTTGATTCGGAGGCAGAGAAGGTGCTGGTGGAGATGGAGTACCGTGGGGTTCCTAGGAATGTGGAGACTTTCAACGTGTTGATAACGAATTTGTGTAAGATTAGGAAGACTGAGGATGCGTTGAACTTGTTTAGTAGTATGGGAGAGTGGGGGTGTTCTCCTAATGAGTCTACTTTTCTTGTTCTGATTAGGAGTTTGTATCAGGCTGCTAGGTTGGAGGAGGGGGATGAAATGATTGATAGGATGAGATCTGCTGGGTATGGTGTGTTTCTTGACAAGAAGGCTTACTATCAGTTTCTAAGGATTTTGTGTGGCATTGAGAGGATCGATCATGCTCTGAGTGTGTTTGCTATGATGAAGGCTGATGGGTGTGTACCCGGGGTAAAAACTTATGATTTATTGATGGGGAAATTGGGTGCCCACAATCGTATTGATAGGGCTAATGCTTTGTTCAATGAAGCAAAGACTAGAGGGTTGCCTGTGATTCTTAAAGATTATGCTGTTGACCCAAGGTACCTGAAGAAGAAGAGGGTTGTCAAGGTTGTGAAGAAGAGGGAAACCTTGCCTGAGAAAATGGCTAGGAAGAGAAGACGTCTGAACCAGATTCGGTTGAGCTTTGTGAAGAAGCCCCAACGTGCGATGGGTCGTTAATGATCATATTTTTGTTATTTCAAAGATTTTGGAATATATTTCCCTATTTAACCATCGTTTTCTTTGTCTCCTGTTTAGTGTTGCCTATTCAGAGGTAAGTTCTTGTATGGAAATGGTTCCTTTGTAGGAGTATGCGACATTTTTGGAAATAATTTTTTGTACTGGTTTTACGTTGGTTCATCTGCGGGGGATGCTTGCAGAATCAGTATAACGGGTTTAACATGAATGTAACAATAATGTTACTACTGAACTTTAGAAGGTCCTAGATTCACAGAAGAGCAACACGTCAATTGAATGATAAAATGTTGCCAATTTAATTTTGTTTTTTTTAGTTGTCTCTTTTCATTCTTTGTCCCATTCATAAGCCAATATCCAATGCTTCTGTTGAAGGTTTATTGCCGAATTTTCAGTTTTGGAAACTAGAAAGGCTAGCATAAAGTTTGAGCACCAATCAGATTGTAGCAGCTCACTTTGTAGTTTATGGAGCAAGAAAAGAAGCTCGGTTATACCTAGAATTATTCAGCACCAAATGTTCAAAGAAGAATCTCGCTGTAGAATTGGCTGCTGGAGCTCAGGCCACTGGCTGGCTTCATTGTTGTTGTCATCCAAATCTCTTGCGAAGACTGTCCTTGCTACTAGGAAGAACTATCGGATTGTGCTGCTACAATATTTTTCGGTTCTGGCTGTGAAGGGGCTGTTAGAATTCCTCCTAGCATCCCAGTTAAACTGAAGGTCGTTCGGTTTTTGAATTTCTAGGCAGTGTCTGCTTTGGATATAAACTCTCTTTCCTGCTTGTTTACTCGCTGTGGTATGATTTGTAGTATTTTATTGGATTTTTAGTCAAATATTAGCTTCATTGTTATTGTTTCTACCCATTCATGGTTCCTATTTTTGTTATTCTAGTAACTTACTTTTCCTAATGACTAGTTCTTTTCTTCTTTTAAATTTAAAGAAGCCTTGCTTGTAGGAGCGCATTCCCTTATGTTGTGTCGTGAATGTCAGGGTACCGTTGCATTGTTCTTAGCCAATAAGTTATTTGTGTAGGATTTTGACATCTATCTTTGTCTTGTGTTTTTATTTTAATTTTATTATCTGTGAAAGCACGTATCAATTGAAGTCAAACTTCAAACTCGTATCATGGTTGACAAGTAGATGGCAACAATGGATGATGGTACTCTGACGGAGGATTTCCGGTGCAGTGTACATACATTAGTGTGACACGTAGTGTGAACTTACTCAGGCAGAGTAAATAGGCCGATATCAGACACCTGGAGGTTGTCTTGGCCCTCAAAGACGAGGTTCTACTGTTGGTGGTTTTGGTGGAATGCAATTGTAGTGGGGAAAAGCGTCGAGGACTCTGACAGTCGCCGCACCAGGACTTTATGATAAAAAGCTCGATGTCGACAGAGAACTCCATTTTTGGTAATGGATAAAAGTTACTAAATGCATGAATCTGAGTTTTCTCTAGGAGTGCATGCGAAGTTAAAGTCGGATATGAAGCGGTCGGAATCTAGGAAGAACTTTCAAATTAATTTTAACTTATATATGTTTTAACTGATACTGATTTTTTTGTAGAAAAAAAAATGTCAAAATCCTACCCACCAAAATAATTAAAAGTCCGATCTGACAGTTCGTGCCACAACATCAGGGAATTCGCTCCCCTCTAATTGTGAGCATAGAAATACATTTGGTGTATTGGGTGATGTGCAAGAATGTTTCACAATACCCGGCTAACATAGCCAATACCCATGCTTTATGTCAGCATGCTCCACAACAACATTGTGGTTTAGGGATCACTTACCTCACATTATATAGGATGTGTCCAATGAGATAGGGGTTACAGGTGCAAATCCTAGCCTTATAATTTAACTAAATGGAAAAAATTTAATTTATCGAAAATAATCTTGATCCTTTGTAGAAGATTGTTAGGAAATCGACATTGAGTGTGATAAATATTTGATACGCTAATGAAGTCTAGAGATTTTCTCAGTAGTATTTAAAACTACCATACTGTTAGAAGTCCTAACAAAGATGCACTGGGCAAGTAATGCATAATTCTCCCTTTTTGTGCAATTTTCAACGTAAACTACATGTTGAAAATTATTATCTTAAATGCCATGCCGAACAGCCATATTATTGCTGCCAGTTTTAGCTTTGTCCACAAATAGATGATCTAGAAGTTTGATTTAAAGGTGTTGCTAAGTCAGATATTTTGCTGAATCCTTCTGAACTTCACTGAAAGTGGTTCTGAAAGTGTCATTTTTGGTTCAACAATTGTCACTGGGAGTGCCTGGTTGGTTGACACAATATTGCTGCAAACGGACACGAAAGGCAACTGAATTATTTATGTTTCAGTTATTCATTGATTCGTTCCAAGATAATCTGAATTGTATTTTTGTAGGCATATGTCTTGATATGAAAACAGCTCACTTAAGATGTCTGATTCTTTAGTTTAGCACGATTAGGATAGGATCCTGGTTGAACTAGATTTAGGAATGGCTGGATTCTTGTGATTGTAGTAGTAGGATGTGTACATCAATAAAAAAGATTTGAAGTACATAGTTTCTGTGCAGTATTATCAGTAAAAAAATGTCTGCTTGTGCATTATTCCACTCTATTTTTAGAATATAGTAAGACCGTATCTGACGTATCTTCTAATATAATTTCTGATAACAGGTGGATTGCCAATTATCACAAACATGAATCCTTGTTACAAGGAACCAAAGAGAGATCTTACTGTTTTTCCACTCGATAGTAGTGTTGCACTCACACTCGTTGACCAAACTTCGTTAGTAATACAAAATTCCTTTTTCTTTATTTAATAGTTGATCAATTAGCCAGTTCTACCATGAATTCTCCTAAAGCAATTTATACAAATTTCTCTGATCTCTACCATTATACAAAGTTATTAATATAATATGAAAAGGCAGAAAGTTATTAAGCTTTCTTAACCGCGTCCTGGACGCCCATCCATTTTTCTAGGTCCGTTCATAATGCCCAAATCTTGTTGGGTCTTAAATATTTTTTTTCTTGAGATCAGATGTTCTGCAAAGGAAGGAAGGATCAACGGTGGCCCAACATAAGACCCAACTAAGGCAAATTCTCCTTTCACCTCCATATTTTTTTTAATTTCAATAACATCTTTTCGAGTAGGTTAGAGAAAATGGTATTTTTTTTTTCATTATTTTCAAGTGGTGTTAGTAGCTTGTGGTAGCTGATAACGTTGTTAGTTTAGGTAAATTTTGTGGTGTTTTTAATGGTGGTAGTTATGTTTTTTTTCACTTATTTTCAATTTTTTTGGAAGCCACAAACTCAGGAAAAAAAAATTAGGAGGTGCAAAAGTGGAGTATAAAACTAAAAAAAAAATCATCTTCGAACTGTGGAACATCAAATGCAATAAATCTTTTGCTAACCCTCTCACACAAATTCAAATGATGAAATTTCTCTCTCAAACATTGTGATTGGAAGGAAGGTATGCGGCTGAAAGGAAGGTATGAAATGTAAATGTGCAATTGAGATTATTTAAAAATGTAAAGTTATACTTCATATAAAATTATTTAAAAAGCTTAAAATTAATTTTTTATAATTAATATGGAGGTGGAGGTGAAAGTACGGAGTTGAAAGAAGAATTTGTCACAAGCTAAAAGCACGTAAAGGTAAACATATATTGGGTGTTTATTCTTGCACCTTACATTTTTCTTTTTCTACCCTTACATTTTTTGAAATATCAAAGTTGGCCTTCATTTTTATTTGAAAAGCACCATTGATGGGCTCCATGACTACACTTATTTTTGTTGGTTGATTGTTAGCATTGGTATAAGGTAATTTAAGCTGCGCAGAGTAATGGTGGAGGTGTGGTTGTTAGTTTGAACTATTCGTTAGCTTTTGGAGGTGAAAACTGAGTTTTATTGAATGGAGTTAGCTTTTGGAGGTGAAAACTGTTACTTTTGGAGGTGAAAACTGAGTTTTATTGAATAGGATTAGGTGGTTATGGGATTTAGAGCTTATTGAAAATTAGGTTTTGCGCGATTGTATTACGTACCAAACAATTTGTAAGTGCAAAACTAAAGGATATAATGATTATTCCGGAAGTGAAGTTTTTTTAATTCTAAATGAGAGGTGTTCTGAATTCATTTATGTATATTTTGGTATGTCGTCTTCGCAAATCCTTATATGGCCTCAAGCAGTCTCCTAGGGCATGGTTTGGAAAATTTAGTAATGTTGTTCAATAGTTTGGTATGACTCGCAGTGAAGCAGATCATTCAGTTTTTTATCGTCACTCGAGTGCTGGGTGTATTTATCTTGTAGTATATGTTGATGACATTGTTCTTACAGGCAGTGATCACCATGGCATCTCACAAGTAAAACAACACCTTTGTCAACACCTTCAAACCAAAGATCTTGGCAAACTCAGATATTTCTTGGGATTGAGGTAGCACAATCCGATAATGGTATTGTTATCTCTCAAAGGAAATATGCATTAGATTTTTTGGAGGAAATTGGGTTGATGAATTCGAAATCTGTTGATACTCCCATGGATCCCAATGTCAAGCTTCTACCCAATCAGGGGGAGCCTCTTTCAGATCCTGAGAAGTACAGGCGATTAGTTGGAAAATTGAACTATCTCACTGTTACTCGTCCTGATATTTCTTTTGCAGTCAGTGTGGTGAGTCAATTTCTTAATTCTCCATGTGAAGATCATTGGAATGCAATCATTCGTATACTGAAGTACATTAAAGGTTCTCCTAGAAAAGGTTTGTTATATGGTCATAATAACCATACTAAAGTCGTTTGTTATTCAGATGCTGATTGGGCAGGATCTCCATCTGATAGAAGATCAACTTCTGGTTATTGTGTCTCCATTGGTGATAACTTGATCTCTTGGAAAAGCAAGAAACAAAGTGTTGTGGCCAGATCTAGTGCAGAGGCAGAATATAGAACTATGGTCTCAGCTACTTGTGAGCTTATTTGGCTTAAACAGTTACTTAAAGAATTGCAATTTGGAGAGGTCCCTCAAATGACACTTATATGTGATAATCAGGCTGCTCTTCATATTAGCTCAAATCTAGTTTTTCATGAAAGGACCAAACATGTTGAGATTGATTGTCATTTCATTCGAGAAAAGATTATATCGGGAGATATCAAGACTGAGTTTGTTAATTCAAATAATCAATTAGCAGATATTTTTACTAAATTCTTACGAGGGCCTAGGATTGATTACATTTGTAACAAGCTGGGTACATATTATCTATATACACTAGCTTGAGGGGGAGTGTTAGATATTATTAGATATTATTAGATATTATTAGATATTATGAGATATTATAGTTATTGTTTTATATTTCATATTTATGTAATGGGCTTAGCCCATATGTTTATTTTTCTTATATAAACATAACCCTATGTGTTCAATATACATAAGAGATTTACCCTATTCTTTCTTTTCCTTTGATGGATTCAAAATGGATCAAAAATGTCTTTAATCACCAGAAAATCATTTGTATTAACATCATCTATATTATCTATATGGACATGTTTTGCTTACAATTTTTTACAGTGGAGTTGAAAGAAGGTCGTCCGACTTCCATTTCGAAATGAAGATTTCAATTTAGCTTATCACACTCATATTCTTTTGAATTTTAATATAATATTTTTCTCCCTTATCATTTTAGTAAAAGAAACATTCACATCTCTAAGTTTTAAATATGCATCCACTTTTCTTATATATTTAATAAATAAGATTCATTTTCTTTATTTAAAAATATTATATTGGCTAAATTTTTTAATTATTTTCTATAAATAAATATGTAAAATGATTACTATATTAAAAACATAAGAGATGATACTATCATTTCTTAAAAGTATGAGAAAAAGTAAATATTTATTTAAAATTTTGTAAATATCATTTTCTTAAAAAAATATAAGTATTTAGTTTAAAATTAAAATGGAAATGAGTATCATTTGATATAATATCTCGGAAAATTCATCCATAAAAATTATCTTCCTAATAGTATTTTTTTTTTCTACATTCTTTTGTGACAAATATAAAATCTCTAACTAGAACATAATTCATAACGGTTATTTTGGTAAAATTCTATTGTTACAATATATACAGTTTTCTTTTAATAAATTTTGTATTACACGTGAACAAAGTGAAATTAGTAATTCACATATATATAATGAGTCCTTTTTGAAATATGTTTAGTTTTTTTATATTTGAATTATTTTTTCTAGTATATTTTCTTCTATCTTGTACTATAACATTTGAAATTAAAACCATAATTAAGAGTACAATTAATTGGTTTTAAAATGTATTTTAAAATAATATGATTTATGTCTACACATTGTTATTATTAAAACAAGTAAACAACGTATTTTAGTTTTCTCTGAGGAGAATATGATGTTGATTAAATGTCCTGACTCTTTGAAAATCAAGTCTGCTATTTTTAGTCTTAATGCTAATAGTGCTCCTGGTCCTGATGGTTTTGGTGGAGTTTTTTATCATTCTTGTCGGGATATTATTGGGACAGATGTTTGCAATGCTGTTCAACAATTTTTTAAACATAATCGGGTTCTCCCTGGAATGAACAGTAATGTAGTATCTCTTATTCCTAAGATTCAGAGTGCTGATTCCATTAAAGATTACAGGCCAATTGCTGTTACTAATTTCAAATTTAAGATTATTTCCAAGATATTGGCGGATAGGCTTGCACTTGTGGTTGCTAGAATCATTTCTCCTAATCAATATGGGTTTGTGCAGGGTAGACAGATTTAGGATTGCATTGGTATTGCTTCTGAAGCTATAAACATGCTTTCTAAAAAGGTTAGAGGAGGTAATGTGGCTTACAAAGTTGATATTCATAAAGCTTTTGACACTTTGAGTTGGAAGTTCTTATTATTAGTTTTGACACGCTTTGGTTTTCACCCATCGTTTGTCGATTGGATTAGGACAATTCTCCATTCAGCTATGCTATCTATAAGAATAAATGGAAGTTTGGTGGGTTTTTTTCCTTGCAGTAGAGGTGTCAGACAAGGTGATCCTTTGTCTCCTTTACTTTTCTGTCTTGCAGAGAAAGTTCTTAGTAGAGGTATCTCTAAGCTTGTGAATGATAAGAAAATTTTACATATGGCTAGTCCGCAAGGTTATCTCACTCCCTCTAATATTTTATATGTTGATGACATATTTGTTTTTTGTAGAGGGGATAGTAAGTCTCTTAGAAGTCTGAGTCTTTTTCTTAAAACATACGGTGATTTTTCTGGTCAATATGTTAATAATTCTAAAAGTAGTTTTTTCACCATGGATAATTCTGCAAGATTTGTCACCAAAATTCAACGTATTCTTTCCTGTAGTCATGGTTCTTTGCCTTTCAATTATTTAGGAGTGCCTATCTCTGTTGGTGCTCCAAAGTGTCGTTTTCTTCAACCTTTGGCAGGTAAAGTTAAATTGAAGCTAGCATCTTGGAAAGGTAAATCTCTTAGCATGATGGGTCGGATTCAATTGGTCAATACGGTGATTTATGGATTTCTAGCTTATAGCTTTAATATGTATAAATGGTCTGTTTCACTTCTTAAGCAAGTTGAGCAGTTGTGTTGAAATTTTATTTGGACTAGTGATATTCTGAAAAAAGGCATCGCTACCATTAATTGGGCGACGATTTGTTCACCTTTGGAGAATGGAGGTTTGAAGATTATTAACCTTCATCATGAAAACTATGCATATCTTCTTAAGCTTGCTTGGAACTTTGCTTATAGCAATAAGCCTTGGTCTTTGCTCCTGAAAGCCAGGGTTCTTAAATCAAAATATGAGTTTAAAATGGTTTATAGATCCTCATCTCTTTGGTCTGGAATTAAGCAGTTTTATTCTACTATTCTTGATTATACTTCTTGGACTGTTGGTACAGGTTCTTCTATTAACTTCTGGAATGATAAATGGTGTTGTACTACTTCTTTAGCAAATATTGTAGGGGTATCTGATGGTACTAGTATTTCAGATACAGTCTCTCAATTTTGGACAGGTTGTGATTGGAATATTCCTTTATCTTTACAGCAGATGCCTCATTTTTTTAATCATATCATGGTTAGGGAGGAGCAGGATATTCCTAATTGGACTCTAGATGAATCTGGTCGTTTCACTCTTAAATCGGCTAGGACTTTTTTCTTGGAACCAGGAGTTTCTTGTGGTTGGGGTAAATTCATTTGGTCTTCATTTATTCCGCCTTCCAAAACTCTAGTACTCTGGAAGGTTTTTCATGGACGACTTCCTACAGATCTACATATTCAGAATAAAGGTTTGCATATATGTTATATGTGTATGCTTTGAGAAAAGCATGATGAATCTATTCAACATTTATTTTTTGAATGTTCTAATGCGAAGCATATTTGGAGTTGAGTTCGACAGATTTTTGTTACTTCTCATTTCTCTAATAAGGATGACCTTCTTATTTTTATTAAGAGTGATGGTAGTCCTTTGGTTAAATTGATTAAGCTTGTTGTGATAACTTTTTCTATTTGGATTATATGGCGTATGAGGAATTTTGCTAGATTTCAGGAAAAGATTGAGGTTTCTATGGCTATTTTGATGATTAAAGATTTAACTTGTCTGGTAGGAAATTCGTCTAAAGCTTCAATGAAGAATGATATGTTGAATTTCAACGTGATTAAATTTTTTGGTATTAGTACTCGTAGTGGTAAAGTTTTTCGTCCCCTTCCTGTTAGGTGGGAGTTTCCTTCACCAGGTTGGGTTAAAATTAATACTGATGGGGCTGCTAGGGGTATCCTGGTCTTGCTACTTGTGGAGGTATTTTTCGTGGGAGTATGGAGGAATTTATTGGTGCTTTCTTTGCATTTCTTGATGTTCAGACAACTATTGTTGCTGAGTTTTATGGAGTTATACATGCTATGGAGGAAGCTCAAAAGATGGGTTTTACTAATGTCTGACTTGAATGCGATTCTTCCTTGGTTTGTGCGGCATTCACTGCTAGGACTAATGTTCCGTGGATGATTCGTAATCGATGACATACTTGTCTTAATTACTATGGAAAAATCAGGTTTAGAGTTACTCATATTTTTCGTAAAGAGAATGCATGTGCTGATAAGTTGGCTAATTTAGGATTTATTCATAGAGAATCTTTTCATTGATATAATAGGCTTCCATCTAGTCTATTCTTAGAATTCTTTATGAATAGGTATAGTCTACCTATATATCGTTTTTGTTAATATATGGGTTTTGGTTTAGTCCCCCCATATTTTTGTATTTTCTTTCTTTTTTTCATTTTTTTAATAATATTTTTTTCATGTAATGGCAGATGATTGTTGTTACTTGAGGTGTCAATCTAGCTGAGATGTTAAGTTGCATAATAATACTTACCATGAAAGTTTTTATAAAAAAAAAAAAACAACGAATTTTAGTGTTACATTTTTAGTCCAACATAAAGATTATTTTACATCAAAAGTAATGGTAAACGCAATTAATACTTATAATATGAAACGAAAGATATAATTATTATTTTTCCAATAAAGTCACGTTAATTGATATTTGATAGGATTCTAAGATGTTGAGCGTGAAATGAAACACAAGGTAATAATAAATAGCAATTCTATTATAGCATTATGAATATTGTATTAGCAAGAAGATAAGATTTTGAAGAGTAAATTATAGCAAAGTTGTCATTTTCCACTTTCTGAGGAAGCAGTGGGTTGAGTAATCTCGCACCTAACTTGATGGTGGAATTCACTTGTTTTAGAAGCAAACAAAACTCAATATGTCTTTATTGTTTTAAAATACCTTTAGCTTTTCCAATTGTCAGATGCTTCCAAACACCTTTACAAGGTAACTAACCATATTTTAATTCAACTTGTATTAAAGTTTTCTCCACATAAATCATGCCTACCCATCCTTTCCTTTTAAATGGCCCCACTCCCCACTCACTCAAATTTAAAAAACTAAGAAAAGAGCTTCCACTACAAATATTTAGTCATCCACCACCAACCCCACCACAGATATTTGGAAGAAAAACATCAATAAGGCCATTGAAAATGTTCATCTTCACTGTCACAAGGACATGCTGCGCTCTTCCGGTTTTACTCATTAGGAAAAGCAATTACTCCTTCTTTGACAAAACTTGAGAAGAGTGAACAGCTGCACCGACTACGTATCTTTCTCTATCCAATCAGAAAATTATATAAGAAAGTAGAATACCCTTGTCATAAAGGAGGAGGAATGGGAGCAATTTTTTTGGCTACACAAAATTATGTAAAGTCTGTCACAACACTTTTGTTCGGTTCTATCAGTGGCTGTTTGATTCAGGCTTGATGACTGTTGATGATTCTGATTGAGGCATACGAAAAATGGCTGAGGCTAGAGATATGGGCATGATACAAAGTGCCTTGGACTGAAGAAATTGCATAGCCGCACCCACATCTTCTTCCATAAGTTTAGCAACTTGTTGTTCTGTACCGTCATTGGACCACTTGTCCCAGGCTTGCTCATTGGCTCCACCTTCTATGTCCTCCCCTTGCTGATAGAATCAATAAAACTACTGTAAGAACCAAAGTAGAAAGATGCATATAAAGTTAACACAATAAAAAAACAAAAAAACAAACATAAATTTACATGTGTAGTGCGCAGTGCTATGATTGCTATGATGTTATCTCTTATCCCGGTTTAGATACGTACCGTGGTACAAAAATTTGCAAGTAGTGCTTGACGAAAATAAAGTAAAAGTAGATTGAAATGATAAAAAAGGTATGAAACTAAAGAAAGAAGAAGAAAAGTAGCATTTCAAAACTTCTTTCGAGTATTCATCACCTCCACTGCAGAAAGGGGAACATCAGCCACAAGTTGAGCAACTGCACCAGCTCCCCCCAGTCTACTCATGCTCAGGACCTGTTTGAAAATATCAATAAAATTAAATGATATGAAAAGGACAGAAGCTTTATTAATATATTTTGTTTAGACAATTGGTAGAAAGAAATTAGGCAGCTTAACAAAATCTGGTAGACATCTCTTGTTCAATTGAGTAGGAAGATCACACACGACAAAATGTGTCTACCATGCACAAACACTCCATATAGATGAGTATGGATATTTGAGTATTAAGCTTTAAGCCTAACGTGTACACTAGTACGGAGTCTCAGAAATTTGAAACAAGTTTCTCAAAAATAAAAACAATAGATTTGGTAAAGCTCTATCATGTGCCGGGGACTGATTTCAAAAGACATCAATGGAAGTTCAACGTAACTTTTCTATAGGAAGAAATTTTGAATATAGATTAAGCCGTTCAGGGAAATGAAGAAAGTTTTATTGGAACACACATTCTTTAAGAGCTTCCATACCTTAACCTGGAGCCTTAGGAACTTCACATAATCCACAATTTCATCAAGCATCGCTGCTCTGTCCGTCTGCAACCACAAATGGATTCACATTTGAACCGTAGATAATCTATAAAGTACAAAACCGTATATTTTACTTTCTCAACGTACTCCATTATATTGAAGGCTTTATAAGCATTCATCCATGTGTACGCTATTCTAAAGTTTTAACATAATGGTTATTAAAAAATGGAAGTTTCTTAGGAAATGACTTTCTAAATGAAGAGAAAATATAAATGGTATGTTTATCATTGCATAGCAAATTAAAAGCACAAACCTTATTAATGCTGGGAACTAACTCCTGCAATGCCTTCATTCTTTCAGCAATTCTTTCGCGGCGCAACTACATCCAATACAAACGAATAAAGACATCAATTGTTATAGGACAAAGGAATCCAGTAAGCATATATTAATATCACTGATAAAACAATCTAGTCTGCAGTGAATTGGTTTGGTTGTTATATCATGTCAATATTGAAGCATGTGAGTTCTAAGAATAAGTGTGTCCTTATTTAATCAATTACCCGTTCAGCAATACTGTGTGGATCTGTGGCTTGCCCTCTTCTTGCTCTCACACGAGGGCGAATGATAGGTGCTTGTGGGGTGCCACTCATTAACGCTGGACCTCCACCTCCCTGGCCCTGAAACGCCTGAAATATGCATGGGATCATAACCTAAATAACATCACAAATAACTCATAGTACATAACCAAACTGTATATATTACGTTCATTATCACCATTACCATATACAGGAATATTGATAGCTATTGAGTCAATATATTGTTATTTCAAAAACTTCTGTTATGCCATTGCAACTTGTGGCATAGTATATTCATCCAATCCAGATTATACTTTACATGGACGTATAAATCATTTTTATTAATTTTGTCTCTCCTTTTACAATTTCTCAGTACAGATATATTCGTTAAAATGTTGAATTTGAGGTTTTAAAGTCAAGACGGAAGATCCACGGCCTGAATATTAATGTCAAATGTCAAAAATCTCATGCCCTAACAAAATAGAAATATATGTCAATACGGGTCCCACCCAGTACGAGGGCGTTGAAATTGAAACAAAGTCACTTGTTGGGCTCTGCGTTGGAGCCAGAACGATTGAGAAGTTGTATTCACCATTTTTGTATCAATACTTAATTTATTAACAAAACGTAAAATTTGACACGCCTATTAAACTCTAGAAGAAAAACGCGTGGTGAAAAGGTATACGATCTACTAATGAAAACAAGCACAGAAAACGCGTTGGCGGAAAGTAGTACCAATAAGTACTCGTGCATAGCTGAAAGCAAAACCTCAAAAAAGAAGATGGAATAAAGAAAAAAAATGCTCCCAAAATAGCAAAACACATCCAACAAACTTCGTACTGAAAAAAAAAATTGCAAACAACATAATAAAAGATTGAGCATAAAACAAAATCTGGGATTTTTTTAAACACGAATGCAATAAAGGCAATGATTCTTGGAATGGGAATACTGTGGTAGAGGGAGTGAAAATTAGCGGAAGCGCATCCACAGGGAAAGGGTAAAATTGTAAATTATGGGTCTGAAGCCATGAATTTGGGTTTAAGAAAAAGAAAATAAAGGGAAGGCATATAGAATGCAGAATGATTTCATAAGATGTTAGGATTAGTTAAATAAGTATTTTATTTGTGATAAAGAAATGAATGAATGGTGAAGGATGAAGCACTAACTAAACTTCCACAGGCATCTCTTCTTTATGCATTGTAAAGTGATCCAACTTTAAGGTTAATATACTATAATAGTTTGTCTCTATATAGGTTAGAGGTAAATTATTGGGTGAGGGAATTATTATTATTATTAAGGTATAATAATAATTAATAATAAAGTTACCTGTTGATTATGGTGGTGGTGGTGGAGGTGGAGCTGGGGCTGAGGAGGCGGAGGCGATGACAGCGTGGGGCGGACAGAGGGAACAAGCGTAGGACTATGCAACTGTCCAAACGCTGAAAACAAACCTCTCACATGCATCGAATCGCGATCCTGCACGACTCACAAAAATTAACTAAAATTGTAAACAATAAGAGAATAAAATAAATAAAACCACTCTCTAATGTGCATGCCCACTGGTATTGTTATGAGAAGATGTAGGATGGTAAAGGTGATGGGTGCATACGGTGATTGGTGCAGTAGAAGAGGGTGATGAGTTGTTATTATGGAGAGTGAGGTGTTGATGATGGTGGTGGTGGTGGTGATTATTGTGAACGGTGGGATCAACATTAACAACGTCGTCAACTAAGTTTCTGGAATCATGGTGGCTTAGAAAAGCAGATTGCTCCAAATTCATGCCCAGAGGCATCATTCCACCACCTCTGAGAGCAGAAGCAGTTGAATTTGTGGACCCTAATTGCAGCATTCCAACGTCAGTGGCTACGGTTCTGCCATATCCCACCGGAGCTTCAGGCACTGCTAAGATCTGTTCGAAGAAATCATCTCCTAACCCCTCCGAGCTACTATTACCTGCCATCTCTAACAAACAACCACCGAGCGAGTGTCTCAAATTATGAAGCCACCTTTTTCTTATTGAGGCATTTGGGGTTTGGAAAACAGCAAGAGCGGAAAAGAAGGAAGGTTGTTGCGTTGTCTTGTTGCAGTCTGTGAAACTGGCGGATGGTCCGAAGCTCGATGAGCCGGGAATGGAATTTGGGTTACGGTTTCCGAGAATGTTTTGCGTTTGTGTCTTGTGTGTGGAAGTGGTGGAAAAAACAAAAGAGAGAGAGTGGGAGGATTGGATTTGGTAGTGGTATGCTTTGGATGGGTCTTTAAATTTCAGAGTTTAAGCTTTTCAGCTTTTGCGTCTTCTGAGTGCTTCTCACCTGACCACACACGGAGTAGAGAAGACAATATTAGTGCGCTCTGCCTTTATTTACACTAACCCATACATAATTTACATACATTCATTCACAAACCAATTTTCATCAATTTTCATTCTAAACTTTTTTTATATTATTAATCATCAACTAATAATTTATTTACATAAAACTACAAAAAAGTATTTTTATATATGATCATATGTGATAATACAAAAATAAATTTCTAAAAATTATTCTAGCCAAGATGTCTCTCTACTACTAGAGCATATACTTTAGCTAGTAACAAAGTAACATTGGTCTAGTTATCATGTCTTTCATTATGGGTTTCTCCTCCCTCTAGATCCTCTTTTTCTATTTGCAACTAGTCTTGTTTTCCGGTTTTATTCTATAATAACTTTCTATGCCACATATTTAGTTAATTATTGTAGTTAATTTTTTTCTTAATCTGAAAATAAATGATATATTTTTCATTAATTTTTAAGATTGGCATTAAGATTGTTTCATCATATTAACGGGTTCATATTAACGAGTTCAGCCCATAACTTCACAATATTTTTTTAATAACTTTATTTCATTTATCATACATTAATACTCTAAATTTATCTCTTTTATCTATTTCATTGTTAAATTATTTTGTAGGGTTTTATCATTTAAATAAAAAAAAAATTTCTCTTTGACAAAACAACTTGAAAAAAAAAAAGGCAAATTCTTCATGAACCTCCATACCTTTCCCTTGCATCTTCATTTATTTTTTTTTATAATTTTAATAATATCCTTCAAAGTATAATAGAGAATATGGTGTCTTCTTCATATTTTAAGTGGTGATAGTTGCTTCTGATGACGACTTGTTGATGAACATTGGTGGTTGAGATAAGTTTTATGGTGTTTTTATTGGTGGTGACTTTGTTTTTGTTCGCTTATTTTTTTTTCCATTTTTTTGGAAATCACAAAACCAAAAAAAAAAATTAGCAATATGCAAAAATGGAGTACAACATTTTTAAAAAATATTATTGAAAAATATCTAATATAATGAATTTTCTTGTCAACTCTCTCACACATGCTCAAATGATGAAATTGTCCTCTCAAACACTACGACGGAAGAAAAAATACAAGTGTTGCAATCAAAAGTAAGATATGCTACTAGAACAAAGATATGAAGATGCATAAAGTGTAACTAAGATTATTTAGAAATGTAGAGTTATGTTTTATTTAAGTTATTTAAAATTTTTTAAAATATTAAAATTTACTTTTATGATTAATATGAAAATTATTGAAGAGAAAGATTAACATAAAGATTAAAGAGTATGAAGATTAAGGAGAAAGTATAGAGGTAGAGGATGAATTTATCAAAGAAAAGTCCTCTAAGAGAGAGAAACCGAAATCCCATAGGAGAGACCAGCCGACCCATAAAACATAAAAGTAAGAAAGAATGAAAAGCACTGCATAGGATCCAACAGTGAGAGCAATTTATTTTAAAAATAATAATATTATTATCATATAATATATTAATTTATATATTTTTATGAATATATGATATTATCGTTTAACAGTGAAATTAATATATAAATTTAAAAGATGCAAAATATGAAAATATAATATATTTATTTATGATTTTAAAAAATTGAGGAGTGCAAATATCCATCTTAATATTACATATGGGCCCGGCAGGCAATAAAAAAGCCATAGATAATGACACTATTTCTAATAATATTTTTGTTTATTAAAATTTATCGATTAAAAGAGAAAACTATAATAAAAAAGTCATGTTTTTTTCTCCAAAAGTATGCTAATATATATATATATATATATATATATATATATATATATATATATATATTATAATGTTTTTTCTTGAAAAGAAAACACAAACGATAATGGTGCTTGTTACGTGCACGATCACGCAGGCTCTTTCGTTTTGTTTTCTTCCTTGATTGGATAGAGATTTTGAACCAAACTTATTTTTGTAGGAATTAACATGTCATGATTAAAACTGTGAGGTTTAACTCAAAATTAATGAAAAATATTGACAGAAAATGTTGTTTACATGAGTTTAATGATACCCATTATTTAAGTATAATTATGTACAGAAATAGATCTTAAGTGAAAATAATGTTTGTTGAAAAAGGGTGATATAAAAAAAATATGAAATGAAAGTTACTTTTAAGAGAAAGCAGGTCCAATTCGTCATTGCCTTAACCTTCTACCATTTAAGGATAGGTTCTTAATGAAATTTGAAGTTGTGCCCAAACAAACGCTTTGCTCAAATTTTACTTCATATATAAATGAATAAGTCATTTAAAATGATAATTTATATTTCAAGGCATTACTTTATTTTTAGTTTTTATTTTTTTATTTAAGTCATGTTTTATGACGTGGTTTTAATTTTTTTAATGATTTAATTATTTTATTCGTCCCTATATTTAGAGTCAAAATTCAATTTAGTACTGATTTTTAAAAAAAATCAATTTGGTCTCTATATTTTTTAAAATGTGTCAAAAATAGTCTTTTCTGTTAAGTCGCATGAAACAACGTTAAGTGGTGCTTATGTAGCAGAGATGAAGGGTTATGTGGACTGTCAAGTAGGTGACACTCGTTTTGGGTGATTAGGGTTTCGAGCATGAGATTGGATAGGCAAAGATTAATAAATTGTGTTTGTTAGGGTTTTCGTGCTTAAATGTTTTTGGTTGCTACCTTGTTCAAAGAAATGAGTGAGTTGACATATAGGAGGGTCGTCGTTTGTGGTGGGGTCAGGTGATTGTGGATTCCTTGATTGGGGAGGAGTAATTAGTGTTTGTGATTCATTTGTGGATGTAGGTTCGTTTGTGATTCATTCGTGGGTGTAGGTCTGTTTGTGGTGGAAATGTGTGCCTATAGGTCTACATTTGTATCATTATGCAACTGTAATCAAATGGAAGTGCAACAACAACGATCTAATTCTAACCATGGTGGTGGGAGCAAGACGACAGGATCGCACCATAGAATGGACTCGAGAATGCACTACACAATCGAACCACACAATCGCATCACGGGACGCACCTCGTATCCCATAAACCCTAATTTTGCTTACAATTAAAAATTTATAATCCCCAATTGAAATTAATGTAACCCTAACTCCCAATTCGTTCTTGACTAAACTAATATAACCATCCACGTCACTTGACACGTCTCTGCCACGTAAGCACCACTTAACGCAGTTTCGTGCGATTTAACATAAATGACTATTTTTTATACATTTTTAAAAACATAAGAACCAAATTGAATTTTTTTAAAAATCATTGTATCAAATTGAATATTGACCGAAACGAATAAAATAATTAAATTCTTTTAATTTATGTACACCGTGAGTTTAGAAATAGAAGTTAAATTTTTGTTAAAAAAAAAAAAAAGTTGTGTACTCAAATATAATTTCAATAATTTTTAGTTCAAAGTAAAATTGCTATTATAAATTTTAATGGTTTTTTTTTAGATAAATTTGAAATTGATATTTTTAATTTAGGTTGAGTTTGATTAAAGTTACTTTTTACGTAAATTAAAACTGTAAAAGAAATTAAAATATTTTTTATTAATTAAAAGTAATTTTATATTAAAAGAAAGTAAAATAATAATGCATGACTTGTATTCTCTGTATCCATAATTATGATATTCATGTGAATAAAAAAATATAATTTTACTTATTTGGAGTTTAATTCATTTTATCATAAACTATTGGCTGCGTTTCCATATTTTTAAAAATTTTTAAAAATTTATTTTCTTTATTATAAATATTATTTCTAAATTTATAATAATTATAATTTCATTGAATTAATATATGACATAAATTTATAAGTGTCATTATAAATTTTACTATATACATAAAAACAAAAATATGAGTATGATAATCTTATAATTTTGTATAAGTAAATCCTTTTTAATTAGGAGACCAAACAAAAATTAGTGTCTCATAAATCTATTTGAATTTAGGATTAAAAATTTTGTTAATGAATTTAGTTATTAAATTATAATAATAATTGAGTGTATTATTTTTAATGGATAAATTATATATATTAAAAGGTAAAAATTATTATATATATATATATGTAACAGTTATTTGTAAAAATAAAAGTTATTTAATTATTTATTTTATAAATAAATATTTTTTTAAAGATAAATAATTACACCTTTTTTCTTTTGGTAAAGAATTAATATTATTATTATTATTACTAGTGGAAACATTGTTATTATTATTATAACTAATAAAATAAAAAAGATATATTATTAAATTAAAAAATATTTTTATCAAAAGTTATTATAAAAGTAAATATTTTTTTTTAAAACTTTGTTGTATGTAGTTTTTTTTTATTGTGTATGTTGTTTTTATTGAAAAGAATTATTTGAATTTAGAAAAAGTAGTTATTTAAAGAATAAAATTGTAAGAATTTTTTTTTCTCAAATTGAAATTTCTCTAAAATTCAATTTTTCAATTTAAAATAAATAATTATTATATTTATTATATTTTAATATTATAAAAGATAAAATTGGAAAATATCTATGCAACAAAAATGATAACGACTTTATATATACTGTCATAGATGTCAGTAATATCTTCAAGAGTGTTGTCATTGCATATTGGGGTTATAAATGAAATTTTAATCTAAAAGGACTAATAATTTTGTTAAATTTTGTGAAAAGTTCTGTAAATATTTTTTAATTTACAGTACATCAATTTAATAAATGTGTTTGTTTGTAAATTATAAGAACAAACTAAAACGAGATAAAAGAAATTACAAAGTGTGAATTTCTCTACAATTACATCACCAACCATTTCAACCATTTTATTTAAATATATTATTCATTTCTCGAAATTAAGTTTGAGATTTGTTAGCCATTAAACATTAAACTTACACTCTTCTTTTTTTTTTACAATATATCTCTAAAAATTATACATTTATAGATATTGCTAACTTCCCTCATTAAATTAGTTATCTCCCCAAAATACTAATATCCTATAATATGTGTTCTATTTTTATGTTTTCTTTAACAAATCAAGATTTAGTTCTTTTAAATATGATTTTCACAATAACACATATGGTTGTGACTCTTTCTTTAGAAAAAAAAATCATGCACACACCGAAATTGATTTTCAAATATTGATCTCTTTCCTCGTGAGTGCATTTTTCAATCTAAAGTAAAGTCATGCACCTGCCATATAATTTAAGTGTTTAGGATTTTGAATGAAAGTTATACTGTGTGATGATTTTGAGATCAAAATCGTCCTAGAGGTAAACGATTTCATTTTAATAAATAAATAAAAGAACTACTTCTTCTTATAGTGTAAAAAAAATTACTCTAATTTCATGAAAAATCAAATTCTACTAAATAAGACCAAATTCTGAATTGTTTTTTTTTTCTTTGTTTTTTTTTTTCGTAAAAGAGAGAGAATTAAAAAAAATTAGAGAAAAATAATTTAAAATAAGTAATTAAAAATGTTGAGATTAGATTTTAATTGTTTTTGAGAGAAGGAGAAAAATAAAAAAATAATAATTTAAGCATGAAACTTTTTTATTTTGTAATAAATTTAAAATTATATAATTTTAATTTTTGAACTTTTAAATTAAAAAATAAATATAGTGCTTAAAATATAAAAAAAAATTATTTTTAATAGTGTAAAAATGTGAAATAAATGTTTATTGATGTTAAAAAAAAAGTATTTATTATTATGTGTAAGATGATAATTAAAAAAATTTAATATTAAATTTTTTTTAAGCATATAAAGATCAAATTATTTGAAATGATGATTAAAAGAAAGTATATTTTATATTATAAATTTGGTGATAAAAGTTTAAAATCATTAATAATGACTCTAGGTTTTAAATTAAAAAATTTAAATGTGAAATTAGAATTATTAAAATAATCTTGCAGTAGGAGATATTTATAAATGTCTAAATTTTTTCTTTAATATAAATTTAATAATTTTACTGTACTTTTTAAATTACTTTAAAAAAATATGATCAATTATTATTTGTATATAATGCTATAAAAAAATTTAAATTTTACTTCTATCTTTCATTTAATTTATTTACAAATCATTATAATAATAAAAAATTAGTTATATTACAAAACAAATATTAAAAAATCAAAAGTAATTTATCCTAACATTATTTTTTTATGTTGTTCCTCCTTGGAATCCATTAAACTTTAATCTCAATATTTTCAATTAACTATTTTGAACTACTTTTCTATATAATAATTTTAATTCTTAATATAAATCTAAAAATTCTACTTTATATTTTAATTTATTTATATTTTTATTGTATTTTTTAGAATCCCTTAAAAAAATTGTGATCAATAAAAATAAAAATAATGATAATAATTATATTTTTTTTTATCTTTCATTATTTTTTTACGATATTATAAAATAAAATAAAATAATTCCAAATTATGTTACAAAATCAATATTATGAAATCAAAATTTATTCACCCTTAATTTTTTTAGTTTGTATTAAAATTTGATCTCAACATTTTTAAATAATCATTTTAAATTATTTTTATACAATTTTAATTTTAACTTTTTCTCCTTTAAAAAAAAAAAAGAAAATTCCCAAAATTCAGGTACTGAATTCTTTCTGACACCGGAGAAAAAAATCAGTTGAGAATTCAGTTCTTTCTCAACTACTACAGTAAACAAGTTCATTTTAGAGAAATATTAACTGGGTTCGTTTGAGAAAATATTTCTTGAAAAAGTATTATTCTAGAAAAAAATCACTCTTAAAAGAATAAAATATTAAGCTCAAGAGCACTTAAGAAAAGAATATTCTAGATTTAATTATAGTTTTATCCCATGAAATTTACTGCCTGAAGTATATAATGTTGCAAATGATTAGAATGGACATAAATTATTTCAAGAACTTATAAATTCTGGAGTTGTGTGTGTGTGGGTATATTATACACACATGTTTATTTCTGGTTTATATTGTGTTTTAAAAATAACATTAAAAGAATAACGTTTCCCGAAAGTATTTTGACATAAAAGTGGTAAGAAACAATCTTTTTAAGTTGAAAAAAATAGTACAGTTAAAGCGTCACCTTACTCTTATTACATAACTTAGTGTAATAAATATTCTCAAAATATTTAAAATTAACCAAACAGATTTTTGTAATTTCTAAAACTGTAACTGTCAAAAATATGATTGCCGGGAATCATAATTTTCAAATATGAAAAGACTTACTTTGCATAGAACCCCCTTGACTGTTACACTCAATTTATTTAGAGTCCCCGTTTTCTGTAACAAAAAATCCGATAGGGTAAATAGTAGGCCATTAAGAATTGTTAAAACTTAGAGGCTGTAAAATTTATTTCATCTTTCTTTTTCTGGAAAAGAACAAATTGCGGGGTGCACTAATTGAATCCAGACTCATGTGATCCATCAAATTGATGAATAGTGTATTCCAGATGAATATGCCTTTAGTTATAAATAATAACTGAAATAACTGTTTTATAACTTTTCACGAAGCATCCAAGAGATTTGGCTACCTACTGCTTCCCATTAGAGGGAGGTCCACAGGAATCCACACCACCACGAATCCGCTTCTGAAGATGTTCCAAGCTAGCTACCCGCTGCAGGGAAGTAGTTTGACCCATCTTGTTCCCACCTACCACTGCTGTAGAGTTCTGCTGCACATTTTCAATTGAAGATATGCCCCCCAACCCATCGTTCACTGTCGGATCATGACTGGGAATAGGATTATTAGATGTGGGTTGATAGAAGTGATGATGATCATCTTGCACAGGAACGGCTGCATCAGCTGAAGTGTCTGAAGGGCTTCTTCCATCAAATAATGGCATGCCCAATGATGACATGTCAGCCATGGCATGAACCATTGGGTTCAATCCAGTAATTCTTTTGACGGTCTCTTCAGCCATCTTCACCTAAAAATGAAAATAACATGGCAGGCAATGACAAACATGTCAGATCTTTGTCAATACAGGTGAAGCAATTGGCAATGTAACTTTTAATATAGTTTATCTTCACTGAAAAATATGATTGGACACCATTCTTCATCCAACTCATGGAATTTGTAAGAAAGAGCCGGTAGGTTTGCGCCTAATAGATTTTAGGCCAAGTATAAAGTAGGACCATTACCTTTGCTCTTAATGTTTCAACATCAGCTTTTAAAACTCTGTTGTCAACGGCAGATTCACTGTACTTCTGACTTACATCAGTAAGGCGCTTCAACAAGGTAGAGTTTTCACCTCTTAATTGAGAAACCTAAGATGTTAGAATAAAAGGTCATAAAGCATCAATGTTTTCATGCGAAGACTAATCATCTAACACAAAAGGGAGCGGGGAAACAATTCAATTCTATAAATAAAATACACAAACCTGTGTTTCTAGGTCAGTTAAATGAGCCTGCTTTCTCCTTCTAGAGCGCCGGGCAGACTCCCTATTGGATAGCATCCTGAGATATAAATGTTAGTTATTAGACATTGACCGAAATAGAATTTGTCCCCCACTAGAACAAATCAATATCTTACACTAAAAAAGGGTAAAACTGGAATCCTATCTTTGAAAAAAAAAATGCTTCAGTAAAACTTGCACCAATATGAAATTTGTTTAATTTTACTGTATGAACTAGAAAGTACATAATCCCTCATAAATTAAGTTTGATACACGAAATGTTCTGGCATTTTTTTTTTCGTACAGATTATACACTATTTGTAGGGTAAAATATGGAGTAAACAGCATCAATCTTGCTTCAAAGTTCTAATGTAATACTCAATGAAAATTTTCCAGCATGCCAATCACTTAGTTTACAAGGCAGGAGCTGGAAAATCTTATGAGTAAACTAAACATCTAAATCACTATGAACCAAGGTAGTTGAATCAGAATTCAAATTATGAATTGAAAGAACCATTTTCCGAAACATGAATCATATCATGAATAGATTCATGATGAATAACAAAAGATAGCATAAGCAAACAAAGACATTAAAAAAATCATATTCATGATCAATAGCTGAAAAACATAACACTGCACAAGTATGAGATGCATGAGTTCAATTATATTTGTTATATTAGCATAATATTGAAATTTATAATAAATATTCTGCTATTAAATATATTATATAAGGTATTTTTATTTAAAAAACTATAACATATGGATATTTTAGAAGTATCATCAAATGAAGTAAAAGTAGTTAAGATTTGTTTATATTGAATAACAAAGTTTTTTTTCCCTTATAAATCATAATGGAGAGAGTATTTTACTATGTTTTATAATAGATTTTAGGTTTAACGACTTATTGTGTCACACAATTTATTTATTTTTTTCAATTTCGTCCTATAATTATTAAAATATTCAATTTGGTCCACTTTTCGGAAATTGACTCAATGTTTTTTCCCTCCACTAACACCATGTAATTGCCTGAAGCATACAATGTGATCTTGTTAAGGTGGATATTCCAAAGTTAAAATAATGAATTAATTAATAATTTATTTTAATATTTAAATATTGAAATTGGAAATTATCAAAATCCCATGGTCTGCATGTACAAAGAAAGCCCATTGCAACTTCAAACTTAGAACATCTCCATTGGAGGGATTATACACGAGGTCATAAATTTAAGACCTAGGTCTTAAAATGCCTCTCTTGAAAAGTGCTGACATGACATAAAATTTAACAATATGGATCTTAAACAAGACTCTGGGCCATTAGAATAAAAAATCATTTTTTTTTTCTTAAAAGCAACTTTTTTTCCCAATAAGTTCAGTGAAAAATATTATTAAAGTGAGATCTTATACGACCCTTGCATTGAAATAAGTTACCATGAGATCTTAAAACTAACGTGAGATAGGGGATCCACAAAAAGTAAGTTAAAACCTCATAATATGACTCTTACAATGGAGATGACCTTTAAGACATGGTGGGTTAAAGTTGACAATCAGCAATTGGGAAGAAAACAGCATACTTCCCATTACATTCTGATAGTGCCATGTGCTCCAAACAACAGATAAATGAACTCAATTCAAGTAAAATCAACAAACACCCCATCATTGAAAACCACAAGATCTATCAGAAACACCAAAATCAATCACTCCACCAAAGAACTCAAACACAGATTCAAAATCCCATAAATTTCTCAACACCCATAATTCACCCTAAAAAAAGAAGGAAACCCCAAAATCAAAATCACAAAATATCAATGAACACACAATCTTTGAATTGGGAAACAAGGAATCTAACATGTGGGAATGGCATAGAGAGCAGAAAAAGGGTTTTGTGATTTAAGAAAGAGAAAATGGAGGAAAAAGAGATAAACAACCAATTACATAAGAAAGGAAAGGGAACATTCTTCTCAAGTCATCTCCATTGCAGAAGTCATCACATGAAGTCTTAATTTACTTTTTATGAATCTCAATGTGTCACGTCAGTTTTAAAACCTCCTTGCAAATTTTACTCCAATATAAGGGTCTTATAAAACCTACATTTTAATAATTTTTGAATTTGGTTGTTGACAAAAGCAGATGTTTTTTTAAGGCAGAAAACTTTTTTTTATTCTTATAATCCAGGGTCTTAAATTGTATATCATGTTAGCATACTTAAATGAGGAGATCTTATATGACCCAAATTTTAAACTTATGACCCTAGGCATGACCCCTGCAATGGAGATGGCCTCATAAACCAAATAACCCTGCAACCCTAAGCCAGAAGAAGAGCACCTCCACCAAACCCCATGAATGCCAATAGTTTTTTGAGACCTCATTTAATTCTTAACTGACACATCATCAACAACAACATGTTCACATTGCTTAAGCACAGTTTCCATCAGTTTAACAGAAGGGCAAACATTGACCTATTTTTAAAAAGTGGGACCAAATTGAGGCTTTCAATAATTGTGGGACGAAATTTAAAAATAAAAATTGTGGGACTAAATAAGTCATTAAACCTAGATTTTATGACAAAAGATAATAACCAGTAATTGACACAAAAATATTTATCATATCAATGAATTTCTTTTTATTTGATATTAGAAAAAACTTTAATATCATGTCAATAGTTAAAGGATAAAAACTGATGGTCCAAAGTCAGTTAAAACTAGGTATATCAAGCAACTAAATGCTAAAGTAATACACTATTATTTAGGGTTAGAGGTCAGTTAAGGTTGGGAACCAAGTCATTTCTTTACCCCGGCACAGCCATGAGCGAAAAAGAAGTTAGAACTGCAGCACAACATGATTTGTCCACCCAGGCCACCGTCCACTCTGGCTGCTGTTTACTTTTATTTCAGCAGCAAAAAAGCCGCTTATGACAGGAGTGACAGCCTTAGAAAAGTAGTGGAGTGTAACAACTCCTCCTGAGGCCTAACAGAACTTAGGCATGAATAGTATTATTCTTCTCCAGATCGCAATTACTGAGATTCACTGAATCATTGTGTGATTCAAGCATGAAAATGATTCGCTTACTGATTTTTATCACCCGTTGCTTAAATCATATGGAATCGCACTTATCATATTGCAAATCATGAAATACTAATGACCATGCTATGAGCACAATTACATGATATTACATTTAACTCCTGCGTATAAAAGAAGTAACCAGCATTTTCTACGATAAAATCAAGCAATTTTTAGAATATTGTTACCTCCTTACTCTTTTTGCATCAGCAGGGTCCATGTCATTCATAGATGTCTCTCCCTCAGCATCCTCATCATCTGACAGTTCTCTTGATGATCCACTTGTTGATGGCCTAATTGCAACAACAGGTTTCTTTTGCATGGAAGGTATGGAAGGCATCCCAACTGGTACATTCGTATCTTTGTCTTGTAAATTAGATGGATCATTTCCGGAAGGGATAGATGCTACATAGACATATATGTTTGACATAATTCAATAGTTATTATCCATACAAAGAGAGATAAAATCAACCGATAAAGCTGCTCAAAAAATTACTAAACAGGTCAATGAAAGAAGGCAATAGTGTTCTGATAAAAAATAAAATTGTAAATACAGATTATGCATTTAACTCACTCATGCAACTGCTACTCAGCATTCTGGAAACTCTAATTTACCAACCCTGTATTGTCATTTAACCCTTTAAATACATGTATGCATAAATATTTACCAATTCAAACCTTTAGAAGTAGTCTGAGATCCAACTTGAGAAGGATCGATAGGCTGTGATCCACCATCAACAAAAGGGATTGGCTCTTGAGATTTAGCCAAAGATGCCTATTGCAGAGAGTAGAGAAAAAGATTAGATACTGGTTCAATTCTCAGTGGGGAAAGATGAGAATAGATACAAATATAAAGCTCTTCATGGAATACATTGAAGATCTTCTATTCGGATGCTTCCTCTTAATCTTTCCTGGCTATTTGTTGAAAAACATGCTTTTGAACTGAATTTCAGAAGGCTAATTAATATTGGTTTGTACCCCAGGAAGAACAAAAACAGGTAATATATCAGTATCACTCTGAAATGCATAAACAGGTAATAAACGACCAGTTTCGTACACAAACTATTATTTTGTCTCCTGAATAGTTCTTAAAGTAATAAAAAAGCAAGGCTATCCAATCAAAATTTGGATCATGAATAGCTGATTGATTATTTGAATTGTAAATCATAATTTGTATGAATCCTAAGATTTAGAGACAAATTACTTCAAAACTGCTTCCAGAAAACAACTAAAGCCAGATGAATACGAAGCCTTTCAAGATGAGTACAAGGGCAGGAAGTGGAACAAATCTCATCTGGACAATACATAGTGTTCAATTTAAACAGTTTAAGCTATAAATAGATAAAACAACTTAAGTAAAAGTCATATAAAACAAAACTATTAGTTATATATGAGTTTGTGAAACCCTTATTTTAGAAGACTGGAAATGAAGCAATTACATGTCTAACTACAGTACGAGCATTGAATGAATGAGTGATTAATAAAGTAGTGGAATAATCATCTAGGAAAAGTTCACCAGTATTCTTTCAATTCCTTTTCATTTGAAAATTGAAGCTCCAATGAGTGTTTAATTTTTTTCACGAGAATTGGTGAAAAGGTAAAAAAATATACATACATAGATACACACACGTATATAAATTGTTGATTCGTCTCGGTGATAAGAAATTACACAAGTTTGAACAGTAAATAGTAAGACTCGGATAACTAAAATTAAAACTATTTAAGAGATTTACTAAGATAAACCCACTTGTCTTTTAGTAAGAGTACGTTAAAAAGATGCACCCAGATGTTCTTCAAACTTTATCGTGTAGTTATAATTTGCTAATGTACTCATAAATAATAAGTGGATCTATGTTAGCAAATCCTATGAACAATTGCTAGTATCTTCCCACTTGGTTTATAAGGAGAAGTATGCTTCTTTTGTAAGGGTATGTTAGGAAGCTACACCGAGATGTATTTCAAGATTAATAATAGATATAATTTGGCAACGCACTCCGTCTAAACGACAAATGGGTTTACATTATCAAATCCCTCTAAGTAATACTTAAATACTAAATCACCAGTTTGATCCCAAAGTCGAATTTGATGGTTTTTTAAAATTTTAGAGACTATTAAGTAATTTGTTCAACTTAAAGGATCATTTAGGAGAGAAGGTAACACTTAAAGAATGAATCAAATTAGCGGTTCACTTGTAACATAATAGTTGCACCTGAATATGATATGTATCGTCTTCAAATTTTGCATTCAGAATTGAAATGGCTTATTGACTTTAAGAACAACCCTACAGTGTGGTGTGATTCAACGTTTACCTATTTAATTTAAAAATAAGATATGGTCGCGTTGGCTCCTAAATAAATAAGCAGACCCCAGAGTGCAAATAAATAAACAAAAAATGCATGCAAAATAATTAACCAAAGACGAGGAACAGTTAAAACGCAAAACAGATCCAAATCAGAACTAATGGAATCGTTTGATTCGCACAGGCGAAGCGGAGCAGACATTGGACGAGGAAGAAAATAATTACCCTGGTCATGGCGACAGCTTTGCATGCAAGGTTGAGCTTGCTCTTGAGGAAGGCCTGGTACTCAGCGGAGTCAAGGGGCACGGGAGCAGGGGTATTGGGCAAAACGGCAGCGTTCTGGGGAGGAGCCGGGGCAGGCTTGGGATGATCATCGATCTCGACAAAGACGACGTCGGGGGCGGCGGCAGGAGCGGCGGTGGTGGCGGAGGAAGGAGAGGGGGGAGATGGTGCGGAAGCCTCCTGGAGGAAGCGTTGGAAGGCCCACTCGGAAGCGCTGCGGCTCATCTTGGAGGCGTCGTCGGCGGCGGAGACGGGGATCGGCGGCGATGGCCAGAAGTGATCGGAGATTTCGTCAACTGAGAACACCCTATCCATATCGTTTGATTGTGTGTGATGTGATGCGAGGGGAAGGGGAGGAGGGTCGCGGCAGTACAAAACGAGAGCCCCGGGGCATATAGGTCAAAATTAGACACCACTGACTCTTTTTTTTTTCAATTTTTCTCTCCTGTCATCAACCACTCATATTATATAACCCATCCATCATGCAAACACAAACTCGAGCTAGTTTTTACTAAAATAATATTTATAATGATTTTGGATGCATATATCGGAAAACAAAAGGACTACAAATAAACTTACATCAAAAAATAAATTATACTTTCTTTGGTGGTTGAGAAACATGCAAGAAAATAAAGGAAGAGAGATGGTGTATCAACTTCTTTCATTCATTAGTGAAGATTTTATTGTTGCGGAAGATTGGAATAAAAACTTAATCAAAGTATGTAGATGTTGTGAGACAAATTTGTTCTTTTTTAATATTTGAAATGAAAGTATATCTAATCTAAATGATTTGTTCAAGTTTTCTCTCATTAAAGATATATAGTGTTGATTAAATAAAGTGAACTCGCATAAATACATGTTTTGAGTGGTTAAATGTTGTTGTGTTGATTTATATAAATGTATTTTGTGTATTTATGATATTAATGATGATGATAAAATAAATGCATTGTGTTTGTACAATTGTAGAACACATATGGAGTGTAACCTTCTTATAGATGTTATGATTTTTTATGAATGTGTTGTGGTTCTTCTATAAATGTGCGGTAAGAAACATTGAGATGATATCGTCGTAGTATTGAGTACATGAATCTATTAATGAAAAAAATTATCTTATTATAGACTACAATGCGTAAATTAAGATATTAGATAGTGAGACATTAGTGAAGATTCTTGTATTATTATGATGATAGTGTTTGTACAAAGAACTATCTTAACACTATTGTGTTGATGTTTGCATAATAAAATGTTTATAATGGGTAAAATGTTAGTTTTTGTGTGATAGACTCAATATGAATATTTCGAAAGATATCGAGTGTCATGAATTATTCTAAATCAATGAGATGCAATTGATGATTCTTCTCTATTCATTTGTAAAAGAGATGTAGATATAATTTACTCTAACATACTCTAATATAAGAATGTGATTTGACTTATTATATATTTTATTATTATTTTTTATTTTATATATTAATATTTATATAAAATTAAATGATATATGTTTTTTAAAATAGATTAAAAATCCTCATAATTTAATTTTTATTATATGTAGGAAATTTTTAAAAGTTTGAAATGCCTATATAGATTATGTTACATTTGACCAATATTAAAAATGAATTTGATATATTATTAATATCCCAATGATATCTAAACTGTAAAAAAAAGAAGAAGTGAGATTAGTGAAAGAGATATTTATTATTATTATTTAATAAAAATATAATTATGTTTTTTTTTATATATTTTTTCTTTTCTATCTATTTATTTATATCTTTACTCAAATCAAGTCAATTATGGACCTACCTTCAAATACGATAATTTTAAAGTGTCCATGACTTGCTCGATCTTAAGCTAAAGCTATTTTTTACATTTTTATACTTTTAAGAACAAAATAAATTGCATTCTCACTTTCTATATCTTTTCCAATTACAAATGTTATATTTTTTTTAACCTGCAGAAAATTCTTTGAAGTGTTAAATTTTTGTTATAATGTAATTTATAACCCCTAACATGTAACATTTACTATTCAGTTAACCTTCCAGAACATGTGTTTGGAACATTACATCCAATGATTTTGGTCAATTAATATTAAATCAATATATTAATTTGACATCATCAACTAACTAAAGAGGCTCAAATAATGTAAAAAAACGGAAAATACATAATGTACGAAAGAAACAATTTATTAAATATAATTTTAAAATAAATAACAAATAAAATATTATAAATAGATTCTTTTTATTACAAATTTAATATTTTTAAAATTTCATTTTCTCTATCACTAAAGTATAACCACAAAATATTTAATGCAACCTTGAGAAAACAACAACGTGACAATTAAGATAAGTCAAATATATTTTAAAAAAATTTCCTCTTTATTTGATTCACTACAAGAAAATTATTTAATAAAAATTAATTTTAGAGATAACAAATAATTAGTTGCTATATTGACTAAATTAAAAATTATTTTAGAGACAAAAAAAATTATTTCTAAATTAATTTCTATTATTGTTAAATAGTTTCTAAATTGGTATCTAATTAGCTACCAAGGTTTTAACTACCAATTATTTTGATTCTAAATTTGGTAACAAAAACCTTGGTAGCTAATTAAATACCAATTTAAAAACTATTTAACAATAATAGAAACTAATTTAAAAAAAAAAAATTTTAGGTATCTAAAATGGTCTCTAATTTAATCAAAATAACAACTAATTATTTTTTGACACTAAAATTAGTTTTTATTTAATGATTTTCTCGTAATGATTGGAATGTAGCTAATATAGATATTTTTTAAGTTTTTGGTAATACAATTGAGATTTTAGAAGTATATAAAAAAGTTTTATTAGTAAAACAAGTTAATTTTAGCCTCTAATCCATTGGATACTTGTTTATATATGTGAAGAATATGGTTGTTGAAATCATTTTAATGTTGGAATTAGAGTGTATACATTTGTCTATAATTTTTTAAGTAATGTAAAGTAGTTGTGGGATCATTGGATATCATGGAGATCATTTCACATACATAATTGATATTTTTTGGAGAGTTTAAAAGAGGTGAATGTGATGAAAATTATATGAATTTAGTAAGAACTTTGTGATGGTTGTCTTTTTTTAGTTATATAGCTCAAGTGACATACTACATAGTAAGCATCATTGCATGCATTGTTCAATATCACTCAAACCATGTGTACATGGTAAATTATTGCATGCAAAATTCAAATTCAATGTCACTTAAGCATTTATATTATTAGACCTGAAGACATTAGGATACTCAAGCCCCAATAGATGATATTTTGATGAAGAAGTTTGAAGTTGAAGATTTATTTAATGTGTCTTGACTTTCATTGTAAAATTGTTTGAGTATTTCACACAAGCTATTCAAAAGGAAAGTACATAGCCACTTTAAAATTAAGTTAACATATTTTTGAATTATGAAAATATTTTAAAATAAAATTCAAGAACATTACTAGTGATTATCTCTCATTTAATCAATTAAAGCAAAAAGTTGGACAATCCTATTTAAGTGACTTAACATATGTTCTCACTTTTTAATAGATTAAACCAAATACATAACAAATTATTTCACTTTTTAACATATTAAACCATAAAATTGTGAAAACTTGTTTTAGTCATTTAATCAATTAGGGATGATTTTAATTGATTAAAACATAGTTATTATAAATGTTTCTCCAAGAATAATCGATCGAATACTAAAACAATCCACTAAAAGTGTGAGATTTAGTTTTAATTTGTGATTTCGAAACTTTATAAATATAGCACTCGACTCAATATTTTTATAAAAAAATAAGAGGATTTATTACAATTTGAAGTAATACAATGAGTTTTTAAAAGCTTTTTTCATTCATTTTGAGCCATCGCTACTTTGAATAATTTGGATAAATTATTTCTTATCTTTGTTGAGTTGTTCCAATAGTGTTTTGTAATTGTTATTTTTATTGGAGGGTTTCTAATATTATATTTTGAAATTGTCTTTGTTGAAATATTTTTTATTTTTATTGTCATTGTAAGAGTTGATAAGAGACCTATCACATATATATATATATATATATATATATATATATATATATATATTTATTGTGAATAGTTACATACGATTAATATATGTTTATATTTTTATATATAATATTATATTTTTCATTAACTCAACTTTTGTATATACACGTGTTATAAATTACAATAAATATAAATAAGATATGACTAAAAGTACCAAGATTCTTTAACATTATAATTTTGGTAGTATTTAATTTTTTCCCATTCAAGCAATTAACACAATGACACCTAAATTTTACTCCACTGCTATTCACATTATTATGTTCCACACATTGTATAAATTTGTCTACTTGTCTACTTCTCTCTCATATTCATCACTTATGAGTGGTAACTAATCTAATTTTAATTCATATTGTAATATTTTTTGAAGGTATGACTAAATTCAATTTGAGAAGATTCACTTTTATTATAGTTCAATAATATATAATCTTTAATCGTCATTCCTTATATTATATTACATTATGTTTAATATTTTCAAATATATAACGTATGTCTAATATTTTTCTCATTTTCTCGCATTGATGATTGAATTTGAGATAATTGAATTAAGGTAAATAAATTGAAAAAATAAAAAAATTATAAAAGTTTATAAGTAATTATTTTAAGTGTGTAAATAAAATATTTTTTATTGATAAAAAAATAAGATTATAAATTTCTCCTTCAATTTAAAATAGTTAAAAAATAAATTTTATTTATTTATAAATTCTAATTATTTATAATTAAAATATTATTTCGACTACAACTAACTTTAGAAAAAAATACCAATTACATGAAAGCATGAAAAATTATAAATCACTGTATAATAAATTTTAAAAAAATTATAGAATAATATATAATAATTTATTTCTTTATATTATTATAAATTAATTCTAGCTAAATAAAAAATAGTTTTATTATTAGTTAATATTTTTAAATTTATTATTATTACTATTATTTATTTTATTTTATTTTATTATTATTTATTATTTATAAAATTATTAATAATATTATTATTGTATATATTTATTATAATTTTTTTAATAACAATAATTATTATTTATATTATATTACATAATTAATTATATTTATTTTATTATAATATAATATAATTTGTTTTTAATTAATAATATAAAATATATTATATATTAAATATAATAATTATAAATATATTTATATAATAAAATATATATTGATAATCCATGTATTCCAATAATCGATTACATAATATATATATATATATATATATATATATATATATATATATATATATATATATATATTAGATGTATGTATGTATTATATCATCGATTATCGAATAATATTTTGTTATATATTTATAATCGTCGACTTTTTTTTGTAAATTTTTTACAATTATACGAAGAAAGAATGTCAAAATATTTGTACTTATTTCTTATTTTTTATTTTCGTGGCTTTACTTTGCTCGCTCGAATAAAAATAAAATATTTATATTTTCAATCCTATTTACCTAGGGTTTGTGTACTTGTGTTATGTCATTCATTGTGCAGTGTGGTCAATTCTCACTATCCAATTTCGTGAACGGTGAAAAGCTGTCGTACTCGCATCACATGATAACTTTACAAAGATCATTCAATCCTTTTTTGTATGGAATCAACAAAAGCTTTTCCATTTTAGGAAAAATAACAATACCTTTTCATATTTTGGGAAAAATAAGATCAAAATACGAAAATGTCCACAAAATTTACTTTATTCATCCACACTTTGAAAACATTACATTATTAATAATTTCAATAAATAAATAATTTATATAAAGATCACACCAAGTGCATACTTCTTAGAAAAGTCTTGATCCAATTGTACTGATAAATTTTTTCTTATCTGGCTATTTGTTTATTTAAATTTAAAGTTATTTTTATAAAAAAATAGATTAAAATGTTGGAGTTATCAATGAGTGAAATCTTCAATGTTTACGAGTACCTTGTGAATTGTATCGAAAACAACGATGAACAATAATGTTATGTGTTTGTTTAGGACGGTGTAACAAAAAAAAAAAAAACAACTTTATATTTATTACAATATTAGTATTACTATATAAATTTGGATTATTTCAAAACATTCATATTATAAGATTACGATTTATAAAATACAAATATTTATAATATAAAGTTTAAAATATCCTAAAACCTTCAAGAACCTCCTACACCTGTATGATCATCTGCTCGTGTACGTAGTACAGTCATCGTGGTTCAAACACAACAAGAAAAGCAAGGGTAAGCTAGTGAAAATAAAATTTTATAATATACACTATTAAATCATAAGAGAAAATTGAATTACACGTTCAATTTCTAAATTATTCAATCTTCTTCAAATCCCAACATAAAACAATCACGTAAATCTCATATGGATCTACACATCCAAGATATTCAACAAACAACGTCTGCCGGAAGACTCGTATTAAGTAAGTCCCACCACAGACTAACACTTGATCCAAAGATTTCCAGCGAATCCAACAGAAAGGGTCAGGGTAAGTTCAATACAACCCAAGCCGTGCATCTCATATGTCACGGTGTGCATGAACTCCTCCATTAGCTTATCACCACCTAATATCTTAGTCTATGTGACTTAGATCATCTGTGAAGCTCGGAGATCTCTGTTACCACATAGGCATCAATACTTAATACACAGCAAACATTAGTCCATACATTATCCCAAATGTATGAATTCAATTCCATATCATTTCCATCATACAATATCATTCAAAACTTAATCCAAAATATTCAAAAGTCTATTTGACATAAAAAAAACAACACTTAAATACTAACTCATCAAAACCTAATATTTCCACAAATTTAAATAATATATAAACAAACAACCCAATATATAAACAAACAACATCCCTACAAGAGAAATTGAATATTGGGACCACGTCCCTTCCACATACAGAATTTTCTAGCCTAGGGTGTTATAAAAAAATTAAATCTAGCTTCCCTTACCTTAATTGCTTGTTTTCCAAGCAACTTCTAGAATTTTATTCCCCACCGTCTGGATAAGCTTCAAGATTTACGGACTTAATGCAAGTTATCCAAACAGAACAGAAATTCAGTATATACTAGAATAAGTTGAGAGGATTAATCTTCTCAACTAACCCTATCAAGATTTATGACTAAAACATAGCGAAAAATAGAGAATAAATGATCTTTAGAGTAAAAATGAACTTACTCTATTTAAAAATCTGATCGGGTAGAATTGTTCCTTAACTCCTCAGCTACAACGTGATGTGATCAGATTCTAAAATAGATGAAGATTGGGAGAGAAAATTAAGAGAGAAGAAATAGAATAGAACTTGGTGGGGGGGGGGGGGGGGGGGGGGGGGTGTCTGCGGGTTTCTTTTCTTCTTCTTCTTTTTTTTTTTTTAGGGTTGAGAAATACATTGTAGTAGTGTAGTAGTTTATATAGGTAAGTTCTCTTTGGTTGAGGAGGAGGGAAAATATTTAAAGGAGTGAATGTGTGAGGATTTGAGAGGAAAGTATGAAGAAAATGAGTGTGTTTAGATTGAGTTATGTTAGAGTGAATTTGTTAAAAAAAATTATTAAAGTATGTGAGTGATGTGACATCTCAGCTAGGCATGCAACTTGACATCTCATCTATACTGACATCTCAAGTGACAACAATCATTTGTCATCATATAAAATAGTATTATTATATTTATAATAATAATTAGTATATTATAAATAACTAAATATTTTTTTAGTAAAATTTTATTAATTATTACTATTTCATTTTATTAAAATATTTATGTTAGTTAAATTTATATTATAATTAATATATGTAAAAATGGTAAAATTGGAAAAACCACAGTGGTAAGCTGGTTTTCCTGACTTTCTCTTCATTTCAGGGGTAAATAATATTTACTATTTATTGGTCCTTTCTCTTCTGAGCAAATTTTTTGATCTAAATTAATGATATATGCTTTATTCCTGCTCGTGAACAATAAATCACTATAACCAAAGAGTTTGATTTGTAAGGAAAGAAAGTGAGGTTGGGAGGGGGGAAATAGTATAAGGGAGTAAGATGAGCATTTTGTCCCTGCATGAATATGTGAACTTACGTGTATGTTGTGTCCTTTATCTTATTCATAGCAAATCAAAAATTGCACGAGTATTTGAATAACCCAAATGTAGGTTGCATTGTGCACTTGTTAATCAAATTTGGCATTACAATATTTTGTTCAAAAAAGACAAAAAGTAGTGCCCAAGTAAGAACTGCATTATTGTACATCAGCACAATCACAGGAAAATTAAAAAACATTTTAAATAAAATTTAAAGTGATAAAATTTAAAGTGATGATACATCAAATTTCTATCTCTTGTCCATTCATTCTTACACCATAGCCTCTTTTCAATTGATTATGTACTTCCCGTGACTCCACTCTTGGTTACATGCATCAAACATCCTTACACAATAAACTCCACACCATAACTCACATAAACTCACAATATGCCACGACCACTACATGTTTGGAATCCGTAAGCATTGGGGTTAAAACTGAACCAAACTAAGAATTTTCACTTTCCAGCAAGCATTTGGAGGGACATTGTAAACTAAGTAAGAAGTCTATTGTTGTGTTGCATGGATTTATGATTTTGTTTTATTTCATTTATTTAGTAGAGGACATTGTAGTCTTATGACCTTTGATGTTGGTTAATATAATTGTATGGAACTTCATTCACATCCACAGATATATTTCCTTAGATTTTTTCAACATTCTTGTGAATTTTGAGGCACATAATTGATTATATTCCTTAGCGTAATCGATGGTTGGAGCTGTAACTGATATGAATCTTTCAATTCATTTTTGTAGTTTATCAATAATTACGTCATATAAAATTATAATTTATTTTTGCTTTTAATGTTTATCTATCATAACTCAGTCCTAAAGCATGATATTAGTTTGCTTCCACTTAAAAATTATACACATTATTTATTGAAAATGACATTTTTTTTCTACAGATTTCCACTTAAAAACACTATTTTTTTTCCTATGATCATCACACTACGAATTATAATTACAAATATTTTCCTGATTACTGAATAATATTGGGTGTACAAAATAATCTATCCAATATTTTTTTAAATTAAAAATTTCCTTTACAAAATATATAAATACTAAAAACCTTTCCATGTAAATTTTCATACTCATTTTAAAACAAAACATACCAAATTTTAGACAAGGGTATTTTAATAAATGACTAAATTTTTCAATTCAATAATTTTTTTTATATATTTTAATCTCAAATTCACTCACTTTCCCTTCATCCCAACAACCAAACCCACTCATTTTCCTTCATTCTCTTTCCACTCCCACCCCAACCAAGCAAAGGCTAAACATTCAATGATGTTTTAATTAAAAATAACAGATGAAAAAGTAATTATGAGTATTTGAAATAATGAGTTAAATTTAGCATCACTTAAAGTATTAATTAAATAAACATTGAAACTTTAGCTTTTGATTTATTATATAATTACACAAGTTTTCTGAAATTATTACAAAATGATAATTATTAAAAAATATGCTAAAAAATAACAAGTAATTATAATAACTTATCTTGAAGTGGTTATTAATTAATATATTGAAGATAATTAATTTAGAAAATACTGAAATTTAAAGTATACGAACTCATCCAACCTCAAACTATCGTTTTCTGATATTTAATATCAATGCTACGTACGTATCTTTACCTCGAATTACAACTCGTTTGAGGTTGAAAGGAAATATAAAATATGGAAAAATACCTCACAAAAATACAATTTATTGTTTGGTCTATTATATATATATTATTTATTTTTTCTTTAAAGAGAAGAAAGATAAGGAAGCATGAATAAAAATTATTCTTGCCGGCTGACTCTTCTATCGGTTGACTCTATGACAATCACACGCCTCCTTTCCTCACCTTGAATTATACTTTGCTCTCTCGAAACAACCTGCACCTGCAAGATAGAAAGGGGCGCCCTAGAGGCCGTTTACACTCCGACGCTCATGTCAAAACTAGGGCAAACACACCAAGAGTATTCAGTATCTTTGTTTAGGTCCAGAAACTGCGTACCTTTCGAAGTATTTCACTACCCTTTATATAGTTTAGGGTTTCCTCTGCGCCGCTACCCATATTTAGGGTTTACAGGAATACCCTTGCGCCGCTATCACCCAGACTTAGGGTAATCTAGCACGTAAGGTTTCCTTAACTGGAGTGCAAATTCTAACAGAATGACCACCTGGGTACCCCCTCGTGCACCTAATCTTTGGGGCCACCTGTCCTAGGAGCGCTTTCTCTGTTCACGTACCATGCATGTAGCTTCACTGGGAAACCCTAATCCTGATGAGTACTTGACCCTTCAGGACTCTGCAATTAACTATGCTTTCCCTGTCACTCGCATGGGCACTTCGTGGCTTAGGCTCCTCCCTACCTCTGGGCATTTTACTGATAACTGGTCTTCTTTCAGGACCTACATTAGATGCTCTAGCCCTGTTGGGCAAAACACCCTGCTAAGTGATGAGGACACATCAGTCCACTCTGGTGATCGACCCGCTAATGACTAATCATCCCACTAGTCCATTCTACCTGTGAGGTCCATCCCCCATGGCTTTGGTCCATACTGTGGGACCCAGCTGACGTGACTCATCATTACTAGCTGTTCTCGATGTCCGAAGACTGGTCGGTACAAAAACAGTTGAGGATTAACAAGTGGAGTGCTCACACCTACTTACAGAGACAGATACATTTGAATTAGGACATGATAAATACAGAAACAAGAGAATCAAAACTCAAATAGAAGCAAGTCACTCGCTTTCTCCTTTTATCAACTTCACTTTTCTCAAAATCAAATCTTCTTTCTCATCTTTATTTTGTTTTACATGCACTCATTTCACATCACAGTTTTTAATTACAAATCACAATTTTAATTAAATTGTAATAACAACATCATGCTAGTGCACCATTCATTGAAATTACATCTTTGCTCACAAAAAAGATGGTTTTGAATGATTGACTGAATCTTAAATTGCACTTGATTAGTGTTATCAACGGGACATGGTGCTTTGTTTTGGCCTGTGACATCACTTTCCAATTGTGATTATTCGTAATATATAAAGATAATATTGATTATAATGAGCATGAAAAGCAAGTTAAGTAGCCCCATCCTTGTCTCTAGAAGGAAGGCATATCTCAAAAACATCAATGGCAGGCAAAGAGAGGTTGTTTGATGCCTTGTCAAATGATAAATCATCTTTGGATTTGATTACTCATAAACCTATGCGAGGACAAGTAGACCACAAATATCTCAACTCTCACTGCATTTTTAACTTCTAAACAATATATGTCTAAGGCAAATTAGAATATGTTTGGTAAATAAAATATGTTGTTGTGAAAATAAAATTTTCGTTCTAATTTTTTAATTCATACTCTCTACTTACACAATGAAATTGGGTCTCTTCTTTGCGTTAACGTTGCAGAAACCTGTTTGTGTAGGGTTATTTTTTTAAAAAAGTAATTAACACAATTAAAACAAATAACAAAATTGAAAAGTCCAGGTTTCAAACTGTAGATTGGGGTGCCAATAGCTGGGCCCAAATAGGAAATACGGATATCGGCCCAAATTACCAAAAGGAAACTGAAAGCCAGCGGAATAAGTAAGCTGTCACCCGAAGCATAAGATGTTTAGATAGTCATGCAAATTTAAATTGTTAAATTGATCTAATTCTTTTACAATATCTACTGAAAAAGACTCGTCCTGTGTATATTTTTTAAAAAGTAAATATAAAAAAGATACATATCTAAAATTTTTGAAAAATAAAATATAGTTTTTATGATGTTAGAATCATATAATTTATATTAGAAAATAAATAAATATATAATCTGTTATAATGTGAAAAAGTGTGTTGAAAATTTATATTAGAGAAACAATAATTTTTTACATTATATATAAAAGTAGATATAAATTTCATAACGAATTTTGTAAAATTTAATTATATTTGAAGTTAAAATCTCAGAAAGAATTTTATAAGATTTAATTATATTGAAGTACTCTTCTTAATTACTTAACTTATAAAAATAATATAATAATATAAAAGAAGAGAAGATTAACGTGAATAAAACAAGATCATACGAATTCATATTTAAACTGAAACTATAAATTCAATTGAAATAACTGTGTGTTAATCCACTTGTTTAATAATCATAAAATTATTAACTTAATTACTTTTCTAAATTTGAACCCATACCATTACAATTTTTTAACCTAGAAAACTTGTAATACTTATTTTATTTGCCATAACACAAATAAAAGTCAACGTACTCATATCGAAATTTATCTTTTTCAACAAATTTATTTTTTTGACAACCAAATAGAAGTTGGAATTGCGATGATTATTTAACAGAGGTTTTGAGAATTTTCAGATGGACAGTCAAGAAAATTATTTTACTGTTTCAAATTATAGTTTCATCTAAGTAAGGTATCAATAATTTGTCATTAGTTAAAATTGTTATAAGTTATGTTTTGATTGAGAAGGGAATGAATTTAGAGTGATTTAAGAGGAAAGTGTGAAGTAAATAAAATTGTTTGAATTGAGATATGTTAGAGTGGATTTATGAAAAAAAATTATTGAAATGATAGTTGTGATTTTCTTTTATAATTTTTTTTAAAAGATGAAAAATGTAAGTTTAAAAATTTAATTTTTTGTTTTTAAAAATATTTGAATAATAAAAAAATTAATTATTTTATTTATGTATTAGTTTCTTATAATTAATAATAATAATATTATACAATTTTTTATACCAATAACTATATTTTTTATTAATTATTATTATTTATAATTAATATTATTAAATATTTGATACAATAAAATAAAAATAAATTATTATTATTATTATTTAATGAATTTATTTAATTTATATTTATTATCATTATTTAATTAATAATATTATTATTAATTCTATAAATTTATAAATTAATTTTAAATATTAAAATTATTTTAATATTTATATTATTAATAATAATAATATTTGTTATTATTATAAATATATTTATTTATTTTATTATTATATTATATTATAAAATTTATATACATCGATGTATATAATTCTATAATATAACTGATTATGTATATAAATTTTATAATATAATTAATTATTTTCATTTTACTTTTATTAATATATACCTATATAATATTTTATTTTATTATAAATATATTTAATATTTTTATTTTTTAATATAATTAATTATGTTATATATATAATTGATTTTATTTGTTCAGAATAATAAAGGGTAATAATGTATAAAAACATACTACTTATCTTATTTTATTCGGATGAAGACTATTCATTCGGATCCAAGTATAAACTTATTGTTAGGCGCATACCCAATGCTTTGTCTATGGATCTTTTAATAGAAATTTGAAGCATTTTAGCTTTGGTAAAACCAATATTAAATTTGATTTTGGTATTAATACAGTATATTTATAATTTTATATCAAGCACGCTTTTTCAGAACATTATTAATAATATAAGTATATTTGGATAAATTTATTTAATTTTCCGTTTTATAAATAATATTTTACTAAAAGACTGTCTCAAATAACCAAATTGTTGTATTAAAAAAATGATTATATAATATGAACATGGAGATGAGTTTCCTGAAAGAAACAAAACAAATTTGAATAAACTTAAAAAATATATTTGGTAGTTGCAGCTTCCAAGTAGCTTCGATGTGCGTTTGGAATACATGGGAAAATAATAATGGCTTCAACTTTACTCTTGTGTCCTATTGGATCCCATACACTGCCCCGCCAAATATGGGCCTTAATCGACCCAGCCCCTACGTCACGGACAAAACCTCTCACTTCACCTTCTCTACCCACCAAATATTCACACCTTTTATATTATTATTATTGTTAGTTAGATAAGTAGTCACTTTTATTTACTTCTCTCTTAATAAACCAAATAATAACAACATCTTTTTTCATATAATATAGGGTATTCAAAATCAAATCCATAAAAAATAACCCAGAAAGTGTATATTAGATTAAAATCATTTTTTTAATCGAGCTTAATTTTTTTTTTTTTCAGAAATCGAGTGATTCAAATCCATTTGTGTCGAGTATTTAACTTTTTTTTAAATTTATTTTATGACCACCTTAATTTTGCTACACTTTTAGAAGCTTTAGTTTTGTGTACAGGTCACAGAATCCATGATCACTCCCATAACTTTACTCTATCAAAATTGAAATACATCTCTTAACGAGAATTCAAACTTTGATTTCGTACAACTCAAAATTAATTCAAATCCACCCAATTTATATTTAATAATCAAATAATATAAATTATCTGAAAATAAAATTAATATCTCTTATTAGTAAAAGATTTTCTAATAGATAAAATATATTTTTATAACTCAAATTATTAATAGAAATATAGAGTCTTATAATTAATTTATAATTTATAAATACAAGTGGATGGAGTATTTCTTATTAAACTTATTTTTATATTCATTTATTATTCTGAAATATTATATTTTTATTCTGAAATATTATATTTTTATTGACTTGAGTGGAAAAAATCTTTTGTTAAGTTACTTTCACTTGATTTTAATATTAAGGCTCGACAATCCATCAAAGAAAATATCAACCTTTATCCATACTGAGATTCAATCAAACGCATAATCTGATAAGACTATTAATATTTAATTATTTTAATTTATTTTGAAAAAAAAAACTTTTATCAGCCATTATCATAAAGTTATGTTAATTTCAATTTTAAGAATTTTAATAATCATTTATTCAATTTTAAAACTATTAGTTTAATTTATTATTTTCAACAAATTAAAACATCCTTCATTCTATTTATCTTTTATTTTTAAATTTTTGTTTTAAATATAAATTTACGGGTGGAAAGCACCATAAATTGGTAATTGTTATTGATAAATATTTTATTTTATGGTATTAAAAGAAATATACGAGATGAATCTATTAAAATAAAAATCAATCAGTAAATTTTAAAATTGAATTATTTGCATAATATATATTTGATATATATTTTTTTCAATATATTTTACCACACATTTAATTTAAATTTAAATTTAAACATTTAACAGTAAATGAGCTAGTTTTCTTTAATTTAAGGTGGTATTTTAAATGGCAGTTGGTTCCGTGATAAGCGAAACAAAAATAACATTTTAAATTTGTCTTCCAATTTAAATTCAAGTCGAGGTTAATTGAAGCCAATAAATAATACATAGGAGAGATGGAACTAATGTTAAAAATATAATATTTAATAACTATATGTTGCTCACCAAGCAGTACAAATTTAATTTTAATTTTTTTATCAGTATTTGAGGAAAGTTTTAAAGTTTGAATTTTTTGTGTAAAAAAAAACATTTAAATTCTTAAAAAAAAGTTATAAACGTATTAAAATAATTAACCAAACAAAGCACGTGATAAATTAATTTGCTCTTCTAAACCAAATATACAATTTAAAATCCAAAGCTCTGAATTTCTATGAATTAGACATTCTTAATATTCTTCTTTCTTACACTGCTTTAATTTTTTAATGCGCATTTTAGGCGCTGTCTAGTGACTTCTAAAAATGTTTCTCTTAATGATATAAAATTAAATGTTTTTGTAATTTTCTATAAACTAAATTGTAATATTTTAAAACTGATTAAAATTAATGCAATGTTACAATTCAAATTGTGATATTAAAAAATATTAAATTTAATTGGAGGCTAGAGAGCAAATGTGATAATGTGGAGCAACAAATGAAGGAGCATTAAGAACATCCTTAATTTTACTTTGTGGTGGTATGAGTTAAAACGGTGCATTTTGACGTATCTACTTGCACTTATTCATGTTAAAACATCTTCCTGAATTCGGATGGATATGCAACGTGTTAAATGCGTTTAGTGTACCATGTTTCTTTTCGTACGACAGATTCGGTGAAGGATTCCCAGCACTAAAGAATTTAGAAGAACAGAGCCAAGGAAAATTGAATTATTGTTTGTGTGTGTGTGTGTGTGGTGTGGTGTGGTGGGTGCTGGCTGTTACTTAGCCAATTATTGTGAGGAAAGCAAATAACAAATAACTAATGAGTGACTTTCCCTTTTCATCCTATATATAGCATTCCACCACTCTCAAATCACTTCCTATCTCCTTCTCTCCTTAACGTTATCTCAATCCCTTCTCTTCTTCAATCTCTCTCTTTTACCTCTACACAGGTTTGTTCCTCAATTCCCCCATCATTTATTTTTATCTTAATTTACCATCCATGCTTAGGGTTTAAACTTCCAATACTAATGGGTTTCTCATCTCACCCTTTGCCGTGTCTTCTCTATCGACCAATTCTGTCATTCTCTGCCTATCATTCCTTTTTGTTTTACTGTCACCCATTATGCGTCTTCGTATGTATACTTATATATATATATATATATCCCCCCCCTTTCTATTGGGAAACCTGGGTAGCAGATTTTTTTTAAACCTAAACACTCCTATTTTTTAAAGTTTTATTTTTTAGTAGTGCCAACTATAATGAGTTAAGTGTTTTCGTTATGCTTCTATTAATTAATTGCATTGTAGTACCCCTCATGTGCCAGCATGTGTTGTATGTCGTTCTTTCCCCCCCGACTCTCCGCCGTGTTTTTCAGCCTGGTTTGTTATTCCTTGAAAGGAGGAAATTTCATCAATTGCACTTCTCTTCTTCCTTGGTTCTCACATTACCCTTGCCTCACATGAACTGTTTTTGTTTATACTTATGTATTGGACTTAATTTTCTTAACCATTTTCTTTTTGCCCTCCAAATCCATGTTGTGTTTGCAGAATGGGAAGTGCTGGAAAAACTGACTATGGTGAGTACACTTATGAGAATCTTGAGAGAGAGCCGTACTGGCCATCGGAGAAGCTTAAGATTTCCATCACTGGGGCTGGGGGTTTTATTGCATCACACATAGCTCGGCGCCTCAAGAGGGAGGGACATTACATTATTGCTTCTGACTGGAAGAAAAATGAGCACATGACTGAGGACATGTTCTGTGATGAATTCCATCTTGTGGATCTCCGGGTCATGGATAACTGCCTGAAGGTTACCAAGGGGGTTGATCATGTTTTCAATCTTGCTGCAGACATGGGTGGGATGGGCTTTATTCAGTCTAATCACTCTGTCATTATGTACAACAACACGATGATTAGCTTCAACATGATTGAGGCTGCCAGGATTAACGGCATTAAGAGGTCAGTTATCAAGCCTATTATTTCAGTTATATGTTTTCGGACCAAACATTTATGATGTGGTGTTGGTTTTAATTATATGATGATGTGCTTTACGCGATCCAAAAAATATTGTCCAGGTTTTTTTATGCCTCTAGTGCTTGTATCTACCCAGAGTTTAAACAGTTGGAAACCAATGTGAGCTTGAAGGAGTCTGATGCATGGCCAGCTGAGGTTTGTTGGTGATTTTACAATTGTTCAATTTATGTTGGTTCTTGATTTTCACATTGGGACTGGGAGTAATGTGTTTAATTTACGAATTTTTTAGCCACAAGATGCATATGGGCTGGAGAAGCTTGCAACTGAGGAGTTATGCAAGCACTATAACAAGGATTTTGGAATTGAGTGCCGTATTGGGAGGTTCCATAACATCTATGGCCCTTTTGGAACTTGGAAAGGCATGTTTTTTCACTGAATTTAAAGCTTTTATAGTTTTTGTTTTTACCAAATGGGTAAATTGGTAGACAATTTATATTTTGGTATCCTTTTGGATTTACCAAGTTTGTGTTGTGTTGTGATAATATAATAGGTGGAAGGGAGAAGGCTCCTGCTGCTTTTTGTCGGAAGGTAATCACTTCTACTGATAGATTTGAGATGTGGGGAGATGGATTGCAAACACGATCATTTACCTTCATTGATGAGTGTGTTGAAGGTGTGCTAAGGTATGTCTTGGCTGATTCTTTTGACTTCTAGCTAAATTGTTGGTGTATGTTTAATATTAAAATTCTGAATTTTTTGTTTTCATGATTATGAAAACAGAGTCAGTAGAGTAACTTTTTGTGAAGTTATTTTGAGGACTTATATATTTGTTGCTGCATGTTTTGTGCTCCGTGATGTGTGTCCAATTGACACTATTCGAGCTTGCCAGTGCTTAATTTTTCATGTTTTGACATCAATTTGAAAGGCAACATGGTTAACAGACACTGATCCAAACACACAATAAGTAGTTTTCTTTGCAAAATCCATTTATTTAAAATTGGGGCTTACTGAAAGAAAAATAATCATTAGCTCATTCAAAACTGTTGGATTAAATGACCACAATATCGATTTCTGCTTTACATGATTTAGGATTTGCCTTTTTTGGTTGAATAAGGGAAAGTCAATATAGTGTTTATGAGAATATCAATTAATTGTGGAGATTGTTTCATCTTTTTCTTCAGTTAGTTCATAATCTTTGATAAAACTTGACACTGGGTTTATTATTGTGTCTAGATTGACAAAATCTGACTTCCGCGAGCCGGTAAATATTGGAAGTGATGAGATGGTTAGCATGAATGAGATGGCTCAGATTATTCTTGGGTTTGAGAGCAAGAATATTCCTATTCATCACATTCCTGGTCCCGAGGGTGTTCGAGGTCGTAATTCAGAAAATACACTGATAAAAGAAAAACTTGGCTGGGCTCCAACTATGAAGTTGAAGGTATTAATATCATTAATTCAGAGGAAAATATCTTCTTATTTCCATTTTATAATTTATTTCATGTTCATATTAAGTTATGTGCAACAGTCGTAGCTTGAGTCAATTGCACTGTGCTTAGTTTATTCCTTATTGATATTAAGTTCTTATAAGCGAATGTATCCAATTTGACCTCTGTATCTTCTCAAGAAAGAATGAAGAAATCTTTATCTTTTCTTAATGAAAATCTTCGTATTTCACATTATCCTTTCCTACTTTTTGATCATTTTAAAGAACAACATGATTCTATGTATACTTACAGTATCTCAATTCTGATATTGTAGGATGGGCTGAGGATCACATATTTCTGGATCAAGGAGCAGATTGAGAAGGAGAAGACTCAAGGTATTGATATATCAGTGTATGGGTCATCCAAAGTAGTGCAGACTCAGGCCCCAGTTCAACTAGGCTCACTTCGGGCAGCAGATGGCAAAGAATGAAGTGATCAACACATGGCTGTAGTAATCACCTAAATGTTTCAAGTGAAGAGCTGAATTATATATAGGCACTTAATAGCGCAGTATCTGGTTATGTTTAATTAGCGGCCAAGGATTTGTTATGTCTATGCATGTTGTTCACGTGTATTTTATATGGTTCTCTTAACGCACTTCCTGGTGCTTAAGGTGGTTTTACTACACTAGAAGCTTTAAATTATTTGTCATGTCTAAATAATTGATTTATAAAGTAAATTAAATTAATATCCCTTGTGTATTTGGTATCTCTGAATGTTCTATGTAGGATTTTTTCAGTCAGTAGTGAGTTTTTTCAGGTATATTGAGCATTTTTTTTTTTTTTGGTAAAAGTTGATGTAATCAACGAAACATGCAAGATTGGGACAAGGATATCTATCTATACAAATTACTTTCACCTTCTCTTTTTCTTGTGAATTATACATAGCAAAAATGGCTAAATTTGAGTGTAGTAAATTCACATGAGATGTGAGTGGAGCCCATTCATAAAAAAAAAACAAAAGAAGATCTGAATGTAGCCCATGACAATCGATTCCTTTTAGGGTTAATTTGTTTTTATCACGTGGGGCTATGTCGGTCTTTTTTTGGGGAGAATGATCTAACAAGGCTCTGTCTGTGGTCATATCCTCATAGACATGACAGCGTGTTTCTGCTTTTAACCTGTTATGCAATTTCAGGTGTGTATTTGGAATACGTGTGTGTCCAAGAAGGAAAAGGGAACTATTCCTAACTTTTTTGTGACCACCGTTGGAAAAGGGTAATGGGCTGACCTGTGTAAAAAATATCTTTTCTCTCTGTACCAAATAAATATAAAATTGTACAACAAATCTCCGATTATCTGTTATAGGCTTTTGCTTCCTGCACCCCCAATTTTGAACTTGAACCCCATCTATGTAACGAAATGACAAAAATGCCCTTCAGAGTATATAGTTAAAAACTACGTTTTTCAGTTTGTTCTTTCTCCCTTATGCGTTTTAGTGTCCCCGTGGGCTGTGTTGTGTGATTTGATGTGTTTGCTGCATTTATAGGATCGTCATCTTTAATTGGTGATTTACATTAATTTTTGGTTACTTTTGATTATTGTTGATACTTCTTTAATACGTAAATTGTTATTGATAGGATTGTTGTGTATATTTGCAGAGAGATAACATCCAAATACAAATTTATTTTATCAATCTATTGGAGAATTCACCATCACATTGGATGATGTATCAAATTTGTTGCAACAATGTGAAGTGTAATGGTCAATTCCTACAAGTCATCATCCAATATGATGATTTAAAATGCAACCACTAACATTATTTTAAATCTTTCAAGGGTGCACACAAAGTTATTTTCATGTTTAGATGCGAGTAACACAAATGCAATAAAAAGGTAAATCCCATTAAGGTAACATCAACAATCTCAAGCAAGAGCATCTTATACTTATTAATTTTGTAGGTACTATCCATCATCAACATAACGTTAAACGAATTTAGTAGTTTCACTGAATGAAGGCGTGTTCAAAATATATCTTACACCATATTCGTACCCTCGTTAAACCTACACCAATGAAGATACATGTCTTGCTTAAGTAACATCCTCAATTGTTGCATTTCAATTTTGTGACTTTATTTTGATCTTTGATATATAATTATGACATTATAATCTTGCTTTATCGTGATCACATTCTTATCACTATGGTCTTTAATTGTTAGAAAAATATCTCTAGACTTCACAGAAGTCTTTACCATGTCAACAAACATGAATTTCTCATTAGTTGTTAACCTACCAACATATGAATGAGTTACCAACGTATCTGTCAAGTCATGATTTTGAGAGGTACAAAGTAATTTAACCATCAATCATTCAATACCTTTTACCAATTTTCCTCGCAATCTAAAAGGACAAACATTTTTTGCTTCCACTCTCAATAACCTCTAAGTTCTATTTATATAGTTTGTATTTACCTTCTCTCTCACAACTTAATAATATATACATCTTCTTTCCTCGTTGGTCATTCAATATATTCGACCTTAATATAACAATAACAAAGCTAAAATCATAAGTAACCTTTCTTGCCTACTTCAAGGAATCATCTTGAATAACAAATACTTACAAAAATTTATGACAACTTTAGATTGCATTTACCAACACTTCACACACATACACAATATGTAAATAATTCTGGAATTGTGACATTTACCTCTTATGTCGTAAACACGTCACTACACATATACCTACATTTAATATTTAATGTATTATAAGATATTGATTATTTCATATCAACATCTAACCTCGTATACACCAATCTTATCTTATATATTTGTATAAAATTCTTGGGTATACTCTTAATTATGTGGTTACTTTCTAAGTTATTTTTAATGATATTTTCGATGTTATGATAAAATAACGCTTTTAAAACAAAGTATAAAATAATTAAACACAAAATAATTTTAAAATAAATACATCAAAACTAAAAATAATATGTTAAAATATTGCATTATCTACCAAACTATGTTTAAAATATTGCATTAACCAAAACTTGATACTCTCCATTCTCAACAAGATAATTGTTGGTGAGTAGAGAGACCACGCCCTTGGAACATGGTAATGCCATCATAAACATGTCCATTTACAAAAAAATCACACCATCTTGGCTTCATATGGAATGTGAAAGATCACGTCACTCATTTTCAACTGAAAAAAGAAGACAAATTAATGTCACTTACTCGGTAAGATAAAATTTAAAAAAAAATATTATATTAAGACCAAATAGACTATTAAATTAATTGAAAAAGACAAAAATTAAGGTTAAAAAATTAACAGCTAAAAGAAGAGTTAGCTAAATATAGTGAAAATGCAGTTCGCAAAAGCAATATGTTTTTCAAACCTTGTTACCCCAAAATCATATCTCACTCGCGGATAAAAAAACATTGAAAAAGAAAAACTCTAAGATGTACTTTTCCTTTATTATTTTATAGAATTAGTTTTTTTTTTTCATAAAAATGGACAATTTCTACATAAGTTAAAATAAACTTATATATAAATATTAATTTAAAGATTTTTTTAATATAATCTTTATAAATTTTTAATTTTGACTTATATATAAATTAGTTTTAATTTGCAAATTTCCTTTTCATATATAATTTACAAAAACACTCGTTGAAAGAATATTTAAATACTTTTAATTACTTTGAAAAATTTGCATTTTTCTGACAGAATTTTCTTTCTACTTAAAACATTTTTTTTTAATATTTTGCAATAATTGTGTTAGCAATTACAAAATATCAATGTTATTATTGGAGTCATATTTTGTGGAGTACACGTAAGTCTTACAAGGGGCCACTTTTGTTATTCCTATTTCCTTCTTCGGTACAGTATGATTTTATTTTCAAAAATTAGTTGGTGGGGCTTTTCCTTGGGCGGTTGGTGCATTCATATCTAAAGTTCATTTGGACGGTTGATAAATATGAATCAGGACTTTATCTTTATTTTGGTATTCCATTGCTCTATCTTTCTGTTCTTCATCTTCTCCTTTCCCTCTCTAAATTTTGAGCTTAGGCGTGGATCTGTGCCAGTTCATCAACATGAAGGAAGTGCTAAGTGAAAATCTGATTGGCGATTTTCTAGAAGCCTTCTGTCTTTTTGACAGAGATGGAGATGGTGTGTATCCTTTCTGAACCTCTCTTTCACAACTTAATTAATTTGGTATTTCATACATAATTGGATTATAATTTTCTGTCATTGTTTCTCTTCTCTGGTGTTTGCATGCTTTGTCCTTCAATTTGTTCTCTTTTTGAGTCTTTTCTTCTGATTTTTAATGTAATGTGTATTTCATTTGTAATATATGCTACATAATGTAAATTGGAAAAAAAAGGCTGCATAACCACTGAAGAATTAGCTAGTGCAATTAGAGTACTGAATCAAAATAATCCTAGGAGGGAAGAACTGCAAATCATGATGAATGAAGTGGATATGGATGGCAACGGAATGATAGATTTTGGGCAGTTCTTGAATCTCATGGCCAGAAAAATGAAGGTGCGTGTAGATCAAGAAAATTAATTTAATTTGTTCATAAATGAGAGTAATGCTGAAAACGTACGCTAATTATTTACTATGCATGCATGTGTTGGATGGATGGATGGAGAAGCAAAGTGAAGCAGAAGAGGAATTGAAAGAAGCTTTCAGACTGTTTGACCAGGATCAAGATGGTTACATATCACCCACAGAGGTTCACTTAACTCCTTAAGGAAGCATGCATCTCAATTGATTTGTTTCACCATATACGTTCAAGTAATTAATAACCTTGTATAAATATTGTTGATATTTATGTACAGTTGTTATCTGTGATGAGAAATATTGGAGAGAAGATCACAGAAAAAGAGCTGGAGGAGATGATCAGAGTGGCTGATTTGGATGGTGATGGTCGACTTAATTATGAAGAATTCGTGAGGATGATGACTGTTTAATCCCTTGTTATACTGTATAGAACAAATGATCAATAAAAGCAACGCTTCTAATTTTTTTTTTCTTTCATGAAACAAATGCAAATGACATTCTGGTTTGTTATTTGTGAATTCAAAGGAAGCTTAAAGGGAAACAAGTGAAATGAAAATTGATAATAAAAGTCAGACGTTAATGATACAATTTTTGTAAAACTTTCCCGTGGTTACTTATCTTATTTTTTGTTTTTCACTTTATTTCATTAACTAATTTAGATATTAATTTAAAAGTTATTTATTAATAATAAAAGTTATTTATATATTTTGAGACATATAAAAAGAATGTATTTGACAATTTATGGACAAAAAAGAGAAAATTAAAGACAATGACAATGCACAATTGGATTTGGAAATATATTGCCAGTCGAAGGAGTTATTCTTAAAAATTCTAATGGAAAATGTATGAAGCTTATCAAATGAACAAAAGAATGATGTGTGTGAATGGTTGAAGGGGTTGAAGATGACTGATGATTATGCTTCCAATATTGTCAAATGTGTAAATACAAAATGTTGAAGATTGTATGGGATGAAAAGTCATCATTGGCATATTTTTAATTTAATTATTCTTTTCTGATAAAAAAAAATCATTGTCACATTTTTAATGAAAATATCTTCTCCCTAACTTTAAGAGCTCTTTTTAAGCCCATACGAAAATCTTTAACTAAACTTAGTTTGTTCTTTAAAGATTTGTGGTCAACCATGTTACATGAAAATCATTGGTTGCAAATGGAACAAAACATTTTTACAATATTGTGTAAGTTGGAACATATATTTTCCCCAAACATTTTTTTACTCTATGGAGCACTTAGTGATTCATTTGCGTTCTAAAACCTTCTAAAATCAAGATGGGTGTACTGATTTAATATTGTTGGATATACCCATATAAAAGGTAATAATCATTTATACCATTTAATATTAATATTATTATACAAATTATACCAAATATTTGGAATTACATTTTTTTGTAATCAGGTTTCTAAATAAAATTAAAAAAAGCATTGAATAATAAAATAAGTGTAGAAAGGTATATTTATGAAGCATATTTACTACAAAAAGACATCCTAGTTTAGTTCTCATTATTTTGTGTCTCATTTCTGTGTTAGTAAGGGAGTTCATCAAAATCATTTACAACCAACTTTGTCTATCTTTAAACCATTTGGACAAACAACATAGACATGGTGAAACTTCAAGTGGTTATTACAGTGTTTCGTTCATAGATTCAAGAATTGAAATGACCAAGTGAATCAGAAAAAAATAGTTTATTTTATTGTGATTGATTTTATCCTTCAATTTAGGGATGATAACACATAAGCAATACAAGATTGTAGAAGTTAGAAAAAGGAGAAAATATGAAAAATTTGATCCTTTATTTTTCGAAAAATTCAAGTTTACTATTCATACTACAAGAAAATCATTTAATAGAAATTAATTTTAGAGACAAAAAATAATTAATTTCTATATTGACTAAATTAGAGACAATTTTAGAAACTAAAAATATTTTTGATTTCTAAATTAGTTTTTATTATTGTTAAATGGTTTCTAAATTGATATCTAATTAGTAAGTAATGTTTTAGCTACCAATTATTTAGTTTCTGAATTTGGTAGCAAAAATCTTGGTAGTTAATTAGATATCCATTTAGAAACCATTTAACAATAATAGAAACTAATTTAAAAATCAAAATTTTTTTAGTCTTCAAAATGATTTCTAATTTGGTCACTTCAGTTATTAAATATTTTTGGTTTCTAAAATTGATTTCTAATCAATGATTTTCTTATAGTATATGATAAAAATATTTTGGAAGTTGCTTATCAAGACAAATCCAAAAGGATATAATGCATGCAAATTATTTCAAGGACAATGAATATGAAGACGAAGATAAAGATTGCAAGCAAGAAGAGGAAAAAAATTAAGATAGTTTTTTACAATTTAATATATATGTTTGTACCAGTTTTTTTTATAAAGATCTTTAAAAGAAGAAAAATAAAAATAAAAATAACTTTGTATAAATTAAAATTAATTCATATTAAAGTTATTTTTTATTTTTTTTACAATTTTCTAAATTGTTAAATTTTAATTTGTGCCAACAATGTTACTATTTGATACATTTATTTTAATACACTTTTTATTACTACGCTAAAAATTAAAAAATATAAATTAAGTTTGTTAGATAAATAGTGAGAAATATAAATTTTTCTAATTTCTAATAGACTCTAGTAAATAATATAAGATGTGTTAAAGAATTAACATTTTGTCTTTAATACGTTTTCATGTGTTGCTAAGAAGGATGTACCTTTTAGATGCAAGGAAGCATCATCTTTCTCCATAATACCTTATAAACAGGCTACAATATTCATAATTTAAGTATATACCTACACATAATACCTATTTATGATATTTTAATACAAATTTCCTAATTTATTTTTCTAAGTATTAATATTAATAAAATAATATGAAAAAAAATAATTTTTTTATTTAAATATTCCTGTGAATTGTTTTGAAAAAAATATTAGTATAAAATATACTTACAAAATCAATTTCATAAGAACAAAATAGTTGGGAGTTTTTTTTTGCAAGAAATTACTTATGGTTTTACAATTAGTGCACAAATTTTATACGAAATTTAAATTTGCAGCAAAATGTACCTGTTGTTTCTAAATAGATTTTTTCGTAAGAAAACTTTTGATTAATTTTTTTTGCAAGAAATTTTATTCTGAATTGTTTTTACATGAAAATTTGTAGTGGACATTTTTCACAAGAAAATTTGTAGGAAATTTCTTGCAAATTTTCAAATTCTATAATAACTAATTATCCACAAACAAATTACCTACCAATCAAAATCCTTAAGAAAAATAGCAGAAAATATGCTCACATCTTCATCCCCCACCCCCTCGTACTTGTGATGAACTATGTCCAAAACCTCAAGGTCATAACCCAAACAGAAAATATCAATTCATAGACTTTGTTTCCTATAGATTCTTTTTTTTTTTTTTATCAATAAAAAATTAAATAATTAAACTAAACCCTTTATAATGTTTCAATCCTTATACAAATTTCTAACCATCTTATTACTAAATCCATACACATAACAATCTTTAACATAATTAACAAAACCAAAGCTTATGAATACCTAATTTACTGCATAATTATGCAGCATAAAAGCACCCTACAAAAACAAACTTCATTTACATTGATTGTAGTTTCTCACCCCTCATCTACATCAAAACCAACAGCTGAGTTGCATTGTATACATCTGCAGAATTTCAGTAAAAAATCTGCATAAAAAACTTGACCGGATTTGCATAAAACCAGAAAAACTTCACATTTGTTTTGCATTGGAAACCTATAGATTCTTTATATAAGGACTGAAACATATTTCTTTTAATTTATTTATTATTTACTGATAAAAATATAAATAAAAATGAACAGTATATATAAGAATCAATAACAGAAAATATCGAAGATAACAGCAACTGACTAAGTGCATTTAAAACATGAAGATAAATTAGTAGTAGTTCTCATTGAAAGTTTTTAATCTAAAAAAAATAAAAAAAATTGATTTCCTAGTTGGAAGAACAGTATGTTTCATTTGGAAGAATAATTTGTTTCATTTTCTAAAGATTATTTTGTCACCCAAGTTCTTACCCCTTTTTTTCTATCATAAAAAAAAAATATTATTTAAATACAAAAATTGCAGCCTGCCATACAAAATTACTGCCTACTGAATCATGCACTCGTTCACAAAAATTGCTCCCTAACTTTATAGACAACCTGTCTATGCCAAGGACCACTAGGTGAAGACAAAGGACATGCACTATCACTTAAAACCATGTAGAAATTGTAGATATTTTTAATGCTAAAGATCGAAGACAACAAAAATATTAAGAATAGAAGAAAGTGTCAAAGTAAAATTTTAACATTAATTATCTCGGAAAATTGGAAATTGCTGCTTCCCTAGGCATGCCTCAGTAGTCATACAACTACTAACCTAACATGAAGAGATGAAGTGAAGAAGGATAAAAAAGTGTTATACAAACCCAATGAGGTTTAGCATGACTGCCAACTCTATTACCAATATTACCAATAGATAATCTTATACAAACTACATTTTAAAATAAACAAAAAAACAAACCCCAATACATTTATCACATTAATGTTGTGAAGTCAAGAACTTTCTTACTTAGGGTTCACTTGTCATGGTTGCAGACTTTAATCAGCCACAAACTTCATATGTTTTTGCAACCTAACTCATTTCCAGCTCGCAATTCCAAATGATCCAAATGGCGACTCTTAAACGCATTCAAATCATGATTTTAGTTTGCAATTTCAATTCACGATTCATCCCAACCACAATCTTTTTTTTCAACAAGATTTCAACTCGAATATGTTCTAAAGTGTACAAATAATACATTTTACATCGATTGTAGAAGACTTATTACATCGGTTCCATCATGGATGTAGATTTCAACTATGTAAAAGTCTGGTCTTACTACTTGTGGAAGTATTTTTCGGAGAAGTATGAGAGAGTTTATTGAAGCTTTTTTTTGCGTTTCTTAGAGTTCAAACTGCTCTGGTTGCTGAGTTTTATGGGGTTATACATGCTATGAAGGAAGTTAAAAAGATGAGACTTACTAATGTCTGGTTAGAATGTAATTCTGCTTTGGTTTGTGCTGCGTTTACTGCTAGGACAAATGTTCCTTGGATGCTTCGGAATCGATGGAATACTTGTTTTTAATTATTGTGAAAAAATCAGGTTTACGGTTACTTATATTTTCCGTGAAGAGAATGCGTAGGCTGATATGTTGGCTAATTTAGGATTTATTTATAGAGAATCTTTTCATTGGTATAATAGGCTTCTATCTAGTCTATTCTTAGAATTTTTTATGAATAAGTATCGTCTACCTATGTTTCGTTTTTGTTAGCATATGGGTTTTGGTCTAGTGCCCCCATATTTTTGTATTTTCTTTCTTTTTTCATTTTTTTTAATAATACTTTTTTCATGTGATAACAGATGATTGTTGCTGCTTGAGATGTCAGCCTAGTTGAGATATCAGGTTGCATAGTGATGCTTAACATGAAAGCTTTTATAAAAAAAATAAAAAACTATGTAAAAGTCTATCATATTTTGTATAAATTCTATAAAACAATGTAAAGTATAAAAAAAAATTATATCAAATTTAAATATTAACCAATTTAAAAAAGCGTGTCAAAGAGTACAAAAGAAACTATTTTTTTAACTAGACAAGTATTTATTACATCCGTTCTGACCACCTCTTACAAAAATTGCAAAAATACCATGTTTAATGTGTAACAATGATTTTAAACATATTGCATTGATTGTTTTTTTTTATTTATTATCAATGAATGAATTAAATTTTTTATCATCAATGAATGAATTAAATAAAAAGAGACATTTTGGGAGTGTTCCAACTTTTATAAAAAAACTTACACAAAAAAGAAAGAGAAAAGTATATTATGAAGAACTACAACCTATTTAATGTTAACTAAACCTAGTTTGAGGTCCTCCAACAGTACAATAGTTACAAAGAGTTTACTGTAATTGTCCTTTGACGAAAACATATTACAAATATTCAAATCCAATTGAGTCTACTTTTGGAACTCAACCATTGTCATAATATATAACACCAAAACTGCACTCCATGAGCATCATATGACTCTGCTCTTCATGTTTGTTGCTGTAGAGTTTGTTCTGCATTGACACCAACTTCTTCCTCCAATACTCCACCAGCTTTCTTAGATACTTCCTAAAGCATCATGGCTGCCACATACTTGTTACATATGCCTGCACCACAGGGAGCAAACCTATCCCTTCCAAAATTAATTAGATATAATGTAAGGTATGGAACTCTGTAGAATCTATAAAAACTACAACATCAAGCATGAGTGTTTTCAACCACAACACTTGCTTAACTTAGGAACCACTATGCCTCTGACATGTTCACCACTTCTGCTGCAACTCCAGAATTCTTGAACCGCCTTCTCCTTACTCACCATACTGACATACTTTTGGTCTTGCTTCTAAAATAACCCTATTCTTATTCAAACCTACAGAGACAAAGAAGCTCTTCAGCCAAGCCCAAAATCAGTGTAGATGGCATAATTATGAGAACAATAATATGTATATAAGGGATCTGCTCACACCATACTTATCTGCATAAGTCCTTATAGGACTTAAAACTACTTCCTAACCCTCTCAAAACCCCTTCCCATTCCAGCCTTACTTTGAACTTGCAAGCAACCTGACCATAGTTTTTGGATACAGATACTATTGCACAGGTTGACAATTTGAAGGGTGTAGATCCAAACAGAGAACATACAATCTATTTGGCCTTTAGGTTAAAGAGTGTAAACAATTCAGGGGGTATAAGGACCAATTAGAATAAAAAAAGCGAAAATTTGGGATTTTCCTCTTCATCCAAGACCATGCTTGCAATTGTGCTAAATGAATTTTTTTCTTTTGCGTCAACCCTCTAGTCTTTAAACATAACTCCATTTCTTTGACTCCATATACTCCATAAGACTACTACCCAAACACCTTTTCATACTTTGAAAAAGGTGGAGTATAACTAATATAATATTTATGACAAAAATTGAAAATATATCACTATTTAATGTATTGAGGAGAGTTGTCTTCCTAAATTGATACTTAGGATTGTCTTCTCCCCTTCTATAGGCAACTTAGACTTCTTGAGTATTCAATCAATTTATTTGAAAATAAATGGAGTTCATCAATCAAAATTTAGGTAATTAACTTTTTTTATACTGAGTGTACAGTGTAATTTGTTCATTAGCATATGTTGATATGATTATTATTTTTTCTCTCTTCCATATGCCAATTAACTTATTTATTTTTTCTCCAATCTTCTTTTACTATCAAAATAAATTAAAAAAAAAAGGAAAGAACAAGTTAGTAGAGTTAGAAATAGAAGAGATTATAAAAAAGAAGAAGTTAATCTTAAGTTAAAAATAAGAAGAATAAAGTATTAAGAACATCATTCATTAACAACTAAATTTATGATATACTTAAAATTTAACCATTTTTTTTATTAATTAAATTAAATATATTTTTATAAACCTAAAAATATTATTGATATTTAGAATAATTTCTATTATTAATAAAAATTTATAAAATAGTTTACAAATCGTATCTAAAATTTTAACTACTAAAATTTTAACTACTAACTACTTATATTCTAAATTAATTTATGTTAGTACTGTAAAAACTAATTTAGAATCTAAAATATCAGTAGCCTAACTAATTAGATATAAATTTAGAAACCATTTTATAAATTTTTATTAATAATAAAAATCACTTTATTTAGATACCAATAATTTTTTATTCTCTACAATAATATATAATTTAGTCATTTTCTTTTTGGCTGAGCAATGAATAAATTGAATAAAAAAGAGACACTTTAGAGGTGTCTCAACCCTTATACATTAAAAGCTCAAAATCTTCTTTACTTACACATTTGACTAATATCTAACTACAAATAGGCCATAATAAAAACAAAATAGAGTTCACATGCATCCAATAATACAACATTTCCATATTTCTAAATCTATACTACCAATCTTATCTCAATAATGCCATTTCATCCATTTAAGTAAATGTAAAAAAAAAAAAATCCTTACAATCTAAAGTCAATCTACATAATTATTCATGCAAAATCAGCACATTTACCTCTCTATCTTAGAGATAGAATTAGTAGTGACAGTCTAAATAAGTAAACCAAACAAAATGTGTTGATCCATGTGTTTGTTGTAAGGCACCTTCCACAAACATACTTCCTTCATCTATATATAAAGTAATACACAAAATAAACAGATGCATAAAACACGCCCACCTACCTCACTATAACCCCAAAAAAAAATAAAAATAAAATAAACACCTTCTCGCTACATCCTATTATCTCTATGTCTCGCACTTGTTTATTATTATTATTCTTTAATATAATTTAGTTTATATAATGATTAATTATTTTTTATCTTCAAATTTAATTGTTATTTAATAATTTTATAGTAATTTAATAACTTATAAAACAATATGAAAAACAACAACACTACCAAACATAATGATGTGCAAAATTATTAATAATGATTTACAAATAAAATATATTTAAATAATATTTTCAATACAAGAAACTATTTTTAAATTTTAACTGGAAAATCTTTCTTTCTACATAAAATTTTACAACCATTTACACAAAATCTTTATTTGTATATTGAATAATTGTTTATTTTAATGGCTAAACAATCATTTATACGAACAACATTCATTAAAATTCTTTTGGTCTAATATTTATATCAAAATATTACTTAACTAAAAATCAACAATAATTGCATTAAACATCCTCTAACTAACAAAAACATTTTTTCCGTTTACATTTGAAATGAGATAACTTTTATTCTTTCCTTTAATTTTCAAGACTCTTTTTGCATTACTGCATAAAATAAATGAATAGATAGTGATAGTAAAATATTTATACATAATTGTAAGTAGTATTTAGTTGGTTTTTTTTTAATAAGCATTATGATGGTAACATCACAGCTCTTGATATATATACTCTCATGTATAGCATCAATTATTTGAAGCCGTTGACTAAAGTTTCTACTTTTCTTTTACATCAACCTCGAAAGAGAGAATAACACAAACATATATATGAGACAAAACATTAAATAGTCCAATGTGAAGTTTCTATATAAGCGTTTGTGAATATGTGTGTGTTTGTATGTGTGTGTGTGTATATATATATATATATTTTGCAACCCTAGAGTGAGAACTTTGAACTACCTAGGGCTTTTAAATTGACCCTTTGAAGAAAAAATAAAATATTCTCCTCATACTAATTGTAAATAACTAATGATATTAATTTCTCTGTACCCTTATAAAATGAGAATTGGAAACGTAGAACATTGCCAAAAGGACAATCATAATTTTACACTCTATTAAGATTTCATAATTATTTTATATTTACTATTTTATCCTTTCATTTTTTTTTTATTTTCTTAACAACAAAAATATGATTTGTTTGATGATCACATAATGGTTAAAATAGGTTCTCAAGTGATTTTTTAAATATTAAAACAATCATTTTCCCAACACAGAATTTCATTTAATCATACCTATATAACTTAGAGCTAGGTATAAGCTTGTCTGTATTATTCTTTAACTCTGCGTCCTTATTAGTTTATATATATATATATATATATATATATATATATATATATATATATATATATTGATAATAATCTGCTAATCTAATTCTCATTTAAACCAGTCCAATTTTTAACATATCACAACTCTTCTTGTAAAACCGCTGGAAAATACAAATCAATCACAAATTATAAAAATAATTATTAATTAAAATATAATTATTTGACATATTTTAAGTGTCCAAACAATTAAATTCAATTGCAATTAACATCTAAATGAAAAATAAAAATTTAAATAAAAAAGTGTAATCCACACTAAATTATATAACAAATAATAAAAAAACATCAAGTCTTTTTCATCAATAATCTTTGATGTTATTTTTATGAAGTTGTCTACTTTTTTTTTCTCCAATTACGAGCTCATAATGTGGAATACTACTAACTCATTATTATCCCTATAAATGTAAGATAATTGATTATTTAATAATTTAAATAAATAATTTTATTATAAATCATTTCATAATTACATTTTATACACTATAATAAAATTACTAAATAACAACTAAATTTAGAGACAAAAAATAACTGATTACTGTATTGACTAAACTAGATACTATTTTAAGATTAAAAATTTATTCATATATGTGATTTCTATTATTAATAAAAAATTTTAAATTTATTTATAAATTGATATTTAATCATTAGTTGTGAAGGTTTTAGCTATTAACTATTTAGATATTAATTAATTTTTTTAATTTACAAAATGATAACTAACTATTTTGGTCTCTAAAATTAATTTTTATTTAATGATTTTTTTTGGTAATAATAATTTTATTTTTTTCATTTTATACCAATAATATTATATTTATTTTCAGTATACGGTCTATTTTATCAACTGTGACAGTTAAAAAAAAAAGTTACAATTGAAAAATGAAGCAATTGATAAAATTGAAATATAAGTTAGAAAAATAGAATAAAATTTAAAATTTAGAAAACAAAAGTATAAATTCAATTAAAAAATCAAAATTACTATGTTTTACTAAGGATTTTATCTTGTTAATAAATACGTGACAATGTGATGTTATAAAAATTATAATTAAATCAATGAATCTCATGTAACTAATGAGTAAGATTGCTCCTATTTTGTTCTCTTGTAATTTAATATTATCGCAAATTTTTTTATTAATTTATATGAAAGGATCAAATTTCTCTAATCGATATAATAAAGTCTTAGGCCCACCTCATCGGTGAGAGGAATGGGGATAATGAAAGCAAGATTTTTCCTTCACATGGAAGAAAATCAAGTCAGCCAACAGGACCAAAGAAAGTATTTTGTTTTACTTTTTTTTCTTTGAAAAATCATCATATGTTCTCGCAATTTTGGTCCACATATGAATTGTTCATAAGATTCATATTTTTTTTTATCAACAATATATATGTATGTATAAGTATAATTACATCAAAGGTAAAGAGTGATCAGTGAAATTTGAGCAAATTTCTCAATATCAATTAAAGAAAGAAACAATAAATTAAACTTCTCATTAAAATTTAATTTAAAATTGTTTCAACTGATTTTTCCATAAATAAATTTAATATAGTCAGCATTTTAACTTTAAAAAGTTTGAATAAGAGAGGAAAACTTCTTATGAATTAATCTAAAAAGCACTATATGCAACTTCTCCGCAAAAGCTGAAAGTACGTGCTCTTTGTTTTCAGCAATGAGAGTGTTTAGCAATCAAATTACTGATATATCATGTATGCACATCTGAAATATCCATATAGATAACACGCATTTTGTGCAAGACTCTATGAAGTAAGGAAATTTAGAAGTGTTAATTATGTCATAGATACAGATATATACTAATCTTCTTAGATATGCTCGTTGTGCCTTTTTATTTGACACTCTCAAGTACCCACTGAGTTTCTGTCAATTGTTGTTAATTAGCCTTCTTTTGAAAAAAAAATAATAACACTGAGGTGAGAGACAATATAGAGTGAAATAATTAACATGATTCATACATTATTTAGTTTCCCAAACAAATCTTCACCCAGAAGGTTTCAGATGATTTCATCAAATATTTTTACAGAGAAAAATATGTAAATGAAAAATATGAAGTAAAACTATATGTAAGATACTAGCCTCTTCCATCACTAGCCCTCTCACTTAAGTCTTAGTTGGCCAAGTTCATTCCATTTATATATTACAAGATTGAATTTGCTTGATCTGTTAATGGAAAACACATGCAGTTTTCATCCCATCCTGCAGCATAATGGTTTTCACTATCTAATCAACTAGAGAGAAAAGCAACGCAATGAATTTAATTATCACCTTATTGGTTGAGTAAGCACAAGCATCTATGGTTATGAAACAAGGATCTGAATTTATTGATGGACTGAAAGTGGGCAAGGTATAAGATGGTTTTATATTTGAGAAGGGGTTGGGGGAAGAGAGGAACAAACAATTAATCCAATATCTAATTGTGCACATCTATATTCAGTTGTTGTAGATCTGGAAGTTGGGAACTCCCTATTTTAATCAAGCCAATATATATAGAACATAATATATACAATTTAGAAGTACTGATGAGAAAATAAGATTAGCAGACAAACAAAACCAATGCATAATTGCATATGCAAGAGAAAAATGAACAAGAAAACAGGTTTAAATAATTAAAATCAAAAGTATCCCCGACCCCAAGGAAAGGGAGGACGCAGGGAAACGCGTTACTGTCACTTGAATCATGAACGAACACATGCCACCATCCTCCTTCTTTCTTTTTTGCAAGAATCAAGCCGATTCAAATACAATCTTCGGAGATTTAGCCAACACAAGAGTACAGCAATTCAGCCATCCAGAAAACATGCACATACACAAATATTTATGAAGAAGTAGAAGAGAGAAAAAGCAACAATGAAGTACACACATACCCCCTCCCCCAGACACACACATATATTATATATGTGTATATACTACATGCATATTAGTATAACTGTATGCATAAATAAAGATGCAAGGAAGGATGAATTGAAGAAACCTTTTCTAGGGTTCTATGATACCACAGGATGAAGATGTTGAGGAGGATGAGAAAGCGAATTAGGGTTTGTATATGCTTCCATTCAACAGGTGAAGCAGCCACATGATCTGTTCTTACCATTATAGAAGGTAAACTCAGATCATGCTGGCAGCTTCAACTGCTGCAGGTGCACGATAAGAGGGTGTACAAATATATAATCCTTCCCGGCCTCCATGGAGTGTAGGAGTTTATAGAATCTTCATCTATACTTATTCTCAGACTATGCATGTATATATATACACACATGTTGTGTCGTTCTTCCTGGTCTCTCCAAGGTTGAGGATTGCGTACAGATAAGAGCGATGGGAAGATGGCAAACGTATAGCTAGCAAAAGCATAATAAAAGTATGTGGTTCCTTTTTAATTTTCTGTCTCCCTCTTTTGTACGCTTTTTATTAGGCTACATTTTGGACCATCTCTGGTTCTAAGTAGCTAGTTTTGCTGTTTCCAGTGTCATCTTTTTTGTCTCATATGACCAAGATAGATCACTGTCTTTCTTTCTTTTTTCTTAATTTGTATTTTTGTGTTAGTCTATACATTTTCTCTTTTTCTTATTTGAAGGGCCTGGGATTTATTTAATGTATTAGAGTATATACATGCTGGAAACCCTATATTTTTGAAATTGTTGATAGAGTTATAGTGAATGAATCCCTTTTGGAAATTGATGTATTTGTTGAAAAAATGGGATGTAGAGAGCAGTGAGTAATTAATAAAGAAGTTAGTTTGGTAGAGGAAATATGAAGAGAAGGGTCCATTAATCACGGAGTGTGGTGTGGTGATTGTGAATTGGCCATTTTGGTAACTTCACAGTTGAGTTGAGGGAGGGGAAGCGAAACCAGAAAGCATTAGAAGATGATGAAAAGTAAAACAAGGAGAAAGATGTATGCATGTGGTCCTATCGTTGAAACGAATTTAATAATATCACGCTCACGCCACCACATGCAGACACTCTAGCGAGAGTTTCCATATGTCTCAACGGGCTTTTACAACTTTTATTGGATGACCCTTCCATGCTTTTTCTTTGCCTCTCTTTTTCTCCTATTGTCTGTGTTGTATGTAAGGTAGGCATCAGTTAGAATGAACCAAATAGAGTATGGGAACAATGAGTATATAGGGGACCATTTTTTGCAATTTGCACGGTTGCGATTCATTCCTCTAACCTAAGCTTCACACCCCAACATTTTCATAACTTTTCTCTTTCCATGGGATAAAGTGCTATACATCATTAAACTAAATGTTTCTGATTAATAGCCTTTAGCTGCCTACTCCACACAATAATTTCTCTTCTTTTGTTTTGAAAACAAAACAAGAAAAGATAGAAATAAACAATGTACCAAAGTAATTCTTTAATTCATGTTTTGCAACCGACATGTACATAATTGCAACTTCCTTGCATTTCTATTGGTGCCTTTCTCTTCTTTACGAAAAAGGGACGTGATAGCTTTTGCCTTAAACTTTCTACCTAAACTTCCACTCAGCCATCATAATTCTCTAGTTAATCTCTCTCTGAATTAAACATCATATATCAGAAATGATGATAAATTAGGTGAGCTAAAACATTTGGGCCTGTGTTTGACTTGGGAGGTTCTTATTTCTCTTTCCTTCGATTCTTTCTTCTTAGATTCATGTGGACAGAGAATACTCTTGAGATGAAAGCAAGCTGATTCGATACACACGCGAACACACTTTTTCTTCTTTTTTTTCTAACAACCAACTACATATATATATATAGGATGGAGGCAAACAGAAAGAGAAAGAGAAAGAGAAAGATTGGGGTAAAATTATTGGCAAAGTGTTTTAGTGGGTTAGTAAAGTTAAGCACTTTGGTATGATGATGAATTGGTCCGATTATTTGTGATGGTGTAGTGAGTTGAGGCAGGCTTAGGATAGGAAAAAAGTGGTTGTTAATTTTGTGAACCCAAGAAAAGGAGTTTGCACAGTAGAATCCCGTTTTTACTTGTCCTAGATATATGATGAATTGGTCTCCATAAAGTGATAATTATGAGAGACTGAACCCAATGTTGTGCACATGGTGGTAGAATTATAAAGAAGAGGTTGGTTTGGGTGGTTAAATATGATAGTGTCCCCAATTAAAAGTGGAGGTTTGGAATTTTTGGCAGGAGGGGGTGAAACGGTGGCGTGATGAAAAGGGTGAGGCTTGGTTCTGATTAAACTATTCCCCCAAACTAGTATTCGCCCCCAACACCAAATTGTCCCGCCAAGGAAGATTAAGCATTTTCAACTGAGACAAAGAAACAGAGTAATGTGCTACCCAGTCCACTGCGACCACCCTAAGGCCTATGGTAGTTGCATTACATGTTTTTAAGTTTTTCAACTTTTCAACTTTAATTAATTCAAATCACTTTTCAATTACTTTTTATTCTTCCTTTTCTACCTCAAAATATTCACTACACTACGTAAACATTTTTTATGTACACATCTCAAAATTAATACACACTTAGAATCTAAATCGTTATTTTCTTCTCTGTTTTAAATATTTTAAAATTATACATAATTTTACTTTTAACTGTGAATAAAAATATGTACGTGTCAATTTCAATCTAAAAGATTTCTTTTGTTAATAATATTTTTATATTGATGAAAAGAGTAAAATAAATATTTTGAAAGTTTCATATAATACCTTCTTGTACTAGACTCCCATCCACAAATGCAGTTTGAAAACCATTTTATTTTCAAAGATTTTAATAATTTTTTTAATAAATTAAGGTTTCAAAGAGCATTAAAACAATGGGGGAGAAATTTATACGAGTTAGTTTGTGTGTGCACTGAGAAAAGTCTTGGCCTGAAATTATAGCAAACCATTATGGTATTTGATCAAAGGGGACCTTAAATTGCTGAACATCCGCTGACAAAACGTTTCCTCACTTACATTTTTCTACTTCTAACATTCTTGGTTGTTGCTTCAATTCAACAAAAATTAAATGCCTATTTATTAACTTAGACACATATCAAAACTCACAATAAAATCACAACGTTTTCCTGAAAATAAGTAAGTTCAGAAGCATACAAAAGTTAAAGCGGTTCATAAGCCACTAAGACAGAAATTTATAGGTTCTTGCTGATCTAGAGAAACTGGGAATAGAAACATATATAATTGAAAGATAAACTACAGTAACAGAAGCTAAGTACCTTCTACCAGGGTCAACCTCCAATCATGATTATGAGACTCTTTAATGTCTTCTTCTCCTTCATTGTCAACCAGCAACATAGGAGAACAGTCTATAAAAGAGAAATAGAACTATAAGAAAATAATGACCCTCACAACAACTCATCATTCCACCTGTTCCAGGCATGTTTTTTGGAAGATTGGCCAGAATAATATGTACACACTTATTATTTCATAATTAGCAAACTTATACTACCAAACACTTTGGTACTTTTTATTTGATATTTGATATGCTAAGAAGATGAAAACAATAAAAACATTAGTGGAATAATAATGAACTTTTCCCTTTACCTGTTATTCTCTGCATTAGTATTTTTGATGAAGCAAACAGTCTCTCTGTTTAATTATGTATGTTTCACATAACTTGATTTTACGGGTTGAAATGATGACATTTCCATTGCGAATACAAAACAATAGGTCAAGGATGAAGAAAGATAAAGAGAAGGAAATGAAAACAGTTATAATTTCACCACAGTTTCAATCAATTTTACTTCTCTGGCTTTGTCGCCTAATCCATTCTGTCTTTTTATTGTAAGAACTAAATTGCCTAAGAGTTTATATGATATGAAAGAAGTAGTTCTAGGAATTGTAGAGACTCGAAGAACTAAACGTACTAGAGATATTTTATCATTATTTCAATTTTAATAGTCAATTTGACGAATTTTAAAAGTGAAATTGATTGGTAATTCACTCTTTCACATTCATTAATTTTAAAATTCAACTTAATGAGCACGCGGTGGGTGATGCTGTGGGAGTAATAAAAAAAAACTATAGATGAGCTAAGAGGAATGGTCGTTGATGAGCAAAAATGGATATCCCTCGCGTTAAACTTGGAACCCAAGGCCTCCAGGTATGTCGGCATATGAAACGTAGTTGTGATGTGAATGTAATTTTGTCATCTTCAATTGTTCATCCACATCTTTTTTATTGTATGTTTCATAGGTTTCCAAGTTAGGGTTTGGTTGTGCGGGGCTCAGTGGAGTGTTTGACGGCCCTGTTCCTGACGAGGTTGTCGTCTCTCTATTCAAGGAAGCATTCAGCAAGGGAATCACATTCTTTGATACATCTGATTTTTACGGTCCCCACACTAATGAAGTTTCGGTAGGAAAGGTATATGTTGTATTGTATTAGTGTTAATTCAATTGGTGAGTATTGATGGGAAAGTGAATGATAAAGTATTGGTTGATTCTCAGGCACTGAAGGAGTTGCCACGAGATGAAGTTCAGCTTGCAACAAAGTTTGGACTTGTGAAAGTTGAGTCAAACAATGCCATAGTGAGAGGTGATCCTGAATATGTTAGGTCATGTTGTGAGGGTAGCCTGCGCCGTCTTGGTGTGGAATATATTGATCTCTACTATCCGCACCGTATTGATACATCAGTGCCTATTGAGGAAACTGTAAGTGGTACAATCACTCAAACATTTGGTCACTATATACTTCGTTTTAAGGTTTTGTTTGGTGTTGAATGAGGTTGGTATTAGTTTGGTTTGGTTTGTGAGTGAATGAATAGATGGGAGAACTTAAAAAGCTGGTTGAGGAGGGAAAAGTTAAATACATAGGACTGTCGGAAGCTAGTCCAGACACAATTAGGAGGGCACATGCTGTTCATCCAATTACTGCTCTGCAGATGGAGTGGTCCCTTTGGTCTAGAGAAATTGAAGACGAACTTCTTCCACTCTGCAGGCATATGTTCTTCTCTTTACACTTTCCTTATAATTTCGATCTTTAACAACTTCTGCCAAATTAAAAGGTCAAGCTTTGAATTGAAGCATCAAGCTTCACTTATGTAATATGCTGTGTGTATTTATTTATATTTTAAAAAAGTATAACATATGGTTGGAGAGCTTATAAGAGCAACCAAAAAGGTTTTCACATTAATGATAACAACTAGTAAAATAAATGTGCCTTACAATATCTGGTATTTACCCCTCTGTTATAATAAAATCTAATATACTACTTGAACTACCAACAAATACATTAAAATGAAATTTTGACTCATTTAAATTGTTTGAATTAATAAAATTGAATGTTTAAGAAAAAGTATTAAATGGAAATTGTTTCATTCATTTCTTATAATTCCTGTCTGTATCCTTGAAGAATACCCACTCAATGACTTTGGTGAATGGTGACAACATTTACAGGGAACTTGGAATTGGAATAGTACCATTCAGTCCGCTTGGCCGTGGATTCTTTGGTGGTAAGGCAGTCAAAGAAAGTATACCTGCACACAGTTATTTGGTATGAAACCAATACTCATACGACGATATAATATGGGTCATACTTTTGAAAATGCTTTGTTATTTTTCTTGTTTCTGAAAACACCTTTTTTTATCAGACAGTCCAGCCAAGGTTTCAGGGGCAGAATTTCGACAAGAACAAGACATTTTATTTCAGGATAGAAAAGTTGGCAGAGAAGCATGGTTGCACAACCCCTCAACTTGCTCTTGCATGGCTTCTTCATCAAGGGGACGATGTGGTTCCCATCCCTGGTGAATGTTTTTCCATTTCATTATCTTCAACTGTGTGTGGATATATATATATATATATATATATCAAGTAACCGTGGTTATCCATTTGGAAGACTTTCAATATAAGGAATTCTAACAATACATGATTCAACAACTCATGTGTTCAATCCACATTTACCGCATCAATTTGCTGGGGTTTTTTATGTGGGAAGAGGCCGGGGTGATTCGACACCAATGAGCCATAAACATTTTATATAAAAAAAAGTCAAGACACCACTTTGAACCCAAAACTTAAAGCCATTGGGTATGGGGGTCTTCTTTCTTATATATTACTCTTTAGGCACATTCCTACTCAATGTGGGATTCATGCTCACCATACCAATTTGTTGGGTTTTTTATGTGAGAAAACGTCAAGGTGATTCAATACCCATGAGCCTTGAACATTTCATATAAGTCAAGACACCACTTCCAACCCAAAGTGTTAAGACAATAGATATGTGAGTCTTCTTTCTTATGTATTGCTCTTCAGATTCTTACTCAATATGGGATAAAGTCACACTTGGAATCCTAATATATATATATATATATATATATATATATATATATATATATATATATATATATTGTGTGTGGTTAAAGTTTTTGTTCACAAAAAATCTATGTTAAAAGATTCCTACACTGTCTTGAGATAGTAGACTGTTTGGGAGTTGGAGCGTATAAGATTGCTTATCTTGACTAGAGCATCTAATCTGATCATGTGCTGCATCAATTTAACTTCTAGTGTCAATTGGCGTTTTCAGTTCCTAACTAAATCAATATGCATGTGACTTTCTAGTGTATCGTCTGCCTTAGAAAGTACGGAGAAAACTCAATGGCTAAACGCTTTGAATGAAGAGATGAAGTAACTTTATCTGAATCAACCTGAGGGTTCTGAGTTGGCCAATATCAAATGGATTTCCAAAAGAAAAGATGGCATTCTAGGAACTAATCAACATAGATTCAATGGGAGACTATTGGCTAGAGGTTTTACACAAAGGGAAAAAAATTGATTACAATAATGTTTTCTTTCCTATTGTGAAAAGGCATATCCATAAGGATGTTGTTACCCAAGGATGTTGTTACCCATGGTTGTTGATCTTAACCTTGAGGTAGAACAAATGGATGTTAAGACTGCATTCCTTTATGATGACTTAGATGAAACCATATACATGAAGCAACCAGAAGGATTTGATGTAGGGGGAAAGGAAGATTATTTTTGTAACATATCTTTGTATGGTTTCAAACAATCCCCAAGACAATGGAACATGCAATTTGATAAATTCATTGCTAGAATTAGTTTTGAACATAACAAATATGATACTTGAATCTTCTTCAAGTGTATAACAGATAGTCTGTTCATTATATTGTCGATGTATGTAAATGATATTTTGATAGAAAACAATAATAAACATGAGGTACAAAAGGTTAAAATTGAGCTGAATAAGGATTTTGAAATGAAGAATCTAGGAGCTATTAGGAAGATATTGGAGATTGAGATTACCAGATAACGTGACTTAAAACATTTGTACTTGTCTCGGGAGACCTATCTCAGAAAAATCCTTGATAAGTTTAACATGACAAACTTAAATCTTGTTTCCACACCTCTTGTTTCTCACTACAAGTTGAGTGATGAACAATCTCCTATGACGGTGGAGGAACAACATTATATAGACGGTCTTACATATGTTAATATCGTTGATTCTATTATGTATGTTATGGTCTATGTTAAGAAGTTGACTTTAAGTTTAACTTAACCTTATAAAACCGATTTATAAGGTGAGGTTTGCACCCACTTATATATTATAAAATGCTTTAATATCAAGTCGACGTGGGATCTCCAACACATCCCTTCATACCGAGACTACCAACTCATGCGTGAGACTATATATTTATGAGTGATCGGATAGCGGTCCGATAGTGGATGACACGATAAGCCCAACAAACCCTCGTTAGGATAGGCTTGAAATGATTCTGATACCATATTAAGAAGTGGACTTTAAGCCTAACTCAACCTTATAAAACCGAGGTAAGGTTTACTCACTTATATACTATGAAATGCTCTAATCTCTAGTCGATATGGAATCTTCAACAATCTGCACACACCCTGACATAACTTATGTTGTGAGTTTTGTGAGCAGGTTTTATGTCTAACCTTGGATGAGCACATTGGCAAACTCTTAAGTGGGTCCTACCTTATTTGAAAGGGTCACTTGGAAGAGTCTTGATTTATTGTGGATCCATACAATCTACCGGAGAAGTTCCAAAAGAAGGGTTTGTAGACACATACTTTACTAGGTCTAAACACCGAAAAATCTCTAATTGGCTATGTGTTTAAAGCCTATGGTACTGCTATTAGTTGGAAGGTCAGTCTACAAAAGGTAGTGATTTTGTCAACCACTGAAATAGGGTGTATTGCCATGACAGAGACTATGAAAGAAACTTTGTGGTTTAAGGGTCTAACCAATAAGATGAAGGTGCATGACCAGATTGTCACAGTCTAGTGTGACAACAATAGTGTTATACAACTTTCAAAAAATCAAGTCTATCACGATAGAATTAAGCATAATGATGTGAAGTTACATTTCGTGAGAGAGGAGATTGTTAGAGAATCTGTGAAGGTAGCAAAGGTCTCAACGAATCATTATCCTTCTTATATGATCACGAAGGTTTTGTTTGGCAACAAGTTCTTTCATTGCCTTGATCTAATCCAGTTGATAGGTAATTAATCCTACAATGAGCTTTAGAGGTAATGAGTGTTTTATCACTTAGAAGATTTTGTGCTAAATCAAGGTGGATATTTTTGAAGTTTTCGTTTAGTAAAAAACTATGTTCAAAGTTTCCTAGACACTTTAGAGGTAGTAGACTATCACGAGGTTAGAGCATATGGGGTTAAAGCATTTGGTGGTACATGATCGTCTATCTTAATTACAACTTTTGATCCGACCTTTTGTTGCATCAATTTAACTTCTAGTTCTAATTGAATCATAATGCATGTGATTTTTTAACTATTTGAAATGTCCTTTTGAAAGTTACTTATACAATTTTAACTATGACATTGTAATGAATAATTATCTTCAACTTAGAGTTGAGAATTCGATAATGAGATAAACTTTGTGTTGTAATTTTAGATTCATTCTTAGTGAATTTCTAAATATAGATGTTGACAATGTTTGTCGAATTACGTAAAATTTTTCCATGATTTTTTTTACTTTTCCTATTTATCTTCTATTTGTTCTTAAGATTTTTTTTCATTATTAGGGTTTGTGTGTGTAATAGATGGTTTAAAGAATGTGACTATTTTCTTAATATATATATATATATATATAATGTTTTCCAAAATCAAATGAATTAATCAAGAAGCACTATATCTGTCGTCTGAAACATGGTAGTAGGAAAGAGTATTTTGTATGTGAAAGGTAGAAAGAGTGCGTTGTATAGTAATACACCTTAATGAGTTAAGACTTGGTTTGTCTTTTGAACTTTTAACCAATGCATGGGATTTTTATTAAACGCCATGTTTTGCAGGAACAACAAAAATAAGAAACCTTGAGAACAATATTGGTTCATTAAAAGTGAAGCTGAGCAACGATGAATTGAGAGAAATTACAAAGGCGATACCAATATCTGAGGTGGTTGGTGATCGAACAATTGATACTTTTATGAGGTGCTCTTGGAAGTTTGCTAATACTCCTCCAAAGCATACCAACTTTTAGTTTGCTATGTCTTTTATGTACTCTACTTTACTTTATATTTCTATTTTTAGTTTGATGAACAAATGAATTCTGTTTTCGTTTTACTGTAGCATAAGGGAATTCCGGTGAAAAAAAGTCACCAAAAATTGGGTTCTGAGGGGGGTTTCATTTTTTTTTTTTCTGGTAGAGGGGAGGAGAAGAAGGGTGTCCCTTGTAGGTTGAATTTGGTGTCTAGTGAGTGGAATTCTGACCTTCATTTCTCATATGTGGTTGTCGATGCCCCACCGGAATTCAGTTTTTCGGTTGGCGAAAATCAGGAGGGGTTGAGTGGGGAAGAAGAATGGAAAAATTTAAAAATTAAATAAAAACAAACATTTGTATTTTAAAAATTATGTAAGGTGGAATATAATTTGGTTTCTTAGGAAAAGGTAATATTTTAGAATTTTAAAATAGAAGGAAATATAACAATTTTGTGGATGTTTATTGTTCTTGGTGAATTAAAAATTTGAAAGGATATTAAAAAATTTAGTTTGAAATATAAAATGAATAAAAATATGTGTAGTGTAGTTTTTATATTTAAAAATAGAAAAAAGAAAAACAAATATTTTGTAATAAAAATCAAGGAATACTCAAACAAATTATTAGATATTACTAAAAATGTAAAATTCTTGGACAAAGATTTTGTTGAGTATAAAATTATTGAAAAAATTATCATATGCTCTCTTGTAATTATACGATCATCATATATTAATGAAAACAAACACAAACAAAGAACAGGTTAAACTAGCTATATAAAAATTTCTATATAAATTTAATTTGCAATTAATGAACATATTTCATCAAGTCTCATACAATTTCTCAAATCATAAAGCGTCTATTAAAATTTATAATTCATCTTTCACATATCAGACTTCTACTCAACACATAGATACTTGACTCTACTTTCGGAAAACTCGTGTATTAAAATTAGCATCCAGAGATCTACATTCATCATACTACTCGCTGTGAAATCCACACAGTCATGCGTATAAACATCTCAATATCTCATCATCTCATATGACATGGTAAATCCATTTGATCTGCTCTGATCAGTTCTTTGAAACCTCAGACTCAACCAAATGAACCTCCTTCGACTCTCATCAATTAAATAACTTCATCTATGTGATGTCATTATATCAGTAGAGTCAGATTGTCTCATTAACAGGATACTCATAAATCAATACACCTTAACAACTATCTCAACACGGTATTTCCTTTACTGAAAATATTATGTCTTGATCACACTATTACACTATTCCATATCTCATGTAACACATCAGTGCACCATTCAATTACACTTTCAATTTCAATCAAATTACAATCTACTCAAAACAATAAATTCTGCAACAAAATTTGGAATTGATGATCACGTCACCTCCACATCCAGATCTTCTAACCTAAGGTTCTATTGAGAATTTTAAATTAGTTTCCCTTACCTTTACTTGAACAAATGCTCGCTAAGCTCCAAACCTACCAAAAGCTTTAAGAGTAGTTTAACCTGCACCACCGAATCCTGATAAAAAATCTAACTATCTCACTAGGACTCTGAGATAATAAAGACCAATCCTAAGCAAAAAGGGTCACATGCATAAACTTAGATCGAAACAGATCTACAAGTTCAAAATTTGACTCAGAGAGAATAGTAAAATTAAATTTACTCTATCAAAGATTCTGATCGGACAGTCTTGTAGATCTCATTGCCAGGAGTCGAATGGCAGACTCCGATCGTCAAATCGATGAGTAAGGAGATTAGAATCTTAAAGAGAAGGAAGAGAAAATGAAAAAGGAATTTCTAGAAAGATGATGATTCTTTTGAAATGAAACCGAATTTTCTATTTATTTATATGTTCTTTTCATTTTAATAATAAAATATTCATGTATCATTTAAAATATATCACTTTTACTCTAACATAATTTTCTAGATCCTTACGGTAAAATTAGTAATTTATCTATCAAATTGAATTATAAATATGAAGTAATTATACAAAAAAAAATACTATGCTTTTTTATTTAAAATTTTTTAAAAATTAATAATTTTATGGTTGTAAAATTAAAAAATCAAACTCAAACTAAATTGTAAAATAATATTTAATTTGATTAAATTTAATATTTATTATTTAATTAAAATAAAACTAAATTAAATAATCAGTTTTTATATTTGATTATTTTTTTTTTTCAAATCAAACTTATTCGTGTTTTTTTATTATATAACATGTTATAATTTATAATAATATTTATAAATTTACCATATATTAATTGAAAAAAAATACAATTATTATAAATTTATAATATATATTATTATGGTGTAAAGTAAAAAATTCATGTTTATTTTATTATAGAGCATATATAATTTATAATTATATTCGTAATATTAATTAAAAAAATACCATTTTGATAAACTTATAATATATATTATTATTACGTAAATTCTGTTTCCGATATATTATTAAAATGAATTGTCATGTGTTCTCTTTTGGAAGGGTACGCCTACACTTTAGAAAAACTTATGAAGTTTCGGATTAACTAAATAACTGTTCAAATATTAAATTATGAAGGTTAGAAAAACATAGTTATAAGCAACACATTCGACATATTGTATTGAGATAGATAACCTGGCCCCTGTTAAACCAGCTTAGGGCAGTTTTTAAGCTATTTTGATTTTGTCAAGAACTGTGACAGCACAAATTTGGCGACAAATAGAAAAAATACTGATGGAAAACTGATATTGCAAAATGAATCACAGGCTAGGGTATAGTCATAAATATTAGGATATAGTCATAAATATTTATAATAGGCCATACGACCCAGATACTGTTCATAACTCTTCCCTTATTTGAAGTTGAAGTGCTTTCGATATTATAGAACAATGGTACAAGGGTGTTAACAGAAAACACAAACAAATAACCATGCAGCTTGAAATGTTTGCTCCCAAATACAAATTGTCACAATCATGTAGATATAGTTTGCATCAGTTTTATTTTAAATGAGTTAGACATTTGAAGTCATAAACCATCATTCACAAAGTTAACACAACATTTCGAATCAAAATTTCTAAGGGAGGATTAGGAGAAAAATTGAATCTCCTCTTCCAGGGAAGTTAATGATCCTCAATCTTCTTCAAACCCTTCATGTCCGTTGTTTCAACGCTGCATTGAAAGTAAAATATCAGAAATTATTGCATCAGAAATTATACAAGCCCTTGAGATGTAGATAAGACTGCAAACTAGAAAATTAGCACAAATGAGCCTGTTTCATTAGTAGTTTTTCCACCACCACCAACCTACTTTTCCTTTCCCCGAGGAAAAATGCTATAATCCATATTCAAGTCAATTAAGTGTCGGTTCCAAAAATCACAAATGCTTCTAACACAGCATCATGTTAGATAAAAAAACTTGCGACTAAAAGTAAATGAATATCTGGATCCAGTAGAGTTCTTATTGTTTCTTTTGCAAGAAACCATTTAAAAATGAAGATGCTAAATATAATAGCAGGATGTAAAATGAATATAAAGAGAAATCACAATCAAATTAGGGGAACAAGCAAATAAAACAATTAGTAAGGAATTTGGTAGTTCTGTACTAATAGCAGAGGAAACTAAAGTTGTATATGAGAAAGGATGAGTAATCGAACTTGATAGATGGTTTATAACTTACGTTGAACCATGCAGGACAATCTTCTGAACTTTTGTGATCTCTGAACCTGTTTGGTTGTCCTCAATAAAAATTGTCAAGCTGATCAAGAAATTAATATAAATTAGCAGGCTATTTCCGTCAATTAGATTATATTAAACAAGAGGCACCTCTCAAAACAAAGGAATCCAGGAAAATAACATACCTACGAACATTTTGGAATTTGACATACTTTAAAACTACCGGTTTCCCCTGTCAGAGAACAATGGAATAATAATCTTTATGTTAATTATCCATACACGTGAGGGAAAAGAAATCTTCAAATTGCTTCAGTGCAAACATCGTGAACTTAGAAAGAGTTACAGAATAGTTACCTTAAGGTTTTCTTCCGACAAATTTGCCACATCACTTGGTGGAAAATCATTGACATTACTGTCGTTAACAAACAATCAGCAACTAATTGAATCACATGACAAAAGTGCTATGACACAGAGATTTGCCAAAACTATACCTAAATCCCATATGCTCCTTGTTAGAAAATAACTTCACTGTCTTGGGGCCTAAAAGAAAACAGTGCAATCCAATTATAACCACGACAACATTTTAAAAAGAAGTGCAGTGGCAATTCAGTGAAAATCATATATAAAAGCTAAATAATCATCTCGAGCATCTCTCAATTCAGAAAATAGACTAAAAGTTCCCAAACAGAAGGACATATATACAAGAACGTCTTATTGTGCAACATTTAACATCTCAGCCAACATGAATTAACTAAATCTAATTCATCAAGCACCGGCGGGAAACATATTTCAGGGTCCTCATATTTGAGAAAAAGTTTTAGGGTCCATGTCTTCCATTCAATGAATGACGTAGTTTTAAGTTTATGAACGTCTTACCTTCATCTTCAGGACCTTTGATAACAAAGGAATAGAGTTTAATAACTTGTGTGAAAGGAATATAGAGCAAAAGCTGTTCATCTGCATCACTCTCCAGATGCAAACCCTCGTCTTCTCTGTAACCCTGTTTAATAACAAACACAGTAAGATAACACAGCCAACCCAGGAACCCTTCTTATCACTAACAAGGTCCCTTTTGAAAAAAGCACAAAACTTGCAAATGAAAGAAATGAAAAGAAATAAATTGAAAAGAATAAAGAATGGAGCAAGAAGTATAGGGGGAGAAAGAGAAGAAAGGAAACCTAACGAACCTGTTTGATAGCATTGGAGACAGAGTGGGCGGAGCTTTGATTGAGACATTCAACCCCAGACCAGTCTATGAAGTCTAAGAGATCAACCTAATCGAGAAGAAAAAAAACCAAATGAAAAGATCAGAACGAGATTCCTCTGAACGAATCGAAAAGAATGGTGATAGAGTTTGAATCTTACTTGACCCTTTGGAATAGCGCTGGCTGATTCCCCAGACATTGCTGATACGGTTTTTGCGAGAGAAAGAAAGAGAAAGAGAAAGACAGAGAGAGAGAGGAATCAAATATCAATGGCCATAAACCTAACGAACCTCCCAGTTTGTAATGATAAATTAATTAATAATTGTTTAATACAAGTGAAAGCACATAAAAAAAAGGAAAGAAAGAAATAAAAAATTTAAAATTCTTCGTGAGTAATAATAAATAAGAAGTAAAATTTTATTTTCTTCCCCAAAAAATATTACACGTAACTGTCTCTAAATAAAAAAGTTTTAAAATTTTATTCTCTAAATAAATATATTTTAATTAATAAAAATGCAGCATTCCGTTACGATTCCATCATTTTCTCATCGAATAACAAAAAAAATAAAAAATAAAGACGAGTTTTATGTTTTTCAATTGAATTAAATTAAATTCATTTAGACACTTAAATAAGATTATAAAAGGAAAATAAAAAGTGCGAGAGCACAGTGTATCCAAATTCCAGTAGTTTGGTCTATCTAAACTAAATAAAACGTATAACAAAGAAATTACATAAATACAGAATCACTCTCACATTTACAATTAGTATTTCGCTATTCATATTACTAAATACAAATATATATAATTTTCCAGGATTAGTACACGAATTTCAAATTGTAACGTTTTAAACAAAAAAGTTACATTAGAAACAATAATTAGAAACCAGATTTCTGACTTATTTTATATTTTAAAAATTCATTTATTTTGTTTAGTTTGATGAAAGAGAAAATAGTTGTGTACTATAAATTTGTAATATTAACATGTGTTTAAGGTTTAAATTGCGTGACTAACGTAATATTTTAAGGAAATTTTTAATGTTGTATAAAAGGATTTTTCTTTTTTAGTTTTGTACCGATCAATCTTCAGACATCGACGACCGTTAACAGTAATTGACCATGTAAGCTGGGTCCCAAAAGTGGTGTGTGACAGTGTCCTTTAAGCGGCATGAGCCAGTGTACCGATTAGTGGTCGGAGATAAATTAGGAGGTATGTCGATGTGTACTCGGCAACAGAGTAAAGCCGATGTGACATCGGACATCCGTGGTTCAAACAGCTAAACTGGGTCGCGAGAGGTGGACCCCAGGAAACATACCAGTTATCAATGAAATGTCCAGAGTTAGGGGAAAGTCTGAGTCACAAGGTGCTCGTACGTGTGGTGTGAATAGCACATTTGGTCGCAACACCAGCAAGGGGCCCTGGGAATTCTAAGGCCCATTAGAGTTAGGGTTTTCCAGGATCAAAGGCACGTGAACAGTTAAGGACACCCCCAGAATGGATGGCCCCAAAGATTAGGTGCACAAGTTGGTACCCAGGTGGCCATACACTGAGAAGTTACACTCCAACAAAGGAAGTCTGATGCGCTAGATTACAATAAGACTAGGTAATAGCAGCATAACAACATTCCTGCAGAAACCCTAAATGTGGGTAATAGAGACAGGGGAAACCCTAGACTATATAAACAACCGTAAGAAACCCTAACAAGGTATGCAGCTCACATACACACTGTTTCTTAGCCCCAGTATTGACTTGAGCGTCGGAATGCAAACGGCCTCTAGGACGCCCCTTTGTCTTTGCAGGTACAGAGTGTTTCGATCTAGTGAAGCAACAACCTGAAAAGGAAGAAAATGGTGCAAGTTTGTCGTAGAGTCAACCGACAAGAAAGTCAACCGGCAAGAACAAGTTTTGAAATTATAACGCGCTTTATAATTTTAGAGAGTTAAAAAGTATTTTATTCATGTAACAAATAAATAAATAAATGGATTATCAGATTTTTTTTATCCAGATCAAAATGCCCGTTGAATTTCCTTACAGGATTTTAGATAAAAAGCTTAGCTTAATTTAATTTTTACTTGTTTGCAATTTTGATGTCTAATTTTATTTTTTTCTTAATTTGGTTGTTTAATTTTAATTTTTAATAAAATTTTGTTAAAGATGACGTATAATATATAAATGAGTATAAATTTTATTTTTTTAGTCAATTTTATAAAGTTAAATTTTATTTAAAATTCATTATATCAAATTTTGACATGAAGTGTGTGTTGGAGAGTCATAATTTTGTATTTAAACTTTTGACATAATTATAAATTTTGATGAAAGGGTTAATGACGGGCAGCAGTATGAAAAGTTAAGCAAGGTTGGTAATGGTAGAGATATATTATTAATTTATGGAAACAAGAATATAGTAACAGTGTAGTAATAGTACTATCTATATAAAATCCACTGACAGTGGAGTTTAGGTAGTTTATAGAAGCTCTAAAGTTCAAATATCTTCACTCCATTTATTGTACAAAAAACAAATGTATCTATACAGTATAGCATACAATAGTCATCACACTCCAATCACTGATGAACAACAATGAAATCAATTATTGTTTCAGTCTTAGCTCCACATAACCATACCCGTGGACATCAACAGCATAATCATCCAATGGAACCTTCCTCTGAAGACTGAGCTTGAGCTATCTGAGCCAAACATACCAAAACAAATATAACTTCAGAATTCACATTCATATCTTGAAACAAACTTCTCTCTTTTTTCTTTTCAATTTTAAATACTAATACTGTGTCACCAAATCAACTCATGTGCTTAATGTTCTTCTTTATGAAACCACTTGCAAATTCAACACTATTAACAAGATATTTGTAAGAATCTCACCTTGATTGCCACTACCAGAGGTTGAATCTGCAACTTTTATTCCGAGCTTTGAACAATCAGATCCAAGAGTACCTTGAAAATAGAAGCATAAAACAATATTTGTCTCCTTAATCAATGCTTATTTTGCTAACATTCAATGACCATCGTACAAAAAATGGTTTTGAATCCTTACATTCACTGTAACATGGAAAAACGGAGATGTTGAGAAGATTAAAGTAATTGGGGCTGCATTCACATGAGTGTGTATGTGTCCTGTTCTTCGTGCATTTGCCTTCCCCACAGTACGCCCAATAGCAAGCTATCATATATTTTCAATTGCATAGAACATTAGTAGAGAAAGAGTATCATGTTATAATTCATTGATGGCATGAATTTTTCTTACGATCAAAAGCTGATAAGTTGTGTGGAAAACTCTTCTCTGGAACTGGTGGTGGTGCTGGTTGACAACCATAGTTCAAGCTACCTGCATAATCGATTTTCATTAAAATAGTTTTTAAGCGTTACCTTTGTAAATTACTTAGAGTGGAAGTAACAGAGAAAAGAATTACATTGGGGAATGACACATGGAAGAAAGCTAGTGGCATATTCATCATCCTCATCTTGGGTTCTCTTCCAGCCAGATTCGCATTCACAAATGAAGTTTAATGGGTAACTTGTGTTTACTACGCAGCTTCCTTTCCCACACTCCACTTCTTCACAAACCTTATCTGCAATATTTCATATCCATATGTGACAGTTAAAGTCAAAATACACTTATTTGCCACCACTTTGTAGACTTTCATTTTTCATGCTTTAGATAAATAGATAAAATAGAATAAGATGTTGTAGAAGAGGGAGATGAGTTATGCACCAAGGAAAGTGGTGTTATTATCCCCTTTAGCAGTCACGGGAAACAGCACAATGAGAAGCATGGCCATGATGCCCAATAACCCTGCGGAACCCATTTGTTTGGTATATAATATAAGCAATAACAGAGAGAAGAAGAATTACAAGTTAGAAGGTGTATGATGGAAGGAGGAATTGGGTTTGGTTCTTATATACAGTAAGAACTAAGAAGCCATATTTGTCACAGTAATATATATTATATACTTGATTTCTTTCTTATGCGTAGAGACATTGACTTTTGGGTTAGAAAATTGTGGCAGATACCTATCTCATGTTCTATTCACGACGCAAAACAATATAGTAATCATTTTTTCGCCAAATTTCTTCTCCCACTACCCGTATTTGAAGAAATTTTAAGTGTTTTTTTCCTCTAGAAGAGTGGAAAGTAAGCAAAGAAAGCTTTGTTTCTACTAAAAAATGCTGTATGAATCCTTGTACTTCTATATCTATTCTCTATAGTTTATATATGTAAGAAATATTCAATGCCAAAGTTTGGACAAGTGTCAAATTCTTTTACCAAAAGAATTGTTCTTAGTCACAAAGGAACTTTAGAAAGTTTTCATCATTCAATAATATATACAGTGTGTTTCCTTTTATACCACTTTTCTTATATAAATATGTTTCATTGGAAAATAATAGTTTAGTTTTGAATATTATTTTAAAATAATTGGTTTATTTTATCAATCCATATTTCAAATTTTGTTGTGTTAAATTCAATCTAATAGTTGTATTCCTATTCACTTACCAATTTTAGAAAGCCTTCACCGTATAATTTATAGTGTACTTTCTTTTTATCACTCTTCCTATACAAATTTTCCTTTTGCATCTAACTTAACTCAACTTTACATTTTTAAATTGTAAGTATTAAATTTTTTTTATTTACAATATAGTTGTAAAATAGTTTGATAGTTTCTGTCATTTGAGATTGCAAAATTACAAAACTATTTTAATTTAACATAATTTAAATATTTTTTAAATTTTAAAACAATTGTTTTATCAATTTTATAAACATTTTAAGTTAAATAAGAAATATTTGTTGTGATTCTACAAGAGTAATGGGGGATGGGAAGAAAGTCCAATCACATATTTAGTAATTAATTTTGATTCCATGTTCAACATTAAGTTCTAGACGCTGAGTTGAAGTTAAATACCAGGAGGATTGACCATTTATCCCTTATTTTTCTTCTAGAATGCTACATTAAGTAAACAATTCCAAATAAGTTACGGTCACACCAGGGTATTGCCCAATGACATATATAGCCAAATATGTTAATACGTATCAAACTTTAGTAAAATATTTATAACAAATACCTTATATTAAAATATGTATAACAAATAACTGACTAATCGGTTCATTAAATATTAAATTAAAATTTTAAAAAATTATAGAAAAAAATTAAATATTTAAACTTTGATACACAAGGAACAATCATAAAGTTAATATATTTTACGGTCATTCACTTTCAAATACAATGCAACGGGAAATAAATCAAAAACTAAATAAAATTATATACTAAAATGTACTAAATAAAGAAAGAAAATTACAATTTTAAAAAAAACTTCCAAATAATTATAGCAGTTTATACTATACAACTACCTTTAAAAAAAATGTGATTTTTAGTTCTTTACCTTAGACAAATATAGTGATTAATGATCCTTAAAATTTTTTAATCGACAATAGTTGATTTGAGTAACATAATCTTCTTGATAAGAAAGCTTCTTTTGTTGAATTCTGCTTATGAAAGTACCTTTAGTAATGTTGTTTATGAAAACCCTAATCGAGGAGAAGAAGAAGTGATGTGCCATTTCTTTGTTTCCAACTATGAAAACGTTAAATCGTCGAGAAACAAATATGAGAGTATGGAGTGTTGTCTCAGTTGGAGAGATCACCTAGGAGGAATACGGTTACATTTTAGCTACCACTAAAACACGTGGAACTCATGGTATAACATTGTTCGTTTTTGGTTTTTTCATTATTCGAGTTTCTTTCTTATTATCATGTATTACATTTCAAAATATTTTCTAGTTTAGCGAAGTTGTTGTCAAATAGTGTAATTTTACATCAATTTTACGCTGAAAATATAACAAATTTAGGGAATTCATTGTTTTGAAGTATTTTGGTTACTATTTTAAACATACTTGTTTATTTCTTTGTATATAGAGCATAGTGTTGGAGCTAGGGTGGTAAGCAACATTCATTTCACTGATGGCTAATCTCGGTGTTTAATAAAACTGAGGAGATTTTAAAAAGTGATCATAATTTTGATGCAGCAATGAGGAAACCAAAAATGATCATCTTACGTTGAGTTCATGTGAAAAAATGTAGCAAATAATGCACATTCTCTGGATGATGCTTTCTTCATATCATGGGTTCTCATGGTTCTTTTGAAAAGCATTGTACGTCAATAATCAGCTTCTCCTATTATAGCCACCTTTTTTAAGGGGTTCACCATTCCCTTTTGATAGGTTTTGTGAGTTAATCAGTTTGATGTTGAAACTTGAGGTGCAAATTTTACCGTTGTTATATGAGTGCAATTTGTCAACATTGTTTCATTTTGGCTTGGAAGTTTTGAGGAAATTACCTTTTGGAATTTTTGTTTCATGGTATTTGCAGTAGGGGTACAACCTTTGCATGAATTTTTTGAGTCATCAATGTTTGTTTTATTGCTTCATTGCATACATGTGTATCGGGCCGACTTTGTTGCCTTTGAAAAATTCTTCTAAATTCTTGTACATTTTGTTGTATTTGCTATGTGTGTGGTCACACTTGCTTTTTCTTTGCTTTAGTTGCAATTCAAGTACCTTTCCAATTTTATTAAACACTCATATTACCAAATGAAATGAATGAAGTCATGTATACCTAATATAATTTTTGAAAAAAAAAAACAAAATGAAATCATCTAAATTAAGTACAACTTCATAAATTTAATTATATCATCTTAATGTTTCAGGTACTTTTTCTTGATTTAATTCTTCGTACAATTGATGTTCTTTTTGTTTTGGATGATCATTCTTAGAAAATTTTTGCTCAAGTTTAAAGTTGTTCCAACTAATATGTGATCGAATTAAGTTTTCAGATAAAGTTGAGATACATTGTATCGTTAACATATTTAAATATTGATACATCTTTCACTACATCAACTTTTCATATCAATAATATGATTTTTACACATATGAAGTTAAAAAAATTATATCACATAACTAATGTAACTATCTAAAAAAGTCTCCAAAAAAGTGTCATTTTCTTTCTTCCAAGATGCATGCCAAGCTTTTATAGTTTTGAACTACGAACTTTTCTCACTCTATAAGTGGATACTATTGATGAAAAATTAAAAATTTTGTTAATATTTCATTTTGGGTGAGAATTAAGTTATTGTTGTTTGTGATACAATAAACTTCATTCTGTCCGTACTTTAATAAAACAAAGTTTTCCTCTTTTATTACATAGGGCCTTTCCCCTTTATAGATAAATTCACATTCAGTTGAGTTAAAAGTTTCATAATGTAATCAACTTAATCAAGTTATCCAAACTTTTGTTATTGATGAATTTTGTGATTAAGAACTCAAGAGTCTAACAATTTTTCACTTTTTTTTCATCAATTCTAATTATTTGATAACATTTTTTAGATCAATTTATGGTAATAACAAATTTTTAAGTTTTGACAAGGAAATAAAATTATCTAACTAACTAAATCTGGTGAATGATTGATATCTTTTATAAGTTGGGAACTATGGTGATATTTTACTAATGATTTATCCTCACATTCTCTTTTCCTCCATAATTTTGTAATTTTCCAAGCTTTGTCTTGTTTTGTTCCATCTTTAGTTTACTACTCTCCTAAACAGAGAATGAATATCAAATTCTTGTGGTGATTTATCTTTTATTCTATTATTGTTAAAGGTTATAAGCATTTTAGTTTTTTTTTAATTTTGACAGTGTGCATTTTGATATACTCATAGATTTCGGCTTTTTGGAACATATGCTAGTTTACTATAGAAATTCTTAGTCAAATAAGTTATTTTCCATTATTTATACAATGGATAAATGTTAGAATAGGTGCAAGTAAAACTTTGGTTGGTTTCAATCATGGTTAGTATAATGTAAAATTAACTTTTTTTTCCACAATTTACACTGTCATCTTAAAGTTAATTGGAATGTGTAAAACACCTTGTCCAAACGGTCATGTACACATATTTTGGATATTTAGTATATTTTTTTCTAAAGAGTCAAACTCATTTGTAGTCATAGTTTTCCTTTGTTGTTTTAGAGCAATGCTTGCAAATGCTTTTGATGATAAGTTCAAGAAACAGCTTCTGGAGTTACATGAAAGATTTCTTTTTTATTTAGTTTTTCTATGATTCAATTAAAAAATTTATTGTCCTTGTCCTTGATACAAGGAGTTGGAAGTTGGCTGATAGGAATGTCACAAGCACTGTGTAAAGCCTTGACAAAGGATTTCGTCCAGGGTAAGGAAGAACAGTCTTAAGCGTAAGCACGATTAGAATTATTGGATCAAGATGACTCAATGGTAAGGTGAAATTGGCCATGAATCACAAATTGATTCTTTCAGTTGGTTTCTTAACTTGAATGTTGAACAAACTGATAACAGAATCGCATTTAAAACCATTCTCGTACACTAGTCCCACATTAGGACACGGTTTGAACAGTGAATAAGCGCAAGGGATCAAGTTACAAACAACAGTGATAAGTCAACTTCTCAGATAAATAATGAAAAATAAGACGCGTCAATTAATACCCACATGTCAGAAGCCCAAACTATAAAATTCAGACAAAATGGCATAAGCAGCATATATCGTCTGAAAACAGTCATTTCAACTTAAGTCTGTCCGGGCGACAAGTAAAACAAGAAAGAAAAAATGTGGATGTTCAATGCTTGTATGCTAAAAAATAAAACATAATATCCAAGAAATGCGTCCCGTCTTCTAGTACCTGCACTAGATAAAGGTAATGTAACTTCTCTAGTCCATAATATGGCCATTGCATGTATGAATTCAAGGTATGCGGGTCTCAATCTCATGCTGAAAGTGAAAAGAAAAAGTAGCCATATCAATAGTTTGTTTTCATAAAATGGAGTGTGATTCGTCGATTTTCTATCAAATTCTTCTTCGAATTTACACAGGCAGTACAAATATAGAACACCCAGTACCACAAGGAAACTAGTATGCTATAATGTTTTTGGTGTTAACCAATTACTTCCCCACTCATAAATGCCTAATTTCCGTAATATTTCATATTAAAATATAGACACTTATGAGTATTAATTGTTAATTTACATATAAAATAATCTCTAATTTATGAATTTATACCTTTTTACATTTTTAATGATCTTTAATTGAATAAGATATTCTTAAATTTGGTGTTAATTGCAGGTTTTATGGAAGAATGGAGATTTAGACTAAAGAATAATGATATATGCTAAAAGAAGAAAGTTGAAAGGCCCAGATATATGTTAAAAGGAGAAAGCTAAAAGGCCCAGATCGAGAGAAAAGTTCAACTCAACAACAAGAATGTGTCAGATTAATTGAACTATTTTTATGTTTTTATTATTAAGCCCATAAGTGTGACCCAAGAAGTCACTCAATCTTAGCAAATTAGGTTAAATAGGGGACTAGAGGCATTTCAGTTCTTGATTTATTATTAGTATTGTTGTTTTACTTTTAATTTTCCGTGACAAATTGAAAATCTTAAATCTGACTGGAAAGTATTTTTAGGGTTCTGACATAAACAACAATATTTAACATATTTGAGTGCTAGGAATAGACTTGAAATGTTAATTGCTATTAACGTCTGAGCTTCGTTCTGAGTTGTTCTTATAATTATGCGAGGGATCGATAATTAGGAAACATTCTTAAGGATTTTATATGCGAGAAATCGATACAAAAGATTTTTATACGAGTATCAATTTCAATCGAAGAACTTAATATTGACATACTAATCAAAATACATGAGAGTGAGACAGATGAAACTTAATCTTCATTTTTCCAATTGATGCAATTATTCTTTGATTTGTTTTCTTGTTAATTCTTGCCATTATAACAACTTTCAATACACTTTTATTATTTTGTTTTATATTTAGCGATTATTGTAATTGATAATTCACTATTCCTTGTGGATCGATATCCATCCTTAGAGACAATTATTACTTCTGACAATGCGGTATACTTGCGGTAAAAAATCATCACCCACCCCACAATGTAAACGAAATTTCGATGCCATTAGGACCAAAGATAAATTTCAAAACCTGATACTGTTTTGCTCCATTTAACAGATGCATAGTTATTCTAGTAAAGAAAAATGAGCGAACAAATACAAGAATAGAAAGGGTTTTGAGACACCAACCTTCGCTACCTTTCCTGGCAAAGATCAAGGACTTAAGGTCATGAAAATATCTATAATCTGCTTCATGGATCAGTTCGAAAATTTGAGTTATCATTATTCAGTGGAGTGAAACAGAAAAGGGTAAACGAAAAAATGTGATACGCTAAAAAAATCAGCTGGCTAAATTCTCTCGTGTGAGAAAAAACACTGAACTCTAAAAATGACTACGGTAAACATTATAGCAGTTTACATGGATTCTTCTGGGTTGAAAGTATTCTCTTTGAAGCTCTTACTCAACCAGATAGCTGTTTCCCTTGGGGAAACCTTTCCAGGCCCAAATGGTTTCAATAGAACCCCAAGTTCATCATACCTTGCCTGCTGTAGCAATCTTGCACTAAATTCAAGCAACCCTTCTAAAGCTTCAGCCCTTTGTTGGAATGATGACGGGTCAAATTGTCGACGGCGCAAGTCAGAAGATGTGTGGCTTGAAGCACCTGCTGTTGCATTTTGATCAGAGGAACCACTTTTATCCTCATCAATTTCCTTTAACACGCTCTGCTTGATTCCCTGCCAAGAATCAGTACAGTCAGGTCTGTTTGAGGCTCTATCATGTACCTCTACCGTGCATTTGTCTATCACAGTCGAATGGTTGCCACTGGATGGGAGGCCTGAGGAACCTTGAGCAAAGGATGATGTTCTATTGTTGGGGAACAAAGAATCCACATATGAAGTTAACGGGAATTCAGCCATCTTATCAATTCGTGGAGAATTGACTGAGATATCAGGTGAAGACACGTGACTAATAATAGTGGCATTGGGCCCGCAAGGAGGCTGCCGAATACCACCTCTTGTTGGCAATGGAAATGATGCTCTTCGGTTAGTATTAGCAGATTTTGTGGTACTGTGTGAAAGGGGCATCTGCAATCAAACTTTAGCAAGTCAGCCATGTAATTTATTTTTTTGGTGACTTACCTTGAGGCTTGACCACAAATTATTTTTCTAGTTACTTTTGCTCTCATTTTTTTTTTTTTTTCAAATATAAATGGTACTACATTTACTTGACAGGGAAGTTAGGTGTAAAAGTAGTACCTTGATTAAACCTGTACCTTAGCTATATAAGCTAAAGATCTTATAAAAATAAATAATGACAAGAAGGGAGGTTTCTATACTGAGTAAATAAGAAGAGTTTATTGTAATACTTCAAACTAGGAGAAAGGTTATAGTCAATTGACTACTTGTTAGTGTAGTTCAATACAACCACCCCTTTCTTTAGAAAAATACCTATTCAGACCCAGGAGTTGTCAACTGTGTAACTAAATATTTAACAAAACCACAGACATGACATGCTTGACTCTTTTATGACTAAACCATGTGACAAACATCCTATAACCCCCAACCCAAAGAAAAAGAAGCCAAAGTCATGAGAAAACATAATGAATTTACAACTTTCCTTACCACCTTATGATTCTTCGAGGATTTCATAGTTTTCTTGCTGGCAGCAGAGACTTTGGAGGAAGTGAATCTTGGAGTCTTAGCAATGCTAGAAGTTCTGGAGACAGCAGGCTTCCGGATTGATTTCACTTCATGGCTATCTCCAATACGTAGTTCTGCTAATCTTTGATTCAAATGGTCAGGAGTACAATCTATTTCAAGAGTAGAGCACACAGAATCTTGATCAGCTCCGGATACACTAGGATTTAGAGTCCGATCATTTCTGAAAGAATGTCGCTTATCCCTATACATAGAAACAGGGTCATCTTCGGGCACCAAAAATCTGGTTTTCTTCAAGTACTTCGATTCTGGCCAATGAACTGGCAATGTGCTTCGCCTGGGGCTATTGATTTTGAGATGGACCTTAAGAACGTAAGGTTGAAGATGTGGATGTCCAAGCAGCTCTGTAGCCTACCACCACAAGTACATCTCAAATAAGAAAAAGGTCCATGTGACAGATTAGATTTGAATTTCAGATGGGTAGAGCACATAGAAGTATAGCTGCCCACACAAGGCCACAACCACAGGTCATGGTGAATAGAAGCAGATACCAGACAAGGACATATATGGAGACAAAGGATTAATGACTTAGACAAGACCGTCATGCAAAATGAATAACATTGCCCACCACTGACAAGAATCATTACTGCCATGTAGGTGGCAGTGGCACCACCATCACCTAAATCATGGTTTCTAAAGGCAGAAATTTGAATTTTTAGCTTTTAATTTAAAATTTTCTTCACCTGTTTATAAAATTCTTGAAATAGGTGTTATTATTTTGTTGTACAGCTCTTATAGAAGTTGTTCATGGGTGTACCTAGCTTTAGGTTAAGGAACATAGGTTGTAGCCTTCCGCTGAGATGAAACTCACTGATTTTTGGCGATCTCTAAATTCAAGTTAGTATCAGAATTTGCTCTAACAAGATTTGTTATACCTATCACACTCAAAATGCCTAATCCTCAACATGAGAGGTGCTAGAAATATAGCCAAATTATAATATATATATATATATATATATATATATATATAATGAGTGCAAAACTCGTCTTGCAAGTCAATTTCATAGAGTTGAATTAAACATTAATCCATTTTCTATGAAAAAGAACAAAATCTAACTGATGGAGTTCTGGATGATAAGAAGGGTGCAGCCACACATTAATATCAATTTTCAATTTCATATCTTCAGTCAAGCAGTCATCATTAATATGCCCCAAAAAATCATATTGATCAGTGTAGATATATTTATTTGCAAATTTTAGTATAATCTTTTCAGTTTCAAAAATATTTTCCTTCTCAACTCAATACTTTGCCTATCATATTCTTGTGCCTTTAACTGATGCAATGTAGTACTACAAAGATTTCTCCAGTACCAAACAGGGTTTGTTCATATAAAAGAATGAAAGGCCAAAGTAAAAATCACATCAAAAATTTGAAGTAAAATCTATCATCAACGCAAGTCATCTCCAACCAGGCAAGCCTAATCCAATCCTGACAATCCATTTAGGGTGGAGAAAACGCAGTTTAATTGATGGAAACTGGAATACCTATCATGGGCAATGACATCTTAAATCCAACAAATTTGAGAAATGTTCATTGAATCATAACGGAAATAAAATACGGTGCTTGATGTAGCAGCCATAATTTTCAATGAAATATTCTAGGTAAGATAATATTACATTGCAATATTTATTCAATCACAACAGAAATGAGATACGTGCTAGATTCAGGAGAAAAAAATTCATTAAATTATTCTAGGTCAGAGGATAATATTACATACACTGGGCCTAAGCTCTGGATTTTTCCGCAGCATACTTTTAACAAGGCCTCGACTGCCAAAACAATGACAAATATGACTAGATCAATCATCAATCATATAGTCCATAATATTATAATTGATCACATAAATTAACAAAAAAAAACTTACTCTGAATTATCTTTAGGCTAAACCACACCTTATGTTTGGAAAACTTTAGGCACTTGGTTTGTCAAGTGTTAAATTTAACAGCGTAAAACATGACAATGCAATTTGCAAAATGGAAGGATTAATTAACTTTATGATGGAAGACAATAGGCTTACAATGAACTAGAATATTTTGTAGGCAGTGGAGCCACTATCGATTTATTAATCTTGTTAATCAATGCCTGTATATCCTGCTCAAAGAAATTGAAAGGTAATTAGGTAATTTAAGAAAAGTTCACAGAAAAAATATGAAAACAGTAAATATACAGTGAATCTGATTCTATAAACAGGTATTATGCAGCTAAATAAGTGCTGGTGATGATATATTGTAAAATTGAAGTTATAAAAAATAATATAACAACAGCGAGTTCAAAACATAATAAATTGGGATACAAAGATAATGTAAATTAACAAGATTTTAGTCTACCAATAAATGTCCAAATATGGTAGTTTGATGTCAAATTATTGACAGATATTTGTCAGATTGATGCTATACTGATATTTGATCATTGATTAATGTATTTCATACATGGCAAAAAGAAAAAATACAGAAATGAAAATTTTTAAGAAAAGAAACTTACAAATGCTTTGAATGCAGGCTTATGCGCTGTCATTTCATATATACAGCATCCTGGATTATCAATTTCAGAGATTATAGAATAAACCCATATCAGAAAAGGTACAAAGAATAAAACCATAACACTAGCACTTACCCAAGGACCAAATATCTGATTTAGAACCATAAGGTATATCAGCAAGGAGCTCAGGGCACATGTAGCTAGGAGTTCCCACAACCTATATTACAAGACAACCAATGGTTGATTATTACAAGTCGTGTTAAATTTATAATAAACAAAATCAATTCAAATTTGAATGTCTTACAGAGGAAGCGAGATCATCAGAAGTCAACATTTTGGCAAGTCCAAAATCACCTGCATTATCGTTGATAACTAGTGAACAAAATTTCAATCATCTCTAAGCCTTACTTAAAGGAACTGCAGAATAACTTACCAAGCCGTATGTCATGATCTTTTGTCAAGAAGATATTTGAACACTGATGGAATCATGTGCTTTTTTCATTAGTGTATAGCTCAGTATAAATTAGACAGAAATAAAATATTACTAATTTACTGTTATGATAATATACTATCATATACAAAGAAAAATCTGTCACTAACCTTCACATCACGGTGAAGAATGTGGTTCATGTGCAAGTATTCAAGAGCCATAAGAAGTTGAACGAGCCACTTACAAAGTTTCTGCAAGCAAATGGTCGTTTAAAGATTTTAGATGCAAAAAATTTAAATGTCACCCTTATCCTAGTCCAATAGAAAGGAATATAAATTTCTGATAGGAGAAAAAAAACAACCTCCTCAGGAAACAGGACACCATTAGCTTTCTTTATAGCTTCCGCCCTGCATTACATCAATGGCATGTTTTGAAAAACATTCATGCTCCAGTTTACAAGAGTTGAGAGAAAATAGAACTATGAATTGTATGCTAGAAGTTGGAGAAACGAGACTTACATATCTCCTCCCTCACAATAACCTATAATGATGCAGACATAGCAACCCTGAGAAGGAAGGAGCCAAAATAGATCAAAACTTAAAACAAAGTCGGAGTTTTATGATGCATATACCAAGAGATTTCCTAGCAATCCTACAATTCAAGCTTATTTTAGGCAAGCAGCAAGTAGAAGCCATTCTTCTAATTAACTGAAGAGAGGTAAAAATTAAGAAGCAAAATACCTTTTCAACCCATGAATCTTTGTACTCCACAATGAATGGGTTTCTTAATTTAGAGATGAGCTCCATCTATACAGACCAGAAGCTAGAAATGTTAGTTACGCGATTTAAACAATGCAATCCACACATAATTTCACGTCAACATTTGAGAGTTGCTACTACTTTAACTACCTAATATTCATATTGAGGCCTGAAACTTGTCTTAAGGCCCATTAGCAAATGACACTTCTCTAGAACCAGAAAACAAACAATGCAACATGCAAGGGGAAATATTTTAGAAAAAGTCACAAGATAAGTATTGTGTTCTATTTAAACTGATATTTGAAGCACCAACCTCCAGGTGTGCAGATCTGCGAGAGCGCTCGGTTTGACGAGCAAGGCGAATCTTCTTCAACACATATCTATATAATCAAAAGACATAAGTGCAAAAGCATTACCAATAATGAATTTATGGAATTGCAAACATTCTAGTTTAAACATTTAAGTACACAATTGAAAAGAAACAGACGAGAATAAATAAATAAATAAATAGAGAGGTCAGGTAGGTTCGTTTCTCACTGTTTCTTTTCATGCTTATGTCTCACAAGAAGCGCAGAACCAAAAGCACCTTTTCCAATTTGCTCAAGTATTTCATACTGCTCCATGTCATCAATTATGAGAATTCCCACCCCTGGGTACATTCCAAGTCAAACACATTGAATCCTTACAGAAAGGTTAGACGACAAAATAATGGAGGGCAGGTAAATAATTAAACCATATTTGAAAGTTACAGAGACAATTATTGTACTGTGTGACTAAGAAGGGAAACTACACTAGCAGCGAAGTTACTCAAGAATTGCATATGCTTACAAGTTAACCTTTTCCCTTTATCCCTTTTCAATGTAGAATAGGAAAAGTACAACGAAATACAACGGTGATTATTACGCAAAAAAAGAAACCAACAAATATAATCGATAATCAAAAGAAAACAAGAAAAGGAAATAAAGGTAGTCAAAAACTGGGTCCAGCAATGCTCGTTAAATACAGAATACAGAACAAGAAGATCACGCGGTTAAAGAGAAATAAATAACCCTGGATCACACTAAATTAAGTACCAAAGATGAATAATCATGGAGTTAATTACTTGACAAATAGGTTTCACCACGAAAATAATTCACGTAAAGAGTTAGTGTGTTTCTATTTACTCGAGAAACCTAGAGAAATAGAAACTGTAAAAGATGAATAATCAGGGAGTAATTACTTGACAGATATGTTTCACCACAAAAATGATTCACGTAAAGAGTTAGTGTGTTTCTATTTACTGGCGAGAAACCTAGAGAAATAGAAACTGTGCACAATGTTTTGTTCATTCAACCAGCAGGAGGCGCAATCCATGCTTGGCTACTCGAAGCAGCAACAACTACTGAGATCACTACGGATAATTAATTATTTGCTCGTTTACCTACATTTCATGAAAGTAAAAGTCTCTAGAATAATTAAGCAGTAACAGAAACATTAAGTCAAAAAGAAGACGAATCAGAGCTAACGTAGTGAAATGCAGAAGGAAAAAATAGCATCGAAGTGAATGTGAACAGTGCAAACGAAGAAAACAGAGAGAAATCTAAAGTGGAAGCAGGACGGTAAAATAAGAAGGCGAGTGAAGAGAGAGCAGGGAGAAAAGTTAAATCAGGTGGAGAAATGAGAGGAAAAGGCATTATGCACCTGAGTTGAGTGAGTCGGTGGGTGCGAGAAGCAAGGTGAAGCTAAACGGATCGAAGGGATCGAAAATGCAGAAGGAAGAGGAGTCAAAATGCGAAGTGGAGCATTGGCAGGGGAGGTGCAAAACGACACCGTTGTTCGGGAAGAAGAAGCAGTAGACGAAGTTGCAGAAGAAGCTCTTTCGCCATTCTGGTTCAGCGAGAGAAAAGGACAAATCCAGAGAGAGATTGCATTGTAGTATTATTATTTATTAAACAACTTGGTTGAGAGAGAGAGAAATGAGGCTAAAACCAGTGTCTCGTGAGGGTGAGGGTGAGATTTTACTTTGACAGATGCAGGAGAGAGAAGATAGTAATGGAAGTGAGTGAAGGAGGGAAGTGATAGGTGAAGTTAAAACTACACTCATATTATTTATTATTATTATTTCCCTGATAAACAAAATGAGTGTAATTATTAGGACGCTCTTGTTTCCCGTTTTGTGAAAAGAAGCAGAGACAGAGGGAAAAGTGAAGGACTGGAAGGTGGGTTGTCTGTTGTCTCACACCCTGCTCAATAGTAATCTCTTCACCACCGCTTTATTGCCTTTAGTTTCCCATAAATCTAACCAATATCTCAAATATAATCCCATTTAAAGATAAAAATCAAAATAAATTATAAAACTCTTGGAATCTATAAAGTATAATAAAATTATATAGTTGTCTCTTAAGAGGATTCGGCTCCTACCAACACTGATGCACGTTCTTAAAAAAATGCATCTTAGAGACAAATAAAAATTATAAACTATAATTAACAAACTAAGAAACTCTATTTGATCTCTGATTAAGATTAAAATATTTAATCATGAAAGAGTGGTGTCACACTAACACGTGATATTTTGTGTTCAAACTTTATTGCGTTATTTTTTTTCTTCTTACTTTTAATTTCTCTTTCTCTCATGTTAGTTTACTCCAAGTTAGTTTTGTGGTTTTCAGAATATTACCCAATGAAATTTGATATGCTCACGAGATGAGTTAATGTGGCAGCGATTATACTTTTTATATGGCGTATACGATGGTGTCAGATCAGTTATCTCACGTCTTCTCTTCAGATTATTTCCATAATAAAAACATTTTCCGGTGTTTTTAGATTGTTTTCCCTCGTAATTTTTAGGTTAACTAATCATTTTAAGTTAAGCTTTTTTATTAAATTCAATTTTATCTTTTTAAAGTAATTTACCATTTTTACACTTTAAAATGAGCGACAAAGATTCAAACGAGAATTTAAAATTAATTTTGTTACAAATTTTAACATTACACATATGAAAGGTCACCATTAAATAATATAATTTTTTAAATTTGACAATGATTATTTTTATTCAACACTAAAAAAATTCAAAAATAAAAGTTTAAAAAAATATTATTTTTCTAATTTCTCTCGTTTATCGACTATTATAATTATATTGTGTCTATTTTTAATGTACAACCTTTTTATCATATTTTTGTTTTAGTTTTTTTTTTTCAAGTTAACGGTTCCAAAATTTGTTCTCTAAATGTGAGGATGATGTTAAAGTCACTAATTTTTAATTTGAGAATAAAAATTATATTTTATGTTTGTTTGAGACTTTACTTATAGTTATAAATATTGGTTTCTTTTGTTGAACTCTACATTCTTTAAAACTAAACACCATATTGTTTTTACTTATCATTCATCTTTTATTTTGCTTGACATCAAGCACTACAATGTTATTTTGTTAGTTAATACTTTTTATAGATTGTTAAATCTAGAGAATACATAAATTTTTAGAATGATTTTTGGTGTTCTACTAAGTGCTTTCCTATTTTTATACGTGTTCAAACTATTTTTATACGTGTTCAATTTGAGTAGAGGATCAAAGCTTTATGCTTATGTAACTTAGAGTGTAAGGGTAGTTATTTGAATTTATCTCCTTCTTTAGCCAATCTAAACATCAGATTGCTCCTATTTATCATTTTTTTTTCTATTTTGTCTGACATCAAGCACTACAATGATATTTTGTTAGTTAATACTTTCTGGACTATTAGATCTAGAGAGTACATAAATTTTTAGAATGATTTTTTATGTTCTACTAGGTGCTTTTCTATTTTTATACATGTTCAATTTGAGGAGATGGTCAAAGCTTATGCTTGTGTAGCTTAGGGTGGAATGGTAGTTCTTTGAATTTATCTCCTTCTTTATACAATCTTCTTGAGATTGCAAAACATGGTTGTTATTCAATATGAAGACATCCCTAATTGGATGCCTAAAGATTCAAGAGTCATGTCCCATAAATCTACTAGGAAGTTCTTTTCTTTAGGTAAAGATTCTTTTGATTGGGGGAAGGTGATTTGATTTTCTTCCATTTCCTCGTCTAACTCTCTTGTCCTTTGGAAACTCATACTCAAAAGACTTCCTTCTGATAAAGAGGTTCAATGTAAGATGTTGTTTTATGTTTTATGTGTTATGGATGCAAAAAAGCAGGAAGACTCTATTCATTGTCTATTCCTTGAATGTTTTATTGCTTTACATATATGGTATTGGTTATATCATATTTTTTGAATTTATCTTTCACTTTTACCTTTAACTGACTCTTTTTTATTAAGTTTAAATTTGTTGGAAGTCCTTTGTTAAAACATATTAGGCTTGTAGTTGGTACTTTCTCTATTTGGACTATGTGAAGGATGAGGAATTTTGAAAGGTTTCAACAAAGTATTTATATAAATTATGTTATTCACACTATTAAAAGCTTAATTAGGATGACAGATAATGCTTTTCATAAATCTACGCATAATAACAATGTTGACTTTTTTGTGATAAATTTTTTTTGGCATTAACACTTGTCCTGAGAAGTCTTCTAACCCCATTCAGGTTCTTTAGAGTTGCCCTAATGGACTAAGATTAATAATGATGGTACTTTTTGTGGTTATCTTGGTCTTGCTACTTATGCTAGTATTTTTAGAGGGAATCATAGTGAATATATTAACAACTTTTTCTTTTATGGGTGTAAAGATTTTTATTTGAGATCATGGGGGGTTATTATGACTATTGAGAGTGATAATTTTATTGGTTATAGACATGTTTAGCTATAAAGTGATTCTTATTTACTTTGTCTTCATTTTTCTTCCCTCCAAATTGTTCCTTGGATGCTTAGAGGATGTTGGAGAAAAATATTTAGAGATGTGTAGAAATATGGACTTGAAAATCTCTCATATTTTCAGGAAAGAAATCATTCTGCTGATAAGTTGGCTTCCATTAGTCTTGAAAATAAGTGAGATTACAAGTGGCATAGTTTTTTGCCTACAAAAATTATTTTAGACTTCTTTCCTAATACATTTCAACTCCCAATGTTTCATTTAGTTTAAATTTTTTCCTAAGAGTGTTTTGTATCCTTTTCACATTGGTTTGGTCCCTTCATGTTTTGTACTTATCTTTTTTATTTTTTTTTATAAAATCTTTCATATGATAGCTGATAATTATCAATTTTTGAAGTGTTAGTCTAGCCAATATGTCGAATTTAATAATGATGTCTAACATGAGTTCTATAAAAAAGGTTTATATGAAGTTTTTTCAAATATAAAAGACTAAATTGAATATAATAAAAAGTTAAGAACTAAATTAATAATTTAGCTTATGTTTTAATTTATTAACTATTTTGTTTTCAAACAAAATTTTCTCCAAATATAACTTTATTTAAGAATTTTTTAAATATAAAACGTTCTAAACTTATTTAAAAATAAAATTACCCAAATAAAAAAATTAAATTAAATATATAATAATTTTTCATAATGTAAATCTGTAAAAAATAGAAAAAGCATGATAATGAAGATAAGTAAATGAATAAAAATATGTAAAGAATAATAAAGTAAATTTTACTATTTTACAAAATTATTTCTTCTTCTTACTTTATTTCCATCAAATACATACGCATTATTTATCTTTTCATATTCACTCAACCAAAACAAGGCATTCATAAATTTAAGACCTAAAAAAATAATTTTTAAAAGGATTTTTTTTTTAAAATAAATAAAGGATATTTTATTTAAAATATTATATGTTTGGATTGATTTAATTTTTAATAATTTAAAGTGTGTTATTTACCTTTTCAATTTAATCAGAATTCAAAAAACAAATTCTATCTTATTTTTCAAATTAAAAGAATATTGATTTCAGTTGAGCCAAGAATAATTATAGTGAGCCTAAAATTATTCTATATTAGTTATGGAAGAAGGTGTTATCATAAAATACGATAATATTGATCAAGTGACCATTAACTATAATTTTTTCCATATGAACACTCCTTACAAATCAGAAATTATATATTTGCTTCCATCTTAATAGACTAAGAGGTGAGAGCAATTATTTTAAGTTACGTAATATTTATTTATTTTTTGAAGTAGAAAGTATAATTTTAATATAAGGATATTCATACTTTTATTGAGAAATGTTTAAGTAAATTTAATCTTTTGAAGTAAACAAGCTTTTGGTAGTTTCATATCAATACTTTAAAGATTTTTTTCACAAGTGTGTGAGTGGTTTTGGATTGAAAATTGTATCTTAATCTTTCATATAAATTTGTTTATAACTTATTACTACAAGAAAATCATTAAATAGAAACCAATTTTAGAGACAAAAAATAATTAGTTGCAATATTGACAAAACTAGATACCATTTTAGATACTTAAAAAAATTATTGGTTTCTAAATTAGTTTCTATTATTGATAATAATTTCTAAATTGGTATCTAATTAGCTACCAAGTTTTTTTGCAACCAAATTTAAAATCTAAATAATTGGTAGTTAAAACCTTTGTAGCTAATTAGATACCAATTTAGAAACTATTTATCAATAATAGAAATTAATTTAGAAACCAATAATTTTTTTAATCTTTAAAATGATCTCTAATTTAGTCAATATAGCAACTAATTATTTTTTGTCTCTAAATTTAGTTTATATTTAATGATTTTCTTGACATTTCTCCTTAAAAGAACCCAACAAGTGGTATCAAAGTTGTTAGCTTGTTTTGGTGACTGACTCAAGAAAGTACGATATGGAGTGACTGATGAATTCAATAGATTTGTAAATTTCTTATATCGAAAGTCTTCCTTAGAATAGTTTTAGCCAATCATGTTCCCTTATGATAAACAATAGTACAATTAAAGGTCATTATTGAGTTACTCGTAATTAAGAAATGTTTCCACTCAAATGAAAGTGTACCAATATAAGAGGGACTCGCACTTGAGGAAGAGCTTCTTAAATCCAAGTGTGAGTTAAAGTTAGGTAGAAATAGGCAAAAAGAGCAACATTAAAAAAAAAAAAAAAAGACATACATCTATTATCTTAAGGATATAGGTTGTAAATGGAATTTTGGTATCTTATATAGGTTTGTTCATTAGTCATTAATATTGAATCTTCATGATGTCTCCCCTTAAAGAACTCACGAGTGGAAATTCAACACCAATAAATAATTGGTTACAAGGAAGAAGGGCATTAAGAATATATGAGAAATATATCTTATGGGGTTTTTGAATTCCTTTTTGCCAAACCTATATATTATTTGCTTCAAGTTAATGTCCCTTATAAGGTTTTTATGCTAGAATTAATGTACCATTATAACCTATAATTAGGGATTTTATCAAATTTTAAATAATTATTAATCTTTTTTAAAATTGAAAACTTCAATCAATTGTGACCTTTCAACCTCTTGTTTGTAAAAAAGATTAGTTGGATAAGGTAGTAATACATAAATCTTTAAGTTTTGAGCCTAGTTAGGCAAGAGACTTAAGTCGATATCTTTCGATTGTGCTAAATATGAAACATATCTTATTGTTAATGTAAAATCATCTCCATTGCAAGAGTCATCATATAAGGTTTAAATTTACTTTTTGTGAGTTTCACTTAAGATCTCCTTACAACTTTTTTTTTAATGCAAGAATTGTTGGGTATGAAGCCAGGATCAATTGGGCTGGGTTGAGTAGACACTATGTTTTAGTGATTGGGCTTAATCATTGTGTCTCCTTTATTATCTCTATTTATCTCTATTTAAAGAGATCATTGTACTTGTAATTGGTGTGCAACAGGACAGAATGAAAACCTAATAGTTGCCCGTGTGGATGTAGGTTGCAGTTGGCGACCGAACCACGTTAAATCCTGTGTCGTTTATTTTCTTGCATTGATTCGTGATTATGTGTGTTGCTTCCGCGTGCGTGTTTTTCCCATCAAGTGGTATCAGAGCTTGGTTCGTTTTCACACTAGAGATCCGATCAGCAGAAATTATTCGACGAGACGTGAAAATTGCGGCTAGTGTTTCGCAGAGGCGGCAGCAGCGTCCCAAAGCTAGGGTTTCGCAGAGGCGGCAGTAGCGTTTCAAAGCTAGGGTTTCGCAGGGACTGCAGTGGCATCCCAAAGCTAGGGTTTCGCAGAGGCGGTAGCAGCATCCCAAACCTAAGGTTTTTTGCAGGGGCTGCAACGGTGTCCCAAAGCTAGGGTTTTGTAGGGGCTGCAGCGGCGTCCCAAAGCTAGGGTTTTGTAGGGACGACAGCGGCATCCCAAAGTTAAGGTTTCGCAGGGGTGGGGGCGGGTCGCGTTTTCACGGTGAATAGGTGCAGGTGCTTGCGATGAACGAGACAGCACGGAGGTGCAGTGCGATGGCAGTGACGGAAGACGCAGGGTGGCGCGTGCTTTTTTCTGCTGGTGCAGCAGTGACGGTGCGGTGCTAGGCGCGGGGTGTGGCTGTTTTTCGCTACGGCACGGAGTATGACAGAGCACATCAATAAAATAAATTCTATCTTAGCCAGACTTATGTCAATGGGCATTAAGTTCGATGATGAAGTTCAAGCTTTACTATTGTTATTGTTTTTTCCTGACAGTTGGTTCAGAACGGTTACAGCAGTTACCAGTTCAGCGGGACCCGATGGGTTCACTTTTGAGAAGATTCGTGATCTCATTCTTGGCGAGGATGTTCGAAGAAGGAGTTATGGGGAATTATCTAGTGAATCGCTATATGTCGTTAGAGGTAAGAAAGATATCAGAGATAGTGGGAGCAAGAACAAAAGAAGGAGTCAATCAAAGACTCGGGATGGCTCAAGTGTAACATGTTGGAACTGCGAGGAGGTGGGGCATTTTAGGAATCAATGCCCAAAAAGATAAACAAAGTCCGGTTCACAGAATCTCGTGGGCAGAAGAGGGTTGTCTTTACAAGAGAGAAACCTAGAGCCACAGGTTAGATTCAGGATGAACGAGCATGGAAAGGTTCAGGTAGACCAGTCAGAGGTACTTATGGCAGTGGGAGCACGGGTCGTGTTTCAGCTAAGGTCCCTAGAAGACAGTGAGTTAGGAGAACCAGTATTCCAACTGTTGAAACACCTTCAGAAAATTTCTTGTTGAGTATGGAGAGTGTTTGTTCTCAGGTTGTTCCAAGATCTGACAGTTCTCGCAAGTGAGAGCCGGTAGGAACAGAGAATGGGTCAGTGACAGTTTCAGTCATGACTGATGTGGCCTTCAAAATGATTAAGAAGGCTAGTGGCAACTAGTGGTGGAACATTGAGTTCCGATGATAGATTACAGAAGTACATGTACACAGTTGAAGCGTAGGTGAACATTGTTCCGTGACTTCAAGTGGGAGATTGTTGGGTATGAAGCCAGGATCAATTGGGCTGGGCTGAGTAGACACTATGTTTTAGTGATTGGGCTTAATCATTGTGTCCCCTTTATTATCTCTATTTATCTCTATTTAAAGAGATCATTGTACTTGTAATTGGTGTGCAACAGGACATAATGAAAACTTAATAGTTGCCCGTGTGGATGTAGGTTGCAGTTGGCGACCGAATCACGTTAAATCCTGTGTCGTTTATTTTCTTGCATTGATTCGTGATTATGTGTGTTGTTTCCGCGTGTGTGTTTTTCCCATCAAGAATCTTATAATACTTACACTTTAATTATTTTTTACTTAATTATTGGTAAAATGATACACTTTTAAGATAGAAAAATACACTTTTATTCTTAAAATCTAAAGTCCTAAATTTCTTAAAATCTAAAGTCCTAAATTTTATGTCATGTCAACAAATTTAAAAGGAAATGTTTTATAAGACTCAAATATTACCCTTATATAATGAAAATGCCCTAAACAATGGATTTGTAGTTAACTATGAAATAATAGTCAAGTTATTTAATTGGGACAATATTCCCTTCTTATTGATGTTGTATGCATAAAAGTTTGGGTGATAGACTTGTATAGTACATATTTTTTCTAAGTGTTAAGCTTAAGATAACAAAATATTTTATTATAAGATATTTTTATGTGATCAAGTTTAATTGTGCCTTAATATTGGATTATTTAATTTGGATTCAACTTATATTTTGATTATATTTTATCTTAAGAAATAAACAAGTTTAGATACAATGTTAGAGAATTGAATACATGAAAAATCAAATGCTATAGAATTGAATGAAATTTGGTTCTAGTAGTTTATTGGAAGGTAAACATCATATTGTTTAATCTTTTGGTGAATATTAATATGATGCTGAATGATAAATTTGGTACATCTAAGAAACAAATTCTTGAAGTTGTGTAATGCATATTGGAAGGAGTAGTCGAGATTAAGCGAGGGAGTTGACTATGTTTTTGTATCAAACAACTAGAATGCTTTTGGTGCATGAATTAAACATGGGTTATTTAATGAAGTGGTTGCAATCGACACAACAAGCTTCTGGTTATGAATTAGAGATTTTATTTAAACTTTTTGTCAAGAGCAAGGTGTGAATATTGTAATTTCAAGTACTTTTGTTGACTTTTCATCAAACGATTTGATGACATTGAAATTTGGTGATTTTTTTTTATCTAATCCAAGGAGGCAAATAATAATGAATTTGTGGAGAATTTTTCTAAGAAGATTTTAGACAAATAATTATACTAAAATTTTGCATAAATTTGTTTAAACAAGTGAATGATGATGTTATCATCTTAATGGTCTGTTTGTTTCTATAGATGTATTGTTCACAAGGAAATAAGTGAGAGTATCAATGGTTTGGTTTTGTAAATAGTAAATATCCTCTTCCCTCAAAATAAAGAGGTGTAGAGAAAAAGTCATGTCAGCATCTCTTATTTCCAAATTTACCCTCATTTATTCTAATATTTCACATGTTTCATTTAAATATATTAGTATTTAAAAAAATTTATTGTATAATATTTAAAATATTTATATATATAATATTTAAAATAAAAAATAAATCATCATAAATTTTTAAGGAAGTTTTAAGTTTGTTTATTATTTTATAAAATATAATTTATGTAAATAATAATAAATTAGTGTAAAAAAATATAGTTAAATAAAATCTTCCAGTTATATATTAGTTATTAGAGTAAATAAGATGATACCTATTTTCAAGTTCTAATCAGATATTTTATTAATATATGGTTAGATTTAGTTTTGTTTAAAGAAAATAATATACTATATCTAATTAACACTGAAAACATTACCTGGGTTTGATCATGGGCATCACCAAAAGGTTATACTAAACATTTTTCATTTTATTTTATACTAAATATTTAATTTATTTAATACAAAAAATCCCTAAAAACAACCCATCACTTATCCAAATTTTATATCTTTGTATCTTATATTATTTTATATTCAAATTTGAATGTTGATGGAGTTTTGGAGAAATACATTTGATGTTTCCCACTCACCTGTTCCTGTGACATTTGGTGGACGAAGGTAAGGAAATTCTAAAATGAAGACTTTTTATGGTTCCATGTTTGAATATTTAAAATTATATAAATAATGTTGTTTGAATTCAGTCAATCAAATATATTCAAATAAGTAATCACTGTTTACGGGTAATTTAAAATGTTTTATATTCCTTTTTTCTTTGTCAAAAGAGTACAGTGATAATTAAACACTTAAAAAATAATTTTATTATAATTTAAATTATTTATTAGAAACTAAAAAGATAATTGATATATTAAAATATATATTTATGTATTATGTTATATTTTATTTGGTCTAATGGGCACATTACTTTTTAGATGACTCATGCATGTAGAAGTATATTCTTTGAAAAGGCATACAAGGTCTGTGAAATTTTTCTTGACAAAGTCCATGGTGATAAAATATTAATTTTTATTTATGAAGTTATGCTTCATTTGATTTCAGGGACAGAGTGCTTTTTATATAACCCATGCAGAGCGCTAGAACAAGACTTACAAGTTTCAGCTGCTCAACCTCGTGAGGATGATTATAGGATAGGTTCACATATTAGAGACAATATAGCAAATGAAATGTGGCAACATTATGTAAACAATTAATTTTATACAATAAATTATATTTTGAATTTTTCTTACTCTATTTGGCCCTAACTTTGATTACAATTTTTAGATGGATCATGGTAAGAATGTTGTTGTAGTTTCATCAAATAATTTGAGAGAGTTTACTAAGTGAACCGCGGATATGGACTTAGTACTTTTAAGTGCAATGGTGGAAGAGGCACAACGAGGTTCAAGAGTTGATGGTAGTTTGACCACACAGGGCTATAACAACATTGTTATGGCATTACACGAGGTTGGAATGCATACCATAACAAAAAAATCATGTCAAAAAAGTTTGAAGGATAGGTGGAGGGAGGTGCATGATTTATATTTCTAGTGTTAGTGGTTTTGCATGGAACCAGAGCAGTAACAAATTTGAGACAGAGGACGAAGTCTGGGATAGCTTGACCCAGGTACCATAATTAATAATGTTGACAACATTTCTTTAAACCCTAAACAAAGAACTATTACTAATATTTTTATTGACATTTTATTGCTTACAGGAAAAGCCTTCTGCCGGTAAATGGCGTGTCAATTCCATTCGCAATTATGACCTTATGGAGGAGCTGTGGTCGAATGACAGAGCCACCGGAAATGGGGGGAAGACATCTCGATAGGCAACCAGACATGGCTGAACGGAAAATATACGTGTCAATCTAAGTGATAATAACATGGATTACATACCAGAGCCGCCAGAGTTTGATGCTTCTGATGCTCATGATGAGGATCTTCCCCGCTCACCTGGACCACATGTCGAATCAACAAATAGTCCAAGCAATACTCAATCTATACCCTCTCAGGCAACGGGTGGGACCTTCTCATCAAAGGGATCAAAGAGAAAAGCACCCATGGTGGATGTCATTGAAAATCAATTTTCCATGTTAAACAATAACCTTGCGGTTTTTTGGTCCTACATGAAGCATAGTAATGAAGTGGCCACTAATTTGGTTGAGATTGCTCGTATACAGGCGACCGCAACACAAGATGTAGCTGCAGAATCAAACGACGCACCGACTATTATGATGAGCATGTACACCATCAACGCCGCATAGCATTCTACCAGTACTCCGAGTCTGATATCTGGTCTTTGTTGGTTGACATGAACATTAGCTAAGGTCAAGCAACTATTTGGATTACCTTCCCAACGAAGAATGACAAAGTTGTTTAATATGATGGCTCGGCGTAATTGAATGGTGTTTAAGTTGTATTTTAAGGTTGCATTTCATTTTAATTTGGTTGTGTTGTTTATTTGAATATTTAAAACATTGTGTTGTTTATCAAACTCTGTTGTTTTGATTGTGTTGTTTATCGAACTCGGTTGTTTATCATTGTGTTGTTTTTTGAAGTCTGTTGTTTAATTGTGTTGTTTATCAAAGTCTTTAAGTCATTGTCTTGTTTATCGAATTATTTAAATGATTCACAATTTTCTTCTATATACTTGTATTTAAATTTTATTAATTTGGTCTCTACGCTATAAAATTGTTCATAATAGGTTATAATTTTATAATCTATTACATCCTCATCCACCAAGAGGCTGAAAATCCATAAGGATAAAGCTCCAACACGTGATTTTCATTTTTCTTTTAATATATTTTTCACGTATTTTTACATAATTTATTAATAAAAACTACACTTCATTATCAATATTAGTTATTAAATAAATTTAACTAACACAAATATTTAATAAAATGAAATAATAATAATTAATTATTGAATTATATCGGATAATACTACTAATACGTTTTTATCCTTATTTTTTATTATAATTTTTTATGAAATCATTTTTTATGGTTAATTAAGTTATATTTTTGTTACTGTAGTATTTTTTAGATTGTACTATTGTGAGGTTTTTTAATATTAAAAAATATGAATTTTCTATTTATATAAGATGTGATTTATTTTATAATTTTATAGTATATGTTTAATATTTAAAGAAATTATTTGAAGTTTTGTTTTTATTTAATTTGTTATTGTGTTTATATTGATATATTTTTATGTATAGTTATTATGTTTATGAGTTATAATTTATTTGATTATAATTTTTTATGAAATACTTTTTTATTGTTAATTATGTTATATTTTTGTTGTAGTATTTTTTATTTTTCATTACTACAGGGTTTTTAATATTAAAAAATAATATTATTTTTTTATTTATATAAGATTTTATTTATTTTCCAATTTTATAGCACATGTTTAATATTTTAAAGAAATTACTTGAAGTTTTGTTTTTATTTAATTTGTTGAATACATATTTTTTTTCTAATTATAATTTTTAAATCTACATGAAAGTTGTTCATTTATAAATAAAAACAACTCATTTTATTATTAATTTTTTTAATACACAAGGGTAAATCTGTAAAGTAATATTTTATACCTTTGAAAAAAAATAAAATTATCTCACAAACTCTTATAAACTTTCCTCACACATTCACTATAACATACTCCAATCCAAACACCCTCACTTTCTTCATACTTTCCTCTCACATCCTCACACATCCACTCCCTCAAATCCTCACACATCCTCTCCCCAATCCAAACAGACCCTAAAAGTAAAAAAAAATATATAAATATATTATGATTATATTTTAGTAAGAATATGTTGGAACAATCAATTCTATAAAAATTTGAATTAAACTATTTTTTTTATAAAACTAGACCAAAACATCGAATAAATCAAGCAATATAATTTTTTTATACTAATTCACCAAAACATACGAGTTATGACTAATTTTTTATTAAACAAACAATTTAAATTTCTTTCCTAACAATCGATTGATTACCACCTTATTATTTAAATTAATCTTATTTCAATTGTACCATATATTTTTTCCTTTCATTTCATAGATTTTAGTGACATTATTTTAAAATTTTCAAAATTATATTTGATTAACATAAATAATTTAATTAACTAAATATTTAATTATTTTTTAGAAAAATTAATTTAAATATATTTGATTATATTATTATTTTAAATAATCCAAAATACATTTAATTAGCATATAAATAAATAATTAATTATATTATCTAAATTTATAAAACTTAAAAACATAAAAAAGCAAACAAAGAATCAGGAGATAAAATTTTTTATAAATATAAATATATATATATATATATATATATATATATATATATATATATATATATATATATATATGTTTGTTAGCACGACTTTAACAAAAAAATGGGAAAAAGAACCAGAAGCCCATGTATGCATGTACAATTTGATATGAGATATTTATAATATGAATTGAATTTATTTTAAAAGTCACTTTTACAACCACACCTTACCTTACCCAATTGTGTATTAAAAAAAATTTAAGCATTTGTGTAATTTACTATCAAATATAGAAAAATCAACTTTTTACACATATAATTTTTTTGTGGGAGCATCTTTTTTGTACTATAATTACTATTTATATTTATGCGTCTCATAATATCAATTACAAATGACATCATAACATTTCAATGACAAGTATAATATAAAGCACATTGTAAAATATTTACATATGAATTATGTTCTACTGCGTGACAGTTTGAATAAATTTAATTTAATTTAATTATTTTTAAATTATTATAATTATTTAAATTATCAGTCATAAACATCTATTTTAAAGTATATTTTTAATTTAATAAGTTGTAGTCTAATTAGTAGTCTTTTTAAAGAAATAATAAGTAATTAAGTTTTTAAAAAATAATCAGTAGTCTAATTTTGAAGTTCTATACAAAAATTAGACACAAAATACAAGGAAGAAACAAGAAGAAAAGTAATAACAGATCATAAGAGGCGCACATATATTATGTATAGAGATTGCAGAAAGAAAGTGTCAACTATTTAAAGTCACTGATATGTTTTCTTCGCTATGTAAAAAAATTGGCTTTTGATAACACAATAGCATGAAGTCATAACGATACTAGAGGATTAAATAGGGAGAATTGATATAGATTTTAGATGACATAGTAATTAGAAAATGGAGTTGTTGTGGTAAATGATTTGTTGGAGTAATTTTTGAAGAAGTAGAATGTGAATATAAAATTTGATGAGAGAAGATGTGATTTGGAATGGAAAAAATTGATAGGACATAGAAAGTTGGGAAAAGAATGGATCTGGGCCGAAAGATAATTTGTAGTGGAGTGTGGTGGGCTTGGTTGATAGGCGTTGACTTTGACGAAGAGATTGAATGAAAGGTTTGAGAGTGGAAGTAGGAGCAGGAGATGCACGTGCGAGGTGTTGTTGGTAGCGTGGACGTTAGCGGAGAGAATAAGACAAGAGAGAACAGAGGCACATGTGAGGTAAGGTGCGTGGTGGCAGTGTATGAGATGGGTGTGGGACCCACTCCCCAACATCAACCTTACACCATATGCATCCATCCCCTGTCTTGTCGCTGTATCATCATCATCTCATCTCATCTCCATTCCCTTCATATCAATTGCATTTACTTTCTTTTTCCCTTCCATCATCCACCTCATTTAATTTCCACTCTTATATTCAAAATCATTTCTATGCATATCTCAATCTTAATTATATTTAATACTTTATGCTTTATTCTATTTAAATAACTCTCTTCAAAGGAAAACCATCATACATTAGTTTTATACAATGTAAACCTCTATCGTCTACGTTATTTTCTATATATTATTCTTCATATTATACTTTTGAGTATTTGTAAGATAACTTACTTTTAATATATCACAAACCATGTTTTTATTTATTTTTAAATATATAAATACAATTTTTTTTTTTATAATTAATGATTATAATCTATTAAGAATTATATGTAATTTTTATAAAATAATCGTTACTCTTTTATTCTCTATTCTATCAATTCAAAACTAATATGAAAAAATATTTTTGTAATATATTAATTACTTTTTTATCAATAATAACTTTTTGCTTTTCTCAAATAATATTTTTTGATAATTCAGATTAAAAATAAATAATATATAATTATATCAAATAAAAACTAATTTTAAAGACCTAAATAATTAGTTACTATTTGACTAAACTAAAAACTATTTTATAAATTAAAAAATTATTGATATTTTAAGTAGTTTCTATTACTAATAAAAATTTATAAAATAATTTTTAAATTGATATTAATTTAATGATTTTTTTATTATTTTATTTTATTTATAAAAATAATTAATATATTATTTAATTTGATGTTATATTTGAGATTAATCTAATTATTTTAATTTAAAAGATTATTTATCAATTTGGATATCTTCTTAATGTTTTCTAGTTTTATTAAATTAACTATAGCTAACTACGCGAACAAAGAGGCGTTAGAGAAATGTAGGTGACTTAAAAATAACAAAATATTCCATAAAGATAAAAACATAAATATCTATATAAGGACTTAAAATATATCTAAATATTTATGTTATATAAAAAATTATTTTGGAAACCACTTATTCAAATTAAAGTTTTGACTAATTTTTTACGTATATTAACTTAATTTTCATATTTCTGAAAAACAACCATATAAAAATATTTAACCACAACTATAATAGATAGAGTGAGCAACATGTTAAAACCTTCTTCTCTCACAGTCACCAGTTCAAGAATAATATCATGGTAACATTCAAACTCTTAAGCTTTAAATTTAAGTATTATAAAAAATTTCATGAAAACGTACAATGTAGTATAACTGTAGTAAAATGTTTTAAATACAATATATTTTTATTAGATAAACCTTTTGGTTATATAAATAAAAAAAGTTTAAAAATGTAAGTATTATAAAACTTTTGAAAAGGTTTTCAAATTAATGTGATGTTTTGAAAAGAATCTACAATTAAAGGTAAATAAAAATTATTCGGTTGATATGAAAATGGGATGAAGAAAATCTATAATTAAACATAAATAAAACTATAGTTAATTTGAAAATATGTCTCCAATGAAAGATAATTTCTAGAACTTAAAATTATTTAAACATTTTACACAATACACTCTCGCTCTAACTTCAAGATTCTTCCGTAGAACAAGAAACAAAACATAACCATGAAGCCCATAATATTAAAATACCTTTCTTTTCATTGCTTCAATTTCTTATATTTCTTATTTATATAGCTATTCAATATCATGAAATTTTATAACTAAAAGATTCTAACGTTCATTTGGTTATATACTAACATTTTCTAACTCATTTGTTTATTATTTGGAAAATAAAAAAGGGGCAACAATGTCATAGATTTTATATTGGAGATACATGCACAAGACGTAAAAAAAATATCGATGGCATTTAAAAAAATAATAATATGTGAAAGTCAACCATTTATCTATTTTAGGTAGTTAATTAATTCAAAAAATAATTATAAAATTTTAAAAATTAAATATATTAAAAAAAATTATATTATATGTGTCTACATTTTTAAATATATATTAGTAGCAGATATACAGAAATTTATGATAAAATTAAAAACACAGCTACAAAAGTTATGTGTATCTTTTAATTTTTTTTTACATGGTTATTAGGTAGCACAAACTCATATTATTATTATTATTATTAATCAGAATATTAATATTATTAGTAAAATTGTTAATATTATTACTATTTATAATAATATTAATATTAATTTTTTAAAAAGTCATATTTTTTATAACCTATATGTAAGTTCAGTATGTAAGACTTTATTCACCTACGTATTCAATTATCATTATATACGAATAAGATTTATAAGTAAATTTTTTTTCTAAATTCAAAGTTACATACGGATTTTACTTATGAGTTGTTGTCGTCAAACTACTTCATTATTATATATAGAAAAATATGTAGGTAACTCAATTTTATCTACAGATGATAATACATATGTGAAATTTATAGGTAAGTCCTAATTTATTTACGAGTTGAAATTCATAGATAATTATCATTAGGTAACTTCAAAAATTCTTATATTGTTACTGTAATCAGAATTGTGATTGACATAAATATTTTAAGTGAAAGAAGCATAATAAAGTATTTTTAATTCATGTATCTTAATTAAGGTTAGAAAATTTTTTAACACTAGTGAAAAATGGTAAAACAACTACGGTTTATTAAATGAGTTTTTACCTCAGCTGTAATCCTACAAAATATGGCGACATTTTTGAAATTATTTTCATTTATGAGTGTAGTTATTTGTAATAGTTGCACTCATAAATGAAGCGCTTGACTTACGAGTGCAGCTGTTACAAATATCAGCACTCATAAATCAAATTTTATCCTAACCTGGAGCACGCCATTTACGTTTTTCATACTTTCTTCTTTTTCTTTGGCATTTGTTGTTTTTTACTATTCCTCTCCATTCGCGTTCACTTTTGCATCATTCACTTGTCACTGTGAGTTTCTTCTTCTTCATTTTTTCTTTTTCGTCTCTCCTTCTCACTTTGTTTTTAACATTTGCATTGTTTAAGCACGCTTTCATTGTCTTGCGCTCCTTTTCGTTGTGCTTTTGTGTACTCCGTCACTGTTGTCGCTGCCGTGTTCGCTGCCACCTCTGTCATCGTCGCTGGCACTCTGCTTCCACTCTTTTTTATCGCATTTGTAAATTTTGATTTAAGACTACGTATTCATCAAGTGCGACTATATAGCTGTACTTATAAATGTAAAATAGCCGGAGTCGTTCGACTTTTCTACACCAGTGTAATGCATACAATAATTATTTTAGGTACAACTTCATGAAATTAATTTTTGTTAGTAGTTTCACATCTTAGTGTAATACACAAGCTAATTCATTTGAATGTGACTACTATGTATTAGAGAAAAATCATCATTTGGATGAATATTATTAACACCTGAATAGATGTAACATCTGATCAAGTTTATTTTACTTTTATGAATACAACATAATAACTTGAATGAAATGTTTCAAGTCTTCAATCTTCATTGTCCCAACATGACATCCAACAATAAAAGAATAGTAGATAACCATCCTCCTCCAACATAGTTAGTGTAACTTTATTTTCTTGTTCACAAAATTTAGGTTAAATTAGACATTTTGTATAGATTTTTTTTGTTGAAATGTTTTGTTTATATTATGTGTAATTTGGATATGGACTTTTTCCTCCACTTCACTTCTTTTGTTTTAAGTTAAAACAGTCAATTTAGAAAAAAATTCAAAATTTGTGTTGAACCATACAAGATAAATTTTGAACATTTTTTCTCTTTTCTAATACCTATTGATGTCATATATGTTCTATGTAAATACAAATTTGTACATTGAAATTCGAGATAAATTTACGTCTATATGCATATCAAAACTCACATAATTAATCCAAAATATGTGAAGTAAATTTATGTTAGTGAATTAAAGGCATACAAATATCTTTAGCATATATAGACTATAGAATTCTTATGAGTTGAATGTGATATATATGAATATTGGAATTCTCTAGTTGAGATACAATTGAACCAATTGACTAGTTAAATAACGTTTGCAAAATTATTATTAGAAAATGAAAAGAAAAATATATTATGATGCCTAATTTGGAGGAAGAAAAGAAAACTGATATAGACTAAAAAAAAAAAATTAAAAGAATACTAGTGGTTTTTTCTTTATCAACAAAAAAAAATTATATAGATGAAGTTATTTCAAGGATACCTCAACCCTTATACAAGAGATAAAAGTATACACAACCTTGAGCAAGCCTACTCTTTCATACTTTTTCTCTAATCTCTTATACATATGTGTCAATTTTGACAGATACATCCCTAACCATTATTATTTTTAATAAATCTTATACACACCAATGGTTCCACACATCAATCAAAATTGAAAAAATATGCTAAACGAACATTCGAAATTATCCATGACTAAGTTTTCAGCTACATCATTATAAATATTTCGGTGTGATCTATGTGTCCATTTCCAAAAAATTTTATTCCTTTATTTCACCATTCCCTTATAACTTTTATCCACACACACATCTATATCTTATTAACACACATGTATATCTTATTAACAGTTTCTCTTTTCTCAATCATCCTAAACTGAAAAAAATGTGTACCGTCGATGCAATGCACACCCAGTGGGCCTGTAATGATATATTGCACTACTTCTTTGACCCTATCACTCTTTTATTTATCTTGTATGTATTTCTCTCTTTTTAACTGTAATCTCTCTTCTTAATTATATATAAAAGTTTTAAATGAGGATAGTTATCCGAACAAAAAAAAGTTTATCAATGTGTTAGCGGTTCAAAATTGGCTACTCTCCTCTCAAAAACGTGTTTCTGCTATGAATAAAACAACAAAGATTTGGAAGATTGTGAATCAAGCAGAAGTAATCCATCAATCAACAAAGGATAACAAAGATGATTTTGGCACGAAAATATATGCACCGTGTGCCACTGACAACTACCTATCGAAATGAATGGTGCCATTCATTAAGAACTATGATGCCATGTCATAACTCAGAGTACTGTAGAGTGGAAACACTGATTCAATATTGACCTAACTAACTCCTTTCAGTACCCAATTTTTTACCCAATACTATCCCTATATACACAATTCAATGTTTAAAACAAAGGTACCAAAGTTGTTTATTGAAAAATTATTAAATTTAATAACCATTTATACAAATTTATTTTTCTGATAGATAAATACGTTAATATTGAGTCCATAATTCTGTAGATGGTAAATTGAATTTATTTAATGAAATACCAAATACTTCTAAAATTGGCTTAAATCTTGTTTTGGTCCATAGTTTTACCAATGTAAAATTTTGGTTTTATGAAAATTCAATTACTCAATTTTTTAACATTAAACTTTTTTAGTGCATTGTTAATATTTTTTCAACTTCAAATAGAAAATATTAACATGTCTATTGATCATATTGGTAACTATTCATTTAGCTAAGATATTAATAACCATGTTTAATGGTGTTTGGCTCCTCTATGAATTCGATTTAAGTTGTTTTTTTTTTTTTTAAGTTGATAGGTTATTGTTCTGTTGTCAATGTTTTTTCTTGAGGTTGTGTAGACTTTGTTTCTTGTTGTGGCTTTTGTGTTTGGAGGTGTAGTGTGTTTTGTTTGACTTGTTGGTGACTCTTCCTCCTCTTTCTTTCTAAGGAGGGGTTTGTTAAGTGTGATGTGATTTATTTTCATGAATTGTATAAAGATTAGATCATTCTTTGAAGTGATTCTATTTATTTATTCTTTATTGTTGATAAAAAAAAATCATATTTAATAATAAATTTAATAAATCATATATTAATAATTAAACGTGCTACTAAATGTTTATAGGGAAGAAAATGATACGAACTAAAAAGCTAGGTGAACCAAGTGTAAATTAAATATTTAAGATTTTATAATTTTTTTACAGATTTTGATTTATTTAATAAAATATTGTAATTAAATGGCTAAATTAATAAAAGAAGAATGTGGTAAGTTAATGAGTAGTCAATAAGATAAACATAGAAATAATTTGTATAATATATACTTTAATAGTAATTTCCTTTGCATTGGCAAATGAAATGTGATATTAATAAAGTGATAGATAGAAAGTGGATAATTTTCGTGATCTCATGAAATTCTAAGGATGTGGCCCTAGGAAGTTGAGTACAAGATTCATTATTACATGGTGGGTGAGAAAGTTATCCATAATAGTAAAATTTTGAATGTTTGACATTAGAGATAAAACCTATGTTGGCGGGAGTACCTAAACTCGTTTTCCCTGTATACTTGGACGAAAAAGACTGATGGTTCCTTTAACATTTTGTTAGTTCCAGTGACTAGTTAGAAAGTGAAGAATGTCCTAAAGAATGTTTTGCTTCCTCTCCCTTTAACCTTTTAACAGGGTCAATGTCTTCCCTATTAAAACAAATATCAAACATCAATTGATTCCCCTCACTAAGATAAAATAAAATACAACATAAATATCACAATTACACAGGAATAGAAATATTAATTGTTCTCATTCCTCAAACTAGCTATAGGTGTCGGTGCTCGCCAAATTCTAAGTTTTTCGAATATACAATATCAATTTATATGCTATAATAAAGAAAGCCAGCATCAACCAAAAAACAAAATACAGAAGTTACAAAAGAGATGGTACTCATTTTATTATTATTATTATTTTGTTCCTGGACAAATCAATGAATTAAAACTGATCAAAATCCAATGAGGGTACTTGCATCAAGGTTTTCTCACCTTCATGATCAACCTGCTGCTGCACACTGAAACCACCAGACCCCACTTGAGAAGAAGACTCGGCTTGTGTTTGATCTGGTTCCACTTGCTCCAGATTCTCAGGTGGATTATTCATGTGGCTTTCTGGCCTTTCGGATTGTAGAACAAGTTTTCCTTCATTATAGAGACTGCTCAATTGATGAAAGTAGGGACAAGTCCTTGAGTCAAGGGACCTCTTCTTATTAACATCCTTGGTTTTCCTGAAGTACTTGTTTATGTTTTCCCACTTCTCTTTGCACCTCTTTGCACTCCTCCTGTATCCTAACTCCGACATCCCTTGTGAGATTCTCTCCCACAGAGGCACCTTGTTCCCTTCCTTCTCCTCATTGGTGTTGCTGTTGCTCACACTAGTGCACCTCAGGTTTATCAGTGCTAACACTTCGTCCTTTGGCCACCTTCTCCCAACATCGTCTTTCTCAGCAACGTTTGATGACAAACTTTTATTCAAAACCGAATTTCTCTCTACCGGATTTATATTATTCTGGCTGTTTAGAGAGGAAGAGCTAGGGTTAGTTTGAGGAACTTGAGCTGAAGTGGAAGAAGTAGAAGGATTTGTAATCACTTGTAACGTGTCTTGTGCAAGACTTGAGGTAGGGTTTTCTGTTGTAGGTATAGGTGGGATGTTTTGTGAAGGATTAGGGTTTTGCGTAATGTGAGTTTTTAGGTTTGAACCAATAGTTACTACCTTGAGGCTCTTGTTTGAAGAAGAAGTGACTGAGAATTTGTTCAGTATTTGAATAATGTTGGTTTGTCTATCACCTGCAATGGCTTGCTCACGAGCCATCATCTCAAGCTCCTTGTTCATTTTCTCCATCTCTTGCTTCTTCCAAGCTTCCTCTCGAGTGAACTTCTCTTCATCTCTCGTCATCATGTCCTCGAGGAGCTTGTTGTGCATCTCCTCTTGCTGCGCCATCATCTTGTGCACAATGCTCTCACAAAAACCCTTGAACATTTCAAACCTACCGGGCCTCTTTCTCTTGCGCCCCTGACTCTTCGCCACTACTGCATCGTGGTTTTGTTTCGTCACCGATGACTCAACTTTTCCAGAATCCCCTTCTTCCAATGGATGGTGGTCCATCTTGTCTTGTTTCTGTAGGTTCTGAGTCTTTTGTCCGGTCCCAAGATGATCACCACCCCCTTGATGGTAAAGCTGTTCAAGCTCACTAAGAAACCGATAATTGTTATTATTCTTGCCGTAATTAATGTTGTTGTTGAAATATCTACTTTCTTCTTCAAACTTCTCCTTGCACTTCTCTGCACTCCTTTTATATCCAAGCTCTGCCAGCTTCCTGCGCCCACACCATAAATTATATAAATCCAAAAACCAACCATGGAATGAAGCATCTAACAGCATCTTTGTCTTCAACACCTTTAATAATAGACAAATTTGCTTTCTTTCTTGCTTTCAGGCTGAGAGTGTATGGGTGTCAAGGTGTCAGTGTGTGAGCTAAAGTGTGGGTGCACGTGTGCGTTTGTCTACCACATGAAGGTTTTAGGTAGCAGACGATGCAGCTACACTGATCGAACACAAAGTGCAGCTCATAATTAATTTTCTGTTGAAGAATTTATTGGCTTGATTTTTTTGGAGAATTGTTGATGAAAAAGAGGGTTAAGGACAGGCAATAACAGGAAAAAAGAAGGTACATAATTGTAAGAATAGTATTAAGTTAATTAATTGGTACCTTGAGACATGTTCCCAAGTGAGTTCTGGGAACCAACTCTCGGTGCTAGATCTGATCCTCAAGAGCGCAAGCACTTCGTCGTTAGTCCAGGGATCAATGAGCTGGGGTAGTTGCTGCCTTTGATCTCTTTGGATTTGGAAGTTCATTGGGATAGTGGTGTTTTCTGCCTTGCCTTCATCTTTGTGGGTAGAGGGTGAGTGGTGTAATGGGTGCAAGAGAGTGTTGGGTTGGAGTGGCAGTTGATGGGAAGGGCTATAGGGATCAAAATTGGAAGAGAAGGTATTGGGGGTGCCAGAAGCATGGAGAGGGAAAGGTAAGTGAAGAGGTAGTGAGGTCCTTGGAGTTATGAATTGGTGGAACTGCTCAGGTACTCCATCGAACATGTTTGTGTTTCTGTTTTGTGTTGACACTTCTCTCTTTCTTTACCTCTTCTTTCCTGTGCTCACTGTAAATTAAAATCAGCAAAATGCTGCAAGCAACTTACAAACCACGCACCAACCTCTCTCTCTATCTCTGTTTTCTGTCTTTCTCTCTCTCTCACACACATTTATCAAAGAATTTGTCCTTGCATGGAAGGGAAAAGATAGCCCACCACCACACCCTTTTAGAAGAAAGTGAACTCACACCCCTAGCTAGCAGACAATATTGCATATAATAATAAAAAGAGTGTTATTATCAAGTGATTATGATATGAATCAACCTGTTAATTCAAAAGAAAGAATTGTATCTAGGTAATGATGTGTTTCATGGAGATTAATGAAATGAAATATTTGATTAAAAATGATATATAAGAAAAAGTGTAACTGTAGAAGATGATAATTTTTGAATAGAAATTAGTAATATTTTAGAAAGGAAAATGTGGTTTGGTTGAAGAAGTGAATGAAAGCACGTTAGAAATGAAAAGGCATATGGAATGGTTTTGAGGGTTTTTCCTATTAGCATATAAAATCCAAAGTGATCTTTATGAGGCATTGGAATTGGTTGTAGTGAAAAAAGTTTAGACAGGGAGAAGGATATGAAGGTGAGCGTGAGAAATGAGATGACAATTGAGGGTCCGAATGTGATATTATGATGGGATGCATGATTGGGGATTGGAGAGGACGCGCATGGAGGGAGAGTGAGGTGGAAAATGGAAGTTGGAGAAAAGGGGAAAAAAGAAAAAATAGTTTTGGTTTGGTTAGTCGAATCCTATGCAGTAGCTGATGGTCATGATGGTGTAATTAACGGCATCCGAATGGCAGGACACGTGAAAACATGCAGAGGATGGGACCAATTATTTAAGGATGGGAATCTTCACATGGTACAGAGGATACAGTGCTATAGTACAGCTTCACCCCTTCTTCTTCTTCTCTCTCTTGAAGGAACACTTGAAAATATTTGGATTTTATTGATGGATATGTTGGGCCTACTATTAGATGTATAGTTTGGATCTAAGAACACCAACAATAAGAATATTTCCCCCACCTTCAACGATTTACTTTCCCCTTTCTGCGACTTTGCATTTTGAGCCTCTCTTTATATTATCACCGCCATCCCTCCCCTTCCCTTTCCTTCCTTCATTTATATCTCTCACATTTCCTCCCACACTAACAATCAAATTACCAACTTCATTCAAACTAAGAATGAGAAAAAACAAAGTTTGGGACTTAAGAGGGGGAATGAGGTGGGGTAAGCGCTTAACCAGCTTCGAATGAGTTGTGGAAAGAGATATGTCATAACATTAGATTGCTTCAATCTCAAAAACTTTTCTCACTCTTTTTCATCCTCTTGCTCTTGCCTTGGAATACAGTTTTGGTTCCATCTCACTCTGCCTTTCTCTTCTCTTTCAAACTTCCAATCTTATCTCAATTATTAAAACCTATTATAGGCCCAACTTACCCCCAACATACCCAAAACTAAAATAAATAGCTCCTCTTGCTGGCCTTCTTTTATTTTTCCAACTACACTGTCATGGCTTTTGGACCAGCCTAGCCTGGCCCATAAATCACAACTTTATCTTGGTGCTCACCAGAGTAATACACTCCAAACTTCTTTTCATATCTACTAACCCCACTCCCAAACAACAACAATTTTCACACACTGTTTTTGCTTATCTTATTTTAGATATTTTATTATTATTATTATTATTATTATTATTATTATTATTATTATAAGTATCTCTATTAAAAAAAGAGATAACTTATATTACATATACTTTTATTGTTATGGTACCTTTTTGAATTAGGAAAACAGTACATAAATCCCAGATAAACACTTTAAATTTTAATTTTATCTTAATCAATCCTTAAATTTAACTTTTCTATAAAAAAATTATAATAAATAATTCTATTATTTATTTATTTTAAATAAATCCTTTGAACTTTAATCACCATTTATGTCAGGGGTTTATGTCACTGAGAGTTTGGACAAATTTCTCATCTAACTCAATAAAAAAAATTGGATTGGTTGAATCTTATTTCTATATTTTTCTTATTAGACTTAATCCATGCGATCAAAGATAAGTTGACTTGAATTGAGTTATCAACTGAGTCATATGCTTTTTTTTTTTTTTTCATTAAAATTTGTAATTTCACTTTTTTTAGGATTTTTAAAATAATTTTAGAAATAGACTACTGTTTTTAATATTTAAAGAACTGAATAAATTAATATTTCAAAAATGTGCATTTAAATGATAAAATAATAAAATACATTAAAAAAAATTATATTATTATTAGCTAATGTTTAAAGTATTTATTTATATACAAATGAGATATAGTTTACATTCTCCCGTTAAATTTTGGAACTTCCATAAAATAATAAGATGTGCACTTTTATGATACCATCTTAGAGGAAAAAAAAGGTATTATTGGAATAGTTGAAGATAAATTCATTTACTACTGATAAATGTTTACCGAGGATAAAATAATAAGTATATTTGTACTCTGCATTTCTAAGACTTTTGTGATATTAAATATTTACTTAAGTTATATTAAAAAATTACGTGAAAAAACATCATCAAAACATAATCTATGACGGATGAAACTAGAAAAGCAATTAAAATAAAACACTACCTTTTTATATTAAATATGAGCAAGATAAAAGTTAGATATGACTTCTTTTTTTTTCAATTATTATTTATGTTATTTAATTAGTACCTGTATTTTATTTCAATAATATATATAATTTTTTAATTAAAATTTTATGTACAGATCATTAAAGCGAAACTTAGATTCTAATCGAATAACAACATAAACAATAGCTAAGAATTTGTTTTTAAGTTTTGTACAAATCCACCGTCAAATTTGTTGAGAAGCAATTAGGTAATAAAAAATTCTTTATGTTATATTAAAAAATTTGTAATATTTTTTATATTAAAATTGTTGAGAAGCAATTAGGTAATGAGAAATTATTTATATAACATTAAGAAATTTGTAATAATTTCGATATAGTAATAACATGTTAAACTTTAGGTGGTTTAATATATTCTATTTTTCCATTAATAATATATAGATATTGTATTTGACTTTATCATAAATTTATATAATTTTAAAAAATAAAAGTCCATTTAATGAGTCTTAAATCATAAAATCATTTGTTGGTAATAAATGAATAAAGATCAATCTCTCAAGTTTATAATTAATATGACTTTAAAAAATTAAAATTGGATTAGATGATCAAAGCTTGACTAGACAGTCAAACTTAGATTAGATGGTCAAACCTAAATAGTCAATCTTAAATCAGATGGTCAACACATCAATAGATTATAAAAAAAAAAGAACATTAGATTGTCTATATAGTAGCTTCTAAATACTTAGTCTAACTACACTTATAAACGATAAACTTAAACAAACTAGTTGAATGTAAAGCTATCATATATATATATATATATATATATATATATATATATATATATATATATATATATATATATATATATATATATATATATATATATATATATATATTGTAATTATATACAATAAGGTGATCTCGATTCATCTTATTCCTTTCTTTCAAATTCTTTAAAAAAATATTGAACTTATTCTGTGTTTTAACAAAAATAATAAATATGTTTTCTTTAGAATTTTATTTTTTATATTAGATGCTAGAAAACATTTATTTAAGTTGGAACATGTTTGTTTTTTTAACAATGTATATAATATTTCTAAATTCTTCAAATTTAGATCTTAAAACAAAATAGAGATGTTTATAATATGTTAGAAAGGTAAATGAAAAGGTAAAACATATATGGTGATGGAACAAGCGTCTAGCGCAAAAATGGATAAATTTCTAACACTTTATGACTAGTGTCTAGTGTAATAATGAAGTGTCTAGTGTAAGAACGAAAGCGTCTAATGTAAGATCAATCATTTATTGTTATTGTAGAGTAACATATAACGATAGAGAGAAGGGAAAGGGAAAAGAAAGATCTAAGTGTGAAACACACGAAGATATATAGAAAACGGGAATCTCATAAGTCAAATTCCATATATATGCATTTAAAGAAGAAGTTTTATAATTTGTTACAAACATCTAACATTTTACAATGAGCAATCCCTATTTATAGGGATTAACAACTAGGTTTATGAGAGGAAATACAAAACCTAAAAAAGATTGAACAATTTTTAAAACTGCACAAAAACATGGGCAACAATGAATGTTTGAACTTCAAATTTCTTTCAATTTGATATTTCCTATATATCTCAATTGATTTTAAATATATTCAAAGCAATTATTTTTTAGAAAATATACTCAAAATTCTTTTGTTTTCTTAATACATCTATTATTACTACTTACTAAAGTTAAAATCTGATTTTGGTTGTAGTTAAAGTTTAGAAAATGACACATTAGACGCTTCTTGAGAATGTAGAATCCACTTATTACTAGACGTTTAACAATTTTGTATTTGAATAATTTTGTATTTAAATTACTTGTACATTTTAAGAATTTCTTAAATAACTATTGAATATAAAATTATAAATTTCTAAAGTAGACATTTAAGATATACTAAAAATAAAATGACATTCGGAATTGTTTTATAATTGAAGAAAAGAAAAAATATATTTACATTAGAAATTGTTATACTATGAAGTGTGTAATAAAAAAATATAAAAAAGGAATGCTATTATTTATATTTAAATAATAAAAATAGTCGAATGAATTTGTTTATTAGCATTTGATTTAAATATATATTGTACATTTATTTATACAATCAAATTTTATAATGTTACTCAATCATAAAATCTTATCGAAAACTAACAATTATTTGTGGACTATTCCCTCGTTTTTCACAAGAGTTTCTCTCCTTTCGTGAATCACAAGGGCACTCAAAGGTATACATTTCTCCCTTTTATTTTAAATTCTTCAAATTATTAATTAACAGTTTTTAGAATGTGACTATGGATGAAATTAGCATAGATTAACCACTGGTTCCCAACCATGTTTGTTAAGTGTTAATAGGAACTTTATTTAAAAAAGTGCTAATTGGAACTGACCTGGGATGACAGAGAATTTATTAAATAAAAATGCAACCAATTTGTTGATAGCTCCTTTTAATTTATCAAGGTATTTAATTTTGTTTAATTAAATTTATTTGTCAAGTTATTTTCCTTTACAAGAGAGAGTATAATTAGAATTTTTTTAACGTCTATTTATTACAAGTTGTTTTATCCATGCATTTCTGTATATTATTAATTTTTTTAAGAGATTTACATATATTATTTATGGTAGTTAATAATTAATTAACAAATTCTTAAAAACATTTCGGTTAATAATTTTATGAAATGTTTCTGAGTTTATAATTAAGATACAATAGTTTAATTAAAAAATTGCAACGACTAAAAAATAAATTAGCCATATTTATTAACCGAGAAAAGTAAGGTAACAAATTATTTGAATTTAATATTATTATACATTTTTATTTATTGCATTTTACTCCTCCTTACTAATATTTGCATGAGGTTTACAGATTTATGAATTTATAAATCATTCAACTTCTTTCAATTTGTTAAGCACGTGTAAGAATGAGTTTAGGATAATCTAATTTAAATGTGATTCAATATCTCTATCTTGCGAAAAGAAAAAGAGTTGAGAACAATCTTCTTAATTTTGATATAATTAAATGTATCAAAAATTATATAGGAGTTTCTTTCACTAGGCTGGGTTAAAATTAATACTGATGGAGCTGTTAGAGGTATCCTGGTCTTGCTACTTGTGGAGGTATTTTCCGTGAAAGTATGAGGAAATTTATTGGTGCTTTCTCTGCGTTTCTTGATGTTCAAACTATTATTGTTGCTGAGTTTTATGGAGTTATACATGCTATGGAGGAAGCTCAAAAGATGGGGCTTACTCATGTTTGGCTTGAATGTGATTCTTCCTTGATTTGTGTTGCGTTCACTGCTAGGATTAATGTTCCGTGGATGATTCGTAATCGATGGAATACTTGTCTTAATTATTGTGGGAAAATCAAGTTTAGGGTTACTCATATTTTTCGTGAAGGGAATGCGTGTGCTGATAAGTTGGCTAATTTAGGATTTATTCATAGAGAATCATTTCATTGGTATAATAGGCTTCCATCTAGTCTATTCTTGGAATTTTTTATGAATAGATATAGTCTACCTATTTATTGTTTTTTTTAACATGTGGGTTTTGGTCTAGTCCCCCCATATTTTTTATTTTTTTAATAATACTTTTTTCATGTAATGACAGATAATTGTTGTTACTTGAGGTGTCAACCTAACTGAGATGTCAAGTTGTATAGTGATGCCTACCATAAAAGTTTTTATAAAAAACAAATGTAAAAAAACTAGTAAAAAGATAGTCTCTTTTCATTTGTATAAATTGCTTAAAAAGCTTTAACACATTATAATTTGTGAAAGAGTTAACCTACAAAAATAAAAAAAATACCTAAAAAATCATGAAAATAATTAGCTTTTAATAATTAATATGAACTATATTGTTTTTATGAGATAAATTTGTCTATTTTTCAATTATTATGTCACTATCCATCCTTAGATTGTGATTGGCATGTAGACTAAGATTTTCTCTACCTAGTCAATCTAAAAATGATATTATCCAAAGTCATAAAATAAAAACAACTAGAGGAACTAAAAACAATTCATAATGCGCCCCCAAAATAGATTAGTTCATAAATTGTTTCACCTACATATACACATTCTTAAAATAAATAAAAAAAGACACCAAAAGCTACTTAAAATAAAGTTTTTTTTAATAATCTTCTTGTAGTAGTTTTTAAGTTAAAATTTTTCTTGTATACTGAAAATTAAAAAAAAAATTAAATAAATTTTTTTATTCGAAAAGTTACAAATCTAAATAAGTTTTTTCTTCTTCAAAAGAGCTAGTTTCATAAATATTCAAATTATAAGCAATTGGAAATAATTTATTCGGGTGCCAAATTTATAGTCAAATATAAAGGGTAATATTTATCCGAAAGGATTAATCTTCGAAATAACGATATCTTTTTGACAACGTATACAATAATCCGCTTATAATATTCCCATCTTATCTTAAAGTCTAAAAGTGTAAAAGATGAATAATAAAAGAATCCCACTAGTGGGAAAATATAATTTTGCATCATTAAAATAACAGTATTCACTTAAAATTGAGGTGAATATTAATAGTGACATAATTGTAATTACAATAAATACACTTTATCGTGCCGATAAAGGATTTTTGCAATTATAAAGATAAAATATAATATAAATAACTTTGGGCATTGGTTGGGTTTAAGGTTTATAGTTTGAAAACTAACTTAAAAAATATCCATTTATGTTATATATAAGGTAAACATAAAGTGTACAATATGGATTTTAGAAATAAGTTGATTTAGTTTGTTCACTTCCTATATCTATTATATCAACCAATATAAAATGTTTAAAATAATCGATCAAAAAAGAGTTTTTTTTCTTCTAATAATGTCTCTATATACCTTCATCTTAGATGATTGTAATACTAAAGTATCTAAAATCAACCTAACGTATTAACAGTTTTTTTTAAAGACAATTTCTTATTAAAAATACTTAACAAAAGATAAGAAGTGTTTATGTCAAAACAAATACAATTACCACCAAAATAAAAATTATCACCAAAATAAAAGTATGTAAAGAATATTTTAACATGTTAATACTTAACAAAAGTCATCCCACAAAATAAAACTCAAATATTAAAGTGCAAACACAAAACTAAAGAAGAAAAAGACTGGTTATAAATTTGTATAAAGATGACAATGAATAATCAATTTCATATAAGCCTTTTGACTATTGTTGATTATATCACTTTTCTAACATATGTGAAAACTCTAATATTTTATCATTTATTTTCTTTTGTATGGGTTAAAAATGTCTTAGTCTTTTCAAGAATTCTTGATGTATTTGTAAAAGGTATTCCAATACCTAAGTCAGTATCCAAAATATAGTGATTGTAAATAATAAATACAGTTGAATATATACATTTACTTTAATCGAAATACATATTTATAGAGCTGTAGTGAATTTTTGATACTAGGCCTATATTAGCATGTGTCGTTAAACTAATGTCAATATTAAGAAAACATTTTGTATCATAATTAATCATGTTGTATTAAGAAATGTCAACTAATGTCAATATTAAAAAAAAGTTGTATCATGATTAATCATGTTGTATTAAAAGATGTCCATTTATTATTCAATAATTAGTTTCAACTATATTACCCGTAAAATATTCAACCATAAATATCAATAACACAGTACAATTCAGTTTAAACCACATTACTCAAAAATTTGCATGTCACACTTCTGTCATATATTCTCATGCTTGATAGTCACATAAAAACTTGATACCCTGTACAATTCCCACCTTTGCTATGAAGACTTGATTGCACTTCTCACCAATTCAAAATTACATGCAAAAGTCGAGAAAAAAAAAAAACACTTAAAAGAGTGATAATTTTATTTCCTTTTCACTACCTCTTCATACCTGACTCTAGTATCACATTTTTCCCAGCCTTATTCCATAAAAGAAGGAATCTTATCTTGCAACACAAGTAACACAAAAGCTTGACTTTTATCCTGACTCACAATATTGTTATTCACTGCCCCATTTGATTACAATAAATCATTCTAAGTGTTACTAAATACACCCCTAAAGGGACACCCTTCCAAGTCCAAATATCATGGTCTCCTTTAATACAACCCATCCAATAGAGCTTCCAAATTATGAGAAGTCAATAATATTTATAAAGTATTAAAATTAACAAAAATAACTAATTTTACCTTATGTTGGTCACTAATAAAACTCATTATTTGAATACAAATTGCCAATATTCTCTAATATCAAATTCAAAAATCATCCTATGTATCCTTTATTCTATTTTAACCACAACAAAAGTCAAAAGCATGAATCATTTGAGTTTCTATCAACAATAATAAATAATAGGCTTCTAAACTTTGTTTTCAAATGAAATTGGTTAACACCAATGAGTGATCTACAAGTTTTTTAAATTTATATTTATTATAACCTTCTAAGCTAATGTAAAAATTATAAAATCATAGTAATATTTCCAAGTTCCTTCTATTTAACCTAATCAAATAAAAACTTTAATAAAAATTTCATCCTGAACAATTATTCGTTAAGAATCGAACTCGTAAAATTAATTCAAAATTAAAATTAGAAATGTTTAAATATTTTTTATTTTTTTAAAAAACTAAAAAGATAATAAAAATTGTGTACATAGAAAAAAAAAGAATTCAAATTAATTAGAGAAAATAAAAATAAAAAATAAAAAATAAAATACATAAAATGCAAAAAAATTAAAAGTACTTTTAAAAGAGAAATTTTATAAATAGTAAAAACATATTGAAGTTTATTTTATGAAGAAAATTACCTAAATTAACAATTTTCAAATACAATACACCAAATGATGTTGAGTGTCCTTCTCTCGTTACTTTTTAATTATCGGTTTTATAGTAAAAAATCATCTTTTTTTGTCTTTGATTTTTAAAATTTCAAGATAACATAATTTTTATTCTAATTTTACCCTTAATTGAATTCACATGAAAAGTATTAAAACAAATATATATATTAAAATAAGAAACCAGATATAATAAATAACTTGCTTAAAATTATATTGAAAAATAATTTTTTTTTTGGGATAAACTTTTTAAAGTAACTATAACATTATAAAACATCAGAGAAACAGAAAGTAAATTGTTAGTTTGGTGCTGCTTTTGAAAAAAGAATAGCAGTGAGGTTTTTCATAGTATTTGTATTAAATAAATACCAAGTGGTGTATTAAAAACAAGTTATAATTATAAAACCCTTTCATCTTCCTTAAACCCTACGCTGTGTAGACTTGGCTCGTATTTTCTTTCATTCACTGACGGCGATGGCGGATTCTTCAAGCAACTCGAAGGATAAGAACAACACGCGCGTCTACCATCCCTACCAGGACCTCAACGTTCCAATCCAAAAGCTCTATAACCTCCCCACCGCGCCGGAGCACCTCTTCCCGGAAGAAGCCGCCAGGACCCACCGCTCCTGGGGCGACAACCTCCAGTACTACACCGGCACCGCCTACCTCTCCGGTGCAGTCATCGGCGCCGCCACAGGCACCGTCCAGGGCCTCCGCGAGGCCGAGTCCGGCGACTCCCTCAAAATCCGACTCAACCGAGTCCTGAACTCGGGCGGCCACGCGGGTCGCAAACTCGGCAACTCGCTCGGCGTCCTGGGCCTCATCTTTGCCGGCCTCGAGAGTGGGATGATCCACGCCAGGGGCACCGATGACTTCGTCAACAGCGCCGTCGCTGGACTCGGCACCGGAGCGCTCTACAGGGGCGCCGCCGGACCCCGATCCGCCGCCATTGCCGGCGCCATCGGGGGAATCGCAGCCGCGGCGGCGGTTGGAGGGAAGCAAGCTTTGAAGAGATACGTACCGATCTAGCGAAGGATTAGGTTAAGAGAGTACTTTGGAATGGGGATAGTACAAATTACACTTAATACTTTGGAATTATTTGTCTTTTTATTACATTTTTGCTGTTGTTTTGCCATTAATTTCATATTGCAGTTTGCAATTTGTAAACTCTCCACTCCCCATTAGTTAGACCACAACTGAAATATTCAGAAATCTGTGGCTGTAAAATTTATATTTTTAAAAATCCATTGTAAAATATTTTTAATTACATTCTTTCACTATTCATAATATTAATATCAAATATCGTATCAACAAATTAATTTGACATTTTATCTCCTCCTATTTAGTAAGTTTTAATAGGATAGAGTTTAGACTTGGACAAATAATTCAATTAGAATTTCAGTTTAACTAAATATAAAGTAGAATTTGTTTGAACTCCGAGAACGGATAATCCCATATTACAGCTTGATTTAAAATAAATTATTTCTTCCTAAATTAGTTTACGTATGAATTAATACATAAAGTTATTTCCTGTCAATTTCTTCAAAATCTTGTTTTTAACTCATGTACAAAGTAATTTTAATTTAAGAAATTAATTTAATTTTTCTTATTTATTTCTCCTAATAGTATTTAGGGATAAATTTTATTCATACGTGTCTCTCTACTTTTCATGGGCTATATATGCATTCCAAATCTTGTGGGCCAAAAAAGAAGGGCCTTCCAAACTTGTCAGCTGTTTAATTTTCTTCGATTCCAAATTTGCTACACCGTTTCTTCCTGCACCTCCATATCTTCTTCTGCCACCCTCATACACAATATGAAAATACATTTTTATCTTTCTTTTGCCACCCCCATAGAGTAGCTTCCGGATTATATAATCCAAAAATACATTTTTAAAAGACTTCTAGATTACATAATACAGAAGCTAAAAAAGACTTCCAGATTACATAATCCGGAGACTAAAAAAGACTTCTGGATTACGTAATTCAGAATAATATTGAGGGACATTTTTGAAAATACAAAAATCTATGGAGGTAGGAGAAGAAGGTATGGAGGTGCAGGAAGAAATAGTCAATTTGCTAACACAAACTTATTGAAAGTAAAACTGTACCTTAAAAGAATTACCTTTCACCAATTGTCCAAAGAAAAGTTGACAATGTTAGAAGGCGTATATGATTAACCTTAAAAAAGTTCTGTAATGGTGGAAGAATAACAAACAAACACTATTAACCGAATCAAAAAAAGGAGAAAGTTAATCCATATATATTCTCTTCAAAGAATCAACATTAGTAACAAACAAGAGCACCTTATTGCTTGAGGTTGGTATAAACCTGAAAAGCAGTAAGGTGAGAGATCTATCTCAAAAAACATCATTAGTGGAAAGAATAGTCCTATTGTAAACTATGAATAAATAAAGATAAAGATACCTCCTACTTTTTTACATTTGTAGGAAAAACAGCCATTTTGCAAACAAGATCATTAGTCCTCCAACATAATCAAAGAATATCCTACACTAGCCATATATTATATTATGTGCAATGATTTAGCTCATTCCACTGCAGTATTGGGGTTTGTTAACCTTTGAGCTGGACAAAGTTATATTTCAACATCAACCCGGGTTCTGATGGGCTTGAGCTTAACTCCTAAACTCTCTGGGGAGAGGAGTTCTGGTGCTATGCATGAATGCCTAGAGGGGCTTGCTGGGTTTGACCCATTGCTGGAAGAGGAAGCAGCATGTATTTGTCTGTGGTAGCCATAACCCATTAAGAAACACTCCAGTGGTGTTATCATGGAACTTGGGTGCTCTTCTGTTACTAATGAACCACAAGCCTGAACCTGGACAAGAATTTTAAATTGATCATGTTATTTCTGTTTGTCTTTCTCAACTAGAATATATGTTGACTTATATAATGAATGGACTACCAACCTCAACAAGCGCACAGTTTCTGCCGTCCATTTTTGTGCTCATGTACACAGATTCAGCATGGAATGGACTGCTGTCTCCTGCAAATATAAGTGTCTTACATTGGAGATCCTTAAGACCCTCAGTGAGGTCATGCCTTCTGCAAGCAGTTAACCATGGTAAGAAAATCACGGAAACAATAGTTTTGCTAATGTGCAGATTCAAATTCTAGTTGTAGAAAAGAATTTTCTAACAACTTACGTGAACTTCATAAACAAACCACCAAAATATAGTACTGAATCATCTGAAGAATGTTTAAAGTATCATCAATTTTAGTTGTATACAATGGCTCACATGAATTAAATACCTAAAGGGAGAGACTACAGGGGTACCGAGAAAGAAAAAATCATGTTTGTCAAAAACATTATGACTTACGCATTAATTGCTTGGAGAAATCGCATAACATTCAAACTTTGTCTTTCATCTAGAAGCTGTAAGATCAGAAAAGACGATCACCAAGTAAGAGTTCTACACATACAAATTAAGCATGTACTCAAGGAAAATTACGTGTACTAGTTGTTACTAAAATTGATATGTTCATACCCTTCGGCATGTTAGTATAATGTCCGATTCTGCTCCCTGAACATTGCCCCTAAGTTCCTATAACAAAAGCAGAGAAGTAATGTAACATACAGCAATCACTCCACCTTCATAGAGAGGGTTGAAGGGAAAGAATGGGAAAAATACCTTACTGAAGTAACGCTGCAGAAGGCATTCCTTCAGTAAAGCGCACATACCATAAAAGTATAATAAATTCATCAACACCTGCATGAATGAATGGTATAAAAAATCTTAGGCAGACTTATATTTACAAGGGTAATGAGTTTTTTTTTCTTTCTATTGCTTTACAAGTTCCAAGCTTCTAAGGAATTGAGATATGATGACCAGTTATGCTGTCATGGGACTTATTGTTATGCTGTCAGACTTAAGTTTTCGTAATGTTTTGTTATATACAAAAAAGGTGCGCATCCTTGTCAGTTCATGTTTTACTAAACGCCTTAATCCAGATACATATGCTTCAGTAGATAGCATATCATAAAGGCCAAAGCTAACAGATATTAAACCTTGTTGTATAGCCATTCGGTCCATGAAGGAGCTTTACAAATAGGTGAAACAAGAATCAATCCAAGCACTCGTTCTTTGTATTTCATCTGCCGAATTAGAAAAAAGCACGATGGTTAACTACACTGGATTGTTATGGCAGATGAAGTTATAATTCACAAATGTCAACTTACAGCAAATAGAGTGAGAACGTAAGCACCAGCTGTTACACCCAAGCACAGAACCTCCCTTAGCCTGATTTAAGAGGGTTTTGGATAAGGGTTAAAATCCTAAACCATGTAAGAATATCAAAGAGGCCTGTTTCAGTAATCTAAAAATATATTCAATAACAAATACTCAAGTTCCTTTACATAGACCTAATACACCCTTAGTTTAAATTACCCATCGATGCTAAAAAAAATATCACATTCTTCCCATTAAAACAATAGGGGATATTTTGAATATCCGATGTTCAACATACCCAAAGAAATCAAGGACTTCTGCAATCTGGTCAGCAAGGTCATCCACGCAAAGCAATGGTTCATCAGAAGAAATGACATCAGCTCCCAACTGCAATAACTCTTAAACAAATGAGAAGAGAGTCAAATAAGACACCAGGAGAGAACACCTCAACATTCTACATCCAACTCAACTCTAAGCTATGTGGTAACTTTAATATGTTTAGATAATTTTTTTCTGTCAGTATTTCTAATTTTAGCTTACGAAATTTTCCTTTTATTTTATTTTCTTAGTATTTACTGAGAAATTTATGAAAATATGCCTTTGACAGGAAATATTTACGCAAGTTAAATTTCCACAACATTCAATGGTGCCAAAGAATTCATAATGTTAAGGGAGAGAGTCACATAGAAAAGCCTATGTGCGCATACATAACTTTGAACTTGGAAGGAAGGGGGAGAATGCTAATACCGACCTCATGCCCAGGAGCATCAATGTGATAAATGCAGAAGTTATGAAGCAACAAAGAAGCTGCATCTGGGCAGAACAACAGACCCTGGAAACAAGACACATCTGCAAAAGGCCAAAATCAAGTTCTGAAAACAATACACAGGAGTCTCGGAATGCATTTATATTCACATTCATATTGAAAATATTAGAAACAAAAAACAAGGAAATATAAACAAGAGGTTACAATTGAGGGCCACGTCCGGGTAGGTTATAAGAGCGGGTTTTTCTTGATCTCCACATACAAGCACAGACAAAGAACCTTTACTTGTTTTCACCGTGCATTCCTGCAAAAGTATAATCTATGTTAAGTACATGGTTATTTTACAAATTCCATAACACGATGAAAAAACTGAAGCCAGACTTGGATAAGAGTTAATGAAATCATGGTTCTCTTCGCACTTATAACGTGTTGAAGTGCCATTACCTTTCCTCCCAAAGGTATCAAATCAATGTCAATGGACACAGAGTCGCTTGACTCGCCCATGACTCCGCTCTATACATGAAATGCTCACACACCTTAATAATACTGATATTCACCACCAACCTCTCTTCTCTTCCTATTCGTGGGTGTCAAATTACTGGCACAACCTCCTTATTTGAAGGGACCACAGAAATGACCTTAGTAAATAGTCACAACTTATGAGAGTACGAGAATTTACGGTCCTTGTACTGTATCGTGAGTCCCTCAGTCAGTGACCGTTGGAGTGGGTTAAAACACAATTACTTCAAAACCTATTTCTTTATTTATTCATTTTTATTACCTTGGCGTTGGTATTCAGAAATTAGTTGAGTAAATTTATAGCTTAAGAAGAAAATAATTTGTTCATTTGAAGCATTTTAATAAAATAATCTTACAATTGTACCTAATAATTTTGAGTTTCTAATGGTTTTTGTTAAAATATGTTGTGTTTGCAGAATTTATGTTTGAGCTGGCATTGGCATGGGGTTGAAAGAGGGAAGAGAAGAGTGATAACATTAGCGGCGCACATGTGAGGAGAACTGATAGGCATAAATAAAAATATAAGAAATGGAAAATGGTGGGGTGTTTGGTAATTTCGCAAAGGCAGCATCATTATACAGCTGTAGGCCACCTGGAATTTTGTTCTGAGAGAAAGGTCTCCACTAACACATGATCAGACGCCAGCTCATTTATGTTTTTGGTACATCTATATTACTCCACCATTTAAATCCAATCAACATTCTCCAAACATTTAATACCAATTATGCTCTATTTTTATTAAATATTTTACACTAAATCCACTTTTTATTTATTTATTTATCTTCCCTCACAGTAATGTATACTTATTTTTTAAAGACACTCAACAAAATACAAATTAATATATTTTTTAAACAAAGATGTTCTGAAAACCTAATGGAATAATCTCTCTTTATTCGTTTATATTTTTATTTCGTGTCACCTTCTCACTAAGATTCTAACATATAAAATATTCGCTTTTTATCATCAAGCCCCGCAATGCATATAATTTTTTTAAGTATCATTGTTATTTTCCACACAATTTCAAATCATTGTTTTGGTACATTTTTTGCAGAAATGTTTTAAAAATACAGAATAATGATGTATTGCCAGCAGAATATTCTCATAAAAAAAAGTAGAAGTTGCAGAATATAATTGCAAAGGGTCTCAATATATAATTTTTTGGCCTATGAAGTTAAATATTTTTCATGATGTTAGTTGAGAGAAATATTTGAATAAACGAAGGTTGAATATGTTTAGGCAACAATCACTCCTGATTGGAAGGAGAGAGTGTGGTTAAGAAGGCAATTGAATATTGTGAATGATGAAGAGGGATTGTGATGAAGTTCACTGGGAAATTGAAGTAGCTAGTTAGGGCCATGCATGGTGATTGATTGGTCTGTGAAATTGAAAGGAACTGAACGCGGCTTTTTCTTTATCCCGGTGATCACGGCCTCGTGACTAACAACTTCCCATAAATATTCAAGCATAAGGGTATGGAACCACAAACTCAAACACACACACTTTTCTTATATAAATCAAATCAAATAACCTTATTGCCATGTTGTGTAAGCATGTTGACTCTGCAATCCACATCATTAAATGCTCCTTACACCGTGCCACAAACATTATTCCCTTTTTTATATCATTCAGATGCCTTTCTTTGCCAATTTTCCTCGAGGAACTACTCAATTTGCAAGTCTAAATTGATGGAGCATCAACCAAAACATCTACCTTGTAGTATAATTCTTAGTTAAGCAACAAAGGTTTTAAGTAACATTATGTGAAAAATATTGCTAGAAACGCAAGTATATGTTAGCAGTTGTTGATGATGTCGAAAGTGTTGACGTACAAAATTGCAGGATGCAGCTTTCGTGGCGGCACGGACCAAGACCGGAAGCTGTTTGTGTTTGTTGGGTGCAGTGCAGACAGGGCCTTTTTTTTAACCTAAAAAATATCATTCAATATTTTTTTACTATAAATCATATTGTAACTATTTACTAATTATTTTGTATCAACTTTTCATTGGCTATTTATTGAACTGCTTGTAATAAGTTTTACTTAGGTCAAATTATTCTAACAGCTTTTTGTTTTTTTTCAGTTCACATAGATCTTTATGTTTGAAATTTTAAATGAATATTTATTATAACTTTCATCTTTCAATTACATTCATAATGGTATATTCTTTTTGAGTTTTAACGGCAAGATATTTAGGTTTTCTCAAAAAATTTCATGTACTAATTAGTTGATCCTTTTTTATCGAACAGGCACTGATGTCTTACTATTTTTTTTTCTAAAAGTGTTGTTTTTAGTTAGGTTGAAAAAATATGCACCCCCTTCTACGCGCCCATTAAAAAAGTTACTCTTGTTTGTCAGTTTCCCTTTTTGTGTACCATACCATCATTAAAAAAAGAGAGGTGAACTTCTACTTTTATAAATTTTTTGTATAGTAAAAAAATAATGAGAAAAGAGAGAAGATGTGTGATTAAATTGGTGATATAATAAAAAGGATAACATGGGAAAAAATTAATTATAAAATAGTATAACTCTTAAAAAATTTCCACTGTAAAGGAGAAACTCAAACAGAAGGATAAAAAGGCTATTTTTTATTTTAATCTGGAAAACATTTTGAAAAGTCTACATAAAGTTTAATTGTGGAAGTTGAGAATATAGGCTAGGCCCTGAACTCGTCTTAGCCCAAACAGTCTTAGTCAAGAAGGGGTTAAGCAGTTTGATTTTTTTATACCTTTTTTTCCTACTAAAACAGTGAAGTTCAAGTAAATGCATTTTTTAAGAAAATTCTTAAATAGTCAAAAACCATTTCATTTTTATATAAAAAAACCATTTAAAAAAATTATTGAAAGGAACTTAAAGAAAAAAAAACTTTTCTCTTTCCTTGTTTTTTTTTTCTCCTTCTCTCTTCCTCTTACCTCTTCTCTCTCACTCTCATCTTAATCATTACTTTTAATTTAAACGGTAAAAAATCACTAAATAGTTTTTATTTTAATTTTAAAGCTATTATTATTAATATATTGAGATTTAATTTTAAGCAAATAAAAAAGTGGATCAAGTGGCTGGGGAGGAATATTACTGGAAATGATATGGGAAAAGGATGAGGTAAGGCTTTGTATTTCTTTAAATTAAAGGCTTCAACTTGACATCACAAGCACGCATATATAAAATAGAAAGCCCCGTTTTTCATACAGCTTAATTTTATTTTTTAGAAGTTCGACATGCCTAACAAGTTTATTTAAAATCTTACTTTATACAATTTTTTTTTAAGTAACTTAATGAGTATGATCTTATATATAAATCATTGAATGTAAAATATATAAGTATCGAAATGTTATACTAAAATAATAATATAATAATAACAATATTATAGGTCTTACATTTATGTAAACAGATATATTTGCAAAACTTAAATATGCGTTGGTCTCAACATAACCAAACCATTCATAAAAGCATTTCCTTTTGCACATAAAATACTGGATTCGTGCACTGGCTCAGGGTATACATGGTATTAAATATTAAATAAATATTATTTTAAAATATTCATTTTTAAAATATTTTATTTTGATAAAATAATTTAAATTTATTAAATTTTATTTTGTTTAGACAAAGGATTCTAATTACTACCAAATAAAACATCTCAAAATTTTCATAAACAAATTATTCTCCTAAAATTCTCTATCCAAAAAGCTGTAAGCCAGAGTAGCAGTCACCAATTTATTCCTCCGACCAATGCAGGTAAACTTTGCCATATTGCTCCATCTTTATTACCTTGCAGCCGGATCCATAGCTAACATCAGTGTACACGAACAACATTAAATACATCAAAATTAAACTCCAAGATAAGATGCACAAGAAAAGGGTATCCTCTGATAGAAGGAAGAATTTAAAGCAGTAGAACCGTGGCCGAAATTGGTAATGACACAAGATAACCGTACAGTGATAAATATGGAACATACAACTTACAAGTTAAAAGCTTGAGTGCATGTGTATGAGTTCATTTATGAGGGATCAAGGCAGTCACAGCAATGGTATGCATAAAAAATTAACAGTACTCGATACACTATTGAAGAGCATAAATAATAGGGAAGTATGCGCAAAGTTTTCCTGAGTATTAACACAGGGCCATGGGTGTTATGAAAGGAAGAGAAACACGAGAAGGAATAGATATTGTATTACACACATTAAACCAATAGAACACAGAATATAAAAGAAAACCAGAAACCATAAGAGACACTAGTTTCTGGTATAACAATTATGTCAGTTATACTAATATAACAGTCAAAGCAGAGCAACATATAATATCAGGTACTTCCACACTAAGTTCCGAATACTTCAAATCTACAACGAGTTAAGTTAAGTGACTTTTAGAAGATTTCGAATCATCCGTTTCAAATATACACGCTGTCACATCCCTCCTTTAAATTATTTCATGCCACAATTTATGAATAACTGAATATAGAACAAAGATGCAAAAATCAAAAAGATAAAAATGGATACATTGTCAAAAGAGATTTACTTTCTTCCATTAAGGACAACACTATATACAATCTCCAGAGTGACAACACCATTATCCATCAAACTCACGGTGAGGCTTCTAAAAAGCAAACAATGGAACAAAGACGGCGTAGGAAACTATGAATTGGGAACAACATGTATAATGTATTTCCTCCTTACCTTTACATAAGAGAGAAAAGTTCAACCAAGCGTTCATTAAAAATGTTCTTCCCATGTCAGCATCTACAGTCACGTTGGAAGATCAATACTGCTGAAAAGTTATTTTACGGAATATAGAGGAACATATGGCTGTAATGTAAGTAAAACAAAAACTACAGATAATAGGGAATAAATAAATAACAGTAGTATAGTTTTCTATTCTGCTTAGATCGTGGAATATTTCTTACATATGAGATTGGCATCTGAAATAGCAGCCAAGAGTCTTACAAGAAATTAGAACTGTCTTGTAACTAATAAATTTATTCCTGTTGCACAATTTGTATGACAGAATCACACAGCAGATAGGCTGCAGGATAAAAAAAAACAAATTCCTGGATTTAGCTGTGAAGGAGAATAATTGGTATTCAGCTAAAAATAGAACATCAGAGCTTAATATAGGGAGTCACGAATCATAGGTTAATATGTCCTCAGGTTAATTAACAGATAGTTTGAGTAAAGACATCAATCAAAAGCCATGATTCATCTTCATATGGTAAATAGAAAGATTCCTGGTTTCTCAGTACGAAAATGAATAATAAATAAATCAACATGTACCAACATAACTAGCCAGAATCTCATGCGTAGTTTGCTAATAATCAGACATCAGAGTAGGATATTCCACCGACAGAAGGATTAATTCCATAGCCCGATAATAGTCAGACTATCTTAGTTTCCAGAAATATAGTAAAAGCTCTGTGGATTATTATATTACATGAAGAAAAGTAAATCATCATTCATTCTGATTCATCGATCTCTTTCTCTCACATGCTACCTTCCTCTTCAACCTCAACTACCCCTGGATTGTTACTGTATCTTCTTAGCAGATAATGAGCATTAGTATTTTGCAGGTTTATATCTGAAATAAGAAATTAAGAGAATATGTACTAGAATAACACCAGAACAAACTATGGACAAAGTGTTTTTGTAATAAAGATATCATAAAATTAACACTTGAAGATAAATATACAGCCAATTGGAGAAAAAAATGTCCATGATCTGTTCAAATGCACAGATATATTGACGTATGAATTTAAGGGTAGAAACGATACAACAAAAGTACTCATCTTTAATCAAGTGTAAAACAATCACATCCTTGATAACCCACAACTCACTAAATGGTCTGTTAGTATGGTGGATTTCCACAACTCTAGTCGTTCTTCCACGCGTATAAAATATGGGAGAAGCCAAGACCTTGTGACTTGGTCTCAGAAAACCTCTGAGAGAACGACCACTGCACTACATTTGCATCAGAAAGGGGTTGACCAGCCCACAATTTTTCCTCGGAAATGGATGTTCTGAACATAAAGACAGCATTTCCAAGAGATGTGCCAAAGAGCCAATTATAAACATCCCAGAAAACTTCAACTGCAAGGCCATCCACCAAGATGGTATGGTTTCCCCTAAACTTCCACTTCAGCCTCTTCACCTGCATCACCGTTTTGCTATCTATGCGAATGATAAGGCACGGATCAGACACCCCTGAAGTGTCACATTCTATGACAAGATCATGAATCTGACCATTGTCACAAAACACAGCTTTATTACCAAACATCTTCTTGCCAAAAACATGTTCTTTTTTGGCAACAAACACTGCATTAGAGGGTAATGGGATGGCACTGGACTTCTTGAAAGCCTCTTTCCTCAAATCTCCAAGAAGGAGAACCATTTGCCGATCTACAACTACTCCTACATAAAACCCCTCCAAGGGTTCAGGACCAACACCAAATCTAGCAGAAGAAAGGTCCCAATACACGTCAATCTTACAAGAATAAGCCTCTAAGCTCTTACTACCCCTCCTCTTGGAAAACACCCAGGGTTTGATATCCACCTTACACAGACACTGATTTGAAGAATCATCGATCCCAACGCTAAGCCCTTGCCCCATCAAGCTCTTACTCCACGTGATGGTTATCAAGCAGCACTTACCTCTTATCCGGCATTGGTAAACGCAGATAACCAGATTCTGTGCAGTTTTGCTAGCGTTTGAAGATGAAGAATCTGCAACCTGAACTGCATTTTCACCAAAGCATGAAGGGAAGTCCTTCATTTTTCTTTCCTCAAACAGCAACCAACCACAACTGAGTTCAATTTCGAACCTTTTTGGCAAACAGAACAGAAGTAGACAACAAATGTTTTCTCTCTCTCTCGCACACACACATAAACACACTCTCTCTATATATATCTGTGGATAAGGCAGAAGGTGCAGAGAGCTAAGAGAGAGTGTTACCTTGATGGATCAGAGATGCAGTACAAGGCATATCAGAGAGTGTTGAAGAGATGGGGTCTTAGATTGGAACCCATGACTCTATCTATCTGTTTTTGAGAGAAGAAGAGCGGAAGAGGCGCGTGCAAGTAGAAGACAAATTTGGAGGAATGTAGAGAGTGAAAGGGGGTCACAGAGAAGAAGACAAAAAGCAGACTTGTTTCACTGTCAATGCCACAAATCAATCTCCTAGAGTTGAAATTTTTTCAAAAACAAAAACAAAAACAAAAACAATAATAATAATAATAATAATAGTAGAGTGTGTATGACTCTATTCTGTGCCTACTATTATGGTTAAAGAATTAGCATAGAGAAAAAAAGAGATGGTGACAAGCCAAAGAAAAGAAGGGGACAATGTGGAAGAAAATGGTAACTGGGTGGAACTTGGAAGGCTGATTTGTGAGAGTTACTCCACACTGATTAAAGTTAAGAGGGGAAAAGAAAGTTTTTTTTTCCTCTCCTATGGTGTGTGTAGTTGCTTTTACCCGACAAGCACACATGAACCAACAAGAGATTTCTCAATCAGAATAACAAAAATGAAATACTATAATTATGTTAAGACTGAATAGTCAATGAATGTAAATTCTCTTTATTTGGCATCTATGTATTCAAAGGGAAGGAGAGTGACTGAATGGTTGAGGTTGAGGTTGAGAAGGAGTTCCTCCCAAGTGGACCCCCCGTCTCCTGTAAAAATGCCACCACCTTCTCTCTCACAGTTGTAAACATGGATATCACAAATATTTTTGTTGTTGCTGAATGTATATTTGGGTAATTATCTTGCATTTTCCCTTATTTAGAGCTATGTTTGACCAATTTATGTTGGAAATTATGATTTAGGATTAACTAGTCATTTTGATACTCACCCAAATCAAAACAAATATTTTTGATAGGTTTCATTTGATTATATTTACTTAACTTTTGTTCATACGTAAAGATTTTTAACATTTGTGATTGGTTAAAGAACTTTTAACTTTTAATAGGTTTCAATTGGAAGACAAGTCTCTTCCAAGGATTTGCATGTTGTGGAAACTAAACATAAACCTCCACCCATAAACTGTCATCATAGAATGTTTAAACTCCAATTCTCCACGTTCTTGGGATCGGAGACCAATTCCTCCTTCTTATTTCTTCGTGGGCTACAACACCACATCATCATTGAAAGAAAAATCAGTTACATGTTTTGAAACCTAGGTCATCACCACTCAAATTATTTTTATCTCTAATTTATTCATTTTATTTCTACATCTGACAACTCTTTGTTGTATTTTTATTACGCTAAATTTAATATATAATTATAATAATTCAATATTTAGATTATGGTGAAAGTTTTGTTACATTGTATTCAAAATTTGCTATAAATACAAACAAAATGACAACTTAAAATAATTTGAAAATAACACTTTCAATAATAAAATTAAATAATAAAAAATATATAAAGTAAATTTGACAATTACTTAATTTATTAGTCAGTCATAAAGAATCATTGTTCTTACATAACTGACCTATCATTTATTAATAATTTCTATATAGAAGTATGAAAAATTATAAATAAATATAATTAATAAAATTTGGTATGCAAAATTTATTTATGACTTTTAGATAGAGCTGTCAAAAAGTTAAACAGAATTTAAATAGAATTATTGCGGTATCCAAAATGCGTTACGTGCAAGTGACTCTTCGTTATGGGCGCACATAGATATATATTCCAGAAATAATGACACCACGTACTTTCAAACACATCACTTCGTATACTTTCTGTTATCTTAAGTATATAGTTTACGTATTGAATTTCTTACATAATTCCCCGTCACAATTTCTGTCCTTCACCCATTTGTGAAAAGTTGCAGCTCAAATTAGAATAACCAAATATCGTACAATTCTCATCCCGAGATTTCCATTTTGTGTAGCATTTCAATATCTAATTCAATCTATTTTTTCGATTGTATAATTATTTTTTCTATTCAGACTTCCACCTTTGATCCGAAAGTATATTTTTATAAGTATTTAGTATTTAAGTATAATTAATATATTAATCAAAATTTTTATCTTACTTTTGTTTTTATAATATGCTTATTTATAAAGTTTATAATAAATTCTATTAATAAATAGTATATAATATGTATCATAATTTAAATAAAATTATCTGATTGGTCAAATATTTTTTTTATTTTACTTTGATGTATTTACTATAATCAATCAAATGATAGTCAGTTAGAGGACCTATCATACCTGTTGTTATCGGTTCGTCCAAACCCAATTGATATAATTTCGAAATTGTACCCTCTTCCAAGCCTAAGCATATGAGAGTTAGATGCTATTTGTGGAACCCTTTAGATGCTTTTTCTTGCCTTTTCATTACTTTCTATTTTTCATTGTTTCCACACCTACTTATTTCATTCCCACCAGACAGTTTTTTCAGGAACGATCAGTAGGTGTGATGCTAGAAAGTTAGTTGCATCATTTCACTACAAAATGTGAAAATATTTTTTATCAATAAATAACAAATATAATTAACTAAAAATTATCATTTCTCCCTCTTTTCTTTCCAACCATATCAGATTTTATAATTTGTTTTCATTTCTTGTTTCTTTCTACTTTACTTGAATCAAACAATTGTTTTTGTTATTTTATTTTTGCTCTTAGCTTACAGTTGTCTGCCTTGACTTTCCTTTTATCATGGCATGGCATCGCCACAAAAGTTGCGATCTCATAAACTTATCTGCATACTCTGTGAGTGAGAAAGGAAAATAAAGTTAAAAAGGAGAATAAATTAGTACGTGACAACTGGATTTGTCCCCATATGAATTGATTTAATATATATATTCTTGATGATGAAGGCACATTGATGAGTACCATAATCTACAACAACAACAACCATAGAGTTTCTTCCTTTTCCATTCTGTCTTCCTTCTTTTCAATCAAGGGACAACTACCACTTACGCTATTGCTAACATCACATAACATATCTTCCATCACAAAAAACACCATATCATTATACATCACACCGATTCCCTTAACATAATCAAAAATTGACTTAGCTTAATGCTACAACTTATACAATTTAAACCCAGTTGGTTGGCAACACACACTGGACCACTTGTTTTCCTATCTACACAATTTGTAAAGATTAATTCAACTAATTAACATGTGTCGCTTTCTTTTTTATACAATGACAACAAAAGCTTATTTATGTGATTCAGCTAAATTCAAACATGTCACCATAATAACGGAGATTCCTCTTTAAATTCAACTAACGAGTTTTGTCAGCTATAAGCTGTAGGCATTGGTGAGAAGTGAAAAAATTGGACCACCCAACATAAATACTCTAGTTGTTTTACGTGTGCAGTGCATACAAACTGACACATTGTCGAAGGAATTTGCCACTTTCTTCAAGAGAAAAGAAGATATATGTCTAAAATATCAGTGAATCTGCAAAATAATGAATGTGTGTGGATTACACGAGTCAAAGAGGAGAATTGATATTAAGTTTTGCAATTAAGTAATCAGTGTTTCGTAGTTGCATTGTTATAAAATAATACTGTGGTGGACAGTGAGTGATGGCTGCCATCATTATTCTATCTGTTTCATATTGAGTATTGACAGATAGATGGGTTCAGCTGTGATATCATGTGCACTTCTACTTGTGTTCAGAAAAGAGCAATAAACATTTGTTCTACACCGAGTACAAAAAGTCTGTCCGAATAAATTTAATTAGAGCTAATATTTCAGTTGCTTACTACAATCGAATCCAATTACTTACATGTATACTCTAGGTAATCGTGAATTTTAATTTATCCATGCAGTAAAAGTGCACATTCCATTATTTCATTTTTTCATGGCCTGATATGTTGTGATAATAATGTGTTTTGAAAGTTCAAGATTGCTTTCTTTTCCCTCTCCCTCAATCCATAATTAATATATAATGTTTAAAGAATTAAAAATCTTTGATGAAAAACCAGAAACTAAATTATGCGTGTCAAACTTATTTGTTTGATTGACATGAATTGCAATTAATGTGTTCTTATCATCAGGGTTTTATGTCGGCAAAATCTTGATATAGACTGTTGAGGGAAATAGTTTGGGTTTCATTACTCCAAAAAAATACATCTTTGATTATTTGATTATGTATGAGATTGATTATTTATGAGCATTTATATTAATTTTAACCTGATGTAAATGTCATAAACGTAATAAGTTCAATAGTCTTTTTATATTGATTGTTGAACCGATACAAAATTGAGAAATGTTACAATATAGATGTGATCAAAATTGTATAACATGTGTAGTGTAAATCAAGTTAAAAGTTCGCTCACGGATTACCTAAAAAAAAAATAAAATTGATATAATATATCCTTAAATAAGCTTTAATTAGATTATTTTTGTGTTTGTCTTGCTAGATCAAACATAAGAGCATCAATGACATTACTCGTTGATAGTAACAAAAGTCAAAAGAATATTATCATAGGAACAAACACACACAAGAAAGATGATGGTAATATGTTGTGTGAGGAAAAGAAAAACTTGAAAACATGTAATCCTTGGTATACATGATGCTTGATGTACACAAAACTCAATATTTATCGATGGTTCGTGATCAACGGTGTTGAACGACAAAATATCATAGAACCATTACAAAAAATGAAAAATAAAATAAAATAAAAGAAGAATAACTCAAATACACAAGAAAAAATGAAATAAAAAAACATAATTATTAGAGCAATTAAAATAAGAATCAATATAAAATATATTTTACAGCGGTTCTTATTATATATCACTACATGAAAATCATTAATTATAAACTAATTTTAGAGACAAAAAATAATTAGTTGATATAGTGACTAAATTAGAAATCATTTTTTAGACTAAAAAATTTTTTGATTTCTAAATTAGTTTCTATTATTGTTAAATGGTTTCTAAATTGGTATCTAATTAGCTATCAAGGTTTTTGCTACCAAATTTAGAATCTAAATAATTGGTAGCTAAAACCTTGGTAGCTAATTAGATACCAATTTATAAACCATTAAACAATAATAGAAACTAATTTAGAAATCAATATTTTTTAGTTTCTAAAATGGTATCTAATTTAGTCACTATAACAACTAATTTTTTTGGTTTCTAAACATTGGTTTTTATTTAATGGTTTTCTTGTAGTGTATACATTTATCTTGTATAATATTTGTACATTTATTAAAAAAAAGTGGGTTTTCATTTATAACAAGTGCATTTGATGTAATTCATCCTTGTAAAATGTGGATAGTTTTTACTAGTGAGTGTAGATAAGTGAAATATAATTCAAATCAAAAGATATATATTGAACATTAAATCTAAATTCTCCATAAGCCTATAATAATGCAAAAGGCTCGTATAAGCAAGAATAATGAACACTTTCTATAACTTTGTCATCTTACTTCCAGAAAGAACTATTTTCATGGAGATTTATGTAGCGCAAATAATTGCTAGGAAATTTATATTGTATTTAAATCCGTGGATAATGTTTAATGATATTTAATTTTCATTCTTTATTCATTTGATTTTATTTGCACATATTTACTGGTGTGATTCACTTTTCTCATCCTTTTTCATTCTTATACAAAATTCAATTTCTCTTTGTAATTCTAAATCTAAATCTAGCTCAAAGAGATATAGTTGAGAGAGTAAAGTAAGTATGCAAAATCTGAAAGTAAGCAAAGTTGAAGACGAAGGATTAAAGGAATTTTGGCTCAGTGGATTGCAATTGATTGAAGATGGAGGAGAACAAGAAAATTGTGGCCAAATGCAAGAAGCTCAAGCACAAATTTCATTATTAACCCTCTGACGTCAATGCTAGCATGCTCATTTTTGTTATTGGAATCGTTTTACTTCCTCATAAATCCATACTATGAAGTTCACTCTACAAGAAAAATATTATATTTCGTCAAAAAAAATAACACGTTCTCATAAATCCATACTATGAAGTTCACTCTACAAGAAAAATATTATATTTCGTCAAAAAAAATAACACGAATGAACCAAAATTGACGAATAAACATCGGATTTGTATTGGCCAAGTATCGAACGAAAAGTGTAACGCCCCTCAATATCTTATTCATTTTTATATAATAAAATAAAGGTAAAACAATAATATCAAAAATTAACATAGGTATATATGATATAATTCATCAATTCCATACATTGTATCTCAAAATAACATCCCTTTTCTAAGGAATTTTAATACATCTCCATCAGGAGTTTTCAAAATAAAACAAAATACAGCATTCAAGACAGATGATCCCTTCCTCCAAAATGCTTACTGAGGAGTTCTACTACCTGCAACATCATCTGCTCCTGTGTAAATTATATACGATCATCACAGTTTTAAGAAAACAAAACACAGGGGTAAGCTAACTATTTTAAAAACTTTAAATATGAAACTTGATATCATCATAAACCATCATTTTTCATTTTACACACTTCACAATTTCACATCCACGTAATCAGCAATATTCACAATTTCATAACTTCATCACGTGTCTATCATTTCACATAACCATCAAGTGTCTACCAATAATTTCAATATTCATCTTTCTCACGTCAGAATTTCCACTGACTCACAACACGTAGACACTTGACTCTACTTCTGGAAGACTCATGCGTTGAACTTAGCATCCAGAGACCTGCACCTGTCATACTACACCACTGTGAATCCACACAGGGTCGCTGTGAATCCACACAGGGTCGCTGTGAATCCACACAGCCATGCGCATAAATAATCTCAATATCATCACTCTCCCAGTATGACAGGGTTAATCCATATAACAGGTCAAGTCAGTTATCTTTCAAACGACTTACCCATACATATGAACCTCCTTCGACTCTCACCAACTGAATAACTTCATCTATGTGATTCCATCATATCAGTAGAGTCAGGATCGTCTCATTCACAGGATACTCACAGATCAATACACTCTCATAACAATCTCAACACGGTATTTCCTTTCCTGAAAATACTATGTCTTGACCACATTTTCACATCATTCCATATTCATACAACACATCCATGAACGATTCAATCATATCGTATTTTCAACCGTTTCTAAACAATCCAAATCATACCAAAGTTCAAGATTTCGAAAATCATATGCATTTCACAGCATCTACTATATTTTAAAAAAAAAAACCACATTTCAATCTCAAACAAATTTCGATCCACACATAAAAACAGAGCATCATGCAAGAAAGTTTGAAACCGGCGACCACGTCGTCCCAACTTCAGAATCTTCTAGCCTACGGTTGTTATTGAAAATAAAGCTAGCTTCCCTTACCTGGACTTGCGTAAAAACTCACTAAGAGCTCCAAACCCACCGAAACTTAAAGATGTCCTAACTCTGTTTTAGCATCCTGATCGGAAAACTTGTAGAGAAAAACGCCATAGTCCAGTGGTAGTCGCCGTCGTCAAACTGGTGAGGGAGGCGTCCGTGACGTTGAGAGAAGGAGGAGAAAGGAGAAAGGGAACGAAATGAGCTTATTCCCTCAGCTATTATGGACGAACGGCTCTGTAGCCTTCACTGCCATCACCCACTCTGCGGAAAAGCTTGCGTGCACGTTTCCTCGAACAGGATGGCCACGTGGGTCTCTGCGCACACCAACTCTGGGTTACCTGCCCTACCAAAACTCTGACGCCAACGACTCTTGGCGCCCTTACTGTCTACGTGTCGCGCCTGCAGAACGCCTTCGCTGGAAGCCTGGGTCCCAGCTTATCTGTGTATAACAGGACCCCCCGATGAGAAGGAACCGATGACTGATCTCGCGATGACTATCCACCGATGTCTCACCCTGGAAGACGACCGATGTCTCACCCTGAAAGACGACCGATGTCTCACCCTGGCAGACGACTGATGTCTCATCCTGGCAAACGACCGATGTGTCCCTCATCATGGCAGATGACCGATGTGTAAATTTCTAGATCCTTACAAAAAGTCACAAAAACAAAGCGATATTTTTGTCAATCAGCATGAGCGAAGCAATTTGCGTGGGCCAAGTCAATTAAAAAGGACGCAAATGTTGTTGGCCAACTCGACGTAAAAGCGATGTAATATCTTCAGATTATGCGTGGGCTAAACCAACACAAATGTATCAAAAAAACACATATGTGCCAGTTTGTCGACGAAGAAAAGAAAAAAAAATGGCATCAGATCAGCTAGCTACTCCTTTCAGCTCTCGTTGTTAAGGTTCTCTTCCTACTTTGATATAACATTTTCCACAAATACTTCTTTTTTGTTTTGATATGATTTCCTTTTATTTAATCTTTATTTAATGTTCTCCATTGAATTGTTGTGACGTGGTTGGTTTGTGCGATTGTGTTCTCAATATTTTATATATATATGTCTACTTTCAATGTGATGGTCATTTTTATGTTTTCAAATTTTTTTTAAACATTTGATAAAACACTAAATCATTTTAAATCGTCATAAAATAATTATATACATAAATTGTGTTGTTGTATATATTGGAAATTTTACATCGACAAGTGCTAAAGGTCAATTTACAATATATAAATTCTCATCTTACAAGTTAGTTTTATAAAGATGAATTAGGCTTAAACTCACTTCTTAATATGATGTTAGAGTTTATCCTAATGAGGTTTGATGAACCTATTGTGTCACTTGCTATCAGACCATCCAAAAATATATAGATCCAAACATGAGATTGAGATTTACATACCTCAGCGAGAGGAGGTGCGTTAGAGATCCCATATCAACTAAAGATAAGATCATGTAAGACAAGGTAAAAGCAAGGAAGAGAAAAGATATTATTGATCATTGTGTACAATACAAGCGTCTAACCAAGATATATATAGAGTATACGATAATTGTCTAATCCATAACTATACATTATTCTTAACATCCTCCCATAAACTAATAGTTGGATTGGCAACAACCATAAATTTATCACGATTCCTAATGAAAATTCAGTAAGTTCATTAGCAATATGAGAAACGAGTTGGAAGATGAACTAATTGCACTTGCCTTTGTTGAACATTATCGCAAAAAAAATAAAGATCAAGTTCAAAATGCTTTTGATCTGGAGTGTAATAAGGGATTAACATCGGGAAAAACAACACTCGAATTATCAAAGTAAATCTTTAAAATAGATGATGAAACACAAATTTCATTAACAAGCAAAGATAACCATTTAATTTCAACAAGAGTCACATCAATACTCCTATATTTTGCCTCAATGTCATTGACGAATACTGCCTTATGCTTATGAGAAGACCAAGAAACAATATTTGACCCAAAGTAAATACAATACCAATAATGGATTTGCAGTCATAGCCCCTATCAGCATCATTAAAGTCAAGAATATGAAAATGTTTACTTTAGCAAATGAAAAGACCATGATCCATGGTCCAACAAGATACCCTAAAATGCATTTTAATGCTTTCCAATGATGCTCCTCCGAATAAAGCCTATATTGACACGCCTTATTGACAAACATATGCAAGATTTGATCGCGTGATCAGATGTATTGTAAAGCTCCTACAATAAAATGATAACAACAATAGACATATCCCAAGTAAGATGAATTGGAGTTGGTTGAGACTTGAAATCCATCACATTTGTGTTGCCATATTTTGCCCAAGAAACTTCGACACCAAGAAAGTAATCTAGAGTCCCTAAATATTTCAAAGCAAAAGAATTATATATCATTGATATAAGAGAATTGACAACATTAGACGAGGTACTTCGATAATTATATCATCAACATAAGCAAGGGCAAAAAGTACAAAGGAATCCTAGAATTTGACAAAGAGAGACGAGTCACTCTTTGTAGAGGTGAAACTCATGTCTTGCAAGGTGTAACTTAGCTTATGATACCATAAATGCAACGCTTACTTATGGTTATAAATAGTTTAAAATTTTGTTATAGGAGGAAGTTGAACTCATGTCTCAACAAACATAAAACCTTTAATCACGGTATCAGATAAACATTTCAATCATATTATGATTATGATTATTATAATTATTCTTATGATTATTCTTATTATTATTAATAAAAACAATAAATTAATAATAATGTTAATAATCTAGATAGATGATTCCTTTTTCAAATGTTTGGTAACTGAATTTTGGTGTACGCAATTTTTTTCTTCTTATTTGACTTATTTAATATATCTTATTTTATTATTTTATCTTTTAAATTTTAAAATGTTCATAAGAACCATTTGGTCTTTTCTTCATACTCTTGCCACGGAACAATTTTCAATTTAATTTACGGAACAATTTTTTAATTTGATTCAAACGGTTTTGAAACCGCATTCCCCTCTTTACTGTACGCTTTTATTTTTCCAATTCTATCCTTTAAATATGTAATTGTTAGCATTGATAAAAACTAAAGGTAACTTCTTTAAAAACTTCTTCGTTTCTGATTTCATTTGATGGTTTCAAACTACAAAATTTCTTTTACTATCATTAATTAATCACGCTTTAATTGGATAGGGTATTGATTATTAGGAAAATATTTTTCTTAAGCTTCAAGTGTTTTGACTTTCACAAACCCTTGATACAAAGGAAGCACCACCAACTTGGATGGAAAAACCTCTTTTTCCCCTGTTTTTGGAACCTACCTTCCAAATTTTGTGCCACTTCACGAAAAATTGTGTGTTTTTTTCTAATGGTTTCTAAACTGAAATTTAATAGCTGCAAAACACACAAATTTTGGAACTATGTATTACTTAAAAGTTAAAAGTTAGTTTTATTATTATTATTTTATGAATAATTAATTTTTAAAAAATAATTTAATTTAATTTAATATATGTGATTTTGTAAAAATTGAATTAAAAACTATAATACTAATTTAGATTTTAATAATTACTTGAATTGACATTAATATACACAATTAATATAGAATATGTTTGTCAGATATAATAAATATATTAATTTTAATATTTACTTGAATTAACACTAATATAAATTTGTCAGATATTTGTTTGTGTATTAATATAAAACACGGTTATAATTATATTAGTTTAAAAATATATTTTATGTATTAAAACTTAAATTAACATATTTATTAAATATAAAGGAAAACTGTTAATTCTATGTTTCATTTATCAAGAAAGAATTCTACTAATACCATTATAATGAATACATCTCATTCAAATTCCACAATCTTATCTCATACCTAAAAGAAATTAAAATAAAATGGATAAGGATTGAAAATTTTTATAATTCTCGTCTTGAAGTATTCAAAAAGTGCACAACTATACTAAAAAGAAATATTCAATTATAGTAATTTCTAATAATGGTTTTCCTCTTTAGTATCTATAACAATAATTTAAATATATATTAAAATAATAAAACTAATTAAAAAATAAGGATTAAAATAAGATTGAAATTTATTGGATACTTATAATAAGAAAACTATTAGAACGAATATTCTCATAATTATTATTTTGCCTGTAACAAACAAATCTTCAGTATAAACTATATTATATAATATTATACCATTCACGTTAACAATAAGTTAACATAAAATATTTTAATATGTACTAAAATTTTATTTGTCACATAAATCATTACCTTGTTGCTCGTATTGTGATCAATGTAGATTCTTCTTATTTAAAGCATCGACCAATCAAAGTTAATAATTTTTTTAATATAAGTATTTAAAAAATCTAAAATTTAGAATAGAAATGAAAACAATTTCACATTACATAAACGAAATTATTTAACCCTTAAAATAATGAATATAAGTTATTAACAAACAACACTATGCAATTTAAGGACTTAGAACACATGTAATTTAAAATATTATTATCACATTACATCTCTCACATACTTTATAAAAAGACTCACCTTATATTTGGAACCTTTATGCTATTTTAAATTTATTTTTTTAAAATAAAATACGTCTTATAGCTCTACTCCAAGAATAACAATTCAAACCATTAAGATGGAACTAACCAAAATCATTCTAGAAGTTTCATCTGGTGGAGATAGTAAGGTTTAATATGGATTTTGAAATATGTCGATGGTAATGTTATCAGGATATAAGAAAAAAAAGAATAACAAGAAAGAAGAAATAATAAAAAGAAAGGAAAGAAATAAGTAGTGAAAACAAAGCGGGATTTAACCAGCTCTAATAACATATTGTGCTTAAGCTGCCATGGAGGTTATGTGAATTGTTCCTCTAAAAAGAAAATCGTAGCTGCAAAAGAATGTGGAAAGAGGGTTGCAGTAATTTCACTTTCACATAAACAGAGAAATACTGTGTTAGCCAATGAAAAAGGCACACGAGAGATACTTAAAAAACTTATTACTCAGAGTTTGTATTTTAAGGCATGGTCACATTTTAATAAAAATACTTTAAAGTTTTTAGTTAATTTTTTTTTCAAAAAACAGATCAATTTAAAATATTTGGTCACTTTGGCTTCAGTTCTTTTAACTTCACGAGTCCAACTAAAATAATCCAATTTAATTTAAATTACATTTTTAATAATTTAACTCAATTTCATCTATATATTATCTAGGCTAATCATTGACTTAAACCATTTTGACAATTATACTTTTTTTTTTGTCATCTCATATATGTATATATGAGTTTCAAACTTAGAATATGGTAAATGGTATCTTGGTAATAAAATTCACTCTTTACACAATAAATTTTTAATGGGAAAAAAGTCCGTTAATATTTTCACAATTAATAAAAATTATCAACTCATTTAAATTTTAGTTCATATTTTATAAAAACAATGAAATTTATAGTCTTTCCTTTTCAAATTGGTTTTGGTTAAAAAATTCATTTACATGTCACTATAAAAGTTTAAAGTAATTTCAATTAACCTTATCTCAATATACTTTTTTATAAAAAAAAAAAAAAAAAACACAATTGCAAACACGAAGGCAATATTAGTGGGACAAGGAGAAATAAATTAATTAAAGGAAAATGATTGTGAAGAAATAGAAATTACAATAATAAAACGAAGAAATTGCTCTTGAACCTAAATTTGACAATTTACAAAAAAAAAATAAAATTAATAGCATCCAATTACATATAATGTGAAAATTAAAGAGAAAGATAGCAGTTCAAGATTACTTGACATTATTTTGAAGAAAAAGACAGAAAAAAACAGAGATATAAAGTAATCGATGTGATAGTTGGAGTTCATCGGAGTCCAAAAATCATGAGAAAGAAAAATGAAAAAAAGAAAAGAAAAAGAGATTTGTTTATATGTAAAGTATGAATGAGGGTCTTAAATATTTTCAAAGCTGAATCAAACTTGATAAAGATCCACATGTTCTTTTCTGAAAGACCCACATTGTGTAGTGATCTAAAAAAAAGGGTAATCAACCATTGGAAACGTGAACTTAGGGCAACCATTGCTTTATATATATAAAGAAAATGTCCATAAGAGAAGAAGAACACACACTATAGCCGCGCACTGTTATCTTCCTTCTCAAACCAACCAACGTAAACCCACTTCTTGGTGTTCCAAAATACATTATTAGAATGACCATAGCGGTAGTGAACAGCTTCACCATAACGGAGTTCGTAAATGAGAAGGCCAAGTTTGACAGTTTCGTGGACGAGTGGTTTGCGACGGTGGACGAGAATGGCGATGGCAAGCTTTCGTGCGAGGCAATCCGTAGCAGGTTCGGGATGCTTCTTCCCTTTGGTTCTGAATCTCCGGCAGGGCAAGAGAATGAAGAGATATTCAAGAGGTTTGATGAAGATGGAAATGGCGCACTGGATCGGAAGGAGTTCAAGTCGTTGATGACAGAGATTATGTACGCTGTGGCTCGTGGCATTGGTGGCTCTCCCATCATTGTTGTTCTTGGAAAAGATAGCTTACTCATGAAGGCTGTTCAGCATGAATTGGCCACACTCTCTCCTTCTTCCTGAATTTATCTTCTTCTTTTTCTTTTTTTACTTATTCATATTCTCATTTTTTTGTATGCTTCTTTAACTTAGATTTTTTTTTTTTCTGATATTTTTGTAGCTTTTATTTCGTTATTTGTCATCACCCTTTACACTTATAAACGATTGAATTGTTTGCTCCTTTTCTTGAGGGAGTTTACTTGGTTTGGCTCTTACAAAGTTCTTTTTGTTTGTGCTGAAATTATTATTAACTCAGATCTGGAGATTTTGTTCAAATATTCCTAACATACATTTGCCCAACTGCTGAGAATAATAAGGAAATGTTTATAGAAAGAATAATAATTAAAGAAAATTAAATAACTTAAAAGTTAGAATTTAACTGAACTAACTTATGTCTTATAAGGTAAAACCCCAAAATGATATAGTGATTAGACTTAAAAAGGATATTTCATCCTTTAAAAAAAACTATACAAATATTTTATGAAGAATACAAAGTCTCAAATTTAAAATGCTGAATGAATATAACTTATAAGTATATAACGTGTTACACGAGCGAAAAATTAATATAAAACATACTGACATCACTCTATTGATAGAATCTTTGAATAATTTATACGAGGTCTCACAATCAAACTGGACATACTATTAAAACAAAAAACAAAAAAAAATGAATATATATATATATATATTGCAAGTAAATAAATTACTTGTAGTCAATGACGAATTTACACAGGTATTATACACACGCTACTGAACTAAAGCCTATATAGTTAGACAATTTTCTTTTACAAACCATGTATTTTTCTTCAGAAACATGAAATCTGATCAAACTATTATACACAACAAAACATTTCTTCTAAATATCTAATGTAGAAGAATACATATAAAAAAACTCAGTAAATTTAGAAAATATAAATTATACACTCTATATGCAGGTGTTTAATAGTAAGAAAAAACTGGATAATGTGAAAAGTCAGTCATTCCTGTCGTCCCTTTAACTCCGTGCGAAAACATAAGACACGATCATTTTATGTCCAATGCTTGTGATATTCAAAGTTCAAACATCATAAAAGGGATTTATGACATCTCATTTCATTTCAAGGGAACTGAGAAGGGAATGATTACAAAGAAAATGGTCAAGGCATAAAGTTGTTGTTAATTCTCTATCCCTTTCATTGGCTAATTTGAATGACTTGGAAAATTTGAATGACTTGGAAAGTTGAAGACCCTAAGTGCAACCCAGCTCAGCAGCACACATACGAGGGACAGAAGGCTTTTAAGGTTTGTCAAAGGCGCAAATCAAGGAAGCCAACGAACTCTAAGCGAAAGGCTTGCACATAAAGCCTCGTGCTCTCCCTCTTTTTCTTTTTAATATCAACCAAGCCTTGCATTTTCATTATTAGTTCTACACTTTTGCCAACATCTCAAAACAACACAACCTTAAACATTCAACACAGTTCCAACAAAATTTCCCCCCAACACATAAAGCCAACACACACACTCACTCCTATACCGATAGTTAACCAAGCAACCAAACATTAACTAGAGGGTTTGGGAAACACACACACACACACGTCCAAGAAGGAAGAAACAACACAACATGATCCCAGCTTGTTTCAGCCAACCCAATACACCTCCCAGCTCAAGCACCACTCAAGTGCCCCAAAACCTAGTAACCTGCATATACCAAACTCAACTTTGCAACTCCCCCACGTACCTTACACTCACCTGGTTCAGAACACTTCTCTCTCACTCCTTAACCATTTACGCTCCTCACACCTTCTCCATCACCATCACTCTCAACCCTTCAACCTTCTCCTTCTTCCGAACTCGACCAGGATCCAAATCCATCTACCTCACACGCCCCCACAAACGTTCTCAGAAAATCAAACTTCACTGGGACTTCTCTGGAGCACTGTTCAGCACTCGAAACTCGGCCGAGCCTGAGTCATGCTTCTACCTTGCAATCTGCTGCAATGGCAGGGTTGAATTCTTTCTGGGTGACCTTTTTCTTATTCTTCCCTTGCAGCTTTCAACTCACCAAACATGCGACCAAACTCTTGTGTCCAGAAGGGAGCACGTGTTTGGAAGCACGAGCTACGTGTCAAGGGGTGAGTTCATGGGTTCCAAACGTGAAATAGAGATTGAATTATGCAGTGGAGAAGTGCTGAGGGTGAAAGTGGATGGTCAGGTTTGCGTGGTGGTGAAAAGGCTGGCGTGGAAATTCAGAGGCAACGAGAAAATCTTCATTGATGGTGTTGAAGTAGAGTTCTACTGGGACGTGTTGAATTGGGTGGTTGACAGTGAAAACGGCAATGGCTATGGTGTTTTTGTGTTTCAAGTAGGTGATGGTGGCGCAGTGTGGCCTGAAATGGTGGGGCCAGAGAAGAAGTTGATGAAGAAGAGGATGGTGGGACCCAATATGGCGTCTTCAATTGCAACACTGTCGCCGTCAAGCTCTGGTGTGTTGCAGTGGACGGAGGAGAGCAGTGATGGAGGGAGGAGCTCGTGCTCTTCATCAACTAGGTCGTGTGGGAGTAGTAACGGTGGTTTCTCTTTGTTGCTCTACGCTTGGCGGAGAGACTAAACTCTGAAATTTTGAAACAGGATTGGTTCATTGTTCTTTTGCATATTCATGATTTCACTTATGAAAATTGATTTTCAACTTGTGTTTACTTGTGTTTCAACTAATGAAACTACTGTTTTCATGAGATTTCAACTTCGAATATTGCCCTGGATTGTGGAGCAGTCCTGTATCCTCAACTTTATGTATATCTTGTACAGTTATTCTTGGGAATTATTTATCTTTAGTTGTCTTCAAGTTGTGTGAACAAAATAGCTAAATGGTTATCCGTTTCTAGTCCTCTACACCAAGTGGAACTACCAGAGGTTCATGGTAACACTTTAAGTTATAATGGAAAAAATGAGTTTTATAAAGCACGCCGTGCAACAACCTTATATATATATTTTTAAAGATTAAGGCAGAGCAAAGTTGCAACCAGGTGCCCACGCACCACTATCGTTGCACATTGGATTCTCGGATTCAATACCATAGCAGTCTCATAGACCCCATTAGACATCATATGGTAGGCAAAATACAGATAGAAAGGTAACTATATCTTTCTTTAAAATATCGGCATGTTGGAGATTCTCTGCAACAGGACTTCTTTATTTACTACCACTTTCTAACATTAAATCTACCCCTGGGCTTCAGAACTAGTATGTAATGAATTTGGCATGTGAGAGAGGCCAAGAAGATTGTAAAACCTTTATAGGCTGGCCATTGAAATAGTAAGCACATTGTTAGAGATTGCAACTCCAAATTCGTATGTTTCATCCTACAATCTTCTATACTAAATGAATTAAAACGAACAAACTTTCACATGACTTAGATCCTGGCCTTAACTCCTCGGAATCCACATCGCTGCATATGGAGTATTGTTTGGTCAAAAAGTAAGTACAAAAAGCCTTCATAATTCTCAAATGCAACCAAAATATGGTTTACTAAGCAAATACTCATACCAAATCTACTAAAGGTTGGGGAGCTATTAGCCTATTATGGATGAGGGTCAAACTGTAGGTAAAGAGAAAATTCATTTAAACTTTAAAGGTAGTAAAAGGTAATTTTGAACTTCATGACTGTGCTGTAGTGGTCAGAGTGGAGGGAAAGGATACCGGAGTGTCATAGAAAAATTTGTTCTGCTAACAGCACTATGACTCTGAACTTATGGTCCAGAGATGCTCTACAGTAAACACTAATCTCACCCCACCATTATAGCAACAGACGCACGTCTTGTGGTGCAAATGATAAAGCTGATCCATCGACTGATGATTTAAATCACTCCATAATTCTTACAGGTACAGGCAAGTATGACCAATGCAACAAATTTGGAGTTTGTTCAGAAAAACTTCTCCGTAATTACCTTTAAAAGAAGAGAATAAAAAGGAAAAAATAAATAAACTTCCACATAAAAATAACTCATTTTATTAAAATTCTCTCATAAAAACTTTTTTAAAATTTGAATTTTAGCTTAAATATAAACTAATTTTAGTTTACAGAAAAAACTTCTTTTATTTTATTTTTTTATTTTCTTCTTTTATAAGTAATTATGAAGAAGTTTTCAGACATACACTTTTTTCAAACATACACTTGATGGAAAAGGGAATCTTTTGCCTGCTCAACTTAATTTAGTGTACTGTCAACAATTAGTCTGTTTTCTTTTCTTCTGTGGCAGCTATGTACTTCTTGGATGACGGCCCAATTTTGGGAAACAGTTCTCCTTTCAAGCAAAAATTATTAGAACTAGAATTTCAAATCCCAAAATTCCTTTTGATTTTTCATGTTGCGTATATGTACTGACATTTATATATACTGGATCTCAATCAACTAATACACCATTTATAAACATTTCTTCTAGAACATAAATATTCTGCAAAACATGAAACAAACTGATAGGCGTATGTTGCATCTTTAACAACTACATATATTAATAACCATAATGAAATATATATTTACCAAGTGACTCCGTCCAAAAGTTCCATCTCAACCACCTGAGTTTAAGGAGAAAATCTGAAAAACTGCTTCAACTGCAGAAACGTTCCAACTCTCAACATGTCTAACAATCTGTCAGACAAAAAAGTAGCAGACACTAGTTAACATGGATCTCAAATCACATCAATAGGTGCAAAGATATACCACAGAAAGAATAGGATGCATTTTGACTGACTCTGTAATCTTCATTTAATTCATAAACTGTGCTTCCATCAATAGAAATCAGAGGCCTCCAAGGAAGCTTTAAGTTGGTCCTGCATATAAGATCCCCCAAATAAATTAACAGAGAAGTTCAGAATTTTAAGAGATGAAATCATGGAATGGAGACCAGGCATGTAAGTTCAGATATCTTCTTAGGCAATGGTTCCTATTTAATAGATACATGGATACTTTAAGACCGTTGGCCATCGTAGCACACCTGACAAACCTAATGAATGAACTAAGAGTATAAAATTGACAACATATATTGTACCTAATTTCATTATACTGCAGTGCTACAAGCAGCAACCCATTAGGAATCATTTTAGTGCTAAACTGTGCTTGTGCTAAAGGTGAAAGATGTGCCAAATACAGAATTTTAGGTATATTCAGGAATATCACCAAAATATTTCTATAATCGAATTTCACCGTTTTGCTTTTAGAAGCATTTTATCATTCTTTGAACAATGCATACGTAGAGGGAACCAAGATAGTCTTCATTGATTCAATATAGGTACATATATACAACATATGATCAGGTTGTACAACTGAGCTAGCATTATACAGCACAGGATTCAAAATTAAGAAAAGGCTTTATTCTATCTTTTTTAACAACTCATATATCAGGTTTGGGTAACTCCTTCTTAACTGAGGGAATACAAAGTGTTTGAGAAAAGAAATATAGATGGTTCATTCATGCACACAAGGAGGGAGACAAGCACCTTAGTTTCCAAGATGCCAACACAAAATTTCTGTCAGAATCAACATCCTGCATTATGAATTATATCATGAGCAAAACTTGAAGATGTATCTTTTGAGTAAAGAGTGTAGCCCGAGAGGATAATGTCCTTCTAGTTATAGTGATATCCAGAGACTGATTGAAAGAAACATCCAGCAATAAGGTAACATAATAGAGGGAATAAAATACTGAAAGAAGAAAATATATGAATTGAAACAAAATAGATCGGTATTATTCTGCATATCTGTTGCCAATTGCAATACATTTAGAATACTTGCAGTAACAAAAAACTTACTCAAATACTTTCTCCTAAAGTTTAGGAACAGTTACTTTGACTAGAAAGACTTGTTCAACAAGTGAAACAGAAAAACAAATGAAGATGCCACGTGCAGTCTAAAACCAAATATCTAACACTCTCCTTTATTTTGGAACTGCAACCTGGTTTTCAATTTTGCACTAAACAAGAACAACAACTCCATCTGCTCCATCTTAAAGCACCTGCCTTAAGAATAACAACTTAATGTTAAAAAGCTTGGTTTTCCATGAAAGACAAGATTATGGGAAATAGCTATTGCAGCTTGATTGTCAACAAAAACTACCGTACTTTCCTTATGCTCTATGTTAAGATCAATTAAAATTTTCTCCAACCACGAGACTTGGTTAACAGCAGCTATAGCAACAACAAATTCAGCATCTTCTGTAGATTGGCAACAATTTCTTGATCATTCGAGCTCCATGAAAAAACTCCCAGATCCAAAGCTAAAACAGTACCCTGAGGTACTCCTCATATCATCAATTGAGCCACCCCAATCCCTATCTGAGAAACCTGATAGCCTCATTACCTATTCTGACTTTAGTGACATTAGTTGGCCTCAAATCTTTAAAGAGTGCCCTGTCAAAGGTCATATGGTTGGTACAACCATTATCAATTAGCTAACTTTCATTTGACTCACTGCTCAAGAAACAACTAGCAACAAACAGTCTTTCCTCCTCCTCTTGATCGGCAATTTGAGATCCTTCATCATTGTGGTAATTTTTGTTTTTACAAATTACAGCTTCATGCCCCATCTGGTTGCACTTGCTGCATTTTGCCTCTGGTCTTCTCCAAGATTTGAAGGGTGGATGCCCCTTTTTACCACAATGTTGACACGGTGGATAGGTTTTCTTTCCTCTAATTTGATTGTTTGCTGGACTTTCATTGCTTGAGGCTAAGCTAAGTTCTTCTCAACTTCATGATGCCAGGCTGGCAAATCACCTTCGACAACACAATCTTGTCTCATCAACCTTCATTGCTCTTGGGCCTGTAAGGCATGTAGCACTTCTACCAAAGTGATCTTAGATAGATCCTTTGTGTTCTCCATTGAAGTTATAACTTCGTACTCAACAATTCTGGAATCTACAAAATCACTTTCCAACAACTTTATCTTGTTGGCAATTCCTAGCAATTTGTATGAGTATTCCTTGATTGCATGCCTTTGCTTTTCGGGTTTATTTCTCCTTATAATGCTTGATCTGGGCCATGGTGGGATTGTCTGGCAGCGGAAGCATTTCATAATCCTTTTCTACAGCTTCCCAAAGATCCAAAGCCTCCATTTTGACAGCCCAAAGATGGTAGTTTTCTCCAACAATGACTGGAGGTGCAACTTGTGAGAAATTTGAATCAACATCCATTTTCACAGGTCCGTAAGAAAAAAGCTCATGATACCAATTGTTGTTTTACATAATAAAGGCATATAGCAAAATAGAGGGAAGAAAATACTGAAAGAAGAAAATATATGAATTGAAATAAAATAGATCGTTATTATTCTCCATCTCTTCTGCCAATTGCAATACATTTATAACACTTACAGTAACAACAAAACTGACTGAAATACTTTCTCCTAAAGTTTAGGAATAATTACTTTGACTAGAAAGACTTATTCAACAACTGAAACAGAAAAACAAATAAAGATGCCACGTGCAGTCTAAAAATAAATATCTAACATAAGGTGTTTAGTCGTGAGAATTGTAATATCAGGGCTTTCAATTTGCCGAGAAAGACAACATAGGAACTGAACAAAGAGAAAGATGAGCACATATAATCAAAAGAGAGAAACAAATCTTTTAAGGGTCTAAACCATAACTCAAATGGGTAAGAAATGGTTCGAAGTATCTAGACCATAGATTCAAAATTAATGCATCTGAATTGAACTACTTCAACAAGTGGAACTGAATCAAAATTTCAACGGTTAAGGTTCTGTGTCATTCAAAATTTCAGATCCAATAGTCATGCCAAGTCTGTGTGTTGGAAAAAACCCACATGCAACAAGGGCAGATGATGGGAACACATAAAAACACACCAGAGAACAAAAACAGTGAAAGACACAACTTTTTTGTATTGTTAAAATTCATGTTAGGCATCACTGTGATCTAATATCTCCGCTAGGCTAGACTGACATATCAAAATCCACTGATTATTGTCCTCCCTAAAAATATGAGAAAACTTTGAAGTCCAAGGCAACACATAGTTGCATACATCTTCTCTACCTCCCTCTAAGAGTCCTAACAACCACATTAGCAAAAGAAAAAGCTTATAGAGCAAAGTAGAAGCATGTTCAATGGCAAGAATAGTCCCCATGCATTCCAATTCCCAAAAAAAGCAGAAAAACCACCTTCCCCACGACTCACTCTATAGATATCCGTACAAGCAACAAGGCCTGGAGACCCCCGAGCAGCACCATTAGTGTTCACTTCATAGCAATGAAAGTCCCAATAAACTTGTACAGGAATAGAGACCTTACCAGGTTTGGTGCTAATGCCAGAAAACTTCAAGACAAAGAAATCTGCAATATAATTAGACATACATTTTTTAGACATATTACCTGAAATCTGAATGTAGTGCTTAACCATGTGAATGGTGATGCACTATTGAAATCTATTATGATCCCTCATCCTCCATATCATCTAGAGAGAAAAGGTGATAGCAACAAGCTCATGTGCTTAATAACAGGGTTACCGGGAGACTTAAGAAAAGTAATAAAACCATAACATGATAAATTATTGTGGGCACGGAGAATATTTTGAAGCCAGGACCAAATAAAAAACACAGATGGTCAATACTCTTCTCCTTGCACAAAGAGCACATAGAACAAAAAACAACACCTCTTTTTTTAACCTCACTATCAATAGGAAGCTTCTTATGAAGGAATTTCCAAAGCACTAACGATTCAGCAGGAGGAATGGAACTAGACCAAATTAACTTCTCTCAATCACAAGGAGAAGAAGCAGAGAAAAAATCCCTAGCAGTTTTTTCATTAAGAACCCCACTGTCCTTTCTCCAATTAGGAACATAAGGCAAATACAAGAACATCCTCTCAACAATCCAGAAAGTATTATCTAAAACAGTATCATAATATTCATTGATGTCAGGCCAAATAGAAGAAGAATGATAAGAAGGAAACTTCACATGCTTAGATTTTAGGAATATTGGTGGGGTGGTGTGTCGTGGCTCCATTCATGAATATGAAGTGGTAGATATTAAGTACCCCAGCATCCCAATATCCGGTTGAAAGTGAAATCTCCTTCATCTAAGGATAAATGTAGACTTCTCATAAGGCAAAGATTAGATTCCAGAACATAATACTTCAGAATGCATTGGAAAGAAATCTCCCAGTTTGGTTAACGTTTAGAAACTTAAATTGATTTTCTCAAAAACATGGAAATCCAAATTTGATTTAAAATACAATTCTATTTACATCTCTAAAACTTGACCATTTTCTCAATATAACCATGGAGTATCCAAAATCCAAACTCAAAAGACCATCCTATGCCAATAGTCATGTCAAGTCCCATGTTGCCCACCCACTCCTCATTTGTACATTCTTCCAGGTGATGCTTGGATATTCTCTAGCTCAGCAACAAAGGAAAATAAAGTTTTCTGATCATGAACAGATCACTCTTATTCACTCCCCCAGTTAATTTGAATCTTCTTAATGTGTAACCAAAACAAGTGTAAATGGTTTTAATGAGAAAGATCTAAAACACTGCACTTTTCTTTTCAACAAAAGAGTGCCTTTGGACAAGAGTTCCAACAGGGAGACTACCTCTTATATATGCATTTACAAGTACGACTAGCGAGTATAAAATTTTAATTTACAGAGAATATCTACCTTCTCAATCTTTTGTAGTATAATGGATGCCTCGTCAAAGAATGGAACTAGCAATTTCAAGTTTCGTGCGTACAACTCCCTACCTGTATTACCATGCATCATTTAGCTTCAGTTGATTGAACATTGTTCAAAGTGATGTTTTCTTTTTTTTCTGTAACAACAATGAGTAACTGATGAAAAGTAAACAGAAGAGAAGCCAGGCCAAGCCAAGCACAATTATAGGTATAAGGCAAGAATTCTTACCACGAAATTTAATAGTTGGGTCTTCAAAGATACAGTTCTCAGCATAGATTGAAGAAGTGAAGTTCCCTAGTTGCCAAACAAAAGTGAGAAATGCGTCCATTAGTTTAAGCCGTACAATTCATATCTGCAAGCACGATCCCGCTTGCAAAAATTTAGAGACAGATACCATACCAGGAAAAGAAAACTGATGTCATTATCGCAATAATAAAATAAATGGAAGTAAAAAAACATTAGCCAGAAGACGCTAAACAGGGAAAGATAATGTTAAGAATTTATAGACTATTTCAAAGTACAGTCAGAAGTCATTGTTAAAATAAACAGATATATCATACACCGTAATATTACCTTAAGACTACTTTATATTGAGAATGCATAAACTACTACAAAAGAAACTTGTAACAAAATGTTTGCTAAGAGGAAAATGAAAGAATGTTACCTGTTACGAAATAAGCATTGTCGTAATCAGATTTTATGATACTTAGAACATCATCGACGGTTGAAATTGGGAATTGATCTCTCTGTATCTCAAAGCTGCATATAAAAAAGTGGGAGTGAGTAATGAGAAGATATTTAGATGATGGTAAGTAAATAAGGTTGGAGATTGAGCAGGTGTAGACACCTTGATTGATCGAAAGAAGGAGAGAAAAGCCTCAAGAGCTCTGTCACTCCGGTCACCACTATTTTCAATATCTGAGGGGTTTCACTTTCACTTTCTTTGTTCATACTTGCACAAGTGTTCATGCTTTTGGGCATGTTAGTGTTTGAGCACCTTTGGACGCCATGATTCCTTCGAAACTGCGATTGCAACGTCACAACATAAATGAGATGAGTTAGATTAGATTTGTTATGATGTAGAAATAGTAGTACCTGGTTGCGTGAAGGTAGTAGAGGGGTTCCACTGAAGCACCATAGTTTTGCCATTTCCAAAGGCTTCTCTTACTCTCTACTACGGGATTTGGGTTCTCCATTGTTCACTACATCAAATCAACCGGACCCCACCATTAGCCCCAACAAACTACCCCACCTGCTTATGTTTATTCTTTTAATTAAATTTATGTTCAAAAGAATTACAAATTTTCTTTAATTCAATATTTGTGTAAATATATTTCCTAGCATTAGTGCATGTGAATTAAGTGTGAAAGTTTTTATCCTCAACCCGTTAGAAATTAAGGTAGATGTAATTTTTAAATTAATTAACTTATATAAAAAAATTAATTGAATAAAAAATGTTTTATAGTTAGATGTTCTATTTTCTGGAAATTCTTCCTGCATCTCCAAACGTTTTTTCCCAGCATCTCATACTTTAAAAAAAATTCTAACATTTCTTATTAAACTTTTTTTTAGTTCCAGAATGTAGATCATAGAATTCAGAAAATAAATTGTCATTTTTTATATTTTAGATTCCACAATCGAAAATATACAACTCAGGATACCTATTCCAAAATTTGTATTAAGGATTGGAGACTCAAAATGAATAATTTTGATATTTTAGAAATGTGAGAGTACAGGAAGAAATCATGGAATGCATGAAGAAATCCTCTCAATTTTCGTGCATATTAAACATTATACTTCTTTTCGGGCTCTAAACTACTCATCTTCTCCTTTTTTTTTGCTCAAAATTTTTTTTGTAAAGAACAAGTGAGCGGATACTAGACTTCTTCTTCCTACACTTCCATTCGTTATTCCGTCACTCCCATAAATTTTTTATTCAAAAAATATTATTCTTTAATATTTTGAATTAATTTGAAATTTTTTTTCTAGATTTATAATTAGCTTATGGATTATGTAATCCACAAATATTTTGTGATTATCTTTCGGATTACATAATCTAGAAGTCTTTTCTAGATATGAGATTAGTTTCAAGATTATGTAATCTGAAATTTTTTTTTTTCATATATGTGATTAGTTTTCGAATTACATAATTTGAAAGTTTTTTTGGATATGAGATTCGTTTCTGAATTATGTAACCTGAATTACAAATTTATAGACTTCTCTCATATCTAGAAAAGACTTCCAGATTTTATAAATCTAAAGAACACTTCCGAATCCAAAAACATCTTCCGGATCATGTATGGAGATGACACAAGAAGGATAAAAAGGTATTTTTAGATTTAGTATAGGGTGGCACAAGAAGGTATGGAGGTGTAAAAAGAAGCTATAATATGTCCCCTTTTCATTGGGCAATTTCTTCCTGCACCGCATATTTTTCTCCTACATCCCTTAATTTCTAAAAGTATTTTGTCCTTTTTTTATTTGTTAGTCATTGGTGTTGAAATCTTGCTTTGGATATTGAATTGGCAAATAGTATCATTGGACATGAAATTTGAAGCGTTGAAGTTAATCAATTTTTTGGAATATAAGTTTTTCAATATTTTCAAAGGATTAAATAACTACGGAAGTGACACTGACTTTCACCTTATTTTCGGACTCTGAAAGTCTTTAAGATTGAGTAACCTAGAATAATAATTTCATATGCAGTAAAGTTATACATCAAATGATCCAAAAGGCAATTGTGACGTTCGAGATCATACAATTCATAATTATAATAAATTGATTTTCAAATTGCATTTTCTTAAAGGGCATTCTACTAAAAAGAATTTTGGATAGTGCAACTCATAAATTGTTTCCGAAACACCTAATATAAAAATATAATTATGAATTTTAAATTACATAATCTGAAAATATGTTTTAGACTGTATAGTTAAAAATATAAGTATGAATTCCAAATTATGCAATCATGGGATTACGGGAAGAAAGAGTCGTTTGATTGAGTTCTTAGGCCCATCAAAACAAATGTAAGGTATGGGAGAACAAGAAAGCTGCTATTTTCGGAAATAAATGTGAGGATGTTAAAGAAATAGTGCAAGATGTACAACTCTTGTGATGGTTTTGGAGGTAATCGACTTTTCAAAGGCAACTAACTAGTAGCTATAACATAATTCGTATAGCTATTATTGATTTAACAATGAGTGCATGCAACGCAATTGATAGACACCGGATATTAGAACTATGAACTTCACTTCCAATCAATTATTTCTGTAATTACTTTTCGATTGAATATACATTCTAAAATGTTGCATTCCAAAACAACAAACTTGCTCCACCTCAAATTTGAATACCCCATGCGGAAATATCTCATACTAGGCTCAATTCATCTTTAGTATTTGTAAATTCTAGGTCGTCTTTCAACTCATCAACCTCCTTCCGCAATGCCACTAATCCTTCCCCTGCGTTACAGATATAGGCCGAAGCTTGTCTGCCAGACAAAGTTGCACCTTCCATGCTGTCTATGTAGTCCTGAACAAACAAAAAATCACAGTCATGTTCAAGTAAGTAAATAAATAATAAAAGTGAGTGGTATCAAATTTGGAAGGAAAGATTAAATTAGTTCGGTAAATTTGACCAAGTTATATCTGATACATGTTGTGTGCACGTGCATGGTGAAAGAACATACTGATCTCTATTGAAAAAGCATGTTATAAATATTTATTGTTGTATACTCGAACAATTTTCCACAGACCAATTTACTGAGTTAGGAGTGAAAGTTCTTTTAATCAGCTAAAAGTATTTTGTATATAAGGAGTATTTGGAGTGCTCTATTTTTGTGCAAGAGAAAGTAGGGAATGTCTATTGTCTTTACCACTTTCCACGCGTCAATTGTTACTTCTATTCAAATTATTTTTATCTAAAATATCCTTTTTCTTTGTTTATCAAACTATTAATTGAATAAGAATGCCTATAAATTCGTATGAGTGGCAAAAGACACCAAGAATGTTTTTTAATCCTGAATCCGGAAACTGAAATAGGAAGAAGAAAATACACTATTTCTAGATAGATGTTGGCATCACAACACAATAATCCCATTCAAACAAATATAGCAGCAGAAATTTAATGTCAGTGTCATAAAAGCCACTTCACTTTCTAAATTGTTTTCAAAGGTTATACCAGAAGCCCAGGGGGGCTATATAAGCATTTTTAGGTAACTGACTGCTGTAGCATGACATGAAAAGACAAAAAGCATCTCGATAGCATGATTTTAAGGGTTATATATTATATTCGTAGCAGAAGCACAAACTATATGATAGTAAAGACAGTATACCTGTTTTGTGTAAGAGCCAGCAAGAAAGAAATTCTTCACTGGTGTTATTTGATCTGGTCTAAATGGATCTTTGCCAGGTCCCTCGCGGTACAGAGATTGGCCAATTTTAACAACAGAAGACCAAGTCACTTCCAAGCCTTGAGACGATGGAAACAGTGCCAAAACCTAGTAAAAAAACTCAATATCAATTCTAGTGACAAGAGAATTGAATATCTACTACCACTAACTTAAAATCACCTAAAATAAACCGCAAAATGAAACATGTGACGAGGCTTATGATAGAAATAATAAAATGATATGTTGATGATTACCAAACAATCCAATCAGGCATCAAATTAGCAGCCTGAACAAATATGCACCAAATGAACAAGTACAAATTCAACCAGTAACATCTTTTGAGATACATTGAAAGAATTGCTTGTAATTATGTGTTGTGTCATCAATGCAAGACCTCTTGAGAGAGTTAGACAGTGTAGTAGTCATCAATGAACCATAAGTCAACACATATAAGAGATTATAACATCACATTCAATCTAAAACCTTAAGACAATAAGTTTGTGGGGTCTTCTTCCTTATATGTTACTCAACTTTCTCATTTTTACCTAATGTGAAACTCAAACTCACACTTGGATTCCTAACAATCTCTCCCTCAAATGTGAGTCCTTTTCACATTGGTACGCTACTCCTCGAATAGAAACATTTTTAACCATGAATATGTTAGTGGTGACCCTTACTTATATTGTCATTCATCATAACGGGACATTGCCTGAAACATCCGTCAAGAAGAGACTTTCGATATATGGAGCATTATGTATTGTACTCGTCTGAGTTAGTCACCAAGATGAACCATTAACTCTAATTCCATTGTTGGTTCATCGAGGGGGCATACACTAGGGAGATTCAACACCAATGAACCGTAAGCCAACACATATAAGAGACTATGACAACAACCAACAAAAAGCCTTAAGGCAATGGGTTTGTGGGTTTTCTTTCTTATATATTGTTCAACTTTTTCATTTTTACTCAATGTGGAACTCAAACTCACTCTTGGATTCTTATTAACATCAAAATCAGCATGATAGCTGCTAGAGAGAAAAAAAAAAACTCAAGGCGTTGCAGCTACTGCAAAGCAAAGAATAAATGCTTGAAGAGCACCCCGGTTGTTGGGGAGCAAAAGTACTCATAGGGTACATCGGTTGCTAGACAACAAGAATGCTTATAGAGGGTGTTGTCGCTGCAGGAGAACAAAAGTGTTTGAAAGGTGCAGTGGCCGCCAAAGAGCAGAAAATGCTCTGAAAATGCAGCGGCTGCTAAAGCAAAACATGCTTTGAAAGCACAGCAGCTACCAGAGAACAAAAATGGTTGGAGAGTAGCAACTTTTGGGTAGCAGAAGTGCTCAGAGGGTGGAGCGGCTGCCAGAGAGCAAGAAAATTCTCATGGGTGCAGTGACTACCGAAGAGCATAAGATGTTGCAATGGTATTACCCAATAGAGAAAGTCAAAATGAGAAAGTTGGGGCTAGTGCTTCTAGTGAAAAAGTCCCGGTCTAGCAACAGATTAGTGACAAAACAGGTCACCGAGGATGATACCACTCTAATACCATATTCAAAGGATTGCTTGTAATTATGTGCTGTGTAATTGAAAGGTGACTGTAATCAAATCATATCTTTAACAATATCATTTGAAGTTGAATGTTTAATTATCAAAATAAATCAACACACAGTAAACACACTCCATCATAAGCTTCAAGCTTTTGATGCACGTTTTTCATGTTACTAATAAATCAACAGTGAGAATATCAAAAACCAGAATAAGAGAAATATAATTTCTTTTTAACCAACCTGTTTTGCTACCCTTGCAATGATTTCATCATTTGGTAAGCGCATATATGGATCTCCTGGCGTTAGAACACATCTGACAAAGATAGTAACGTTATATAAGGTCAATACTAAATCAAATACTATATGTATGCTGATGATCAAATTTAGTACCATGACAAATTTACTCATTAGGCTTCATTAGTGGGTTTTGGTTTGGTCTCCCTCCTTTTGCATTTCTTTTTTCTTTTAATTGTATTAAGAATGTTGTATATGATTGGTACAGGTTGTAGTGCTAACCTGGTTTAATATTCCAAGTTGTATAGTGATGCAATAGCATTCTTTCTTTTGATTAAAAAAAAGCTGATAATGTATTTATAGCCATGGAACCAAAAGCAATTTATGAAGCAATGGGAACCTTAAGATCTTAAAATACAGTCCAATTTTTCAATATTCCTGCAACTGGAAGTTGTTTTTATTGATCCATGTATATAATAATGATTATGCTGACTGCAGAATATTCAAGCAAATCACTTAAAATCCTTCTTAAAATTTATGTTCCAGTTAGTTAATGAACTGATGAGTGAAAGTGAAAATTTAGAACTCTGAAATTACAAACACTTACTGGAGCAATGATCCTTGTCCCTCAATGTAATAATCTTCAGGAGATGAAAGTGCCAGGTCTGCAAAGCAAGAAAAATCTGCATCGGGTGTATAGAGAAGATTATCCAATCCAATAGCTTTACTCAGTTGCCTGTCGTGCATGAAGAAGTTCAACAACGATGATCAAAATTAAAATATTTCAATCTTTATTGTCAAACAAAAGTACCTCACTCTATAGTTTCTATATGGACCCTAAAATTCAGAGAATTACCTTGACTTTTCTAGATCCTGCAACTCTGTAACCCAACCATTGTATCTGAGTTGCACTGTAACTACAGGAACTCCAACTAGTTCATAGATGTTATTGAAAAACTTCTGTTCCCTCCATTCCGATGGAATTAATCTCTTAATTCCGGGAACATCACAAGCTGGCATCACGTAAATGACATTAAGGCATTATTGAAGATTATTGGCAAAATGAGGAATGAATACAAAATCCAAGGAAAAGTAATCTACTAACCAGCAACATAAGCATCCGCTTTCACAATTTTCTTGGCAGTAGCCTATGAAAATAAAAGTTCACAAGGTATTAACTAGAAAGATTTTGAGGATGTCACTAGTACTCTAACCAAGTATGTAAAGATTTCAAACAAGAAAGTAGATGTCACCTTTGACATGGAAAGTCCTGTAACATAAATACTCCCATCAGCAGTTTTGTCATAAAGTAGCTCTCTGCATCCCCACCTAAGATGGAATCTGTTCCAGCAGCGTATGAAGATATAAATACGAAAAATTTGGATTGGATAGCCATGGTGGAAATATTCTTCTATCTAGAACTATACCTGCCCCCTCTATCCGTGATGTACTTCCTGATGGGACCACTCAGATAAACGTCTGGTGAACCCTTCAGCATTCGCAAAAGGGAAGCCTCAGTCTTTGTGGCAAACAAAGCAAATATGGTGAGCATGCAGCGGGCACTGATATTATCACAGTCAATAAACCCAAGCGCATAGGCAACTGGATCCCACATTTTTTGAATACTCATGCGTGTGCCACCTTTGGATAAAAACCAATCTGAAAAACTAATCTGTAACAAAAGCACAAATTGGTTAAAAGAACAAGTTTGGACACTGAGAAAAATGATAGACAAACACAATCAATACAAAGAGAAACAGTAAACTTAGATTCCAGGGAAGTTAGTATTGAAATTTTTACTTTTTGGTATACACAGAACCTTAACACTTACTCCTATTGTATGTGTGTGCATGTATATCTATGCTCAGTGGAAGAACATGTTTAAGAGAATCAGGAAGCATTATTCGGAAATAGAGAAAAAAATAATGAATCCTCTTACACTATCCAAATTCCTTATGTCCCTCAGTGCACCATCTGGATCAACAAGAGCTTTGACAACTGGACTCTGTGCAAGAGCCACGGCATTTCTAGCCTTGTCATAGGTCTGTTCATAAACAATATGTAAAGTTAGGTACAATGATAGTCCCACTGAGGAAAATCAAATGAAATATACTTTTTTGGAGATTCAAATATATTATTTTCTAGTTCTGCATAATACTGATGAGTGATGACGAAGTCATGTAATTTAAACAAACATGATAATAGAATATATAATGTGATTACATTAAGCTGATTTGTGGTCAAGAATGCCCTTATCCCGTGTATTGGTGCTCCAACTGGGAAGCGAAAATCTAGTTCTGCGCATGAAAACTAAAGTTATTAACAATGCTCTGGTGGAAATTGTGGAGAAGCAAAATAATGAAAGAAAATGTAGCACAAAACATACCACCAATTTGACCTCCTTTGTTAACAAAAGTGTGAGTGTGATCCTTTACAAGTAGATTGTTATGTGCACCCACCTAGTCATCCAAGCACTGAAGAACTTACAAACAAACGGATGCCCCAAAATTGTACACAAAAAATAAAGTGAACAGTACATGTTTCATGGCTAAAAAAGAGGGAGGAAGAATCCAGGTTTTAGAGATGAAGAAGACTATGCACTGACTGCAAGTGAAAACAGCTTACCTTTTTCAACAATCGGAAAAGATTGTTGTAGCAACCAAAGAAAACATGCAATCCCATTTCAATGTGATTCCCACGTTTGTCAACAAAGGAACCAACTTTGCCACCAATAAAAGACCTTGACTCATATATATCCACCTGAATGATAGAATTTTGAAGAAAACGTATAAAAAAATAAAAATACATCAGCTGCTATACCCCAATGCGCTCAACAACTGAATTATAAAATAAAAAAAAACTGACCAACGATCAAGGAATCAAATCATTCCCTTTTGCTTCAGAAGTAAATTTACGACTAATATACCACCACAACATCCAATATCAAAAGATCACGATTAAGAGAGAAAAGGAGGGAGAATGAGCTAAACCTCGTGGCCTTGATCCAAGAGTTCCACTGCAGTTGACATGCCTGCAAGCCCAGCTCCAACAATAGCCACTTTCAGCTTGGGTCCTCGATAATGTTCAGGCTCCGGCGGAAACAACCCTTTCGGTGCTGCAAAGTCAAAATTACAGTTCAACAAAAATTATCTAAACTTCGTGACACATCCCACCCTTCAATTTCCCTTTCCTCCAGCACTCCCCAAGATGAAAAAACTTATTAGATAAAAAAAAAAAAAACAGCGCTAAGATAAGTGTAGCAGCCAAAATTGAATTTGGATTCCACAAAATGAAGGGTAAAATACAAACCGTTAACGCTCATGTCGGAGACATTATCATCTAAGGAGCAACGAAGCCGAGACTTGTGGGTCTTGGAGAAACGGGCAGTGAAGGGGGAAAAGAAGCCAGTAGAGTCTCCTCCTCGAGTTGCGGAGAAGGAAGTAGCCGAACATTGAATGAGAGACGCCATAGCCATAAGCGTAAACAGAAACACAACAACCGACTCTGTCGCAAAGGATGGAACGAACGAGGTTGTGTTGTGTTTTGTGTGTGTGAAGCGAATTGAGGGAATCTGGATACGTAGGCTGAAGGAGATACCGGAATGGAAAAATTGTCTTGTAGTAGAATTGTGAGTGGTGATCACACGCAAATTAGAGGATGTAGCGAGTTATTATTAATTTAAATAATAAATAACGATGAAGATAATAATAATAATTATAATAAATAATTATAATTGCAATTGAATGAATGTGTTGTTGATGCCTTTGCCTACTCTACTGGAAACTGGAAAATGGAAAATGGAAAATGGAAGTGGCATTGCCACTTTCCGTTGGCGACAGATAACGGGCCAATGCACCTTCTCTAGACACACTCTCGCTTTTTGACTCTTTTGGAACTTCACTTTTATTTATTTATTTATCTTCTTCCCCCTTATTTTCATCTCTTACGTGTCACTTATTGGTGGCCTTAACATTTTTTATCCACTTCCCTCTCCACCACTCACCCTCTCCCCCTTCTTTTTTTCTCACTTTACATCCACCATTTTTCTATTAAACACACCCTCTACTTTCGTTACCTAATCTATTTAAAGGAAACAATTTTTCGTTATATATATAAATGGACCATTATTTCTAAAAATATTTCAGTATAAAATTTACTTACGAAAATAATTTAACAGTTTTCAGAGAGCTTATTCTATGTTTATCTCTTACATTTTTTCGCCCAGTTTTTAAAGTAATTAATGAATTATTTAATATATAATCATGTAATTAAAATAATTGGTATGTAAGATTTAATGTTATTAAATGCGATATAATTATTAATCATTCTGGGAAATTTTCATTAATGTAGTTAAAGTAGTTAATGTAATTACTAAATATACATAATTTACATTTATTATAATTTACTTTATTATATCATTGGAAAATTACATTTCTAAAGTAAACTCAACAAGGTGTAGTTATCTAAAAATAATATCATTTCATAATATATGATATAATATTTGATGAAACAGTTTTATAAAATTATTCAGATTTAAAATTTACCTCTGTATTGTATTATTTGATACTTCCGTTACTATATTATTACTATTATACCTATATAATATTATTAAACCATAAATTCATCTATAAGTTTATCTATATATTTAAGCAAAACATAATACATGAACATATATAACCTCCTTTTTTTAAAAAATAAAATATTATTATTCCTTTATTTATATAAGTTTTGATTATTATCATGATCGTGCAATTTTATTTGTCTTTTATTAGGTATATCACTTACTTCTATACAAAATTATATAAACTTAATATAATTTCATTTAATCGTAATATGAATGTTTATTATTCATACGATGAAATATTTTTATATTATTATCAAATCATTATAACTTCTTCGTAGTTATATAATTATACTACTAACAATATTCATATATTTATCACTTGTCACAACAAAAAAAATTAAGGATTACTATTTTTTTCCTTCATCAAAAGAAAAAAAAAATTACATTTTTACACTTATTTTTTACCCTAATAAAGAATTGAAAAAAATATAACGTTTTCTTGAAGATACGTATTAAATAAATTCCACGAAAGACTTTTGACTCATACCGAATTTTATTTTATTATTATCTAAAACAAATAAACTAATCACATGGATGACGAATTCCACATTTTAAAAGAAATTTGATTTGTTTAAATTTGAATTATTTTTAATTTAAAATTATTTATTTTAAAATATTATGTTTAAATACAACAATTAAATTTTATTGAATTTTTCTTTTTTTATTTGGATAAACTATTTCAAGCACTACTAAATTAAAAAAAAAATTAACATTAAATTATTAAAATATATAAATTATGAATATTTTTAATCATCAAAATTTAGAATTTTTTTTCTATTAATGTCTAGTTGAGATTTAAATAAGTTGGCATTTATGAGATTCGGACACTTCTTTTAAATGGTGTGTTAACGTATCAAACATTGATACTCGTAGTACATGTATTAATTTTCTAAAAACTCAAATTTACTGTATAAATTTTTATTATGATTATAAAAATAAGGAATAAATCATTTTGAACCAGTCAAAAAAACACATTTTTATTCGAAAAAAATCTGAAATATACTTATGCACCTAAATCTTTATTGTCAATTTATACAATTTTAATTATATATATATATATATATATATATATATATTTAAGTCCTCATGTCTATATTTTAAAAATTATTCATATTTCTATGTCAATGTCCGTATCTATCTAATTATCTCTATATATATATATATATATATATATATGGTATTAATAACATTATTTTTAAACGATATTTATCACCACTAGTTTGGTTAATATTGATGATAATTAATTTTTTACCCATTGAGTACCTATATACCTATACTCTACCTGTAGTTTAATTGTGTATAAAAAAATTAATAGTTTTATTTCTCTGCCATCTTTTTTTTACAATATTATTAACATATCAGCACTCAAAACTAAATGAATCAATCATCAATTATTGAGATTAAATGATATCTTAATCTTGATTAGAGTCATGACCGATACCTAATTCACAATATCTCAATTCAGACTTTGAATCAAAAGTACATTGCCCATGTCCAAGGCTTTTGATAATGATCTAACTAAAGTTTAACAAAAAAATATGAAAATATAGTACATACATGCATGATAAAAAGTGCGTGAATGTTTTTAAAATTCTCTTTTTTTTAAGTAAAATTTAAAATTTAATAATTTGAACTAATTAAATTACTCTTATATATCTTATAATTTTAATTTATTTTAAATTTCATATTCAAACAGTATATTTTACGACCCACTATTTCAATTTAAAAGAAATAAATACATATTAAGAATTATCATTCAAAGATATTCACTATTATATCTAATATCGAAGTAACACATTTATTTCCAAGAAAATAATCAATTAAAGAAACCTGTTTCAAATCATAAATGTTGCTTTTCAAGATTCTTATAACAGTTTTGTTCAAGATATATAAAATCACTTCACCCCTAACATTTTTTAACTCTATTCTAAACCTTAACTCTGATAAGAATTTTTAGCATAAAACCTTGTGAAATTGTAAATAATTTTTTAGCATAAAACATTAAGCTTAACTTTTGATAAGATGATATGATTACATGGGTTTTCTACAACTATTTTTTTTTTGTGATTTTGATCGAAACATAGAAATACTTTCTTATTTATGCATTTATGTAGAGAGAGAAAATAAATACTATTTTGGTTTGTCTTTCAAATATTTATGAAAATAATACTTTTAAGACTTTGTTTGGATTTGAAGATGATTTGAGCTGAAAGTGAGTTTGTTTGGATTAAAAGTGTGTTTAAATGGGTGAATGTACTCTTGAAGTGTAATCATGAATGGAAAAAGTAAGGGCATTATTCACATTTGTGTTAGCTGATTTGCACCAGAAGAATGAAAAAAAAGGAGAGAGGACAAGGAAGAAGTCCTATAAGATGAGAAGAAAAGCATGAAAAGTGTGGCATGGGGTGGGGTGGTGAATATACAATTTTATCCCTGCATGGTTATGGTGAGCAGAAAGTGAGTTTGTTTGGATTAAAAGTGTGTTTAAATGGGTGAATGTACTCTTGAAGTGTAATCATGAATGGAAAAAGTAAGGGCATTATTCACATTTGTATTAGCTGATTTGCACTAGAAGAATAAAAAAAAAAAGGAGAGAGGACAAGGAAGAAGTCCTCTAAGATGAGAAGAAAAGCATGAAAAGTGTGGCGTGGGGTGGGGTGGTGAATATACAATTTTATCTCTGCATGGTTATAGTTAATGTAAGTGCATGGTAGAAAATTGACGAAGTTGTTGGTCTCGTTAAGTATTGAAAAAGGCATGGTACAGGGGTTCAAAAATTAGTCATAATCGATTATGTGGTTTTGAATAATCGATTACATCATGGATCAAAATCAATTATGCCACTTTGCAACCATTGTATAATTATAATACAATGTAGATGCATAATCTTTTGTAATGTTTGTCTTATTTGTTGACTTGCACGATTTGATTGTCTTTAATCAGTGAAATAAGGATAGATTTAATGTTTCCAAGGCTTCAGCATATGCTCGTATCATGTTTTCATAAGGTTATAATCGATTATGCATGAGGACATAATTGATTATGCACCATCATGTAATCGATTACACATCCAAGCATAATTGATTATGTGATGGGACATAATCAATTTACGTCCTCACACATAATTGACTATAACCCATTTTTTTATGGACATAGTGATTTCATGCATGCATTGTAATATTTTAAAACTCATTAACAATGTTACTTTAGATGGTACACTAGCATTAGATATGTGATTGTATTTGTAAGGTTGCATGGTTAAGAAGTTTTAAAAAAATGTTATAGCTTGAAAACCTCATATTTCAAATAAGTTATTAAATTATAATATGGGGTTTATGGTTGAATTAAGGTTTACAATGTTATATGAGTACAAAAGTAGAGAGAGAAGCACTTCATTCATGGAGAAAGAGAAAAACTTCATTAATGGCATGATTAATATAAGTTGAATACAAAATCGAAGAACTTTCATACAATAGTCTTTGGCTTCATGACATTTGTTATTGTACTTTTAGTTTATGATTATACTTTATTTGCATGATTTTACTTAGACTTTTTTTTTTTCCATTCGTGTACTCATACTTATTTAATTTAGATTATGAAATTTCATGCACGTATATTTTCAATGTTTTTTCATCAATATGGTATAAATTATACTTACAAATATTATTTCCTTTACGTCATAATATTGGTTTTATCAAAATAATTGTGAAATTTTTTCTTTAATTAAAAACTTGAAACACAAGTATAAAAATAAATATTTAAATATAAATATTCATGTTTTTATGTTTTTAAATAAAAATATATTAACCTCGATTATTTTAAGACAATGATATTTTCTTAAATCACTTAGTTATACAATTAAATCTTATTTATATTTCAGTCTCATCGATCACATTATCTACAATTTTTTTACACATTTACACTCACTTTCAACTAACTTTTCCTATATCCAAATAATTTCATTTTTTACTATCTTTTCTCCAATTTCTTCCTTCTCTCACTCTTATCCAAACAAATTATAAGGATAAGATGGTGAGAAATGAAGGGAAAATTTACGAAAATTTGTAAGTGATGGAATAGGTGTGATTAATAAAATAATTTTTTAAATAAATGAAAGTGTAAGATTATAATTTTACCCTTATGGTTAAAATTAAATTAAAATATGATTAAATTTTTTTATGAATAAACAAATTAAAATTTATGTAAAAGTATTTTAAAATTTTTGACACATGTATTTCACGTAAATAAAATTTCTAAATTATTAAAATCATAAATGAATGCAAATAATAAATTATTTAATCTCATACTTAAATAAAAAAAGATTTTAAATTATTCAAAATCTTAAATAAATACAAATTTTAAATTATTTAATGTCTTATTTAAATAAAAATATGAAATAAATAAAATTTTTAAATTATTCAAAATTCTAAATAAATACAAATTCTAAATCATTTAATGTCCCGTTTAAATAAAAATATGATTTTTTAAAATATTTTATTGGTTTAGGGTTTAGGGTTTAGGGTTTAGGGTTTAGGGTTTAGGGTTTAGGGTTTAGGGTTTAGGGTTTAGGGTTTAGGGTTTAGGGTTTAGGGTTTAGGGTTTAGGGTTTAGGGTTTTAGGGTTTAGGGTTTAGGGTTTAGGGTTTAGGGTTTAGGGTTTAGGGTTTAGGGTTTAGGGTTTAGGGTTTAGGGTTTAGGGTTTTATTTGTTATAATTATTATTTAGGATAATTATAATATCTCTATTACTATAAATAATTATATATTAAATCTTAATTTTATCAATATTATTTTTTATATTTATTTATTTTATTATAATGAATTTAGAAACTATTTAACAATAATAAAAAATAATTTAAAAATTATTATTTTTTAATCTTTAAAATGTCTCTAATTTAATCAATATAGAAATTAATTATTTTTTATTTCTAAAATTAGTTTTTATTAATTATTTTCTTATAGGGTTTATAATAGGAATAAAGTGCTATTTTTTTCTACTCTTTAATATTATTAAATATATTATAACCTGTTCAGTTACAATTTGATTTTAAGTAGCACATCAATTTACAAATATTTTTTTACTCTCTAAATTCATGTTATTCAATCTCACTAACACAAGATTTAAAAAAAATATATATGAAAATAAGATTTTAAAAGAGTATGAAAATAAGTAAGTTGTGTTCGAGTAAAACGAATACATTGTCCTAAAACACGATTTCATTGGAAAAAAAAAAAAAAAAGCAGTAAGTCTTATGACAAATTTGGTTGTACGAAATAAATTAAATAACACAACTTTAATTTAATTTAACTAGTCACGTTAACCTTAAAAAGAAATAAAGTCATTGGATAGGTCATTTTCGGTGTACAAAAGTTGTGCAAGGTTACCATAACATTAAGGTATTATTTTTGCACTAAAGTTGTATATTTTATGATGATTTCAATTGATTTTATTTTAAATTTATTTTATTTACATAAATTATAAATTTATGATTTAATAAAAGAATTTTTTTTAAAAAAATATGAATGATTTAATAATTAATTGTATAAATTGTTTGACTTATTTAAAATATTATTTATTATAATGTATATAATTAGAGTAAATGTTTGATGGTGTGATTGTGGATATTTTCAACTTTCTTGTACTCATATTATAGAATTTAATCCTATTATTATTTATAATTAATGATATTTGTTCATTTTGTGTACAACCTCCCTCAAAGCATTAGAAAGACTTCTGAAATCTAAATTCACTTAATTCAAAATGAATATTATTGATGTAATTATATGAGACCAAATTTCATGTCCAACATTCATATCCATCACAAAAAAGTTAGGAAGACCAATACTACTATTTTTATAAGGAAATGGATAAATCAATTGAAAACAAGTTTAAAAAAATATTCTTATTATTACAATAAAAATTAAAATTAAAAATTATCTATTTAAACATTAAAATATAATGTTTTGTAATATTTATTTAATAACATTATAAAAAAAATATACTTAACCATTAATCATTCTTTACAACTATAAATATTACCAACATAATCAAACATACAACATAATCACAACTTAAATAACATACTTAACTAACAAAAGTTCATGCAAATTATTACTATTTTATTATTTAAAAAAATTCAAACACACTACAGTTTTTAATAAAACAGTCAAACCTATTATTCAACAAATTCACCATATTGTATTATTATATTTACTTTTTAATTATTAACTCATATTACTTACTATTTTACTATAAAAAATTTAAATTATTCAAACACACTGTTAAATAAATAAAACACGTTATTTGTTTAGAATACTCACACTATTTTTAAGTATCATCATGTTTCTCGTTACTAATATATATATATTATAATAATCAAATTATAACAAAATTATTTAAATCAATAAAATAATTTATTATAATAATTATATATTTAATAAATAATAATATTTTTCACAATTTTCTATACAACTTTTTAAAAAAAAGTTCAATTTACACATAAAATAAATCTTTAAAAAAGATTTAACTAAAGTTGTCCTAAGATACGAAGAATTTGGTACATTCATACAAGTACACGTAAGTGATAATATTCTCCTATAACTTTAACTTTTTAAAGAAAGTTACAAAGACTAATTAAGCCAAATCAAGATGGTGAGTTTAGTGAACACTATTTGTTTTAATTCATTTTTCACAATCAAAATCATTGTTGTATTGTTATTGCTGCTAATAAAGCTGTATTCTAGAATAAAAACATCATAACAACTTCCAAAGAACAAAGTCCTAATATTTAAATATTACTTACTCATTTTCTATAAATTTGATGCAAAATTGTATCATTTTTATATATATATAAAAAAAAGGCTAATGTATGTTCTCAAGGAATATACAGCTACCTAATAATATATAACTATTTGTTTAAAGAATCATGAAATATATCGTAACAATTTTTTATTTCTTGGTATATGTTTTGATTCTGGTAATTACATTTGTTAATAATTAATTTTGCTAAATTACGATATAAATTTTTAAGAAAATATAATGAGATAATTTTAAAAATGTAAAAATATTTTAATAAATAACATACACACTGTAACAGAGTTAAAAGTTAAACGCGGCATACCACCCCGTTTCATTCTTTTCTTTCTTTCTCTCTCTTTTTCTCTTTAAATCTTTTCCTTCTCTCTTCTTTTCCTCTCCCAATTTTCATCTATTTTAGAATCTGATCGGACCACGTTGTAGCTGACAAGTTAAGAAATATTTTTACTCGATCATAATTTTAAATAGAGTAAGTTCATTTTTGCTCTAAAGATCATTTGTTCTCTGTTTTTTCTTAGGATTTAGTCATCAATCTTTGTGGGGTCAGTTGAGAAAATTAATCATCTCAACTTATTCTATTATATACTGAATCTATGTTCTGTTTGGATGATTTGCATTAGGTCCTTAAATTTTGAAGCTTATCCGAACTGGAAAGATAAAATTCTAGAAGTTGCTTGGAAAACAAGCAATTAAGGTAAGGGAAATTAAATTAAATTTTTTTAATAATACCCTAGGCTAGAAGATCTAAACGTGGAAGGGACGTCACCGTCCGGCAGAGACAGAGAGAGAAAAAGAGAGAGAAAAGAAAAAGATAGAAAAGTTTAACCCAGTAACTTCCGGCCGCCGCCGACACTTTGTTCACCGTTGGATCGGGCTGAAATTTTGTAAGCAGGTTCATAATTTGTGTGAATTCAATCTGACCGTCCGGATCTTGCAGAAGTGGTTTGAGCAGAGAGAAATTCATCTCACATTACAGCAGCGTTTTCAGCGTTTCTCTTAAGAACGAGTTTTTTCGGATTGCTGCTGCTGTTTCGTCCACCGTTGGATCGGGCTGAAATTTTGTCAGCAGGTTCATACCTTGTGGTGCTTTAATTGGACCGTTCGGATTGTTCAAAAGTCACCGGAACAGTGAGATATAGGCCGCGTACGGTAGCTGCAGTTTTGGGAATTTTTCAGGTTTCTTGTTCTTTGTTTCATCTCTGTTGTATTTCTACTTGGCTGGTTATTGAGCACAATTTGTGCTGTTTTGAGACTCTCTTGTAACCATAATATTGATCATAGTGGAGTTTGATTGACTGGCTTGTGCCCGTGGTTTTTACTTCTCACATTGAGAAGGTTTTCCACGTTAAAAATTTCTGTGTCTTCCTGAAGTGTGTTTTTGTTGTTGCCATTATTTGTTATTGCTCCTCACAGATTCTTGCTAGTTGGGGAAATTATTATCCGCTGCTTATTGCTCTTGTTGAGATATTATTTTTATTGTGTTGAATTTCCCATCAGAGTGGTATCAGAGCTCCTTGGTTGGGGCTATTTGACTACCTGAATGATGGAGGCAAATACAAATAAGATGATTTGTTTGAACGGCACTAACTATCACTTATGGAAGGGAAAAATGAAGGATCTGTTATTTGTGAAGAAATTGCATCTTCCTGTGTTTGCTACTGAAAAGCCAAAAGACAAGACTGGTGAGGAATGGAAGTTTGAGCATCAACAGGTTTGTGGTTTTATTCGTCAATTTGTTGAAGATAATGTTTATAATCACATTGCTAATGAGGAAGATGCAAAATCCTTGTGGAAGAAGATTGAGACTTTGTATGCTTCTAGTACAGGAAATAATAAATTATATTTGTTGAATTGCTTGATAAATTTGAAGTACAAGGAGGAGATTTCTATTTCAGATCACTTAAATAATTTTCAAGGGCTCCGAGATCAATTGTCACAAATGGGCATCAAATTTGATGATGAGGTGTTGGGATTATGGCTACTGAATACTCTACCAGATTCTTGGGAAACATTTCGGGTTTCAATTACAAACTCATCTCCTGATGGTGTTGTCTCCTTGGAAAATGTCAAGAGTGGTGTACTTAATGAGGAGATGAGAAGGAAGGCTCATGGTACTTCATCTCATTCCGAGGTACTTGTCACTGAAAATAGGGGGAGAAGTCAGAAAAGGGAACCGAAAGGGAGTAGAGAGAACAGCAGAAGTAAGTCCAAGTCTAGATACAAAAATGTGGAGTGTCATTATTGTCACAAAACAGGGCACATTAAGAGAAACTGTTTTCTTTGGAAAAAGGAGAACAAAGATAAGAAAGGGAAGCAGAAGGAGAAACATCATGACAATGATGATCGTGTTACTACTGCTACTTGTGATGATGATCTTATTATTCTCCGTGACCATGATTCAGTTAATCTTGTATCAGATGAGAGCATGTGGATAATTGACAGTGGTGCTACATTGCATGTTACACCAAGGAAGGAGTTCTTCACATCTTACACTTCTGGTGATTTTGGAGTGTTGAAGATGGGTAATGATGGTGTGTCTAAGGTAGTTGGTATTGGTGATGTTTGCTTGCAAACCAATATGGGAATGCAGTTGTTGCTTAGAGGAGTCAAACATGCTCCAGATATCCGCTTTAATTTGATCTCTGTGCAGATGCTTGATGATAGTGGTTATGAAAATCACTTTGGTTCAGGAAAGTGGAAACTCTCCAGAGGTAATCTAATTGTGGCCAAAGGAGAGAGAATTAGTAAACTGTATTGGACAAAAGCATTGGTTGCTAAAGACAGTGTAAACGCCATGGATATGGATGCTTCTTTGTGGCACCGAAGGCTTAGTCATATCAGTGAGAAGGGGCTGAATTGTTTAGCTAAAAAGGATGTGCTTCCGGGATTGAAGAGTGCAGAGTTGGAGAAATGTTCTCATTGCATGGCTGGTAAGCAGACCAGAGTATCCTTCAAGAAGCATCCTCCCTCAAAGAAGTCAAAGTTGCTTGAATTGGTGCATTCTGATGTTTGTGGCCCATTGAAGGTAAAGTCATTTACTGGTGCACTTTATTTTGTTACCTTTATTGATGATTGTTCCAGGAAGCTTTGGGTTTATGTTTTGAAAACAAAGGACCAAGTTCTAGAGAAATTCAAAGAATTTCATGTTTTGGTTGAGAGACAGTCAGGCAAGAAGCTGAAATGCATTCGTACTGACAATGGTGGTGAGTATTGTGGACCATTCGATGCTTATTGCAAGCAACACGGTATCAGACATGAAAAGACTCCTCCTAAAACTCCTCAGCTGAATGGTTTAGCAGAAAGAATGAACAGGACATTGATAGAAAGAGTTAGGTGTATGCTTTCTGAAGCAAAGTTGCCTAAGCATTTTTGGGGTGAGGCATTGTACACTGCAGTGCATGTTATTAATTTGAGTCCTGCAGTTGCTTTGAATGGTGAGGTGCCAGACAAGATTTGGTTTGGCAAGAATGTCAAGTATGATCATTTGCGAGTCTTCGGTTGTAAAGCATATGTGCATGTTCCAAAGGATGAGAGATCCAAGTTGGATGCGAAGACAAGGCAGTGCATCTTTATTGGTTATGGTCAGGATGAATTTGGCTACAAGTTCTTTGATCCTGTTGAGAGGAAGTCAATTAGAAGCCGTGATGTGAAGTTCATGGAAGATCAAACCATTGAAGATATTGACAAGATAGAGAAGACAACATCTGAGATAGATAATAGATTGTCTAATGTTGATCCAGTTCGAATGCCTCTGCGTGATCTGGATACTATTGAGAATAATGTTCAGAATGATGACCAACATGATGATGTTGATGATCAGCAACTTCGAGAAGATTTTGATGTTCCTATTGATGACGTTGACGAGGAACATGGGATGTCACAAGATGAAGATCTTGGTGATGCTTCTGAACCACCTCAAGTTCAAATTCGGAGGTCTAATAGGCAGAGGGAACCATCTACCAGGTATCTTTCTGATGACTATGTTACCTTGACAGATGAAGGAGAACCTGAGTGTTATCTTGAGGCCATAGAGAGTGGAGAAAAGAAAAAGTGGTTGGATGCAATGCAAGATGAAATGAAGTCTTTGTATGATAATCACACTTTTGACTTGGTGAAATTGCCAAAAGGCAAGAAGGCTCTAGAAAATAGGCGGGTTTATAGGGTAAAGCAAGAAAGCAATTCTACATCTCCAAGATATAAAGCCAGATTGGTGGTGAAAGGTTTTAGACAGAGAAAAGGCATTGATTTCAATGAGATTTTTTCTCCTGTGGTGAAAATGTCATCCATTAGAATTGTGTTGAGTTTGGCTGCTACTCTTGATTTAGAGGTAGAGCAAATGGATGTTAAAACTGCTTTCCTTCATGGTGATTTGGAAGAAGAGATTTACATGAAGCAACCTGATGGTTTTCTTGTTGAAGGCAAGGAAGATCATGTGTGTAGGCTGAGAAAAAGTCTATATGGCTTGAAGCAGGCTCCGCGTCAATGGTACAAGAAGTTTGAGTCTGTTATGTGTGAGCATGGCTACAAGAAGACTACTTCTGATCATTGTGTCTTTGTTAAAAGGTTTGCTAATAATGATTTCATTATCTTGTTGTTGTATGTTGACGACATGCTTATTGTTGGGAAAGATATTTCCATGATCAACAGGTTGAAGAAGCAATTGAGTGAGTCATTTGCTATGAAAGACATGGGAGCTGCTAAGCAAATTCTTGGTATAAGAATCATGCGTGATAGGCAAGAGAAGAAGCTTTGGTTGTCACAGGAGCACTATGTTAAAAGAGTGCTACAGAGGTTCCAGATGGAAAATGCTAAGGCAGTAAGCACTCCTCTTGCTACTCATTTTAAATTAAGTGCAAAACAAAGTCCTTCTAATGAAACTGAAAAATCAGATATGCAACGGGTTCCTTATGCATCTGCTGTGGGTAGTTTGATGTATGCAATGGTGTGTACAAGACCTGATATTGCACATGCTGTTGGTACTGTTAGTAGATTTTTGTCTAATCCAGGTAGAGAGCATTGGAATGCTGTGAAATGGATTTTAAGGTATCTTCGTGGTACTACTTGTTTGAAGCTTTGTTTTGGAGGTGATAAGCCTACCCTTGTGGGCTATACTGATTCTGATATGGGTGGAGACATAGATACTAGAAGGTCTACCTCAGGCTACGTGATTAAATTTGCAGGGGGAGTTGTGGCATGGCAATCTAGATTGCAGAAGTGTGTTGCATTGTCCACTACTGAGGCAGAGTTCATTGCCATTACAGAAGCATGCAAGGAGTTGCTTTGGGTGAAGAAACTCTTGCAAGAGCTTAGTTTTGTTCAAGACAAGTACTTGCTATTTTGTGATAGTCAAAGTGCCATTCATCTTGGTAAGAATTCAACTTTTCATTCTAGGTCCAAGCATATTGATGTGAGATATCATTGGATACGTGATGCCTTGGAAGCTAGGTTACTGGAGTTGGCAAAAGTTCATACAGATGATAATTGTGCTGATATGATGACTAAGACACTATTGAGAAGCAAGTTTGAAACTTGTTGTGAGATTGCCGGTTTGTCAATCATCTCCACATAGTTGTGAGGGGGAGATTTGTTGGGTTGGGCTCACTTCCTATGTGGAGGCCCAATCTAATTTTTAATCACCTTTAGGGTTTTTTCTGAGAGACAGAGTGACAGCCGTCAGCAGAGACAGAGAGAGAAAAAGAGAGAGAAAAGAAAAAGATAGAAAAGTTTAACCCAGTAACTTCCGGCCGCCGCCGACACTTTGTTCACCGTTGGATCGGGCTGAAATTTTGTAAGCAGGTTCATAATTTGTGTGAATTCAATCTGACCGTCCGGATCTTGCAGAAGTGGTTTGAGCAGAGAGAAATTCATCTCACATTACAGCAGCGTTTTCAGCGTTTCTCTTAAGAACGAGTTTTTTCGGATTGCTGCTGCTGTTTCGTCCACCGTTGGATCGGGCTGAAATTTTGTCAGCAGGTTCATACCTTGTGGTGCTTTAATTGGACCGTTCGGATTGTTCAAAAGTCACCGGAACAGTGAGATATAGGCCGCGTACGGTAGCTGCAGTTTTGGGAATTTTTCAGGTTTCTTGTTCTTTGTTTCATCTCTGTTGTATTTCTACTTGGCTGGTTATTGAGCACAATTTGTGCTGTTTTGAGACTCTCTTGTAACCATAATATTGATCATAGTGGAGTTTGATTGACTGGCTTGTGCCCGTGGTTTTTACTTCTCACATTGAGAAGGTTTTCCACGTTAAAAATTTCTGTGTCTTCCTGAAGTGTGTTTTTGTTGTTGCCATTATTTGTTATTGCTCCTCACAGATTCTTGCTAGTTGGGGAAATTATTATCCGCTGCTTATTGCTCTTGTTGAGATATTATTTTTATTGTGTTGAATTTCCCATCAGGGACGTGGTCCCAATATTCCATTTCTCTTGCAGGGATGTTGTGTGTTTATATCTTGTGTTGTTTGTTTATATATTATTTAAACTTGTAAAAATATTATATTTTGAGGGTTTAACATTTAAGTGTTGTTGTTTTCTTTTTATTTTTATGTTAAATAGACTTTTGAATGTTGTGGATCGTGTTTTGAATGATACTATATGATGAAAATGGAATGAAATTGAATTCATACATTTGGGATAATGTATGGACCGATGTTTGTATGTGTATTAAGTATTGATGCCTATGTGGTGACAGAGATCTCTGAACTTCACTGATGATCTAAGTCAAATAGACTAAGATATCAGGTGGTGAGAAGCTGATGGAGGAGTTCATGCACACCGTGACATATGAGATGCACGACTTGGGTTGTATTGAACTTACCCTAACCCTTTTTGTTGGATTCGCTAGTAATCTTGGGATCAGATGTTAGTATCTGGTAAGACTTACTTAATACGGGTATTCCGGAAGACATTGTTTGTTGAATATCTTAGACGTGTAGATCCATGTGAGATCTATGTGATTGTTTTATTATTGGGATTTGAAGAAGATTGAATAATTGAGGAATTGGTCATGTAATTTAGTTTTCTCTTTTGATTTAATTGTGTATATTCTAAAACTTTATTTTCACTAGCTTACCCTTGTTTCTCTTGTTGTGTTTGAACTGCAATGACTGTATTATGTATACGAGCAGATGACCATACAGGTGCAGGAAAACTTAAAGGTTTTAGAGTTTTATTTTGAGCTATGGATATGTAAATATTTATATTTCTATAAGTCATAATCTTGTAATATAAATTTTTAAAAAATTCTAAGTTTATATAGAAATATGTAGAATGTATATTTAAATAGTTAGATGTATTTTTTGAGTGTTATAGAGAAACTCACTCCCACTCTGTCTCTCTATATGACACAACTCTTTATCACATATTTATATGACACAACTCTTTATGACATATTTAACAGGAGTTACTTATTTTCCAGATAGTGTCATACTAGTTGATTAGTGTTTTACATCATATATTGTTACTATTATTCTTTTTATCAAACATTGACCTTTATTTAATGTTTATGTCGATCAGCAAATCTTATGAGTTGTACTATATTGCATGGGTCTAGATTGGAAATATTGTTAATTTGAAACTTATTTTGGACTTTGCAATCTAAAAACATATATTTTGGAATGCATAATTTATAATATATTTTTAAATTATATAATATTTTAAATTGTATAATAGAAAATATGAAATGAATTTTCAAATTTAAAAATATATTTTAAATTATATAATTTAAAATGTATTTCTAAACTACATAGTTAGAGATACATTTTTAGATTTTCAAAATACTTCTCAAACTTTATAATAACAAAAGTTGACTCATTAAAGATTTAGACTTTTTCATTACTTTTATAGAGATGCATAAAGAAATCTTAGGAGTGAAAGAAGAAAAGTTCTGGTTTAAGAAGATGAAGGGTGTTTCTTCATGCACCCGTACATTTTTCTCTCTGCACTCCTATATTTTTCTGAAATACTGCACTCCTATATTTTTCTGAAATACCTAAATGATCTTTGATAGTTTTTGGTGATTCTGAAACAGGGGATGTTTCTGGAAGACAAAAAAAAAATCATTACAGAATATCTTTTCCTGAATACATTTTTTTTTATTTTCAGAATGGTAAATTCGGAATTTATAAAATGTTTTCTGAAAAGTATATTCCAAAAAAATTATGGAAAGAATAATTCAGAAGTCATTTTAAAAGAAGTAAAACAGTTTTTTTGGAAAATGATGGAGTGCAGGAAGAAACACTCGAAGATGAATAGTCTTTAAAGGCCCAAACTGATGAGTGTCCAGCTGAGGGTTGAGGCCCAAATGTTAATTGATGGAGGTCACCGAAGCAAGAATAATATAGATGTAGACCAAAAAAGACACAAACGTGTGTGATATTAATATTATAAAGTAGTATTTGTTTAAGCGAAGGAAAAAATTCAATAAGGATATCTCCAAGCATCAGATGCTTATCCCAGTGTGAACGTTTTGATTCAAAATTCATATTACTTTGAATTGTTTTCCCTTAGTAAGTCTAAATTCTCCCTTGAGATTCGTTGCACGTTTATAAAATGTTTCATGAACAAATTTACCAAGCTTTTCAACTTTTGAATTTTGAACCTTTTGATTCCTATTATTCTTAAACTATACAATATGTTGTGGGGGAATCTTTTGAGATCAACAACATCTACTTACATTCTTTGCCCTTCTCCTTCATGCACTGTATTCTCTTCTTATCATCTTTTACATTTTTTTTACATATCTTTAGACAAAGGATTTCAAAACAACCTAACTATTCTTTTAAATAAACTAAAGTCAAGGAACAATAAATGCTAGTAACGATTCTTAATATATACATCTTATTGTTTGAAGTTTATTAATACTTATGAAATGATTACATTAGGAGTAAAATTCATATATTTTTGTTAGCTTAAGTACTTCTTCATTAATAACAAATAGCGTGTTAAAGAACAAATAATTAGCGCTCCTTTAATGGTAGTACTAATCAATAAAAATCTAATTCAAAAAGCTAGTGCATTGATTTTATTTTATTTCTCATTGAATATAGCTAATCCTGATTAGAAATGGTATTTGCTTGGAAAATTTAGAAAGAAGGTTTTTCTACATCCAACTAATTAAGCCAATTGATGGAGAGAAAAATAGAACCAATTTGAAAAAGAAACTCCTCGTCCTTATCAATTGCAATAAATAAGACAACGAATTATAACAATAATTATAATGTATAGCCAGGGAGTCACTAGGCCAAGCAAAAGTTCATGGGAAGTCTTACGTGTTCATGTTCCATTAAAGACAACCTTAGCTGGGTGAGTTAACATAAGTGTCATTGTTGGGCACTAGTTGGTGCCAACCTAAGCTCTCTTGGGACCCAATTAATGCCACGGTTAAGTACATGTTCATCAAAACTCAAAGGTCCCACACCTTTTGGATTAGAGAAAACTAAACGTACGTATATCACGTACACAACAGGATAAATATGCAGACATGGTTTCAGGTGCATCATTTTTATTTTAAATAAACAAAAGAGTGAAATAAAAAAGTGCAATAAGAAGAGTGATAATATTAAACATATTTAGAAATTTTATGAGTGAGTTGGACATGAAAGTGTGTGGTAATGTAAACTGGGCGCTGGCTGGGACGCATTCGCTGACTCGTAAAAAGCATCTCATGTGCGCGTGTTTCCCCTACTTTGATTTTTCATCATTTTTTTCAGGTCATCATCATCAACTTCATATTTATTTGTTTGCAGAAACAAACCCAAAATTATTCCACTGCAACTCTACAATTTCAAAATCAGAACCCAAAAACAATGGGTGTGTTGGCTTGGCTTCTACTTCCAACACACTGAACCATAACCAATTCAATTGAATTCAACCAAATTTAGTCTAAGAAGTTGCAACAACTTGTAATACTAATAACTATATCTTACGCCAGATCAATTTGTGTCAGAGGTCACAGTGATAGATTTTAAAATCAAACAATACTTTAAATATAATAATTGATTATTGACTCTGACGAAGGATTTTGAAGTCAAAATATAAATATGAGTTACGCAAATTCATTTTATATAATCTTTTTCTTAGTTTACGTTTCAGTCGAAAACTCTAGAAACTTTAGATTTCTTTTCCTCTCATCTCATAGGTTTCAAGTAGCTGTTGTTCATTTTGATACATCTTGGTCGACGACCCATGGACAGAGGCAGCAGTGTGAATTGAAGGACATGGAAATTAATAGAAACTGTATCTCAAAGCGATTGCACCTTGATTATGGAACCTTGCGTCATTGTTCTATTGTTCTACGTTGCCTGGTGTCGCATTGCGTGGCCTCTGGTATTCTGTTTAATTTGTTCTACTCTCCTTCCCTTGATCGTTACCCAACATTAATAAGAAGGGTTTGTTTGGATAATGTTTGTATGGTGTTCCATCAATCATTGAGATTTCAATACATTACTTGCTTTTCATCAGATTTCAAAACACAACTTCACCAAACATGTTTTGCCGCCCTTTTCTTTTCTTTTCTTTTTTCATATTTTACCCTTTTTTTCGTGGACACAAATCAAACCAATCTTAAACATTTTTTAATCTGTAATCTACCTCATGTGTCTAAGCTCAGATTTCAAATTATGAGTCGCAAAAACAACGGAATTATTTGATACACATATTTTTATATATTTAAGGAAAAAATGAAAAAAAAGAAGTTATTGTCAAGACTATGGTCCTGAGTTATAGTCTTTTCAAGAGATTATTCTTGTTTGAGACATAAATTCATAATCCAAATCAAGTTATAAAACATATGAAACTTCATTAATGGTGTATTTACATTTCAAATTTGTATTGCGTTTTTATCATGTACTCTTACTAGTTTATACTTTGATTATGGGACAGTTTAACATCTCTTAATTAATCAATATTCATTTTACAGGATGAAGTAGAAAATCTCATTTATTGATGAAAAAAATTAATTACGTATACATGTATAACAGTCATAAATATTTTATAATATTAATACTTTAATTTTTTTAATCAACTAAAATTATTTATTCTACATTTACTCAAAGAATGAAATCACAATTAAAATATAATTTTTTACAATGATTATTTTAATATTTTTTTGGTTATACTCACACATAAGGATAAAAAAGAGAGAATAAAATGAAATAATATTTGTATAGTAACGGAAGATTTTTAAGAGAAAGAAAAACATTCACTAACTCATGAATATTAACGTACGTACTATAATAGAGAATTCTCAAAGAGTTAAGGAGAGAGATAATTCCAAATGATTTCACACCCTTCTCGTACCTTTGTTGTTTCTTAAAATCATTTCACCACACAAAATCTTTAGGTTTGATTGACCAACATTTTACGCTCACTTTTGGTTGACAATGTTTTTCCTGTCCTCAAGCACATGTGTCACATGACTTAAAGATTTCGCTTTTTTTTTTTTTGTTTTAACCTCAACTCTTTGTCCTTATCCATCATTTTATCAACTAACATTTTTATTCCCATAACACCACCCACAATAAAAAGGCTAACCAAAAAGAGCATATATTAAACAAGCATCATGTTGTGTATTTCAACATTCATAATACCTTTAATCATGCCTTTATATAAAATACAATTAATATCATCACTTAAGTGAACTCCTCTCGCTTGAGTGAACACCTTTAAGGTGTTAGTCATCTTACCTGAGTGACACTCTCACTACACCATTTTTTTATCTTAAACAACAACTAAAAAATGTTGCCTTAACTTTAGGCTCATTTTCATTTGTGAAATATGCAGTTGTGAACTTAGGTTTAGGCAACGTTTTTTCAAGACAACTTTTAGGCAATGCATTTTCAGTGTTCTCTATTGTTTAGGCAACATTTTATAAAATGTTGTAAATCGTAAAGACAACGTTTATTTACATGTTGTTTATCTTTTTAGATAATACTTATTTACATGTTGTCTATCTTTTTTAGACACATCTCTTTAGACAACACTTATTTACATGTTGTTTATCTTTTTAGACAACATTTATTTACATGTTGTCTATATTTTTAGACAACAAGTTTTAAATGTGACAAAATATGAAATACATTAGACAACATTTTATATATTATTAACATACATCCTAATTTATAAAATTACGCATTAGACAACATTTTAAAACTAGTTTAAAACGTAATTGCACATTTGGACAACATTTATAATTTTAAATTTTGGTTATTCATTTATTCAATTTCAATAATAATTGTAAATTACATTATACATTTATATTTCATAGCATAACTTTAAAATATGACATTTTTAGCTAAGAACAACAAATATAATATTAATATTTCAAAGTGTGAGTTAAATACTCCAATGTATACCAAAATAGTAAAACTTATAATCATTACAACTAATTACAACTAATTATAGTTAGAAATTAACAAAGAAAATGTCACAATATTTCCACATTTCTTCAATCAATCATCCATTTTCTATCCAATATTAGTATTATCTTGAGATCCAACCTAGAACAATTAAATAAAATGTACAAATTTTTTAAAATATTATCAAGTTTGTAAATAAAATAAAATAAAATAAATACAAAGTACCTAGTCTATAATGAAGAATGCAAATGATATGTCTATACCTTGTCCAAATAAGGAACATAAGTGAATGACGATGAACATGGAACATCTACACTGTTTTCTTTCCCTAAAACCCGTGACATCATATGTTTGATAAGTGTCATATTTCAATAATATTTTATATTAAAATACAGACACTTATGGATATTAATTGATAAAATAATTATAATATAACCCCTAATGTATGAATTTAAACATTTTTACATATTTTGTGATTATAATATGAATAAGAATGATTTATTCTAAATTTGTGTTAATTTCAAAATTCTAGGGAAGAATGGAGATAAAAAGGCAAAAGGAGAATAAACAAGATAAAAAGGGAAAGCTGGAACACTCCAACACTCGTCCAAACTCACCTAAGCCAGAAGCCTCCTAGAGGATCTCGCCCAAGCGAGCCAAATCTCGCCTAGGCAAGATCACTCTAGAGATGTTGGGCTTATTTTCGTCCAACTCGCCCAGGTGAGTCCAATCACGCCCAAGCGAGAAGTCACTAAGCACAAGCCCAACTAGGTTAAATATGAGGCGTGAGGCACAACCCTCGACATCTAGAAGGTGTTAGAAAACCTTGGAGGAGGTAGTAGTCAAGGAGAAACAGCTGGATCTTCTTGCTTTCTATGCTTGTAATGGGCAACATGAGTCACTAATTCTACCCTTTGGGATTGAGAGTAATTTGTTCAAACTTTTATGTATTGAGGTGATATTTAAATATAATGTTATGTTCTTGATTGATGATTGGTATTGTCATTTTATTTGTAATGTTTGTTTACCATGATCAAGATCCTTAGATTTGACTGAAAAGTATCTCTAAGTTTCTAATCTAAATGATAATGCTCAACATATTTGAATGCTAGGAATATATTTAAAATGTTAATTGTTATCAACATCTAATCGCAATGCTAAAGAGTTTTATAAATATGTGAGGAATCGATATTTAGGAGACTCTCTTAATAATTTTATATGTGAGCAAGGAATCGATATAAATGACTTTTATATGAGCATCAACATCAATCCAAAGATAAAATATTACTATGTTTTTCAAAATACAAAAGAGTAAGAAGGATGAACCCCAATCTCAATTTTCCCAATTAAACCAATAATTTTTTTCACTTACTTAATTCTTTATAATTCTTGCAATCATTATAATAAACTCCTAACAAACTTTATTATTTTATTTTCTATTTAGTGAATCTTATACTTGATAATTCAACTATTCCTTGTGGGTTCGATATTCGTTCTTAGGGACAAATTATTACTTTTGACGTAGTACACTTTCTGTAAAATAGTTATCAATGTTCTATATCCTCCTCATTCAAATATGAGTTTTGTTGCTTAAACATGAATTTCATCATTGCTTTTAAACCTTCTATCTTTCTGGCCAAACAATTCACTTCAATAGCATACCATTTATTGATAACGACAATTTCTTGATTCTTTTTTAATACTATTGGTGTCACATTCCTTCCATAACAATGAACTTGGCCATGCCTTTCTTTTCTAAACATTGATTCAAATATTTTTTCCACCGTTTCACTTGATCTGTTTTGCATAGAAGCTTCAAGCATGGACTGAAATATATGTACATATATAAAAGTTAATGATTAAAAAGAATAAGCACATAGACATATTTTGTAAATTAAAATGAACTTAAAATAATATAATGTTTCATTATCCATTGCTTTTCCTTTTTGAGTAGGATGACCTTGACGTGTTTTTATAAGCTCTATTGACATCTTCACCATCCTTTTTCCCAACACTCTATATGAATTTAAAATTAATAATGAGTATTTGTATTTTTAAGCTGCAAAAAGTAATGATATAACTACATTTATAAGAGAAAAGGGAAACAATTAAAACGATACCAATTGGGCTCCAACTCTAGCAAAGTTTATTGGTCTCATTTGATGCATATACTTTTGATTTCTCCTATTCATTGCATTTTTTTCACTAATGCTCAGTATTTTGGGATAAGAAAAATCATCAGTATATTAAATAAGAGTTTTAACCAATATGTAAATATATTATGAACTTAATCAACAAAATTAGTTTGACTATATATAAACAGAACTAGAATTTTAAACAAAACAAGAGAAAGAAATAGAAATAGAAAAAAAAATAGAAAATAGAAACATATATAGAAAATAGAAACAGGAACTGAAACAAAAATTAGAAAAAAAATTGAAATTGATACTGAAAATAAAGATAGAAACAGGAAAAAAAATTGGAACAATACCAAAAAACTGAAAACATGGGCAAAACAAAAACTGAAACAAAGAAAAAAACATTGTAACAGAAATTGAAATCAGAAACAAAAACAAAAATTGAAAAAAAAATGACCAAAAATAGAAATATAAACTGAAAGTAAAAAAATAGAAACAACATAAAACCGAACCAGAAATTTCAAAGACCAACAATGTCACACCTGGATGAAAACATTTTTCTAATATGCAATCAAATTCTTGAAATGATGATTAGGAACAGACAGTGGTCGATGTTTCAGTCGTTCCTTCATGGTGGGATATTTTAAAAAATATTGTCTCTTGCTATGATATTTGTATCGCCTCCATGCATCATTTATGTGACAAAATATTATTTTCTCTCCATTATTAGAAATACTAATTTTTTACAAAAAATAAACACAGGTCATTAAACACAAGTCATTAAAAATCGAAGAAAAAATTGAACTGAACGATTACATTGGAAGAATAAACCACAGAAGAAGCGACTAGCACTATAACCACGAGTATCAGTTGTAAATTGGAAGAACGAATCGCAGAAGAACTGTGAGTAGCACTGCAACCATAAGTATCAATGGTAAATGGGAAGAACGGATCACAGAAGAACTGCGAGTAGCACTTGAACCATGAGTATCAGTGGGTGTGCACTTGTCTTCCTGAATTTTTCGAATTTCAAAGGGTGTGATTTGGTTTCACGAGTATCAGTGTGGTTTCGATTTCGAATGGTGGTATTTAGGAAATTTGGGAGTCAGATAGTTTTTCCAAGAAGTCTTTTTCAGGTATTGGAAATGAGTTTTTTAGGTTTTTGAATGTGTTTAGGTTGGACCGTGTTGAAATCGATGGAGTCAGGTGAAATTGGCCACTTAGAATAGCTAAGTATATGAAATATTAAAGGCAACACCTAATAAATATGATCTTAATTACCTAAAATTAAAAAATATGGTCTAAAATATTATTTAAAGCACCTACAATTTAAAAAACGTTGTCTAAAGTACTTATAATATGTTAATGTTAGTCTACATTTTATAACTTGTTGCTTAAAATAAATAGACAATGTTTTTTCCAAATATTTTGAGCTAGAGGAAAATAAACCTTACTATGTGGGTAACAATGAAAAATTGTTGCTTATACCTACTTTAAGCAACATATTTTGACTCGCTGACATGTTAGCCTGACCTAAAGTGAAAAATGGTGTAGTGTCTCATTGCTTGAGTGAAACATAACTCGAGAGTAACATGTTCTTTGGGTTCTCTCACTCCAACAACCAGTTTGTGATTTTATAGTCAACACTTAGTGACTACCTCTTTTTGAAAATAATCTAACAAATTCTAGAAAACTCTTCCACTATCTTAGGACGCTTGAGCACGTCACACACTAACACACACCAAGACACATGTACACCAGTTTTATGCCACAATTAAACGTTCAGGATCAACTCTTGAGTCACAAGTCATATCACTTAACACTTGAGTGATATGCTTCCAGAGGAAAGAAAGACGTCTCAGTCTCTCCCTCCCTCAAGCTACAAATCATTTGATTGAGCTATACACATCACTTGAACGACTAAGATGTTGTTCAAGTGACTTAAGACAATTCGTGTCATTAATGTGCACTATTTAGGCCTCACCTAAGTGACAACATATCGCTCAAATGATATTTAGTCTGAGAATAATCCAAAACAACATCAACACAATATTTTTCATATTATTTCAACTTGATTTCTCACTTTTTTATATTCATCAATAAAGTGGTTTCATGTTTTAACTGACAATTATAACAAACACACTAACAATTCCAATCCAAACTTCACACTTTTTTTTCATATTTTCAACTTTTATATACATATTCTATACTATCACATTCCAACACCATATTTAATAACCAATACATTGTATGTGTATTATTAACTTCCCTAACATGTGTGTATATCCAACAACTGTTTGAAAGTTCTTCCTAGCAATCTCACAATTTAGGTAAGCTCCCACAACAACAATCCTAGAAAACATTACTCTTATCCAACCATTCACAAAGAGAAGAAAAAAATGAACTTAAAATAGTAACATGATTGAATATACTTACAAAACCAAATTTTGATTGTTATAACCTAATCTATTCTTCGCTTACTATATAGAATCTCAATCGGACAAAGATTTTAAAGGCCAAAAACTCATTTAGAGGTAAAAAGAATACAAAAAAAATATTTCTAAAACTAAAAAATTTAGAATAAATGTTTTTATCTATAAATTTTTTCCATTTATTTATTTTAAAATCTTTTATTAAAATACTTTGCATTAAAAATTGTAATTATTATATAGATCATTAAAAAAAATAAATCAACAACATAATAATTTGATATTATATTAATTTCATTAACAATAGGTATAATATGTGTAAAAAATATAATTACTTCACTTATAACAACAATTCTGTTAGGATTAACACAATTCAGGCTGCATTGTTTCATTTTCGTGGTGAGCGAATACTTGATATGAATTGACATGTTTTTACATACATGATTCAATATATTTACATGTTTTTACAACTTTAATCATAGTTTAAATTTTAAATATTTATACGTATAATTGTTTGAGAGGAGAATGTATAAATTTATACATATAATTCGGACATTTTATTATAAATTTATGTTTGTAATTTATAATATTAACATAGACTCATGGCATGGTATTTGAAGTATTTGTGTATCTAAAGTATCATAAATAATACTTTTTGAGATAAAAATATGAAATGGTAAATCCCTTTAGTACAAATCTAGTTGATTAAAAGAAAAAATTGAAAATTATATATAGTAATGAAAACACACTTGAAATCAATCTTGAGACCAGTTGATGAGATCTTCTCCTCCAGCAATGAAGCCCCAAAATCCTCTGCCAAATAAACAAAGGATAAAAAGATATTTGAGTGAGTGACTAAATATTTAATTAAATTAGTATAAAAATTAAAACATTGGGTGAAGAGGTGCATAGGATCCCACTAAGCTGTGCATGTGATGCTGTTTATAATAACTGCACCCTAACCTCCATACACCACACGTGTCATCTCGCACTTCAGATCATTCCAACACATTCAAAGCAAATATCTTAAATATTAATTTATTATTTTAGTCCAAGTTTTTCTTTTCTCTCTGTATGATTACTTTAAAAAATGTTAATTCATATTAATTAGGACTTTAATTTTTCACAAAATGATATATGTTTAATGCATCCTACATTTTAATGCAAAAATAACTTATTTTAATAACAACAACCTTGATTTTCTGAAAGTAATTAATTGTTCATCTCTCTCACAAGTTATTTTTTTTCCCCCCTCACTTTTTGGATTCATTTTATGTCATGACTAATTTGATTTCAAGTTTATCTTGTCTAATTTCTAATTTTTATTTCATGAAAGTTGAGAAAATTGAATGTATGTTGAAGAAAAATACAAGAATTATGATCCGACTATGAAATATCTGACATTGAGTACGATTAACAAGTTAGTAAGTATTGAGATCATCATTCCTAACATTTTTGCTATTGGGACTATTCTTATGTATGGACAAAATTTCAAGCAAATTTGAGTCTACTACATGTAAAAAAAAATTATTTTAAAAGACCAAATGTATAATATTTATTTGAAGAATATATCAAAATAAATTTAAAATTGTTAAATGTTTCAATTTCTCAATTTTTTTGAACTTTTTTTTAACAATGGTGAGCAAATTGTAAATTTTTAATTCTCAAATTTTCCGTTCCACACAACTTATTTCATTTTATTTACATCTTATATCTTAATTATAAATGACATATTAAAATTCTCCTATCACCTCTTATGAATATGTTGATTACTTGAATCAATTTATTTAGATTAAGGAAATTTTTCCTCCAATTTTTTTTGATAAGTTGAATGTGTTGTATTATTGGAAGAATAGTTTCGAGATCATTATCCAAATGTCTAAGATGTTTTGTGATATGTTTAACATTTGCTAATAAGTTTGTATTTAGGCATAATTTTCATTTGTTAACTAAGTACGGTTCCTCCATTATTCCATTGAATGTTGAAGCATTTATTTTAACTCAAATTAATTTGCACGATTTTGAAATAATATGTAACATTATTATTACTATATAAAATTAATTTAATATTATTTATTACTTAATCTTTCACTATATTAGTTAATATTATTATTTTATTGTAGATGAGAATATAAAGAAGATGCTTTAAAAAATATGTTTTAAATTTCTTCACTTAAGACTTTAACTCTATTTTATATAATGACAGGGCTTCAATGAGTTTATTTCAAATGATAATTTGTATTTTTATGATTTTGAATTATATTTGTAGTCTAAGATGATTTTGAATTTTATTTTTTAAGATGAATATTTTGGATTGATTTTTGAGATTATTTAAATTTTATTTAAAATTATCATTTAATATTTATGTTTGATAGATATATTAGTATGATATTTATAACTATTACTTACAAATATTATTTTATATATACTAATGTATGTCATATGTTTCTTCTAAAGTGAAATGAACCTACCTATTTAACTTATAAACCTATATTAAGCCAAATTCTTATCCTACTCATACACAAATGAGTACTTATTTCTGTTAATATATATATATATATATATTAATTAGAATTTACTTATATTATAATATCCTCCATGTATATATAAATACTTTTTTTTAGAGTCCTTTACTTGGTATCATACTTGGTGTTTGACACTTGGTGTTAAATTCTGCAGGCCTCACAATCAGAATCATAAGCCATTTTTCATAATTAGGTTATGAAGATTCCAAGATTATATACATGTGTCTAAAGCAAGTATAAAATTGAACATATCCGTCTTTATCATCACTTAACAGACTTCATTTCCACCAACTATATTACTTTTATTTGTTTTGCTTTTCAATAATGTTATTCTTATATTTGACTAATATTTTGTTACAATGTTATCTCCTATCCGATTCCAACAATCTAATTCTTTATTTTTTTTTAAATACTTAGTTATTTATAAATTATTTAAAACAGTTAAGAGGCAACCTTGTTACTAAAATATTTTCTTATAAATGACTTGTTGGAATATTTTTTTATAAAATTATTGAAAACAACAACATTGAATGATGAAAATGCTGAAATCGAACCTTATCAACCCTGTGTATTGACTTGGGTCTGTGTGCCCATGATTATGACCTATGACGAATAGTTTGTCGGTGAAAATGATGAGAAGAAATGTTGTCACAGCATAAGATATGTTCTTATCTTTGCCTCTTCATCCTTTTGTGATTTTCTGAGCTATCTATCCGTTGATAAAAAATAGTTTATTGAGATAAATTTAATCCTAAACGGTTACATATTAGCTTAACATGTGCTTTAACTTGATTTTAATAAGAAATGTATTGTATTAATAAAGTGGGTTATTGTACAGCTGTCAAGTATAAATACATGAACAAGATTATGCATAAGCGAAACTCTATTCATATTATTGTCAAAATGGATGCTTAATTGATAAAAATAAAAAACAGCTATCCCAATTAGATATTGAATTCCTTCTATTCTTATATAAAAACTAATTTTGCTATTAAATGTAATGACAAATTTGATGATGGATAGTTGTATAATAAAATAATCGAGGTGAATCCTTAAAAAAACCAAACAGTAAAAGATTTTCAAAAATATAAATTAAAACTCAATCTAACACAAACACAAGTTTAAAATAAATAGAGCCTTCAGTAATAAAAAAAATAATGGAGAAATAGTCTTTTGAAATCTTGTTTGCTCTGAAATTATGCAGTAAGACTCTTTTTTAATTATATTTTGAAGTTATATTTGTAACACAAGTTACTTACTTTTGTAAATCCATTTCGGTGTGGAGTGAATATGTTCCTTCATGATCTACACTGCATTCTTGTTATACATGGATATTCAAGATATTAATGTTTGTCTATGAAGAGAAAAAATGTACGTGAAAGTAACACACATAATTACGAAACAATACAAGAAAATAAATGATATAAGATTTAATGTGGTTTGATTGGTTTGGTCGCTAACTGTAACCTCCATTCACACGGACAATTAGACAATTATTAGATTTTATTTTATTCATATTGCACACCAGTTGTAAGTATAATGATCTCTTTAAATAGAGACTATAAATGGGACACAATGCTTAAGTTCACTCAGTAAAATATGATGTTTATTCAACCCAACCCAATTGGTCATGACTTTACACTCAACAGTTTAATGATATTATTGAATAAACCTTTTTTTATACAGAAACTTTAAGAATATGATTGCATATCACATGACAATTAGAAATTAAGACATTTCATTAATATATAAATAGTACAAATTTCACTTTATAAGTCAATTTTATAAGGTTAAGTTATGTTTGAAATTTACTTCTTAACATGGTATAAGAGTAATTTAGAATTTATTCTAACGAGTATTTGTTAGACTTATTAGACTATTCACTATCGAATCATTCATAATATATAATTTCAAATACGAGTTGGTAGAATTAATGTGAAGAAAATGATTAAAAATCTTACATTAACTATAAATTAAGACATTTTATAATATATATGGGTAAGTGTAAACCTTATCTTATAAGATGATTTTATAAAATTAAGTTAAAGTTAACTTTAAAATACATTTATACATATTATTTATCTGTAAAACTGTTGTAGATGGAGATTAATCACTACACTCGGGAATTCAAGGGTTCAGTATTGAGCAACAGCTAGTTGATACGAAGGTAGCGCAAGATACAGTGCCGACACATGTGCAATTCTTCATCATACAGACTTATTCCAATCTCCAACATGCAAGAGATGTAGTGCTAATACTGAAGATATTATTCAGTGTCTGTGACTATCCAAGCATGAGTTTAATGTGGAAAAACCTGGGTTTCTTGCCAGGGAGTTTTTTTTAGGAGCATGTGGCCAGAGAATGGATAAAAAGTAGTGGGATCATCTTTATGTATATATTTTATATATAATGGCTATGGAAGGCTCACAATCTTGTTTATTTCGAAGAGAAGGATATGTTGTGAGACTGACAAAACTGAGATGTTTTTACCAAAAATGGATAAATGCCTTTCCTACGACATCGTATAACCGTCACTGTTATAGGGAAAGTTGCATGGAAGCAAAATTTCTAGTCCTTTATGTCGTAAATGTGAATGGAAGCTCTTTTGTTCCCGCAGGCTTTGTTCTTAGAAAATTGAAAGATTTAGTTTAATTTTTTATTAATTATAAGATCAAATTAAATAATAGAACTACAACAGTAATTAGGTCTTAGTATAATTAGAATGTAATTAATTAAAATTTCACAATTATAAGTATGAGGGATTACATGTATTTTTGTTATGGTTGGTTTTTGTTTCACACAGCAGTGAGTCATGCCTCCTAAAAGTTTCACCTACACGGGCAACAAAGCCAACGTTGGGTCTTCAAAATTTTGTTGCATAAAAAAAAGGTGACTAATTAATATATTTTTGTGGCAGTTGCGTTTTGAGCATGAGTCTGGTAGGTGGTACGGAGCGCGGCGTTGTTTTTCACTTAACATTTTTACTTTACAGGCCAGCTCTGTCCGTGCTGTGTTTGTCGTTTTGCCATGATTAATTAACGTTGTTTTTTAAGAATAAAATGAGAGATTGAAACAGTAAAGCTAAAATGGATCGATAGATTCAATTGGTCAAACTCATAGTTCTTATAATTTAAATGTTTAAAAAAAGAGATGATTATGGTTTAGATTAAAAACATAGGTGATGACTGTGCACGTCTCTCTCCTTTGTCTATTTGTCACGTTCCCTCATGGGTTGGGTGACTCTGTATGTTTGTATTGTTTCCCATTCCCCTCAGAATTTGTGGCACACATACAGTTTTCCCTTCTCTTTATGGTTAACTTTCTCTCTCTCTGCCCCCTGTTTTTATTCTCTTTCTCGTGAATTATTTCATGGTTTTTTTTTGTTAAACAAATCTCCTCGAAAGGTTGCGGAAAAAGTATTATTTTAAAAAATATATATATTATTCCTCCCTCTTCCTCCCTTTTGGGTTGTGTTCGTGTCATAACAAAAGAGGAAGGGCGTAGGAGAGAAATCTAATCATAGCATAGGAAAAGAGGCATCAAGTGCAGCAAATTCAGAAGATGAATGGGGTCACACACCTTGAACCAGATGACTCTGAGTTTGTTGAAGTTGATCCAACTGGCAGATATGGCAGAGTATACTCTCTTTCTCCCCATTTTCTCTTCTCCCTCCTATGCCTCACTTTCATGATGATTCTCCCTGTTTCTTGCAGTACAATGAAATCCTTGGAAAAGGAGCTTCAAAGACAGTGTATGCTTACAAGCTCATCCTATTTCATTTACCATCATTTTTTTCAAAGTTGGATTTTTCTTTCTTTCAAGTTTATTATATTCCTGGCCTAGTTCTGATTTCCTTGGAAATCGAACTTCTCTATGTTTTTGTAGAGAAGGGCATCTGATAAATCTATTTTTTTCTTTGTTTGTGGTTCTGCTTCCTAATTGATGCAGATACAGGGCATTTGATGAGTATCAAGGGATTGAAGTTGCTTGGAACCAGGTCAAGCTGTATGATTTTCTGCAAAGTCCTGAAGATCTCGAGAGACTTTATTGTGAAATTCATCTCCTGAAAACGTTGAAACACAGGAACATTATGAAATTCTACACTTCTTGGGTTGATACTGCGAATAGGAATATCAACTTCGTGACCGAAATGTTCACCTCCGGTACACTTAGACAGTAAGTTCCTTAGTTGCAATTACTATCTCGGCAACTGCATTATTTCTGTTCATCATTCATCTTTGTGCATTCTAGATCTTGTATAGTGGGATCTTTTCTTCTTCTTTCTGACTTTCGCTTGTTTTAATTGTCAAATAGGTATAGGCTAAAACACAAGAGAGTTAACATCAGAGCAGTGAAGCATTGGTGTAGACAGATCTTGAGTGGACTTCTCTATCTTCATAGTCACGATCCGCCTGTGATCCATAGAGATCTAAAATGTGATAACATTTTTGTCAATGGAAACCAAGGGGAAGTGAAGATTGGGGATCTTGGTTTGGCAGCAATTCTCCGGAAATCTCATGCAGCTCATTGTGTAGGTATGTTTATTTAATTTCAGCAATATCGTGTAGGTAGTTGTCAAGAATAGATGAGGCCAGCTCAAAATCCAATGACAATTTGTTCACCTTAGTTGATGTCTTTTGAAAATGATTTGGTAATAACAAGAATAAGTGATTCTAGTTGGGGCTTCATCTGTGTCTCTTCTGTTTTCATAGGGACGCCCGAGTTCATGGCCCCTGAAGTATATGAAGAGGCATATAACGAGCTAGTGGACATTTATTCCTTTGGGATGTGCATACTAGAGATGGTCACATTCGAATATCCTTATAGTGAATGTACTCATCCGGCTCAAATCTATAAGAAAGTTGTTTCTGTAAGTTTCTTCCCTTTCTCTATGCCTGTTTGATAAGGGAATTTTCATTGGTGGTTAAATTTCATTGGCATTTTCTACCTCCAGGGGAAAAAGCCAGATGCTTTGTATAGAGTGAAGGATCCGGAGGTGCGACAATTTGTTGAAAAATGCTTGGCCACGGTGTCTCTTAGGCTTTCTGCAAGGGAGCTTCTAGATGATTCATTTCTTCGAATTGATGATTATGAATATGATATGAGAACTGTAGAAAATGGTGAATTGGATGAATTTGGTCCTCTCATCAGACAGCCATTCTTTGATCTTCATCGAAGCTATAGTAACTTCAGTAATGAATACTCAAATGGCTTTGGGTATGAAGGAGATTGGTGTCCTCATCCGGCTGAGATTGAACCAAGTGGAATTGAACTTTTTGAGTACCATGATGAACCCTCTGAAGATGTTGACATAAGCATCAAGGGAAAGAGGAAAGATGATGGTGGCATCTTTTTGAGACTAAGAATTGCTGATAAAGAAGGTTGGCTAGCCGCTTTTACCGTGTCTTATTATTTGTATATTTCACCATAGAATTTAAGCCTAATAGTATGATTTGCTTGTCACAGGTCGCATCCGAAATATTTATTTCCCATTTGACATAGAGATGGATACAGCAATAAGTGTGGCAACTGAAATGGTTGCAGAGCTCGACATTACTGATCAGGATGTTACCAGAATAGCTGATATGATAGATGGGGAAATTGCTTCCTTGGTACCTGAATGGAGACCAGGACCAGGAATTGACGAAACTCCCCGTTTTGCAAATCAAGGTTTCTGTCACAACTGTGTGTCTAATCATACTTCTAGCGGCTCTTTTCTGGAGTTTCTCTCACACAATCCAGGTGATAAGAACCTGCAACTTGAGTGTTGTAGGCATGGATGTGCTTCAATGCATGGGCGGTTTGAGGAGATTACCTTCCAATCTGAAGAGTATGACAACCATGCTAGAGGGGATCTGAACATATCAAGCCAGTTAGACAGCTTGCAGTATCAGGAGTTATGGAATCAGCACGAAAGTCGTGAACTGAGTCCAGTAGAATCTGATCAAAGCCATTCTGACGAACAATACGAACAATTAGATAAATCACTTCCAGCTAAGGATAAAGAACATTATGTTTGGGAAAGCAAGGTTTCACTCAATGCTGCAAATTCTCTAAGAAATTTATCAGGAAGTCATGACTTCTCTACCATCCGATCTGCCTGTTGTGACCTAGAAGATGACTATGAGAAAGAGATCCAAAAGGAACTCAGATGGCTAAGAGCCAAGTACCAAATGGAATTAAGGGATCATAAGGACCGACAGTTTGAGCAGTCTGCACACAGTACTAACAAAGAGCACAAAACAGAAAATGGCTTCTTGTCATTGTCATCTTCACTGACAGAAACATTAAAAAAAGCCAACAATGGGACTCAGTTGAAACCCTTTACTACTAAGTGGCATTGTGGTTCCAGTAACCACCCTCATGTCCATGAAAGCAGCCCCAATTCTGACACCCCAAGGGACCAAAATTGTGAGGCGACGGAATCCCCTGGCAAAGGTATGGTTACTGCAAAGAGTTTTTATACCGGCTCATTGCTTCCTCACTCTCTGCACAGAACAGTTTCCCTCCCAGTTGATGCTGTTGATATATAATTTTGTGAGGCAGTCATTGGATTCTTTTGTAGATTATATATAATATAAACCCCCCCATATAGAGGCTATCCTATTTCTACATCATTCCCACCTTTTTTTTCATAGGAATCTCAATTTATGAACATGGAAATCAGTAACTACTAGCTAAAATCCTTCCCCCCCCCCCACAAAAGGCATCAGCATACTCTCGAGTGTTTATTTATCTAGGAAAAAGAAAAAACAGATTTTGGTTACAAATGTTAGTCATCCTGAATTTGGGTATTTGAGGCATGTAAAATATGAAAACTGTAGAGTTTGTAAATCTGTCCAAGTTTATTGTATCTCCCAGGTAATGAAACAAACAAGTATTGATAGACCTTCAAGTTGTTTGCTTTATTTTTTCTTACCTGAGTAGATATGCAATAATTGAGTGTGACAACTAGGTCAAATTTACACTTAAACCATGTGTTCGCGGGACCCAAACAAAGCGTGTGGGATATTCTTCCATTTGGCACGGCTCCATGAGATTATACCAAAGAGCATAGTCAACATTGAAATACCCTAATACTCCTCCAACTCAGCTATTAATGGACAAAACAACTAAATAGGTTACATCATGATTATGGATATTGTGTGGTGTTAAAGTATATTTATATGCATGAGCATGATAATTGAGTTGAGAAGGGATGGAGCTGAAGGTAAGTTGATAAGAAAATCAATTATTATTTGTTTTAGAGCATAATTTATTTGGCATGACAGTTCTGACTGTGGGGTGCTTTTCTGAACCTTTTGCTCTGCCTTAGTGAGGCCCTTTGCTTTTTACTCAATCATAGATGATGAGGTTGTTTTCTAAAAGCAATCTATTAATTGGATAGAAGAAGAAATCAAGAATAGGAGGAAGAAGGTCCACCACAAGAATCAAATTCCATGTTTATGCTAAGTAAGATAAATAATTGCTCACTAATATTATTAATATAATTACCAATGATAGTCTCATCAATCCATCTGCTCACCTCATTCCAGCTGACTTTTGTGGAATTTTTTTATTTTTTCTTTGTTTTCGAATTTTCTTCATCATGAAAACTTATATACTCAATTTATTAGTCTCATATCTACAGAAATCCAAACTAACAAACGGATTAATTGTATAATAAATGTAACTTGTTAGGAGGAAAAAGAGGTAAATATTATAACAAGTTTAGAGATCTGTTTGGATTCAGTAAATAAGCAAAAAAGAAAAAGAAAAAACTTAAAATCTCATTAATCGTAGTACAGATCATTGATAAATTTGTCTTCATCACTATGTAAGAAAAAACACTAAGATGATAAACTAAATACATATTTTATTTTGATATAAAAAATGTCAAAGTCTCTACTTTTTCCTTTTCTTCACAATCAGACAGATTCACCTATAAAATTTTATATTTATTAATCAATTAAAAGTGTTATACCTAAAATATTGAGTATAACTTTTTCAAACAATTAGAATTTGTCATAAATAATAAGTTTGTTATGTTATACAATAATTAACTTAAAAGTTTATATTAGCATAATTTTTATTTAATTAATAATATAAGAACTTTTACACTTGCCTGTGCATAAAAAACAACTTATTTGTTAAATAGTATTTAACTTACTAATTTTTAAGCTTCTTTTCTTCTTGATTTTTTTTTTTCAAATACTTCTGTGGAAACATTTTTCAACAATTGTGTTCGGTTCAATCTTTTATAAGAATAATCTTATATAGCATAATTGAAGAGCAACATATGGTTATTGGTGGCTTGTGGAAGAGGGTAAGTGAGGTGAAACACTCCAAACATTGTATCCTGTTAGAGGTAAAATAGACATTTTCATGAAATATATCAGGTCAAGCCTTTGATTCAAGATATTCAATTAAAAATACCAAACTTTGACCTCCAATTAAAGCATATTCAATTAAAAATACCAAACTTTGACCTTTAATTAAAAGATATTAAATTTAAAATACCAAACTTTAGCTTGGGATACACAATTTAATAATTTTTAAGATATTGGAATATATCTAATTTAAATTTATATTATTTTAAGTTGATTATTTTTATTTTTTATTTTGAATTTATTATATTTTAGTTTTGTTTATAAAGTATTTCAATTACCGTCAATTTAAAAATATTTAAATATTAAATAGTTACTAATAATTCAAAAATATTAATATTGATAATATTTTTTAGTCGATATTGATTTATGTTATTTTTCAGTCAAACTTAATCAAGATTTTTTTCAATTGGTATTGATTTTTTTTTTCTCAATTGATGATCAAAATAGTTGTCAGTTAACGTGGAGTTATTTAGACAAACACTGACCAGAGTTATTTTTATGACGTGGTTTGTTGAAATTTTTATTTGCAGATTTTTCAATTGATGTTGACTGAAAAAATTTCCTCAATTTGAAGTAATCTAAATACTCTAATAAAATTCTAGAATTTCAAAATTAAAATTATTTATCTAAATAACATAATTTATCATTAAAAACATTTTAAAATTTTCATAAAATTAAATTATTCTCTTAAAATTCTCTATCTAAACACATTTTAAATCATTCGAAAAATATTATAGATTTAATAATCTGACTTATTTAAATAAATACAAATAAATTTTAATATTATTATAATTTATTAAAATATTATATTTATTTTTAAAAGTTGAAGCATATTAACTTATGTAAAAAAGTTAAGTTGAAGTATACAAAATTATCAAAAAAATTAATAACTTAAATATGTTTTTACTTTTGTTAAATTAATAACGGTCATTTTTTAGTTATTTTCAGTAACTATAGTTAGTTTAAAGTGAAAAATATTAATCAATATAATCAAGCTAGCAAATAATATTTTACATTAAAAGAATTAGGTTGTTTTAGGCACATAATTTATTTAAATAGCATATTTATTATTTAATATAAATAAGATAATTTTATATGTTATTTTACCTTCATTGAATAATCTTACTTTGAACATTGTATTTTTATTACAAATAATTATATTTTACTAAGAGGTTATAATTTATGTAATAGATCAACCTCGTACATGATTTGACAAAGTTTAAATGTATATCTTATCTAATAAAGGTTTACACAACAAAATACATCAAAAGAATGTAAAATATTAAAATATATATCAAGTCCTTTAAGGTTATCTAGCGACATTGACCTCCTATAACATTATATGTTCATGTATAGTGTATTATAACTAGAAAGTTACATAGAAACCACATGAAACATAAGTTAACCATAAATCATAATAAATATAACACATAAAGTTTCATAGTTTCAAACCAAGTCTCTTTGATCTATTTTAAGCATTGTTGATTTACAAATTCCAATTTCAATGAATTGAGAATAATATCTACACATCTTCCCATAGATTGATATTTAGTATGTCCCACAAACACTTACACCATACTCAATTTAAATCTTTATGATTTATTAACCATAGTTTCATAAGTCAAGGTAATTTTATGGCACAAATAATATTAAAAGTGGCACAAGAATGTAATCTATAATCTATAATAATAATAATATATATATAATTACACCTTTAATATTTTTATTTTTATTATATTTTAAAAGTAAACTATTCAAATACTAAAAATAACTTATAAATTATATGTAATCACCACTATTAATATTACTATTTTTTACAAAGTGCCTCTTTTTTATTACTATTATATATATAAAAAAATACTACTTAACGAATTACATAGGTCAACAAAATCAAATTATCTTAATTTCAAATAATTTTTTTTACCTTAATTACATTAATTAATATTTTATATTTTTAATATTAAATTAACTATAATTTTTCACAATGATAAAAAAACGGTTTATAGGAAAAAGAGTGTTATATTTTAAAACCTATTTAAAGTTAAATTAATTTTCTAGTAGTTGTATAAAAATTACTACCTCGAGTTTATTACAATAAATTGTTTCTTATAAAAATTCATAAGTATGTTTTGGCTAATTAAATTTTAAAATAATTATATAAAATTAAAAGAAAATAAAAGGAATGAGATGATGAATTATGAAGTTTTGTTAAAAGAGCTTAGCACTACTAGTTGAGAAATTATGGTCAATCATTGCATTTGAGGTATTGTCCGTTTTAGAGTTTGAAGTTCTGTTATGATTTTGTCCTTAAAAGCCATTTCAGTAAGTTAAGAGAGAAATATATATTTAAACTGTCATTAACCTTAACTCCTAAACGACGTGTGACTATATTAAATATACCGAAACAATTATTAAACTTAATACTTTAACCATAATCGATTACCATTTCATCCCACATATCAATATCATCTCAATTCAAATCATATAGTCACATATATCCATTTTATATACATTTATATTGCACATAATTTTGGAGACACACATATAGACATATCATTTACTAAATCATATAAAAAAAACACATCACAATTAAACACATGCAATTGCAATCAAGATTATGTAGTTTGAAGGTTGCTTCATTTCTCGACCTATATTAACCAAACATGATAAGCCTTTCTAATCCATCTAGCAAGTAAGTATTAAACATCATATAAAACTATTTTCCACTCAAACTTGAAAACATATGAACTTAATAAAATTTTGACTATTCAACACTCTAATTAAACTAAAACTATAACATAAATCAAGTGGTTCACAACATCAATAAATTTAGTATTTCAATTTCATATAAATACCAATTTAACTCCCTAAATATTTCCAACACATTTGAATAAAAAAATTTAACTTGTGAGTTTTAGCTTCCTTCATCTCAGGGTAGCTTGTAGGAATAGGAACTCCAACACTTAAAATCTTCTAACTCAAACAAGAAAATCAACAAAACTTCAACCTATCAAACCAAAATCTACACTTGTTCACGTCACTTAAAAAAATTATATTCCTTGATTGACAAATGATGTATAAACTCTCTAACATACTTAAAGAAAGAAGAAAATAATATAATGAGAAAGTAAAAAGTTATCAAGATCAAGATTTTGATCAACCTATCCTTATCTATTTTATGTTATTTCTTCAACATTGTAATTTGATCTTATTTATTTTATGTTATTTCCTCAATATTTTAATTGGATCCTGAAAATGATAAACAATCAATACCAAATCATAGATATAGAGAACATTTAAGGTTTATAAAGATGAAATTTATAAAATAAATAAATAAATTGATTTAAACCTATTTATAAACTTTTCAAAAATACTTCTTCATTTAAATTAAACTTTATTCTTTAACTTAAAGTAAATCTTGCAGTTATCATCTTCACAAATGTTCCTCTTGAATTTTTACATGTTACATATGATTGTAAAAGTAACACAACACACTACATAAGGATGAACTAATTCCAAATAACCATATTTACCGTTATATATAAAACAAATTCACGCACATAAGTACTCATTCATCCTTTCAATTTAAATAAATATCATATCAACATATTTTTTTAATCCAAAAAGCTTATAACAACAAAATTCAAAACTACTAAGATCTTCAATTATACATGGTATATTATTATAGTAAATTTGGAACCTTCTAAAAAAGGATATATAATATTTATAACATTATTCTTTTATCATTTAAAAAAAAATCATTCTTTCGTTTAAAAAAAAAAACTCACATCAAATACTGTTTACGATTAAAATACATCAAAATAGTTTTCAATTTTTGAATGAAGAATGATATATAAATAATCCTATTTAAACATATTACATCACAATTTCATTTAATTAATTACTCATCCATTCATATTAATTATAATATAATTGTTAAATAATTGTGGTACTTATTAAGTATTATTTTTCTCTCTGAATCTATTATTTGCCCTATCTCATGTCAAAAATGGAACATATACCCCCTTATGGTTAGACCTATATGTGAACATCGGTGAAATACTATAGATTCAATTTTGATAGTTTGTTTATACCATTGTACATAAAATAAAATTTTGTAATATAATGCTAGGGTTAGGATTTGCTTCTTCCAGCCTTTTTAAAAATCAGATCCTAAAAAATAAAAAAATTATCAAAATAAAAACTGTTTTAAATAGTTTCTCAGAAAATTATTGAAAAAAATAGTAATTTTATGATAGTAAAAAATATAAATTAGATTATCTATAAAAAAAATAATAATCACTTTTTATTAATCTGTATTAAATTTACTTTATTCTCTATAAATTCAATAAAATTAAGTTTAGTCTTTCAATTTTATTGATCAATTATACAACTCATATTTTTTTTTTAAATAATCATTTATCACAAGATAGTAAAGCGCCACATACATCTAAACATGTCATGAATAACCGTGGCTGTTAATATAATATATAATTGCATAGTACGTAGAAAAGGTGTCAAAACTATTTTTAATTAGATGAATCATTTTTTGAAATAATAAAATGAGATTTAATTCATTATCATAAACTAAAAACATATTTAATTCATAATATCATTAAGTCATCCTTTAAGTCTGTAATCTAAATCACACATATTAAACTTTGACAGAAGGAATAGTAATTTTTACAATACAATGTAAAATGTTATGTCTGCATTTCCATTTATTTATTTCTGATGTATTCCTTATAAAGTAATTTTAAGCAAAGTCTTGATACTGGACTGTCTTAATAAGTTAGCCAACGAGGTTGCAGAGGACAGACAGACAGACATGTAGAGATGGAAAAAACTTAATTAGTTGCTATCAGTGTGACAGTGTCCCATTTTTCACAGAAGAAGAATCTGCATCTTTTTTGTTGATATGTCACTCAGTTTACTCAAATAATAGTGTGGAAGCTGCAGTGGACAAAGCCTTCGATATGATGCAAGATTTTATGTTCCAAAACCTATAATTTGGTGGAACCCCCTCTTCTTCTTCTCTTGGATTTGCTTCACTTCACATTCATTTCATTAATTACAGCAATCGTGTGCATCTATTACTGAAAATTATTCTCAATAATGTTATATACGTACTCCAACAAATCTCTTCCACGTCAAATTTAGGTTTTCATGATCTCTTGGTTTCGAACGCTGACATTGACCCAACATGAAGGTTCAAGAACGGTTCCATTTTTTCATCCTTGATTAACATTCACCATCCACATAACTGATGACGACCATCAATACAACGAACGAACATCAAAACACACAGCCATTGCCCACTCAATTTCCAACCTAATCCCAAGAACCAAAAATGGAATCCGCAAAACCCTTAACAATAGACCACAACAACACGTGTCATCTAACCAAACCCCTTGTCAAATAAAACCCTTAACTTTTCCCCTTCTAGAGATTAAATAAACACTCCTTAAAATTATCTATTTACACTCCTCAAAAGTAAAAACATACACTTCATATTATAATAAATTAATATTTTATTCATTTTATTTTTATTTTTTAATTAAAAATATTATCATATTATTATAAAGTGTCAAATGTATGTATTTATAGTGTCAAACAAATATTTTCTCTTAAGGAAAACGTCAACTGTAACCCTTAAATAGATTCCCACTAGTGCCACCAAAACCTCCCTACCATACCTCCACAACAATGCAACGTCCAACCTTCATCTATCATATCTCTCCGTGGACCTTTCACTTAAAACACAACATGTGTTAGACACAAAAATGAAACACTTACAGAAGTGAAACACTTGATAACAACTCTGTCGTACTAGGTCTAGTTGGAATGCGGGGGAGGTTCATTACTATCCATACACACAGAAGAAATTCGTGTCAAAATGAAACTCGAATTTAACTCATCCCTCTTATTAGATAGAGATCAGTGTTGGGTTGGACTCACTTTCTATGTGGAGGTCCAATCTAATTTTTAATCACCTTTAGGATTTTTTCTGAACAGAGAGAGTGACAGTCGTCAGCAGAGACAAAGAGAGAAAAAGAGAGAGAAAAGAAAAATATAGAAAAGTTTCGCCCAGTAACTTCCGGCTGCCGCCGACACTTTGTTCACCGTTTGATCGGGCTGAAATTTTGTTAGCAGGTTCATACTTTGTGTGAATTCAATCTGACCGTTCGGATCGTGCAGAATTGGTTTGAGCAGAGAGAAATTCATCTCACATTACAACAGTATTTTCAGCGTTTCTCTTGAGAACGAGTTTTTTCGGATTGCTGCTTCTGTTTTGTCCACTGTTGGATCGGGCTGAAATTTTGTCAGCAGGTTCATACCTTGTGGTGCTTCAATTGGACCGTTCGGATTGTTCAAAATTCACCTGAACAGTGAGATATAGGCCACATACGGTAGCTGCAGTTTTGAGAATTTTTCAGGTTTCTTGTTCTTTGTTTCATCTCTATTGTATTTCTACTTGGCTGGTTATTGAGCATAATTTGTGCTATTTTGAGACTCTCTTGTAACCATAATATTGATCATAGTGGAGTTTGATTGACTAGCTTGTGCCCGTGGTTTTTACTTCTCACATTGAGAAGGTTTTTCACGTTAAAAATTTCCTGAAGTGTGTTTTTATTGCTGCAATTATTTGTTATTGCTCCTCATAGATTCTTGCTAGTTGGGGAAATTATTATCCGCTGCTTATTGCTCTTGTTGAGATATTATTTTTATTGTGTTGAATTTCCCATTAGAGTGGTATCAGAGCTCCTTGGTTGGGGCTATTTGACTACTTGAATGATGGAGGTAAATACAAATAAGATGATCTGTTTGAATGACACTAACTATCACTTATGGAAGGGAAAAATGAAGATCTGTTATTTGCGAAGAAATTGCATCTTCCTGTGTTTGCTACTGAAAAGCCAGAAGACAAGACTGGTGAGGAATGGAAGTTTGAGCATTGACAGGTTTGTGGTTTTATTCGTCAGTTTGTTGAAGACAATGTTTATAATCACATTGCTAATGAGGAAGATGCAAAATCCTTGTGGAAGAAGATTGAGACTTTGTATGCTTCTAGTACAGGAAACAATAAATTATATTTGTTGAATTCCTTGATGAATTTGAGGTACAAGGAGGGAATTTCTATTTCAGATCACTTAAATGATTTTCAGGGGCTCTGATATCAATTGTCACAAATGGACATCAAATTTGACGACGAAGTGTTGGGATTATGGCTACTGAATACTCTACCAGATTCTTGGGAAACATTTCGGGTTTCAATTACAAACTCATCTCCTGATGGTATTGTCTCCTTGGAAAATGTCAAGAGTAGTGTACTTAATGAGGAGATGAGAAGGAAGACTCATGGTACTTCATCTCATTCCGAGGTACTTGTCATTGAAAAGAGGGGGAGAAGTCAGAAAAAGGAACCGAAAGAGAGAGTGACAGTCGTCAGCAGAGACAGAAAGAGAAAAAGAGAGAGAAAAGAAAAAGATAGAAAAGTTTCACCCAATTTCCGGCCGCCGCCGACACTTTGTTCACCGTTGGATCGGGCTGAAATTTTGTCAGCAGGTTCATACTTTGTGTGAATTCAATCTGACCGTTCGGATCTTGCAGAAGTGGTTTGAGCAGAGAGAAATTCATCTCATATTACAGCAGCATTTTCAGCGTTTCTATTGAGAACGAATTTTTTTGGATTGCTGCTGCTGTTTCATCCACTGTTGGATCGAGCTGAAATTTTGTCATCAGGTTCATACCTTGTGGTGCTTCAATTGGACCGTGGATTGTTCAAAAGTCACCAGAAGAGTGAGATATAGGCCGCGTACAGTAGCTGCAATTTTGGGAATTTTTCAGGTTTCTTGTTCTTTGTTTCATCTCTATTGTATTTCTATTCGGCTGGTTACTGAGCACAATTGTGCTGTTTTGAGACTCTCTTGTAACCATAACATTGATCATAGTGAAGTTTGATTAACTGGCTTGTGTCCGTGGTTTTTACTTCTCACATTGAGAAGGTTTTCCACGTTAAAAATTTCCTGAAGTGTGTTTTTGTTGTTACCATTATTTGTTATTGCTCCTCACAGATTCTTGTTAGTTGGGGAAATTATTATCCGTTGCTTATTGCTCTTGTTGAGATATTATTTTTATTGTGTTGAATTTTCCATCAATCGGAGAGTTTGACTTCTGGGAGACCTGACAGCTCGACCCCCAGAAGACCTGACAACTTAGTCACGCGTAGACTCCACTCAATCTCATCTATACTCGTGGAATAACAATCTACTAGTATCGAGATTCTAACGAAAACCACTACAAGAAAATTATTAAATAGAAACAAAAAATAATTAGTTGTTATATTGACTAAATTAGATACTATTTTAGAGACTAAAAAAATTATTGATTTCTAAATTAGTTTCTATTATTGATAAATAGTTTCTAAATTGGTATTTAATTAACTAGTAAGGTTTTTGCTACCAAATGTAGAATCTAATTAATTTGTAGTTAAAACCTTGGTAGTTAATTAGATACCAATTTAGAAACTCTATTTATCAATAATAGAAATTAATTTAGAAATCAATAATTTTTTTAGTTTCTAAAATAGTATTTAATTTAGTCAATATAGCAACTAATTAATTTTAGTCTCTAAAATTGGTTTCTATTTAATGATTTTCTAATAATTAACCCGCAATTAACCGTCAAATTATAGTGAATGTATTTGATTGTTACATGAATTTTCTAGATTTAATTCAAGGCCTAAATCATCTAAAAAAACAACATCTTTAAAAGTAAAAGGGATCAAATTTTATTTTGGGTTGTTTCAAGAGAAAAATTAATCACTCTCAACCCAGAAAAACCTTTGAACCAAAATAATTGACGTCCACCGTTGGTTATGTAAAATTTTTTCTACCTCCACAATATATATCTAACATTTTTCAAGGGAACACACCATCTATTAAAGGATCGTTGTGTCATAGTTGATGCAGATCGTCGACACCATGCCGATTCCAATGAAGAATTGGAACCTTGTGTTGAATGCGCCTCGTCATCTGAGTGGAGTGATTTCGACAACTTTTTTTTTATGGGTTGGATTACTCACTCACTGGGAAGTGGTAGTAGTACGAGGAACGAACGCAAACCACAATAAAAAAGAGAACCACCTAGAGGACTAACATATCCTAGACCGATTACCGAGTTCTAGTTCTCTACTGCACGTCGTCTCTTCAATCCAACACTTAGTGTGTTTGAAGACTCACATTTATAGTTGTTATTCATTGAATCATAACAGTATTCCTTGTTCTCGTTTTTCTGTGTTGGTTGTTATATCACTGAAGCATGAAGCAGGTTCAACAACCAAAGAACAATGGTTTTGGGGATCTCCCATTTCTATACTCAAGGTAACGATCATTTTGTTGTTTTCAGTTTGATGCTTTGGTTAACATGTTAACACACATGCATTATACTTAATGTGGATTTATTGAATAGTGATAAGGATTTCTTAAGGAAGCACTTGATAAAACAGCATATGCATGACCTTAGTTACGTTATTCAAATTCGAATTAAATAGTAAGACTTTAGACCCCAAAAACTACATTGTTCTTCTAAAACCTTGACCGAATTCCACCACATTTACCCCATTTAGACCTAAGACTCGCAAAATGCAAGTTTCTTAAGAAACTGACTTTGAAGTTGTCACGGCCATGTTGTATTTTTTGCAACCTGAACTTGTGTATCATATTGATGAAACTAACACTATCTTTCTGCTCTTTGATGAAGTTTGTCTCGGGCATGTTGTATAATATTTTATACTCTGTTTTAAAAGCTTTGCTTTAAAAAAATTGTTTTATATTCTGTTTACTTCCTCCTATGAAAATTATCTGGGACCATGTCAAACTTTATTAGCTTTGTTGCTTTGCAGTTTGCCTTCTCTAGTATGTCAACTTATGGGTTCAATTTGTGTTTTTTTAAAATATATTCAAATTTAAAGTTTTTATTAAATATTTTTTAAAATTTTATTGTTCTTAAAAAAGTCAAAATATACACTTATTATATAAATTTAGTTTATCTAAAAGTAATAAAAAAACTAATATTAAAAAATTTGAAACTAAATTATTAAAATATTTTACATCTATTGACTAAATTTTCCTATTTAAATTAGTTTTATAAATAAGTTAATTTTTTTAACGCTCAAAAATAGTTTTAAAAAAAAAGAATAAAAAAATGAATAAATTATTCACATTTAATTTAAATAATGTAATTCGAATATGTTAGAAAATACTATTTATAAAAAAAATGAAAATTTCCACGTATTGATTAAGATAATATAATTTTCTAAGTATTTCTTTATAAAAAAAAGTAATGTTTTAGGATCAATTAAAATAAAAGTAAAATTCAATAGTATTTTTTGAAACAATATAAAATTTGATTATATTGAAATAAAATTAAAATTTACAATCTTTATTTGCAGCAAAAAAGGAATGACATAGAGGGGGGTTAAATATTTGTTTTGGTTATATATATTCATGGGCCTGTGGCAGAATCGTGCCCAAACATTCTGGACCCAAAATTAATCGTGGGAAAGAGGGGCTTAAATTGGACAGCCCAACCGAAAAGGATAACTGAACTAGGGTTTTTAAAAAGGCAGGGTTAAACATTATTCTCCTTCCCCTCCGTTGCAGTGTCGTCGACCTGAGAATATCAGTTGATCCAATAGCCGGCGCTCAACAAAAATGGCGGACAAGGCAGTGACTATCCGAACCAGAAAATTCATGACAAACAGGCTCCTCTCACGAAAACAATTCGTAAGTTTTTTTTTTTTTTTTTTCAGTTCAATTTTTCATTTTTTTTATAACAAATATGCATTCTGAAAACAACTTTTTCAGTGGTGACCCTATTAGGGTTTTCATCAGAATAATATAAATTTAATTTAATCAAATTAGGTAGATGAGTTGAGCCAATGTGTAATCTTCTAGTTGTGATATGTTTTGAACATCATGATCCCAAATGGCGGTGAATCCTACGGTCTTATCAGTAATAAAATTTTTGTTATGTGATTCAGGTTGTTGATGTCCTTCACCCAGGGAGGGCCAATGTTTCCAAGGTATTGTCTTTTAAGATGCTTATTTTTTCGAAAGTAGACGAATTTTACATTTTTAAACTGTTATTTGTTTGAATTTGTGATAACTCGCGTTTTGATTTATTTAATTTGTTGCGCTTGGCGTAAAGGCTGACTTGAAGGAGAAATTGGCAAGAATGTATGATGTGAAGGACCCTAACACTGTATTTGTCTTCAAGTTCCGAACTCACTTTGGTGGTGGCAAGTCCACGGGATTTGGTTTGATCTATGATTCAGTTGACAATGCGAAGAAGTATGAGCCTAAGTACAGGCTTATCAGGGTCAGTAAACTGAACTTTTCTGCCTTGATTTTGTGCAAATGCTATTTTATTGGTTCATCTGTTTATAAATTATGTAGCTACCCGTTTTTATTATCATTGCTTCTATTTAAACTTTCTTTATTAGTTGTTTCATTTTTTGTTTGGAGGGCGGTGGGGGTGGGAGTCAGTTTAAACTTGTAACTGCTGCTGGTGGACCAAATGTAATATTGAAGGTTTTTGGGGAATATAATTTGAAAAAAAGTTTAGTCCTGAAGAAATCATAAAATGCTCTTTAGTTGGGTAAGACCGCTGTAAACTGAAATGATTTTATGGTTTGCTCAGATTGTATTGTGGGTGTTAATAGTTCCTTTATATATAACACACACACATTGTATTGTGGGTGTTAATAGTTCCTTTATATATATATATTATATTCTCCAACTATGTATGTTTTTTCTGTTCTGTATTTGCAAAATCTACTGCTCGTATGCTTTTATTAACGTCCTTTTATATTTTGTAAGGAATGCTTTTGTTCTTTGATATTTAACATTTTATTTTCCTTTCACTCTGTTATGTTATTTATGTCTAGTTCTTTTTGTTTGAACAAAATCTAAAGTCTCTTCTTTTGCAGAATGGACTAGATACTAAGGTAGAGAAATCAAGGAAGCAAATGAAGGAGAGAAAGAATAGAGCTAAGAAGATTCGTGGTGTAAAGAAGGTAATACAATTGGGTGTTGTTGACTACTGTTTATCTGTTGTATAATTTTTTGTTTTATTAAAGAATAACCTCTGGTGTGTTTTTTTGCAGACGAAGGCTTCCGAAGCCGCCAAGGCTGGAAAAAAGAAATAAGTTTTCAAACATTCTGTTCCGATTTTAATGTTCTATTGCTATTGATATTTGCTAATGGTTATTTTATTTTCCGTTTAGTTTCTTAGAATGAGATATTTTGCTGTTAGTGTTGATCCTACATTAATTGATGTTCAGTTACAACTTGAGATCGAGTAGACATGATCAATTTTGAGAATTCAGTTCACGTGTTTTCAAATATTTAGTTTTGTGATAATGAATTCGATGTTGGTTGATTTGGGAATTGATGCAAAAGGGTTTTAAATTCCTCAATGAAATCATTGGTTGGTATGACAGATAGTTGTCAACCTACAGAAATATTTGAAAAATTGAACTGGTTTTGGAGAATAACTAATTGAACTATTGAAGATTTTTGCATGTATTGTTAATTGGCATCGAATATGACTGTGCTCTTCTGCACTCGCAATATCCATAACGTTCTATAGATATTGTATATTTGTTGAGATGTTGTTATTGTGATCGTATGGTCGACGTCTGGCTCTTATAGACAGCAGATTTATCGATTCATTTTAGAACAATTTTGGTGCTGTGATTTTTGGATAATTTTTGGATTTTGTTTCAGCCTTCTACTAAACCCAAACAAATGAAATTTTGTATCAGCTTTATATACCTAGTTACTCTGAGGCCATGTAATGAAAAACCCACTACAATCAAATTAGTAAAAATAGATAAGCCAAATCGTTAGAGCTATTTCTTACTGAAAATTGGGTTTGTGTATGGTGAATAAGTGATCTGATGGAAAGTGTATTGTTCATTTCGCCATTGAGATAAATGTAACTTATGAACTTAATTTATTTTGTGCTCAGTGTCCAAATTTGTACCGAAGGAGAGATATAGCTCTTGTTCTTACAATCCTTAGTATAAATTAAAGGACTTAATGTTTTAAATTTCTAAGTTGAAAATAAATATTTATCTTAATAACTTCGCGGATGCATTTTTTTAAATTTGACACATTTATATAGAAATCAACATTTAGAATTATGAATTTATTTATAAGTTTGGTATGTAAGCTATTTTATTAGGTATTATCTTATACTTCGTGCTGTTGCGCACCTATAAACGTAAACAATGGTTTCAATTTAATATTTGGTTTACCTATAATATGAAATTTTCGTAATATTTTTATGTATAACCTTTATATTTCAAATATTGAAATCATTCATGAGGTATATCGGTCTGTTCACATGAATTTATCTATATATTTTCATAGAAAATAAAATGAAAATTAATTTTTCGGCGGAAACATCTTATATAATGTGGTTGACGATTTTTTCTTTACATGAATCATAATTTATAGTAATCATAAATCATTGCAATTACAGTTGCTAAATATGACTGGTTCCTGATTAATTAATAAAAAATGTTCTAAGAATATTTATCTAAGTTTTTTAAATGAAGTGATGTACTATTGTTATTAAAATCTTTAATTCGTTGTCATATTAAATGTTTTTTTATAAGAATATTATTAACTTTTTTGTCATTAAAACTTTTCATTCCAACTTTAAAAAAAAATTATCACGTTTCTGAAAACTTAACTAAATATGAATCCTGAAAAACATTGTTTACTAGGAGTGTTATCTTTTAAAATCAATTCAAATATGGGAAGAATAATCTTGAATCTATAATAAGTCATTCGTTGGCGACTGAACAAACAAAATAGTAAATAATATTGAATTAAGTAGTAATTGGTCTGAATCTAACTACATCTCTTTGCAGACTGAAAACAAAGGCCTCTCTTTGTTTTTTGTTTTTTCTGTTAGTTGTATTTGAAACACAAAGTGTACGCTAAGATGAAAACACAAAATGTTTGCAGTTACAAACAAAGTAATAGAGTCACAAAAGCCTTGAATTCTAGCACAAAAAGGCAACCTCATAAACTAAGAAAAATGACAAAAAATACTAAATTCCTCCCTGCTTTATTCATGTCAAGTTATGATCACATTCATTATATGCACGCAATCAGTTGAAATAGAATAACAAAATTGGTAATGACAACAAATAGATAATGGAAAGCAATAACAATACTTAACTCCTACAAATAACATAATATATTCTCCCTTTCAAATTGGTTTCAAACTTTTACAATGCCTTAATTATTTTTAATTATATTATTTTTAAGATTTCTTCTAAGAATCTTATCAAATTTCATTTAATACTTATTTAATAATTGTTATAAACATTTCTCTAAACCAAAAGTTATTTTTAATGTAAAAAATTATATATTTTATTCTAATAACTTATTTCTTAAACTTACGATCCTGTATTGAAGATATCTTAAGAATAGGAGTTGTGCTATCTTGAGAAAGAAACATATATGTTATGTGTTTTTTTTATAGTGTTTGGATTTATACTATTTATGCAGAAAAAAACTTACTGTTGAATTTTCTTCATTGTTATGGGAAGTTTTGTAAGGAAAACAAAACATATAATCAATTACTTTATTTTTTAATTATATTTTTATTTATAAAATTAATTATAATTAATTGTAATTATTTTAATAACTGTGTGATCAATATTTATTAATATATTTTATTATATTATAATAAAATGAATAATTAAAATACTAATATTAAAAAATTAATAAATAAATTTAAAATTGTGTTAATATATATTTTATATTAAAAATAATTAATTAAAATAATAAAATAAATAAAATAAATTTTAATATTTTATAAAGTAATATATTTTAATATATAATTATTTTAAAATTTAATATTTTTATTTATTAAGATTTAATGATAATTTCTTATTTTAGTTTAAAATTATTTATATCTTAAACTACTTTAAAAAAATATTTTTTTAAATATATAAAAAAAATTATTCATTTCATCAATTACTTCTATTACAAACATTTAATATATTCTAATTTCTTTCGTCATAATGTAAACAACTCCATTTTCTATCACTTTTCTTTTATTTCTTTGTTTTTCATTTTTTAATTCCCTTTTAATCTAAACAAAGCATTAGGAAAGTAAAACTCAGCATCACTACACATTTAAACAACAACTAAATACTTTACACGCTTCAAATATTTAAATACACTATTTTTAATATATTTAATATATACAATAGAAACAGGTCATTGATAACTCTGCATTTACAAGGGAAAATCTTGGTCTAGTTTCTCTGCGCTTCTCTCTTCTTCTTCTATGTCATTTTTACCATCACTCTCAATTTTCCTTGTCCTCTTTTTCATCTGATCCTAATACCATGATGGAGGATGCTGCTACTGCTTCTAATGGTAAAATCATTCATAATTACAACTTCTTCTAGTTCTGTTTCCCTTGCGCTTAAGGATGAAGAAAAAGATTGTCCCTCCTCAATTAATGTTAGTGTGTTCATAATGTTAAATCATACATAATTACAGATTGTGCTTTGATTATGCAGTAAATTTGTGCCATAATGTGTGATTTTATATCACTAGATTATCTAATTGGAGGTTCTTCTAATATCCCTGTTGCTTTGCTGCAGAGGATAGAGAAAACATGTTCCTAACAATGGCAGTTGAAGAAGCATATAAAGCGGTGGAAAGTGGCGATGGTTACCCATTCGGCGCAGTTAATGTTCGAAATGATGAAATAGTTGCAAGCTGTCATAACATGGTTGCAAGAAACACTGATCCCAGTGCCCATGCTGAGAGTACTGCTATAAGAGAGGTTTAATTAACGATTATTTTTTCCGTCTTCAATTTCATTGTTAAAGAGGCATCATGCATCTGCTTATGTATATTGGTGCTTCATTTTTCTATCAGGGTCAAGTATCAACTAACAGGGATTGTGCCTGGCAGAAAATAAATAAAAAAAATCTAAATATCATATCAAATACCCTTCACTCTTATATAAATTAGACATTATTCTATATGTACAAGGGCTATGATTATTTCTACATTGGAAACCATGTTTAAATTTCTCAAACCATATTAGCTTTTCCATTTAGAAACTGTAGTAATAAGTAAAGTTCTCACATATTTAAGCAAGCTTTCATTTTTACTTGTTGGGAGTTATAAACTATCCGATCGCTCAAGACTTATTAGGAAAAAAAAGAAAAATCGAGTGTTCTTTTAAAAGACATCACCATTTCTCTTGATTAGAACATCTAGGATTCAAGTGGAACAAGTAGAATTAGTCATATGACACTTAAGTTATAACAAAAACACGAATATTGTAAAGCACAATCGTTAAGGATGGAGGAGTTTTCAGAAGAAGATCTTTTCAAAATAGATCGATCTATATCAAATTAAAAAGATGGTTGGAAAAGGAACATATCACTTGGAGATATTTGGAGACATTGGATGAGAAAGCCATTTTTAAGGAAGTGGAATGCAATAATTAATTTGTTGTTTTGTTTAACTTTTAAGTTATTGTTTTGTCTAGCTTTTTTAAATGACATCTATGTAACAAGAAAATAAATTTCATGGAACTTTTTATATAACTACATTAATGCAAAAATCGAAGAAATGATGAATGACCATTGACCACTCTAGGATCTTTATCTTAAGAATTTACAAATCCTCAACACATGAGGAAATGACTAACAATAGATTTAGGATCTTTCTTCCATGCATTAAATCTCTAACACACGAAGAAAGGGTGAACAATCGTTCTAGGGATCTTTATCCCATAGATTAAATCCTAACATACGAGGAAAGATGTGAAAAATCACTCAAGAGATCTTTATCTCATGAATTAAATCTCCAACATACGAGGAAAGGGTGGACAACGTTCTAGGGATCCTTATCCTAGGGATTAAATTCCCAACATACGAAAAAAGATAACAAAATCATAAATACATTCTCTTTTACTACACAAAGTTTATATTTTGTAAAGTCAAAAACAAATTATAAAGGTCGCATTTAATCTCCTAAATATCAAAAGAGAATGCATAAAATTTTATAATCTCTAAGTGAAAAGTGTATGAAATAAATTACATTTCAAACCCCTTCATACTAAAAAAATATAACAATCTTTTAAATATATTATTTTATTCCGTACATGAAATTATTTATAATCTCTAAGTTAAAAAAGTATAGATAGGATTTTAACTTTTCTTAAACAAATATTTATTTAGATTTGGGAGACTGTGTAATGATATATCAGATTTTGAGCTACTTAAACAAATCTCCACTTAGACTTAAAGGTTTAAAGGTTGTGTAGTGATAGGAAGACTAATGACCTAAGCGATCACTTAAGATTAATTATAAAAAAAGAAATATTGAATGCTCTGACAAAAGGAGTCACCATAGATATAAGGTTTGCTTGCCGGGAAAAAAAGTGGAAGAGAGGGAGAGATCGGTTGAGTTTAAATGTTCAGTTAACAAAAACTAACATTTTGCCATTAAACAAAATATACCACTTTTTCTGCTTACTTTCTTCGATTATGATATCATGTGTAGGCTTGTCGAAAGCTGAATCAAGTTCAACTTGATGACTGTGAAATTTATGCTTCTTGTGAGCCTTGTCCAGTGTGCCTTGGTGCAATTCTTTTTTCCAAAATTAAGGTGACCTCGCCACACTACTCATATTTTCCCCTCACCACATGTTTCTCAAGTTTGTATTAAATTGGTGACAGTACTCATTCTGCTCACATTGGTACAGAGAGTGGTTTATGGAGCCAAAGCAGAAGTTGCTGTGGCTATTGGATTTGATAATAACATTGCTGATGAAGTGAAGGACACTGACTTTTTTTACGAGAAGGTCAACTTGGAGATCAAAAAGGCTGAAGGTAGTGTTGCTGTAATTGCAGAACAAGTATTTGAGAAGACCAAAGACAAGTTTGTTGTGCCCGGAGTTGCTTAATCATCTCATTTAGTGTGAACGCGAGTTACAGTTGTTCAAGAAAACTTCAATTACAATATTGCAGTTCAAGTTACAAGGGTGAGTTAAAGGTCAAGAATACTTCAATTTCTTACAATAAAGATTTAGGCTTCATGTTTTCGCCCAACTATTTCTCCCCAAATGGAACTCACACACTCTTTTAGTTGCAAAATTGTGTCAAATTGGGTTGATTAAGAATAGATATGACTACACCAAAACAACTTTTGCTCTTTCCATTCTGTAACACGTGTTTCAGCAGTAATTTAAAAAGTTTATATATATACACACACATTAAATTTAAATTAATTTCATCTCAAATTATTTATTTTTTCAAGTTAGAAAAAAATTTAAATACTATAAAATAAAAACTATTTTAATTTTAAATAATATTTAATTTTTTACAAATATTAGTACTATTTTCCCTTGCATATTGATAGAAATATTTTTTAGTTGATGTCGATGGTGACTTTTTTTTATTGACAGTGATTTTTTTTCAAGTTAATGTTGAATATAATTATTTTGGTGACAAAAAATTTATTATTTTTCCAAAACTTTTTGTCTCAATTTTATTTGTCAACTTTGTTACCAATGTGACCTGAAAAACCTTCTTGTTTATATTGGTCAAATGAAATTCTTAAATTGAAAGATTTTGACTTATACTAAAAAAATTTATCATCTTTGAACAAAAATTAGTATTGAAGATATCGGTTCAAAATAACTGATATTAACTAAAAATGACATTGACTAACTTCCATAAAAAAATCACATTTGACATTAATAAAAAAATTGTTGATGTTGTTAAAAACATTATGACTAATGCTAATTAAGAAAAAGATACTGATATATACCACTAACAAATACAATGACAATCAAAATAATCAACTTTAATATATTATTGATTTTCTAGAGAGAGTGAAAAGAGAAATAAATGAAAAGAAAATGGATGAGAAGTGATGTTGTTTGAATTGTAAAAAAGAAAATGAATTGTAAAAACCCCACCTATGAACGATTATGAATTTCTCCATAATGAATTAAAAGTGTCTAAAATATATTGTTCTTTATATACTCTCTTATTCTCATAAGTGAGTCGACTTTCAACTTCTTTCTCTTAGTCTTGCGATGATTTTTTTATTTCTACCTTTCTATATTTTTCTCATCAAATCGATTGAAGAGAATTGCTTCATGCTCCTCACTAATTTTAACATGTATCTCCCAATTTTTAAAATGACTAAATTTTTTTAAAGTGATTTCTATATTACTTATTTAGGATATTTTTTTAAACTCACAAAGACCAACGCCAAAGCTCACGGCAAAGCCCGCAAAGACTCACGGCAAAGCCCGCGAAGACTCATAAGAAGACTCATGGCCTTCGTACTATCATTCATAATAGGTTCAGACATTGCTATCACCCACTGCAAAGTTGGACTTTCAAGCCCAAGTGGTTACAAAAACATTTCGAAAGCACTTAACTCAATAAAAAATAAGAGAAAAGAAAAAATCTATCACTGGTTGTTCAGACATGTTTGTAGTCCCACTGTATTCAATCACTGGTTGAGTTATAAATCTCAAATAAAGATTTAATGTGCTGCAAACAAATAAATGAAAATTTCAAAACTGGATGAACAAGAAACCCAAATGGAGATTAAAGTGAAGCATGTAAAATAATTTCAGGATCATTATAATACTGATTTCAAAAATTTCCACCAAAGAGACATTGTCGTCACTCATAATAGGCTCAGAGATTGATGTCACTCGTAATAGGCTCATACATTTCTATCATTCATAATAGGCTCAGACATTGTTGCCACCAATAGTAAAAGATATTCCTGTCACTCATAATAGGCTCGGAAATTACATGCAACAATTCCAAACAAGTTCACAACTCAACCCATATGTTTGTTATGAATGAAAATTATACAATAGCCAAAGATCTATTAGAGGATTATCCATCACTAAAATTGAGTAGTAAAACTTTTCAAACCAAGGAGTAAACCATCAAATCAAAGAGTAAAAGCCAACCGCACTTGTCCCATCCTCATCCCAAAAGATGCCTCTTATGAACCGTACACCAGCAAAATACAGCCAAGAATATAATCAAACCAACAATGTGAAAGAAACATTTAGCTTCACAAATCACAAAATTTCCACCATTGAAAGAAACAATAGAGAGGAAACTCACGTGAAATTAGGATATGCTGAGTTGCAACCGTTTTAAACTCTTTTTAGAATTAAGGGTTTCAAATCTCAGAAACTCGAATTGCTTAAGCGAAATGAACACAGACACCAAGTTAGGCTGAAATCACATAATTAGTCACGAATAAACGCATAAGATGTTGTGATAAAACTCAAGAAAACTCACGGCAAAGCTCAAGAAGACTCACGGCAAAACTCACAAAGACCAACGCCAAAGCTCACGAAGACCCACGGCAAAGCTCGCGAAGACTCACGGCAAAGCTCGTGAAGACTCATGGCAAAGCCTGTGAAGACTCATGGCAAAGCCCATGAAGACTCATAAGAAAACTCATGGCCTTCGTGCTATCATTCATAATAGGCTCAGACATTGCTATCACCCACAGTAAAGTTGGACTTTCAAGCCCAAGTGGTTACAAAAACATTTTGAAAGCACTCAACTCAATAAAAAATAAGGGAAACAAAAGAAAAAATCTATCACTTGTTGTTCAGACATGTTTGTCGTCCCACTATATTCAATCACTAGTTGAGTTATAAATCTCAAATAAAGATTTAATGTGCTGCAAACAAATAAATGAAAATTTCAAAACTGGACGAACAAGAAACCCAAATGGAGATTAAAGTGAAGCATTTAAAATAATTTCAGGATCATTATAATACTGATTTCAAAAATTTCCACAAAAGAGACATTGTTGTCACTCATAATAGGCTCAGACATTGTAGAAGCTCTAAGACATTTCTATCATTCATAATAGGTCAGACATTGTTGTCACCCATAGTAAGAGACATTGTTGTAACCCATAGTAAGAGACATTTTTGTCGTCGCTCGTAATAGGCTCAGAAATTACATACAAAAATTCCAAACAAGTTCACAACTCAACCCATATGTTTGGTATGAATGAAAACTATACAAGAGCCAAAGACCTATTAGAGGATTATCCAGCATCAAAATTGAGTAGTAAAATTTTTCAAACCAAGGATTAATTCAGATGAACACAACAATGTACAGGTGAAAGAAACATTTAGCTTCACAGAGCAAAGAATTTCCACCCACCATTTCTACATCTTACACCACACTTCATTGCTTAACTTTCTTGTAAGGCCAATGAATTCAAGAAAACTATAATCAATCTGGGTAGAAGATAGAGGACCTAGCTTAGATACACAAAATGAAATACCTTCCAACTATCCAACCAATAAAAGAGACAGTAAACATTCCAAATCGAGCACATAAGGCAAATAGTGAGTGGAACTTAATAAAACCTAAAGCTTGACAGTATGTCCAACAAACATCCATGGTAAGTGTTCACTACAACACAAGTAGAAGAAGATAATCAGATCATCAAAGTCAAAGGCCCAATTACAAGAACTCCCACTCCACAAGAGTAGCAAAAAGAATAACAACAAAGGAAATAATGAATACAAAGATTTTTTTTATCAGCATAATAAATGCAAAGATAATAAAACCTAAAGTTTAACTATATCTCCATCCACTGTTCCCAAAACCTGACCCCTACATCCTTCATGGAAAAGCTTAAGAAGACTCATGGCAAAGCTCAAGAAGACTCAGGGCAAAGCTAAAGAAGACTCAAGGCAATGCTCGTGAAGACTCATGACAAAGCTCGTGAAGACTCATGGCCAAGCTCGTGAAGACTCATGGCCAAGCTCCCAAAGACTCATGGCCAAGCTCCCAAAGTCTCAGGGCCAAGCTCACGAAGACTCATGGCAAAGCTCAGGAAGACTCATGGCAAAGCTCATAAAGACTCATGGCAAAGCTCGTGAAGACTCAGGGCAAAGCTCACAAATACTCAGTGCGAAGCTCACGAATACTCAGGGCAAAGCTCACGAAGACTCATGGCAAAGCTCACGAAGACTCATGGCAAAGCTCGCGAAGACTCATGGCAAAGCTCGCGAAGACTCATGGCAAAGCTCGTGAAGACTCGTGACAAAGCTTGTGAAGACTCATGGCAAAGCTCGTGAAGACTCAGGGCCAAGCTCAAGAAGACTCATGGTGATTTGAGAAAACTAATCTTCTTAGAAAGATGACATGACAAAGTAAAGAAACAAAAAGATAAATTCACATATCCATAAAACCAAGGGAAGCCACAAGTTCAAAACCAAAACCACGAAGAAGATTACAAAAAACACTTTGAAATACTATTATAGGTAAAAAAAAGTTCAACCGATATGTTAGGTGGACAAATCCAAAAGCATTAAATAATAAAGACCAAAATCAGCAAGGGACTAAGATTGAGAAATATAGTTAGAAATAAGATACATTCTGCTTTCATATCCTCACAAATAGTGAGACCCCAACCCAAAAGAAGTAAATAGAGTTCTCCTGTTGGAACTTTCCTTTTGGAGTAGGTCACTCATAGCCTTGAGAGAAAATTGTAATTTTTCATTCTCTTTGGAAATAGAACTAAATATTACTGTCATTGTGGAGAACATTCTCATTTTGGAAGATAGTTGAGATCATGAGATCAAGAATAAGCATAATTAATAATCAAAGCTTAGACACACAGTGACTGACATGTGTAGCTTCCTACTATTAAACCAATAAGAGAGAATATAGCCATTTCAAATCAAGCACATAAGATAGTGAAAGGAAACATAATAAAAGCTAAAGCTTTACAGTAAGTCCAATAATCTACCGCAATTGCCTCCACAATACAAAAGACACAAACACAAATAATTAAATCATCAAAAGTAGAAGACACAAACACAAATGTCAAAGCCTCTTTTATATAGTGCAGGTCTACAAGAACTCCCACTCCACAAGTTTAGCCAAAAGAATAATCGCAAAGATAATAAAACCTAAAGTTTTACTGGACCTCCTTTCACTGTTTCTGGAACCTGCCCACATATATATTGCCTTCCAGTAAAAGCTCAACAAGAATCATGGGGATTCGAGAAAACTAATCTCTTTTAAAGAGATGACATGACATAGTATAGAAAGGTTAAGGTAAATTCAAAATTTCAAAACTAAGGGAGGCCACAAATTCAAAACCAAGGGAGCCGCTCATGGGCTCGACACAGCACGAGAAGATTACAAGAAAAACTTCCAAATATTACATTAGAGAAACCAGTTCGCAGTTCAACCCATATGGTTGATGAAGTCCAAAACTACTCAAATATCTTCAAATGATTCATTGGTTGTGTTAGCTGTAAAGCCCAAGAATTAAAAAAAAAAAAAAAAACTATGTACACTCTTAATAGAAGTTATAGAAACTAGACAAGATGAATTCATAAATTCAAGAAAGAAAAGCCAATAGAGTAAGTCATACTAGGCACTCTTAATAGAAGTTATAGAAACTAGACAAGATGAATTCATAAATTCAAGAATGAAAAACCAAAGAGAAAATCATACCAGGCTCAATGCTATGCAACACCTGACAAAAAAAATTCAATCCTTACTGTTAGGTGATCAAGTCCAGAGAAATTAATAAGAGGAAGCTGAAGAAATAATATTATCATGAGCAGTTGCAAATCAATAAAAGTAGCAATAAAATGGTTGATCTAACACAAGAGGAGAACAAGAAAATCGGTATCTCATTTATTCTCAATTTGAACCATGCAAATAAATCTAGAAAAAACACTTCAAAACAGAAAAGACAAAAATAAACCCTCAGAATAAAAATAGCATAGCCAAGACTCGTGAAATTGTAGTCACAAGTAGACTAAAAATAAAAAGACAAAACCAGGAATTCCAATGACAAATTATGCGAGAACAAGTTCAAGATACAATTATCAATGCAAGAAAACAATACGAGACAAAAGAAAAAGTTCTGTAATCAAAGGAATGAAGTCTTCTTGTTAATTACAACTACTAAAATGAAAGGAATGACTCCAAGAACCATCTTTTCAATACTGCTAAGAAAATATAATTTTTAGAACTTCAATGCAAAAGATCAATAATCTTGCAACACAAATTAGGCAAGAACATTGTTCCTTTGCAAGAACCAAGTTCAAGTTCAAAATTCATTTGTCAATGAAAGAAACTAATAAAGACAAAATAAAGTTTTGTAATAAAAAAATTGAAACCAAATAATCGTGAGCTCTATCATTATTATACCACATTGTTGTCACTCATAATAGGCTCACACATTGTTGTCACTCACAATAAGAGACATAACTATCACTTATAATAGGCTCACAGGAGATTACATGCAACAATTCCAAACAAGTTCACAACTTAACCTATATGCTTGCTTAAGAATAAAGAATAAAAAGGTTTGGAAAACTAATAGAAGAGCCAAAGACCTATATTAGAGGTTTATCAGCATCAAAATTGAGTAGTAGAACTTTTCAAACCAAGATGCAATCCACCAAATAAAAGAGTAAAGCCCAACCACATTTGTCCCATGCTCATCCCACAATGCCTCTTATGAACCATACACCATCAAAATACAACCAAGATTATAATCAAACCAACAAGTTAAGCTAGTTAAAAATTAATTTAGATACCACAACAATGTACAAGTGAAAAAAACATTTAGCTTCACAGATCACAGAATTTCCACCCACCATTTACACATCCTACACCACACTTCATTGATTGGCTTCCTGTAACGCCAATCAATTCAAGAAAACTATAATCAATCTTTGTAGAAGATGGAGGACCTAGAGGTATCTCTCTTGCTTAGATACACACAATGACCAACACAGGTACCTTCTAACTATCCAACCATAAAAGAAACTGTAGACACACCAAATCGAGCACATACGAAAAATGGTGAATGGAAATGTAATAAAACCTAAAGCTTCCCAATAAGTCCAACAATCTAACACAGTTGCCTCCACAACCTGAAAGACATCCATAGTAAGTCACTGCAACCTGAGTAGAAGATAATCAAATCATCAAAGTCGAAGGCCCAACAACACAAATGTTAAAGCCTCTCTCATATTGATATAGTGCTTGTTTACAAGAACTCCCACTCCACAAGTTAAGCAAAAAATATAATCACAAAGAAAATAATGAATGCAGAAATAATAAAACCTAAGGTTTTACTGGACCTCCATCCACTGTTTCCAAAAACCTGCCCCATATATCTATTGCCTTCCCGGAAAAGCTCAACAAGAAGCATGAGAAAACTAATATTTCTTAAAAGCATGTCATAACAAAGTAGAGAAACATTAAGGTAAATTCACAAATTGAAAACCATGGGAGCTGCTCATAGGCTCAATGCAGCTTAGCAAGATTACAAGAAACACTTCCAAATATTGTACACAGTTCAACCCATATGTTTGGTGATCAAGTGATTCAAAAATATAGTTAGCAATAAGATAGTATTTCCAAACCCAGGAAGATTACAAGAAAACATTCCAAATACTGTCGTTTCTCTCACTCATATTGGAGATACCGGAAAGTCTCTCTCATTCTCATATAAGAGATAGAACTAATTAGAGCTCTCATATTGGAAGAAACTGTTGCTTCTCATTCTCATATTGGAGATAGAACTAAATGTAGCACTCATATTGGAGATCATTCTCATATTGAAAGATAGTTGAGATAATCTGATCAAGGATGAGGCTGGAAGATATTCGGAATGTCACCCAAAACTGCTCAAAACAAAACAACACAAAATGAAGTTTTGAAATCAAATTGTCCAATGCTCTTTATATTTTGTAAAATGAAGTAATAACTAAGAAAATAAGAAATAAAAGAAAACTATATATAACTACAACCAAAAAATATAGCCCTATATATTTAGTGAGATGTATTTATTAAACAACTACACCCATAAAAAACCTTTCTAGAACAGAAAGTGCGAGTAAGTTTTGTAAATTCCTAGAGTAAGTTTTGTAAATTCTTATAAATTGTTATGAAAGTGAAGCCTTGACCCCTTTCCTTTTTACCATAATAGGGAAGGAATTATCTAGTTTAATAAATATTTAGGAATCCTGTGGTTCAAATTAGAAAACCTACAAAAAAATTGAAGAGAATGTAAGAACGACAAACATACCTATTTGACCCTTAAAAACTAATTGGATATTTAGCCAATTGAAATATGTAGAGAATTCCACTTCAATCGGCTTACACATTGTGATTTTAATTTTTCCCCGAGTTTTAGAACTTTCTGCAGATCAACCTAGGAACCTTTCTTAAGAATTACAAAAAAGAGCATTTGTAGCCAACAAAGGGCTTTAAGATTTTTCCTACAAAAGTGCATGCAACGCAATTGATTAATGATTACCATAAAAAAAATTATAAAATAGATTCACAATCGACAAAATCATTCAGATCATCAACATTCCTAATGAAAGAAAATATTTAGTTAGCAATCATTATAAAAATACATTATAAAAAAATTGTTTAAAGCAAAATACAATTATTTTGTAAGTAACTACTATAAAATTAAAAAACAAATGTTAGAGAATCATTAGCCAACAAAGGACTTCTAGATTACTTTTCCAACAACAATAACTATTAAAGGAAATATAACAACCATGAAAAATGTTATAAAAACCACTGCAATTCTGCTATAATCAAATGATCATATTAATAAAACATTTATGTAATTCAATATAAAAATAAAACTAGCAACTAAATATATATATATATATATATATATATATATATATATATATATATATATATATATATATATATATATATATATATATATCCCGAGAAAATATATGACAAACACATCATTTATTTCAAACTTCAATAATCAACAAGAACTATATTCAAATTTATATTTTTTAATCCTCAACCAGAATCATGTTGTAAACGAACTAACACAAGCACATAAACGGTTACATATGATAGATCTGACATAAAATAAATAACTACATCCAAACTCAAGTAGACATCTGTCATCAAAGAGCAAGTCACAAAATAAAGACAAAAAATGTAGGATAACAAAACCTATTGCATCAAGGATCTCCATCCAGTATTTAGATATCCTACCTCACATCCGTGTCTTTCGTGTACACTCGAAGATTTTAATCCTCAACCAGTCTTACATGCAAAAAAGGTATGAACACAAAAAAATCAACACCTAGACATAGAAAATTTTAAAACAATATTTAAATTCAAATGGATATCAGTAATAAAAACCAAGAATATATGAAAGGATAAGATAAATTAATGAATTCAAAAACCAATGGAGCCTTAGTTGCTCATAACAGGCTTGATGAGATACAGGTCATCACACAAAACTAAACGAAACCCTGCTGCAGAGAAACAAATCACAATTCAAATCTTAATGTTTGATGATCAACTCCAGCTCAACACATAGAAGAAATTAAAAGAAAATAATTGGAACATGGATTCAACCCTTAGGCCTTATATAACATACTCCATGAGATGCTGCAGGACATTAAGTGGAAATAATTCAAAGATTGAACACAATTCAATCCTTGGAGAGCAAGTAGAGAAAATAATTCAAACATCGAACACCATTCTATCCTTGGAGATCAAGTAGAGAGAAATTAGGGTAACAAAACATAATACTTCACATCATGTCCTACCTACACCACACATCCATTGCGTGCCTTCCCTGTACATCCCAAAAATTCAAGAAACGAATTACCTGTACAGCCAAAAATTCATGAAAACGAAATAAGCTCTTAATAAAAATAAGTATAGAAAAATGATAAAGATGAAGATGCAGATAAAGACTAAAAAAGACTTGGACAGTTACACAACTAATCCAAACACCACTGCAGACAAACACCAATAAACAGATCATAATCCAATCCTTATTTTCGGTGATTAATACCAGATAAATTAAATAATAGAAAGGAGACTAAAAGAAGACTTGGATCAATTGCCCTTTCTGAACTATTATGGTTTCCATTTCATCCATAGACAAAACAAATCTCAAGACCCAGCCACCAGCAGAAAAGGGATAAAGGAATTTGATCAAAAGGTTCAAAACTGGCCATCGGCGTATAAAGAATAACATTTGGAATCGGCCTAAAAGATCTTCATGGACGTTTATAATACTCTCATGAAGAGGTGAGTATTCTCAATCCACAATTTTATCCGTGAATAATAGAACAAAGAAAATAATAAACGCAAAGAATAAAACCTAAATTTACACAGGGTCCCGATCCACTGTTCCCCAAACCTCCACCCATCCATTTCCTCTCTGCAAAGACAAAACCATGAATTCCAATGATAACTTATGCAAGAACAAGTTCAAAATTCAAATTCATTTGTCTATGCAGGAAACAAAACAAGACAAAAAGTTCTGTAATCAAAGAATGAAGGCAAATAATCATGAGCTCTTGCTAATTACCACTACTAAAATAAAAGGAATAACTTCAAGATCCATCTTTTCAATACTGCTACACACCTAAGAAAAAAATATAATTGTCAACACATAGAAAAATTAGGATATCCTGAGCTGTATTAAACTCTTTTTAGGGTTTAGGGTTTCAAATATCAGAAACTCGAATTCAAGGGGAATGAACAGAAAAAGTTAAGCTACGAAATCAAATAATCAGTCACGAATAAACGCATAAGAAAGCACAAGGGTAACAGAACATAATACTTCACATCATGTCCTACACCACACATCCATTGTGTGTCTTCTCTGTACATCCCCAAAATTCAAGAAAATGAACTACCCTACACAGCCAAAAATTCAAGAAAACAGCTCTTAATAAAAGGAAGAAGTATAGAAAAGTGATAAAGATGAAGATGCAGATAAAGACTAAAAAGAAGACTTGGACGTTACACGACTAATCCAAACACCACTGCAGATAAACAAATCATAATCCAATCCTTATTTTCTGTGATCAATAATAGAAAGGAGACTAAAAGAAGACTTGGATCAATTGGCCTTTCTGAACTATTATGTTTTTCATTTCATCCATTAGACAAAACAAATCTCAAGACCCAGCCACCAGCAGAAAAGGGATAAAGGAATTTGATCAAAAGATTCAAAACTCGCCATCATCACATAAAGAATACATTCGGCCTAAATGAATCACAATCCGATAAAAGCACATTGATCACTTACTAATAATTCTTAATAACTCTTCAATCCCACGACGCAAACATCATAGAATTCCACAAAACCTTATAGAGAATCACAACAATAACCGAAGCAGTACCAACAAAAATTAATCACCGAAACAATACCAACAAAACTGATCTTGGGTATATATAGAACGGAATGATCAAGATTGAGATTACGCGGTGGATGAAAATTGGAGTATAATGTAATTAACTTGTCTTATCATTTCGACCAACTAAACAGAACAGCTGTTAGCCGAGTTAAAACAGGAGAAACAATATTACAGTTATTATTTTAATGATATTTACAAATTTCTTACAAATATTGTTTTCCTTTTATTAATAGAAATAGATAACTCATTAACTTTTTAGTCAAGATATTAAATTTTAAGAGTTTTAATCTTAATCTGAGTTCAATTTCTGACATTTTAATTTTTACAAATTATATAAAATTTTAATGCATTTTTATTTTAATAAAGATTTTTGTATTTTATCCATTTGAAAAATAAAACTTATTTCTTTAACTAATGTTTTTTAAAATATTTTCCACATTAGTTTTATTATAATAAGACACTATGAGTTCTTTCGAGAGCATGTGACTTTTTTTTTTTATTACTATTTCAGGTTTTAAAGTATGATTCACCTTATTTTTATGTTTTTCAAATTATTTTATTAGTTTATTTTATGATTCACCTTATTTATTTTTATCACTTCTATTAGTGACTGTGAATCCATTTTTCAAAATTATACTGAAAGATGAAAACAGTTTTTAGTACGTGAAAATTATATGAAAGAAAAAATAAATAAATTCATTTGTTAGTATGTTTTTCCTAGAGTTATATCATGGAGAAAAAAATATATATAAAAATAGAAATGTGACCAAAGTTGTGAGATATTATTATACTGATTTCAAAAATTTCCATACTCATTCATAGTAAGAGACATTATTCATAGTAAGAGACATTATTCATAGTAAGAGACATTGTTGTCAATAGGACTCGAGAATTTCAAACAAATTCACAACTCAATCCATATAAGAGGGGTTGAGTACAATTACTAATATTTTAAATTTTACAAATTATATAACATTTTAATGCATTTTTATTTTAATAAATATTTATGTATTTTATCAATTTGGAAAAAAAAAACTTATTTCTTTAACTAATGTTTTTAAAATCTTTTCCACTCTATTAGTTTATTATTACTGTGTAATTTGAAGTTGAAAAAATTTGGTTCTAATATAATGCTTTATTTTATTATGTGTTTATTTGTAAATTTTTATATTATCCTTTAGGTTAGTTGTTTTACAACATTTATTTTAGCAATTTTATATATTATAGGCGTTTTTTGCGTTGTGTTGTTGACGGACACAAATTTTAGTTGAATTTGAAAGGTATAATCTTTAGTATGAAGTTAAGAATCAGCATTAACTTCCATGTAGACATAGAATTTTCTTTAATTTAGCAGGACTAGTGTCAGTGTAGGACTATATATTTAATAAGGTGTATGTATGAAATGATTTAAAATATTTCCAAAAAGACAAAAATTGTTAAAAAAATTATTGACTAAAAAATCTTACTGAAATAGGAATTGTAATTGAATTTTGTGAATTCCTGAAATCAAAGTAACAATAATTATGACTGTGAACCTATTAATAAACATTGCATGAATGTAGAGTCAAAAGAGGATCACTACACTCTTTGCTTGCTTTTTACCTTGATAGGGAAGAAATTAACTGGTTTATTAAACAAAGAAAGCACATAACACAACAGAAACAAATTTCAATTTCGTCATTGTACACAACAAAGTCAAGGATATTTTTGTCAAAAGCAAATAAAAAGGTCAGGTATGGAATTAAAAAAAGGAGCTTGAGAATAACAGTATCCTTACTATGATACTTTAAAGCCCAAAAGATTTGCAGATAATTTATTGGAGGTGGTTTCTTCCTGCACCCCTACGTTTTTCTTCCTGCACCTCCACAGTGTAATGTAAAGACAACAATATCACTACTATTTTTTAAAAACCCCAAAATGCACATAAGACCCACACTACTCTTTCTTCTTCCGGACAATGCAATTCGGTAGTTTTATAGAATAGGAAATTCGCATTTATTTTTGTGCATTCCAAATTGGGGAATCCATAAATCTTCTGGATTGAAAAATTCGTAAATCTTCTGAATTGAGGAATCCATAAATCTTCTGGATTGATGAATTCGGTAATTTTCTAGATCCATCAATCTGTAACAAAAATTAGATTTGCAGATTCAACAATCTGAAAATCAACAATTTGTTTTCGAAACATCCCTTAATTTGGAAAAGAACATGATTCACTTCTGGATTGATGAATCCGTAGCACACTCGTAGATCTGATATCCGGTAACCTAAAAAACTCTAGTTTTTTCAAATAAAAGGTGAAGGTCAGTTTTGGTATTTACAAAATTATGGGGTGCATGAAGAAGAGCCTTTATTGGAAACAGTTCTAGGCAGATCTGTCCAGGCCCAATTGGTAACTAATCGGTGTGGTATTCCCTTCTCTTGAAATAGAACTTTATCAAAGTATATTACTTTGTGAAACAAGTTAACTTCAATTTATTGAAAATGTATCACAATTACTTTTCAATCGCAGAATCAAAATGAATGATTATCTATTTGAATTTTACGGAAAATTCTATTAAAAGTTTTATCTTACATTATTTTTTAAAAATAATATAATTTTTTCAATACAGTACATTAAAACTAATTTCTAACTTTGTCAATTAAGATGAACAAATAATAAATTTAAATTGAAACAAAAAAAAATCAAAATATTCAATATAATAGCTTGTGAGAAATATAAAAATATTATCCTCACTTAACCAGGTTAATTAAATGAATTAGAAGATAGAATTATAAAAATAAAATAAATACAAAAAAAAATAAAATGACAGAAATATTCAATATAATAATAAAATGACAAAAAAAAATATTAATATATATTTTTAAAATAATATAATAAAATATTAGTATAAAGATAAAATATAAAGATAAATGTGTTTAAAAAAACGATTAAGAGGATGATTCTCATATTATTATTATATATAGGAAAAAAATTTATAAAAAATATATAATGAATGGTAACGGGTACGAGACAAACTGTTATTTATATATTAGTCTCTATTTAAAAGTATGAAACGATATAAATACTGTATCAATACTTTCTCAAAACAAATTCCATCTAATTAATGAAGGGTTTCTTTACAGAGATTTTTAATAGAAAAATATAATAAAATAATTTAAAATTTTTTATAAGTTAAAATTAATTTATATAAAAATTCAATAAATAGAAAAAATATTTAAACTTTTGTTTAAATTAATTTATGCATAATTTTTTTAAAAGTATTTATGAAAAAAATAGGACCAAATATTTCCTCTGGCTATTTGTGGTTGCTTTTGTTGGACGTGCTTAAAATTTTTGAAGAAGTGAAAACAAACATATCAGTACTTTTTCTTTTGTTTGCATTCCTTCTTTGTGCAAACTTGTTGCTTTAGTTTTCCTAATATTTTGCTTTCAGTGTTTTTTGCGGTTGTTTTTTACTTTCGATCGTTTGCGAAAAGTTAATGCTATCTATTCAATAATAGTTGACTTTATACAGAGAACAAAATATTGTCCATTTTTATTATATAATAATAAAAGCAAAAAGAAAACTGAGATATTTTTTTTTATAAGCAACTGAGATATGAATATCAATCCAGCAGTGAAATTTAAGATGGTCCATCTACTATGTTTTTCATTTCCATCTTTATTTTTTATTTTAAATTTTAATTACAAGTGTATTATTTTATTTTATTTTATTTTATTTTTTATTTTTGAATATTTTTATAAAAAACGCTAAAAGTAACTTCTTTTATTTAGTTTGTCCGTTTCTTATATGAGTATTAAAAAAAAAGCTTTATTAATTTTTTAAATCTCGATAAATTTAATTATTTTTAATTGAATTCTTATTCAATTTTTTTTTTATTGACTTCTCAAAAAAATTATATTTTCAATTAAATTATTGTTGATAATTTTAGTGTTAAATGGGTGGTGTGATATTATCTTACTTTATGTACTTATCTATGTTATTTTTTGTTAATATTAAAAAGTTATTTTGTTGTTAATATATCATATTATTTTTATTGTTGGATTAGGATAAATGAAACCAAAAACAAAAGCTAAATGTGGAAATATGTGAAACAAACTTGAGATTGAATAACAAAACAAGTGAAGTTGAAGTTGTGCAAATGAAGGATATCTAATAACAAGACTTATTTATGGGACTTCCAATAACATGTGATTCTTATTGTTTTGAATCAAAATAACATGTGATTCTTATTGTTTTGATTCAAAACAATAATGAACAATTTGTTTAAATGAGATTGAAAAGGAAGTGAAAACAAAAACATCTTAAATGAGAATAAACAAATAGAAAAGTAAAATGAAAACCTAAATACAGTGTTGGAAGATGGTGGAATAAGAATGAGATTGGGATTGCACATGAAGACTATAGAGAATAAAAAACTTACAACCAATATGTTTACATTTGACCATAACTCTTATTTTGTCATAATTGTTTTGTTCTTCAACTCACACTTGTTTTGAATTCTCCTAACATCATATTTGATATTTTTTTTCCCACTTATCTCTAACAATAAAAATCATTTGTTATATTAACTAAGAGACTACATCCTTTAATATTAACATCAAATATCTAAAAGAAAACTAAGTAAGTGATTGATAAGATCACAATCAAATCATCTAATTAAAAAAAATTAAACCATAATCACTCAATTAAAAAATATAAAAATTTTGAACATTTAAAAAATCATTTTTTTAACAAAAATTTAATTAAAACTATCCAAATTTATTACACACTTAAAACTGAATTAAGTCTATTATTTTCTCTAGAGAAACAAAATAATTGTAAGAAAAGCTAAATTTATATGAATAAGGAAATGAAAAAGAAAAGAAAGAAAGAAACTAGGAGGAGTAGAAAAAAAGGGGTTGGAGGTGAGCAATAATGGATCCATCTAGTGAAGCAAAATTTGATTGCGTGTAAGGTTTTTGTTCGGTGATTCCGAAAACAGATGGGATGATAAAACTAACTGTTTAGTCTTTTCCTTTCTCTATCTCTTGTCCTTTCTTCTTCTCTTCCTCTTTTCTATATTCCCTCCTTTTCTTCCTCTCTTTCCTCAGATCCCAATACCATCATGGACGACGCTACTTCTGCTGCTGTTAGTGGCACTGCCAATGGTAAGATTCTTCGTGATTATCGCCTTTTGCTTCTACTTCTGTTTCCCTTATCCTGCTTAATAATTAAACATACACCCAACACATCCTCCTTTCAGTGGGGATAAAATAAAACCAGATTGGGTCTTTACATTAATCGGGAAGCTGCTTTCTATAATCTCAAAGCCAGGAACAGGACTTAACCAATTTCAAACACAATCCAATTTTTCTAATCCAAATTCCAAACCTGTTCAATTCAGTTAATAGGAGAGATGGGGTGCGTATATGAGCTGAAATATTCTTTAAAAAAATTGACCCCAAGTGGTGTTGTTAATTTGTAATTTTTGAAGTATACTCAGATTTAGCTACTCAGGGGGAGTCACGGGCTTGTCACTTGTATGTAATGCGCTTTGTTGATTTTGCTTCTATAGCTGGAAGGATCTGACTGTTTGATATTGGCTTTTTTTCATACATAGTGTTGGAAGTCAAAGATGAAACTATTTCTGTTGCTTCGGCATTTCCTGGTCATCAAGAAGGTATGATCTTATCTGTTTCAGATGCTACTCCCCAGCTCCCTTCTGCGTTTTTTTCTTTCAAATATTATTTTCTCTTGGTATACCAGCTGTACAGGATAGAGACCACAAGTTCCTGACAAAGGCAGTTGAAGAAGCATATAAGGGGGTTGAATGTGGCGATGGAGGCCCTTTTGGTGCTGTTGTTGTTCGAAAGGATGAAATAGTTGTAAGCTGTCATAACATGGTTTTAAGAAACACAGATCCAACTGCCCATGCTGAGGTTACTGCTATAAGAGAGGTTTCTTATTCTTTCCATTTAAATTTTTCTTCTTGATTTTTGAAATCTGAGGTCTACAGCATGAAGCAATAGTGGTGGATGAAACAAAGATCTAGGAATTGTAACTTGGTTATTCTACCATTTGGCTTCCAGTATGAGGACGGATTAAGTGAGGGGTTGATTGTACTATTCCTGAAGTTATTTAGTCATGTTATCTGGATCTGTATAACCTGTGCGTGTTAAACAGATAAAGTTATAAGTGTTTTCCTTTTCTTTCCCAATAAAGTATTAAAAACAAATAACTTGTAGTTTAAGCATTCTTTAATCTTATATTGCAATAATCTATCATTGGCTCTAGCTTTCTCAGACATACTTGGATCTCAAACTCTAGGAGTTTTAAAAAAACACCATTTGATACCTTGAAGAGGTTGTGTGTGAGTTCAAGTTGCTGAGAGTTTACATTGTTTGCTGTAACATTAAAAGCATGTCATTTGACTCCCTTCATCATGGTATATTGTGTGTGTAATAGTCTATGATATATGAAAGAGGGATCTGATTATTTTTATATCCAGTACGACTTTTAACTCCTTGATCAAGGGTCTGTACGGAAACATTTTTTCATGAACTCTTATGAGAGAGAAAAATGTGAAAGAAAATTATATCAACTTCTCCATAAGTGAAAAATAGTTTATGCATGAACTAATTTATAGGTTATTTTCTGTTAGCTTCTCCAAAATTTGATTTTTAACTTATACGTAAGTCAATTTAGGTTGTAGTAAATTAATTTCATTTTTTCTCTTCTAAAAGTGTTCATTAAGAAGTTTCCTCCAAACAAATTCGTATCTCTCTTATCTACTTACTTTCTTAATATACATCATTTAGGACCTCGTGTTATAACTGGATATCATCTGTAGGCTTGTCAAAAGCTGAATCAAATTGAACTTGCTGACTGTGAAATCTATGCTTCTTGTGAGCCTTGTCCAATGTGCTTTGGTGCAATTCATCTTTCAAGAATCAAGGTGAGCCAGCTACATCATTCATATTTTCCTCTCTCACCACATGTTTCCGTAGTTTTTATTAAAATGATTGCATTGTTCATTCTGTTCGCATCGAACAGAGATTGGTTTACGGAGCTAAAGCAGAAGCTGCAATAGCAATTGGATTTGATGATTTCATTGCCGATGCGCTGAGGGGCACGGGTTTTTATCAGAAGGCCCAGTTAGAGATAAAAAAGGCTGATGGTAGCGGTGCTGTTATTGCAGAACAAGTATTTGAGAAGACAAAAGAGAAGTTTACTCTGTACTGATTTGCTTTAGTCTTCTAATTAAAAGTGAACACAAGATACAATTGTTCAGGAAAAATTCAATTTCTTACTATAACTACATTCATAAATTCAAGAAATACAAAGTTTACATAACTTTATCAAGGCTTTCATTAGTTCATATTGTTTGCTTAAAGGCATTGCAGATGGCCATTGATATGTTAAATTTATGAATGATCTGTTTGCTTAAGGCACTGCAATTGACTCTAGATATGTTAACTTTATGAATGACATGTTTGATTGTTGGAGAGTTGCGTAGGAGGAGGGCGACGAGGTAATTGGGCTTATAATGCACTGAATATACAAATGACAACCCTATCATGCACAAGAATCTAAGCTTGTCATCCACATATTTCACAGATACATGTAATTAAATTTCTCGTTTACCACAAAAACATTACAGAATTGCTAGAGCTATTACTATTCATTGAAGTTGTTGCTGTTGGATAAAGCACAAGCTGTTTTTGCACATCTGGAAGATGTTTTAGTTTATACGTCATCTTTATCTAGATCGCAATTCCTCCAATCTAGCCTTCATCTGATCCTGCAACAACTCCAACCGCTTCAAATACACCTCCAGTTCCAAAATCCCTCGTTTTCTCCATTTCTCATGGTCCACATCCTCAGGAAATAGCGGCAATGGGATTGGCACCAACTCAGGAGGTGGCTGTTGGTGTGCTTCATCCAACACTTCCTTCAGCAATGGGGAGAAACAGGACCTCATGGTCTCCTCAATGAAGCCCTGTATGCTACCACCATTGTTCTGCTCATAATCTCTGTTCTCATCTTCTGCATCATGTAGCCTCAACCGCTTTGGCTCTCTCTCGTCTATTTCATCAAAGTTGTCAAGCTGATCAATTTTCACCTTAACGTCGCCACTAAGGTAACGACTATCAGGAGTGCGTCCTGACCCACCATCAAAAGAATCTTGATCTAACATGTTATCGGTGTCATTGCCCCAGATCTTATGTGAAATTTCGAAAATGGCCTGTTCCTGCGGATTCCTAAAGGGAACCTCCTTGTCCTTGCCTTTGTCCAAAGCCAATTTGTGTTTCCTCTTTAGTCTACGCAGCTTCTCAACAAGCTGATTCCTGTTGAAATCGACGTTCAGTTTGGGCCTCACGTGATTATACAACGAGGCTACGTCGTTTTGGAGGGTGGTGGTTGCCCTCCCATGCTGCTTCATGTAATCAAGGTATCCCTTCAACAGTTCCATCTCGTCCTCTTTCGTCCACAGCCTCTGATATTGTCTCACAATGCCCGAATACTTGTTGGAGCACTGCCCTTTGGAGCGCGTTACAAATGTGGTGGCAGTGGTGGTGGTGCCGGGGACCATGCTTCTTTCATCGTCGGCCGGGAAGGCCACCGTCACGGCAGGGGAGGCAGTGGGAACGGCGAGAGCAACGGGAATGGTATCATCCACATCGCATGAGCTCAGATATTGGTCGTTCTCGTGATCTTGTATGTTGAAGTTTTGATGGTTTTCATGATTAGTGTGATCATGAGTGTTAATGGGAAGGTTTTGTTCTTCTTCGGAAGAGGAGGAGGAAGAGGAGGGGGACAAGAACCAAGAAACCAAAGGGGAAAGCATTTTTTAGGAGACATCACACTTCCTTTTTCCGCATATTAGAGTATGAAGGTAGCCGTTGGTTGGTTCATGGCACCTGTGCATTTACTATCAATAGAATGCAAATGTCTATAACCTCCACACTAATAAGAGGACAAATATCTTCCTGTATATTCTCCTCCGTATAATCCGAATTCAGCTCAAAATATACATTATCACTTTAACATGCTTCTTTTTTTAAGCAAAAACAACTTCGTTGTTAACTAAAGCAGACAATTTACCTAAAATGAAACTTATGTTATTTATTTCCTTTTCTAACAAAAATTCAATAAAACTTGTGTTAACTATATTATGTATTTCTAAAAAGTTACTTCAATTAGTTTCTTTTAGAATTTCTGCATATTTTTATTCGAGAAATTTTATCCCTTCTTTTTTTTTTTTACAAAAAACATACAATAAAAAAAGATAATTAATTATAAATAGAACTAAATATAATATAATTGTCAAACAATCCACTTTGAAGGTCAAAGTTTTATCATAATTTTATCTTTAAGAGAGAAATAAGTAAAAAACTGTTTTTAGTTTCGACTTTAAACAATATGAGATTATATTAGAGGCATGGAATGAGTGTTATATAGCTTATTAACCCTTTTAAATGTGCGTTGCCTTTCTCTCTCACTTTCCTTGTTTTTCTTTTCCTTTTCAATTGTGCCGCTTATAATATTTGTTATTTCTTTTTCAATTACGCCAATTATCTTTTATTTTTCTACCTACATGTATGCTTATCCGTGACCAATAAAATGCGTGACAAGAATACTGTAGAATGACGTGATTAATAATATACAGTTGAATAGTGGAAGAAATAACGGAACAAATAGAATTCTAAAAGGTATAGCACCAAGTGATTTTAACATCCAATATACTAGCTAATAGTTACAATGTGAGTGCACATATAAATATACTACAAAAATGGAAATTCGTGAGAGCTTTTTCGAAAGACAATGACCAATACCGAAGGAAACTACTTTTAGGGTAAGTCATGATGACATTTTCCACATTGTTTTTGCATAATATGGTGAGAAGTGGAAAAGGGTATGCACAAAACTAACATGGGAGATTACTTCTCACGATGCAAGTATTGGTACATATTAAACTCAAGAATTGTGTTCAATTAATATATTCACACATAAGGTTTCCTTGTTCTTTTATCATCATGGTTTCAATTGTGTTATAGGATCTTTGGATAAGGACTATTTGTTTCTTGTGGTGATAATTATATATTGATAACTACCATAGAATAAACTCAAAGACACATTAAAATATGGTTCCTAAAATCAAGTAGAGATGTTTAGCTTAAAAAAATAGTTAAAATGTACTTGGATGATTTAGAGCTCTAATTAAAGTATATTTAGCAATTATTTTCATTATTTTAGAATTTCAAAGTTAATTATTTAAGTCAATTATAATAAATAGGTATTTATATTGTTATTGTATTCAACTACTATTTTGAAAAAGTTGTAAGTTATAAATAACTTTTAGTTTTTTGGTTCTAAGGACAATATCTTTTTCATTTATTTTTTCATCATAAACATAATAATGACATAAAAATATAGTAAATGAGTATGTATTTGTCATTTTTTAATTATATTTTCTAATTATTGATTTTCAACTACATTAATATTTTGCTATCTTTAACTAGTTTTTTCAAGGCATGTGATACATTGGATGGAAAATATGTAAGCGAAAGTTACAACCCATAATGAATGAATTGTGATGAATATAACTAATTTCTAGTATCGATATGTTCTTAAATTTAATGGATATTTGTTTTAAGCAACTAGTTAATAAAATACTCCACTTTAGTGTAATAAAAACCAGGTAATTATGAATATGACTAATATGTCATATTGGATATAACTAACTTGTAAGCAACAATAGAAATTCTTAAAACTAGGTAAGATAATTTTTATTATTACTTTAAGAGTTTATATATACTATATTATATTATAGTATATTCATAATTCATTTTACGTTGTAAGTATTTAGAACAAAAATGATTGTCTGTGAGGACAACAAAAAATATTAGAAGTGCAATATTTTTAGAAACTTTTATCTTAGAATGGTATCAGAAAATTTAAAATGTTTCAAGCATAGAGAATAGAAGTATTTATTTATATTTTAATGTTTGTTTCAAATTTTAAATTATATTTTACTTGAAGTTTTTTATATTACATGTTGAAAATACTCCAAAAATAGATAACACATTATAAACAAATTATTTTCTATGTTGGTTATACCGACAATTAATGTAAAAAAATGACATTAAATTTGAGAACTAGATACAACATATTTGATAATTAGTTATGTGTTGAATATACAAATGTTAAATATTTATAAAATAATATAGAAAGTGTGTACTTTCAATATATGTTCATAATAATATTGAAACATTTAAAATTTAACAAATTTTTTATATTAATTAAATTTAGAATCTCTATATGAGTAGAATAATAATACTTCATATATACTTATATTCCCATTCCTTTTATCCCTCATAGCACATTTTGGAATATGGTTTTGATTAGAAAAAAAGAATGATTACCTGAACGTAACATGTGAATGGATTTGGGGAAAGTTTGAAGGTTTGAAGATAGAAGTTTTACCCAGGCGCCAGCTGGATTTAGATAGAGATAGAGAAGCAACAGTTTTAAAATCATGGAATTCCTAGTCTTCATCTTCTATCCATCTTCACGGAACCATTTCTTTCCCAACCCAAATCCCCCGTCAAATACTATTTTAACCTTTTAGGATACTTTTTTTTCTATAATAATTAAATATTTTTAAATTACAATATAATGTTACCAGTTACAACAATATATTTCCAAAATATTTACATTCAATTTCGATATATGAATAAAATATTTGAAACTGAAAGAAATATACAGTTAGGAAAAATTAAATAGTACAAAGATAAAATAGAAAATAATATTTCAAGTTCAAAATGTTCGAAAGATAAATTGCTTTATTAACTCTGGTTCTAGCGCAACAAATGCAAAATTGAGAACAAAATTAACATTGAGAATATCTAACAATGAGAATTAAGAGGATTTAAATCTCACCCTATATATATTTTTTAATTTATAATAAAGTATACTGTTTTAATAAATATAAAATTCTTTTATTCCCACAATCAATTATAAACTATTATATCTATGTTGCTTTAAATATCAATTTTACTCTGTATTTTATCGGTCACCATTCAATCAAATTATACAAAAAAAAATATTTATATTATAAATATAAATATAATGTATCCCACATACAATCAAACAATTATTGTTAGAAACACGAGACTTTATTCTTAAGTGGGGAGAACAAATATTTTAGGAAAAACTACAAGAATAAAGATAACAAAAATATTTAGAAGATTAAAATAGAATAAAAATAGTTTTTTATTGTAAGAAATTCATGATTTGATCATGATAAGTAATATAAAAGAACAATTCTAACGTATATAATAATCAATAATAATTCCATAACATATATACTAGAATTAAGAATTAAATGTAAAAAAATAGTAGAATTTGAGTGAAGAATTGGATGAAAAGTTGAGAAAAGGTAGTATTAAATTAAGCAACGAAGAAAATAATGTGGGGCAAGTTGGTTGGTACATTACCTAATAAACCAGCTCCGAGATTCTGATTGTAATTGTTATTGGCAGCGAGTGAGTGAAAAAACAGTGACAGCCTCTAAAGGAAACAACCAAATCCCGTGAAAGGAAGCAAGAAAGAAACTCAACTCCAATGCCCATGGCATCCGATCTAAACGACGCCGTTTTCCCCGAAGAAGATCTTGATGATGACGATGAAACTCAAGAGGACGAAGAGGAGGATGACGAAGACGACGACGTTTTAGACGATGACGAACCCCCTCACTCCGTCCTCGCCGCCGTAACCCTCGCCGCCCCCGGTTCCAACGTCTCCCAAACACTCGGCACCGCATCAACTTCGATCGTTGTCGCCGATTCCTCCCCGAAGAGGCCGCGCACGGAGCAAATCGAGGAGAAAAAGGCGCTGGACGATTCGCGGAGATTGTTCCAGCGTCTGTGGACGGACGAGGACGAAATTGGGCTATTGCAGGGGTTTCTGGACTACACAGCGCAGCGAGGATCCTCTCACCACAACGACACCGCTTTGTTCTACGACCAGATCAAGTCGAAGCTTCAACTCGGTTTCAACAAGAACCAGCTGGTCGAGAAGCTCCGAAGGCTGAAGAAGAAGTACCGCAACGTCGTCACCAAAATCAGCGATGGCAAGGAAGTCTCCTTCAAGAGCCCTCACGACAAAGCCACCTTCGAAATCTCGCGGAGGATCTGGAGCAACACCGCTCCAATCACCGGTCCCGTCGAAGACGACGACGAAATCAACCCTAACCCTAATTCTAATCCAAATCCCAACCCTAATTTCGGCCAATCGGCGAAGACGCCGGTGTCGCGGAAGCGGTCGCGGCCTCGATCGGAGAAGCGCGAGTTCAACGACGGTTCAGCCTTGAACAAGGATACTAATTGTATTGGCAACAGTAACAATAATAGTAATAAAGATAATGAAAATTGTAACCATAGGCATAACTTACAGGGTTTGATTGAAGAGACAGTGAGGAGTTGTGTATCGCCGGTGTTGAAGGAGTTGGTGAGTGGTGGCATGGGATTGGGAAGTGGTTTTAGTTTTGGGGGAAGAGGTTTTGGAGTTGGAGGAGGGTTTTCAATGAATCCCTTGCAAATGCCAATGACATTGAGTCCATTGAATTTGGGCATTGGGGAAATGGGGATGGATGAGAAGTGGAGGAAGCAACAGATTTTGGAGCTAGAAGTATATTCGAAGCGTTTGGAATTGGTGCAGAATGAGATAAAGGTTGCTCTGGAGGAGTTGCGATCAACCGGTGGAGGATGACTCAGAATAAATGAAAGCTTTTAGGTGTTTACCTGGTGAGGATAAGGGTTTCCACGCTAATTGTTGATCCACCCGTCGTTTATAGGCTAGTTACACAGCTAGTAATTTATTTTTTCTTTTTTTAATAGTTTAGATTTTTATTATTGCATACACCAGTTGTTTAATAAAGTGTTCTTGTTTTTCTTCTGTCTTCTGTAAAATTTTCTTCTACGCTTATTAATAATTTACATGTACAGATAGACTGAGGGAATTGGCGGAAGACGAGCTTCCTTGTACTTTGATGTGCTGTGAAAATTGCGAGTCATTTTTTTCATGAATGAGTTGCTATTTTTGTTACTATTTGATTCTGGGAAAATTGCTCTACCTTCTGCCTTTCGATTATTTGGATTCTTTGGTATTTGGAAAGAGGCTGGTGGGTTGAAAGACATCATTTATTGAAATTAATTCAATTATCGGATATCTCTCTTCGTTTCTGCGTCTGGTGCCATCGTAGAGGCACACCACCAAAAACTCAAACAGAAAATCTAAATTTGGTGAGAACTGTGCCTGTGAGTGAGAGAGAACCATTAATTTAGTTCTTGAAGTGTTCGTATCTTATTTAAGAGTAATCCCTTAAGTATTAAAAAACGTTAAATAATCCTTAAAAGATATTGAATAACCTTTTAAATTTCTCCTTAAACGTTAAGTATAATAACATTCAATATTGAAAGATTAGTTATATAGTTTATTCAAAGGCTACTTGGAAATGAGAATTTTTGGAAGACCATATTGTGGCTTATTCTATATGTATTTTATCATATTTATAAACATTAAACCTTGAATTAACTATTATAATTTTACATTTTTATAACATGTACTCATTTTGAAGATTGTGTTGGAATGCACTCGGACCGATTAGAAGTTTACATCACCACTAGAGCTGCTGAAAACTTTAAATCAGCCAAATATAATCTTTAACTAAACCTTAGTTTGATTTTTAAACTGGATTTTTTGGTCCGAAAATACGTATCTTAGAGGCTACAAATATTTAACACAACTATATACTAAGACTCGATTTCAAGGATCTATTCACTTTTACCTCTGTTGTTAACTAAAACTTCATTATTTGATTTTTAAACGGATGCTTTTGGTGAAATGTCTTTTAGAGACAACAGATATTTAACACAACTATATACCTAAGACTCGAATTCATAGATCTATTCACTTTTTACTTCTAAGTTAACTTAAACTATAATATTGAATAAATAGTTAATTGCCATCAAATAAAGCCGACCAGAATTGTCAGAAAGTCATTAGAGCAGCTTCCTCCATGCAACAGTTTCTATATCTCATACAACATACAGATGCTGCTGGGCATGACAATCCCAGACAGATATCCTGCATTTCCCATTAAACGAATCAAATTCTATTCACATCAGTGGTATGTATCTATGTACATACAGGTTAATTGCTACGCAAAGCTAGTAAGCCCTACATGATTTTACATACAGCACAATAACATAGTTCCATAGGAACAAAGCAACACTTGTGCTGATTCCTTGCCGCAAATTGTGTTTAACAACTCGCAATCAGTTCCACAACAACCACTATTGCTTCTCAGATTCTGGTGTATCTAGCTGACGTATTTTAACTTGGTAAACCTTCTTGGTCTGCTTATCATGAGTTGTTGGGCCCAATGCAGCTTCTTGATGCCTAGTAGGCATGCCATCCGTAGGTTGTGGTTTAGTCATCCATTTTGGAGACGGTATTGAAGGATCCGTGTTCTGCACAAACCGGGGTTGTAAATTGGTTATCGGTCTGGAACTTGGAAGCCTCAATGACCTAGGTCTCTCTCTTTCCTCCATCGTTAAAGAAGAAAAATCAGTTTTCATATTGTGGAACTTTTCTTCACTCTGTAACCTATCTCGTATCTTAAAATTCTGTCTGTCATTATGTCCACCATATTTTGGTGTAGTCATCATTGCGCCATGGTGATTATATTGTCCATTATAACCACTTGCGTTCTCACCATAATACTTTCCATATCCAGGCGATCGAAGCCTGTTCATTGAATGATGGACTGGAGGTTGCTCTAGAAATCCATGGGATCTGTTATTTGATTTAATATTGAGGGTGTTCTTAACAAGTCTATGAGCTGCTTCTCCCAGTTGAGATCCAGCTTTGGCTCCAGGTACTTGTGGCCTGTGGGATGCATCATATACAGAATGGTCAGGCATGTCAAGTATCTCCAATGGAATAAATGACAGGTTTCATGCATCAAGAAAATTACGTGCTCGGATTAAAAGTCACCGAGAACTTTCAACTTCTACAATAATGATTTTTTCAGATATTCCACAAGTATACTACTTTAAGAAAATACTAACAATCACTTCTCAAAATTTTGTAAATATAATTATACAAGACAATGAGCTGCAATTCCATACATCACTATTATGATTCAATGATTTGTAAACTTTTGTTCTCTTATCTTTCATTGATTTCTCATAAAAGCCGAAAATTTGGATACGCTTAAATGTTAAATGAAAAAGACCTGGAGGAGCACTATTGAATGCACACTATTTTATCCATTGCTATTTTTTCATTCTTTTGAAATATGGACTTCACAGTCACACACACACCCTATTTGGTAGCTATTCCATTGGCGGGCTCTGTTTCAGTAACATTTTTTCAGAAATTCAGTCTCTCACTCTATGCGAACGTTATTTTGCTATACAAACAAGGGCTCAGTTTTAACTATGCTAAAACATAAGCTTCATGCAATCAGTATGTGTAGATTGAAAAGAAGTGTATTTCCTTAGGTCTTAGGACTATCTATTGTTCCCAACAAAAGACTACAAATAAAATGTAATTCTTATCCAATGTCCACACCACATTATGGGATGCTGCTCTTAGGACAAAATACCATTTAGAAGAAACATGCAAACAATTATGTATTATTGTTTTTTTATATATTGGCCTCTACATAGGTTGATAGTGAGACTCAGTTGTTTTGCTTGACTTGTGGTTAACTTGTTTTGTAAATTATTTGTTTAAAAGTATTACATTCAGCACTATTGCATCCTTTATTGAATATGATACATTTCAAGCTATTTAGAAGAAACACGCAAACAATTATGTATTATTGGTTTTTTATATATTGGCCTCTACATAGGTTGATAGTGAGACTCAATTGTTTTGTTTGACTTGTGGTTAACTTGTTTTGTAAATTATTTGTTTAAAAGTATCACATTCAGCACTATTGCATCCTTTATTGAATATGATACATTTCAAGCTATTTTTAATCATCTCTGGATGTTACAATTCAATATGATCTTCAGTTTATGATTCAAAATTAGTTTGGAATTCAAGATTTGATAACCTTTGGAATATTAAACTCAATCATCAGTTTGGGCAACGCTGCAATATTGTATGTTTACCCAGCCAGCAAGAACATGAAATATATTACACAAACCTGACATACTCATGGAAACAGATTCTCACCTTTCTCTTGTTTGCAGTCGCTCACCAATATTGTCCTCATGCCACAGCACAGGAAAAGGTTTAATATCAGTGGCTTTTAACACCTGCAAACAGAAACAAAATGAAAGTGAGATCAATATAATTGAACCGAGAAAGAAACAGTAGGTATTGTTGAATTTAGACGGGAAGAGAGATAGGACAGAATATTTTAGACAGAATTTAGAGAATGAGAATGCTTTATTATTTAGTTAAATGTAGTAAACAGGTTATGTAAGATATGTATATAGCCTTATTGTGGAGACTATTCGCAAGGATTCTTGAGGGAAATTCCTAGATACCAACCAAGGAACACTAAATGCAATTAAACTAACGATAAATGAAGATGATATTTCCTAAGTACATTTACAATTATTATTTCAAACATTCGTCACCATCTAATTAAAAAGAACAAAAAATATAATAAAGGTCAAAATATAGATAAGTCTGTCTGAGCTAACTCCCCAAACCTAGTTAATAGTTATTGAGACAAGGAGTGGTTCTATGAGTATATAAATAAGCAAAAGTTGTGAAGCTCCATCCATCAGATGAACTGATTAACTTTCCAAGTCAGATGCTAAGAGTAGTCAGTCAGAACACAAACCTTGTTGGGTATTACTACACCATCTGGAAGTTTCGGGATATGGTTGTGTCTTTGAGGGTTAAGAAATGTAATATTTCTGAAATACAAAAACGCTAAACATGAGTTCCGTAGAGAAGATTAAATTATTCCATAGGTGTAGTCACAGAGGACAAAACTTACAAGACTTGGTTACATTCAACATCTTGTAATCCACTGATGGGAGAAGATACAACAGAGCCGAAAACATTTCTTTCACACAACCAAAGATATCCATTCATCCCACCACTACTAACAAGGATAACAAACAGGTATATGAGCCTATTAAATAGCTACCAGAATTCAAAATGATGAGTGACGACCACTAGCATATTCACCAACCTAGCATTTGTGTCAATTGGCCGAACAAATCTTTCATGTGGGGCTAATTGACTACAAACATGGTAATAAGATAAGATATCTGAAGCCAAATCATGTGCACGATTTACATATAGCAAATCAAGCATCACACTGTTCCGAAAGTGTTCTTCCTCCTGCATATAAGAAAACCGAAATTAAGCACTAAAGACACAATAATTAGAAGCTTTCATGAATTCTTTTGCTGTAAAACATGGACAACTCTGACCAAAAAATGTCAAAGTTATCTAGCTATTTGAAATATCTGTTAAAGTAAAAGTCTAAAACAAAATCTTCCAGCAATTGAGTAGCAAAAATAGAACAGAAGAAGATTATTAACACTCAACAAATTTATCTAGATAAAAATGGCTACAGTAAATCAACATTCAACAATTCCTACTTAAAAGAGTTGCAGCTGCATTTCCTACTGTGAGAATGCTGAACACACATTTTATGCAACTCTGATCTTATTTTAAACATAAATTCACTTGAACTATGCAAGAAGATAAAAAGTTATTTTACTGACATCAATCACACTAATTACATTCTCATCATCTCTATTTGTAATAAATAAATCTTTTAGAAAAGGAAATAAAGATATGCCGCAATGAATAAAAAGATTCTAAAGATATTTTTTCCTAATTTCTATGAAAATATTGAGAATATTTTTTATCCTAATAATCCCTACTCACAACAAACTCCTAGTGGATTCAAGAAGAACCACAAGGTTTAATTTTACAGTTTACTCTTTCATGCAATTCAACAACCAACAATTTTCATGAAACAAGTATTCTTAGTCAATAATCATAAATATACAACAATTCCTCCCCTTCCACATACACACATTCATTTAAAAGTTCCAAACCGTTAATGTATCTTCAATCTTTCTTGTGGCAGCAAGCAATTTCTTCTCATCAATAAATGGCAGCTTGGCAACACCCTGAAAAGCACCCACAGCAGTAGTTAAAAAACAACCTTAACTCCCACTTCATTCTAAAGCATTCCAAATTTGTAAACATGCTATAATACCTGCCATGCAAATCGTTTTCCATTCATATCAATCTCAAAATCTGTCAAATAGGTATCCATGGCATATCAGAAAAAGAAAATATGTCAGACTTAACAGAATTAATAATAAACAATTAATAGACAATTATCTCACCAGCAGGGTAAAAGTGAAAAATAGGAGATGAAGGATCAGTCATCAAATCTCTATATTTCTCAGGCAGTGCACTTGAACTGCAACAGAAAATAAATAAGTGAAACAGAAAGAATGGTAGAATAATTTAATTTAACCACAAGAGAAGGAAGAAACCTTGAAGCAGGTAGGGTACCCATGAGCTGATCAAATGGTTTAAATGGCTCTCCAAAGTGGAAAGTTATATCCTGATCAGCTAGATCTTTAAAATCAGAAGCGAAGGGAGCATAATGATATGGGTAGTACCTGAAGAAATAATTAAAATAGTAAGAAGATTGAACATAGTCATGAATGATAATTCAACTAAAATGAAGGAACACTTCTGATGTTGACATCAAAGCCCATGGCCATGATGAGAAGGATCAAGACCAAGGCCCAACATTTTGAGGAGATTAGGCTGATTATATCTATATCATTCCGGAGAGATAAAATAAAATTATTGATATATTGCTTGCAGTTAGGATTTGAACACAGAATCACAAGTTTAGTATGTGCTCACTTAACCAGTCAAATCAGCTTTACTGGCAAAACTCTAAAACTAAATTTGTATTAAAACATTTTGGAATTCAGAAAATGGATGCGGATGATGTTGACAAACCAGTGAGAATATAGGGTTCTTTCCTGCATCTTGCAATTTTATCAACAATTCACCAATTGTGGCACTCATCCTTAGGCATATCAAACCTTATTTGTGGCACTTTCATTTGTCTAGGTTTCTTTGTTTTGTTTTCAGTTCCTAACTTTTAAATTGATTCCAATCCCTAACCCCTAAGTTCTCAAATTTTGTGTCAATTCTATTTGGAATCTTATCAACTTCTAGCAATTCAAGTCAATTCTAGTAAAGCAACTCAGCCTCATCAAGGCATCCAGTCTATATTATGTTAAGTTGTTTCTCAAACCACAACGGTAAGTTCCTGCTAGCAAACAACATTGGGAGTACAACATAATTGAAACTTGAAGTCGAGAACTGTAGCATTGAAGTTAACACAGAAGGGAAAGATCAGCAATCTGGAAATTTTGCTCAAAGAAGAACAGATGTGGAGTGCGAACGGATACATTCATCAAGTTACACTCAACTAATTCAATACAATCAAGAAAAAAAAGAGTACAGATACATTATTTAACGCTGTAATCATATCTGAAGTGCATACTAATAACTTATAATATTCAGATCATCTTAATGCAAGCCCATTCATTACCCTAGGACTTCTTTAAGCAAATAATAATAACAATAATGATAAAACCTCTAGACAGACAGCTTTCTAGCTTTACAACAGGTCCAAGTAGTTGCATTTGATTTTCTGAGAAACCAACAGTGGTGTTTTACACCAAAAACTTATTAGTTGTGACTAACTGTTAGAAATGTAAGAAATATCTAAAAAATTTATCTTGGAATATTTGAAATCTTAGATACTCTCTTAGGATTTATTCTTTTATATTTTTATTTTTTTCCTTATTTAAAATTAAGATCTTTACAATTATAGGAATACCTTATTAGTATCAGATCTAGTGGAATGATTTATAGACACATCATATCATGTATTTATTCTCATCAGTTTATATAAAATGACTTTATTATTTAGTCCATACATACAGTTTTCATCATCTCTTTCATCTGTTTTCTCTTTCAACATGGCCTGTGTCTGGCAAAACCAACTGAAAGCCATATCAATACGGTACCATTCTTAACTACCTGTTTTGTGACTGTTATGCTACTGAGTTCCCCAAACAAAACAAAAATGGAACTCTAATTTGTCAGTTTTTTCGTTGTATCTCTTATTTTTAACATGAATGTCACTTTTCCACTGTGTCCTAATTTGGTTCCTTATTTAATTAAGATCTTTACAATTATAGGAATACCTTATTAGAATCAGATATATTATTATATTGATTTATAGACAAATCAGATCATGTATTTTTGTCATCAGTTTATATAAAATGACTTTGATGTGTAGTCCTTGCACACAGTTTTCATCATCTCTTTCATCTGTTTTCTCTCTTTCAACATGGCCTGTGTTTGGCAAAACTAATTGAAAGCTATATTAGAGTGGTACCATCCTCCATGACATGTTTTGTCACTATTCCTCTAGTGAGTTCCCCAAAGTAAAAAAATACAACTATAATTAGTCACTTCTATTGTTGGATATCTTCTTTCCAACATAAATGTCACTTTTCCACCGTGTCCTAATTTGATTTGCCACTAATACATAATTATTCTTAATTTGTGGAAAAGTGAAATATTTTTTCATAACAAGCTAAAGTTTAATAAGCTTTAGTTTGCTTGAGGGGGAGTGTTAGAATAAAAGAAATATGTTAAGGTGTTATCTTAGAATGTTTTAGAGTATCTTAGATGCTAATAAAGACTTTTTTTTTTTTTATATTTTGATTTGTTTCCTTACTTAATCAGGATCTTTCCAGGAACATCTAATTAGAATTACACTTAGCATATCATAAGCTTATCATTTTATATATTTATTGTCATCAACTTGCATAAAATGGACTCTCTTGTATGGCCCATGCACACAGTTTTCAACATCTCTTCCATCTATTTTTCTCTCTCTCATGCATGTAAACACACCAACTTGCCAAGTGAATCAGAGAAAAAGATAAATAAAAATAACTTAAAACCTATAAATAAATAAAAAACTATCACTAACCACTTCCATGAGCTGACACCTTGATGATAATACCGGCAAATCCAACAAAGGCCTTCCACATATTTCAAGACCTAAAAAAGACAACTAAAACAATGAGCTGAATTCCAGTTCTAATATAAGAAATTAATGAGGATGAGAAGGAAAATATTCTCAAGAAAGCAAAATATTCAGAATCAATAAATTGTGTATCCTGTTAAGAACGCACATGATGTCCACTTCTAGTTCATTAGATTTTGCAAAAATATTTATGAAATAAGAAGTTATTCTTCGGGGCAACGTTGAATTTTGTTTAAACCAGTATCAACGGATCTAAACCCATTTGAAGACAACATGCTGTTGGAGGCATAAGCAGACTACCTTTCCTCCTTGGGAACGCAGGTAGACGGAACAGTACCACAAAGTTCAAGAATGAAGACCCTATAAGTATAGCCACATCAATTAAAAAGGAAAGGTAGAAATATGTGTGTATGGTTTCCCTTCTAAGTCAGATTAAAAGATTAAATCACGTGTGGGCATTAGATTTGAATATTAAAGCATATCCACAAACTGCAAAATCTTTTACAAGATTAGTTTTATGTCAGACATAGAACTTACAGTATCTTTCTTAATTTTATCAATCTCCTCAAGATTTGATACACCAAACTTTTCAGCATAATATCTTTCCTTGTATCCAGGATCCCCTAATTTAACCTGAAAATATAAGAAGCATTTAGTTCTAAAATTGATAAGCATTTCTAAATTGCTCATTGGATTTGATGGGTCAAACATTGGTGTTGCCTCACTGTCACAGACATGCTACCCTTAGTGTTTCTTTGGGAACACTAGTAGAATTACTTTTGCAGTCCTGAAAAGCAATTTTAGTGGTGTTCCAAAACATAAATACAGAAAATAAACTTGCAATATATCCTAATATTTAACCTTATCCATAAGTGAGGCTCGGGGTTCTCGAGGCATTTCTCCTCTTGCCCTAGCTCTAATCTCTTCATTATTTTCTGCAACCTGTAAATACAATTACATGCCAGGAAGCAGTAACATATAAAAGCATATTAAAAGAACATATAGCTAAGGAATATCAGTTCATGAAATTTGTTAGAAAGCAGAATACCAGCCGAATGCAAACTCGTTTCTGAAAGATTTTATCTTCGTGAATAGCGATAAACTGGATAAATCGTTCCACTCTATCTAAGAAAACCTGTGAGGTATAAACAATTTCACAATGCAATACTCGTTGAAAAAGAAGGAATTCCAGATTGATAATTTAAGAGTTATATCAACTAGAGAATGAAAATATACGAAAGAATGCTTAAGAGATTAATGCATCTCCTAGTTGATTCATGTATTTATAAGAGTCCTTACATAAGAGATACACTAAAAATACCTAAAAAGACAACACCAAGGTCTAACAAAAATTAAGTTAAACTATTATAACAAGTTAACCTATTAAAACAAGTTAAATAATTCAAACACATCCCCTTAAGTTTAAGCATACAGATTGTATGTACTAAACTTGGAACATATAAATTGAATTCAAGGTCTTCTCAAGGACCCAGTCAAAATATTTGTAAGCTGACTCTAAGAGATGACAAATTCGGGGAAAATTTCCTTAGACAACAACTTTTCTCAAATGAAATAACAATCAATTTCTCTGGGTTTGATTCTTTCAAGAAATTCAGGAATGGAAGTACTGCAGATGGTTGTTGGTTAACATGATACATTTTCATGTTTTGAATTTCACAAAATTTCAACTCTTAAGAGGAATTATTTTATCCACACAATTTCTTAAGTGATTATTTTTGGTACTAGATTGAATATCCACATTCAGTTTCTTGCTTTCCAAGAAATAAAATATTGTTTCCAATAAGAACACAAGATCCAATAATGAAATGCCTATCTATAGGAGATCCTGCCCAATCAACATCACAATACCCATACATCTGAGTATTTCTCTTGTCTTCGTATAGCAATATTAGTGCTAAAGCCTATCTAAGGATGCAAATGATAACATTTTAGTGATTAAGACAAAAAAACTTGCATAAACTGACTAACCACTCCAACTGCAAAAAAAAAAAAAAACAAGTTAGGTCTAGTAATAGTGAGATAAATAAGTTTTCCAAAAAGTCTTCTATATCTTTCTAGGTTTGAGAAAGGTTCACTTTGCTATTTTATTTGGATTAATAGGACTATTAACAAGTCTACAATCAATCACACCTATTTCCTTTAGAATATCTAAGGAAAAATTTCTCTGAGAAATTACAATACTTTCCTTTGATTGAACTACTTCAATACCCATAAAGTACTTAAAAATCCAAGCTCTTTTGTTTGAAAGTTATTGCATAAATAACTCTTTAGCTAAGAAATTTTAGTGGCATCATTATATGTAATGACTATGTCATCAAAATACACAAATGAGTACACAAATTTCTTAGGACATACACGACAATAAAAGACTGAGTGATCTGTCAAACTAAGCATGTATAGATAGTTTAAAATCATAGAGATTGGTGTATTTACAATCTAACACATACTCCTCCTAAGCAACAAAGCTAGGAGGTTGCTCCATGTAGATTTTCTCTTCTAAATCACCATGATAGAAGACATTCTTGATCACCATGAAGGAAGACATTCTTAAATAAAGTATCCATGAACTTTGACTTTGCACGGTTTTAGAAATGTAAGTTGTTGACAAACCAGATTGAGTGGGAGGTTGTGCTTTTCTGCTAGATTTTAGTCGTAGATATTTATGATATTCTTCATCATAAAACGTTGTTTAACCTTTTCAAATTTGGAGATATTGGTTGTCTTGTCAAGAAAGTCATGTAAAGAGAAGTCGTTCTCTTGAGTATGAACTACTCCATTAAAATAAGAGCATTACGGATACAATATGACCACTTCTTCCTCCTCAATTGTTACAACCCTTTCTGTGAGTAGACAACATGGAAGATGATTCAACAGAATCATGAAAATTTCTACTGGTAAGGATGGGAACACAAACCAGTCGCATTGTTAGACTTTCCATTGAGGAACCCCTTGAATGGGCAGGGTTTGAACATGATTAAAATCTGTGATCATGACATGAGGGATGACAACCACATAGAACTTATCCAACTTCTTAATTTTTTCCAAAAAATCTACTTCTAAGTAACTGATTAGGCTTTAGTAATAAAGGAAGTCATGTCGTGACTTGTTTATTTATGAGATGTCAACTTATGGGAAGAACTATAAAGGTGTTGCATATCATTTGCAAAATTCCTTTTAGCCTTTTCCAAAAAGAGTTACAAGTTTTGAATGCTCTAAATGTTCCTAATATATCAGGTTCCACAAATTGCCACAACAAAGCACAAATCTGAAAATCCATCTTCTTCCACTATTCAACTTTGTCTAATGGTATTTTACTATCATTTTCTTCCAAGTAGACCAAAAAAACCCAAAGCTCAACAAATGTAGACCAAGAGAGGTAATTTTTTCCATCAAGCTTCTGTTAGGAACCCAGTAAAAGGAAAACAAGAAACACAAAGATCGAGATATAAACTCTGAAAAATTCCTCTGTTTATTGTAGTTCACTATTGCAGAAAAGGAAAACCTCCAAGGGACAACCTCCCTTCTTCACAGGACTATTCCTGTAGTCTAGAACTATTCTCAAAAGAGACTCTCCCTTCCCCAAAACCTGTTGGTCTTTATTTAAAGACCAACCATACCCAGCCAACAACTAACCGCTCCCTTAACGGTTCCTATTTTTATTTCTCCTATGATACACCTTCCCTGACATCTTATTTTCTGTCCTAACAGCTTCTCTAAAGCAATTGTGAGAGTCCCAGAAAAAGAGGTGGGAGTCCCAGAAAAAGAGGTGGGAGGTTCTAAAGACATTTGAAGAAGGAAGAATGTAAAAAAAGGGATTCAAGAGGGAAAAGTGGCTGCAACCTATGGGTTGAAACAATCAATGGTGGAAAACAAGAACTGAGGGTTGAAACATGGACAAGGGAGGCCGACAAACCCTATGGAGGCCATGAAGCATTTGGCTTTCACACGCCTAGTTGGGTGCACAAAGATGGTGCATTTTGGGGCACGTGGAGACAATCCAGCCTCCATTACTGGTTGGGTTCTCTATCACTCAACAAAAGGAACCAGATCTGATACCCACCAGAGAAAATGGCAGTGGCCGAGTGGAGACATACAGCAAAAGACAGCGGAGGACAGAAGATGGTGGCAGATGTTAACTGTGAACAGTGGATTCTCCGACACTTGATGAGACGAACATGATAGGGTGCTTGGTAGAGAAAAAAAGACAGCAGTCAGTGGCTGACAGTGGCAAGTGGCTGTATTCTCACTAGACAATGACAGAGACAGAAAAATCGACCCGCTCTAATACTGACTTGAGAATAAAAATATGAGAAAGAATGACCAAGAAGAGATTAATGCATCCTTAGCTTATTCATATATTTACAAGAGTCCTCACATTAGAGATACTCAAAAAAGATATGAAAAGACTACACCTAGGTGAGAGATTGGTATTACATAAATAAGTTACTACCCTAACAAGTTAACCTATTCAAAACATGTTAAAAAATTCTAACATATCCAAAGCACAAAACAAGCAACTGACATGAAGAGATATTGCTGGAGAAGACTTAACTGTGCTGAAGAACAAATTACAACCGAGTAACATACTACAAAACAGAAAGATTATATAACTTAGTTTGATCACAGAGAAAATAAATTTACCTCGCCCACGTCAGTAAGATAACCACCTATGACAGAAAATTCCTTTCTGTATATATGCATCAATAAATTTATAGCCCCCTGAAATAGTACAAAGTTTATTAAAGATAATAACATTCTTAAATAGAAAGAGACAAAAATTGAGAGGAACATAAGTCATATCATAACCGAAGAATGTTTAGATCCCACACATCCCAAATATAGTCGTAATAAAATGTAGATGGCAATGCGATATTTTTTGTTTCCAGCCACAGCTCAGTGTAACATGGTGCATTTTGGATGCTTACCTCCCTGATCTCTAATGTTGGCATATGTGGAAGGAAATCATTGCCAACAAAGAAGCATAGAAATACAAAATCGTCCACTACTCGTTCAAAGTCAATCTCAAATGGAGGGTTGGGTATCTCCAATTCAAATTGCAAATATTCACGCAGCACCCAGATGTTAAGAAACTGTAAATAATATGAATTAACTTAAAATTGAAAACAAACAGCATTGAAATGTAAAAATGCAGATCAATATGCCAGACTTTAATTCTCAAACCTGATATTTCTTCTTGTGAATTGGGTTATCATCAGGAGTATCAAAGTCCTCAACTTGACAATCAGCCGCAAAATGCCCAACTTGGCCACACAAAAAACACTTATCCTGTTGACCAGGTAAAGTAACTACCTGTTCATGCATTAAGTAATCATTTGAGACAATCCATAGAGATCAATGAGCTAATAATATCATAAAAATTCATGCATTGGAAGCTAACCTCCCTCAATATTGAGAAGTGAACCTCATGTGTAGCTAAGGAGAGCATAATCAAATCAGCATCCTGGTTTAAGGATTGTATCATACAAAAATCAAGAAAAGGATAGACACCAAATGCACATAAAATGAAAATTCAAAACAGGACAAAAAACTCACCAATCCATACAAACAATGTCGAGTATTTGGATTGAAACCAGGAAGGTTGCGTTGTAACCAGATATATTCCATTATTTTATGTTCTCCTTCACCAGGTGCATTTGAATCAGACAATATAACCTTCAAATAATTAATCACCCAATGCAGCCCCATAAATAAATATACAGAGACAAAGTATCCTGAAAACCAGATGTGTAAAGAAAAAAATATACGGGATTACTCCACAGAAAGGAATGATCCATCTTGAAGGTATCAAGAGACATAAGGAATTAATTGGATAAGGCGTCAATTGCACCTTTGTATTCCGCCAGCTAGGATTATGGTTCAATCTAGTCTGTATATAATACTGGAGAGCCACTGACAGGGTTGCCATAAATTGAGTTCCAGGGGTAATGACATTAGAGTCTGAAGTCTCACACTTGTCTTTAGAAGACAAAATGTTTCGCTCACCCTCAAATTCTTTCCTCAGCCTTTCCTCTTCAGCTTCCTATAACGTCACATAAGCACAATAACTCAAACTTCAATACAAAAAATGTAGGAGTCTCTTGCATGCATGAGCAATATTAACATTCTTACAGTCTCAGCTCTGTCTTTTGCAGCTCGGAAGCGCCTAGAACGTTGCTGATTCATTTTGGCTCTTGGTGCAACACCATCTGAATATTACAAAGTAAGGAAAGAAGAGGCAAAAGCTGAAGCAGTAAGAAACGAATGAAATGAGAATGTTGGTTCAACGTAAAACAGAAGCCAGGAACTGTCAGTTTGAAATTCCAGACACACAGAAAGATTATAGCTTCAGGAAAATTGAATACACCAATCTAAGCTTTTGATTTCCCAAGTGTCAGTTTTAATGTGGGTTACGTTAAGGTAAACAAAGGTCTTGACCTTCGTCTTGCACGTTTACTTATTTACATTCCATAACTCTTTAGCCTTTTCCTATGTTAAATTATCCTACTCTAGCTTAGAAGAGAACGTTCGGCTTTGTTGGGTCTATAGATATAGATAATCTTTCTACTATTACATTATATTGAGTTTTCTTTATTCATAAAATGTGAAAATGAGTCCAAGGAGCACTCCATCCTAGAGCAGGGGAGTACTTGCCAAGAGGAGAAATGTTGTGTCATTTTATGTCATGCGAGTCAAGTTCATTTTGCTAGAAAACGAAAATTACTAAGGAAGAAGAGAAGAGTACGTCAGAAGGGATAAGACATCCTTGAAGAAACAAAGGTATTGGAAATCAACGAAAATGAGAAAAAAAAAACATCATAAATGTATTAACTCATACCAATTGCAAGGTAGAGAAGCTTCCTTGGACGAACCAACGAATAGAGATGGTCAATGTAATCAAATACAGATTTAAACACATCATCATAGGTAACAGGTGCCGGCTGCATTCCAACATTTAACGTAAGTTCAGCAAAACCACTTAGCAACTCAAACAGAAAAATAACATCACATCAATTTACTATACAGTAGCTAATTGAATTGAATTAAGAAAATCAGCACCAGAGCTTCAAACGTGAAGTTAAAGCCGAAATTCGGAACTTCATATTCCATCCAGGCTCGGAGAAAGGAGGAGGAAATAAGAAACGCTCTGTACTAACCTTGCCATCGGGGTGAAAACAAGGGTGGATAATGCCGTTCATGTCCAAGTACAAGTTGTCGAATTCCATTCCGTTGGGGTTAGGTTTAGACGCGTCGATAGGCAACAGAACGCCGTCGTCGCCGACGGCGGGTTCATCCTCGACTACGTCGGCGATGCAGAGCGGGTAGCGGTCGGCGAGCCACCGGTAAAAGGCTGGCACTCCCATAGTGACAGTAACAGCTGAGGTGGGTTGGTTGGTTCGCAAACGACGGAAAGAGAGAAGAAAAGTTTGGATCTGTGTCGTTCACACTGCTTTACTGTTCATCCGATCAGAGACATCTATATTCGCTAGTCAAACCACCTGAGCTAAAATGTATTCTTAATCTCTTTTCTTTATTAATTGAAATTCATTTTATTTTTACACTTCAGTCATCTGTAGTTATATTTCATCCACTTTTCTCCTACTTCTATAGGTCCTTTCAATAATATGTTAAAAAAATTTCTTTAATTCCTATTAAGTTCTCATTTAATCTCATATTACTTTATTCACATAAAACAATATAGATAGTTATAGTAAAGAACACTTACCTCACTCAAATAAAAGTAGTGCTTCAATGTTTGAAAGCAAGAAATATGTGCTAAGAAACTTTGTGGGATTTTTTAGAAAACATTGTAAATTTGAAACAATTAGGTTAAAACAATTTCCTCAAACCCTTCATATTAGTTTGTAAAGGGAGAAAACATAATTTGTCATTTGAGAATTTATTCCACCTTAAATCATTTTATTATCCATCTCTTTTACTTATTTGTATGATTCTTTCATCCATTTCTCTTTTTTTTCCCCTCATTTTTCTTCTTTTTACATCATTTTTTCTACTTGTTTTTCGCCCTTTCCATCTCATTTCATAGTTTTTTCTTTACTCATCTGAAAATTTTCACCCGTATTTTCCAAGCACGTTTACAAATTTTTCTCAAGTATTTGTATATTTTTAACTATTTTTAATGATTACCACAAATTTCTACCTAATTTACTTGCCATTTGTATGTTTTCCACCCATTTTTTTAATGACTTTTATAAAAATATTCTCACTCTCATTCGAATGAACTTGTTCCTTCTCTTCCCTTCACATATATTTTTTCCTTCCTTATTTGAATATTTTTTATTATTAATTTTTATTGATTTTCATAATTCTATTGCCTACTTTTTAATTGTTTGAGTGATTTTTTCTCATTAGTTTTGTATGTTTAATAATTTATACACACAAAAAAAATTATAATACTTTTATATTGTTGGAGATCCCACGTGAACCATAAATAAAAATATTTTATAGTATATAAGTGGGTATCTCATACTATATAAATGGGTATTTCATAGTATATAAGTAAGTGCAAACCTAATATTAGAAGTCGATCAACTATAATATATAGTCTCACGCACAAATTGGGTTGAGTTAAACTTAAAATTCATTTCTTTTCTTAATATATATATATATAATAATAAAATTTAAATATAATATTATATATAATATTTTATATTATTTTTTAAATTAGAATAGTAATTATGTGTTTACATGTATTATCTTAAAAAAGTGTATATATTTAATGAAATATGATATTATTTAATTTATTAGTATGATTAAAATTCAAATTTCATTAAAAATAAAAAATATGATTATAATTTTTTTTATCCATGTCTTATTATGCATGAATCGTAAAAATAATATTGGAATATCATTTACCTAATAATTATCTAATTAAGAAAAAAATTAATTTAATAAACAAAAATTAAATTTATTCCAAATTTAAATTTAAAATTTTTATTATTATTAATTTTAAAAGAATATTTTTTATGTAGGTTGACTTGCATACTAACTCACAATTATAACAAATCAATAAAACCAACCCATATTTTTATGTGGAACGAAGCAACTAGATCAGATTTTGTGAGCCAAAGTGTCTCTCATTGTCATCCATAGATGAAATTGGTTTGCATATGGTGATAACCAGAATAAGACAAAATGGTTAATTGATCATTACGTACGTTGTGTTGCACTTGCAGGTGAACTTGCCGTGGGAGCACCAATTGGATATTAATATTTCAAGCATTATGTGGGGTTCCTTATTATTTATCCTCTTTCATCATTTTTTTCATAACCCTTCTCACTTCTCCTTTCTACACGCCTTCCCATTCTCTTCTTAACTATCATTATAGAAATTATTTCTATTTCACAAAACAAAGTATTTTCCTAAATTCAATGTTAAAATACAAAATTTTTACTATAAACTAAAATACAAATTATTTTTTCTTCAACAAGGAAACTACATTTTTAATTTAAATGCTAAAATAATTTCTTAAATTAATTTATATTTCATCATACACAGTGTTTTGTATAATTCAATATTAAAATAAAAATTTAATTATAAAGTAATATACAATTTATTTTTGTTTGAAAAAACAAACAACTTTTTAAAATAAAATATTAACATGTACTATTCTATATATATTCTTTGTCATAATATTGGTTTTAAAAAATAATAAACTTTTTAATTATAAATTTCAAACACAAATATATAAATAAATATATAAAATGACATGTATAAAACGATAAATGGTATCAACTTTTATATAAAAACATTCATATTTATTTTATTTCAAAATGTTCACAATTTCAAGACATAGATATTTTAATAAATGAATTAATTATACAATTAAATTTTTTTATAGTTCAGTTATATCAATCATATCATGTACAAATCTTTCACTCAAATTTACTCATTCTTAACTCATTTTCCTTACTTTCAAATAGCCTAATTTTTTACTTTCTTTCCACCCTCTTTTCTCTCATTTCGTATTTCTTTCACTCCCACTCTCATCCAAAGCCTCCTCTTCTCACCCTTTTTTTTCTTTTTAAATGTGTTCTAAAAATATCACATTTTACAGAATAGGTTTTTAAAATACCAACACTCTTAACACACATAAAACTCGTTCAAAATAGACCTTTTAAAATCATTTTTTAATCTGTATAATATATTTATTTTATAATTTTTATTATTATTTTAACCTTTTAATATAAGATTCCCCATAAAGCAAAGATTGACTCAAAGAGGAAGATAAGAAGAAGAATATGATGAATCATATTGTAGAAAAAGAAGGAAAAATATCAAATAAATAAAAAAAAAATCAGAAATGACCAATCTGCCCAACACATGAAAAAGGACTAAGCAAATTGACTCTAGAGAACAAGTATTTAAAAACCTCCAAAATGTTGAGCGCCAAAGGCATGCGCTGAACGGATTAAGGCCAAATGGATAAAGACTTACAGAGTTAAGAAGACTGAGCAAATTCAAAATGGGCTAAGTGAAAAGAGTCATTCATGCTGAAGAAAGCTTAAATTCACTTGGAAAGGGTTTGGAGCTAACTTGAACCAAAGAAGATGGGTTTCAAATTTGCTCAGGCTTGGCTTGATGCGAAATCCAGGCCTAAGAAGTCTTCAAGAATAAGAAAGGATTTCGTTGGGCTTGACTTGAATTGAATCCTTGAAGAACCAAAAACCTCTAAATTTGCATAAGCCCAAAAAGGGGCCTGAAGCCAAAAGGTTTCTTCATAATGAAGAAAGCCAATCTACTGAATGGATTGCCTTTGCACTGAGCGAATGCCAAATCTATTGGAGCTCCTCACTAATTTCTATAAATAGAGAGGTCATAACAGCTCATTTGGAGGACTCAACAAAGGCTGAAACAAAGATATATATCAAGGTATAAGACCAGAGCCCAGAGGTTGAAGCAGAGACAAATATCAAGGTAGAAGAGTAGAGCCTTGGCTGGCCAACAATATTTAGGGATCTATGTTTGTTGTTCATAGTTTTTCATTTTAGCGCTTCGTTGTAAGATCTATCATGAGTTGCTAAGTTTATCTTATTGGGATTGGAAAGCAATTTAATATCCCTTGAGTTATTATTATCTATGAATGCATGTTTCCTTTGAAATTCAAGTTTTATTGGTTTGATAGTATACTTAATGCTTAATGGTGAGGAATGAACATTAATGCCTATGGAGCATGAATGAAGCCGGAAGACCAGTTCATGTATCTGAACCTTTTCAAAACAATCAAGTATGTCAGTTTCCAAAATGGAATTCAGTACTTGGCTTGAATTGTTCCGTCTTAATGCAGAAGCAAGCTATTGTGATGCAAGAAATTGATTATGATAGTTTGTGGTTCTAGATAACCTTAATGCAAGGAATTTACCTGGTTTGGCCATAATGAACAATGAACTTGAAAAACATAACATTCATAAGTAATAATAACAAAAGAAATTTGCAAAGTTATTTAATTCCAACACTTGTGTTGTATTCTTTTTCTTCTACTTTATTTTTTTCAAACAACTTTTTTTTTTATAATTTTTTCACTTTATTTTGAAAGTTATTACTACTTTAGTAAACTTTAATTTCTCGTGGATACGACAACACTTAGTTGTACTATAGTTGACTTGGTCCATTTGTCGAGAAAATGATTTTTAAATCCGCCTCCATCACTATATTGTACATAATCACCTAGATAGTCTATTGCAACAAAATTATTGACTAATTAATGTAATAACCATATCCATTAATTACTCTTCAACAAACAAAAGGTCTCATTGACGATTGAATCTCTCTTGAATAAGAGGTTTTGTAAAAATAGCAACAAGTTGATGGTCTCTTGGTACAAATTATAAACCAACATCACCCTTTTGTACATGATTTCTTATGAAGTGATTGTTTAGTTTCAATGTGTTTAGCCCTAGAATGCAAAATAGGATTTTTAGATAAACTTATTATAACATTATAATCATAGAAGAAAGGAATTTTACTTTCCTTGACGTTGTAATCTTCTTGGGGTAGAGCAAGGAACCAATCATTTGTCTATACAATGTGTTATCCATTGGATTCAATTCCTTCCCTAGTCCTAAAGATGTAGTTGGATGCATCGGGGTGTTGATCTATTTGACATTGTCTAGCTTGAATTTCTTCAACACCTCTCTTGCATACTTTATTTGATGTATGTAGATTAGACCATCTACTTGCTTTATTTGCATACCTAAGAAGAATTTAAGTTCTCCCATCATGTTCATTTAAAATTCATTATGCATAAGCTTAGACAACACTTGACACAAAAAAGCTCATTAGTTGCACTAAAGATAATATCATCAACATGTATTTGAACCATTATAAACTTGTTAAAATAGTCTTTACGAAACAAGGTAGTATCTACTTTCCCACATTTAAAATAATTTTTAATTAGAAATGTGCTTAGACTATCATAACATGCTTAAGGAGCTTGTTTGAGTCCATAGAAAGCTTTGTTCAATTTAAAAACTTGATATGAAAAAGTAGAACTTTCAAAACTAGGGAGTTGTTCTATATAGACTTCTTCCTTGATGAAACCATTTAAGAAAACACTTTTAACATCCATCTGATATAGCTTCATTTTAGTAAATACTACAAATGATAATAAGATTCATATAGCCTTTAGATGAGCTACAGGAGCAAAAAGTTCCAGTATAGTCTACATCTTCCTGTTGTAAGTACCATTTGACTACTAGTCTAGCCTTATTTCTACAACCTCATCTTGTTCATCTAACTTGTTGTTGAACACCCACTTGACTCTGATGATAGCTTTGTTCTTAGTGGTTTTGACAAGTGTCTAGACTTTACTCTTCTCAAACTATTATAGTTATTCTTGCATAATCTTAACTCTATTTTCATCGTCTAGTTTTTCATTGACATTTATATACTCAATTTATGAGATTATTGTTGTCTAATATTTTACCTTAGATCTCGTAGAGACTTCTTCCTCAATATTTCTTATATTAGCATCGACAAACAATAGGAGAATTGAATTCTTGTTAGACAATTCTCTTTCTTCTACTAATAGAGTAGACAAAGTGTGTGGTGTATTCGTCTAAAATGTATTGTTTTACCAATTAATTCAAACCATTTCACTTTTCATTCAGAATCTCAAGAATCATTTTAAATCACTACAAATAAATCTTTTAAATCACTACAAATAAATCCTCCACTTCCGTGAGCAATAAAAAAAAATGTAATATTTAGGGTAGAATAGGTACTTTGAATATGTTCATTATTATTTTGAATGTTTTACGCAAAAAAAAAAATTGTATATTTAAGGTATTTTGATTATGGATAAGTGTGGAAAAAAATATTCTTCTTTAAAGGGTTAAAGTGTTCGAAAATCCATATTTGTAACATTACTATTATGGGTTTGATAACTTGGAAAGAAAAACAGACAAAAAGTTGTATATATGCGTAAGGATAATTTTGAAATTATTTGAAAAAGGTTGTGCAATGAGTTTTTCTCGAGGAAGGAAAAAACTATCTAAGCCAGGAAAAAAACTATATAAGGGAGAAACTCATGTGATGTCTGAAGTCTTTTTTTTTTGCATAGTGTTGCAACTTTTGGACCTTAGCGAGAAGACGCCAACATATTATCATATTCCATTAATATAATAAAAGACAATGAATTGTTTGTCAACCTTTACACCAGTCCAAGATATTTCAGTTCTCCGTCTTTTGTGAGTCTGAAACAGTGAACCATCCTTGTATTCAAAGTTTTTCTTCCTGTCACTCAAAACATAAAATTGAAGTTCTACTTGGTAATTTCAATCTCCATATTTTCGTGCTGCGAGTTTTTGGTTCTGATCTTGTACTCAATGATTGGTCAGCTGTAATGGTGTTTTCTTTAGTTGGTGGTTCTTGTCTGTGAAAGATTTGCATTGGGTTGTTCATAACTTGTTTAAGGAATCAATAGGCACAGCTTCTCATTGTTGGAGACTAATTATATGACAAGCTAAAATCTTTTCATTTTCTACATATAATTAGCCTTCGTCTTGCTTGCAGGCGTTCTTGAGTTGATAGCATGGAGCCAAAGTGTGCGATTAAGAAGGATGTCACTGAAGTAGAGCTATTTCTCTGTCCCCCTTTTACCTTCAAAAGCTTATTTATTCTACTACTCCACCATGTTTGTGGTATTTTCATTTCCTTTTGCGTTTTGTTGAAAATTATGAAATATATTTTCTGTTCACTGTGCAGTTGATAGGGAATACCCCAATGGTATATCTGAACAACATTGCGGAAGGATGTGTGGCCCGCATTGCTGCTAAACTGGAGTACATGCAAGCCTGCTGCAGTGTCAAAGATAGGCATGGAATCCCTTGATTTCACAAACTAGAGCTATTTGGATCTGTAAGGTTTTAAGATTTATCTTTGAGGTTTTGTGAATGATTATCTTCTTTTTCTCACTCAGGATTGCATTGAGCATGATTGAGGATGCTGAGAACAAAGGCCTTATTACCCCTGGAAAGGTTAGCTGTGTTGAAGTTACATTTACATATCTGGATTCTGGTGAGGAGATTCTTTGTGTTGCCTCAGGCACCTGACAAAACAGCCATGCACTTCTAAACGTGGCTTTATTTGGACAAAATTGTTTTTCCAATTTTATCACTAAGGGCGTGTTTGATTTCCATTTTAAAAAATGGTTTAGTTTTCGAAGTGCAGCTACCAGAGAGTAGAATGTGGAATTGAGAGAGGTTGAACAAGATGAAAATTGAAGAAGATAAGAAAAAATCAAAACATCTCTAGGCTGTTCCGTGTTTTGAAAATATTTCTTTAAACTTAAATAAGATTTGGGAAAGAAATTGATTGCTGAGAAGTGTAGAATTGTTTTAGAAAACAGTTTTTAAAACTAAGACTGAGAAAGGAATCAAACAAGTTCTAAATGTCCTTCAACTTTGGCCTGTAACAATATTTTGAGTTTTGGACAATAATGTTTTTCAAATCATAGTAAGGAAACATGGTTTATTGAGATTGTCCAATATTGCTGCTTATAATGCTGAAGAATTGGCCCTTTCCACACTCCTCAGACAGTTATTATGTTGTCTGTATTGTTGAAGATACTGATTTAGTATTTTTTTACTGATGGTTGAAAAGACTATCTTGATCGAGTTTACAAGTGGTAACACCGGCATAGGATTGGCATTCATAGCAGCATTGCGGGGCTATAAACTTCAGGTGACTATGCCATCTTATGTGAGTCTTGAGAGAAGAATTATACTGCGAGCCTTTGGAGCTGAGGTATATCTTACAGACCCAGCCAAAGGAATTGCTGGGGTTATTGAGAAGGCAGAAGAACTACTAGCCAAGTCGCCTGATGATGGTTATATTCTCAACCAATTTGAAAATCCTGCCAATCCAAATGTATTCTCATTATTCACAACACATTTCTAGTTTGGTGGTTGCCTTGTATTAAGAAAACTTGCAACTGATAAATTTGCCATTATTGTAGATTCATTATGAGACAACGGGCCCAGAGATCTGGAGAGACTCAGGAGAGAAAATTGATGCTTTGGTTGCAGGGATAGGAACTGGTGGATCAATAACAGGTGCTGGAAAATTCCTCAAGGAGAAAAACCCAGACATCAAGGTAGATTTTTTTTATCGTGCATACTTTGCTGGCAGTGATCATGTGACAAGTTTTCTTATGCTAACTTTATAATTTCTTCTTCGTTCCCCCCAGCTGTATGGTGTGGAACCGTCTGAGAGTGCAGTTTTGAATGGAGGAAAGCCAGGTGATTTTACCATCTTTCACCACTTTATCTGATCTGCCTATTCCAAACTGCTTTGGTGAGTCTGCTGTACTGCAGAAAGTCTGTCTCATCTAAAGTGATTTTGATATAATTTTAGCCTCACACTCACATCCATTTGACCTCAAATTTCAACAACTTCCTTTGTCCGCCCTCTCTAATCTCTCTTATATATGTTATTTGGCCCTGCACTCTCACCCAACACCCTTCTCCACCTAACTTTTTTCTCCCTGGATACTAAATTGGACATCTTCGCCCACTCACAAATCCCTATTTCTTCCTCCACACTGCTCCCCTCCTAAACACTCCAAACACCTACACTAAAAAGATATGCTTGACAAGCACCAATCAAAATATGAGAAAGTGGCTTTAGGTGACTTACTGTTTTGAGTTGTGCCATCCCAAAATCTCATCACCATCCACCTTACCTGAACACTACATCATTCCTTTGTTTGATTCTATATTGACCATACTACAGCCACCAACATGCATTTCCATACCAAATTACCCTTCTTGTACACCTCTAACAATAGTGTTGTTGCAAATGTTGTATCGGATAATCAGAATGTTGCAAATGTTCTTGTACACCTGTACCCTTTAACGTAGTAGCATGTCCTTGTTGCAACTCTATTTAGAGCAAGTCCCCAAACAAAAAGTTGAGCTGCTGGTAACGCCTTAATCTTCCAGAACTTTTTGAAAACTCCCCATTCTCATTTGTAAGATTATCCTGCGACATGATCGAAGCCAATTTTACCGAGAAAGATCCAGATTCCTCTCCCTTCCACCACCAAGCATCATCTACATCTCTCACTGGACTAATATCTAATAGCTCCTGTCTTAATTGTTCCACCTGGGGTAGTTCCCATTGGAACCATTCTCTCCCCCACTCCAAATTCCTCCGTCTTCCCCATCTCCTGCACTGAGCACTCTTTAACGTTAGAATTCATAAACAACCTCTAATACTTTTTGTCATATGTCTCCTCCCCATTCCGCCTATCAGCTCAAAATTGTATATTTTTGCCACATCAATCTTCCATGTCATATATCAACCAACTCATCTGATCTGTAGATCCAAACGTGTTCCTTAAATCCCTCAACCACCTAGATTTGTGCCTCATTTTGCATTCCCTTTTAAGACTTATCCAGTTCTTGTATTTAGATTCCAAGACTTGCTTCAACAACCCATTGCTCTCTGTAGCCATCCTCCATTTCCACTTTACTAACAAAGCTTCATTAAACAATTTGATATCCTTGACTCCTAGGTCTTCAGTTTTCATATTTTATCCCAATGGACCCAGGCTATTCTCCTTCCTTCACTCCCCCAACCCCACATAAACTCTCTAGATACGTGTAATCTTTATTATAACCGATACTGACATTTTAAAGGACAAGTAAAAGAGGTATTGAATATTTTAACCTATCAGCTGGACTCAGTTTTCCTATTTATCATTTAACTTTAATTGTAATCTAGATACTAAATATTTTATATGTTAAAATGTGTCTTTCCTTCAGATGTCATGCGTAAATTCTTAAAAAGTTATTCTTTAACTAGAGGCTTCTGTTTACTGACTGTTTTTTTTATAATTTGCACACATTTAAAAGGTAAGCACCTGATCCAAGGACTTGGTGCTGGTATCATTCCCACCATTCTGGATGTTAATATCCTAGAGGAAGTTATTCAGGTAGATCTCAACACTAACACATTGGCATTCAATTTTCAATTTTGGTCCAAAAACTGGCTACTTCCTTTTATATAGATCAATTTTGCTATGAATGCACTTGAATAATGCATGAATATCTATCTCACTATTGAATGACCAAACCATATCATTTGTTTAGTAATGGGTATTGATTGTATTTTTCAAGTATTTCATAATGCCACTCTATTCAATTGTTATATGCCAAATAATTTTTAAAGGAATTATAATTTTTTAGTAATACACAGGTTGTTGTCTCCTTGAGAAAATATTTTCTGATCCTTGTTTGAAGAAGATGCTTAAAGTTTTTCAGATTAATTAATTAAACACAGGTAGCAAACATATACAAGGAAAAAGAATAGATCTTAGTTTATCATTTTGTTTCTCTGTATGATAACTGAACAGAACAAACTCTTTGAGCCAAAGTAGCTCATGAGTTTAGAACGAGCCATCTTAAGTCGAGAAAATAGACTTACTATCTTGTCGAATTAACATTGAGTCATGCATACTCCAAGCGTACTCAGCCTAAATTCAGCCCTTCATTGTTTCACATTCTCATATTTGACACTCGAAGTAGTTTTCTTGATTTTACATGCTTTGGCTGTGTGTCAATTTTGGCAGTCATCAATACTTGGCATGTACGAGGAATGCTACCAATATTCTCTCTTTCACTCTTTTTTTAATACTCTCTTTACCATTGACTGGTATTTATTGAAATTACAACTTTTGGCGGGTCTTATTTCTAAATCAGAAGAAGATTATTAAATGAGAAATGAGGCTCATAAAAAATTTTAATTTCTAATAAATTTCGGTCAACAGCAAAGATTGTTATAGATAGTGCTTTCAACATTTTTCTGACATGCAATTAATAAAGCAACATATCTTGACATTCATTAGCTATTATATGCGATCTACCAATCTTCAATGACAGTGAAGCGTATTAATGCTAGATTTTTTATTCTTGAAACATGCTAAGATTTTAAGCAAATTACACAATGTTTCCTTTTCCAGCTACTTATATTAAGGGATTCTAAACAAGGTTTTATGAACTGCAGATTTCAAGTGAAGAGGCTATTGAAACTGCTAAGTTGCTTGCCTTGAAAGAAGGTTTGCTGGTATGGTAATTTGTGATTCAGCTGTTGCCTTTACTGTAATTTCCATACGGTTCTTCCTGATACATGTGAACCTGTACATTGGTAATTGCAAGTATGCAAATAATTATTTTTCATGTTGATTATATGAACAAATATTTTGCAGATGGGAATTTCATCGGGAGCTGCAGCAGCAGCTGCAATAAAGGTGGGGAAGAGACCAGAAAATGCAGGAAAGCTCATTGTTGTAAGTTTGTAAATTTCTGAAATTTGCGTAATGTTTGCATTGAATGGAAGATTATTAGTTAATGTCAATGCTGAATCTTTGTTGTGCAGGTGATTTTCCCCAGTTTTGGAGAACGCTACTTATCTTCACCACTGTTTGAATCCATTAGGCAAGAAGCTGAACAAATGACATTTGACTAAGGTGCAAGAAATAGCTGAAGTTAGTACTCATCGAGTGCATGTTTAGCAAAGTTGTTGGTGTAAAATAAGTGGCTAAACACCTGGATTGAAAACAGAATCAAAATAAGCCCAACGACACTTATATGAGGTTTCAAAAGTTGTTTTGAGATCATCCAAGTACAATCAAAATAATCCCAGGTTAACTTTTATGCATCAGTTTTAAAAAAATTGTACTCTCAACCAATCTATTATTATACTATCAGTATACACTATTTACTCTAATCAAAATGCTTTTAAAAAGCAAGGCCAAATAAGTTAAAACCAAAAACCAAATTCTTTCAAACATAGCTTTAGTTAGAAAACCATAAACAGTATAGTTTGGAATTTTAACCCAAGCAAAAACAGTTTACTAGTGATGTATATGTGTTAGAAATCCAATCCTGAGTCTAAGTCTCACGTTAAATAGAAGTAGAAATAAGAAAGTTAACAATATATAAAAAAAAAAGAGTTTCATATACTTGTTTTCTTAAGATTTTAGGTTGAATGTGGTATGAATTCCTTGTGAGAATTTTACTCAGATCTTATTCTTGTGGTATCTATAATGTCCTTGTTGATCAATCTGTGTCAAAGTCAAAAACAAAGTCTTGGCTCTTCATATGGCTGACCACACAACATGCTAGTTGAGGTTTGATTTTATGTGCTTATAGTGGGTATGAATATGGTCACAGAAAAGGTTGCAATCTCAAACTTTACATCAAGCTGCAGGATATTTTGCACAAACGAACTTCTTTTCCATCCATTAGCAGTTACTCGGCGTTTTTTTTGTGTGTTTTTGGAAGAGCAAAAAGCTCTTGTATGGGCAAAACTATTTTCTCGTCTATAAAATGTTTGGTCGACATTAAATTAGAAAAAAAAAATATCTCTTGTTTTTTAAATTCAAAATAATTAAATATTTGACAGAAAAAAATATTATGAAGAGGCTTATATTAGTGCATCTTCTACATCTATCAAAATTCTTACACAAACTTTAAAATGAAATGACGGACAAATGAAATATGTTATGTTCTTTTTTCCAAAAAATTCTTTGAGATGACTTGAGTAGAAGAACATGAGTGTTATTGATATCCTTATTTATCATAAACTAATACCTTCCCAAGTCATGTTTGAATAAATAAATAAAATTATAAAATAGAGTAAAATGAATGTTGCTTCATTTTTAAATTAAAAAACTTCAAAACTATTTGAGTTTCTTCACTTATAGAACTTAGAAGACTATTCTACTCTTAAATAGTTTTCAAATCTTGATCAAATACTTCTCGGATTTTTAGTACTCTGAAATGTTCTTAATAAAAGTGAAAAATATACATGAAAAAAATTTCTAACATTTAAGTCATTGTTATGTTCAAAGTAGTAAAACAATAGAAAATGAAAAATATATCTTTCATGAGATTGTATTTATATATTTTTAGAGTTTGTCAAGAGTACTTTTTATAATGAATATGTATTATCTCATCTTTTTAAGATAATTAATGTTTCCACCAAAACTCGAGGTCGGAGGATTGGAGACAATCTCTTAAGTAATCCTCCACAATTGTAGTTCTGAGTTGCTTTGAGATCATAGTGGGAAGGAAACTCCAACTATTGACAAAACTCCGACAATCAAGTTAGTGACAACATAAATATCAGTGTAGTGTACATGGCATAGAATCATGCTTACCTTAGGTCAGAGACTCATGGTCTTTTTGTAACGTTTTTCGATCTCTCTTTTTTCGGAAGATAATAATGAAACTTTCTCAATTGCCCCTCGAATCCTCCGCTATTCAAGGGTGGTGATGCACAAAATATCTTCTTTCTTTGTGTTTGGTTAGACATGTGCTTAAAATAAACAAGTAATAAATAAACAAACTGAAATACAATAAATAATAAACATTTTTACTAGAACATTACTGATCAAATCCAACACATATTGGCTACTAGAATCGAACCCATAATAATCGAGATTTAACCCGATTTTAACTAAAGAGTACAATTACTGATCACGCGAGATTTAACCCGATTTTAACTAAAGAGTACAATTACTGATCACGCAAATTGATTAATTATTTAACTAACCTTCTTATTGTTAAGATTCATTATTATTTTCTCTAAATGTATTCAAGACTAGTTACGCTAGACTTCTATCATACCTCTATTCGTCCATAACGTTTACTTCGAAAACTTTAAACAAATGGACCACCATTAAAATTACTCAAACATATAATTAAAGTTAATTTTTTAATTTATTTTTTTTGTGTTCTTTTATGAGTTTAGCAATTTTATCAAACTTCAATGATTTTTAATTAAAAAAAATTATAGTTTTAGTAAAGACGCCTTTTCTTCAAAAAAATTCTAAAAAAATGAAAATAAAAATCGTGGGTCCATATTTTTCCCATATCCACAAAAAAAAAATGCTAAAAAATAGACCTCCACTATTCTTGTTAAAGAAAAGACATTTACATGGAAATGGAAAAGACCCTTTCAGTTTTTATATTTTTCTATGTCCATTCAGAATTGGAAATGTCATCCGAGAGTCCCCAAATCTATTTATTAAATGAATATGCCTCTTCACGTTGGTCGGCTAATTCAAACAAATAAGAGTTGGCTAACCAATTTTTTTTTGTCAAAAACTCACTCTCATCTTTATTTATTTATTTATATATATAATGTATGTATATGTATGATGATGAGATATTTCCTTTTTAGATCGTTGAAAATTATGCAAATACTATTTTGGTCCACTTGTTTTTCGTGGTCTTTTTTTGGATACGCATCACTTACCTGCGCTAATGGTAATTAAGTGTGATTTTAGATAAATTCGAGTATGATTAATAAGTTCTTTTGATATAAAGTTTTCATATGTGTGTGTGAATAGGTGGTATTTATTACACAAAATTTTAGGTCCAAAAAACATGAAATTTACCTCGGATATGTGTACAAGTTGATAATAGAATAATTACATTTAACATATAATTTGTTTGGTATCCAAAAGACAAAATTATATCGACATGCTGGTTTTTACTTAAAAATAAGAATATGAATCATGTCTTTCTTGGCTGGTTGTGATGAGAAAAGAAGAGAGGATAAAAATACAGAAAAAATAAATTAAAAAGGCATAAATAACTAAAAAAAAATGAAATATTTAGTTATTTAATAAAATACAGATATATAAAAGGTGGAGAAAATATTTTAAAAATTATATAATTTTATTAATTTCATAGGAAGAAAAGGAACAAATTAATAAAAATACTAAAAACAAAATTTAATTAGAACCATACTTATAACTATTTGTTTTTTATCCCTACATCAAACATGTTGTATAGATGTTATTAATCATTTTGTAAGGGTGCAAATGCGGAAGGCTGACTCACAGCTTACTATAAAAAATGTGGAGTGAATTTATTATTTTGGCATGCTAACCTGTTTAGTTTCATTCTATATAACTCTTAAACCACACGGGTCAATTACAGGATAGAGTAAAATAATAAGAAAGATACTTTTTCTTATATTCTTAAATTTTTTCTTGTACCATCAATTTCAGAAATTGAATTTCGAAAGTCAAAATAGTTATTTTATATCCTTAAAGATAAAATAGTTGTTCCAAAAATGTTATTATAGAATATATTTTTTTTCTCATCTAAATTCTCCTTTCTGAAATTTGAAATTGATGGTATGTAAGAAGAAATTTGATACACGAAAAACATCTTAATAAAAAATATAAAATTGTTTGATTCAACTTTTATTTTTATATAAATTGTAAATACATTATTTTTTTTAATAAAATTTTAATATTTTATGCATATTGATTCGCAGATATTTTTTAAAAGATTCACGTCACATTATTTTGACAGAGCGGGTCAATTCGACCACATTTTTCAGGACTAATCAATACATCAACTCGCATTATTAAACCGAACTAACCTAACTCACATTTACGAACGAATAGAGACCAATACGAACTGGCCAATATGGGACCGCATTGTCACCCGTATCATTTTGCTCCCATCTTGGTTTATGGGATTTACCAAATAGACTGCAATTAAATGGGCCAGTAAAAGTCTGAAACTCATAATTAAAAAGCTAAAACCAAACAAAGTTAGAAAATCACACAATTAAAAAGCTAAACCAAACATCGAAGGGACATAGGCCAAGTGGCAAGAAGGAGCCGTTATTAATGTTGTTGTCGTGTTGGTTTCCACAACGCAACGCAGCTCCTGTGCTTGCAAGACAAAGAAAAGATTACCTTTCAAGTACATATTGGATTCTTCTTGTGCCAATGATATTTGTTTTAGAAAGGAAAGCTCAAAATAACAATACAAAAACTACTTTTTGGTATCACTGTGGTGGGTGCAATTAATGCGTGTATCACTAATATAAAACACATAAAACACCTCCTTATGATGTCACTCTGCTTCTGCAACTTGTTCAATTGTTGCTGCAATTTCTTGGTTTTCGGAATTTCTGATTGGGTTATCTATCATCAGAACAACGCTTTTAATTAGGTTCAGATTAAGGACGTAACGATTGAATTGTTCCGTATAAAGCCAAAGCAAGAATGTTAAATTAATTTTACAAAGCCACTCTTTCGAGGCTTTTTTGTAGCCACTAAAATAATCCTTATCCGAAACATCAACGTATGTAGCCATGTCCTTGAGAACCAATGTACCTCCTATTAATAAAACCAAGATAAACTATTTTAATGAACAACTTGGCCCACTCTGCCCAAACCCCAAAGGGATCGTTGCTTTTGTATTTTCTTGCATTGTGTAGTTGCTTTGTACGTACACAAACAATGAATTGTTTATTGTTCTTGAAAATGATTGGCTCATTATACCAAGCCAATGTTCTCTGACAACACACTTTGACAGGGTTCTTCATAAATTGTAAAGCGAGCCAAACAAGCACAGATAATCATTCTTATTCAATATTCCACATATCCCTTTGGTGAACAATCATATACGGTCATTAGAGGTCCTACTTAAATATCTCTTTGTCTTTTCATTTGTTCTCTTAACTAAAGCTCTTTAACTGGTTCAGCTTGCAGACCTTCTTGACATGGAGCCACAGTGTGCAATCAAGAAAGATGCCACGGAAGTAATATATTCTGCCAATCTTTTACAATCTTAGCTATTCTGTCATGCTTTAATTTGTAGTGTTTTTATGGAATCTTTTTTGTGCAGCTAATAGGTAATACCCCAATGGTATATCTGAACAATATAGTGGAGGGGTGTGTAGCTCGCATTGCTGCTAAGTTAGAGTCCATGCAACCCTGCTTCAGTATCAAAGATAGGCATGGCATGACACTATTTTACAAACTACAATTGGAATTTCAGTTTCAGAAATGTTAATTATGATAAACTTTCATTGCACTCAGGACAGCATTTAGCATGATCAAAGATGCTGAGGAGAAAGGCCTCATTACCCCGGGAAAGGTGAGTGAGTCACTGATATATAGAGTTTAGGTATGAATTTGGATCCTATCCTTCCAACTTTCCCACCAACCAACTGCAACATCACAGTAATCAAGTAGTATGGTCTTGGTTCTTGCTGGGGAGGATCCATGTTAAACCTATCTACATGTTTGTTTTTATTCTTGGTGCTGGTGGGTGTTTAAAATTTAAGGTGAAGCTCTCATACACCAAGTTTTTAAAACCAATCAAGTTGTTTCTGACAGAAGTGATCACAGGATATTCCTTGAGAAATTTTTTGTTTTTAGTTACAAAACTATGAGTTAACTAATAAATAAGTTTTACAATATTTATAATTTTTAATAAAATTTAATCAATTTTATAATATTAAATAAATCCAATAGCATTCTTGATCCTACCAAACTCTATTGGAGTGGTCTTTTTTGACTTTTATAATGATGAAATGTAATATCAAGATAAAGACGTTTTAGTTATGTTAAATTATAAATTTATGATATTAACAATGTGCGACTAATTAACTACAAATGGTCTTATTTTACTATTTTTATAAGAAGTCTGTAACGCATTTACTACTTCAAACAATTTTTTAATTACTTATGAAGTAAACAAAATTTAAAAATAAAAAATCTAAATATTTTAACTGTAATAACTAAAATAGAAACCAATCCCAAAAAAACGCTAAATGGTCATATATTATTAGAATGAAATCAATCTTTGTATTACAGATAAATTTCTTGTAAATAAAAAAATTAATGTTATATTATATAATCATCACTTAGAAATAAAGTGCTAAAAAGTGACTGAAGGGGAGAAATGAGTAGCTTCAATGAGAGGTGCGAGAGCCTCGTCTAGGGTTACATATGGCATTTACCTGGGCAATAATCTAATTCAAATTCGGTTCCATTCCATCAAACGCTCTTCAAGTACTTATTTTGATGTTTTATTGCTGAGTGTTTGTTTTTTGTTTTCCTTATTGTGATGGTTGAAAATGAAGAGTGTTCTTGTGGAGGCTACAAGTGGGAACACGGGCATTGGAATGGCATTCGTAGCAACTTTGAAGGGCTACAAGGTAATAGTGGCAATGCCAGCTTCGGTGAGTCTAGAGAGAAAAATTGTGCTTCTAGCCTTCGGAGCAGAGGTGCATCTCACAGACCCTGCCAAAGGAACCGATGAAGTTCTTAGGAAGGCAGAGGAGATAATGAATAGCACCCCCGGCAGTTACATGCTCCGCCAGATTGATAATCCTGCCAATCCAAAAGTACCATCTATTCCATATTCATACCTACATATATTTATATTGTTGATGTTATTATTATTATTATTTGATATGAAGCTCAGTTAAACATCTTAAATGGTGTTTCCCACATAGAAACTCCTATAATAAGTATTGGTGAAATGTTATGATTCAAAAAAATATTTGTTGCTCTTTCAAATTTCGATACTTGCAACACAAATTTAAAAAGGATAATGACAAATAGAGTAATTTTTGAGAAACTCTTTGTTATATTAATAATTATTATAATTATTAAAATAAGGAATAAATTCTTTTAATCAAAATATTTTTTTTAAAAAAAAAATCAGTCATATTTATTCACATAAATTTTAATTATTAATTTATATGATTTATAATGATATATTATATAGATATGCGTGTAGTGTGTTTGATACCTAGATTGTGTATTAATGGTTATTCTGAATTATAGGTTCATTATGAGAGTACTGGACCTGAGATATGGAGAGACTCGGGAGGGAAAGTTGATGCTTTGGTTGCAGGGGTAGGAACAGGGGGTACAATAACGGGTGCTGGCAGATTTCTCAAGGAGAGAAACCCCAATGTCAAGGTGGATTTTTTAACCATTTTACCTTACCCTCCATGATTTCAATCAAATAGGTATTAAGGAACCAAATCTTGCTTTTATGCTAACTTCACGTTTGCATTGCTGTTTTGGTTTTGGTTTTGCTCCCAGTTGTACGGTGTAGAACCAGTTGAAAGTGCAGTCCTTAGTGGGGGACCTCCAGGTAATTTTACCACTATACATTTGGCCTCATTCTTTTTTATCTTTTTATTCAGTCTGTTTATTCTACAAACAAAGCTAGTTATGACATATAATTAAAAGATATGTGGATTTTATTATAATTCTAGGCATTTTTTTTTCATTGATGGTTATAAAAAAATACAAATCATCCAGATATAGTTGAAATAATCTATCAAAACAATGTGTAATATCAAAGACATTTATGTTTCCTAAGATACAATTGATTCAACTCAATCCAATTTACCCAAGCTTGAATTGGGTTCAATAGATTGGCAATCTACTGAGTTAGAAATTAGGCTTTATTAGGCTGAATCATCAAAATTTGTTAGAAAATTAAATAAAAAGGTTAAAAAAACAAATTGGGTTAACCCACCAATAAAAATATATAAAAAAAACTATAATATACATTAAAAATAAAACAAACTCAAATAATGATAACATATAATTTTTCTAATATCTCTATTTGATAATTAAAAAATAGAAAAATAAAATTTCAATCTAATGAGGCAACTACAATTTAAAAGATTTTGTCTTGTCACTCAATCTAACACATTTAGATTAGTCAACTTGTTTTAACACATTGAATTCGACCTGTATTAACATTCATTCCTAAAATATTAAAACTCAAAGCTAGTTCACTAACATAAATAAATCTAGCATTATAAGTCTTTGTGGGTTATAATAAATATAAGATTTCTATTTACTTAAAGAAAAGAAAGTCAATACAATGGATTGACCTAACTTGCCTTCATCTAGCCCAAAAGGCATGTTAGATTTGGTTGAAACCATTTTAAAACTCAATTAAAAAATTTAATCCACCCTATTTAAGAATATTTAATGTATTCTTTTTATCATTATAAATGTTTAAATTATATTCTGGTTTCTCTTATTTTAAGTACTGTTTTCCTCTCCACTCCTCTTCTCTCTGTTCTGCCAGATACTCGGTATTCTGGAGGACGAAAATTGTCTGTATGTGCTGCAAACAGTGTTATTGTACTATATAATTTAGTATTATATACAAATATTTAAGCAGTATGGTTATTTACGGACCCTAACCATATTTGTGCAATGGAGGCCTTGAACCCATAATTTAGCTTAAGGTTGGATTAGAAATTATACAATAGTGTAAAAAACAGTCCTTTGCTGTGCATACAAGGCTTCAAAAACTGACTATTTCGACTTCAATCTAATCTAGCTGCTAAATGTTTGTTATTAATTGACTTGTAAACATTTTCATTCAGATGCATACATCAACTCAGAAATTGTTTTTTCAGCTTTAGTAAGACCTAAAACAACAATATGAGACCGTTTACTGACTTTTCTATAAATCTGTACACATTCAGGTGATCACCTAATCCAAGGGATTGGTAATGGTCTCATTCCGAATGTACTGGATGTTAATCTCTTAGATGAAGTCATCCAGGTAGATCACAACTCCTTTCATTTTGCTGGAGTCTCTCGATCTATCTCTTAGCCAAAGTGTAGCCACTATCTGTTATTTTTGTTTTTGCAGTACTCAAATAATCTTAATATCTAGATTTTATGCAAATATATCTCAGTTACCAATTAATGGCTCAGCAGTATGTTGAAAGTTGAAAGAATACTTCTTAAGTAATTGTAGTGGGTGTGTGGGTGCCTTTTTCAACTATTTCAAATTGTGATTTTTTAGGTTTTAAATTGACTTAAATTCCCAGTAATTTTAAAACGGCTGGTATTATTTTTTTGAGTATAGTTTCTTGTCTTCCGGGATATATGATCATGTATAGGAATAAAAAGAAAGTGTTACTTTTTTTTGTTACTTTTGTCTCATAATCTTAACCAAAAAGGGCAAGATCCAAGTCAAAGCAATATGAGCCATTTTTAATAATTTTTCTTTTAATTTTTATACTAAAATGCTCTTCAATCTGCTAGTTATATAATGATTGTACTGAGCTTACTAGACCTCGTCCATACTATCCCAATCTCTCACCTCTAATCTGGTCCCGGTCATTTCAAAGTGAGACATACTTACTCTGGAGCTATGATTCAGAAAACATGTTTATATTTTATAAGAACAATTGATATGCGTGAAAAAACAGAAGAACTATCACTGAATTGCTAGCAAAAAAATCCTCTCTGCCTTGTGCATTTACAAGCGAAAGAATCACAAAACAGGGCTTTAAAAGCAAACTTGGATCTTGCCTTTTTTATACAAATGTTGGGCTTACTATACAAACTTTCCTATTGTAGATTAAGACAATGCTATACGATTAGTATAAGCACGTTACATACGTAATGTTTGCTTAGTTAGCTGCTATTATAATGCATTCTGTCAAGACTAACAAGGTCTGTAAACTGCAGATATCAAGTGAAGAAGCAATAGAAACTGCCAAGCTGCTTGCATTAAAAGAAGGTTTGTTGGTATGACAATGATAATTTGTGGCTCTTATTGAATTCACAGTAGTTTCTATATGGATATTCCTGTAAAATGCGAACTCTATACTTCTCTAATTCCAATTATTCAGATTATTAGTTTTCATGCTGATGATATTATTACTTCTTTTGCAGATGGGAATTTCATCAGGTGCCGCAGCAGCCGCTGCCATAAAATTGGGGAAGAGACCAGAAAATGCCGGAAAACTCATCGTTGTGAGTTTTTAATCTTTGACAAGTTGATTTATTTAACAGGAATTATGAGATTATTATACTCTAAAAAAAATCCTCTAAACACGGATCGGTAATGAAAGATGTCTGAAGAAACATAATAGAAGAGAGGTGATGAGGAATGAGAGGGCTCTTAACCATGAGAAAAGTATGTAAAGAAATTTGGTTGAGGTTTACGGGAATGTGCCAACTCTGAAGAGCATTTGCACTTCAGATAATTAGGGGTGAATCATGAATGAATTGATTTCATTGCATTAACACTGAAAATTTGTTCGAGATATATAAGGAAGAATATTTTTTAGAACTCGGAAAAAAGAATGTCCTAATCGATAATGATAAAGGAGGGTATTGTTGGTCGTCATGTAATCGTATACGAAGGAGTGAGAAAGGAAAAGGCTCCTCCTTTTGGGCAGATTTCGATATTCTAGTAAAATAAATTCGTTACATTCTCAAACATATCCAGTTGTCCTCCTCAAATTCATCTCCTGAAAAACAAGAATTGTTGTGTAAAACGAGATTACGTGACGAATCTTGAGTAAGTTTCTGTATAAAGATTTTGGTGGATAATTTTGGAACATGAAGAACTTCTTCAAGATTATTGATGGAATTATCTGAATACTTCTCTGACCTGCTGCAGTTATAAAAGTTTCATCTGTTATGTCAATTTTCTTATTGATGGGGTATAGGGTATAGGCGGAGAAGTTTTTAGTTAAGGTTGTCAGTCACTCTAAAGTCTAGGATCCAATAATGTTAAGGGGTGTGTCTGATACATTTAATCCAGAAGGAAATGAAAACTTAGTTGAGTATGCCAAAGAATACATATACGTAGGTTTCTCTAGTTTTTTTAGGAGGACTCTAATCTTTTTCTACTAGTCTACTTCCTCTTAGTTGAGAAGGACAAATTTGTTCTCTTCTCCTGTTTTAGAAACATAGGTCTGTTTTCCCAATCTTGGAAGGCAACTTTTATGTCCCCATTCTTGATCTCAACATGGAGGCTTTCCAATAAAGTCTGTGCCACTTCTGCCAAGTATAGCAAGGCTTATTGCGGTAGGTACAAGTACAACATGGACAATCACCCTTCTTGTCCACATTTGTCAATCTTCCGTCTTCTATTTCATGACCATGACAAAAGTCTAATTTCCTATGGTCAAATACCATAGCTAAGGTTTTCAGTTCAGTGTTGGAAAATCTAACACTTGACTCCTACTCTCTTCACTTAGTACAACAGCCACTGCTTCATTAAAGGTTTTTCGTTTCCCTAATATTTGGATCCTGACTCAAATTCAGGATTCAAGCCAACGAGGTGTTCATTGACTCTGTGTAGCCTAATAAAACTTCTTGAGAACTGCTGCATCATTAGAACATTTGGTCTTTATTGGTGGAATTTCTATCCATACTGTTAAAGATGGTACATTGATAAGGTTAATTTAAAATACATAAGTGAAAATAATTTTCTATCTTTTAAGTTAGTTTTGTAAAAGTAAATTAGATTTAAACTCACTTTTTAATACATACTAACTTTAAAAAGCTGGTTAATTTATTCGGGTAATCCCCTGCTTTGCTGCCAAAATCTTTACCTTTACTTATGGAAGTGACGCAGCGTTGTAGAATTTCAGGGATTTTGCGGTCTGTGTCATGATCATTGAGTCTTCCTCGTCCCATGTGGTAAACTTAGGAGCCTTGTTTTTCCTCTGTTTGGTGATTCAACTTTTGCTTTCCTTTCAGCACTGTGGTCCACTTCAGATAACTGTTTCCATTCAAGTTATATTGAATGAATGTTATGTAGTTGGCCAGGTTGTTGGGTTCAGTCATCTCTGTTTCAGGAATGGGTATGATTCACAAATTCTTCTCCTCTTTACATTATAGGGACAGAAATGCAAGATAAACACAAGAAAACTGAGCTATGCAAACAAAGGACTGTGAATTAAAAGACAAACACTAGAAAAAAAAAAAGACTCTTCAAACAGGTAGAGAAAAACCAGAATACCAAAGAATTATGCAATTCAAGGTACAAAGCGATGAAGGCTGCTGCTATTCTAGGGCTACAATCTGGCAAATAGAACCTCCAAAATCGGGAAGCTCTGACACCTTCTGGAAAATAAAGGTTCAATGAATTGATTTCATTGCATAACACTGAATAATCCCTTAATTCATGAGATTTCCCTGATTCCTAGTCATGCAAATCTGTATAGATTACAAAATATTACAGAAATTTCTTAAAATACCACACGATTTCCCACATGCACCGAAGAGAAAGGGGAGGTCATGGTTTATAGCCTGTAGTTTGGACGATAATCAAGCTAATTTATTGAAACGATCGATCAAGATAAGGGATGTGAAGATTAATCTTACGAAAATACTGTCACTGAATATTTGAAACTGTGTGAATTTGTGATTATTCTTCCTTGTGGTACAAGAGATTTTTGCTTATGCTAAATAATGTCATTTGACATTTGCTCCCGTTGCTGTGCAGGTGGTATTTCCTAGTTATGGAGAGCGTTATTTATCATCACCATTGTTCGAATCCATTAGGCATGAAGCTGAACAAATGACATTCCATTAAGATAGTCCTATGTAATTCTGCTCTCTGAATTTTACGGTATCAGAGTTTTTCTTTTGTCTAATGATCCTTTGTTCAGGAGGATCCACTTGTTTGACTTCAATAATGCACAAGAATTTTGCATAGAAATCTCCGTGTGTAACTTAACGCTTTTAAAAGGGATAAAAAAAATTAACAAATGTTTAACGAATTGAGATATTTTTAAAAAAGGCTCGTTTTGAAAAATGAAGAGTCGTTTATAATATAAAAGAAATCATTTATAATATAAAGTGAAAAGAATATTTATTCTTTTAAAAAATTAAATAGACACGTTAAATTTTAGTTTATCCTAATAATATGCATTTTCTTTCTAGAGTGATTTATACGCTTTAACTTCTTTACTAGCAAACACTATAAACTTATTCTAATTGATTTTAAAATTACACTTATTTTACAAATAAAATCCTTAATTTGTTTTTATCTTAAATAATCCTTTTATAAAAAATTGGAGTTAAACTCTTTATTATTAACTTATTCTAAACCATAGTTGTTTATGAATTTTGTTTTTATAAATCACTTTCCCTAGAAACATAGTAAAAAATAGAACTAAGTACAAAGGAAGCATTTATAGAAGCTACTCTTGAAAGAAAAAAAGACTAAAAAACCCTAAAATCATTTCACCGAAGGGGATAAATAGAAATAACTAACCAGAGAGAGAGAAAACACTATAACAAAAAGATTGAGGAAATTTTATCTATTTATATTTATTTGTCGGAAGAAGATACTCCTATGGTGTAGGAAGAAAGAGTTTTTGTTAAAACAGAGAAAAAAAATACCTTTTATTAACTAGATTTAGGCTTTTTCTTTTTCAGTGTCTTCATGCATCTTTTTAAGGTGCTGGGAAAATCAAAACTGTCAAAGAGTTAGATTTTTGGATGGTACAATTTGAAAACACATTTTAATTATACAATTTAAAATATTTTTTTATATGGAAACATATTTCAAATTACATAATAAAAATACATTTCAAATTACGTAATATAAAAATATATTTCAAATTATATTCCATAAAATATTTATAGATTACATAATCTAAAATACATTTTAAATTACATAATACATAATATAATTTTAAATACATAATATAATTTTAAATTCATAAATATATTTTTGATTATATAGTCCATAATATATTTTCAGATCATGCAATATGAATTATATTTCTAAAATAAATTTTGCACAATTTATAATACATTTTATAGATTATGTAATCTATAGCGTATTTCACATTGTGAAAAATGTAATATGTTTTTCAGTTGTAAAATGTAGAATGTTTCCAATCCATGCACAATTTGAACTTCTCTTACACTAATGGAGATGTAGGAGGAAACTAAGGGATGTTGAAAGAAAGAGCCCCATGTTTATTAATGGGTAACGGACTTCGAACATGAATTATCTTAAAGTTTCAGCAATTTCTTTTAACATTCTCATATTTTTGTTTCCACCTTCATAGGTGTGTGAAAAGTCTAAATTGTCCACAGATCCCTATACATTTTAAATAGCATAATCTAGAAATTTATCGTATAATTTAAAATTCAAAATTGTATTATGGATTACATAATCAAAAAATATATTATGTTACATAATCTGAAAATGTATTTTAGATTCAAAACAATGTTATGAATTGTACAATTTAAAATGCATTTCTACCACCTCTTTGTCGTCGTCGCTACCATTATCCTTGTGTTATGTCATGGATAAACTCAAGAAAGAAAGTATTTTGGACTGTATAATTCAAAAATCATTTTTTACATATGAAGTTTCAGATTATGTAATTCAGAAAAGACTTATGAATTGTGCGGTCTAAAAGATTTTGTTTTATATAAAAAATGACTTTTATATTGCACAATCTGAAAGTTAAAAAACTTTCGGATTGTATTTGACTTTTAGATTGTACATTTTGAAAGTTTTTTTTAATGTAAAAAATATTTTTTAATTGTGCAATCTAGAGTAAAAAATGATGTTCAACAAATATTCTATGATCTAAAGTAAAAAAAGATTTCATATTAGACAACCTAGAAGTAAAAATTGATTTATGAATTGCACAATCAAGAAGTGATTTTTAAGGATAATATAGTTATAAAGGTGCAGAAAAAAATATTGGGGTACAAAAAGAACCCCCTAAAGAAACCATGGGGGTGGATTTAGAAATAGCCCAAAAGTTTATTGTCTTGCATCGATCCATGTCCTTCACACGTGTGACTTGCTGCGTAGCTGATCTATGCCTCCCTCCCGGGCTCAAGATCTACGAGCACCACCTCCGTTCCCGTATGGTGAAACTTCATAACAACAGATTACAGTGACAAGAGTCTTCACTCCATCGACGAACATCCGAGATGGCTTTCATGGCGGTCTTGGAGTCCGACCTCCGCGCTCTCTCCGCCGAAGCCCGCCGTCGTTATCCCGCTGTCAAAGACGGCGCAGAACACGCCATCCTCAAGGTTACTATTCGCTGCTTATGTTTTCGTTTCGCATTAGTGATTTTGAATTACATTTGGTTTGAGCTCTTTGTGACCTCCGAAACTCTGCTGCATTGCGATTCGATTTTACAAATAGGAAGGTTGTGCTGTGCGGTGGTGTTTCGTTGTTTTAGGAGCTGATTTTAAAGGAAGAAAACGTGACTGTATGGATTTCAATTTTAAACTTCCATTTGTCGGCTAGTAGATCATCACAATTATTGAAATGGATTGACTGGATTGAATTATTGGATTCTGTTTGAAGTAACCTCAATGTTTTTTTTTTTATAAATTTTTTAATGCTGCTAGAATCAATATTTAAGAAGCTTTAGCTGCGGAAAGTTCTTTGACAATGTTCCGAATTGTCTCTGTTAGATGTAGAAGTGTAATAATACTGATAATAAGCAATTTCCGAAGGAGACTTGTATGGGCGTTTTGTTCAATTTATCTTCTGATAAAAAAATGGCAATTATATGAAGTCTTTACATTTCTTATTATTCACCTGCAGCTTCGTACTTTGTCAAGTCCTAGTGAAATTGCACATAATGAAGATATATTACGCATATTTTTGATGGCGTGTGAGGTCCGAACAGTCAAGCTCAGCATTATTGGACTTTCGTGTCTGCAGAAACTGATATCCCATGATGCTGTTTCTCCATCCGCCCTGAGCGAGATTTTATCTACCCTGAAAGATGTAAGTTTATTTAGATAACCAGGTGAATCATATGATGGTTTAAAAATATTTATCTGGTCCTTACTTTTGACTCTACTCTTTGGAAATATTCGACTGTATCACAATGTCTGTTTTGCGTGGCCTTGCTATGTTTGGATATGGTGATTTTCAATTCTTGTTATTTATTTAAATTTTATGTTTAGGTTTAATTTTGTAGATTTATGTCAGACCTGGTACATTATACTTTAGTTCATTCTAGTGCAAAGGCTAAGTCATGCATCAATAACCTGCCTATAATTACCCTGGCCTGTGCAGCATGCTGAAATGGCGGATGAGGGTGTTCAGCTCAAGACCCTTCAAACAACATCAATAATATTTCAATCACGATTGCACCCTGAAAATGAGGTAAGTTTCAACTACATGAACTACTATATATAATATTATTTGCTGAATATAAACTATATTATAGCTGGACCCCGAAATTGAATGGTAAGCTGACTGTACTCTGTTAAATATAATATATAATGTATTGATTTTATTCAACAAAAGATGTAATTGACCTAAATAAGGATTATATAGTGTGACATGGACCGTACCAGTTAATACATTCACATTGGATGATTTCCTTGTTGGAGGTTTGAACCTTGTCCTATTTTTTGACTATTAAGAACATGTTGGGATTATGGAGTTAAAGCTGCTTAGCTACTAGTCTCATCAGAAATATATAATAAGTTATAAGTCAATACAGCAACAACATTGGCTTGTTACACTAGGTTAGATTGGCTACATGGCTCAATGAATGTTGTAGAGCAAGATATTTGTTTTAAATACTTGAATAAATAAAATGGAAGAAAAATAGTGTATTCAACCTGCACGGTTGTGCTTTTTATTGATGCATATATAGGAGTTACAAAATAAGACAAGGCACTTACCTTAAACCCTAACCCAAAAGTTGGGTACATACAAAAGAAATAATAATAAAATAACATTACATTTTAAAATCCCCCCTTAAGCTAGAGCATATAGGTCATATGTAGGTCATATGTACCAAACTTGGAATAGATAAATTGAATCCTAGGTTCATTTAGAGATTTAGTTAGAATGTCTGCAAGTGGATCATTGGAATTGGCAAACCTAGTAATAAAATCTTTGGACTTTTCTCTAACAAAATGACAATCAATCTCCTTATGTTTAGTTCTCTCATGAAACATTGGATTGGAGGTAGTCTTCTCATTTCCACGTAATTTCAACTCTCGAAGGAGTTGTTTAATCCACACAAGTTCACATGTAGTTAGGGCACCATTGATCTATATTCAACTTCTACACCAGATCGGTCAACAACACTTTGTTTCTTACTTTTCCCTAATAAAAGATTTCCTCCAAGGAATACATAGTATCCTATGGTAGATCTCCTCTCAATGGAACAACGAGTCCAATTCACATCATAATACCCTAAGACTTGAGTATTTCCCTTGTTCTCATACAACAATCCTTGTCTTGGAGTCCCTTGTACATGTCTGAGAATGTGAATCACAATGGTGAGGGTTTTGCGTTAATTGACTCAACTCCCATTGGATAAGAAATATTAGGTCTTGTTATAGTGAGATAAATGAGTATTCTCACCAACCTCCTATATCACTTTGGGTTTGAGAAAATTTCACCTTGGTCTCTCATTAATTTCTGATTTGAGTTCATAGAACTATCAATTGGCTTGCAATATGTTAGGCCTATCTCCTCCAAAATCAGACAATATTGTCAGGAATATTAATGATGAACAAGGAGAAACAAAAGAGGAATACGAAGGAGACAAACGATAGTAACTTAAAATATTATAAACAAGATATGGATGACGAATATATCGAATACCTTTTCTAAGGGAAATAGGCGAAGCATGATTAGAGTCAAGAGAAGGTGAGTAGGATGAAAAGTACATGGTATTTGAATCTAGTGGTGGAGGATCTCAATCATGAGGATCTTCAAGCAAGGATGAAAGAGTTATTTGTGCACAACTGGTATATAAGAAAAGGTGGTGGAACAATGTCATCTGCGCTGAGTTTGAGTTTGAGAGGAAGCAAGAGTAGTTACTGGATCATAGGAGGGAACATTAGTATTTAACATTAGAAAGCATGCAATTTCAAAAAGATGTCTATTATTCATTGTTGCTATACCATTTTGTTATGGAGTGTGAGAACATGTGATTTTTAATAACATTAACTTCTTCTACTGCAGTCTTGACCTTTGCGATATGTGAGACCATATGATAGTTGGTTTGTTTGCGAGAAGTTACCCGTTCAGTTCCATCTAAAAGACGCTGAATATCACTAGTAAAAATGTTTTGTGCATTCTTCCTAAAAGAGAAACATGTTTTGAAAGATATGAGTATCTCTAAAACATTAGGCTCAACTAACTGCAATAAAACAACACATAGTTGGAAGTCAATCTTTTGCCACTAAGATTTGTTTGGATCAGGAATAGATCAAACTTCAGTTTCTAATGGTCATGATATGCTTGACCAAGGAACCTGTTGGGAAGCCCCACGTCACTTGCCTCAAGTCTTGGAGTGCAACTTATATGTCTGTTGGACAACTTCATTGAATGCCAATTGGCTCTAAGTGGAAATCTAATATGGTATCAAAGCCTATAGCTCATCTTGGTAGTCACTTGGTTTTCAAAGCTCGTTTGGTTCGATATACATTTGTGGAGTGGTAGTGTTAGGCAGTCCCACGTCACCTGCCTCAAGTCTTGGAGTGCAACTTATATATTTGTTGGGTAACTTTAATGCCAATTGGTTTTAAGTTAAAATCTAGCTGAACCATAACTCCATGGAGGCAGACCAAGACATATAATATTTCCAATTCCAACTAAGTCTTGCACTTGTAATGGTAGGAGTAGTGGAAAGTAAAGGAGAAAAAACTATTGAAGTCATCAAGAACAACAACTAGACCTAAGAAGAGAGAAGAGGAACCTTAAGACTGTGAGAGGGAGAACATGTCCAACACCAAAGTACGTTGGAAGAATGAAATGAGGTCGGAAATAGAGACTGAAGAGGTTGACAATATAGACAAAGGTGTCGCTAAGTGATTTTGAAATGGGAAGGTAGTGTGTGGAGGACACATGTTGGAGATTTGACGCATGTAGATTGGCGTATGATGATGCATGGATGATCGGTTGGTCACACGACCATTTGGGTTGGGTTGCGCTCATCGAGGCGTACCTAACCTTGACTTCTTGCAATAGAACAGTGCATGACAACGGCTGGTGGTGGCGGCAATGTCGTGAAAGGCCATTGATGATGGAGTACATTGCTGAAGACAATGAAGGAAAAGACAAAGCAGGATCATGCTTGCCTTGATACCAACTTGAATTAATAAGATGGAAGAAAAATAGCGTATTCAACCTACACTGTTGTGGTTTTTATTGATGTATAGATAGGACTTATTAAATAAGGCAAGGCACTTTAAACCCTAATCCTAAAGTTGCGTACTTATAAAAGAAATAGGAATAAAATAACATTACATTTTAACATAAATATAAGGATTATTCTTTCTAAGCTCAAATTACATCATCAATGTTTTTTTTTTCTTCTTTTCTGTAAAGAAGATTCAATTAGAGAGCGATAGAGTTCTTGTGTCCATCAACACCAAAAGGCAGAGAGCAAAAGGAGAAAGGAAATAAACACATACATATACTGGTGTGAGCATCCTGATCCCTTTGTAAAAGAGGTTATTGTGTTAGAACACCCTTCCCCAAAAGAAACTGTTTGCTTTCATCCGTAAGGACTAAGGAGGTTAAACACAGGAATTTATTTTACGTGATATAATTGATGGAAACATTATTCATAAAATTATAACACTACTTCTAAAAACACCAACTACCAATAAAAAATACATAGTTGCTATAAAGTCTCTTTAGTCCTTGTCAGTAAGTCTTCTATGGTATCCCAAAGCTTCCAGAATTCAGAAACAGCTAAGAGTTCACAAGCCAATTCATGTTAAAATAAGTAGTTACTTGCTTTATACAAATGTTGGGAGTATGCTTACATTTGATGGATCGTTAGTGTTACATCTAGTAATATTGTTAGACAACAAATTTAGCCTTGGAGGGGGGACCTTCACCTTAAAAGAACTAAATTAACGCATTAACCATTATGACTAAATATTTTTCTAAAATGTTCCTTGGAATGAACCGGAAGATTCTCTCTTGAATGTGTTGAAAAATTGTCATATGCCTCTCAAAATATAATTCTAATATACTATACCGTTATTTATAGCGGCCATAGCAATTAGGGCAGCTTCTAGAGTCTGTATGCCACTCAAAAGCGACATTTTAGCAGTGGAAATTGTGTATCAAATTCCTTTACCAATCTCAAGGACAAATCCTTAGCTATAATCTGATGGACTGGACCATAAGATAATAAAACAGATTAATTGCCGAAATGGACCAATATTAGTGGTAGGTTGAATGTTAATTCATTGTTCTTTTTGTGTGTGTGTTGATTCTGTTATGCTTCTGTAAAAGGAAAACAAAGTATGATGGTATAGGCATCATTATCAAATGATGGATCATTTGATTTTAGGGTTAAATTTTTTATGCACCTGGCTTTTTTGAGAACTGGGAGTTGGACAAATTACATGGTGCAGCATCTTGCCAAATGGCCCCAATTATTATGTGATTACTCATAAATAAAATTGTAAAGAAGAGGATATAGGAGGCTGGTTTCATCATATTATGCTGTCCTAGTGTTGTTCAACTTCAATTTTTTTTATCCAAAAGATAAATAGACTAGACCTTTGAGTATGTGTCTGACTTGTTATAAGTTATTGTTAAACTCTAGGGAAGAGAGAAAACATTGAGCTGAAACTTTGTGTTTCCGAGACAACACATGTGCTTTGTTTATATTGGGAAAAAGGAATCAATGCAATAAATAGATGAGATTTGATATTCTCTAATAACAAAGATATCATATGGGAATAAATTAAAGCGTTCCTAATAATACATCTATAATTTAGATATTCCTGATTATAGAGGATCAACTTCTTATTTCTATAATTATAACAATATTCCTAATTATATAGGATGCATTCCTCATTTCCATAATTATAACAGTTACAATTGTATCTTGTTAATTTCAGGATACCATGTCTCAAGCTCTTGGTATCTGTCTCAGGCTTCTTGAAAACACCCGATCTTCTGATAGTGTGCGGAAGTATGACCTCCCTCTCTCTATGTGTGTATTTATGTATATAGATAGATATCTATGCGTAATAAGTTGTGATTCTGTTGGAAATAGTAGTATTTAATGTTTATTATCTCTCCAAGTAGTTCAGTTAATATTAGCATAGTTAAATGTACCTTAGGATGTCGTGATGTTTTAATTCTCTTGAAACTAATAGTGGTTATTCATTATCTTTGTAATCATTCTTGTTATAAATAAATCAATCTGCTGAGTGGTAAAAGTACTAAAGCACATTCAGCAAATTTCTTCTCACATTTTCTCACAGATTTATTTAACTTCTCTCTGTGGTAACCTTTTGTCCACATTAATATTATATCCATCATTAGTTGCTTATGCTTTTATGTGTTGTATATATTTATCCTTTTTATCTGCATGTGTTCTTGTGTATATCTTTTGCAGTACTGCAGCAGCTACCTTCAGGCAAGCAGTGGCCCTGATTTTTGACCGTGTAGTTTCAGCTGAGTCTCTTCCAGCTGGCAAATTTGGTTTTGGAGGTCAGCTCCCTAGGACAACTTCGGTTACTGGTGATGTTAACCGTAGCATCAATTTGTCCAAGTATGTTCTCCCCCTTGTTATTAGAGACTTGCTTATTAATGCTGTTGTCTCAAGTAGACCCATTCTTCTCAGAATTTGAACTTATGGTTACGATCATTAGATCATGCTGTTTACAATTCCAGTGAGATCACTTGTTAATGGTGTTTATAATCATGCACAGCTCATTAGATCATGAAATTGTTTCTGGGAGACCTCCTGTGATGAGGGAGAATTTAACTGAAACTGGAAAACTTGGGCTGCGCTTGCTTGAAGATCTGACATCTCTTGCCGCAGGTGGATCTGTATGTGCTTATTTGGAACCATTTTTTCTCTTCATGTAGCATTAGATACATTTTGTTGGAATTTTGTCTTAGTACCTAGAAACCTGTTAGGTGCTCTTGTTGTTTATTCACAATGCTAATAGTGATTCTGATATTCATTAAATGCCATTTCTTCCTGGATGACATTAACCTCCATCTATTATTCTACAGGCAAATTGGTTACGTGTCAATATTCTTCAGAGGACATTTGCACTTGATATTCTTGAGTAAGAAATATTTTTGCAATGTGTGGTTAACTGGTTAATGTCATTTTGCAGATTATTTGCAATCAGATATTTGATTGAGATGCCTGGAATTGATGATTTCTTCTGTTGTTATCTTAAGCTAAAATACCATTTAAGTGAAGAACATTCACACACACACACACACACATATATATTTATATTCTTCAAATTAGATCATCCTAAGGCCTCAACAGTAATGTTAATTCAATTTAGTTGTTCTACTGAAACATGAGTTTGCAGTGCTTTTCCATCCTCACTATAATATTCCAAACATGTTTTACAGGTTCATTTTGTCGAATTATGTTGCTGTCTTCAGAACCTTGTTACCCTATGAACAGGTGATTCTGAATGCTGTTACTGCTATTTACTTGAATTCTACCATACTGACATATCTTTTGTTCTTTTATCTTAAATGTATTTGTTCATAATTTTTCAGGCTTTACGACGACAGATTTGTTCACTTCTTATGACTTCACTTCGTACCAATGCTGAGGTAATTAGTGCCCTGAAACATTTAGTATAGTGATTTTGTCTAACTATTGTGATTCTTTCTCCCTGTTTTTGAAGTGTAAATCATAATTTTCATAATTCTTTAATGTGTTAATTAGCTTGAAGGAGAAACTGGTGAACCTACGTTTCGTCGTTTGGTCTTGCGTTCAGTTGCTCATATTATAAGACTTTACAGTTCTTCCCTTATAACTGAATGTGAGGTTAGTTTCTTATTTCTTTTTCCATCTAGCCACTCAGCTCAAATAATTTAAGCTAAGGAAATGGATAGTGCAGATTTCCATTTCGGGTTGAGTGAGAGGGATAGATTTTGTAATTGTATGATGTAATGCACAATAAGCATAATGCTTGTGAAGAGTTTCTTCTCAACTGAGAGCTAATTCTTTGTTAGTAATCTAAGATACCTACCTTATATTTTGCTGTCCTTTGGTGTCGGTTCTTTTATACACTTTGTCACATCTTAACAAAATTGACAGATGCTGACTTTTTCTTTTAATTATCAGGTTTTTCTCAGTATGTTGCTGAAGGTTACTTTTCTTGATTTGCCTTTATGGCATCGCATTCTTGTTCTTGAGATTTTAAGGGTAATGTAGCTCTGTTGTATTATTCTTTTTAATTTTCTTTTGTAAGGTTTTTTTTTATCTAATCAGTAAGTCCTTAACCTAACAACCAGACATGGTGGTTTCTAGGGGTTTTGTGTTGAGGCACGGACATTGCGGATTCTTTTCCAAAATTTTGATTTGTAAGTTTAATTTTCTTTTATGAGTTTAATGATATTGTGCATAATTCTAGGAGACATTGGTATGCCTTGTAACTATTGCTATGTAAGTCAACTTTTTTTTTCTCAATTTATTGATACTGTACTTAATAATTCTAGTTCTTCCCAACTAGTATGCGTGTTTTATGAGTATTGCCAATATAGCTTATATTTTATTGCTTATTGGCCCCAGTAAAGTTTTTAAAGAATTAGATGTATATAGAAGTGATGGGACATAGGGACTGATGGCAACTGCGAATCAGGCAAGATGGATGAAATGGAGGATTGCTTTGGGTGTGATATGCGATACAAAAGTAACCATTTTGAAAAATTTACTGTACATTATATAAAAGTGCTATGATATATGGGACAAAATTTTGGCTGTGCAACTATAAGATCTGCAATACTATATCGGACAATGTTGGGAGATAAAGAGCCAACAAAAAAGCAAGCTTAATGTCAGAGAAATGAGAATGTTACGATGGGTATGGAATACTATCATTAGATAAGATAGAGTATCATGTTACATGGTTTTGAGCATGTGTATAGAGGACATGTAGATATATTAATAAGGCGGGTTGACTGGATGATAGATAATCCTATGGTTAGAGTTAGAGGAAGATTGGAAAGAATATAACTGAACAGCAGACAATTATAGGTCAACATCAAAATTGAGAGATTAAGAGGTAAAAGTCTCTCTTTGCACTTGATATAGGATGAAAAATGAGGTACAATATGTTTTTGGTCCTGCAAAATATTTCATATAGTTGGTTTTAGTCCCTTAAAAAATTCAATGTCTTCTTTTGTCCTTATGTTTACTTTAAGTAATGTGGGGACTAAAAATAAGGGTTTTTGGATAAGTGTAGGGACTAAAAACATATTAAATTTATACAGGGACTAAAAACATATTAAATTTATACAGGGACTAAAACATTTTGAAACATTTTAAGGCACCTAAAATATAGTTTACCCTTTATTATGGTGGTGTGATCTGTATAGCCAACCCCACCCAGCGTAAATGCTTTTAGCTGTTGTAGATTTATATTGAATTGGGTTGGAGATTCTTTAGAAGATATACAATACAACTTTGCCCATCTTGATTATGTAAAAACTGATCAAGCATTTCTCAAAGGGTGTAATAAATAACATTGTTTTTTTTTTTTGCATTCTTGGCTGCGCATACGTTTTGCAAACCATATTTAAGGTATGCACAACACAAGGAGTCCAGAAGATAGAAGGAATCTCAGCCTCAATCAGCAAACATGCTGCCAACATATTATCAGTGGCAATTTGTACCACAATTGAGGGTCCAACCTCCCTAATTATATCCCTTATTTGTTTAGCTGTGAAATCCTTGTCTTTTGTACTATTAGTACAATCTTATGCCTTTAAACACATTGGTCCACTTTGTGACAGCCACGAAATTGATAAGGTCCTCTTTGAGGATCACTCATCCCATTACTAACAGTGCTCACACCTTTTTGACTCCATGTATTTTTTATTGGCTGAAGTAGGTCCTCTTCATGTATTCTTTCATCTGTAGTAAGGTTGTTCTCAACTTATTGTAACCTGGAGGTTGATACCCACATATATAATTATTGGCAGCATAAGAAAATACCTTTCTATAATGAGAACTCCCCCAAAGATTAAAATATTCTAGCTATTTCATAATCAAGAGTCTCTCTAACTTGCATATTGAAGGAACCCTCTACAGTCTTTTTATTTTTTGGATCATGATTAATGTTTGCTCTTGATTTTCATTGGACAGAGGTAAATAGACAAACTTTGTCTTTGCCTTCTCTATTCTCAATGTAGCTTCATTGTCAATCCTTTTAAGCTCTGCAAGTCTTGAAGGAGTTACATATTGATAAACTCTAATTTCTTTTCATGTAAACTTTTTAGTAAGTGTGCCCTCACTCTTGTGCAAGGTTATCAAACCCTAGAGTTAACCCTTAAACCCTTACGAGTTTAAGGGTCTACTGAGGGCTGACGAGTCAACTCGGGAGCAAACTCGTTTTTGAGTAGACTCGGAGTAGACTCGGTCAAACTCGGTGAACTCGCGAGTTCGAGGCCGAGTCACCGAGTTTAGAAAAAAAGACACAAAACGGTGTGTTTCATTGACAGTAGGTTAGATTTTAGGGTTTCTTGGGTTCCATACCTCACGTTCATGGTGCATCTTCCTCACTGTTGTCGTCACCACTGCGCCGCTCGCCTCGCACTGCGCCGCGCAGCGTCGTCGCACCGCGCATCATCGTTGCACCGTGCATTGTAGTCGCAACGCGCATCCTAGTCGTCGCACTACGCCGCGCATCCTCGTCGCCGCTCGTGAAGCACCTCTGTGGTCTGCGCTGTTGCTGTTTTAGGTTGGGGCTTTTTAAATTGGGTTTAGGGTTAGGGATTTTTAAATTAGGTTGGGGCTTTTAAAATTGGATTGGGGCTTTTTAGGTAATTGGGTTTAGGGTTATTTTAGGGCCTAAGATTTGGGAATTTTTGGACAAATTGGGAATTTTTGGGTAGATTAGGATTTTTGGCAAATTAGGGATTTTTGGACAGATTGAGTTTTTGTGCTCTTTTAGTTAGTTTGGTGTATGAACTTGTTTATTTCAATATTATGAAAAAATTATCATGAATTATTATTATTTTTTTTAATTTTTATATGTGAAGTAGACTCTTACGAGTCTACGAGTCGGGTTTACGAGTCGGTTTTACAGGCCTCTCACGAGTTTGAGTAGACTCTCGAGTCTGATAACCTTGCTCTTGTGTAAGATCCATTAAAAATTACTTCACAAATATTGCATTGAAGTTCAAAATTTCCTCCGTCAGCATCTAAACCTTTTATCTTTGTAGCATAATTCCATGAAGGTTTGGTGTCATCATGTTGTTCTTTAGCTTGATTAGAATTACTCATCCCTACAATAATTTCATATGAATTTAATTTAGAACCTAATTTAAATTCTGAAAAAATCAATCAATTTCTCAAAATTGAAAATAGGATAAAAATAAAGAATCATAACCCTTAAAATATTGACAAAGTAATCAATTGCTATTTTATTTTGCGTTTAACTTTTTGGGGAAAATTGGGCCATGTTTGCGTTTAACTTCTATCTTGAATGATATGTAGTATTTATTTCTAATTTAGAAATTATATTTAATTTTTTCAATCATGGGAAACAGCATTAGAACTAATAAATGATAACAAAGGTGTGTTAATGGCCAAGGAAAAATAATGTATGAGAACCCACATAATGACCAAAGAAATTGTGCATTAAAAACTTGAAGTTATGCAGCAATAGAGAGAGAAAGCATTGTTTGAAAAGAAAACCGTGAACTAAGACATGATTATGGTAAAACATGGCCCAAGTTCAATACTATATTTCAGTAGTAATCAATAGCATGGGCATCAATAAATATTAGTTGTGCTTTCTTAGATGAGTTGTCCTAGCCACTTGGTCCAATGCAAATGTTTTAAAGTTTAGTACTATATCCAAACCCTTTTAAATATTAATTGGGCATTGATGAAGCCATGTTTACCACATTTATAATGACAGGGTTTGACAAATTTTTGTGTAATAAATATATATGAATTACTAGAAAATGACCTAAGTTCAATGTTATGTATTCGTTGTTGCTATCCATTGGCATCACAGGCACCCCAAGAATACAAATGTTGTGGAGGGAATGGTCAAAGCACTTGCTAGGGTTGTTTCAAATGTACAGGTTTGATTTTAACTGCATATGCTTTTATTTATTTCTGACTTTTGAGTAAGGTTTATAGTCATGGTATAACTATTTTGCTTTTATATTGTCACCTTCAATTAACTTTAATTAATACATGTTTTCATCTAGCTCTTACCATTAATATATTTGGTGTGGTGTCTCATTCTTTTTTCTATATTTGAAAATAAATTTTATGGTTAGAAGAAACTTTAAATGATTCTGTAGGTTCAAGAATCAAGTGAGGAGAGCTTGGCTGCTGTTGCTGGAATGTTTAGTAGCAAAGCCAAAGGTATTTTTTTTTTTTTTTTTGTATTTAGTTTTGAACAAGTATAATTGTCACTTTGATCTCTTTTTTGAAGTCAATATTTGTTTTGACGCCTTTATTTACCCAAGAGCTTCATATTGCACTTCGAGTAGCCTGATACTAATTCTGTAGATAGTTTTGTATTGTTCTATCTGTTTTGGTTGATACTTTGTTAATATCATTTCCTGCTTCCATAAAATGCTTGTAAGATATTGTGCCAACTCTTAGATTTTTCTGCTCCTAGGGTTTATTATATTTTCGAGTGTGGTTTTTCTTATTGTTAAAACGTCTTAGCTGATTGCTCTTATGTGCTAGTGTTGTATATGTTCTTTTCTGTATATTTTTTTGATTGACATCTTCAAAGAGGCTTCTCTTTCCTCTATTTTGTATTCTCTTCTATTCCTTTGAATTCTTAATTTAATTTTAAAAAAGTTACTCAAACTTTTAACACCTATTTGACTTAATGATTTTGACGTCATATTTGATCAACGAGTTTTATTTTCTAGAATGATTTTTTTGTAAATGAAAACCTTTTTATTAAAGAAGAAATATATTAATAGGAAAATTGTAAAGAGGGAGGAGGATAAAAGTATCCTCCTAAACTAAAGAGTTGAATTTTTTTTCTTCTCCCAAACCTTGTACGAGTGATTGGAGCCAAGCACACGAGAGAGAAAGAATTTTGAAAGAATAGATTGAAGCCAAACAAGTAATGTTTGGTCTTTAACTTCCCAAGCTTCATATTCAAGATTAACATTGTAAGGAGTATGATCATTTTAATTGAGATATTGAGGCGGAACCACCAAATTTACAACAAATCTTTGTAACTTATGTGATTTGATTATCGGCTCAACGTATTGTTGCTAAAGAAGATAATTAGAGTCATCAAGTTTTTCAGCGATTAAGGTTGGATGGAAGCGACTGCAAAGACGTCCCAAAATTGTAATTCAATAAATCAAAACCAGAGAGAACAATTTACAAACACAAACCTCGAAGAACAATCCATGAAAATGAAGTGACGAAGAACAATACACAAAAACAGGAACAACGAATATGAAAGCAGGGTCATGAAGAAAGTGAGCAAAGACGAGTGCTAGAGATGAAGATGAATCGTTGAACGAGCTCTAGTTTAGAAGATGGATTGTCGAAAAAAAATCTTCATTATCTCAAATCACAAAATTAGACTCATTTGACCTTGATCCTCGACCATCGATGTGGTCTAATTTTGACCATCCCTTCAAAATCCTTTTAATGTAATGTCTCCACTACAAATAATTTAGGACATCAAACCGGTACGGATCCATCACATCTGGAAGATCATTAGGGCCTAAAGGGATGAGTTTCACCTCAGACATTTGGTCTTATCAGTCGAAGGTTGCGAGTTCAAGCCTTATTGGAACTAGACGAACAAGCTACACACATCGATGCTAGTGGTGGCTTGTGATGGTGCATGGTGACTTTGTTGGTGATGTTCTGATTGTCGGTGTGGGGCGCATCGTTCTTGCCTGATACCAACCTCAAGCGGTGACAGTGGTTGACACGGCAACTATTTACATGGCACTGGAAACAAAGCTCCCGAGATTGGGAAGTCAAATATAAACTTGAACTATGCAAGGAAATACAGATTTATTGTATTGATAACAATCGCACAAATTTCATTCTTATCACCTCTATTTTTAACAATTGAACTTTCTAAAGTAAGGAAATAAAAATATGCTACAATAAATAGGAAGATTCTAAAGATATTTTTCTCCTGGTTACTATAGAGAGATTGAAGATATTTTTATTAGAAGTCTTGTCTTTGCATAACCCTTGTGGTTATTTAAGTGTAGTAGTGATGTGGGACACAATTGTATTTGAATGGATTCTTCTGGCAGGTATTGAATGGAGTCTAGATAATGATGCATCCAATGCTGCAGTTCTGGTTGCCAGTGAAGCACATGCCATAACTTTGGCAGTTGAAGGCCTGTTAGGGGTTGTCTTCACTGTTGCAACTTTAACAGATGAAGCCATAGATATTGGAGAGGTAATCTCTATAATTGTTGCTGTTTATGCATTTCCATCTTGTTGGATATGGTACTTGATGACCTACTTCTTCTATGTCCATCCAGCTTGAGTCTCCTAGATGTGATAATGATCCACCTGTGAAATGGTCCGGTAAAACTGCCGTTCTCTGCATCTCAATGGTTGACTCACTGTGGTTGACAATACTTGATGCATTATCCCTTATTTTATCAAGGTTTGTTTTTCTATGTACACAAAAATAAAAAAATTACATTGGTGGTAAGGTCTTGCACCATTGATTAACCTAGTCATAGCATTTAACATTTATGTACAATTTGATTAAGTAATCATGTTGATCTTGCATGCAAAATTTTAGGACAATTGGAAATGAATAAGCATGGTCGGTGTTATCTTATAATTTAGTCATACGATAAAACACCTAAACTTCTTTCAGATTCATATGAAAATTTTAAGGTTAACAGCATGGTCAGATCTCAATAATCTGCTGGATTTTGAGTAATTTATCCTATAAAACATAGTTTAGTGTGCCAAGATTTTTTTATATCATCCTGGTTACAATTAATCTTAATTAACCATATATTGTTTGTTATGATTTCAGTATATTCCTTAACATTTAACTTGGATTTTATGAGTACTTTATCCTATAAAACATAGTTTAGCGTTCTAAGATTTTTATACCATCCTGGTCACAATTAATCTTAATTAACTGTATATTGTTTGTTATGATTTCAATATATTCCTTAACATTTGACTTGAGGTTAATTTGAAGGTCACTCGGAGAGGCCATTGTTTTAGAAATATTAAAGGGATACCAGGCATTTACTCAGGTAACTCAGTTTCTGCCTTTAACTCTTTATTTTAATTTTTTCTATTTTGCATAACATCTGAAATCATTTTTGAACTTAAAAGGATATTGGATTGAACAATTTAACAGGCTTGTGGGATTCTCCGAGCTGTTGAACCTTTAAACTCCTTTCTTGCATCCCTTTGCAAATTTACAATCAATTTTCCTGTTGAAACAGAAAGAAGGAGGTATAATGTTTTAAATCTGTTCTTAGTTGTTTTGGCTTTCTTTTATTAAGATTAGTAGTTTTTGTTTTCTTTTATTAGGGTGCTTTTGATATATTCAAGCTTACAGTACTGAGATTTTTGCTTAAATTTGAGATTTTAGCAGTGCTTTGCCGTCTCCTGTATCAAAACGGTCAGAACTATTGATTGATCAGAGGGATAATGTTGTGCTTACTCCTAAGAATGTGCAGGTGGTCCTTCTGGTTCTTTGAATAACAATGTGTACTTTCCCCCTCTTGTCTGTAGTTTGGTCTTTTAACTATTCATTTTCTCTGAATTTGTATATTATATTGTCATTGCCACTACTCATTTCATCCACACTGATCATGTGAACTAGGCCTTAAGAACTCTTTTCAACATTGCTCATCGACTGCATAATGTTCTCGGCCCATCCTGGGTTCTGGTATGTTCTATTTTTCTGCAGTTTTCTTTTTAATGTACATTCGTACCCCTCTCTGAGTGAATGGTCATCATGAATACTTGCAGGTGTTGGAAACTCTGGCAGCTTTAGATCGGGCAATTCATTCTCCACATGCCACTACTCAGGTAATTTTTTTCTGTTGTTTTATTACTCAATGATGATTTGCTTGCAATATATTTGTAGAAATCATGAATTGGGTTAAGATATAGGTCAAAACCATTTCGGGCCCTTCTCCATATAGGTGAAGTTTTTTACATGATAATTGGTTCTTGAGTTTTTTTTACTCAAGTGGTTATGAGTTTGATTTTCACTTCCCTCTATTGGCTACTGTTGGGGATCCCTTATAGATTAGAGATAAGGACATTTCATAGTATATAAGTGGGTGTAAATCTCACCTTATTAGTAAATTTTATAAGGTTGAGTTAGGCTTAAAGTCCACTTCTTAAGATGGTATCAAAGTCATTTAGAGTCTATCCTAGCAAGAGATTGTTGAGCTGATCAAGCCACCTGCTATTGAGTTGCTATCAAACCACCCACTATATAGTCTTACACACGAGTTAACAATCTCGACATGAGGGGGATGTTGGAGATTCTACATCGACTAAAGAAAAATATATTTCATATCATATAAGTGGGTACAAACCTCACCTTATAAGCTGATTTTATAAGGTTGAATTAGGCTTAAAGTCCACTTCTTAAGAGCTACAATTATTAAAACTAAATTTTTCAATGCACACGAGTGCTGTTTTGTCCTTTCTTTGTTGCCCAAATATTAGTTCTAATGTTTTCTTCCATTCAATTGGTGACCAATATGGCTTTTGATGTTTCTTTCTGCTTTTCATGTTCTTTGTTTTGGAGGATATCTTATCCTTTTTCTAGTTGTACTTTAGCATTACATCTTTTCTTTTGTTCTAAATATAAGTTAAAGTCATACTTCTATGTTGCATAGTGTGGCTGTTTTATGGGTATCGAATTAGGGATTTATCTATCTCCACTCGAATCTCTATTTCTTTAGGAGTTTATGTGATGACAATACCCAATAGTGATTCCCTGCTGAAATCTCTCTTGCTTTTGCTAGATGGCACAATTGTCCTAAAGGAGGCACCACCAACACTAGAATCTTTTTCATTTTGTTCTTTAACCTCAATAGAGCGTGGATTCTTGATAGCTCTAGTAAATATTCACGTAAATCGTGTCCTCTAAATCCACCCCTCTAAAAAAGTAGAACACAATGCTTGTTTTGTAACCATTCGAAATCTCAAAAATATCATATTCTTATGATTTGCTGCAAATTGGGAGAGCTACAGGCAACAAAATTCAAATTATGGGGTTTTGTACAACAAATGATAGAATAGCTCCATATTAATATGTTGTTTAGGCTGTTCTGTGGAGTGTCAAATAAGCTTTTCTTCTAACAAGTAATGATTCTTTTTAGGATGTGATTTTTCTTTGGCTTCTCTAGTGTTGGTTTAAGGTCTCCCTAATGTGTTGTTTAGCAAATAATACATGAAGTGATTAGAGAGCTTTATTGTTTGACTTGTTTGTTTGATTTTTCTTTTTATTTTTGTGCTTCTGTGTTCGAGATCTCGCATCGACTTGAAATAAGGTCAATTCATAGTATATAAGTAAGTGTAAATCTCACTTTACAAGCCGGTTTTGTAAGTTTGCGTTAGGTTTAAAGTGCACTTCTTAAGACTCTGCAATGGGGATTTCTTTTCTTCCTGTACTCTCTTTATTCTTACTTCTAATATGACTTTTTATTTTCCCAAATGTTTATGAAATTAAATTTCATATGCTGCATAGTTTTGTTGGAAATTTCTTTTGGGTGTCTTATATAGAAATTTACAAAGTATGTGACCATTAAATCTGCAGGAGGTCTCCACCCCTGTCCCAAAGTTGACAAGGGAGTTGTCTATGCAATACAGTGACTTCAATATACTCTCGTCTTTGAACTCTCAGGTGAACAAACCTAATTTAGTTCTTTGGAAATCAACCTAAAAGATGACTTTCAACTGCTACACTCAATTTATGATGAGCTTGGATGTCACTATAATTGTCCTAATGATACTCCTTTTCAAAATATCTTTTCTTTAAATCTTGTTTTTTTGAAATTCTTTTCCATGTTCAATGATGAGAATGCAAGCTTGATTTTATTGCTACTAAGCTTTGATTCTGTTTCATTCTCTACATCTTCTGTTTTTATTAGTAGCTAAGTGTTTATTTGGTTTCTTTCTACATTTTTCTGTGGGGAATGTACAAGCCAGTTGATCTAACCTGTTATTATTTTCTGTTTGGAAGCTCTTTGAGAGCTCTGCTCTGATGCATATATCTGCTGTAAAGTCTCTTCTCTGTGCATTGTGTCAACTTTCACATCAATGCATGTCCGGTACTTCAAGCAGTTTGGGACCAACAACTAGTCAAAAAATTGGAAGCATCGGCTTTTCAGTGGAAAGAATGATATCCATCCTTGTGAATAATGTTCACCGTATGTAGACAATAACTCTATACATGATAGTAAATCTTGAATGCTGGATGTTGTTTAATTGTTCATTCTCATGTCATATTTTTCCTAGGTAGATACTTCATAGTTGTGATATTTAAGTTCTATTTACTAATTTGGATTTTATGAATATTCGTTCTTGATTTTTTGTTGAGTGAAGGTATTACAATTTTATATTGTCCTTTTTAACCACAGGAGTCGAGCCATTTTGGGATCAAGTCACTTGTCACTTTCTTGAGGTTTCTTTTTTTTTCTCTCACTGTTTCTATGATGTGGCAATGGAAGTTTCATTTTCATCCCACTTGATATTTTGACATGCTTTTTCAGCTAGCTGATAATTCTAATCCACATTTGAAAAACATGGCACTTGATGCACTTGATCAGTCTATATCTGCAGTCTTAGGTTCTGATAGGTTCCAAGACTACAAACAATCCAAGTCTCTTGAAACATCACAGGAAGTGAGACCTTCTACCATTTTTATTGCCAGCTACCCATAGTTTAATAAAAGACGACTTACTGTTTGTCCACAATATGCAGATGGAAGTCAAGCTCGACAAGTTGAAGTCTCTTGAATGCTCAGTCATATCTCCACTTAAGGTTCTTTATTTTTCTACACAAAGTGTAGATGTTCGTGTTGGATCTTTGAAAATACTTTTGCATGTCTTGGAGGTAATGCTGTTGCTAGTTGGTCAAGTTTTGTTGTTATTTTTATTTCCTCATTGATTGTTTACATGATACTAATTTATACAAATTCTTTCAGAGGTATGGAGAGAAACTTCATTACAGCTGGCCTAATATACTTGAAATGTTGAGGTTGGCCTTCTTATGCCCGTAATGTACCTCTCTATTGGTAATCCTTTGGTTAATCAATGTACCATTGTCTTACTGTAAGGTATGTAGCAGATGTTTCGGAGAAGGATCTTGTTACTCTCGGCTTCCAGGTATACTGATTTAGTTTGCAGCATTTATTGCTCAACAGGGCTAGTGGTATATTGATTTGGTACTTCTCCTGTTACTTGTGATCATGATTATGGAAAGTACTCATTATTAAATCGTGAGAAGACATAACTTAGTGTTGCCTATACTGCTTGTCTTTCTGGGTTTTCTGGTTCCATTTAGTCTTTCAATCTGCCTTCAAATTTTCCCTCTAAACTTGTGTTGTGAACATTTTTTTTATATATTTTTTCTATTTAATTTTATTTATACCTTCCTTCAATTTATTTTGCTCTTTCTCTTTTCAATGAAAATAGATAAGCAAAAACATCAGAGCACGAATTGGAATCCCTCTAGGATGACACCCCAGTATGTGACAATCATATGATGATTAAAAATAAAGAAACAAACCTATACCTATGCAGTTGGAACCTATGTTTTCACATACCTTATGTTTTCTAAACCTCCACAAACCTGCTTGATCTTTTTCCTAGAGTTCACAAACTTTTGTTTTTTTGAAAGTTGCAATCCTTATATAAAATTCTAGTATGAGGAAGTTTATTGGCATTTTGAAAATAACAGATGCACTATGTTTAGTTTTTTATTTTTAATCTATGACTACACATAACTCAGGCAAGTTGAATTGATTTAAATTACTAAAAAGGGATTGTGAATTCTACATCTAAAGAAAACAAATATCATCATATGAGTTCTTCCTTGATTTGTGCCTGTTGGATTTCTTCCTGTGTATTTATTTACAGATATTAGCAGATAAGTATAGTGTCAATTTCTTTTGGAGACTTTGACCTTTTTTTCCCCTATATCTCTTTTGCACCAAACTCCTCTGTACTTTTGATTCATCTTTATTTTTTGGAACTATTACATAAAAAGTTGTGGACACTCACATCATCATGATTTTTTTATATATGGCATTTTCAAGGCATGAATTTAATATTCATATGCTATACATGGAATTTCCAAATCAAGTGCCGTTTGATCAGTGTATGACTTCTAAATGTTTGATATGTTTCAGTTCTTGTTACTTTTTAATCTACAAAAAGCAGGAAGGATTTCAAATTATCATCTGTTATGAATTTATTCTACAACTGTCATGTTGATTTAATCTTAGTCACGAATCCATGTCTTGAATCTCATTTTTTATGCTTTATGCTTATTTTAAGTTTTCTGTAAGACATGCTATAGCTTCACATCTGATCTAGTGATCATATACTCCATTTTTTAAGAAAGGTTTTAGTATCATTCTTTCTCTGTAACATTATCATATGTACTAATTTTCCTGATTTTGTTTCTTTCTAGAACCTAAGAGTGATAATGAACGATGGACTGTCCACCTTACCTACAGACTGCCTTCAAGTGTGAGATCCCATGTTCCACCTTACCTACATGCATACTCCATGCATGTGTATATATGATTTCTTTTATTTTCGGATTTTATAGCAGGCTGCAATCCTTAGAAAAAATAAGATTTGGTGTTACTGAATGTTGTTGTCAAGATTTCACATTGATGATAGACATGACTAAATGAGAGCTTATAAAGGCTTTGAACAATCCTCGTCTCTTAATTTGGAATTGAGTTAGGCCTAGGCCAAATTGAAGATGGTATCCTAGCTTATCATAGATATTGGCCACCCTTAGCTGTCTAAAAATCTACTGAGCCCCATGGTTTTTCTAGTGCAAACCTCCACCATTCAGATGTTAAATCCTGGGTATGAGGAATGTGTGTTGAATTAAGCCTAGCTCAAATTCTAGAGCATTTATTTTACACATACTAGGATAGGATGCATGTATGTGTATACCTGTGCGCACAATGCACATATATTTGCTCCTAGTCTGGCTCCTTCTGTTGTTCAATATGTATTATACATATATTACAGGTGTGTTGATGTGACTGGAGCATACAGTGCTCAGAAGACCGAGTTGAACATAAGCTTGACAGCAGTTGGACTTCTGTGGACTATGACTGATTTCATTGCAAAGGGCCTTCTCAATGGACCTTTTGAAGAAAAGGAAACAGGTTCATATTCTTTTGTCAAGCCTTCTGTTTTTAACCTGTCGATGTTCTGAAATTATACAAACTCTTCTATGATGGTTCTACCTTTCAGGTGTTAATTCTATAGTGAAGCAGATAGACAATGAAAAGGCGGAAGATCCTACACTTTTTTCTAATATTGTGAGAGATAGGACTTCTTCTATAGATGGTGTTGATTTTGAGAAGCTTCTATTCTCTGTTTTCTCCTTACTTCAAAACCTTGGGGCAGATGAGAGACCAGAGGTACAATTTATATATTTCTAATCTTGTTTTACTTTTAAATTTTCCACTTTTTTTTTTTTGTTTCTACCTGTAGGACTTCATGAAACACATCTTATGTGCTAAGATGTTGCCAATTTTCTATTTAGCAATTAACAGAGTAACAGAGAAAAAGAGTAAAAACTTTTTTTTCTAAACTAAGTGGTCTCTGCCACTTCAGCAAGTTAGTTAGCTGTTCTGTGAAATATTCTGTTTTGTTAGACAACTTGTTTTCTGCTTGTTAACTTAGTGGTCTCTGCTATATCAGGAAGTTAGTTAGCCATTCTGTTGTGCATTCAGTTAGCATAGTTTGTTAGACAACTGATTTTCTGTTAGCTGATTAGTTAGGCCATCTTGCAAGTTTCAGTGGAATATATAATCTGATCTGATTCTATTAGATTTGAGAAATACTAGACATAAAAACACAAGCTACACTTTTCAGAAAATGTATTATGCTTACTTCTTTAGATATATAATTCTTTTAGCAATTAAGTTTCATTGAGAGTACCACTTATGTGCATATGAATCTCTCCCACTCTCTTTTTCTTACTGTCCCATTTTAGATTCTTGGTTTCTCTATATTAGTTTTTGATACACTTCGAAAGTGCTATAATAAAGCCAATTTCTTCCTTGCTGTAAGATTGTATAAGTAGTATTGATGACAGCATTGGCTGAAGGACAGTCATGAGCAATTTTTGAAGAGGACAGACTGATGATGTTCTTTCCCCCTGTTAGGTTTTTCAGATGATTTATTTTTCCTTTTATTCTAAGCCTAGCCTGGTCACCTGGTGGATGTTTCTTTGAAAATAGCTATCATGGTCACACTATCCCAAAAGTTTAATTTGTTCGGGGATATTGTGTGATAGGTTGTATGTCTAACATATCCCTACCCATCAGAACCATTTGGACTTAACGCAACCTTATGCTGAAATTTAACTTTTATTTACAACGATGTGCAACAAGGATCTAATACCATGTCCTGAATCAACTACCCCAAAATCTTAAGCTATTGAGTGAAAGCACATGAATGGTCACATCTAAATCCTAATGTTATCTTTTCTTGTATGGAAGTTTGATTCGTCTAGGGCTTGGTACTTGGGATGTTTCTCTTCTTTGTCTGAAAAGGAAAAGGCAACATTTCTCTTAATCATTTGTGAGAAGTGATGAGACTAAATGTAGTTGCATAAATGTTGACATACATTTTTTCCCAGGTTGATAAAGCTATAGAAACTGACTTCTTTATTTTAAATTTGGAACCACTCATTTATTGCTTCTAATTTTTTGTGTACATAGAAAAACAAAACTTGTTAATTGCTCTCTACTACTGCCAGATGTTAAAGCTTTCTGGAACTGAAAATTTTGTTTTTTAGGTGAGGAATTCTTCTGTTAGGACATTGTTCCAAACTTTAGGAACTCACGGGCAAAAGCTTTCAAAGAGCTTGTGGGAAGATTGTCTTTGGAATTATGTATTTCCTACATTGGACCGTGCTTCTCATATGGTAAAGCTGAAACTACTGGAAGTTGAAATGAAAACTTATTTTCATCATAAGCTGATGTACTTTGAATATGATTTTTTATAAGTAGGCTGCCACATCTTCAAAGGATGAATGGCAAGGGAAAGAACTTGGAACTCGAGGAGGAAAAGCAATTCACATGCTCATACATCACAGGTATTTGACATTGACAACACTATTACTCATTTTGTAGCCTCAACGATATATTTGTTTGAGAATGAACGGAGGGGAAAAAAGTAAGGGCATACTAGACTTCATTGAAAATAGTCTGGAACAGTGTGTATAATGCTGATTCCTGAAGTCTCGATCTTTATACTAGTGATAATTTCATAATATGAATAAATTATGGCTCTTGAACCCATAGTGGGCACACAAAGGACTTCCTATTTTCCTAATCCAACAACTCTTCTAAATTTCCCTATATTTAGTGACATTCTTTCTTGAGCTGGACATTACATAAGCTTTCCACTTCTTTTGAATAAAGTCAGTAAGCTAAACCTGTCAAATTGAAGACTTAAAACTTTGCCAAAACAAGTTCTATCTACTTGTAGCCTTGTAGGAGTTTTAAGAACAATTAGCAATAAACTAACAAACTCAACAAAGAACTTGTAGAAATCAATAAATAACAACTTAACAAACTTGACAGGCCACAACTTTCATGAAATCAATGGATGATGGTGACCCATGTGTTAAAGCACAAGAAATTCAAGATACAATATGATTTTTTTATCCACAACTGAAACGGTGAATATTACACTGACATCTATGCCTTTCTTTATGCTTATACTATGATGACTGCATACACCTTTTACTATAGTGCACTGTAATTACCTAACACTTTCCAAAATCACTTGATATATGGGTCCATTCTAATGAATTTTTCAGTCGTAACACGGCTCAGAAGCAGTGGGATGAAACTCTTGTGCTTGTTTTTGGTGGAATAGCACGTATATTACGGATGTTCTTCCCCTTTTTCACAAGCTTAAGTAATTTTTGGTCTGGTGGGTTCACTATTAAAAGATGATGTATCTGGTATTTTCATTTGGTGTAATTTACAAGCAGTCCTGATTTAATTTTGTTTTATGTAGGCTGGGAATCATTGCTTCAATATGTTGACAATAGCATTTTAAATGGTAGTAAAGAGGTTGCACTTGCAGCAATAAATTGTTTGCAGACAACTGTTAATTCCCATTCATCTAAGGTAGGGCTAATGGTTTGAATTAGAGCTGATCTTCTTTTTGTGGATGAAGAATAGGTAGCTGAATTTATTCTCAACCATCTTTGACTCTAGCCATGTTGACTTTTAGAGTCTGTTTGAATATATTCTTCTAAAAACATTTCTACAAGATGAAAATATGTAGGAAAAATAAAAATAATTTCTCCAAAAGCTACAATTGGCTTATGTAGAAGATAATTTGTAGAAATTATCTCATATTAGCTTTTCGAGAAGTTAATTTTTAACTTAGCATAATCTGATTTTAGCTTATATAGATGTTTATTTCACTTTTCTTTCTTATTTTCTTTTCCTATAAGTGTTTTTGGAGAAGTTTATCCAAATAAAATTTTAAACAATTGTCAAATATAAAAAACAATAAAGCTGAAGTAGTTGAAATATACTCATTTTAAGTACTGACAGAAGTTTGTGAATTAGGGAAATATGCCAATGCCTTACCTTATTTCAGTAATTGATGTTTACGAGCTTGTTCTGAGAAAGCCTTCTAGTTACCATGGCAGCGCTGCTGATAAGGTGACACAGGAGATTTTGCATGGTCTTGGTAATATATTGATTTTCATTTAATTAAGAATTTTATTTTTTTTTTGTCTATGTTGCTAATGGATTAACAGTAATTCTTTTAGGTTTCTATTTGTACCATACACAGTCAAGTAGCTTTAGATAGTATTATTCATATAAGACTGATTTTACTGTATATTTTGATCATCTATCAGGAGAGCTTTATGTGCAGGCTCAAGGATTGTTCAATGATGTCGTATACACACAATTGATAGCAATCATAGATCTGGCCGTGAAGCAAGCCATGTTAACTAATGATAACTTTGAAATGGAATTTGTAAGTCCATTTTCTATTGACTTTATTAATATTTATTAATTGCTTTCTCTCATTCATTTGTAAGTTGGAACTTGGAACTGTTATTATTATCTTCATTTGTTTTTCCAACAAAACTGGGAAATACGAAACAAGCAAATATCCTATACGTAACATGAATCATATATATACACACTACATGTTACAACTATCACATTTATGCTTTACAGAGTACATGCAACTTCAACGTTGAAAACTCAAACCTATTGTGTGCTTGGAAAAGTTAAATCAACAATGCAATTATATGCTATTGTCACTAAATTGTAACTGTTATGCACTTTAAATTTAACACATGGTTACCAATAAGTTGTGACCTTGACGTATTTTGTATTTGCGATTGTTTTTTTTTTTATATTTTCAAAATCTTCCTTTAATCTTATTTTCATCCTTAGTAATTATTAACATAGCAGCATAGTTAGTTGTAAAAACGCTACAGGCATTCTTTGAAGTGGTAACTTGAGGTATTCCTGTGCATTTGTCTACTTTTGTATTTTGTTCTTCAAAGTGGAAGAAAAAGAAAAGTAATATATGGTTTATACCAACAAACAATCACATTAGAAGAAATAACACAAGTTTAATGAGTGTGTGTTTTCCTGATGAGTTTTAGAGGTAGAGAGAAAATCATAACTCAAACTTACTGAATATTAACTGATTTCACCAAGAATTGGTTTGACACAAAGGGAAGAGTCATCTATATATAGATGACAGAACATGGCCAAGTAAGATGGCCCAAGGTCCTACAAAAACTACAATAGCAACTACAAGAACAATCTGAACAAGAAAAGAGAAGGTGCATGTTATTATACAACTAATGGCAATAATCTAATATGTCCCATCCCAAGTGACTTCTTTGTAGTCTTGTTTTAGAAGGGTATTTGGTATCTCAAATCTTGTTTTGCTTTTACAGATAACATTGTCATCAGCCAACTATGCAAACAACATAAACTCGGTGGAAACATATATATGAACGACTTTTCATCTAACTAGTATCTTGTATTGTTATTCAAAGAACATATTTAGTAGTTGTAATTGTAGTAGTTGAGAATAATGGATTAGGAGAAGAATAAAGCTTGAGATCTCTCTCTTAGTTGATCTATTAAATAGAGAAAACCATCCAACTCTTAAATGCAAAGGTTGATAACAAAACCTACACCCTAGGACCCTATACGCGTGATAGGTTACAACAAGACAACTTTATAAACTATTCTAGAAGACAATAATAAATCATTTCTAACACGTCCACTCAAGTTGGAACATATAGGTTACACACCAAGCTTGGAATATATGAACTCAATTCGAGGTCCCCTTAAGGACTTGGTCAAAACACCCACAACTTGATTTATTTGGACAATAACTTCTCTTCAACAACATGACAATCAAATTATGTGTTTGGTTCTTTTGTGGAATACAAGATTAAAGGCAATGTGAAGTGTTGCCTTATTGTTAGAAAACAACTTAATTTGTTGAATCTCAAAATATTTCAACTCTTGGAGAACTTGTTTTTGATCTACACAAGTTCGCATGTGACTGATGAATTTGTTGCCTTATACTTAGCTTTAGCACTAGATCAAGCAACTACATTCTAATTCTTGCTCTTTCATGAAATATACCAATGCCTATCTATGGGTCAATACCCAAAAATTTGGGCATTTCCTTTATCTTTTTACAACAATCCTTCACACATGAAGAAAAACATTTTTTATATCTATTGGTCAATGACAAATGGCTACCATAGCCAAGAAGAGTTGGATACTATAATCTTGGCCATGAGAGAAAAGGTATCACCATCATGAAGTCTATATTTGAGTATACCCCTTGGATACTAATCTACCCTTATGGCAATCAATTTCACCACTGGGTCCTACTTTGACAATGTAGACCCTTCAACATCCAACTACCATCCTTTGACTTGGAAAAGGGATTAGCTACATCATTCCACTGCTCTAGAGCCTACATTACTACAATAGTGGCTTGTGATCATCCATGATGAGCAATTCTTTCGTTATATTTTTTAAGAGACAAAATTATGAAGAGGACAAACGATGATAAATAAAAAAAATGTAAAAATAGAATGAGGATTTCGTGTAGATCAAGTTCCTTTTCAAAGAGCAATTGGCAAAAGCAAATCATTATCACTACTTGAAGCTATGGTATGGACAAATGATGGAGGACATGAGGCTAGGTCACCATGTACAACCAACTCCTTGTATCCACCATTGGTATGTAATGGGAGGTGGTAAAGGCGTGGAGTCAGTAAGAGAGTGTCTCTAACTTGTTTCTGGGTTGAAAATTTCAGGAGAGGAAATCAATGAATCTAGGAATGGAACAAGTAAGACTTGGACAAAAGTAACATCTTGCATGGAAGAAAAACAATGGACTCTAAAAAGGTGATACTACCAGACATAAAAACCATTTTGTTTCCGAAGAATAGCAAAGATACCCCTTTTAAAGATGAAAATATCCTAGAAATTAATGGTTCTCAGATTGTTTGTCCAACCCTGAAGACATCATGAATAATACGTACCCAACCAAAAATAGGTGAAACATGAAATAAAGGTTTACTTTGGAAAAAAAATGGAAGGAGGAATTTTGTTTACATGATAAGACGAAATTCTATTTATCTAAAAGCAAGCAATAAGAATGACATCAGCCCCATTATGGGCAAGTTCATTAGTACCAAGCAATAAGGGACATGCAATTTCAACTAAATGTTTGTTTAATATTCTACTCTACCCATTTTGTTGTATGGAGTGAGAAGAGTGATGCAAAATGTCATGTGACCTCATGATGTAAGTTGATTTTAGGATTGCACATTTTTATGGGTTGCACTTTGTTTATGATTTGATTTTAAGTAGAATATGGTGAAAAAACCAAAGAAGATTTCCACTGGCACGAACTTAAGTGTGAAGGTTCAGTTCTAGAGAGCAAAGAGAAAACACAATTATATGATGTTGATGATGAATAGGTGCGGAATTAAGAACAAAAAAGGAAGCAAATATAATAGATGAATTGAATTGTAAATGAAGAAAAGGAAGAGCATAAAAAATGGAAGAAGAGTGGCGCAAAGAAGGAAAGGAAAAGGTGAAGAGATGAAGAAAGCTTATGGAAAAATGGAGTAATGAGTCACACCACTTGGAAGGATGGGAGCTTCCAAGATGAGTGGTGAGGAGCCGCCACTTGAGGTGCACTACTCTCAAGATAAGACCTAAGAATAATTTAGGAGACAAAGCTCACTAATCACTCAAGCAAAGTTTCTCTTAATTCAAATTCAAGTGTGTCAAAAATACATGAGGCGAGGCACCCTTTATATAGGAGAGAGTGACTTGGGGAGCAAGAGTGAGAGAGGTAGGGGTGTCATTTGTGAGAAACCTTCTACAAGGTAGGTCAAAGAAACCCTAAACCTAGGCCTAGGTGCACATGTCAAGAGAGGTGGGCTTGGCACAAGCCCAAATTATTAAGCACACCTTACTCAAATTACTGAGCACACCCTACTCTAGCTTATTCTTCTATTTGGACCCCCAAAGTGAGCCCAATTTATTTACATAAACTTGTCTTTTAAAAAGACCAGAAGAAAGAACATTTGATGCTCTAACCTATGTCCAACTCTTCTTTTGCTGAGATCCTTCAGAAGTTTGGTGGGACCTTGTCTTGGATGTTGAGATGACTGACTTAATTGTGAAGTGTCTATTGTATCCTTAGTCATCTGTTTGTCGAGATGGTTTTTATCAACTCAATAGGGAAGAAAATTATTCAGAAAATATCCCTTGGCATTATTACTTCTAAGAGTTTTAATTATTTGGTCAAATTTAATCTTAATTTCATTAAGGAAAGACTTGAAAATAAATAAAAGAAGTTCAAATCAATATTTCATTAAATAAACCTACATTGAGGGTATTCATCAATGAATGTAATGAATTATCTGGTCCCAAAAGATGTAGCATGATCTGGACCCCAAATGTTTGAATGAATGGTGGAGAAAGCAGAATTACATATTGTTGTAGATTTCATTGGAAAAAAAGATCTAACATGTTTTCCTAATTGACATGACTCATTCAAAGACTTGAACTTTGTTAAACTGGGAACCATTTTCTTCCGTGTTTACAAGTGTGGATAACCCAATTGATCATGCAAAAGTGTAGGTGATGAAGCTGCAAAAGGAGATATTGAAGAACTTGTACCGATATGATATAGTCCTCTTGATTCATCCATGTCATGTGTCAATCAGCCAACCGCTACCACACTTCTATATGACAAAAGAATTGGTATCTGGATAGCGGACCACCTATAACATATATCTCCACGCACGAGTTGGTAGTCTCGGCGTGAGGGGGGTGTGTTGGAGATCCCACATTGACTAGAGATGAGGACATTTCATTGTATATAAGTGGGTGCAAACCTCACCTTATGAGCCGGTTTTATGAGGTTGAGTTAGGCTTAAAGTCCACTTCTTAACAGTATCAAATGTTACAGAGCAATTTAATGATATAGTTAATGTTACCACGCTACCACGGTTGTTTGTCACTTGACAAGGCACATTAGATATGGTGGTTGCCAGAGATACTGACATTGGCTGGTGGCAGCAGATGGCAGTGGATGTCACCAGATAAAGACAATTATAGTGAGATCAGACACTCTGCGATACCATGTTGAGAATAATGGATTTGGAGAAAAATAAACCTTGAGAGATCTCTCTCAGCTGATCAATTAAATAGAGAAAACCATCTAAGTCTGAAGTACAAAAGGTTGATAAGAAAACCTACACCGAAAGGACCTTATATGATTGACAGGTTACAGCAAAAAACAACTCTACAAAGTTTTCTAGAAAATAATAATAGATTTCTTCTAACAGTAATATAATTTTCGTTTTCAGTAGGAACTTTCTTAATGTGATGTTTCATTTTTCTAGGGGAATGTCCCACCAGTGCTGCGGACTATACTGGAAATCTTGCCACTGTTACGTCCAACAAAGCACATTTGTTCTATGTGGTCTGTTCTTCTTCGAGAGTTTCTGCAGTATCTTCCTAGGCAGGATTCTCATTTACATAGTGAGGATGGTAAAATAGATCAAGCTAGAGGTTCTGAGTTTATTTTAGTTATGGAAGTATATGGTTGTATCTATGCTAAAAATTTTAGTTTTTTACTTTAAGTGTAAAATGTATGCTTGTGTTTGCAGATTATCAGGTTAAATATGATGTACCAAATGGTTCTACTCCAATATCACACAATGAAGTAGCAGCATCTCCAGGTTCTGGATCTACAGCAGCCATAACGGGCCTTCCTAGTTACATATTTGCAGAAAAGCTAGTTCCCGTGCTGGTAGACCTATTCTTGCAGGCACCTGCAGTTGAAAAACATATTATATACCCTGAAATTATTCAAAGTCTTGGAAGGTAGTAATTTCTCTTAATTAATGTCTATTGTGTTTTATCTGCTCACTGTTATGGGGTAGGATGGGATAACTCACATAAGGATCCTGAGATTTTTCTTAAAAAAATTATAGTTAGAGATATTTTGTCCTCTGCAACCAGGAAATGCTGAGATTCCGTTTCCATGGAGAGAGGACTCAAGAATCTATAGGTTACTATTGCTAAATTGGAATTTTGAAAATGTTAAATTGGAAACTGGGGAAAAGAAAAATGACTTTGAATGCAGCTTGAGATGAATGCTACTCCTGTGTGCCCCTTGAAGTTCTTTTCACGGGTAGGAATTCTCCTCTTATTATCTTATAAAATATAAGGAAAGGATTCTGAATATTTTTCAATGATTCCCAAAAGGTACAAGCGCTAACAAGAATATATACCCTAATCCTAATAAATGACAATAAAGAAATATGGCAATACAATATATTCTAATAATTACATATACTAAATGAGGAAACTAATCCTAAAAGGTAACCTAAAATATTCTAAGATATAATTAAGATATTTTTCTATATATCCTTTGTTGAGGAATGGCTCCTGCATTCTTTTTGGGAAGATGTGCAGTTATGTTGAAGATTGATTGTCACTTTGACATAGATAAAGTCATGTAAGGGAAGTATCTTTTAGTTTTGTCATTATATACTTTGTTATTATAAATGTAAACATTCAATTATTCAACTGGATGTTAGTTATCTGTTTTTCTACTATGATTAGTTTGTTAGTGTTGTAACCTCCTCTAGAGCCTATATATGCTCAGCTTGTATCTTCTTTCTCATTCAGTTGAATAATAATCCATTCTCTTTCTGTTAACTTTTTCTGTGTTTTCTTTCATAAGTAAAACTCTGATATGGTATCGTGAGCTAGGGGTTGCTCCACAAGGCCAATTCAAACTCTCTCCCTTCTGCTTCCCAATATTTTCCCAATTCTATAGCTAAAAAACTTGATGATTCCAATTATCTTCCCTGGAAGCAACAAGTTGAATAAATGAATATTTACAGTTATATCTCTAATAGGCCCACATTTGTATGTTGTGTTGTGAGAGGATGGGATCAGGTATCATATCAACTAGAGATATTACCAATATAGTCTTTCTAAGGTTTGGAAAAACCTCATCTTACATAATGATTTTATAAAATTGAGTTTAGTATCAAACTCAAATTCCAAGAGTTACTATAATTTGCATGCCTTCAAAACTGAAAATATTTTTGGCATTTTTGTTCACGTAACTCTTCTATTTCCAGAGTCAAAGTGAGAAGGAAAGGAATGAGAGAAAGGTAGAAGTTGATAATCTGAAATCAAATTATGTAAGATTTAATTTTGCTAGAGATAGAAAAAAGAGAAGTACATTCCATTTCACTCAACAACAACTTTTGAGGTTGCTCCTCCTAATATTTACTCTTGGAATTGACCAATGTAAACTCTTCACCATTTTGTCAGCTCATTTTTTATGCAACCCTAATGGATTGAAGATATCCACCTCTTTATATACTTATATATTGCTCTTTTGTCTATAGAATCATGAGTATGCTGCTACAATAATATTATTTTAACTTTTCAGATGTATGACAACAAGAAGAGACAATCCAGATAGTGCACTTTGGAGGTTAGCTGTTGAAGCGTTCAACCGTCTTCTTGTTGACTACATCACCAATTTAACCAATGGAGGTCCAGATTCAAGCATTAGTAAACCTGTCAGAACAAGAATATGGAAGGAGATTGCAGATGTTTATGAAATATTCCTAGTTGGATATTGTGGACGAGCTCTTCCTTCAAATTCCCTCTCAGCCGTGGTGCTAGAGGCTGATGAGTCCCTTGAGATGTCCATCTTAAATATTCTTGGTGATACAGTCCTTAAGTTGCCAGTTGACACACCTACGGATGTAAGTCCTCCACCAATGTGTAAGATACTTAAGTATTAAATAGTTTGATATTTAATCACACATGGAGCTACAAGCAAAAGTAATTGCACCGTTCATAGTTTTTGCGCTACTGTTAGGCCTCCTATTAAGGTGTACATTGGGAAGGGTGACAAGACAAGAGGATCATGGAACCAACCCACCTAAGCATTGGTGGTAGCTTATAGGAAATTTAACTACAGGAATAACATGATGTCTACATAGCAGAGAGAGAAAGGTTAGGAAAGGGAGTAAATATGAACTCAAGATTTTTGTGAGGTACACAGATCCAGAACGAGTAGTTGGTAGGAAGGTTGTATATAGTATCTTTTATTTCTTCTGTTTTGATACAGAGGAATACAGTTTTAAGAGCTAATCGCATTGTTCCATAAGTATGCATCAGTTTCTATTAGGTTCCCTGTCACATACCCATATACTCAAAGTAAATATAATTTATCTCCACAATGATAATACGATATACTTACAATTAAAAAGTTGTCGTGAAAGAATTACATTGCTAACTTTTGTGTCATAAAACATAAAGCTATAAAAAGATGTGTTGAAATAAAATTGATGCTGAAAATTCCTACCACAAATGAAAAATAAAAATAGTTAAAACTATTTACAATTTTCAATTATTTACTTTAGCAAACCATATCACTGCTCGGCTATTCTTGACGTTGAAGACTTGACATCTCAAAATATAGGATTAGATATTTATAGGTGGTCTAGTTACAAACCCAAAATATTTTCAATTTTTTATAAATTTATCAACAATTCATAGGATAGACTTTGATACTCTGAGTTGAAAGACTGAAAAACATTTTTTGTTTTTCAATCTATTTACTCTAATAGATACCATTTTAGAATTTGACTATTGACCTAATTCAACTTATACAAAATCAGCTTCTAAGTTAAGGATTATCTTCCACATGTTTAGCGTTCTTATAATTTGTTTATTGGAGCTAGCTCTATTATTTAATGACTCCCCATCCCTTCCTATGCATGACTTTTTTGAGTAATAATTAATTCGGTTATTGATAATTTATTTCTTGGTACTAAAGTTGCTTGCTTAGTTTTCTGCAAAAGTCAGCGAATTGGACTTGTTTTAAGCTTTTCTTGCACGCCAGATTATGTACTCTTGTTATTGTGGGACATTTAACTTTTTCCTTTTTATAGGCTTGTGGGAGGGAAATGAGAAGAGATTTTGACTATTTGTTCTAATAGTAGGCTCTTAATCCTAATCAAATAAGAAACAAATTATGAAATATGAAGTAGGGAAACTGATCCAAGAGATAAACTTAGATGCTCTAAAATATTCTAGATAACTAATATACTATTGGTTGCTTTTCATATGTTCTAACAACGTGTATGTTCTCAGATTCTGCTGCGACTGGTCTCCACATTGGACCGATGTGCGTCACGCACATGCTCATTACCTGTTGAGACTGTAGAGCTCATGCCTCCTCACTGCAGCAGATTTTCTTTGACTTGTTTACAGAAGTTGTTTTCTTTGAGCAGGTGCCATCCTTTGAAAGCTTATTTATTTCGAATTAGAAATTTTTCGATAAATAATGTCCAAATTCTGAATGTAAGTTATCTTTTACTAGATGTTAGTTGTGTGCCTCTTCTGTGAGATGGTGTACTTGTCATGGATGCTTTCTAGTAATCTACCTTTATCATGCAATTTTGTATACAGTTGCCTGCTTTCTCTGGACATTCTTTTCTAATGAATTCATGATTTATAATCTTATCAGAAGAAAAATATTCTGAATTATTTGGGTGCCTGATTGCTAACTCCTGCTGTATCATTGTAATAGAGACCTGAATAAAGGAATTATTCAATTCCTAAAATTTCTTTGATCTCAACTCCTTATTTTTCTTTCTCTCTGCTTTTTAGTCTTTACTAGATATATTATCTTGATATGTTGACCAATTTATATAATTTTTTTTTAGTTATTCTAAGGAAGACAATTGGAATATGACAAGATCTGAAGTCAGCAAAATCTCAATTACTATGCTCATGACCAGATGTGAATACATCTTGGGCAGGTTTCTGACAGATGAAAATGGCTTAGGTGTGCTTTTTTTATGAAAGATAATCAACATCCTATGGAATCTTCATTTCATCTACCACTTTTTGCCTACTTTACTATTTTATTTTCCCTGCAGGTGACTGTCGATTACCAAAAGCAAGACTTGAAGAAATTATTTATGTTCTACAAGAACTGGCAAATCTTGTAATTCATCCAGATGCAGTATCTGTTCTCCCTTTACACCCCTTGTTGAGAACTGGCCTAGCAGAGAACAAGGAGAAGCATAACAACCGACCCCATTTGTTTGTGTTGTTACCTTCCTTTTGTGAGCTTGTTACATCAAGGTAAAGTAACTATAAACTTGAGTTACCATCCCTTATATTTGGCATGCACACTTGTGGAATCTTTTTGCAAGTGGATCTACGTGGGTTGGTTTGAGACTGGAAATGGAATTTCATAATATTCTTTGATGATCTTTTTACTTATCCTCTAATTCTTTTTCCCTCATCTTCGGAAAAAAAGTAAGGAAAAAACGATTTACTAAAAGTATGTTGGATAAGATATTCTCCAGCAGCACAAAATATTAATCATCGTGCAAGAAAAAAATATATCCACTAGAAAAGTGCTGGACAATCTCTTTGACAAACAGATAAAGAAAACCCCAGAAGATGCCATTAGCTTTAACACATAAGGTGGTGAAGATACAAGCCTGTCTTCCAGAACCGCTTAAACAGACTTCTTAAAATACACAATATAAACAAAAGGTTCACAGTTCTCTTTTTTTTATCCTATCAATGCCTTTCACGAAATATTGATACTATACTGAATACTAAAAAGATCTTCTAAAGCGGTCGAACAATCACAAAACGACCTCCAAAGAGCACAAGCTGGTTCAAAAGAGGCTTGGCCACTTCATAATGGTAGAAAGCATACTTTGGCTTACGTGTCCAAAATATCTTTTTAAAATCTATCAAGTGTTTATTGCTAAACGACCTTTATTTCCGGTAGTGAGAAAATAGATTCTTTTTCATCTGTTATTTCTTCTCCTGTGTCTAAATTTTGTTCTTTTGATGGACAGAGAATTAAGAATACGGGAGCTAGTGCAAGTACTCCTTCAGTTAGTAACCAAGGAATTGTCTCTGGAAAAGCTCAGCTTACCGAGTGAAAAGAATACTTCCAGATAAGCCCATTTTATAAGTTTACATTGAAAATTAAGCTTATGAAAATACCAAGCTTTTCTCCTTTTACCCTCGTACTAGGATTGTATATTTTTTCTTTCTGTAGACTAGACTAGAAACACTTATAGGAGGTTTTCCCAGTCTTCTCTTCTTTTGCCTGTCATAAATTATCGTCAACCATACCCTTTCGGCTCTATCAGCTACGTGCCCATGACCTACCTCAAGTTACGACAGATCAAAGTTTTCCGTACTCCATATATTTATTTGGGTCTAAACTGTGAGAGTTATAAATCTGCGAAATCAATGGAGCAGAGCAGCTGAGAAAATTGTGTGTGGTTTCTAGAATCAGATATTCTAAAGGAAGGAACAGCAAAGGAGGAGGAAGAAACTGTGAAAATGGTCCTAGTGAGAGGATCTATGTGCCCCTTGCCTTGCCAATTTTTGTTGTACAAAATCACAGTGAAAATGAGTCCGATGTTGTGCCCAATTTTTTAAACTCGGGCCCAGGCCTTAATTTTTTGTTTATTAATGCTAATCTTTTTTGCACCTTTAAATGTTTAATGATATGTATAATATGTCATTTATTGTGACTGAGAAACAAACGGATACGGAATTCTTGGATCGAGCATTTCTCCTCGAGAAGAAATAGTCTGAATTCTATCGTCGTTCCTAAATGCTGTTGTTGAGAAAATTATTGTACTCTTGATGCTAGTGTATTTAAACCAGTATATCATGTTTCTTAATAAAGAAGGCTTTGGTAAAAACAAAAAAAAAACTGATAGATTGCTAAAAATAATTGAAGCCTCTGGTGAGAAGAGAAAAAGGAAAAAGAGTCGGGGTTTCTAAAACATAAAGACTGAGAGCATCTCCAATAGGAGTTGCTCTCCCACTTTTATCACCATTATTTTAAATTGGCAACTTACGATCGGTGCATAGCTGCTCTCAAAAGTTTGGTCTCACTGGTATTTGAAATGCTTTCTAAAAGGAAATTATAGGGTACAACTTGTACATTTCTTGGGTTGGAAAAAGGTGATAAAGCTTTCTCAAGTTGCTTTATAAAAGTAATGCAATATTTTGATGAGTATAAAAAATTATATATAGTAACTATAATTTGTTGTTTCATGTAAATGCCCAGTGGTTAATGTTTTTAAAAGTTATAGAATTTAAAAACAGTTGAGGTGTGCATAATGAGGATCAGTACGCCAATTTTTTAGCGAAACCATAAGTTGGCATTACATCTACCATAGTAATAGCTAACATGCATAAAAAATAATAAATTTTTAACATGCATATTTATTTAATATTAGATAGTGATAAACAAAGCACACCTAGATTTTTTTCATGTTAAACCCCGTCATGTGAAGTAACTAGCTATTAGGTTTACCTAGATCCGTGTATGATGAATCATACCCAGTCTAACAACTTCATAGATCGTAATAGTAAAAATAAAACTTTATGTTTACAAAAAAATAGTTTTATTTTAAATTAAAAAAATCATGTAAATTTGTTTATTATTTTATATTTTACAAACCGCTTAATTATCAACCAAGGCTTGTTTTATCGATCAAAACCATTTTTACTAACATTCTAATCGTATCCTTATGATAAGTTGTTGCAGGCATGTTCATTTTAATTAACTCAAAATTAAGTAAAATTTTGTCTAAATAAACAAAACGCCATATTTTAAAAAATAAGTAAAGGCGTATTTCTTATTTATTTAGTAAAATAGAATTTCATGAAGTTACATATTGGAAGCAGGAAATAAAATGTGAACGCATTGCTTTGAAGAAAACTAGGCACAGTTAGATAAAAGAATTGGGCGAGCTCTGAACATTTTTGGACAGACGACTTGTTGAGTCACATTTTTGGTCGTTCAGTCCTCCATCAAAGAAAGAAAGAAAGAAAGAAAAATGAATCACTTACAAAAAAGGCCAAAACGATAATATATATACATATATGGTATGTGAGATGAAGGAACTAGTTATTGGTTTGGTTAAGCCTAGCAGCAGCAGCGACGGATGCGGACACACCCCCAGGATGAGTAGTGAGGTTGGGATCATTCCTCATTTCTGCACCCGTCACACCTTCAGCATCTCTCCGAGTCGCTGCTCTATCTGACGGTAACTTCGAAGTCGCATCCTGCAACAAAATAACTCTTACCTCATTCATATTTGTTTTTCTTATGCTGTGCGCAATTAATGGACACAGACACACACAACACAACTCATTTAATTAAGTGCAGGTTACCGCCAGAATATCTGCCAGTTTCGTCTTGTCCTCTTCCTTTGTAACTCGAGCATTCAGGGTGGCGGCTGATTGCGCCGCCGCAGCAACGCCTCCGGGGACAATGTTGGTGCGGCCGGTGGCTCTCACTTCGGCAGCTTGAATCGCCGCCGCATCGCTCCACTCCACCGTTTTCTTTCCGGCCGTGAGAACCGTGGCCTCCAGTGCTTCACCTATGGTGATCCCACCGCTGCCGCCCCCCATGTCTTGAACAAGAGAAGGAGACGTCATCGCATTAACTGGCGCCTTTTTGCTAAATTGCTCCACCACCTGTAAGCAATTCATGCATTTCATATTAGTGACATTTTTTTGCCACTGAACTCAAAAACGTAGATAACACATCAATTCATGCATTTCATATACACACACTTTTATTCCTTATTAAAAAAGCATTTTCCCGGTGGTTTAAAAAAAACTTCCATTTTTATTAAAATTTCTTGTGTCAGACAATTTCCCTGTATGACTGTTATGAATGAGTTTAAATTTTTACCACAATTATACTCATGTATTTACTTTCTTTTCCTTCTTATTTTTCATTCCATTTTTTAAACTTTTTGTTAGGTTATTTATTACATATATTCATCATTATTCATCTCAGGATTTACATTAATCACTGGTCAGATTTTGAAGACTAATGACAAACATTCAACCCATTTTTTTATAATATGAGAGATGCTGAATAATGCAGAGAAAAGAGAAATTAAAAGAGATGACAAAATAGAAGAGAAAACGAAAAAATGAATACAATTTATCTCTTCCTTCTATTACTTTCAAGTCGATTAGTTCCAGAGAACGAGTTTTAAACGAAAGGTTAAGCATCAATTGTTAGTAAAACGCATAGGAAATCATCATTTGTGTTGAAAGATTTAATTAATATATACCTCAACCAATTTATTAACTTTCTTCTCCTTTTCCTCTACTGATTTCTGAACAACCTACGGAACAAATTAATCAAAAATAAGAATTGAAAAGAAAACACCGTTCTTAATTAGAAACATAAACAAACAAACAAACAAACCAAAATAATTAAAAGTTTCTTGGCGTGAGTATAATATATATATATATATATATATATATATAAACCTGTTCACCAACGGACTCCGACATCACTTGCCTCCCCGGAGCATCAGTCTCCGTCACACTAGCACCACCGCCAGCGGCGGCGTTACTCATATCGTTGTGCCCCATCACCCCATCTCTCTCATTTTTCGCGGCGGCGCCACCCTTCTCGGTCTTACCAAGCTTCTGACTCTCCGCCTTTTGCATTATCGCCGCGTCAACCGGCGCCACCGGTTTGCTTCTGACATTTCCTTGCACGTCCAACACGTCTCCGTATTTGATACCCTCTTCTTGACGATCCTCCTTCCTTGGCTGTTCCTGACTCATATCTTTAATTCGACACCAATCTCAGTGAAACCTTTTTGTATTAACTTTTTGATTTAAAGAGGTGTGGATTGGTGAGATAAGATGGATTTATATACGATGAAGGGAAATTGTGCGCGCGGGCATGGGGCATGCAGTAATGGAGGTGGCACATGGCAAAGGTTAGAGAGAAAGACGGTGGGTTACGAGCAAAACTTTTGGTGAAACTAGGCAGGACTTGTTTTTTGTGGCTCAACTCAACCAACCATTGGTTTTTGACGTTCGTTTGAGAAACCTAAGACAAGTGTCGTCTCCACCGTCTCTGCCATGACCAAGTCCTCTATTCCTTTATGATGCTTGAATTTGCTAGACCAAGTATATAAAACTCTTTGCCAAAACAAATGCTTTAATTTTTCTTTTAAATTACGAAATATTCAATAACTTGTATATCAAAATATAACCACACATACTTCTAAACGGAAAATTTACTTAAATGCCCTAATTTTATACTAATTTTACATGAATGAACAATTCCAAAAAATATTACAAATCTAAGCAAGTCGTAATTCATTGTTTCATTTTTCTGAATTTGTGTTTTCCATAAGTAATTTAAGTTTGAATAGAAAAAATATTCATTTTGAAGTCGTGTACATAAAGAAGATTTTAAATATGAATAAAATATAATTAGTTTTTTAAAATGAAGTTTAGTCATTTTTTTTAACATAAAATGATAAATATTTTTAAAGAAATTGGATTAAAAATAGGTTATGGAATAAATTAAAATATTTAGTATTTTATAAAAGGTTTTGAAAAATTAAAAATATTTGAGTTGTTTAAATTTAAAATAAAATAAGTGAATTAGCGCTTATAAAATTGTAAATAAATGAAGTAGGTTTATAAAATTAAAGAAAAGTACGATTTATAGATTGATTAAAAAATATAGCAAAAGTTTTAACAATAGCAAGCATTAACACTAATTACATTCTAAGTTTATAATACAAAAAATTTTAAAATACAAATGTCCTTATTTTATAATCTAAAAATTATACATAAACACAAATTTTAATTGATCAAATATTTTTAATTTTTTAAGAAAATTTATAAAACAATATAATATTTATTCACTTTTGTGTAATTGGTGTTAACGGTTGCTATTGTTAAATTTTTTTGTTACATTTGTATTTTTTAATCAATCTATAAATGGTACTTCTTTTTATTTTTAATTTTATAAACCCTATTTTATTTATTTACAATTCTATAAGCTCTACTTCACTCACTTTATTTTAAATTTTTATAACTTAAATTTTTTTTAAACTTTTCAAAAAAATTTATAAAATAATAAATTATTTTTAATTTATTCCACAATCTATTTTTAATCCAATTTCTTTAAAAATATTCATCATTCTATGTTATAAAAATCACTAAAATCAAATAATATGACAACTTCAACCTAAACAAAATTTAATCAAATTTTAATACTTAATCGAAGTTATTTTTCTATAACACGACTTCAACATAACTTTTTTCTAGTGTGTCAGATTAATGACTTCAATGTATATGTTTTATTTGAATTAAAATTGTTTATGCAAAATAGGATTGAAGGTAAATTTCTCAAATCTGTAATATTTGTTGGAATTGACCATTCAAGTAAAATATGTATAAAGTTACATCATTTATGTAATTTTTTCCTTCTAAACACTACTTCACTTTTTTTAATCCATTTTTTATTTTAATAGAAAGTTGTATATACAAATATAATTTTATTAATTTAATTATTTTAAATCCTTTACGAATAAAATACTATGAAAATTTAATTTGTTCAGAGAAAATAATGTTTGTAAATATTATTTTAATCTTGATTATTTGTATGTTAAACTTGTATTTGTAAGCACAATTTTTTTATTTATTATTTAAATTTTGAAAATTTACAAATTATATATTTAATTTTTTATTTATTTAAATTTAAGATAAAAAAATTTATAAATACTAAAAAAAAACTAATTTTAAATACTAAAATAATTAGTTACTCACTAAATTAGATACCTTTTTAAATTAAAAAATTTACTAATATCTAAAGTAGTTTTTATTCATCAAATACAACAAAATAAAATTAATTAATTAAATTGGCTTGAAACTTTTAAATTAGTAACGTATAAGTTACTTTATAAGTTATAAACAACTAATTTATTAATCTTACCCAACACATTTTATATATACATTTTTTCCCTATAAAAGAAATGTCTTATTTAACAATGTGCTATATTTTTTCATTAGATTTATTTGTGTTAATTATGCCTTTTGGAGCTCAACTCCTCTTATAAATAAAATAGATCGAGAATATGGAAGATTAATTAAAAAGAAACACCAAATTGTTATTATAAAAGTTATTTTTTAAATTATAAAGTAATTTATGTTTAAAAATAAATATTTGTTTTTTTAAGACATCAGCATTCAAAAACAATTTTTTCTAAACTATGAGATTCTTTAATTACTTCCTAAAATCCTCTTCCTCCTAAAATTAAAGTTTATGCATACTTAAATTTTTTAATCCGATTGACAAAAACAAAGGTAAATTAATTTAAAATTCGGTAATTGAATCATTATGAAATTTGAATTAGAAATTAGACTCATTAAATAAGAATGTAAACATATAACTAGCAGGCAATAGAACATATAATTTAATTGCATAAAATTTTTTTTATCAAGAATTGAAACAAGGCTAAAAGAGATAGAAGTATTTAAGAATGGTAATACAAGTGGTGCATTAACACTATCACACGCCATAACACATTGGGTTAAGTTTGGAAAATGTATTTAAACGGAATCAAAGTAAACTTAATAAAGCTTTGAAAGTTAATAAAATCAAATTAAATTTTACATAGTTTCTCTTACCAACATAACTCCAACATGGTTAAAACTATATATTGTCTTTATAAACTCTATAATGCCTTTTTTTTGTTTTTTATTCTCCAAAAGATTATATGATTTTTAATTTACTTTTTATAGATTTTAATATGTTATATAATTTATGAAGATTATTATAAAAGTTTTATTTCAAGAAATGATTAATATTTTTAAAATAAAAATATGTTATTTTTTAATAATTCAGTATAATATTTAACATGTAGTAGCTGCATAGTGGGAGTAATTACCTATATAACAAACATAAATATTGATATGATATAGATAGAGACACATAACTATATATAATCTCTAAAATATTTTTAAAACACGAAAATATAAATTTGTATATTATATAATTATAAAATAAAAATTTATATGCATAAATATATTTTAAATTTTAGAATTCAAAAATACAAATTTATATATTATATAATTATAAACTAAAGATTTATATGCATAAATATGTTTTAGATTTTTTTTAATATAAAGATATTTTAAAGGATTGGTTTTTTATTTTTTTTAATTCTAATAAAAATTTATATAATAAATTTAAATTTGTAGAAAAATTTATTGTATTTTTTATTTTGTGTTAGAATTCTAATAAATTTAATAAATATATTTTGAATTAGATTGGACAGTTGATGTATACGTGATTTATAAGTATCTTACCAGTGTTGGTTTGCGATAGCGTATGTTCGAGACACTTCTCCACTTAAGAGGATTTTATGAATTTTCTGAGTCTTACTTAAGTGATTACTAATTTCCTGCCCTAACTGAATTGAAATGGGAAAAGAGTGTTCATTTTTATTTTGCAGTCTCTCTCCTCTCTCATGCTGTGTGAGTAAGTGCATTTCCTACATCCTCCATCATTGCATTTCCAACAAGCTTTTCCTCTGTTCTAACCCAACACCTCTTCTCTCTTCTCATGGCTCCCAAACGGACGAAGGTAGTTTCACATTCCCCTTTTTCTCAAATTCTCCACCACCTCAACTCAATCCCTATTTTGTTTTTTTTGTGATCTTCAGAAAGGAGAGTTCCGAATAGACGCAGCTCTCGACGCCATGCAGCTCTACGGCTTCTCCAGAAAACTCGTCCGATCAACCGTTAAAAGCCTCCTCGATGTAACTAACCACTTTACCTTCAACATAACTTCTTTCATTTCATTTTATTGTAACGTGAAAAATGCTTGTGTTTAGGTTTACGGTCGCAACGATGGCTGGGTCTTCATCGAAGACTCCAGTTACACTCTCCTCATTGATACCCTTCTTGAAAAGCAAGCAAATCCTTCACCTCAGGTAACTCTACTTCTCTTGTTCCTTACCCTCCATGCAGCTATGTGATCTCTATTTTTCTTTTCTGTTTTTCATTTGCCGCTGTTGTTGTGCCGTCATGTATTGCTTCGATCCTAAAAACCTTTCCTTTATTATTTATCTGGATGTTTTAATGTTCTGCTGTGGACTTGCTCAGGGGATCATTCCCACGCAAAGCATTTACTTCAGGGAAATTTAACCAACCTCTGACTCTCGGAAATTAAATTAATTTTTTATTCTCTTTCTAGAAAAAAAAAATGAGCTTATCTAGCAGCCAGTTTTAATCATTGACTCGCTTAATTCACTGTAAAAAATGGTATAAATACCTCTGGGTTTTGGTCGGAAAGTTACATTTCTTTTTTTGCTTTTCTAAGCTTCATTCTTTCTGTTTTTGGTTTTTATAATAAGCCTTAATATTTAAGTTGGTGGCTGGAAGGGAGTTTTTGGTTGATGTCATGGCTGCTTCACGGGCCCTTATGCCACATATGCCAGCTGATATTTTAAGCACCAAGGATATGGCCTTTAAGTTTTTCAATCCTAAGATTTAGACAAGTTTACTTTCCACTAAGGATACTGAATTTTTTTACACAAGACTTATGTACCACTTCTCATGGTGAAATTAGTGGTCAAAATTCTGTGATAAAAGATCTTTCACTACCCTGGAATGGTAAATCATATTTTGAGAAGTCAGTGCTTACTGTTTAAATAAGGAGTTGATTTGAGTGCTTTCACCATAGCTCAATCGTTTTTTGGGTGTATCGCAGACTTGGATAGTTATGTGTTTGGAAAGGGGTTGCAATTTTCTCCTTGAAAAACTGTTCGTGGATACAGGCCTTGAGGTGCTGAACCACGTTAAATTTGATTGTACTTTTATTTGATCTTAAGTGGGTATATTTTTGCTGGAAGAGATTATTTTTTATTGTTTGTAACACAATAACTAATGGTACAGGTGCATCAGTTGTCCTATAGCAGATGTTAGGTGAGTGAGCTAAATTACAATTGAATGTTTGGAGTGTCACATTTTTAAGTAGAAAGAATTGCATCTTAATTATAAGCTATAACCTTTAGGCTAACGATAAGTGTTTGACTCAACAAATTTAATTATCTTATAGAGAACAAATTATAATCAAATCATGGGGCTTGAATTTCTAAGTAGGAAAAAGTTACACCTTAATCATAAGCTATATAACTTTTGGTATGACGAGTACATGCTCCAACAAGTGTGTTGGTCCTTCTAAGATTCCCATTGCTGGTCTTGTCTGGCATTTCTCTGTTTGAAGGGACTCTCTAAATGAATACACAAGCTACAGTTTCACCTCCTTGATATTTTTCTGCTTGAATGTTTTTCTAATTCCTTTCACTGAACCGACTTAAAAGTTGGGAGTTTAAACTGAAGTTCTATTTAATGGAAAGAGAATATAGGCAGTGGGGCGATCATGTTTCCCCAATTTTCAATAATTTAGGATGATGTTATGGGCAGCGATGGGTTGTTTTGTACATGTCCTTTAGTCTTTCAGCTCTGGTTAAGAATCATGTCTTTCCAAATTCAGTATTATTTGAATTCCAATATTATATCATGGCCACTAATGAGCTGTTGTGTGTCTTCAAAATCATATTACTTTCTGGAGCTAATGAAACCTGAGACTCCGTAATTACTTTGTGATAGTTCTTTAAATTTTCCAGCTATTATTTGTTTCACCTTCTTCCCAAGGGAAAAATTTATGTTCTGCACACAAATGTTTGTACACGCCATAGCTTGTAATTTGTTGTTGTGTGATATGTATTTAGATGATAAGTGCCTTCATTCAACCTGGTGTATTAAATGTTGTATTTTTGTTAAATTTCTTCTAAGTCTTTATACTCTAAAGAATGATTTTAAGACATTCATTAATAGGATTGTGAACAAAGAATATACTATAAATGACATTCAAAATCATACTATAAATGACATTCAAAACTAGAATTAAAACTAATAATTATTGACTCATTCAAATTTAAAAACAAAACTGATGACGGTTTTGAGTTTAATGCTAACAAATTCCTCCCTTAAACTCAAACCTTTCCAATTTTTTGTTCAAATTGTTTTTCTGATTGTCATCACCCACCACACTTCCAATTTTATGTGTTTTTCCTGACCCTAGCTGCCTCCAACATTTTCCCAACAGTCACCACACTATTCTGGATTAGAAGCAACTTCAGTAGTCCATGCAGAGTTCTGGTTTGAATTACTTTTAGTCTCCCGAACAAAATCTTTTGCACTTTTACCCTTGGAATTAAAATGATTTAAGGAAGACTTTGGCTTCAATGAGCTTGAAGCATAATGATTAGACCATATCTATCTTTTAGATGATGCCTCAATAACATTCCATTTGCCATTTTTTTCCAAATCAGAACCACTATTTTCAAGTGCAACATATGAACCAAGTTTCTTTCCTCAAAAAGATTGACTGAACCCCGCAGCCGGACCATCTGAAGTATTTCCTACACTCTTATCAATAATAACAAAATATGGTAGATACTTGTCATTGGCCTTTGGTTCATTGGCTTTTGTAAACTTATAAGGGGCTTATAATTTGGACTGTAATTCACTCACCTTTTCTTTTTGTGCTAAAAGCAGCAAATGAAGTTCTTCGACTTGATTGACTCTACTTTCTTTGTCTTTCTCCATATCAACATATTTTCTTCTAATTTTGTAAAGTTCTTTCCAGGTTACCTAATTTTGATTCAACACTCTCCAATTGAGATATTGAGACAATCCTTTCATTTAGAAGAAATTGTTTTTCATTATTCAGTAAATTGAGAAATTCTTCCAAGCTACTTGATTTTTTCCTTAAACTTTCAAGCTCAATTTTTGCATCACAAGCGGATTTCTCCGGCAATGTATTCTTTAAGTTGAGTTTGAACATCCGATTTTTCGCCATCTCCACGTTTGCGAGCACTCGTCCATGTTTGTCCTTCAAGTGCAAAATCCGATCTTTCATGAAAATCGAACAACCTTTCTCCAATAATTTTCCCGTACTAAGAATATTACTTTTCAAGTCAAGTACATAATAAACATCCTCCATTGTACCTTCTTTTCCGTCCTTTTGGGAAAAATATATTTTTCCTCGGCCTTTGACTGGAACCTTAGTTGAGTCTTCAAAAGACACATGTTCATCTTCTATCTCTTGTATATTGACAAAGAGGTGGTTGTGCCCACACATATGATTACTAGCACCAATGTCTAGATACCATACCATGTCACTGTCTAGAGTGACTCTTTTATTGGCCATCATGAGAATCCCTTCATCTTTTGTCTCATCTTCCTCCACTAAATTTGCATTTTTTCCACTCTCTTCTCGACATAACACTCTTTTGCATAGTGTCCATATTTTCCACAGTTGTAACATTCGACATTTGGACGATTTGAATGACCACCACTTCCACGACCACGATCTCGTCCACGCCAATTTGTTGGTTCATTTGTCTCCTCTCTTCATTGTTGTTTCCATGACCATGACCTCCATTGCGATCAAAACTGCGACCTCCGCGTCCATGTCCTCTTCCTTGGTTATGTTACATGCATGGTTATCAAACTCGCGAGTTAACTGGTAAACTCAGAACTCGTATGAGTTTACGTGCCCACTCACCCCGATTGAGTGAACTTGGAAGCAAACTTGGTTTTGGGGTAAACTCGGTAGACTCACGGTGAACTCGATTGAACTCACGAGTCTATCTCCGAGTTGACGAGGTCAGAGGAATTTTACCCTAAACCCAAAATGTTGTCAGTGGTCACCTTCGGTGGTGGTGTTCGTGATCGCGTGCGGTGGTGCGTGCGATGGTGCGTTCGAGATCACCTTTGTTTGAGTAGGAGGTCATGTTTGAGGTTGTGTTTGTCGTTATCCGTCGAGTGCGGTGGTTGCATTTGCCATCGTTGGGGTCTGCGGTGGTAACCTACGTTGTCTGTCTATTGGGTTTGCGGGTGGTGCTTTACTGGAAGGTATTTTTAAGTGTTGCTTTGGTGTTTGCTGGAATGTTCCATTTAAGTGGGCGTGAGTGCTGAGTAAAAAATTTAGAAAATAGAGCAGAAATTTAGAAAAAATTATTAATTGAGGTGTGCATATGCAGATTTGGAGAAAATGATTTTTGAGATCTTTTCTAATTGCAGATTGGATTACATAGATTTTTTTCATTTGTATTTTGTTTCTAATTTAAAAATATTTCATTTTTAAAATTTATTGTCTTTTATGGACTTATTTGTTTTAACTACTTTGAGGACTTTTTTGTTTTAAATAGTTTGAGTGAGTCTACGAGTTGAGTCTACGAAGCTCTTACGAGTCGACGAAGCTCTCACAAGTCGACGGAGCTCTCGCGAGTTTGACAACCTTGGTTTCACGTATATCACCTTGTCTTCCTTGATGGTCATCTTTGTTTGTAAGGCTTATTCCAAGACTTCTTGTTTCTTTTTCTTCTTTCTTTATTCATGTGCTTCAAGAGAACCCGACAGATCATCAATGGTCATCTGTTCCAAATTTTTTGACTCCTCGATTGCACATACAACATTTTTAGAATCATCTGTCAATGACCGAAGAATTTTCTCCACGACCCTTGCATCTATGAGAGTTTTTCCATTGCGTTTGAGTTGATTGGCTATCGTTTGCACACGGTTAATGTAGCTAGATACATCTTTTGAATCCTTCATCTTCATGGTCTCCAACTCACCTCGTAGAGTTTGAAGACGCATTTGTTTAAATCGGACAACACCCTTGAACACCTTTTCTAAAATGTCCCATGTTTCCTTTGAAGTGGATGCCCCGAAAATTTTCTCAAAAATTGCCTCATCAACAACTCGATACATGTATGAAGCTACCTTATCTTTCGATTGTGTCTCCTTCAATGTTTTAATTTGGGCTGTCGAGTATCCTGTTGTATTTTCTGGTTCTTCAAAACCTTCTTGAACCACCTCCCAAGAATCTTGAGATCCTATAAGGGTTTTCATTTGGATGTTCCAATTGTCATAATTGGCCATCTTTGTTGGTCGAGACAGGAACAAATTATTGGTTATACCGGTCATAGTTCTGATACCAATTTGTGAATAGAGAATATATATTTTCTATTCCAATGCTACTTTTCAAATGGAAAATATAAGTTCTCTAAATAGTCTCACAATAAACTTCTCAATTTCACATGTTATCTGATAACAGCTATACTATAAATCACATTTAAAATCATACTATAAATGACATTCAAAATTAGAATTAAAGCTAATAATTATTGACTCATTCAAATTTCAAAACAAAACTGATGACGATTTTGAGTTCAATGCTAACAAGGATTACATACGGAAAAACCTTTGATGTTCCTTCTTTATAATCCTAATGTTACTTGGAAATTAAAATCTTTCGTTTCTTTTAAAGTTCAATTGCCCCAAATATGAATCATGGGCTAAATTTTGAGAGATTCATATAACAATAGTTTAAAAATTATTGAGATACGACATGCAATCTTCTCTTGTTATCCAATGAAAACTTTTTTGAGACTTTTGGCAAGCATGGCCTACAGTCTTATGAAAATCTGTTGGTGGATCTTCGGTCTAAATGGCCTATATATTATGAAGTTAGTATTAACATTGGCTGGTTCTATGGTCTTGTATTGTTTGTGTGAAGGATGGTTTGATAGAAACTAATCCAGGAGATGGTCCCAATGAGGTAACACCTGCCGGATGCTCGAACAGTGCCCTTCTAGCATGCTGTAAAGCACAAACTTCTGATGATACACCCTTAACTAATCAGGTCATGGACACCGTATCGGTAGCCAGTGAAACTGGTTCTCCACTTCCCATCAAGAATGTGGATACTGTATCCACCACATGTGGAATTGGTAGTGCGTTTTCCTTGAAGTATGTAGGCATTTCATCGGTGAACAGAGGATCTGCTAATGAACTTTTAGTCAAGGCTGAAAGTGAAACTCCCATCAAGGCTGTTACTATATCTGCAGAAAAAAACTCTGGTTATCATCTTTCCATTTTCGTTATTCTATTAATTGGTTCTGATGCAAAGGTTCAAAGCATATTAAACATATTTGTGATTAATTATCTTGTATATTCCTGTCTTGCAGCGTGTCAACCAGCAGGGAATTTGGCTTGGAGGGAAAATCATGGACCAAAGTCCCCACAACTTGTGACGAGGCTTAATCACAAAAGGCGTAGACCTTGCTATGGCTGGATTTCTAGTGATGAGGAGGACGAAGAAAATATAATAGAGCTTATACCTTCACCTCCGATGTGAAATATTTAGATATTATAGAAAATGGTCAACAAGGGTAAACAGAACAGGGGCAGGGTATTACGTATCTGTTGTGCATGAGAACTGTACCATCTAATACAGGTCAGGGTCTTGCGTATAAGTAGCAGTAGAACAGACCAAAATTTATTTTTATTTTTTAGCAAATACATTTTGAGTTATATGATCAGATTTTCGTTTTAAAGCAAATAGCAATTTTGATCGTATAGTCTTTGATAGGATGAAGATTACATATAGATTAGAGCTTCATTATGTTAAAAAGACATTTTAGTCCCTTTCAGCTCAATTATTTTCTGTTTCACTATCAGGAAACTTAAAATTTGGAGTATGTCAATTATGTTTTAGGTACAAGTAAGATAAATTTTATTGCATATTTAAGTGTTGTTTTTCCTATCAATAAATACGCGTTTAATAAAGTTTACACATTAATTTGGGAGCATAGATTCCCCAAAGTATTGAAAATAACTACACAACAGTTTGGGAGCATCATAAACAGATTTTAGTCAAATAGACTCAATACCTAAAGGATAAGCATGTCAACTTCTTATGTTGTTTTTGAAAATATAGATATTTAAAAGTTAGTTGGGTTGAATTTATTTTAATTAATGAGATTTAGATATGTTGTTTTTTAAAATACTAAAATTTAAAAGTTAGATGGATTTAGTTTAAATTTAATTAACGAGATTAAGATATGATTTTGTAGCTTTCAATGAATTTTAATCAATAGTACAATTCATTATCAATTTTATTAATTTTTCTAATATATATTTTTTGTTCATTTTCGTTTATTATTTTCATACATGCATAAAGTATAATTTTTGTTGGGATCACCATCATATAACAACACTGAGAAGGAGAAAAAGAAGAAGGAACAATTGCCAATGAGTTAACTTCTAAGTGTTTATTTAGACTACACAATTATGTAGTATTCTATTACTAACCATGATAAGTTTCTATAAACAAAACATAACAAGTGAAATTTTGATAATTGAACTCTCATAGAAAACCTCAATGATTTATTTAAGAGGGATTACGTTGATAGGTGTGAGGTGAAATGTGTAATCAAATTAAACTTTGGTGATTATTGGATGATTTAGTCTTTTAAGTTGATTAAGGTCTAAGATATTTTTACTTCTATAGTTTTTTTTTGGAAAAGTCGGAATATTATAAAAATCAATAGACACTTCAAAAAAAAAAAAAAATTGAAACGGTAGAGATACTGTATGTAATAAATGCTTATAAATTATAGTGCCTTTAGTTGTATTATAAAATTTTCGACAGTAGATAAAAGTTGAAATTTTAGCACTGGGCTTAGGACCTTCAAGGCTCAATTTTACCAATTTTTTTATCAGCAGGCTCAATTTTACCATGTACAGTATAATGTAATTTTTCCTTTAACTATCACAATATTCACTATTTTTAGACGTGGTTTTTACAAGATAATTTCATCCAACACTTATAAGTTGGATTGATATTTATTTCATAATTATTAATTATTAATTTCAGACATGTAGAGTTTTTTTAAATTAACTATTATTCTCTCATCTGAATGAAGTATTATTTTTTTTTTCTTTATTTATGTTCAAAATAACCCTAAATAAGGTATTTTCAGAAAAATAAATTTATCTTAAAAAGTAATATATTTATTATTTTCTCAATTTATATAAAAAAAAACCTTAAACTACCATGAAACAGATGAATTACAATGATATGAAATGATCATATGGATTGAGTCTTAATCTTGGTGTGATCAAAATTTTTGAAAAATATATATAGAAGTTAAATTGATGAAAGAAAAAGCAGCTTACATAAAAACTTGTGTTGCAAATCAGGAATTAAAGAGGAGTCATCATAAAAAGAAGAAGATAAACATAGAAATAACAAAAAATTGTGAAATCTAAGAGAAATTTATCTCTATAAATGAGATAATTGTTGTGAAAAGAGAAAATGAAGTAAAATCGAATCATTGAGGATGAAGGAAGTGAGGAATGAAGGAATGAAGAAGAGGAGATAAGAGAAGTTGAGAGCTCCACGTAGATTAGTGAGGAGACACGTAGGTTCCCATGTCAACATCGAATGGACGCGTTCATTTAGCGCGGTGAACGTAGCGTATCCAAGTGTGCATGTCATTTTGGTAATTTAGTGAAACTCGGAGGCCATTTGATTACCGGCCATTCCAACGCTTGTTGTAGTCGCCCAAGTTTTTCCCTCCTAACACTTTTGCCCTGAGTCCCTTGACCCTCCAAGGCACACGGCACAGAAAAGAGGAAGAAAAGACGGAGAAAGTTGAAGAGAAAAGAAATCGGCGAGAAAAGGAACCGACTAGTGAACTGAAAATCAGGGAAAGAGATTTGGATTGCAATTTAGAATTGGAAAGCGAGTTCAATTTCGTTCTGAGCTGCTTTGATGAGTGAGAGGGTGAAGAAGGAAAAGCCAACGGAGAAAAGAGAGAGGATGAAGAACATCTTCAAGAAGCTTCACATAGGTGGCAACCACGATGCTCAGCGATCCAATGAGAATTCGCCACCTGTGCCGTCGCCGTCATGCGCCGCCGATCAGTCTCAAAGCTCTGGCACCACTCCTGCAAGCCCCTCCTCGGCCTCGGCCTCGGCCTCTACCGCCGCGGTTGCTCCCGGTGGCGCCGTGAGTCCTGTGGTGAATCGGCAGGACTTTTTCTCGTCGGAGGAGGAGTTTCAGGTGCAGCTAGCCCTAGCTATCAGCGCTTCCAATTCGGAGTTCCGCGACGATCCTGAGAAGGATCAGATCCACGCGGCGACGCTGTTGAGTTTAGGAGGTCTTCGAATCGATTCGACGAGGAACAAGGACGACGCGGCGGAGGCGCTGGCGAGACAGTACTGGGTAAGGTCTTACCAGTTGTTGAAATCCACTTCTTGCATTGTTTCTCTTTCGTCGTGGTTAATTGAGGCGAAGTTGTGAACCGTAGAGGTTTATGCAGAGTGGGTTTCACTCTAGATTTTTATTTATCTGTTCTTGCAGTGAATTCAGTTGTGTATTGGAACTTAGATTCGGGGGCTTTATATGTGTCTAGGGCTAGCTACTCCAGTGAAGTTCGAAATGCGTTTTTGTTCAGCGACTTAAAATTTGGTATCTGCATGAAGTAGACGGAATTTCGGTAGAATCTGCTTGATTGAGCAAGCTGTGGTCAAACGATGTTGAATGTTTGGGTGGTTTTTTTGGAAGTGCAATATACCCCTAGAAATTAGAAATTTGGGATGATGTTTTTAGAATCACCGGGTGCTTATTTGTGTGCTTGATGTTGAAAAAACAAGAAGGAATTTTTGTGATTGAGTTGTTAAACTGGTGCATTGGCAAACATTTGTCAAGACAGTTTACATTTTTACAGTATGATACGATGAATTTTCGGCCATAATCAGCAGTTGATTGTTTTACAGCTGTTGTGTCCGTGTTTGACTTTCTGTGGTTATGGTTATAAATTGCAGCGGTTTTCTACGGCATAGCATTTTTAAGAAAATTATACAAGTATATGCTTTATGGTTTCTTCATGTGTACTCATTATTACACGCTCACCCACTAAATCACATGGTATTGGTTAACTCTGTCATTGTCTTGCACATTCTTATTTGTACTGAGTGAACATGCACTCTTTAATTTGTTTTTGTCTGTTCAGCACCAAGATGGAAATAATCAAATTATAAAATGTAGTTAAGGAACATGGAATGCTCACCACTTGTTTCTCCTCCATTGATGCTTTTTCTCCTTTCCGTTTAGTGACATTTTTTGAACTGCATCTGTTTTGATTATCTTTCATTTCTATTTTGTTGACCAGGAATATAATGTGCTTGACTATGAGGAGAAAGTAGTAGATGGTTTTTATGATGTATATGGGCCCTATAATGATTCGGTGATGCAAGGAAAGATGCCATCTCAAACGGATCTTGAAGCAAATCCTGGAGGTTCTGAGGTGGTCATTGTTAATAGAACAATTGATCCTGCCCTAGAAGAATTGATACAAATTGCACAATGTATTGCATTAGACTGCCCGGTCACTAGTTTGGCACAAAGGCTTGCTGAACTTGTTACAAGTCATATGGGTGGTCCTGTAAAGGATGCTAGTATTATGTTAGCAAGATGGACAGAAACAAGAGAAGAGTTAAGGACATCTCTTCACACAATTGTATTGCCTCTTGGGTCCTTAAATATTGGGCTCTCTAGGCATCGTGCTTTGCTTTTCAAGGTTCGTATTCTGGCTTTTATTGGTGATTAAATTTTTGTTAACCGTTATGTAATTTTGTTGTTAGGTTACTGCAGTCATAATCTGCTAAAAAAATCAGACAAAACTACATTAAAAGAAAAAGAAAAGTGTAACATGATATTGGCTATAACTATAAGTAATTATATCACCTGAAAACATTCTTAAAATGAAAACATTAATAAATGTAATTCAGACTATTTTGTAGAATTACTCATGCTGATAAAATGTTCCCTACTAATCTAGCCTGGGCTTGCATTACGAAGTATATTTGCTCTAAGAATGCCTAGCTGAAAAAAATGAGAAATCGTGCTCAATCTATCAAGATCGACTCATCAAATTTATGGCTTACTGTACTCATCAATACGTCTAAAACTTCTGTAGGTTTTTAACCTTTGCATAGCTGTGTTGTTGTAGTTGCAAAGCTAGTTTTGAATATGAGATTTGAGAATAGATCTTCCAGTTAAATTTTAGTATTATTTGTGCATTTTAGAGGATCATATTATAGTTCATTATGAATTTTATCAAGATTTTCAAAACTTTTCTTATGATCTATTGCTTGTGTAATTTACTTCGTTTTTTTTTCTGCATTCAGGTATTGGCTGACAACATTAATATGCCTTGTAGACTGGTTAAAGGCAGTCATTACACTGGTGTGGAGGATGATGCTGTCAACATTATAAAGTTGGAGGGTGAAAGGTTAAGGATCTTCGAATTTTCATGTATTTGTTAACTTACTAATTTGTGTGTCCATGTGCTTCGCATATGCTTGCCTATGTATTATTGGCAATGGTTGATGCAATAATTAGATGTCTCTATAAGTTTACCCAGAAATTTTATGTGTTTCTTCATGTCCTGTGGTACTGATATCTCCTACTCTGCTTTCAGGGAGTTTTTGGTTGACCTCATGGCTGCTCCAGGGACACTTATACCACTTATGCCAGCTGATATTTTAAGCACCAAGGATAGTAGTGCCTTTAACAAGGCGTTTAATCCCAACAGTTTACCTTCCACCAAGGATACTGACTTTTCTTACTCAAGACCTATCCAACCATCTCATGGTGAAGGTAGTAGTCAAAGTTCTGTGATAAAAGATCATTCACTGCCTTGGAATGGAAAATCATATTTTGAGAAGTCAGAGCCTTCAAACATAGGTTTGAGAAGAGACACTGGTGTTGGTACTTCTAAAATTTCTAATAGAGGGACCCCTAACCAACTGGAGAATTTGCCAGCCTTGTCTGGTACTTCTCTGTACAAAGGGACCCTCGGAATGAATACAATTGGTGATGGGACGAGACTTAATGTCAATGTTGTACCATATACTCAAAACAGCTCCAATGACTCTCGAAACCTTTTTGCAGATCTTAATCCATTCCAAATAAAAGGAATGGGGAAGGCCTCTGTGCTTAACAAACCTGTGGAAAGTAAACTTCTTGAGAATAAAAGTACTAAAAACAGTACTGTTTCTGGTCGGCCCCCATTGCTACTGACAAAGAAGAACCGTCATGCCTTCAATGAAGATCCCAGGAAAACTAATCAGAACCCTAATGAATACAACCCTCCCTTGTTTGTTTCCAATGGTTCTTCTACATCTGAAAATATTGACCTTAGTAGTTCCAAACCATTATATAATTCAAATTTAAATAATGATGTAAATGTTCAAACTTTGGCACATGTTACTGGTTCTGTTTCACCATCTTCTGTACCTGAGCTGAACCAGATTGAGGATCTCAATGCTGGTTTTAACCAGGGGGTTCTGGAAAATTCTCAAAACTTCATGGTAGAGGCAGTTAGAGAATCTGGGAATGCCGAAATCAGACATCATGACTGGAGGATGCATACTTATGACAGATTCATGGGAAGTAATTTGAAACTGAAAGAACCAGAGAGTCCTAGCTCATCAATTGATTCCATCACAAACAGGGTGGATCAGATATTGGATGATGTAGATGTTGGTGAATGTGAGATTCCATGGGAGGATCTCTTTCTTGGTGAAAGAATTGGTATAGGTAATGTACTTGATTTGCCTTCATTTTCTTCTTGAAACGTCATTAATATTTACTGAAAATTAGACATTGCTCTGATTTACTATTTAATTTAGCGGAGCTCCCAATTGATGCAAATGAATCATTAATCTAGCATAAATTTCCACCCTATTTTTCAATTGGTTATTTAATTTTTACTTCTGTTTGCGCTAGCATGGTCCCAAGGTTGTGTCAAGCTCATTTAACTTTTCAATATATTATATTTTTACATGCACTATACCATTTTTACATGTGATAGTTTGGGAGGCTGGTAGTGATTTTTAAGTGTTGCGCTTGTTTCTTGAGTTTTTTTTAATATATATGTTCATACTTTCTTTCTAATAGGTTCATATGGTGAGGTATACCATGCTGACATGAATGGCACAGTGAGTTCTTTAATTCCTTTTCATACTTTCTGGGAATATTATTGTTATAGATAGAATTGGAAAATCTCTATATTGTCATATTCTGAGTGATGGTTATTCTGTACTTCTATCTGCATGATTCAAATGTAAAAGTGATCTCAATAATGATAATATAAAGATATTCCCTGATCAGATCAGATCATTTAGATAACCTTCTTCAAGAATGATTGGATGTATTCATTGTAGTTGTCTATATGCCTAGTAACTCTTCATTCTAGTGAAGTGAGATGGATGCTTAATACAGTAAATGGATTAAAAAATGAAAATAGAAGTATGACTTAGTTGGGATTGTGTTTTTATATTGTGTTACTAACTGTAATTGATGATTTGTTAATGACTCAATTTAACTTCTGTTAAAATGGAAGCATAAGATCAACACCCAAGAATCTGTAGCCTGTTGAAGGTCTTGAAGACCTTTTTATGTTCTGTAGCTATTATTGAACCCTTCTATATTACTGGATAGTCTACCCTTGTTATGGGCTGATATGACATTATAATAGTTTATTCAATTTGTACCAATTCTACTTGCGGACTTTATATACTAGACCCTTGGTAAATTCCCAAAAAATCTGAAGGAAAGAAAAGGAAAAAGATGAAAAAGCTGATAATCTCTTTTAGGCTACTAAAGTCTCAAAGTCATAACTCAGTATCTTAATTTCAGAGCTTTTAACCAAAATATAATGATTTCTTGTCTCTGATTTTCTTACTGATGATCCACTGTTGAAATATCAGGAGGTTGCTGTAAAGAAATTTTTGGATCAGGATTTTTCAGGCGCTGCATTGTCTGAATTCAAAAGAGAAGTAAGTACTAATTTTGTTTCATGTTTTGCTCAGAATTATTATTGTTATTCTTATTTGTATAAGAGAAATTCAAAGAAATAGAGTAAACTTGTGAGTTTAAAGAAAATAATTTTTTTACTTTCAATTTAAAACTACATAGAAGATCTGAGCATAAATACCAATAGGGAAAAGGAACAAGTTAACTTGGCAGGCTGTGGTTTCATGGGTAAGGGTACACTATCAATACCCTTTTAAAGGCCAAAACTAATCTGTTTTCCATCCTTTTGATGCAAGGTACGGATAATGCGCAGGTTACGGCATCCAAATATTGTTCTTTTTATGGGTGCTGTTACTCGTCCTCCTAATCTCTCAATCATTTCAGAGTATCTACCGAGGTATATAGACTTTTTCCATTATCACGTATTTTTATGAAATAATAACTTCTTGTTGACCATATTATTTGTCCTTGCAACCTTAGCTGTTTTCCATGTTACTCTTCCATATTTAGATGTCTCACTGGTGTTACTGATGTCCACTTTGCAGAGGAAGCTTGTACCGATTACTTCATCGCCCTAATTGTCAGATTGATGAGAAACGAAGAATAAAAATGGCTTTGGACGTGGTATGAAATAATTACACTTCTTTGTTTCCAACCATTATTTATATCAATAAGCTTTCACATTTTGAACACTCCAATTTACAGGCTAGGGGCATGAATTGCTTACACACCAGCACACCTATAATTGTTCACCGAGATTTAAAGTCTCCAAATCTTTTGGTTGATAAGAACTGGAATGTTAAGGTATATGATTGACAACTCATACTGTCCTTTTCCCTTGTTTGTCTGTTTTTTTTGGTTTGTATAGGCTCCTGAATTCTTGGTTCATTAGTTTAGGGAAGTCAGCTAGATTGGTTTGAAAAACATGGTGTTTGACGTAGTTGTCTGATTTTTTGTTCAACCTGCATGTTTTTTTGGATTTCATCTCTGATCTTCATTTTACTTAAAATGCTTTTTATTTTTATGATATTTTGTAAGCCTAGTCTTGGCATATCAAACAAATGGTGATGTATACATACACGTGCTTCTAAATCGAATGCTTTGTTTCTGTCGACTATCACTTTCTGAATTTGGAGAGATGCACATGCAGAAGTTGACATTCACCTAAATGGTCAATTGTGTCATGTTAAACTTGTCTATGGTCAACTTAATAAATTGGTGAGTATATAATATATAAGCCTAGTTAGTTGTATGTAGGAGGTACCATTTATGGTAACTTGTAAATGAAGCATCTGCATTTTATACAACATCTATTGGTATACATGAGCCCAGCAGGCTGGTATCAAAGCCTAACTTGAAGCCATGTTGACAAATTCCTCAAAGTGACCAATCCAGGAAATGATAATTTTGACTGGGCTGGGTTGGTTTTTCTGTTTTTACCTTTTTAACACGATCATGGTTACCTTTTCAAATTCAATGCTCTAAACGCATGAAGAATTCATGTGAACCGAATTTTGGATGATTTGTTTGCCTAAGTTACAATATTTGCTTATTCTTTATCATTGCATAACGTAATTAACTAGTGCCATTAAAATAGGAAAATATAATAATAACAACAACACCATGATGATAATGTCTTGTTGAAATTATGTAGTCTTACGAGTAAACAGATTTTTGGGTTACAACAGTTTTTAAATGTACTAGTGTTAGCCAACTCAAACTGAAATTTAGATTTTGAATCAAACCAACCTGATACTACCAGACAAGTATTTTAGTTGGGTTGCTTGGGTTTGGTCAGGCTTGCTTGGATTTTGAACAGTTGTAATCACATGGCAAATGCGTGTTTACAATGGGAAGGATAATTTTGTGGGTATTATTTTTTTCCAAACATGTTTCGTGAATTATTTATACATCAATTTCTGAGTTATGTGTATTTTATATGATCTTCCTGGCTATGTTGTAAGTAAGCCATTTTTTTTACAGGTATGCGATTTTGGGTTGTCAAGGTTGAAGCACAACACTTTTTTGTCATCCAAGTCAACTGCAGGAACGGTGAGCATTTGGGAAAATCTGCATTATGTGTAGCTCTCTTTTTAGACACATGCAGCGTGTCTTATCTGCCTTGTACATTTCACTGACATTATTTTTTTCAATATATTAGCCGGAGTGGATGGCTCCTGAAGTTCTCCGCAATGAACCCTCAAATGAAAAGTGAGTTGTTATTAATTTGAGATGAAGGTTTTTTTTTATTCTTGATTTTCGTTGTTATTTCATATCGAATGTGTGTAATCAATGCTTGTCCATAGTGGCTTCACTCTACTGGGTCTGAGAGTCTCTAAAAATCTGAACAGTATTGAGCCAGTCATAGCATTTGACAACCTGGTTTTATTAAAACAATACTGTTAGCAATTTATACCTCACTAGTAAGATAGGTTCTGCTGGAGGGTGTGTTCTTAGGTCGGTTTGCATTGGATTTGGGAGGAAATAAAGTCCAAACCAATCAATTTTCATTGGTTTGGATTTTAAAAGAAAATTCAAAATTCAAACCAAACGAAGCAGATCAAGAATGAATTGGTTCGGTTTAGATCAATTGGATCCAATTATACAAAATTTTATTTTGAGAAATAGGAAAAATACATAATTTTATGAAAAATTATCACAATTCTATCATTAAAAGAGATAAACGACATTTTTTGTATTGTAATTGACTTACATCAGCAAATTAATAGCAAATATATATATATATATACACACACACACACACACACACATATATAATTGGTTTGGTTCAGGTCTATTGGATTTGTAAATCATAAATCCAATACCTAAACTAATCAACATTGGATTTGATTGGTATGGTTCGGATTGAATTTAAGATAAAAATCTGAACTAGTTTAATTGGTTTGGTTTGGATTATCAGGTTGATCCAAACCGATGAACACCACACCCCTATCTGCTAGGCCCTCTTTACATATTTTGGCTTGATGAAAAACATTTTTCTTAATAAAAAGCGTACTTTTACTTTTATCTGTAATTAAAAAATTAACGCCTGCTAGACATGGCTATAGCAGTTTTAGGAGCAAAAGTCTGGAAATCTATAGCAGTTTTAGCAATTTAACATTTTGAAAATGTATTTAAATTCAAAAATTTTCTTGCAACTATAGCTGTCTATTGAATGCATCTCTATTAATCATCATATCGAATACAGATGCGATGTTTATAGTTTTGGAGTCATCCTATGGGAGCTTGCCACTTTAAGGTTGCCGTGGACTGGAATGAATCCTATGCAAGTTGTTGGTGCTGTTGGTTTCCAAAATCGTAGACTTGAAATTCCTAAGGAAGTCGATCCTTTAGTTGGAAGAATAATCTGGGAGTGTTGGCAACAGTAAGCATGTTCAGCTTTAAATATGATTTATTCTTTTTCTTTTCCTTCCACACACCATTAAATGATTTCAGGAAATTTTGCAGTTAGACTTATTTTCCAGTTTGTGACATCTTTCCTTCTCCCTGTGTTAGGGATCCAAATTTGCGGCCCTCGTTTGCACAACTCACAGTGGCTCTAAAGCCTCTGCAGCGTCTGGTTATCCCATCTCATCAAGACCAGGTAGCTCCATATGTGCCGCAGGAGATTTCTGTAAATTCAACCCCATGAAAAGTCTCGCTTCAAGTGTGAATAAGTAGGCATTCTGCATAGTAATGTGCGTATAAAGGTAACAAGAATACAATAAAATGGAAAAAAAAATATGGAAACTTGTAACGGCAAATGTTTGTGTTGAGGGAAATATCAACTGCAACTGCACTGCAGCCAAACAACTGCAGAGAGCCATTTTGTATTTTGTATTTGTTATGATAGCTTGTCCGAGGAACTAAAACTCGGTAATCTGTAAATTACTGTACTTCACAAGCAGGAAATGTCTATACTTTAAGTTTTTCGGGAGTGTCTAGAATTTGACCAAGTATCAAGAAGGTTAGGTTATCATGAAAGAATTACTTATTTTCATGAGGAGTCATTTTGTTAGCAACTTAGAATAATTAATTAGTCATATGCTTAACATCACGTGTTTTATTCTCTATACCTCCCAAAGGATTCCACCCACCCCTTTCCCCTCCTTCTCTACACCAACCAAACCATTCATGCCGTATTGTTAATTAAACTCTAATTCTGCTATTTGTTTGTCGTTAATTAAAATCCATATCATAGCATGCGTAATAACTCTTAATTGCTTAAATGTTGTTAGAAAAAATAAATATTTTAAAAGAAAAACGCGTATACATATAATACAGGTTTTGATACTAAAAATATAAAACCAAAATCAACTGCACACTGCAAGAAAATTATCGTATGTAGACTTACAGGATTTTTTTAAAAAGAATTATAAGACTCAATTTTTAATTTAGAAGACTAAAATAAACTTATTTAAATTTAATCTTTATTTGGTAGAGTAGAGGAAGAAGGATGGAGAGCGAGGGGAAAATAATATAGTTTATTTGGTGGAAAGTGAAAATAGAAGAAATAAGTTTAAAAAATATGATCTCCACTTATTTTCTTCATCATAGGTTAGAATTATATGTTAGACAATTTATACGTACTTCTAAACTAATTGATTTAGCTAGTTATTATTATTTCACACGTATTTCTATTTATTTTTCTCCGCATAACCTAAAAAGCTACTATACATTCTGCAATTCAAAATATATTTACAAATTTTGTAATTAAAAAATCTAAACTATAAGCAATTTAGAGTTATCTAACACCAATATTTTATATAAAGAAATCATCAGATGGAGGAAGCCTTCTATTGACATGGCAAAGTGACGTCATAGACATACTTGATCACTGACTGACCCCTTCAATTTGTTTACACTACATTTGAGGTCCTATAATAATAACCAAAGTTACCATCAATTAGACCACTCAAGAGCTTATTGTGATACACACTAGGATTATTATAAAAAATCTAAAGCTGAAGGATGCTTAAAGACATCAGAATAAAAATAGACTACAAAGGATCCCACCATTCTATCATAAACGTGTAACTTGTCTAGAAGAAACAACAGAAATAGTAAAAAATAGTGTCCCTAGCGAAGGCTAAAAACAGATGTATTCATGTTAAAGGTCATGATGTCAAACTTCAGAGAGTTAGTCGTCCCAAATAGTTACACAATCACATAAGCAAAGGTCTAACACGACCCAACAACCTCCAAAATAGAGAATGATCATGTTAATGAAGTAATTAACAGATCCCAACCCACAAAACACCAAGAAAACACACCTATAAGTATACCACTCGCTACTTTTTGTTATAGACAAATATAAATTGCAAAAAGTTAAACATGAAATCCCCTTCAAAAAAAATCTGCAACCATTACGTCGTTTAACCCTTAGATCAGATCAGACATCCTTCTTCTGTGACGACCCACTGAAACTCTCAAGTTTTGGTCTGAAGATGTAACCATCCTGCTTCGAGGGGTTGTGACTTTTGATTCCAAATCATTGCATTTAGGCCTTTCTGTGAGAACAGGGTCTGGAATTGGAACACTATCTGCTTCTGCATGCCCAGATTTTCCGTTTGAACTTCGCAGTAATGCTTTGATGCGGATATCTGAATAACTCAACGATTGGGAATACGAAAAATGGATGGAACTTCTAGACACCGTTGTTGATCTATAGCTTTTCAATTTCACAGTGCCAATGTCTCGCTCTGCAGCACTTTTCCTTTGGCGACTTGCAACTGTCGAAGTCATGAATCGAGGCATTGAGTTGGAGAAATTTCTTTTAATGGACTTCTTTGACGCTTTAGGGGTGTCAATCACCTCTTTCACATCATCTTTGGGAGGACTAATTGAGGCTCTCATGTCATCACTTTCCACAAGACTATCTGTGCTTGATAAGAGCGTTTTACTTTCATTTAACTTCAACTCAATCTTCTCTCTTTGTTCCCTTAAATTCTGGCGTTCTTTTTCAGCTTCCTTGATGTCTTCCTCTAGCTCCGTAATCTTCTTCTCCCTTTGCTTCTTCACTTCCTACAGTGTATGCTTGCAGTCAACAATCTTCAAACACTGTCTACTGAGGAACTTGCTTGAGAAAAAAATTAAGAAAATTACCACAGGCACTTCTTTGTTTGACTCTATTGCTCTCGCTCTCTTTGCAAAGTTCAAGGAGCAAATCGTCTCACAGACATCTTCTTCAGAAGGGCTTATATGCACGAGCATCAACACCTTTGAGCCATACCCTTGAGTATGTGGTTATAAAAATTAGACCTTTTATATTTTAGATATAAAACAACAAAATAGTATATACATAAAATCATGAGCATCAATATCAAACAAACTATCAATTTCATCAATGAAGTAGTCCTGTTCTCCCTGATTGTATCTGTCTCCCTGTTCTTAATTTATATAGTCTAAATGAGCTAAAAACTAACAAAATGTAAATATTTCAAACTCTGAATTTATAATTGTGTACAAGTTTTCTTGCACAAAAGCTGGTAGTGTACAATTTAGTTTAGAAATCAATAAATAGTATCATACCAAGAGAATCTTTCAGTAATTGAGTCAGCTTGCTATTCCTGCAAGCAAAGTAGCATGAATCAGTAACCATGTGTACTTTGATTGTCTAGAAAGAAACAATGATAGTATAAAAAACTAGCCCAGTAAAAAAGGACTCATCTCTGTAGTTAAATTGCTTTTTAAGGTACATATATAATCTAGCAGCTAGAACATAATTTAAAATGACAAAATCAACATCGGCATAGTACTTACCTATAAGGCACATGACACCTCTTCCTCTTCAAAGCTGCAACAACATCAGCTAAAGCTGAAAGAGAAAGATTAATGGCTCTGCCCTCATCCAGTGTCAGTCCTTTGGCTCCAGTTTTAAGCAATCGTTCGCTGCCTCCAAGATCAACCATCCACAGTTTACTTACTTCACTTTTAGCTTCCAAAGCATCCCCACGTCGAAATATGGCTATCCTCGTTAAGCTAGATATATGAAGCTAAACAGATAAAGTAACTATCAAGCTGAGAAAACCATTAAAATACTTTTAAGTATCTAACTAGACCTATAACCCACCAGTGTGACCTGCTTGATGCCTCATTCACATTAGTCCACGAGGTGGATCTGAACCTTCTGCCCTTGTTGTACCACCATTTGGCTTTAGCATAATCACTTATTTGCACTTCAGAGAGACCCTCAATTTCAATCAACCCCTTTGGATCGGTTTGGATGTTGAGATTGCTATAAAAAGGGGTTAGTGAGCCAGAGTTTCATACATACTATCCAATGGAATTCAATCTTTGAAGTATTGAATGAATAGAGAAAAGGAACAAAAATATGTTACCACTTCGTCACAGGTTGTTCATGTGGTCTACCAGACGGTCTTGGAGCTAGCAAATCCCTGAGATTGCCCATATAAACTTCCAACATGCTCATTGAAAAGGTGAAAGAAGATGAGCTATCCAAAGAGGCTTGATGAAAGAGCTCTTCAAGAGCACGCGGAATAATTCCAGGTTGCTCGTTTGTACCATCCTAAAAACAATTATTGCATGTCATCATCACACAATAGTAATGCTGCCCCATATACTAGATAACAAAAGTGTTTAGCACAACCACACAAATAATAGCAACACAACGTTGAATTGACTAACCATGGTGAATGTCTTGCCTGTGCCTGTTTGACCGTAAGCGAACACACACACATTGTGCCCGTCCATTGCAGACCTCAGAATTGGCTCAACCTCAACAAAAACACTTTCTGCAGAGTTCAAACAAGGGCACAATAACCCCCTCTTTAGTACAACTTGGAACTACAGTAAGATAATCAAAATTCGGAAGCACACCGACACTTAATACTAGCCTTGGCTTGTTTCTTGAGTAAAAACTTTATCAAACTCAAAATCTTTCCTTGTTCCCCCCAACTTCACCCGAATTTTCTCTGGTCCAGCTGATACCGGTTCAGAAATTCTTCTCTTCTCCGTTACCAGATTTGGTCGAATTCTACAAAACACTCGAATGCTCCCTGGATATCAAAACACAATTCTTCAACACTTTGCAAACAATTAACAATAACCTTATTTAGTCAATATATAATTACTCTATTACTACCTTTGATGTCCAATATCTTGCTCAGTGCTTCTCTCCGCTTTTTATCCAATTTCTTCTGCTTTACCCTCAACTCCTCAATTTCTCCTACACAAGCAATTGAGCCCGACCCAGAAAAATGAATCAGCAACATTTGTTTCACAAATTTAAATCCATAAGCCATAATACAAAGGAACAGAGACACGTAATGTGACTTCAATTATTCATACTTTCTAAATTGGATATCAAGTGCTCAAGCTCGTTCTTTTGATGTTCTGGCACGACACCCACATCAGTGTAAAAGGTGGAAACAGGTGGGGACCCATCAACTGAATCTGAATCTGGGTTCAAATCCAACGAAGGTGACTTTGCAACCTCACTTGCATTTTCTGAAGCAGACAGAACCTGCACTTCTCCGTTAGGAACAGGCATTATGACTACCCAAGAACATGAAATGAAACACGGCCCCCTAAATAAAGAACCTTATACAAGACACGATTTAGAAAGTAATAGAAACTATCACTGCTACCTAGTACTACTCAAAGATCTGTTCTTTTCCTTTTTTTCGCTCCTATTAGCTAAAAGTCAATTTAACTGACTCATGAGAAACAAGGATCAACGAAACGAAGCTTCTAGACAGCCACTATAGGTTGAACTTGAACCCCTTAACCTCGAGACACGCAATGGAGCAAGTGAAACACGCGTTATAATGAAACTGTAATATAGAAGAAACATTTCCCATGATTCATGTAACGTAAACCATAAACCCAAAAATAAATTAAAAAAAAAAAAAAAAAACTGTTTGAAGAACTAGTAGGATCAAAATTCAAAAGCTCCCACAAAGCTCGAATTTTCAACACACACAACGAAGTAAAATAAGTAGAGAAGAAGTTGGTTATTTTCAATGATTGAACACTCTGGAGGATCCTGATTAGTGATTGGGAGTGAAAAAAGGTGTTTGTTTGTAGTACTACAATAATAAGAAAAACAAACAACAATAATAATAATAATAACAGTGGTGGAGTAAGAATCTTTTTGGTTGGTCGAGATGAGATCTTGAAGTTGAATTATGAACTGTAACAAAGGTTGGGTTTGATGGGAGCGTGAGGAGCGGAGTGGCAGAGTTGAAATTAAAGCGAAAAAGATGTTCCTTTTCGTTACGAAACTCACTACTCAGTGTCAGTGCTTTTGAGTTAAACTTTGACCAGAAGCAAGCAACGGAGAACGTGGTTGGCTCATCCGTTCTGGCATTGTTTCAGACAAATTCTTAATTTGTGTAAGGTATCAACATTCAATAAATTTATTGAAGAGAGACATTTTTCTATACTCTATTTATTGCATAATAATTACGTACTACTACACGTAATATACTTGCTCCCTATATTAAGAAATAAAGAAAATCACTCATTCAGGTGCTACATTTTATATTCTATTTATTTCATTACATTTTAATTTCTATATGAAGATAATAAATAAATGGGGTTCAGATGCTGCTACATCTTATGAGATGTCATTGTGCTCTTTTATTTATTTTATGTCTACGCTACATTTTATGTACCAACCATCTGTTGTAATATGGTCCAGAATATTTTTAAAGTGACCACCACGTTTACTTGTCAAACATTTTGAAAAAATAATAATAAAACCTAATTTTTATATAAATACACTTTTATCTTCCAAATATAATAATAGTTAAATTTATTTAAGGTTTTTGTTTTTCAAAATGAAAAGGTGCTCTGCTGAAGCTATTTTCAATTATATTTATTAAAAAAATTACAGTGAAGTTATAATAAGATTTAATGAATTGAAAATGTTTATTAAACGTTTTCTATTTTAAATTTTCCTTTCTCTTGTCAAGTGTTCTTCGTGTTGGCAAACCTCATAAAAAGCAATGGATAAGGCTGAGGGAGATAAACATCCCGTGAGCAGAGAGATTTTGGTTTCCACACCTTGGAACTTGTCCTTTTTATATTTTATATAATTTATTCTGCTTCATCTCTATGTCTAGACACGTGTTTACAACTATTAATTCCTACATTAAAGTTTCATTTAGCCCTTCACATCACCTTCATTCAAAATATCACTAAATTAATATATTTTCTACAATTTAAGAAATTTAAGTGGTTTTGGTCAGATAAACATTTAAATTCACTTATTCTCTTTTTTAAACATTAGACTATATTTGGTCGAAATATAGTTATAGAGTGTATTTACAATATTGAGGAGATTTTTTTAAAACAAAGTGAGAAAAAAAGGAATATTCCATTCGAAAACAGTTAAGCGTTTTATTAATATTCCAAGTCACTTTTTATGAAAACTTAATAAATAAGCTATCGTATGCAGCTATGGGTTAAAAAAGTAGTTTTAAACAAAATAGAGTTGCAACTAGAATTGTAAAACTGAAGAACGTGGTACATTTAATAAAATGAAACGGTAATACGATAAATTAGGCAGAAATCTTGCCCAAAACATATACCAAGTGAGAATCTTACTCTCAATTTTAAAAAGCATATACCCAGTCAAATAACCAATCCAACCCCAATTACTCTGAGACAAAACTCTCTAAACTTTAACAACACAAAACAATGTGTAACACACATTTATAATTTTAACTGCCAGAGGTGGGATTTCATATTTCTTCTTTTTTCTTTCACTCTTCCATTTTATATTTCTTCGATTATAGAAATGCATTCATCGTATGAAAATTTATATGCACACCACGTAGAATTTCTTAGCCTTGTGATCAGGCTATTAGTTAATCTGCGTAACGATCTAAAATTTGTTACTTTCGTTATTTGATTTTTATGTGCACTAACCAGGACATATTTGGGGTTTTTTTCTATTGACTCCTTTTGTTTTCTATTGTATGTCTTTGTTTAGCTAATTTGTTATGTATCTGTGTTTGAGTTTTAATCTGCATTAGAGTTTTGTGAATTCAATTGGGAAGGTATGGTTTGACTGAAGAGTGCAGTTTAAGATTATCGAAGTAGGATTTCAAAGAAAACAAGCTGTGAGCATGATATCTTCGGGGATTGATAGTTGAGGCACACAAGTTGATCTTTAATTCTCCAACCAAATAATATATAAAAGAAGGTTCAAATGTTAGATATTAAAATTAAAATGTCCTTTGTAACACTTTGAACTACAACAAATTGTTTTGGTTGGGATTACCACATTTGCATCTTGCAAACCACTTTTAAATATAAGTTGTATTTTTTTTTTTTTGTGTCTGGGAATGAGATAACACCTTTACATATCTTGTAATTTACTTGTTGATTTGCTATATGACTTATCATTTGTGCACTGACATAATTTCAGCAATGCACCGCGTTGGTAGTGCGGGGAACGTAAACAATGCACCTAAACCTCGGAAGGAGAAGAGATTATCGTACGTATTGAATGATGTCGATGACAAGGTGAACTCAATTTCTTTGTTCTGTTTTTTTTTTCAGGAAAATGGGTAGGTTCCATGTTTGTTTTTTGTAACTTGCATCTTTATCCATGCAGATTGTTTCTGTAACAGTTTCCTTAAACATGTCAATTGTATAAGTTAGTTTTGTTATTTTTAAAGTAAGGTGATATTGATATTGTTCTCTATCTTTGAACATTAGATGGTTAACATTTACCCATTATTTTACCTCGTAATCAATTAAAGCTTTATCAATAGTTTGTTGTACACTATGCTGTCTCTGTCACTTTGATCAGATTCATGTAATAGATACTATCTTCGCATCAATCGTGCATTTTTTTTTTAAAAAAACTTCAAAAAATTTAAAATATTCTTGGTTTATGAATTTGATATACTATATTGGTTCTTTTCGACAGCATTGTGCAGGCGTAAATTGTTTGTCTGTGCTTAAGTCTGCGCCATCTGATGGGTTTGATTATCTCTTCACTGGAAGTCGTGATAGCAAGCTAAATCGATGGGCATTGGTTGACGATAAGCCATCATACTCTGCTACCTTTGAATCTCATGCGGATTGGGTGATCTTTACGATTTCTTTTTCCTTCTGTTTTTAACTTTTTTGGATTTTGTATTATGTGCGTAATTTTCTTACTGAAACAAAGAACTTAGTGGAAACACCAAATTTATAGTCCAAAAGGCTCATGTGATGCAGAATATGAAAGTTCTCAAGAATGTGATACAAAATTTTATTTAGTTATATTTAGAGTGCTCCATTAAGCATCCTCATAACACGGGTACTTTTCAATTGTCTTTTTGTACCTCTTTTTTGTGTTAAAAGGTCAATAGTCATATAACCCATCGATTTATGAACTTCTCTCAGTTGTTTTATCATCTTTTTTTTCTTCAACTTCGAAATGACAGCTTGCCATTTTCTATTTTGGTCTGATTTTAAGTTACTAAAAAATCCAATTACTAGTTCTTGAGATCTAGCCCATCCTTCATCACGTTATCTCTCAATTTTCTTGAGCTTGGAATCATTGTTCGACTTTTATACTATCGGTTTAATACTAAAACCAATGAGTTTTACATGTTACACCAATTAGGAATAAAAACAATGAGCTCCATATACCAGCCAAACACGATATGACACAATTTATAAGGCATGCATACACCATAAGTTACCGTTAAATAAGTGTGAAGTGCTTTATTATTTTTGCAGGTTAATGATGTTGTTCTTGTCGGTGATAATGTTGTTGTTTCATGTTCTTCAGATACAACCCTTAAGGTTTGCTGATTCTTAGTTGTTATTTGTTGTAATTTAACCTTGCCCTTCTCATATGATGACAATACATTAGTACTAATTTTTCTCCCCATTTTTGTTTAACTTGGTTGTCGTATGCTTGTGCCAGACATGGAATGCTTTGTCCACTGGAACATGTACTAGAACACTCCGCAAACACTCAGATTATGTTACTTGCCTTGCTACAACCGAAAAAAATGTAATGTACCATGAACTTTTCATGCTTATTATGAATTGCAAACCAAGAAACGGGCTTTTCTTGGTTTTATGTGCTTAAATATGATATCTATAGTTTGATTTTTGAATCTTATCAAATCCATTTTCTGATCTTTTAGTAGTATCATGAATTTTAGAACACCGTGGTTGCCTCTGGTGGTCTTGGCGGAGAGGTTTTCATATGGGATATCGAAGTTGCACTAGCTTCAGCTGCAAAATGCAATGATACGATGGATGAAGATCATTCAAATGGTACTAATGCTTCTGAAAACTCATTACTAATGAAGACCACCAAATCCAGCAACAATATACCCATGAATACAACTCAAATTGAAGGATACATTCCAGTTGTTGCCAAAGGGCATAAGGAATCTGTTTATGCATTGGCAATGAATGAAGGTGGAACACTTCTTGTCTCTGGTGGTACAGAAAAGGTAAAGCATGACATTCTTATTCACATTCTCACTTGTGACTTCTGCTTTTACCTTTGGATATAAGAATGCTTACTTTATATTATATTCTAATGAACTTCATTTGCTAGATAGTGGGTTTTATCTCTACCTCGAACATTACTTATTTATGTTTTTATTTTTTTCAGGTTGTGCGTGTTTGGGATCCGAGATCTGGATCAAAGACTTTAAAGCTAAAAGGACATACAGATAACATCAGGGCTTTACTCTTGGATAGTACTGGCAGGTTGGTTGATTGAACACGTTTTTCTACTCTTTTTTCCATCCCCTCCCGGTTGCAAAAATAATTCTTGTTATGACATGTTGTTTTAATTGCAATCACTCCTACTCCACCTTATGTTGTGGTATATTTGAGAGATGTTTTAACTGCACTTTCAAGGGTGATAGTTTACTTTCATATCAAGAAAGATATGACTTATCAAGAAAGATATGACTTGAATAAAACTCATAAAACTTATAATTTTTATTTTATTAGTCGATTTTATATATTGAGTTAGAATTAAATTCGATTTTAAGTTGATATTATTATAACTTTTGCAAGATTCATAGTTGGGTCATGCTCTAGAAGTCCTCCATTTCGTGTAAGGTACAATATTATTTCGTGTAAGGTACAATATTGAAAAGTGACTTAATTGAAATTACTCCTAAAAATTGTTTTAATTGTATTAAAGTGGTGGTTTAACTCATATCAACTAAAAATATGACTTAAACTGGGATAATATTGTTTTAGAAAATCACACCTAATTTTGTAGAGTTGAGTTACATCTTAAATTCAAATTATAAAACATTTCTTCTACTATGAATGTTATTGTTGACAAACTTAAGTAGCACGCTTGATTTAGTTTAAATTTGGAGAAATAATGTGTTTATTTTTCTAAAGCTCTCCAATAATTTGGTAAATATTAGCAATTATGTATTCCCAATAGTTTATTTCAACATCTTCATTGGAAATGTCCTAGTGGATTACTAGTTAATAGATAATGTATACCGAATCAAAAATTGTTTGGATTTCTTTATTATTCCATATAGTCATGCAACTTACCATTGCATAAGTTGTTAGGTAAGATTAAGTAATACTTCCCCTGTAAGAGTTATTGAGATTTTTTTATCATTTATTATTGCAGGTTTTGTATATCAGGATCTTCAGACTCTATGATAAGGTAGTGCATCTGTATGGTGTTATCATAATTTCTTTTTATTATATGGTTGACTAAACTCATTATTCTTCGTTACAGGCTTTGGGATCTTGGTCAGCAACGTTGTATTCATTCTTATGCAGTTCATACAGATTCTGTTTGGGCTCTTGCCAGCACTTCAACATTTAGTCATGTTTATAGTGGTGGTAGAGATCTTTCAGTGAGTGCAGTTTTCCATTAAAGATTAGATGAATTTATGTAATGTCTTTTTACTGTGCTTAAATAGCGAAGCTCGTTTGTTGATTCCTAATTCTTTTATTTGTCTAGGTGTACTTGACAGACTTGCAAACAAGAGAGAGTGTTTTGCTCTGTACTGAGGAAAATCCTATCCTTCAATTGGCTTTGCATGATGATAACATATGGGTTACATCAACGGACTCTTCAGTTCATAGATGGACCGCTGAAGGACGCAACCCTCAAAAGATTTTTCAAGGAGACAATTCTCTATTAACTGGAAATTTGTCATTTTCGAGAGCAAAGGGGTCATTAGAAGAATCTACCCCTGTATGTTATATTTGTTTCTTTCAAAAGTCCAACGTACTAATTTTATTATTTTATCTAGCAAGTGTTGTTGAATTGCTCTGGGAACACATTATACTAGTTTCACACACACATATATAAAGGTGAAATATATTTTGTGTATGTATCCCTTTTTAGTATTTTATTTTTTAGGATATGAAGGAACTGTCATCCAAAGAAGTTTCTATTCGCAAATAAATGTTCTCTTGGTTCTCTATTTGGGACACTAATAGTTTTCTTCTTGTGGCCAAAATTACAAAACATCAATAGGATCCTGTATTTAAACAACCAACATTAACTATTCCTGGTATCCCTGCAATAGTGCAACTTGAAGTTTTGAATAATAGGAGGCATGTCCTGACAAAGGTAATCCGGGTGTTTCCTGGTCGTGTTGTTATGCAAAAAATGTTAATGTTGTCATTTATTCTGCTAATCTTTTTGTCATCTTCTGATATATGATAAATGGCTCTTTATAGGATACTTCTGGTTTAGTAAAGTTGTGGGAAATTACAAAAGGTGCTGTAGTTGAAGACTATGGAAAGGTAAAGAATCGGTTTTGCTTTCATTTGGCAATTTGTCTAGCAGCGTTGAGTAAGGAATGAGCATATTATAATTTTCGAAGTTCAACTATAGTTAATTGGGCTCATCGGTTAGTTGGAAATAACTCATGCTTTACATTTTAACTAACGTAGGTTTCAATGGAGAAAAAAATAAAGGACCTGTTCGAGAAGGTATTGATATTCATCATCATCAATTTGACTCTAGTTATTACCTGTTCTACTTATATTAGTTTTAGTTTGGCTAGTTTTTTATTTGTTTGTTTTTCCATACTGCTACAGGAGGACCTTCCAGCATGGTTCACGGTTGATATCAGACTTGGATGTTTGTCCATACATTTGGACTCTCCTCAATGCTTTCTTGTTGAGATGTCTTTTGCAGATCTTAACATTGTAGACAAGCCTAAAGACGATAAGGTAAATGAATTTATTCGGAAAATTTATCAAAGGGGTGCATATTTTTTCAGAAAATATAAGAATGAGTAGTTTTAAAAATTTGTATGCTAATAGATAAGTCATTATCTACAAGCACGACTTCATAATGAAGTCGTCTTTTTCAAACATGATTTTAAGTTATAATTGAAATTTTTAAGTCATAATTGAGAATCACAATTTTAGTGTTGTGTTTATTCACTCGAAAAGTTGTGTTAAATGTATACGACTTTGATTTTAAACTTTTGTTAATATATAAAAGCTATATATATGAAAAATAATTTTTTTTTAAACTTTAAATTATTAAAAATTGTGTATGAGTGACATGATTTTTATGTTTTCTTAAAGTAAAAGTCGTGCATAAGTAGTGCAACTTCTTTATTTTTTTAAAGTAGAAGTCGTGCATGGGTAGTACGAGTTCTTTGTTTTTTAATATAAGTCATGTCTTTGAATCGAGATTTTTTTTTTTTTTATTATTTGTTATGAGTGAGAGTGTGGAAATCTATTCTCACTTTTCAATTTGTATATAATTTTTGTTTGGTTTAAAGTTAGAATAAAAAATATTTAATAAGTTATTTGAAGATTGAATTTGTTTAAGGTTTTATGTATTTATATTTTATTATTTTGTAGGAGTGTTGAAAAAAGAAAATATATATATAACTTTTTTGTTGTATAAAAAAATGGGAGTAATATTAAGAAATAAGAGTCAAAGATTAATTAAAAAAAGGAAATTAACATTAAATTTGAGCAATAGCATTGTTACAAAAAGGAAAAAAGTTATTTATGAGAACTTGTGTCATAAAGTGATTTTCTTCTTTGCATTCTTAGTCTTCTTTAAGGGTCATATTCGTTAAATGTCTAAGGAGACAAAACTCGTTATCATCATTATTGTGTTTTTATGCAATTAAGGGGCCTTTGTGAGCACATTGTGAGTTGATAACAATGCATGAATTATATGAGATTGGATGAGGATGGAAGTATCACTATGAATGTTCCAAAGATAATTGACGAACCCGAAAAAATATCTGGTTGAGAGGAAAAAATGTTGGAAACATAAGGAACTTGTTCGTATGGAGAGTGGGAAGACATGTTGTGGTGATGATTCATGTATCCAAAAATGGGAGTTTGTTGAAGACTAGACTAACCAATAAAATGTTGTTAAAATTGTTGAACATATGAAGACCCAACATGTTGTTAAGGAGATTGTGACTAGGGTTGCTCACTCTCATGTGGCGTGTCGTACTATTGAAAAAATAATCAAAAATTTTAGATGAATAAAAAACCTTACTAAATGTTGAAGATCCCACGTAGATTAAAGATTAAAACATTTCAAAGTATTTAAGTGAGTGCAATCTCATCTTATAAGTCGGTTTTATAAGGTTGAGTTAAAGTTCACTTCTTAATATGATATCAAAGTCATTTAAAATCATTGACAAATTTAGTGAAGAGATGAAGAATGGCAAGTTCATATCCTTAGAGAGGAAGATGGTTTTGTGGGAATAACCTCTACCTAAAATATTCAATCCTATAGCCAATATGACATTCCTGAATAAATGTGTTTTCAAACAAAAGAGTTACATTGACTGGCATATGTAACATGCTGCATACATTATGACAACCATTGCCAATGATAAATGTGAGCATCTTTTATCCAGATTCAACATCAATGAGAGATAAAAGAAAAAATTGAACTACCTCATACTTGTGTGTCAATCGTTCTTTCTCAAGATCGTGTAAACTTGGAATCAACTCAAATTGCTTCAATTGTGATGAACACGGTCAACGCTAATTTGTGCATCCCATAAGAAGTTTAATTATTGAAATAAAAATTTATTGTAGTTATTGCGTGACATATAAAAAAGCATGGATTGCTAAATAGAAGGTTCTTTCTTGCTATGGAATTTAGCGAATTGGAGGAGTCATATAATGATCTTCTAATATGTTTGCAAGTTGTGCAAGAAAGTGTTCGAGAAACAATTACACAATATGTTGATTCTCCTTAAGTTGTAGATGGTGTTCAACAGACCCCATGTAACATAGTATTTTGGTTTTTTCAAGCCTTGCATAGACATATTTAACTATTGCAAGCCTTTTTCCTAGTTGACGACACATTTTTAACAGAAAAATATCATGACACCTTATTAATTGCAATTGCTCAAGATTAATCAGAACATAGTTTTTAGCATTTGCAATTGTTAAAGGTGGGACAAATGAAGCTTTGATATGGTTCTCCCAATTGTTGTAACACTACATCAAGCCTCATCCAATAGGCATCATAACTTAAATGAACAAACATATTGTCAGCATTACAATCTAAACAAGTTGGATGGGAAGTAGATGGTCTCCACTCAATGTATTGCATACATAATATTCCATCCAACTTCAACAAAATGTTCAAGAATTCGATGTTGAAGAGACAATTGATAACATGAGTACTACTATTGGTTAACTTTAATTATACAATATCACACAATCACAAAATGTTTAAGTAATTTCATTTATTGCATTATGAGAACTTATGAAATCAAGCAACTCACACTTCTAGCTTAGTTATCGACTATTAGATTAGAATTCTAACAAGTGGTTTCCTTGCTTGATCAAATATCAATATAAAAGTGGACTCAAGCATATGATTTCATATGACAAATATGAATTCTGTTTTGAGGGAAGCATGTTCTTGACTCATTTTAGTTCTTGTTAAGAAAATCTTTGAAAGAACAAAATAATGGTTTGTTGAACGAGGGTTCAAGACAGGGTGCGTGATACGAGAAAACCATTGGTATCTTGAAGATTTATTGCCTTGCTTAGAAAAAAAAAAGGAACAACAATCAACCATGTGTCATGTCCAAATGTATAATTGTGAAATTTGAGTTTGGTGTTTAGGAGATAGTCACTCTTCAACTTGGTCAACGACCAATGTCATACACCATTAAATTAAATACCTAATGGTGTGATTGTGTGAAGTTTCAAGCTCTTCATCTACCCTATCCTCACGATATCATTGTTTCTTCTTCTTGTCATTTACAACTAATGACATTTTTTGACCCAATGTACAACCTACATAACACTTATAAAGCTTATGAAGTCCAATTTCATCTTATACAAAATAAAGATTATTGGTCTACTTATTCGGGACCAAATTTCATACCTAACCTCCAAATGTGGTGTGAACAATTAGGAAGACCAAATATAAATCATATTCACAACAAAATAGATCAGCCCATCCAAAGTAAGTCAAACAAATTCTTATTGTTAGAACAAATGTATAATAAGAGAAATTGTCCATACAAACAATAAAATGTTATATTTTAAAATATTTATTTACTTTGTTACATTTTTTTAACTTCACTATGATTCCATAGTCTTTTTTTTTTCTTTTATATCTTTACCCTTTTATTTAATTTGAAAATGTTCTCAATCCAACCATGTTAGCCACGACTTGACAAAATCCCACCTTTTTTTCTAATTAACATATCAAATTAAATCACATCACAATCATATTATCATCAAATATATATTTATTGACAAGCTTCTACGAATTTTAAAAAATTAAAATCAACTACATTACAAGAAAATCATTAAATAACAACTAATTTTAGAGACAAAAAATACTATATTCAGTAAGTTAGATACTATTTTATAAACTAAAAAATTATTGGTATCTAAACTAGTTTTTAAATTGATATATAACATTAGTCACCAAGATTTTAGCTACTAACTATTTTAGATTCTAAATTAATCATTAATTTATAACTATAGACTAATTTAAAATCTTAAGTAATTAGTAGTTAATGTTAAATATCAATTTAAAAACTACTTTATAAATTTGTATTAATAATAGAAAATATTTTAGATATCAATAATTTTTTAGTTTATAATACAACTTTAGGACTTTTGTACAATTTCAAATTTAACTTGTAGTCATGTTTATAAAAGATAATTTTTTTCAAAAGATAACTTACTAGTCAAGTGTTATCAATTATCAGTCATGGCGGCACGATGGCGGATGGCGGTGGCAGATTTTCTGACTAGTGCCACAATAAGGCGGTGGCAAACGGATTTTCCATGGCGGCCGCTTTTGTCATGTTGGAGTGCTAACGGATATCAGAGATATCCAAAATATCGAAAAAAAATGGTAGCAATCGCGGCGACAGCGTCACCGCACGCTGTGACATGAAGAAGAAGGGTTGCGACTAATGAAGAAGGGTTGCAGAAGAACTAAACCTAGTTTTAGGAAATAGAAATTTGTGCCAAAGGCCCATTTCAGCTTTAACATAATAAAAATCCTAAAATTTAAATACTGACACATTATTTTATCTATGCCACCCTAAATCCTAAAACCTTAATTATTCAAATAAAATTTGAATGATGCAGGTGCATCAACTATTAAACCTAATTAAGAGTTCTAAACCTAATTAAGAGTTCAAAAGCTACTTAAATTAAGTTTGGACCTTTGGTCCATTCCAACTTTTAATTAATAAATCCTAAAATCCTAGTTATTCAAATAAAATTTGAATGTGTTGCATCTACATGAGTTGTTAAACCTAATTAAGAATTCAAAACCTACTTAAATTTAGGTTTTTTTGACCTATTTTTGGACCATTTAAAACATTATATTTATTGTAATCCACAATACATTTTTTTATCTTTGTCACAACACATTCCCTCATAATCTATTATGGTTTCCGTTATAACTTTATAAAAGATTTATGGAGTCTCCAATAAGATTTGATTTCGATAACACTTTTACTAGTTAGCATGAAAATTTTCAGAACTACTCATTTCTAAAAAAAAAAACTCCACCACCTTATTAAAAATTTATCCCCATATCCAAATACACATCATTTCCCTTGCCTTTCTTATCGTAATGACTTATCATTACTTAGCTCTTAGTCTTTGGCATGCTATTTATGGGTTGTATTGTAGGAAGCCTAAAAGTCTTCAAAGACTTATATAATGTGTCTGTCTTGTAGTGATTGCTAAGATATCTATGTTTATAGAACTCTTTCATGGAGATAAATCTATGTAACATGTATGAAATGAAGTAAGTTTAAACCTGAAACTTGTAGGTTCATACAATTGCTTCCTTACTATTTTACATTTTATTTGTAATGATAAGTTTTTGCTCAAAGCTAAAATGATGTTTGATGTTACTATTGACATGAACATGAATATATACATTTAAATTAGAAGTTATGTAAGTTATGTAGTGGTCACCAAATTTTCTCGGCATTAACTATGATGAGATGTGTGTTATAGTTTGCGGGGCGTCTGCCTTTGTGTTTGCTTGGGAAGTGCTTCGGGTGCAACTCAGTCCTTCCTGTGAGCACTGAAAGGAAGACAAGAAAGGTGAATGGAAGAAGACATGTTCTTTGTTGAGAAAAGAAGAATAAGAAGAATTAATTGTTTATGTAAACCCTAATCAATGCAAGAATATGTAAAAAAGGGAAAATAAGAAGGGCATGGGACAGTGAGAAGGGAAAACATATGTACTTCTTTAATAATGAATATTGTGCATATGTGATCTAAGTTTTACTGTGTACCATGTAGCTGTGTCCGTGACAGTAAATGCTTGCATATAATCTAAGTTTCTGTGGTTGTTTGTTTAGCAGTTTGTGACTCTTATACTGAACAGGTTAACATGGCTCAAGAGACATTGAAAGGGCTCTTTGCTAATTGGCTGAGTAAAAGAAAGCAAAGAAAGGGATCTGCAGCAGCTACTAATGGGGAGTTATTACCTGGAAATGATATTGGTATCAGAAGTAATACAGCTCCAACAATGGATGGAAGTTCTGAGACTAATGCAGTAATTTATCCTCCATTTCAATTCTCAAATATTTTCCCTCCTTCCTTGGTTACTGAGGGAAACCATGGAGGTCAATGGAAGAAAAAAATAACTAATTTAGATGGAACTGAAGATGAAAAAGACTTCCCCGGATGGTTTCTCGACTGCGTATTGAATAATTTGTTACCTTCTACCGAAAATACCAATACCAACGAAAATACCAATGTCAATGCCAATGCCAAGTAACGTTCAGCCTTCCGGTTGTGTGCAACCCAAGCTGCAAGGAGAAAACTTTTGCAAATTATGCCAATTTGCTTTTATTCATGGTTAGAGCATGCAAATTTTTAATAATGATGCATAGATTGATAAAGTTGTAAACCTATAGCATTATTTCTTCAACTAGAAAAAGAAAGCATGATTCTAGGCGTGTTCTGATATTTGAAGTTGCTATTTCAACTTTTCAGAATAAGAAATTCAAAAAAACACAAAATATGATACCTTACCTATTAATATTTCTAACAATTCTGGAATTCTTTATAATTATCATTTCTATTTGACTGTGTATATAATGTTTTGCTTGATATAGATGAGCTTTGCAGGTGCAGTTTGTTTGTAAAGATTAGTCTACCCATTCTCTCCCAATATAATAAGAATTCTTAAGCACATATAGTTTAGAGCTCTTCATCTTAGTTTACTTGTTTGCAGCATCATCCTAACTGAGTGTATTGTATGGGTTCTAAGTATACTTTATGATTATAAGTTTCCTTCAATCTGGGTTTTTGTCTACTGTGTCAGCTATTATTGATCACTGCAATTTTCTCCAATTTATTAGTAGCTACAACTCAATTAGCATGTGTTCAGGAGTGTTTTGTTGGAAAGGGGATTTGCATGTCAGCAACTAACTGTTTTTCTAATTTATTGCTTTGACTGCTATAACTAAAATACACATTCATTCCCACACATGATACAACAAGAATGAAGGGGAGAAAGTTGTTACTGCAACATGAGGTTTTAAGCCTGGAAAATCCTTTTCCACACATATGTCATGACATATATGTTGACAACTAGGGAATTTGAACATATATAATAGTATATATTAGGAATTTGTTGTATATTTATAACTTGGACATTTATTGGAAAATTTGATTTCCATCATGTTGAATTATTTAGTACATTTATTAGAAAATTTGATTTCCATCATGTAGAATTATTTAGGATATTTATTAATTGAGGATTGTTTTGATATTAATGTAAATCCTAAATCATAATTTTAAATGAAAAATGTGTTTCACTCTTTATAATAATAATAATAATAATAATAATAATAATAATTTAAATAAAAAATAAAATAAATATAATTAAAATATTAATTTATTAAGATGTTAGGTGGATGTTTTTATTTTTGGTAGGTGTGAATGTATCAACGCCCTTCAATTTATTAGGTGTCAATATATCAATACACTTAAATGATGATTGCTTTGATATTGTTTTATCTAGTTAAACATATTCAATGGATGAGCTTAGTTTGATTTGCTATATGGATGGTAAAGTGAGGTGGGTCGGCACATGGCCTGTTGACAAAAATGCGGGTTGGGTTGCCTATTCTAACTTACTGGTCCGTTTAGGCCTGTCTTCCATAAGCTACAGACCAAGTGTGGTGCGGGTTGGCTCGCATAATTCACATAACTTTAAAATCTAGATATTTCTTTCTGTACCTTCATATTTTCTTCATACAGTCTCATATTTTAAAAAATTCTAAAATTATCGAGTCCAAATTCTATCATCTAAAGTATAAATTCGTATTTTGGATTGTGTAATCTAGAATATTGTACAATCTTTAACACAAACTTAACTTTTAGATTCTATAACAACAAAACTTTCTGAATTTCACATCCTGAAAATTTTACTCATCTTATTATGCATGTGTTGTGAGACCATTTACCTAATTCATATAAATAAATAAATAATTAAATCAGTCTGCACGGAATAGATCAATCTAGCTTGCATTTTGCAAGTCAAACACCGAATAGACCTATTCGAAGCGGCCAATCGCATTGTCATCCTAATTGTCATTGACTTTGATTTAATATTTAATATTGAATCATGTTAAAACATTAATTGCAATAATTCAACCAACTGAATTGTTATATTAAGGTATTGTATCCTAAAATGAACTTATTGGATAAACTTTTTTCTAGTTGAAAAAAAAAACTAACTTGAATTTATGTATAGATTAAAATATATATATATATATATATATATATATATATATATATATATATATATCAATGAATCAATTTTAATGTGGGATTTTTTTTCCTTTAATTTTCTTTTCTTGTAGATGTTTCTGATAAAATTTATCTAAATAGGTCGTTAGTTATAATGTGATATGTAAATGCTTTTATGGCATGTTTTACTATCTTCTTTATGTATTCTATATTTCTTGATACCAATTTTGCTTCCAGTTTGTGAAGGCTTTTTCTATAAAAAATTTCAGTTAATGAATTTTATATTCCGAGGTTTTATAGCCAGTATGTTGCAACTATAGGCTGTTAATTAAGGAAAGTAAGAGGTTATAAAAACTGGATTTTATGAACGTAAAATCTTCTATCAATCTGTTGGATAAGAGTTTTGCCCCTTGTTTTCTTGGATCGATTATGAAGCTACTCTTTACTTATCGGTTATTCTTTGATTGATTTATCGTCAAGGTTTGCAGGCTTAATTGTTATTAATACTTCAACCTTTTCGTGCGATTGTGTAATTCACTTGCGTGCTTCCTCTGATAAATGGCATTGTAAGAGGCTTCTAAGTTCTAAACTCAATTATCACCAAATTTTGTGGCATTGATGAAGAGGTTGCTTTCATATTTTTACTTCATCATGGAGATATTACTATAAATTTAGAGATACGACGACCACAACAACTTTCTACATTAAAATTGTTCAATATATAATAGACAAAGGTTACTTAGTAGTTTATGGGTACCATAATTTTGTTAATTAATTAATTGAGAGAAGCCATCATTATGTCCACTAGGTAGAGCAGTGTGAAGAATTACACTTCTTTCATTTTTCAAATTTATAATATAATCATGTATTAATTTTTCTTACCTCTTAAATTTATATATTCTCAGTGTGAATAATAGTTTTTGAAGTGTAGAGTTGCATAGATTCTTTTCTGAAAATGAAATCAATTCACATAGTCCTTTTTGTAGTGGTTTTTCCGCTTTACTTGATTCTCTTGATGTTGGACTCCAACAGGAACGAGCATGGTAGAAAAACAATGATAGTCACTAAAAAATCAGTGGAATTCCACTAGCTTATTGACGGAATAGGATGATTCCTCTTCAATTTCACACACGGCATTTAAATATATGGTGAATCTAAGAACATGAATAAAATCCACACCCCTCTTAATAGCATATGATTCTCTTATCTTATGCATCACGATAACTTTGAATCTACTGCCAGGCTTAGTTGAAACGCAAAGTTTCACCATCTTTTTTTTCTTATATATATAAAAGGGGAAGTTGCAGGAGATTTAAGTTAAAAAGAAAAAGAGAGAGGCATGGCTCTGTTTGGTTTCAGGTACCAAAGCGCTACCATATCCACCTACAGTACTAGCAGTAGTGGTGTGAGAACTGAAACTGTTACAAAGCCATTTGCTCCTTTCGTCCCCAAATTTAACAGTGGTTATGATGATTACGTAGAGAAGAAGAAACAAGTTCCAATTAGTAGGAGACCTTATGAGTACGAGGAGGATGATGATGAACGTTCCCCACGTAAACCTCTTCCTCCAACCTCCATTCCCGTTACTTCACCTCATTGGGGCCACTCCTACCAGCCCAAACCTTATGGTTACAGCAACAAAGAAGGCTACAAGCCCAAGCCCGCTGCTACTCCTCTTTATGATGATGGATATCATGCTGACCATGGGGACTACAAGCCCAAGCCCACTTCCACTCCGGTTTATAATGATGGATATGGTGCTAACTATGGAGACTACAACAACAAAGAAAAGAACAAGCCCAAGTCCGCTTTCACCCCTGTTTATAACGATGGACATGGAGACTACAACAACAAAGAAGAGTACAAGCCCAGGCCCAGTGGCTCTCCCGTTTATAATAATAGATATGGTGCTGACTATGGAGACTACAACAACAAAGACGGGTACAAGCCCAGGCCCAGTGGCTCTCCCGTTTATAATTATGGATATGGTGCTGACTATGGAGACTACAACAACAAAGAAGGTTACAAGCCCAGGCCCAGTGGGTCTCCCGTGTATAATGATGGATATGGTTCTGACTATGGAGACTATAACAACAAACAAGGGTACAAGCCCAGGCCCAGTGACTCTCTCGTTTATAATGATGGATATGGTGCTGACTATGGAGACTATAAGCCCAAGCCCACTTCCACTCCAGTTTATAATGATGGATACGGTGCTGACTATGGAGACTACAGCAACAAACAAGGGTACAAGCCCAAGCCCAGTGGCTCTCCCGTTTATGGTGATGGTTATGGTACTGACTATGGAGACTACAACAACAAACCAGGGTACAAGCCCAGTGTCACACCCGTTTATAATGATGGATTTGGTGCTGACTATGGTAACTACAACAACAAAGAAGGGTATAAGCCCAAGCCCAAGCCCGCTGGTAGTCCTGTTCGTAATAATGGATATGGTGATGACTATGGTACCTACAGCAACAAAGAAAGGTCCAAACCTAATGATGGACATGGAGGTGACTACGGTAATTACAGCAAAGATGGGCCCAAACCCAAGTCCATTGAGATTCCTGTTTATAACAATGGATATGGTATTGGAGGTGCAAGTCCAGCTCGACACGATTATGGTGGGAATGGCAACTACCCCAACAACAAAGAAGGGAAGAAACTGGATGGGCCGAAAACCAGTCCAGGTTGGAGCGAAACACCAAGAAAAGGGACTCAACTAAGTAAGTCGACGAATGATATTGACGAGGCCATAGAGATGCTGAAGAAAGAAGCTGCAATGCGGAATGGGCCTAAACAATATGACAGCAAGCCCTATTATGATGGGCCTGAGGAAAATGGGAATGAGAATGGAGGGCCCAGAGCATATGAGAAGAAGGCCCAGAACATGAATCTGGTTAATGAAAGTGAAAAGCTAAAAAAGATTGTGACCAAAGGGCCTCAGACTCCAACCGCTTCCTCCCTGCAAATGAAGCCAAACTCCCCACCACTCTTCAAACCCAATCCTGATTATGGAGTCATCAACCATAAGGATGCTGAGAAAAGGTTCAAGGGCATCACAATCTAATATTAATAATTACTAGTATATGTCTTCACTGTGTTTTTCTGTTGCTATACATGTGTACCTGGTTTTAGTGCATTAAATAAAATATGTGGAGTGTTACTTAAATAATCGACATATTATTCATGTGTATCTTCTTCTTGTTTCACTTATGATCATCAGTTATGGCATTACAAATAACATTTTCTATTTTACCTTATAAGACAAAATTGTGGCACCACCTAAAACCGCGCATCATTTTCCGAACATCTGTTGCTAATTACTGATGTTTATGAAATATATTGTTATTGCAGCCCCTGGTATACTTTAAATTTGATCTATCATCCCTTCATGTTGATGTACAATCATTACAATTACAAAATAAACATCTAAGTTAGTAAAAAATAAATTAATATATAAAATGTTAATAATAATTATATAAGGTTTTACATATAACATAAACTTGTTAGGAATTTGAGTAACATAACATAAGGAATTTGAGTAATATAACATAAACTTGTTAGGAATTTAAGGAATTTGAGTATTATGATTTACTTATTAGGAGGAATTCGAATATAAGTTGAAAGTTTCAAAAAAAAGTTGAGTAAAAGTTTCACAAATACTTTATCTCAAGGTTTTATTTTTTTGAAGGTGATGTTAGGATTTCTTATATTTTTGTTCATATCTTATTGATATTAAATATTCTCATTCTCTATCTCAAACAAAACCCAACATAACTATATTGTTTGTCTCACCAAATTATTAAGGTAATGCACTGTATCACACACATTGAAATCATGTTTCATCACAATAACAACCAAACATGTTAAATTGGTGAAATCTTGGAATAGAACATACTTATCCAAATCGAAAGTAGTTTTAAAATCTTAAATAGTTATAAATGTGAAAATATGGCTTTGGAACTACTTTACTTTATTTTGTCTAGATTGTATCAATTTGTGAAATAAAATGGGTAGAGAACCAAAAAGATAATGATAGAAACGTGAGAACTCGTGTAAGTTATTACTTGATTTTAACTTACATTTCATAGTTCTTCAATTTCACTTATACTACCAATTTATAGATTATTTGCTCTAAACAATAAAACACTGAATGAGAAAGTTTTTCATAAGTATTTTTAAAAATCTAAATTAGATTACACTAAAATTAACTTCTAAACTTATGTATATAGAAGTTATTATTTTTTTTATTTTATAATTTCTAACTTACCAATTTATAAGAAAAAACTAGTTTCATTTTGTTTCTCTTAAAAAAAGGTCCATTTTCTCCAAAGAAATCCTTAGTTATGTTTCCACCAAACTAAAACATTAAATCGGTACAAAGATTATAAGTAGCGATTATTTCGATTATTTTAATTTTAAAAGAAAATAATAAACACTAATCAGCACTTTATTAATTAAGAAATAAAAATAAGTCATCTAAAAAAGTAAATTCTTACATAACTTTCAATATATTAGAAAACCAGTCCTCACTAGAAAAATATATCGATTTAACAAAAAAAAAAAAACTATGTGCACGTATTTTTATTTTGTATTTTATTTTTTCTCCTACCTACTTTTTTTTATTTATTCCTTTACCACGTAGAAAGTTAAGAACCGTTTGATAGGTAAAAAATAAAACGAGTAAAAATAGATTCAATTTTTCATATAGCATTATTTAATTTTTATTTTCCTATCTAGCTCTCTTTGTTTTTATTTTTCTATTTAACACTTTTTTGTTTTTATTTACTGTTTTAAAAGGAAAAATAATATATACTAAATTTTAAAAAATGATAATTTTAATTTTGGATGCATTAAAGAAATAAATATTTTTAATGTTTAAAATAGTTAGAAATATAATGAATGAATAAATAAATGAGTTTTTACAAAATAAAAATAAAAAAGTAATAAATTAAAAATATTTAGTTTGATTTTCTTTTAAATGAAGAAAATAAAAAATTAAACCCTACAACAACATAAAAGTTAAATCTATAAACATAAATTAGTATTTATTTTTATTATCAATAATGTAATTATGTTAATTTTAAGTAAAAATACAGGAAATAATTATAAAGAAACCAAATTCAATTAGTATTAATTAGTAGTGGCACACAGATAATATTGAAGTGTCTACCCTAAATGCAAAATTCTAAAAAAAAAAAAACTAATGCAAATGCTACACTTAATACTTAAAAATGAGAATAAAAAATGTAAAAGTAAATAAATATAAAAAGTAAAACAACAACAATAAAAATAAAAATAGAAACAGAAATAAATAAAGAATGACAAAAAAATAATAATAACTAAAAACAAAAAAATATAAAATAAAGAAAATACAAAATAAGATAAAGATAAAATATATAAAAATAAATAAAACAATTCTAATTAATATTAATTGACTTTGATTTTTTTTATAATTATGTTATGTATTTTTTACTTGAAATTAACATGATTACATCATCAATAATAATAAAAATTAAAACTAATTTATGTTTATAGATTCAACTTTTATGTTGTTGTAGGGTTTAATTTTTTATTTTCTTCATTCTTACAAAAAAAAAGTTGAATTTTAAACTAAACTTTTTTAATTTAATTTTTTATTTTATTTTGTAAAAAATCATTTCTTTATTCATTAATTGTATTTCCAACTATTTTAAACATTAAAAATATTTATTTATTTTTACAACCAATACATTTATTTTTTTAATGCATTCAAATTTTTTTTTTTTTTTTTTACTTTTAAAACAATGCTAGATAGGAAAATAAAGACAAAAGAGTATTAGATAGGAAAATAAAAACAAAAGAGTCTTAGATGGAGAAATAAAAGTGAAAATAGTACTATATGAAGAAAAACGTCGTAAAAATAAATAATAAATTGATAAAATTTTAAAATGTTTGATTATGTTGCACATAGAGTGATACTACATGGATATTTAGATACATATAATATTTAATATATAGGATACGCGAATTTATATATTATATAATAATATAAATTGACAATAAAAATTTTTGTACATAAATATATTTGTAAGTATGTTTTAATTTTTTTAGTAAAAAATGTTTCTCATGGTTTAAATTAATTTGTTCCTTATTTTTATAATCATAATAAAAATATTTATATAATAAATTTGAATTTTTAGAAAATCAATATATATATATATATATATTAAATTGTGTAAGAATTATGTTAGAATTTTCAGAAATCTAACAAATATTTTTTCAATTGAACATTTTACCAATACTTGTTCTACAAGTGTCTTATGAGTTTCGATATCTGACACATGTGTCCAATACAAAAACATCATTTAAGAAACATATCTAAACCTTATAATAACAAATAAAATAAAAGAATTCACTATTTAACTTTTTTTTTTAATTTTCGTCTGGTCGAACAAATCAATTTAATTCCATTACTCCTTATTTTCATCATCTTCCTCCAACCAAACATGTTATCAGTTTGAACAGAATTCAAAATGAAAAAATAATAACAATAATTAGCAATCATTTGGGTCCTTGGTTTGTGAGTCTCTCAACTTTTCTTTTTCCAGTGATTCCCCTTATTTCTTTGGGCACAAGAATGAAATTAACAATAATAGGCATGAATTTAGGAAGCTGGAAAGAGGAAACAAGTAGAAAACAAATGAAATGGGTGTTGTAAGAAAGAGATTTTTAGAGGTTTGACTTTATGAGAGTTGGAAGATCTCATCCTCTCTATATTCCTCGTCTCGTCTCGGAGAGAGCTACAAAAGGACCAAACAACATCACCAGACAAACAAACGCAGGTAAACAGTGCCCACACTTCTCAGACAAGACAACAACCTCTTTCTCTTTACTCAAATACAAACCCCAGTTCCAATTACTCTTTCTCTATCACGCTCTGCAACCGCCGTGCTCTTTTTTCTGTTTTTCTTCTTTGCCCCTTTTTTTCTCAACCCATCACGTGCTTCCTCTATCTGGGAAACTATAAATAAAAATAAAAATTTGTACTTTTTCACTTTCCTTTTGTGTATGTAGATAGATCACTTTGACGGCACACTGAATCGTTCTACCTTTGACCTCCTCCTCAACTCAATTCTTAATTGGTCAGTCTGTACGTCTGTGCCCCTTCACCTTTTGGGCTAGTGATCGTTCAAGACGGGAATAAGCTTTGCTTTTTATTCCAAATTCTTCTCATTCGTCACTTGATGCTTAAGTTTGTTGATTTCCCGGGATGATGTTACCGATTGTTGTAGGATGACCAGGTTGATCAAGGGTAAAATGTTTTTTACTCGTCATAGCTATAATCATAAGCATATAATCATGCTCGTGTTTGACCTTTTTTTGTTGTTCTTATTGGATTAGTGTGGTGATCAGAAACCCTTACAAAAGCGAGCCATGCCAAGGTAATGAAGCTTGGATTCGAGCAGAGTTAATGGGGTGTGTGATTGGCAGAGAAGTGTCATCGGGAATAATCTCCGAGGTGAAGGAGGAGAAGAGTGTGAGTGTTGAATCCAACAAGAAAGTTGACGAAGTGTCCTCAAGCAGAGCTGAGGAGAACGTGGTAGAGGCTCTGAATGGTGAGAAAGAGAAGGAGAAGGAGAAAGAGAAGGGAAGGGAAGAGAGTGGTGGTGCCGATGGAGTCCGGGGGCCAAAAGGTGACAGAAGAAGATCAAAGCCAAATCCAAGGCTAAGTAATCCACCGAAGCATTTGCAGGGGGAGCAAGTAGCAGCTGGGTGGCCACCTTGGCTAACAGCAGTGTGTGGTGAAGCCCTTAGTGGGTGGATTCCGCGAAAGGCTGACACATTTGAGAAAATTGATAAGGTGGGTTTGCATTGATTGGCAAAAATTTTGAACATCAATTTTATTTAGGTGCTTGTGTTACATTTAACTTAAAATGGAAATGCATTTGATGAGTCTTGCCATATCAGGGACGTGTGGATGTGGTTTGAAGTCCAATTGAGTCTGCATATTGAGATGCAATATTCTGTTCTTCTCATTCTTGTTTTATTTTTCTTTAAATTTCCTTTGTATTAGATCGGTCAAGGAACTTATAGTAATGTATACAAAGCTAAAGACACATTGACGGGTAAGATTGTTGCACTGAAGAAGGTTCGATTTGACAATTTGGAACCTGAGAGTGTAAAATTCATGGCCAGAGAGATTCTTATTTTGCGAAAATTGGATCATCCCAATGTTATAAAGCTAGAAGGTTTAGTTACATCCAGAATGTCCTTGAGTTTGTACCTGGTGTTTGATTACATGGTGCATGATTTAGCTGGACTTGCTGCAAGCCCTGACATAAAATTTACAGAGCCACAGGTTAGACCAGGTTTGCCTTAATAATCTAAGAAATAGAAGATACCCTTTGGCTTCTTTTCAATTTGCTGTGTTTGATGTCTCCAAATACTGTCTCCTACTGCAGGTTAAATGTTACACTCATCAACTGCTATCAGGACTTGAGCACTGTCATAGTCGAAACATACTTCACCGTGATATTAAAGGATCAAATCTTCTTATTAATAATGAAGGGATACTTAAAATTGCTGACTTCGGCCTTGCATCTTTCTTTGATCCAAACTGCAGGCAACCCATGACTAATCGTGTAGTTACCCTTTGGTACCGCCCTCTTGAGTTGCTTCTTGGTGCCACAGAATATGGTGTGGCCATCGACCTTTGGAGTGTTGGTTGCATTTTAGGAGAGTTATTGGCTAGGAAACCTATTCTTCCTGGACGTACAGAGGTGAGAGCTTAAATTGTCTTGTTTGGATTTATAGGAATTTTCATTTCCCTCAAATCTTTGCCTAACAGGTAGTGTGGTATGGTAATCCAGCAAATTTTGTTTTTGAAATAGTAAAAAGAAGCTGTATATCGTAACGGAACATTCTTCTTTCTAAATATGCATGTATTAACCTTTTAATTTTTGCATTGCAACTCCTTCTGCCTCACAACCATCAGGCTAAGCCTATGTACTATGATCCAATCCTTATATACTGTACTTCCAATTGGAAGGTTGGCATTATGCATATCTGCAATGAATATGAAAACATGTAATCAATGAGAAATAAACCACGAAACTGAAAAAGTATGAGAAATAACCAATTGCTGAGTTACTGCATGATTTAATAAACCATTTGTTGAGAGTATTTGCTTAACATCTTTTATTTAAATCAGTATTTAAGAAATCTTTAAGTTTTTTTTTTTAAATATATTTTACATGAAGATAAAAATATTTATTTATTATTTACATTTAGGAAGCTAAGATTGGGATATTGTTAATATTTGATATTATGTTACATTTTATTCTATATAGAGTACATGAATAAAATAAATCACAAGCTCCTCCATATAACATATCTCTTATATTTCCAAAATCCCAATAGTGATATTAGAGCAATAGTTGTCACGGGACCTAGAGAATGGAAGGAGAAAGAAATTTCTCATAAGTTGTATTCCACTTTTAGTGAAAGTTATGATCTATGAACTATAAGTATGCAAACTTATTTAAAGGGGCTAGATTTATTGGAAGTTATGTAAGAAGATTACATTGTTGATCCGCTATCCTATCATGGCTGAAATCAAGATGCAAAAGAAAAAAAAAAGACAAAGAATGCTAAGGTGAAGTCATGTTTGTTTGTTGGTGTTTCATAGATGATTCTCACCAGAATCATGACCCTAAGGTCACCCAAATACATTTGAGATTTTTTAAAAGGAGAATACAAAGGAAACAAGAATATTTGAGGCATGAAAGTGCAAAATTTGATAAGGGAGTTTGAACTTCAAAGGATGAAAGAGTTTGAGAAAATTAAGGAATACTCAAACAAATTGTTGGGCATTGCTAACAAGATAAAATTATTGGGTAAGGAGTTTCCTGATTCCATACTAGTTGAGAAAATTTAGGTAACTAGAGAGATACAAAATATCTGTTATTTTGTTAGGAAACACAAAGGATCTTAACTTGACAGAAGTGATACATGCCTTGCATGTACAAGGGCAATGAAGGTTGATGAGAGAAGATTGTGATGTTGCTTTACTTCATACTATTTTCGAAGTCAAGAACTACAAAAGGAGCAAATACAACCAAAAGCAACACACGTTTCGATCCTGTCCCTAATGCAAGAAAAATAAACACTAACACAACAAGTATTGATAGATGTGAGATGCAAAATGTCACAAATGTGGTCAATTGGGACATGTAGAAAAGATGTGCAAAACTCAAAATCCTCAAGAAGTTGTTAAGATTGTAGAGGATGAATCAGAAGAGGAACTACTTATTACAACTTCATATTTTACAACCAACAAATTTACAAAAGATTGGTTTATAGATACTGGTTGTGCAAACTATATGACTCATGATCGATAACTTTTCAAAGAACTCAACAAATCTTATATTTCTAAAGTAAGAATTAAGAATGGAGAACAACTTGTTGTGGAAGATTTGATTAAAGAGGAGTTGGTTACAAATGAAGAAGATATAAAAGAAAGATCAAAATTAAAAGCTAGATGTCTCTTGAAGAAGTTTGATGTCCAAGAGGAGAAAGTAGATGAAGAACCATATTCTAACATCCATCAACGGTTCAATGTTACTACATGGAATTCATAATAGACAAAAAAAAATGAGGTTGATAAAAGAAGAAATGCATGAAGAATGTCAAATTAAATGATGATATGATGCTATTAAGAAGTAGATTTTAAGCCTAACTAAACCTTATAAAATCGGCTTATAAGGTGAGGTTTGCACCCAACTCCAATCTCTAATCGATATGGAATCTCCAACACCCCCTCATGCCGAGGCTACCAACTTGTGCATTGGACTATATATTTATGGGTGGTCCGATAGCAGCCCGATAGCGAGTGACACGATAGGCCTAACAAACATTCTCTAGGATAGACTTTAAATGGCTCTGATACGATATTAAGAAATGGACTTTAACCTAACTCAACCATATAAAACCGGCTTATAAGGTGAAGATTGCATCCCGCTCTAATCTCTAGTCGATGTGGGAGGAGGAAATCAAGCATTAAAAGAAGGAGAATCAAATATGAAATTCAAATAAACAGATATTAAGGCAAGGAGGAATGTTGAGAATATTTGCTTAATATCTTTTATTTAAATTAGTTTTTAGGAAATATTTCATGAAACATGATGGGTGAAAGTGGAACACATCAAATTATGGGGCAGATGATGTAAAATCTAGTGGAAGAGATTGTAACTAGCTACTTCCCGTCTCTCTGATGTAACCCTTGTACCTTTGGCTTTCTTTTGTGCATGTGTACCTTTCCCTTTACATCCCTTGTTCAAGCTTGTTCAACATACATGTACTATTGAAAACAAAAACTGGTAAAAAGGAGATACAAATTTTAGAAAGGAGCATGATTCTTATGAGTTGAATGTTGGTCAATAAGATATTTACTTGAAACTTCTAGGGAGGAATGAAGTGTTGGAGCATAACCAGATGTTTCTCAACAAGAGAATTGCGCACACTGAAGCTGCATACCTGTTACCAATTCAAAATGTTTAAGCGATATACTAGATCTTATGTTTAGCTCTTCCATCTCTTATGTAGTTTGGAGGAGTTTGTATTGCAATTTGCATTAATAATGTATCACTTGCACCTTATTTGCTGGTTATTTGTAATCTTCATTGGATATTTTCTGACCCTTTCCTGATAACTAACACAGGTGGAACAACTGCATAAGATATACAAACTTTGTGGATCACCTTCTGATGAGTACTGGAAGAAATCAAAGATGCCTAATGCTACCTTGTTTAAACCTCGAGAGCCATACAAGAGGTGTATAAGAGAGACATTTAAAGATTTTCCACCTTCAGCTCTGCCCCTTATCGACACTCTTCTTGCAATTGATCCAGCAGAACGAAAGAGTGCCTCAGAAGCTCTAAGAAGTGAGGTGGGATTTTGAAAACTCGTCTTTTATATTATTATTTCATGCTACTTAGACATCTCAGTGTACGTAGATTGCCTAAAGCACATATTCGGGACTATTTCATGAAACATAAAATAAGCCGTATGTTGAACTTCTTGAGCACCTTTGTGATGAATCACTAGTCTTATTGTATGATCCTAAACTACAAGATTGACAGTGGGTGCTTCTATTATTAACAAAAAACTTTGGGGGCATTGTTCTTCAGCTTTTGTGCATGATTGTTGTGAACTGCTACTTTAGGAGACTGGTCCCTCAAATCTTGAATGTTGTCTGAGGAAAACATTGTAATTCTGTATCAATTGGATGATATGCCTTTCTTGAGCTTTGTTATTTCAGAACATGCACCCCCCTTCTTGGAGTAGGATCTACAAGTTTGATTTTATGTAAAATGGTGTTGTTTGGATGACCTTGGAAGTTAATTCACTGTGCCGTGTTTTCCTTGGAGTAACAAGTATATGAATATCCCAAATGATGGATTGGATGGCATGTTTTAAACGATCACCATAAGGGATGTTATTCCAAAATTAATCTTAATAAATTGAAACTTCTCTTGAATCTTAAGTAGATGTTGTTTTTGTTGAATTTAGATATCTTTTCCATTTTTTTTAAATCAAACCATTGGTATTTTGTTCAACCTTCCTATTATTTTGCAGTTCTTTACCACAGAACCTTATGCCTGTGATCCTCTTAGTCTTCCAAAATATCCCCCAACAAAGGAAATAGATGCTAAACGACGGGATGATGAAGCAAGGAGGTATCTTTTCTATGAAGTTTGCTTGATGCACACTAGAAGTGAGGATGCATGCACGTGTGAACATTTAAAAAAGATATATATTTAAAAAGCAGGGGGTTGGGACAAAAAGGTTGGAGGAGGTATTGAGATTCGGGTTAAAAAATATAAGGTGTAGTTAATAATAATATTTAATTTTATCTGAATTATTCAACTACACTTATCATAAATATCTTTTATGACAAAAAGTGGAGACTGAAAAACTTTTTACATGTTCTCTTTATTTATATTAGCTATATAGGTGCCAAACTATATCTTTCCATGCTTTAATGCTATGACTGAACATCACTAGAGATGGTGAGCAGATTAACCAGAGTCTGCTTCAACTTACACACACCCCCAACACACACAGTGACATACATATGAAGTGACCAGCAGAGTGTTCCTTTGTTCATTTTGATTAACATCTGCTAGTTTTAATTTGGTGATCGTATTATATTTGACCTATATTCCCTGCAAATATGGATGCCCAGATCAAGGGCTGCAGGCAAAGCTCATGTTGATGGTGCAAAGAAGCACCGGTTGCGTGATCGCGCTGCCAAAGCTGCTCCTGCTCCAGAAGCCAATGCTGAGCTTCAATCCAACGTTGATGTATGTTGAAGAAAGTTACTACTATCTATTGATCATAGTAGATTATGTTTTGGTGCCTTTATTATGCTGTTTTCCTTCTTATCATATTATGCTGTACAGTTATGATTGAAAGTATAAAAGTAACACTGATTATTGGCTGCTCTGATGTCGTGTGCAACAGAGAAGGCGTTTAATCACTCATGCAAATGCTAAGAGCAAGAGTGAAAAGTTCCCTCCACCTCATGAAGATGGACAACTTGGCTTTCCTTTGGGATCTTCTAATCACATTGATCCAGATATTGTTCCTTCTGACATCTCTTTGGGTTCAACCTCATACACCTTTTCAAAGGAACCATTCCAAGCTTGGTCAGGTCCCATTGGTAATCCTGCCAGCATTAGTAAGCGGAAGAAACACACTGCAGGTGATGCATTGGATTTATCAAAACCATATAAGGGAACCCTCAAGGATAAAGTTAAAGGAAAGAAAATCATAGCCTAGATACTAAGTGCATTCTTGTAGAGTCAAATTAAGAAAGAACTTCTCCCTGGTGCCTCATTTTTGGTGTTGGAGTCCAATTGCTTAAATATGTGCCATGCTACATGCTTGCTTCTTAAAGTTCATTCCTTCTTATCAAGGAGTATAATCATTTCCCCCCATTGTTAAGCCTCCATTTTTTCAAAGTTTTGATCTTTTAGATTTAATTTATTTAGAGGTTTTTCTGGGGGACTTGTTAAGGTCTGTTGGTATTACAGAGAATTACTGTGATGTACATCGTGATTTTTTTGTTTTCATACTCCTGTCAATATCTGAATTACATTTCACACATTTGTTTAGAATTGAAATAAATTTTTAGTTCTTTAAGTCCTTGTCTGTAGTCTAGGTGCTTGCACCTCCTGTTGTACCAAATCCAAAGTTACAGTAACTATATTGCTTTCGGGTATTCTGTATCTAATTTTGTTTTTTGGTTTTTGGTATTGATTTTGAAGAGGAATTAAAGTAATTTCAACAGTAACTCATCTTAGTTGATATCACCACAATGAAATTCTCAGTATTCATCATATTTACTTGCAAGATAATCTATAACTTTATGAAAACATTTTAAATTTTATATTTTAAATTGAGTAACATTTATGTGTATTTTGAATCACATATTCTCAGTTGTTTTTCTCTTAAATTGACTTTCATATACATAGTTTCCTCATTCCCCAACAGAAATTATTAAAGATAAGTTTTTTAATGTAGTGTTAGTGTAAAGGTTTTTTGCAATGGCAACCAATTGAAGAGCATCTTAAGTGATTTTTCACATAATTATTGCAAAAGTTAATATTTACTCCTTCAAATCTTGAATATAAACCAAAAAAGTGTGTTAATTAAAAAAATTAGTTAGTGCCATTTAGTTGTATTAATTTCATTTTAAAAATAATCTTTCTTAAACTATCATTTATTGAAACTTGACATTAAAAATAAATAAATGTTAAAAATTAAAGCATCAATTAGATGAAGGATATTTTAGAAATAGATTATGTGAAATTAGTTTAGATGTCTTTATTTATATTTGAAATCAGCATTGATGTAGTTGTGATTTTTAATTTATATACAAGGCAACTTTCAATCAAATAAAAATATGGGTTAGATATAAAATAATAACTAGAGTTTGAATTAATTAACGAAAATAACTATGACATGTGAAGGCTTTGTTCTTATTCATTGAATAGTAATAATATATGCAAAAAGAGCACTACACAAATGGTTTAACAAACAAGGCAAGGTGTGAATGTTAGACATCACTACACATTAGGTCACATTCATTATTAATGTAATGCAATTATTGTTTATAAATCTCAGTCATCAATTTTAGTTAATGACAAATAATGTTTTAAAAAAAATTATGTTAACTATTTTCAAATACTTTTCATTGGTTTTTCTTTAATGAATACACTTATATTTATCATCTCTTTATTTATAGCATGACTTCATGTATGGTTTATACATAAAATAAAATAACAATATATCTTAAACAAGAAAAGATGTTAAGATATAAAAATAAAATACACAAATGTAGTTTTTTTAAGTTATAATAAAGAAAAATCAGCATAAATGGAGTTACTCAATTGTTTAACTTAGAAATAAAAAGAGTTTTTATTACGCAATTTCTGTAATGTTTCTTTTAAAATATATCACAAAAAAAAGCATTAAAATAATTTAATTAGAGTTTTTTTTTCAAAAAGAAATCGCATAAAATTTTATTTGATTCAAAAATTTAAAAAGTCAGACAAAATTAAATCTTCTTGTCATGCTCTATGACGAACATGTCTTTTTTTTAAAATAAGAAATTAAAGTCCTAATTGAACTTCACCTACCTTTTTATGAAAAAAAAAATCTTTAGTTAGCGTGCCAAGCACAAACATTTACTAATTAATGGTACAAAGAAAAAACATTTTATTAATGTTTGGGTCAATCTCCATGCATTGAATCTAATAATAGTTATACATAAACTATTTTTCTTCTTTGACGGATAATCATATTTGTAAAAGGCAAAGTAAGTAGCACAAAAATAACCAGTTCAATTTGAACGTAATGATTGTAAAGAAAAGTCAAATTCTTCCTCTACCCCGTGTTTTCATCTTGCACCCCCAATGGATGATAAAAATACCTTTTTACCCGTAGTGAAAAAAATAAATAAAACCCTTTCCTTTTCTTTTCCACACTTCTTCATCTTCGCATTCTTCTCCATAGCAGCCACATCCCCTTTTCTTTGCTTCTGGTTGCATTTTTTTTGTTGGATAGCACTTCAAGATTCCTTATGGGAGATATGAACAGTTTTAGACAGCCATTGCCTTATTGCATTGATTGGAGAGGTTGGTGGACTCTAAACTTAGAAGAGAAATGAATAACCAATCAACACCACCACCAACCACCATAGATGTAACTCTAAAACTTTCACAACAAACTAACTACTACACTACAATACCTAGATTAATTTTCAGAAGAATAATTTTAGTATTTTCAAAAAGAATGGTGTGCAGGATGAAAACAAGGGATGCAAGAAGAAATTTTCCAAAGAAAATAATGCATAACTTAAATATCATGAAGGTTATTTCTTCATGCACCTTCACAGCTTTTACTGCACCTCCGTAGGTAAGGTAAGAAGACCATTTTATCTTTAAAAAAATATATTTCAGATTCTATAATTTAGAATTTTTTTTTATTTATACCTCTCAAATTGTAAAATTTAGAAATATGTTCTGAATTCTACAATTTAAATTTTTTTTCTTTAAAAAATATACTTTTTATTAAAATTCATAAAGTATTCCTGGATCCATAGATATATTATGGATTATACTATTTGTAACACTTCATTATTATAATATAAATTTCAAATTGTATAATTCAGAAGGTAAACCCAAAACTAAAATTACCTTCCAAATTGTACAATTCAGATTGTAACTTCAAATTATGTTACGGATTAAACAATTTAAAAAACACTTCCAGATCCAAGTTTACTTTTCAAATTGAATAATATAAGATACATGTTATATTAAGGAGTATAATAGACTGTACAATCCATTAAATCCAGTATACACACAAAAAATAAATGAACAGAAAACAAATATTAAAAACACTACGAAATTTAACTCAATTACCAACATTCACCACCATCAACTCCCGACTACCACAACCAAGCACCATAAGAATCCAAAATCACTTTAAAATGAAGAATAAGCCACCAGTCTCCACCAATAAAAAAAACTCTAATATATACTGGTATGATTGGATTTTTAAAAAAATGGAGGTAAAGGGAGAATTTGCATCTATTGAATCATGTGAGTTTGAGTATATGAAAGTGAATCCTACATGCAAACCCACTAATGGAAATTGGGCCTACAGATAAACTCAGCCTGGTTGTCATTGAATTTGGTGAGTTCAAAACAACTCACTGTGACTATCTATATCCAATTACAAAATGGGATACATTTGTTAATATTTCAACTATTACTGTGTTTCCACATTTGTAATTATCCAAAAATATTACTTTAATTATCATTATTTAGTTTTAATTTCCTATATTATTTAGAATACTTCATTTACATGTTAATTTTTCTTTTTTTTTTGTTTCTTCTGTTTCTCCAGCATAATTGATCTTGATCTGTAAGAATATGAGAAGTTAAGATAGAGGCTTATCTACAATTCCCCAATCTCCAATAAAGAAAATCTGAGAGAAAACATGAACTACTCATGATATGACAAGGTCTAGTTACCAAGGAGCCTTATCTTCAAATTCTCTTCCTCCAATAAAAGTAGTTGTTTCACTATTCAATTTAGATCTTTTCAATTAAATATTATTGAGTTGAGTATATTGTTAAATTTTAATTGAGTTAGAAACCTTTAATATTTTTCTTGTAAAATTTAAAGTAATTTAAAGATAGTGAATATGTCTTATTATTGTATTTTCTTATATGATTTATTAAAAAAAATTAAAAATGTTATTGATCTCTATACTTTAATGTAAAATTGATTTTTGTCTCTAGTTTAAATTTTATGTTTTTTAAGATATTTATAATAAAAAAACTATTAGAATAAATTTTTGTCAATTTCTTTTCCGTGACAAATAAATTTTCAATGTGAACTAAAATGTTAAAATATTTCACTATAAATTTATCTGTCATGTAAAAAAAACTGATAAGAATCTATTTTAATAACTTTCTCAAAACAAATATGCAGGTGGTTTAGAGTTTGAACTATAAATAAAAATTAATTTTATGTTATAATAAAAAATAAAAAATACATTTAACCCTTAAAAAAATTATAATATATTTGTGATCCTTTTAATTTTACATAATAATACATTAAATTTCAACAAGTTGTGAGTGACCTATCTTCTATCTTCTTATAGGATATTTCGAGTTTAAACTTTGTGGGTAAAACAACTTTGATAAGAAGGGAAACCCATTATAGATCTGATTGTTTCTAAATATTAAAGACAAGGAAAAGACAAAGGGGGAATTTACAAATATGATGCGATTCTTCTTAGTTTTTAGCTAAATGAGTAATTTTTTTTTAAAAAATATAAAGATGGTAAGTTATGTGAAGAAGAATGACTTTACATACGGTCACTTTCGTTTCGATATATATATATTTTTTTTTTGAAATTTGATGTTTTACATAGAAGGACGACTTTCAATTAATTTCATAAAACAATTCAGCTCTGAAAGATAATTTTTAAATTATTTTTAATTTTACACTGAACGTCGTGTAGAGAAGATTTTTGTTTTTTTTTAATTGAAGTCATGTTTGAAAGTATAATGATTTTTTATTTTTGTTTTCTATTTTTTTAATTTTTTTTTCATTTTTCTTTGGTTTTTCAATTTTTTCAATTCATTATTTTAATTTTAAAATATATTTAATAATATAATAATAGTTTAAAAAACCAAAAAAAAAAATTCAAAAGTAACAAAATTGAAAAAAAAAGAAAAAGAAATAACCATGACTTGAGTTAAAGAAAAAATAAAAATCGTCTCAACAAACGCGACTTAAATTAAAAAACAAATAAAAATCATCTCTGCAAGCATAACTTTACTGTAAGAATAAAAAAGTTAAAAATATTTTAGAACACGATTTTTATACAAAATAAATTGAAAGTTATTTTTCGATATACGACTTCTGATTTGAAATAAAAAAATAATTTTATCGTTTCATGCATTTAAGTATGATTTTTTCAAATTAAAATTACTTGTATAACTTATTTATTTTTGTAATTTTTAAAAATTTATCAATTTCAAAAAACAAAGAAAAGCACTATATTTATAGATTTCTAGAAGAAAAACTTTAACTACTATCTTAATATATAAAAAATATTTTTTTATGACCATTGCAATGAAATTTCCATATGTATTTTAAAGATGACATAACTATACGCAAGATAATAAATCAAAGTTTTTTATGTCGATTAATGAACCAACATATCAAATTCACTTAAATCCATCATTAAAAAACTTTACAATTATTATATTATACTATTTTTCATTCACTCCTTCTAACCTTAACAACAGAGATTTTTTAATAATTTTCTTTCTCATATACTAGTATTTTCTGCCTAATAAATAAAATTTATATGGACACATTTTCAAATAAAAACCTAATAGCATATTTGTACATAAACATCAATTCATTAAAAATTAATAATGTTAATAATATATTAAAGTACTTAACAAAAATGTGACACTCAGTCACATTTAATAGTTTCTAATATTTCATTTTTTAGTGGAAATGGATAATTGAATATCATCATAATTAAACAGTTATTTAATAAATAAGTTAAAATTAATACTTAGATATTTAATTATTTGAGTTAATTGATTTTTTTTTCACAAGTCAAGAATGCTTGGGGATATGCATATCGTGGTTATTATATAATAATAATATATTAGCAAATGCAAATGCAAATAATAATAGTAATATATTATATAATTTACCATACAAATAACTTACGATAAATAAAATGTATTATAGTTTATTCTTAACAACTACCTCAAGTAAACTCTCATAACTCTAAAAAAAATATATATATTAAAATTATATTAATCATTAAATTTATTAATAAAAAACTTATAATTTATTAAACTTGTTATAACATATGAATTTAAACCGTCATAACAAATCGTAATTAAATATGTTCTTTTTTCTACTATCGAAGTAAAACATGTTACTTACGAAAAAAAAAAACTTACGTTTTTCAAAAAAAAAATAAAAAAATATGGAAAGTGACATAATTAATTATATAATGAATACTTTATTAATATTTAATTAAGTCATAAATATTTATTTTTTATTATAATAAGAAATAAATAAAAATAATCCCATTTTATACTTACTTTTACTCTTTCATGTAATTCAACCGATTTTACTTCCCCCTATTTTTCATTATCCTTTTCTTTGTTTTCAGTTTATCATTTGATGTGAATTCTATCAAAGAAAGGTTAAGAGTGATCAAGAATATTCTTCAATAAAAAGGAGTCATTACAAAAGCAACAAATGTTTTGTATCAATATTATAGAAGTCTTCAATATTTTATATATAAAAATATAAGAAGTTAAATATATTTTTTATCTCTTTATTTTAATATAAAATATATTTTTATTATTAATTAAAACTTTATATTTGTAATAAAAAAATTATTAAAATAAATTTTTGTTAATATTTTTTTTATAACATTTATATTAATGACGAGTGATATATTTTAATAATTTAATAATTATTAATAAACAAAGTGATATTTTTCAAGTTTTTTTTATTACAAATATTCAATAAATTTAAAATTTAGATGAAAAACAAAAATTAATGTGACTTTACAATACATAAATCAAAAATATATTTAATCTACAATTATATTATACTATTGGTAAACTCATGAATCAAGACAATAATTTATATAGTTAGCACCTGAGATGACACCTTACCACTGACACACAGGAACATGCTGGTTGCATTATTATAGTATTTTTGTACCTATTTATGTTGTTGAGAAAACGATCGAACGTGCTCTAGACAGGAAATAGTGTGGTCCACACCATTTTTGGTTTAGTTGAATTGGTACTATGTTACGAAAATGAATAAAGAAATTGGTGTTATGTTTCGTGTATGATAGAATCTCAAAGGAATAGTTGAGGAAGGAAGGAAAACGAGTTAAAAATTAAATATTTTTTTTTATTCTTTGGATTTTTTTTTTAATTGTGAAGGAATGACATTAAAATTAGTCTCAGTAAAAATGTCTTCCCTCAGTTTTGTGGACGAGTGAGAGAAATAAAAAAAAACCACAACTTTTCTTAAAAAGACAAAAACTTTAGAATGCACACGGTTGTTAGAAATGGTATTTATTTGTTGCTTAGATTCTTTTAAATTCAATAGACTAAAGACAAATACATTTTAAAACATATAATAAATATAAATTTTATTTTATAAGTAAATTATTTTTTAATATACTATCATAGTTATTTAGATTTATCCTAACAAAAGTTAGTTGAATTTATCAGATCATCTGTTATCTGACCGTTATCAGAACACTCATAAATATATATATGTTAGAGAATCTTATGAAAAAAATGCATTAAAAATCCTATAAACTAAAAATAATGAGATGAAAATATATAAGTAATATACACATCACCTTATAGATTAATTTTATAAAATTGAGTTAAATTTAAAATTGATTTATTAAATTTTTTATTTTCTCAAACAAATAATATACCAAAGTCAATCAACTTAAGAATATTTTTATTTAAGTACGAATGGAGAGTTAAATAAAAACTTCAGTTTATTTTAATATAGTAGTCTTCCATATTAAAATATGTTTGTGGTGTATAAAAAAATAATAGACTTATTTGTTGCAATTGGTGTGCCGAAGCTTGCTGGAAATGGACATAAAATGAGTTATACATTTAAATTCGTCACGTTATATATACGGCTAAAAGCACAGGTCGATTCGATTGGTGTAACTTGTATTAAAATTATTTGTATTTTAAATATGATTAAATATTTTTATTTATTATTTCCTTAATATTTTATATTTATAAGTGAAATTTTAAATTTCATTTCATGATCTATTTTAATACTTTTTATTATATTTTTTTATTCATTTATAATAAATAATAAATTAATAATCTTTTAATTTTTAATTTATTATAGTAGATTTTTATTTTATAGAATATTCAAATTCTAAACTAAAAAATTATAAAAAAAAATTGTTGACTTTTTAATTTTCTAAAAATTTATGAGTCAATTTGGAGACTCAAACTTATAGTTATATTTAACGGACCAAGTATATTAATCTACAAATCTTATATTAATAATCTATATTGTCATCCTATTTTTTTATAATTTTTATTTAAAAATTAATTATTTTACTTCATTATTTAGTAAGATATATATATATATATATATATATTATCTTTTATCCAACTAAACAAAGGATTTTTAATTTCATATATTATTAAAAAAATTAAAATCTCATTTTTTTAACTTTTTCTTTCTTTTTTTTAAATTTTTTTCTAAACCAAACAATTATTAATTAATGGTTAAAAAAGTCGAAATGTTTTGGTGGTGAAGGAATGAAGACTGCTATTAAAAATAATAAGTGAGACAATGTATTTTATAAGGTGAGTTTGTAATAATAAGCATTTCAAAATGAAAATGACAAATTTTACATTTGAATTTGATAATAGTGGAGAAACCAACTTCATTTCACTTCAAATCTAAAGCATTTTGACCTATTATCTAAAGAAGAAGAAAATGTACAATAAGTTACTTTCCAACTAATTGGTTCATTGAAGTACCAATCAATACGAATACAATAGAGAGAAACATTGGACATACTAACTCGCTTATACTGAAAAGGTTCCTATCAAGAAACAAATATATATATATATATATATATATATATATATAATATTAATAATGGTATGGAGTACATAGTTTTAAGAATTTGTTTGTAGAGCAACACACATAATAGAGAAGAGAGTTAGGTGGATTCACAAATAAATAAATAATATATATATATATATATTTATTAAAAGAGAGAAAAAAAAAAATTAACTAACAAACAAGACAATTTAGGTTTGTCACCATACTAGACTTTCTAGTGTAAATGAAGGAACTAGACAATCTAATGTTAAATAAAAAAAAATTGTTGGAGGTGGGTTACAAATCAACACACCTTCAACCTAGCTTGAACTTGTTTAACTCATGGGTTAAGTAGCAAGGTTCAGTTTGATCCATGTTTTAAAAATTAAATGAAGTTTGCCCAGTGAAAATTGACTCGCCCAACGATCAAAGCTTGGGAACTTTTATTAAATAGCTCACCCAACGAATCTAGTTTGCCCAATGACCAAAATTCTCAAGTTTTTATTAAAACAAATTTCGCCTAACGAGAGACTGACTTGCCCAACTAGCACGTCATGAGAAGTCTTTTTTAAGAAGCTCACCTGATGAAGATATACTCACCCAACAACCAAAGCTTTCAGGTTTTTGAAAAAACGAATTTTGCCTAGCAAGCACATAGCCCGCCCAGTGAGTTTACGAAATTTAAAAAAATTGTAGATAACACAGGGATCCTAATTGGTTCAAGATGAGTTTTAACTTCATGTTTTCTACAAAAAATTGAATATATTATCTCAAACTATCTACAACTTATACCAATTTATCTTAGATGTAATATTCTAACAACTATGTTGATAGAGACATACCCATTTCAAAGCACCTCAAAACAAATTACGGTTTTGTTTTCAATTAAACCAATACATAAATTCCAAGTGAATTCATTCAATATCACAATCAATCAAAACAAACTAAAGATAAATATAATTCATATCATACTCAACCAAAGCAAACTTAAGATAAACTCCTTTAAATAAAAGAAATAATCAACTAATACATTGATCCCTGCAAAATATTCAAAACAGTGTAATCACACCTTCACATCGATGTCGTCTAATCTAAGATATTATTTAAAACTAAACTAGTTTCCCTTGCCTTTTTAGTTGCTCAACACAAAATGAAAGCTTCCAACTCCATAAAACTCATAAAAAGGTTAAACATGCACACAAAAAGCCTTGATTAATGAGATGAACATACTTCTCTAATACTGGACTAACAAAAACTCATCCTAGCTCTAAAAACACCACATGCAAAAGTTCCCTCCCCAAACATGTAGAATTTCTCAAAACTGGCCAAAGAAAAAAGATACAAAGAAACTTACTATAAAACAGAAGCTGTTATGATATATTTGTTCTATTCTCTACCAAAATTTCTATGACAAACTTCGATCTTCAAAAGGATAGATGAATTTCTCAAAATTTTACATAAAAGTCAAAAATAAAAGGAATTTTTTTTTTTTAGAGAGATGGTGGTTCATTTGAAGTGAAGTTTGAATAATTAACTTTTGCTATTTATATGATTTACACTTTAATAATAAAAATATTACTTCATCTTACCTATATCACTTACCCTCTTGAACAATTTTCTAAGTTCTTTTAGAGAAAAACCAATCCAACATATTCTATTATTATGTGATGTAATTGATTATTTTTTAGATTTAATGAATTCAAGTTTGGTTCAAAATAGATAATCAATTATGAACTTAACATGAATGATAATTAATTATTATATTCATAAAACTAAAAAATCAATTTTATATATTATTTTGCTTAAAATTATCTTAAACAACAATTGATACTTCAAATTCAATCTTCTAAATCAGATTGAATTTGTAATTATCATTATAAAAGTGTCAACAATTTTATCAACTTAAGTATCAAAACTTAATATCAATTAAGGTTTGCTCTTAGGTATGGTAAAAAAACCTCTCACATGGAACCATAACATAAAAAAAAAATGTGGATGCAACCATAACATAAAAAATAAATGTGGGATGCGAGGAAGAAAAAAACCTTATTCAAATTGAACTTATGATTCATTAGAATGATTTTTTTTTACTCTTCATTATCTGACTAACACCGTTGAATCACTTAAAAAAAAACTTAAAAAATAGTAAAATTTACATAAATTCACTAAATGATAAAAAATCTAATCTATATGCTCATAAAATAAAATTTTAAGTTTTAGTTTTTTTAAGAATCAACTTTACTAAACTAATAAATGTTTCGCAATCATAAATCAATCACAATTTCTCTAACACCAAAACGTTTAAATAATTGTCGAGAAGCTGAGATAAACTTAAAAAAGTAATTTATCATAACTTTTAATTCAATTAAAATTTAGAGTAAATTTTACAATCTAAACAGACGTGAAAAGAAAAATTATATAAATTATACTATGTTGGATAAGAAAATATAAAGTTATTTTGACCCCGCATATACCCAAACACATCCTAAGAAGCTTGGGTTCTTGAGTTTCCACTGTACGATCAACGATAATCGATAGAATCACATGTTCTGCAGTTATCAGAAGTTTCTTTCAATTGTTGCCGGTGGTGACCCAACCCATCATTACATCACCCTCCTCCATCAACCATACATTAAATTCTACGAATAAATATAAATTTCAGCCACGTTCCCGCTATTAATGATGTCTTTTCCTACAATTCTTTTTATGTATAATTTCAAAATTCAGATTATCATTCTATACTATTGTCATGAACTGGTGTGTATATTTACTTTTTTTTTTTTTATTCTTTAAAACTTAAATTTTCTTATATTTTTTATTTTTTTATTTTTTTTCCAAAATAATTTTAAAACGTTAAAATGAAAAGTTAAAAAATAATACGTGAGATTAACGAAGAAGTAGAAAATGATAATTAAAAAAATATTAAATATAAAAAAGAAAAAGAATAAAATTTTAAAACCACTTATATTAAATATTTTAAAATTAAAAAATTACTTTATTAACTTCTAAAATTATAAAATGTTCAAATAACTTAGATAAATTAATAAAACAAAATATTAAGTAAGAATAAAATAGAAAAATAATTTAGAGCGTTAAAATGAAAAATTTTCTTTATATATAGCTATGGATTATTTTATATTTATTTAAAACAATATACCACTTCACACTATTTATTTTAGTTATCACAAAATCGTACCCTTTCAATATATATTCATTACAGAGTATTCGTAATTTTTAAATGAATCTTTGTGTTTTCGTGAAGTAGTGTCTAATTTAAATTGAACTATTTTTTTTTTTTAAATTTCAACTCCATGGTCTTCTTAAACTAATGTGCCATTTAATAAAGAGGAAAAAAATAAAAGAAAAAATGAAGTAGAAAAACTATTTCATGGAAGGTAAATGAAGAAAATATTTTACTATAATACTATTTTATTTATTTACTATTTGTACCTCCGGGGTCGAGTCCCCTCAACATAAATATCTCGAGTCCTAGTCACTAATAAATTTTAGTTAAACATTGATTAGAAAAGAAATTAGACATAAGATCATATAAAAGTGTCAGAAGATTAATCAATAAAATCATGTTAATATATACTACAAAATTCATCTCATCTCTATAAATAAAATAAAATGACACATTTATGATAATGTACAAATTTATTTAAAATCAAAAATTAACTTAACAGTGAGATAACTTTTTAACCAGTACAGATCGAGCACGTATAAGAGGATAGCAGTACCTTCCTGATCCAAAACACTATTCCTATTTTTTTTTTATAACGATAAATTAATATTTGAAAAAAAACAACTGTTATAATAAATTATAGAACCTTCATAAAATAAAACAAACCCTAAACATAATTAATTATGCGTTACTTTTTAATAATTTTTATTCAGTCACTGTCACACTAAAAAATGAAGATGTGAGGTTCACTTTTTATTTATTTTTTTCAACGAAATCAGTCTCCTACCTCACTTTTTATTTTTTTATTTTCTTCTTTCATGCTTTTCTATCAAAAGAAAACATTAAAAAAGTAATTTAAGATGGATCCCCCGTGATCTGAGAGGGAGGTGCATGGTTAGTTACTGCTATTAATTTTCATGAGATCTCCGTTAACCAAATGTCTTTTATCATAAAAAGGGGAAAAAAAAACTTCTATATTTTGATTACTATACCCGTGTTATGCACACATGTTAAGTTTAGGTTTAACAATATTTTATATTAATATGATTTTCAATTATTTTAATTTTATATAAGTATATATTATTATATATGTTTATAAATATTTTCATATTTGAACTTTCTAAATAAAAAGTGTAATTGTAACACCCCAGTAAATACATCTAATTATTATAATAGAAGTTTTACCGCTTTTCATATAAACTTTGAATTTTTCAAAAAATTCCTATCACAAGATTATAGTTAATAGAAAATACAAATATTTACAATATAAGGTTTAAAACATTCTAATGTCGTCCAAGACATCCTATACCTGTATGATCATTTGTTCGTGTACGTAGTACAGTCATCGCAGTTCAAACATAACAAGAAAAACAAAGGTAAGCTAGTAAAAATAAAGTTTTATAATATATGCAATTAAATTAAAAGAGAAAACTAAATAACATGACCAATTCTTCAATTATTCAATCTTCTTCAAATCCCAATAATAAAACAATCACATAGATCTCACATGGATCTACACATCAAAGATATTTAACAAACAACGTCTTCTGAAAGACTCGTATTAAGTAAGTCATACCAGAAACTAACACCTGATCCAAAGATTACCAGCGAATCCAACATAAAAGGTCAGGGTAAGTTCAATACAACCCAAGTCGTACATCTCATATGTCACGGTGTGCATGAACTTCTCCATCAGCTTTTCACCACCTGATATCTTAGTCTATGTGACTTAGATCATCAATGAAGCTCGGAGATCTCTGTTACCACATAGGCATCAATACTTAATACACATAAAAACATTCGTCCATACATTATCCCAAATGTATGAATTCAATTCCATACCATTTTCATCATACAATATCATTCCAGAACACAATCCACAATATTTAAAATCTTATTTAATATAAAAAAATAACACTTAAATACTAAACCATCAAAATATAATATTTTTACAAGTTTAAATAATATATAAACAAACAACATAAAATATACACACACAACATCCCTGCAAGAGAAATTGAATATTGGAACCACGTCCCTTCCATATTCAGATCTTCTAGTCTAGGGTGCTATTAAAAATCAAATTTAGCTTCCCTTTCCTTAATTGTTTGCTTTCCAAGCAACTTCTAGAATTTTATTCTCCATAGTCTGGATAAGCTTCAAGATTTACAGGCCTAATGCAAGTTATCCAATTATTACCGAATTTTAGTATGAACTTAATCAAGTTGAGAGAAACACTTTTCTCATCTGGCCTTACTAAGATTGATGATTAAATCATAGAGAAAAACAGATAATAAGAAAACTTTAAGGTAAAAATGAACTTACTCTTTGAAAATTTGATCGGGTAGAAATGTAGCCTGAGTCCTCAGTTATAGCATGACTTAATCAAATTTTGAAATAGATGAAGTATGAGAGAGAAATTGAAGAGAGAAGGGAGAGAGAAAGAATAAAAAAAAAGAAAGATGGTGACGGTGTGTGTGTAGGGGGGCCTATTGGTTTTTATTTACGGGAGTTACAGTAATTAAGAAAGAAAATCTTACAGTTAGTGAAAAATTTAAACAAAATTAAAAAAAAATTTAATTATACCAGAAGATAAAATCAACCAAATAACTTAATTGATTGACTTAGTTCAACATGTTAAAGTTATCATATTTTTGAGATATAATAAATAAAAAAATTAATTATCAACAAATTGATAAACACTTTCCTTTTAATACTTATTTTCTTTATATATTTTTTACCATTTATCGAATTAGTAAAAAAATTCAAATTTTAAATCAGTTTGAAACTTAATCTAAATATCATGACTCATTTAATCTAGTATACTACTCCTATAGAATAAGCATACATGTACTTTATTTATATATATATATATATATAAAATAAAAAGAAAATAAAAGTAATTTACTAAGGATCATTATTCATATCTATAACTTTGGCTACTCTTGTATCAAGCACAATTATAACAAACAATTTATACAAGTATATATCAGGTCCATCAGAGTAAAACATTTATATAAATATTAATCATATTTAAAACATTTATATAAATATTAATCATATCATATTATTAACATGTCACACACAAAATAAATTATAATTGAATTACTCTCTTAGAGTTTAATGAAACATTGTAATTTTTCATATATTTGATATCTTTAAGAATACTCCTATTAAACATATCCCAGTGTATATTAATATTTGACTCATTCAAAATACCATTAGCAAAAATCAACCTTGGTTTCTTGTGACAGGGTAGTTACTTGTATCCAATATTAGAAGTGGTGATATATTCTTTAACTTCTCACTACTTCAAAACTTATCTATATGATTAGATCATTAGTGAAATATAAAATATTTCATTTTCTTAATGAATTTTATGTTTAATATTGTTATTATTAGAACCCAATATCATCCCAAACATGCTTACCATATACTCATTAAGGGTTACACACCCACATATAATACACACCTATAAATGGTCACACCAATAAAGAACCATATCCACCAATGATAACATGTTATACAAAAATACTAATGGATACATTTCATTTTAATACGTTACCAACCATACATCACATATATTAATAATATGTTCATAAATATATACAATTAATTTAACATATAAGTCATCAACATCATCATCACTATTAATTAAGTGTCATTTAAGTGGTTTTCTCTCATTTGAGCGACCTTGCTTCCTATAATTGAGGAAGAATTTCTTGCTTGAGTGTTCTTATACCACTTGAACGAGACAACTCCATAGAGAAGGTTTTGTCTTTCTTTTGCTTAAAGTTGTCACTCCACACTTGAGCATCCATCACTTAAACAATGCACTTGTTATGTCACTGATAATAAGTTCCAAAAATATAAGATACAATACTTCACCAACTCTTAAACAATCGTGTTTATCGCTTAAATATCAACACATATTTGAGCATCAAATTTTCTTGAGTAGAGAGAGTTATCTTGGCCTCTCTCACTCAAGCTAACGAGTAATGCTAATCATGTCTCATTATTTGAGCGGTATGTTACCACTTAAGCAATATCATGTAAGAGAAAATAGTTCATAGACAAATTTAATATCAAATCATACAATCTTATGTTTTCACACCTTATGTTGCAAGAAAATACTTCCAAATTGATAATGAAATCCAATAACATACACTCTTAATCACTACATTAACTTACATAACCAACACACACACAAAGATATATTATATGCACTCATATTTGTATATATACATCAACATATCTATATCACTTAGGATATCTTATAAATATATTTAATTAAATAAACTATTGTTATTGCTGGTAATGAGTTGGAATCATCAGAGGTGAATGTCTGAGTTGTACGAGTTGATTGACCTCTTCCTTAAAGGGTGACGAGCTTTGATAATAAGAATCGAGTGGTAATCCACCCACAAAAGATTCTTTGAGATATACAAAAGATAGAGAGTAAAAATATAGTACTCTTCGATCATATATTTATATGCTTTTTATGTATGCGCGAATATAAAATCGATTTTTTAAGATATTTGATTAATGTCCACTATTATAAGTGAGTATTATTTATTTAGTATGTTTTGATACTTATTACTACAACTATCATTAAGTACTCCTACTTAGAAGTAGTGTGCCTCCTAACAAAACTTTTCTTCTGCATTTTAAAAAATTCAATAATGGACCTTCTGTTAAGATTTGAAAGATAAAATCCAAGATAAAAAAAATTGATAACATTTGATCCTCACCTTACTACTTTTTCAAAAAACAACATAATAATATATTATCTTTAAAGTACATAATAGTACAAAACTAAATTGTTAATATTTTATATTTATATTTAATGTAATGGTTGAATTAATATTAGGATTCTAGGCTTTAGTTTCAAGTGAATAATAATATCATCATGACTCTCATTTAAAAAGAGAAAAAGAAGATCAAAGCATCGTTGTGTAAGAATGAAAGTAAAAGATAAAAAAAATTTGATACCAAATTTTTTGTTGCTCCATAACTTTTATCATCTCTACCATATTTGGATATTTGAAAAGTCATCAAAATCATGTTAATAACTTATAAGAGTTATTATTGTTTTATAAGAGAAGAAGAAAGTGAAGGAAGCACTAGATGAGAGACTATTTAAAAGTTTTATGTTTAGATCCAGAATGAATTAAATAAATTGGATTTACATGAAAACAAAAAAACTTAGATAAGTTTTTCCTCCACTTCCATACCTTCTTACTTTCATATTGTGAAAAGTCACTTTTAATCTTTTTAAATTTTTTAAATAATCTTAAATAAAACATAATATTACCTTTTTAAATAACATCAGTGGTACCCTCGCACCTCCATACTTTCCTTCTAGTTATAATACTTTCATTATTCTCTAACCATAGCATTTGAGGGAACACTTTCATCAATGTGAAAGGGTTGATGAGAAGATTCATTGTATTTGACGTTTTTCAATGCCAAGATAATTTTTTTTTTTTGGAGTTTATTTTAGTTTTGTACTCCATTTTTGCACTTTGTTGATCTTTTTTTGGGTTTTGTGACTTCAAAAATAATGAAAAAAATAAGTAAACAAAAACATAATCACTACCATTAAAAACACTACAAAACTTATCTCAACTACAAACGTTAACCACCAACCATCATAAACAACCACTACCTCTTGAAAATGAAAAAAAAAATTACTATATTTTCCATCATATTCAGAAAGGTATTGTTGAGATTAATAAAGAAATATATAGAGAAAAAATATATATATAAGGTGAAGAGAGAAGATACAAGTCGCAAAGAGAATTTGCCAAACACTTATCTCTAACATTATTATATGGCAAGACTTTTATCTATAATGGGAATATGAATAAAAATAACTTTATAAATGTCACAAACTCAAATCTTATAAAACAAAAGTATTGCCTTCTTTTTACCAAACCAAAAATTTTTAAAAAATAATGGGACTTAAGCGAGAAAGATCCATGTGGGACTTCGAATGCAGCTAATCAAAGGTGTGATATGTGCTTTGTTTTCAAAGTCATAATGATGAATAAAGTCAAAGAAGAGAACAATTGTATTACGCCAACGATCAAATGATACATAGCCCTACTTATATAAGTTGATTGAGGTGTCTCATTTTGATGAAATGAATTTGAAGTTTCGTATAGAAAATGAAAACAAACACTAGGGTTTTTAATATAAGCACATATCTATAAGTCGTATTTTTTAAAAATTAATATATATATATTAAAATAATATTTCTAAAAAATGATTGAAACAAATTAACATTGTACTTTTTGTTAGTTTTATTACATAGATACACGTTCATCCAAAAATTATTCACAAAATAAAAATTAATAATAATTATACTTACCTTTTCAAAACTTTTATCCTCTTTGTTACCTTCTACCTAATTAATTCAATTTAATTTAATATAATTTTAAAATTTATATTTAGTCATTTAAGTCAGCAAGTTATTTAAATATGAGTTGTTTAGATTGTAAGTTAATATAATAAATTGTTTAGATTTAATTCACATTAAGTTATTTTTTCTAAAATTAAATTTTATTTTAGTTTTGAAAAATAAATGAATATATTATATTTTTATTAAAAATTTATGTGTTATTTTTAATAATTATTTTTCTAATAAATTATAATTTTATGTAATTTATTATTAAATTTTAACAAAATTTGATCATATAAAATATAAAATTAAATATTTAGACATATATTTTGACAGAATTAATTTGTTAAGAGATCAATCTATATAGATACAAATTTTTAAATTAAACTGAAACTCGACTCTTTTTTTATTTGTGTGAATCCAATTTTATTAAAAATATCCATTTAATTTATTTTATTCATTTATTTCTGTGAAAAATATTTATAAATTCATCCATATTGTGTATTGAATTCAGTATGCATACATGATTATATTTTATATATATGTAAATTTTATGATGCAAAAAATATTTTTATAAAAAATACTATATAAACATTCACATTATTCCAATGACCTTGTTCAAGTGTTCTGTTTAGTATTATATCGTACCAATGATATGGTGATGGGGGAAACTATTTTAGTTAGTTAGGAAATAATATGGTCCAGAAATTACAAATAAAATAATGCTAAAATTTTGAGGGTTTCACTCTACAAATTAAGAAGCCTAAACTAAATGTTTTTTCAAATTATATTTTTATTCTAAAAATATTAATAATACTTTTTTCATGCATTAATCAATTAAGAATTATAATTTGTAGTACTAGAATAATTTTGCATGTATAATTATTTTTTAACACTATAAGGTGAAATACATTTTGTATTTTTTTATTAGTCACCGGAATAACATATGACATGTACTTTTAAATATGAGGACAAAATAATATTGAAAATATTTAATTTAGAGAGTTGGAAACTCATTTTAAAAAGTAAGAATAACAGTTATAATATTAGAGACAAAAAACTTTACATATAGTTTATAAAATAAAGTGATAATTTTTATGTTAAAACTGAAGATTTGAAGTAGAGAGATTGTCAGTTAATATCTGTGAAAGTCAGAAAACCAACAACCCTACCAATGAATGCCCACTAAGGAATGAAGGTGTTGCATTGATGATGATAAGAATTTATATTGAATGATGTTGTTCTATTTCTATACTTTTCAATAATATCTAAGTATCTTTGAATATACTTATATTATAAGAGTTTTTTAAGTGTTAATTGATTTTTTTAATTGAAAATTTAATTATATGATCAGTTACATATATATATATATATATATATATATATATATATATATTAAAAATAACACTTTCTCTCTATCAAATATAAAAAAAAGGAGTTGTCGCTCATATCTATCTACATAATTTTATTGTAAATTTATCTGTATCTACATATGTTATTGTAAACTTATCTTTATTTATATTTTTTAAATATTATTATAATTCTATATTGTAATATTTTAATATATATTTATATATATATATATATCTGTAATTTTTAAATACCTTATCATAAATTCATAATGTTTTGATTTATTATAAACTTATGTATATATATAGTTTTTTAAATATATTATTATAAACTTATACTATAATATTATAATTCATTGTAAAATTATGTATAGTTACATTTTTCAAATATTATCATAAATATTTTATGTTTATTACAAAATTTATATCCATAAAACACAACCAACAGTAGTTATATATATATGACAAGTTTAAAAATGTAATAACAAATTATAACATATATCTTTATCTACACATGTTATAAAGAAAAAAAAAATCATTTAATAAATACATATATATATATATATATATATATATTAACTTAACATTTATGAACATTTCAAGTCAGAAGAGTAAAGATGAACTGTTTAGTAGATTTAGAAGGATTAATTAAATTTTTTTTAATCAGATTTTCCATTTCATACACTTTATTCAGTTTGATTAAATAGAATCAAATATAAAAACTGATTATTCAATTTAGTTTTATTTTAATTAAATATAAAGTTTAATCAAATTAAATAATATTTTACAATTCGTTTTCGATTTCATCTTATAATTTTATAACAAAAAATTATTAAATTTTTTAAATTATAAAATAAAAATATAGTTTGTCTTTTTTTTTAAATAAAAGCTTTCATGTTAGGCATTACTGTGCAACCTGACATCTCAGCTAGGCTGACACCACAAACAACAACAATTATCTGCCATCACATGAAAAAAGTATTATTAAAAAAAAAGGAAAGAAAATACAAAATTATGGGGGGAATAGACCAAAACTCATATGCTAACAATAGGTACACTATGCCTATTCATAACAAATTTTAAGAATAGACTAGATGGAAGCCTATTATACCAATGAAAAGATTCTCTATGAATAAATCCTAAACTGGCCAACTTATCCGCACACGCATTCCCTTCACGAAAAATATGAGTAACCCTAAACTTAATTTTCCCACAGTAATTAAGACAAGTATTCCATCGATTTCGAATCATCCAAGGAACATTTGTCTTAACAGTAAATGCAACACAAACCAAAGCAAAATCACATTCCAACCAGACATTAGTAAGCCCCAATTTTTGAGCTTCCTTCATAGCATGTATAACCCCATAAAACTCAACAACCAGAGCAGTCCGAACTCCAAGAAACGCAGAAAAAGCTCCAATAAACTCCCCCATACTCCCACGGAAAATACCTCCACAAGTAGCAAGACCAGGGTATCCCCTAACAACTCCATCAGTATTAATTTTAAGACAACCTGGTGAAGGAAACTCTCATCTCACAGGAAGAGGACGAAGAACATTACCAATACGAGTATTAATACCAAAAAACTTGATCACATTGAAATCGAACATATCATTATTCATAAAAGCTTTTGACGAATTACCCACCAGACAAGTTAAATCTTTAATAACCGAAATAGCCCGAGTAACCTCAATCTTATCCTGAAAACGAGCAAAATTCCTCATACGCCATATCATCCAAATAGAAAAAGTTATCACAGCAAGCTTAATCAATTTAACCAAAGGACTACCATCACTCTTAATAAAAGAAAGAAGATCATCCTTATTAGAGAAATGAGAAGTAGGAAAAATCTCCCGAACTCAACTCTAAATACCCAAAGCATTAGAACATTCAAAAAATAAATACGGAATAGATTCCTTGTGTTTTTCACAAAGCGTACACATAGAACAAATATGCAAACCTTTATTCTGAATATGCTGATCTGTAGGAAGCCACCCATAAAAAACTTTCCAAAGTACAAGAGATTTGGAAGGCGGAATAAATGAAGACCAAATAAGTTTACCCCAACTACAGGGAACTCCTGGTTCCAAGAAGAAAGTTCTAGCCGATTTAAGAGTGAAACGACTAGACTCATCTAGAATCCAATTAGGAATATCATGTTCCGTACTAACCATGATATGACTAAAAAGATGAGACATCTGCTGTAAAGACAATGGAATATTCCAATCACAACCTATCCAAAACTGAGAGACGATATCCAAAATGCTAGAACCATCAGATATACCTACAATATTTGCTAAAGAAGTAGTTGAACACCATTTATCATTCCAAAAATTAATAAAAGAACCTGTACCAACAGTTCAAGAAGTATAATCAAGGATAGTAGAATAAAACTGCTTAATTCCAGGCCAAAGAGATGAGGATCTATAAACCATTCTAAGCTCGTATTTTGATTTAAGAACCCTGGCTTTCAAGAGCAAAGACCAAGGCCTATTGCTATAAGCAAATTCCAAAAGGAGAACAAAGTGTAGCCCAATTAACTGTAACTATGCCTTTTTTTAGAATATCTCCAGTCCAAATAAAATTTCTACACCACTGCTTAACTTGCTTAAGAAGAGAAACAGACCATTTATACAAATTAAAACTATAAGCTAGAAGTCCTGTAATCACCATATTGACCAACTGAATCCGATCCATCATGCTAAGAGATTTACCTTTCCAAGAAGCTAGCTTCAGTTTAACTTTATCAGCCAAAGGTTGAAGAAACTGACCCTTTGGAGCACCAATAAAGATAGGCACTCCTAAATAAGTGAAAGGCAAACAACCATGACTACAAGAAAGAATACACTGAATTTTGGTGACAAATCTTGCAGAATTATCCATGGTGAAAAAACTACTCTTAGAATTATTAACATATTGACCAGAAAAATCACCATATGTTTTAAGAAAAATACTCAAATTTCTAAGAGACTTATTATCCATCCTACAGAAAACAAAAATGTCATCCGCATATAAGATATGAGAGGGAGTGAGAAAACCTGGCGGGCTAGCCATGTGTAGAATCTTCTTATCATTCACAAGCTTAGAAAGACCTCTACTAAGAACTTCCTCTACTAGACAAAAAAGTAAAGGAGACAAATGATTGATAAGTGCCTAATTTTCATAATATTTTATATTAAAATATAGGCACTTATGAGTATTAATTGCCAATTTACATATAAAATAATCCCTAATTTATAAATTTATACTTTTTTACGTTTTTTATGATATTTAATTGAATAAGAGCATTTTATTCCTAAATTTGGTGTTAATTGCGGGTTTTTATGAAAGAATGGAGATTTGGACTAAAGAAGAATGATATATGCTAAAAGGAGAAAGTTGGAAGGCCCAAAACGTGCAAAAAAGAGAGAGAAAAGTCCAACTCAGCAGCAAGAATGTGTCAAATTAATTGGGTTATTTTTATGTTTTTATTATTAAGCCCATAAGCGCGACCCGGGAAGTCACTCAACCTTAGCAAATTAGGTTAAATAGGGGGCTAGAGGCACAACCCTAGTGTGCCAGATTGAGAGGAAAACACCAAAGAGTGAATTGTAACCCAATTGGGAGAATGGAAGGTGCTAGAAGTATGCGTGGTTAATTCTACTCGTTGAGATTGGGAGTAATCTGCTCAAACTCTTATGTATTGAGATTATATCTTATATTAAAATATTCAGTTCTTGATTGATTATTGGTATTGTTGTTTTACTTTTAATTTTCTGTGACAAATTGAGAATCTTAAATCTAACTGGAAAGTAATTTTTAGGATTCTGACCTAAACAACAATACTTAACATATTTGAGTGCTAGGAATAGACTTGAAATGTTAATTGCTATTAACGTCTGAGCTTCGTTCTAAGTTGTTCTTATAATTATGCGAGGGATTGATAGTTAGGGAACATTCTTAAGGATTTTATACGAGGAATCGATATAAATGATTTTTATACGAACATCAATTTCAATCAAAGAACTTAATATTGACATGCTAATCAAAATACATGAGAGTGAGACAGATGAAACCTAATCCCCATTTTTTCAATTGACGCAATTACTCTTTGATTTGTTTTCTTGTTAATTCTTGCCATTATAACAACTTTCAACACACTTTTAATTGTTTTTGTTCTATATTTAGCGATTATTGTACTTGATAATTCACTGTTCCTTGTGGGATCGATATTCGTCCTTAGGGACAATTATTACTTCTGACAACGCGGTGCACTTGCCGTAAAAAGTCATCAATGATCACCTTGTCTGACACCTCTACTACAAGGAAAAAATCCCACTAAATTCCCATTTATTCTGATTGAGAGCATTGTCTTTTATAATTACTTCGTATTTACAATTTTAATTTGATAGACAAATTACTAATCTTATCATTATAAACTATATACATATTTACATTTTTGTTACCATGTTTTCAAAATTATAGATATAATACAATTAAATATAAAAAAAATGTAATAAATATATATTTTTAGTTGTTAACTAATTCTAAATATATAATATTATAGTTTAATGTAATAAATAGTTTAATTTGACTTATGTGTTTTAGTTGTGAGTCTTGAAAAACTACAATATTATTTGATACTTGTGAAACCAATAATGTAATGATATTAAAAAGAAATATAAGTAAGATGGAAGAATTAGAACAAAACCTCCCTAAAACAACTTTTAACAATTCTTTCCTCGATGTAGAAAATAAAAGACACTACATCTAAGTACACCTATATATAACATACATTAGACAGTATTTAAACACAGTTACCAAAAAAAATTTACATGTTTAACAAAATAAAAATAATATAATAGTATAATAAGTATTCCTATAATTTATAATATTATTTGTTTTCCTATCATATTCATTGATAATAAAGTGTAAAAAAACATAAAATACAAAGTAATTAAAAATAATATTTATCATATAATAACAAGATGTATATATCAACTTTATTACATTAATATAATATATACATCATAAATTATGACTAAACCATTTTCAATCAAGGTAGAAAAATCTTTAACCATATCACAATCAACATATCTGATTTATCGTATTCATCTCTCAAAAAAACTTGTATTAAACATACTTTATTATAAACTAATCATAATCCATTATAAATTAATGTATGACTTATAAAAAATCGGTTGGAAAATAGATCTTCAACTTTATGTGTCAAGACAAATCATGTACATACTTTGTAAACAACATGATGTACAAATTTTATTCAGTTTCTCATCACTTGAGGTCTTAATTTACTTGATCAAATAATCGACTAAGTATAAAATATTTTCCATCTTTACCAATTTTTGTGTTTAATATTACAATCTTTGGAACCACGATAACATTTCAAATATTCTCATAACTCAACCTCCATGAAAGGGTAACACACTTATGAGGGACACAAGTATACATATATCTTATAAACCAATCATACGCACTTGAGTAGTCTCACACTCTTTGATTAAAAGAACTCCAAAGAGAAAAAATAATTTTGCATATTCTTTGCTCAAATGCAAACTCCACACTTAAACATTGATTACTTAACATTTTTGTAATGATTGCATGATGTACTTCTCATGTCATGCACAACAAGTTCTAGAAGCATACAATTACATGATTTCACATGTTCCATAAATCTATGTACTATTATAAAGACTCAACACTTCAACGACCTTAATGTTGTTTAGATGACAATTGTTCAAAAATGAGAAAAAGTTATCTCTATCTTTCTTGTTCAAGTACTAAAGCGAATATGATTGATAATAAATTATGAATCTATAATCATCAAACATCATTTATACATCACAAAAGTGATATACATCCACTTTACTCTTAACTTATAAAACACAATTTATTTACAATTAACAATACATTCCCAAATTTAACACAAATTTTATGGTTAAAAATCATTTAAAGATATCCATTACATGCTTAAGAATTTCCACATTAACCACTAATATCATATATATTTTACATTACTCCAATAATTATATTCAAAGCTATACTTATCAACTTCCATATATTCCTCTCTCCTAAATCCCTCCATCACAAGTAGGGTACCTATTAACCAAATCTTTCATAAATTTTTAAATTAATTTATGTACAAATTGAGAATAAAAAATTTAATGTATATATATGTATATATATTTTTTAAATTAAATTATGAATAAATTAGTTTTGACTTAATAAGAATTTAATATTTTTTGTTTTCTGTAAGTTATTAGGTAAATAGTTATCCTGAAATTATACAATAGGATTGGTATATATTTTTTACATGGAAATTGAGAGAAAAGACACACATAAAATTTATTCTTATTTTCAATTATTATAAATAAAACTTATAATTATAAAGGATAATATTTTCAAACACAACACTATAATAATAGAAAGATGTTTTTTAAAAATAAATTATTTATAGTATTTTAGATCTTTATGAATAATTTGTAAACAATATACCTTCAAAATATCTTAGTATAGTAAATTATTTCATATTTTATTTAAATATAACATGTCCAATTAAGTTTCTCCTCTGACATGACACTATCATAGTATTAACCAGGATACAGGTGTTCCCACCAAACTAAAACATTAGGATAACGGCGACCCCTTTTTTTCGTAAATTTAATCCACTCACTAAAAATGTGTGCATAAATTTAAAAGGTTCTGCTTCAGAATTTAATTCCCAATTCAGGTAGGGTAGATGTACATCAAAATATATATAATCTTAAAAAATTCGAAAAGTTATATGATTTTCTTTCAAATTATATATAATTTATTAAAAAATTATTATTTTAGTTTTTATTTCATAATTTTTTTATAGAAAAGTTCATAATTAATACCAGTGGAACATAGGCACGTCATTTATTTATCTTTTTTGGATTTTTTTTATTTTTAAAAAATAATTTCTCTTAATTTTTTTAATATTTTTTTATTATTAAAAAATAATTTATTTCAAGAACATTAAAATGAGAAGTTAAAAGAGAATATGTACATAATATTAATGAATGAAGAAGTGGAGAACGATAAATAAAAATAAATTAAAAAGAATATCATTTTAAAATATAAAAAATAACTTGCTAATCTCTCTATTCTCCTGTAAGTTAAGTGACAATAAATAAATTAAACAAAAATTAACGTAATAATCTGTCAGTTAAGTCAGAATAAATAAAATAAAATTTTAAAATTAAAAATTACTTTATTAACTTCTAAAATTATAAAATGTTTAAATAACCAAAATAAATTAATAAAATAAAATATTAAATAAGAATAAAATATATAAACAATTTATAGCACTTAAAATGAGAAATCCTCTTTATATATAGGTATAGATTAGAGATTGAAACTTGCATCTTATCTCGCTCCCATTGTCCTTTTCATTTATTGTTAAATTAAAAACAATTTTTTAATATGACTAATTAAATTTTTTATGATGAACCATCTACATTAGAACTATGGGATAAAGAAATAATAAAATATACTAAAACTAATTATGTTAATAAAATAAAAATAAAGAATACAATGTAAACTAAGTTAATTTTACTTGAAATCACAGATAATTAGCTGAAAATAGACTTTTAATTTATATTTTAACAAATTAGGGAAATTATAAAAACAATATAATGTTAAATCAACTGCATAAAATTATATTTTATTTACATAACTACTTTTTATATTATAAAAGCATATGAGCGATTTTCAAATTATAATTTATATTTTAAAAATATTTAAATGGTAGTTATCTAATTTAAATAACTAATACAATTTAAATCTACTTTGTATCAATAACTACAAATGTATTCAAAAAAATATACAAAATTATATTGTATTTATACTATTATGTTTGTTATGATTATAAAAAAATTAAATAAGTTTTTTAAATTATTGTTATTATTATTATATATAGAGAGAGAGTTGTTTTTTATTAACTAGAAATTTGATAAAATAAGTTAAAAGATATCTATCATAATATATTACAATAATACTAATGGATTGAATGATATCTTAATTCTTTATACAACAAATACACTAATGTTCTGTAACTTTATTAAGAAAAATATTTTTAAATATACTTTCTAAGATTATTGTTATTGTAAGTTTTGTTTTCTTTTTTAGAAATCAACAAGTTATTGACATGTTTGTATTCAACATAAATTATTTGATTAAGTTTGAAATTCAAATTACTTAAATAATCTTGAGATAAGATATTTGAATTAAATTATCTCAGGAAGCCTTTGTTAAATATTTAATATCTACTGTGATTATAACTTTTCTTTGACATAATAATCTAATTGAAATTACGATAAAAAGGGGCATAGATTACATCAGAGATTAGGTTTACAGTATTAATTAATGCCCCTGGAACAAAAGCTTTGACACAGCACAATACAATACATAGAAGTGGAAAAGAACAAGGTCACATGATTAAAAATCTCCAATCTGATTGATACTCATAGCATCAACAGCTACAGCAGCAGTTCCCAGCAATCTTCTATTTAGCCTTCACACGTTAACAAATTATAAATCAATCTCATTATTCTGCTCCTCTTCTTTCTTTCTTGTCCCTGTCTCTCTCTCTCTCCACACTTCACACGCCTTCCTCTTTCTCTATCGATCGTGTCTAATTTCTAGAGCCTTCGCAACCCTCTCTTTTTTTCGCACTTTGATTTCATTACCATAAAAATTCCCTCTTCGATTCTCCAACCACGTCCCTTCAACTTCGCTTGTAATCTCCTACTTCTTCTGTAAGTTTATTCTTTATTCTTTATTCTGTTTTTTTTTTTTAGTTTTTAGTTTTTAGTTTTTAGTTTTCCTTGGATTCTAACTTGATCGCCTCTCTCAGAGCTCTGAAACGTGTTTCAGTTACGCCAGAATTAGAACACGTGTTTCAGTTACGCCAGAATTCGAACACGAGATTAGTTCGTGGCTTTCTCTGTTCGAGTTCTTTGGAAGTTGAATTTTTTCTCTGTTCGAGTTCTTTGGAAGTTGAATTCCTCGGTTTGGGCAACACTCACCAAATCGTGCCCTCTCCGCAATGCTGCAATCTTGCTTTCTGGTGAGCATTTTGCCGTGTTTACTTAGCTGCTAAGTGATTTTTTTTTTTTTTTTTTATAAATGGGTTTCATCTTCTGTTGTTGAAGACTGCGGAAAGAAGAAACGGGATAATCATTACTGCATGTTCTATATTCCTTCCTGAATTGTGCACTTTAATTCAGTCATGGGAATTTTTTTTATCCTTTTGGTTTGGGATTGATGATTAATTTTCGCCCTTTTTTTTTTTTTTTTGCCTTTTTAGTGTTTGTTTATGAAATAAAATCAGGTTAGGTGACGTGTGAGTTCTTTTTTTCTATTGTTGTGGAAAATCTTAAAAGCGTGTTTGTTGCTGTATTGCAGTGATTTCCATGGCGAGATCGTGAAGTTCTTAAAATGGGCACCTCGGAGAAATAGATTTGCACTGTTAATTGGGTTTGAACTTGGCGACTCAGCAGGAATCTGAATTTGTGTAAAATCTGCTTGTGCAATTATTTATCGTGGAGGGTGGACAAAATGGTCTTTGAAATCAGTTCTGTTGTTTCAAGATTGCAAATGTTGGCCACTTCGGACCATTCCTCCGTTGTCTCCATGAACCTATTTGTTGCCCTTCTTTGTGGTTGTATTGTCCTTGGCCATCTTCTCGAGGAGAATCGGTGGATGAATGAGTCTATCACTGCCCTTTTGATTGTAAGTCTTCACTATCCTGGAGCTTATTTGCCCCACGCTATTTAAAAGTATCTGTTAAATTTGTTAGTCCTATCACTAACATTGCTTTTCCTTTTAGTCCCTTTGTGGAAAATTATATATTTCGGTCTCTACGTGTAAAAATGTTTACAAAATGGTCTTTGTTGTTTGTGAAAGTTACAACAACAATAGATTTAGTCTCTGTACTTATAATATTTTTGCTTTTTTGTCTGCTTATGAAAAATATTTACATTTTGATTGGGTTCCAACGTGAGAATGGTCCATGCATCAAACACATTTTCTTCTATTTGGTTCCTGTAGGGAAAATATTCTACCACCTTTATATTGTTGACAGATGCTAGGGAATAATTTGCAAAAAAATTTCATTAAGAGATCAATATGTAGGATTTTTTCATGTAGAAGCTTAACTGGAAAATAGTGTCAAAGTGTAAGGATCATTTAATTTAACCTGAAGAGTCCAACTCCTCCAAATATTTTGCCATGCTTTAGGAGGCAATTATATCTGTGTATTGATGCTTAGTTTGAACAATGGTGTGTGCAGCTTTTCTTTTTCTTGTTTTTATTGGATAATGATTAAATTTCATATTGATTTTTCTCAGGGTGTTACCACTGGCGTAGTCATTTTGCTGTTTAGTGGTGGTAAAAGCTCACATATTCTTGTTTTCAGTGAAGATCTTTTCTTCATATACCTTCTGCCACCTATAATATTCAATGCTGGGTAATTTTCCGTCTTCAGCACCATTATCTTATTTAGCGAGGAATTGATGCTTGACTCTATTTATCATTCTTTTGTTAGAGAAAAAGGGAAGCTGTTTTGTTTTGCCCCTTTATAAATTAATATTTCCTTGCAGACATTGGAACTTCCCAATGTGATAATCTGAAAAGTATTCTGGTTGATTTTTGCAGATACTATGGTATACTTAATGATTAATGGTGTTTTTTTTTTTGGCAGGGAGGGAATATAACATATTTCTGCAAAATTAAAACTAGTCACATTAGCGTTATATAGTGGTGGATAACTTTTAGGAGCTTATTGAATCTCTGGAGTCTGGCTATTTGAAATACACCTGATACTAGTTCTCAGTTCACTTGCTTGTGCACTTGTTCTTATACGAGGGACATATAGAACTGAGTCCTAAGTTTATGTTTCCTATTTCATTCATTACATCAATTATTTGAAAATTATGACTTGAACAACTTCTACTTGTAGACACTATTGATGGTTTTGTATGTGATAATTGCTTACATGATGATGTAGTTAAAAACATCAATTTTATCTATCCATGATATGATCATGAATTATATTAATGACATATGAAAAACTCCAGAATCATATTGTTTTCCCATCCTAAAATTCCTGTTCCATGTCCTGAAATCCATGTTTTATTTTTAACTCCGTGTGTATGATACATTGCCATTGTTGTTTTCTTATGATTTTTTTCTCTGTAATTCATTTCAGGTTTCAGGTGAAAAAGAAACAGTTTTTTGTTAACTTCATGACCATCATGTTGTTTGGTGCTATTGGTACATTGATATCTTGTGCTGTCATAACTTTGGGTATGCATTATTGCTTTACATTTATTTATTAGGTTGTTATTTAAGATTTAAAGCAGTAAGAAAATAAAGGTGTCTAGTTCCTCTAACTTAAATTTGAGGCATTATTTCAGGTGCGACTCAAATTTTTAAGAAGTTGGATATTGGTCCACTGGATTTAGGGGATTACCTAGGTATTTTACTTGTCAATATCATCTACTTGGCAACCTATCATTTGGTTTGTGACTTACTAATTTATGATAATTTCCAGCAATTGGTGCAATATTTGCGGCGACAGATTCTGTTTGCACATTGCAGGTTTGAAGGAATATATTTCTTACATTTTTCCTGCAACTTAGGTATCACTTATAGTTACTGAACTTATGAATGATTATGCAGGTGCTAAATCAGGACGAGACACCTTTGCTGTACAGTCTTGTATTTGGGGAGGGTGTTGTGAATGATGCTACATCAGTGGTGCTTTTCAATGCGATCCAAAGCTTTGACCTCAACCAAATAGATTCTTCAATAGCTTTGCACTTTTTAGGCAATTTCTTGTATTTATTTATCGCAAGCACAATGCTTGGAGTGTTGGTAAATTTTTTTCTCCCTCTAATTCTCTCATGCATGCATCACATTGAATCATAGACAAGATCTATATCAACACTGAACATGCACATAAATATTGATGTGGACTTGTGGCTATGGTCTAATGTATCTTCATCACCTTGTAGACAGGTCTACTCAGTGCTTATATTATCAAAAAGCTGTATATTGGAAGGTATTTTCTTGACATTTTCCCATTTCCATTGTCTGTTCAGCAGTAACTGTGATGGTATTACATTGTTTTATTGTATGTATGCAGTTAATTCATAGTGAAGTAAAGTTGCGGACAATTCTATGATAATTAATGAATTTCCCGCTTCATCCAATCTAATTTTTTTTGTATTGTTTGTTAACTGAACAAAAGTTTACAGTTTAAGAAGACTACACTGAACTAATTTTGATTGTTTAAACTTTGAAGTAGCCATCTATGTTAACTGGTTCATTTGAGTTTTTTTTTTTTTATTCTAAATGTTATGTTGTCCATTATAAGTTATTTCATACCACTTAAATAATAATAGAAATCAATAAAAATGTAAGACTTGTTAGGCATTGATTTCTAGTACGAGTTATAAAGCGTTTTGCATCCCGGAATTATTGTTTGGCGTGAATATGTGTCATTTTAAATTGTCTTAATTTTTATTTTTTAGGAAAAAAAGTCACATTAGTTTAGTTGACTGTCAGTTACTTGATATCTCTCAGTCTCTGTGCATCCGTTAGCTTGTTCTTTCTATCTTGAGTACAAGGTTTTAGACCCTTTTTTGGTAACTATGAGACATGGCACGGGTTGGTTTGAAACAGTTCTTTATTGATGTTGAACACATTTCTCCTTAATTTCAGGCACTCTACAGATCGTGAGGTTGCACTTGTGATGTTAATGGCGTACCTATCCTACATGCTAGCTGAAGTAAGTTTTAAAGAATTTAAGTAACATTTTATGGGTGCTGTCAACATTTTCCATTAACACGATGCTGATGTATCTACATCTTCTGCAGTTATGCTATCTAAGTGGCATCCTCACTGTATTTTTTTGTGGAATTGTTATGTCTCACTATACCTGGCATAATGTGACTGAGAGTTCAAGAATCACTACCAAGTATGTCTTCTAAACATATTTCTTCATGTTTATATACACTGTTCAAGTCTATGCATTCTAAGACATATTTTTCATCTAACTCTTGCAGGCATTCTTTTGCTACCTTGTCTTTTGTTGCTGAGATCTTTATCTTCCTTTATGTTGGTATGGATGCCTTGGACATTGAAAAATGGAAATTCGTCAGTGATAGGTATTTTTTATACTCATTAATAATAATTTATTCATTAACATTTTTTGTACTCATGAAAAATTGCTGAATGGCATTCTTTCATGTTCACAAATGGTCTGCTTCTTTACTGAAACAGTCCTTGTATTACTTGATGTGACTGGAGAGTTCTTTTATGGTGTTTTTATCTTTTATCTTTCTTTAGCGAATTTTTATTCTGCATTCATCAATCTTCTCAACACTTCGTTTTATTATATTAGAAAAACAGTTAATTTTCTATACTTGTTTCTTTCTGCAGCCCTGGAACATCTATAGCAGCTAGTTCAGTATTGTTGGGTCTAATTCTTCTTGGAAGAGCAGCTTTTGTTTTCCCCTTATCCTTCATATCCAACCTGGCTAAAAAATCACCAAACGAGAAAATTAGCTTCAGACAGCAAGTATGGCTAAATTTCTGTCACTCAGTGCTCTTTCCCAGATTTCTTGTGCTACTAAATTTTGTTGACAAGTTTCTCCTTGTTTCTCAATTCTAGGTGATTATTTGGTGGGCTGGTCTTATGAGGGGTGCTGTTTCAATGGCACTTGCATATAATCAGGTAGGAGCAACAATGCTTATTAGTGGTTTTGTTTTGCTTTTGGAAAATTGAATTGTTGGCCGCTGATTCTGAAGATTGGATCTTATAACCTGATGCTTTAAAGTCTGATACTCTTAACAAATGCAGTTCACCATGTCGGGGCATACTTCACTGCAAAGCAATGCAATCATGATCACCAGCACCATCACTGTGGTACTTGTCAGCACAGTGGTAAGATATTTGTTTTGTAGTTGCTGACATCCAGAGCCAGTGTCATTGGTTTCTTTTTATTAGAGGCTATTTTGCCTTTGCTGTATCACTGCTATTCATTCCATTAGATTAACCATTCGACTTGCTTTCTATGATAATAAAAGATTGATTTTTTCACTTGCCTGCTTTACCAGTCTGCATAACTAACTGTACCTGCCCCTTGTGATGCTCATAATTAATCAAATTTGACATGGTTAAGTATTATATAAAATTTCTTTTGAGATGGTATTGACACCAGTTAATTACAATTCTCAGGTGTTTGGTTTGATGACTAAGCCACTCATAAGGCTTTTACTGCCTCATACTCCACATCCTAAAGAATTAAACATCGTGATAGCCACAGATCCATCTACTCCAAAATCAGCCACTGTCCCACTTCTTGGGAGTGCCCAGGACTCTGAAGTCGATATTGATTCAATCCATCGTCCAAGCAGCATCCGCGCATTGCTTAGAACTCCAACACACACTGTTCATCGTTTGTGGCGTAAGTTCGATGATGCATTCATGCGTCCTGTTTTCGGTGGAAGGGGTTTTGTTCCTGTAGAACCTGGCTCTCCAACTGAACGTAATGGCCAACAATGGCGTTGAGGAGAAAGGCCAGAAATATGTAATTTGTATTGTAAAACTACATAAATTTTTGTGGAGGTCAAGCAATGCGTGTATAAGAATCCCGTACTGAGATTTTGTTAGCTCTTTGGGTAGTGAGAAGTGAGAACTAAGAAGGCTATGCAGTGCAGCATATGTCATCTCAGCGTCTTCAGTAAAGTGTAATATTTGATTATTAGAATTCGTTGACCATGATATCATTGTGTTGTATTTAAAGTTTGAATAGCTAAAGCTAAATATTTGTAAGTTTTATTTATTGGGTTTTTTGTTTGCAGCTTCTGCCTTAGGAAAACTAATTTTTGGTGCACCTGATTACCAACATACCTTGCACATAATTTAGGTGTTTTACGGGACACATAATTTTATATGAATGATTGCTTTGCAGAATAGGCTAATTTTTTTCTGATTAAAGAGCTTCCAAAGGCTCCTATTTCTTTTTAAACCTTTTTCTCCCGAGTCTCACCTGCATTATTATAGCAAAGTAAGGTTGAGTTTAGATTTTTCTATAATACTTTGAGAAAAAAAAGTTATAAATTAAAATTAGATTAAGACAACAAGTTAAAAAATAAGAATTTCACATTATTTAATGTATAAATTTGTTTATTTTATCTTTTATTTTTAAAAATACTAACAAATAAGTTTCTTCATTTATATCTTTAATGTTTTGTTTAGATTAGATCCTCTCTTGAAGCTGAGCCAAAATCTGTCCCACTAACCTGGCCAATCTCTTGGGTGAAATGTCTGGGGTGACATCTGGCCAATCTCTTGGGTGAAATGTCTGGGGTGACATGTGCATTCCGAAATATTTCCATCATTTGTTCTCGGTGGTGCTCTGAAGTTCAAAGAAGACCTTCCGCCTACCTCGAAAGGATGCTTTTCTTGAGCTTGTTTTTGTCCCCAAGGTAAAATGGGTTCAAAAAGAGCTGCTGCTTCTGCTTCACCTTGCTTGGGGTTGGCTCCTCAATGCGGACTGAAACTTATCTACTTAAATAGTTCGCTAACCACTCGGAGCAGTTTTGCAGTTGATGTAACTGACTTGAATAGAAAATATGATGACTTGAATAGAAAATATGATAAAAGTAAGGTTGTTTGGACATGAAAAATAAAAGAAAAATTAATAAAATATTTTGACTAATTTGATAAATATAATAAATTTTTATAATTATAAAATAATATATAATTAATTTATTTATATTATTATAATTAATTTTAACTAAATAAAAAATAATAATTTTATAATTAATTAATAATTTCAATTATATTATCATCACAATTATTCAATTTTATTTATTATAGTTATTATTTAAATTTGTTTATTATTTACTATATTTATTATTTTATAAATTTATTATTTATTTTAATTATCATTTTATATGTTTATTAATATTTTAATTATTTCAATAGTAATAATTATTATTATTATTTATATTTATTTTATCATAATATAAATATAAATATTAATAAATTAATAATATAAAAATATAATATATGCTTAAAATAATAATTATAAATATATCTATATATAAAATAAAATATGTATTTATAATCGATTATGAATTCAGGATTATGTGATACATATTATATTATTATGATTATATTATATGCTATAAAGATGTTTTCTTAAAAAATCTTTGCACTTATAAAAAAAATGTCAAAATGTTTTCGCCCCATCTTTTGGTTTAATTAATTTTCCTGTTTTTCTCGTCATTCTTCTTGGCTTGTGGAAATCAATCTTTCTACTATCCCCAGTTTGAGATGTTTCAAAATCAGTTCCAGAAGTAAATCCAATTCTGCTCACATATTTTACTTGAAACTAAGGTTGCATAAATTTACAAGAAAGGATGAAAAATTAACCTCTTTAAATCAAAATAAAGTGAAAAGTTTATAATTGATTTAATTTATTTGATATAATATTTTTTTTTATATTAGTTTGTTTAGAAAATAATTCGTAAAACAAATTTTAAAATTAATTTAATAAATAAAATGATTTAAAAGAATATAAATCAAAGTTAACATAAATTTTAAATTTAAAAATGTATTATCAAATCTTAATAAAAAAATTACTATTTTAAAATAACATTATATTAAAATAAATAAATTTAGAAAATGTTAAACTTAAATTTAAATTAAATTTATTCATTTTAAATTAAATTTATTTAATTTATTATTATTTTTATTCTATTTATTTAATTTTATTAAAATATAATAATATATAAATAAAGTATTACATTATTTTTATTTTTTTCTTATTTTAATATTTTCATTATCATCATTAATTTATAATATAAAAACTTGCATTAATAAAATATTATAAAAACACATGAACGTAATTATGTTACAGTATTTTATATGTATAAAAATAATTATTCTAAATTTTTAAAGTGATAATTATTTGTTGCTAATCAAAATAAGTCTTTCAGGATTTTCAATAATGATTTGGCTTTTAAAACAAACTACATTAGTTTATATTTATCAAACAGATTTTATTCTTTTATAGTCGATTCTCATAAATAGATCACGGTTTTATATATGCTTATAAATTTTCATATATATACCTATATATAAAAATTTATTCTCATAACTGTTTGATATATATATTTATTTTTTCATTTTATCTTTATATAATATTTTATTTTATCATTTTAGAAATATATAATAAGAGATTTTTTGTCATTTTATTGTTATCTTGAACATTCCTATCATTTTCTTTTTTTATTATTCATTCTTATTTTTTTTTTAATTTTATAATATGAAAATCAAATGTAACTTTCTTAATAACTTTCCAATTTTTTTTTATAAAAAAACTTCTCACTTCTCTCTCTATTAAAAACATGTAACTTTCTCTCTATAAAAAAAACTTCTTACTTCTTTTTTCCTCCATTAATTGTCCTTAAAGTAATAAGTTACAATATGCGCCCACTGCGCCGACGAAGCCGCGCAGAGGTCAGGGGAAGCAGCAGCAGGTGCGGGTGTATGAGACCAAGGAGGAGAGGAAGGCACAAGGAAGGCCTCGTCCATATGCGCCCAGCAAGAACCAGCCCAGGGGGCGTGCAAGGGAGAACAACACACCCCCTAGGTATGATTTCGTGATAGAGTTGGCAGAGCTGATCGCCATCCCTGCCGTGGCTGCGAGACTCCGAGTACCAGAGAAAACTGACGAGGTACTTGGAAGGCGGAAGGACGAGTGGTGTGAGTTCCATCAGGCTTATGGACACACGCTCCACACATGCCTGGCGTTGGGGCGTCAACTTGCTGAGTTGGTGAAGACAGGATTCCTTACCGATTACCTGCGAGGGACACAAGGTGATCGCGCTTCGGGGTCTCAGACAGGCGATCAGCAACACGAGGTCCCTGTGCATGGGGACGTGAGGTGATGGAGGATGCAACGCTGGGGGGGCTCCCAGGTAGCTCAGATGGAAGCTGAGGCAAAATCTTTAAGCTCAGCGATAGGAAGTTGCAAAGAGAAAGGTGAAGGGCCCAGTGCTCTAGCTGTTGGCTTATTATATCCGCCATTCGATCCCAAGGCCTGGATGAACGAGGGTTACGCTTCTGTGAACCTCGCCAAACCCCAGATAGTGTGGGATTCCTGCACGTTTGCAGGAGAAAGAGGGATTGGAGAAGCGCTTGAAGTCATGAGTTTCCCGCACAAGTTCAAGGAAGTCCAGTCGTTTCGCTTTAACACACCTCGCGGTGGTGTAACGAAAGGGAAGCAGCGAGCTTATGGAGAACTTGGGAGGCGCGAACAAGTTTGAAGTTAAGGACAGCTTTTCGTCGTTGCTGGAAGAATGGTGTGCTCGCCAGGTCGGTCATCGCCAGGGCCCATACAGAGTGGTTGAGGCGCTGGAGAATGGAGCCTATCGGCTGGAGACCCTGGATGGAGCACCTATCCCATAGACGTGGAACGCTACACACTTAAGTTTCTACTTCAGTTAAGTTGTAAGGTAGATGCGTTCTTGCACTGAACACAATCAATGTATGTACTGTTAAATAGTTGAGCAAATCAGGGGGCACTCTTTTCCCTCATGAGGGTTTTTAACGAGGCCACCCAATAAAAAAGATTTCAGTATGTCAAGTGTGCGCATGTTTCCCAGTTCAAGTTCTGCTTGCCCCAAATACAAGTTCAAGGGATCAGTTGGAGCCTGCTCGCCTCAGGTGCGAGTACGGACCACTGACCTATGTTCTCCTCACCCCAGGAGTGAGTGCAGGTGGCCAAAGTTTGGGAACTCGGGAGTTCTAGTAAAACCAAGAGAGGAAAGGGAAGATTTCGAGAAACGTCCAAGAGGAATCAGACCCAAAGGTCGATGAACTCGGGGCAAGCAAGAGGGGTCAACAAGTAAAACTCTTCTTCCCCGTAACAAGACATCACCGTCGCGTTTGAGCACCAAGAAGCAGAGCTCGATCAGTCATCGGTGCACCCGAAGCATGATCAGCGGTCGGTGCATGTCGGGGTAAGTACTCAGTCGGTCCATTAGTCATCGGGGTCATGATAACACGTGTTAAGCTGGGACCCAGGTTCCCAGCGAGAGCGTTACGCATGCACCTCGCATGATTCCAAAATAAGGCTCGTCATCGGGATCGTGCTAACACGTGTTAAGCTGGGACCCAGGTTCCCAGCGAGAGCGTTACGCACGCACCTCGCATGATTTCAGAAGAAGGTTTGTCATCGGGGTCTTGTTAACACGTGTTAAGCTGGGACCCAGGCTCCCAGCGAGAGCGTTACGCATGTGCCCCGCATGACTCCAAACCAGAAGAAGAGGAGTTGCCCACTCAAAGGGCGTACGGTGATACCATGCAGGCAGGGATGCGCCTGGCGAGTGCGCTTAGACAGCCACCCCTGATGCTCCCCTAGGAGCATGCACCCACTCAGAAGAGAAAGTCCTCTTCCTCTGCTCCTTACGGCAAGGTTGAGGCAAAGGAACCAAGTCCTTATCCTCTGCTTCATACAGCAAGGTTAAGACTACAGAGAAAAGTCCTCGCCCTCGACTTTGTACAGCGGGGTGCAGGCGAGAGAAAGTCCTCACCCTCGACTTTATACAGCAGGGTGCAGGCAGAGAAAGTCCTCTTCCTCTGCTTCTTATGGCAAGGTCGAGGCAAAGGAACCAAGTCCTTATCCTCTGCTTCATACAGCAAGGTTAGGACTACAGAGAAAGTCCTCACCTCGACTTGTTACAGCGAGGCTGGGGCGAGAGGAGAAAGACCTCACCTCAACTTCCTACAGCAAGGCTAAGGCAAGAGGGGTCATCAAGAAGCAGTCCTCTTCCCCAAAACACAGGCATCAACTTCAGAGGTCGGGTCCTCTATGCACTTAGCGCTGGAGTGACGCAGAAGTAATGCGAAGCATAAAGCGCGATGACGGATCGGTGGTGCGCTAACATGCTAGTCGGTGGTCGGTAGCAAAGCCCTTAGTATGAAAGCTTGCCCAAACAAGGTCTTGGACGATCAGTCGAAGCATTTAGACGCCATCAGGTCAGTCGTCCAACACGAACTTATGCATACAAGATTACATACAAGTTTGTAGCAGCAAGAGAAATTACACACAAGGAGAAGTGGCAAGGGAAGAAGCTCAAGAAGGAGGAATGAGCCTGCCGTCGGCCACTGAATGGTGGAGGCTAGGTGGGGTAGAGTCCGAGTCTGGTAGGACGCAGTGAACCTGCTGCAAGCCCATGGAACCCATCTATCAGAACCTCAGCACCAACAGCCGTGGTCTCAGGTACATCAGCTTCGAGCTCCTTCTTCCCTTTGGCAACGAAGACCACTTAGTCTCTTCGCTGAGAACAAGTTCGCAGCTCGAGACTGGGGGGCTTGTGATCCGGTCGGTCATCGGTAGGCGATGACGTCAGAAGCAGATGACCACGTGGGCCAATCACAGAGTGACGCGTGGCACGTAAAGGCAGATGAACCAGGGTGGAGATCGTTCAAGAACGGCGATCAGTGGTCAGCTACCGAGCGACCACCACCAGTAGATCAGTTCCTACTCGAGCGCCTGGAAGAAGAGCGCGAGAAGGGACGAAGCACCGATCAGTCATCGGTGCGTTCAGAGTGATCTGTCATCGGTATATGCATTGTGATCAGTCATCGGTGCATGGAGAATGATCAGTCGTCGGGGGTTCCTTGTCAACACGTGTTAAACTGGGACCCAGGCTCCCAGCAAGAACGTTACCCAATGTATCTGAACTCTCACTTTCTTCTCTCACATCCTTTTCTCTTGGAGACACATTCTATTCTCACTTTTTTTTCTTTTCTCTTACTATTTTCTTTTATCTTTATTGTAGATACGTACTCTCAACCTCATTTTTTTTTTCTATTTTTTCTAGTTTTGTTCCAATTATTCTATCTATATAGGATTTTATATATAGTTTTTATATTGATTTAGAGATGTCGCGCATCAAACACATGAAGTTTTGTTACTTTATTGAATTAAGCTCTTCTCCAATCCGTTCACTTTGTTTCCTACACTCTCAAATATCTTAAATAAGTAAGTTTTTAAATTTTTTTCATAAGACACTACAACTGTAAATATAACCACCTTTTTTATTTTTTTACGTTTCAGATACCTACATGACGTAGTTGTTTATTTCTTCACTATTTTTCCATTAATTTTTGTTTTCTTTTTGTTAAAGACTCAAATGTTCTTTTTTTTTTCTTATCAAGAGAACTAAAATGATTGTTTTATAAACATTAATCATTTATCATTTTTTTTGTCTTAAAATATATTATTTTAAGTCTCTAAAACTAAAAATAAATAAATGTTTTATTAAGCTTATCTACATGTTTTTGTTTTGTTCTTAGATTTCTTACATACTAAGGTATAAATAAGACCAAGAGTGTTTATTTATTTATATTTTTTCCATTGACTCTTTTATCTAAAGGAGATAGATGGTTACTGGAAGATGCAATCATATATTTGTATTTTTTCAAATATAACATTAATGATGATAATAAAGTTATTAAAATATTATTTTTTATTTGTATATTTGTTGGATAAATTTAGTTTTAATAAAATAGATTGTTTAATTATAAATTTTATTAAATATATATATAACCTTTTTTATTTAATTTTTAATATTAAATATAATTATATATAAATAATAAAATAAAAAATACAAATACATATGCGAAAGAGCGTTGTCTCCACTAGTAAATAATCATGCGGAAGAGATTATTCCTATTTATTATCATTTAGCCAACGCCTAATGCAGGATAAGTCAAAATCCTCTCAAAGTTGATTTTGAATAATTTTGTTTATTTCATTCTTAATTTTTCTTCTTCTAAAATATTATCCTCTTAAATTTTCTTATGATACATGTACTACTTAAATATTTTACAAGAGATAAATTTTAAAAGAATAAATAATAATAAAAATTATAAATAAGTTATAGGCATAAATTATTTATTTTAGTATTAAATTTATCTCTTTAAACTCAATTAATTTTAAACTCTTTTTAAAATTAAGGGATAATTAGGGCATTGCTTTGCAAAATAAGGAATTTTTAATCTTTTTTTTCTTCTCTTTTAAGTGTTTTGTTAAGAGAAAATGTTGTGAATATAGAATTTAATTAATGGATTAACATGTGAGATGATATATTATTTGTTAAATATATTTTATGGGTTCATATAGCTTTAGCAGTGGACTACTAAATGAAGTCCAAACGTCAAATCATCATTTATGCATGGTTCAATATCCCCTAAAGTGTTAGCATGGACAATGTTAAAGTGATAGAACTCAAGCAACAAATTAAAGTTTGAGAAAGTAAATTAATTTTATATCATCATTTCAAAATCGATTTATAAGAAGAAATTTAGCTACAATTATATATTATAATTTAATTATATATAATTTGATTTTATATTTAGTCAATGTGTAATCTTCAACACATCATATCATGTTAAGACATTAATATCTTTTACATGAGTTTATATATTTATAGATGATCCAATAATAATAGTTTCAACAAACCTCGTTTGAATAAACTCTAATATTATAATAAGAAGAGATTTTAAATTTAACTCATCTTTACAAAGTCGGTTTATAATGCGAGATATACATTTTCTTTTATATATATATATATATATATATATATATATATATATATATATATATATATATATATATATTGTAAGTTGACATTATTTCTAGTTGACGTAAAATTTTCAAAAAAATAGACTAAGATAATTCTCTAAAGTGAGTAACAATTAATTAAGCAACATGAGATCGTTCAAGTGTTAAAATGACAATAATGAATGAGAATTTAGAATGTGTAACATCACACAACTACGTGTCAATGTCCCAAAATGAATAAATAAGTATGATTAGTTTTATTGGTACTTAGTGAATAAGTGTTTGAACAAGAGATAAATCAATTTTTACATTAGTTATTGATTAAGTAGTGTGATACTACTATATTTAATGATAATGATGATGAACATGGGTGTGCCAAAGTCATTAGAAAATTAAATATCTCATTTAATGATAATCTAATAATATATCATCAAATAATAAAAAATAAATATATTATTGTATTAAGACTTTATATAACACATGCAAATAATTACTCATAAATAAGAAATTAAAGTTAGCTTTTATTTATAATAGCTTTTCATGGTTTAATTATTGATTTATGTTACGACGTGTTTAATAAATCTTTCAAAAATATTGAATATAATAAATCATACAATTTTATTGAATAGAAACAATTCAATTGTAATTTATTTTAAATATATACTATTAATTGAAAATGTGGTGAGAAAAAAAATATATAAAAATATATATATGAAATTCTTTTATATATATATAATTTCTACGATATGATAATTTTAAAATAATTAATTTATTCTAAATCATATTACACGTAGGAGAGATACCAAGTTGAAAAGATATTTTAACTTTTCTAGTAATCATAATAGTAATAAATGTACGTATAGAGTAGTTATATCCAAATATAACTTGTTTAATTAATATGCTTCAATACAAGTTGTGTTAAAAAATAAAACATGTGCTACTAAAAAATATCATATTACTGTTATTATTATGGACTAATAATAATCATTATTATTATTATTAGGAAAAAAAATTCACTTCTTCTCTCTGTATTTTTTAAAAATAGATAATAAATAAATAATAATAAGCGAGGTAAATAATAAATAATTGTGTAGGGTAAATAATAAATAGGGAATAGATGAAGCCTAGCCGTGGATAAAGAATTACAGAAATTGCATCATCTTTAGGTATTCTTTTTATCAGTCGGAGCCACAATTCTCACGATACTGTTAGTGTTCTTCAATTCGCCTCAAACTCTTCAACTTCAAAACACATATCCACTCTCCAAAATCCTCTTTTCCCTTTCAATTCTCAAAATTAGGTTTAGGGTTTTCTTACTTTCAGACAAAATATATATAAAAAAAGAGAGTTTTGGGAGATATGGTAGACCAATCGTTGCTGACACTCGAAAAGCAAGGGCAAAATTCAGTGGTATCTGAAGGAATCCACGATTGGGTGTTTGAGTGCCATGGGTTTTTGCACAATGCGGTTTTGATCATCGCTTCCTTTCTCTTTGTCTTGTACTTAGCACTGCAAGCTAGACAAAGCTTCCTCAAACTCTCACATGGGCGTTCTTATATCATTATATCCTATTACGCTTCTCTCTGGCTTGTCAGCATCCTCAATCTCGTGTGGTGCTTTTCCCAGGTCAACTTATGTTTTCCCGCAATTTCTTTAATCCAGCAAAAAAAAAAAAAAACTAAGTAAATTTACAGTTTAGTTCCCAAATGTTTTCAACTTTTGTAGTTTTGTACCTCGAATTGCTTACAGCTTTTTAATTTATTGTGCGTTTGGATTTTTTGTTGGATGATTTAGAATATTCAAAGACAGGTTGAAATACTAGCTAGGTAGATTTTGAATGAATGTTATCGTGTTTGGTTTCAGCTTCAGCTTGAAGAATGAATTGATTCTGGGTACAAAATTGATTTTGAGATGAAGTTACATAGTTTTTTGCATTAATTTTATATCCTATCGCTTTAAAATAAAAACATCTAAACATAAATCGTATCACTTTAAGATCAATTTGAACCAAATTCAGTTTTACAAAATCAATTTGCAAATGTCTACTACATCACATACTTAGTAGATATAATGTTAATAATTTGTATACTCTAAAGATGTTGATTATGGGATCTAAACAGAGCCAGCAGTCACATTTTTGGATCAAATTGAATAATATTATTATTAAGAAAACCTTATTTGTTGTTAATGGAATTAATTATTTTTGTTATCTGCTGGCGATGGTGAATGTTTAATTCTTTGATTGATGCAGACGTGGGAGTGCTCTCCTGGGAAAGAGTTTGCGTGGAACTTGTTGTCCCTCTTTACTACTTCGGGAATGTTGTTTCTAGAAGTGAGTTTGCTTGCGTTTTTGTTTCAAGGAAATAGTACCAGTGGCTTAGAAGCGTTGACTCGAACTTTTGGTATATCTGGGATCATTGTTGGTTTTGATATCTTGTTGAAGGTAATTCTGTGGTTTTTTCTGCAAGCTTGCTGCTTGTCCTTATATGGTTTTTAATGTATTAATTGTTGCAGTTTCACCTTTTCCTTTTTAGGCCATATATCTGTTTGCATTTGGGATTCCAATTTTCATCAACAGTGGTTACCCTACTCCTCACGTGAAGTGGAACTTGTGGGTCATCCACAAGCTGTTGCTTACCCTTGTTTATGGTTTCATATTGTCCATTTATCATTCTAGGTGGAGAGAAAGGTTACCTGGTAAGTTACTTGCCTGGATTGTTATATTATGTCTTGAATTAGTTTTATGATAGCATAATTTCTATTCCTCCTTTTGCAGCGAGGCCTGCATACTACAAGTATGTTACTATCATGTTCATCTTGAATGCAATTGCACTATTTGCTTGTGCCATTACTGGAAACGGTGCTTCTTTTGGTTTCTGGTTAGATTCTTCCATTATTCTGTAGCTTACTTGAAAGTGATTATTTTGAACTTTTTTCGTTTGGCTTATTTCTCTAAAGCTGTGTTTTACTTTTGCTCACAGGTTATATCATTTCACGATTGTATGTTACCATGCCGTTTATCTTCCCCTTCTATACATAACCTTCCTGGCTGACTTTTTTCAGGTCATAGTGTCCTTAACTTAATGACCGGAGTTCAATTTTTACAGTTCAAATATTGGTTTTGTTTGCAGTTAGGAGTTAGGAATCTTCGTTCTTTTGTTGATCTGATTGATTGTTGTTGTTGTTGTGATGGTTACAGGAGGACGATTTGCATTTGGAAAACGTGTACTACTCGGAAATGAAAGATGCTGGTTTCTTCGAATCAGATTGGAACTGATGCGGTATTTGCTATATTTTTGAATTAATAAGGCCTCGATGTACTAATTACCAGGGCATCCGTTCACGAAATTTGTAAATAAAGTAAATATTTCAGTAGATCGCTTTAGTAAAACTTTTAAAAGAAATGTTAGTCACCTTAGGTTAATGATACATTAGAATGTTCTATGGGTGATTTAATATTGAATTTATGTTTTGTTCAATTAGTCAATTTCGGAAAAAAAAAATAATGAATACTAGAACAATCAATTACGCCTTAAGCATTTAACGTGCGCAGAGAAAAATATTCGGTTTTAAGTAAGTTCTTGCATTCTTGTTGCATAAATAAATTGTTTTGATTTAAATATTGGGAAAGGAGGAAAGAAGTTTGAAGATTGTCCCATCCTGATTTTTCTTCTCTGTATTGAGGATTTTGTAATGGTTATTGGAGGGAGATGACCCCAAACAAAAGCTTATCAGACATGAAGAGACCCAAGTAAGGTGTTATGAAAATTCTAATATTGAGGTTTGTATTTGTAGGAAATTTTATGTACATTTATCTAAATTTCCAGGGGCCTGGTTTTAACGGTTTGTGTAGGCAGAGAAATTCATAATTTTAAGCAAATTTAAATACATTAAAATTGAATTTATTTCATTTTATAGATATTCTATTTTAAATAAAAGAATTTAAGTTTATTGAATTTTAATTTCATTGTTTGAATAGAATATTTTAAATCATTACTTAATATAAAAAATTAGTTTAGTGTTATTCAATATTGAAATAACTTTAAAATATAAAAGATGAATCCTTTTCTTATTATATTGATTGATATTACTTAAATGTAAAAAATATTTTAAATAAAAGATCAAATATATAATATAAAAGATATATTAGGGAGACATTAAGGAAAAAAAAGAAGAAAATTTGGTTGTTTGAATGTAGGAAAAGTAGGGAAATTTGATATGAAATTTTTTAGATGATTTAATTGATGTGATGGAAATGTAAATAAGATTTAATTGTATAATTTAATTATTTATCAAAATATTCTTGTTTGTATGAAGTTGGGTTGTATCTATTTATATATTATTATTTAATTTTGATTGATTGTATATTTTAAATATAAAATTAAATATTTTATATAATAATAATAATGATGATTTAATAAATTTAATAAATTTTATCAAATACTATGTAAAATTTAATTTAATATCACATAATCAAATCACAGTTTTATTAATTTGATTAAAGAATTTTGTAAAAAAGAATAAAAAAAATATCTGTTTAAAATTAGGTAATTTTTTGTTTTAAAATAAATATTAAAGTTTTTATCAAAAAGAATTTTGTACTTTTAACATATTTAATAGAAGAGCAACATTACACAATATCGATAAAGATTTGACCATAATATAGGTTTCATTTTGTCAAAAATTGTGGATCCATGTCTATAAAACTACAATCTATTTTTTTTTGTCTTCATTACACAAATCAAAATCATCGATAACTCTTTTCTCTATTATTGAGACACTTTCTTCATAAACATGGATATTTTTTCCTATTAATAATAATATGAACAAGGTTTTAAATAAATAATAATATTAAATTATTATAATAATAATAAACAAAACATAACAATACTTTGAGTGGTATTTAATAATAAATATATTAGATATGTTTAGTTCCACTATTTATATTTTTACACTTTTTAATCATGGAACCTTCTTAATCGTGGAACCTTCCATGTACAATATACATAACAAATCATGATGTACCATTCCACATCAAAATGAAATACTCCTCTTTATTATTAGTTAAGAATATATACTTCTCTTTATTATTAGTTAAGAATATGTAGTTAGGATTTATTATTTAGAGATTATACATAAAATATTTAATCAATTACAAAAATATACATATTTTATTATAAAAAAAATGTAATTAATTAGAACAAAACAAACATAATCAATTAAATCAGCATATATAATTGATTAAGATAAATATAATAATCGATTACATTAAAAAGTTTAATCGATTATGATAACAAATATAATCGATTAAATGTTTAATGTTAATCAATTAACACATCAAACTTAATCAATTAAACATGCTTGGTTCATACACTTTCAACATCATTCAATAAAAACGCATTGCATATGGATGCATATGAATTCAAGTGGTGTGAGGTATAACAAAAACAGAAAACATGGAACTAAAGAAGGATTCAAGTTCTTTGAGGTACATAACAAAAATAAAAACAAGGAACCACACATGTGAGGTTACTATTTCAACCTTTTGATTTTTCACTGAGGAATCTTCTCACTTTATCTATGCTTGCAACATCTTATGCAATACATTTCTTTATTCACCCATGTATGAAGCCCTAAATCTTAAGTCCAATGTACCAATAAAATTTTAATTTATCACTTTAAATTTCATTTAAAATATTTTTTATTTTTTTGTGACAGTGTTTTATTAAAATAATGCAATATACATTATGATATTGGACACGACTTATATTATATTTGTGAAGGAAATTTTGTAATGTATGTTCATTTTAACAAGTGTATTGTGCCAAACATTTAGCTAATTAAAATACACAAGTCTGCCTATTTTGTTATTGTCATCAATAAGATAAAATACACATGCACGTAAAAATTGAGACCTCATGCAGAGACAAGATGGTAATCTCACATTCCATACTCATCTTTTCACTCAAAACATCTCAAATGGTTTGGGATGTTTCTCTCCTCCCCCTTCACTTTCTTTCCTCACAAATCAGTCATATTCAGTTTAATCAAACTGTTACGATGTATAGACTTTTTCGACCCCCAAATTTATGTAAAGAGTACATCACCTTAAACAAACACAATTTAAGAAATATTATCTTTTTCTTATGGTAATCAAGTATTTTTTTTGTGTGATTTTTTTTATTATCAATTCTAGTACTAATACATTTTAACTAATATTAGTGAAAACAATCTTAGTGAAAGTTATCCAAAAGATTTTTCTTTTAAAATAATATGTAATTTATAAATTATTTAAATATTTTATTTTTTATGATTGATAAAATTGATAAGAAAAAATAACATGCTCATTATATGCACACCAATAAATGATTAATTTATAAGATTTATTTGTGCAAATATAGTATATCCATTTAGATCGTTTATAGTAACTATAGTAATTTTGTTTAATGTTATTTATTCATGCTTCCAAATAGTAATGGAATATAATAATTATGAAAAGGAAAAAGGGTTAATTTTTATAATTGAAGTAATTTAGCATATGATTTTGTTGTTACTGTGTTATATTGAGTTGAAATTTTACTTTATTAGAACTATAAAAGAAAATTACAATTTTGGAGTGCGTCAACATGCACAAATTAAAAGCAAGATTGCTTGAAACTGGAATGTGTCACAGTACCAAAGATTCAACAAGAATTTAGCACGAGGCACATTAGATAGCCCAAAAATGATAATTTCGTTTTTCCTAATTCTTGTATGATAAATGAGGACTCTCTTTCACGGTTTAAAATACTAACGTCAAATGCATAAAGAAGATTGAAAAACACTGTATTTACATATGTTTTAAGTTATTTAAAATACTAATCTCAAATGCATAAAGAATATTGAAAAATACTGTACTTACATATGTTTTAAGTTATTCTATTTGATTTTAAACTTTGTTAACTTTTAGATGTTTGATATTTCTTAGATTTTTTTATCTTTACAATAACTATTAACTGTAATTAATTATAACTAATTTATTTCTAAAACAAAAACACAAAATCTAGATGCCGGACCGAGTCATTGTTTATGGTGAATATGGGTTTAAATTCTTCTCCTTTCATATACACTATAAAACAATTGAATTATATTAGATAATTTTTCTTAATATGTACTTAGAAAAAAATAAAATAAATCAAGGGAGAAGAATTTAAATAGTAAAACAAATCAAATTTTACATGTAAATTAATATCCATTTATATACTTCAGCTTTTTCAAAATAAAAATATAGGTAGATAAAAAAATTCAATGTGTAGTTCTATAAAAGAATGGAAATAAGTTGGAAACAAAATAAATTTAAAAATGTGTAATTTGATTGATTTAATAAAAAGAAAAATAGAGAGAAAAAAAGATAGAAAAAAAAATATAAGAAATAATATCGTGAGTCTAAACTAAATAATTCCTTATTCTTTTTTCTCCTTCTATTAAACACAAAATTATATATCTCCCTCTCTATCTTTCTCCCTGCACTGTACTGAATACACCATTAACTTCTCTATGAATTAAAACTACAACAAAAATAAGATTCCTCACTTAAAAAAAAAAGTCTTATGCAGCAGGTGGGAATTTCCCTTCTCTATTTCGAATTCGAACACCACGGTCACAGAAATATTGGGAAAAGGAGCAAAATCTGTTGTTATGGTAAAATATAGATAGATCACGCTTGTAACTTTTCTCCAGCTTCTTTCGCAAACCTTAAAAATAGCTACTAAAAAATATTTGTGAAGGATAACACGCCTACAAAAAATCAAAGATAGTCCTAAATTTTAAGCAAGACTATGATTCCTGACTCGGATAGATAATTATCCCCCGCAAATTTTTTTCAAACCTAAACAAGGTAACAGCAGAATATGCAGATAAAACACTCAATCCAGTACCCCATACTACATGGAAAACTATGCATGCCTCCCAGATATATTTTTCATCGTATAAGCATTTTTTTTATATAAAAAATTGTTTCTCCTCGATAGGATCTGCGGCATCCTGAACTGTTGAGATGCTCTGTGCATTATCTTCTCCTACACTGATACCAAATTCCTCCTCAAGCCCCATCACGATCTCAACCTAAAGAGCATGGCACGAATAAGTAAATCACAACAATCAAATGCTGTGTATTAATTAATTTATGATCAGATTTGCTAAAATAAATTCAAGGAGCATTGATGGAAGCAATTAAGCTGTTTTTTACAGTGTCAAGTGAATCAGCTCCAAGCGCCGAGAATGTTGACTCGCCAGTGACTTTAGAGTCATCTGGTAGAGGCAGCTGGTTCTTTACTATTTTCCACACCTTTTGTACTGTCTCCGGTTTAGCCTGCTCAATGCATTCAACACAAGAATGACAACATTGAATACTCCCTCTCCCCTTCCCAAACACACAAGAAAATTACTCACATGTTACAACTTACAAGTTATAACTGTACTTTATCCTTCATTTTCTAGACTAGCTAAAAAATAAACTACATTATAAAAATAAACTCTTTTGAAAGAAAAAGAATGAACAATTGTCCCTAAACACAACTGTGTAAAGTGAATTGTAGCTTGTGAGATTGAAATTTACATTTTAAATAAGATGTTTAGTGAGAATAGTTCAAACAGTTTGAACAGTTAAAAAACAGTTTAGAACAATTCGGAGCAGTTCAACTCATCCAAACTGCTCTGCAGTTGAGTTTGTTTCAACAATTATGCACTTAAATTCAGTTTGATCAAATTATTTTTAGAGTTTACTTCAGTGCATGTATTTTGCATGTCCCTACCATTCTCTGCTCCCTCTCTTTTACATGAGCAAAATCCTAATATGTGTATCATTTCAGCTTTATTTTTGTTTTTAATTTTCCATAAATATAGCATTTCATATTTTCCAGCACAAATTCTCACAATCAATCATTCTCCCAGCTTCAAACCGTATGACTTCATGAGGTGAAGTCCATTTAAATTACAATTAATTACGGTTTGAAACAGCTTGAGATCTAGTAATTTAGTGTCCATGCGAGCAAAGTAAAATTTCCCGAAGAGGGCTGAAGCATTTCACTAGTAGTAACATACAGCACAGGAAACTCTGAGGCAAACGCGCGGCTGCGAGCTAAAAGAAACATTCCTCCTCTCATAGCTTGAAATTGAGCTAAACCTTGGGCTAGCAATTGAATTAAATGTCTGTTCAATAAGCATTCAAAGAAACATCATTAAAGAATGAATATATAAGAACGAAACAAGAACAAGACACCAATCTGCTTTTCTAAGTACTAGAGAAATTATATGAACTATTACTGAAAATCATTGGAGTTGTTCAAACGTGCAATGGAGGAAAATAATATGCAAAGCATTTTATATATTCAGGTCTAAGATTTCAAGCTTCAGTTTAAATCTTCACTAACAAAACTGGAGAAGGAGACATGATGCAGCTTGCAGTAGAGTTAAGATGGCCACAAAATACAATGTTCGAATCCATGTCCTTATCGTTCGATGGATGAAAAAATCATGTCTAACGGTTTTCCAAACGCCAAAAAAATTGAAATCAACCAAAATTTTTACACAAACAAATGTTTACGTATACGCTTAGCAGATGTTATCGTCGTATTATATTACATGCAAAATATTTGGCAAAATAGAGAAAAATAGTAAAAAATCTCGATCAACGAAAGATCATCACACGTTCTCCTTTGTAAAACAAGGAAACTGCAGGAGAAGTGGAATACATAATTCAGAAAAACTTCCACGTAACAGTAACAAGGAAAAAGAAACGAATAAACAGAGAATCCGAGGATTTCATAGTGCGAACAATCATAAGAAAAATAAGAGTAAAGCAAAACGTAGAATAACAGTTATAATTAAAAGCTTCAAAGCGCGAGGGAGGATCAAAAGGAAATCGAAAACGATACCAATCTCTGATTGAACTGGAGACAGAGAGAGGATGAGGAGAGTGATCCTGCGTTGAAAGTGTTGGTCGCCATGCAGGTTGGTGCAAAGATGCAAAGACAATCCGAAAGAGAATTGAGAAGGTGGCGCAGAGTCTGAACAGTGAAGTGAAGAGAGCGTTAAAGAAAGAATAAATAGCTACCTCTTGCGCTGCCTTTCTTTCTGTTTTCGACTCTTGATTCACTATTCGATCGCTCTCTCTCTCTCTCTCAACCTCCAATTCGGAGTGAGCTTAAAACTGATATAGTCGTCGTCTCTTATTTGGGTCATACTTGAGCCCAAACTAGTTGTGCCAGAATTAATGTTGGACCCCAAATTACCGGACCAGGAATTAGAGGTGGCTTCTTCATGCACCTCCATACGTTTTTCTGCTACCGTGATAAGTTTTTTATTCCAAACATGTCCTTCTATAAAAAGTTAATATATGAGGGTGTACTTTATATTTCGGATTACATAATATGAAACTCTTTTTCAAATCAAGGATTAGCTTCCACATTATGTAATCTTGAAACCTTTTTCATATTCAGGATTAATTTCCAAATTACATAATTCAAAAGTCTTTTTCAAATCAGGATCAGTTTTTGGATTACATAATTTGAAAGTTTTTTTTAGATTTGGGATTAGCTTCCAGATTATGTAATCCAGAATATCATTTCGATTACATAATTTGAAAGTTATTTCCGAATCCAAGATTAACTTTTGGATTATGTAATCCAAAATATATATATATATATATATATATATTTTAAATTGTTTTTAGATTTTATAAACCCAGAGAATACTTTCGAATTCAAAAAATTCTTTTGATTTAGTAATCCATAATGTTTTTAAAAAAAAAAGGAAGGACACTCAAATCAGTGATAAACCAATGCAAGAAAAGAGGGGAGATTCTTGGGAGGTGTTGGGTGAGATAAAATGAAAGAAGAAAGAAGGTGTGTGGGATTTTAAAGGTTAATTAATTTTTTTATTGAAGGATAAAAAGATATTTTCACATTTAGTATGTGATACCACAAGAATGTATGGAGGTGTAGGTAGATCACCCGGAGCCTATCAAAATCACTTACTAGTATAATATCATTGATTACGTCTTCTCTTATGAGAAAAAGGGTTAAATATAACATAAAATTAATGTTTATCCTCAGTTGAAACTTTAGACCATGTGAGTACTTGTAGTAAGAAAACTATTATAGTAAAAAAACTATTAAAATAAATTATTTTCGACAAATGTTGTTAACTTTTTTTTTAAATGACAACTAACTTTTAACGTAGACTATATTATAATATTATAATGTTCATGTAAGTAATGAATCATTATCCACACTAACACAAAAGTTAAGGAACTAAAAACAATTCTAATTTTTTTGACATAAAATATTTTTTATATATAAAAAATGTTTAAAATATTTAAAAATTGATTTTAGTTCCTGAACTTTTGTGTTAACATAGACAATGACTCATCGTTGACATAAACATTATAATGTAGTATATGCTGAAAGTTTGTTTGTCACGTTAAAAAAAAAGTTAACGTTATTAGTTAAGAATGATCAATTTCAATTCTTTATAATAATTACCCACATAATCTAAAGTTTCGACTAAGGACGAAAATAATTTTGTTTTGTAGAACATGAACCAAAAGCATATTTAACCGTAAAAAAATTATTAAACAAGTATATCAAAATGGTAATATTAAATGATTTGATGGTCATGCACACTAACGTTGTATTTGTTCCCACTAATTGTGGATGAAGACCTATCTACGGGAGGTGATCTTGTTTGTATCCGTGGATGTGCAAAGAAAGGCGAGTGAATATTTACGAGAGAAGAGATGTTGTGGTTACTCACTATTGTGAAGAGAAAGATGAGGAAAGTCACGTCAACCATGGTTAAAGAGCCGAAATACCCTATCTTGTTTGTATCCGTGGATGTGTAAAGAAAAGCGAGTGAATATTTACAAGAGAAGAGATGTTGTGGTTAGTCACTATTGTGAAGAGAAAGATGAGGAAAGTCACGTCAACCATGGTTAAAGAGCTTAAATGCCCTTAATTTATTTGCATGTAATTTGGTGGTGCATGAAGTGGATAATCAATTATGGGTATGAATAATCGATTTTGTTTAAAAAAACAAAATACATAATCAATGTCAAGCAAATAATTCATTATTCCTTTATTTTTTACAAAAAATCAATTATACAAATACTATCCCACATTTTTTATCACCACTGATTTAAAATATATATTTAAATATTAAATTAATTATAAAATATACTAACTTATTAATTATTATTTTTATTATTATATATAAAATATTATCGATTATACGTAGAAAACTTAACATATTATATATAATCCATTATATAATACAATATAATATAATAATATTAAATAAATTTATATAATAAAAATAAATAAATAAAATAATTTTATTGTTTAAATTTAATATAAAAATGATTTCTTGGCTAAATTTTTTATTGTTTAAATATTTAAATATTATTTAATTTATTTAATACTTTTTCAAATATCAGCAATATCAAATTATTGGTATTTTCTTAACTGGAATATTTGAGAATATAATTGTTATTATTTTTTGGAACATTATTTTAATATAATTTCTTTTACTTGTATTATGCATTCTGGTATACTTTGTTTGATATTCATTATACACGTACTTTGTAGTTCAATTTTCCTTTAACTTATCACAATTTACTGTACTTCATAATTTTCTAACACATTATTTACAATTATGAATATTAAAATTTAACTTTTAATTTTTAATCAAAAATAAAAAAAATTATGTTAATTTTTCATGTTTTGACAATTTTACATAATTTGTACTTTTTTTCAAAATCATAAATACATAAATTAACAAATTATATTCTCTTTTAATTATTTTTAAATATAAGAATAAAATTTTGTTTTTATTTTTTTATCAATTAAAAAAATAAAATTTAATGATACTTATCATATCACTCAAAAAACATTCATAAATTTTCTATTTATTTTCTTTCATTTTCCATTTTATTTACCTTCATTCAAATAACCCCACTATTCTACCTTTTCTTTTTTTCCCTCTTTCTAATCCCTCATCCAACAAACATAAGAGTGTAAAATAGTCTTACAGGGCTTTAAATAAAAAAACTTCTTTAAAATAAAACAAAAAACCCTAACTGACAAATTATCCTATCAAAACTATTTTGTCCAGATGTCATCTCTAGAATCTAAGATCAGTTCCATGTGTATCATGCATTGGAGGTAACGACATACTCTGTAGTCTCCACCAACTATAAGGGTCATCAAATCCTTAAGAAGACACAATTTCAAATGCAGGCCATAAGATCTATAATAATCGACTAACTTCATTAGTTTCTGCGTGAGTTCAAATCCCAGATCCACATGGCATTATTCTTATTATTATTATATCATTTTAGTACACTGAATCAAAGACTCCTGCTTCTAGAATACATTTTAATAATTCAATATGCTTTATAATTGTAGCGTCCTATTTTTCATTGTAACTTGAAAGAAATATAGAATAGAAATTTGGGCATATGAATGTGATGATTAGTGATGAAGTTGTTTATGACAGGGTCTGAAGGACGGCAAATTTATGAATGTGAAAAGAAGGGTTGATGTTGGTTGAGGTGCTTGGTCGTGAAATCGGTGTGTGTTCATTATCATCATTTAATGTGACCGATAAACGTATAGCTAGTTGCCTTGTCAAGTATTTGGATATCGTTTGTGTACGTTTTTGTTTTGGTGGGAGGTAGGTAGGTTTCAGGAAAGTGTGGTGGTAGCTTTAAAAAATTAAGGAGAGGTAAAAAGTGGTTTTCATTTTAGTCCATTCAATTTTTTGCCATCTTAAGTCATTTTCAGGTTCAGGTAAGTCATTCCTCTGCCTTCATTTTTGCCATTTTTTAATTAATGTAAAAAACAAGTGCGTTATTGCATCTAGATGAGAGCCAGATTTGGAGATTTGGTGATTTGGATTGGGTAGGAACTACAACGCAATGATTTAATATTGGTGATAAGGACTTCTTATTTGCATGCAATATTAGTTTGGTCGGATGTTGATTTCAAACATGGTATTGCTTTAATAAACAAATATCTCTATAAATATTTATAAGAGGTAGGTTCAATTAACTTTTTTTCCAAAAGGTAAAATTTAATTTATTTTCTTATTTTATTTTATTTATCTGTTCATTTTAGCGTGGACATTTACATTTCTTGTTCCCATAATTGTTCTTTATAAAAATAATTTTTTAAAATATAATTGGATATTCTTCTTTATAAAAAAAAATTGTTTAACATATAGTTGGATATTATAAGTGTAACACCCTGACAAAATTATCTAATTAGCTATAACTAAAGAGAGAGTCCCATAAAACATTTAGCATTTCAAAAAATACAACTTAAAGAAATAGAAAATATAATTAAATAATTTTTTTTTACAAAATAAGTCAAAATAAAATGTATAATTACTTTCAAATGCTTATGCATCTTTATTTATATTTGCTCATATACATAACATAGTCATAACAGATCACCGTACTGTGCGATACTATATATTTATGGGTGGTCTGATAGCATTCTGATCGTGGGTGACCTTATAAGGTCAACAAACTCTCCCTAAGATAAGTTTTAAATGATCCTAATACCATATTTAACCTTACAAAATCGGCTCATAAGGTAAGGTTTGTACTTACTTATATATTATGAAATGTTTTTATCTCTTGTCAATGTGAGATTTCCAATAATTATTGAAATAAATTTTCAATGTGAAAAAATGTTTATAAAAGATAACATTTTAATTATCAATCTATAAACAATTCAATTTCAATCAATACAAACATACAAAAATCATATAAATCATACATGAGTTTATACATCAAAGAATATTCAATAAAATGAAATATCTTACAACAAGTTAACATTTGATTCAATCCAATATTTTAACAAGCGAATCCAAGAGTTATGAATTAAGGTAAGATCATTACAACTCTAAGGCACACATCTACACATGTCATAGTGTGCAAGAAGTCCCTCCTCAACTTCTCACCACCTCATATCTTAGTCTATGTGACTTAGACTATTAGTGAAGCAAGGAGATCTTTATGATAACATAAGTGTATTTACTTAATACACAACTCAAACAAAACTTTACATATGATCCCATACTTGTCAAAATTAATACAATTCTAAAATATCCTTTGCTAAAAAATAAGGTGAAAAGAAAAGGATGAGTTTCAACTCTATTTTTTCCAAAGAGAAAATTCATCGCTTTAGAGAAAATATGATTGAAAAGAATAAAGTTTGGATCTCTATTCAATTTTCGCTTAAACAAATTCAAAAATATCAAAAATACCAACCTCATGTAGTGTAACAATCTATTTTCAAAGTTTTACCAAAGACCAGTTTAACAAATTTAACTTTCAAACACATTCAAAATTATAAGTACAATCCATAATTTGTTCAAATAGCATTCTTTATTCATTTCAATTCAACATCGATCGTTCAAATATATATATATATATATATATATATATATATATATATATATATATCTATACACACACATTCACATCAAACTAACTAATATATAGAAAATTATAAGAATTAACTATACTAATCTAAATCATATTCAAATCTCAGTTTAAAAAACTTTATATCTTAATATGCATAATTTAGTCAAGATATCAAGTCCTCAACAAAAATATCATTTTCAAAACATTATAAAACAATCATTTGTTGAACAATCTCAAATAATATTCTTATTATTTTTCAAACAAAGAATAATTCTTGCACAAAAATCAAAACATTGTGACAAAGTTACATTCACATCCAGATCATCTATCCCAAAATTCTATAAAAAAACATAAATAACTTCCTTACATGTAATTTTTTACACCAAAGTAACTTCCTACACAAGCTAATTTTCTTTATTATTTAATATATAAGTTATACTAATTTTAATTGTTATTATTATTATTTATATTATTATTTAAAATGAGTAATCTAGATAAAATCTTATTATCAGTCCTGATTTACCTGACCTCATTTATTAATAAAAGTAAGCTCTGATTGATTGTTAGGAAAAATTATTAAAATTGTGTTAGTTACGAGTAGACGATTTGTTCGACATTTATTATTTCCTTTAAGTGGATGAGTGGAAAATCCAAATCAAAGAGGGTCTATTACCTTTCTTACATTAGCCAAGATAAATGAAGACATCAAATATTATATTTACCAAACATTAGTGTTAGACATAAGCTAGAAGATTAATTAGGACTTGGATATTCTAGTTACAAACCGGTATTGTTTTATCTATCAATTAAAAGAGGAATTTTAACTAAGAATCGAAAAAATTATGAATCCGTGGATTAACTTCAAATTATCATGAGATCTTAATTGATTAGTCAACTTCATAATTAAATTTTAAGAGTGAAAGGGGAAAAGTGGAATGATTGTTGGCAGATTAAACTTTGGTTGCACGGCATCCAAAGGTATAAATAAAATAAAGTAGTAAAAGTCAATCATGGTTAATAAGATGTCTTCATTAACCACGTACAATAAAGTTTCTTAACCTATAAAAATTATTTATGACCATATTAATAAATAATTATAATTTATTGTATGTTACTTTTGTAATACTACTAATCTCCAATTAATTAAACAAATATATAGACTTTTTATAATTACATTAATATTTAGAATAACATTATATAAAAAATGCTCAAATAATTATTAGAATATTAAAAGGAACAATAGAGTAGGAAGAATTTGAAAACACTATACGAAACTTGCCCAAAAAAAAAAAAGGTAACAAAGTACTTTTTAATAATATTAAAGTTGTATAACTTTAAATAATGTTTAAAATCTTTAGTTCATGATAAAGATTGCTTAACCAAAAAAAGGTAACAAAGTACTTTTTAATAATGTTAATTATATAGCTTTAAATAATGTTTAAAATTTCAGGATAAAGATTAAAAACAACATGTAGACAAATATATATATATATATATATATATATATATATATATATATATACACTTAAAAAAATATAAGATTTGAAAGACTGGTACCCAGTCCAATTCAAATAAATATATATTTTAAAGTTAAAGGAATGTTTGAGAAAGTGAAGAATGACTTTTGAATCAAACGAAAGGATTTATTTGAATTAAATTTTATAATTTGATTTTTTTTTTGTGGTTGAAGATTTTATACTGTGAAATATTGTGTTAAATTTATAGTGTGAACTAACTTAAAAAAATCATTTTGGACATATTTAGATTTGAATAAAACATATTTTTGATTATGCTATTTTGAGATTTTTTTTAAAAAATATTTAGACTTATTATGTTTAAAAAAATTTAGTTGACTAATATAAATGAAAATAAAAAATAGTAAAATGCTAAGAAAATATGGAACCTAAGTTAAATTAAACTCATAAAATATTAACAGTGTTTCTAACTCAAAATTTAAGATAATGGATCTAGGAGTCTTCTATATTATATGTTTCTTAATTTTTTCATTTGTACTTAATATAAGATTTATATTCAAATTTAAACTCGAATTAACTGTGAGCAGACTATATTCACATTAATTCTTCTTGGAACTCATTTTTGTTTATTTAATTATGATATTTTCATACTATTCATATTAAAACTTCTTTCTATAATTTTATATTCTCTTTGTACCTCATTTTGTTTATTTATTTACGATGTTTGCATACTATTCATATTAAAATTGATATAATATAATATAATTTATGATAATATAATATTAAATTAAACATAAAAAATATAATGTTTAAGTCATAATACACTTTAAATTATAAAATTTATTTTCAAGTTTCTATCACATTAATTTTTTCGGTTACCAGTTAATTAAAAAACTTTAAAAATATTTAATAGCTCAGTGTGTCCACCATATAAAAAATCTTATTTGATGAGATTCGTAAAAAATTATTATTTTCAAACTGAAAATAGTTTTCGAATGGCATTATTTTAGTTTATTACATAACAAAATTCTTAAAATACAACCATAAAAGCTTATTCTTAAACATGTTAAATACCATCTCTATTATGTGAAGGTCTCAAACTGTAACCCATTTTGAATGTACTTTATCTTATACATTTTAAAATTTGGTCAGAATTTTCATTTTGAAAATTATCTAAAAAAATAAAATATGATTAAACTATATTGTCATTGTTTCTTATTTTGAAAGTACACTATTATTTTCTACAAGATTAATTTACATTATATTATAAATTCCAAACAAATTAATGTTAATTGTTAAAGAATTATAATAGTATAGTCATCTAATGACATTTTACCTTTTTTTTAACTTTTGAAATTTAACACGTTATTAATAGATATATTTTACATTGTTAGCAAAATCAACTTAATTTTTTTAATATAACTTTGACAAACTTAACAACCTTACTACACATAACATTTATCATTGGATGAAAGGGAATACTGCTTTTAAACTGTTATTAAACTCTCAATATAACCTACAATTAATTCTAAACAATGTAATGTTGATTTTAAAACATCAAAAAATTAATATTTAAGATACTTACAAAACCTATTTCGGAACTTTATTTACAAAAAGAAATTTAAAGAAAATTGTGTATTTATCCATTATTTTTTTAGAAGAAATTTTTCTCTCATTCCATGCATATAGAGAATTTGTGAAAAAGAGAAATAAAATAAGTGAGAAAAACAACATATAAAGAAATTAATACTTATTACATTTTCAAGATATCTTAAAAATACTATTTTCAATTTTTAGGTTGAACTTTTATTTAAAAGATATATAATTTTAAGACTTTGAAATGAAATCATTAAATATATTCAAATGAATCAATTATCATATTCATTGATCATGATTTTCCATTAAATTAAGAAGGAATTCTCAACAATTTTAAATTGTCATTAAACTTTCAATAATCTATAACTAATTTTAAACCATGTATTATTGATTTTAAAACATCAAAAAGTGATATTTTAGATTTTATTTATCTGCGAAATTGATATTTTAGATACTTACTTGACCTATTTCAGAACTTTATTTACACAAAGAAAAGATGTCCCAAAGAAAATAAGTAAAAAAACTATAAAAAGTAAAAAAGGAAAGAAAAAAAAAATTAGCACAGGTGATACTAGAGTTGGGGCAAATTTTCACAGCACTCTATATCTCTTTCTTTTTTATGATGTTATACATTTATCATATATTGTTTTGTCTCTTCTTATCTTTTCCCGTTTCTATAAAATATTTCAGATTTTTCTATAATACGAAGAGCACTATCGGAATCACATATTGTGTCTTTTTCAAGCCGAAAGCAAGCTGAGAAGAGTTAGTTGGGGCTTTTGTGGAAGTGTCACGTGAGGGATTGTATATGCACGTGATCGAATAAAAAGGAAAGATCATTAGCTACAAGTTGATATTCTGTTTTAGAAATTTATATAAATGAAATACTATTTTGTTCTCCCTTATCTACTCATCTGTTGGTAATCAAAGCAACAATTTTTAAGAGTGGTTGGTAGTGGTGGGGTTCGCATTTAAGTGAAAGGTTGAAACAAAAGGAGTAATAAAGTTTCCCAATGTGAATTTTAGTTTATTTTAATAAATGCCACGGTAAATTTAACAATTTCAATCTATTAGTATTAAATTTAACAATGCCTATTCTTAACCATTTCACATAGCCGTCAGCAATATACAAAATTTCCTAGAAAATAATGTAATGTTAAAATAATAATAAGACGTTATTTGTCAGTTAAATTTGAGAAAACATAATTTTTTTTCTTTCTCCCCATGTCTTAAAATAATGTTACTCTTTATCAATTCCATAAAGCGATATTTGAATGCTATTATAATAAGCTAATAGGTTTGAATTATATAGTATAATAAAGCAAAGCATGGAAGGGATAGAATTTTTGGAAGTTCCAACAGTGCTATATGAACCTTGACAACGGCACCACTTATGCACCGTTCTAGACGTTGATTGACCAGGAATAAAGGGGATGAAAACGTGCTTTCCATTCCATGCATCATCATTTTTCCAACTGTGTGTATTATTGAATCGGTTTTCATGGAATAAAAGCCATGAAAGAACCACACAACTAGCTTAGCTAAAGGAATTTATAAAATTGATTTATAAAATTCATTTTATATATTATGAAAGATTTCATTTTAATCAATATGGGACTTAATTATTATACTATTTATATAAACAGAGAGGGGTGTGATCTCGGCGATTTTATAAGCCGGCTGCGCCGAGCCATGAGAAGGAAGCAGATAAATAAAAAGCAGGTCCGTGTCGGTAAAAGGTCAGTACAATCAACGTCTTCCGTGGAGGTCACTTTCTCTTGGGATGCTACGTGCTCCTTACTGGAAAAAAAAAAGGCATAATTAATTTAAATAAATAAAAAAGAATTTATAATATTTCAACAAAAAGCCCTTTTCTTTTCCACTTCCCACCTCACTCCACTTTGTTTTTTTCTCTCTTCTCTTCTGCAACTTAATAAGCGATGCATTAATCGCTCTATCTGTCTACTCCACTTAGAAGAAGATCACGATTCACACGCTTATTCCCATTCAATGCATCCACTTCTGTTAACTCAACACAACCTTTCATGAAAGAAGAAGAAAAAGAGAAATTCCTACCACCGTATTCGGCTAATTCCATTTTAACTCATCTTTCACCGCTCTCTGCGCCAATCGTTTAAACGCTGCCGTTTCTTCGGGATTTTCCGGTTTTGAAAAGCAACTCACACTTTTGTATTATTGCTGCCTTGTGCTACTGGTATGTTCTTGTTCTCGCTGAATTTTAGGACTTCGTGTGTGTAACCAAAATTTAATGATTTACCTTTTTCCCCATTTTCTGTTACGAGTTCAGTAGAGTTGACTCGTTGATCTGCCGCGACTTGACTCGTTCCACTCTTTTTCACTGTATTCTGCTTCGAATCGAACGGCTTCACTGAAGCGCTGCCATTTTAGGAGTCGATCTCGGCTTCGGTTATCCCCTCGGGGACAATCATGAGTAAAGCTCCGATTCTCGAATTCGAACCCAAGGAACTCAAATTTATTTGTGAGTGCATTTTCTAATTCTTCTATTAGTTTGCGCGGCCATGCATGTTGATGCTGCTGAATCTATTATAACTTGTGTGTTTGTGTGGTCGGTTGAATAATATGCGTGATTTTTGGCCTCTGTAGTTGAATTGAAGAAGCAAAGTTCTTGCTCGATTCGGTTGACTAATAACACCTTCGACTATGTTGCATTCAAGGTCTTAACACCTTTCTTTTATCCCTGTTACTTGGGGTTAGGCATGGGGCTGGACGGGGAGATTAATCATTTTGGTATCATTGATGTTCGCAGGTCAAAACGACGTCGCCTAAGAAATATTCGGTGCGTCCAAATGTTGGAGTTCTCATGCCGAAAGCTACTTGTGAATTCATAGGTAAGCCTTCATCTTATGTGTGTTTGTTTGGTATTTTTCCCTTTTGAGACACTTGTCTTGTCATTCTATACATTAGTTAATCTCTCTTGAGAATAAGTTTAGCCATTGTGGTGGATTATTTTGGGATAGAGGCTAAATGGCCTGAATTTGGCACGACATAGTTTTCTTTGACTACTTTTGTTGCTTCTCAATTTTAAATTGCTGTAATTGCAACCAGCAGTGTTTTAGTGAAATTTATTTTTTCAAGGAATACCAGTTTTCCCAAAACAACAAGTGAAGATGAATCCTCACATATGAAAATTAATTTTAGCATCGTAGTTTCTGTCCCCTTCCCCTCCCGAATTCAATTTTTATTGCTTGTATTTGTCATCAAACAGTTACAATGCAAGCCCAAAGGGAAGCACCAGAAGATATGGTGTGCAAGGACAAGTTCTTAATCCAGAGTACAGTGGTTCCTGCCGAAACAACTAGTGACGATGTTACTTCCAGCCTGGTATGGATATTTAATAGTGCGTGATTTCGTACTATGGTAGATTTTATATTGATTTCTATATTTGGACTTATTGTTTGGTAATGACAGTTTGTTAAAGATGGAAGGAAATATATAGAAGAGAATAAGCTGAAGGTGACCCTCATCACCCCACCCAATTCACCTGATCTCTCTCCTATTAATGGCGACTTAACGAATGGTTTTGATCATGGAAAGGTTCAGATATATAGTAAAGATGAAATCCAATCGCCCGAGCCGATGGTCAGAGTAAACTTCACCCATACTTGGCTCTAAATTATTGTCTTTTTCTCTACTTCATTTTCAAGATATTTCAAATCCCTGAAAAAAGATAATTGAATTTCTTAGCTACATAATTTAAGGGTTTTATTGGATTTTATTTCTGGATTGTTATTTTCATAATTTGAAAGGTGCATTATTAAAGTTGCAAATTTTTCATTTTTTCTTGTGTCACTTTGGAAGCATTCTTTAAGCATGTTATAAAATCTCTTACTATTTTCCGAGGGCTGTTATCTCTGCTGTTTTAGGTAGTCTTGCATGTAAGGATGATCAATTTTACGATTTCAATTCATAAGTGTTGCATAGCTCATTCAAATGTTTTGTTCTGTTACCTGTGTATGTCAGGTTCTCAAAAATCCAGACATGGTTCATGAGGTATTAAAGCTAGAAGAGGATATGGAGTTGAGGCCAGATTATTATATGGGGTTGGACACTATGAAGGATGTAGAGGAGCCAAACGAAGAGGCACGGTTAAAAGATAAGGAGTTGAACATGTTAAAGGATGTAGAAGAACTAAAACCACAAAAAGGTTTAGAGGTAGAAGTGTCAAAAGATATGGATTTGAACAAAGTAAAGAATGAAGAGGAGCTGAAACCAGAGAAAGCAACTGAGTTGAAAGTGTCTGAAGTTATGGATTTGAACAAAGTAAAAAATGAAGAGGAGCTGAAACCAGAGAAAGCACCTGAGTTGAAAGTGTCTGAAGTTATGGATTTTAACAAAGTACAGAATGCAGAGGAGCTGAAACCAGAGAAAGCAACGGAGTTGAAAGTGTCTAAAGTTCTGGATTTGAACAAAGTAAAGAATGCAGAGGAGCTGAAACCAGAGAATGCATCAGGGTTGAAAAAGTCAGAATTTCAGATTTTAAACCCAGTAAATTCTGTAAAGGAACTGAATCCAGAAACAGAGTTAAAAAAGTCAAAAGATCTGGAGTTCAAAACAGTAAAGAATATTGAGGAACTGAAGCTAGAAAAAGTTAAAGAGTTAAAAATGACAAAAGATACGGAGTTGAAAGCATTAAAGAATGTTGAGGAACTGAAGCTAGAAAAAGAAGCTGAGTTAAGAGTTTCAAAGAGTATAGAGGAGCTCAAATTAATGAAAGCTATTGAAGAGATGAAGTTAAAGCTTGATGGACTTGAGTCAAAACTAAATGAGGTTTGGCATGCCAACATTCTTTATTGTTGAAACTTTTTATCTGCTTGCATGTGTGACATGCTTCCTAGTAAGTAGCAAGTTGAAGCAAATTTGGTTTATAAATTTTTCTGTGACCAGTTGAAGAGTTTGATTATTTTTATGCCTTGTCAAGGCACATTTTGGGTTAGTTTTCATTCAAGAGGTTTGAAGCATAAAGTATTCTTTATACCTTTTTCAGTTTACTGAAATATTTATAAGCATACTTGTTTTAAATTATACAGCTTCACCGATTTTTGGTGATTGTATGCTTGATTGTTATTTACATTACTTTTCCCTTCCTTTCATTTGATTGATTTGAGATCCACTACATTTTGTTTAACAAAATATAAGTTGGAATTATAAAAACCAAAGGAGACAGCCAGGGTGCTCTTTTAACGTCTTTTTTAATATACAGGGGTGCAATTTGTGGCATGTTTAGGGTCACAAAATAGTATAACTGTATTAGCTGACTTTCACATTCTTCTAGCCTTGATTAGTTTGACATTTCTATATACTTAATTCTTTGAAAATGTCTTTTTTGTTGTTGTTGCAAATAGCAATGAATCAATCGATCCTATGGGTTTCCTCATTAAAACGGGCCGGAAGTAATAGTGGGTCTTGAGATAACATTGTTTCTTATTGCTTGTTTCTTATTTACTATGCAGTCTGGAGTAACAATATCAAAGTTAACAGAGGAGAGGAGGCTCAGCAATTATGAGACAAAAATCTTGCAAGAAAAACTAGTAAGCTTGGGGGTTTCTTGAGAAAGTATTTATCAGAATTGTAAATTAGATATTGTCTGTTTAGAATTATTGCCCATTTACATGCATGAAAATTTTCAATTTTATTCCGTTTCTTCTTTTAGGGTCAGTAGATTTCATTTCTTAATGGTGGGTTTATTCTTTTTGTAGGGAGATCTTATTAATAAAGGTCCAAGAAAAGTTCAAGTCGGATTCCCACTTCTATATGTCTGTATGGTGGCGCTTATCTGTGTCTTCTTGGGATACCATTTGCACTCGTAATACTTGGCTGATTAATCGTTTGCAGGAAGCTACTAACATTTTGAATTTCCCCGAATTTTTTAATAGCAGAAGTTTAGGCATAAATCCACCTTATAAATGTTACAGTAGGGGATCTGTATACTTGACGGTCAGTGATATTCGATCTGATCTCTGTAGTCTATAGTCTATATAGTTTGTAATCATGTACGTCTCCCCATTTGTATATGCAAAGTTACCCAGGTGTACAACGACAAATAATGAGATATGGATGTCTGGTCTGGTAGATAGATGACTTGTGTGGATAGTAGAAAACTGAGTGTTTGAGATTCTTCACCTCTTTCTTTATCTCGACGTTGATCCATGTTTTTTAGGCGGATGTGGCTATTGGCCTGAGTGAATACCAGCCGTGATAGAACATCCAGTTTGAATGTTAAAAAACTTATTAATAATCGCCTTATTTAGAGTGGAATGCTTTTAGTCTAAACAACATTGTATATCCTTCCAATGTCATAACGTTTTTATTTCTGCACTTAAATCTATAATTTTATAAGTGAAATCTCGTAAGTCATACTGTTTTAAACCAACTAAAAGAAAATAAAAAGGTTATAATCCCAATTTTTTCGGTTCCCCTCACCGTAATTTTCTAAAATAACAAATGATTGTAGGGTGGGTTACTTATCTGTAATTTTCTAAAGTAACAAACAGTTGCTTTATTTTAATTTTTCCATGATTTTTAAAGTAGATTCTTACTGCCCATCCAAACACGTTAGGTTTAAGTGATTTTCTCGTTAGTCTCGCTTCCATCCTTCAGTACCACAATGAATCACGCAATACGAGCCTACGGTTTTTTTTGTTTAACATGCCATACATTTTCTTTTTTATGTTATGGCATACATTACTTTAAGGGCATTGCTTTTTACGCTTCCATGAGATGATGAAATAACAAATCTGTTCCTCAAAAAATGCATTTTAAATTATACATTTCAATATGTATTTATTGTACATTTTAATATGTATTTCTGATCCAGAAAACACCTTTAAGAATGTGCAATATATTCTGTACAATCTGATAATATATTTTAGAACGTATTTCTGAATTTAAAATATAAGTTCTGAAATGTATTTTCAGATAAAAAAAATATATCTTAGAATACATATTTTTTAAAGAATAAAATTGAAAATATAATTTTTATGAAATAGGGAGGAAAAAGTAGTAGTAGCTTATTCGAATAGCAATTTTGTGTATTTAAGGTTGGTACCCACGTGAAAATCATCCTTTATAATCTTGGGGTGGAACATGTGCACGAATATCTACGGTTAAAGATAATAACATCACCAACCATCCTTCCATTTCCCATTTGCCCATTTTCCTAAATAACCTCGTTTTTCTTTCTTTTTTTTCCTCAGCAGCATATCACACTCCGCCAACCTCTTTTCCTCGCCAAATGACTATCAGCAGCAGCAGCGTCCCGGTAATGATTTTCTTTTGCTTTCTTTCTTTAAGCAATGTTGAGATTCCCTCAAAGAAAATGAAATCAGTTTTTTTATATATAAATTAAATTTCTTAATGAATGAATTCCAGTGGGACAGAAGAAACTCAACACTGATTTGTGGTTCAACGACAGCAGAGTCGGTGGAGGAAATGGTGTTTGAGATGGTGAAGGCAAAAGAATTGGGTGCTGACTTAGTAGAGGCTCGGTTGGATTTGTTGAAGGACTTCCACCCTACTCATCATCTTCCATTTCTAATCAATAACCGTCCTTTGCCCATTTTAATCAGCTATAGGTTAATTATAACTTGAGCATTTTGATTTGATTTATGTTAGGTTATAACTGATGCATGGTTTCATTTCAGACCAATATGGGAAGGAGGAGAGTATAAGGGTGATGAAACCATGCGACAAGAAGCTCTACGTCTAGCCATTCATTTGGACTGTGAGTTCGTTGAAGTTGAGCTCAAGGTAATTACTCTTTACCTACCATGCAAAACATAATTAATTCAACAATGCTGTCAAAAATGTTCTGCTGTTACTCATGCTACCTAAAAACAATTCTTCATTTAAGTTTCTTTTATTTTACATCATACCACTATTTCATAGATATGCATTTTATTATTAAATATTATGTGATGATAACATAATTTTAGGGAGTTACATATTCTCTCGTTTTAGGGAGTTTACATAATATTGTGTCATCCTAATTGAGATCTCAACAAGTTGGATAGTGATGTCAGCTAACTTTAATATTATTGTCGTGTGTTTTTGTTTTTTACCACCGATATGTCATTTCTTTTTTAATAATAAAAATACACTATTCTTTCACTAAATTAAATGAATGCAAGTAATATTACGTAGAAGATAACTACATATCTTGAATGATTTACATATACTTTTATTTGCATCTATTCTTTTTATCTCCATCTTGCTAATAATTATAAAATTAAATTTGATGAAATATAAATGAGAATATAATTCGTCAGGTAGTATTTTTTATATTTTTAATTAGTATTTATTAAAACAAATCATATTTAATTATCCATGAGTTTCATAAAAACGTTCTACATTAACTATCACTACTTTCTAATTTTTTTTATCATATTATATTATTTATTATTACGTTGAATAAAGTTTATTGTTTACTAAACATTATTCTTATTATTGATTTTAAATTATTTTGGATTTATATTATTTTTTTAAAAAAAAATTTATGACTTTGAAATTGGTATCAAATTAATTATAAACATCTGAATTATTATTTTTTATATAAAAAGTATTGATTAAGTTTCCAATCTAATTCTTAGATTTAAGTAATTAAAATTAATTTAAAAAATATATAAATTTGAATTTAATTCCAATACAAAGAAGTGTTTGGATGTATTATAGAGTTGAAAAGTTATGAATATGTTGTGATCCTTGGAACGAGGCTACATTTATTGTGCGTAGGCGTGTTTGTGTATTGAAGGTAGCACATGAGTTCTACAATCGCATTGGATGGAAGAAGCGAGAGAGTGTGAAGATCATTGTCTCTTCACACAACTTGGAAAATACTCCATCTATGGAGGAAATTGGTAACCTTGCTGCTACAATTCAAGCTTCCGGCGCAGATATAGTGAAGATTTCTACAACTGCCTTAGACATCACGGATTCTGCACGTCTTCTCCAACTCCTTCTTCACTCTCAAGTAACGTTTCAATTTACCACTGTTCATATATTCATCTCTGTTTATCATAAATTCACAGTTAATTAATGCACTTTTAAAATTTACTTTTAAGACTACTTTAAAAAGTATAATTCTCTTAAGGAAATATAAATAATCTCTATACCTAAATAGTTGCTTACATATAGAGATTATTTAAAAAGATACTCGTTCAATAAATCTTCTCCTTACCTAAATAGTTGCTTACTTTTAGTTTGGTTCTCAAAGTTTCATATCTTACTTTTGGAAGAGTTTTTGCTAAAACATCTAAATTTTCATCTTTGACTCCTCCTTTTCTTTGCACATTTCATAACAGAAACAATTTAGTCTTAAATACTTTGAGAATTTCAACTTTCAACTCTTCTGTTAGCTTCTCATTGGTGCCTAAACAAGTATATCATATCAAAATAGATAAAAAAATATGATTAAATTTAACATTGACCATCTTCACATATAATTTAACTTCACTTTGACTCTTAACAAATCCAAAGTTATGAAGATAATCACCAATTATACCATCCCAAGCCTTAGGGTCTATTTAAAGACCATACAAACTTGTAAACCTTGTCCTTTTGTCCTTGACTTGAAATTCCCTTTTTTTTTTTTTCACAAATATCTCCTCCTACAAATAATTATTTTAAAATAAAAATTTTACCTCTAGAAGGTAAATTTTCCATCCTTTTTGTGTAAAGTAAGCAACATTTTGATTGTCTTAAGATGTGCAACATTGACAAATGTTTCTGAAAAATTTACCCAAAACACTCAAGCATAAATTTAATTACTAATCTCTATACAAAACCATTTACATTAAATTTGTTTCTATAAGCTCATTTGACTCCTAATGAATATTTGTATTAAGGACTATCCACCATCTCCATGTATAATATTTTTCAATCATTATGAGTTCCTTCTTCGTAACTTTAATTCATTTTTCTTCCTTCACAACTTAGAAGAATTCTTCAGGTTTTAGGATAGCGATATTACACTTTTGATAAATCTCAAATTAAGATATTGTACCTTTAACTAGAGTGTTATCTACACATCATCAAGGAATTGTGGGATTTTTGGCAACTCATTCGTTATTAATTGATCTCAACTCTATTGTTGATCTTCTATGAATTCAACATCTCTACTCACAATAATTTTTCCATTTTGTAGCCAAAATTTTTGTAAGCTTTGGAAATATTGTTGTATCCAATAAAGACTATGTGCTCATATCTTTTGTGAAGTTTATCCCTTTTAAACTTCTGAAACATGAGAGAAACAAATAAAAACAAAGATTCTCATTTTTTTAAAAATTTGGTTTGTACCCAAATCAGACTTCGAATAAAGTTTCTTTTTTTTTTTTTTAAACTTTGCTTGACAACCTATTTAGCAAAAATACACCAATTGCTTGATCATGTGCCCATAATGTTTTTAACAAATCATTCTGATGTAGCACATACCTTGTCATCTCATCTCCTTTATTCTTTTTTTTTTTTTTTTTTTTCTCTCGCTTAGGTACAATGAGTTTATGCTCAATGCCGACTTCTTCACAAAATTGATCAAAGGTTCAATTTGCATATTCTCCCATTATCTTATCTTAATGTATGCACCTTCAACTACTTTGATTTTCCACCAGTGCATTTAGAGATGATACTCTCCAAGGTCCTCCATCATCTACATATACTAATTGCAACATGTATCTTACTCTCCATGTTGTTTGAGAAAATTGTCTCATAACTAGTCATATTGAGAAGTCACACAACTAGTCATCTTGTCTTCGAGTATTGTCACACTTTTCACCAAAGCATGTTTTTGGATGTACAACAATCCACCAAGACGGAAAATGTCTTGAGTACCAAGAAGTCACACTTTGTTCACTATGTTTAGGAGTTTGTGAGTCTAGCTTTTAATGATTTTTGTCTCTTTCATATGTTATGCACCTCAAACTTTTTTATGAAATTGAGAGTTTTCATGCTTTGGTTATTACAACCATGGTATTCTAATTTGAGATACTTCCAAATGACTCTTGGAGACCTAAGATTCATAATTATTGTAAATATTACTTTGACACTAAAAAAACAACTTTAAACTTTAGTCTTTCTTGTTTTCATCTTTTTCAGTCTTCATCCTAGCTAGGGTGGATTTTTTTGGTAGCCCAAAAAATGTCATAATCATCTTCTATTACTTCCCAAAGATCTAATGTTTCAAGAGGAGTAGTCATCTTTGCAACCCATCAATCGTACTCGTCATCATCAAAAGTGGGTTCACTAAGTGTGTAATATATCTTCCTTCCATTGTTCTTTCTCACAAATAGATAATAGTTCAAAGATACTAATTTCTAGTATTTTGTTTATAAAAACAGAGAAAATTATGAGAAACATAAACTAAGAAGTTATTAATATTTTATTGAAAGACCTTTGTAGGCTAACACTCAAAATGTAAACAACTTAACGAATTTCCTACAAAATATGAAACAAAATATATGACTCCTATAGTTACGTGTTCAAACATTTATTTCAATTATAAGATTTACACGTTTAGGGATTTATTTGAAAATTCACACATATCTCAAGAACTATTCTTAGGTTAAATTAACTATTAAGTTATGAATTATTTGAGAATTTTTAAATAAGTTTCTTTACTTTTAAAAATTATAGTTGAAATTCAAAATATCTACAAACTTTAACAGAATTCTACATCGGGTATTCAATTACAAATGATTCAATATGTTTGAAAAAAAACTAAAGGTTGAGTAAAACGCATGAATGTATACCTGATGTTTTGTAAATGACAAACCAAACATACACTCGCAAGTTTAGAAATCTGATAGCAAGATTTTTGAATGTGATAATAAGTTCTTTGAGTTGAAAAACTTATGAGAAATTCGTAAGTAGTTCAGGTGTTCACTAGTTAATTTATTCGTGGAAACAAAAGTGTAACATTTTCTGTTAAAAGTAAAAGAAAAAAGTGTATCATTTAATCTTATGACACTGTTTGAAACTTTCTATTTAGCATTCTTGATTCTATATATTACTACTATTAGATAAAATTTTATTTGAGTCTCAGATAATCCACAGGATAAAGATTTCGCCTTAAGAATAAAAACATTACTGAAAAGTGAGTTTATTCTTTCTTTCTTTATACTACAGATATGAGTTCAAAACTTCAAGTCGAATGTAAATCACATGCTGAGTTTAATTACGTGAATAACTGTAGGTTCCAATGATAGGAATTGCACTTGGTGAGAAAGGGATTTTGTCAAGGATACTCTGCGCAAAATTTGGAGGATTTCTCACGTTTGGTTCAATTGATGATGGTGCTGTATCAGCTCCTGGGCAACCAACTATCAAAGAATTGGTGGATTTGTACAATTTTAGACACATTGGTGTTGACACCAAAGTACACGGTGTTATAGGAAATCCTACTAGTCATAGCAAAAGTCCTCATCTTTATAATGCAGCCTTCGAGTCTGTTGGATTTGATGGAGTTTACTTGCCTTTCTTGGTCGATAATGTCTCAGATTTTCTCAACACTTACTCATCTCTTGATTTTGTTGGATACAGGTATCATGATATCCTCCAAGATTCTTCTATTCTGTAACATGCAGTTGAATAAAGGCATTCCCATTTTTCTGTACTTTAGCCCTTAGTTTTATTGACCTATAAGTTTATTCTTAATATACTTCAGAACATGAGTAAATGATCTATAAAAAGCCTATTTAATGGTGACATGTGGTCACAAAAATTTAGCAGGACAGCATTTTTGTATGTGTGAAAAAGGGCCATGTAATGGTTATGTCAAAATTATGGTTTCAATCTCACGATTCTTGCTAGTAATTCTTAGTTCTTTAACAAAAACAGTTACACGATTCCTCACAAGGTGGATGGACTTAGATGTTGTGATGAGGTTGATCCTATTGCTAAGGTATTTACTATTTGGCCTTAAAAAACTTCTGTCCCATTTTTTCTATCATTTGGACTTAACCAAATCATTTTATCAGGCAATAGGAGCTATTAGCTGCATGATTAGGAGGCCAAGTGATGGGAAACTAATAGGTTATAATATTGATTATCTTGGGGCCATTGCAGCTATTGAGGAACGACTACAGGGTTTCTACATATATTTCTGTATTTTCTTTGCAGATATTGAGGAAGGACTATACAAGGCTTTGGTTTATAGGCTTTTTTTTACAATTGTTTGCAGATTCAAACGGAAGATCCATGTCTGGTTCACCATTATATGGTAAACTGTTTGTGGTTATAGGAGCTGGTGGGGCAGGAAAGGCACTAGCTTACGGTGGAAAACAAAAGGGTGCAAGAATAGTTGTTGCAAATCGTACATATGGTGAGAAAGTGTTGTTGGTTTAGTTTCATAGTTCATTCCTTGTGATGAATGAAGATGAGGAGCATAAGATGTTTCTTTTCTCTTTTGTTATCAGCCAAAGCCAAAGAACTTGCCAACAGAGTGGGAGGAAAGGCTATTACTTTGTCTGAATTAGAGAACTTCCACCCAGAACAAGGCATGATTCTCGCAAATGCTACATCTGTTGGAATGAAACCAAAAATTCACGAGTCACTCGTACCAAAGGTTTGGTGTTAGTGTTGCATATTCTGATAGTTCCAGAAGTTACAATAAATTACTCTAAAAAGTTACACTAACAATAGTTTCTGAGAAGTTGGCTCTAAAAAGATCTGTGATTTTAAATTATAAACGTCATGCCACATATTGTTTCAATGTTTTAACAGGAAGCCTTGAAACACTATTCCTTGGTATTTGATGCTGTTTACACACCAAAATTGACAAAACTCCTTCAAGAAGCAGGAGAAGTTGGTGCTGCCATCGTCTATGGTACAGAAATGTTCATCAATCAAGCATTCGTGCAGTTTGAAAGGTTCACAGAGTTGCCAGGTTAGACAAGAACGAAAAAATAGCGCAGTAATAACTAATAATCCGTTTTTTATATTCTTTTTTGTCCCACACCTCCACCTTTTACATGAATCCACTTTTTCTGTTACAGCACCAAAGCAACTCATGAGGGATGTGCTGGCAAGAAATACCTGAGAATAAGATACTTCAACATAAGGTGTATGAAAAGGACTTGTAATCTATTTTTAACCTTCATTAGCTTCTAATGTGGTGGGACTTTTGGTCAGAGGAAAAAACTGTATAAATTTAAGCAATTTGATTGGTTTCCTTCAAATGTATTAATTTAGTTTAGATTCTAATGTAATGTCAATAGCAAAAAAAAGTTACTAGTCTATTAAAATTTAACACTTTTTTTTTTTCTAATCTTAAATATATTTATTATAATTTTATGTGAAATGAGTTTGTCTATGGATGTCACCCATAGCAAATCACAACTCATTTTTTTAAGTTAACTATAATTTCAACGTTCCTATCAAACTATCATTATAAAAATTTAGAAAATATAATTATCAATTAATGATATTGTTCTTATATAAATAGAGACGGTCTCCTCACTTGTCTAATAGTTTATGTTTTTTATGTGATGTTCTCCTCACGTTGTTTATGGTCTTCTTCGATACAAAACGATGATATTCTCCTCAGAATGTTAATGGTCTCCTTCAATATGAATAGGAGTATATATATATATGTAAAAGGTGCTCTCACATTCAAGTTAATTTTCTTAGATAGTTAAGAGTAATAAATGTTATTAAAAATATACTTCTACCTTATCATTGTCAACCTATTTATAGAGCTATGTTGAACATTTACATGGATGGATATGGATTAGTACGGATGGGGTAGTTAACCTTGTATTAGTCTAACACTAAGTACGTTTTAACTATGGATTAATTTTGTTCTTAATCAATTGTTGTATTAGGTTCCCGAGATATGTTCGACGTTATTTTTTAGATTGTTATATAATATTTTCACTCTTTTATGGTGAAAATGATCTTAGTTGTGTATAGTGCACTACCATCACAAACTTAAAAAGCTTTGCTTTATAGTCTTTTTTGCAAGAAAAATTCTACAAATGTTTTCTTTGGCAGGTGTTGAGATGGATTTAGTTGGGTCTCAATTATCTCCCTAGCCCCCCAAGCTCGAAGGGTATTCTCTGTAGAGTCTAAAAGGTTCTCAGTGCATGTTGGTTGGGGACTTGAAATGACATCTCTCATGATCTATGTTTGAAACGGTTGTATCCATTGGATGTGGATAGATTTGATAGTTGGGAAAGGATGTGCCTTTTAGGCTACCTTCCTTTCCAAATTCTATAAATAGGGGTGAGCCTTTATGTTGGAACCACACATGTTTTACCATTCATCTGAGTAGTGGCTAGGTGCAGAAAATTTAATTTTTTTTCAGGTTAGTGATGTATTCTTCTTCGAGTGTCTCGACCTCTTCGGATATTCATTGGAGGTTTCAAGTGAGCATTAGGTTGTTATACTGGGTATCAATTATGCTTCTGGGATTGGGATATGTTGGGTTGATGCTCAACAAATCTGGCCATCGAGCAAACCAATAACGATCTTCCACTTTGGTCGGGTTATGATTGGGGGTAGATATGTGTGTGAATGAGTACTTTTCTAAGTATCAGTGGTTGTCTATGATAAGATTTTTTTGTAGCTAGTGTGTCGATGCTTGAGAAGGATATCAAGGTGGGAATAATTTCATTGGAGCGGTGCAATTCCATTGACAATGTATGCCATGGTCTAGAAGGGGTTCCATATGAGTTCTTTCATATGTTCACATATCTTCACGTTCGTTTTCCTTTTAATAAGTTCACTATGAGTTTTCTTCGGGTCTTAAATGTTGCTCCTACCCAATTACATCCTAATTCATGGGCTTCATTGCAAGATTTTTGCTTGTTGTTTGAGTTGTTTAAAGTAAAGCCTTCCCTAAAGTTTTTCTTCATTATTATAGTGCCCGACCAACTGACCCAATTGGTTGGTTGTCACTTATCAACCAACCATGAACATGTCCTTTTGCGCTCTATACGTCTATGTATAAAATTTGAAGGGAGAATTTCTTAAATTCGTAATGGAGCCTTTAAGTCAACACTTTTTTTATGATGGGACAAATCGAAGTTCCTTTTTTATTAGACCTGGAATCCCATTCCAGATCATAATTGGTCGAGGTCAATGATGACCTCCAAAGACATTGAGGTTTTTAAGGTTTTAGACCTGTTACCAAGGAGATTACCCTCGTGAAAGATCCTTTCTATTTATCTTTTCCCCCAATGATAGGTAGATTTTACTAGTATGTATAGTCTTTAATTGATTTATTTGGTTACACGATCGACGTTAATTTTGTTGAATGTTTTTGCATATTTCAGGTGTTATGACTCACGTCACTCCTAATTTTAAGCAAGTCCTAAAACAACTTCGGTAACAATGTGGCAAAGTTGGTGACAAGGTTTTGAAAGAGGGATTCGCCTCCTCGATTACGGTTGTCATTCCTTCAACGGGTTTGACTGCCGACCAATTGCCCCCTTCGCTGACAAGAAGAAACATAAAAGGAGGTATAAACCCTCTAAGTTGGCATGGAAGTCTCTTAAAAATCTAGGCCATCATCATATGATGTCGGGACAAGTGTTGTCCCTAACTCTTCGGGAGAAACTTGCAAATTCTACGGGCGTTAATATTGCCCTAACCTCTACCGAGAAGGAAGTCATGACCACGACTTCAATGGAAGAACTGCTCGCAAACTACTTGGATATGCAAAGTATAACTCTTTTGCTTACAGAGTAAACAAGGTTGAGGCTTCCAAGTCCTTTGCTATCAAAGTAAAGAAACCGCAAGAGATCGACAAAGAAATAAAACTATTGACAAGAGATCAATAATGTCTTTTTCTCACGTGGAGCCTACAGGACCAATGTACTACTTAAAATGCAAATAACCAAAAATGACTAACATCACTTAAGAGTTGAAGTAAAAACAATTTAAATATATTTTTCTCCTTCAATCCTCTTATATATTTTTTAAGGACAAAATTATGATAAAATTATAAACTTCAAAATAAACAATACCTCATATATAATGAATAATCCTAATGATATTATATTAATATATTTAAAATTGGAACAAAGTCATTCTTAAATGACTATTAGTCTATAAATAGATCAAATTGTCACATTTGTTTATATAAAAGGAAAAAACATTAAATTAAGTTGACTTTGTTGATTACTACTACCAGTTTATTTAGATTATTATTTCTTTTATAAATGAGATATTCGTTTTTTTCATCAAATCATATTTTTTTTTAATTCTCAATGATTATTATATTTAGATTGGATATGTTTATTATTACTAGTTTAACTATTATTAAGTTAGGACCATTTCAAAGAATTAAAACTCGTATTTTTCATTATTTAAATGATTAATTAACTTAAAAAATATCCTAACTGAATTTAAAGAAACATATTAAATATGTTTGGTTCTGAAAGGTGTTTTTATTGTGGGATTAAATATATAAACAAAAGTTTAAGAAGAACACCAAACCAAATTCTTACAATAATCATATACCATTTAAAAAATTGACTTCTGTTGATTTTTATTATTTGAATTTGATTTTATTTGAAACACATATATGTAAACTTTTTTTACTCATTCATTATTATATTTAATATCTTTCTCACTTAAGTGTTTTCTAATATTGAGTATTTAGTAAATATTTTTTAAAAAGATGAAAATAAAGAACTTATAATTTTGGTATTTACAAAAATTAAAAGTCAAGTTTATATGTTGTTGGAATAATTGAGATAACAAGACTCAATTATCGTATTTGATGGACTATTTATTTATGTTATGAAAGTCCCAACTCTATTATGATTTTGTCTTAATAAAAGATCTTAAAAATTTAAAAGAGAAAAACGTATGTATTTAAAGTATATTTAATTTATTGAATGTGAGAAGATGGAGAATACAAACATATATTATTTAAATTTAAATTTATTCAGATAAAAAAATATAAAAATATGTTGTTTAAATTTTATACAAAATATAGCCCATTTATTAAATAAAAAATATATTTTGTTATGTTTTATCCCACGAAAATTCCCATCTTCCCCCTCTGTCTGATATAGAGTTTTCACTTTCCCTCTCGTTTTGATTTCCACTCCCGCGTTAAACTGCCATTTCTTTCACATCTGTCTGTCGTTTTGATTTAGGGTTTTACATTTCCTTTTCCTCTTCTAACATGTCCATCTCTGTTTATTGACTCGTTACAGAATCAACACCTTACAGAACGAAGCTTTGTTATGCTCACCATGTGAAAATCATTTCCACGCTTCCTCGATTTTGATTCATATTAGTATTCGAAACCAGGTGCCATTTTTATTTAACTCTTATCTGCCAGTTTTCTGTTTCTTAATCGACATATTGCGTGCATGTTTTGTTTAAACACTGTATGAAATGTCGGTAGATAGGTTTAACTTCATCGTGTTAGGGTTGTTTGTGTCAATCAGGCGAAAATCACTGTGCTTTTTGTGGATTGTGAATTGGTAAAATTACACACATTGTACTTTCTACTTACAGTGAGATCAGCAGAAATTTGGGCGGTTGGATTTTTTATTTGAATTCTGCCATGGAGTGCAACAAGGATGAGGCTTTGAGGGCTAGAAAAATTGCTGAAGCTAGAATGCAAAGAGGTGAATTTCAAGAGGCTCTCAAGTTTGCTACCAAGGCCAAAAACCTTTATGCTGATGTGGGAAACATTAGCCATGTTCTTGCGATTTGTGAGGTTCACAATGCTGCAAAGAGGAAACTCTCTACCTCTGACATGGACTGGTATGCGATTCTTCAGATTGAAAGATTGGCGGATGAAATGGCCATAAAGAAACAGTACAGGAGGCTTGCACTCCTACTTCATCCTGATAAGAATAAGTTTTCTGGTGCAGAAACTGCTTTCAAATTGGTTGGGCAAGCCAATGGGGTTTTGAGTGACCAAGCAAAACGTTCTTTGTATGATAAGAAGTTTGCAGTCTCGGTGAGATGCCCTGTGCCGAAATCCACCGATTCTAAGAAAGCTGGACAGAAGACATTCTGGACATGTTGCCAACATTGTAATACTAAGTACCAGTTCTGCATGCCATTTGTAAATGCAACCATACGCTGTAAACAGTGTTTGAAATCCTTTAAAGCGTGTGCTATTCCTTTGGTAAATATCCAGAAGGAGTCTCCAACGCATGGTCCCCCAAAACCAGCCTCTAAAAGTACTGGTAACAAACCCCCTGGTGGAGCAGAACATGCTAGTACGTTTGCGAGGCCAAATCCCATGTCTATGAAAAAATGTTCTTCTGGCGTTGGTAGTCATTCTGAAGGTGAAAAGAGTAAAGATGACGGTGCTCCTGCATCCACAGGTGCGGAGTCACAAACATCTAAAAATGTTGGAAGTAAAAGAGTTAGGCAGTCAGCACCAGATTCAGGAGAAAGTTTCAAAGCTGGTAATGGTTATGAGATGAAATATGCTTATGTTCGAGAAGATGATGTTGATCCTTCAAGGCTTTATGCAGGGAGGTCTTGTAGACAAAAGCAGCAGCATGTTTGATGCGTGGAAACTTCTGAAGGTGACGATTTTGAAGCCCATTCCAACTTCCAAGGGTAAAAGTTTTTTATATTTGCCAGACAATTTTTATTGTACTAAATTGAATACATCATGTTGGTATTACATTTCACTAAGCAAAGAAAATAGTTTGGATAAACTTGTTTGACTTACCAATACTGTCTAACTTCTCTGATATATACTTCTTCAGTAAAGATCATCATAATTAGTTAGATTTATGTATATATATTGATAGAATGATTAGTGAAAAATGAATCAGATTATCTTAGCCTCTTAGAACATTGAGATTTATGAAGATATTTTAGGAGGAACTAAAAGTCCTTGAATATGAATATGTTGTTATAAGGTTGTGTTTGCATTACGGAGATAATGTGTGAGAATTTGAGAGATGAAAGAATGTGAGGATTTGAGTGAGCAAAAAATGTGAGGAAAGTGAGTTCGGGTATTATAGAGTAAATTTGTAAGAAAAATTAATTTAAATTTTTTTAAGTGATGTGATTATTGTAAGAGATTTTTTAATTCTTAAAAATGTATAAAATACAACTTTACAAATTTACTCTTTATTTAAAAATATTTGAATAATAAAATGAGTTGTTTTTTTTTATGTACATTTGAGTTAACTAAAATTTTATAAATTATTTTATGTGATAATGATGAATAATTATTTTTTAGAAAAATACATCATTGATATATAAAAAAATATTAAATATTTATAATTATAAAAAATTTAATCAACAAATTATTATACACATTTATTTTTATTATAATAATTCATTTTTATATTATGATTATAATTTTATTATTATTATTTATACTAATCACCATCAGCAAGAACATATCATACCATCCATAACTAAATCATAATTAATTTTCACTTTAAAAAAAGCCATAATCGATGTTAGAATTGGATAAAAGAAGTTGATAATTGTTTTTGGAAAATTGATTATTCATGTTTTATTGATCATTGTACTTCGTTCTTAGAATTTTGTAGCATTTTACCTTTTCGCAACACAAATCAACCATCAAAGCACCATGACACCACCACAGAACACTACCAAAACGCAGCATTGCCATGCACGGTGTGATCCCTTCATTTTATCTGCATAAATCATGCTAGTAATGGATCTTATTGAGTAAATTGTTTATTTATTATATATTTTGTTATATATATATAATACTTATTATTGTTTATTCAAGATATGATATTTTCAACGTTTTACTAACCAGCCGACTTTTATAAATAATTCATGTTATTTAATTGAACTAAAAAGTGAAAGTATGTTGAAAACAATATTGGATTGTGTGCTTATATTAAGAAAGAAATGTTAAAAAAAACGTCAAACTGAAATTTTATTTGTGTTTGCTGGTTAGGATAACCTGCTAACTCACACAAAACATAGGTTCAATTGTATGCGTTTTCTGGATCCAAATTAATTGAAATTGTTCAAACCAAACCACTATTGATTCAAGTAACACATTCTTATTTTTAATTGTGCAAACATGGCGATTCAACTCATTTACATTATATTCTTTAAAAAAACATTAGTTATATGATTTCCACACGTATTTTTTACTTTGGGATTTTAAAAAGTTATTCAAATTTGACTTTCAATTATTTTACTAAAGAAGTAAAAATGACAGAAAAATTAATAAACTGAACAATGCATAAGTATTTCAACCTATCCACCATTTCTTTTTAACAAAATAAAAAAAAATATATATTTTGTTGGTAAATAATAGAAAATAAGTTGTAAATAAAATATAAATTTAGTTCCAAAAACATATATTTAAAATAAGTATTAAGAATTATCCATACTCATTCAAATAAATGGTAATGATTTATATCTTTTAATAAATTGTTTAGTGTTGGAAGTACTTTCAAACACATTTATTGAAATGGTATTCATATTTAAACATAATGGTGTTTTGCTTTAAAGAATAATAAATAGGGTTCAATTAATTAGAATCTATACCAAACAGAGTGTTAAAGTATATTAATTATAGCATTAAAGCTAGTAAAATAGAACACTGAAAACGTAATAAATGCTATTCATTGTCCCCTGTTCTATATTCTATAGGAAACTCTTGTTTTCAGTAAAATAAAAAGAAAATGCAAATAAAAAATGTGTTTGTTTATTTAAAGAGAAAATTACATTTAGACAAAAATATATATAATTCAAAAATAATAAATTAATTAAGTAAAATTAAGTAATTTGTTGCCAAAATTACCCTTATATCTATTATGAAAAAATACAAAGAGTTTTTTTTTTCTTTTTCCTAACTGTTTATAAATAAAATTTTATATCTATAACTATATTTTTCTTTGGTGAACATAAATTCTTACAATCTTATTTTTAAGTAATAATTTTTAAACTAAAATAACTATTTATAATAATAAAAAACTATCTACAAAATAAATAAAAACTACTTTTTTTGGTTAGTAGAAGTTCTTACAATTTTATCCTTTGAGTATTGTTTTTAAACTAAAATAAAGCCCTATCACATTTGTATATCCATTTATTTTTTAAAATAAAGCCCTATCATATTATAAATTTATAGTTGTAGTTTATTAGATTGATATAAGATAGATTACAAATTTTTTAAATATAATAATGTGTTAATGATATATATATATATATATATATATATATATTTTAATGGTGTACAATATTTTATATATTTACTAAAGAGGATACATATATAAAGTAATATTGCACCATTACCAATATATAAAGTAATATATAATATAAATGTTATTTATATACATATAGATGTAATGGTTTATTTATTTATTTTAATATAATAAAAATGTGATTTTATATATTAATGGTGTATTAGTCTATTAATGATATATATATATATATATATATATATATATATATATATGTGTGTGTGTGTGTAAATACATATTATTAAAAACTTTGTAATTTATCTTATATATTAGTTCAATAAAATAATAATTATCATCATTCTTTAATGTAATATTTATAACAATAGAAATATAATAACTTTTTAATAATTTTTAGTGTATGCAATTCATGAGAATTTTATTTTTATCAATATAATTTATTTTATTATTTTACTTTTTGGGTTTTGTTAGTGTTTTTCAAAACTAAATTAACTATCTATTAGAAAAACTAGTTATAATAAATATAAAAAAAAATATTTATTTTATAATTGTTTTCTATAAATATTTTTTTTTGAAAAAGTAGTTATCTGTTGGGAGAAATAATTGACTTTGTTACGAATTTAAACACAGGAAAATATAATTTTCCTTCCCACTCATTTAGCAGCAAAAAAATATATTTTCCACTTTATTTTCTTTTCTTAATTTTTTTAAAAAAACTCTAAATTAATATATAAAGATAATATAATGTATTGTGATTTAACATTTTCACTCTACTTTGTGAAGCTTTGTTGGGGGAAATAATTGATGTTTTATGAATTTAATTTTGAAATACACGAAAATCACATGTTCCCTCCCACTCATTTAGCATTTTTGTCTTCCCTCCCTTGTCTTTAAATTTTTTTTGTTCCACCTTGGCTCCCGCTTTCAAGCGCCATCTCTTTGTCTTTATCTCTCTATGTTTCGCAGTGCTTCATTTCAATTCGATTTGGGACCTCTTCATTTTAGGGTTTCTCGTTTCTCTTGGAACCAACAACTAAGGTTCCGTTCCCCCAATTTCCACAACCAAGCTCTGTTATGTTTAGACGCTTCTTCTCATTTGAATCTTGTTTGTTTACTATTCCGAACCAGGTAGGTACCTTTTGTCTTAACTTTTAATTGTCAAATGCATAATTTAAATCCTTTTGTGCGCCTGCGTGTACATATACTATGTTTTGCTTATGCACTGCATGAAATGCTCGTAGTTAGGTTTGATTTCATCGAGTTAGGTTTATTTTGTGTTGATCAGGTGAGAATATTGTGCTGCTTGGGTATTGGGAATAGGTATAATTACAGAAATTGCCGTTTCTAGGATTTGGTTGGTGTGAGGTTTAGAGAAATAAGGGTAGTTGGATTTTGATTTGAATTCCTCCATGGAGTGCAATAAAGAAGAGGCTGTGAGGGCCAGGCAAATGGCCGAAGCTAGAATGCAAAGAGGTGAATTTGTGGAGGCTCTCAGGTTTGCTACTAAGGCTAAAAAACTGTATGCTGATGTTGAAAACATTACTCAGATTCTTACCGTCTGCGAGGTTCACAATGCTGCGCATAAAAAGGTCTCTGCCACTGACATGGACTGGTATGCGATACTTCAGATTGAAAGATTGGCTGATGAAGCAGTCATAAAGAAACAGTACAGGAGGCTTGCACTGCTACTTCACCCTGATAAGAACAAGTATGCTGGTGCAGAAGCTGCTTTCAAGTTGATTGGGCAAGCCAATGGGGTCTTGAGTGACCAAGCAAAACGTTCTTCGTATGACAGCCAGTATGTAATCTCTGTGAGAGCAGCTGCGCCGAAATCCACTAGAAAACGTAGTGCAAAAAAATGTCAGAAGAATTCTGAATCACACCATTACTCAGATGGGAACGTGTTCACTGCAAAACATGATGAAAATGCAACAAATTATCAGAATAATTCTTATCCGAACACCGCCGGTCCCAACAGCCAAGCTGGACCGATGACATTCTGGACATCTTGCCGACATTGTAACTTTACGTTCCAGTACTGCATGCAATATGTAAATGCAAACTTATTGTGTCTGCAGTGTTTGAAGCCATTTAGAGCTCATGTTATTAATTTTGGTGTCCCACCGCCAACGTTTACTTCAGTAAATATGCAGAACGAGGCTCCAATTCCTGGTTCCCCAAAACCAGATTCTGAAAGCACTGGTCAGAAACCCCTTGGTAGAGAACGTACTGCCAGGTTTGTGCCGTCACATCCTACATCTATGAAAAAATGTGATGCAGGAGTTGGTGCTCATAGGGAAAAGGGTAAAGATGGCTCTGTTCCTGCATCCAAAGTCATGGAGTCACAATCCTCTAAAAATGTTGGAAGTAAGAGAGTAAGGCAGACAGCACCAGATTCAGGAGAAAGCTCCAAAGCTAGAAATAGTGATGACATGAGAGATGCCAATGTTCCAGAACATGATCTTGACCATTCAAGAGTTGGTACAAGGAGATCTTCAAGGAAAAAACAGCATGTTTCATATACGGAAACCTCTGAAGATGACGATCTTGAAATTCCATCCAAAGCGCCACGAGAAAATGAACCACTTAATGCCGATGACGTTGAGAATAAGACTGTGCCCGCAAGTAATGGATCGTCCAACAGCCACTATCCAGCTACTTCAGCTGGTGGTGTGGCTGATCAGAACACAGAGAAGGTATCCGAGTCAAAAGAGTATAACTGCTCTTCATTGAATTCAAATGTTCCTTCTAGTCCAAAGATCCTTCTTTGTTTTGACGCAGAATTCAATGATTTTGAAATGGATAAGGAGGAGTATCGCTTTGCTGCTAAACAAATTTGGGCAATATATGATACGGATGATGCGATGCCAAGATTTTATGCTATAGTCAAGAAAGTGTTTTTCCCTTTCAAGTTGCAGATTACTTGGTTGGAGGCTGATCCAGATGACGGAGATGAACTTGATTGGCAGAAAGCAAATTTGCCTATTGCCTGCGGTAAGTTCAGACTTGGTAATCCTCAGAAAACTACAGATCGTACTATGTTCTCTCATCAGGTGCGGTGCATAAAAGAAACTGGCAAAGGTTCTTATCTGGCATATCCCAATAAAGGAGAAACTTGGGCAATTTTCAGAGATTGGGATATCAAATGGAGTTCTAATCCAAATAAACATTTGGAGTATGATTATGAATATGTGGAGATCGTATCAGATTTTTCTGAAAATGTGGGCATCGCTGTTGCTTATCTTGACAAAGTGAAAGGATTTGCAAGCCTCTTTCAGAAAACTTGCAAGAATGGAGTGGACGTTTTTTATGTCCGGCCTACTGAGCTTTATAGGTTCTCGCATCAAATTCCTTCTTATAAGATGTCTGGTAATGAAAGGGAGGGTGTTCCAAGAGGATCTTTTGAATTTGATCCTGCTTCCCTGCCTTCTAATATCTTTGAAGTTGGTGATTCGGGTAAATTTGAAGATGAATAGATGAAACACCAGATCAGTGGCTGATGAGAGTAATGTTGCTTGAAAAGGTTCCCTGTCCTTGTAAGTTCGTCAAGGGGACAATAAAAGGACGGATAATAGTCAAGAAATGTAAAATGGTACTGCTGCATGTTCGGCTAACGAGGGCAGGGAAAAACATCAGTGACACGAAGAAATTGAAGGACAGATGATTTCTTCATTTTGTGTTTTGATTTAACCTAGAAATGTTTTCCCCTCCGTATCTGTTTGTTAGTCAGCCTTTTCTGATTCTGTATGGCAATTTCTTGATTTGCCTTGTTAGCATGGGTACCACCTAGGACCCAAGTTCATATTTTTCTCCGCTTATCTTTGGAATCAAATCAACTTTTAGCTATATTATTGACTAAAAGAGTTTTACTTTATGGTGGCTCTTAGATACATTTATTCATGTTTGCCCCCAAAATGTCATTGTTTTCAGTTTTAAAAAATAATTTTAAACATTTTGTTGAATTAATTAGATAAGCAATAAACAACAGTTTAGCATCAATAATTTAAATAATTTAGTTTTTAGACCAAACTAATATTACACTTAATGCATCTAATGTAGTTGGATCTATGTAGTTAACTAGTTGAGCATATATGTTTTTATATATATGGTTAAATTAATCATTAGTCTGCAACACTTATGTTATATTTAATTGTATTTTTTATTCCTAAAGGACGTTGCATAGGTGATTTTGGTTCCTTTAATTTTAACTATTCTGTTCAAATTTTTATACTTTTCAAATGATTAAAATTGAACCCAACTATCAATGACTTTCCCTAGTTTTTTAACATTTGAGCTAGCGTGAATTATATTTTGAAAGGACCATGAATTCAAATGACATGCCATTTCACATAATGGATTGTCACGTTACAGGAGACTACGGTTATTGAAAATGTCATTCTTATTAGATTAGATTCTTTTGGCAAGATAATTTTTATTATGTAACTATATCAGTGTCTAGGAGAAAATATTAATAAGTCAAATTTATAGTTTTAACGAAGTATAATGTCGTTCGATGTAACGACATCACAATATTAAAAGTCGGAATAAATATTAAGTATGTAACCAAATTTTATTAATTTAAAAAAATGCAGAAACTAAATTTAAGCAACTGAAATTTTAATGACCACAATTACAGTTTTTTCCAACTAAAAGTAATAAAGTACAGTTAAGTCTTTATCTAGTGTATTCCAGAACAATTGAACTAAAACAATTTTTTATTCAGCTGTTTCTTAATAAAAGAAAAGGCATTTAAATTTCCCTGAATCCGATTAATGAAAACTAAAAAAATCATTTATTCTTATATTATAAATTAGAATACAGAAAAAAAAAACTTAGTCTCTGTACCATCTTAATTAGGTATTTTTAATATTTTCTTATTCAATTCGATTTGTATTTTACACATTATTTATGTGGACAATTTTTCCCTCAATCATTTCAAATTATCTTCCTTTCTATTTATTGTTATTTTTATCTCCAACCCTAAATTAAATTATATTAACTTTAGAAAAATTGTCAACAATTAGAGAAAGTGTATGCAACAATTTAAATTGTTCATTAGACATAAAGTATGATTTAAATAATCAAAGATATCTATTTACCATAAACTTTAAAGTTAATGTACAATTAAAAATAATATTATACCTTCCTACAACTTTTTCTATTATCTTATAAAGAAAAGATTAAATAAATGTAAATAGGCTAATATTTTGAAAATATTAAAAGCAACCAACAATTATGATATTTAAAAAGACAAAAATTAATAGGAGAATATGATTGAAGAATTTAAAACTACATATAATTTTGAATCATATATGACTAATGTTTAATAATTACAAACCAAAGCAGAAAACTAAACTTCAGAGGGAAAACTAAAGTTAAGAGAGAATATCAAACTACTTGAAGCCTGTGGATCCGTCCTTGGTAATAAAAAAGAGACTGCTATAGCAATTATCTATTATCATAGCAAATATATGAAAGTCAATTCTCTTCATTGAAACCTCAAGGGTGGACTTGTTGTGACTACAGCATATAAAAATAACATCATTAACTCATTTAAAATAGTTTATTTTAAAATATTATGAAAATATGTTTAGCTTATTCCAATAACCTTTTCAAAACAACCTAAAGAATGCTTTCAACTCATAAAAATGATTTAACTCTATTCTCTCTTCGACTAAAAACAATTATACATAAGTGTTTACGTAAGTGCATATCAAATAAGACCACAAATGAGCCCTAAATTGTTTATATCCGTAAACGCTCTTTACCTAAGTACTTAACAAGCAGTGGTTACTGATTACAGGATCAAGCGCGTGACCCAAGCGGGTAAATCTTCGAAAGATGCTCTAGATAATGTCAATGATGTCTATGTCGATCTTTCTCCCTTGAAGAGTAAGAAGAACCATGGTAATCCCGATCTGTAAAATTGAAATATGTTAAGAAGATTCAATGCTAAATGGAAGAAAATGCAAAACCCCATTAAGACAGAACTATACCGTGTGATGAATGCCGTTTTGACTTCTCGGAATGTCCTGCATCCACTACAAAAACTTAATTTAAGTCGAACACAAGAAAAAAAAGTAACACAAACACATGAAATCTGTAAGGACACCTGAATCCTTAGCTCTCTCCCTAGAACGGTGACCACGATCCTTGAGCTTGTCCCTCTCAGCTTCCTCTCGTTCCCGTTCTTTGTCAGAATCCCTTCCTCGATCCCTATCTCTGGATTTTGTTCTATCCCTGTCCCTATCTCTGTCTCTTTCCCTGTCCCTATCGCGGTCCCTATCCCTGTCCCTGCGTGTCTCGCCAATGACCTCTGTTTTACGGTCAGACTTGGACTTCAGTAAGTGTTCCTCTTTTGCCTCTCCGTCTGTAGCCATGCCCTTTGATTCATCATCAGACCGTTTAGAATCTTTCAGCTTATCAATGGCTACCTTCACCGTAGCACCCTTGCCACCAATGGATTCAATTTTAGCTTCTCCTTGAGCACCCTTTGGCATAGAGGTGTCAGTATCAGCTGGTGGACTATATTGTGGAGCATCCTACAAATTGCCAGTGATTTACATATGTTATGATCACATCCGTATTATCGATTGTCAATAATACAGGTTTAGACATTTGTCTCAACGTACAACAGATGCTGATATAGAGATATTACACCACTACGGCAAATTAAAGTGTTAATGTGGATGAAGAATTAAAGTGTTAATGTGGATGAAGTGGGTATCACCTTTGGTGTTGATTGAGACTTTGATTCCAATGATTTGTCGGAGAATGTAAAGTCCCCATCCTTGCAGACTGGTATATATTGTGCCTTTGGAAGGCTATAAAGGTGAGCCAGAACCCTGCAGACTTCATCAATCCCAGACTTCTCCCCATCAAATGCCTTCCACCATGGTGGGTTCTCAGGAAGGGGTACTTGGAACCTGCGAGCAGCAGCATATACAACTCCACAAGCCACAACCTCACTCTTAAATCGAACACACAGTGTAGTTCTCAAACTGCATGAAAAAAGTGTAGGCGAAGCAGAAAACATGAGACAGCAAACATAATGTTCTGGCAAAAGATGGTGAATAAAAGTCTTCACCAAAAATATTAGGGCTAGCGAATAATAAAGAAACATTTTACTCCACTACAAATTATGCTTAGATTTTGAATCAAATGCTTGTCATACAACATTTTAAGTATCAAGTGTTTACTAATAGCTATGAGATCAACAGTTCCAAAAGCCTAAATAAGGTATTGTACCCTTCAAAAGACCTGGTCATTTGACAACAAATGCAACCTGAATGGGTTCAATAGTTAATCAAGAACAAAAAAAACATTATACCAAATTACAAACACACTTTAGGCATTCCTCTGCCTAGACTGTTACAACTTTCTTAAAACTTTTATAACTACTATTTTCATTTCACCAAGGCAAAAGTAAATCCTTTAAACTGCACATTGCATCCAAGTACAATCACCTTAATAAAAACATCCAAACAGGAATCACAGAAAATACTGTAGAAGCAGACCTTCCAGATTTGAAGGGAACAGAAGATACAGTCTAATTCAGGAATCATGGAGAATGTACGGACAAGCACAAAAACACACAAGAAACAAAATAAAAATAATATCTGCAATTATGTACCTATCATTAGCCAGATTCCATGCTTCTTGCCTCAATTCTGGAGGTGTTTCAAGGGTAGCAAGGTAATTTGATATAAACTTATGAGGATGTTCAACATGACAAATGAACCCCATTTCTTTCAAAATATGTCTTTCTGTTCTGCTCAATTCCATTTTCAAATCAACATATTTCTGTTCATGAAGAAAGAAAATGGAAAACATTCACAATATGAAATAACTAGAATTGTTGAAATGAGATTCATAGCATGTGTTTGGATCATCTTGAAGTAAGTGTGTTTGATGCTCAAATCAAATCAAATTATCACAAAAAGTGGAATTCCACTGTTATGCAAGTCCGAGCTCTGAGAATTAGAGCAAATAGTATGTCTGTGTATTACAGGCTAAGAAAAGTGAAAATTAGAAGATTCTGACCTTGGAATACAAGTCTAAATGCTCCATGGGAAAGTTCTCCCTCCTGCACTCCATCCTGTGAAAAACAATAATTACTTGTCTGGCTTTTCTAGGGTTTTCCTCCAGTTTTGAAGCCAACCATACACAGCTTGCAGCAACTTTCTGCAAAGAGACGCTATGAGCATAGTAATTCATGAAGTATAGAAGACAATATATCACAGGATAATAATGACCTTGACATTGAACCGTGCAAACGACTTCTTGCAATAGAAACGTTGAAACAGAACCTGCCCAGTAGCCATGACTGCTTGTGGCCTGTCTAACAATTAAGGTAACAATTTGGAACAAGCATGGAAGTAAAATGAAAATGAACACAATCACAAGGATACAATCTGAGCAAAATGCCACTTTCTTGAACAAGATCACAGCCATAGATTCTAAGGGTGGTCTCAGTGGCTTCATCTATGCCATCTTTTCTAGAAGGTGAGTTTGCTACCTGCTCGTCTGTGAGGTAGAACGTGTCAATTGCTGTGTAGATCATCTCTATCCTGAGATAAAAATAGGCACAATTTTGTTCATGAAATTTCAAAAATCTGCTGCCAAAACTTAAAAGTGAATCAAGAGGCTAACAGGATGGGAGAATTACACTAATACAGTAATGGTTTTTAAATTAGAATAGTCATTAGTCGAGTGCCCAGTTCATCCTAGCCAATCTGAGATAGAACTAGTATTTAGTTTAAGTAACATGCAATAATGAGAACATTATGAACTACTCATAAAAAATATGTCCATAACTAACATAATATTCTGAAATCGTACCACGGCATCATACTTCCTCTATATATCCAATATTCTGAACTAGTTTGGTTTGTGATGGATATGTAATTGAAAAGTTAACTTTGGACTGCCAGTCCAGTTCTGTTTAACTAGAGGAGAAATCTCATTAATAATGTCATCCCATGGTAACTAAAAGCTCAGATCAGGGCTGAAAACAAAATAAAAATGCACTTGTATACAAAAAAATAGAGCAAAAGAAGACATCACATAATCAAAAAGCCAAAATTATGTTACGGACGAATATCCACAAGCCACAAATAAGACCAAAAAGCAAGATCAGTCTTTTCTCCTGAGCAGCTGAGTATTCATATGTCAAACCCTTAATACCTTGTTGCAGGGAAATCAAGTGTAAATATTTTTTCACACAGCACACAGGTTCCAATAGCAAAGTTCCACTAGCAAAGTTCCACGGGAAGGACATCCATGATTGTTTTGATCCTATGCAGAGTAGCATATAATATTTGCATAATTCTACTCAGTCAAACCCCCTACAGCAACACCGCGTCCTAATTGAGCACACTATGTTAACATTACTAACAAGCAAAAAGGGGGGGAAAGAAGAACAAGAAGAAATTTTAGGTGGATTGTAAGAAGAAAGAAGATTGTGCAGGTGGTGCAAATGAAAGAGTACGAAATGAGAGCAAAAGTAAATACCTTTGGACTCAAACAAGGCTAACAGGGCGCACAGCGCAGAGCAGAGAGCAACGCAAACCCAAACACCGCAGAGCGAAGAGTACAAGAACACGTATTGGAACAAAGTGAACTCACTAAAACAAAACCATGATCTGCTCCATGCCTCTGATTCTATGCTACTTTTTCTAATATTTTCCTTATAATGACATGCATTATCGTCCTGACTTAAGACAATCTGTGCAAAAAGAAAGCATTGCACACTCCTACTGCGGTAAAGTACAGCCAGAATTAAAAAAAGAAGAAAACCATACTCCAACTTAAGCAAAGATCATTGCAGTCAACTTAAGCACCAATATGCAATTAATTAATACAGTAGTTTCAGTACTATACTAATGAAAGGCAGACACCTAAAATGTAACGTGCCTGCAACAAAGATAGCAATTATCTGATACAACAACACATACAATCAACTGCATAGAAAGAAACTCAACCACCAACATACTCGTAGTAGAACAAGCACATCCATATAATTCCGAAAAATCTGAAAAAAATCATATTATCAACTAAAGCATATCCAATGCTACTAATTAGAGTCATTATTGTTCTTCAGTCTTCAAAACATATTGACATAGTGCGCCCAATACAGAACAATCAGCAACACAAACCAAAATCCGCGACGACTAAGGATCCATCAACAACAAAACCAAACCTAGACCAAATCCAAACACATCCACACAATTCCGATTCCAAAAATCCGAATAACCACCGAATGCGGAATGCAAATCGCGAAATTCCACAATTGCGAAAACAAAAGAAAAATAAAACCTAAAACCTAAACAAATGAAACTAAATAATAGAGTTTAATACGCAAAATTTTATAATTATGGTTGACATTAAAAGCGGAAAAACTTTGGAGAGAACAGATGAAGAAGAAGGAGAGGAAGAAAGCACCTGAGGATAGAGCTGTAGAACGGAAAAAAGTTAGGAACGTAGAGACAGAACCAGAGGATGTTGAAAAGTGAAATTGGGGGAATTAGGGTTTTGATTCAATGAAAGTGAAGAATCCGAAATTTTTGGGAAAAAGAGAAATGAAAAATTATCCATGTTCTAATAACGAAGTATATATAGTAGTGAGGTTCAGTTGCTTTTTCCTTTCTTTCTATTAAGAAAAAGTGTGTCTATGCTCTCTCTCTCTTAAATCTTAAATAATAATTATAATGAAATTTGATTTACTTTTAAATTTTTCATTTATTTTCTTAAACATGTTTTCACTTATTATTTTTAAAGCTCAAGTTTTAATTTAAGCAAAGTCATTCTAAAACTTTTATATCATCAATTATAAAGAAGTCATTGTATGTGAGATTAAAGATTAGTCTAATTTAATTTATTTCAGTCTAACACGACATTTGACTTAAGTTTATTTTGAGATCAAATTTGACTTAATGTAAGTTTGTGAACACATGGTTAAGATTGATAATTGGACGAAATTCAAAGTTATAATTATCTTACATATTATTTATTATAAAAAATAAAAACTAATTTTTTAATTTTACTGTCTGAAATATATTATAATAATAATAATAGTTATTATTATTATTATTATCGAAAACACATATTCACATTTTTATTTGATTATAAAATATATATAATTATTATAGTTTTACTATTTTTATAAATAATTAATTAAAAATAATAATACAATTTAAAATATATATAATTTTATAAAAAAATATTTAAAAAAATTATATAGCCATTATTTTATGAAAAAATAAGTTATTTAGTTATTTTAAAATAAAAATATATATTCAATTATTTATTTAATTAAATAAATTATATTTTATTTATTAAAAGGTAAAATTTTCCAATTAAAATATACTAAAGGAATTTATCTATAAGGATTCATTTTTTTCAATTTTATCATTTATAATATTAGAATATAATAAGTTTAACAATTATTTAGAGAAATTTAAATTTAAAAAAAAAAAAGAATCCAGTTTCTTAAATAACAACAATTAATATTCTTTTTAAAAACAATAAAAATTAATAAAATTTACAATTTAATCTATAACAGTATATAAAGAGATTTGTTTTTTACACATTTTTAATTTTTTAATTTTATCCTTTATAATATTAAAACATAATAAATTTAACAATTATTTATTTTAAATTTTAAAAAAAATTCAATTTCTTTCAATTTTATAGATAACAGCAATTAATTTTCTTCAAAAAACCAGTAAAAATTAATATAATTTATAATTTAATTTAAATAATAATAAAAATTTGAAATAAATACGTTTCTAACTAAATTTAAAAATTAAAGATGATAATATGTTCATAATAGCAAAATTATATGTATTAACTATAACTTCTTCATATGTTTGCATTTTTTAGTTTTGATTATTATAACTATGCTCAAATAATAATTTTTTAAAAATTTTTAAAAAAATTAAAATTTAAGTAGACTTGATGTATCAAATTTTATTTATTTAAATAAAAATAATTAAAAGTAACAATAACATTATATAAATAAACATATTTTTTCTTCTTCTATTACATTGGTGTTGGAACCAAAAGAAAGAAAAATAAATAAAGTTGTTGATGATGCATATCAAACGGTTGTTTTTGGGTGATGAGTTAAAATTTACACTCATACTTCATGCATCTGTATTACTTTTTCGACTATCTCTATAAATTTCAAAATTTATAAAATCACCTTTCAATATAAAGATAAAAATAAAAATAATATTTTATACTTTGTTGTTGAGTGAAGAAGAAGGTGATCGTGGTATTTGGTATTATTGTGGTGGTGGTGGTAGTAGTGGTTATTGTGGTGGTGTTGACAATGGTTGGCGGTTTCGTTCGTCATTTTCATGTGAGTTCTTCAATCCAGTGTCCTTAAATGTTTATTTTCTATATTGGGTAATCTATCAAATTAATGGATTACATAATCCATAATTGTTAATGTGAAGGAATCATGTTCTGAACGAAACTTAGTTATGGATCTGGAATAATAATCTGGATTACTCAACATTATGTTCTGCATTAGGTAATCTGGAATTTTTTTGGATTCGAAACTAAGTTATGTGTTATGTAATCTGGAAGACAAGCACAAAATTTAAAGGTTTTGTATTAGTTAATCTGTACATATACTGAATCCATAATGAACTAAAACTCACGCTTCCAAATTGCGTAATCCGATATAAAATGACTTATGGATTATCCAATCAAGAAGTCATTTTATAACTTAAAATGTCTTATGAATTACCCAATCCAAAATTCATTTTTTCTCTTAAAATATAACTCACGAATTACTCAATCGAAAAACCAATTTTAACTTGGCAAATGCCTTATGGACTATCCAATCCAGAAGATATTTTTTTAGTTATTAAATGAGTTATGGATTACACAATCCAGAAGGAAAATTGAATGTTGTTTTTAATTTGCATAATTGTGTGAATTTATGAAAATTAGAATAAAATGGAAATTTATGTTTTATTAATGAAGGTGTAAGTATGGACATGGAGGTTAGATTGATTACAAAAAGATCCGATGAAGTAGAAATGATATGTAGTATGGAAGAATTAGTGAATTTTGTGCATCAACATGAATTGGTTGAAGGGGACTATGGTACCCATTTTACAATAGATGAGGTGAATAAAATTTCATTTCATTCATGTTTATTGTATTATAATTTGAAGAAAGTGATTTTGTAATATTGTTAGAATAACTTTGTGTAGGTGTTTCATTCATGATAAGACTTACTTGAATGGGTCTGTAGGATTGGTTATGGACTTGGTTTTGTATTGTTATTATTAGGTCTGACACAACAAATGGAAAGCAAGGGAGAAAGACATATGTCTTGTTAGGCTGTGAAGGGGGGTAGTTACAAAAAGTACAAGGATGGTTTGGAGGTTAGTGTAATTGGTACTCGAAAATGTCAATGTCCCTTTAAATTGCAAGGTAAACCTATTGGAAAAGGTAAAGGTTGGGTACTTAAGGTAATATGTTGTACTCATAATCATGATTTGTATGATACATTAGTTGGTCATCCATATGTAGGAAAATTAAAAGCGAATGAACATTCCATGCTTGTTGATATGACTAAAAGCATGGTTAAGTCGGGTAACATACTACGTACTTTGACAACAATAAAGCAAGTATACAATACAAAATACTCGTACAAGAGATCAATTAGAGAACCAAGAACTGAATTACAATAATTAATGTTGTTGTTAGACCGTGACAACTATCTTCACTAGAGTACGTGTCAAGAGTCTTCAAATATTGTTAGTGGTATTTTTTGGACTCATCTTCATGCTGTAAAACTTTTGAATGCATTTAACATTGTATTCTTTATGGATACGACTTATAAAACAAACAAATATCGACTGTCTTTGCTTGAAATTGTTGGTGTGACTTTTACAAGTTTGTCCTTCTCTGCTGGTGTTGTGTTTTTATCTAGTGAGAAAGAAAAGAACTTCATATGGGCACTACAAAAATTTAAAGGTTCACTTTTGACATCGCATGTCGGGCCTGAAGTTATTGTTTGTGATAGAGATCTTGCTTTGATGAATGCCATTAAAATTGTGTTTCCTAAAGCAACAAATCTTCTTTGTCAGTTTCACATCAATAAGAATGTCAAAGCAAAGTGTAAAATGTTAGTAGATTCTGTTGAGGTTTGACAAGTTGTGATTGCTAAATTTGATGGATTTGTTAAAAATTTTGAAACTATTTGTTCATCGTGGCCATTACTTGTTGAATATGTGAAGAACACATGGATTATTCCGCACAGAGAAAAGTTTGTGAAGTGTTGGACAAATTTGTTAATACATTTGAGAAATAAACATCAAATAGGCATATCAAAATATGTCTTTACTTTGTTTAGAACGTGTATAACATCTAATTGTTTTATATTTTATACTTATACAGGATTGAATAAGCTCATTGGTCTTTGAAACGAGTATTACAAAATAGCACGGGAGACATGTGCTCGTGTTGGGATGCTATAAAGCATGTTATTATACTTCAACATAACGAAATCAAGACATCCTTTCAAATGAGTCTACATGTTATAGGACACACATTCAATGTGAAGTTGTATAAAATGTTGGTTGGATTTGTTTCTAAACATGCTTTGATTCACATTGTTGAAGAGTTTGATTAGGTCAATATTGTGACTTTTGATAGTGAATGTTGTGGATGTGTACTTAAACGAACTCACGAATTACCATGTGCTAGTGAGTTAGTCAAATATGTTATAGGTATCATTCCACTTAATGAAGTTCATGTTATGTGGATGAGACTAAGTTTTTCAGATTTATTTGAATGTGATTCATCATATAAGTTGTTAATTCAACAAGAATGGGATGTTATTCTATCCTGGTTCAAACGAGTTGATATTTGTGACAAAGTGACAATTAAAAACAAATTGTGTGTAGATAAAAGGATCCCAAAAGAGTCAAGTAAACAAATTTCAGAGGTCTACAAAATGCACCCCTTCATATTTTTAGCATGTAGATCGCATCCATTTTGTACACGATAACTCATCATCTTTGAAGATCCCTAAGGAGAAAGATTAAGGTGACAACCAACACCAACGCAGTTCCCATGCTTGATCAATTTCATCTGAAATGTCACTCTTATATTTTGGATGTAATAGATGTCAAAGCTGATGGACATTACGTGATTGTCTAGTGTACACCGTCTTGTCACGTGTCATGCTCTGGGCTAACTACAACGCTGCCTTCGTACTCTCATATGCGTTAGTGCCTTCAGTGACCTAACGAAAATCTATCATACACTGGAAGATAGTGACAATTCGCCTAAATATACCTTGCATCAACTTCAAATAAATTAAACTTATCAAATATATTATTTAATCACATAAATAAAAAATCTTATTGAATGTGCACGCTCCTCTTGAGATGAGGGACCTGCCTGCTCAACATTTAGACTACAAAGGCGACGATGTGGTATAACATTGGGTCGATCTCCAAGATCACCTCTATGAATGTATGGGCGTGACACCGTCCTAAACCAAGACATGTACTTAGGGACACATGCAGATGGACTAAAAGCAACTGTCAAACCTATCACCAAGTACCTTTGGTCAATGACATGTGCACCAGGACCCTAAACCCTAAACCCTCAATGACATTTGTTTGTAGTCAAATTGGCGTAACATATTCTCGGGCATATGTCTTTGTGATAAGATGCCCAGTCGCAGGTGACCCAAGAATAAATAAATGGTCTCAAATGGCTTGCTCAATCTCTGGTCCTCATACGGAGTCCAGATGACGTCATCATGTGTGAGTCCATCCAACTGCACCCGCACATCACCAACAACACAAATCTGATGGGCAACGATGTATCATGTTGCCCGCGGGTGTACCTCGTCATATGAGAGATTAATATCATTTCTTCCCATGCCTGAGAAGTGTTCATAAATCTATGTCAGCGTAATTAGATCATATTAATTATAAAATATTTAATACAACCTTATGGAATATAACATGTGATTGCTAATTATTTGTATGGTTTCATACCTGAACTAGTGTCGCATAACTGCCCAACTACTTCATGTTAAAATAACATGCATCCCCCAACAGGTCATACAAATGTATAAGTGTTGTTGCTCCTCATGCATATCCACCACACATACATGATTGTTGAATAACAGCAAGTACAAAACAAATACGAGGTGAAACTTTTATCTGCAAAAATAGTGCATCCAACCAGATGCAACTAGTAAACCCTTGCAGCCCACTCCCAAGCCTCCTGAGCGCAACAATCCTTATATATATCTCAGAGTCAGCTCAATCGCATGTGGACGTCTCGGCACTGCCTCATCTCAGCCTTCCTACGACCCTCCTCTACCTTTAGTAACTCAGTTAAAATTCTCGCAACTCCGTTGTGCTCTAAGGGCATGTATTAGAAGGTCCTCCAAGAAACCCTTATCCTGGGTCCACTTGTTCATTATCACGTAATCCTTGTTGTAACTCATTATCAATATAAGCATCAACACCAATCATTTCCTCGACATCACCTCGATCTCTTATACAAACTGATGTTGTCGGTCTTGTGCGATCATGACCTTGAGATCTAACACCTCTTGTTTTAACCATATATGTCCACAACATCATGTGAATTTCAATTAATTACAAATAAGATAAGGAATAATATAATCATCAAGTTGAAACATTGCACATAATATAAAAAATGTTCTTCCGGATTGCCTAACTTGGAACCTCGAAAAAAACTATTTTTGGATTATCTAATTTGAAACCCCAAAAATAACCACTTCCGGATTACCTAATCCAGAAAAAGAAAAAAAAATCACTTATGGATTACATAATATGGAACCTAATTAAACAATAAAACTACCGATTACGTAATTTGAAACCTATTTAACAACTAAAAATACCAAATTACGTAATTCAAAACCTATTTAAAAAAATAAACCTACCGAATTACGTAATCTAAAACCTATTTAACAAACAAACACTATTGGATTACGTAATCTGAAACCTAATTAAACAAAGAAAAATATCAAATTTCTTGATCCGGTTTGAAACACTTCCACCAAATTTAAATTAAAAAGGCTTGCAAATTCAAACAATCAAAACTACTAAACCTTGTGGTGGATGAAGATGACAAGTGTGATGAATGTTTAGAGGAAAATGTTTGGATGAGAGATTTGGAGGAGGAATTTAGAGGGGAGGTGGGCACTGCTGTGGGAGTGAATGCTGCTAAGAGCGAACGTTAGTATGAAAGATGAGAAATTAAGTTAAAGTAAAAAATTAGGTTAGATTTTAATTTTTTAATATTATGTACTGGAGGGTATAGTTGTAAAAGCAATTGTAGTATGGGATGGCTGAAAAAGTGATGGAGGTGTAGGAAGAAGCCGTCTAAAATTTATAATCAAAAGTCTAAATGGGCCAACGATCAAATTTTCAATCTGCTTGAATCATAGATTTAATGTTTTCTTTTTCTCCACCTCCAAATTTTCTTTCTGGTAACTCCATATATTTCTAAGAAAAGTTTAATTTATTTTTTTAAATTATAAAATTAAAAAATTATTTTATACAAAATCTAAAATACATTATAATTTTACAATTTAGACTATAAAATTATATTTTAAATTATAAAATTTAAAATTGTTTAAATTATACAATTAGAAAATGAAAAAAACAAACTCTAGTCGATTGGTACTTTTAGAATTTAAAGAATTATGAAGATACATGAAGAAAATGCCCGTAAAATTTAGTCTAAACATTAATAAATTCGTAAAACTTGAAAATTTAATTTTAGTTCACGGTGGATTAATTAAAAATGTTCTATTGAAAAACATTTAAAAAACAAAAAATCTTAATATAGTATTATATAAAAAAATAACTAATTTATTTGTCTGTTTAGATCTAAACTTATATTATTAAAACTTAGATTTAAATATTATATATTAAATATTTGATTCCTTTTATGTGTATTTGAATGTCAATCTTGTAAAAAAAGATGTATTATTTTCAATTCTTAAAATTAGTAAGTTATGATATTATAGTTTAATATTATTTTATATATATATTACTATTATTGTATCAATATCTGTTTATTTATAATTTTATTTATATATTTCGAATTAATATCATGTTTCATTCAATTATTAATTCCATTTTTAAAAACATTGATTAAAATATTTTTGTTTTTTGTTTTTACTCAACCTATAATTTTATTACTATGAGTTGAACTCTCATGTAGAAAAAAAAGAAGAAGAAGGATAATATATAATCAGAAAAAATTTACAAAATTATTATTAAAATTTAAAATTTAAAATCATGTCTAAATCTCTTATAGAAGTTTTTTTTTTTTTTTGAAATTAATGTGTTTCTTATATATATATATATATATATATATATATATATATATATATATATATATATATATATATAAACTTATGTGTTTCTTATACAAACAAAGATGATGAAGTTTAATAAATAAAACTAAATAATTAAGATTTTAATATATATATATATATATACATATATATTAAATACTTTGCTTAATTTTAATTTATATATTCTTTCTAAAACTATTCATACTAAACATAAAAATCGCATCTTATATTTTTTTTAAGAAAGTATTAAATTTATATGATATTAAGAAAAACTCAAATTTATTGTCAAAATATATTTCAAGATCTAATTCAATTTTTTTTCTAATAATATATTTATTTGGAGATTTTAAATAATTTTTTTATAAATCACACAATTTCTTTACAATTATTTAATGGAAGAGTATTTAAAATATATTGTTTTTCCATTGCAAATTAGAAAACCTCATTTTCATACCAGAGATCTCAATTCTTTCTCTATTATAATATGTTATAGATGATAATAAATCCTATAGACAGCATCCCTGACAAATATACCACTAAAATTGTTCTAATACCAACCTCCTTTCCTAACAAAAAGTAAAAAAATAGAGGGTAATGTCCAAATCCTTCACATCCAAAATAACAAACCATAAAAAATATTTGCAAATATTCATTTATGTAACCTTTCCTTTCATTGCACCTCCATATTGAGTGGAAAAGTCCATTTTAAAATTTTTTAAATAATTTTAAACGAAACACAATTTAATTTTTTAAAATAATCTCAGTTGCATTTTATATTTTTATATTGTTTTTACGTATTTTTTTTTCATTTATTACATTTTCATTATTCTTTCGTGCAGTGTTTGAGAGAGTACTTTCATTATTTAAGAGTATGTGAGAGAGTTAACGAGAAGATTCTTTATAAAATTTTTTATTTTTTTAGTTTTGTACTTTATTTTCGCATCTTATTAATTTTTTTTATGGATTTTATGATTTTCCAAAAAAATAAAAAAGTAAATGAAAACTTATTTATAATGATTAAAAATATTACAAAACTTATCTCAACTACTAACCAATATTCATCATTAATCATCCTAAACAACTACCATTAGTTAAAAATAAAGAAGAAAACATCATATTCCCTATCATACTTAAAAAGACATTATTGAAATTAAAATAAATATATGAAAATACAAGAAAAGGTATGGAAGTGGAGAGGATATATAATTGTTGTTTGGTAATGCACTTTCAGTAGTGATAGTAAGACAATAATTATGTGATATTATATTACCTTTCTTTCTAAGAAAAGTTAAGAAAGGTGAATTGAGTTTGATGATTGTATAGAAATCACTAATCTTACAATACTTTATGAATCAGATTCTTTTTACTACAATGTACATGAAAGGATGATGAAGCACATTTACTGATATGTTGACTATTCACAATCGACTTAACTATAAAAGTCAAAGAATATTGAAGTAAGACAGTTTTTTTTTCTTCTCTGGTAGGTTTGGTTTCACTTTCATAATTCTATATCACAATCTATTTTGCTTGTTCCTTATCATACATCTTATGCTGAAACAAAATTGTCGATAGATAAAATATTTACTTGAATCTTGCAATTTAACTCACTCGTTTAGTGACGTATATGATATATTTTTTTTCTACATACTATTTTGGTACGGGTTTTTAAATATTTGGTTACTAACATGTATCTATACCATTAATTTGAGGTAATTTTACATTCTCAATGTAGTATAAATATTATTGGTAAATTATCCGTGAGTTTTGTTTGTTTAGTTTAAATGTTGTTGAGTTTTAGTGTGTCATTTTCCTTTGAACTTGGAACTGAGGTGGTCATAGCATAATCATTTGAACTTGGATTTGACCTGGTCATAACCCACCCAATGATTGAGTTAAAATTAAGCTTATAAATAATAATGTCATGAAGGAATTTGATGAATAGTTTGAAGTGTGGAAGAAATGGTTGAGGTGGAAAGGAGTGTGAGTGTGAGTGTTATGTAGGAATGGAAAATGGATTAATTTAAGTGAAAAGATGAGAAAGAAGAAGAAAAAGGAATGAAATAAATGTGGTGGTAAAGTAAAAAATTAGTGTGGGTGGAATCTTGATTAGTGGTACAGTAGTGCAGTGCAGAGCAGCATTTGGTAGTTGACACTTGACAGAATTATTATGATGCCAAAATTGTGGAAGTGGAATTCCGAACGCAAACAAACGGGGATGTCTGTCTTCACGTGCCACGTCACGTTCCAGGAACTGATTCAGTCTCTTTTTTGTCTCTCACCTTCTTTCCATTTTTATCACACATTTCAATTTCACGACCCAAAAGAAAAACCAGTAATTGGAGAAAGCGATTCGCCACTGGGCCCCACCCAATAGTTCTATTTGGGCCTTTCCCCCCTCCCATTGGCCCTTCCCCCTGCTGTATCCCTGTGCCACTTTAGCATTTTCTACAGTGCGCACCGTTCCTTATCCTTCACCATCCTATTCCCATTCCCATTGCTATTCCTCTTTCTCTGCCACTCACCAACTTAACTCAACTCATCACCCGCAATCCCCACGCTTATCATAAATTAACAAACAAACAACCCTTTTTCTCCGATCTCACATAACGCGATTCTCCTTCTTTATGGATTTCCGTCGTCCACAGCTTTTCTGATTCTCGACTTCCCAAACGCCTCGCGGATCTGTAATCGGAATACTGGATCCTTCCTTTCAATGGCTGGGAGTAACGAACTCAACCCCAACGATTCTAAGGTACGCGCTCTCTCTAACTTATATTTTTGGATTCAATATTTTTCTCATACAACAACTTCCAATTCTTCAACCGTACCATCTTTGCTCATGCTAATCTTTCTTCTTTCGCCTCTGATTAATTCTCTATTTTTTTTTCTTCTTTTGTTCTGTTTTTGTTATTCTCTATGCTATGTACACTGTGCCTTTTATTTTTCTATATTCCTTTAGTTGTACAGTTTTAATAAAATGATAATCACTCTAGTATCTGTGATTCTTTGTCATCCTTTTGGGTTTTGAGTTTGAACATGTTTTTTGGTTTCGTGGAAGAGTAGGTTGTGCTTTGTTCTGTTTGTGTAATAGTTTCCGGTTTTGGTTGGATCAGTTCCTTGTTCCACCTAACGCGGTTTCACTGTTTAGGGTTTGTCATTCAATGTGCTGATTTGGGAAGTTAGATTCATCAGTTTTCCCAAAATTATGGGGTTTATTGAGTTTATTATCCGTTTCTAATTATCCTCAGTTTGATATTTTTTTTTTCTCTTCTTATTATCCTCTTTTTTTTTTTTTTCTTTTTTTTAAAAAATGAATATGAAACTGGTGTAGATGGTGGTTCCGCTGAATATGTGGGTTCTGATCTCAAATTTCAAGTTGGCGTACAACCTTCTTCGTCGTCCGGATGGTACTTTCAACCGGGATTTAGCAGAGTTTCTTGATCGGAAAGTTCCAGCAAATGCGAACCCCGTGGATGGAGTGTTCTCTTTTGATGTCATTGTTGACCGTGAAACCAATCTCCTGACGCGAATCTATCGTCCTGCCGAGGGAGAGCGTCCTGTGAACATTCTTGAGCTTGAGAAACCTGTGAGCTCTGAGGTTGTTCCTGTCATCATATTCTTCCATGGTGGAAGTTTTGCTCATTCTTCAGCCAATAGTGCCATATATGATACGCTGTGTCGTCGCCTGGTAGGTATCTGTAAGGCCGTTGTGGTGTCTGTGAACTATAGGCGTGCACCTGAGAACAGGTATCCCTGTGCATACGATGATGGGTGGACAGCTCTTAAGTGGGTTAGCTCTAGATCTTGGCTTCAGAGTAGGAAGGATAAGAAAGTTCATATCTACATGGCTGGGGATAGCTCGGGTGGGAACATTGTGCACCATGTTGCCCTCAAAGCTGTGGAGTCCGGAATTGAAGTGTTTGGGAATATACTGCTCAACCCATTGTTTGGTGGGCAGGAAAGAACCGAGTCTGAGAAGCGTTTAGATGGGAGGTATTTTGTAAGAGTGAAGGATCGAGACTGGTATTGGAGGGCTTTTCTTCCTGAAGGGGAAGATAGAGACCATCCTGCATGTAACCCGTTTGGGCCAAAGGGCGAAAGCCTTGAAGGGACTATCTTTCCCAAGAGCCTTGTAGTGGTTGCTGGTTTAGACCTTGTTCAGGACTGGCAGCTGGGTTATGCCAGGGGGCTTGAGAAGGCTGGCCAAGAAGTGAAATTGCTATTCCTGGAGCAAGCAACCATTGGGTTTTACTTGCTGCCAAATAATGAGCACTTCTCTCCCGTCATGGACGAGATAAAATATTTTGTCAGCCCTGACTGTTGATAGGCTTAACTTTTGCTATAATACACTAGTGGACGTTAGAAGATTGTGTAGAAAATAGGTATGCTACTAAACTTTTTTTTTTTTTTACCTTTTGGGTTCTTTACTGTAGGACTTTGCTCCCGTGATTAGGTACTTGTATGCTACTAAATGTGTCTGTGAGATGGGTGTAATCAGCATATAGCTGTGATGTTTTTCCGAAGCACATAATCAGGAAATTGGGTGCTGCGGATAGGTGAAAGGCTTTTAGGACAAGGGGAGCTCTGGCCATGTTTATGGGAACCACTAAAGTTGTGATTACCCACTCTGACTTCCAGCCAAAAAGGAGAGGAAGGCGTGTTATTCTATTTCTGGGCGTGACCTTGATGCCAATCGGTGGGGCTTGTCGTTGTCTGGCAAGTGTTATATATAACTAATTTTGGAACTCGGATAGGAAAATATGAATGATATGTTGGTGCTGTTAGGTTATTTTCATCTATGCTATCTTCATATGAGTGTTTGTTTTAAGACTGTTCACTTTTTCTCTATATAGCTAATTTTACATTTCTATGTCTTTGGGTTGTCCTTGTTTGACCATGGACACTCCTTGCAAATGTAAATGGATGTCTTTTCGACGCAATGTTAGGGCTTGTATTATGTTTGCTTCTGTATATATAGACATTTTTCAGTTTTTTCTTATGCATTATGAGTCAAAAATTCTGCTTCCATGTGCTTTTGTCTCTGAATTTTCCTTTATTAACCATCATAGACTAATGTCCGTTTCATATGGTTTCTGCAACTAATTTTCCTTTGACCAGGCAGAATAAATGGTGTCGTAGCATGTTAGGCCCAGATTAATGTTTTAAAAATGAAATTAAAGAATTATTTTTTAAAATAAACTGAATTTCCATGAGGAGTAATTTTGAAGTATTGAAGACAGAAGATATTATAATTGTCTCTTTTGGAAAGTTAAAGGCCCACAGAAACGTGTTACCACTCAAGTTTAGGTTCTCTTTTATTTTAGAGTACCCCACAGGCCCAGGTTTTCCTTTCGTGGCTTTATTATGTACCGAGCAGGCAGCATTAGAATATCGCCCAAGAGGCACTCGTGCAGTCAGGGATTCAATTGCTGGTCAAGTCCCAATAATTTTAATTTTCTAATTCTTTCGTCTTTCAAAGTATCTTCTTTTAATATCTACATAGAGACAAAATAAATAAAATGCTTATATATACTGAAGTAAATAATAAGATAATGTTTTCCAAAATGACTGAGTGCGAATTTTTGTTATTGCATGAACCGGATCCGTAACAAAATCTTGAATCCAAACAATAAATCTAAGTGGGAAAAAATTTGATAAAGGAGGAGAATTTGTTGGAAGAATTTGTGTGTGTGTATATATGATTTGTAAGATAATATTTGGATACAAATATTCTATTTGATATATTAATGCTATTTGATATATTAAATTTAGTATTATATAAGTAATCACATAAATAATTTGATTATTTTGAATTATTAAAAATATTATATGGTATTATAATATATATTATTCAAATTACACTGTATAATATATAGCGATATATAAGAAGATACCGTTTTTTTGTGGGTAATTTTGTTAAAGATATTTTTATCCTTAATTATATTATGACTGTATAAGTCTACTAGTTAAATAACTAATTGTAATACTCTTTATTTTAAAATTTAATAATTATTTTTTTAATCAGATTTAATTTTATAGTAGTTTTTATGTTTAAGAGAAAATACAAAGTAACAAGACATTATTTTCTCTATTTTATGTTTCTCTCATATTTTACGCTCAAATATCTTTCTCCATCTTTTATTTCTTGTCTTTTTTTGTTCAAACATTTTGTTCTCTTCTCATGGATTTTTTTCTCCTATTTTAACTCAGCAAAATTTTAAGACTTACAGGCAAATTTTGACTGTGTATACATCATATCTTTTACTTGAAAGTATATTCAAAAGACACAATTGAGTTTTTGTTTTCGACACCAGCTTCTGTAAATTATATTTATTTGTAATTTGCATACTTCTGTTTAGAAATTATTGGTAGATGATTGACGAGTGATTTTAGAACAGGACAAACTATATAAAATTAATAATTATCAATATTATTTGCTCTGTTAATTTACTATTTAATTTTGTTATTGAAAATATTTTTTTCAAAATTATTTTATTTATTCATCATTGTTGTAATTTTTTTATGTTTATTAAAACTTTTAAATGAAAATTCATAACTTTTCCACCACAATTTAAATAAATAGCATTAATATATTATAATATATAAAATTTAACGTAATAGGAATATGTACACATGTCAACATGTGTTTATGATAATAAAAAATAATACTGTTTACAAATTTAAATTCAACTAAGTAGTAGTTTATTAATATTTTTAGTCTATGTACTATATTAGCAAGTTTATATAAATAGTTATCTGATAAATTTGTTATGTTTGATTTAAATTGAATTATATTTCGGTATTTGTTATAAGTACCAAGTATAAGATACTGCATTTAAAAAGCACAGCTTAATATAGATTAAATTAAAAGTTATTTTAAATTTCAAAGTCTTAGTTCAAATAGAGTAATTAATTTTTTCTATGCAAAATTAACTTTTTTAAATTAAAATTTTAATGAAAAATTTATGAAAAAAAATATTTAATAATTTAGTTCTGTGAACTTTAAACTAACTGTTGTGAAACTCATTTGTAAGATAAAAATATGAACTTATCTCTATGAGATGTTCAAAGAATAGCAAACTGATAGATAGAAGATAAAGAAACGAAGAAAGAAAAAAAAAAGGATGGGGAAGAGAATTACAAATCAGCATTGCGAGGAGGAGAGGGAGAGAGAATAGAAAAATTATTAGAAAGATAGAAAAGGTGAGAAAAAAAAAACAAGAAAAATTTTAAGCAATTGTATTTTTGTAAATTTTTACATTTTTAAGTAATAAAATGATTTCATAATTTAAAATTTTAATTTTTAAAAAAAATTCTACTTAAATAAAACATGTCATTATGAAGTATTTTAAATTAAAAAATAAATTATCCTCTTAAAATTTATTATAAAAAAAGCAAAATTCATAATTTTTAATACACTTAATTAATAATAAAAATACATTTAATTACTCGCTTAACTTTTATAATTATAATTATTTTCCTTTCGTCTTTCTATATCAATTTTCTTTTAAATTATAATATTGGTACCAATTACCGTATTAAAATTTAAACCATGAATAACTTTTTTAAAAATAACAATGGTTACTATTTGTACGAATCAATCTTGTTCTTTATTACATGAATTTAACGCAAAGATATTATGCCTAGAATTAAAAGAGAAAAAAAATTATATGCATAAAAAATTGTCCATAAAGTAACCAAACTATTGCGAAAATTTAAAAATATAAAAACTTAAAGAAATAAAATTATGTGAGTGGCAGATAAAATAAGTAATTAAACCTTTATTTTTTTTTTGGAATATCTATTAAGTATAAAAAGATAGATATTAAAATTGGACCTTGTTTTAGGTTGAGTCTATGAAGCACGCATTTTTTGAAATGTGAGAATAAGAACCCGTTCTAATGATCTTGCACAACCGATCATGATAATCAAATTTATATTTTTGTAAACAAATTTTAAATGATAAATTGTTTTGATACAAATGAAGTAAGTACTCAATATTTCCACATTATCCAACTGAATATTCATTTATTCCTAATCCAAGATATTTTAATTTTAGAGATTTTAAAAGTTTTTTTATTAGTCTTAGATTTAATCCTTTATTTAAACTTGTTATTTATTTTTAATTGTTTTTCGCAAAAGAGAAACACTAAGGTATAAGTTAGAAAATGGAGTACCAAAGGTGCTAAAGCATTTCATATTATAAGTCCAGAAATTAAAATTCTGCTAAAGCATTTCATATTATAAAGACGTAAATCTTGATCATATTACAAAAGTAAGATATTGAAAACAAGTTATTCATCTAAGAAAAAAGGATGAAGAAGATTCAGCGTCCTCTAGCAACATAAGCAGCTAAGGCAGCAGCGAAAATTGTAGTTGCAGAGGATATCACAGTCCACATGTTCTTACTTTTGTGTGCACCCGCCACAGACTTGTTCAACCAAACCACTTTCTGCTTCATTTCATCCAACATCTCCTCTTTGCTTTCAAATGCCTTCTTTATTCTTTCCACTTCTCCAACAGCTATTTCTTCCATTTCTTCAACATTGTTCTCATACCACACCACTTCCTCTTCTCTAACCTCCTGTTCGGACACCAGTGTAGCAGTTTTCTTCAACAGTGACAGGGCCTTGTTCCAATTATTGCACCAAACTTTAACCTTAGCACTCAAATCCTCAACCTCCTTTTTTGCCTCCAAAAGCTTACTCTGCAATTCATCATTTTCCTTTCTCAAATCAGTCACATTGCCCTCCAGCTTCCTTTCATTCTCAACCATCTTATCTCTATCACTTCTCACTTGTCCCAAATCAGCATCTCTCTTCACACCCATCTCCTGCAATTCTGCAATAAGCAACTCTAACTTCCCCACTTTATTCTTCTCCTCATCAAACACTTTCTTCAGGTTTTCCTTCTCAATCCTCCCTTCTTCCACAGCACTCCTATAACTCTTAACTTGTGAAAGCAACTGCTTATTTTCCTCTTCAAACGCCATGCAAGACTCTTTCAATTCATTGATTTTTTCTCTCAACTCCACAATTTCACTTTCAAGATCAGCCTTCGCCTTCTCTATTTCACCTTTAAGTCTAGCAGCTTCATCAACCTCATGCTGCTTATCCTCCAACACCTTCAAAGTCACATTCAAATTCTTACGAACACCATCATTATCCTCTGTTAACCTCTCAACAATCTTTTCAATGTCTTTCTTCTCCTCGAGCAAGGAACTGATCTTCCTCGCCATCTCATCCACCCTCTGCGTCGCAAGACCAAGTTTATCGTCCACATTGACAAACTCAACACGCATGCACTCCTCTTGAACCTTCCAAGACTCGTTGACTCGTGTCAGCTCCTCTTCAAGAGCACCAATTTTCTGCTCATGATTTTTGCATAGCTTCACAAACTCATCCTTCTCCCTTGACACCACTTCAATATCCTTCTTCAACGTTTCAATAGCCGCAAGTGACAATTGAGAACTCTTCAGCGCTGACTCTCGCTCCGTTTTCAACTCCGCAGCACTCTTCAGCGCTGAATCTCGCTCCGTTTTCAACTCCGCAGAACTCTTCAGTGCTGAATCTCGCTCCGTTTTCAACTCCGCAGAACTCTTCAGCGCTGTATCACGCTCCGTTTTCAACGTTTCAATAGCCGCAAGTGATAATTGATAACTCTTCAGCGCTGAATCTCGCTCCGTTTTCAAATCCGCAGAACTCCTCAGCGCTGAATCTCGCTCCGTTTTCAACTGCGCAGAACTCTTCAGCGCTGAATCTCGCTCTGTTTTCAACTCCGCAGAACTCTTCAGCGCTGTATCTCGCTCCGTTTTCAACTCCGCAATGTCTCTCTCTTTCTGCAACAACAGCCTTTCACCTTCCAACCTAATCTTCTCGGCTTCTCCTCGAAGCTTCCCCTCTCTGTCTACACTCTCCTTCAACCGTTTCGTCTCGTAAACGAGTCCGTCTCTCTCTTTCGCGAGAGCACTGGTCTCGTTCCGGAGACGCGCAGCGAGGCCTTTGAGTTCACGATTGAGACCTTCAACCTCGCCGTCCTTCTCTCGAAGGAGTGTGTCGAAGCAGATGTTCATCTCCTTGACCTGGTTGTGGACGAAAGCCGAAGTGACGGCGTTTTCTATGTGAAAGGCAGCGAGGTTGTCGTGATAGGTGACGGCGGAGCGGTGGAGGTCGGACTGTAGAGAGTCAATCTGGTGGCGGCACTGAGCGGTCTCCTTGAGAAGGACGCCATTGAGGTTTTTGAGGTTCTGAATCTTGTGCAGAGAGGAATCATCAGTTAGGGTAGCCATTGGCATGGTTTGTGTTTCGATTTGGGATTGTTTGGGCTCTTGAGAATGAGATGAAGACATTTTCTTTTTGGCCATATTGAAATGAAGCAGAGGGGTTATCTAGGGTTTTCTTTTGTTATCTTGTTACGGCAGAGTATGTGGAAGAAAAGGTGTGGTGCTAGAAGGATATATATATATATATAGTGTGGTTTCAAACAATACCACAGAACTGAGGTAGAGGATAGATAGATTATGTCTGTTACCTTTTCGAATTCAAATTTTGGGCCCAACCCTTCTCTCTTTATTTTTTCAAACTCCAACGCTTCTAACCATTCGCTTCCCCACACTTTTCTTTTTTTCAAAAATTCAATATACAAAAAATTAAAATAAAATCTTTTTTATTCAAAATAAATACTATTGTCATTACTTTTTACTTTTATTATCATTTTTTTTCGTGAATTTAGTTTACTGATGTTTCAAATATTAGATAAAAATTTATTGTATTTATTAATTTGTATAAAAGATCCTTAATTATCATATCGAAAGGTCTTCGCTCATTCTATTTTTTACAAATAATTATTACTCTTTCCGTGCTTTAATAAAATATTTATAATTTTTTTAATATTACAATATATGTAAACTTATTAAAATTAAGTGAATAGTAGATATATAAATAATAAAAGATTAATTAATACTATCTTAAATTTTAAAAATCACGGTTAAATATAAACAGAAAAAAATTTAAAAGTCCAACCGTTAGAAAGAGTAGTCTTAAAGCTTTTAAAATTTATTTAAAATCTCACTTATTCTAATAAATTTTTTTGAATACATTGAGAATTAAAAATAATTCTTTTATTCAGTTTATGGTAAAGAAATAAATTAAGTCTAAAAATGATCTTTCACATTGAACTAAATATTTTATTTAAATAACAATAAAAACACAATTCATTGATCTACTCGTTTATTACATTAAATAAATAGAAAATCATAGTAATATAAAAGTTAAAAGTATTGATATTTTATTATATATATATATATATATATTTACATAATCTTAAATTGGTCAATTTTTATATGAAAAAAAGAAAGACATGTTTTTTCTGTTTTGTGGATTTGTTTTTGCGATAAGCAATTAAAACTTTTTTCCACTTTCTTCTTCTCCAATTAAACACCTTTTTGGGGTTTTCATTCTTCACCATGCTTCGTCAAACATACTAATAAAACTCTTAACGTCGAAACAACTGTTTTAAACTCTCTACAATATCTTCAACAAGTCCATCTTTTCTCGTAACTCCCAATTTCAAATTATTTGTTGCACTCATCAAAAGGAGTATTTGCATATGCTTTCGATGGAATATGCTAACTTTTGAATTTTCACTGTTTAAAAAAAAATTCTAAATAAAATATTTCAGTAGTATTAAAGGAATTTTTCTTCTTCTAAATAATATAATATTAATGGAGATAGTAGATAAAAGAACTTATATATTGGTTACACTTTTAACACTATACTCTACTATAAACCGAATATCAGTTATTTTAAAATAACTTAAACATAATAATATATATAAATACAAATTTCTACAAGAATGAAATAAATTTCTTTATATATATATATATATATATATATTTACATCACCACACAAATAATACAAAGTACACTATTGAAATAATTTTTAAATATGAAAAAAATATATATAAAAGAAACATTTTGATTAACACTACAAAAAAACAAATTCATCCAACGCATGCTTAAAAAAAATCATATAGATCACACATGAATATATACATAAAGAGATATTCAACAAATGAAATAACAATTGACACCTTCCAGAAGATTCATATTAAATATGTTATATAAATTAACATTTGATCCAAATTAAGATTTAGATTAAGAAGTGAATCTAAGAGTGATGAATTAATATAAGTTTATTACAATCCAAATTACATATTTACACATGTCACGGTATGTAAAAACTCACTCATCAACTTCTTATCACATGATATATGTAACTTAGACTACCAGTGAAGTAAGGGTGTCTATGTTATAACACAAATGTTTTTACTCAATACACAACCCAAGCAATATTTCACATATCATTCCACATACTTGTGACTCTAAATCCATACAATTCTTATAATTTCCAATAATAATTTTCATACAAGATAACTCATTTAAATAAAAACATAAATTAATTAAATATATAATTTAATATTCTATTTACACTTATATTGAAAATTCACATTCAATCCATTAAATAGGAAAAAGGAGAAAAAGAAAAAAAAAAAAAAATAGCTTAAACATCTTGTTTGAACAAAAATATCATAAAATCAACTTCATGTAGTAAAAATAAACCTGTTTTTCAAAATTTTTACTAAAAATCAATTACAACTTTCAAAAAAATTCAAAATGATCAATACAACCATAATTTACTTAAACGTCATCTTTCACTTGTTTCAATTCAATCTTAATCATTTAAACTCAATATATGTTTTCATTCACATCAAGCTCATAAACTAGTATATGAAAAACTATAGAAAACTGACATTAGTCATCTAAACCATCTTCAAAACTCATTTTAAAAAAAATTATACTTTAAGATGCATAATCTAACCACTATATCAACATCTCATATTAGATTCAAAGCATTTTAAAACAATCATCTATCAATCAAAATCTCAAATGACATTCCCACTCAATTTCAAACATTAAATTTGTTTTCAAACAAAGCATAATCCTTGTATAGAAATCAAGATTTATGACCAATTCACATTCACATTCACATTCAGATCATCTATCATAAGATTCTATAAAAAAAAATATAAATATTTTTCCTTAGTTGTAATTTCTTGCTCTAAAGTAACTTCTAACTCAAGCAAAGAGAATTACTCAAAATCTAAAAACCTAGAACGAAAAATTGAATCATAACAAAGTTCTAGCATAAACTTAACTAAATTGAAGTTATCACTTTTCTCAACTAACTCCAATAAAATTAATAATAAATCCAAAAGAAAATTAAGAAAATAAAGAATCCTTATAGTAAACAATAACTTATTATGATTCTAAAAATAATTGGTTAAAAACAATCATTTGCTTTCCAATTATTATAAGGAGGTTTGATGAGATTATCAAATAAATGAGATTTAGAGGAATGAAATTAGAGAAAAGTTAGAGGAATCCTAGACCGAGAGAAACTAGAATTATTTTGAAGTGGAAAGTTGAAATGAGTTTTAGTGGGATTATTGGAGGTATATTTATACACTATATATATATATATATATTATATATATTTATATATATATAACTTATTTAAAATATCTCTAGAAAAATCACGTTAACTTATTTAATCTTTAAATTTGGGTTTTGTTAATTTAGTTTATTTCATAAAAGCATTTAATTTGATGAATTAGGCCTGATATATGACAAATGGGATATTGGATTTTAGGATACAGGTGCGTTTAGTATACCTAGAGCTTCAAACTAATTTTCGCTGCAAGATCTTTTCTATAACTTTTTTTTTTTTTAATGAAAAGTTTTGTAAGATCTATATTTTAATTAAATTTATATTTAATTGTTGGGAAAAAGAAATATTTATAAATTAGAAAAACATTTTTCTATTTGTATTACTAAGGATTTTAAACTTTATCTGATCTTAACATGCTTGAATGAGAATGTTTAATAAAATCCAAATTTTAAATATAATTCCTACAGTAAGAAATATCTAAAAAAAAAGAACAGTTGAGGTAATAAGAAATAATTCACATTTTTTCCATTGGTAGTTGAATATCAGGAAATTACCGACTAATACGAACATAAGCACGTGGATAAGCATCTGGATGTGGAACATACACTAGTGCAAAATGATGAAAGGAATACTCCTTTCTAAGTGCGGTTTCGCACTAAAATGCCTTTGTTAAAAACGCGGTGGCATTTTTGAAATTAGTTTGTTTTACAAATGCGGTTGTTAGTTAAAACCGCATTTGTAAATGAAAGTTTTTCATTTACAAATGCAGTCACGTGTATAACCGCATTTGTAAATGAAAGACATTTCATTTACAAATGCGGTCATGTTTCATTTACAAATGCGGTCATACACATGACCGCATTTGTAAATGAAAAACTTTCATTTACAAATGCGGTTATACATGTGACCGCATTTGTAAATGAAAAACTTTCATTTACAAATGCGGTTTTAACTAATAACCGCATTTGTAAAATGTTTTTAACCTAAAATTTGAAGCGCGCCACTGCACTTTCACTCTTTCTACTCTGCTCTTCCTTGTCGCTGTTGCTGCGCTGTGTTCCTTGCTTCTGTGCATCTTCATTGTTATTGCTTCCATTGTGAGTTTCGTATACCATTTCATTCTCTTCAGTTCGCTTTAGGAATGCTGTTCTTATATATGGTTTTTTCCTTGCGCAGTGCTTGAAGTTACTGTTGCATTGCTCCGCCGCTGTCGCGCCAGTCTTCTGCTTCCACCTCTGGTTTTCTATCAGTTGAATCATCATTTTCGCACACAAGGTTAGTTGATTTTTAGATTTTTTGAATTTTTGACTTTATTTATTATAATTTGTATATTATTTAATATAAATTTATATTATATAATTTTTAATTTTTAAAATTTATATTATTTAGTTAGTAGTTTTTATGTTAGTTTTGTTAATTTTTTTTTGCTGTACTTTGAATATTTTTTTTTATGTATTATAATTTGTATATTATTTAATATAAATTTGTATTAATTTATATAATTTGTATTATATAATTTCTATTTTCTAAAATTTAAATTATTTAGTAATTATTTGTTAGTTTATAGTAGAATTTATGTTATGTTAGTTGTTACATTAGAATAGAATATCGTGTTTGTATTTGGACCTCCGACAATAATACGTACTGGTATTGAGTCCGGGGGTGTTCGACCCTCGGCAAATGCATGAGATAGAACACTTATTAGAAAATCCTAGGTATCTATATTGCAGAATGTATAATGGATCGAAGTTGGATTCATTGTGCTCGTATAAGTGATGAGTACGAAAGAGGAGTAGAAGAATTTATACAATTTGCGCAGCGTAACGCGATTTATAGTGGTCGTGATGAAGGAAAGATTAGGTGTCCGTGCGTTAACTGTTTGAATGGAAGGATACTGGATGTGAATATCATGAGGGAACACCTGCTATGTGATGGGTTTCTTCGATCTTATACAACTTGGACATGGCATGGTGAATTATTAAATTTACCACGTGTTTCCGTAACTGAAGAATATGTGGGATCCACCACGGATGAAGCAGAACACGATGATGTAGTTGATGATCGATTGGAGGACATGATTCGTGATGTGGGAGCTGAGTCTTTTGCAAAAGCGCATGGATATGGAAGTATGTCAAGCGATGCAGAGACTCCATTGTATCCTGGATCAACTAATAACTTCACACGGTTGTCGGCGGTGTTAAGATTGATGAATTTGAAGGCACTAAATGGATGGACCGATAAAAGTTTCACGGAATTGCTCCAGCTGTTGAAGGATATGCTTCCAGAGGGAAATACTCTACCTAATCGTAATTACGAGGCCAAAAAGATTCTTTGTCCAATGGGTATGGAGTATAAAAAGATACATGCATGTCCTAATGATTGTATATTATACCGGAAAGATTTTGAATTGTTGAAAAGTTGTCCGAGGTGTGGGTTATCACGTTATAAATTGAAACAAACAGATGATGATACTATTGAAGAGATGGAAAAGCATGGACCCCCAATGAAGGTTATGTGGTATCTTCCCATCATTCCAAGGATGAAACGTTTGTTTGCAAACCCAGACGATGCTAAGAATCTTAGATGGCATGCAGATGAGAGGAAATGTGATGGCATGTACCGACATCCAGCTGATTCTGTTCAGTGGAAGAAATTTGATGATGAGTTTCCAGAGTTTGGTAAAGAATCAAGAAATATCCAACTTGGTCTAGCTACAGATGGAATGAATCCGTTTGGTAATATGAGTACAAATCACAGTTCATGGCCTGTTTTACTAGTTATTTACAACTTACCTCCTGGATTGTGCATGAAGCGAAAGTACATGATGTTGTCTATGATGATATCTGGTCCGAAACAGCCAGGGAATGACATAGATGTTTATCTAAGTCCCTTAATCGAAGATTTGAAGTTAATGTGGGATGAGGGTGTTCAAGTATTTGACGGATTTGCTAATGAAACTTTCAAGCTTCATGCCATGTTATTTTGCACCATCAATGACTTTCCGGCATATGGTAACTTATCAGGTTATAGTGTTAAGGGTCATAAAGCATGTCCAATATGTGAAGAAGACACTGCTTCTCAACAATTGAAACATGGAAGGAAGACAATATATCTTCGCCATCGGAGGTTTCTTAGAAGTCATCATCCTTACCGGAGGTTGAAAAAAGCCTTTAATGGACACCAAGAGACTAGTGGTCCACCAACTCCACTAACTGCTGCTGAGGTTTACGAAAAGGTAAATAACATAGACCACACCTTCGGTAAGTCAAAAAAAAAGTCAGTTGTGACTAACATTTGGAAGAAAAAATCAATCTTCTTTGATCTTCCGTACTGGTCGAGGTTAGAAATCAGACATTGTATAGATGTAATGCATGTTGAGAAGAATGTGTGTGATAGCTTAATTGGTACACTTCTTAACATTAACGGGAAGACAAAGGATGGTCTAAATGCTCGTTTAGATTTGGTTGAGATGAACATACGAGGGGAGTTGGCATCGATAGAAATGGGTAAGCGTACATATTTGCCCCCAGCCTGTTATACCATGTCAAAAAATGAAAAAGTAAGTTTCTGTCAATGTCTAAAGGGTGTAAAAGTGCCACAAGGACATTCCTCAAATGTGAAGAGCCTAGTGTCAATGCAAGATTTGAAGCTAATTGGGTTGAAGTCTCATGATTGCCACATCTTGATGCAACAGCTTCTGCCTGTAGCTATTCGTGGGATCTTACCAAAAAATGTTAGATATACCATAACCCGTTTGTGCTCATTCTTCTCTTCCATCTGTTGTAAAGTCATTGATCCATTAAAACTAGATGAACTTCAAGATGAAATTATTGTTATCTTATGTGAATTGGAGATGTTTTTCCTCCATCTTTTTTTGACATCATGGTTCATCTACTTGTGCATCTGGTTAGAGAGGTTAGATTGTGTGGACCAGTGTACTTAAGATGGATGTATCCTGTTGAGCGGTATATGAAAATTTTGAAAGGTTATGTGAAAAATCATTATCGTCCAGAAGCTTCAATGATTGAAAGGTACATAGCTGAAGAAAGTATTGAATTTTGTTCAGATTACATGTCAAAAGCAAATCCAATAGGTCTTCCAGCTAATTCATGGCACCATAGGCGTTCTACAAGTAAATGTTTACGCGGTGTGAATATTGTAAGCAAGTCTCGGTTAGAAGTCTTGCAAGCACATTTGTATATTGAATAATACAGATGAAGTTATACCTTACATAGAAGCTCATAAAGCCATTGTGAAGGCAAATAATCCAAGACAAGCAGACAAATGGGTCTTGATGGAACATAATAGAACATTCATGCCTTGGTTTAAAGAGGAGGTGTTAAAGGATTCAACGGCATCGGAGACCTTGACCTGGTTGGCTGCTGGATTGAAGTTTGATGTCATTTCTTGTAAAGCGTACGAAGTGAATAATTGTATATTTTACACTAAGTCTATGGATGAAAAGAGTACAGTTCAAAATTCTGGTGTTACTCTTGAAGCCGAGTCAATGCAGTTTTCCACCTCGAAAGATACAAATCTGTAATTGGATCAATGGCATATTATGGATTTATAGAAGAGATATGGGAGCTTGACTATACTAAGTTTTCAGTTCCAGTTTTCAAGTGTATATGGGTTGACAATAAAAGTGGGGTTAAAATTGATGAATCAGGATACACACTAGTGGACTTTCGAAAGATAGGGTATCGAGATGAGCCATTTATAATGGTTCAACAAGCATCTCAAGTTTTCTACGTGAAAGATCCTACGTCAGAACATTGGTATGTTGTTTTACACGGGAAAAAACAAGGGGAGGCCATAGATGATATTGAAAATGGTGAACCCCATTCATTCACACCAATGATAACTAATAAAGATGACGATGTACTTGATCATGTACATGCAACCCGTAAAGACCACAGTGAAGGAATTTACATATGAACTTGTAACCCATTATGGTAATAAATTTAGAAATATTTTTTTATAATATGCATTTACTATATTATGTTTTTGTTTGATATGATTTTCTTTCCATGCAGAAGAACTAATGTTTGTTAAATAATTTTTTTAACAGAGATATGGGTGACGATCAAACAAATCCAATTAGACCCCGATCCGACGACGAGGCAACAGAGGACCTACTAGGATGAAGCGTCTGGCAAAGAAACGTGCCGCTGGTGAGAAGACAACTGTTGACATTGACGTCAACACTGGAATGGCATCAGGTCCTAATGCAGATGAGTTTAATAGCTATCTTGGAGTTCTTTCTCGTGAGAGAGTCTCCGTTTTGATTAATTCATGGGACGAGGTGTCAGAGGTCGACCGAAACATGCTGTGGGAGGATGTTTTGGTAAGCTTTACATAATTATGTTATCATATAAAGCTATTTAATATTCATTGACTAACTTTACTTTGGTGATGTTATTTTCCAGGCAAATTTTGAAATTCCTAATGTGGAACCGCTTCGATCAAGGATTCTATCCAATATCGGACTAAAGTTTCGCGCCTTTAAGTCAAGACTCACGACGAGATACATTTTTGGTGAGCTTAAGGATGAAAGTCCTTGTGAAAGATACAATTTTATTGATGAAGAGACATGGCTTGCTTTTAAAGAAAGCCGTCTAACTGAAGAATGGACTGTAAGTGAAGCTACTTAACTATTTTGACTTATATAACATTAATGAGTTAATATTATTGAATTCACTTTGTTTATTTCAATTATGACAGCATCGGCGGAAGAAAGCTCAAGAAATAGCTTTAAAGAATCTTACCCCGCACGTAATGTCTCGTGCGGGGTATCAAAAGCTTGAGCAAGCACTGATGGTTGAAAAGGAGCAATCCAGACAGGGGAGTGCATCTCAGGATGTGGAAACAGGGGTCACTTATCCTCCATCACCACCTACGCGCCATGACAAATGGAAGAGGGCCCGAATTAAGAAGTCGGGTGCACCAAGTTCAGAGCAATCAGGGCTTATCATTGAAAAAATTGTAAGTTATTTAAGCCTTTTTTCATCTATTATGATGCATTACTTATAATAAAACCTCATGATTTTTGTCTCTTGCAGGATGCCTTGGACTCCCAAGGTAATTTTCTTGCTGATGGTCGTCGCGATATCCTTGTTGAAGCAAGTGGACAACCTGAGCACTCTGGTCGTGTTCGTGCAGCTGGACAAGGAGTTGGGATTAGACTTTATTTTGGAGCTGCACCACGACACTCATCCTCCTCCTCCAAAGAGAGCAAAAGAGAAATGGAGCAAAGGCTACGTCAGGAACTAATGGATGAGATGAGAAGGGAGACGGAAAAGATGAGGCTAGAGTTGCGACAAGAGATATCGCAACAACTTTGTGCTGAGCAGCCGATTCAGACGCTTCTTAGTCCCGCTCCCAAGAGCACAAAGGGGAGTTGTGCAGCTCCTACAGCATCAGGGGATGATATCATTGGCCAGACGAGGCAATGTGAGCTACTGGTAGAAGGTGGCATCATTCCTCAGGTGGTGGCCATTGGAAAAGTCTATGAAGACGCCACCACCTTACATAACATTCCTCTCTCCCCTGATGCAGCAAAGGTCACGGTTGAAAGAGTACGAGTACCTGATGCTCGTCTTCCACTACCTTCAGAAGAGGTAACAACTGTGGCCGAAGCATTTCAGTCCTTTGTAGCCTGGCCCAGACACCTGATTCGATATATGCCACAACCACTGGTAATAATTTCATTTCATGTGCTAATTTATATTTATATATTACATGTAATTTATAACAAATCTTTTTTCTTTTTGTAGAAACCTCGTCGGAAACCAAGTCCGAAAAAGAAACAAGAGGTTCCGCTTGACGATCCTATAGCTTCCTTAGCTATAGTTGCTAGACAACTTGGACGAGATCCTCTGGAAGTTCCATGGGATGATACCTTTTTTGAAACAAACCCTGAGCTACCATTGTACATATACATGTCAGATCTGCTAGAATTTGTAGCTGGGGATCAGGAGCTGAATATAAATATCATTCAATTTTTTATGATGTAAGTATCGTTACCTACATTTCATTTTCATTTATGTTAAATTAGCATTCATTATGATTTAACTAATTACTTGTAGGTTTTTGAATGGTGTCTCTGTCACTGAGGGGAAGGAAAATGTGTATGGATTCTTAGATCCTGCATATACTAATCCCACTGGAGCAAAGACAAATGAGACCCAATCATACATCACTAACACCCTGGAAAAAGAGGGAAAAGAGGTTTATTTGTGCCCTTATATTAACGAGTAAGTTTAAATATATATATGTTAAAAGTTTATTATATTCATGTTTTATAAATTTACTCAACTATTTTCATGGATGATATAGGGGTCATTGCCAATTACTTGTCTTATCACTGAAGGATAGGACGGCTTTGTGGTTCTGTTCCCTACACAAGAAGATATCCACAAGTTTTAAGAATATCATTGATAAGTAAGTACACTATAAACTTAACTATGGTTGATACTATAAGTAATCCACTAACAAGGTTTTTTGTCTCAACCAGTTCATGGCGTGGATATAACATTCTAAAAGGGAGATCGAATTCAAATTTTCAAAATTTGAACTGGATAAGATTAAAGGTATGTAAGATTTTTCTTTTTTTTTTTCATTGTTTAATTATACTAACTTTTACAATTTATTGAATTATAGTGTAATAAACAACCAGGAAGCTATGAGTGTGGCTATTACGTCATGCAATGGATGAGTACCATTGTAAGACTAGGTCTTACAAGTAATTGGCAAGAGGTAAGATTTCTTAAATTATTTTTATAACTTCAAACTAATTTATCTATCTTAAAACTAATTTATGTGTCAACCATTTTGAAATGCAGTTCTTCACGGATGAGGAACCCATGAGTTCGGAAGCCATGACATATGTGAGACAATCTTGGTCCACATATTTTCTAAACTTTTATAACTCTACGATTTGATCAATAGTGTAAGAATAGATAGAGATTATTACTATTTTTGTATACATTTTGATCAATTACTATAAATTGACTTTGTTTCTCTGAATCTGTTTATTTGTCTGCCTGGCTGGGATGGGTATAATGAAACTGCATAAGATAATTCGTATGTGAAAACAACTAACCAAATAATTCTAAAAAAAAAACCTAATTTACAAATGCGGTTGTTTACCTTAACCGCATTTGTAAATCAAGGGAATGATTTACGAATGATTTACAAATGCGGTTGCTTACTACAACCGCATCGGTAAATGTGATTTACAGAGGCGGTTGTTTACTACAACCGCATTTGTAAATCATTCCCTTGATTTACAAATGCGGTTAAGGTAAACAACCGCATCTGTAAATCATTGCCTTGATTTACAAATGTGGTTAAGGTAAACAACCGCATTTGTAAATCATTGCCATTCATGAAACCTGGCACACCTCTAGAGCATTTACAGATGCGGTTACGGGAAATAACCGCATTTGTAAATAGTATTTACAGATGCGGTTGTTTAACCGTATTTGTAAATCTCTTATTTACAAATGCGTGTTGAGCAAATGCGGTTGTTTAGCCGCATTTGTAAAATGAAAATAACCGCATTTGTTTTACGTTTCTGCACCAGTGATATTTTCAGGACACTTTTCATAATGTTTATTGTACATAATCATAGATTAAATTTTTTTATTCTAATAAAATAGTTGTGTGATTTACTATTTCACCATTTATCTTTCATGAAATCCAATAAGTATATGTATAAATTATTTAAAAATTAGAAGACATGTTAAAAATATAACTGATAAAAGATTAATTAATGTGATATTAAACTTGGCGTTGGTAAGTAGAAACCTATAAAAGATGGAAACTAAAAGAATTGAAGTAACAATTTACAACTTAAATTTCCATTGAAAATAGATGCTAATAACGGTAAGAAATGGTTATGAAGACGTTTTGTTAAAATTATTACTCAATTGAATCAAAATAGGTTAAATTAGATTGAATTTGTGTTTTTTTATATACTAAATTTTAAAACTAAGAGAAACTAATCTAATTAATAATTAATTTATTTAGTTAAATAAATTGATATTTATGGATAATAATCTGGGTTGACTCGATTAATTTGACATATTTTGCATATAATTCACTAAAAATGAATTGAGATAGGTCAATTTGCATAAGAATTACGAGTTAGTTTTGTTGGTCTGTCTTGGATAATGATTGGCTTGCAGACTAGTTCGTATAAGCAAAATCTTTAAAAAACTGTTAAAGCAAAATGACAAACCCCAAGATTTTAATTTGTACTTCAAAATAACTAAGTGTAAAACATGATCATTCATATGTAGGGTGATATAAACAACAAATCTTGTAAGACGTAAGTTATTCGCCTAACAAACGATACAACACTAGATTTCGTACTTAAATTGAATATTTTTGTGCTTATGCTATGTGTGCATTTGTCAAAGAGATATGTTTGAAGTTAGATATTAAAGATCTCTCTCAAGATTAACTAAAGTTATTTTCTTCATCAAATTTCTAACATAAAGTCAACTCTGACTTAACTCTCTACCTTATATGAAAGACACATTAATCAATCATAAAATTGTGTATAAAACCACACTACATAGGAAGATTTTATCAAGAATGTTGAAGAAAAATGAGCAAAGATTGAAATAACATTAAATACAACAATTATGATAAACTTCGTCAAACGCAAAATGGACAATATATAAAAGCTAAAAATGCTGAAAGCTATAAACATTCCTCTGACGACTACTTTCTTCAACAAACCTTGAAAAATAAAATTTATTAAGAAAAAGGAAGATAGACAAAGGAAAAATATTAAATGTCAAATAGGATCTGAAAAGAAGAGCACTCCTATGCTAAGAGAAAAAAGGTTGCACCAAAGAAATATACTCACTAGATGATAGTGCATACCTCACAATTTTCTAGAAAGATTCTCAAGTTGAAAGAAGATTAATGTATTAATCTTAATAAACTTATGTGTGTTTCATTAACCTTTTATTTATTTTAAATTATATATTATTTTACTTTATTTGTTCTTGTATGTATATTATTTAATTTAATCTTCAATTATGATTCTCTTTATTTATTTATTTATTTTTGTCTCGAGTTACTCACTAATTATATTTATTTATCCTAATTATTTATTTTTACTTTTAGTTATACACTAATTTTATTTATTTATATTATTTAATTTATTTTACACATTGATCATATTTATTTATTTATATTATTTAATTTATCTTCAATTATACCATGATCATATTTATTTATTTATATTATTTAATTTATTTTACACATTAATCATATTTATTTATATTATTTAATTTATCTTCAATTATACCGTGATCATATTTATTTATTTATTTTTATTTTCAATTATGTATTAATTATATTTATTTACTTTATTTATCTTTAATTACTATTTTAGTTACGTAATAGTCTCGTTTATTTATTTTATTTATCTCACTATTATTAAGTATCTATTAAGTAATTAATATTATTGTTACTCAATTATTCTATTAAGTAAATACATATTTTTTAAATATTAAATTATTAAATAACATGATTTTTTTTAAAATATTATAAAAAAAGCATAACAAGTGTTTTAAAATTACAAATTTCAAACAACTTTTAAAAACTGCAATCCAATTGATATACCGAACAAAAGTAGATTTAGTTGAATTGTTTTTAATGAAAAAGATATAGAAACTAAATTTAATTCCACTCAATATTTTTTTATTAAATTTCATGAAGAGTTTATTTAACCTCACTCATCTTAATTAATACATATTAGTATCCATCATTTCTAATCTTTGTTCAGTTAATTTATCTATACCTATATATAAAGAAAATTCCCTATTTTAACTGTTCTAAATTGTTTTTCTATTTTATCCTTGCTTAATATTTTGTCTTATTAATTTATTTTGGTTATTTAGACATTTAGGATTACGCACTTTAACTGCTCTAAATTATTTTTCTATTTTATCCTTGCCTAATATTTTGTTTTATTAATTTATTTTGGTTATTTAGACATTTTATAATTTTAGAAGTTAATAAAACAGTTTTTTAATTTTAAAATTTTATTTTATTTGTTCTGACTTAACTAGCATATTGTTACGTTAATTTTTATTTAATTTATTTGTTATCATTTAACTGACAGGAGAGTGGAGAGATTGATACATTATTTTTCTATTTTAAATTATCTTCCTTTTAATTTATTTTTATTTAATTATCCTTCCTCACTTCTTCATTAACTTCAGGCACATATTCTCTTTTAACTTCTTATTTTAACGTTCTTGGGATAAATTATTTTTGAAGAATAAAAAAAATAAAAAATGTGAGATAAATTATTTTTAAAAAATAAAAAAAAATCCAAAAAAGATAAATAAAAAATGTGGATACACAGACACGTTAGTGCCTATGCTCCTACTAATATAAACATAAAGAGAATCATCCCTATTTGTACAAGTGATTCTCTTGAATCAATTATTTAAACTTTTTCATAATATATTATATCTAATGGATACAAATTATTTTTTAAGACTTTTGGCATTTTTAATTGATATTCTATAAATAATACTTATCATACCCGTATACTTAGCACCATTTAAAATATGTGATATTCTTAAATCACATCTGAATCCATTTCTTAACATCCTACAAAACTCTCAATCAACACTTCAATAAAAGAGGCTAGAGATTTTTTGGGAATCCCTCATTAATTTAGTGGGAGACCATGATCAATGAATATTGGTAACCGATTCATTTAATAAATTCAATGATGATTATTCCAAAAGTCTTGGAATTATAACTCTTTTGAAAATGTGATGAGCTTTAATTACCCACCGTCTCTTTATGTGATAAGCCTTCATCTCATTTTTTATATAAAAGGAACTTGTGAGGAAGAGAAGAGCAACATAGAGAGAAATGAGAGAATAGATATCCACCATAATGGTGATATTAGAAATCATAGTGAGATGCTAGAAAAACTTTGTATTCCATTCTTCTTGAGTAAGATTAGAGAGTAAACGAGAGAATAAATAACCACCATAATGGTGATATTAAAAATCTTAATGAGATGCTAGAAAAACTTTGTATTCCATCATTGAGTGAGATTGAGTATTATTCCCATAGAATGAGATAAACAAATATTATAATCTTACTTTCAGTGGAGACGTTTTCTGGACTAGGTCCTGTAGGTTTTTATTTCTCAAGTTGAGGAAGTTTTTCTAAGTTAAAATTTTCGGGGTTATTATTTTATTTTGTTCTATTTTCTATTACTTGCTTATTGCTTCCGCAAATACCCATTTTGTATCTATAACAAAGAGAGAGAATTAATTTTGATTTTTTCAACCGATACGTTCACTTTTAACCTTGTTGATAACAGGTGCATGTTATAGTGGTAATTAGAATAAGAATAAGTATGTGATTGCGTGTGGGATGTTGCACTCTCCTAGTTCTTTTACATGCATGCACACCTTTATTAAACATTGTAACTAGTTAATTAGTTTAAGGCATTATGATCGTACATTAAGAATAAAGCAGAAGGCAAAAACTCCTATAGCAAATGTGATATGAAGAAAAAAGTAAAATATAGAGGAAATGACTTTAAACGGAATCTACCTAGCTGGAAACTATTAGTCAAATAAGTTTGGCAAACATTATTAAAGTAGATAAAGAACTGAACTTCCATACCACCGTTTTGGATCTTTCCCATAACTTCTTAAAGAATTCACTCATGAGACAATTTTTAAATCTTTTAGATTCCTTATCAGAGCAGTACCAACTTCTGAACTATTATTATTTTTGTTCATCACAAGCTATTGTCATCATGCTGTGCAAATCTGACTAAATACATGGAATTGTTAGGTCATGGGCTAGTGCTATTGACCTTCAAATACCGAAGTTTGTGGATGTTAAATAAGTTGTTGTTAAGAAATAGCTGAACTAAAATCAATTCAAAAATACTTGTCTCCATCAAACATTCAATTATCCAAATGGATTCAGGTTAATTGTTGACAAGATAAAAACATATACATTTATTTGTCTCATCTCCTTTTAACATCACTTATTGTAGACACATCCTTTTAATCAATTATCCAAACTTCAAATAGACTTTTTCAGGAAAAAAAAGCTAATATATAGCCATTCATTTCCACTTAATGTCATTATTATGATTAATCATTACATTTTAAGTATTGTCCGTTTTGTAGTTTAGAACTCCGTCACAGTTTTATCCTTACAAGATATTTCCGAAAATAAAAATATATATATAAATTATCATTAATCTCGACTTTTTAATCATGTAAGACTATATTGAACATACAAACCAACAAAGACGAGTATATCATATCATGAGTTTGTCTATGTTGGAAAAAAAAACTATTAACAAATATCTATTTTTAAATGATTTTTATATAATCTAAAATTGTTTACAATGAAAGAAAAAATTATTTTAGTTGAAAGTGGTTTTTAACTTGTCTGAGATGTAATATACTTGAAGGCTTTTTTTTTTTTAAATCACACAAAAAAAACTCTTTATAATAAATCATATAAAAAAAAACATTTAGAATGTGATGTAACAACGACAAAAAAACAAATGAATGAATGCAACAATAAAAGAAGACTAAGATAAGATTCAATGTGCTAACTAATAAAAAGAATATAAACATAAATTAGATGGGAGGGAGACTAAGAAAAAATTCTATAAAATCCTATGAAATTTAGAGAATAATTTTGTTTTCACAAAAATCATAAACATATAAAAAATCCCTTTCTTCTAAGGCATGTTTTTTTTTATTTTTAAAAGAAACAATTTCAAATGACTTATAAAGAAAATGAAATTTTTTTTACAAATATTTAAGTACACTACAATAAGAAAATCATTAAATAAAAATTAATTTTAGAAACTAAAAATAATTAGTTGCTATATTGACAAAATTAGATATTATTTTAGAGACAAAAAAAATTATTGATATCTAAATTAGTTTCTATTATTGATAAATAATTTCTAAATTGATATTTAATTAGATATAAAAATTTTAGATTCTAAATAATTGGCACCTAAAACTTAGGTAGCTAATTAGATACTAATTTAGAAACTATTTACCAATAATAAAAACTAATTTAGACACCAATAATTTTTTTAATTTCTAAAATAATATCTAATTTAGTCACTATAAAAACTAATATTTTTTTTATAAAATTAATTTTTATTTAATGATCTTTTAAATAAGTTTACTTTTAAGATATTAAAAATTCATAATAAGTGATTATTTAATTAAAAAAATCACTTTTTCTTTCTGAAAAAAATTAAACAAAGACACTAGTAACAAGGCTGCTTCGGGGATTGCCTATACATAATTAGCACAAATTTAATAATACAATTAAAGCCAAATTTATTGATTACCATGAACTGCATGAACATGTTTAAAATTGTTTTAAATTTATCAATAATCTCGAAATTCGAATAAGATTACTTTTATGACATAAGATAAATGTGTGGTGTAAAAAAAGTTTGATATTTATTAATACAATATGGTCTTGAGTAACTATGGAGAAAAAAAAATATGAGCTACTCTGTCATTAGTTATTATTACAGCTATCTTAGCTTGGTTTTGGATCTTGTCTGCAAATGACGTGCTGACCAGGAGACATCTCACGTATCTGAAACAAGTTGACCTTCTAAAATACACCAATGCATTGAATCTACACTCCTAACTACAAATCTTCCTCACAACACATCAACACTAACCACCACCTTCCAATTTTTTTCTAAACACCAACCAAATTCTTATGTACTCACAACACTCACTCATATTTCAAAACACCTCAAAACTATTCAACCCTTTAGTATCATCATATTAAAAAAATATATGTAAGATCCATTTACGTGGTCGAAATGATTTTCGAGACCTAACAAACCTTATTTGGTACAATATAATTAATATAATCATAATTAAAAAAAATCACTTTAATATTAAGATTAATCCAATAACTCCTTTTAATCCAGATTTAATATTGATACTATAAATATATATTCCAGTTAAAACAAAATACTCATTGTACCATATTTACTATCATCACCTACCACATACAATAGTCTAACTTAGAAATCTGAGTATTTTTTTGTCAGTACCCAACCTCATGATCAAAGTCCTAATACTTCACTGACTTAGAGTATTCAGAAGGACGAGAAGCACACTTCCTCGTCCATACTAGAACAATATTATTAGTTAATTCTCAATCATTCTGAATGTTACTCTCACATTACTCTGGGATTTCCCCGTTCTGCTTCTAAATAGGCATTTTTCATTGCTGACAAATTTGACTGTCCAAAAACATGCTTGCTACATAGATTGTAAAAGCAGGTGCATGGCCAGTGCTAGTGCGCAAATCAAAGTAATTTTGCAATGTTTATTTATTTGTAGGAGATCTCGGACTGTACTACACCGACTAGAGACAAGTTAAATTATAATATATAGACCGAATGAAAACATAGTCTTACAAAATCAATTTTACGAGGTTAAGTAAATATAAACTTTGAATATTATTATTTGAAGGATTCACCGTATCAGAACTCATTTGCACCTGAATAAGTATGTGCATTATATGGACCAAGACCAGGCTTATAACGCTGACAAAAGTGATTAAGGTTAAGGTACCTTAATTTGAAGCATTCAAGTTTGTCACCTTAAGAAAATAATAGCATCTATTGTTTAGCAATTTCAACAAGCATAGTTAATTCAAGAGCAAGATGGTTATTCAATCACGCCCTATATTATAGATGACATTTCAAAAATCAAGATAATTACTATTTCAACAGCTAAGAGTTCCAGCGTCTATCTTTTTCTTTCTTTAAACCATAGAAGCATGTGCTATTCGCGTTGCTTTTGGACTAAATATAGGTCAACTCTTGCTCAAATGATAAACTTCAAGACCATGATCCACTTGACAAAATCATACACAAAGTGAAAAATACAACATAGAAGTGGGTCTGTTTCGTTTGCAGATCAGACATGATTTGTTCTGAGCGTTATTTCCAAATTCCAATTGCAGCATAACATCTCTGCCTCCTATCACACTACCTACAAAACTATCCACCAGCAGCCAAAATCTGTTGCTCCATCTACAATCACACAAGTCGAAAGATAAAACTATACATTTTAACTCTTCTCGGGATTTTATAGAAAGCACTAGACTACAACCTCATGCCCTTACCCTGAAGAGAGTTTCAAGCTTGCTTTTCACCAAGGAGTACTCATGTGTAACTTGTTGCAAGTTTTTAAGACACCTGAACACCAAGATTTTATTTCGCATTAGCATATGAAGATTTTTCTTTTACCACAGAAAGAAACATATCAAACCACATAAGTGAAGTGTATTTTGATATGGAATTGTGAAGAACCTTACCCTTCAACGTTTTGCTCCTCGCAAGAGTTTCGGAAGGAAATGCAGATTCTGTGAACTCGATGTGCTCCAATGCTGCATTTCCAATAACTTCATCAAATTTAAGATACTTTTATAAACACCAAGTAGTGAGGTACGACAAATGGAAGTGTATCATCCAGAATATAGGCTCTAACAAAGATGAAGGCCATGCCACTATGCTACATGTTCTTGGCAAAAATAATACAATTGGGACTAAGAATGTGGTATTTCTAGTGACAGCAGGTGGATACAATACAACTTCCACCAACTTAAGAAATCAATGCCAACTTTACCAACATAGTTTGTTTAGAGAAAAAGTTCTCTGTGAACAAAATTACCTGGAGCTGCTACCCTTCAACTGGTGAACATGAGCATCCAACTTTTTAAAATCAGTGCTAGGCTGGCCTCTGTTTGAGACGAATGAATCAACATTATTGAAGTGTGGAGTTAGGAAAGAGGTTCCCAAAGAGACATGATTACTTGGTCTTAAGATGTATAACAAAACAGGAAATTGCTGTGCCCTTACAGTGTTTTTGTGAGCTCATTAAGAAGCCTCTCCGCGTCTTCAAAAAAGAGAGTGACCACTTCAACCACAAAATCTGGGTTACTTTCATCTTGAAGTTGCTGAAGCTGGTTAAATTGATCATCTAGAAAACCCTTTTTGAAGAAAAACAAAGACAGCACCACATTGAGAGATAACAAGTCAAAACAGAAAGCAGATAACCCAATAAACATAGCTCATGAACCTTCCTTTTCTAGCTATATTTCACTGTAATGTTAAGTGGCAATTGCATAGCATACTTACCTCATGAAACAGGGAAGCAGTGTAATCAACAAGTTGCTTCTGCAGCTGAACTAGACCGTCCATAGTTAGTCTCAAGTTCTAACTACTAACTCAATATTTTAGGTACTTATTTCTTCTGCTGCTGCCAAGTTTATATATATATATATAGTGTGGTTTTTATTTTATACTTGAGATGAGACAACTATCATTTGTGTTATATATAATAATATATATATATATATATATATATTTTTTTTTTTAATGTGGTAACAGTTTTCAAAGCCAGTGACTTATAGTGTTCCTGTTCATTGCTTCCCCATGAACCTATCATTTATGGCCACCTTCACCTCAAATAGTTTAAATTAAAAGGATCAATAGATATAATCTAAAACTAACGCCACGTACCATTCATGTTTCTTTCTTTTTCATTTGGTAATTATTGCCTCCCTCTTTTTATTTTTTTAGTACATTGCTAGATATTACCTCCATCTTTATCTCTTCTTGCTGCATTATTTTCTTAAAAGCAAGCTTATCATTTTCAATTCCACCCCTCAACCCAGTTGTTGACTTCCCTATATTGGGATAATGCCATTGTTTTTTCCAAAGTTTCTCACTTCACTGTAAATTCTTGCTAAACTAAGCTTAACTTGCTAGTTTTTAAACTACAAAAGCAATAAACGAACTTCCGGATCATTATATACCCAAAGAGGTAACATTTAATAAACTACTAAAAACCGACCCAACACAGCACATAAGTTTTATTTTATGTTCGGTATATCATAAAAAGAAAAAGTTAGCATGATATACATATACAAACCATGAAGTATTAGTTTTTATTTTACTAGAAGGATAATACACAAGAAAGAACAGCATTTTTTACTCCATTCAGCTTACATAGCAGCAAATGGTTATAAAATGTAATTCTTTGATATAAGTTTTCCATGAAATTTCTCATTATATAATTTTTGTGTGTTTTAAATTCTTAAATGGATTAAATATATATTTTTCCTATAATTTTTTTCCGAAATTAATTTTTGTCTTTTAGTCCAAATTTTAAATTTATTAGATTCTTGTAATTATGATACTAAAATATTTTAATATCCTAATTCACATTGAAAATTCGTTTGTCACATAAAAAAATAATTGATAAAAATTTATTTCAATAATCTTTTATTAAAAGTATTAAAGAAGTTTAAAATTTGTACTGAAAATAAAATTATAGTAAAAGTAGATGAAAAAAACATATTTAGCCTTTTTAAAAATTCAAAGAAAAGAATCGAATGAAGAGTAGGTGAAGTAAGGGGCAATATTCCTTCTTTTTTGTTGGCAACACAAGCTTGCTTCAGAGCTCGCTGTCACGAAGAGAGGGGAAGAGAAAGTTTGTAGAGGGTATCTAAAGATATTTTTGATGAACTCTGTCTTTTCCAAACGAAAAATGAAATGCTGTAGGCAACATATAATTAAAAATTGAACTTACGTGTTAATTTGAGATGAATTTGGTGTGATATAGGATTAGACTAGTAGTTATTTCATAGCATATCTATGGTTATCCCTTCTAAGATTGTGAAGTATGGTAATAAGTGTGTGTAAACTTTTCCATTATGATATACCTAAAGTTGCTGCTGCTGCTACTCTCGCATTTGTTGTACTTTCTCTTGCTGTCGATGTTTCATTGGTGATGCGTCTCATGAACAACTGCTATTAATTATTTCCAAAAGCGACAATTTACCATAGAATATGGCATCTGTGACCCACACTTCTCATTTTTCTATTTGTTATCAAGTGTGAAAATGTTGCTCTGTTTAGTTTTATAGTCATGACAGCTATATACAATTACAGTTTTTCAATTTTTCTTATATTTTACCTTAGGGCCCACATACAAAAAAGTATCCTTTTATTTTATTTCTATGGAAGAGGTTTAAAAGTTGAATAGATTTGATTCAAAGAGATGAAGATTTGATCAGTTTGAGTGAAACAGTTTTAATAAAAAATATGACTCAAAGAAGGATGATTTGATCTCCAACTATGGTATATGACAGTGCAAAATTTTCAAAGTGATATTTGCACAAATTCTAACGCTTAATTCACCCAAAGAAAAAAGAAAGAAAGAGAATAGTGAAGAATATATAATATTCATGTAACACCCAATAGATTATATGCTTAAATAAATATGTGTTTTTGTTGGAAAAAGTTCATTAATTAACACTTGATTAACTTGATAACAGTTTACCATCACAAGATCATATGTTGGTCTTATTTGTACGAGAGTTAATTTCAACCAGAACATTTAACACATTTATTTCCTTTAATGTGATACTATATTAAATATTTATTAAAATAACATATTGTGTTAAATAATTATTTAAATAGTACCATTTAGTGTAATAATTCAGAATTCGATTTTATTCTTAACTTGATAGGAGTAAAAGTACATTTTATATTGTATATACTTATTGTTTGTGAAAGTTGAATGTATATAAAACAGTGTTCAAACTTGTAAAAATATGAGAAAGTTAACGACTGTATTAAGGAAAAGAAATTGACACATTACGTTCACTGAATAAGTTATGTGGTGGCTGGTGTATGTAATAACCAAACACACAATGAGTAGGGTACGCCAATCACCTTTTTCTATTTTTGGTGTAAAGAGTATACCAATAGATACACATAAACTAATAAGACACAAACATTAGTTTATGATATGTTTGGCTGAGGAAGGAATGGAAGGTGAAATAAAGGAAATAGATTTAAGTTATGGTAGGAATGAAATATGAAAGATGAAATCCAAAAATAGGTGAGTCCCATCAATATTTTCTCACACTATTTTATATATATAGATTGATATGTGAGGTTTTTTTTTTTTTTTTACTTTTTAGCAAGTGAATACATTTTTCTTGATGAAGATGAGAAATAATTGAATGTGAAGGTAAAATGATTTTATCATGATTATAATAAATGTATTTTTATTCTAAATGGAAAAAAATGTTGACGAGTGGTGGATAAAAACTCACAAATTTTAGATAAGAATAACAAAGTGGGTCGGATTTGGTAGACTAGTCCGCTAATCTATCATTATTTAAGTGGAACATGTCAACCTTTTCAACTCGAGCCTCTAACCCGTTAATCTGCTGGCCCATAGGTGGAACAGGGTGGGCTAGCCCATCAGTCCACCATTTTTTTTTGTTTTTGATACTTTTAAATGTAAATGTCATACTTTTGTAATAAAAAATTGGTAGTTGTCAATATTTTATATAGAATTTTATTTATATTAATTTCTTTATACGTTATTTTATTTATTGAATATTATTGATATTTACTTTGTTTTGTTAGACATTAAATCTATAAAATAATATATTTATTTTAGCAAGCCTTCCACTCAACGTTGTCTGATAACAATCTTGCACCTCAATTGTTATATATAAGATATTGTAGTCAGCTTAATATTTCGAAGGGCCATGATTATTAAAAAAATGTTTGATTTGTATGGGATCACTACTAGAAAATCATTAAATGGAAAGCAGTTTTAGAGACAAAATATTATTAGTTTCTATAGTGTCTAAATTAGATACTATTTTAGAGACTAAAAAAATTATTTGTATCTAAATTAGTTTCTATTATTGATAAATAGTTTTTAAATTAATATCTAATTAGCTACTAAGTTTTAGCAACCAATTATTTATATTCTAAAGTTGGTATCTAAAACCTTGGTATCTAATTAGATACCAATTTAAAAATTATTTATTAATAATATAAACTAATTTAGATACCAAAATTTTTTTTAGTCTTTAAAATAATATCTAATTTTATTAACATAACAACTAATTATTTTTTGTTTCTAAAATTGATTTCTATTCAATAATTTTTTTTAGTGCATCCTTAATTGATTAATTGACGAGTTATTTCATCAACATTAATATGACTTGATAAAAATCAATCTTCGATATTGTCAATCCTTTTGTGGGCTGTGGCCTTTGGAGATGACAATAACATGATTTTCTTAATAGATCATTGAAACATATGTATGTGTGAAATTATATTCAACAAACCATCTCAATATTGCATTTGTTATTCCATGAACATGATCACAAGTCAAACTTGCAAATAATATTTGAACATCTACTTTGTTAGACTGAATATTAATGATCTGATTCGCCATGAAAGTTATAAAAAATACTCAAGATGATTGAAACTTTGACTTTTATAAATTTTGTAGAACTAAGAGCTCATTGGTTAGGGAGCTGAAAGTGATGACAATAGTTATTGGTCATGCTTAGTCTTTGAAATATCGTCAAGTTTAGTGTGAGACAAATTATTCTCAAAGTCGTATTAATGTTCTATAGATTTTAGATTATTTACTTTAACTTCCACCTTCACAAAGAAATAATTTAAAATATTCGTAATACATAACTCCTTAGTCAAAATCAAACTTTTCACAACTGTTAACATTGTTGTTCACAGTCTTGTATAGAACTTAGAAATATTACATTAGACACTTTCTTATTTTTCCATAAAATTAAAAACATTGACCTTCTTAACTTAATCACCTTATCTTAGTATGACATTTATGGTTTATTTTCTTTCTAAGAAAAACTAGAAAGTGTTTGGATAGAAGTGTTAACTTTTGAGGAAAAAAATGCAAGTCTGAATGTATGGCGTGGTCCTAAAAGATAAGGAGGGTAGTGACCCATGAGACAGTAGACCTAGCTAGCACAAATGTGTGCAGTGATGAGTGTTGCAGTGAGTAGTAGGAAGAACAGAAGGTTGGTTCTAGAGTTGAGGGGCAAATGGGGGGCCACAAAACAAAGCAATCACAAGGCAGCATGCAGCTTCTTCACAATGAAATAGTGGAATATGGGTTTGGTTTCACATCACAAACTGTGTATATGTTATTGTGAATAATTGGAGCTACGAAACTCAGATGTGAAGGGACCACCCTCACTATCTCTCATCTTTTCGTATGCAGTATTATTTGGTACATTTCATGCACTTAATTCCCCTTTCCTTCCCACCACTGCAAGCACCAAAGACTACAAACATTTAGGAATGTTAGGTATCCATCAAATAAATGCTTACAAATATTATTTTCTTTCACTGTTTTCTATATTTACTTCAATTACAAATCTCACATCGACGGATATTGATATATTGTTTTCATAGTATATAATAAATAAACATTATTTTAATAAATTTATTTTATAAGACTAACTTAGATTTAAAGTTGCTTTTTCCCCTATAGTATATAACATATAAGTAAATATAAATATCATTTTATAACATTTTATAAAATTAAGTTAGATTTAAAGTTTATTTTTTTTTTAACTTAATTAGATTAAAAAATACTAAATTTATTTTGTTGAATGAATTGTATTTAACTAATGGAAATTATTACTTCTTTTGGCGATGAAAATTTTGCATCTAGATGCACCAGCTAATGGAGATTTCAAATTTTTAGATAAAAATAAATTATATATAATATACTAAATGAGCATAACTTCATCTTTTATACTGATTTTATAGGATTGGTAAGTTTTTTTTCCTAAAACATGGCATGAGTTATTGATATACATAGTGTTTTACCTTTTTTACTTCTGAAGTTTTGGTAAGCAAATGCAAGATGTTTTGGTTGATCTTATAATAGAGTTTGAATAATTTGTTGAACACATGTCTCTGACAAGGCTGGGATGCTGGATTCTTCACTTCTTCGATCCCTCGAAGGCTTACCCATTCATATTCATACCAAAACCTCACACATTCCAACAGCCAGTAGCCATGCTTTGCATCAAGTTGTTACCAATATTATCTTCTTGAGATATCTTGTTGAAGTTCTTCTTTAACTGAACTTTTTTTTTTTAATTCTACATCAAAACCCTATTTCATTCTTCAATTATTCTCCCTAAATTTTCTTCTCAGTTTACCATGTCACCATTTTTGCAAGCTGACTACTAGGAGGGTGTGAAACTTTGCCATTAAGTGTCTGGCTGTTGTCCTTAGTTAGACTCAGGAGGATATATCAACTCTAAGAAAGATTTTTATCTATAACTCAACCAAGAAATGCCATGAAAAAAAATAAAGAACAAAAAGTAAAATAAAAAAATAGAATGGACAAGATGAGAAAAATGGAAGAACACGTAACCTTTGAATGACAACAGGATAAGTATGAGATTGTTTCTCACATGAAAAATCTCTTTAACATAAGAATATTAGCTAAAAGTACCAAACGTTCAGTACACTTGAAAATCTCACAGAATTATAATTTTCATTTCCTTTAAAATGTGTACAGTAGTATATAAGAGATGGTCCTTTATTTATAGGTGAAAAAATAATTCAAGAAACATTTAAGGAAAACTAAATAAAATCAAAGAAACGCGTTCTTTCTCTTAACATAACGACTTCATGTTAAGGATGAAGGATATTCTAACTTTCTCCTTAACAAAGTAATGAGATTCGTAAACTTAAATAACCACTTAATTATATAATACAATTAAATCTTATATATTTTTTAATTTATGTCATCTTCTTGTTGTTTTTACTTTATTTATAATAAGCGTGTAAATATTTAAACATTAAATGAAGATAAAGATACTGTTAAAAAATAATAACTAATATTTTTTAATTTTTTAAAGAACAAAGATAATATTTTTAAAATAGTAATTAAATAACGTCTATACTTTTTTTATAAAGAAAATACTTTTTGATGAAAATTACACGTGATAAAGAAAAGACTAAATATTATATCATGTACATCACCACTGTGCTTGCGTGTTGATTCAAAATTTCAATATCTATTAAAAAAATTCATGCACTGATCAAGGGTTTATTTTTTTATTGGGATAATTACTATCCTTGATTACATTGCTTTCCCCGCTGATGATAATATTAATGACATTTTTTTTATGAATTATACTCTTAATCTTTTTTCCTAATATTTATTATTATTATTATAATTATATATACACTCATCGTTATGTAAAAAATAAGTTTTATAATTAATTAAAAGTCAACGCATTTATGAAATTTTGGAACATTTCTCGCGTATTCAGTGCATTCAAGAATTATTTTGGGTTATAACCACTCTTCTAGTAAAGAAATAACACCACTTTTTTCCGAAACTTATGTTTTTCTCTAAAAATTATTCATAACATAACAATACTCAGATGCACACTATTTTAAAATTTTTTTTTATTGGCCTTAATTCTTTAAAACCCTCTCATGATATCATCGACTCGATTAACATGTATTCCTTTAATTTGTATTGGCTATACATATGAAGAAACTTCCCAAAATGCTCTCTATACGAACTATAAAAGGCACATTTAGACAGAAAAAACCAATACATCAATGAATTCTAGCAACTTGGAGAAATTATTGATAAGGATACTTTTGTGATAAAATAACTAATCCAGAAGATAATTAAGATTGTGTTAATTACAAAAAGATCAAACAAAACTTCTATTTGGTTTATACGAATAATAGGATACGAAAAGTAGGACTATTAAGGAGAGAAGAATATAACAGGATATTGAGGTATGTTGAATTTGATACTCTTCAGGATCAAGAAACTATTTTGCAATGAACAAAATGAATCTCTTAAATTAAGCAAAGACTGACGAGAAATATAAATAACCCATCATGAATGAAGCATAAGAGAGCAGGGTAAAGCAATGAACTGTGAAGAAAAAAAAAATATAATACACACGTACAGAACCCACCCCGAACCCACACAAATAATTTGTAGTTATGAATTTCAATATACATCATTTACATGAAATTAGAAGGTGAGAAGAATAATTGATCTGGGAAGGAATATTGAAAGGGAAGAACAACAAATTCCTTGAATTAATGGTCAGTAGCATTTAGCTTGTTGCAAGGAAACCACCTGCATTTGTCAATTAATTTCTCATTTACAGGACCGATTTACAGCAGTTCAGAGGGAGGCAAACATAAAATTAGTAATCGTCAACCTGCAACACAAGCATTTTGTAGTTTTAAGAAAAATAAAAACCAAACCGACAAGATGACTAAATGAAACTATTCTCAATATCTTGTGTTCTTTTTATACACATCTTTAAGTGCCACACACACTACGTGCAAAAACAGAGCAACTATGGATAAGCTGAATATCATTGAAATAAAAAAGGAACCTGCTTCAGATTCATACCTTCTTCAGAGAAGTCAAATACATCACCAAGCATGTCATCATTATCACCATCTTCATCAGATTTTTCCCTGCCACATGGACTGCTACAATCCACTTCAGTTATAACTTCTGTTGATTCATGACAGTCAACTGATGCTTTACAATAACCTTCTTGAAAAAATTGCTCAAAGTCTGGTGAGTCACGTATTGACTCTTCACAAATAACATTCATATTCAAATCACAGCCACTAGAACTTGAATTGAAACTGTCACTGGCTTTATCATGATTTGATGATTTAACTTTTGCAGTTATAGCATCGGCAAAACCTGAGGCACCTGTTGAAACATAATTTGTGTCAACAGTTGACTTTTGTGGCTTAAAAGAGGTGGAGAGGTGATGCCAACACAACCACCTCTCTGTTCTTGAAATTAATCTTATTATTAGACAAGTTATTAGAAGAAAAAATTCTGGAGAAGTCTGAGATAATTACATAGTTCACTAAAGAATATAACCCAGAAGATTTCACACTGTATTGCTTATCTTACCAACGAATGTCTTTTCAGCTAGACCAGGTACAGTCAATTTTGAATTGAAAATTGCAGCTTCTTCTGACAACTTCTCCTCGGTTCCATGTGAATCAGACGAAGAGCTAGAGCATCGTCCCATAATAATACCTCTGACAAGAATTGTGGAATTAGTTAGCATATGCATGGACAGTTGTGAAGATGTTTTCAAATTTCAGACAAAAAGTACAACAAAGATGAAGAAACCCTCCAAAATAAAATTCAAAAGAAATGACAAATAAACAACGGTTCCCCCAAAACATCACTCAATATCATTGGCCTGTAAACAGAGAACCAAGTAAAAGTTAAAGTTTAAACCCTCACAATAAAACCATCCCTATATACTATATAGACTCCATATATAAACAATTTAAAAACAAAAGGGAAATGAATAGGAAAAATAACATAAATAGCAGCATGACACAAATAGGATGTTTTAAAGTCCCATGACTTCCTAATTATATTTTTAAACTTAAAGCATCTCCACATAGAACTTTAAAATAAAAATTAAGCAAGGTCAGCATTAGTTTTGTTAGTTGGTTAAATAAATAAAGTATGCAGCCAGAAAATAAGAGGGGAGGGAAGAGAGATCATCTTGTCATTTGTAAGATGGTTAGGAGATGCAGAGAACGGAGGTTCTGTAAGTCAGACAGTTTTCTTTATTTAATTCTGATTAAGTTCTATTAATTAGTATCCGAGTTCTGATATTTGACTTTTGTAGGAATTGTTCATGAAAATGATGCCAATATTTGATAGGAGGGAAGGCTAATGGTGGTACTGAAACTAGATCTGTAGCTTAGAACCATTGGAGTAAGTACCGAGGAGAAAATATTGCATTTGCATTGAGAGAATAAGCTCTACAATGGCGGTGTTCTTGAACCAAGAAAATAATCAAGAACAACAACAGAAGAACTGAAGAAAGAAAAAGAGGCAGGGTGAAGTGAGGAAATTTCCGGGGAACACACTACCATTGCAAGAAGCACTTCAGTCAAGGTAAAGAGTAAGTTATGCAAGCTGATCAGTAAAGAGTAAGTTACAATACAAGAACCGCCGCAGATTTGATTAGAGGTAAATGATCCTTTGAATTGCAAGCACAAGAAGTACAAAAAAGAACAGCATATGAAACAGAGGGTGGGAGAGCCAGATTGGAATTACAGAATCTGGGTCAATCTTTTGACCTATGAGCCAAGTCCAAATCACTAAAAAAGAGTCGGTTTTAAAGAAAGGTATTGCATTTGACTCTTTGGCTAGCAATGAGCCAAGTCCAGCTGGTACATGGACAAAAGCATGATGTTGCATAGACCTATAACCCATGTCCACACTTTTGGGTGCCATTACAAACAGGGACCCTATCGTCCAATCTATCAGGGTCTTCATCACCTTCTGACTTTGCTGTTAATGACGTAAAAAGAGGATTTTGGTTATGTTTAACGCAATGAGGCCCTGGTGGAGTTTTAATTTTTGCCACTACATTTTGTTCACATTGAGACAAGGTGGAACTTTAGAGGAGTATTGATTAAGGGTGGTAAGCTGGATGGATTGATCATTTTTATTTTGGATTATAAGAATCAGATTAAAAAATTCATTAATTAGTCATCAATTAATTTATTTTTTATTTTTTAATGAATGGATTTACTTGTGGATGGATAATGGATTATTTCCTCGCCCCTAGCATGATAGATACCCATCACTTAGGTTAGTTGGTTGAAGAAATAAGGCTTGTCGAGGGGAGGGGAGGGAAGAGAGAGATCATATTGTTTATTGTGAGAGGATTGGGCCTTTGGGTATTGGGAGAAGTAGATCCTCAAAGTTCTGCAAGTAAGGCAGTTTTCTTGTTTAATTCTGATTCAGTTTCAATCACAAAGCTATAGCAACAAAGAAGGAAAATGAAAACAGAAGAGCTTTACTCAGCAAGAAACTGCAAGCATAAAAGAAATGCAGAGCAGCAGAGAACAAAGCCAGGCGCTAATTGTAACTTAAATTAATCTTTGACAACTCAGAAAGAGGAGACTCAAATATATTCATAGAGCAGAAAATCTGAGAGCCTGATATTTAAATTGAATGCATCTAGAATGGAACTTTTCTAAATGGATAGTTTCCATAAGACATAATATCGAGTGGACCAACTGCGATAAGGCAGAAAAGTAATTTTACCTGTCACCCCAAGTAGATTGAATTCTGTGGAAATGGTCGAAGATGGGCAACAGATCTTTCTGTTTTATTTCAATCTCATTAGCGGGAATATTCTCTATTTCAATTTCTCCTCTTGTACTAAGTTCATATGAATCTGGCACTCCAGCTTCCAAAGGACTCATCACAAAGAGAGACACCTAAAAAATTGAGCAAGAAATAGTTTGTATGAAAGAATAAAGAATGTTGTAGAATGTTCAGCACAGAAATCAAATGATTACCTGGGACTCCTGCCAAATTGGTATCCGTCCAGAGCTTATATGTACCTCTGCATTTGAGAAATGACATTGTTTATTAAGTTTTATAGAATTATTGCTCCCGATGCTATTATTAACTTCATAATCTGAATTATCCAAAATCATTTCTGCAGCTTCCAGTCCACCAACAGTATTCCCCAGTACACACACCTCTTTTTCTGGCCAATCATATCTCCTACAGACATCCCACCACTGAACAGGTTCAACCTTCACACGCAAATCTTCTTCTTGTATCTGTGCTAATGGAACTGGGGATGTTCTTGAAGTAGTTTCACTTGACTCTGCCACCAATGGTGGTAGTAATTTGTACTGAATTAAATGACCAGAAGGGGTATAAACTAGTAAGTGCTCCATAGCATGAAATTTTGAGTATGCATTCTGTGAAACGTGAGGAATGGAACTGTGAAAGACAGCAGAAACAGCACCAGATGGAATTGGAACTTTCCCAGCTGCAGAAGATGCCGCATTACTAACTGTATTGAGCCATCCGGCATTACTATTCTTTATTCTGCTAACCACCGAAAGAACAACAGGAGGTGGGGGTGTCAGGCTCAACTGCTGGTGATTAACGGTGAAATGTGGAGTGAACCACCATGGTAGAGGAAAAATTGGTAAAAGAGCAGGCCCATCTGTGTCTTGATCGTGCATCTTAAGAACTGTCTCACCACCAAAAGGAGCAAGAACAAAAATATGACAAGTTCCCTTGGAGGAAATGATGGCAACCCAATGACTGTAATGGCTAAAACAAATATCTTGTATTACCTGTATAATATGCACAATTAAGTAAAGCCCTTCCCAAGCAGATAAACATAAGAATTTAATTTTGATATCCTGTTATTTACACTCTCATCCAAACATATATTTCCAAATTAGTAAAGAACTTTGTACCTAAAAAATGTAACTCTTTCAATAATGTGTCAACACATCATCAGATAATAGTATAGAAAGCTTTATACTAACAGTTTATCAAATTTGGGCCCTAAACATAAAAGGCAATAAAGAAACAGTGAGAATAGAAGCATACAGCAGATGTCATGCCACGGTGGAGCTTGTAAAGGTGCACATGTGAACAGCTCCAATCACTGCTTTGAGAACCTGATCCATTCCTTGAGCAGGATGGCATAATCCGAAATATATTAATGTTGTTGCCATGAATTGAGGCTGTAACTAAAAGTGTCCCACTTGGGTCAAAACATAATGCAGATATTGGACTAGTATGAGCCCTAAATTGTGCCACAACAGCTCTAGAAACAAAGTCCTTGACAACAACCTGCAATGGATGAGAAATACTAATAAAAAAGCATATCGAATGATTACTTTCCTGTTTCAACTGACATAAAACAATGATTAAAAGAAGAGCAAGGAAAGAGAAAAGACTACAGCAAAATACTCAGGGCTATTAACTACCTTATAAAATTCTTCTTCTATGGCTAAGCTGAACCAATAGATGATCTCATGCAAATTGTAATACAGATGCCAATATTACTTTAAGAAAGAAAATATCTAGTCAGGGTCCAGCACATTGCAAAATAAAATCATACTATAACGTGTTAAGTTGTCACCAAATATAATACTCACCATCCCAGCTGTATCTGTTTCTGTAGAATTTGATGCAAATCGACTAACTTTCCAATTTGAGCTTGATGATACAGGAGAGCTAGATCCATCAGGTATTAGATCTTGATAGTATTTAGACAATGTTTTGTATCCCATATCACTAAGATTGATCAGCCCTGCAGCCAAATGCTTGCTAGATTCCATGGCATATCGAGCTACCAAGTTTCCACTGCTGGGTGATGTTGATGGGCTGCCGGCAGGAGGAGTAAGACTCTGAGGACTCAAGCGACCAGTGTTTGACAACAATGGGCTGTTTGAAGCATAAGCTAACCAACGGGGCCCTACAGCCATAGGACCATAGCCAACATTAACCCCAATCATTCCTTGTCCTCCCAACTGTGGTACGGGGTAAGTAAGAACACTGAATTTATTCTCAAGAGTAAGAGCATCAAAACAATATATCTGCGAGGAAAGTACAAATGAAGAAAACAAATTAGACAGAATTTACCAACGGCAATAGCAAGCTAGGTTGCTGTACTACAATGAAATTATAAATAGTATACATAATTGATCAATTACGTCACAGGATAATCTATCATTAACCTGCAAAGCTGCAATATGTCCAAGGAAATTGATAAGACCTGCCCATAATCTCCCAAAACAATCATATACTAAACTTCCTCAACAAAGTAACATGTATTTTTTTCACAACTAACAACGTAAGTGCTACAATCAAATTGAAGAAGTACTTAAGTCAAAACAACTTACTTGTGTAGCTAGACCAACAGCCACTATTCGAGGACTGCATCTAACCATGTATACAGTTGAACGAAATCTCAGAGCATGAACATAGGTATGGGACCTTAATGAGTAAAACCGAACTGCTGTAGCTGAGCTAACAATATTTTCTGCTTGAGCTTCATTATGGCCATCTCTTACATTTAGCATTTTACCGGGGATCTTTGATTTGTCACACGCAACAACCAACAGTAAAGGGTGTGATGCTCCAAATCCTTCACAACCTTCTGATTTTGTAGGGACAGGCTGCATCTGTAAAAAGGAAACTGGATCATCACGTCTCGAGACAAGTTCCCTGACACTAGAGGCATCTTCCACGTCAAGAACTTGAAAGCCATTGGAATAACCAAGCAAGAGAACATGCTTGAAAGAAGACGGACTAAGTTCTAGCCTGTCAAAGCAAGCCCAAAGCACCTGTTTCACAAATAAAGAGGTAAATATTTCTGACTCCATTTATAAGTAATAAGTTTACAGCTGGAGAGCAATTGTGAAGTTCGCCACAGGGTAGTGTTGATCAAACTACAATTCCATCACTACAATTGGGATCCGTAAATTACTCGGTAGTGCCAGACCACAGTGAGTGCTTCTAATAACCAACACATATAATGCCTATTCTATATCCTAGTTTAACCCTATCCGCAATTTCAAGGCCCGTTAAAAGTTGTTTAACTACTCCATTATCATCAAACAAACCAGTCTCAAATTAATCATGTTCTGCAATAATGAAAAAAATAAAATAATAATATTTCTTCAATTTTTTGGAGTTAGAGAAATTGCTATTGTTAGCCAGAATATTCAATGCCTCTTCATACGAAACCAAAGGACAGAAATAAACAAAAACTATCGGAAATGGAATTGCATAGACATAGCCATATGGATTAAGCTCTTAGCTTCACTCAATAATCCAGAATAAATGCAATTCCAATGTTAGAGACAAAACACATGAAATAGCGACAAACAGTTCAATCGCGAGATTGGAGACAGTGTCTAAACAAACAAAAAAATTATCTCCAGAAGACATCCCAGCATAGGCAAGTTTTTGCCGCACTAAATTTTCCTCAATGAACAAACTCAAAACTCACACATGTTTGACTTGTCAGTTTTCAACAGCATTCACAAATCGCAATTTCAGGAGGCAACACCAACTGTCAAGTTTCGAAGAGTAACACTCACGCAAAAATGCTACCTGGTCTTTGCGGTCGTGTCCTTCGCCAGATATGGAGGCGGCGACGGAGGCGCCGGCGGAACGGACGCCGGAGGAGGCTGTCTTAATGCAAGACGATATGAACTTGAAGGAAGAAGGAACGAATCCATTGCTGCTCTTGCTGCCACCGTTGTCCTTGGTCTGATTCTTCATAATAAGAAAATAAACGATTTTCCACGGGCCACCGGTGAGTGACCGGGAATTCCGTCGACGAGAGTCGCGGAACGCAGGCGATCGAATATAGCATAAATTGAGAGGCGTCAGGATTCGCCGTGCGCGGCGGCGGAGAACTCCGGCGTTACGTGTTAGTTGGTGGTTGATGAAATTTGACCTTAACGAAGACGGTTCCTCTTCTCTCTCTCTTCCGTTTAGACTTTAGACTCAGCGCTACTCTGCTTCTGCTTGGTGCTAATCTCAACTCTTATTTCACAAATGCCACTTCGCTCCCATGACATTTCCAAAATCCCCGTTACGTCCCTTTCTTATGCTTTCAAACTTCAACTTCGCTCCAAATTACCTTCCACCCCTTAATCTCTTCCTCTTCTTTTTCAACTCATAATCACACTTATATAATAATACTAATATTATTATTTATATTGCAAAGGAAAATCAAAGGGGTTTGGTGAATGGGAAGGACGGTTTGGTTGGTAATTGAATGCTTGGAAGCAAATTATTGGTGGATGAGTGTGAGGGGCAAATTGGACATTCCAAGGCTGAGGTCGTGTGTATCGTGCGTGTGGTATTTTGATGGTATAAGATTGGGGCGTTATCGAGTTACGAGCAAGTTTGGGGGAGAATTCTGATACGCAAGTTTGTAGGGATACCTTCCGGAATTAAAAAATAATTATATAATATTCTTATGAAAACAAATTCTATTTATTTATTTATTGTCATATCGATTACTGTATCACATGTTTTTCTCTTTTGCAGATTTTTTTCTAGTTTTTTAATAAATTGATTATGAAGTATAATTTGTCGTAAAAAATAGAGTCCACACGGCATGTTGATTACCAAACGGACAAGGCGTGGGAATATCTTAAACTAGATGCGAACCTAATTAAAATAAATTTTATTGCTCTTCTAACATCAACTTGTTTACCAAGAAAGTGACAATAATAATTGAGTCGTAATTGTAGGTATGGTTAGAGTGGATGTAAATCCACCTCGGGAATCATTTTTTTTTAAACCAGTTTATTTAGGGTTATGCATAGAATTGGCAATGGGGGGGGTACCCTAAGCCCACGCAAATCCCCAAATTCCTGCCTTATCTTTTCATCATCCTTCATTTCAACGTAAAACATTTTTGTAATCTATAAGCTTACTTCATTAAGCTCAAAAACTAATTATGCAATACACTTTTTTTTCTTGCATTTTCACACTTACTTACAAGACTAAAATACTTTTCTTTTTTTTTATATTTTTATTTATACAAATTTATGTACATATTACAATTTTTTACCAACATCTCCTTCAACTAAAAAGTGCATTTTCTTTGAAAATAAATACCGAAGAGGTCCTAAGTTTATGGGTATTTTGCAAAGAAAATTATTAGGCGCGTGATTTAGTTCTTGTTAACTAAAATTATTAATAATAAAAGTTAATGTTTCTTAATCTGCCAAGATTTTACTACTCATCAATACAAACACATGCTTTCTATGCTTTCTATAGCCTTTTCGACTTCAACTGTATCTATCTATCTATCTATTATTTGTAACCATTAATCAAGAGAGATTTAAACAGAATATTATAACCATTAATACAAAATTGAAAGTTAAAATAGTCGTGGCATCTATCAATTACTATGTAAAAATAAAAAAATAGTGAAAAATAATACGATATATAAATATTATAATGAAAAATATAGAAGATTATAACATTCGAAAATTTTAGATATTTTTTTAATTATTTTAATTTTTTAATCTTGAGTTATACTAATTACATAATTATTAGTTTTTAACTTTGTTTGAATTTAATTTTTTTGCGTATCTATGTTTTTTTCAATTGTACTTTTTTTTATTATCCTACTCAATCAATGAAGAAAACAAATTCATAAGTTTATTTCCTTTTATTTTCTTTTCACTAAACAAAGATAAATCCGGGCAATTAAACTTTTACACAATCATGCAATATTTTTTTTTTCATTTAAATGTCAACATTTATTAATCATATATTGTAGAGATATACTAATAAACATAACAATTTATATAAAATATTGTATTAGAATATTATATATGATATTTGAAACTTTTAAAACTAATTATAATTAAAACAGAGATAAAAACATTTCATAAAAAATAATAGAATATTGTTTGATCTATGTTCATTTAAGTGAGATTCCTTAAATAATAATTCAATCACTTTCGAGAATAAATTGATTGGAGAAAAATATGAACCATGAAAATATAACATAAGAGATATGTCTTTGAGGATTTGATCTAGGTTGACCTTATATCACATTAGAGGAAAATTTAGAATTTTTGTTTGAAAAATTGGATGCGACTGGACAATTATCACCTACCAAGAGAGCATGCAAGACAATCGTCTGATGTAAATCGAGAATATTAGTCATTATCTCCCTATATGATGTATTATAGAGAGGTCTTCATGTTGCAATCATGGGTTTGCAATCAGTAAACTGAGTTAAGATTCTTGCACATAACATGTCAAGTGAGTCAATGAAATTCTGAGGAAGAGAATAATATCATTCCAAGACAAATCCTTTGAGTGTAGTAGGGAACAACCTGTGATGTACTCCTAGGTCCTAAAAAAAAAAAGATTAGCATGGGTTAAATAGGCCTTGATATGTGCTTCATGGTCAAATGAGTCGTCGTATTTTTCAACACAAGATCACTTCCATTTATCAAAAAGTTGGGCCTTCATAACTTTTGGCATGAAGGAATGACAACAAGCCAGGTTGGCTCGCACCCTCAACAGTGGTGTTGGCACAATTTTAAAGGACATCTATTGATTGCAAAGTCATGATTCTCTCTGTGATCCAAAGGTCGGGAAAAGTTTAGGGTTATGCCGAGAGCTCGGGACTGACTTCTGATATGAATTCGTTGCGTGCGTGAGTCAGCAAGTACTCTTTGGAAGCTAGTACCATGCGGTGGTCGGTCCCCATCTTTGACAAGTTAGTTGGCTACGAGCGAACAAGATTCAATGACTTGCTCGGTATGTTGAGTTTGTGCATGCAAATTCTTCTTTTATTGATGTGTGATCCAATTTTGGTGCAATATGGAGAGTTGCTCTTGGAGGGATACCAACTTGTCATGATATTGATTATGCAAAAGTTGCAGATCTTTATTGAACTTGTTTTGCATGCTTGTTATGACATTTTGGAAATTTTCTTTAATTTTCTAGAGGATAGACTCCATATGATTTTGAGAGAATTGAGGGTTGATGATTTCATCTCACGATATGATGATACTGATGTTATAGTCTAACTTTTGGTAAGTACCATAAGAGTTATGGTCCAAAGAATAGTTTTATCCTAATTCCATGGTGGGTGACAAATGTCCTTATCGAGACTAAGCGAAAACCATCCAAGGTGGATTTAAGGAAACTTTGAGAAAGTCAAGCTGAAAGTCATGTTGTCTCTTGTAACAAAATCCATTTTCAAGTATTTCAAATTGTTTAGATTGTATATATTTTTCTATTCTTGAAAGCAGAAAATCATACATTCAAATATCTCGAAACTAAATGATCCACATTTATATTATATTATATTATATTATATATATATATATATAATATAGAATAATACACATTAATAAATATTTTTAAATTTAATTTAAAAGAACATATACGAAACTTCTGGTAAAAGAAAACAAGAATTCATGCACTAAAACTACTCTTTATTTGTAAAATAAATTATTAAAACATAATTTATAAAAATAATAATTTTATAAATGTATAATTAAATTTTTAAAAATTCATAATATTTTATTTCAACAAATCATTACGAATAAAAAATTATCAATAGATACATAATTTTTTTTTTCTATTCTTATGAATCAAGACCTTATATATAATAGTGAAGTGATTATAAATTTTCGCATTAAAGAATACAAAAAAATAAGTATATAGTACACAAGGATATAGTAATTATTATTGTTACGATTGTGTTCCTGAATAACTTACTAAATAAAAGATGATTACTAACACGGAAAATAATGTTACAAAGTTATTAACACATATGAATAATAATTCTTAAAAAATAATAATTTTCATGTTTAAAATAATTTTGTTATATGTTGTTAAGTTTGAAACAATAATACTAGTTATACACAAACTGTTTTTTTTAAAAAAAATTATAGAATAGCTTAAAAGGATAATCCTTAAAAACTAAAATATAGGAAGTAATGAAATTAAGATTAAATAAAAATTATTAATTAATAATAATAGTAGAAAAAATTATTTTTAATATTATTAAGAAGTAGATTTTAAATCACTCAACCTTGTAAAATCATTTTATAAGGTAAAATTTACATTTACTTATATATTATAAAATATTTTTTTTATCTCTAGTCAAGATCTTCAACATCCTCACGTGAGACTTGTCAACTTGTTTGTAAGACTATATATTATGGATTGTTCGATAGTAGAGTGACTTGATAATTCTAATAAACTTTTATTAGAAAAAGCTTTAAATGACTCTAATATCATATCAAAAATTAAATTTTTTAAATTTAATTTAATCTTATAAAACTAACGTTAAGATAAAGTCCGTACCATATATATTATATATTATGAAATGTTCATCATGACTAAAAGTAACAACTTAAAAATATTAAAATAAAATTTAAAAATTGTTAACGACTATATCTATTTGATAAAAATCGTATTATTAATTTTAGCAAATGTAATATAAATATAATTTGACAAAAAGTATATTAGAGTGTTTATAAACACAGAGAAATTAGGTGGTCCAATAGTGAATACTTAAATTTAAATAATAATGTTATGAGAGTCACTTTTTTTTTTCGTTAAGAACAAATTAATATTTTTTAATCTACACTTTTAATATAGATAACGTCATTATTAATACTTAAGAAACAACAAATCATAACATATATAGATAGATTTACTTTTTTTAAAAAGAAAAAAATGTGCGTCATTAAAAATATATTCATGTTTTTAATTTTAATATAAATATACTTAATATGTTACTAAATATTTTAAAAATTGATAATTTAATAATTTTATTTATATATACATCTATTTTTAATTTTTTTAAAATTTCATGATGTAAAATCTGTGATACTTAAAAAAAAAGATCCATCTCCTACTGTAGATATTTGGATGTGCATGAATTTATTTTGAATCAACATGACTTTGAAGAACTAATTATGATTAAAAATGAATTTAAAGTGATGTGATTTTTATTTAGCATGTAAAAACTTTTTTTTTAACAGAAAATGTTATTGGATATTTTAATTCAAAATTCATTTTGAATGAAAGAAGGTAAGTTATAGAAAATGTAACTACTAAAAGCTCAAAATTGATTTTAGGTGAAGCAAAAGTAGTCCTTTGTCTCTTCCACTAGTTTTCCAGCAGTGTTAAATTATCTATTTTAATTCCAATTTCATTTCAAATTGTAAAAAGGAAAGATTAACATGTAATTGAAAAAATACAAAATATAAACAAAGTCTAACATTACATTATATTTTTTTAGAACACTTTGTTTAACAACTTTTATTTATTGTTTCATCACAAACCATGCTTTTAAGACCAAATTTATTCTCAACATGCAATTCGCCATGGGGAAAAAAGTTGGCTTTAGCATAAAACTTCTAAATCGAGACAAGGTTTGTCTTTAACTTTTGTTTATAATAATAACAAAACATAAAAAATGATGTTAGCTTCGTTACTCATGTTGAATGATAGTAACTTTATTTTTAAAATATATCAGAGTCTTGGTATGATTACCAATCAAATGTCAATTTTAGATAGAAATCTAATCATAATCACTTATAGTTTTGCTGCTCTTGGTTTTTGCAAGAGAAATAGAAGTTTCTTGAAGAATCACATTAAAGATTTGTTCTCATTCAAAAGGGATTAAGAGAATTTTTATTGTTTGAACAATTTACTCATTTTGATTGGTCAGTACTTATTTATTTTTTCACTCTTCAAATTTGTTTGGCTTGCCCTTCCTTCCTCTTTTCTTGTTCCTCTACTTTAGTAAGTTCTCCTTCCTTTGTAAACTTTCACTCACGACGACATCTATAAAATGTATTTCGACATTCAAGTAAGTATTTGGCGTTCGATGAAATAAATGCATAATAATGACGTATCTTTTTTTTTGTGAAAGTCATGCTTATTTATATGTTTGTAATGCGACCAATATTATTGGACCGATATTAACGTATAGATTGTGATTAAGGATGTATTATCTAATATTTCATACGACTTAGCCTTATTAATAATATTTTGATCTTAATGCATTTTGAACATGTTGATTGACCAAAACCAAATGTCAAAAGTTGTGATACTCGTTCGGTTCTGACCGGTACAAAATCAATTCTAATTAATGAAAATACAAATGGTACATAATCAAATTGGGCAACCTAAAACAGATTTGTTTGCTCCCACAAATATCTACATTCGGTGAACAATCTTCATCACAATTATCATCACAACCTCTGTTAGCATCTTCAAAATAATCTGCATTAGCAAGTCATTCACCTAAAAAGGATCCTAGGCAAATGATTCACTTTCTTCCCTCAAACATCTCCCATTTTCTATGATTGGAAAAGCTTACACAAGTAGTGATGATTGAACGTATATATTAAAATGAGTAAAAATAAATAAAATTTTCAAGTGATGTCTGGTTCACTTTGGTGAAATGCATATCATCAAGGTCTCATCAAATTATTCATGTGATCTATTACTTATTTGTTATAACTATTTGTAATTATGAATAAATTTTAGTGGATCATCACTTACAATATTATGAATATTTTCAACACTAAAATTTATAAAAAATGAAAAAAAGATTGATAAATAATACAAATATTAGCTTAAAAATTATAATAGACACAACGAGAGAATATAATTTCATTTGAAAAATAAAGCTTTGATATCTTAATATGGTTCAAGTTACGCCACTTTTTTTCTTCACAAAATGAATAGACAAACACATAAGAACCAAGTGATACTAAGAAATTTATGATTCGTGGATCGATAACTATCAATTTATGGACAACAATGCAGATTTAAAACTAATTGTTTTGCAGCTTTAAAATTGTCCCTCACCTTAAAAGTTTAAGTTTGGTGTCAACATTAGTTTTTGCCTACCTATTACTCTATCCACCGAGCCATGTGCTCCCTGTCCATCAACTTTGTATTTATATAAAACTGGATGATAATTGCAATGGGAAGATACAATTTTGTTTAACATAGAGAGTGAAGGTACCCTTTGCACAATATTTTGCAGGTAAACTCATGCTACAGAGTGGCTACAAAGAAAAATCAAAGATGTAGGGGTTGTAATATCAGGAGTGATGTGAGGATTAGTTAGATTTAAACTCACTTCTTAATACATTATTAGAGGAAAGTTTTGGTTAAGAAAGATTTTATATTTAAGTGTGTTCATTGGTGATCCATCTCTCTTTCCTGAGTGCCTGGTGTACTGGTTCATGGTCTACAATCATTGTTCTAGTAGATAGTATTATTCATAGTGACAAGTGTATAAGTCGATTTTAAAGTCATGATAACAAAATATTAGATATAGAAGTTCAGTGTGAATAATTTGTCGTTGTGGAAATTGAAGATGAAAGCAATTTTGAGAAAGGACAATTGTGCAGATGCATTTGGAGTGAGATTCGTTGACATCACAAATCAAAGGTGGAAAGAAATTAATGATAATGCTATTGCAAATTTGTACTTACTAATGTTAGATGTAGTTTTATCCAACATTGCGAAAAAGACTATTGCAAAGGAGATTTGTGACACTCATCAAATTGTACGAGGTTAAAGTCATTTCATACAAAAATATTCTTGAAGAGAAAACTCTATGAATGAGTGAGTCCACATTATTAGAATATATGACCTTAAAGAAGAGGGGAGGTGAATTGTCTATAAACGATTTTCGCAAACTTGGAAGGTATAACGCAATCTAATGAAGAATCTCAGACAAAGAAATCAAGGAAGTCAAAAAGCAAAACTGATTAAGTTGATTTTCAAATAATCAACCGGTTGTTTTTGCAATTCAACTGGTTGTTTTTATCAGTAATATTAAAAACAACTTGAAATAAATATAAAAGAGTTCAAGGAGAGAAAGAAACACACAAAAAAATTTATACTGGTTTACTCTTATCCCAAGAGCTACATCTAGTTCTTAGAAACCACTGGGTATCCACTATGCAATCAATCACAAATTACAATACACACACTCATTGAAGAAGTGATCTTGAACACCTTAAGAACACACAATTCTCTTGGCAAACACACCACAGAATTCAGAACAACCTCTGATTTTGCACACACTACAAGTATTCTAGAAATACAAAAGAGAAGGAGGAAGGATTACACCTGATCAATATCAAAACGAAAGATTACACAACAATCCTATTCCACTCCTTGTGAAAACCCAAAAGATTGAAGTAAATCTTTGAAAACTCAAATCTGTTTTTTCAATCTGAATTGTCTAAACTATTGTGTTATCCTTAGGAGCGTAAAATAACCTTTATATAGTCCAAAGGTTTGTTAAAAACATTTAAAGCAAGAGCTAATTCAATTTTAAAGCATTTAAAGAAGATTTACCAAACTTAACAGAAATCTGTTATGGATTTTCAAAAAATAATCGGTTGAATTTTTTAAACAACCAATTGAATTGGTTTGATAGCAAAGTCAAACAGTTTCAAACCCTTTTCAAAAACCACTAAGTGTCAAACAACCGATTGAAACGATAAAATAACAGGTTATTTTTTCACTTCTTTAGAAAACGTTCTTTTTTAAAATCAGATTTAGATTCAAACAAAGAGTGAATTACAAATTTAAAACTACCCAAAACATACCCACACAAGCAACAACTAAGCCTTCCACCAAACTTCATGGATTTGGAGACATCAAAGCCCTTGATCAATAATCTCCCCCTATTTGATGAAGAAAAATTCCTGGTTGCTTGTGTTGTTTTGTTTGAATTTGATCCTGCACCTGCAAAACAGATTCTATGCAAATACAGAGCATACATAGTAGCAGGTTATCAAAGCATACAAACCAGTTTTCTGCATAACCCTTTGAGCAGAAAAACTAGTCAAAAACTAGAAAAATACCATGTGTATATCAGCATACATAAGCATAATTTAAACCATACAAAGTTCAGAGTTTTGCAGCAGATTATACAACACATAAACCACATCTTCTCCCCCTATATGTCTTCACAAATAGAGTGAAAGAAAGGGTAACAACAGAATCAAGAAAGAGTTTGAGAATCAAGAATACCTAACTCATTTCTTAAAAAGAAAAACCTGTCTTTTGTCAAAGGCTTTGTGAAAATATCTGCCAGTTGCATCCTTGTTTCAATGAATTTCACTTCACAATCTCCATTGTTCACATGATCCCTTATAAAGCGATGACGGATCTCAATGTTCTTTGTCCTTGAGTGCTGAATCTGATTTTTGGTGAGATTTATAGCACTAGTGTTGTCACAAAGCAAAGACACCTTGCTAACCTTCAACAACTTCCAGCAGCTATGTACTTAGCCTCTGTAGTTGAGAGAGCCACACAAGCTTGCTTCTTACTATGCCAAGAAATAAGACTTGAACCAAGAAGATGACAAGTCCCACTTGTGCTTTTTCGGTCCAACTTGCACCCTGCAAAATCAGAATCAGAATATCCAATTAAGTGTATAGGAGAGTGAGAAGGATACCACAATCCAATATTGGTTGTGCCCTTGAGATATTTCAGAATACGTTTTGCAGCTTTGAGATGAGTTCCTTTGGATTTGCTTGGAATCTTGCACATAGACATACAACAAACATGATATTTGGCCTGCTTGCAGTGAGGTAGAGTAAGGAACCAATCAACCCTCTATATTTGGTTTGATCTACCTCTTTTCCAGCCAAGTCAGCATCCATGTAGTAGCTTGTTGGCATCGGTGTGCTAGCTTCCTTGCAATTTTCCATCTCAAACTTCTTGAGAATTTCTCTATAGTACTTTGATTGGCTAAGGAAGATGTCATCTTTTGATTGCTTGACCTGTAGTCCAAGAAAGAACGAAAGCTCTTCCATCATTGACATTTCAAACCCGTTGCATAACTGCCACAAATTCCTCACATAGACAATCATTGGTTGCACCAAATATAATGTCATCCACATAGATTTGGACCAAGATAATTTCAGAATTTGACTTCTTGATAAAGAGGGTCTTGTCAATCTTCCCTCTCTCATAGCCATTGGATAAGAGAAAATTACTTAGCCTTTCATACCACTGCCTTGGGGCTTGCTTAAGTTCTACAAGGCCTTTTTTAACTTGTATACATGGTTAGGATGTTGGTGATCTTCAAAACCGGGTCTTCTTCCTTATATCTTGCTCAACTTTCCCATTTGTACTTAAAGTGAGACTTAGACTCACACTTAGATTCTTAACAATCTCCCTCTAAAGTGCGATTCCCATCCACATTGGTACATCTCCCTCCATGTGGTTCATCATAATGGGACACATTATCTTGAAGCCTCTGTTAGGAAAACTTTCGATACATGAATCATATTGTATTTGTTTGAGCAGGTTATTAAGACAAACCATCCGTTCTGATACTAGTATTGAGTCTTTCAAGGGGGATTTATTGGGAGATTCAACGACAAAGGGATCTGAGCCAAACTCACTTTAAGAATTGACACCACCTTCAACTTAAATCTTAAAATAATAGATTTATGGGTCTTCTTCCTTATAATTTTTTATAAGTTGCTCAATTTTATATGTTTAATGTGTGGGGAGAAGGTAGAAACAATTAGTCAATTGTTTTTTTGGCCGAAGATAGTTGTTAGTGTGTGAGTCATGTGTGTATATGGGTTGGGGAATGTACTTCATAGTCAAGCTAAAGCATACTTCCAACAATTTTATCTAATGAAAAGAAGGGAATATGATATGGAGAAGAGTGTAGATAGCTATTATGTGGTGTTTACAGAGTATATGTGTATAGATGAAGTGTGAAAATCCAGAAGTTAGTTTCTCATATTGATTGGTATATGATTAGAACATTGTTGTAAAAGCCTACTTTGTTAAGAAAAAATAGGATGGATGGAGACGTCCGTCAAAATATGGAGAGGCAATATGGGAATGCCCAGGTTGCAACAATAATCTGGATATATAGCATAACCATGAAAGCAACCGTGAGCATTGTAGTCAAATTAATTGCAACAGAGGGATGATCCTAAAACAGTATAATCTTGTTGATATAAACACGGATTCGATGATTCTGAAAAAGTATGGGTATACAAAATATCTGTCCACAATGCAGTGAGATACTTAAACCAAACTCAGACTTTCTAGTCCAAGAGTTTTGTTTTTATTTTTTGCAGGTATATGTGTAGCTGAGAATAACAGATCAAATAATACATGGAACCAAGATTAATATTAAAATGCCAGCTGGCTAGGAGGGGAAATCATAATATGTTAGACAGTGGACCAATGTAAGAACACTATTATATGTTGCCCATGAAGAAGCATTGCAGAGTTCTGGTTTTTTTGGTTGACTCATTCTGCAGTTTGTATGAACATGCATAGTAAGGCATGACAGTATATACATAAGCACTTTTTTAGTGTGGTTTGTTTATGGTGATCAATGTTCGAGTTCATAGCCACAAACATAAACCAAGTCATGAATAAGAACATCAAAATATTGGCGTTACTTATACATGTGTATACATCAAAGGTTGTCTTGGCAATAAGTGCTGATATTATCACACGCATAACATTTATACAAGTTGGTCCATTGAAGTCCAGGTAGCCTTTATTATTTTACAGATAAAACCATGGGAGCTAATTGTGCAAAGTTTATGAATGTATAATTTCCATGGTATGGACTTAATGGAAGTTTGCCTCGAGAATTTTATACATCTTTTGTAGTCCTAAAAACTGACAATGTCCTTAGCTCTCCATACCCAATGCAATTTCTTGATGCCGCTTGAGTTCTGTTAGATATTTTGTTGAGTTGTATTCGTGCGCATCTAACAGCTCTTCTGAGTATGTTCTTTCAAGAGGTCTCCTTCCCCTTGCTCTTGGAAATTCCATAAGGTGCTTATCACCTCTTAGTAGTGTGACAATCTGCATATCCATCAAAGAAACGTATGATCAATCTTTTATGAAGTTGTACAATGTTTGTTCTTTTCACCATTCTTTGTGCCTTTCTTAATTCTCACTGCATATCCAATCGTTAGTGTTATAAAACTAGAAGGGTTAAACATTGTAATGGTAATGTGATGTATACAACTTGCCTGCCTCATTCTGGGGCGTAAGAGAGCAGTTTGTTCAATACATAGTGATGCAGTTACAACTAAACAACCCAACTGTCCTCGATCATAATCATCACCAAGTGAAGGATCAATAAGGGCCTTGATATGATTGCCGTTAAGCAAAGGTTTTGCCTGTCATACACATGACAAGAAAGTACAAAAAGCTAAGGCCTCTCACATGCATGCATAGTGTCAGAATAGATATCGCATTCTAGGAAAATGATTTACCCATATCACTATATTTTGCTGCAAATGATTCACGGCTGGTCTCCCGGTTATGATCTCCAAAAGTAGGACCCCAAATGAATAAACATCAGTTTTTTCATCTACTATTCCGTGCATGAAATATTCAGGAGCAAAATAACTGTCAAGTCATTCATCAGGGGAATTTATTAAATCATCATCAGAACCTAACTCTGATCACTTTTTCTCTTTCTTTTCTAATTTAAAAAATTCCCTTGTTTAGTTTTGTTTTTAAAGATTTGTTTAGTACACAATGGAAACATAAACTAGTTTAACAACACTTTTTCACTGTTTCACAAAGCTTTAAAAACAGATTGAAAATACCGACTTAAAAGAACTCTACCATTAGTAAATTATTTTATTTACATACCCAAATGTGCCTTCAAATTTTGATACATTATAGTGAGTCAATTGTTCAGGTAACCACTTTGCAAGCCCAAAATCACATATCTGGAAAACAATTCAATTATTAAGGAAGTGATGTATAAAACACAACCGGGAATGTATACAACCTTAAGAGACTGTTATTGATCTAGTTTAGTAGTGTAACACAAATTGTATCAACAAGTCATCAAAGAAAACATTTAACAATTAGCACAAACATGGAGCATGTTTCAGGTATCAAAGTTGCAACAAGTTCAAATGAAGTTTATTAGAAACCTGTGGTTCAAAATTCTCCGTGAGTAGAATATTCTCTGCCTTAATATCTCTGTGAATGATTCGTCTGTGACAACTCTCATGCAGATAGAGGAGACCATCAGCTATTCCCAGAGCAATTTTATACCTTTTACTCCAATCTAATTTGTTTTTATCTGAACCTGGAATACATAATGACAAAATAAACATGAAATAGATAATAACAACTTTCAGGTACGAGGATACTGCAATCAAACTAGGTACTAACCATGAAGAAGAGATCCTAAACTTCCTAGTGTAGATAGCTCAAAGACAAGTTGCATTTCTCCTTCTACACAACATCCAACTAGCTTGGCAGTATTACGATGGTCAACATGAGCGATTACACCTAGCTCAGATAGAAAGCCCGAGGTTTTTTCCTCTGTGGTTCCTTTATTCAATTTCTTCACAGCTATTAACTGTCCATCTTGGAGACACCCCTTGTAAACATCAGCAAAACCACCTCTTCCAATTATATTTTCTACAAACCGATCACATAAGAGTAAAAAATGAGTATTAGAATCGAATTCTGACCTAGTTAGGGTGAGGTTTCATACCACTGTCAAAATTGTTGGTCGCTTTTCTGAGGTCAGAAGGGTTGAAAGTGACCCACGAAGAGTTGAAGTTGTATAGCTTACTTAAAACGTGATTTTCTCTACTACTTCTGCTTTTCCACTTTGGTATCTTTGGAGAAATAAAATGGGTGAGGGACCCTAGCCGCTTAAAAGATTTCTTTTTCAGAAGTTTGAAAAAATTAGTCCAGTTAGAGTGTGCCCTTGTGCTTGAACAAGTGGCTTCCGGTTTAGCTAATTGTGGAGAGTCAAAGTCATTCATGCATGCTTCTAAGGTTCCTCTTGGTGATGCAATATTTTCTTTCTCTTTCTCCACTTCTAAATGCCTCAAGTCTAGGAACATAAAAATGAAAATCATGAGCATAAAGCAAGAGAAGACTTGAGTCTTCCCAATTGGGATGAAAGGTAAGGAATTGAAAAGAACCATGAGCAGAAGATGAGGTAGACAAATGTTCTTTTTTGGGTTTAAGATGTAAAGCTTCACCAATTGAAACCCTTTTCGGTTTATTCGGATTGTCTTTTTCGTCGTCCCTGTAAATGCATGTCACATAATATCTCATAATATAGAAATTATAAACAAAAGTGGATATTGATTTTGCATGCTTTTAGGGCAACATTTAGGAAGAAGAAGAGACGTGAATACCATAAACACTGTTCTAGCGTGGGATTGGCCATGAAAGAGAAGAAAAGGCAAGAGAGAGCAGATGCAACTTGATGATAGAGAAACTCAGAGACCCTTGTTAAATAATAAGACGTGTTTTATTTGTTTGTAGGCTTTAGAAAGTGCAGTGATGCAGATGAATGAAATCCATAATGGAAGTCAGAAAGAGAAGGATTAATTAGATTAGATTACATTAATTAGACATTGATGAGATGATGAGAGCATGTTGTGTTGTGACAGGGACAAACAACAAAAATGAAAGGTTTGCACTTTGTGGCGATATGTGCTCTCAACCAACCACAAACGAGAACGTTATAGACAGAAAAAACCAAGTGAACCACTTACTTACGACGAACAAAGGTTGGAGTAGAACCCACCATTAGTTTTATTAGGGTTTACTTTTTTATTTTATATCTACTTAATCCTTTTGAATTAACAAAACAAATTAATCAAGTGTCTTATCAGTGATTTTAGATTTAAAAATAGAGGATATAAATTTCCTTTTTCCTCAATAATAATTAGTTGATTACTATATATTTTGGTCTCATCACTTTAATTATTACCTTATAAACATATCAGATTTACATTTTATTTTGATTGAAAATTCTTAAGGATATTCTATCTTGGTATATCAAAACATATATACATATTTATTTAGTTTTATACCTTAATGAGTATGTACAACACATATATCAAAATTAAAACATTTAATGTTCTATTTGAAAATTAGTTTATACTTGTTTTGCTTTAGACACGAGTAATATTAAAAAAAGTTCAAATATTTAAAATAGATAATTGACAGCCATATACCCAATAACAAAATAAATCGAGAAAAATAATATGCAAAACATAACATTTTTTTTTTAAAGTTTTCCATGTTTAAGCCAACCCATTATTCATGAAAAATAAAGTGAGGATGAGAATGTAGTTTGAGAATGCGGAAGAAAAATAGCAATGTGCCATTGTGAGAGTAATCATAGGCCTATCTGAGTGGGACTCGGCACAATTTGCTAATTGTTAACTTTGTTCTATCACTACAACTCATGTTTTATATTGATATAACCATTTTGTTATCATCAATCTTCTCCTTTCATCTTTCTTCACCTCATTCTTACCATAACCATCTATCTCTGGAGGGTGAGAATATCATCATAATATTCTCACCTTCCAATCTTGCTTTGATCTTTAAGATTTACAGTCATAAAACATAAAATATATAGGTACATTTCTTGTACAAAAAATTATCTATATGTTTTGATATACATATGGTGATAATTTTCCTTTTGTATGTTCCAATTCTTCTTTCCTTTTCTTTTTCTTTCCTTTTGCATGCGTTCAAGAAGCACATTCACCTCTTATCACTAGATCTTGTTACCATTTTTAACATTACTATGCGTGTTTTGGATTCTTCTTTATTGCCAAAATGGATTGGACTAAGCAAGAATATTGACAAAGATATTGAAAGATTGATAACTTGTACAAAAGATATTGATTTTCAAAGCATCGATATTAATGATGAAATTGATGTTGATAAAGAAATTATTAAAGATGAAGATGAAGATTGTGGTAAGTTGGTGGAGGATGGAGGAAACTTCCCTCCACCAATTTCATCACTAAATAAGCTTGGACAACCTAATTTTGTTTTTGTACCAGTAAGAGAAAATGGAAGGATGCAACTTAATAGAGTGAGAATAAGGAGACCTGAAATTCTCTATGCTAAAAGGGAAGATGGACGATTGAGATTATTTCTCATTCCAGATTATTGTGTAAAAGACAATATAGAAGAAGAGGAGGATGAACCTCAGGAGAAGGAGGAGGATGAAGAAAAAGAACTAGTTGGTGATGATGGAAAAGAAGAAAAAAAAGAAGAATTTAGAGCAAAATTAATAAAGGAATATGAAAAAAATGATGAAGTGGTTGAAGAGATAAGTAGACACGATCATACAAATATTGGTATTGAAGAATTGAAATTTCCTAGGGATAGATTTTTGAAGTATCATGAAGTTTTGAATCATATGGAACATCGTCATCATGCTCATAGAAGTCATCACCATCTACATATGTATGGATTTTGTATTGCATAAAATTAAGTTGGAGGCTTGGATATGAAAGCCCTACTTTTTGTATTTATTGAGAATGTATATTTATGACTGTATATTTTATTATGTCTCCTTTCTTTTTTTGTTACTACATTTTTCCATATAAAAAATATGCATGATGGATGCTATATTGGAAATATACATAAGATAAGTGAAATTATTATTATTTTTATTGGAGAAATAACAGTGTTTATGTACATAAATATTCACTTGGTGATTTTAAAGGAATCAACTCGAAAATTTGAAAAATTACATAATAGATAATTTTGTGTGGTAGTTTTTATCCATCGTCCCATACAATCTAGAATTGTGTCTGAAAAAACAACAAATCATGGAGCTAATAGTAATTTGTAAACCCTATTCTGAAAATTCAAATAATGAAAAAATTGACGGGAGAATAAAAAAAGGAGAGATATATATTGTTGAAGGATGTTTTGTAGTTACTCTAAATCTAAGTATTGGGTATTGGTATGTTTATTATTTAAAAAATATTAATATTGAAATTAATTTTAATTTTATTAAATTAAAAGTATATAAATAATTTCTTATTTCTTAATGTACATTTTGTTTGTTTGGTGATGGAATTATGAACGGCATGGGGGACAATAATATATAATAAAATTAGTGAGAACTCTATGAAAATGAAACAGTTAACCATTATAATACATTAGTGAAAATGGCAACAAATAAGATGGTTATTTTTAATAATAATAGAAATAGTTATAATGATAATAATATTATTATTAATGGATGAGTTTCTTCTTAATTTACTGATATGTCTTTTAAAGATAAAATCGTAACGGAACTTCAAGTTCTAAAATGAATAATACTTTGATGATTGATCATAGTAATATCATCTCAATATAGTTACACATAATTTAAGAATTGAAACTAAAGCATACATAATATCTTGAATGCAGTGATTGATATTAACAATATTAATTCATCGAAGTTGAACTTGAGGTCGAAAGAATATATTAACATTACACTACCTTTATTAAGAAATTATAGGATAATTTAAATTATTTTTTATTTTTACTAAGATTTGAAAAACCAAAGCTTAAAATATATTGTTTTACTATATTAAAAATTTTTCAATAACTCATTTAACTTTTTTTTTTCATTTTTAATCGTAACTATCTTCAAACAAACACTTCCTGTGTTACCAGAGAATTCTTAACCAGGTAATGTTTACCATAAAGCCAATAAGGCATACATATATACCTTAGATCCTCCACATTTTTAATTTTTGACATAGTCAAAAAAGTATTTTAAATTTAAATAAATAATATTTTTATTAACAATATTATTTATAGTTTCTTTCATACTAAATTATGCAATTAAAAAATATACATAGACATTGATGTAAATTATTTGAAAAGTTGTACAATTTATTTAAAAATTAATCAAACATTTTTAAATTAAAAATTTAAAGGAAAATACCTCTCACTTCTATAAGAATAGTATGATTTTTTTTATAAAGTGATATTATGAAATAATGAAATTGCTGATAATTAAATTTACTTAATAATTCTACACCTTATATAATTAAAAAATGAAAGTTAATAAATCATGGTCAAATAAAATGTAGATATAAAGGCAGCTTAAGGTCCCAAATTTTCCGCACAAAGCATGATTTTAGATGAAGAGTTGCCAAATATTCTCTTAAAACTCTTCTCATCCTTTATAAAATAAACATTAAATACAATGCATACATTTAAAAGTTTAACGGTCTCAAATATAAAATAATTTACACGTTTACCTTATAAAAAAAATATATTAATATGATTTTAGAATAAATCAATATAAAATTCAGAAAAATAATCTAATAATGGGTAATTTTAATATCTATAACCTTCTTCCTTTTTCTTTTTATATTTAAGATACTAATATGGTGATACTGTTTATTTAGATGATCTCTCTTCTAAAAATTATCATACTGTCTTAACTTAATTTTTATGAACTTGTTTACTTAGATTATCTTTATTATATATTATTATATGAAGTTTTAACTTAATTTTTGTGAATTTTAGTGTGTCATATAGTTTTAAAGATTTCTGTCATTTTTATTCCAATACAAGGATTTTATTCATACATTTTTATTTCCAATAACAGAATATTATTTGTTTTCTATATTTTTTAAATTTATCTTATTTTAATAAAAATGCGTAAACATCGTGTACGCTAATATGGTCAACATTCAAAATTAAAAGGAAAAGTTATTAAAATTTTCAACAAAACGGTACCAAAATTTGTTATTCACTGAGCGTGAAATAGAAGTACTCGTTTACGCTTTACAGCTGGTGGGCTTGACCAGAGGAACTCAATTATTAATATAATAATAAGGTCATTTTGACTATTTTTTAATTTTATTTTTTATATAAAAACAGTTTTCTATTCATAATAAAAATGTTTGCATAGAGTTGTGTGTGTGTCTATATATATATATATATATTATTAGATTATATTATATATAAAAAGGCAACATAAATGTTGATATTTACTAGTATCAATTTTTTATTTTCAAAATCAGTTGCAGAAAGAAAGGCGTGTCTGTTCAAATTCTGAAGTAGTTAGAACATAGTAAATTTGAAATTGAATGAGGGAAAATATTGGAGAAGAAATGAAGGGAGGAGTGCTGCCGAAGAGAATAATTCTGATGAGGCATGGCGAGTCGCAGGGGAACCTAGACACGGCGGCGTACACCACCACTCCCGACCACGGCATTCATTTAACGGAGCAGGGCTTGGCGCAGGCGCGTCACGCCGGCATCCGCCTCCGCCACGCGATTGGCGCCTCTGGTTGCTCCCCGGACTGGCGAGTGCAGTTCTACGTGTCGCCGTACGACCGGACGCGATCGACGCTTCGCGAAGTAGGTCGGTGTTTCTCGAAGAAGAGGATAATTGGCGTGAGGGAAGAGTCACGGATTCGGGAGCAGGACTTCGGGAACTTTCAGGTGGAAGAGAGGATGAAAGTAATAAAGGAAACCCGCGAGAGATTCGGAAGGTTCTTCTATCGCTTTCCGGAGGGAGAATCCGCCGCGGACGTTTTCGATCGCGTTTCCAGTAACCTCTCTTTCTCCTCTTTACCACTGCTCTCCAAATGAATTTCCTCGTTATCCTACATTTTTATTTAATTTTATTGATAGATACTTTAACAATTGAAATTAACACGATTTGGATAAACTTTTACATCCAAAATTAAAATAGTTTTTTTATAAATTAAAATTAGTATGTAAAATATTTCACTTTTTAAATTTATGTGTTATCTTATTTTGGTTTATAAATTTTTTTATGAAGATCTGAATCTTAATTTTTTTTACGTTGAGGTCTTTTAAAATCATTGTGTTAATTTTTGGATCAGACTACATGCTTTTACTAAATTTAACTAGTTTTAATAATTTTCAATCAATGAAGATGCGTTCTAAAAAAAAATGTTTCTCTGACATATTTTTATAATCTATGTTAAAAAATTTGGTGAAAACTTTTGGGGAAAACTTTTGGTGAAATCTTCTTTTTAAAATGTATATATTTTTTTTCATCCACCTTTGAAAGGAAGATGTTGCTTAAAAGATTCACAAATTCAAACTTAATTTGAGTATGATGAAACTAATACATGTGCTTGCAATATAAAGGTTTTCTAAAGGTCATTCGTTAATTATTATTATAAAAAGTAATACCAATAATATTTTTTTATTGCATGTCAAACTTTTATACGACTAATGTTTTCTCTTTGAATTTGGATAATGAAATGTAATCAAATCAGTTATTAAGCCGCAAATGTTAAGAACTAAGTTGATTATTATATTGACGTATGAAATGTTAAGAGGAATAAAGTTAAATAGATAGATATAAATGAAGTACATATAGAAGCGATGGTAAAGATTAGATAGAAGACTTAATTTGAAATTTTTCATGGAATAGTACGGAGAGAGGAAAAATTTCTCCAAATGGAACGATTTGCATATTAATTCTCAAACTATAACTGATTTTTGTAGTTGGTGAGAATTTAGGGTTTAGGGAACTAAATTATCATCTTGTTTTGTAATTTCAAAGATGAAAACGATCCCGAAATTTAAAAGCAATCTTGAGCACAAAAGTTGTCACATAATTCATGTTATCCGAAATTTTCATACTACTACAAGAAAAATGTCGACTTAATTTCACCCATAATGTTTTAAAATTTAGCATATTTTATCTTTCCATCTCATGTTTAATGCTTTATGACATGATGTTGAAATTAAATAAAATTTTAAGAAAATAACATTTAAACTTCATTACACATTTCACCATCGAGGTTTCACGCTTTTCCATATTTTATAATACTAATTTTTTTATAATTAAGTATATTTTGCTTTTTTTGTTCTGTCACTCATCATAACATTAACATTTATCAGACCTGAAATTAAGAAATCAAATGTGTTTATTTTTAAAATATTAGTGATAAAACTTATTGAATTGAAACTTAGACAATAAAAATTTCAATGGTAAAATGTGCAATTAGAGTCAAACTAAGACAAATTTTATATTTTTAAAATTTTTGTAGTCTAGTTTGAACTATTTGATAGTTCATGATTGTGTCACGTAGTCACTATTTTAATATTTGTCGAAGTTCTAAAGGAAATAAAAAGTAATTTTTTCTTTAATTTTAAAACATGAATGATTACTGAATTGATTGGTTTGCAGGTTTCTTTGAATCTCTGTGGAGGGACATAGACATGAACAGGCTTCGTCACGATCCTTCCAATGATTTGAATTTCGTAATTGTTTCTCACGGGCTGACATCGCGTATTTTCCTTATGAAGTGGTTCAAGTGGACGGTTGAGCAATTTGAGCACCTAAACAATTTTGGGAACTGCGAGTTCCGTGTTATGCAGCTAGGAAGTGGTGGTGAATACAGCTTAGCTGTTCATCATACAGAAGAAGAAATGCTTGAATGGGGACTCTCTCCTGATATGATAGCTGACCAAAAATGGCGCGCCACGGCGAGCCGGGGTGACTGGAATGATCAGTGTCCCTGGTACCTTGGTGATTTTTTTGATCATCTTCCTGACTCTGATGATGATGATGCTGTGGAAAATGAAGGGAAACTAATTCTTTAAGTGTATGTACATAGTGTGCTTCCCATATGGGTTTATGGATTGATTTTTAGTTTAAAATTATTTGAGAAGGGTCTTCAATAGAAAGCAATGGGGAAAATTAAGAGGAAGGAAACTAGGAAAGTGGTAGTTGAAACTAATAGCTGGCCTTTTGATTGTAGGTCGACTACTCAACTTTATACTATTTGTAGGGCTCTGTATTATTGTATTAAAGCTTCTATTGGTTCTTGTGGACTATTTGTTATGATGGCAAAGCCTGCGTTATCATTGTTTCCAAAAGATTGCCATGTTTTAATCTGAGTTCAGTATGGTTTCTACAATGGTTATGATGAATCTAGGCACGCTCATTTTTTTCTGTATCACTTGCTATAGAAAAATAGTAATACATTTTTATTACATTTGTCTCATTCATTTTGAAATGTGGTTTAGTACTGTATATGCCCCCAAGAATTCTAAATTGCCATTTAGATACAGTGTAGAAACAAACAGATTTTTCACATGACAGAGTTGGAGTATTTGCAAATATTTTATATCTATTCATGAGAAACTCAGATGAGAGGACTTGTGGATTTAATCAGATAAATATTCTATTTCTTAGAATTTAAGAAGCAGAAGAGGACTTAGAAATATTAATAACATTAAGAACAGGAATATGACTTGTCAGTGAGATCAGAAGCCACTTTCAGAATTGGTCGCGGAGGAGGCATTGGTTCTTCCTCTTCATCCCGAGAACCTACTTTCTGGAAGGATTTGCTCCAGAGCCTCTTAAACTTGTTAGGTGGCCGAATCTCTTCCACGTTCTCATTTATGCTTACGGTTTTCTTTATTGATGGCGTTGGTGCTAAAGTTGAAGTTGGCGTTGCCGATGTTAATACCTCATTCTTTCCTTCCATCTTATCATCAATGTTCATGCATGAGTTATTCTTCTCTTCAGCTTGCTGTACATGAGAAGAAATAGAGTCACCTACAAGACCTTCACTTGGTGGAAGCTTCTCGCCATCATCAACTTCGCATGGTGTCTCTGACTGAACCTCCTTTTTTGCTTCAGAGTCAGAACCTCTTAGCGCAGTCGAGCTTGAACTGTCATGTCTAGAACGCCCTAAAGTCACTGTCTTTGACGCTTGTGAAGTCAGAGCTCTTTTGATGAAATGGTAGAGCCTGCAACAAATGGTCTTAGGTTGAAGATTGAATTCTCTTTGGTCCATCTGCTAAAACTTACCCAGACAAAAAAAGATATGAAAAGGGTGGAAGAAGAGATTGATTAAACCCACCGTCAACTAACAACACAAGTTTATATCAGGAAGTAGATGTTGAAATATTTGGAAGATATTCTTTGCTTTTCTTAGAAAGTTGCCATTGAATCTGAAAGTAGAAAGCAAGAATATAAGAAGGCATTGCTTGATACTGCATCTCCCCTGCTCTGATTATGTTTACTGCATGGTATCAGCACATTTAAGCGATGTAATTAATCATGACTAATACAGATGCAAAAATTTCTGTGCTTTAGTTACTCTTTCTAAATTATTAGCAGGGTGTTAAAATTAATACGGAGTTGATAATTTATTTTTCGTGGTGATACAGGGGTTGGAGAAGAGAATCTATTTTGCCCATTCTTCCACGTTTACTATTTTATTAATATTTTATGTTGGCAAATTCCTTTCCCGCAACGAAAGAAACTGATAAGGGGACACGCGAAGAAATAAAGCATTTCCAAATGAATTTCATTCGAATTACAAAATTTGCATAGGTTTACACCTATACTTGATTATATTCAGAGGACAAAGCTCCAGAAATAAACAAATATATGAATTCAGCTCAACAGTTACAAGATGCAACATAGGAACACCTAAATATCATAAATTTTAGTCTCTTTATTCAAGTAGATGAGTGTGACGCTTTTGGTGTTATCCGTCCACATAGACGCCAGCTTGCGCCACGGTGAAACATAGACTTCTCAAATACCCATATATCACGGACAAGAACCTGGTAAACATAGGAAACCAGAAATCAGGGCGAAAGAAGACCTTTATATAAAATAAAGAGCAATGCACTGAACTTGAGTGAGCAATTTGATTTTGGAAGTCAAGGATGAATCCTCAAAAGTTTGAATCCTCCCTTCGGAAAATTAATCAGTAACCAACTACTATATAATTCATGCTACATAAAATTGATTACAAACTGTTCCCTTCTAAACCAACAATGAGCGAGAAAATAAAAGCCAATGAAGAAAGAACCAAATGCTTTTTGATAAATTGGAAGAAAGAAAAAGGAAATGAATATGCAGGAATGCCACAGGGACAGAATGGAAACAGATTTTTTTTAGACATGGAAACAAAGAAATCAAGAGCCCATTTGATTCTCTTATACTTTTTTGTTTTAAAAAGTGTTTCCTGAAATAATATTGAATTCAAGTTCTATTAAGTTTAAAAAATTGTTTCAACACAAGTGCTTTTGAAAGAAAAAAAAAAAAACAGAAATAGTTAGGAGATGGTTTCTCATCCTCTTCTGTTCTCTTGAAAAAACTCTGCTTGATTGCTCCGTAGACAAACTTCTAAAAAGCATAAATGTGTACATGGGATAATCACTTCTACATGTGAAGAGAAACAAATTTGAAATGACAAAAAACTGTTTTTAAAAATAATAATTAGCAAGCATCATTATTACCTCCTTGTTTTTATCTCCAGCTACCACAGATCCTTTCGAGTCATATGCTTCAAATTTCTGCAATTAATTTAACATTCATTCAATGTTCTGAGTTGTTGAAATTCGCATTACTCGTGAAACGCATAAGTTTTCAGGGATTGGACCAATTTTAATGTAAAGCATACCTGTTTAGCCAAAATCTCAAGAGTAAGCTGAATAAATGTTTTATCCAGGTCTTTCCGATCAACTCCAATCTGTAATTGAAAAGAAAGTCACCACTAAAAAAATCATTATAGTGAAAAGCAAAATACTGATTTCAAAATATGTGCACTCTTGTGTGAGAGACTGACAGTACAATTCAGCATCATATATAATCTGCACATCTGCATAAAGTTAGTAGATCAGAAGGACGTGCTTGGTTGACTAGCACTTCTAGATTTGTCATCATACTTCAAGCAGAAATTACCAATTATATACAAATAAAATTTTGTTTAACTATTTAATCCCAGAAAAGATTTATGCAGCACAAACTAGTTAAAAAATTCGAAATTAAGTTTTTTGTTCATGGTGCCTACAAGATATAACCAGTAACTCCAAGGAGATCTCCAGAGAAACTTAACAAAGATACCAAGAAACAAAAAGGGATTAACTTCAAAGTTTTCACTAGTAAAATTGTCAGAACATCTCCAGCAATGCATCCTAGCAAAGCTAATGATAGTTATACTATTACTTGATCCAGTGGGACCAGATTTTGATAAGTGATCTTCAGTGTTAGCAAGTTTACATGTCAGCTCTTATGATGGCAGAGGCCTCAGCTCAGGACCAACCACTAGAGCTATGGCAAGGAGGATACAAGAAGATTTAGACTTTGATGGCAGAGACACTCTCTTATACATGTTCAAAAATGTCATAACCTAGTGTAATTTCCTAGAGTAAGATTTTAATTTTCTTGCTTAAAAGTAGAGTAGGAAATTTGCTTTGAATTTTTCTTTAAGTAAATTAGGGTTAGGATTAGGCATCTAAAACCTACCTAAGGTATAATTGGGCTTAATTATAGCCCACATTAAATCCTAGGCCGGTCATTAAACCTAATTAGGTCACATGGTGCACATTTGATCATGCTTGCCTTGTGATTCCAATTAGGCACCTAAATTCAAACCGTTTAGCATTTGAATTTCCCACTCATTTTTGTAACCTTTGGTTGGCCTCCTACACCTATATAAGGAGATGCTTGGCTCATGTTTTTCAAGATTAATTTTATGAGTGTTATGCTGCCAAATTGCAAGCTTAAGCACTCCCTTGTCTAAACCTCTGTAGGATAGACATGTTTGGTCTTCTTCTTTACCTCTCCAAGTGATATGGCCGAACCAATCACTTTCTCTACTCTTCATGCAACTTCAAGGAATCAATAGCTCCAATGGAGCCATCCTTGACACATTTCTTCCACTAGCTTCCGCCAATCTCATTATTCAAGAAAAACCCAAATCGTATGAGATGATGCTATCATCTTTGATGTGATCCAATGCCGGTAAAGGCAAATGTTCTTTCTCTTATTTCATATTTGTGCTACATTTTGAGTTGCCTTGCCACATCATGACCAAAACTTAAATACAATGCAGAAGAATACTAACCAGACGTGCCCGCAAAGTTCGAATTGTAACAACAGGCTCAACCATTTCCCAATATACCTTGCTCCATGTAGATTCTCTTTGTTTAATTTCATTCTTAAGTGCCTTAGACAAGAAAATGAAACACAAGATTTCATAAATTAAACTATATTCTCTTTAGAAATTATTAATGCAAAAAATATACAAAATTGCACTATAGATCATATTCACTAATAAAACCACATAAAAGAACTGAAGCATACAGAAAACATCTTCTCGGTAACTGATTTCCGTAATGATCTTCTGTCACCATTGGCGATTAGCGTGTTTATCTGAAAAAAAAAAATCAGCATTGGGTCAAACAAGATATCCCTACTGAAATCATAGAGGAAAAGAAAGTCAATAGAACAAAACACATCCTGCAACTGAAAGAAAGAAACTACCAAGAAATAGGGATTATAAATTGTCCTAGCTGGTGAAAATTCAAAATATGAACAAAGACCAGACATAATGTCTTTTGTACTTAATTTCTTCAAAGCATTTGTTTAAATTGACTCTCCTGAACACTATCTGAAGTGGCCGTATATCACTCCAAAATGGTCTCCCTTCAAATCTTTCCAACAATACATTCTCCTAACATATTAAATTATAGCAATCATGCACCTAAATTCTGTAAAAGAAACTGCATGCATCCCATTTTGGCATTCACAAGGTGTGGCGTGTCCACAAAATAAGAGTGAATTTGTTTCTAAGAAGGCTTCAAACGCCATTTAGATATCTGCTCTACCAGGCACACAATCTGCTCAATTAAATAAGGATTTGAAATCATCATAGGTAGTTAACCAAAACAGATTTCAAATTTAAATAAAGACTGCATGTTCTGAGCAACATAGTCATCATTCATAATTTTTACCAATTTAAACACTTGTATCAAATTAAATTAATTAACAATTGACCCCTCTAGTTTTCAACAAATTGATGTAAAGTAGACCTATATCATATCATATGACAATCTCGTTGGTTTGGAACCAATCCCCTTCATCTCCATGTCAGTAGAGAATCCAGAGATAGTGCAACACCGGCAAACATGAGCCCCGTAAGGAAAGATATTGGTGTGCAAGTCAGTTTTACAAACGTGGCACAGTTGCACTATCTTTCTGACAATAGAAACAATGAAACTCATAGAAGACTGAATTTATTTATTTATATCAATTTGGAATTTGAAAAATATGAATGATATTGTTAAAGTTGGAACTAGGGAGACCAAAAGTGTAATTAAAATGCAATATTTTTTCCATTTCTTATTTTCTTTTAGTTCCTAAATTTCTTTTAGTTCTACTGTAGTGCTGCTGCCTGAACTAACGGGCAATTGTTTAAAGATTGTTATCAAATGGCAGAATCAGTAGTAAGAGAAACAAAATCACATTGTTTGATTTATTTAGCAGACACCAGCACCTAATGGAGAAAGACTTTGTTGGTTACTTGTTGTTTGATCTTGTCACCATGAATTAAAAAAAAAAACATAGTAAAGACTACAGAGCACACCTCCTTGTACATATTGACAGCCTCATTGTAGAACTGCTTTTTCGAATATCCCTTTTTTCTTAACTTAGCAATAGCATAGGCACTTTTGAGCTGCAACAGAGTAAAACACAAAGCTTGATTAAGGTTATTGATAGCCTCCATTAGGGTCCAGGGTCAATATTTTCAGAGTAATTTTAATTTTCTCTTTCTTTTCTAATCTCTTAAATAAAAGAGAATATTTAGGAGAAAAAGGGAAAAATGAAATCAAAGAGAAGAAAATAATTCCTCATTAAAAGTAAGCAACAATCTGCCGCGATTCTCCAAGATTGGGTGTAAAGAAAAGAGAGAATGGAAAGAACAAATTGGATGAATTTTGGCTCTATTCTCAAAATTTGGGGGAATAATGCAAACCGAAATTAAAATAAGATATATATACATAATCACCTCTAGAATTATGTCATGTTTTGTTCTTCTCCAACCACTTCTAGTGAACCATCTGATGCATTAAATATCAGAGAAATTATACATAAGATCATGATAACTAATTATAATAGTTTATAAGAAAATATATGGAAGGCATAAACAATTATAAATGTTAAAATAAAACCACAAATAGCTATGCAAATTTTAAATATTGTTTATATATATATATATATATATATATATATATATATATATATATATATATATATATATATATATATATATATATAACTAAATTCTGTTAGTGATGAAAAGCCCTGTATAAATCATAGAGATCTAAAACCACTGAGATCTAACCTCTTCCAAAATGGCATTTTTGCACGAGGTTCATAAGGTTCATAGATCAATCCAGGACTTGATAGGGATATTTGTTGAGCCTGCATACATTAAATGACAGCAAAATATCAAAATTATTACCTGATCTGCAAATTAATGTCTTATCTGACATATGTTTCTATTTTTAATTTTAAAAACTTGTTCTTAAAACTGCTTTAAAATTTGTTTTAAGATAACATTTTGAAAACAGAATGAATGAAAAACTTGTATGTCAGGACATTTTCTAAAGATTTGAAAATTAGTGAGGTTTGAGGTCGATCAATGTCAATGGTCTACTTCTCATCGATATGCAAATGATAAGATTGTATTTTTGTTAGTTAGAAAACTGCCACTAGTGAATATACATACTTACAGTTGCGCCATCATGTTTTTATGGAAACTGGTGAGGAAACATCTTTTAGCTGTTTCTGTCTTTTAGCATTCAAAATTGATCTTATAGGATACTTTTAACTTCTAGTAAGAAAACACTACCAAACATGTTTTTTTATCTGTTCATTTATCTTTAAAAACTAAAAAACAGAAATCAAACAATCTCTAAATAATCACAGAAAGCCATTATATATAAAATCCATTTACGTTATCCTTTTAAGCTGTAGATAAATGCTCAAATTCAAATAAGAGGGTAGCCTGAAATCCATCTAATCATCAACTCTCAAGGTGGCTGTTTTAGAGAACAAGACCCAAATGAGGCACATGTACTTACATCTAGCATATCCAAGTTTTAAAATGATGGAGGCTTTTCGGGTGGTCTATCACTTGAAATGCTAATATGCTTTGAATCTTTAGACAATACTCTAAATTTATGATTGATCAAAATCTTTTTAATGCCTTAGCTTAACTGTAGCCATAAACTGCATGTCTTAGGTTCCGCACACCATCTTGCTGAAGAGTAGAAAAAACTCGTTTGAAGAACCCATTTACCTCAATTGGTAATTATTTTCATAGAAAGGAAACAAGATAATAAATCCAGAAATTGAATTTCAATATTCAAATAAATGGATATAAAATCCAGCATACAAGAAGTGCATAAATGAGAGAGAGATAGTAACAAGTCAATTTAAAACACCACGAAATCAACAGTTTCATAACTAAAGACTGACGCCCAAAAGATATAGGAAACATTCATACAAAAAAAATCATCCCATAAATCTTATCGATCCGATACAATAAGTATATCTTGGATAAAACACATGTAGAATATACTATATACCATGAAGAATAGCAGAAAACACTTGAGTGTCATAAAACAAAGAAAAGAAACGTAAGAGAGATACCACTTGTCGCGCTTGTGCTGGGGCTTTGGCATGAGTAGTTATCATCCTCTTATCGTTCATGAAAATGGACAACTCAGCAGCCTAAGAGAAACATAAAAAGGACAGAAAGCAAGGAATTCAAATCCCAAAAATCACAGTCCTGATAGATTAAAATGTTCAAGAATATTTACCATTGTAGATCGAAGTGTCAAAGATTTTACACCAGCAAAGGGAAAGCCATCTTGGCCCTTTAATAAATTAGGATAGAAGCTCCTGAAATTACCCTCAGAACCTGATCAGGCAAAAATTAACTTGAACGGTAAACAAATAGATGTTAAAGAACAGTTCCTAATCATTCACATACGTCTCTCTTATAAAATCCCTTTCGCATAAAAATGAAGCAACAAAAAAATGTTGAAGTAGATTACCGTTTGCTATAGCAGAGGAATAAGTCTTGGAGCTACCAAGTCTGAAAATTCAAACACAGCGAATTGATAATAAGGAAATGGAAAATTGCACCATGCCTTTCATTTCAAGGTGAAAACAACCGTTTGGGTTGATGAAGAAATGCATTTTGTCAGATCGCAATGAAAGCAGTGTTGTTACTCACAGATACGACGAAGATTCTCCAATCTGAGATGAACGATAAAGTGTGCGAACTAAGTGAAAGCGTTTGAACGGCGTCATCATCTTCAACGTGATTCAGAAACATTAATGTTACAATTACACCTTTGATAACAGATGAACGGTGGATGCAAGATCAACCACCACACAGGTTTCTGGTTTTTCAAGGGTTTAAGCCTTCTTCATTAGAAAAGGCAGAAGCTTGGAATATAGGGAACTTCTTTTTGCACCCCAAAAGGTTGTTTCTGCACCCCATAAATTTCAAAATGTCCACTTTACCATTCTTCAATTAAATGGCAACGGAGGTTGTTGTAGGCACATCCATTATTAGTTTTCGCTTTTTGAGAGTTTGCAAAAGGAGGTGGATGTGGATTTGGAGGTGCTGAGAGATAGATTTTGACACATCATAAAGTCAAAGTAAAGATCGATAAAGTGAAATTGGGGTATTTATTTTAGTTTTAAATTTATGGTTTTTTATTTAAAGTAGTATTGGGTCTAGTTTAGATTTTTTTTTTCATAGTTCATAAAAACAAAAAATGATTACTTTTGGATAATGAAATCCAAAACTTGAAAATTGTATTTTGAGTTTCACAATTTGAAAGTTAAAATTCACTTATCATGTTTTAGTTTGTATAATTCATAATATATAATTGATTTTTAAATTGTGTATTTAAGAATAAAATTGTGTATATTGGAAGTATTTTTTTTTTATGTTTTTTCTTAGTTCATACTTAAGGTTGTGAATTGCGAAACAATATCATAATATTCCATTTTTATTATCAATTTTACCATTATTTCACTCATGTTTTTTTTTTTAATAGAACTGGAATCTAAATTTGGAGTAAAATATCAAATAAAGTTGAAGTTGTTCTATATGGATGAAATGTTTGATATTGTGAAATTTGAGGTAAGAGAAGATAAATTAGTTTAAAGATATTGTGTTGAAGTTTTACAAAAGTAAAATTTGTTATTGTTCTTGCCGGTTGACCCGCCTGTCGGTTGACTCACGACACTCACATGCCTCCTTCCTCACGTTGATATGTGCTTGGTTCTTTCGAAGCAATCTGCACCTGCAAAAGAGAAAGGGGGCGCCCTAGAGGTCGTTTGCACTCCGACGCTCAAGTCAGTGTAAGGCAAGGAACACCAAGTGTATTGAGTTTCTCTGTGTTTAGGTCTAGAAACTGCGTACCTTTGTGAAATATTTTACTGTCCCTTATATAGTCTAGGGTTTACATCGCCGCTAGCCCTAATTAGGGTTTGCTGCGCTACTAGCCATATTTAGGGTTTACTGGAATACCCTTGCGCCGCTATCACCCAGTCTTAGGGTAATCTAGCACAGAAGGTTTCCTTCTCTGGAGTGCAAACTCTCACAGTGTGACCACCTGGATGCCTCCTTGTGCACCTAGTCTCTAGGGCCACCTGTTCTGGGAGTGCCTTCACTGTTCACGTGCCATGCATATAGCTTCACTGGGAAAACCCTAGCTCTGGTGAGTACTCGTCCCCTCAGGATTCTACACCCAACTGTGCTCTCCCTGCTACCTGCATAGGCACTTCGTGATCCAGGCCTCTCCCTAATTCTGGGTATCCAACTGGTCACTGGCCCACTCTGGGAACCAATCTTAGCTGTTCTGTTTACGCTGTTCAAATCACCCAAGGCCGATGTCACCTTGCCATACTCTGTCGCCGAGGACTCCTCGTCCTGCTGAGTGACGATGACACCTCCGCCCATCCTGGTGATCTGACGACTACTCACCCGTCTCTGTAGTCTGATGACTAATCACCCCTCTCTGTGGGTTGATCACTGATCACCCCTTTCTGTAGGCTGATGACTAATCACCCTTCTCTCAGGGCTGATGACTCGACACCCCTCTCTGTAGGCTGATGACTCGTCACCCCTCTCTGTAGGCTGATGACTCGTCACCCTTCTCTGTAGGCTGATGACTCATCACCCCTCTCTGTAGGCCGATGACTCATCACCCCTCTCTGTTCAATACCCCCTGTGGGGTCCATTCCACGTGGCTTTGGCCCATGCTGTGGGACCCAGCTGACGTCCGAGGACTGGTCAGTACAATTATTATTTGTGTAGAAAGAAAAACATATAATCAGGATTAAAAAATGTGACATAGGCGGTAAATATAAGAGATACAAAAAGGAGTTACAACTCATTATAACTAGAACACAAAGATGTAATGGTCCATTTAAATTTTGAGATAAACCAATACGCAATGGAGGATGATAGATTGTGAAGGTAATATGTGAGAGTCATAATCATGAGTTGATTGATACATTAATAGTTCATTCATAGGCTGACAAATTAAAATCTAATAAACATTTCATGGTTGTTGACATGACTAAAAGTTTGCGGAGGTTCAACAAATATTCTACTTACTCTGAAGGAGAACAATGTGACCATTATAAAGAAAGTGTACAATGACAAGTATGCATATAGAAAATCACATAGAGAACCAATAACTAAAATTCAACTGTTAACAATATCGTCGGAGCATGACATGTATAATCACTAGAGTAGGTTTGATGAGTTTCCACAAGTTGTAATAGATGTTTTTTAGACACATTCTAATTTAGTAAAATTATTGAATGCATTTAATATTGTATTGTTGATGGACAACCGATAGATATATGTTGTATTTACTTTAGATTGTTGGTGTGACATCCACAATCTTGAACGAGAAAACAACTTTATTTGGATTATTAAAAAAATTTAGAGAGTTGTTTTTTTATAATGGATGTGTTTCCTCAAGTAATTGTCATTGACAAAGATTTTGCATTAATAAATTCAATTAGCATTGTGTTTTCTAAAGCTTCAATCTTTTTATGTTAGTTCCACATTAATAAGAATATTAAAGCAAAATATAAACTGTAAAATGTTATTGAGGTAACATTGCATTATGAATCGTACAATTTGAAATATATTTTTCATAAATATAATACATTTGAGATTGTGTAGTTCAAAGTGTATTAGACTTTCAAAATTGTTAAAGATTGCACAATTTAGAATAAATTCTTGGATTCCACAATTTAGGAAAGTCCTAGATCAAGCTCTATAAAGCACATCAAACACAACGATGAAGGGAAAAAAAATAGTTAAACCAAACCTAATTCAACTAAAAAATAACACTATGACATTGAGTGACAAAGGTTGTTTATTGGTAGCGACAATGGAAGTTTCAACAATAATGAGGATAACACTAACAACTGAGTGGTTTTGACGGTTGAGAAATTCAACTAAAGTAGAGGCAATATGAAGAAGATGATGGAGTATTAGGTTATGTATATATATTATACTAAGAGTACTTTCGAATTTTACACACTCCCATAGGCACAGAAGGAAAGCATAGGGTGCAAAAAGCAAAAACTTAAAATTTACTTAAAAGAGCATTTGATTGAGCCAGTATAAAGCAGGTTCTCATCTTTTGATTGGGCCTATCGAGGTAATCTTTAGAGGGCAATTTCTTCCTCCACCTCGATATTAGCACATCCATAAATATTTCAATTCCAAAATTATCCTTGCGTAAACTTGCATAAAAGGTGCATGATTTGGTTTTCTTTATTTCCAAATTGTATAATTTGTAAACCTTCTCAATTCTAGAATTTGGATTTGAATTCCAATTTATAGAGTTTAGAAGGTATTTTCTAAGTTCAAAAATACATTTCAAACTCTAAAATTTAGAATACAAAATTGTATCTAGAAGATATTTTCGAATTCAAAAAATATCTTGCATGGAGGTGCAGGAAGGAATTGACTCTTAAGAGAGGTTATTTCCTATGTAGCACAGACACGGATACGGACACTGATACAACACGGACACAGACACGGAGATACGTATAATCTCTAAAATGTAGGACACGAGGACACAGATCTATATATTATATAATTATGAATTATATAAATTGACAATAAAGATTTATGCACCCAAGTATGTTTCAATTTTTTTAAGCAGAAAGATATTTTTCATGACTAGTTCAACAGGATTTGTTCCTTATTTTTATAATCATACTAAAAATTCATATAATAAGTTTGATTTTTTAGAAAATTAATGTGTTTCTCTTTTTTAAAATTATATTAGAATCGTGATAAAATTATCAGAAATTCAATAAATATTTTTTTAATTGAACACTTAACTAATAAGTGTCTTACAAGTGTCTTTCGAGTGTCATGTCCGATACGTATATCTGATACGGATACGCTATTTGAGAAGAGTGTCTTCATAGATTATTTCCTCCTAGGCCATATGAATTTCTCCTGCACACCCCAAGCGGTTTTGAACCTCGTGCAAATCTTTAAAAAAAAATCATTTCTAATAAAAATACCATTCCGGAATGAATTATTTTTTTATATATTTTAATTTATTTTGTTGAAAAAGAATAATTTAACTTATATGTACATTTAAACTAAAGTAATTTTTGATCACATGTTCGAATTAATTTCAACTTTTTCATTTTTTACAAAATATTATTACTGCATCGTTGTAAAAGGAAAAAGATACAGTTTTATAAATGTTGGAGTATTATTTTGCTAATCATTATCCTAATGATGCCAATTAAGAAACATTAAATAGATTATCTTGTTAAACACTTTTACTTACTGCTAAGAAAATGAGTCAGGTGGCTTCTATATTTTCAATACAATGAATTTCTTCTTTTTCAAAGAAACTTTTCTACTTTGGAACATGTACTCGTCAGACAATAGTGAACAAAACCATATTATATATTTATTACATGCAAAGGAATTCAATTCTTAAACAAAATAATTTTTTTGTAGAAAAAAGTATTTATTTTTATCACCCAATTTTTTATTTTTTTTATATACATATAAGTTATTCTATCATTATAAGATATGTTAAGTAGCAGCACCTAAAAAAATTAGTCTTACCAAAGTACTTTCTCATATGCCATGAGCATGGCATCCAATAGGAGATAAACAAACAAATCTAGTTAGACTAGACCTTATACCATTATTTCAGAAAGTACATTTGAGATTTAACTAAATGTTGGTTCATTTGACTACATCTGTAGCTAAGAATTATTTATTCTATGCTGATATTTTGTAGGGTAAAGTTAATTTGTGTCCTCTAACATTGGCACAACAGTACTTACTGTTTTCCTTCAAAAATAATCTAATAATAACAAGATCACCAATCCTGTTTCTGCTGCATTTGGCACATTATTGCTCACGGGTATACTTCAAAAGAATCAAAATGTTCAGTGCATGTAACAGATACCGAGAACATGTGTGATTTGTTAATGCTAAGGATTTTCTGTCTTTTCACTCTCGTTGGATTGCATGCACACAGTTGTCATTGCAATGTGTAGAGGTTCACGGGGGAGCAATAGAAGTTAAGACAATTAATTCATGCATTCCAATGCAAGATAAACCATCTCTTAACTTATGGAATAGTCTTTGAATAATGCAAAAGTCTAGTTTTCTTGAAAAGCATAATTAGTTTATAAGAACATGGTAATGCAAAGCAAAAGGAACGGTTTCCTTCTGGATTCAGTTGCTTTCTTACTATCATAAGCAAGCTTTTCCTTTGATGTTGGTGCAGTATTTTTGAGGTATTAGAAAAGGCAAAAGATTGAATTAAATTTATTTATTTCGAAACTATTTGAATTCAATACTATTTCAACCCTTTTAGAATCTGATTTATGACAGTTGGAATTTCACTTTGAAGCAACCAACTGGGAGTGCAATGCAATGCACAAGCATGCATAATATCTAGCTATAATTGGAATTCTGTTTGTGTTATTGGTATTTTGCAGGCATAAAGTGAGAGTTTCCATGGATTCTAAGAATGTTGTTGCTTTTCGAGTTGTAACATTTTGCTTATGTTTGGCTGCTGCAAATTCGGTTGATTTCAGTTACCCTGCAGTTTTCAACTTTGGTGATTCAAACTCAGACACAGGTGAACTTGCTGCAGCCATGGGATTTCTAGTTGCCCCTCCTAATGGACAAAATTACTTCATAACCCCATCTGGGAGGTTCTGTGATGGACGTCTCATTGTTGATTTCCTAAGTAAGTTTCTCATCTTTCATGAAATTGTCATACACTTACTGCAAACATTAATCAAGAATGTTGATGAGACTCTCAATACTCACAATCATTTCACCTTTCACTGTTTCTTTCAAATTTAGGACCTTACCTCTAATATATTCACATGAGAGAGAACACTGAGAAGTCCTAAAGTTAGTCTGAAACTCAAGAATTCTCAGTGACACATCTCATAAACATGAGTCGCATCTCTATTTATTGAGTGTGTTTTCTAGAAATGAGTATACTAGGTCTGAGGATCTGAAACCACCTGTGTTTATCATATTTCATATGGTCCACAACGCCTCAAACATCAAGCCTGAGTGATATGAGTGCATGCTCAATCAGAAGATGTAAATTCATTTTCTTGGAGAGGTCGTGTTACTGTCAATGGTTCTCATTGATTACTTTAAGATTAGAGGTTGGATTAACTTAATTATTGATAGAATACAACAATGGTTCACTTCCACAACAAGACTTACTAGACAAACCTTCTAATGTTACAAATGTGAGGTAACTAAGCATATATACCTCTGAAGGCTTGAATATCATCCATGCAATTGTGAACATATAGCCATGTGAGCACCACCATATGTATCATTTGCATTGACATGGTAGTTCCATGTGTTGTTGGTTGTTCATTGCAGTGGATGCGATGAAATTGCCATTCTTGAATGCCTACATGGATTCTGTGGGATTGCCAAATTTTCAGCGAGGTTGCAATTTTGCACCAGCAGGTTCAACCATCCTTCCAGCCACTGCAGCATCCATCAGCCCGTTCAGCTTTGGGGTTCAGGTATCTCAGTTTCTGAGATTCAGAGCTCTGTCTCTTCAATTGCTTCAAGGTATATGATAAATTAATGAACTATGTTCTTACTGGTTTGGTTTCAAACTATAGTTAGCCGCTTATCCCGTTCATTTGAAGGAAAGTGATCTCAATAATGTTTCAGAAAAGAAATTTGATCAGTATGTCCCAACTGAAGACTCCTTTGAGAAGGGTTTATACATGTTTGACATAGGCCAGAACGATCTAGCTGGTGCGTTTTATTCAAAAACATTGGACCAAATACTCGCCTCAATTCAAGCAATTTTATTGGAATTTGAAACTGGAATAAAGGTTGATAACATTATTTTATTCTAAAAGTTTCATTTCATTACTTCCATAAAAATAGTTATACTTAACTTAACATTCTCTCTGTGATTTGTGAGCTAGAAACTGTATGATCACGGGGCAAGGAATTTCTGGATACATAACACGGGTCCACTCGGATGCTTGCCTCAGGTTGTTGCCAAATTTGGCACTAATCCATCAACACTTGATGAACTAGGATGTGTTAGTTCACCCAACCAAGCTGCCAAAGCCTTTAATGTACAGCTTCAAGCCTTTTGTAGTAAATTGAAAGGACAGTATCCAGATGCAAATGTAACACATGTTGACATCTTTACCATAAAATTAAACCTCATTGCAAACTATTCTAGATATGGTGAGTGTAAGTTAAGAAATTTATTTGTTGCCTCATCTCAATTCCAATTACTATTGATTTTACCTTTTTCTGGGGTAATGATTATTTATTTCCAATAGTTATAGATGCTAGCTTATGTAAATCTTGAATTCGTCACATCATGAGTATAAAAGAGCAACTCACATATACACTGCATAACACTAGATGGGAATTCAGTGCATTACAATTGTGATTGCAGCAAAATATTCCAGTTATCTATTACATTCAAAATCGTTAAAATTCTAGAATTGTGTCTAAGTCTGATGAATGTAGGGATCAGGACAGGCCAATATGGCATTATTTCTTTTCTAACACATAAGTAGTTGTTGGACCAAACACAACTAAATTTCTGTGAATATATATCTGCAGGGTTTAAACAATCCCTTATGGCATGTTGTGGATATGGAGGTCCACCATTGAACTTTGACAGCAGAGTTTCTTGTGGGCTAACAAAGATCTTGAATGGGACGGAAATAACAGCAAAAAGTTGCAAAGACAGCAGTGTGTATGTAAACTGGGACGGAACTCACTACACTGAGGCAGCAAATCAACATGTGGCATCACAAATTCTCACTGGAAACTACTCCAGTACTCTTTTGGGAGACAAAACGCCCTTCCTTCTCTAGCTCCAGTTTTAAACCCTTATCTGTTTATTGTTTTAACAGTTTTATTATTTTGGTACTGTTGTAGTGAAACGAACAGCTGATTTATAACCTTGAATGACAGTCATGATCTTACAAACGAACATGATTCAAGATCAAATAATCAAAATAAACTGACTCTGTGATATGGTTAGTGAAAAGTTTCTATGGAGCTTACTTGGAAGTATCATACAAGTAAAACTAAAAATTGATTAACTGAAGTTATGAAAGTGATATAACATAGAAGATGAAAATAATAAAGAGAAGCGAAAACTTTCCCTATAATTAAAATAAAGTTATGCACATGTTAAAATTTGGCTTTTAGAAGTATAAGAGGGAGGATCAGCTTCTTTAGAGGGGGATTAAAGAATATGCATGAATGCAATGTACAAAAGCTAGGAAACCTTGTCCTCCATTTGATTCATTGAAAAAGAAAAGGCACTTTGGCAAGAGTAGTACTGGAAGAGAGGCGGAGAACTAGAACTCCTTCTAATAACATAGTCAAATGCATATATTTTGGAATTGCATTTACAAGAAAAAAATCTCATCTTATTCTTCAGCCTTCCCAAACTCAATTGTAAGATGAGCATGGTTACAACTGCACATTAGACATCTGAATTTAAAGAGTAAGAATTTGAAAGACAGATCTACTTATATTAGTTTATTTTTTGGATACGTAAGCATAATATTGTGCCATAGGAACAACGAATGCAATGACCAACAAACCGCCAACAACCAGAGTGAATTGTCCACGCTTCTCTTCTGTCTCTTCCTTGGTCTTGAAGTTAGACTCACGTTTGTTGTCTTTGAATGTAGGCCCACCAGGATCTGGAAGGCCATCAATGGCAGCAACTAGACGTTTAGCAGTGGTAAAAATGGCTTCGTTGTACTTCTCATCCGTAGCCAAAACTGCATATATAAACCACAAATAGGTAGTTTTGTACCCCTCAAGAAAATAAAAATGATTATAGTTGTTCCTTAACGATTAAGCTAGTTTTACAAATAGAGTTTACTTAGAATGCATTCCCATTGTAAATGGTTAAACATATACTTTAGTAGTTATATATTGCATGAACTCTCAATCACGTCCCTAGAAAAAAAGCTATTAAATTGGTCTTTACACATGTAAACATAACCGATATGGTTCATGCCACTGCTAACCCCTTACGCATTATTAATTTCTGTGTTCTTTATACATGTAATGTATTCTTAATTTGGTTCGTATACACACATTCTTTAAGAAGCTCACAGTAAAAGGCAATGGAAAACAAGAGTGTAATAATGAAATATCTCTGTATTGTATAATGGATATAGTAGTATATGGTTACATTAGGGAATGAAGGCAAGCAGTATTATCAGTGAAGCAGAATACAGAGAAGAAGAAGAAGAAGATTAGAAATTTCCTCTAAGTGCCAGAGTGAGGACAGATCCTCAAAATATTCTCCCCTTTCATCCCATCTCTCTAATCCTTATAGAGTGACTTGACTTCATTCAATATTGAGAACAAATTCCTTCAACGTTTGATGGAGCCTCCTCGTACATTCACTTTATCTGTTAACCTCGCTTTCCTCACCCTTTGCTACATGTGTATTCTGCATAATTCTTTTCCCAAGTTCCTTACTAATCAAATCATCATTTCCATGCGACTCCTTGTCCAATGACTATTCTACCCTCGTAAAATTCCCCCCATAAAAATAAACTTTGTCCTCAAGGTTGAAGTTAGGATAATCTTTGCTAATAACAGTGGTGTCCTCCCAAGTATCTTGATTTGCATCCAAAACCATCTCATTGTAGCAAAACTTGGACAATATGCTGATCACCTCTTATGATAGTTTGAGAATCTAGAATTCTACTTGGTTGAACAATAGGGCCGAACTCATTAGTGAGTAAAGGAAGTGGTAGATATGGCTCCTGATGATCACCTTTGCATCTCTTCAATAAGTACACATGGAAGACTAGATGAATTTTAGCTGAAGCAGGCAAGAGTAACTCATATGCTACTGTACCAATTTTCTGGATTATTGGAAAATGACCAAAATATCTGAGTCCTAGTTTCTGATGCCTTCCAAGGACCATTGAATGTTGTCTGTATAACTATAATTTGACCAACACTAATCCACCTTTTCCTCAAACTCCAATGGAAATTATCAACAAAATTTCTTCATTTGATGTTAAGCCTTAAGCAAATGAGCTTTTAGCTGAGTAAAGGCTAAATCCATTGTTGCAACAACTCTTGTAGGGAGGGTGAATCATTTTAATCCAATTGGTACTTGGTAGTGGTTGGGGGATCTCTGCTATAAACAACTCGAAAGGGAGCTATGTCAATGCTAGATGGGAAGGAACTATTGTACCAAAATTCTGCGTTCCCTTGGATGATTCACTATGAAGCATCTTAAGTACATCTCTAGACACCTATTGAGGCCTTTGATTGTCCATCACTTTGAGGGTGATATGATGGGCTCAGGGCAAGGGTAAGTGCTACTCAGTTTGAGCAATTGTTGCCAAAAGTTGCTAGTGAATACCCTGTCTCAATCAGATATAATTGTTTTTCAAAGGTGAAGCAATTTCACAATGTGCGTTCATTAATACTTTAGTAACTTGCTTGCTAGTTTAATTGGTTTTGCGTGTGTCAAAATGAGTATATTTACATAATTGGTCTATAACCACCAAAATAACTATAATACCACGAGAGGGAGGTAAACTAACTTTACAAAATCCATGGCTAAGTCTTCTTTAATTTGGGAAGATGTAATAGTAGACCAATAGGTAGCATTTTATTCGTTTTAGTTTGTTGACACATGAGACATTGCTGCACATGGTTCTTAATATCATAGTATATGCCTTGCCAAAAGAATTGGGCAAAAATTCTAGCCATAGTATGTGCAATTCTGGCATGTCTTCCTATGGGAGAGTTGTGGAATTCTTGGAGAATTTGTTGAATCAAGGGATGCTTAGGAGGAATGACCAATCTTTGTTTTCATTAAAGCAACTGATCTAGGGCATGCAGGTCGAGAAATAGCCATAAAAAATGATCTAGAAAGTGCATCAACCATACATTATCTTTACCAGGTTTATATTCAATAGAGAATTCATAGCCAAGAAACTTATGAAGTCAAGCTTGTTGTTTTGGTGTTTTGATAGTTTGATCCATGAGGCATTTTAAGCTTTCTTCATTAGTTCTAACAACGAATTTGTGGCCCAATAGGTAATGCTTTAGTTCGGAAATTGCTTTTGTGATAACATAGCACTCCCTTGTATATGATGTATGTTTTTGCATCCTAAGAAATAATTTCTTTGAAAAGAATGCTATAGGGTGATGGTCCTAGTATAGGATGGCACATCTGTCTCAAAGATAAAAGGTTTTGAAAAATCTATTTCTACTAGAACTTGCGCTCTTGTGATGGCCTCCTTTAATTGCTAAAACGTTGTTGTAGCATGAGAATTCCACTCAAAACATCCTTTTTTTAACAAATTAGTGAGAGGTGTACCTATGGATGCATAACTTTAAATAAATTTTCTTTAATATCTAGTTAAGCCCAAAACACCCCTTAGTTTCTTCAAGATGGAATCTACCAGTTCAATATTGCCTGCACTTTGGACTGATCCATTGCCATACATACCACTTCTTGAAACAGCTTGACCACTACTAATCCAAATTGACATTACAGGTGTGACTTTGTTATTACAAGTTTAACACAACTCTTCATCTCTCCTTAATTTCATTTCGACTGGTGACATTTTTTTTGACATTGTTAGGCATCTAAGAGTTGAGTGACTTGTAGTTTAGGATAGGTAACAGGGGAGGGTGGTTGTTTGTTTTCTGGTTTGTGTTAGGTTTTGGGTATAAGTGGAATGGTAATATGATTTCAGGGTAGCGAAATGATTCTCCTCAATTTGGCCAGGGACAACTTTTAGTAAGGATGTGGGATTCTGACTAATCACATCTGTACAGATATTTGATTTCAGTTCACTAATGAAAGAGTCTAACAATGCATCGACTGTAACACCAATAACTCTATTGGACAGAGCAGTAATTCCTAATAATAATCACCAACATATCCAATTTGAATAAGGTAGATCGAAGACATTCAAATGGGGAAAGTCCAAATTTCATTTCTAAGGCAGTACTGAAACTTACCTATGATTGAAATGGATAGCTCTTTTGAAGAATTTGAAACTAAGGCACCACATCTTTATCCATGTGAGCAGAGGTAATTGCCAATCATTGTTATATCAAGATGACCTTCATTTTGATTCTCCACAATCCATAGTCATTCCCTCCAGAAAACTTCTCTATGTCAAACTTGGTAGTCATGTCTTCAACTTCTTGACTTTTTTTTCTTGTTCCCACAGATGTATCCAATTGTTCGGTTCGCAACAATAACAAGCAAGAAAACACAAAAACAAGATTGAAGAAAAACACTTTTATTAACATTGGAAGATTCTATACACAGAGAGTCTCACACAATACATTGTATAGTCTATACACATAACGCTCTCTATATATAGAACCTAGACTAAGGGAATAACAAAAAACCGTTAAGACAATTAAGCCTAATAAATACCTATACTAGACGGTCTGTCACACTACTACTAAACGGGCTTCTACTCTCTTCCATTAGACAGTCTAATAGTCTGATTGAACTCTCCAGTATACTATCTACTGAATATGATTTAGAGCTAATCATAGAGAGCACCAATGTAACAAGCTCACATCAAAAGGCAATGGAAAACAAGAGTGTAATAATGAAATATCCCTGCATTATATTATGGACATAGTTGTATATGATTTTCTCGTGAAGGCCGAACATTACTCTTCAATGTGTGTCGTGTCAAACATTGACACATGTAAATTTAGAAAAACGATTTTCTTGCAGCTCCAACACAATTCTGAGGCGACTCCAACATAGCATTAATGTGGGTAGATACGATGATTTCTTTAGAAGTTAGAAAATAGAAAGTTATTTTGTAAGTTTCTGTTATAATAATAGGGATAAGGATGTCAAATTTATTCTCTTATTATATCAGAAGGATATTAAATTTGATCTGAAAGCATTTGTGTTGTATCAAAATCACAGTATTTGAGCTCAATGACTTCCTCTCTAATTGTTTATTTTGCCTTTACATTTTTTCTTTACAGCTACTTTTCTGTATATACTTAATTTGACATCGTCACTAATAGTCTACTCCGACTACCGCCTATATAAATTCTGATTGCCAATTTAAATAATTCATAATAATTATATATATATGTGTGTGTATATATATATATATATATATATATATATATATATATATTTGTTCTGTTTAGTGTGTGTCCGTGCTTCATACTTACAGAAAGAAGGCTAGCACTGTAATCAGGGAAGCAGAAGACAGAAAAGAAGAGAAATTTCCCTTGAGAGAGAAATAGATTCCCAAAATATTCTCCCCTTTCATCCCTTCTCTCTAATCCTTATATAGTAACCTCATGATTGGCCCACCTTATTTTTCGTTAGCCTGGCTTTCCTCACCCTCTGTCACATGTATTCCGCATAATGGTTTTCCTTGGTTCCTTTCTAACCAATTCATCATTTCCATGTGATTCCTTGTCCAGTGACTCTTCTACACTCTTAACACATTTTTAATTACATACATGAGACCAAATTAAGAATGTGTTATGTTTACAAGAACCAAACTAAGAGTGCTTAAAGGGATCAAATTAAGAATTTGCGACACATGTAAGAATTAAATTGTGTTTAAACTTATAAATATTGTTAGCTTTTATAATAATATCTTTGAATGTCATATACAGGATGATTTCTAATTGTTTGATACTATAAAAATCTGTGTATGACAATTAAACTCTTGTAAACAATATTACAAACTTGCAAATACCTGGAAGGTTCTCTGAGACAGTGGCATCAAGGATATTTTCTCCCACAGCTTGGACAAAAGCTGGACCACCAGTGACTGCTCCTTCTTTCTGACTGGTGACAAGAACCACAATACCCTTGTTGTTGCCTTCTTCTACAGAAGGATACCATCGCTCCAGGACTTGGTCAGCATACTCAAATGCATCGGCTTTGCTCTGCAATTGGCCACATTCATACAATCAAAACATTTCATTTAGCATTTTCTTTGGTCCTTTCATGCTCCATTTAGTTGCATGGCAGAGAACAAAGACAAAGTTGCACAAGAAGACAAATGCTTCTTCACAGAACGTCATGCGGAAATAAGAAAGACAGTTTAGTTATTTAACCACATATTTCTTACTAACCGTGAGTTTTCTAACAGTGATAAAATTGATGTGAAAGTTCTTCCTTGATTCTAAATCAGACAATAACCGCTTCAAATCAGACCTGGTCACCCTACTAAGCACTCCTGCATCATCAACCACATAGGAATCTTGGGGTGGACCCTCGCTAAGCACATCAAACTCAGATGCCAGTGCATTGCCGCTGAGCAAAACTGGGCTAAAGTTGAGGGCCAAGGAGATAGCCAAAGCTGCTAGGCCCTGTTGAGCATGAGACAACCAGGTTGTGCATGAAGGTTTGGGAGATGAAGTTTGGTTCTTTCTGAGGCTGGAAACAATGGGTTTGGAGCAAAAGAGAGAACTTGACTTGGGTTGGGGAAATGGAGCCAAGAGGATTCTTGAGGGTGAAGGTTTGATGTTGAGGACTGGAGAGAGAGAGTGAGGAGGAAAAATGGTTCCCATGATGAGGATCAGCAAGGATTCAATTGCAGAAGGCTCCTTCTCTTCCACATCATTCCTTGTCCTCTGATTTGGTTCAGATTTCGGGTGGTTTCGATTGGTTGGCAGTGTTTGAAAGTGGATAACGTCTATTAGCCATGTGGATCTTTTGGTCCACAGAACTACAAATTTTCATTTTTCTTTTCATTTTCCCCAAGTGAGCTTGCATCTGTAAATAAATAAATAAGCAAGCCTATTTCAAATCTTTATATATTATTTTCCCTGATTCATAAATAAAGTTTACTACACTAAATAAATTATGGGGGGGTTGCTCTGATTAACTAGTTATTTTGAGTTCTGAATTTTCAGCATTTGTTACCTATAATGTATTCTTGAAACAGTGTTTAAGCTTAAGGGGTAATTTTTGTCTGATCATGATTGTTCCTCTGTGAGGATAATGTTCTTAAAAAAAAAGCTCCTTTTTACAATGATTCCTGTGCCCCTGAATTGGGTAAATTTCAAAATCAATTTATTTTGGCTGAAACTAATGATAACTGTCTCCATGCACTTTCTTTCATGGCCATTCTTTTATCAAATCTCTGCATCACCAACATCACCAAACCCTTCTTCTCTTTCACCTCAAAACCCATAATTTGTGAGGCAAAGAACCTCACTTCCAAACGGAACCTTATCCTTCAAACTTCTCTTGTCAGCATCGGCATTGGCCTAACTCCTCAAGTCTCAGTTGCGCAATCGTCACCTCAAGCGTTGCCGTCCAAATCGTTTCTTTCTGGCATTGAAAACACGGCATCTTGGTTTCAGTTCTACGGTGATGGGTTTTCCATTAGAGTCCCGCCAGAGTTTAAGGATATCATGGAACCTGAGGTGCACTCTTAGCTACTTTTCTCTCTCAATTTTTAATTATAATTTCCTGAATGACTGAAAAGCAAATTAACTCTATTAGTCAATTTTTTTCCTTGTTCAACTTAGTATATTGTAATATAGAAATTTACAATTGAAAAATGATTGTGAAATGTTTAACTCAGCTGAATCCAGTTTTCAGTTAGTTGGAGTTTGATGTAATAGTTAGTTAAGTCATTTATATTTTTATGGTTGAATTTGTTACTCTTATCAGTTGAATTGAAATTGTACAGCTATATATAGCTGATTGATCAGCATAATGCACCTCAATAATATTCATCTTCAGAACTTGCATGTTAACAACAATATCATTGAAGGTTCTGAAACATTTGTGAAATTTAGTTGAGTGAGAAAATATTTCATTTACTTGTAGGATTTCAATGCTGGAGAGTCTCTTTATGGGGACAAGGCAAAAGCAAAAACATTTTCAGCACGGTTTTCATCTTCCGATGGGTAATTTTATATTGAATCCCCTACAATTCCACATTTTCTTGCAATGCACTTGTGTAAAATGAGCATGTTCTCTGCAATTGAAACAGATCTGAGATTCTAAGTGTTGTTACTCGTCCAACCAATCAACTTAAAATCACCTTCTTACAGGTAATCAGGTGCCAATGACATTTTATTATACACACACGCATACTTGTCGCCTAAATTATTTCAGTAAGACAAAATTCACCTCTTAATGTGTTTGTCCGAGGAGAACTGTACAGCATATCAGTCATCAAGTTTTTGTGCCTATGTTGTGACAAGCCACTGTAACTGAGATTATATTACTGTTTGCTATTTTTTATGAGAACTCCTCAAGGAACTTACGTATTCTTCTCTGATTAGAGCAGGCTCAGAATATATCTGATTTAGGTTCCCTGAAGGAAGCAGCAAAAATATTTGTTCCAGGTACAATTTGTTTACGCCTGCATGTTTCTGTAGGTTCAGAAAGAAGTTAATGTTATCAAGGTTATCTTTAAGTTATAGATTGTTATATCCAACATTTAGTTATTCAAATTATATGACATGCTTCGTTGCTCCTTCTGATCACTCATAGTTCTTGGTTTTAGTATTTCATTCTTCCCATGATCTGCATGCAGGAGGGTCCAAACTTTACTCTGCAAGATCAATAAAAATAAAGGAAGATGAGGGTTTTACGTAAGTTCATTTTCAATTGACTCAAACTATATAGACCAAAACTTTTCTCCGTTTTAGGACAAATACAAAAATTAGTTTGTTTTTTTTTTTTTTAATTCTACTAAATAGAAAACAGAGGTTGTCTTAAGAACAGAATAGCTAAAAGCAAACAGCATTCATACCCTTTCCCCCAATGTTTGATTGAATACTAAAAATGCTAGTGTAGAAAATTCTGGGTGTGAATTAATTTTTTAAGCCATTGCTATTTCAATGGGAACCAACCCTGTTAATGTGTCTCTATAATATTGAGTGTTTCTATTGCATGAAATTCCAATGCAATATTGGCTTTTACATTTCCAGGACTTACTATTTCTATGAATTTGGTAAAGATGACCAGCACGTAGCAATGATGACAGGTGTCAGCAGTGGAACGGTTTGTTGCTTCATCCATTTACTGATATAATTAGCCTAGTGACCCTGGACCAGTGGGATAGTTTTTTTAATAAATAATAATTATTAATATCATGAAATATATTAATCTGCATATTTTTACATCAATATATAATATGTTTATCACTTGACAATAAGATCAATAAATAAATTTAAAAAGTGTAAAAAATAAAAAATTACTGTATTTTATTATAAATTTAGAACATCAAGAGGAGGAAACTTTGCACCCTCAATTCAGTGTAGATTCGCCACTGTCCATAAATCACTGCCAATTGGTCATCAACTTCTGCTAGAGGAAATTCTCATTTCTTTCTGTGGTGATACACATCAATCACTTTATATTTTCGCCAAGATAAATTACAGAAAAGTAAGATACCTGGTCCTTATGTTCTGTAGGCTTTTATTGCTGGAGCAACTTCACCACAGTCGAAGTGGGACAGCGATGGTGTAAAGCTTCGTTCTGCTGCAATATCATTAAAAATTTTGTAGCCATGTACTGAATTTTTTTTAGCTGGGTATGTCACTCATAGTTTCAACACCTAAGTGGTATGGTTTTTAATCTTTTAATCTAGTGTAATATTATATGCTATTTTAAGTCACAACTGGCGATGCAGGCCATTGATTTGATAAATGTCTAATCAATCTATTCTATGGCATGACAATGACTTCTTGTCAACCGACTCATTCTAGCTTCTATTCCATAATAATGTTTTTTTTCTCTTTCTGATTTGAACCAGTTCTCTACTTGTCGCCTGCATGACTGCATAAACCATAACATCTTGGGCGCTTTCAGCTGCCAGTCAAAGCTGAAAAGAAGTTAATAACGCATTCGACATTAAATTGACATTCTTTTGAATGTTAAAGCAAATGCATTTACTGATTACTGAATTTTTATCTGGTACCATTTGATGGGATAAAATGCATTTTTTTAGTTACTGAGGTTTGGAATAGATGAATTGGAATTGGGTTGGTGTTAAAAGGAGAACCAGGGACAAATTCCAAATTTTGAAAGATTGTGTTATTGTTCCGTTAAAATGATTTTTGGATTAACTTAAAAAAATAATTGAGATGTTTTTGGGCATGATATTTTAAAAGTGAGATTAGAAGAATTTATTTTTGAGACTCTTTACCAGAAAAATTCCATTTCACTCGCAATGATATTTTTTCTTTCAGAAAAACGTCTAAAATAGTGTGTTTTGAGATCCAAACTTCCTTTCGAGGTGTTAAAAAACATAATTTGACTCCTAGAGGATCAATTAATTTTGTCCAAAATCAATCACAGGACTCATTGTGGAGATGAAAAAAAGTTATCAAAATTGTTTTTGTGGGTTCTGTTCTGATAATGGACTCAAAGAATAACCTGCACGGAATACATACTTATTTATGATCTCTTTCAACAAAGGTCACTAGTGATGCCGTTTTGCTTCGCATGACACAATTAGGGAAAATTACTAGATTAGCAAATAATATGTGTGATACTATTAACGTGAAATGAGAAAAGGAAATTGAAACAGCAAGTCAGTATAGTGCATGAATGTTAGGTTTCTCCCAATATGGTTAAAAAAAAGAGAGAGAAAGATATGACTTGCAGTTTGTTGTCACTTCTCAACGTTACCTGCCAATATGTGCTATCCTTCACGTTGTGACAAAATATATATCACTTGCCAAAACTCTCAGACGTGTATAGAATCAAACCACGCAAACCAAATTTATATATAACTCACCTCAGTGATCATCACCACTGTCAGAAAGGATAACAAACTCATTAAGTACTTTAACCTGAAATGCTCGCAATGGCTTTGTTACTGCCACCACTCCATCTTTCAACTCCCTATCTCAGCACAAGCACCATTGTGGCTCTCTGTGTATTCTTCACTCTCCTAGGCACTTGTGTCATCATTGGCCATCTTCTGGAAGAGAATCGGTGGGCGAATGAATCCATCATTGCCCTCCTTCTGGTACACAACACTACACATTCAACTCATTCTTCTACTCTCCACGTAGGTACACGCAATATAGTGCTTCTAGAGTTTCAATATTAATATACTATGGTACATTTTGCTTGGCTTGCTTAAAAAACTTGCAGGGGTTGTGTTCTGGAACGGTGGTTTTGTTTGTGACTAACTTTCAAAGTGCCAAGATTTTAATATTCAGTGAAGACTTGTTCTTTCTTTACTTGCTTCCCCCAATCATTTTCAATGCCGGGTAAGTATGCTTATCAGTTGTTGCGAAATAACTGACTCTAAAATCATGATTGTCTTATAAAGAGTGCAGGAGATCTTCTACTGGTTTGTCTGGTTAGACAATCTAGTAATAGTGTTAAGAAGGGAATGGTGGTCTAGTAGTGTTTAAGGGCATCTATGAACATGAGAGTATGGTAATTGGATGCTTCTAATGGACACTAGTGGCTAGACACGTCTTGTAGACTTCTAGCTAGATCCTCTACTCTTGTTTATACGATGATGTAATGCATCTAGCGTCTTAACCATTGTTCCGATCTTCTGTTACACTCAAGTCTATATATAGATGTTTACCACTCTACAAATAAGGATCTGATTTCAATATTATGTGCTTGATCTTGTGTTTCTATCATCTCTCTTTCTTCTTGTTTTCTTTGTTATTGTTGTTATCCCAACAATTGTCATTTTTCTCTCTGTCTAATTATTTCTATATCAATTATCTTATTTATTATTATTTGATTTTTTGTATAATTTCAAATGCCATGTTAGTTTCCAAGTCAAGAAGAAACAGTTCTTCAAGAATTTCACTATTATACTGCTCTTTGGAGTCATTGGAACACTTATTTCATTCTGTCTGATATCTGTTGGTAAGATCTCCTTTATCTGGTAACCTTTTTCAGTTTCAAATCTTTTAATTTCAGACGTACTGAGCCTTATGTTGAATACCAATGATAAACAGTTGCATTGCTTTCATTGTCAATTACACAATCTATGTGGAATGAACACATTAAAGACTCTATAATTTCTTCTGCAACTTCTGTAGGTGCCCTTATGCTCATCCAGTGGATTGGAATAGCTAACCTTGGCATAAAAGATTATCTAGGTGAGAAATAGTTTTTGGTTTAGAGCAATCTCACTCACTATCCCTTAATCTAATCAGCAGTTGTCCTTCTATTCTGATGACTGTTCGTGCACCGTGCATGTGAAGCCATCGGTGCCATATTGTCAGCAACGGACTCAGTTTGTACATTGCAGGTATATTCTAACATTGGTGGAGGTACAATTTATATAAAAGAAAATAGTTTACACCGTAAAAGGTTTTTACTATGACTTAATCACAAGTAAACATTAAATTTAACTACATTAAAAATCATACATCCGCTGCTTTTTTATTTACAGTGACAGACATCGAAATTAAAATCTTCATATATTATCATTTAAATGGCTTCCTTTTTCCATTTTTGTGGTGAAGGTTCTCAATCAAGATGAAACACCCTTGCTTTACAGCATTGTATTTGGGGAGGGAGTAGTAAATGATGCCACGTCTATTGTGCTTTTCAATTCAGTCCAATCCCTTGACTTCAGCAGCATCAATTCTATGACAGCCTTGAAATTGTTGGGGACCTTCCTTTTCCTCTTCTGCACTAGTACTGCACTTGGCATAGTAGTAAGTTTAACTTGAAAAGACTCTTTAGAGAAGACTTAAGGGAGGCAAAACTATGCCATAGTGAGAAATTCCATATGTTAATGTAAGGCAGCATATTTGTGCTTCCTATGGTTGTATTTTCTCTTTCTGTAGTCACTTGGCATGGTTGTATTTTCTCTTCCTATGCTTCCTATGGCTGCATTAACAATAAACAGTCTGAAGAAATATTTGCTCCATGAAAGCATTACATAGACATGATTCAACTGCCACATTTATGAGCAAACAAAATAGATACAGTTTCTTAGGTGAGCTACTATTGTTTTTCAAACAAAATTGAAGTTTCACCTCAGTAATACATAGTTATTCTGATAGGAGAATAACACCAACAATACTTAAAAAAATGGCATTCAAGTTTCGTCCCATTTTAAATTACTAATTGTTGAGAGTGGTGAAGCAGATTTATTCTGAGTTGCTATAGATGATGGCTTTTTCAGGTTGGCCTTTTAAGTGCTTATATTATGAAAACACTCTACCTAGGAAGGTATGGTTTCCTTCTCTCTAGTTTACAAATTAATCTTTGAAATAGCTTCCTTTAGTTTAAAAGTTTGTAATTTATAATTAGAACCCAATTACAAACTTTTATGATAACTCAATTACTACAATTTTGAATTATATGAATCTATTTGAAAACTTAATGAAACTATAGATATGACTTGTACTATGTTTAACTGGTGGCTTTGTGCGATCTGCCTCACATAGTTCCTTTCATTTGCAGGCATTCTACTGATCGTGAACTTGCACTTATGATGTTGTTGGCATATTTGTCATATATGATCGCTGAGGTACAAACCACCATCTACAAAATGCATATTTTATTTACTTTCTTCTTCAATCTTTAGGTTAAAATACATCCTCATTTCTTATATATGGCACTTACTTGAATTTGATCCTTGTATAACTAAATTTTAAAAAGATCAAATTGTCAATACGTATATAGTTGTCGTCCTCATTTGTAGTCAACTTGTTACAACACCATGAAATTGAAAATAGGTATGTTAACCCAATTTGATTCTTCCAAATAAAAATTGTTTAGAATTTAAGGTTTAAGATTTAGGGTTTTATGACAACTTTCCTCCATACAAACACATTAAATATGTGTTTGGATTGAGGAGGGGATGTGTGAGATTTGAGGGAGTGGATGTGTGAGGATGTGAGAAGAAAGTGTAAAGAAAGTTTTGGATTGAGGTATGTTAAAGTGGATGTGTGAGGAAAGTTTATGGAGTTTGTGAGTGATGTGATGGTTGTGAGAGAATTTTAATTTTTTTTAAATTGTTAAATATTACTTTACAAATTTATCCTTACCTATTAAAAATTTGTAATAATGAAATGAGTTATTTTTGTTTAAAAATAAACAACTTTCACATATTGTAGATTTAAAAATTAAAATTAGAAAATAGATATATATTAAACATATATTAAATATAAATAGATATAATTTAAAAATTATAATTAGAAAAAAAATGTATTCAACAAATTAAATAAAAACAAAAATTCAAGTGATTTATAAATATTAAACATACATTATAAAATTAGAAAATAAATCAGATCTTGTATAAATAAAAAATAATATATTTTATTATTAAAAACCCTATAGTAATGAAAAATACTAAAAAAATTATGACGTAATTAATAATAGAAAATAATTTCATAAAAAATTATTATAAAAAAATACTAACTCATAAACATAATAATTATAAAAAAAATATATTAATATAAACGTAGCAACAAATTAAATAAAAAGAGAACTTCAAATAATTTCTTAAAATATTAAATATATACTATAAAATTAGAAAATAAATCTCATCATATATAAATAATAAAAAAATATTATTTTTTAAGATTAAAAACTTTGGTAGATGAATGAGGGTAAATTCGGAAATAACACATGCTGATGTGGTTTTTCTTCTACATCTCTTCATTTTGAGGAGAGAGGATATTTACTGTTCACAGGTATATCCTCTCCTCCTCTTTTCTGCAAAATCCTGGATCCAAACCACTGATATCGTATATAAACACTATTCATGCGGATGGAAAAACAAAGAATATGTGTGTTTGTATTTGGTGATTAGAGAGGAATATAGTGTGAAGTTTAAAAAAAAAACTTTCCTTATACCTTTGAAGAGATTGTGAAGGAAATCCACATAGACCAAATGTTATTACGTTTTTGTCCTTCTAAAAAGTTTAAAAATTCTTCTTCCATCGGTACATTTTTATTTATTTTATATTTTATTTAAATATTGATAATGAATAATTTAGATTTATATTTATATAGGATTTTAAGTACTTTAAGAATTTTATTTATTTTATATTTTATTTAAATACTGATATTAAATAATTTTAATTTGTATTTATTTAGAATTTTAATAATTTAATAATTTTTTTAATTTAAGAATTTTTTTATTTATATTAAATAATTTAGGATTTATATTTATTAATTTTTTTTAATAATTTAGGAATTTTATTTGTACAAAATATATATGTCAAAAAATTTGTAAAATATTTTTACATAAGTTTTATTTTGTTTATACATAAAACAATTTAGTCATATTTTATTTTAATTTAATTTTACCTATAAGGATATATTTTGATATATTTATAATCTTATACTTTTATTTATCTAAAAATAATATTTTATTAATCACACCTATCACATCATTCATTAACTTTCGTAAATTTTCTTTTCATTTTTTATTATCTTTCCTCTAATTCAAATAACTTCACTTTCCACTCACTTTCACCTTAAATCTTCTTAAATCCACCATCTCAAATCTATAGCATAAAGTTTAGAATGCAAGTATAAGTAAGATGTCTTGCATTAGATAACAAGACAAAAAAAAAAGTTAAGAATATATATTATAAAAACTTTTGAAATTAAATGTTTTAAAAAATTTAGGTTGAGTGTGGAGTTTATAAGGCTCGTGACCTATTAAAAGAGATATTGTAAGTTGTAAGATTTAACATCTTTCTCACATCCAATATAATGTGACCCATGATACATTAAGTGCTTGATTAAAAATTTATATAATCTCATTACACTTATAAGGTGCTTGAATTAAAAAATAAATAAAAATAATATATATATATATATATACACTATTTAACTTCATTTTAGACGCCAACACTTAAAAATTTATTCTTTTCAACTATTTAGAAAAATCAGTTTTAATATAATATAAAATATTAGAAACTTTTTTCACATGTAATTTTGCTTGAACCTAGTAGGATTAGTATAGACGACGACAAAAAAAAAAAAAAACAAGTATTTAACAGTTATATACTTAATACTTAGACTGAAAACTATTGATTAAACTAAAAAATCTCGATATCAATTGATCCATGTGCCCAAAAGTTATAAAAAAAAATTATAACAATAAAATATAGTAAAGATCAAACATTTAAACATACAGAGAGTAAATTGAAAACTTTTGCATCAAGATAAAATTGAAAATGAGGGCCATACCAAAAGTATATGTAGTTTTCATCAAATCCCCATTAATTTGTTACCACTTACCAGCGACAAATAAGTGTCAAGAACAATGTGTGTCATTCAAATACTTAACATAGTTTTTCCAAGTTCCAACCCTTCCGGTTATTCAGGGCAATATTCCTTAGGAAGTGGATGAAAATAATTAAATTATGACCGACAAGGTAAAAACAGTGGAATAAATTAGTATCAACAGAGGTTTCTACTACATGAGGGTCATAAATTTTCTGCAGAATGGCAAAAATTACTCACTAGTAAAGTGTATTATAAATGCAGTTATTTCACTGTAGAAATTCAATATATGTATATATATACACATATGATTGGCTTCTGCAGCTTTTGAGTCTCAGTGGGATATTGACTATTTTCTTCTGTGGCATTGTTATGTCACACTACACTTGGCACAATGTTTCATTAAGCTCAAGGACAACAACCAAGTAAGGACATGATCTTTTTACTCTTTTTGAAAGAGCAAGATTAATATACATTCATGTTAGTCAACCCTGAGAAAGGCAATAATAATCACATAGTTATGAGATTTACAAAAACCATTTCATTCTACTGAACCATTGCTATTCAGCAATCTAAACTCTGTTTTGACGCTTCTTTTTCAAAGAAAGTTGACCATGGAAGCAGGTAAAATAAATAATTTTTAACCAAACAAATGAAAAGTTAGAATCTAAATTTGAAAAATACTTTCACTATTTCAGGCACGCCTTTGCAACCCTCTCATTCATTGCTGAAACCTTTATATTTATATGTGTTGGCATGGATGCTCTAGACATTGACAAATGGAAAAGCAGCGAAGCCAGGTAAATAGAAAAGTCTCTGTGTTGCACTGTATAGCTTGAGTCAAAAACCATTATTTTAGCCAGGATCTTCAGCACCACTGATGCAACCATATTTTTTCATCAAGGAACACATAATATTCTACTTTTATCGTTTGTCATTTTCTTAACACATTACCATGTTGTTGGAGCAGTACAGGAATTTCAGTTGCTGTGAGTTCAACTTTGTTTGCATTAGTGTTGATTGGAAGAGCAGCTTTTGTGTTCCCTATTGCATATATTAAGAATCGCATCAATACTAGAGAGAGTACCAAAATTGAATTTCGTTCACAGGTGATAATTGTGGACTTAGAGTTCCTCAAACATTGACTTTTCAGTTGACCTCACTGAATTTCTGCTAAACTATTCAAAATGCCAGTTTATCATATGGTGGGCTGGCCTGATGAGAGGTGCAGTGACTATTGCCCTATCTTATAGCCAGGCAAGTGCATGATATAAGGTTTTATGTGTTTATATGTTAGTCCATGCAAATTTTGGTTCCAGTCTTTCATTACTTTTGTTTTAATTCTTATAAATTTTAAAAATAGTTTTTATAACGACATGTTGTGCATCTAGACATGGCTGATGCTATTTCAAAGTAATTACTTGACATATCTAGTAGCAGTTATGTCATTACTAAATAATTATGCAGATCATTTCAAAAGAAAATAATATTTGATCCAGTCCAGGAGACTAAATCATCCGTGATGCTTTGAAATGTAGTTTGCAGAAGCCAAGAGTACATCATCAACTCAAGACTCTGCATTAATGATCACTTCTTCTATAATTGTGGTCTTGTTCAGCACTGTGGTGGGTTTCATCTTCTATAGATATAAACAGTCTTAATATCACTCAATCACTATTTTGTGAATTTTATTACTCATTTCTCGCGTATTTTACTTTCATTGCAAACAATTAAAAAATGCAAACAGGTATTTGGCTCCATTACTAAGCCGCTGATAGAGGCTGTGCAACCAAGGCATCCAAAACCAACCAGTTTTGATTCCACTGATAACGTGGAAGATTTGAGATTACTATTGCTTGAAAACAATGGTCCCATTAACCAAAGCAACAATCAGCCATTTCAAAGGGAAAGTAGGATAAGTATGCTAATAAGCCATCCAAGCAAAACTGTTCACTACTTTTGGAGAAAATTTGATGACAAGTTTATGAGGCCTGTATTTGGTGGAAGGGGTTTTGTGCCATTTGTTCCTGTCGAAGCAGCGGAGAATTTTTGAAACACAAACAATTTAGCAGCTTCTCTTCACTTTTTCCCTTCAATAATGTGGTGCACAAAGGTTACCTTATATGCACTGTATGTTTATTTTCTCTCTAAACTGCCGTAAATTAAATGGCGGAAATCGGATTTGAGTGTGATCAAGAGATGTATCATATATTGTCATGTAATATTTGTGTTGTAATGAATTTTTGAAGAAAAAAATTCATAAAGTTCACAAAGAATTTTGAATACAAAATTTTATATAAACAGCTAAGTCCCTCACTCCATTGTGAGTGTTGGATGATCCTTGTGCTCAATGAATTCTTGAACTGTGTTAAAGGATTTCTTGTTAGTTGTTATTTATTTATTTATTTTTGTTTAAAGAGTCATGGATATAGTGATTATGATTACATAGCACCAACTGCACAAGATTATATTTATCTAGCATTTTACTGTTAACCTTTGCAATGTTCCAAGCGTAAATAAAGGTCGTTTCTTTGTCTTTAATCCTTTGAAGATGTTCACATGTCTATAGAAATTTAGCAGTATTGACTCTATTCAATGATGTAATGAGCAAATTGACAGGGGACATTGACAGGCGTTGACATCAGTAGCTACTTTTTTAATAGCCTCATTGTAAATATATGAACTACGGAACCCCTCAATTAAAGAATCAATGGAAATACACCGAATTCAAGTTTGAACCTTAAAAATGTCTTGAGGAAGGATTTCGTTTCACCCATTTTAATATATAAGTTAACGTCTTTTATTGAAACCAATTTGAAGAGATGGGGGAGGATGAATAGTTTCTCACGAGGCTCCCCACCATGGCTCATGATGTTGTTACACCTGAAAAGCAAAAATGACAAGATTCATCTACTGTAGAAATCCCCTTTTACATACTGCTTGTAAACCAATTTACCAGTATTGAGCGTTGACCAATGTCTATTACTAATGTTCTCAGTCTCAGTAATTTATTCCTTTTTAGCATATTGTTTCTGCGGTAGGGCTCTCCAGCCAATATCCCGACGGTAGAAGCCTCCAGGCCAATTAACATTCTCAACAGCTCGATAAGCTCGATCACATGCCTCTTCAAGATCATTACCCTTGGCAGTAACCCCAAGAACACGTCCCCCAGTTGCAATAAACCTTCCTTCAGAGTCAAATGCGGTTCCTGCATGAAATATCTTGATACCTGGAGCAACAACCTCAGCTTCTTCAAGGTTTTCAATCACTGTTCCCTTCTGGTATGATCCGGGATATCCATTACTTGCCATTACCACAACCATGGCGGAGCCAGGAGACCACTTCAGTGATACCCCATTCAACTCTCCTCTGCATGCTGCAAGCAGAACTTGTACCAAGTCAGACTCCAACCGAACCATTAAGACCTGTTCAAAATTTCAGAAGGAAAAATTATGCACATTATCCGCTAGCATAGCTTCCTTGTTACTAACATAAAACAGCGCAAATGTGATTATATGTTGTTAACATAGGTTATACACTTTGTATTTTGGAAATAAACTGATGATTGTGTGTTTTTGCGCATGTGCTTGTGTTAAATGAGATGTATGATATCAAGGAACTAGAGAGATGACTAAAAATGCTTTGAAAGAGTTGGTTACCAATTTGTCAATTTGCAATTTGTAAACAAATATAATTGACCTCCCAAAACAAGGACAATCATAGCAAGAAATTTAGACATCAGTATCCCTTGACAGATTTTTAAAATTAACAAGTCGACAAAAGGATTATAAAAAAAATTGCAAGTCTTTCGAATTAAAAATTGCATATATCTAACCATGACATAATCTAACCATGACATAAGCTGAATTTCTAAAGCAGTTATTTTCAGTAATGCCTTCTGATTTCTAGCCCGTCGCATTTCAAGGGTTAACTACTTACATTAGAAAGTAAATTCATTCTAATAAGCATCTTATGACTTAACTGACCTGGCACTCTGGATCACCAAATCGCACATTATACTCAATTAACTTAGGCATGCCAGACTTCTTCTCAATCATAAGCCCAGCATACAAAACCCCAACAAACTTGGAACCTTCCGCTGACATTCCCTTTACTGTTGGGATGATTATAGAATCCATTACAATAGATTGAAGTTCCTTGGTTAATATAGGAGCCGGGGAATATGCACCCATACCACCAGTATTTGGCCCTGTGTCACCATCACCAACTCGCTTATGATCCTGAGCAGATTCTAGTGGAATTGCATTTTCTCCATCAACCAATGCAAAAAATGATGCTTCCTCTCCTTCTAGAAATTCCTCAACAATGACACGACAACCTGCAGAACCAAAATCACCCTGTACCAGCATTGAATCAACAGCTTTATATGCCTCTTCCAGTGTCATGGCAACAGTAACTCCTTTTCCAGCAGCCAGTCCATCTGCTTTAATTACAATCGGTGCTCCTTGTTCTTGAATATATTGCTTTGCAGCAGATGGATCGGTAAATGTTCTATACTGCACTAGTAAACCACAATTAGTAAAAACTAACAAAAAAATTCTTCAGAGTGAAATTGACATAAATAGGGTCAAATGAAAGTGGAGGCACACACATGATAACTTCACTAATATCATAAAAATGACTTCTTAATATATTCTGACTTGATTAATAGAATAATCAAGAGCCAAATTGTTCATATTTAATATCAAGGAAACCCAATCAGGTTATCAAAGATTCATATCCAGAAATCAACACGATATAGTTTTGACTAATCTGCTTACTATTTAGTAATTAGTATGTTAAAAAATTTACAAAGCAGCTACTAATAAGATACAATACACGGATACATGCACAAATATCATTCCAGCAGAATTAGGATTAAAAATGTATCTGGTTGATGAGATTCAAAAATAAGACAGACCTTGGCGGTTGGAATATTGTACTTATCACACAAATTCTTCATGAAATTCTTAGAACCTTCCAAAGCAGCAGCCTCGGCAGATGGACCAAAAGTTGGGATTCCAGCTTTAACTAACTCATTTGTAAGACCTGCAACAAGTGGAGCCTCAGGTCCCACAACAACAAGTCCCACTCCCCTTTTCTGGCAAAATGAGATCACTGATGCTCCATCAGAAACATCAAGGTCTGAGATGCAAGTAGCATTTCCGGAGCTAGCAATCCCAGCATTGCCTGGGGCACAAAGTACTGTATCACAGGATGGTGATCGTTGCAAGGCATAGCAAAGTGCGTGTTCACGTCCTCCTCCACCAATAACCAGCACAGTCACTCTTTCTTTGAAGGAGGCACAAGGAAATTTGAAAGTAATAAGAAAAATATCGGTAAATGTAATAAAGTGAATAAATACTGTATATAAGACATTGAATCTTCTTGACTCTGAAACTTTAACAGAAACAAAAGATTAAACAGCTGCAACTGTCAAGAAACTATCAGCAACATGAATGCTTTTACACATTATACGATGTGCACAGCATTAATATCATTGGAAATCCACATCATGTCAAAAAGTGAAAAACAAAAGTCACCAATGGAAACTTATCACCTGTTCAATAAAGACATTAGTTCCTATTGTAAGGCAGCAGCTTACCAACTACCCGAAACCTTTATTCCATTAATATACCAAGTGTTTACACTTCACTGGGAACAATAATTGGGGATTTAAGACATTAAATGTGGTAAACATATGCTACAATGACCTATACTTGGATGTTAATGAGAATTCAACCGGTATTAACCAAGAAAGGGCCAACCTCCACAACTTTGAAATTTACTCCATAATACAGTGTCTCTTCGATTATTTTCAGAACCACAGAGAAAAACTACTATTATGTTAATGTGACCATCGACCAATAACGGTGTTAGAGGACAAAGTCCCTAAAAACCATGATGAAAATATATAATATTGCAATACAAAGATGGGAAAGTGTACATAGAATAACTGCAGTGCTTACGGGAATTGTTCTCTGTGTCAACGCCAACTGAAGGCGATGTTCCGGAATTCTGAGCAGCACATTTGAAAACACTGTGGAATGCGCGTGAGGGTGTATCCCGTACAAAACTACGATCAGTGGAGCTCAAATTCAAGGTCTCGAAAAAGAGAGAAGAAAACTTGTGGAAAGTTGTGTGGTGTCTGAACCCAAGTGACTTAGAAACTGCATTCTTATTGCATCCATGAAGATTCAAAGAAACTGCAACATTGAAGGTGGCGCAAGACATTCTACTCCCTGTTACAAAATTATCCAGCTTTAGTAAAAACAGTATAAAAGTGTAATATTTCCAAGAGACACGCAGAGGGAAAGAAGAAATTTTAAAATTCCAAAAGCAGCACTCTTAAACTGAAAAAAAATCCGTTGAGTTAATTTATCAAACAGGTTGTGTACTTGGAGAAGAAAGATGAAGTGTAGGCAAAGTCAGAGGGAACAAGAAAAGAAAAAGTGGACTGATGCACCGAAAATGGTTTTAAAGGCAGAGACATATACAGTGGCACAACGCAAGGTTAGAGATTAAGAATATTGAAGTGAGAGTTAGAGAGTAACGAAATGAATTTCACCTATGAATCAAAATCCTCCTCTCACACACAACCAACCTTGTTCCTCAATGTTTTCCGACAAAAACTATGTGCGCCTTGTTGTGTTTTTTCCCCTTACCCCTTCAAAAAAACTACTGGTAGTATTATAAAATGTTAGAGAAGGTAACCATCACCACCTATTAAATAAATTCAAACTCTCTCTCTCTCTTAAGCATCATTTAATATAAAATTTAACAGTATAACACATACTGTTATCACAAACCAATTAGAAATTTTAGAAGTATTCAAACCAAATATAAATTTAAAAATTAATGTGGGCACCAATTACATATAACATAACATGTGTAATTAAAATATATGGATTTATTATAATAAATATAATAATCATCTCTTAGTCGTGGATAAAGTAGTTATTAAGTTCTTATCTACCTCCAAAAATTTATAAATATCTTAATTTTTTTATAAAGTATATCTTGTTGCTCGTATTCATTTATTTACTTAAAAATTATTTATATTTTTATTAAGTTAAACGATAGAGAATTTATGTATATATCTCATCATTTAGTGAAAAGTTCGATAAATTCATCCTACTTGTACAGACACCTCAAAAGAAAGACAATTTATCATCAATAAGATCAAGATGTCCATATTTAATTTGTGGTAAAAAAATTAATGTCTAAGTCCAACAATTTACAAATAGTTTTATAGATTCAATCTTGGATGGCTATATTTGATTTGTGTTAAAAAAAATTAATGTATAAGTCCAATAATTTACGAGCAGTTTGAGTCTGATTAGATTCAATTTTACATGACCTTTTTTTTCAATAATTTGCTCGAGCTTTTTTTTCAGGTTAAGCCTAAATTGAGACATAGGTAATCTGAGATGAAAGAGCCATATTAGATTGGAATGATTATATAGAACAAGTGGGTCATGAGATATAGTGGAAGGTGGAAGTTTAATATTAACTTCATGATCAAGAATAGTGAAAATTATAAAGCTTTCAAGAAGTTTCAATGTCTAGATATTAGGATATTCATTGCAAACATAACACGCTAAAAGATGTTGCCTATATTTTATACTAGAAGGGATCAATTCTCCTTTACACGTCACCATTCTTCACTCATCCATGTCTTTATGATTTTGAGTTAAGCAATCCAACTTTTAAACCTACAACAAAGAACAAAACGCTCACATATCAGTTCCAGCTCCCCTCACTCAACATGTCTAAGATACTCATAACCTACCTTATTACAAACACTTAATTTAATCAATATAATAATTAATTTTATGTTAAAATTCCTTCGTTCTATGATTAACCCCTAATTTTATGCCCAGATATGTTAAGGGTATACTTGGGATGCTACATCTCAAAACTGTAACAGTATATTTTTTACTTTTACAGGAGCAAATTTGTTTGTTGGGCTTTCATTAGCCAGAACTAAAATTAATGATAAAATTATCCATTTGGAACACAAGCCCAACCTATCCATCATGTAGATGAGAAAATTCCAATTCACAGTATCATATGTTTATTTCGAAGTCTGCTTTTAGCAAGATGCACTTACCATTTTTTCTTCTTACTTCATTTATGACTTCGTTAACCACCACCACCCTATCCAATAAGTCTCGTCCTCAATAAATGCAGATTGTTTTTTATGTATTATTTTATACAATACTTTCTGCATACTTTTCAATAGGATTTTTATATTATCTTATATACACAGCGTACTAGGAATATTGGCTTATATTCTTCAAGCTAATAAAAGAGGCATTAGTCCCTTTTACCAACTTCCCACAACTATGAAAACTATGAACAACTCTCTTGACATTCGCTTTGATTGTGTCCCAGAATTGTTGTATAGAATTGAAATTAAAACCATTTGTTCCTGGACTTTTACCGTAATCATAGTCTTATACAACTTCTTTAACTTTCTCTTCTAAAAATCTACTTATTAGAAAGACATTGTCCTTCCAGTTTATGCATTCCTTAAGTCTATTTTTAAAAAGTTCTTAATCTCTTCTTTGATCTTTCTTGGTTCCTCGCACCAACCTTTATCATGTTTTTAGCATCACCTCCTGTCTAAAATCATTTGTTTGATGACTTAAAAGATTATTAACTTTGTATTTATGTCACTATAATACTGTGTAACTACCAAACTGGACTAACTAACTAACTAATCTAACTACTTTGCATTATGAGAAATAGCCTTTTGTCCTAGCAATATCAATGTTAGCATTTACGAACAAGTTAACAATTCTGGATTGACTTAACAAAATTTGTTTTAAGATTTCCATCCTTTATGCGAATGATATTTGTGAAATTGGTTCTATCATACTAGTGATGAGGAAATAGACAGAAAATATTAAGTCTTGTAAAGAAAAGAAAAGAAATTACATTATTAAGAATGAATGCATGAAAATAAAATAGGATATTAAAAAATATATATATTATATCACTACAAGAAAATCATTAAGTAAAAATTAATTTTAAGAAAAAAAATAATCAATTACTATATTGATTAAATTAGATAAGATTAAAAAATATTATTGATATCTAGAATAGTTTTTATTATTAATAAATAGTTTTTAAATTAGTATCTAATTAGTTAGTTTTAGTTAGTCAATGTAGTAATTAATTTTTTTTTTCTAAATTTAATTTTTATTCAATAATTTTGTTATGATTTTGTTGTCTTAAATATCATTTTTATAATAAAATTATTATGTTCATTTATATGTTATTTCACATTTATCATTTACTTTTAAATTGATTCTACCAAACACTTCTAATTAAGTAAATTAGTTGATCACCTAATGACTTATAAATTAAGATTTTATTAACTATTATCAAATATAAACTTAGTTTTATCAAACACATCTTAAATATATAAAAAAAAAAACTAAAAACTGTAGAGTGAAAAGGTAATAAAAGATTTATTATCTGGTTATTCATGTTCTCAATAATTTTTAAATGAAATGCATTTTAAATTTTAAATTAAATTATTAATAAAAAATTAATTGAGACTATAAACACATGTCATCCAATATTCACCCGTGTAAAATATAGATATTACAACAAACAATTAAATTGGTCAAATAAAAACTTATGTAAAGCATCACATGGTGATACTTTTGCAATTTCTGACATAGATATTATATTAGTTGTACTCACAACCGATATAATATGTTCAAAAATCACATTGTTAAACATTAAGTGGTTACATTTTTTCAATTTATGTCATACATATTACAACAATCGATGTAATAATCACATATAACATCAGTTGCATGAGGAACCGATATTATATGTGTTGTTTTAAAATTTTAGGTTTTGTGTTTTAACATTCACTTTCATTTCATGCGCTTGTTTGTTTTTTCTTCTCCCTAGTTGCGTTGCGTACTCACGATTCTTTGCATTTCCATTTTTGGTTTAGTTCTATGGATCTCCAGTGACGTTGGTCATGGTAGTAGATGCGAGACATTCACCTTTTTTCTGCTTCGTTGCGTCGCATACAATTCACAGTTGTCTCGTTTTTCATTTTCGTTATTGGGATTAGGTTCTTTGGAGCACCGATGATGTTAACTATGGTGGTGGGTGGTGCGAGAGTTTCTTCGTCGCTGGTTGGGGTTTGATCTTCTTCTTCTGGTGTTTTTTCACCGCGATGCACTATAATCTCCATTATCACGTTTTATTTTTTCGTTTGTTGGGTTTAGTTTTTTTGGACTGAAGGGGAGCTTGTATTTTTTGTTTTGTCGATGCTGATTATTCTCTCCATTGTCTTATTTTTCAGATTGTGTGTTAGTCTTTTTAGATTACAGAGACTTTTGGTGTTGGGTTGTGTTACTGGGTTTGGTTTCGTAGCCGCTTGTAAAGGTGTTTTGGTGTTTGGAACCAGTTAGATTGATTCCGCATTTTTTGTTGTCTCCACTAATTTGTATTTGGGTTCCATCAATCCTGGAAGTGTTTTACATTTTTTTTATTCTTATTATTTATGTTATATTATTAGTTAATGATTTTGATGATTATTTATGTTATATTATTAGTTAATGATTTTGATGATAATGTATATGTTTAAATATTTGTAATTTAATTTAAAATATGTTAGTTTTTAAGATTATTGTTTGTTATGTTTCAAATTTTAAAATACTATTTAGATTAAGATAAATATATTAGGTATTTAGAAATTTCATATCGAAAGAATTTGTATTTGATTTTTTATAATATTTTTGTTTTATTGAACAAAGATGAATATTGAAATTAAAATTTATTTTTATTAATATTATATTTTTATTGATAATTTTTCTATATAGGATATGTTTTTTAAAATTATAGGTTGGAAAATGACACTCATTAAAAGACACAAGACCACATCACAAAAATTTGAATCTCGTGTCAACTAATATTGTATTAATAAATGGTGTAATGATCCACTTATTTCAACCACTACTAGTATTAATAGTTATTCATATTTCCTTCCATTAGAAAATTTTGAAAGATAAGATGCATAAAAGGGATAACTTATTTCCTTGTTTTGAGAATGGAAGCATGATGAGGGTAGAGAATTGAAAAGCCATTGAACAATGTCTCGTGCAGAGCAACATTAGGGTATATTCTCTATCACTCTGCTTATTTTCCTTCAATTATTACTATCTTCTTTCTATATCATTTCCTTTTCTTTCTTGGAATCGTTATTTTACTCACTCTGTGTCTTCTTTGCTTGTTTATACCATTTCAACAAAGAAAGGAAGTGATATTATCTACTTTGCACACTATTAATTATGTTATGTGTTGCAATTCAAAAATTTTCTCATTGAATCTCTTTTATGTGTTTATGGGCACCTACCAAAATTTTTGCTTCAACCTCTTCTTTTTGTTAACAAACAAAATTTGAAATCATAAGAGAGAGAGTGTTGTGAGGGTTGGAGTCTATGAATGCCACACTCCCTAGACAAGAAGACAAAAACAAAGGTGTTTGGAATTTTCTAAAATATTACATGGAGCTTCAACAACAATTAATTAGGAGTATTATTATTATTAGCCTATTAATTCCTCAAGTACTCATTTTATCATTTTGATCTTTTATTTTGTTTTAATTTTTTATCTTTGTAATATAAAACTTTACGTTTTCATTGTTCTGACATTGGACCAAAACAATACAAGTTTATATAATATAGGATCAAAAGAGTAAAATTGTGGGGTAGATGCCAAAATAATAAAATTCATAAATTATAGAAATTATCTATATATTTAATATAAAATTATTTTTTACAAACTAATATATATTTACTATTTTTATGACTTTTTGAAACATTTTATCATTTAAAGACAAAATATATTAGAAATAAATAATTTTTTTAATTTATGCCTAATTTCATATTGGTTAATTAAGCATGTTAGTATTAATTAAATTCATCTAATTCTTTAATTTCATAAAATAAAAAATTGCAATTTATGAATAGTTTAATGTCATAATCACAGAAAAAAGAACTTTTTTATCAATTAAAAATAATAAATTAAAAAAAAAACACTTCATAGATATCCCAATCCTTATATAAAAATAAAAATATTTCTATTAACTTAAAATTCAGATAACCACATAAGTAAAACAGCCTAAAAATAATCCCCTTTAATACACAATGTCTTTCGGAATTACTCAAAGCTTTTCCTGCTCTAATAAGCACTAACTCACGGAAAAGAGAGTATAAATTTAAGTAGAAGTTTCTTTAGAATAATAAAATTAAATAAGCATGATATGGTTAAAAATTACTTATAAACATGATTCTTTTTATTTAAGTCTAGAGCGTGTATATACGCGTGTCTGTAAAAAAAAATCAATTATATTAGTCTTATTTTAAATGATATCATTTTAAAAATATTTTAATGTTTAAATTATTAAATTAATTTAACTAATAGTAACCGTTTTTAATTAATGTGAAATTAGGTATAAAATGAAATGTTTTAAATTAATTTTTTTAAAGTTATTTTTGGATATAAATTACATAATATTTCAAGAATATCACAAAAATAATAAATATTAATTTAAAAAAATATTAAATATGTAAATATTTTGTATAATATATTCATTTATTATTTTAGCTCCTCTAATATAAAATTTAACTAATTTAATTTTAAGGTAGAAATTTTATCTGTAAGTGATGGATGTTGTATTACTACGATATATGGTATTATATCTCATGTGTGCAATTAATAAAAAAAATTAGAGTGATATTTCTTATTAATCTTTTTGAAAGGATAAAGTTTCTTCAAAAGAAAAAAATAACTTTAAATAAAGAAGTAAGTAAACTTAGTAATTAAAAATAAAAGAAATGATGTATGAATGCATAATAATCATGTAAGTGATAAAATATCAACTATTGATTCTTTCATCAATAATTGAGATTACTTATTTTACATTTTGTAGGGTCAAATTTCTTTTAAAATAACGAAAAGTCTATTGTAAATTATAATGAATAAAAGAAACCGCAAACTATTTAACCAATGTATAAAAAATTGAAATTTATAAGCCATAGCTTTCACAATGTTTTTAATTATTATAAATATATTAAAATTAATCTTAGTGTCCTTCAAAAAAATCTTCTAATCTTGACAAACATAACATTTAAAAATAATAAGTACTATTTTGACATATTAGTTCAATGATTATTGAGATCACATGTGATATAGCATATCCGTACAATATCACTAACAATTAATGATAAAATCATTTTAATTTCTTAAATTGCGTATAAAAAAATCGCCAACAAATAATTTAATACAAGTACCTATTGTTCTCATAATTTAACCAGACTAACGGTTTAATCAGTTCAATAACTATGTTTTGTATCTATAAATTATAAATTCTGGTGGCTGATTAATTGGAAAATTTATTGAAATGAGATAATTTACTTACATAATTATATAAATGAAAAACTTAAAAAAAAAATGTTGTGTTTCGAAAAATATTTTTAATATAAAAGTGTGGTGTTTCAAAATATAAATTTTGTTTTTTAATTTTTATTAACGCATAACCAAACACATTGTTTTTAATTTACACTCTAATTTTGTAGTTAACCTTTCAAAACTTTTTTTAAATATTAAATTATTTTTTTAATTACACGTTCCTAATTTGACTCTATGTTTATTTTAAAATGTAATTTATTTTTCCAGTAGACATATATTAATTTATAAATATATAAGAAGTTGTTTTTTTAGAAATTAATTATGCATAAAGAATCAAAAATATTATATGGCAGTTTAGATGCTTTAATATTAATAATTTACATTATGATAACCTATGTTTTTATACTTGAATTTTTTATTTTTATTTTTTTTGATTTATTTGAAATTGATTCATCAATTTCATATATGAAAGTTGTAGTTGAACTTAGTTATAGTTACATGATTTAAGTAAAAAATATCATTTGAATTTATACATTAACATGAACATATCTTATCCAAAATATAATGAAATTAAAATTAATAAGTATAATAAATATTATTAAATATATAAATTATCTAAGTATCACTTTTCTTACCTTGTTTTTTTAATGAATTTTGACTTAGTTTTCTATATTTATTTGTATTTATTTTTTATATATTTTTTTTATAATGATGATAGTCTTTTATAAAAAAAAATTCTCTAATTTATATACATTATAAACAATCGAGTTGAATTATAAATGGCAAGAAAAAAAAACTACAATAACACAAGAGAAAAAAAAGTTGTAATATCCAAAATCCTCCACGATCCTTTTCTCTCACATCATTCATTCATTCAATTTAATAGTTAGATTCCTCAATCTATTTGGAGATGTTTTAGTACTTGTACCTCAAATTCACATGTTCCCAATTGTACTTTGATTTTCTTCTAGCACAATTTCTATATAATAAAGTTGTGATTTGAAACAAAACATACTTATTTTGATAACTTTTTTGAAATATATATCTAATACATTCCCTCTAATTTACCCAAAAACAATAACTTAGCAAATTCCATCACCATAATGATGAGGAGTCCTATATTAGTAGCTAGATAAATTTTAGACTAATAGTTTAATACAATAAAGGTAGCTTCCATTAAAGAGGAAAAGATCCCAAAGGGAAACGAAGGACATGAAGCTAAAAGTCAATGTAAAAATACGATCACATAGTTATTTCAACGGATATTACATGTATTTAATCATTAATAATTTTATTTTGGTTAGTTAAATCAATTAAACGTTGAGTTTTTTTTATTTCACATATTAATTTTAACTTATTTAATGAATGCTTCATCTCTTTCTTAAAAAATTGTATCTATTTATTTGTATGTTTAAAACTTTAATATAATATTAATTATTATCTTCTCCATGGATGTTTTTTAAAAATAACTAGCTGTGATGTGGAAAGGGTGAAAAAATTTAGTGGACTAACAGAGAAGGTTTTATACATGATAGGACTTTTCTTTGTACAAGAAATTAGGAGTTGCAGAATTCACTTTTCTGTAACTTTCTCAGCAAAATGGCAACTTTTGGCTACCTTTGTTGGTTGGTGGCACAGATAGTTCAAAAGAAAAACATATTCAAAATGCTTACTCGTAAGATAGTTGAAGTAATTGAGGAAATCCTTATAAAACTGGAAAGTATTCCATGAATCTATGTTATTACTGTTTTGGATTTGACAGAAAGGAAAATTTTCACTCAAATGGGGAACAGAACAAGGTTTTAAATTTGAGAAAATATCACATAATGAGATCACGGTTGTTGAATGGCCACTAGTTAAAAAGTCACACAGTTCACTACTACTCCAGCAATCATCATGATAACTCAAACCTCCAATGCATACAAAAAGTGTGTACAAAATAAAGTGCCTCAATGAAGGGAAAGCTTTTTCACTTAGACAATTTACTCTATTTGCTCTCAAATCACTCAACAACACACACCTCCATTCAACATGTTAATCGCAGAAAAGGACTTTGGTTTTGGCACTAGTTCATTTTACATCTGTAGCTTTATTCTTTTCATTCTGCTCTTGGAGATCCCACCACCACACCCCAAACCAACCTTCATTTTTTATCTTTTATTTTACCTAGGGATTCGGCATTGAACATAGTACACCCTCATGGGGCCATTAATCATTTGCGTTTTTTCTAAGTTATGAAATAATTATAGACACAGAAAGGGAAGTAAGAATCCGTGATATAATACATACACGTACACTCAGACACATGCATCATGGATTCAGTATAGCCATCTTGATGATGATGATGATGATGGTGATGATCATTATCATCATGATCATGATGAACCCTTTATTTATTGTTCTGCGTGTAACACAATGCACAGAGAAAGGTAAGCCCTTTTGAAGCTGTGCTCCGCAGCCTTCCCCTGCAATGCAACTCTACTTAGTACTTACTTGGTACAGACTACGGTGTAGGTGGGTCTCCTTTGACAGTTACGACCTTTTGCTACAAATCCGGAACAGAAAATAATGCACAACTCTGATTACTATCTCATTTAATCAATTTTTACACACAAAAGCTTCCATTGAAGTGCTTGATTGAGTCCAATCATCATTAGAATCTCTGGTTATACGTAAGTGTATGTTAGTTGTGATGATACTGCAAAACATAGAATCAGTTTGAAGTGGTGGAGGTTTAAGCCTCTTCAATTCCTTGCTTTGGTATCTGATGACATATACAAGGAATTGATGAGTATTGAGTATGCATTTTTGGTAATTTAGAACAGATTTATTAAATTATGGCAAACAAATAAAAGAAACACAATATGTTGACAATTGCCAAAAATCTTTGGCTCTCATTATCATTCAATTTTATTTTCAGATGCTCCCAATTTCAGCTTGACAATTTGGCTTTGGCTTATAGTTGAGCTAGACAAGACCCACCAATTTCAAAAGCAAGGTGGGCAAAATTGACCAAGCACTAGAATATGTCTCAAGAACAATATACCACCACAGAGCCTCCTCCACCCCCTACCTCAGAGAGAAAAAGAGAAGAGAGAGAAAGAGAGATATCAAAATAAGTTGGGGAGCTACAAAGACATACACAAGAAGGAATAAACCAAAAAACTTCCTCCAAGGAGTCCACATCAGTAGATTAAAAAAAGGTGAAGTGAATAGAAGTTGCAATAATTAGGTACATCTTGAAAGAGAAAAATAGCAAGAGATAATGATCCACCATGAAGTAAGGTCTAGACATGAGGTTAAACACCAAGTGGAGCAAGGCAAATTTGGTGGTCAAGGTCTGATCTTAATTCAACACTGCCTCTTGCTGAATCCTATCCAGCGTCTGGTACACAGCTTCAGCTATATCATCAACGGATCCCAACTTGCAGTCATCTTCTACCTGCAAAAGAAATTTCAACCCATTTTCACTTTGCAGAAGAAAATAATTAACTAGAAATATCTAAAGTCTAAGGCACCAAACAAAGGCAAACCTTAACACTTAGAGAGTAGAGTACAACTTCAGCAGTGGTAGTAACATTTAGGTGCAAGATTGTGAGGCGCATAGTATGCAAACCAGAGACCAACTTCAAGAGTTGCTTGGGGCGCTTCTTGGATCTTATTTTGAGATTTGCATGGCTTTCCACCATGGTCACTTCTATGTCAGCAATGCCATACTTAACTTCACCCCCGTCTTCACCTATGGTTGCAGAATTATCAGAGCCACCACCGCCACTTGTTGAATACTGCGGAAAGGCGAAGAACTCTGAAAAGGGCATGTTTGTTGCACCACCAGCATCAGATTTCCCCTCTCCTTCTTTCTGAGCACCAAGAAAATGCAGCCTCTGCTCGAGCTCCTTGACAAAGTTAATAGCACCTCCAATTATAGAAGCTTGATCACCCTTCAATCACCAACCACCAACCAGACCAAACAAACAAGTAGACAAAACAAACAAAAATCAGCTAAACCTTTTTATTTTTGCAGCAAGCAAGGAAAAAAACAAAATAAGTAAGAACAAAATGAAGTGAAGTATACCCTTTGGATATAAGAGTCTGGCATGAGAGAGCGAAGAACAGAAAGATACTCATTCATCTGCTTTCTTCTATTGCGCTCCACAGCAATGTGAGTCATTCTTTGGTTCTCAATTTCCTCCTTGTTCTTTCTGCTTTTGGCTCTGCGCCTCTTGGGACGAGTGGTTAAGCTATCCAAGTTTTGAGTGCTGTTACTGGGGTCTGTGGTTTCTTGAAGTTCATTCAAGTGGGGTAAGATAGAGGAGGAGGAGCTGGTCCAATCTCCTCCATAAGGGTAATTGTCTGGTTGGTTGTTATTATTATCGAGAAAAGTAGAGATGGAACCTTGTTCTTCTTCTTTGTTGATGTTGATGTTGATGTGTTCACAGTCCCCCCAGTTGGGTGAAGTAGCAGCCAAGAAGGTGCAGTTGTAAAAGTCCTTCACTGATCCGTAACCACCAAATGGGTCTTGTGATTGTGGAAACACCACTGCTTCCAGTGCCATGGCTCTCTCTCTGTCTCTCTCTCCCTCGGGCAAACACATAACAAACAACTTCAAATACCTTCAAGAGGAAGACGATGAAGGGAAAACACCACTAGTGTTGTGTTGGGTCCTCTTTGCAACCAGTTTTTGCCTTATAAAGCCCCCCAAAAATGCTCACTGCTTTGCACGTGAAATACAATTAATTCAATCTCAAATACACTAATTTCATAAATCCAGTTAATAACACACTTTTTTTATGAGTTTAATCATTACCTATAATATACTTCTATACCTGTATTCAACTGCAAATTTTCGGTAATTTAAAGTTTAGTATTCTTATTATAAAAATTAACAATGACTGATATTATAAAATTGTTTTTCTTATAAGTATGAGGTTTAATTAACACATACAGAATCATCACAATACAAAATTATTGTTTGTGGTACCTGGAAATTTTTAACTTTAAAATCAAAAGCTAATTTCTTAAAATTCGTTTAAAATTAGATATCATTAACTGATGTTATTTCATATATTATAATTAATAAACAATTATAGTTTATTTGGTCAATAGTTTTGATCTTTTCTTCTGGACGAGGACCTCGTCTATTATTCAATAACAACAAACAAAAAAATCCAAACAAAATTGAATTTGCTTTAGTCACTTTATTTGGAGTCCATGTTATTGAGCATGAGTGTTACATCTGGAAGCTTTCTGAATTAAAAAAAATCTTGAAACTTTTGGGATTACACAGTGACAAAGACATAAATTATGCTTCTTTTTACTTTTTAATTAGTTAATCAGTGAGACACGACAGATTAAGAAATAAAATAAAACAGTTTTCTTTTGACGGAAAATGAAACATAGTTACTTCCATACTATTTCAAAGATTAATAAGAAGATGGAAGAGGATTAATTCTAGATTACCTTAGAAAATTAATAAATTATAAAGTAATGAAGCAAAATTTTATTAATATTTTCGTTTTCTTTTTAAAAAAAAACTTTTTTGCTCTTCTTAAGTCATCTCCAATACATAATTATATTTTACTTTAAAATTGGATCTCATAATAAATTTTCGTTAAAATATGTTTATATAGCGTCCAAAATCGTAAATTTAAGATTTAGCAATGTAGATTTTATAAAAAAATTGTATTAAAATAAAATTTATAAAAAGGTGTTAAAAATATGTAATGTAATAAAATAACTTAAAATAAAATAGAACTTCATTACAGTCTCGTGATAAATTATAATCACACACTATATATAATTCACTATCTTCGACATAATTACTTGTCATTTTATCAAAAAAATTAATATGTTATGATTTTTAATCTCTATTTTATTTAAATTTAAGATAAAAATCAATTCTTTATTTGGGAAAGATAAAGATAGAGAATACACCATTATTTCATAGTTATAAGATTTAGATCACCTTATTAATATAATCAAGGATTAGTAGATCAAACTAAGTAATCCTAGATATTAAAAATATATTTGATTTGGTTGGTCCATTATGTTTTTCATTTTTTTTTTTATATATACACATGTATTGTTATTAAAAAAATTATTTCGACGTTAGTTAATTTATCACTAAACGAGATTAGATAAAATAATAATACACTATAGTACAAAACTTCTCTCGTCACGCTTTTTATTTTTCTGAATCTCTATTTATTTAGCCCTCTTATATTTTTGTTTTACTTTTGTTTGTGATTAAGATTCTACATTAAATAAAAATAAAAATAAAAATATTTTATAATAAAGTATGCGTAAATCTCAGTGTATATACCAATTTTATAATATCGAGTTAAGTTTAAAGTTCATTATTTAATATGCGAAAATTTGTTAACTTATATAAATCATTAATCACTTATAAATATATAGTTTCACATATAAATTGTTAGTTTCAACGTAAGTAGATATATTAAAATCTCATATTGTAAATCTCATATTTTAAGTCAGTTTTATAAGGGTAAGTTATATTTAAAATAAATTTTTTATTTGAATCCTTTAAAATTAAGGAATGGAAATAAAAGATTGAATTGTTTGAATTAAGTAATTTTTTTCAAATATATATAAAAAAAGTGGGTAGAATGATATGATAAATGAAAGAATTGTGTGGTAGGTGTATATGAAGTGAAGTTGTAAAGAAAGAACATGCTTAATTAACGTGAAAGAAAATAAAATAAAAGAAGACAGGCACCACTTCTACAACAATTGCGTTGGTGTCTGTATTTGTATGAAAATGATATGTCGAAGAACATAATGAGTTAAGTTCCTCTATACACGGAAAAATGTTGGGATTAATCATTGACCTCTTATTCTGCTTGTAGCTACTTCCATTTTAGCAAATCCTTCTCATTTTTATTTTCTTAAATAATTCTTTCAAAATTTTTCAAACTCATATTTTTTTTAATTCTCACACAGTATATTATATTGTCCACATCTTATTTTACTAATTAGATAATGTTGGTCACTTCATTCATTTTTTTATTAAAAGTTTATTCCAATTAAGTATACAAATTATAGTTTTTTTTAATAATTAATATATATATATAATACGAAAAAAATAAACTAGTGATGAAAAATTAAAAGTTATATTGTCTTTAACATGTAGAGATTAATTTATTAGAAACATTTTTTTTTTCATCCCTAGATTCGTCACTGATTCTTTTCTTTAACTCTTGGTGTCAAGCATAAGTGAGGTTTCATGCTATGCTTAATAATATAAACATTCAATGGATCTAAAAACGCTTCAATTTGTATAATAAACTGTAACAATAAATTCTTCTTTCCATTTATAAATTGTTACTAAGTTGTGCATAATCTATAAATAAGAAATAAGAAATAGATTAAGAAACTAAAAATCTAATTTATATTACACAGTACCAACAAATGGGCACTGACCCTTCAATAACAGTGTTACATTAATAGAAAAATTTAAATGACAAGGATTCAGATGGAAAATAATTTTTTTAAATACTTAACAAAACAATTTTTCTATAAAAACTAATTTTAAAAAAAACTTAAAACTTAATTAAGTCAAATATTTATTATTCATCTTTAACAATTTATTCTCGTAAGAATCTCAACTACTTTACTATATTAACACCATTTATGAAATTATTTAATAATATATTACTTAATACAAACATAATTAAATTAAATTATATAGTTTAAAAACTCACATCTTTACATGAGTAATACATAAGTAAGTAACATATAAAGCAAAATAATATTAATATCACATAGATAATAGAAAAATTAAATAATTCAATTAGAAAACATAATTTAAGTATTCAATAAAAACTAAAAAAAATGTGAATAAACACTTAATAAAAAATATTTAAATTTATGGTAAACTTAAAACTTAATTAAGCTTAATATTTATTACTGACGTTTTTTTAATCATAATCAGCTCAACTTTACCAGATTATAACACCATTTATGAAATTATTTATACATTACTTAATACAAGCAAGGTTCCATAATTGATTAAAGTATATAGCTCCAACGTATCTTTTTTGTTAATTTTTTTTTATTGCAAATATAAGAAATACTTTTTATGTACGGATTATGTGTCTGCTAACATAAAAAAAAATGTCTTTTACTCAAACTTGTCGATAACATTTTACTTTGGAGACATTTTCCGCACTTTTTGAGAAAACAAAAGGTTTTAACAATAACATGTGTAAGATGTCAATAGAAATCAGACAAAAAGTGTTTCTTTTTAAAAAAAAATATTTTTCAAAAATGTGTATCTAGCATAGACACTGACATGGACACAGATACGACACGGATACGGACACGGAAATATGTATAATCTCTAAAATGCAGGATACGGGGACACGGATCTATATATTATATAATTATGAATTATATAAGTTGACAACAAAGATTTATGTGCACAAGTATGTTTCAGATGTTTTTTTAAATAGAAAAATATTTTTCATGACTAGTTCAAAAGGATTTCTTTCTTATTTTTATATTCATAATAAAAATTTATACAATAAATTTGAGCTTTTAAAAAATTATTGTATTTTTTTTTAAATTGTGTTAGAATCGTGTTAGATTTATCAGAAATCCAATAAATATTTTTTAAATTGGACACTTCATTGATACGTGTCCTACGAGTGTCTTACGAGTGTCGTATCCAACACGTGTGTCCGACACGGACACGCCATTTAAAAGGAATGTTTGAGCTTCATTAACTATTTTTAACATTATTTCCTCTCAAAAGATTATCCCTGTTAACTTTTATTTTCCAACTTTATCCATATATTTTTTTTATGATTTTACGTATAAAAAACAATTTTTTATCGTACTCAAAGGAAATTATCTTAAAATCGTTTTTAACCCAAAAAAATAATTATACATACCAATTATACGTATAATTAGCCAATAAAATAATTTAATTTTGCAAACATTACTAAACACATCACTAAAACAAAAATAGAATGCAGGAGCAAGTGGATGAGCAACTAGGTTAATCTTTTTCTATAACCACTCTCCTTTGTTTCACACTGACAGGGGAAAAAGCCTAATACACTGATGCAAGGTGCAAGTGATTAAATATAATCACAAGAAACATTAAAATGAAAGAGAGAAAAATGTTGAGCTTCCAATCCTTGGATGCATGCGACCATGCAGTACTTTTATGGTGTGTGAGCACATGGACTTTCACCAACACTGTGGTTTGTGAGAGGAAACTACAATCTTCAATACAGAAAGATAAATTGGCATCGTCATTGATTTGGGAATAACGCGGTCAGAAGTAAGAGCAAGGAAGAAGAAAAGGAACAGAAGATTTAAAGGAAAAAAAGATACGTATGCCACATTTTACTGATAGATTTATTCAAAACATAGAGTCCAAGGCTTACGAATTTTATTGAGGGAGAGAGAGAGAGAGAGAGAGTGCAGTACACTTCTATCGTCAGAATTTTGCAGATACCATGTGCTTCAAAGCAACCACAAAGCTTCCAAAAAATTCTAAAATAGGGAAAGGAAACCTAACTTCTAGCTTCTTTTTTGGGTCAAATACATCGTAACCTATGAGGCTACAACTATTTAATCTAAGTTGAATTCTGTAACACATAACTTGGTTGACAGATAGTGATGATCGTGCCGTTGAAGGTGCCATTCGGTTTCTTCTGGTTACACAATGCTGAGAAATTTCTTAGCCAAATTGCTGACAAGAAGTTAGAATCCACCCAGGTTAATTACCCCTAACTTACCAATAGAGGAATTAGTATGTTTCGAAGTTACGAAAATTTGGCATTTCCCCAAAAGCTATTGTTTAATCAGCAGCAGTGTTAATATTGGGCAACTACAGAAGCATTAAAAGAAATGTTAGACCCAACTGCCACTGGCTTGAATGATTCAAAAGTGTTGTTACATAATAGATATATACGTTGAAAATGAAGAGTGCTATAATTAACGATTAACCCAGTTTGTTTATTTTGTCTCATACGTATACAATAACGATTAATATATGTATATATATTATATTATAAGCATCTTGTCAGTTGTGACCACCACTGATACGTTGATCATGTGGTTAAGATGCTTCTAAGAAAGGGAACTGTAGCAACAAGAAATTAGACAACCCTCTCTCATCTTCTTTTGTCATTAATTTTAGTGGGGGCCTCTCTAATTTAGTGTGGATTTAATAATTATTATTTTAGATTTTAATTAATAGCCATTAGTAGACAGTACAGTACGTTTATGGCTTCTTCTGGTTGTTTTCATGCATAAAAACAACAACAGGAGCATATGTATGTAATGTATACATTAATGTCACTGCTTCTGTGCATGTGTGAGGTGGAACACTGAAGACGTATTTCATCACCAAAATAAGAAAAATAAAAAAACACGACATGTCGAAATATCGACTTTACTTTTGACTACCGAGGTTATCCACACACCCAGTGCAGTGGGTAGATACAAAGAACCATTTTTTAAAATTCATTTTCAGCTTACTTTCGCCGCAAAATATGCATTAAACACCCAATCATAATTCAAATTCAAATTATATATACGTGGTAAATTAGAAGAAACTAAATCATTTTTGGAAGACTCTGATATAGGTCTACCTACGCAGCAGCTTTTTTTTATTGCGTGTGTGTACATACTGTAATAAATAATCAATATAGAATCTGTGGGGTTATATAATTTAGATTTCAGTCCTCATATCACGTTTTCATTTAATTCGAGTAAAACATCGGAATAAATTAATAATTAGTTGATTAGTCTATAGCTAGTCTGAATTAGTTTTTTTGTTTCCTCTGTACACATAGCTATACTTGTCGTTTTGTACATGCTGATAAAACCCTGCTTGAAACAAAACAAAGTGAATAGACAAAAAAATGGTTTTGCTGGAGTCGTAAATATCAAAATTATTTTAAGTATATATTGTGATTTGATGCCTTCAAAACCTCACTTCAATGTTATTATTGACTTGTGTATTATGCATGAAAATGGATGTTAATTACAAAGCGAAAATCAAGTAGCAATATATATTACAGCGTAGAATAAAAGTAAATGACAACCCACATACTCTAGGCATCTCATATTCAATCTAATTTGGTTGGTTACATGCTACCCTGCTAGGGCAAAAAAGAATCTTGTATATATAAGATTAATTAGCTGTGCAAAGCAAGTACCGTCCATTAGAAATTCAACCCAGAGATCAAAGAAAATGAGATATTGATTAGGTAAATCCACACTAACCATTATTAATTAAAAGTGGATGTGGTTAGGGCTATGAATGATAATTTAGGTATTAGGCCGGTTTGATCCAGAAGCCGGAGACTTATTCACACAGGTCAATTCTTTGAAACAAGGCATGGAAGCATCAAGGGGTACTGATTTATACACATATATCAATTTCATTGGACATTTGTGTGTATATACAAATTGATTTCCTTAATTTAAGGTTATTTTTGGAGACAAATGAAAGTGCAACCTGAAGCAAGCTAAACCAATTAGGTTTTGCATAAGAAGATATGGATATTTTGTCAAGCATGCTATTGGGCAGATACAACGCACACATATATATGTGTCTGTTTGTGTTTGTGCTGAGGTCTTGGTTTGGTTAACTCTAGGGTTCAATTTGTACATATACGATGGATAAGTTTTGAGCAAATGCATGCATGCCGCGTCGAAGATGGAGTGGGTAAGATTATCAAAGTTGTTTTAGATCTTACTCTCACCTTTGCTTCACGATGACTTAGATAGGATTAATTCAAGACTAATTCAGAATCAAAAAAAGGTTTGGAATTGGTTCATTGGTCGAATCTTGCTAAAGATATACCGAAAAATTTGTCCCTAATGAGGTTTGATTTCAAGGATTCAGATTTTGTTGTTGCCGAAGAAGGACGAAACACACATGCCTGCTGGTCTACACTGCCCTTGTCCCTAATGAATGACATCCTATATGTATTAAAATTAACTAATCACATATTTAATCATCACCACTCCTATTTTTGTTATTATAGCTAATATATTAATCTTTTGGCTTTTAGAAAAAAACACTCCAGTTCTCCTTTCTCCTAATGTATAACAGCTCATCCTTATGTCATTGCTTATGAGAGAAATCATATTAGTTAATGTTTTGATCTCTGTACATAAATACATGTTAAGCTAACAACAAAACTGCGTGTATTATATATTTGAGATCCAAAAAAGTTTTTAGTCAATTACTTAAAGCAGACTGACCATTGTTCCAAGATTTGAGGATGTTGTCTGTACACACCTTGTCTTTATGCAATTGGTGACATTGCTCTGGTGCTAACATGTTATTAGCTTTCAATTTCATAGTGTGCACTTATATGTGAAAATAAATTGGAGCAGCCAGAGATGAGCAATTTCAAAGTGACCTGGTTAATTAGAATGTGGAAGAAAGTGATGAGCGAAAAAGGCATATTTTGGGATAACTGTTTGAAGAGAAGGTTGAATTGATTTGTTTTCCAAAACAAATACACGGGTATTCTGTTGTTGAACGTGAACATAGGTATATAGCAGAAGAAATTAATTCAGCTGGGGTGGGAGAGTGGAGAAGAGTGAATAACTTACTTGGTCCCTTTTGTCTTATAGCTGGCTGTCAATATTAATGCATAGAATAAAGTGCAGAGAGGGTTCAAAATGACAAGTAATTGAGAGAAAAGTCTTTGCTTTATTCTCACTTCAGGAACTATAGCTAGCTATATACTGTGTCTGTGTGATTGTGTGGAAGCAAAAACTTATTACCCCTTTAATCCTTTTTCATCACCCTTGTGGTGGGGTCCCCATAATCAATGCTTTATTCCCTCAAATCCAACTCGCCCCTTTCCATATACACATTAATGTGCGGACACAACACAAGTGAAGTGAGTATATTATTGAGTAAATTCATCCTCACACAGTTTCATCCAAAAAGAAATTCAATGGATTCAATCTGCCAATGAACCAAACCCACGTTGGTCAATTTCAGAAGCCAGTTAAGCATGGAAATCAATCGCAAAAGGTAAGCACTTTTCTTCCCCAAACGTATATCCTAACGTACAGGGCAAAATCAATTTCAATTGTAAGAAAAGGGCTTTTCTCACAACCCCTACCTACCTTCTTTACGTCTCCATCCAAAATACCTTTGAATAATTATTGTGATTCTTTATAGTGAAAAGTTCATTCACATCCAATCAAATTCTTCTCAAGGCTTTTAGTGTCTCCAGGTGATAGGAAGCTTTCTCCAGTTTTCTAAAACATCATTATACATATAGTGGAATTATATGAACTATAATTAAGCTCTTTCATTATGCACATCGCTCACACTGTCACCACACGTGCTACCTAGCAAAAACATGGTTGGTATCCTTGTTGGTTTTCACTACCTACCTAACATTATAAATTGTGTTATATAACTGGGAAACTATATCTAAATATATATGCCTTGACACTTTATCAAAATTGAGTGTGAAGAGAACGACACTATATAAAACAACAAATTATGATGATTAACTCTTCATTAATGAACCCTCCCACTAATTATAAAGAACACCTTTCTTGTATATCTTCATTTTTTAGGTGTATGTATGTATGTATAGCCATATTGTTATACATGTGCCATGCATGCATAGTTGGTTTCTTGGAGAGAAGGTATATAGAATATAGATGAGCTAAATGAACCAATGAGGAACCGGGTCCTAGAGTGCATGCATGCTTAAGGTTTTTGGAAGCAGACATAGATGTATATCGATATATATAAGGTAGAGGTGGTGTTTGGCCCCCATGCAGACCAAACATATCTTCTGATTTGTTATTGCTCTGGGCTGTTTGATTGGACATAAAGGAATTTGTCATTATGAATTAGAATAGCACATGATGTAGGCATCTGGACCATACATTGCCCCAGTTGTGATGCAACTGCATCCTACAACATCACTATACAGTTCCCTCATGTCATGGATCGAGCAGGGGGAGGGACAAGAATCAAAACAACGGCTAGAGAGAAGAAAACCACCTTGCCAAAGCGGAAAGCGGTTTCGACCTTGGATCTGGATTCTGGAAACAAACAAGACAAACAAACACGTTCACTCCCCTTCTCTTTGAGTTTGACATTGACATTGATAAGGATGTTTCACAAACAGTTTATTAGATGTGCTGAATCTAATCACAAACTACAAAAGCTACTACCACTGCTAATGCCTCAACTGTCTATAGCTATGATCCTCATCATATTTCATCAAATCTTAGATCTTAAAACAAATACTGCATCTCCAATTTTATATAGTAGAAGAAACTTGTTTTATACGACCATAAAGATTATTCAAAAGTTTTATTAGAAAAAAGTTGTAAGGATCGATGTATACTTGTTTAGGCAAATATGATAGCTTTTCGCTAAAATTTAGGGTGAGTTGAGTTGCTAATTTGTGTTTTTTATCCTGCAGGTATGCAGATGAATTAAAAATTAGCTGTTACTCGAAGCATGATTGTTAACCTTGTTGACCAGAAAGAGCTGATAGCCGACCTTAAAAAAATAAATATATATTTTTTTAAATAGCAGGAAACAATTAAATTAAAGAGTTTCACTTAATGGTGATGCAACTCTCATATAGATAAAGAGAAAACAAAGAAGACATTTTCACATACACAACAAAAACCCAATAGAAACCACCGTATTGTTTACCCCAACACTATCAACCAAAGAGAAACAGAAAGATCAATGACCTATCCCGTCGTCCTTATAGTAACATTAAATCGAATGCATATATATCAGGAGTTCTAAGCACCCGTCAGAGAACAAGAAACTCAGTGACTGTACCTTTGAAGAGATTCAAAACAAAACCTTAACCTGTGTCGAGAAAAAAACTTTAGTATGAATCACGTCTCCTTTAAATAAACAATTATTTCTGTGTTCCAAATTTCGCTAACCAACGCAATCTAAACATTACTTATAATAAGATTAACTGAAGTAGACGCATCCAGAATTTTGAATTGCTTAAAATGTAACCTAAGGACAAGAAGATCAACCCAACTTACTCCTAACCAATTGTAACAAAGATTCCAAACTTTAGATTAAATATAATATTGTACTACATCAAATTCACATGCTCAAAAATTTAGATTAAGGAGTAAAAAGTAAAGTAAATAAAAAGATATAATTAAAAGTAAAGTTGATTAAATTAAGAAAAAAATATAAGTAATTTAATTGATATAATAAAATAAAAATAATTAATAAATTAAATATAAATATTCACTAAAATAAGTTTTTTAACCATTACCAAAATCGCTTCCTAGATTGATTTAGGATAAAAAAAAAAGTCAAAATAGAAGATTTAGTCACTTTAATTTTACCAAACTAATTTAGTAACTAAAAAATAAAATATTTTTTAATGATTTATTCAAGACTATTATTATAAATATTGTTGTTATTATTTGGTAGTATTATTAGTATTAACAATTTGTCATAAAAAATTTAAAACAGACCTTATGAGTAAACATAAAATATATAATTAGAATCTTATAGAATCTTTGTGATCATAATCATAATAATATTATTATTATATTAATATTATTATATTAATATTATTATTATATTAATATTATTATATTAATATTATTATTAATGTTAATAGTAATCAAAATAATTATAATTATAATAATAAAATAATTATAATTTGGTTGCTAAATTCGATCGCTAATTCTAGTAATTTAATCATCAAAATTAAATTAATTGTTAATTTGTAATAATTAAATAATTAAAATTAAATTTATCACTAAATTATAATGATTTAGTAATCGAAACTAAATCAATCATTAATTTATAACAACTTATTTGTATTTAATAACTAAAACCAAATCGATTACTAATTTATAGTTAATTAGTTATTAAAATTAAACTAATTACTAACTTTTAGTGATTTAACAACTAAAATTAAATTTATCATTAATTTATAATTATTTATTTATATTTAGCAATTAAGACTAAATTAATCGATTTAATAGAAAAATGAATCGATTACTAATTTACAATTATTTAACAGTCAAAATCAAATCAATTGTCCATTTTAATGGTAAGTTATTATCAAAATATTTTGATCATTATTATTAAATAATTCTTTTAGTGATTAAAATATTTTTTATCTATAAAATAAATCTCATAACTAATCGGTTGGATTTAAAACGTAGTTGTAGATTATTTCATATCTACTCACGCCATTATATTTTTCTAAAATTTTAAAAAGTTTAAATATAAATTGAAGAATCCAAATAAAATTTCACCATCAAAATTAGCATATTGTTTGTAAAAAAAAGTTGAACCACAAATTACCAAATGAATTTAAATAAATTGTTTTTATTTTTAATAACTTGATATAATTTTGATGCTTTAAATAAAGAATGCAAATTCATGTATAGTAATCAGCAACCATATTTAAATAAAGTACTGATATTAATTCACACACAAACACATAGTGTGACAACCACTAATCCAGATTATTATAGTTCCTAAATATCACTTCAAATTTGATTAAGAACATTATCATCATAATTACGTTGGAGTTGTGTGGTCTCAAAACTCTAGTAGCCTCATCATTACTTCCACAGATTAGTCTTGTCATCATAACATTAATCATAAAAAAAAATCATTAACCTAAGCCTACAATATGGCGTTATGACCAACGTGCTAAGCCATCAAGATGGATATGGATAGGTGAAAATCATTTCATCATAGTCTATTTATAACCATTGAAGTTGATTAAGAATCATAATCATTAGGTATTGTTATGAAAGAAAAATTGGGAAGAAAGAAAAGTTGGGAAGAAAATAAATTATTACACATAACACTATTTATCAAAATATTTATTTTTATTGCCTATTTTTAAATACATAATAATATAAATATATTTCTAACTTTATTAGCATAATAATAATTTAAAAATTAAAGAAATAATTAAAATATTTTTATTTTTAATTTTCAATTTTCAATTCTCTTTTTTATAACTGCTTATATTTAAACAGATTAAATATTAGGAGAAGGAAAAGAACAAAAATAATAAGTGAACAAATGTATTGTTCTGAAATTTGAGAATCATAGAGCAAAACTCTTCCTGTAATAAAAAATATTTTAATAAAATATTAATCATTTACAACAATATTAGAAATACGGTGAATGGCATTGCAGCCAATTTACTGAAATTCCTATAGATTAAAGTCCCAAACATATATATATATATATATATATATATATATATATATATATGGAGAGAGAATAAAAAACAATTCTGATGGAAATATAATTATTGGAAAGAACTACATTGACATATATTTTAAACCAAATTTCAAATTTATTTAATTATTTATTTTAGAGAGAAATCAACTTTATGTGTATAACTTTCTTATAAGCACTACAAGAAAAAAAAATTTAATAGAGGTTATTTAACGGATGTTAATATAATCTAGAAATTTATTTAATTAATGAAGATTTTTTTAATTTTTGTTAAGTTTCAAAGGTTATTCTAAAATTTCAACAAAATAACATAAGTTTTTTTAACCTTCATTTTATTCTAAAATCTCAGTAAAATAACATAGGTTTTTTTAACCTTCGTTAAGTTTCAAAGGTTTATTTTAAAACCTCAGCAAAATTACGGAGGTTCTTTTAAGTTTCATTAAATTCCAAAAGTTTATTTTAAAATCTCAACAAAATAATAGAGGTTTTTTTAACCTTTGTTGAATTTCAAAGGTTTATTCTAAAACCTCAACAAAATAACGGAGGTTTTTTAACTTTCAGTAAGTTCCAAAGGTTTATTCTAAAGCCTTAGCAAAATAACGGAGGTTTTTTTAACTTTCAGTAAGTTTCAAAGATTTATTCTACAACCTCAGCAAATGTAAGTCTTTTTAACTTTTGTTAAGTTTCAAAGGTTTATTCTAAAATCTCAACAAAATAACGGAGGTTTTTTTAACATTCGTTAAATTTTAAAGATTTATTGTAGAATCTCAATAAAACACTCCAAATTTTCAAACTTTAATAAATATATATAATTAAATATATTCATAAACAAATAATTAAAAAAGATATAGTTTTAATATATTTTATAACTAAATTCTCTAAAATTTTGAAAGTGTAACTTTACATTACAAATAAATTTTCTAAAGTTTCAAAAATTTATTTTAAAAAATCAACAAAATAACCTTGGATAATAAATATTTCAACAACTAATCTTAGATAATAAGTATTTCAACATTATTTGCATATTTCTTATGATTGATGGTAGTTGGTTTATATAATTCTTAGTTTTTTTTTTTTTACGAGCTCATACTTCAAAAAATTTGACTTATTTTGTTTTAGCATTTGATATACGTATATTTTATGTGCAATTTTAGTTTTAGTTATAATTGTTAATATTTAATTCTCATAATTTTTAAATATTTTAAATTAAGGCCTTTATTTTAAAATGCATCTAATAATTAATTCACTGTGAAAGTGAGAAGTAATAAAGTTAATTTCTCCTCACAATATGTTCTTGTCATCTTTAGTCATGAATACACATGGCTTTGAAGCCCACATCTAACAGGTAATGCAATTATTTAAGATATATAAAACATTAATAAACACTAGTTGTTGTCGAGCTAGGTAATTGTGCCTTGTGACCCATGTTGGGGAGTAGGGTGATGGAAGAAGCAATTTTTTTTTTTGATCAGCAATATTGGAGTAAGAAGAAGATATTGTCTTATTTAGTGTTTCTTCTCCTTAGATATAATAGACATAAGTGTGACTGAATTGTTCTTCCTTTCTAGGACTGTCGTCGACGACCATTGAACCTGTGTTAGGAAGTAGTGTGTCTATGATGGAAGAGAGAAGTCAGGAGACTCATTAGAGATGGTAGAAAATGGGGTTGAAGGTTATTTCAAACGACAAGTCATTTTGTGAAAATTTCGAAACTCATGGTATTTTACGGAGATTCTTAAACTCATGATATTTTATGGGAGTTCTTAAACCCATAGTATTTAATAGGGGTTTCGAAAGATTTTTCCTGAGGTTTAAAAAACCTCGGGGAAATGGTTTAGCGAGGAAAACTACAACCATGGATAAATGACTTAATAGAGGTTTTAACCTTGGATAATGTAAAATAAATCCCACTTAAAACCATTTTTTCTTGTAATGAGATATGTTTTCATTATTTATTTTTTCATTCTTTCACTATAAGAAAATCATTAAATAAAAACTAATTTTAGAGGCAAAAAATAATTAGTTGTGACTAGATTAGATACTTTTAGAGACTACAAAAATTATAAGTATCTACATAGTTCTATCATTAATAAAATTTATAAATTAGTTTTTAAAATTGGTATATAATTAGTTCCAAAGGTTTTAGTTACCAACTAATTTAAATTCTAAAGTTGGTAGATAAAACATTGATAACTAATTAGATACTAGTTTAGAAACTAGTTTCTAAATTTTATTAATAATAAAAATTACTTTAGATATTAATAATTTTTAGTCTCTAAAATAATATCTAATTTAGTCAATATAATAATTAATTAAATTTTTGTCACTAGAATTGATGTTTATTTAATGATTTTATTTTAGTGTTTATATTCAAAAATTGTGTTTTTTTAATTTTTTTCAAATTCAAATTTTCAGTTTAGAACTGAAAAGTTGTGTTTACTTTTTTTTTTTTCAAAATTAAATTAGTCATATTTTAAAATCATAAAAAATAAATTTGGAAAAAGAAGTGTGTACGCAAATTAGGGGAATCATTTTTCATATTGTTAGTTTTTTTTTTTCAAATTCATATTTCAGTTTAAAATTGAAATTTTGTTTATTATAGGTTTTTTTTTCAAATTGTCATATTTTAAAATCATAAAGAATAAAATTGGAAAAAGAAATCAGTTATTTAAGTTGAAACACACTTGTCAATCTGATAAACGACAAGACATCTAGGATGAGTGGTTTACATTAGAGTTTTTAAATTATATGAAATGCTTAGGAATTCTTAATCATTGTCTTAAACTGAAAGTCAAGTACCTATAATGCTTCTAAGAAATATTGATAAAGCAAATAGACTATGTAATGGAACAAGTTTACAAGTCAATGAGCTGGAAAAAAATGTTATTGGTGTGGTTATAAAATATTTCTACCTAGAATGGACTTGATTTCTTCAAATTCAGAATTGTCTTTCAAATTTCAAAGAAGACAATTCTCAATATCTCTGTGTTTTGCAATGACAATAAATAATAGTTAAGGTCAAACACTATCTAAAGTTGGGTTTTGTCTTCCATGTCCAATATTCACACACGGTCAGTTGTATGTTGTTGTTTATAGAGTTAAATCTAAGAAATGGTTGAAAATACTAATTTTGGATGAAGATGGAAATGTAGCTACTTCAATAACTAATGAAGTGTACAAGGAAATATTTGAATTTTTTTGAAACGTTATCTTATATGATACTTATGATGAATTACTATTATGTTATTTAAAAGTCATTTCATTTGTTGCTTCTTTATTTTTCATATATGAATTTACAGTCTCATTCCATACTCTTTCATAATGACAAGTTTCTTTAGGACACATAAACTCTTATGTAAAAATCATTCGTACTTATATGTTTTTTTACTATAATTTTTACATTAATGTTATTGGGATAATTTCCACAATGCACATTTACAATTTTTTCTTTTTACTTACTGAATTCATTCTTATTCTTGATTACTTCCAGGAATTACAATTTGGTTTGTAAGTACCACTGAATATTGAGTCTAATTTTGTAATATGTAAGGACCATTGAACTCTAATGCAGAAAATGATTTGTGTTGTGTAATTTGATTTACTGTTGTTTACTATTTACTTCTTTTAGATTGTTGTTTCATAACCAAAATTTTGTGTAGGTTATTTATTTTATTTGCAAGAGACACCTCAACTTATTACAATAATGGACCTCAATGAAATTGGTAGCTAAGAGTTAGACAATTATAGTTATTCATTGTGTGCATTATAAGTTGATAGTGTGTTTTTCATCTGCATACTATTTTTGTTATATTTTTTTCCATTTATTTTCTGCTTCTTTGTAATGTGTTGACATATTTTCATTTTGTCAACAGTAGATACTTGTTGGTACGTAAAATCACATAAAAAAAATTTAGTCATCAAACATTTAAATTGTCTATGTTTTTCACATACTTTATGGAGTGCATTTTAGAAATATATATCTTCGAATGTTGATTTGATAGTGTGTTTTTCATCTGCATACTATTTTTGTTATATTTTTTTCCATTTATTTTCTGCTTCTTTGTAATTTGTTGACATATTTTCATTTTGTCAACACTAGATACTTGTTGGTACGGAAAACCACATAAAAAAAAATTTAGTCATCAAACATTTAAATTGTCTATGTTTTTCACATACTTTATGGAGTGCATTTTAGAAATATATATCTTCGAATGTTGATAGTTTTAAATATGTCGTAATGTACTAATCATTCTTAGGATAATTTTTTTTCTTTTTGTTTATAATAATTTCATGTACAAGACCAAATATTAGCTTTGCAGTTGTTATGCTTGGTAGATGCCACAGTGATCCAGCATTGGATCATTGGAAAGATGCAAAGAAAGTTTTAAGATACTTATTAGGGATAAAGATTCACATGCTTATGTATAGTAAATCTGATCATCTTGAGGTGATTGGATGTACATATTTAGATTTTGTTGGTCGTATGGATACAAGAAAGTACTCATTTGGTTATGTGTATCTTTTAGTCGGAAGAGTAATTCCATGAAAAAGTGTGAAACAGTCAGTTATTGTTACATCCACCATGGAGGATGAATTTGTGGTATGTTTTAAGACTACAGTTTAGGCTAATTGGTAGTAAAATTTCATTTCAGAACTTGAAATTATTAATAGTATTGCCAAGCCGCTAAAAATTTATTGTGCTAATTTTGCAGTTGTCTTTTTTTTTTAAAAACAAGTATTCAAAAGATGTTAAACATATAAAATTAAAATGCTTTTCATTAAAGAGAAAAAAAAAAACATAAAGTGTTGTTTAGGTCCAGTAGAGATACATTTCTTAAATTACTCTTTTATAACAATATTTGGAGGTTATTCATTTAATATGTAAGAAACACCTCAACTTATTGCTATTGTAGTAGGCGTCCTTAATGAATTTATTGAAAACAAACAATCTTCTCCTAACATGATTTGTAGTTATATGTGAATCTTAACTTTATCTTCTATTTTACTATAATTTATATATCAATGTTATTGTCATAATTTATCTAATTCCCATTTTGAATTTAACTTTTCTTCTAACTGTATTTTTTTCTAATTTTTTTATTACTTACAAGATGATACAGTGTTTTGCAATCATTGATGTGTCAATGCACTTGCAACATTGTAATAAATATAATATCGTTTAGAAATATAATTAATCTTTTTCTTAGTATTGCAATTTTAAAAAAATTTTAAATAAATTCCGTGCACGGTTAAAGTACTAGTCTTATATTATACATAAAAACAAGTCTGATAGGAAGGTTTGTTTTGCTCTACTAGGTATAGATTATAGTGTGGTATAAATACAGAAGTTTGACACGCGTCTATTAATTAATGTTCCTAAAGTAATTAGTGGTCTGATTTATATTTTTTTTTTATCAGCAACAAAACAATAATTGAAAGGTTGTGAGGAGCATACTAGAAACAAATTGGTAACTTTACTTTTTATTTAAATATTGTGTTAAATTATTAGTATTTTTTAATGAATTAAAAAAATTATCTTAAACTTTAACTAATTTAAAAGTTATAATATTTTTTATTTTTAATTAAATTGATCTCAACTTAATTTTTTAAATGAAATTTAAATATACAGTAATTTGAGACAGAAAGTGTCGGCGACACTCAAGAATAAGCAGGTACGACAAGGACACCTGTCGGAACTCGCTTCCAATAATGTTCTCCACAGTTAAATTTATAATTAATTGAAATTTATTTAAATTATAAATTTTGTGAACTATATTTTTATTAATAAATATCACTCATAATTTACAAATTTTAATGAGTCTATTAATTATAAGCTAATTATAGTTAGACTCCACCTTAAAACTAAACCGTCATTTGTACCAGGTTGTATATCAATCCGCAAATAAATAAATAAATAAACATTTAATAAGACATGATAAATGACCTGATTCAGAATTCACAATTGTTTGAAAAAAGTTTGAAACTTTTCTTTATTGTATTTAAGTTTAATTTTAAAAGTCTAAATTAAATTCAAAATTTTCTTCTTCTCTGTATTCTGTTACTCACAGCAATCCACGTTGAGACACGTAGGTATATTTTGAATTTTAACTAAAATACTAAAAATAATTTTCATTTTCTATTAAATATTTTATTAAAATGTTATTTGATTTAAAAATAAATTGTACCTCAAATTTTAATTGACTCAAAACACTATATTTAATTGTTCTTTTTCAACTCCATTTAAATCTAACTATAATTTAACTTCCTAACTGAAAACTCTCGCTTTGTTCCTTCACTAATTTAGCATATTAAAACAACACGCTAAAGAAAAGTGAAATGAAATGAAAGGTTAGTTAAGAAAAAGAGAAAATAAATTAAATAACAGTTAAACAAATTCCTGTACCTATAAATTGTTATATATAAAGACTGTTTGCATTTTATTATTATTATTTATTAAAAAAATTAACTAACTGTCCTTTATTATTGTTCTCTCTTTTAATACCAGCTTTTTTTTTTTCATTATTGAGACATAGCACTTTTCTTAAATTATAAAATATCAGTTATTATTTAATTGACATAATGTTAATATTTTTAAAGTAACTTTTTACATCTTATATATAACTTAAATATAATTTCATTATTGGAAAATTATACGAGTATTTATTTTCGTTCTTATAAAAAAAAAACATCATGATTTTTACATCTTATATATAACTTATATTTATTTTTAATCTTAATATAATAATTAAACTACTATTTTTAAACTGTAAAAAATTGAAATGTTGATAAAAAAAAAATACCAAAAATGTAAATACTTGTAAAAATTTGTGTTGAAAAAAAAATATACAAAAATATTTTCAAAATAATGTGATAAAATAGAATTTCTTAAAATAAAATAAGACTTAATGAAAAGATTTTATGAGATTCTTGCATTAAAAATACTCTTTCTACATTAATAAAATCTGAAATGATCATCCTATTATGATACAAACCAGTATCCGTAAGTTAAAATAAAAATGAAAAACTAAAATAAGTACTATTTATTTATCTTGAATAAAATTAAGAACAAAAATCGTAATTTTAATTTTAAAAAAAAAAAGAGATAGAAAGTACATATAATAAAACAAACCATTGTTTTATAAAAACTAAATTAGAGATATTATAACTAAAGATTTAAAAAAAAATTAAAAACATAATTTGAACACAATTCAAAATATATTTGAACTTTTTTTAATCTTTTACAAAAATTATCAATGGAAACTATTTTTTTACAGAAATTAAAAATATATTTAAACTTAAACATGCATAAAAAAATTCTTAAGTAATTTTTAAAACCTATCTAAAATATGTTTGTTGAAATATATACAATATCTAGTGATTAAATTTTAATTATTTTCTATAAAAATGATAAAACAAAATAAGTTTATGTGTATGATAAAAAAATAGTTACGTGTGAGAATAAAACATAGCCGGAGTCATGAGCCGAACAGTTTGAAACCTGGGAGCCCACACCAATTGGATTTGCCATATTCATGCTCTTTGTTTCCTTACTTTCATCAATATTTCCTATATTAGATATAGATTTTTTTATTATTATTTTAAATATTATTTATTTGAGTGGGGTACAATTATGAGTTGTAAAAAAATCTAAATACTGAATATAACACTATTTTTAATTTGAGTTTAAAATCATTATAATTAAATTCAAATAATTTCACTAGCCAACAACAAATATGTAGCTATATTGCCTCAATAATTTTGATCATCCATGTCTTGTACTACATATAATGATATAATGATAACTTGTACCAGCCACTCAAATTATTAGACCTTACTTCTTCTTTTTTTCTATTTTATCAAAAGAAAAACATGGAATCCTCTAATGTCATCTAGAATTTAAAATTTTAATTTAACTCTACAAAAATTAAATTAACAAAATAAAGTTAGTTTCTTATATATTATAATTTTCTATATTTTTAAATAATATAAAATAAAGTTTTCAAAATAAACTATTTAACTTAGTTCATTTGTCAATTAAGGAAAAAAAATCACTGAATAAAAAGTAATTTTAGAGACAAAAAATAATTAATTACTACAGTGACTAACTTAGAGACCATTTTAAAGACTAAAAAAAATTTTGGTCTCTAAATTAGTTTGTATTATTGTTAAATAATTTTTAAATTGATATCTATTTAACTACTAAGGTTTTAATTACCAATTATTTAGATTCTAAATTTGGTAGCATAAACTTTAATAGCTAATTAGATACCAATTTAGAAACTATTTAATAATAATAGAAACTAATTTAGAAACAAAAAATATTTTTAGTCTCTAAAATGATTTCTAATTTAGTCTCTATAACAACTAATTATTTTTTTTCTCTAAAATTAGTTTATATTTAGTGATTTTCTTGTAGTGATCCTACCACAGGTTGGTAGATTAAATAAACCATCTCACTTAATTTTGAAAATTAAAATATGTAGAAATTTAGTTTAATTTTTCTTATATGAAAAATATAACCAAATTTAAAAGTATTGAAATAACCATGCAAAAACATAATATTAATATGTATATAATAACCATAACATAGGTTAATGTATATAAAATTACTTGTAATTAATTATTCTAAATATTATACAAACATGCATGCCAAAATACAAATAATAAATTATAATTCTAAATGACATCCAAATAAATTCTAAATAATCTAAACAATCAATTCAACATATTTATTTGAAAACATTTGATATTAGTTTGAAAACATTTGATATTAGTGTGAGATTATAATACCTTAATAAAGTTTACACTCATATAATCATGAAACCAGGATTATAACTTCTTAAATCATTATTTAATAACTAAAATATGACTATCTCTTAAATCACTAAATATTAGAAACCAATTTTAGAGACAAAAAATAATTAGTTGTTATAGTGACCAAATTAGAGACAATTTTGGAGACTAAAAAAATTTTTGGTTTCTAAATTAGTTTCTATTATTGTTAAATGGTTTCTAAATTGGTATCTAATTAACTACCAAAGTTTTTGTTACCAAATTTAGAATTTAAATAATTGGTAATTAAAATTTTGGTTGCTATTAGATACCAATTTAAAAACCATTTAACGATAATATAAACTAATTTAGAAACCAAAAAATTTTTTAGTCTCCAAAATGGTATCTAATTTGGTCACTATAGCAACTAATTATTTTTGGTCTCTAAAATTGATTTTTAATAAATGATTTTCTTGTAGTGAATGAAGAGAAAACCGATAACAAAGATTTGCTAAAACTTAATTAATTTCTATTATTATCTCCTTTAATAAAGTTTAAACTCTTTTCATACCAAATATTTTCTTTAATTTGTAAAATAACTCAATTTTTAATGGCCTAACGAAAATATCTACAACTTTATTTAGTTGGAAAAATTTGATCTCCACTTCCTTCTTCTTAACCAACTTTCAAATCTTATGAAATTAAATATCAATGTGTTTACATCATCCAAGAATTACTAAATATTTTCATAAGGTAATTGTAAACTTATTGTCACAAAATGTCTCTATGGGAGTATCTTGCTTCTAATGAATTACTTCTAAAATTCTTCTTAACCACATTTTCTCAGTTGTACAACTAGTCATTGCAATGTATTATACTTCGACGGTTGAGAGTGCAACAAGTGGTTGTTTATTTGAAGACCATGATAATGCATAACTATCAAAATGAAATACATATATCTTGACGTGCTTTTCCTTGTTTCTAGATCTCCTGCCTAATCACTGTTAGTATCACCAACAAGTTGTACTTTGTTATTACTAATACAAAAAAACTCCCTTGGTTAAAGTACATTTAATGTAGCATAGAATTCTTTTAGAACTTGCAAATGATACATATGTGTCTCTTCCATAAATCTGCTATGTAATCCTACTCCAAATACAATATTTGACCTTGTTGCAGTCAAGCATATGAGACTTCTAATCAAACTCTTGTAGTACATTGGATATTCTCTCTTATCATCAATTTCTCTTGTCTACTTCAATTTTTCTTCAACTGATGTGGAGACTAAATTTGATTCTCCATCTTAAACTTCTTAAGGTTTCACTAACATATTTCTTTTGAGATATAAAAATTTCATCATCTTATCAAGTGTCTTTGATGCTTAAAAATAAGTCATTAGGCCCAACTATGTCATTTCAAAATGTCTTGTCATAGCCTTGTTGAACTTTGCAACCATCATGAGATTATTGCTAGTAAAAATTAAATAATCAATATCTTGAGTTGTGCATAAGTCTAAATGTACAATCTCCAATATCTTCTTTGTTCTCCATGACTTTCTTATAGGAAATGATTCCCTATGTTTCTTTTCCAATTGAAAAGTTTCAGACATATTATTGGGAATATTTACAACAAGTAAACCGAAAACATATTCCTTTGACAAAAAATTCAACCTAAAAAAATAAAGTGTCCAAAACGCATATACCACAACCAATCATCATTTGGTGTGATAGAACTCAAATAAGGATATTTTTTATGTTGAATTTTCAAAGGGAATAGGCGATTTGGAATCATTTTTACCTTTGCAATAAACCTTATGTTTTTGTCGTTTAATATGGAATATTCATATTGTAGCCTTTCTCTAATAATTTTCTCATGCTTAGTAAGATGTCATGAAAACCAAGAGCATAGAAAACACCAAAGACGAAATTTTGAGTATCATCCTTCAATCTAATTGTGATTCTGGCTTTCCCCAAAATTGGAATATTGGTGTTATTGCAAAATTTTACTATAGACTTGACTGATTCTTCTAGAAAATAAATTAGCTTCTTGTTTCCCCACATATGGCTATTATAACTAGTATTTAAATATCAAATGTTTTCATGTTCTAAAAAATTGTTGCTTATCAAACATAAACTTTGTGGGTTGTTCGAATTCTCACCAATATCTTGGAACTAATTTTTGCAGTGTTAACTTGTTGTCGAAATCTACAGTTTGCTACTTTCTGGCCAAACTTTCCATAATGAATGCAAATTATTGTCTTAATAAAAAAAATTCTACCTCTACCATGAATAACAAGGAAAGAATTATCATCAATTCTTGCTTGAGTAGATGATGTGATTATATTGTCTCTCCATTGCTAACTAATATATCTTCTTCATGAACCCTCATCTTATTAACGAGGTTGATAATACGAGTGAAATATTGTTGAACACTTTTTATGTTGGTCATCTCACATACACTGATGCAAAAAGGCCCATTTACGACAATACATTCATAGCTCTTGTACTGTCAAACGCTTTCCATCAAAACGCATTGACATTTTCGAAATTAAAACAAGTTTAAAATGACACTATGAGTTAAAGCGCTTGGTCTACAAAGGCGGATTTACCTCAAAGTCGCCATTTTTTATACTTGCTTTTATTACTCTAATTCGTAGCGCGCCACTTACGCTTTCGTATTTTCTTTGTCTTCTCGCGCTTTGTCTTACTTCTTTGCTTCGTGCTCTCTTTGCTTCTTCTTCATCTTCGAGCTCTTTGCCATTTTGTAAGTTTCTTTCATTCACTCACCATTGCTTATTTGTTTTTTTTTTTGTTTCTCTTATTTGTTTCTGTCCTCCATTGTCGGTGAAGGTTTTCATTGCCTTCCACCACCGTTGTCTTCATTGGTTATTTTCTGCACCTCCATTGATTCTTCGTCGCTCCTAGCCGCTGCTCTTCACCACCACCATTCCTGAGATTAGGACACCATGTGTGTTGAGGTTAGGGCACCATGTTTTTTCTCATTCAAAACATGAATAACTGTAATTTTTTTAAAGGTTTTTAATTGAAGGGAATAAAATTGCGGCTTTTACCATAGTTGTCGTTATAGACTGAATGTAACATGGCGGCTACATAGCTACTTTCTTTACTTGAAGAGAATAGATTGCGCACTGAAAAAAGCGGTCAAAAAGCTATCTTTTTAAGGCTAAAATAACCGTCGTTTTTCATCTTTTCTGCACCAATGATATGTTATAATCTTTTTTGTAAGGATTGTAACTTTGTTTTTTGCTTTTGAATGATAACTTTCACGTGTCCTATGCATTGTTTTTCGTTTTACCATTTTCTTTTTTACCAAAAATATAATAGTCTACTTCTTATTAGATTTGGGATAATGCCAACTCATCTTTCCTTTGATTTTCTTCATTGCTTCGTTTGGTAGACTTGGATCAATGAAACTCCAAATATTGTGAGCTTTTAAATGAGTAGCCATCAACAACTCCCAATTATTATAATCAAGTTTTTCATCTAGTTTTGGACTTGACCATATAATATTATAATTAATTGTCATAAATCAATCGCTTATGATATACTTTTTATGGCTATGGGAACTCTTTTGTTCTTCAATCACTATATATTTTTTCTCTATATTTGTATACTCGCAGTCTTTCTTAGGCTCACAATAATAATGTTTGATCTAACCAATTTTGATACTAATTTGATATTAGTGAGACATTATAATACCTCAATAAAATTTACGCTCACAGAAAGCATGAAACAAAGAAGATAACTTTTTAAAACATTATTTGATAACTCATAATTTGTTGTATTACGGAATGTATGTCAATGTCTTTATATAGATTCAATGAAATAACTTAAATGATTAAAATAAATAAGAAAAATATGACTACCTCTTAAATGATAGGAAACCCATAAATAAGGGAGAAAAACAAGGTGACTTGGTAAAACTTAGTTAATTTCTATCAGAACTCAAACTCGTGGGTCATGTATATTTCTCCTATCTGATTTCTTTAATTATGTCGGAATGTTTTTGGGCTACTTCAGGGTGTATTTTTTAAAGGCAAATTCTCCCACCCACTCCATATCTTCCCTGCACCTGAAAAGTCATTTTTAACTTTTTTTTAAATAATCTTAAATGAAATATAACTTCACCTCCATATCTTTTTTCTAACCACAATATTTGAGAGAGTATCTTTATCATTTAAGCATGTGTGAAAGGGTTGATGAAAAGATTCATTGTATTCAACTTTTCCATTGCAAAAATAATTTTATTAGTTTTATACTATATTTTTGCACCTTATTGATTTTTTTTATGGGTTTTGTGGCTTCCTCATTGTACAATACCTAAAAATAATTAGGAGTACAAAAATTAGTAGTACAATACACCCAATAATTTCTTTTTATCTTTTTACTCAAAAAAAAAGTTAAAATTAGTGATGGAATATGTATGTATCATAAAAATATTCATGAATATCAGAAAAAAAAAATCCATTTTCATAAAAAAAAATCAAATTTGATCAAACAAGTTCAAAATACAAATTTAAATAAATTCTATCTTTTTAAAATATAAAAAAATAATTAAAATTAAAAAAATTTCAATTGACATTTTTCCTTCAACAATCTCAAATTCACCATCTATAATTTGAAAGTATCTAAAAGAGAAAAACAAGGTCATTAAAAATATATTACTAATACAAATTTTTAATTAAGAGAATAATTTAATCACCTAAACATAAGAGTGGTTATTGATTCTTTTTGAGTAAAAACTACCATGATATTTCCCCTACCAACTTAGTACAGTGATGAAGAAAAACTCATCTATGTGAGTGTTAGTTTAAAAAACTATTTAACAGAAGCTAGGTGTGAATATTAACCCAACCTATACTTATTATTGAGAAAAATTAAAACTTCACAATAACTATATATAGTATCAAAATACAATATATAAATAAGAGTCATCCACATTTTATGAGATTAATTAAACCTAAATCAATTTACAATATAATTTAAATATAAAAAAATTATATTAAATAAATACATTTGAAGTATCGTTAAATTTTTAATTACGACTTACATTTTAATAATTTAAAATTATGTTTTTTTTTAATATTGTGTTTGAGTAATTTAATTATAATTTTTAAATAAATGATATTTGGTTTTTTACTTTTATATTTATTTTTATGGACAACACAAACGCATGTTATTATATAAAAAATCAAAATGTTTTCTTAGTTGTTGTTATGTCTGGATAGTTTTGATGATATATTTAAGTAATATAAGTGTTATATTTTAAATTTTGTAAAGGTGAAATTATTTTTTTATTAAAATAAGGTGTGAGCTGTAAACAATAGTCAATATTTGTATTAAGAAAAATGTAGCTTAGTTGGTTGAATACGGTGTATATGTTATCACTATGTGTAGAATTCCTTCTAATAAAAAAATATTTAAATCTAAAAAAAATAGAATAATTTAAGTGCTGTATTTAGTTTTATTTTATCCCAATAAAACGAAATGGAAATTGTGGGCCTAGGCTGAGCTCGTGATTAATTGTAGACAATTTCTTCTTGTACTCCATAATTTTCTTTCTGCACTCCAAAAATATTTTATTTCCAAAACTACCCTTTGACAAAAGGTGCAGTTTTTTTTTTTCATTTCCAAATTATATAGTTAGTAAACCTTCTAAATTCTACAATTTAAAATACAAAATTATATTTTGAATTCTAATTTATTCTAAATTTTAGAATTTGAAATATATTTTCAAATCCAGAAAATATATTTTAAAATGTAGAATTCGAAATACAATTTTATATTTTAAATTCTAAAGTTTAAAAGGTATTTTTGAACCAATTTAAACTCTAGAATTTTGAACATATTTTGTATTCCAAATTATAAAATTCAAAATGTATTTAGAATTTAGAGTCAAGTTTTCAATGACTTCAAGTGAATGCGGTTTTAACCTTTAGGATGTCACCCAATCTTCTACAACCTCCTTGACCGCGACATATTGTACAACCACCACAATATCTCCAACAACCACCATGACACTATTGTTTTTCCTCATCTCGCCTTCACCTGTTTGTTAGTCTTATTTGTTATTGTCGGAAGAAGGTATTGACCATTGTTTACATTTCTGGGATTGAGTTTGGATGGTGGAATTTTCGGTGCATGGAGAAAATGAACAAGAGAGAGATGAAGGGGATGTTGTGGGTTTTTTTTATTAAGGGTCAAATGATAATTTCACCACCCCTATGGAGGTGTAGAAGAAAATATGGAGTTGCAGGAAAAAGCTGCCTCTTTACTAATGGACTCTAGAGCCTTTTAATGTTGGGAGATTTCTTTTTACACGCCATGCCTTCCTCCTACACCCTTTAAAACCCTTTAAATGCTAAAATTCTTACTTTGCCTTTATTAGAGGTTTTGTGCAATCCACAATAATAGGCTTGCAAAATCTAGAATTCACTTACAAAGTGCACATTTTTTCAAAAATTTATTTCACATTGTATGATTAGATGATTCGAAAGTTATCTTTTACACAATTCACAATAGACTTCTAAATCTAAATCACTTCAGAATTTTACAATTTAAAAGTTTTTTTTAATTATTTTAAAATCTATAATCTGCAAAATTCTTTAATCATATAAACTAAAAAACATAACAGTCGAGACAAAAAGAATGAAGGAAAAAAATACAGTTAGAAATGTTCAGAAATGTTATCTTTTAAACAATTCATGTAATGCCTAAAAAAACTGAAAAAAGGAAATTCCTTTAATGTTGTAACATGACTAAGTTCCATGTGATACACCCATGTAAATAAATAAATAAAAATGGCCCATGTGGTGTTGTAGCATTTGGAAACTTTTGACAGTCACAAAAATCAAGAAGCAAAATAAGATTCATGACATCTTTGACAGAAAAAATATATAACATTTAAATTAGTGTGTTTTTATTTTATTGTTAAAAGTGACTTAAAAGAGTTTGAAGAAAAAACATTTTACTCCAAGAAAACCTGTCAGTCCTTTTTATGACTTGTTGGGTGAGTGACAGAATATAAGAGTTTGATAAAAAAAAAAAAGAAGTGTAATTTCAAAAGGGTATAATATGCTTTTATATACATCCAATGTTTTTCATACATCATAAATAAATAATTTCATATTTTATATGTTATTTCTAATTTATGTTTGAGATAGACAATGAAATATAATAGTATATTTGTTATAGTTATGTGAGAAATAGTGTGGAAGAAGAAGCATTTTTTTTACATTTATCACATTCTTCTTCCATGTAATTTTATTTGAAAAATATAGACATGTTATTATTAGTTGTTTATAAAAATGAAGACAAAAATGTGAAACACTACTATAACTAGTATGAAGGACCTAAAAGTTTCATCCCAATTTTTTTTTTTTTTTTGACAAACATCTTAAATGATACATAAATAAAAATTACTTACAAACAGAAGATAGTTTTAGATATTCCTAGACCTACCATCCTCGATAGAGGAACAAGGCAATTAAAAAGACAAAATGGGAGAAGTAGGCAAAGTTGGTAAATTTCCTTATATCTTTATTTGGATAAGGGAATGAAAAGAAAAGTGATGAATCAATTTTTTATTATAATTGAGAATAAGGATTCGTCTTTTTCAATCTCCATAAATTGTATTAATATTTTGATCTTGATTTCGTTGAGATAATATCATTATAGTTAATCACCGTATTCGAAGTATTGACTGTTTTGAAACTCTAAGTTTCGTCATTATTTTGTTCTTAAAAGGTGTCTCAGTAAGACAAGGGTGGAGAGTGTATTTAAATTATTTTTAACCTCAATTGCTAAGTAATATTTTAGTACGTCCAACAGTCTCATATTACTTAGAATTCGAGGTTAAAGATAATTTAAATATACTTTTCTTTATTAATCTTTCAAGAAACCTTTTAAAAATACATCTGAGGTAAAATTTCAAGTTTCAAAAGTAAACAATGTCTCAGACGAGGGATTCACTCTAACAATATTGTGAGGAGGTTTGTTATAAAAAAAAATGAAATCATGAAAAAATAAATAATAACTTGTAAATGGGTGTAATTTATTTGAAAAAAATAGAAGAGGTTGTAGTTATTTTAAAAAAATATATAATAATGTCTTATAATTGATGTATAATAATAAAATAACTTCATGTTATTGTAACCATAGAGGGAATAGTAACTCTAAGCTAGGCACATGAATATACAGAAGGGGCAGTTAAGGAACTTCAGTCATGGATCACTGTCCTTTTTGTTCACTTTATTTGCAATTTCACATGATCCGGAAGTATATGAAACATTGTGACCCACAAAAATCATCTTTATATTTTACCTTCATTCGAGGAAAGCCAACAGAGATGTCTAAATCTAAACTATATTTTATCCCTCTTTTTCTCTCACCCACATATGCAAAGATACGTTACATACTATTAAAAATGTCTTATATATATTACATAATCAAAGTGAAAGACGTGTAATATAAGTCATTTTTTATATATAAAAAAAAAGTTACTCCTCTTGTAGCATTTGACTTATCGATTTGGTATATGGATAGTAGTATGAAGACTTTAAATACATATATATTTCATTTAATATTGTCTTTATGTGATATCTAGCCTTATTTATATAAAAAAAAAAACCTAATTTGCTAAAACAGATAAGATAGTTAAATCAGCTAACTTTAATTAACCATATTATAAATTTAAATTTTACCCAATAAATATTCATAAGATGTAAATTTTTTAAGTGATTATTACATAGCATGAGCCATTATATAAAGAAATCAAACGTTAACCAATATTCTTTAAAGGAATTTTATTGAGATGATGAAAAAAAAATCACAACAACTTTTTAACGTGCTTTGATCTAATTTAATAAAAAAGATATTCATTAAATTGTTCAAAAAGTTCTTTTTTAAGAATTAGTTTTTCGTTCAATAGTGTGACTTATATTGTTAATAGTCTTGTTCATGTATTACGTTCATGAAAAAATTAATAATATACAAGTATGTCGATATTCGATATCAACCAAACAATATATATTTGAGCGTATTAATCAAAGTGTGTGTTATTATTATAATATTAATTATATTCGAATATTAAATATTTGAACGTCGGAGAATCTTTTGTAAACATTTCACTTAAAGTCTAAGCTAAATGTTAATAAAAAAAAATATAACTAAAAGAAATAAATAAATTATTCAGCTGATAATCTTTCAGTTGGTAGTTGTTACCGTTAATAAGATATAATTTTATGATATTGATAAACTTTCAATAAATTAATATATTTAAAGTGGATCTATATTTCCTAATTATATTAGGAAAACATATTTTCATACACATAAAAGCACAAGAAAATATTATTATAGGATTTATACATTGATATAACATTATCAATTTTTTAACGGTGTTGTTGTTTATATTGGATATGGCGTGAAGGAGCACTTGAGTGTGTGTGTGAATAAGGTTGATTGAAATATGAAAGATAACTGCTTCTTTATTTGTTGAGAGACACATAAATCAAAATGGGGGACCAAACCTAACTACGATGCAAATTATTCATCACATAATAAGTCTATACCTAAGTGTATTAATATAAAAACACCATTTTGGCAACCAACCACAAATTATGATAAGAGAGTTATTGCCTTAGATTTTCCTCCTCTTTATTTTTTTTTCTTTTCTTTTCATTTTACTTGTTTATATATGTTAAATATATTTTTACATTCTTTAAAATTGAGATTAATAATAATTTATATACATATTTTTTCTTTAATTTTCAAAATATTTTTTAAAAAAAAATTATAATATAATTTTAAGTTTCAAAACAAACCATATCTACCTATCAGACAGAAATACTTCTTATTATTTATTTATGATATGATCTCACCAATTTAAGTCACCTAACATAGCATATTTGTTTTTGGGTTGGATTAAAAAAATTTCAATTTAAGTGTGAATAGATTAGGTTATAAAAAAACAGAGGGAATTATTGCTTAGAGAAATAGTAAAAATTTCAAAAGCACATTTATTCTCATATCCCTGGTATCAGGCATTAATGGCAAACCAGATCCATAAAAACACGTCTAATTAATTTGTCGATGTTAGTTAATAACAAAACAAAAAGAGTAATAATGGTTTGGTGTTGATGAAGAACAATGTGCAGCACTTTAACTACCTCATGGTCTCTTTCATATATTTTATCTTCATATCTATAAAAAAAAAAAAAAGTGAGCAAGAAGAACTTTTGCATTGAATTTTCAGTTATTGATGGTTTTTGGATTTTAAAAATTAATAAATTTATCTGAGTTTTTCATTGATTTAGTTTTATGTTTTATTTTACAAAAATATCATTGTTGTAGCATAGAATTTAGAAAATCACTTAAATAATTCCATTCAGTTTAGTGTCTTGCTATTTTTTAAGTCTTAAACTCTTATTTATATAATTTATAAAAAAAAGTTCAAGGTTTAGAATTAGACATTGAGAATCAATAATCCTTAATTTCACTATTTTCGTTTAGTGGAGTGGTTTCTTTCATTATAATATTAATTTCATGGTATGTAAATAATTTTTACAAATTTTCCGTAGTACTTCATATACATTCCTTAATTATTATTGAATAATAAATAAAATCCTGTTTAATTGTAAATTATATACAGAGATATTTTTATGATTTTCATCTAAATTATTATATCCATAAAAAGCAAAATACTCACTAATTTATAATTGAATATAGATAATATAACAAATAATATATATATATATATATATGATTATTTTCTATCGAAAATAAGTTTAGGAGTGTAATTTGATGAGAATTGAACATTTTTTGGGATGATCTCTCAACTAATTTTCATTAAAAATGATGGTATAGAATAGAGTTTTGTGTGTCATTTTATTGAAAGAGTCATCACCTATTATTTATAGGTATGGTTGAACCCAAACCATTAAGAAAAACATTTAATGATTATCATAAGATATAAATGAATTTTGTAATAGTATTTTATAACCAATTTATGATCTGATTTATGTGTCTTAAATATAATGTTAAACAAAGAGTTATTGAATGTATTCATAGATATGTACAAATAATAATAATTATATTTGAATTATTATATCTTATAAACCAAACTTCAATTATTATTTAATCATAATTTTTGTTTATCTTAAATATCTTTTGATTATTTTAGCCTTTATTTAATGGTCCTAAAAAATTTCAATTATCTCGTTAACTTCAATATTCATATATTCATTTATTTTATAATATTTCTATAACATTGAATCAAACTAATCTACTTAGAACATTAAATCAAAGTTATTCAATATAAATATAAATATATATATATATATATAATTATTTAAATTGTGGAAAGTAATCAACTAAAACATCATATTAAAATTATATCAAAGTTATTTGATGAATAACTAAGTGGTACATCATTAATGATTAAAATATTGTATCAAATATATTTACGGTAATTAACTTAGTCATTCAAAGTAAATAGTTAAACAATAAAAAAATATTTGGTTTTTCAACTAAAGTCATTTAAAATGAAGAATTAAACATTAGATCTGTAAGAGGTTACTCTTGGGTTGTATTTCACTCAAGTCACAGTTGTGTAGATCAAGCAAAATGGAAGTTACCTTTTATAAAGGTTGATAAGGTCACTCAAATGGGAAGAGCTTGCTCAGGCGACAATATGTTGAAATGAATGTTATCACATGCTTCATGTTGTTTATTCTTGTTGTGATGTATATCTTTATATATGTTTATGATGATGATATAATGTTTAAAATGTGAGATTGATTATATATGCTTAGGGATGTTGAGATGAATGATATGATGTATGCATTGTCCTTTTTGGGTGACTCTTTCTTGGTGATAGATCATGTTGGATCACTTGTAGACATGTATATGAATTTGGTATTTATGTATACAAGAGGTGACATTCGACGAGTGGCCTCGATTGGTTATAAATGATGTAGGGATACCTAGGGTGGTATATCCAGTCTTGAGTGGTGATGATAAATTAGGAACTCACGGTAAGAGGTATCTCGACTTCACTATTTTCTAGTTAAGTAGATATGACTTTAGGTGATGATGAGAAGTCGAGAGAGATTTACACTTAGCTTGATAGCAGATGATTTATACCACTCTAACATTGAAAACATAAGTCAACTAAGGTCTGATGAGTCCATATTATGTAAGATTAATCTTTGACTTATTTGTCATGATTTTTAAAAATATTCTGAAAGACGGCTCATATATTTAATTATGACATGTTGTGTGACTAAATATAAATTTATTTGCATATCTCAATTATATGCATGATAAATAAAGTAGGATCATATTTGGGTGTATAATAAAATGTTTCTTATATATTATTAGTTCATCTTAACATAGTGGTTATTGTTCTCGGACGGGGTTGGGGGCCAGAGAATGATTATGGATACTCCTTCGGTCAGTCGGTCGATACTCCCTTCCTCCTAGAAACAGACGCTTCCCTTCTCTCTCCCTGCACTATCTCTCGTACTCACAGTCTTCGATCTCGGATAGTACTTATAAAAGGCACTTCGACGCTCAAATGAGTATAGTGGGTTCGGTACTCGGTATTTTAGCACAGTATAATGACGTACCTGATTCTTTGAATCTGTTTATTTATATGATTATCGTAGGCCCTTCTGTATTGGGCTAGATTAGGGAGTTAGGTCACACTTATAAGCGTATTTACACGGGAGCAGACAAGGTGGCAGGTGACAGACCTCCTCAGTGAGCGTGCTGGAGGATGGGATAGATTTAGGTTTTAATGCTTTGTTTCGGTTATTTTGAAACTTTTGATGGATATGTATTAAAACCCCTAGACAAGGGATGTTCTTTTGAGATACAATGTATGGGACGGATGTATTTTATTATATATACATATGTTAATTTTGATATTATTGTTTTACGTTTATTTTATTAGATAAATATGAATAAAATTTGAGGGGCGTTACATTAATGGTATCAGAGCAGTTCGTCCTTAGGATGACCTGAGGGTAGTGGATTCATTATGTTTCTTCTGCTATAAATAATTATTGGAGTCTTAATTAAAGCTATAGTGAAAGGTTTTCAAATGTTTTCTTATTGAAATCTTGTTTGTGCTCTAGTGAATATATGTCCTAACTGAAAATTTAAGTATTAAGAATGAAAGGACCTTGATAAAGTAGTGAGGGTGCATACTCATAACTGGATCGAGATGGTTCTCAATCTTAATTCTCAAAGTTTGATGTTTAGCATATATTAAACTCTTGTGTGATTTATTTCATTTTATTAAGTGTTTTTGTATTCGATTGAAAGTTGTCTTTTTGATTGATGGTTTTCCACCAGTAACTGTTTTGGTGTTATACTTTATATTATAAGTATTATGATCTTGTTGATAAACTCAAATTCTAGATGAGTTGAGATGCTGATCTTTGTAAGATCTAGATGTTGTCTTTTAAATGAATTGATTCTTTATCAAGTTCATTTTATAGGAATATGATTAGAGAATGATAGTTTCAATATCTTAAACAGAGAATGGCTCCTAGACCGCCTACCCCTCCCCAACCTTCTTCTGAGATGAGCCAGATTGCCAAGGCTATTGAGATGATGGCAAGTGCTATCCAACAACAGAATGCGGCAATGGCTCAGAATCATTAGGCTACAATGCATCATTGGGAAACTGCTAGATCGGCTGCAACAGCTTCCCACGTCGGTCAGCCTCAGGAGCAGATGGGACTGACCGAGTTCATGAGGCACAACCCACCCAAGTTCAGTGGGAATGCTACTCCTGACCAAGCCGATCAATGGATCAGGGAGTTAGAGAAAATCTTTAAGGCGACCTCCTGTCCTGAAGATAAGAAATTGGTCTTTGCTGTGTATTTGTTATCGGGAGAAGCCGAGTTCTGGTGGATGGGAGCTCAACAGATGATGGAGGCCCGAGCTGAAGTAGTAGATTGGGAAAGTTTCAGGGTGAGATTGCTGGAGAAATATTTTCCAGATAGTGCAAGGTTTGCGAAGGAAGCGGAATTTCTAAGGTTGGAACAGGGAGAGATGTCCGTGAACGCTTATGCTGCTAGGTTTAAGTACTTAGCCAGATTTTATACCCAAGCTACCTCTGAGGCTTGGAGGTGCAGGAAGTTTGAAGAAGGTTTAAAGCATGAGCTGAAGAAGACCATAGCATCTATGTGCATCAGGGAGTTTCATGCCTTAGTGGAGAAGGCAAAGATGGTGGAGACCTTGAAAAGGGGTAATTCCAGGGTGATCAGATCACACCCAGGGGGGTCTTCCAGTGGGAAGGCCAAGGTACAACATCAACAAAACAAGCCTTATGCTAAACCTCCACAGCATAGAGCAGGAGCAGTTCCGCCCCAGTTTCAGCAGCAACAACCATGGAAACCTAGATGTTTCCATTGTGGTGGACCACATAACACTAATGTGTGCCCCAAGGGGACTCTCGAGAGAAGGTGCTTCACATGCCAAAAGACGGGACACATTTCTAGAGATTGTCCTAACAAGAATAGGATGGCTCAATCCGGTGGGTCTCAGCAGTTGAGGAATGAAGGCAGCAGACCTCAGGCAGCAGGGAGAGTGTTTGCTATGTCAGGAGCTGAGACATCTCAGTCAGGTAACTTAGTACAAGGTGTTTGCTCTATAGTTGGTAGATGCGTTAGAACTTTGTTTGATTCTGGAGCGACACACTCTTTTGTGTCAAGTTTGTGTGTGGCCGAATTGGGTCTTCTAGTGAAGGAGTTGCCGTTTGAACTGTTGGTCTCTACACCTGCATCAGGACAGGTATTGACCTCTACAGTTTGCTCTGAATGTCCAGTAATAGTATAGGGACGCAGGTTCAAAGTAAATTTGATCTGTCTACCTCTTCAGGATCTGGATGTTATCCTAGGAATGGATTGACTGTCTGCCAATCACATTCTCATAGATTGCGGTAAACAGAAAATAGATTGCGGTAAACAGAAAATAGCGTTTTCGGACTTCCAAGAGTCAGATGTGATATCTGCTCAGCATGTGTGGTCGGAGTTGAAGGAAGGGTCGAGGTGTTTTGTGATCCTAGCTCAAATGGAAGTAAAGAATGAAGAAGACATAAGCAGTATACATGTGGTGAGGGATTTCATGGATGTATTTCCAGAAGAAATACCTGGGTTGCCTCCTAAGAGAGAAGTGGAATTCTCTATTGATTTGGTACCTGGAGCTGGACCAGTGACAATGGGACCTTACCGAATGGCTCCAGCTGAGTTGGTAGAATTAAAGAAGCAAGTAGAAGATTTGTTAGAGAAGCGACTCATCAGACCTAGTGTATCTCCATGGGGGGCTCCAGTGCTTCTAGTTAAGAAAAAGGATGGAGGGTCTCGGTTGTGTGTGGATTACAGACAGTTGAATAAGTTGACCATCAAGAACAAGTATCCTCTGCCAAGAATTGATGATTTGATGGATCAACTGCATGGAGCCTCAGTGTTCTCAAAGATTGATCTGAGAACAGGATACCACCAAATTTTGGTAAAGGCTGAAGATGTTCAGAAGACGACATTTAGGTCTCGTTATGGACACTATGAGTATGTGGTGATGCCGTTTGGAGTAACAAATGCTCCAGCTCTGTTCATGGACTATATGAATAGAACTTTTCGTCCTTTCTTGGATAAGTTTGTTGTAGTCTTTATAGACGACATACTTATTTATTCAAGGTCCGAGGAAGAACATGAAAGACATCTGAAGACAGTGTTGGAGATTCTGAGGGAGAAGCAATTATATGCTAAGTTCTCTAAGTGTGAGTTCTGGCTGAAGGAAGTCAACTTCTTAGGACATGTAATATCTGCTCAGGGGATCTCAGTGGATCCAGCCAAAGTAGAGGCAGTGCTTCAGTGGGAACGTCCTAAGACAGTCACTGAGATAAGGAGTTTTGTGGGTTTAGCAGGCTACTATCGGAGGTTCATTGAAGATTTTTTCAGGGTAGTAGCTCCTTTGACTCAGTTAACTCGCAAAGATCAACCTTTTGCTTGGACTGACAAATGTGAGCAGAGTTTCATGGAGCTAAAGAAGAGATTGACTAGTGCTCCGGTGTTAGTGATCCCGGATATAGGAAAACCTTTTGAGGTTTACTGTGATGCTTCACATCAGGGTTTGGGATGTGTTTTGATGCAAGAGAAAAGAGTAGTTGCATATGCTTCAAGGCAACTCAAAGTTCATGAGAGAAACTATCCTACTCATGACTTAGAGTTGGCGGTTGTGGTGTTTGCCTTGAAGATTTGGAGGCATTATTTGTATGGAGCTCGGTTTCAGGTGTTTAGTGACCATAAAAGCCTGAAATATCTGTTTGATCAGAAGGAGTTAAATATGAGACAAAGAAGATGGATGGAGTTTCTAAAGGATTATGATTTCCAACTGATGTATCATCCAGGGAAGGCTAATGTAGTAGCGGATGCTTTGAGTAGGAAATCAATACAAGTATCAACCATGATGATTGAAGAGCAGAAGTTGATCGAGCAGTTTAGATATTTAAACTTTGGAGTAGAATTTCATGTTAATTATATTAGTTGTAGTAAGTTAACTATAACTAATGATTTCATTGGAATGATAAAGGATAAACAATTAGAGGATCCTAGTCTGAAGCGTATTTTGGAATTACTAGGCACCGATCAGGCTAAAAGCTTTGTGATGGGAGACGATGGAATCTTGAGATTTAATGGCAGAATTTGCATACCTGCAAATGAAGAGTTGAAGAAGATGATCCTAGAATAAGGCCACAAGAGTTATCTTAGTTTACATCCAGGTATGAATAAGATGTACCAAGATTTAAAGGAGTCATTTTGGTGGTCGGGCATAAAGAAGGAAATAGCTCGGTATGTTGCTACCTTCTTGACATGTCAGAAGGCGAAGGTAGAACACCAAAGACCTGGTGGTTTGTTGCAGCAATTGGATATTCCTGAATGGAAATGGGACAACATTGCCATGGATTTTGTTACCCATTTACCTAGATCGGTAAGGGGTCATGATGCAATCTAGGTCATAGTTGATCGGCTGACAAAGAGTGTTCACTTTCTTCCAGTTAATCTGAGGATATCTATGGCCAACTTGGCACAGCTGTACATCAGAGAAATTGTGAGGTTGCATGGAGTGCCTTCCAGCATTGTTTCGGATAGAGATCCCAGGTTTACTTCACAGTTTTGGCAGACCTTACAAGATTCTTTGGGAACTAAGTTGAGAATGAGCTCGACATATCATCCTCAAACAGATGGGCAGTCTGAGAGAACAATACAGTCCTTAGAAGATCTGTTGAGGACATGTGTCTTGGATCAATTGGGAAGCTGGGATGAGATGTTGCCTCTGGTGGAGTTTACTTATAATAACAGTTATCACGCCAGTATTGGGATGGCACCATATGAAGCCTTGTATGGGAGGAAATGCAGAACTCCTTTATGTTGGTATCAGGAGGGTGAATCAGTTTTGGTTGGGCCAGAGTTGATTCAGCAGACGATCGAGAAGGTGAAACAGATAAAAGACAGAATGAGAGCGTCTCAAGGTCGGCAGAAATCCTATGCAGATCAGAGGAGAAAACCTTTGGAGTTTGCAACTGGAGACCATGTGTTTATGAGAGTAACACCGACCAAGGGTGTAGGACGAGCTATCAAATCAAAAAAGTTATCTCCTAAGTTCGTTCGACCATATCAGATCTTGAGGAGGATAGGTCCAGTGGTTTACGAGATTGTTCTACCTCCCCAATTAGCAAATCTGCATAATGTCCTTCACGTATCACAGCTGCGGAAGTATATTCCAGACCCTAGTCACGTGTTGGAAGTGGACGATGTGCAGATCAAGGATAACTTGTCTTTTGACGCAAAACCAGTTAGGATTGAAGATCAACAGAGTAAGCAGCTCAGGGGCAAGACTATCAATATGGTAAAGGTGGTGTGGGATGACAGATCTGGTGATTCAACTTGGGAAGTAGAAGAAACCATTAGAGAAGCCTATCCCTACCTCTTTTCCTGGTAAGTCAATTTTCGGGGATGAAAATTTTTCTTGTTGGGGAGAATGTAAGGATCTAGAAATTTATTTGAAATGAATAGAGCTTGTAATACAAAATTCATAGTAGTCAGACCTCGGACGTCGCCCAAGAGGTCTGAGGTCAGTATGGTAGAGATCGGTCGTCTGCCAGGGAGAGACACCGGTCATCTTCCAGGGAGAGACATCGGTCGTCTGTCAAGATGAGACATCATTCGTCTGCCAGGGAGAGACACCGGTCGTCTTCCAGGATGAGTCATCGGTGGATAGTCATCGCGAGATCAGTCATTGGTTCCTGGTCATCGGGGGGTCCTATTATACGTAGATAAGCTGGGACCCAGGCTTCCAGCGAAGGCGTTCTGCAGGCGCGACACGTAGACAATAAGGGTCCCCAGAGCAGTTGGCAACAGAGAGTAAGTAGGGCAGGTGGCTCCAGAGTTTTGGGCATACAAAGGTGTCCACGTGGCCATCCTTTCAGAGGAAACTTGCACTTAGAGAATCCTATCCCTACCTCTTTTCCTGGTAAGTCAATTTTCGGGGACGAAAATTTTTCTTGTTAGGGAGAATGTAAGGATCTAGAAATTTATTTGAAATGAATAGAGTTTGTAATAGAAAATTCATAGTAGTCAGACCTCGGACGTCGCTCAAGAGGTCTGAGGTCAGTATGGTAGAGATCGGTCGTCTGCCAGGGAGAGACACCGGTCGTCTTCCAGGGAGAGACATCGGTCGTCTGCCAGGATGAGACATAGGTCGTCTGCCAGGGAGAGACACCAGTCGTCTTCCAGGGAGAGACATCGGTCGTCTTCCAGGATGAGTCATCGGTGGATAGTCATCGCGAGATCAATCATTGGTTCCTGGTCATCGGGGGGTCCTGTTATACGCAGATAAGCTGGGACCCAGGCTTCCAGCGAAGGCGTTCTGCAGGCGCGACACGTAGACAGTAAGGGTCCCCAGAGCAGTTGGCAATAGAGAGTAAGTAGGGCAGGTGGCTCCAGAGTTTTGGGCATACAAAGGTGTCCACGTGGCCATCCTGTCAGAGGAAACTTGCACGCAAGAGTTTTCCATCAGAGTGGGTGGTGGCAGCGGCATTCCTGGGCAAGGTGGTTTAATTTCAAAATCCACTTCTGATAGGCAATGTTCGAACGTTGTTTGGGTAGAGAGAAATCGAGTAAGTTGAGTTTTGGTTCCCTGTTTCCTTTCTCTCCTTCTCTCCACGTTCGGGCATCTTCGCTACCAGTTGACGTTTCCAACACCATCAAGCACCCGTTTAACGATCGGCGACTGCCCCTGGGCTCCGAGCAAGTATCTCTGCAAGTTTCCGATCAAAGCCTTAAAACAGAGTTAAGGCATCCTTGAGTTCTCGGTGGGTTTGGAGCTCTTAGTGAGATCGGCTCAAGTCCAGGTAAGGGAAGCTAGCTTTAATTTCAATAAAAACCTTAGGCTAGAAGATTCTGAGGTTGGGGTGACGTGGTCACCAGTTTTAACGTTTATTTCACAATCCCCTGTTTTGTGTAAATCTGGATTGGTTTGAGATTGAAATGTGAAATGTATATGATTTTCGAAATTCTCAACTTTGGTATGATTTGATTGAGATATGTTTGAATTGACCATGGAGGTGTCGTATGAGATGCTGGATGCTGTGAAATTGTGGTCAAGACATAGTATTTTCAGGAAAGGAAATACCGTGTTGAGACTGTTATGAGGGTGTATTGATCTGTGAGTATCCTGTGAATGAGACGATCCTGACTCTACTGAGATAATGGAATCACATAGATGAAATTATTCAGGTGCTGAGAGTCGAAGGAGGTTCATATGTATGGGTAAGTCGTTTAAAAGATAACTGACTTGACCGGTTATATGGATTAACCCTGTCATACTAGGAGAGTGATGATATTGAGATTATTTATGCGCATAGCTGTGTGGATTCACAGCGACACTGTGTGGATTCACAGTGATATAGTATGACAGGTGCAGGTCTCTGGATGCTAAGTTCAACGCACGAGTCTTCCGGAAGTAGAGTCAAGTGTCTACGTGTTATGAGTCAGTAGAAGTCTGACATGAGAAAGAGGAATATTGAAATTTTTGGTAGACACTTGATGGTTATGTGAAATGAATGACACTTAATGAAATTGTGAAATGTGTAAATATTTGATGGTTTATGTTGATGTAAAGTTTCATATTTAAAGTTTTGAAAATATCTAGCTTACCCTGTGTTTTGTTTTCTTAAACCTGTGATGATCGTGTGTATTTACACGGGAGCAGACAAGGTGGCAGGTGACAGACCTCCTTAGTGAGCGTGCTGGAGGATGGGATAGATTTAGGTTTTAATGCTTTGTTTCGGTTATTTTGAAACTTTTGATGGATATGTATTAAAACCCCTAGACAAGGGATGTTCTTTTGAGATACAATGTATGGGATGGATGTATTTTATTATATATACATATGTTAATTTTGATATTATTATTTTACGTTTATTTTATTAGATAAATATGAATAAAATTTTAGGGGCGTTACAAGATCAAAGATATTCATTGTAGATAAATGAATGAAAAAAAGATAAATTAAAAGTCTTAAATTATAATTGATCGATACAATAAAATTCGTTTAACTAACAAATCACTCTACTTGCATTTTATTGTCAAATTTTGTGTTTGGGATTTATCTACCCACTTACTCCAAAATACTAAAAAAATATATTTGTAACTGAATATAGATAATAATATATTTATTTTTTATCATTACAAATTAGATATATATAATAACAATAATTTGTTATAATTGAATTATTTTATTTTATGTACTCAAATACTCAATAACTAACTATATATTTTGCTTATCTTTTTTTTTTAGTCTTTATTTAATGGGTTCAATAAATCTATAAATATAAATTTATCCTAGATAACTCACTTTATTACTCATATTTCATAATAGATTTTTCTTTTACTCATTTAAAGATCGAATAATTTTCTAAAAGTGAATCTTTCCTCAATTTTCATCAACAATGTAGTGATCAATTCTCTTATTTGCAAGTTGAAATTTATGAAAATATCATTGTTTCCACCTTAATGATTTGTTTGGATTAGGAGTGAATTTCACAAGTATATTTGAGATGACTTGAAAGAGAAATGTGAAGAAAGTGAGTTTGCTTGGATTAAGGTAAATAAAGTGAAAAGTATAGGAAAAATTTATAAAAGTTTGTGAATGATATGATGAGTGTGATTGAACTTGTATTTTGTTTAGTTGATAAAAATGCAAGACTACGAATTTACCCTTTTATTTAAAAATTATTGAAAAATTAATTATATATATTTGTGGATTATAATTTTTTTAATTAAAATATTATTTTCCATACCATGTAAAAATTAATTTTAGAAAAAATACTAACTATGTGAAATTGTCATAACATATTTATGATGTTAGAAAAATAATTTAATGTCTTATTTAAATAAAAATCTAAAATATATAAATTTTTTTAAATATTCAAAATTCAAAATAAATACAAATCATAAATTATTCATGTCCTATTTAAATAAAAATTTAAAATATATAAAATTTTTAAAATATTCAAAATCCTAAATAAATACAAATTCTAAATTATTTAATGTCCTATTTAAATAAAAATATGAAATATATAGAATTCCTAAAATATTCAAAATCATAGATATAAATCCTAAATATTTAATGTCCTATTGAAATAAAAATCGGAAATATCTAAAATTTTAAAAATATTAAAAAATTCTAAATAAATACAAATTTTAAATTATTTAATGTCCTATTTAAATAAAAATTTAAAAAATATAAATTCCTACAATATTCAAAATTTTAAATAAATATAAATTCTAAATTATTTAATGTACTACTTAAATAAAAATCTGAAATATATAATATTTTTAAAATATTCAAAATCTTAAATAAACACAAATTCTAAATTATTTAATATCTTATTTAAATAAAAATTTGAAATATATAAAATTTAAACTCTAAATATATAAAATTTTTAAAATGACTTTAAATTATCAAAAAATGGATTATAGTTACAATGAACATCGATTTTTCTTGAAAAACTAGACCAACATAAATTATGATTTATCAAATATTGATCATCGAAAGAAAATCACACAACATTAATTATTGACACACACAACATTGATTAGATAGCAAGCGAAGGCAAAATCAATTATGACAAGCACAACATCAATTTTCATTGTGTTTTTTTATCTTCCTGTGTATGAATGTTTACTAGCAAACACCACAAAATAACATCAAACCACCACAAAGAAAACATTTAACTACGAAGTCATGGTTTTGAATATAAATAGGTAAGGATAGCAAAATAAACTAAGATAGTTCGCTTGTCTTTCTTATTTTTTAAGTACACCGTGAAACACATTTGTATGAATTCTCAGTCTTTACGTACTCTTCATTATATTCAAATAACTGATACAAACAAATACAATTTTCTATCACCCGGTACAAACTAAGTGGAAGAGAATCAGGGCTCCTTTCCTATAAGAAGAGTTATTAGTATAATTGACCAATAGAATTTCTAATGATACTGAAGATCCCAATCACGAGTATCAAGGTGGTAAACATGTGATGTGTTTTCCATTTTGTTTTTTAACGAGGCTATCTTTTTTTCAATAAAGTATATTAAAAAGAAAATACTTTATCTCATTCTAATATCTAATTAAGTTCATATACATGGTAGCAGGTTTAATAATATAACCAAGTATAGCATATGTCTCATACGGGTCAAATCATGATAGTCAACACCTCACTGAGATCTTTAAATTTTTTATCGTGATTCATGGTTACTTTTTCTTATTTGAAACGTGATCTTTTCATAATAATTATATACATATTTTTTTAATTATCTACAAATATTAGAAAACCACTTTTGCTGAGATTTATACAAAAATTAAAAACAATAATAAACATGTCATCTTTTGAAAAAATATTACTAAAATAATAATATTTTTCAACAAGGCCATTACTTTTACTGAGATTAAAAAAAAAAAAGTCTAAGACAAGTTAACAATAAAAATTTAATTATTTGTCAAATTTTGATAACATCAGTCAACTTTAATTTAAAAAAAAAAATTAAAACTGAAGAGTAACTATGACTCAAATGAAAGTGATATAAAGGATTGAGCAGTTTGATGAATCACAAAAATTTGAGTTGATTTTTTTTATATTTAAAGCCCTAGATGGTAGTATTATACGCATGTTTTGATGTATTAAAGAAAATTATAGGATAAGATTTAAAAGGAAGAGTTAGGCCTGTAGTGTGAAGCATACAACACTTCATTGTTTGCCTGTAGGGAAGTGTTTTTACTAGCCACCAAAGTCCAATCTACGTTTCTAGAATTTGACCAGTGTGTAGCTTAGCTTTCAAAATCAAATTCATTGCATGACCAAGAAAATAGCCATGGAAGAAACTTAAAATAATAAAAAAAAGGTCAAACGAAGAGAGAGAATACACAAGTCCACATAATGAAATCATGTTAATTCTAGAAAGGAATCAAAAATATCAAATACATTTCATATTGTTATCTACTATTCACTTTAGACATTTACAATGTTATCCCTAATCGCCAAGCAAGACTCTCAATCCACTTTATATACATTTAATATTTATCTTGACTTTTTCTTCACGTTCTTCACATTGATGATAGTTATATCTATTTGGTTTTGGTGTTTTTTTTGGGATTGATGAAAATAAAAATTGTGTTAGGGATCTAAGTGTGATGTTGAATAGAAATAAAATGAATTGAACAAAAAGATTCATAATTTTTTATTCAAAAGTTTTAAGTTGAAGATAATGTCATAATTTTTTATATGAATTGACTTGTGATTTATTGATATCAAATTTCTTCAATTTATCCCCTCAAAAGGCCTAACAAAATTATGCATGCATGGATAATTGAGTTACATTGCATTGATATATCTGATGCTAAAAGACTTGAGAGACTTAGGACTAAAATGTGTAATGTCAATTATTGTATATTCTTATAATTTTGGTTTGCCTTAGGTTAAATGATAATTATGTATTTGTGCATTTTTAACAATTGAGCTTATAAGTAAAAATATTATATTGATCAAACAATAACATCACTCCAAGACTAATATTGTAAGAAAATTAGATCTTTCCCGTAGTATGACACCCTTAATCATTAGGTTTATATAACCTCATTTTAAGGTTATTATTTTTTGTCGTCCAATATTGATTTCATACATTTTTCTGTTACCCAAGGATGGAGATGTCATATGATAGAAAACCTTTATAACATTACTTTGGACTATAATCCAACATGACCTACTATTTTTTGCTCTTCATTTTTATTGAAGGCGTCATGTAGTTGAATTTGTTTCTTATGGAGTGATATGTGACCATAGATGAAAAATCCCTTTCTTTAATTTATCTATTCTCATTTTCTTCTTCATCGTGGTTCTGTTCAATGCAATTATCAATAAGTAGGATTGTGAATCCATGTTGATGTTTTCCCATTTATTGTCAAATATTTTCTCCTATGTCATAGTAGTATATAAAGTGAAATGATGTTTGGGTAAGATTTCACTATGATAACTTGTTTGGAATATTGTTGCATAATCAAAATTAAAAAACAAATATAGATACACTCTTTTATTTTATACTTAACTTTTATCTATAAAAATTATTTTTAGTTTTTATTAAATTTTACACAGTCCTTAAGTCATGTGTGTATTCTAAGACTCAATAATATTTAATAATATATTTTAAAATGAATTAGTTATAATGTCTATAAATAGAAGTTAGAAGTTCATTTCTTAATTCATTATAAAATCTTTAGTTTTCATAAACTCCTTTTATCTCTACATTCTTTCTATGATAAGTGAGTTTTTGATTGTTAATTTTGTAAGATTAGAGTCTTGTGGAGATAGTGAGGTGTTGGCCATTTTGGATTGATAAGAGGTTTTTGGATTTTTTTTCTCCTTCTTTTCTTGGATGGATGGTTTACAAAGGAATGTTGCTAATGTATGTTTGAGTTTTAAAAGCGTACCTGGATTGTTGGGGTGACTCTTAAGGAATTGTTGGATAAGACAAACTTCAATTCAATTAAGGGAGGTTAATAACACTTCTTTACAAGTTGATAATTGTTTTGAATATGTGGATGGTATGAAATGTGACATCAAGGAGTTGTATAATGAAGTGGTACTTTGGTATGATGATATGTATTCTTACATGATTAGAATTTGCTCCACAAATGATTTTGGTAGTAGAAGAAACCTTAGAAATGTTAGAGAATTTTTATAATGTTGTGTGATCTATGTTTGGGTTGCTCTTAGATTGGATATCGCTTGACCGATGTGTGGTCGCTAAGACGAGGCTTAAGCAATGTGCAATCATTACATTCAATGTCATAAGATCCTCAGGCAACATATTGCGTAGCTTAAGCAATAACTTGTAGCTTGAGTGTAAGAGAGGCTAAGATAATTCTTTCTCACTTTGAAGCATATTGTTGAGAGACACTCAAGCAATATAATTGTTGGCTTATTATAATTACTTAACCATGGCATGGGTGGTATACACATATTTTGAATGTTTGTCAATGCATGATGCATGTTTTGGGTTGCTAAAGCATCCTATGGTAGTGGAGGAGTTTCTAAAACTTATTGGATTTCTTCCAACAAGTGGATGTTGTTCAAGCATTGACTATAATGCTCAAGTGACAAAGTGATTGTTAGAACAAGGAGAGATTTGGAAGGTTGTTACTTTTGGGTTGTATTTCACTCAAGCCACAGTTGTGTAGATCAAGCAAAATGGAAGTTACCTTTTATAAAGGTTGATAAGGTCACTCAAATGGGAAGAGCTTGCTCAGTCGACAATATGTTGAAATGAATGTTATGACATGCTTCATGTTGTTTATTCTTGTTGTGATGTATGTCTTTATATATGTTTATGATGATGATATAATGTTTAAAATGTGAGATTGATTATATATGCTTAGGGATGTTGAGATGAATGATATGATGTATGCATTGTCCTTTTTGGTGACTCTTTCTTTGTGATAGATCCTGTTGGATCACTTGTAGACATGTATATGAATTTGGTATTTATGTATACAAGAGTTGACATTTGATGAGTGGCCTCGATTGGTTATAAGTGATGTAGGGATACCTAGGGTGGTATATCCAGTCTTGAGTGGTGATGATAAATTAGGAACTCACGGTAAGAGGTATCTCGACTTCACTATTTTCTAGTTAAATAGATATGACTTTAGGTGATGATGAGAAGTCGAGAGGGATATACACTTAGCTTGATAGCAGATGGTTTATACCACTCTAACATTGAAAACATAAGTCAACTAAGGTCTGATGAGTCCATATTATGTAAGATTAGTCTTTGACTTATTTGTCAAGATTTTTAAAAATATTATGAAAGACGACTCATATATTTAATTATGACATGTTGTGTGACTAAATATAAATTTATTTGCATATCTCAATTATATGCATGATAAATAAAGTAGGATCATATTTGGGTGTATAATAAAATGTTTCTTATATATTATTAGTTCATCTTAACATAGTGGTTATTGTTCTCGAACGGGGTTGGGCGCCAGAGAATGATTACGGATACTCCTTCGGTCGGTCGATCGATACTCCTTTCCTCCTAGAAACAAACGCTTCCCTTCTCTCTCCCTACACTATCTCTCGTCCTCACGGTCTTCGATCTCAGATAGTACCTATAAAAGGCACTTCAACGCTCAAATGAGTATAGTGTTCGGTACTCGGTATTTTAGCACAGTATAATGATGTGCCTGATTCTTTGAATCTATATCTATTTATATGATTATCGTAGGCCCTTCTGTATTGGGCTAGATTAGGGAGTTAGGTCACACTTATAAGCATATTACCTAGCTTTTAATTATTATTTATCTTTGTTTATCCTTTTTAGGCGTAACCTCAATTATGGTCTCGGTCAGTACCCGACCGGATCTCAAAGTATGGTCTTGGTCGTCCAAACCAATGGTCTCGATTGTATGAACCCTACCGGTACTGTTATATTTTATATTATATTCTAATAAATACTTAACATAATGGTTATATATTATATTATATTCTAATGAATACATGATAAGTTATATTTATTAATTATTATGTGTAATATTAATATTGTCCATTCAATATTAAATATATGTGTAAGAGACATGATAGAGTAAATGTTTTTATAATTTCTAGTTAGATATTTTTTCTTTGTATATTTTTATAAAAGAAACATTTTGATATTGATACCACAAAATATGATAGACACATTATTTTTATATAACAAAATGTTGGGAACTCTAGAGGTCTCGTGTGATTATATTTTCCTTCATAACATTTGGTTTACTTCACAATTCTAACTCAGAAAAATAGGCAGCCACAGGTACAATAAAGTAAACAGTGTCGTAAAAGTCGAAATGAGAGAAATCCTTTATAAGTTTTTCTCACTTTCCCTTTTCTCTTTATGACAAAATTATCATGTCTGGAGTTCAGCGTGGTTCTGCTGCAAACGTGACAAAATCAATTTTATTTAGTTATTTTGCATGGTCAGGGACGTGCTTCTTCATGCAAAAAAGAAATATTATTTTTCAGTTTTGATTAATGAGCTAAAACATGAGTGTAATAAGATAGTGTGCGTGACGTTATGGTTGGGTTTTTAATAAATTGAAAATAATGAAATACAATAAAAAAACACTCTTTCGGTTTTTTTTTTTCGTTTAACATTTTTGTGTAGATTTCAAAAAATTATAATTAATGCTCCATTTATGAAAAATTAATGTTTATTTTTAAAAAATTGGTAATATTTTTTGGTGGAGTTTACGTGTATTATTAACATTAGAAAATAAAATTGATAAAACTATATATTTAAGAGTCTCATTGAATACATAGACTAAAATAATTTGATATTAATGGAGGTTCGTGGCGAAGAGTTGAATAGATGGGAAATTAAAAATTAAAAAAATATTAGTTTTGGTTGAATAGTTATAGAAGATACGTAATAGATTATGTAAGGAGGAAAAAAAGAGAGACGCGTGTGTAAGATGGAATTAAATAGTTGACTAAGTAAATTAAATTTAAGAAAAAAGAAGAAAAAAGAGGCAGTTAGAAAATGATATGATTTAGTTTGGAAGTTTGTGGGGGGTAATTACCGCTGGTACACCGTCTCTGACCAAAATCTGACGTAACTTCAACCAAAGACTTCATACTTTATGAAGCTTCTCCTCCCCTTCATCACTAACAACAACCAACCATTTATAAGCGCTTCCTCTTTTCCTTCACTTTATGAAATCTTCTCTCTCTCTCTCTCTCTCTCAAAAGCTTCACCTTCCTTCATCTAGAATGAGCCAAATGAAGAACACAAATGGCTCTAATAAAAATGGAGGAATTTACTTTTTTCTCCTCCTCCTTCTCATCGTTCCTCTTGCGGCTGCACAATCTGCTGACAATAACCAAAACACATCGTATTACAACCGCTTCAGCCCTTCCATGGCCATCATAATCGTCATCCTCATCGCTGCGGTCTTCCTCATGGGCTTCTTCTCCATCTACATCCGCCACTGCGCCGACTCCCCCTCCGCCAGCATCCGCAACCTCACCGGAGCCGCCGCCCGCCCGCGCCGCGGCCTCGACCAGGCGGTCATCGACGCTTTCCCCACGCTGGAGTACTCCGTGGTGAAGATCCACAAGCTCGGAAAGGGGACGCTGGAGTGCGCGGTGTGCTTAAACGAGTTCGAGGACACCGAAACGTTGCGTTTGATCCCCAAGTGCGATCACGTGTTCCACCCGGAGTGCATCGACGAGTGGCTCGCCTCCCACACCACCTGCCCCGTCTGCCGGGCCAACCTCGTCCCTGAGCCCGGAGACTCCGTGAGAGGAATTCCAGCTCTCGACGCTCCTCATGACATCGAGGCCCAATCCGAAGCCCAACCCGAGGCCCACAACGACGCCGTCGAGCCTTTTCCCGAACAACAGCAAGATCCTAAGCTTCCAATTTCCTCCGAACCCCCTCAAATGCTCAGCCTAAACCAGACGCTCAACCGGAACCGCACGAGAGGCTCTCGCTCGGGCCGCCCCCGCCGGTTCCCGCGCTCTCACTCGACCGGTCATTCGCTGGTCCAGCCCGGCGAGGACACTGAACGGTTCACCTTGAGGCTCCCCGAGGAAGTTAGAAAACAGTTACTTCTCAACCCGGAACTGCATCGAGCGAGAAGCTTGGTTATGTTGCCCAGGCAAGGTAGTTCGCGGCATGGATATCGAACCGGCGAGGGAAGTAGCAGAGGGAGGTCTTCGAGGCGGTTGGACCGGGGGTTTAAGTCCGACCGCTGGGTTTTCACTATGGCGCCGCCATTCTTAGTGAGGGCCTCTTCTGTTAGGTCGCCAAGGGTGGCCAACAATGGCGGCGCAGGAACATCTACTGCTGCTCCCTTTCCGCCGCCGGCTGCTGTGGAATCTGTTTGACTTCCCCCTTTGTTCAATATTTTATTGAATTAATCGATTTTTTTTCTGCCACGGTTTATTTTTTGGTCTGAAATTGGAAAGATGTGTATAATATTTGGCACACTTGTTTTGCGTTGAAGAAAATTAGCTGGAATTGTTAATGGTTATGGTTTGGAAAGAAGGGAATGGCAGAAAGTAGAAAGCATTGGGAGCGACGAGAACAGACAGGTTTATGATCTGCAGGGAAAACGACATGCACACTACGTGTACAGACTATACACTATGACACGAGAAGCGAAAAGGAGATTCAAAAGGCAGAGGAAGAGCGTGTCAAAAAATCGAAATTATCCTCACCAGCCACCAAAATAACCCAGACATAAATAAGATGAAGAAATAAAATGTATTTCATTTATAATTGTTGTCATTCTAGTTTTAAAAAGAAAGTATTTTTTTATAATCACTTGTGTGATTAATAACATTTTAAGAATTATGTCTTGTCTTAAAAAACAAGGAATACGGGTCAGGGATTATTTTGTAAAGAAAATATAATTTCTTTTTTTCGTTCAAAAAATATCACTTTGTTAGATGAGTAATGCATTGACTAGTTTATTTTACTGGGACCTAATTTATTGGTTTACAATCACTTCACAATTATATTTAAAAAATTTTAAAATAAAATTAATGACTTATGCTTTTGATTTTTATTTATTTTGTCTCTTCACAATTTTAAATCTTTAATTTTAATTTAGATTATTTATTTTAGGATAAATAAATAACATTTCTTTTATAGATAGTATGTATAACTTGAAATGATTATTTCAATCTTTTATTTAATATATTAACAGTTAATTTATGTCATATGATATTATGAGAAGCAGTAGAGACCTTAAATTTTAGAAAATAAAAAATATTTTATTATGTAAATCAAAATATAAAATTAACTCATTTTACAAGAATAATAACGTATTCAAGTCAATTCTAACGAAATTGTTATTTTTTTTTTCAAATATAAGTGTAACATTCCTAGTTTCATCACCTAAAAGTCATATCATTTACATTATTATCAAATAGTATTATAAAGATATCTCATTTTCATAAGATTTTTTAAAATATAAATATATATGCTAAAACAAAATATTTTTTAAAAAATAAATTTTATCTACTTACTATGGAGTTTTACCATTGTTCTTTGCTCTAGTGTAACACATGGTCAGCCATCTAATTTAATAAAAAAAACTAGTTTTACTTTTCAATAATACAAAAGATTAAAGCATATGGATGTGAATGTGACATAGTTATAAATTTCAAACTTTTCTTGTAGGGATTGTAATGAAGCCTGATATAAGTGTTATATTTGTTTTATGTATTTTTTGAATTAAAGTGATGTTTGGAGTAAATTGAGTTTTATTTGGTTTATTTTGTGTGAATGTTTGTGTTGAATTGAATCAATATATATAAAAAAAAAACTAAGATTTTTCTTAATTAAAATGTAGTTTGCTCTGATATATGGTTAAATGATTTGAAAATATAATTTATTTTGAACTAAGTGTAAGTTTACTTGAGTAATTATAGAACTCTAGCACTCTGAATAAGATCAAGTGACTCAAGTTGGAGGTGATAATTTTCAAAACCAATAATAAAGGATTTGAAAAACCAAACTTAAGGCACTTAAATCAATTTCATAATTATACAAATTATGTAGACTCATTGGGTGAGTCATATGCTTGCTAGGCGAAATTCAGAAATTAGAGAACCTGAGAGCATTGGAGTTGGGCAAGCCACTCTCGTTGGATGAATTTGGTTATAATGATTTGGTCATTGGGCAACAAAACTTATGGAATTAAAGATCCAAGAGCCATTGGTCACTAAGCGAGAACTTTTAGCTAGGCGAAATTGGTCCCAATAGTTTGGTCACTAGGTGAGCTTGACATTAACTAAGCAAATTCAATCCCAGGACTTGGTCGTTAGACAATCCTTTGTTGGGCGAGAATGCATGTTCTGCATGTGTGAATTGTAAATGAGGGATCTTCTATTATGTTTTAAAAGTTAAATTTATGTATTATTGTATGGTATATTGAGGTGTTGAATAAATTATGAACCATGTGGAAGTGTGATTGAGTCATGGTATTTTCAGGGAAAAAAATAACGTGTTGAGATTGTTTAGGATATGCATTGAATTAGATATTTATCTAGAAATAAATATTTTGACTCTATTGGTATATTGAAATCATACTGATGGAATTTATCAGGTAGTGAGAGTCAATGAAGGTTCATATTATTAAATGTGCGATTCGAAAGATAATTGGTATGGCAGATCATACGAATTTATCCTGTCATATGAGAGGATAAAGCTTATGTTCATGTAGTTGTGTGGAGAGATAACAGAATGAAGATAGTATGACATATGCATATATCTTAATCAAATTCAACATGTGTCTTCTGAAAGTAGAGTCAAGTGATTATATATGTATGTAAGTGAATTTATGACATGAGTGATGTTGAATATGAAATATTTGTAAACACTTGATTGTCGTAAGGAATGAGATATATCTATGTCAAATTCAACACATGTGTCTTTCGAAAGTATAATCAAGTGTTTATATACACATGTTAGTGGATTTCTAGCATGAGAGATATTTGTATCGGTCGGTACTGAACGAGCCAGTCTCGATCTTGGTGACCAACCGCTTGAGTCAAATAACATATAACATATATAACGAATACAATAAATAATAGTTACCGTTAGCATTGAATGAGTCAATGCATATTCCGAAATATCCAAAAGATATCTCCAATATAATAGATAAAACAGAATTAACTGAAGATACACTTCCCTGATATTAAGGAACCGCTACACATCAGTTTACAACTGATGTCCAACCCATAACTGTTAAAAGCCAACAAAGCAATACTATAAATAGAATTCTCAAGAAAGGAGTAAGGTACGTTTTTCTCATTCAACAAAATACACTTGAGAGCGATTACTTACTTGAGCATCAGAGTGTCTTTTACAGGTAATCCCCCAATCGACCAAAGACCAACAGTGAAAGAAGGAAACTCGAAGGAGCAAGGAGATCACTGACATGTCAACAATTGTACACCTAGCAGCAGGTACTATCTGGGCCCCTCAGTCCATACAAGTACAATATTGAATGAGATATTTGTAAACACTTGTAAGGGATAAAATATAAAAATTTGAGATGTTTTGTAACTTGTTTGAATGTAAATTTAAATTTATTTTGACGTCTTCTAAAAATCTCTAGCTTAAACTATTTATTGTTGTGTTTGTTTAAAATATGTGATGATCGTATGTGACACGGGAATAAGGAATGTTGCAAGTAATAAAATTTCATAGTGACTAAATGAAGTTTTCTATTTTTTGTTTTGATACATGAATATATTTAAAAAAATTTATGAAAAAGAATTTTATTTGATAATGATGTGAATGTTACACTATTTGATCAACTGTTACATAAGCATATAAGTTATATGGTTCGATGAAAATTTGAATTATATTCGATTTTATGTTACTACATTTGATCTTGTCACTATTACACGTATCTCCGTATAATTCGGATACCTGTAGGTATAATACTAATTTTATTTTATTAAAATTGTGATAGTTTTTTAATTTAAAACTTTGTAACATAATTTGACCTCTTCAATTAAGTAGAGTTTTGTGGCAGCCGGGGTTATAGTCAGGGAGTAGGCATGGAAAAATGACTTAAATTAGAATGATGGTTTATTTGACTTGGCCTTCCAAGAGACCTAAGTTACCCCAAACACATTCCACTACGTTTGCAATAAAATATCCAATTACAATTCAATGCTTTTAATATCACAATTCATCACTTCATATATTAAAATCACTTTAGACCCTTCAATGATTTTGGTTGGTAATCACGAAGACATTAAGCCATTAAGGAATAAAAGTCCCCCAAAACATAAAGAAATAGTTAAAGGAAAGTCTCTAAAAAAACATATGATATATCATTCATAATTTTTTAATTTAAAACTTATTAAGAATAAATGAATTGATGTAACTTGTATTTGAACAATATTATATTTTTCAATGAATAGTTCACTAGTTGCTGTTGGTGAAAAAGAAAGATAAAAAAAACAGTGAAATTATGACATAATTTAACCACATTAGAGTGAAATTCATTCCCAATCGAGTTTGATAAAGGGGGTAGCACCATCAAAGATAAATAATGGATTGACTTAAAAAATTAGAAATAGGAGTTTGAGTTGAAGTATTTCTTTTGATAAAAGCTTCATAATTAAAATCTGTTTATTAAAATTAATTGGTATGCATTTATAGAAATTGCAACCTCCTCAATCCTAACACATGATTAATGTTACGATTTTAAGTTAAGTTTACTATTCTCAGATTAATTACCGCATATTAAATATGGTATCTTTTAGAATTCCAAATTTGATCACAATTTTATTTTTAAAAAATATTTTTAAAAAATTATAAGAGAAATATGTATTTTAAAGTGTCTTAGCCTCGACTTTTAAATCATGTAAAAATTATTGAAATATTACAAAATATATTCACAACTTCAAAAAATTTCTTCACCTATATCTTAAGACTAAAGAGATATATACCAATAGCATATTATAAACTTTTTTATTAAAGACATCAGATCTTTTACAAGAGATATAATTTTTAAAAACAACTAAATCAACATAATAATTAAAATACAGTAAACTAAATAATAGAAAATAAAAACTAGAGATTGTAGACTTATATGGAATATTATAATTTATGCAGTTTCTCAAGCTTTTATATATTATTTTAATAATGATATTTGTAGTTTGTTTTCTCTCTTATTTTTTCTCTGAGAAAGTTTGTTTTCTTTGAAAAACAGTTTGAAAGCTTAATTTTGAAATGTTCGCAGATAGCTTAATGTTTTTCTTTTCCTGGTTCACATTAATTATTTGTCTCTGATCTATTTTTTTATGTATAGGTGGTACACGACATTTCACCCGACCTGAATTGTCCGGTCTTTGAATCCACAATGTTGGGAAACATTAGAATGTTTAGACATTTGGAAGACAATGCTATGTGTTTTTTTTCACCCATGGATATGGTGTTAAAGAAGTCTGCCTCACTTTATTCTTCTTTATTCCAGAACTTTAATGTATCTTTATTCATTAAACTTTTTATAAAGTTCTGTTTTAGTCCTAAATATTTTTTAATATTTAATGCTTTACTTTTTTTATCTATTCATAATTAATTTATGATCTATTCAACGTTATCTCTAAACATCGACTAAATACTTTTCATTAGTTATTATTTATTTATAGACCTTTTAAAATTTAGATAATTAAGAAGATATTAAATAATTAGTATGACATATAAATAAATTTTATATTATTATTAATACATAATTACTAGTTATAATATGATTTATGTATCTTAAATATTATATTAAATAAGTGATTATTAACGATGAAATATACATGTATATGAGCTTTTTTTTCCTTTCAACTCAAAAAAATTTACAAGTGGTTTAATTTGATGATGAAGAATGTGAGTTTGGAGTCTCTACCAATACCTAATGTTTTATGTTTGTTGCTACTAAGAGAGTTATAAGTTTGAAGTAAATTAACTTTGTTTTACACATTTTCCATATTTACATAAAATTTTTATGTAACATAATTTAAGGCTAGAAACTAAGCAAAAGACCTATTTTATATCGGTGTTAAGAAAATAGATATAATAATTAACTATCGAAGACTATTATGTTTTGTTTGGATTTGAAGATAAATATGAGAGAATGAATTTGAGAAGATCTTAGGTGAAAATGAGTGAAAAGTAAGGTTATTTGGATTAAAGGAAAGATAATAAAAAATGAAGAGAAAGTTTACGAAAGTTAATAAATAATATGATAGGTATAATTGATAAAATATTATTTTTAGATAAATAAAAATGTAAGATTATAAATTTACTTTGTAGTTAAAATCAAATTAAAATAAAATATGATTAAATTTTTTTATATATAAACAAAATAAAATTTATGTAAAAATATTTTAAAATTTTTTTAAATATATATTTTGTACAAATAAAATTCCTGAATTATTTAAAAAAATTAATAAATATAAATCTTAAATTATTTAATATAAATAAAAAAATTATTAAATTATTAAAAATTCTAAACAAATACAAATTAAAATTATTTAATATCAGTATTTAAATAAAATATAAAATAAATAAAATTATTAAATGATTTAAAATCTTATATAAATACAAATCTAAATTATTTATTATCAGTTTTTGAATAAAATAAAAAATAAAAAAAAGAATGCACCGTGTGTATGGTTGGAAGAAGAATTTTTAAACTTTTCAGAAAGGCAAAAACGTAATATCTTTTGGTCTATGTGGATTTCTTCCATAATCATTGCAAAGGCATTAGGAAAGTTTTTTCTATTTCTTTCCTAATCTTCACTCTCTATTCTTCTCCAATTAACATACAAACACACATTTTATTTGCTATTCCTCGTATGAATAGTGTTAATGCGGAAGCAAAGAGACACTTAGTGCATAGTGATAGATGAATGACCCATTTTTAAGATCGTACTGAATTAAGTATGTATTTGCAAACTTAAAACTTATCTTTAAAACATTTACAAAGTTGAGAATGGTAATCTAAGTACATTTTTTTACATTTTAAATACTTTAAAATTTGGCCAAATTATTAGAAGTTGGACAAAAGAATTTGAGTAAGGTTTTGTGACATAATAGCTTGGTAGAATTTGAGAATTGAGAGCAAAATTTATTAACGGTCATATGAAGCAAGGAGGTCAACAACAGCTGATTATAAGACAATTATTTAGCCCTCTAATTTGAAGCGAATTTAAAATGATTAACCCTTTCATAGACTCTGGCCACTAATACGACTTCCTTGAATGCATATTTGATTGCATGAAGAGAGATACATGTGTTGTATAGTAACTGTGAGTGTCTGTAGCAACGAAACGTTCAACAAATGTGGTTGTTAATTAATAATATAGGTGCCAAGTAAGACAAACATTGTTTAGCAAAATGATGAACTTCAAAGACTCTGAACTATGGTTGGTAGATATTGGGGAGGGAGCAATTGTAAGAAACAGTTGTAGAAGTAGTTAAAGTAGATATTAATTAGACGGAGACGTTGCGTGACTCAGTTTTCTTAATACTACCACTTCTTTATTAACCAATTCAATTTGTCTTTTCAGAGTTTCCAACTAATTTCTACCCTTTTCAGCTATAAATCCTCTCTTTCAACACTCCCTAATACTCACCCACCAACCCACTAGTCGGGATAACATCAACATCTCCACCAAACTTTAATCTTTCTATGTTCTTACAAACATTTACTCACCCACTTCCATTACTACATAAAACTCTCGGCTGTTTCTTCCTGTGCACCCCCATAGCTTCTCAGCACTCTTCTTCATTCGTCAAGCACTCTAAGATTGTAAAACCTAGAATATATTTTTTTCTTTAAAAAATTCATTATCAATTACATAATCTGAAGGATATTCTTAAATCCGTTAATAGTTTCTGAATTGTATAATTTATAACACGTATTTACTATAATATGTATATTGTATTTTCAAAATATATATTATAGTAAAAGGGTGTTACGGATTTTACAATCTAATATATACGAAAAAATGAAAAACAATAAATAAAAGGTAAAAATATTACAAAACTTATCTTAATCACCAACATTCAAAATCAACAATCACCAATTACCATTAACTACCACAAGCAACCAAGACCAATTGAAAATGAAGAAGAAATCACCACACTCTCCACCCAAATGAAAATCCTAACATATACTATAGAATTGAAATTAAAAGGAATATGGAGGTGTAGGAAGAATTTGCCAAATTCTCTTTACACTCTTCTAAGTAAGGCATGATCTTTATTTATACAGTCCAAAAAGATAATTGCTTTTTAGAAGGCCCAAACCTCGACTCTTTCTTTCACCACCCCTAAACTTTCTTTCTCCACTTTCATAAGTCCAGGTTGAGGATAAAGTGATAATGTTACACTTTTACATATTAAAATATCTTTTAAAAACAAAATCATGAGGTAACTCTAAACTTAAAAGTGGATAATAATTCAATTACAATGATTAATCACCTTAATAAGTTTGAGATCGGAATATTATCAACTACTTAATTGTATTATGTAATATCAAATTTAGTTTATGAATTAAGAATTCAGTTTCTAAATCTGGAATTCAATTTATAGATTAGAGAATCTGTAAACTTATTTTAGATTATAATATTCAAAATATATTTTCAAATCTAAAAATTTTTAAATTGCAAAATATTAAAATCTTCCCATGCCAATTTTTAATTTTTCCAACACCTTTGATGAAGGAAGAATGAACCCGAAATTTGCAGTGAGGCTTTAAACAAGCCCAAGCCCACTTGACTGACCCGCCTCACTTGCTAAGAGGAGCGTGAAAAGCAAGTGCGAGGAAGTTCGCGCGAATTGAAGTAGCAAGCGGAGAAAGTAGGAAGATGCAGAAGCAGAATGAGGAAGAAAAGAAAAACATTGATGGAAAGCAGAAGAAGAGTTCCGTGGTGATAAGAATACCTTCTTATCAGGAAGTGGTTGAAAGTTCGCAGGCGAAATCGACTCCACCGTCTCTCTTCCTTCCCTCCCAATCGTTTTCCCAAGCTTTCGCCTCCGTCAAATCCTCCGAGTTCTACGCTCCTCCTCCTCCTCCTCCTCCACAATCCAGGTATACACGCTTGTAATTTCTGCTTCTTAATTCTTTACTCATTATCACTATCACCGTTATTATTTTATCTGTTCCTTCTGTTAATTGTTTTCTTTATTAGGGAAACTGCTCAATCGGACGCTCCATCTTCAACTTCGACACCATCTCCCGCTGCTGCTGCATCTTCATCAAAATTACCCGCCTCTCAGGTCTCTCAGGCCTCTCAAAATCGTAATTCAATTCTTGTGAGCCACAGACAGGTCCAGTGCCTTTTAAAATTGTTATCGTAAAAGTACGGCAATCTATATGATTTCAGCGCATTCTAATTAAACTCTCATATTATTTTTTCTCGCGTATAATCTTAGGAGAGTATTTTGTCAACGTGTTCATATATTATTAGCGTCTTGAAGTGAATTTTCTTTTCCGTTCTGTAGAAGGGAAACCCCTTGCTCAAACACATTAGGAACGTTAGATGGGCGTTTGCCGATGTTGTTTGTGACTACATGCTTGGCCAAAGCTCCTGTGCTCTCTATCTCAGGTTATTTTGTCTCTTATTAAGTTTCTCCGCTGAATTTAGAGGTTGTACTACACTGGAAGTTCTCGAGTTTGTTTGTTGCGGACTTGCTGTCCTCTGTATCAATGCCAATAAAACAGTGATTCTTATAAGTTTCTTGAGTTGCTCGAAAAAATTCGTTGTTGAAAATCCATGTCAAAGTGTCAATCAACACTGGATATCCTGATGCATGCTCTATCAGGTGGCGTTTCGTGGGATAATATTTATGATTAAATGTAGTGGATTGGCTATGTTATATGGTTTATCATTGTGCTTGCGGAGTTGCTTTTATTCTGGATTCCTTGTCGTGCGTGGTCACTTCAATGTCTTACAAGATGTTATTCTTCTACTAGTTGGGTTCATTATAGTTCTATATTTTGGCATCAACTTAACTTAGTTGGATGGTTTAATGCAGTCTTCGGTATCATCTTCTGCATCCAGACTACTTATATTACAGAATTAGGGAGTTGCAGAAGAATTTCAAGCTTCGGGTGGTTTTATGCCATGTTGATGTGGTCAGGCTCTCATTCAAACTTCTATAGCATCTATTTTAGCTTATGTTTTCCAATGATCTATCTAGAAATTTATAATTAACTATACCTGTTCTGCTTCTATACGGAGGAAGTGACATTTCTCTGTTTTCTTGTCGATTGCAGGAAGATGTAATAAAGCCTCTACTTGAAGTCACAAAAACAGCTTTGCTTCACGACTGTACGCTCCTATGTGGATGGAGGTACAATTGATTTTACTTTTAACTGCTTGTGAAGTATGCATACTGAAGATATCATTTTTTTTTCTTTACTCTCTCGAGGATGAGTGTGCTGCTATTATCTACTACAGTCTTGTGAACTTATTATCAAACTGAGTAGAAAATTTAACATGCAATCAAAATTTCTTGTTAAGGATAAAATTGTGGTTGCAACTTCATGAAGCATGTTAATGTGACTATCTATTTTCCAACTGTTTTTTTGTGACACAGTTATAATATACACCTTGGAAGGAGAAATGCTTATCGTAGTTTCTATAGGAGACTTTGGTCTAGCAGAGTTTCTTCCATTTAAAGGAGCTTGAGATTAATGTAGCATCAACATACATGTGAATTTCAATATCTGTAGTAGTATCTGGCAAGATTTCTCTCACATGTCTAATTGCTTTTATGTGATTCCTTTGTACTGTTGTTATAGTCTGGAGGAATGTGGCCGTTACTTGGAAACCATAAAAGTCTACGAAAACAAGCCTGCAGACATTATTCAAGGCCAAATGGATTCAGACTATCTATCACGGGTATGATTATGTTTCTTCTTTTCTGTTCGTTAATTTTTCTGGGTTTTATTCAATAATTTTAAAAGCAAATGATAAAGGATGCAGTTCGTAAATTGATTAAATTCTAAGCATGGCCCACCAGTTGTGCTGAAGCTATTTTATTTTCAACTGTAGCTAACGCATGCCCTTACAACAGTACGACATGTTAACAAGACTGATGTTGTCACCCTTGGTACAACATTTGGGGTACGTCAAGTGCTTTTTACTACACGCAGACACATATTGATTGATTTAATTCTCAAAAGCATTTTCATCAAGCTATATTCTTGTCTTTTCAGTCTCTTTCTAACATTATGGGTGCATCTATGGAAGATCTAGCTCGTTGCCCTGGCATAGGAGAGCGCAAGGTATATTAATGTTACCAATGGTGTAACTGGACTGCAATGGGATTATGATTTGCGCTTGCACCTTTTTTTGTCGCATTGGTTGAATGATCTTGAGCCACTGCTCACTTATATTAACCAAAAAAAATCTTAACCTTCCTGGTGACAGGTCAAGCGCTTGTTTGACACTTTTCATGAACCTTTCAAACGGGTGGACTCAAGCCGGCAGGCCATTCTAGATACTTCTGTTCAGAACAAGCCAGCTAGCCCAGTATCATCAATCCGGAACAATACTGAATCTTCCTCCTTGATTGAAGACAAGCAAGAGAATGTGGACGATGTAAGCAAACGTAGGAAGAAAGAACCCGAAGTTACTGTCAAGTCTGCCCTTTCTGCAGCTTTTACCAAATACTCCGATAGAGTTAAAAAGCGGAAAAGAACTTCACAAGTGGAGGAAAAAGGAGAATCAGAAGCTGAAATATAAAATTACCATGAAGTTTTTCACTGGTTGTTTAATAATTTACCCTCGAGCAATCTTATGATATTTAGAGGCTTCGGTTATTATGTCTATGCAAGTAAAAAGCCATGGAAACTCTCTGGGACTGTAAAGGGGAAACATCTGTAACAAGTAGTGAAGAAGTAGCACTTATAATATGATAGCTGAACTGGTAGGAGGTTAGGACGCTTTAATCAAATGGGAAGGAAGAGAAAAAACTGGTGGGGGCGCATTTAGGGTATAACAATTAATGGAGGGAAGATTGGATTTTCGGTTGAGATAAGTTTTCCCTGTTTAAGAGATATTCTCATTTTTGTACATTGTGTCTACCTTCTTTTGTCGATTCTCAAACCATATTGGGATTTTTTTGGTCCAATGTTTATGTAGCCTATTACTGAAACCACGTAAGGGTATAATAACACATAGAGCGGAGTTTGGGTGTCGGTTGTTGAGATGAGTTTTTCCCACTTAAGAGGTACTTTATACATTATATCTAACTCCTTTTCTTGATTCTGAAACAACATTGGGATTTTTTTTGTCGAATTTTCAATTATTTCTAACCTACTTTCTGAATCAGTGTATATCAAACTCCTCTTCTGTCTATTGCATTATTTATTTTTGGATCTTGCCCTGCTACCATTTTAGGGTAGTGTTGGGTTGTACAGGTTTAGAAGGTACCACTGGTGCATATTTTCGGATGGGGCTCTGACGTTTTCAACTTTACTACCGGATGCAATAATATCATAATGACTACATAACTTTTACTTAGAAATAATATATTAAAAATTGAGATATAACCCCACTTAGGAACCTATGATCTACCTCCTTGGTAATTTCTGTTCGTTTGGGATATTGTATTTTTCGACGTTGTCAATATGGCGCTAGAAAAGTGATTTTAATATTTAATGGAGAACGAAGGAATATCCATTAGACAATTTACACGAAAAGTTTTGAGGCTTTATAAATCTTCAGTCGGATTAAGTTTTTAAAATAAAACTAAATTTTTCTTGATGTGGTATAGGTATAGGGTTAACCTATGTTGAATTCAAGGACAACATGTTACGTGTGGAAGTCATTGTATGTAGTCTTTTTTTTACAAATTAACAAAGGAGAAAATTAGAATTAAAATGAAAATGTAAAACATACTAAAAAGTAAAGCAAAGTGAGAATTATACTATTTATAGAATATAGACAATAGTTTAGTAGGTTGTCTGATAACACTTGAAAATGTAAAAGAAAAAATGTAAATGAAAGAATAGTAAAGACATAGAAAGATTTTTCATGCAATTGTTAAACCATCTAGTAAACAAAGCTTATTATACCTTCTAATGGTTATATGCAAAGATAACAAGAAAGAAAGAAAACAAAAGTATCAAAAATAAATTTCAAAGAAACGTAAATGATATAATCTTAAATTAAAAGAAAAGTAAATAATTGGAAATTAAATTACGAGAAAATTAAATTGTAAAAAAGTAAATGACATGAAATATAAAGTTTTGAAAAGTAAAGTATAAAAAAGTAAATTGCCGAAACATAAAATAAAACATTGCGAGAGAAAAGTAAATGACAATTGAATTAAATTATAATTAAACTGAAAAAAAATTGTAAACTGAAATTGTAAATTGCAAAACTTAAATGAAAAAAAATTGAAACAAAAGAAAAGTGAAATTCATATCTGAAAGAAGAAATAGGAAATAAAAATCGTGATTAGTAATATTATCTTCAACACATTTATGATTAAATCCAAGTAGTTGTAGCATCACATCAACTAACACAAGCTTGCTTAAAGCTTCAATCTCAACCTAGTGTACACATATAAATATTCACATTCATAATAGAGAAGAAATACACTAATAAAAAATAATTAATAATAATTAATAATGAAAAATATTTATAAGATACTTTCATGTTATACAATAAATCATATCATATTTCTATATCTGTTGTAATTATTTTATTTCTGTTGCATAATCATTTATGGATGATTTCATATTAGATTGACCTACACCAAGTTACAAATATAGAAATTATATTAGTTGCGTCCACAAGAGGTGGTCGTAACTACATGGAACTAGTATAAAATTGTATAGAAGGTTTACTTACAATATAGGGTCGTCAAAGATTCTTAATTATAGAATTGCATTGAGGTTCCCTTGTAGGGATCTGGCTAAAAACTTTGCTAAATACACTAATATAAAAATTTCATCCAAGACTATACTTAGATAATTTAAGAAGTATATCAGTATAAAAATTATATGAGAGATTTATCCATAAAAATAAACTACTTTAAAATGATGTGAAAACCTTTAAACTCTTCCTTGAAAAATCTTATTTTGTTAGAAATACGATAAAAAAAAATTATAATATAAATTTTGAAATATATTAAACACATGCAAGATGTAATAAACATTAAAAAAACAATAAAGAAAAACAGAAAAAAGATGACGGGAACTTGTGGTAAAATAAAAATGAAAATAAAAATGGAAAAGATAAAGAAAACAATATTAAGATAATATTGACATTTCCAATAAATGTCTTAAAAATATGAATTACAAATAATTTCATTTTTGGCGGTCCTATTTTCCCTATTTTATGCTGTGCACTAAGAATTATTTATAATAACAAATATTTTGTATTATTCTGTCCTCTTAATGAACTATTTTAACATATTCTATTTCTTCTTTTAAAACTATACACCTTACTTGTTTATTAATATACTATTTCCTCCCCGAAGTATCTAAACAAGGATTTGGGTCGATTACCTTGTCCTTGAACTGGGAAAATTACTTTATGCATTTTAATCATTTTCCTTGTGTTTTTTTTTTTTTTAATTTGTAGTTACATTTCAAAATTAATTTCTTTAGTACTCATACATTACTTTTAAGCGTGACCTTTTTTCTCTTCAGTTTGTCTTCTCAAATAATTGTTATGGTGTTGGTTTCTGATTATGGTTCTTAGTCTTTGGTTGCAGTTTTCGATCTCGGTTTAAGGTAAGTTACTTGTAAAAAATACCTCGACGATCAAATCAATATTTGATATTCGGTGATTGAGGTATTAATTATTGTAATAAATGTGTATGTGTACTCTGTCTTGGTTGGTGTACATATTTAGAGAGTCGTAATAATGGACCTTTGGTTCTGGGTCAAGATTAGCATAAGCCATTAGGTTAATATTAGTGTTAAGGTAGTAGTGTTCTCCATCGTGATTAAGTTAATCACGTTGTATTAAGAGATGCCCACGAGGGTTGGTTTTGGCCATGTCATCTGTGGGGTATTCAGTCTTTAAACAGTGTGCGTTGAGGTCTCCTAAGCCACTTACGTAATACTAGTCCTCAAGCTTGACAAACTTTAGCTTTGCAAGAGTTGTAATAGTCTTTGGTACCTGGTCGGCAGGTTCTTGATGCGGTCCCGTTGTAGTCTTCCAGACTCTCTTGGTCCTAGGTTGCAGTTTTCATGGGAGACCTAGAATGTTCTTTTAGGTGGGTGTGATGTGGGTGCATTGGGATCCGCCACTAGTTTTATGCTTGTTGATTTAGGAAGAGATTTGATGGATGATATTTAGTGACTGTTGGCGTTCCTTTTCAACCTATAAATAAGGGTGAGGTAGCGTGTTGGGAACATTTTTGCTTTCCTCCATATTTTGAGTTCGAATAGTGGTTAGGTGTTGAGAGTTTGTTCCTCTGCAAGGTTAGTTATGTATACCTTTTCCAGTACTTCGAACTCTTCGGGTGGTTAGGCCTTTCTTGCTGAAGCGCTAAAAGTAGAATTATGTGGTCGCCTTTTATTGTTGCTTGTTGCTCGTTGTTTGTTTGTCTTACTCCTTGTTGCTACGATAAAGCTTCTCTAAATCCTTCTCGATCCACGATGGACGCCAATGGTTCTTACACAGTCTGGGAATGAACCGTCTCCTCAAACAATTATTGATGGTTCCAGTTTTTGACCATGGTCTTTGGTCTCGGTTTGAGGTGGAGGTACTTGCAAAATGCACTCGAATACTCAAATCAGGGTTCGGTATTTGATGGTTGGAGTATTGATCAATGTAATAAATATGCACTTTTGTCTTGATTGAAATGCTTATTTATAGGATCGTAATGGACTTTCGATGTTAAGCTAAGGTTAGCATAAACTATTAGTCTAATATCAATATTAAAATAATAGTTCCGTAATATATTCAAGATAATTATAATATATTAAGAGATGTCTTTTATTTAACAAATGGTTTTGACTATGTCACCCATAGGATATTTGATTTTTAAACAATGTAAGCTGAGGAGATCTCCTTACCCACTTACAATTCTCAATTGCGTAATTCTCATATTCTTTTATGAAAATCATGTTTTCATCATAAATTTGTAAAAGAAAAACTTACAACAACACATTGATTTGTACAAGTTCATCAAAAATAAATTAAATATCTAAATCAAAATAAAAGAAAATATCTCTAAAATATCAATTTTCAGTTCTCAACACTTTTTTTTATTCTATCAATTTATATAATTAATTTTTACTACATTCACATCCATTAATTTATATAATAAATAGAAGCATGAAAAAAAGGATACTAATAAATACAATAGAAATAGAGATAGGAAGTCTCCTACAAGAATGTAAATGATTAGGTACAATAAATTAACGAGGGCAAAAAAATCGACTTTATTTATGTGGGCTAAAGACATGCTAGTTAAACAATAAAATATTAGTATAGGCTTAATACACGTTAAAAGATGTTATATTTATGTGTCTGATAGACCGATCCAAAAATAATTCTTAAATATTGCAGAACAGAATGATATATGATAAGATAGAATACAATAGAAACAAAGATAAGAAAAACAAGTTATCTACTTTTTTGAACTGTCAAAGCAAAACCTTCCCTTCATTCTGAATTATAGATTTCAGAATTAATGAAATCTCTTCACGTAAGATTCGAACCTACGACCAGGCAGCTAACAGCCGACCGCTCTACCACTGAGCGAACTCTCCATGAGATTCCTAGTTGCATTACTTATAGCTTCCTTGTTCGTAGACAAAACTGATTCAGAATTCTCTTTCATTCCAAGGCATCACTTGTATCTAGGCAATTCATTTTCGAATAGAGTTTGCTCCCAAAAATATAGTCCTCCCGCCCTTCGTGTAATCCCACGAACCTCTTATTCATTCTCAATTATTATATTATTCATTTGATCAATTCTTATTCGATCACAACATCCGAATAAAAAAACTTACATTAGATTTAAGGATAATCAAACTCGAATTAATAACTTCCACCACGTCAATGTGACATTCTACCACTAAGTTATATTCCTTTCTTCGCCTCTATCGAAAAATATAACTAACTAAACCTAAGCCAAAGGATAAAAAAACTCAATGTGATATTCTTAAGCAACTTCTTGAAATTAAGTTTTCTTTTCACACTATAACAAATACAAAAGTTCTAAAAAAATTGTATTCAATTATCACAAGCTCCCATAAAAAATAGGTAAACTTGTACGATGCAATAGTGAATAGGATTATCGGGTTAATAAAATAAAAAATTATCACATTTAAAATTACGTTCATAAACTTTATTTTTCTTTTCCTTTTCAAATCCATAGTGCTCCCGAAACCCCTCATCATCCCCAAATTCGTTCTTCGCAATACCACCGGTTAAATAAATTTCCAAATCCTTCATATCGTCAAGGAGACTGCAAAAGGCCTCTGCGTGATGGTGAACTTCATCCTTCAGAACCGCAAGGCGAAGGGGACGGTGGTGCTTTTCTTCGCCGCGCTTATCATCACCGTCGCGTTTGTCATCACTGCCTCGTCATACCCGCACGACCATCACTCGTAGATGCCAGTGTTCAGAACCGCGAATTTCTCCTCCAACCGCCGCAGGTCCAAGTTCTCTGCTACGGGTTTCGGCGTGGGCGTGGTGTCTTCCTTTGAGACGTCGACGAGTTTTCGGGATTTGGAGAAAGGTTTGGCGAAGAGAGCGAAGTGAATGAGGTTTGGATTTTGGTTTGAGGGAGAAGATTGATAACTGGAGAGAGAAAGGTGGTCGTGGAGTAACAATTGGTGGAGAGAGAAAGCCCTTGTTAGTTGAAAGGTAAAGCCAGCCGTGAGAGAGGGTTGGTTCTTCCTCTTGGATTTTTTTAATTATCTCTTCTTGTTCCAATAACAATTTTCTTCTGACATCCACCTCATTCCAGCTTTACTATACTTTCAAATTTTTTTCCATTTTGTGCTCTCATTCAACAGGAGATATGATTTTTAGGAATTTTCATTATTTTTTTTAATTGATTCTGATGTCAAAATTTTGAATTTAGTTCAAATGATAGGGGAAATTATTTTACTTCGAAATGGTAGATGTTTACATTGTAGTTACTTTAGAATGAAAGAGTAATAATGATTTTTTTTTTAATATTCATGTATTTTGTGTCGGTTTGACGCTTTTTCAAAATATGATATAAATTTAATATAAATTTGTTGTCGGTTTAGTCCACGCAAAATATACTAGGTAGATATAACTTTATTCTGACGAACACTATTTGCGTTTCCAAATAAGGTCAACGATAATTCATTTGTGTCAATACCATTAGCGTTTCCTCTATCTTAGACGTAAAACTCATGTTACAATGAATTTAACTTAACGTCCATCTATGACCTGCATTATTTTCACTTTTTCTTGTAGTGAGTGAGGAACGACAATACCATCCCAAGCACACAAACATTGTCAGCAACCACGCGAACGCTGCACAATTTCCTTCTCCAACGTCCGCGTATCTGTAAGATTCCAACAACCTTTTCCGACTTCATCTTTTTCTTTCTATCTTTCCCTCATTCGCGATTTTGTATTTCGTTTATGTATTTATTTATGCTAATTTAATACCAATGAGGTTTTTCAGATGTTTGCTAATCATGAATGTCACTTGATTCAGCTTTTGTTGTTTTTTTGTCTTTATATGAGTCTTGGCAAATGATTTTTCTGATATTGTTCGGTGGATTCATGCAGTTTCAAGGAGAGTGAATATCTGATGTTTCTAAACTTTATAGGGGGGAAATGTAACTCTTTGGTGGGTATATTGTATGTAATTTAAGTTACTTAATAGATAGTGTGGTGATTGGATTGGAATCCACGTGACTTTGCAGGGGCTTATAATTGTGGTTCAATAGGATGGGGAGTGTTGCGGAAGGGAAGTTGAGGTTTTGTATAGACAGAGGGGGCACATTTACTGATGTGTATGCAGAAATCCCGGGTCGGTCTGATGGCCGAGTTTTGAAGCTTTTGTCAGTTGACCCTTTAAACTATGATGATGCACCGGTGGAAGGGATACGGAGGATCCTTGAAGAGTTCATTGGTGAGAAAATTCCACGCAATTCCAAGATACCCACTGATAACATTGAGTGGATAAGGATGGGTACAACTGTGGCAACAAATGCACTTTTGGAGCGCAAGGGAGAAAGGATTGCAGTGTGTGTGACTCAAGGCTTTCGTGATTTGCTCCAGATTGGGAACCAGGCTCGCCCCAGCATATTTGACTTGACTGTGTCAAAGCCATCAAATCTCTATGAAGAAGTTGTAGAGGTCGAAGAGAGAGTTCAGCTTGTTCAGTCTGAGGAAGAAGAAAAGGAGGGTGCTTCTTCATTACTGGTTAAAGGAATTTCAGGTGAGCTTGTCAGGATTGTGAAGCCTCTTAATGAAGAAGCGCTGAAGCCTATACTGAAAAGGCTATTGGAGAAAGGAATTAGCTGTTTGGCTGTTGTTCTAATGCATTCATACACTTATCCACATCATGAACTACAGGTTGAGAAGTTAGCTTTGAGTCTGGGATTCAGACATGTTTCTATATCATCTGCTTTGAGTCCCATGGTTCGCGCTGTTCCTCGTGGTCTAACAGCTACCGTAGATGCTTATCTGACCCCAGTTATTAAAGAATATCTATCGGGATTCATCTCCAAATTTGATGAGGGAATTGGAAAGTTGAATGTTTTATTCATGCAATCAGATGGAGGACTTGCTCCTGAGAGTTCCTTCTCAGGGCACAAAGCAATTTTGTCTGGTCCTGCTGGAGGAGTTGTTGGTTACTCGCAAACTCTTTTTGGGCGTGAAACAGATAAGCCATTAATTGGGTTTGATATGGGAGGAACATCTACAGATGTGAGTCGATATGCTGGTAGTTATGAGCAAGTGCTGGAAACTCAAATTGCAGGTGCCATCATTCAAGCACCTCAGCTTGACATAAACACTGTAGCTGCTGGCGGTGGTTCAAAGTTGAAGTTCCAATTTGGTGCCTTTCAAGTTGGACCTGAATCGGTTGGAGCACACCCTGGTCCTGTATGTTACCGGAAAGGTGGAGAGTTGGCAATTACTGATGCTAACCTAATTTTGGGATATGTTATTCCTGATTATTTCCCTTCTATATTTGGGCCAAATGAAGATCAGCCTCTTGACATCAAGTCAAGCAGAGGAGAATTTGAGGAGCTTGCTAGGCAAATAAATGCTCACCTAAAGAATCAGGATCCATCTTCAAAAGACATGACGGTAGAAGAGATTGCACTTGGGTTTGTGGATGTTGCTAATGAGACAATGTGTCGTCCAATAAGGCAGTTGACTGAAATGAAGGGACATGAGACAAAGAACCATTCACTTGCATGCTTTGGAGGTGCCGGACCTCAGCATGCTTGTGCTATTGCTAGGTCGTTAGGTATGAAAGAAGTTCTCATTCACAAATTGTGTGGGATCTTAAGTGCATATGGAATGGGATTGGCAAATGTTGTGGAAGAGGCACAGGAGCCTTATTCTGCAGTATATGGAGCTAAATCTATTATTGAGGTCTCACAACGAGAAGCTGTTTTACTGAGACAGGTAAAGCAGAAGTTGAAAAATCAAGCATTTAAAGAGGAAAATATTTCAACAGAAACATATTTAAACTTGAGATATGAAGGTACAGACACTGCCATCATGGTCAAAAGACAAATAGCTGAAGATGGACAATTATATGATTATGCCACTGAGTTTGTGATATTGTTTCAGCAGGAGTACGGTTTTAAACTCCAGAACAGAAACATTGTGATCTGTGATGTTAGAGTTCGTGGTATAGGAGTTACCAATATATTGAGGCCACAGGCAATAGAACCTGCATCTGGACGTCCTATAGTCGAAGGCTACTATAAGGTTTACTTTGGGAATGGCTGGCTGGAAACACCTCTCTATAATCTTGAAAAGTTGGGCTATGGGCATATGATGTCTGGGCCTGCAATCATCATGAATGGCAATAGTACTGTGATTGTAGAGCCCAACTGTAGAGCCATCATAACCAAATATGGAAACATCAAGATTGAAATAGATTCCCCTTTAACCAGTGTTAAAATATCAGATAAAGTTGCAGATGTTGTACAACTCTCCATCTTCAATCACAGATTTATGGGTATAGCTGAGCAGATGGGAAGGACACTACAAAGAACTTCCATTTCAACAAATATCAAAGAACGACTTGATTTTTCCTGTGCTCTATTTGACCCTAGTGGGGGCCTAGTTGCAAATGCACCTCATGTTCCTGTCCATCTAGGTGCTATGTCTAGTACAGTTCGGTGGCAGCTCCGTAACTGGGGTGACAATCTAAGTGAAGGAGATGTTTTGGTTACTAACCATCCATCAGCTGGAGGTAGCCATCTTCCTGATATAACTGTTATTACACCTGTTTTCTTCAATGGGAACTTAGTATTTTTTGTGGCAAATAGAGGGCATCATGCAGAGATCGGGGGTACTACTCCTGGAAGCATGCCTCCATTTTCAAAGTCCATATTAGAGGAAGGAGCTGCCATTAAGGCATTTAAGCTTGTGGAAAAAGGCGTCTTTCAAGAAGAGGGGATCATTAAGCTTCTGCAGTTCCCTAGTTCTGATGGTCAGGGAAATAAGATCCCAGGATCTCGCAGGATTCAAGATAACTTATCAGATCTGCGAGCACAAGTAGCAGCAAATCAAAGAGGAATTACTCTAGTTCAAGAGCTCATTGAGCAGTATGGTCTGGAAACTGTTCAGGCTTACATGAATTACGTACAGGTTAATGCAGAAGCAGCAGTAAGAGAAATGTTGAAGTCTGTTGGTCATAGCATTTCATCCAAGTCAAATGAACTTGCGACTATTGAAGAAGAGGACTACATGGATGATGGATCCATTATTCATTTGAAACTGAGCATTGACTCTAATAAAGGAGAAGCAGTTTTTGATTTTGCTGGGACAAGTGCTGAAGTTTATGGTAATTGGAATGCACCAGAAGCTGTAACAGCTGCAGCTGTCATATACTGTGTTCGTTGTTTAGTGAATGTTGATATTCCTCTCAACCAAGGTTGTTTGGCTCCAGTGAAGATTCTTATCCCAGAGGGCTCATTTCTCTCTCCTAGTGATACTGCTGCTGTAGTAGGAGGTAATGTCCTTACATCTCAGAGGATAACTGATGTTATATTCACTGCATTTCAAGCCTCTGCATGTTCACAAGGATGTATGAATAATTTTACATTTGGAGATGATACATTTGGTTACTATGAAACCATTGGAGGGGGAAGTGGAGCTGGTCCTACTTGGGATGGGACCAGTGGGGTACAGTGCCACATGACAAATACAAGAATGACTGATCCTGAGATTTTTGAGCAAAGATATCCAGTGATTCTGCACAAGTTTGGACTTAGAGAAAACAGTGGTGGAGATGGATTTCATAAAGGAGGCGATGGTCTTCTTAGAGAAATAGAGTTTAGGCGCCCAGTAATTGTTAGCATTCTTTCTGAGAGGCGTGTCCATGCACCAAGAGGGCTCAAGGGAGGGAAAGATGGTGCTCGTGGAGCTAACTACCTTATAAAGAAAGATAAACGAAAGATTTATCTTGGTGGAAAGAATACAGTTGGGGTGCTTCCAGGGGAAGTTCTTCAAATTTTGACTCCTGGTGGTGGCGGATGGGGTTCTCCATTGTAAAGTTTCTTGTCTGTTGGATGGGAAAATTGTAAGAAACAACTCCATGTTTGCTGTTTTGGTCACATGGGCATCAAAAGTTGTGTTGTTATTATGGATTGATATGCTATACACATAAATAAAATTAAAATAATTGGATCTCTATCTTAATATATATGTTAAATTATTTTCAGAACTTTTACCCTCAACTTGATCACACAATTTCCTTCATTGTTAGCCTACACAATTTTTTTTTATTTCATAATGTTGAGACGTTTCTGTCTAACATATAGAATATGTGCAATCTTTCTCAGAGATCGGATCCCCAGTCTTTTATCCAGTCATCCTAGTCTTCTTATGCAAGTGAGGTGTAGAAAGGGGTTCTTGGGAGCAAACGTGAAACTCTTCTCCTGCCGTCAGTATTTGAACCTGCAAGGTTTCTCAATTAAATCTATTGATTTATTACCTTCAGTGTTCATCTAGTTTTTGACAAGTAGTAATTTGAGTCACTTCTGTCTTTGGCGAATTTTTCCCTTTTGAGAAGTGACTTGCAAATATATACTTTAACTTTCTCTCGAAGCATATGCATCCGGCCAAAAGAGCTTTGGACTACCTTGAGGAGATTCTCGAGGATTAGAAGGTAGGTCATGCATATTGAAGCGCTTTTTGCTCTTCCATACAACAACATAACTAAATATATCTAGATTATAGGTAAGGTGAGTTAGACAATTTAGATAGTGTATCTGTTCTCATACTTTGTCAGCATATAGTATTTAATTCATCATGTTATATAAGACAATGTATCCTCTGGTTTTGGTTGAATTGGCACTAGGAATCTTCTAGGATCTCCTTGACGAAATTTGGTTTTGGAGTCAAATCTTATAAGGGTAGCTTATAAGATTCAACACTGCCTCTTGCTGAATCCTATCCAGCGTCTGGTACACAGCTTCAGCTATATCATCAAAGGATCCCAACTTGCAATCATCTTTTACCTGCAAAAGAAATTTCAAGGCATTTTCACTTTGTAGAAGAAAATAATTAACTAAAATTATCTAAAGTCTAAGGCACCAACAAAGCCAAACCTTAACACTTAGAGAGTAGAGTACAACTTCAGCAGTGGTAGTAACATTTAGGTGCAAGATTGTGAGGTGCATAATATGCAAACTAGAGACCAACTTCAAGAGTTGCTTGGGGCGCTTCTTGGATCTTATTTTGAGATTTTCATGGCTTTCCACCATGGTCACTTCTATGTCAGCAATGCCATACTTAACTTCACCCACGTATTCACGTATGGTTGCAGAATTATCAGAGCCACCACTGCCACTTGTTCAATACTACGGAAAGGCGAAGAACTCTGAAAAGGGCATGTTTGTTGCACCACCAGCATCAGATTTCCCCTCTCCTTCTTTCTGAGCACCAAGAAAAGGCAGCCTCTGCTCAAGCTCCTTGACAAAGTTAATAGCACCTCCAATTATAGAAGCTTGATCACCCTTCAATCACCAACCACCAACCAGACCAAACAAACAAACAAGTAGACAAAACAAACAAAATTCAGCTAAACCTTTTTAATTTTGCTGCAAGCAAGGAAAAAAACAAAATAAGTAAGAACAAAATGAAGTGAAGTATACCCTTTGAATATAAGAGTCTGGCATGAGAGAGCGAAGAACAGAAAGATACTCATTCATCTGCTTTCTTCTATTGCGCTCCACAGCAATTTGAGTCATTCTTTGGTTCTCAATTTCTTCCTTGTTCTTTCTGCTTTTGGCTCTGCGCCTCTTGGGATTAGTGGTTAAGCTATCCAAGTTTTGAGTGCTCTTACTGGGGTCTGTGGTTTCTTGAAGTTCATTCAAGTGGGGTACGATAGAGAAGGAGGAGCTGGTCCACCCGTTCGAATGGTTCATGAAAAGTGTCAACCAAGTTGGAAACCATAAAAGTCTATGAAAACAAGCCTGCAGACATTATTCAAGGCCAAATGGATTCAGACTATCTATCACGTGTATGATTATGTTTCTTCTTTTCTGTTCGTTAAATTTTCTGGGTTTTATTCAATAATTTTAAAAGCAAATGATGAAGGATGCAGTTCGTAAATTGATTAAATTCTAAGCATGGCCACCAATTGTGCTGAAGCTATTTTATTCTCAACTGTAGCTAAAACATGCCCTTACAACAGTACGACATGTTAACAAGACTGATGTTGTCACCCTTGGTACAACATTTGGGGTACGTCAAGTGCTTTTTAGTACACGCAGACACATATTGATTGGTTTAATTCACAAAAGCATTTCCATCAAGCTATATTCTTGTCTTTTCAGTCTCTTTCTAACATTATGGGTGCATCTATGGAAGATCTAGCTTGTTGCCCTGGCATAGGAGAGCGCAAGGTATATTAATGTTACCAATGGTGAAACTGCAATGGGACTATGATTTGCACTTGCACCTTTTTTGTCGCATTGGTTGAATGATCTTGAGCCACTGCTCACTTATATTAACCAAAAAAAATCTGAATCTTCCTGGTGACAGCTGTTGACAGGTCAAGCGCTTGGTTGACACTTTTCATGAACCTTTCAAACGGGTGGACTCTAGCCGGCAGGCCATTCTAGATACTTCTGTTCAGAACAAGCCAGCTAGCCCAGTGTCATCAATCAGGAACAACACAGAATCTTCCTTCTTGATTGATTGAAGACAAGCAAGAGAATGTAGACGATGTAAGCAAACGTAAGAAGAAAGAACCCGAAGTTACTGTCAAGTCTGCCCTTTCTGCAGCTTTTACCAAATACTCCGATAGAGTTGGAAAGCGGAAAAGAACTTCACAAAGTGGAGGAAAAAGGAGAATCAGATGTTTTCAAAGAATCAGAAGCTGAAATATAAAATTACCATGAAGTTTTTCACTGGTTGTTTAATAATAATTTACCCTCGAGCAATCTTAGAGGCTTCGGTTATTATGTCTATGCAAGTAAAGCCATGGAAACTCTATTGGGACTGTAAGGGGGAAACATTTGAAACAAGTGAAGAAGTAGTACTTATAATATGATAGCTGAACTGGTAGGAGGTTAGGAGGCTTTGATCAAAATGGGAAGGAAGAGAAAAAACTGGTGGGGGCGCATTTAGGGTAAGATTAATGGAGGGAAGATTGGATTTTCGGTTGGGATAAGTTTTCCCTGTTCAAGAGATATTCTCATTTTTGTACATAGTGTCTACCTTCTTTTGTTGATTCTCAAACCATATTGGAAATTTTTTGGTCCAATGTTTGTATAAGATGTAGCCTATTTCTGAAACCCTAAAGGGTGTAGTAACAAATAGAGCGGAGATTGGGTTTTCGGTTGTTGAGATAAGTTTTCCCCACTTATGAGGTACTTTATACATTATATCTAACTCCTTTTCTTGATTCTGAAACAACATTGAGGTTTTTTTTGTCGAATTTTCCATCAGTTCTAACCTATTTTCTGAATCAGTGTATGTCAAACTCCTCTTCTGTCTATTGCATTATTTATTTTTGGATCTAGCCCTGCTACCATTTTAGGGTAGTGTTGGGTTGTACAGGTTTAGAAGGTATAAGTGGTGCATATTTTCGGATGGGGCTCGGAAGTTTTCAACTTTACTACCGGATACAATAATATCATAATGACTACATAACCTTTACTTAGAAAATAATATATTAAAAATTGAGTTATAACCCCACTTAGGAACCTATGATCTACCTCCTGGGTAATTTCTGCTCGTTTGGGATATTGTATTTTTTGACGTTGTCAATATGGCGCTAGAAAAGTGATTTTAATATTTAATGGAGAACGAAGGAATATCCGACAGATGGCTATAATTGACTTTTAGTTCTCAAGTCTGGGTTACAAATACTCATAATCTAAGTAATAATTTCCCATCATCCAGAGTTTTGGTTCATCCCTGGTTGTTCGGGTGGGTAACATTAATATTTCTCCATTCTGATAGGCTGTTGCCTGTTGCAATCATTTTAGTGATCTTTTTAATCATGGAATGTCCTTTGAGATATGACAAGAGGGGTTCCTTCTTGTGCTACATGCTTTGTGGGGAATCCTTGCTTTCAGCCAGACACCAGTCATGCAAGTCAAAACAGGTCAGCATTATCCCATTATATCTGTCACGTCTACATGGTGGTTTTCTCCTTATAGTAAAAGGGAATCAGCTTTTAATAGAGTTTGTCTCCTGTTGCACCTTATGCTAACGCCTAAAATTCAGCTCTTTCCAATTGCCAGATGGAAAGAAGATAGATTCCATCGATCTCCTTGTCACTCTCTAAGAGGGGGGGAGCTTTATTTTTAAGGTCGTTTTCCGTTGGCCAAAAGTGATTCAGTCTGATTTGAGGTATGTCAGTAAGTTTGTTTTCACGCGGTGAGTTACGGGATTTAAGAATTTACAGGAAACGAAACTCTTGAATATTAAGTTTCATCATATTGCAGAAGAAATGTTCTGTTCATATTAGCCACATAATTATTAGAAAGTTCATATTCCTCTTATTTTCTACCTTGTATCTTTGCAAATTTGTCATGACAAAGGCAATCTAAAAAAATACAGATATTAAAATGATAAGAGCAAAATCTAGAACTAAAAGTTCCATGAGTCCTTATAGTCCTTCTGTTTACATTTTCTTCCCTCCTCTCTTCTCCGCTATTGAAAGCAGTAGGGATGAGGGAATTCTATTGGTCTTTGCCAATTCGATGGTGCCCCCATTAAGTGTTATATTGCACGTGTCTTGGGGCCTAATATTTGTCCAGACTATTTTAGTCTAAGACGAATACTACTTTATTTCTAGACTGCTTCTGCTCTTCTCAGATCAGACAGAACCATCTAATGACTTGGACTGGGCGTTTGTTTCTGAAATCGTAGGGAGATAGAGCTAAGGGATGGGTTCCTAACAAGCGGTATCAGTGATTGTACAACATCTGTCATGAGCGGCCTGTAATCAGCTTCTGGCTGTATGCACATTGCTGCAATGGCAGCTATCTGCAAAATCCCATGGAAGCAGAAAAGCAAATGTTACTTGAAAGGAAAAATATGGCAAGTCCACGACATTAAGTGACAGAGATGAGAATGAGAGAATAACTATGACTAAACGAAACCAAAGTTGACCTGAATTAAATCCTTCTTCGAGTACTGTCCGCGTAGAGCTGGGTCAACCATTTCAATCACCTTTTCTCTGTTTGTCAACCTTGGAAGAGCCTGATGAATACATAATATCATATGCAACAAAATTAAGTAGGAACTTAATTCTCAACTCTTTTTTTTCTCCTCTGATTTTCTTTAAATAAAAGTTACATTATCACTTTTGTTATATTCAAAATTGCAGGGTGGTATTTACTAACCCAAGAGACAAGGACGTGTTCTCCCGGGGCCCGCTTGATATCAACAGGTACACGTCCCGTGAGGAGTTCGAGAAGAACCACACCATAGCTGTAAACATCTGACTTTGTGGTAAGCTTACCCGTGGCATACCTACATCATGCCCAAATTCAAGGGACAAATTAAATTTAGGCAATAAGTTATGAAACAAGTTGTAAATATATCATGAATGGTGTGCAGTTTGAAATTTATGTATGTGATGTATCATAATGAAAATCACAGCCTGCTTGATAAGGACTTGGCTGTGACCATGCGCATGGTTCTTTTTTTTAAACGTTGTAAGTTATGTACTGGGATTGGGTGGAGAATGAAGATAAGGCAGGGCACTTCCAAATGACAGATGAATTGGGGCACTCGTAATACTCACTCTGGTGCCAGATATCCAGTGGTCCCCAACACACGGGTGGAAACCTGACCGTTCCTCTTCTCTGATCCCATCTTAGCCAATCCAAAATCAGACACCTTGGCACGGAAATTTTGATCCAGTAGAACGTTGATACTCTTGAAGTCTCTGTGGATCACTGGAGAGACTGCATGTTCATGAAGGAATTCCAGTGCCTTGGCACAATCAAGGGCTATCCTCATTCGGGCCCACCAATCCAACGGTTGAGTTTGATCGTTGGGGGAGTGAAGGTGGTGGTGAAGTGTACCATTGGGCATGTATTCAAAAATCAATAACCTGTGGTGTTGGTCAGCGCAATAGCCAAGTAACTCCACCAAATATGGAGAGTGCAAGCGACTAAGGAGATCGACCTGCAATAAATGTCATTTAGTCTTCACACCCATGTGCTGGATTTGAATAAAGCTCACAATATGAGTTGGCAAGTGGGATGGAGTGATTCAAAGGTAAAGGGATGTTCATTCCCAATTTCATGGTCCCAAATTTGGTTGCAAAACGCCAGATTTTTTTTTTAAAAGAATGATAATCGGTGGCAGAAAATGTCTTACTGCCTGTATTTTAATGACCTATGAACAAGTTTTATTCATATTTTGATTCAATAGTGGTGCATAATTCAAATGACTTAAATCTTAATATCTTATTTTAATTTCATGAATGATTATTTTAATCTTTGATATGTTTTCACAGTTTACAAAATCTTCTAGGTTAGAAGATGCAGAAAAGTTAAAAATTGAAGATATTAGATATGGAAAACCTAAGAATAATTTATATCCCTAATTGCTAGAGTCAAGTGTGAAGGCATAAATAATATGCTACAGTAGGATATTAAGGTTGTCACGTGATAGTTTGGAAAATTCCTTTGACATTAATGTAAACATTTGGTTACGACTTATAAATTTTGTTAGGCAAGCAATACAATTGTTTCGGCTTAACAAAAGACAAAAACAAAGTCTCTGAACAAACTGGATCTAATACAAGGAAAGGAGACAGTGGGAGAGAGATAGTGCAAGTAACAACAAGAAATAATTAAATGTTTGCGTGCTGAAAAGAAGAGGATATATTAAGTCATTAAATGAAGCACACTGACTCACCTCCATTCTGAAGGCACGCTCCCCTTGCTTACCCTCACTGCGAAGCGACTTAATTGCTGCCAAAGTGCCATCACTTAGAACTCCTCTAAACATCAACCCAACCCCTCCATTACTACCAATCACATTTCTTTCACTGAATCCACCTGTAGCAATTTCTAATTCCCTATATGTGAACACTTGGACTCCTCGAAATGTAGGTGTTGGGGTCCTGCTCAAATTTCCTCCGTGAAGACACCCACTCTTCATTTCTACAATAAATGTCTCCAAGCATTTATGGATTAGCTTCTGAATTTTAAAGCCTCACCCATTAAAGACTATTTGAATTAATGTTAAGAACAATTAATGATGCGCTAGAGACAAATTTATATGATCATCTGCAGCATGGAAAGTTACACAGTTGTAATTCCTAGCAAATTAAACCTTCTAACTTTGCATATAGTTATGGTATTTGCTTCACTGGTTAGTAGCAAATTCATTGATAGCATGTGATGGGCTACTAGTTACCTGGACTAGAATTCAACGTGGATGAAGTAATGAGCCTGCTGCTTGTGTCATGAAGCTCTCTGCTGTCTTCTTTGCAAGTTCCATTCTTGGTGGAAGATTTTAGGCGACGCATCAAGAATAGGACCAAAAAAATGACAAATAGGACCGTAACTAAGGTAACCAATGAGATGATTATGAGAATGGTTTTGGAGGAGAAATGGCCGTGGCTATGGCTATGTCTTTCTGAATGTAAGCGGTGATGTGTGAAAGAATGGTTCTTAGTTGGTGGCCCTGCAGGTACAGTGGTTGTAGTAGTAGTATTAACTTCCATGACTGAGAACAGGGAGAAAAAAGAGAGAAAAAAGTAAAAGGGTTGTGTGTTTGAGGTGAGAAAGAAGTTTGGGATTGGAAGGCAGGAAGTGAAAGAGGATGGGGGAGAGTGGGGAATGCAGAAATGGATTTCGTTTATAGTATTTTGCTAGTTGTAAGCCTCCTTTCCTAGGAGGGGAAGCCAGCCTCTCGTGAATATTTAATTAAGTGGTTTTGGTGTACTTCCTTCGTCTCTTCTTTTGTTACTTTCTAAAGAATTGTCTTTTTCTTTGTATAAGAAAATCTTGGAAGCTTTTGCACAATCTTTCACTCACGCTCTCTAATAATTCCCCAATTATAGATCATACCAATTCTGTTTTACTAAAACCATAATGTATTTGTAGCGCATCTTTTTCTTAGTCTTCTTTGGAAATAGAAAACAAACAAGATAATTATGCTTTTGGATGGCTATGACTCAAATTATATCTGCTATTGCTGCAGAGAGTGGTCACCGGTGAACCAGTTCCACCACTGTTAAGAGTTGAGCAAGGGTGAGTTTGTTAGGTGACTTTCCCATTCTCACCACTCACTCCCAATAACAACAATCCAATAGCTGAATTCAATAATAACCAGTTCCTAATGCATCATAATTAGTGTTATGAATGTGTGAGTGTTTGTCTGTAATGCTTAGGCAGAAGAGTGGTAATTACTTATGAGCCCCACATCGCTGACTGCTACGGAAGATTCGCAATGACATGTGTTTGTGTGGTGGAAAAAGTGAAGTGGTGAAAAGAGGAGAAGAGGAAACATTCTCTAAAACACATTTGCTAATGATCTCTCTACCTTTCCTCCCATCCCACCAAATAACATTTGCTACTAACCCAATTATCCAATTGGGTATTCTTCACCTACCACTTTACATTATATAACTAATCAACACCTTTCCTCTTACCACAACATTACAATTATCTACCCTCATCATCACGCTACCACCTCCACTCAATAAATACCAATACTACATCAAATTAAAACTACTATTCCACTATAAACTAATATCACATTTCATTCAAAAAAATCTTACAAATTTAATCATTCACAAGTTATTTTATACAACTTCTTTCATCTAACACTTCTTTCAAAACTGTGTATAAGTCAATTTTAATTTATGAAGAATCTATTTTTTTTCTTTCTCACTTTTACTTTTCTCTAACAATCTTTATAATCTTTATAAGTGAGTTAATTTAAATAGGTTTATATTCTCTCCTACATATTATTGGTGCTTTTTTTCTCTAAAATAGATGGATAAAGAACAACTTTAATCTTGAATAGCTAAAGAGATTTTACAATATAGCCGTAAATAGTAGCTAATTTAATGATTTTATCTTACAATATTTTAATTGTTCTTACTAGAAAAAAGGCTCGGAGATTCATCAGATAGGGTTGATTTGTTTTTTCTTGTAACTTGAGTCCTGATTGATCACCAAGAGGATGAGTCCACTTGAAAATTATTTTTCAATGTCTAAATCAATAAGAGTACTCAATGTATATTTGATATGTATATAAAATATAATTCATAATGAAAATGTACTTCTTGGAGAATTTTTATTTATAAACTCTTCAGAGGGTGGTCGTTTAGAGAGGCTTTAAGGCAGTCATTTAAGATAGCCATTAAGATTCATAAATAGTTGCTTAGTCATTAATCGATTGTTTACCTCATGGTGAGTCATTTATGACTCCATGAGCTCGATTACGAAGACTAAATGCCAAACCAAGTTATAAATACTCTCAATTACATTATGGGTAGGTACACAAGTCCCCCAGGTCATAGACCAAGGTGAGACTCAGGTGGATTGATACCAAGGTTCGAATGAGTTGAGAAGTTATCGGTCATGAAGTCGGTATCTGTGAGCTTAAATGATTATCAGGAGATATGTTTGCTCTTCCTTAAAATGGATAGGTTGTTTCCACTCTTTCTTTTATGACAGCGCATCATTGCGGTGGTGGTAATTACTGTCACGTCTCTTTAGTTTTCCTTAATTATTTCCTTCTCGAATAATTTTCTAACTCTTTTTGAGTTAACACAATATTTTCGTGCTCACTGTTTTCACTTTTTCCTTTTTCTATTATCATTTACGTTTTCTTTTCTCTTTTTTATCGTCGCTGTTCTTCTATGAGGGGCTCACATTTATGTCTTGGTTTGCCTCAACTTCTTCTTTTCCAACTTTAGGTACATTCCCATGGCCTCTTCATTAATGCCTTTTAATTCCTTTGTTGGTCATAACCCTATTTTTTCGCAACAAAGCATTATTCTTGTAAAAAGTGAGTCATCTTTGATCCAAATTGTATCTAACTGTTTGTCAAAGGGAGTTCCCTCAAACCTACCCTCGACTTCCATTGTTATAAGAGAACCTATGGGTAGGAGGTTAAAACAAAAAAACGGTTTTTATTGAGATCTCTAAGAAGTGCAATGATAGGTTTTCCCCCATTTCAAACTGTAACTATTTGTGGGTTTTTGGGGAAGTGCATGCATACCCTTCCGACTTCACTTCCATTCACCTTATTGAGGAATTGATTAATGTTTATGATTTTTGCAGTGATAAAGCGAAAAAGTATGTTAAGGGGTATGATTCGGAGGATAGGGTTTGTATGGGTCCTTCTCATGACGGTCCAAGTTTTACTTATGTGTACGAGTATTTTTTTTCAATGAACTGGGTGTCACATTTCCTCATACTACTTTTGAATGTGGGATGTTGGCCATAATGAACCTTTCACCGAGCCAACTTCACCTCAACAATTAGGATTTTCTAAAGTCGTTTAAGCTTTTATGTGAATATCTTCATATTCGACCTATTGTAAATAAATTTATGTACTTTTACTAGTTGAAACACGACCTTGAAGTCAGTTGGGTATCCCTTAATGGTGCCCAACACGAACCTCTCTTTACAAAGACTTGTTTTTTCAAAGTTTTGACTGACCAAGATCCTAGGAAAAGGATTTTTTACCATATTGATGGTTCTGCCAAGTTTCCTTTGTATTGGCAAAATCATGTAAGTTCAAGTCCAACTTCGAACACCTTCTCGATGACGAGGAGAGGCTAGATATACCAATAATTAAGAGTATTCTTTGGCCTATTAGTAGTTAGGGTCTTTGAAGGGTACCTATTACTAAGGACCCTATTACCTTCTTTCAGAGTAAGGTTTGAGTTTTAGGACCTTGTTTGTTTCTCTTTCGATTTTCTGACTTTTGTTCTTTTGTTTTTGCAGACCTCATGGAGAATGATTGTGATTACCAAGCTCTTCGATCTCAAAAGGGGGCTCCAAATTTCGACAAGGATATTATGTCTGATTTTAACTCATCCAGGAGGAGTAAGGTCGCACTCGATGAGAAGAGGATTTGGCATTGCTTTAAAAGGTAGTCGCTTGTGGCCCTGACTTTCCTTTCACGAAGGCCTCGATGGGGAGTGTACCAAGCCTTCTTCCATAACGCTCTAGGTCTGTAGTTATGAGGGGGCATTCGCTCTTGCTGAATAGATGGCTCGGGTGAGAGTGGTTGAGATTTTATCGTGTACTCTGTGAAATATTTGCTGCCTCGAGTGTAGTCGTCACCCCTCTTTGCAAGTTGATATTGTAGTACCTGTATCTCCACTCGATGCTGCTCGGCTTCCTCTAATGTTGCTCTTTTAGGGATGCCATGTCTTTTTCCATCTTGTCTTGCATTTGCCCAAGGATTTTTTCCATGTTTTTTGCATGTTTTTCTCGTTCTTTCGAAGGATAGCTTTGAGCTGGACGTTCATGTTGCTTTCCGAAGGGGAGCTCATTTCGTAAAACATTTAGTGTTATGGTGGTCTGGGATAAAGTTTTACCACGACTCCATAATGGGCATCAAATGTTCTTATTGAAAAAAGGCTCGAAGATTCCTGAGGTAGGGTTGATTTCTCTCCCTTGTAACTTGAGTCCTGATTAATCACCAAAAGGAGGAGGTCCACTTGAAAAAGACTCTCTGATGCTTTGATATGTATGTCAAATGTAATTCATAATGAAGATGTACTTCCTTGAGAGTTCTTATTTATAGACTCTTCGTAGGGTGGCTATTTCTAAGGGCTTTAAGGTAGTCATTTAAGATAGCCATTAAAATTCATAAATAGTTACTTAGCCTATAATCTGTCATTTACCTCTTGATAAGTCATTTATGGATTGATTTACGACGTCATGAGCTCGGTTACAAAGACTAAACGCCAAATTGAGCTATAGATATTCTCGTTTACGTTAGGGTAGGTACACTAACAATGAAAATTTAAGAGATCCTTCAAGTTAAAACATATAATATAAATATGTTGTTTTTTTTTAATATTTTTATAAGGTTGAAATTATGCTTCTTAAGATACATAACTCTTACTTTTTTTATTATTTAATTGATTTATTTATTTTATTTGATCACGTCTGAAGGTATTGATAATCACAATTTGTGTAGTTATTGGAAGAGTTAAAGGGTCAATCTATGTATTTCTACGTGACTACCATATAAAGTATATTGTCTTTCCAAAGCAATGTTGTAGGATTAGTTTAGAAACGATTGTTGGTTGGCAAAATCTTTATTATCACACAATTTTTTAGTTCTGAATAAAATTGAAAAGACTATAAAGGAGGTTAACAAATTGTCTACAATAGACAACTTTCCAATATTAAGAGAAAAGATTATAAAAAGATAGACAAAATGTCTATTATAAAAGACTCCTAAAAGGATTAAGATAACTAAAAGGTCAACTAACTAGATTGATAAAAAATCTACTGTGTAGAGTCTCTTAACTTTAAAGTGAAGTAAACTTTGAAATGCCCAAGTATTTTCAATATAGGTATTCGGAGAAGTTTTATAAGGCTATTGCTTCAATGGATTTATGTGCTTTTGTTAAGGTAAAACATATGGCATAATGGAAACATGTTTCTAATGCTATATAGGGGATCGTCTTACCCAAAAACAACAACTAACACTAGACCAACGAAAGTTTAATGGGATTAAGCAATGGAGGAAGGAGGAAAAGAAAGAACCTAGGTGCATAAGCACGAAGATACAAAAAGAGGAACCCTAACAATATCCTTCACCAAATTGAGATTAAGGAAGAAAGTTTAAAAAAAATGTTTGAATGAATGTTTTCCTTCTTAAACAAAGAAATCACCCTTGCTTTAAAAAGTAAGTTGATTCTTAACCCTTAACTACACAACCTAGTCAATTTCACTAGGGTTAAAAAAATTCTTTAACAACTTTAGATGATTTAGCCAATGAATTATTGTGTGTGGAATAAAATTCGTGGCTAGTGGTGTCACATAGGCGATCTTCTTATAGACGATTTCCTTAAAGACTCTGCTAGATGATTTTTGTGCGTGTTTATTTTGTTCCTTTTCTTTGTGTTTTCAAATTATTTTTCTTAAAATAATACATTTTATTCTCTTGCATCTTCTCAGTTTCTCTCTTTTTCCCTTTTTCTTTTTCTCTCTCATAGGTGACTAGGATTAACTCTCCCACATCGCATTATGAGGTTCAATGGTTTGTTGTTTGAAATGGTTGAACGATTTGTGTTGATTTTACAAGAAATTAGTGATGAAGAGGTGTTGAGAAAGTTGCAGGAGTTGAGGGTTGTGGTTGAAAAGATGAAGAATATGAATAAGAGGTGTTGTAGGGTTTATTTATTTATTTATAAAAGATAAAATGGAAATTTCACCACCCCCATAAAGGGGCATGATGAAACCCTAAGGGTGTAGGAAGATTTTTCCTATGAATGGAAACCCTGATAAATGACTCTATAATCTCTGTGGTCCATTTGAGGAACCAATTAGATTTATTCTAGATTAAGTTGTCATTTCTTTTTGTTTTTTCTTTATTTGTTTCATTTTTTTTTTGATCAGCAATAAATAAATGAATTAAAAAGGGACAGTTCAGAGTGTCCCAACCCTTATACAAAACTCATCTTCATAAATACAAAACTCATCTTTTATTTGTTTCATTACTTCCTACATCCCCCATTTATGAACCTGCACCCCACAATAGGGTGAAATGATTGAATTTTCCTCCATCCACTTCTCTCTCGTTGCACCAATCGCTATAAAAGAAGAATCAGAGAAGGAAAACGCTCTAATTAGAAGAAAAAGAAAAAGAAAATCTTGTTTAATAAAGTTCTTTTTGAAACACATGAAATGTATTTTGAAAAACTTGTTCCAAACAATTCATTCCAGAAAACATATTCTAGAAAGTATTATATACATTCCAAAAAGTTTGTTCTCGAATCTTATTCTAAAAACCTTATTCTATAATGTATTTCACGCATTTTGAAAATTTTATTCCAAAAATCTTATTTTAAAAATCTTATCTTGTTCTCTAAAACGTGTCCTAGATAAATTCTGAAAATTGTATTCAAGAAGAAATTATGGAATGATTAATCTAGAAGTCACTTTAAAAAATATAAAATAATCATTTTAAAAATTGTGAGGTGCAGGTTCAGAAATAGGGGTGCAGGTTCAAAAACGGGGATGCGTGAAGTAAAAGCCTTTTATTTGTGTTCTTCAAATTTGAAGGTTGTTGTGTGGGCCAGATAAGCTGAACGTTCTTATCTGATCAGAGTATTGCTTTTTTACCTAAAGTACAGAGAAAGTTAAAGTTTCACTTTAAACTTACACGCGGAACTTAAACAGAAGTATATAAAATAAAATTATAATTTTTAAATAACTAACTAAGTTAAATATAAACTATTTGACATTAGAAATTAACTAATTTGAAATAAATTAAAAGTAAAACAGTGAAAAATTCAAATTTAATATATATGATTTACGTGAATATTCTGTATTGATTTGGATACCCCATTGTTAGAAAAGGAGAGAATTTATATTTCTACCTGATCTGCTATACTTTCAGAGTTTAAGGGTAAATACAATACAAGTGTTTTCTTTCTCTAAATTCAATAGATAAAGTTTGATAATTCTTTATTAATTTAAAGGTTTAACCTAAATATAGTGTCTCAAATATTCAATGAATCAATTTATCCTGTAATTAATGTCTCACTCAGTAAAAACAATAAGGTATATTTCAACTACATTCTTCTACTAACTAAACATATATGCTAATTAAGTATTGAAATTACATTAGGACACTATCAAAATTTATGCACTATTAATTTATTAAGCACTTGTGACTTATTTATATCAAAGTCTATTTTAAATTTTGAAGTATTTTTGCAAACACATTCACCTGTAATGAAGGAAAGAGAGATTTTGACTCAATAAAAGAAGACATTAAAAAAAATAAAGAGGTCTCAATGCATATGGAATACCCTCCATTAGAGTCTTGTGAATGTTAGTTAGTTCTTGTAAAAGGAGCTTTAAAATGTGAATCTAGTTGAAATGTTAAAATTTGATTGTGATGTTTAGCATGATTTCGTAAAAAAATCAAGAGAAACTTTCCTTTAATCCACAATATTTTATCCCCTCTTTTAATCGTCATAACCAACCTTCAACTGTGAAGAATTAATGTGTTGCCAGTTCTCAGTTTGAGAGATTTATAGTAAAATGTTCCTAAGTTCATCATCACCTGCTAGACGTTGGCAGCTTGTGATAATGTTATTTGGCAGTGATTTATACTTGCTCTCTAAACACATGCACTCTGCTACATTGAGCCAAAGATTTTGTGAGGAAGTTTTGTTGTAAAGGAAAAGGACATGAAATATGATTGGCGTGACAGCTAACAGTCGTGAATTGGAGGGTACATAGCGAGAGACAAGGTTGAAAATAGATTACTGTTTTATAAGTGAGATGCATGCAAAAGAGACAAGATGCAAAGTGCAGACATGCTCATAATTCATCACAAGTTGCCAACAGAATCTCATCAAACATGGTCTACAATGCCACATAAACACAACCTCAACCATGGACACCAAATAGGCCAATCAACCTATTCTCCTAATTAGTTAATAATAAGGATGATAGTTATTAGGTTAAAATGTAAAATATAAACTTATTCAAACAAAGTTAAGGAAGCTTTTCCAAAACATTCCAACGTCTACAAGTAAAATAACAACATTTTTAATTCTATACTTTAGACTAATGTTTCAAACTAGAGAAGTTTTATCACCTATTTTCTCAACACACAAGTATAGGAAGAAGCTCTTGGCAGTAGAGTTTACTTTCTATAATTTCATCCTAATAGTGTTTCTTTGTTCTTTCTTCATTCATTGCCAAGATAACAATTGATTTTTCACAGTCCATGACTATTGGATATCATAAGCAACTGAGATAAAGAAAGAAAAAGACCACATAATTTAACATGCAAAACCTTATCTGATATAAAGAGTAACTTTTTTAGCTACCATTTTATAAAAATAAAGTATATACTGTTATGCTATGTTTGTTTTTAGGTATGAAGAGAAAGACGAGAGAGAGAGTGGTTCTCCTATTTGTTTTAGGGATTTTGAAGGCGGGGGAGTGGATGGGATGGGGGAGAGTGTTTTTTCAATCTTCACATAAATGAAGAGATTTGTGCTGATCTCATGAGATTATTACATTTTACTCAAATACCTTTGTACATACATTTTATTAAAATATAGAACATATAAAATTAAATATTACATAAATTTATTTAACAATTTCAAAAATATTTAATCATATTATTAATAACAACAAATAATTATAAATAATAAAATAAAATTATAATATCACCAACACATATATAGTTGTATAAAATAAAAAATATATATAATAACAAATATTTATAATTTTTAATATGTTTAGTAAATTTATTTCAATTTAACACAAAAATATTTTCTATTATATTTTTTTATTAAAAAATACAAGTAATTATGGATATTATATATTAGAAAAATTTAATTAATTCAAACCTACAAAAAATATATATATCATAATTTATTATTCAAATATTTTTTAATAACAAAGATAAATTTGTAAACTTATAATAAACTATTATCACAAATTCACTCTATCATCCATCAATCCAAGCAACCTCACATATCTTCACACATCCTTTCTAATTCTAATAAATTCACTCCCTCCCCTTCCCACAAATTTCCTCCTTAATCCAAACTCAATCTGACATCATTAATAAAAAAATTCTAATTCAATACTTTACTCTTAAAAGGTTGCAAGAGAGCAGTTACTACAACAATATTTACTATATTATCTAAAAAGTTTACTCAAAAAAAGTCCATGAGCTCCAGTCACGGGCCTATGGCACAAGACCTCACAAATTCTTCCTGTACTCCATGCAGTACTCCTATGTGGTAGTAAAAGTACCTTTTTACCCTTAACTAAAAAAAATCCAGCAACACTCCCTCTTAGTCTTCTTAGGCACACCCCGTCCATAGAGCAACACACCCTCGGTCGCACCCCATGTCCTCTTTTCTTGCTTCATTCTTTTTTGTGTTGGAGAGTACTTCTGAACTATGTAGCACAGACACGATACGACATGGATATGGACAGGAAATACGTATAATTTTTAAAATGTAGGATACGGAGACACGGATTTATATATTATACAATTATGAATTATATAAATTAACAGCAAAGATTTATGTGCACAAGTATGTTTTAATTTCTTTTTGGAGCATAAAGATGTTTTTCATGACTGATTCAAAAGGATTTGTTCCTTATTTTTATAATTATACTAAAAATTTATACAATAAATTTGAGTTTTTAGAAAATTAATGTATTTTTCTTTTTTAAAACTGTGTTAGAATCATGCTAGAATAGTCAGAAATCCAACAAATATTTTTTAAATTGGACACTTCACCGATACGTGTCCTACGAGTGTCATACAAGTGTCGTGTCCGACACGTGTTTCCGACACGGACACACTATATAAAAGAGAGTGTTCGAGCTTCATAGCTTCTGAATTTTTTTCTGGAGATCACATTCACACTGTGTCACTGTGCCGTTGGTAAAACATATTTATCTTTTCTATCGTTGAATTTTGGATTGGATAATTCAAAATATATTATATTATTTTGAATATATTTTGAATTACACCATCTCAAATGTATTTTTAGATTTGAAAGTATTTTTTAATTATATAATCTAAAATACATTTTAAAAAAATAACACATTCTAAATTTTGTAATAAAAAATGACAAAAATTTATATTCTAAATCATATAATTCCAAATAAATTTGTATTTTAGATGGTATATTACATAATACAAGATATGTATTCTAGATATTATAATCCAAAATAAAAAATAAAAAATATTGACTATTAACTTTTAGTTTATGTAATTATAATTTTCTTTAAATTCTAATTTTAGAATTAAAAATTCAAAAATAATAATTTTGATATTTTAAGAAGTGTAGGGGTAAAGGAGGCAAAGATGGAATTGCGGGAACCAAGACCTCCCAACCAGCAGACGCTCCAAAAATTCATTCTCCAAAATATTTGCTCACTGAATTGATCTCAGCGCGAGTTTTTAGGCTTGGCCAAATGTTTTACCAACTCTATAAAGACAAATTGGTTTTTAAAATTTATAGTAAGCCCTTTACTTTAGTATAAGTTCAATAATTATAAATTATAATTAAAGATGCAATTATGTACTGTCTGAAAGCAGTGTTAAATGAGCCACAACTGGAAGCTCTTCTAAAAATTTTGTTATATTTTCTCTTTTTCTTTAAAACACATATATTAAAACAATCCTTATAGACCACAAACTTATTGTTCCCATTGTGACATAAATGGTTTAACCAGATTCTATACATCCAAAAGAACTAGTGGAAAATAGCACTAAAGAGACAGAAGTTAGAGAGACAAAGCAGTGAAGCTGTGTGTTGTTGAAACTCCCTTTTGGTGGGAGCACATGACCCAAGATCCATTTGAATAATGAGACGGTGGGTACATTTTTTTTTTCTTGAAATTCTCTATTCCCACAAAAGCATCAGAACAAGTCCTTCAGTGAATCATCAAGGCTTGTGTAGTTTACTGGTTTATTTAGTTTGGTTAAATTTTAAACTTCTAAATACTTTCTAATCACACAAAAAAAACTTCATGGTAACCAATTCAAATGTAGGACGTAAACCTTCACTAGTCTAGGTTGTCACACCCAGAGAAACAAAGATTCTCCATTAATACAATGGAGCAGAAATTAATGTGACGAAGATGTTAAGACAGATTTTAATGCATCTTCAATTGGAATTTGGGCATGGTTGAAGTAAGGACTCATGGTCAGGTTCGGACAAATTCAACAAAAAGATCTTTTCTCCACCCAATCTTACAAAACTGCATTCTTCAACTCATGTGTTTTCAACATAATCTTAGCAACTAGCAGCTAAAATTGTGTGTGGTTACAATGACATTGGGTGGATAATATCATAATACTAACCATTTGACTTGGACTTGGCATCAATCTAGTCAAGTTATTTTGTATTTTGAATAATAGTATACCAAGTGTAATGAAATTTTTAATAGGACATGTAGAGAGTTTGTATGTAGATCAGAGAACAATATGGTGTTCTTTTTCCTTTATCTTTCTCTTTTCTCTTTTTACTTCTTTGTTTTCTAATGGTTTATGTTTTGTCTTGTTAATCATTACAGACACCACTTCTTTTATTTATTTCTTGTTTCCAATCCCTTTGACAAAGAATCAATTTGGTTGTTGATAAGAGATTATTTTATTTCTTTGTAGTGTTTCAGTATTAGTCAATATATACTAACATGTTTCATTTCTTCACCCCTCTATATAGCCAACATTCCCATCCCCTCTCAATAGCTGAGAATCCAATCAGTCTATAGTAGTAACATTATGTCCATCTTGTCAGATGACAACAGTATTGGTAAGGTGGAGGTGGTGGTGAATGTGTGAAGATGCCGTTTCTGTGTCTTTTGAGTCCTCCTTTTTTAAACTTTTTTACTAATCCCTGAGTGATATAGATGCAGTTGAATCATCTTTAAAGTTGGCATTCTTAGCATTTGACGTGGATTGTGTTGATGTTGAGTCTGCAATGGTAAGTCCCTATACATGTTAGTTGAGTTGAGGGTAAGGACGAAAATTATTGTATATTCAACCCTTGATTTCTGATTATTGCAGTTTGACAATTATTTGAAGACCTGTCTGTTGTGTGTTGAACTACCTTGTAGGTAAAATCTGAGAGAGGTGTGTTTCTTATTTTGGCTTAAGACTTTTGCATCAAGGTTGTTGTCATGAATTAGCCCTAGGAGCTACTCTGTTATGCTTTCTCATTTACATGTGATTTGTACAACTATATCTTTGTAATGTTCTTGAAATGTGAACATTATTTGTCGCCTATCAGAATCTAAATAATGGTTGAGACAAGAGACTGAAACACCGTTCACAGCAGCAAATTACAATAATATAGTAAAATACCGATTTAGTCTCTCTTTAGTAAAATAATTAAATTTATATATTTTTACATCATGAATTACAAATAAATTTTGACATTTGGCTGAAAATATTGATTAAAAATATATTTTTCTTTTCCAATAACTAATATAATCAGAACCAATTTTACTTTTGGGCATGATATCACAGAGGAGCTTTCAGTAATAAAGTAAACAATGAAAATCACAGTATAATAGAACATACATAACAATACTAGTTCAGATATAGACATCTAATTAAGAAGAAATTATCATTTCAATTCCTGTATATTGGAATTTCTTGCAGCTTATGAGAAGACAATTAACACAAGTGATAGGTAATATACACTGGTATTGATATTTGCTTCCACTGAAGCAAGTGAAATGAATGAATAACTGTTAGCCTGGTATGTTATGATCTTTGATAAGTTTCTTTGGTCAAAGTTGTCAAATTGGGTATGAGATTATTATCTCTTTGGCACAGGTTTGCACTGTTCCATCCATTTGTCACCACATCTTCTGGTCTGACTTCTAACAGAATATCAAGATACAATTAATAGGAATATATATATATATATATATATATATATATATCAATCTTTTATTTTTTTTTTCTTGCTCATTTGTTGTTTATACTAATCTAATACCTAATAAAAATGTTTTTGTGCACACTTGTCTACTCCAGTGAATACCATGAATATGGGTTCAATTTGCTCAAAGTATGAACTATAGTAACTTTAACTATTGTGGTTTGTAACAATCTTTTGGATGTGCTCAAAGAGAGTGGAGTCTTAGATTTATTGTCCACTTAGAACAATGTTGAACAATATTGGGCAAGTTCAATTTTTACCTTTATTAGAAAGTGGGGGCATTTATGGTGTTGTATCTGTCCACTTTTATCTTGTTAAAGAAAAATTGTATGGTACAGTAAGAGAAGAATGAGGGAGATTGAAGTAGGAGGTGAGTTACTTACCAGAGGCAGAGAAGGATAATTTCAAAGCTGTCAATCATGTTATGTTACATTGCATCGTTGTTCGAGAAAGTGAGGTAAAGAACACATCAGTCAAAATGGTCTGTGAAGGAGCATAGCATTAATGTCATGTATTTTCTTTTTCTCTTCTTTCCTTGTGTTTGTGTGTGTTGGTTGCTTGGAAGTATATCACAGATGAAGTAAACTCTGTAGCAAGTGTCCCCTGCACACGGTCCCAAGAGAATAAAAAGGCAGAACAAAAGTGGGAATATAGAATATCAACCGCGACAAGCAAGCGTAAAACCACAGTATCTTTGGCATCTTAGTATTATTATCTACGTTAAAGTTGAATTTGGATCCAACTCTTCGAATATTGAGGTCAAATAAAGCACACTCCACTCTGTGCTCTCAAATCTCAATGTCTGAAACTCTTAATTCCTGTCTTAAAGCAAAGCCAACCACAACAGACACTAACCATCCTATTCTATCCTTTCTTTCTCCTCAAGGATTTTCACCTTCTGGGGATTGCTGCTTTCTCTTCCATCAATTTCAATGTATTAATTAACTCTGCTTTTATATAATTGATACTATACTATATCATACTACTGTATGTACACTATAATAAATTAGTAATAGTATAATTTGTCTTTGGTCTTTGTATTACTGCATTGCAGGATCAAACTTTCTGACTTGAAATTTCACTGAAACCTGACATCATGGTCAACTGTCATAATTAGCAAACTAGAATGTCATGAGTTCAGCTTCAGCATGCGTACTGTCTTGTGGGTCGGGTACGGGTCTCCAAGGAACCATGCTACTCCGATTGATCCTTTATTAAGTTAGGATGTGTAGCATCTGGGTTCCACTCCCACAGGCACCCATGGTGTCAGTGTCAACACCTTACCCGTTTACAGAACCAATAATTCAGTTCAGTTTCAAACTAAGCAGTGTTGAATCTAGTAGAAATTTAATATTTCACCATATGATACAACAAGATTTCAATTTAGCATTTTTTGTTATGTTCTACAGTGTTTTTCTCAGTCTGTTAGAATTTTAGGATTTCATAATAAAACATGTTTTGAACATAATTGTTTTTTGAATGAGATGTATATGTAAAGAAAATAAAAAAGAAATTGAATTGAGTTGAGGTTAGGTTTTGGTTTTGATTCCTCCAATCTCATAAAAGCACTTATGACTCTGAAGTGATTACCCAACAACTCCACTGTACCAACCTGACCCTTCTGTTTGGGGTCCCGAGCTCTTAATTTATCTGTCAAGTTCATAAACTAGTCCCTGCCTCCCTGGGGCACATGTCCCTCCATGAAAGGTAGCCTATTTCTTCTGATAAGGACCTCACTTCAGTTCTCATTGCCACCACCCAACACCCATCACTATCCTTCTTTTGGATTAAATTAACCCCCGTAAGTGGTGTAGGATGTCTTTTGTTATGTCAAATCTCACACTCTAAAACAAAATCATCTTACAAAATAAAAAAATATGAAAAATTAAACAATCCCTAATAAAATCCTGTGTGAACATGATCAGCACGTCTTAATCTGCTGTAGCAGTGCTCAAGTTCGGTCAAGAGGGTTACTTGCACAATAGTAATCTTTATCTTTCAAAAGTTTGGCAATATAAATAGTACTTTTGCCATGATACAATCTAGCAATTGAACAACTTTATGCATTTTGCGTGAATTATTTGGCTACAATCTTGGGGTTAGAAGTCAGTTTTTTCTTTATTCCACTTTCCAAAGTTATGTTATATCAATTCTGTATGTGACCATCACCACAGGTAACCAACCAAACAAATATCTACCATAGAATTCACACATAAGATTTTAAGAGCTACCATCCCACTAAGATTTTCCCCTTTTCCTTTAAGCAAGTGTCACTTTTTAATTAATGATTTCCTTGTTTACTATGATGAGGGACTCAATACCCTCATGCCGTAATAATAATAGTTGAATAAAGAAAAATAAAACATTTAAAAATAATATTCATTATATCAAATGACTTTTACTGTTAAATAAATTATTGGATTGTGACGTCTTGCCGAATTTATAACATATCTTCAATAATTTTCAGGAGTTTGATATGTTAGATTCCATAGTTTCATAATTTGGCAGATACATACATGTGTTGTTGTATAACAACACGGAGGAGGTGAAACATCAATTCAAAATGGGCATTAAGTTTAATTGGGTCACTTTCCAGACAGAAAGGATTAATAAAAATTGGCTGCTTTAGACAGAAATTTGAACCCCATGAATTATTTTTGTTTGGTATATGCTAAATTCTAGCTGATTATTTACAGTAGTTAAGTTTTCCATCCATGTGATGGGCTTCCCCATCCCTTTCCTCATTGTGATTTCACATTTTCTGGCCATTTTGCTTTTTATTTCTTGGTAACACTACCAGCAAAGTTTGGATTTTAAGTCAACCTGAAAAAGACCATTTCATAAGTTTTAAAGCATTACAATAAGTTAAATATTCCAAGAATATGTTTTTCCTCTCCAATTAAAATTCTATGCTCAATGGCAAAGCTCTTAAATCTCTTTCTCAAAATAAAAATTACCCACTTTTATAATATTTTAAAACTAACCCCATAAGGTAAAAAAAACATGAAAATATCAATTGTAAAAATTTAAACACGAGAAGAGTGTAATCCAATAAATGAGACATTAAATAGCACATGTTGTGATAAAATATATGCTTAAAACACTCTTGTCAAATAGGTATATATTTATGTCAATTGGGTCAGTGGATCTGTAAACAAAGACTTGTATCTGAGTAAGGGAGTGATGAGTTAGTTGAGAGCCAGGTATTTATCAACCTATTCCTACCCGCATGTACAATCAATAATGGAATAAATTGGTGAATTCTTTACCTCAAACATGTTTAGTTTTTTTGAATAAATTGGAGACTTTAAATATCAAACCAGAAACTAATAGTTATTTTAATAATTTTGAAATTGCAGAAACGATGCTATATTTTATGTTGGATCATGTGTAATGTAATTAAGATGTGAGTAAACTGTATAACCTAAAAAAGAGCAGTTGTGTTGTGTGTGTCCTTGTCAGTGGCACCGCCCCTGATTAAAGGGTCAAATAATGATGAATAAGAAAAATCTGAAGTGGAAAGCTTGTGAGAAACGAATCTTCTATTCCTTTCATAACACAAGATGTTCAATTCAACAACGGGAAGGAGTTGTCCATTAGCTATTAGACCATGAAAAGAAAACAAGTACAATCCATATAATATAATTGTACAGCACTACAAAAACAAAGATTGATTAGCACATACACTACTTTTTTTTATCCATTTAGTATACACACTAGTTGAATAGCAAGTAGTAGCAAACTATAAAAAAGGAAAGGAGACAGAAAAGAAAGGATAAATGGAAAGTGGTGGAAATTATCTGAAACTAAATCAACCCCACAGCCTACAAAAACAAAAGCATTTTGATAAACTTTGGATTTTTTGGGAAGGTGTTTCCCATGGTGGTGGTGGGGTGGTTCTTTTGTAGATTACAGAAATCTTTTAAGGCATTTTTTAAAAATTTGAAAGGATAACAATAAAGAAAAGATGACATGGGGACAGCAAATTTGCAGCAGGTTGGACTTTTAATGAAGACAAACAATGATTTTGGTTGCAAAAGCAGGGTCCTAACTCGCAGAAGATCAATGTTCAGTGTTCTCCAACTTTAAAAAATTGTGCATTATTTTAGAGTGTAGTGATTGGCTGTATTATATGTCAGTACCATTGGGATGGGTTTTGAGAGGTCCCTGTGTTCGTTGCTTTTACACACAAACCCAAATCCCATCTTTAAATTTCCGAATCACTATTTTACCTTCACTGACACCTCTTTGCTCTTTGCTGTCTTCCTTCCTTTGTGAAAGTTCAAAACCATTGCACAGTTTCACAACGGAACATTAATCCATAAACACTATATAGTTAAAAAACCAATTCTTTTACACAAACACAAACAAACCATTCTTCACTAAAATTCCAAAAATCAATTTCCCATGTAAACAAGTTTCCCATGACATCAAGAAATAGATTCCAATTACAAATTATAAGGTGACTTGACTAGAGTGTAGTGCAGAGGATTGTAACGTAATATGCAGCCCAAATTATCCCTTTGAAGAATTGAACTTCTCAAGTATTTCATTGACTATTTTTCTAAGTAAGCCAGCTAAGGAAGTTGATAGGGAGAGTTGTACTCTACTTTCACGCAAGCTCACATGCTGCATAAGTTTTGACTAGTTAAGGACCTTATTTTTTTAGAGAAATTAGTTATTTAAAATATAGATGTTTACAGGCCCAATTTAACAGGGCCGGCCCAGAAGTTAACGGGCTGAATAGGTTAAAAGAGGGGGTCAAAGTAAGTCAACAAGAGATATTAAAAAGATAGTTTGGTCCTAATTATTTAGGTGGAGCAATGGCAGTATTAAGCTGTCAGTGAGACCAGTTTGAAAGGTTCACGAGTTTCTTATTTATATATGTATAATATTATAAAGCATAAAACATAAAGCCAACTCATAGTCATAGGACGCTATCTACCCTGGTTCGTAATTCACCTTCTCTCTTCTTTTATCTCTTCTCTTTCTCTCTAAAATGTGACTTTGCTGTTCTTGTACGTGTGTGTTTGTGTGTGAGCCTAAACAGTACGGATACTTGAGGAAAGGAACAAATATAGAAGTGTCCAATGCCTACCAACAACACCCTTTCCTCTCTCTAAAAAACAATTCCCATAACACTACTCTCACTGTCTGTTCTCTACTTCTTCACTCACATCTCTGCGCTGTGTGTGTGAATCACCAGCTACCCGGCCAGGATGAGTAAACAAGACATGCTCAAAGTTCAGGTACACACTTGTTACCACTTTCACTCTTCTGTTCATAGCTTAATTAAACTAGTTCAAAAGACAAATCTGTTTCCGTCCTTTCTTTGTTATTCTGTTGAATGCGTACAGTTCCCAACTTGTGCTAACTGATCTCTGTTGTGTTTATATTCCCCCCTGTAGAATTGCCTTCTCAAGGTGAATATCCACTGCGATGGCTGTGAACAGAAAGTAAAGAAAATCCTCCAGAAAATTGATGGTACATCTCTAGCAACCACCCTTTTGCCTTTTCTTTTTTCAAATTTTCATGTCATGCTAATTCTCTTCATTACTCGACTTCACTGTGCCACCTAATTTATCCACTTGTTTTGATGTTTATTATTCTATAATATATTTCAAGCTTCCAACTTTACTCTTTTTTTCTTGGTACGCAGCTTCCCAGTTTGCATTTTTATTTTCTTGGTACATAGCTTGGAACTTTACTTTATTGGGTAGCATGGTTTCTGTATTTCCAAGCAAAGATAATTAGATTTGAGATTTGACAGTTTAGTTTTGTATAGTTTTGTCGTTAAGCATAGTGAGTTATTGTTGTGCAGGAGTGTATTCTGTGAACATAGATGCGGAGCGGGGGAAGGTAATGGTGTCAGGGCACATAGATCCAGCTAAGCTGATAAAAAAGCTGAAGAGGTCAGGGAAGCATGCCGAAGTTTGGGGCGGGCAGAGAGGCATGATGTACAACCAAAACTACCCCACCTACCCTCAGTTCAAGAACTTGCACATAGATAACACCAAAGGGGGCAAGGACAACAAGCCTCAGAATCACAAGGGTGGTGCTCCTCAGAAAGGTGGAGGTGGTGGTCAACTAGCACACTTCCAAAATACCAAAGAAGGGTCAAAAGTACCCCTTAAGAATCAGAAATCTGTCAACTTCAACTTATCAGAGGATGAACTTGATGAGAGTGATGAAGATTTTGATGAATTTGATGATGAGTATGATGAGTTTGAAGATGATTATGATGATTTTGATGAAGAGGATGAGGAGGAAGAGTATGGACATGGCCGGGGGCAGGGACAGGGGCAGGGGCATCCAATGCAACACAACAAGATGATGGGCCAGATGGGGAACGGGCGTGGGCCTCATGGGCCTGGCGGAATGATGAATGGGTCTGGCATGAACAGCCATAAAGGGAACGGGGGTGGGAATTACGGGAGTGTGAAGAAGGGTGAGGTCATTGATCTACCCATACAAATGAAGGGCAAAGGTGGAAACTTCAACGAGGGTAAAAATGGAAATGGAGGAAAAAAAGGCAATGGAGATGACGGTCAAAAGAACAAAGGTGGAAAGCAAAAGGGTGGTGGTAGTGGGGGAAATAACAATCATAACAACGACAACAAGAAAAAGAACACCAAAGCCAAAAATGGTGGTGGCTTCCTGGTTCGGTTTCTAGGCCTTGGGAAAAAGAACAAGAAGGGAGGAGGTTCAGCCGACACAACAACAAACAAGAATAAAGGCAACAGAGGTGGAAACAACAACAAAGGAAAGAAAAATGGAGGTAAAGTGGACAAACTTGAGTTTGACTTCCAGGATTTTGATATCTCTCCCAAAGGTAAAAATGGCAAGGGTAGCAATAATGGTAAAAACAATAATGGCAAGGGTCACGGTGGCAATAATAGTAACGTGGGCCCCATGGGTCCATTGAGTCATCAGGTGGGCCCCATGGGTCAGAGAGGCCCAATGAATCAGATGAGTCAAATGGAGCATATGAGGAACATGAACATGAATATCCCGGCGGTGCAAGGATTACCGGCGGCGGCAGCAGCTGCGGCGGCGATGGGTGCTGGCTACTATCAAGGGATGCAAGGGATGCAAATGCAACAACCAAACCTTTACAACATCCAACAACAGCAGCAACAACAGCAATTGATGGCCATGATGATGAACCAACAACACCAACAGCAGCAGCAGCAGCAAGCAAACATGAGCATGTACCCACCGCATATGATGTACGGAAGGCCAGCGTCCATGAACTACTTTCCACCGCCACCAATGCCGTCACACCCCATGGCGGATCCTATCACACATGTTTTCAGTGACGAGAACACTGAGAGCTGCAGCGTGATGTAAATTATTAGCATGGTGAGTAGTTTGTGTTTAATTAGGTTTGTTTGTATTTGTTTGTAGTATTTTGTTTTGGGGGGTTCATTAAATTTTGTCCTAGTGCAACATTTTAGGGGTACTAGAGATATGAATGTGATGTTGCTTAAAAACAGCCCCATGCTCTTTTAATTGCAAGGCCTTCACAGACTCTCACATGCTCTTTTAATTTCCTCAACTTAAATGGAGCCATATCATGAGTCTATCAAATTCTGTTGGCTAAATATCTTCTCACAGTATTCTACATATTTTTTGTTCATCATGCTATTTTCTTACCTAAATAATTAGTTCAACTATACACTTTATCTGCTGCATCTTCTTTTCTTTTCCTCTTTATCTGGGGCCTTCGCAAAACCACACACCAACAACACTTCTTCAACTTATATTCCTTCTTCTCAACCCTTACGTAGGACCCTATCCTTCTTTATATTCAAAACTCTCTTTTTTCTTACATGCATCTTTCAAATAATATTTTTAGCTGTAATCATCCACCAAATTTATAATCAATTTATTTGCATGATTGCAACCCTATCAAAAAGCTAAAAAAAATCAGCTTAATTCAGTCCGAAATTATAGTAGCAAGACTTATCATATGCCAAGGAATAAACAATTGTAATATATTATATTCTCTTTAAGTTCAAATCATAATTGTGTGGAATATGAATGATACATGGTACGTAAAGTATTCACTTTCTCGTGAATCCAAGAAACACAAAGCGAAAGAAAAAACAAAAGAGAATGAAAGAGATTCATGAAAGGGGATCAAAGAGAATGTATCATATCCTAATAATAACTTTGAGAATGATAAATATAAATAATTTTTTAAAACATTTGGCCATTGTCAAAAGGAGTAAGTGGGCTTTCTGATGTGTTATCTTTGAGTGGGCTCAAAATTCTATTGGCCTATATATTGATAGCGGTTAAAGATGTAAAGTGATAAATTTGGTTTTGGTCTTAGTCAAGTATTGGTTAGTTGGTTTGTGTGTTTAACTTGTAAGTTTCTCTTAACTCATTCCACCTAGGACAGGCTGAGCGATTTGCCAATATTTTAATTAAAATAAAAATACTTATAAAAATTACTTTTTTATTATATATAAATATGTAATAATATTATAACTTAAATCATTAATATTTATAAATTAAATTTCACTTATTATTTATAATAAAATAACTTAACATTAAAGATAATAATTATTTTAATTTTCTCAATTAAATACATTAATTATTCAATTACAAACTTAAAAAATATCATGATTAAATATGGTTTTAATTTTTAACCAATTTTTTTTTTAAAATATTAAATTTTTGTTAAGTAGATAAATGAGATGTGTTAATTAATTTGTTTAATTTTTATTTATTTTACGACATCTTTTTATAAGATATAATAAGAATATTCCTTCATTGATTTATTTACTTCGCTTAATATTATAAAAAAAAAATTATTTTTCAGGTTTGAAGAATAAGAAGAATAAGAGAAGACAGACTATGAAATTAAAGAAACCTGATTTGAAAAACAATAAAATAAACTCATTTTAGAAAATGTATGCTTCGATTAAGTTAATTCTTGTGATATAATTTCTCTCCTTCATATAAAACTTCACTCTCTTTGCTTTCTCTTTCTCTCTAACCTCTCATCAACACAATCCTTCAAACCATCTACAACACTTTCAACCTTAGATCTATCAATAAACCTGATTTCGTTTTTCATTTTTCAATTATTTTTTATGAATATATGCTTTTTTCTAAATTTAATAATATTTTATTTTAATTTTAATTTTATTAATATAACTTATTTTATTATTTTATCTTTGTCATGATTTTTTTAAAATTTATTCATAATAAAATTATAAAAATAATTTATTTTATAATTAGTTTTTAGAAAAAAAATTATAAACTTAATAAAAAAATATTTTAATAATTATGATAAGAACTATTTTTTATTTTCTATTATCATAAGAAATAAGTCTAACAACTTATGTTTTATTTTAATCATTATCTTTCACATGCTTATATTAAACAAAATGTTTAACATAATATTATAATACTTTCCGAGTAAATCTTTAATATTATTTTTGTATTTTTAACTTGTACTGGATTACCTCATTTGATTAATATATCTATTATTACATTTACAAAGTATACTACTTTTTAGAAAGAAATAAAGTTCAAGTTTGTTGTGATAGTTTAATAGTTTTAAAATGAAAATATATAATTAAAATGATACTTAAAAAATTTATATAAATAAAAAATTAGTTATTCGGATTTTATTTTAAAATGATAATTATTTTTGAAAAAATACTTTTTTTTCTTTTGTTTTCTACATTTTTTACTTCAACTTGATGAAATAATGTTTGAACTCGTGATAGTGAACAAAATAAAATTGTTCGATCAATTTTTTTATTAGAGTAAGTTTAATTCTACTTTTTTTTCTTTTTAGTCGATTTTGAGTTTTTATGTTTATCTAGCTAGGTAAATGTGTTATACGTGGTGTTTGTGGCTTCATGAATAGTATATATGAGTTTAGGGTCTTAAAGATGTATTCAAATTTTTTATTATAACTCTATAATACATGTTAGGTTATCTCTAAGTTTTTGGGGGGTTAGAATTCCTTTTTTGTACTTATTCGTCTAGTTAGGTAAGGGAAGTTATTGTGATTTTGTTACTAGATTAAGGTAGAAGATTTAAACTGTCTCGACGTAACATGGTCACAATATTATAGATTTTATGCAAGGATGTTAACTGATAATAATTGTTAGAAGTTTAAATAATTGGAAAGTAGTTGATTGTTTGAGTTTGAATGTGAGAGAATTTTGAAGTTTGGAAGTCTTGGAATTATTTGTTGAATTGTGAGTCCAAGCCTAGTCTTAGTGTTATTTTCGCGCAAGAGAAGGAATTTTCGCTAAAGTAAAAATAATACTACAATTGAGTCTAGTATCGACCCTATTTTCACTTAAGAGAATAAATTTTCATTCAAGAGAAAATAGTACTGCAAGTGAACCTTATCTTTGTCCTATGTTTTCTCAGACGATGTTTTGTTTGCTCAAGCAAGACAATCTTTTCTAAAACAAAATTATTTTCACTCAAGCTAAAAAAAATTAAGAAAAGTTGTGTGTTGCTTTAATTGATTTATATGTAAATTTGAATTGTACATGTTCATGAAATATTAATTTTATGTGTTATATGATTTTTTATATTTTTTATTTTTAAAAGTCTAAATTTTTGTGTGATTAGATGACATATTGATGTGTGATATGAAGTATGAGCCATATGGAAATGTGATTCAAAAATGAAATATCGTATTGAGACGGTTTAGAATATATGCATTGAATTATATATTTGTCTAGAAGGAGATATCCTAATTTTATTGACATATTAAACTTATATAAATGAAAATTATCACATGGTGAGAGTTGAAGAATGTTCATATAATGAGTTTGTTGTTTGAAAGATAATTGGTCTGACAAGTTGTATGGATTTATCCTCTCATATGTCTCATATGAGAAGACTTAGTTTATATGTTCATGTAATTGATGGAGAGATAACGCAGTGAAAATAGTATAACATATAAATATCTCTGAATCTAATTCAATACATGTGTATTTAGAAAGTAGAGTAATATATATATTTTTTTAACATGAAATATGAGTTATTTGTAAATAAATTGACCATTTAGTATGTTGCAATAGTTGAAGTGTGATAATTTAGATGTTTATGATTTTATTAATTGAATCTAAAGTTATAATAAAACTTTTAAATATCTCTATAGCTTACCTTATTTCTTGTGTATTATTTTGATGATTGAATGTTATCTAGAAAAAAAATATTATTTGTGCATAACTTCCCAATAAGCCTATAGAAGTTTCTTTAATGTTTTATTTAGCATATATGTATATTTAAAGATACCTATGAAATGAAATATCTTCTTCATAATAACATCTAAAATATATATATATATATATATATATATATATATATATATATATATATATATATATATATATATATATATATATTATACCTGCATAATATAACTTTTAAATATGTACATTTGGGATGTTACGCATATTAAGGCCAAATATATTTTGTTAAATATCATCAATGAATTGAAAAGTAGGCATTAAATATTTGTTAATTTTTATAACACAATTTTTTAACAAGTATGTGCTTGTTAGTATTTTGTTAGTATTTGTCCATAAATTAATATTAATTAGTATGAGGAACAATGAATAACCTAACGTCTATGCAGTGGGGTTAACATAAAAAAAGTTTATCCTTTAGACCTTTAAAACAAAACTACAACTACAAATGTGTTATATGACAGAATTAGTATTAGATGATTCTCTCTATGTTTAAATTAGAATAACTATATTGAAGATAAAAATAAAAAAAAACTTTTAAACTCTAACATTCCAGATATTTTTTAATTTTTTTCTTAACTTCTATTTTTAATATGTTATTTTTGCCTTTGCTTTCAAATTAAATTATCATAATGATACATGATACTATCATGCAGATTTTGATATAATATGATAAAAAAATATAGAAAAATAATGTAGATGAAATATTTGAATGTCACATACATATATAATTAGCACAAAATTATAACTTCTGTCAATAAACTCAATATCACAAAAATTTCATACAACACAAAGATATATTGATTTCATCTAGTACAGTAATTAACCAAATTGATATTATTTATTTTATGTGAAAAATAGTTATATTATAAAGAGGAATAATAGTAATAGTTATAGGAATAAAATATATATCAAAACAATGCATCCTTTATATATAAACAACTTAAAACCCTTCTCTTTTATAAATATATAGCTATTATATATAAACAACAAAATAACTTTGTTGGTTTCACTAAAGAAAGAAAACAGAGTTAGCTATTACTATTAAAATGAAAATCAGAATAGATCACACTCTCTTTTTTGGTTCTTGCCCTCCTAGTTTCGTTTGAAGAAAACATTATTAATAGTTATAAAGTTCTGTCTTTTCATATGAATCCCTGAAAAAGGATTTGGATCTTTGGGCCTGCGGGAAAACATTCCACAATGTGTTTTTGGTGCACTAAAACTCGGGGGTAACAGATCTGTGAAATGATAGAGAATTTCTGATGATTTTGCCTTTCTCCTCTCCTTTTTATTTTCATTTGCAATCCCTTACAGATTCTTAATATTTGCAGAACAAAGCGTCACCTGTCATAGAGAAGGTAGCAACACTAGCCATAGGAATACACATATCTACGATAAATTTTGTTCATGCATTTAGGTGAAGTGAAACCCATTATCTATCTTGTTGTCAATCCAAAACCCGGAAATTTGGATGAGTACTTGTAACATGTATAGCCTTATCTATCTACCAAAACCATGAAACATGTGTATATATATAGCATTCTTCTTATGATGGATACTATCGTATGCGGCTGGTGAACTCGTGAACAGATTTGCTTCTGAATTTGTAATTGAGTGAAGATCAAGATCTAAGAATGAATTTATATAGTTTTTTACTTGTTTTGCTTAATGCATACAGAGAGAAGGGTGTGCCTTGTTTTCTCCCTCCAACTCTAGTATCCCCTGTATAAAGAATCTGGTTCTGTATGTTTTACGATTCCACCTTTTGTAGCATGTACAACATAGTGCTTATTTGAATGTACTTCTAGAGAATGATATTTTTGTAGTTTTTATTCTGGATGTACATTTAGAAGGGATACAATGGTAATCCAAAGATGCAATTGTTTGCATTTGCATACCATTGTTTTGGTAGCATGTAAAGTGTAGGTATTGATTTGTTTGATTTGACCTGAAGCAGGATGGATCATCAAGGGCATGGTCAGAACCCATCCCTGGGAGTTGTTGGAAGTGGACCTCAACTCACCTATGGTTCTAATCCATACCAGGCCAGCCACATAACAGCCTCACCTGGGATGGTTGTTGCATCACCTGGGACCATTCAATCCACTGGTCAACCAGCTGCAACTCAACTAGGACAGCATCAACTTGCTTATCAGCACATGCATCAGCAACAGCAGCAGCAGCTGCAGCAAAGACTTCAAGCCTTTTGGACAAATCAATATCAAGAAATTGAGAAGGTGACTGATTTCAAGAACCACAGTCTTCCCTTGGCAAGGATAAAAAAGATTATGAAGGCCGATGAGGATGTCAGAATGATATCAGCTGAGGCACCTGTCATATTTGCAAGGGCATGTGAAATGTTCATATTGGAGCTAACCTTGCGTTCTTGGAATCATACAGAAGAGAACAAAAGGAAAACACTTCAAAAGAATGATATTGCAGCAGCCATCACAAGAACTGATATCTTTGATTTCTTGGTTGACATTGTGCCTAGGGAGGACTATAAAGATGAAGTGCTTGCATCAATGCCAAGAGGAACTATACCTGTTACAGGGGCCCCTGAAGCACTTCCTTACTGCTATATGCCACCTCAACATGCACAAGTTGGAGCTGCGGGTGTCATGATGGGTAATAACCCTGTGATGGATCCTTATGCTCAACAGTCTCATCAATACAGCATGGCACCACAAATGTGGCCACAACCATCAGAGCAACAACAATCATCTCCAGACCATCCAGACCAGTAGCTACTTATATGAAAGGATCTTCCTCGCTATTTCTCTCTTGTTAAATTTTAACTTTTTTGTTGGACTGTTCATTTCAGTACATTAGACTAAAAAAAATATGCAGTTTGTTGAGTTTTGCTTTCCATTTTTTTCTTTAATGAATACCTATTCCCTGTCATAGAGATTCTTAATGTATGACAAATATACAAAATTAATTAATGGCCGCCAATGTCTATGATATCAGTTATAGTTGCAGTTGATGTTAGTCTCAAAACTGCATTATGGTTTGGCTAGTTATTTCAACCTGATTTTGCATTGGTTAAAGCATCTGGCTTTTTAATGTTATTAATAATAATAACTGTCCTGTCTTATGTTGAACATGAAGTGGATGTTGTGATTGAACATTTGAATGTTCTTTTACTCCCGCCCAAGTTGGTTTAAATATGGTTTAAATAGTCTTTCACTATTGCCTTCCCAATCTTTTACATATTAAAGTAGTGAGTGTTTCAATACTCAAATCTATAAATAAAATATTACTTTAATAAAATATATAAAACAACTTAATAATACATTCTAAATTTCAAAAAATTTAACACTGATTATTTATTTTCCCGCTAAATACACATTGCAAGTTACTGTTATTTTCTTCCGAGAATAGACATATTCTTTGTTGAAGTTCTACATAGGATAATCCATTGTGAATGTTGTTAATGATACATATTAAGTATGTAAATAATTTTTTTTTTCATTTCATTTTTCATCTGTTTTTTTTTTTGTTGTTTAACAGTAAAAAAATTATTATAAAATAAAGCAATTGTTTAATTTTTATTTGAAAATGTACGGATACAATTAATAAAAGAATAATCAATGTGATATTGATTTTTTTTCAGAATGACAATAAACACAAATAATTTATTTTTATTTGAAAAAAGAGGAAAACAAACAGAAAGAAGTACATGCTAAGGCTTTGTGCATGAACAAGAATTATCTTTAAATAATTTTAATCCAGTTATCATGGATTTTTTTTTCAGGTATAAATATTTGAAATGAAATTATTTTAAAAATAATAATCTTATTTGCTGAATTATACAAGTACACCATATATAAACACATCAATTGTGATTGGATAAGACACGTTAAATCAGTTATTTGGTTATTTCATTCTCCTTTCCAATGTGAATACTGTCAGAGACATAAACTATATTTATGATATATGCATCCTAAAAAAACAAAAACATAACATGACACAACCCTAGATGTTACAAATTTTAAAAGTTGTGATGTAATACAATTATAATACCAAGTGTAAGACTCGAAAATATATATATATATATATATATATATATATATATATATATATATATATTTATTAGATTAGATAGACACAAATTGTATTTTTTACATTGAAAAAAAATGACTGATTTACAGTTACCACAGGAGTGGAAACTGAAACGGGACATGAAAACCGAAACGCAAATATCAAATGAATTTTTATCTTAACTATTAAAACCATTACTTAAGAAAATTTCAACTTAACTTATCTAATTATGATTATATTGGTATATAGAGTTTAAAAAAACATATTTATAAAATGTGGTTGAAGTATTATACAGGAATACTGCTATCTTTAGTCTTTTTTACCAAAAAAAATAAATTATAATATTTTTATAATATATTTTTTCTTATAAAAAAGGACCAAAGACAATATTTTAAGATGTCCATGGAAAACATTAGGGTATTAAATATGAAGAACAACTTGCATATTCAACCACAAACAAATGTATGCTCACAGATTTAAATAGTTCATACAGTACCGTGTACAAAAATATGTATAGGAATCAAGTAGTAAAATGAATGTAAGACTGAAACTTCTAATCACTCAAATCATTGACATTTCAGTTTCTACATGTTTTTGCAACCACATTAAGAACTTGTGATTTAGGGATCAGAATGAAATTGTGTCAGCTATAAAGAATGGAGTTAAATAATACTAACATGGAACCATACAAATTTTGCAAATATCAAGAATCCAGACCCTTAAGAACAACACAAAGCTAATCATTCACGCAGTAATAATGGCTTGCTATCCTTCAGTATGAAAAAGAAGGAAAATGCCAGAAATCAATTCTGGAACCATCTAATAAGGAAGAACTCAACTTTTAATATGATCAAATCACCTGAGGAATCATAATTATTACCATGTGCAGTGGCTGATGGCCAAGTTCAAGTTAGATAGAACATTATAGTTACATAGAGTTACCAAATGGAGAGAGGTTGTGTTTAAGTTGCAGGGTATCAGCACAAAATTAAATCACTCTTTCATATGTGGATAAAATGGATTAATTAATTCAACATGAAGATATTGTCTCTACCGTACTGGATATTGTCACTCATTCCCACAGCTATTTGACATATTGTATCAATTCATAGTAACTTTTGTTGGTGCCAAGTGAAATAAAAAAACATGATTCTAACCAAACAACTTTTTCATCCTCATTTCGCTTTCATGACAATTCCTTCAAGAACTCCATCAGTGCCAAAATTACCTGAAAATTGATGGGGATCAACAGGACCAGGCAGCCGGAAGGACATGCCGAATTTACCTGGTGGACAAAGGTTGTGAGTTTGCATTTCAAACGCCTTAGAGTACCTGTATACTACTTTCTCTCCTGTTATAGTTACTCCAGATATCAATATCTTCCCATCAAGCTCAACATCACAAAAGAATTCCTCTGCAGTTATAAATTCCATCTATGTTAGTTATCAGTACTTAGATCTGAGACACAACTGTAAAAACAACTATCACACAGATTACTATTTAGCAACAAAATATAAATTTTTTATGGGCAATTTAGAAAATTGGCATACATAAGCACATTCAAAAGCACCATTGACCATATCCAAGAAAACAAATAACAAAAGATTAAATATAATAAGCTTCCAAAAGTATAGATTCCTCAAACAAGTAAAAAAGATTAAATATGATAAGCTTCCAAAAGTGTAGATTCCTTCTAGAATAACGAGTGGATCCCTTTATATATTAAGATCCATTTCAGCTAGTAAGGAGTTTAAAACAACTACATTTCATCAATCAAAATCTTTTGGCAATAAAGTTTATAACATGACACAAAAGAGGCATTCCCACAACTCAGGTACATACAGCATAAAAGCTCAGAATTAAAAGAATAACACAATATTTCAAGGCGATGGCTAAACAGTTCCTAAATCTGGTCAAAGAATTAAAATATGTTGAGATGTGTTCTCTTGAATTTTATATGCAGTCTCATATAATTTGTATGAAAAAAAATTGGGTTAACAAAACCATTATACAAATATATTTAACAAGATACTTACTTTCATCCCTCTTGACTCCTGGAAGAGACACACGAAACAGATAGGAGTCTTCACACTCTCCAATGTCCACCAGTCCTATGCTAGGACCAAATTGAGCATTGGCCACAGTACCAGTTAAAGCAAATCCATTCTTTGTAGCAGCCACAATGTCATACAATTCCTCCCTAGAAGGACGCGAAGGAAAAACCAACATAGCTGCCCCAACATTTTCAGGTTCATCACTCTCCTCGTCTTCAATACCACCAACATGATGACGATGACTTGTAGCATCACTCACACGTCCAACACCATGAACATTGTCCCTAAACCTATAAAAACCACCATAGGACTCATTCTCAACATTCCTCATGGGTATGTTAGATTTGTTGAGAACACAATTGGCGTAAGAAGAAGCACCCAGTTGCAATCTGGCAGCCTCTATGTCCACATGCAACTCTTCCACCCCACTCAGTCTCTTGAACCTCTCAACATCCTCTGGCTTTATATAACTGCTATCAGGGTTGTGAATAAACACAATGTTGTGAACGATTTTACAGCGGTTTTTGAAGCGGGATTGAGGGTGCAAGTGGGGAGGGAACAAATCGAGAAAATGGGGGTAATTGCTGTTTCCACCCTGGCCTTGAAAGAACCGACGCAGGAAGGTCAATTTAAGGATCATTGATTTATCACTTTTCCTGAGGATATAGTAATAGACACGCTCCAATTCAACAACTTTGATAAAGGAATTGGTCAATTGGTTCAATGTGTATGGAGGAAACCCTTCTGCTACTCTCTGCAAAATTGATTTTTTGGTGGCTGTTTCTGTTTTGATGTCAGGACCAAAGTAGGTTCCCACGATGAAATACATTAAAAAGCACTGATCATCATTGGGGGTCACATTTTTTAGATCAGCCTCGGAAACCATCACGCACCGCCCCTGTTGGTTTGTCACAGTGAGAAACAGAGCAGCAGACACAATGCATAGCACGCATAGAGTGGAGAGAAGGAGAAGAGTCAATGTAATTGGAACTTAATGTTATGGTTCATCCTAATTATTTTTGCTTTGGGATTTCGATGTGGGCCTGGGTTACTGCAAAACCGATTATCCAACCAATAATCAAACTTGCGCCGCAAGCTTACCCACTATCTAAGCTTTCACGTGATTTTTATTTTATTTTATTTTTTCTTTATAAAATCAAAAAATTGTAACAGCCTTTTTTATTAAAATTTGTACATGCACAATTTATGTTATTTTAAAACCATAAGTTAATAAATTGGTTTGTATGACCAGATAAAAATAAAAATAAATAAATAATTAAATCGATGGATGACTAATTAGAAAAATAAATTTTAAAAATTAATAAGATGTGTAATTTTTATGTTCTTTTATTTTTTTTCTTATTTTCTTTTAATTCTCTTCAACTAAGTAACTTCCTCTTCAATTTTGTATTTATGAAATGTTTACTCTGTTTACATTTAGTAAGAACATATTTGGTTACAAGTCCTGTTTCACTTAAAAGTGATATTTAGTTATACCAAAATTTAAGATTATAAAATCATATTTTCTATATTTAATTTACATTTCAAAATATAATATTTGTAAAGATTTTTGGTTAAATTTGTTGGGAATTATATGAAATGAATTGTAAAATGTATTATTCATGCAACTATTTATACTATTAGACTATAATGAAAAGAGAAACATTCTAATAATAGAAAATAACTAGTTTAGGATTTTAATTGTTTTAAGAGTTAAAAAAACTAACTCTAAATTTACCTTATTCCAATATTCTTCCTTAAGCTAAATTCTGCAATACATCTAACTTCTAATCACTCTCTTAGTTCTTCAAATTTGTCTAGTATAAGTGGTTTGGTGAAAATATTAATCACTTGTTCCTTGGTGTTGTAATGCTTCACTTCTAGCTTTCCTTTTTCAACTTGTTCCCTTAAGAAATGAAACTTGATCTCTATGTGTTTACTCTTCCTATGTGAGATTAGATTCTTTGCAAGGTTGATGGCTGATTGGTTGTCCACACAAAATTGCACAGGCTTCACATGATCTAGCTTCAAATCAGATTCAAGCCAAACACATTGACAAGCTGCCTCTACTGCAGCTATATACTCTGCCTCACAAGATGAGATAGCAACTACAATTTGCTTCTTAGAACACCAAGAAATTGGTGCTTTTAAATATTTGAAAAAATACCCATAAGTGCTCTTCCTTCCCACTTTATCAACACATCAATATAAATCACTCCAAGCCATACCCTGTTGTCTCCTAAGATACCTCAAGATGTGCTTTGCTGCTGCCATATGAGAGGCTCTTGGATTACACATGAATCTTAAAACACCAAAAGACTCCCTAGAACCACACCGAATGCAACCATGACAGCTATCACCTACAGTAGTCAACCTCCAATTCTTGGCTTGCAAAATAGCAGATCCTCTTCTGTTTAATGTTCCAGCAGCAGTCTTACCCTCACTACCAGGAAACTACACAAGTCCCCTCCCTATGCTATTGATACCAATCTATTGGGAATTGATATGCAATGAATTGTAAAATGTATTATTCATTTACAATATTGAACAAAAATGTACAGTTATTTATATTGTCAAATTAGAATGAAAAAAGAAACATTCTAATAATAAAAAATAACTAACTTAAAATTTTAATTATTTTAATAGTTAACCAACTCACTCTAAATTTAGCTTATTCTAACAAAATTTTTCAAGAAAAAATTGTTAGACAAGAAACAAAAATTCTTTAAAACAGTCTGTAAAATCATTTTTATAGTATTAGCATTATATCTGATATTATATCTGATGATAGTTCCTATCAGCCGAGAATGTTTCTAGCATATATATAGTTTTTTTTTAATAGAAAAGAATTTCAAAACATTTTAAGAAATTCACATTTTTTATTTTTATTTTAAAGGTTTCAAATAGATTTTAGTTACATAATTTTTAACAAACATTACTTCAACAGTAAAAAGTATTAGAAACTCATATTTTTATTTTTTTAATTTAATTATGTTTTAAATAATCTTTACTTTATTATCAGTTTAGTTTTGTTTAAAAGTTCATATTTCCAAGATAATTTTTTTTTTAATTTGAGGAAAGTATACCAAGTGAGATTTATCTAATAATTTATTTTTTTAAGATTTGGTTGATTTAAGTGAAGGAATTCATAAAAATCTATCATTGTGTTACTCTTAACAAAGAATTAACACATTATTAGTTTTTATTTTGCATGTTTATTTTGAATATGGATTTTTACTATATTTGGTTTTTTTAACTTAAGGAAACCATTAAAAAACCAAAAATTTGTTATATTGTTTTTATTGATGCATCTATGTTTATAATTTCTATAATTTTTGTTATATTATAATTTATATTTATATTATTTATTATAATTTCTATACTTTGCATCTTCTATTATAAAAATTTTAAGTTGTTGATTATTAGTTCAAGAATTCCTCAGTTTTAAACAATTTGATGATGGTTATTTGCTCAGTTAAATCTTTATGAACATGTTAAGATTTTTACATATTCAAATTTCATTTAGGGTAAGATTTGGATTTGTACTACGTTGATAAGACAAATAATCAAACTTGCACTCCAAGCTTAATATTTATGTGATTTTCATTAAGTTTTTGGATTTAAAATAAATGAAAAATTGTTTTTACAATTTATGAGATTGAATATCTCCTATCAAGTCTGCTTCCTTTTCTCTTCAATTTCTGTTGTCTTCCTTATAGGTCTGAGAGAGTAGAGTACTTGCAAAAGTATTTCAACACTTAAGTCAAATGAGATATTTTTATTTGTCCAGTTCAGAGCTTAACCAACATTACCTTATACCATGAGGGTCCGCTTAACCAACATTACCTTATATGATGAGGGTCCTCCTTTATTTATAGTTTTCTATTGGACCTTTTCTCTTAATGACATTGACCCTAGCTCAATAGATCCTTAATGATGTTTTACAACTCTTGATTAAGATTAGCCTACTTAATCAAGGCAATTGCTTCCTACACCCGATCAATTTTGATTGGCACCCGACAACATTTTTAAAATTCCATTATGCCCTTCTCTTCTTCACTTTGAAAAATAATGTATGGTGAGGTGTAGAGGAACTTGATTTTCTTTTGGTGATGGTTTGAGGTGCAGAAGAGGTGCTTTTAGTGTGGTTATGGACTGACGTTTTCACTCTAAGGTGCGGTTGCGAAGGTAATGAGGTAAGAACACATTTGAAGTCAATTTTCGCGTTTTGTTCTCACTGAGGTTGTCTCGGATATCGTAATTCAGAAGCCTGATTTTTGCATTATGAATGCACACGTCCGGAAGTAGGTATTTCACTCCGGATATCGAAATCCATAAGCAATCAACATTTGTTTTTGTAGTTTCCGGACTCCCAGGTCCGCAAGTGAAAAGTGCCTTACGGATACGATTAGCCGAAATTGTGTTATGCATTCCGAATATACATATCTGAAATGGTAAAGTGTTTTCCAAATTTGTGGATGCGGAATGAATTTTTATTGCCTTATGGATTTATTTATCCAGAAGCTAAGTGTTATTTTTTTTTTTTAACAACAACAGACTCATACATGGGAATTTTAGGGGAGATTGATGTGTGGGATGGATTAGATGATGTTGATCTAAAGCAGTCAATAAGTTATAACGCGTTAGATAATGAACATAGGGCACATGAATGTAGTGAGGCATTTACTACAAATGAGGTATGGTCAATGTTAGGGTTGTGAATGTTTTTTTAATGAATGATTTTAAAATTTGGCTTATGTTATTGTAGGTATTTCGTGATCGAGATGAGCTGTTAGAGTGGGTGATAAATGTTGGCTATAGTTATGGGTTTGTTATTGTTATATTAAGGTCAGATACATGGACGGGGCAACGAGGAAGGATGACCTACGTATTGTTAGGTTGTGAGAGAGGAGGTAAATATAGACGGTATAAAAAAGACGTAGATATCAGTCGAACGGGAAGTAGGAAGTGTGAGTGTCCTTTCAAATTGTGAGGCAAACCAGTCAAAGGTGGCCAAGGGTGGATGGTTGAATTAATTTGTGGTTCTCACAATCATGATTTGACAGAGACAATGGTGGGTCATTTGTATGCTGGAAGGTTAAGTGTAGAGGAAAAGGTTATGGTTGAGGATATGACTAAAAATTCAATGAAGCCAAGAAATATTTTACTAACCATGAAAGAGAGAAATGAGAAGAATGTGACGACAATAAAGCAAGTTTATAATGCAATGACTATTCATCGAAGATTATAACGAGGCCACAGAACAAAAATGCAACAGTTCATGTTGTTACTGGAGTGAGACAAGTACGTGCATTGGTGTAGGTGTGATGAGGTGTCGAATGTTGTGTAACATATATTTTGGACACACCTTGATTCAATAAAGCTAGTGAACTCGTTTAATATTGTCATATTAATGGATACTACGTACAAGACGAACAAACATAGGATGTCGTTACTTGAGGTTGTTGGGATTACGTCAACTGGTTTGACTTTTTCTGTTGCATTTTGTTTACTAGCAGCAGAAAAGGAAAATATTTTTTTGTGGGCCCTTAACAGACTTAAAGGGTTGTTTTTTAAAGTTGATTCATACCCTAGGGTGGTGGTATGTGATAGAGATGTTGCCTTAATGAATGCAATTAGAATGATGTTTCCTGAAGCTTATAATTTGCTCTGTCAATTTTACATTGATAAAAATGTAAAAGCAAAATGTAAAATGTTGGTGCATCCAAGAGAGGCATGGGATCAAGTAATGGAAGTGTGGGAATCTGTTGTGGATTGTGATATTGTTGAGGCCTTTGAAAATTGTGTCAATGCTCTTCAAGTTGTCTATTCTCCATGACCTATATTTGTTGATTATGTGATGGTTACATGGTTACGTCCACATAAAGAAAAATTTGTGAAGGCATCGACAGATAAGGTCATGCACTTAGGAAACACAACAAGTAATAGAGTTGAGGCGGCACACTGGAGCCTAAAGAGAGTTCTTTAGAATTCGATGGGGGATTTATGTTTCTACTGGGATTCGATCAATAAGATGATTATTTTGCAACATAATGCAATCAAAGCTTCATTCCAAAAGAGTCTACATGTGGTTGGACATCAGTTTAAGGTTACAGCTTACAAAAAATTGTTAGATTTTGTGTCAAAATATGCTTTGAACCTTATTTTGGAAGACCTTGATAGGGTTAAATCAGTGGGGTTTGATAAAAAAAAAAAAAAGGTGTGGATGTAGTCTTACATGTACTCATGGTCTTCCTTATGCGTGTCAATTGGCTTCGTTTGGTGTGGGTAGCATACCACTTAAATCAGTACATGTGACGTGGACTCGATTAAGCTTTGAAGATATTGCAACGGAACAATCTTCATCTGAGTTGTCTATTGAGAAAGAGTTTGAGGTGATCGCGAAGCGGTTTAAAGACTTGGACGTTGAAGGTAAGGTTAACATCAAAAGTAAATTGCAGGAGATTGCCTTTCCAGAGAAGACATCTATTTACGCACCAAATGATAAGGTCAAAACAAAAGGTGCTGTAAAGATGGCTCATCCTACCAAATTCATGAGATCAACTAAGCGAATCCCTTCTTATTTTGAACATGTGGATTTCTTACACTCAGAACATGATAGTTGTGCAAGTCAAAAATCCAATGAAGGAAGCTTACTACAAATTGTACCACCAAAATCTATTCCTTTCCTTGATTAGTTCCCTGTAGGGTATCATCCATACATTCTTGATGTTGTCGACGTTAAGGTTGATGACTATTGTGGGTGCCGTGCTGTTGCTGCCAAATTGGGCATGGGAAAGGAGTCATGGGTTGTTGTTCGAATGAATTTGTTAATAGAACTAAGTGAATGGAGACAAGAATATGTTGAACTGTTTGGAGGTGATGAAAGATATGAATACTTGAAGAAGTCACTTCTAGTTGACCACATGTCTATGGTACCAACCACTAACACCCTTTCATTTGTACTTTGCATTTCTTCATTTAACTTTGTTCGTCAATTGTACTTGCAGGCAGGAACAGATAAGTGGATGAGAATTCCAGACATGGGATACGTTATTGCAAATCGGTATAATGTCATTCTTCTTTCTTTGTCCATGATACAATCATTAAGTATTTATCCTTTAAGAACCCAAGCACTAAGTAACTTCTGTCATCACCAAATCATTGCAATTGGGCATGTCCATGGAAATCATTTTGTGCAGGTATAATCTAAACAAATAAAAAAGTTACTCATTGATGACTTTTTACAGCAAGTGCACATCGTTGTCAGAAGTAATAATTGTTCCTAAGGACGGATATCGATCTCACAAGGAACAGTGAATTATCAAGTATAATAATCGCTAAATATAAAACAAAATAATTAAAAGTGTGTTGAAAGTGGTTGTGTTGGCGATGATCAATAAGAAAACAGACAAAGAATTGGTTGCTTCAAGTTGGAAAAATAGGGATTAGGTTTCATCTCTCTCACTCTCATGTATTTTGATTAGCATGTCAATATTAAGTTCTTTGATTGAAATTGATGCCCGAATAAAAATCATTTATATCGATTCCTCGCATATAAAATCCTTAAGAATGTCCCCTAACTATCGATCCCTCGCATAATTATAAGAACAACTTAGAAAGAAGCTCAGACGTTAATAGCAATTAACATTTCAAGTCTATTCCTAGCACTCAAATATGTTAAGTATTGTTATTTAGGTCAGAATCCTAAAAATACTTTCCAGTCAGATTTAAGATTCTCAATTTGTCACGAAAAATTAAAAGTAAAACAATAATACCAATAATCAATCAAGAATTAAATATTTTAATATAAGATATCACCTCAATACATAAGAGTTCGAGCAAATTACTTCCAATCCCAAAGGGTAGAATTAGCCACGCATACTTCTAGCACCTTCCATTCTCCCAATTTGGTTACAATTCATTCTATGGTGTTTTCCTCTCAATCTGGCACATTAGGGTTGTGCCTCTAGTCCCCTATTTAACCTAATTTGCTAGGATTGAGTGACTTCCTGGGTCACACTTATGGGCTTAATAATAAAAACATAAAAATAGCCCAATTAATCTGACACATTCTTGTTGTTGAGTTGGACTTTTCTCTCTCTCTCTCTCTCTTTTGCATGTTTTGGGCCTTTCAGCTTTCTCCTTTTAACATATATCATTCTTCTTTAGTCCAAATCTCCATTCTTCTATAAAAACCTGCAATTAACACCAAATTTAGGAATAAAATGCTCTTATTCAATTAAAGATCATAAAAAATGTAAAAAGGTATGAATTCATAAATTAGGGATTATTTTATATGTAAATTAGCAATTAATACTCATAAGTGCCTATATTTTAATATGAAATATTACGGAAATTAGATGCTTATCACTCTCCCCAACTTAGAATCTTGCTTGTCCTCAAGCAAAGTAAATGAATATATTTGAATTTAAATATCAAAACAGCTTAATTCACTAAACAACAGATTAAATTAAAAACTTATGATGCTTCCAAATTCAAATATAGAAAAATATAGACACAATCAACTTCCAGGATGAAATCAAAACAAATAAATGACAATTCATCAAGGAATATCTTCTCATATGCTCATAGGTAAGTGTTTTTCTCTATTTTCACTGAATCATAACAAATCACAGTTGCTTTTCATTTCATCTTCAAATCACAAACATATTAGAAACATGAATCTTGAGGTCTTTTCCAGGGTTGTAATGAGGCTGGGCTTCCAAAAAGTATTGGTTTTTCAGATAATAAAATGCACATCTTAAAGAAGAAGAACATACCTACAATTTAAATATAGCATATATGTGTTATCTAATCACCATTTTCTTTTGAGTTCACACTTTTTCTCATTTTTTTTTTCTTATTCTTGATTTTCAACATGAATTTTTTTTTTTCTCTTTGAGATTTTTTTTTCTCTTTCATCAATAGGAATAGATTCTTCCTATTTTCAAATTTTTGAACTTTCACAATTAGAACCAACCATTCCCTTTTCTATATTTATTGTATCTATGTTCTCCTTCCTTAAACATGCCAAAGGTTAGGAATATATATCATCAAAGGTTAAGGTGCAATAATAACAAAAATTCTTGGCTCAAAGGGGATATATAAAAAATTTGAATTCTAATAAGATCAAGGTTGGCTATTTGGCCCTGGGTTCCTAATTAACACAAATGCCTCAATCATCTTCATGCTCTTTTATGATGTAACAAAAAATAAAAATTAAGCAACCACAACTGACAATTCATCAGTAAAACTCTCAAAACTGTTTAAGGTTCACACACTCACTTGGTTTAATCGGTCTCATTCCTTTTTGTTTTGTCATTCTTTGTTCTAATCAATCATCCTGTTAAATTTTCATGTATCACAATTTCAACTACATTTGAATAGAGATTCAATCCTATTTTCTTTTCTAACCTGTGTCTAATTCATCTCACTATTTAATATTTAAACACAAATTCTTTTTTTCCACAATTCAAAATTAATATTCTAGTTCTTTTTTATTTGAAAAAAATAAACTAGAAAACAAACAAATTAAAACTGAAATTTATTCAAGAAAGATAATTCAAGACCTAAAACTAAGAAAAACAGCAAATTTATTCAAAATACAAAATAAACAATTAAAACAAACTAAGCAAGTAAACAGAAAACAAAATAACCGAAAAATAAAATAAAAACTAACAAAAAATAAAATTCAAATAACTGATAAAAAGAAAAGAGAATTAGAAAGATAAAACCATATTTTTGCTCAATCCTCTCTTCTTAAGAAGTCATCCAGCTTTTTGTTAAAATATTTATCTATAGTCTTGCTTCATTTGCTGGATCTGTCCCCCTGAATAATAGAACCTGTCCCCAGGTCAAAATACATAACCTGCAAAATGTTTAGGAGGCATATAGGATTTTTATTTTTTATTTTTTATTTTCTATTTTTATATTTTTTTATTATTTTAAATAAAATCAACAGAGGTAATAAAACAACATAAAACTAAAATGTGGATTGGGTTGCCTCCCAGTAAGCGCTCTTTTAACGTCATATAACTTGACGAAAGTTTTTATCTAGGGGGATAATTATTCCGTTTGACTAGAGCTCTTGTTATCACTTTCGTTTTTCTTGTATATGGTTCTTCCACTTCAATTTTTCCATCCAGCTTTAATTCCTTAATGACCCACAATTTCTTTGTCTTCTTTGTCTTCTTCATTCCTTTCCCCCTACCTGCAGTGAGCATGATAGGTTGTCCTGGCCGATATTCATCTTCTTCTACTAGCTTCCCTTGATAGTTTCGGTCTCCTTTTGCCTCTAACTTTTGATGACGAGTAACTTTCTCCTTTGGCTTTAAGCCCTCCAACTACTCACCAACTTTTGATATTTCCTCTTGTCTCCCATTCTTATCTGTAATATAGTTAGTTACATCATCAAAAAGATTAAATCTTACCTCTTCATCATGAGACCTTACTCTAAGTTCTCCTTTATCAACATCCACTACGATTTTAGCAGTCTTCATAAAAGGTCTACCGAGAATCAAAGGGACCTCCTCATCTTCTTTCATGTCTAAGATAACAAAATCTACTGAGAACATGAATTTGTCTACTTTCATGATGACATCTTCCACAACACCATAAGGATGTTTTACAGTTCTGTCCGCCAATTGTAACTGTATTTTGGTGGGTTTAACCTCCAAGTCACCTATCTGTCTTAATATGGTTAGTGACATCAAATTTATACTTGACCTCAAGTCCAACAAGGCATTACCCACAAATAAATCACCAATTGACACAAAAATAGTAAAATCCCTGGATCCCTGAATTTCTTTGGCAAGTCTTTTAGCTTCAAAAAAACTGCTTCCAGCTTCCGACTCTATATTTCTGTCTTCAAAACAACATATCTTCCTTCTAATTCCGTCAAAGAATGTCTTTTTCTCCGGCCATCCTGCAAAATAATTTTTTGAAAGTAATTTATCATAAAATAATCCTTTCTTTTCTTTTTTTTACCTGCATAGGAGAATGAGATAATTCTTTTGAAACTCTACTCTCTACAACTTCACATTTTTCTCCCTCTTTTCTATTTTCTCCTTTTTCTTTCTCATCTTTCACCATCTCACCATCTCCCTCTCTTGTTTTTTTTATCACCCTCAGTAGTGATTTTATTACAATGCTCCTTAGGGTTGGTTGAAGTGTTGGCTGAGAATTGGCCACTTTGTCCATCAACAAGTTGTGCAATTTGGGCCACTTGTTTGGCTATCTATCCTATCTGAGTCTCCATACTCCTAATCGTGGCCATGCTATTGTCCTGCACGCTCACAATCTTTGTCAAGGTGTCTTCAACTTTATTCATCCTGTCAGGTATGGATGGATAATTAGATTGATGCTGCTGTTGGAAAGGCCCTGGCTTGTTGGATGAATTATAGTCTTGTTTCCACCCAAAATTTTGATTTTGATTATTTTTCCAACCTTGAGAATAATTGTTGGAAAAACCGCCTTGCCTTCCTTGATTGCCCATATAATTTACCTCAGCTTCATGTGAGTTGATCTGAAAAGAACAGTGACCATTAGGATGATCACCTCCACAAAAATCACACCTACTAGGTATATTCTGACTTTGGGATGATTGAACAACATGCAACTTTTGGGGTAGTTTGGCCATTTGTGCAGTCAGTTGCTCAATCTGCTGTGTCAGAATCTTATTTTGAGCCAACAATGCATCTGCAGTATTTAACTCCAGTAATCCTCTCTTTTGATGACCTTGTCTGTCATGCTGAGCTTGATAGTCAGTTGTGGCTAAAGCTTCAATAATCCTCGTTGCTTGATCTGCATCAATAGCCATCATTGTGCCACCAGCTGCGGCATCTAAGAGCATTTTCGTATCATATCTGAGACCATTAATAAATATGCTCAGTTGAGCAATATCTTCAAACCCATGATTTGGGCATTTTCTCAGCATCATCTTAAATCTTTCCCATGTCTCACAGAAAGATTCCTCTACTCCTAGTCTGAACATAGAGATTTCAGACTTGGCTTTAATGTAACGAGAAATTGGAAAAAATCTCTGTAAAAAATTTTCCCCCACATCCTTCCATCTGGTTAAGCTCTGATTAGGATGTGATTTAAGCCACTTTTTTGCTTTTCCTGCCAAAGAAAAAGGAAATAGACGCATATATATACTATCCACATCACCTATCGGAAAACCCATAGTTCCCACCAATTCATAAAAGTTAGCCAAATGTGTATGGGGATCCTCATGGTCCATCGCTGTGAATTGATTGGTACTCATGAGGGTGAGGAATGTTGGTTTTATCTCCAAAGTCCTATTAGTAATAGGTATAGCAATGCTAGAAAAGTGACTAGGTCCCTGATGTATGATGTAATCTCCAAGAGTCTTCTTAGGAAGTGATGTTTCCTCCGCCATGTTGCTCTCCTCCTGAAAAATGTGATTAGAAAAAGAAGAAGTTGTTGAAGAGTCTTCTCTAATATCTTCAAATAGCAATTGGTTTTTTGCAATCCGACCTCTCAATATCATATAAAAGCAACTAATGCAAGGGTTAGCAAGAAAAATTCACAAGTAGTAACCAAAAATTTGTTTTTATATTTTTTGTTTTGTTTTTTTTTTAAATTAAAAAATAAACAAAAATTTAAATAACTAACTAAATAAAATCAATAACTGCCTAAACTATAAATTAAAGCTGAAAAAAATAAAATAAAATAAAAGCTTACGTAAAATAAAAAATAAAAACAAAATAAAATAAAACAATAAAAAAAATAATGTATTTAAAACTAACAAATAAATACTAGAAAAGTAAAATAAAATAAAAAATAAAAACAACTAACTAACTTACTTTAAAGATTCTACGTAAACTTAAAGATTCTACGTAAACTAAGTTTACGTAAAAATAAAAACTAAAATAAAATAAAATAAAATATAGCAAAATCAAAAGAAAAATCTAAATAAATCTAAAAATAACAGAAACAAATAAAAATAACTAAAAAAATAAAAACAGAATAACAAACTACTAAAAACAAATCAAAAGAAATCAAAACAATTAAAATATTTTATAGATAGAGAAAAAAAATTACGTAAAATAAAAACTAAAAATAAATAAAAGAAAATAATAAAACTAAAAAAACTGAAAAAAATAAAATAAAATAAAACAAGAACTAATAATTATAAATAACTAATAAAAACTACGTAGATAAATAAAATTACTTAACTAAACCTAAGAAAAAAAAACTAAATATATATGTAATAAAACAAAAACAAAATCAAAATCAAGATCAAAATAAAAAGAAATCAAACAATTAAAATATTCAAAGTATTTAGGAAATTAAATTTAACAATTCAAACCTGTTCCCCGGCAACAGTGCCAAAAACTTGATGACTTTTTACGGCAAGTGCACCTCGTTGTCAGAAGTAATAATTGTTCCTAAGGACGGATATCGATCCCACAAGGAACAGTGAATTATCAAGTATAATAATCGCTAAATATAGAACAAAACAATTAAAAGTGTGTTGAAAGTGGTTGTGTTGGCGATGATCAATAAGAAAACAGACAAAGAATTAGTTGCTTCAAGTTGGAAAAATAGGGATTAGGTTTCATCTCTCTCACTCTCATGTATTTTGATTAGCATGTCAATATTAAGTTCTTTGATTGAAATTGATGCCCGTATAAAAATCATTTATATCGATTCCTCGCATATAAAATCCTTAAGAATGTCCCCTAACTATCGATCCCTCGCATAATTATAAGAACAACTTAGAACGAAGCTCAGACGTTAATAGCAATTAACATTTCAAGTCTATTCCTAGCACTCAAATATGTTAAGTGTTGTTATTTAGGTCAGAATCCTAAAAATACTTTCCAGTCAGATTTAAGATTCTCAATTTATCACGAAAAATTAAAAGTAAAACAACAATACCAATAATCAATTAAGAACTGAATATTTTAATATAAGATATCACCTCAATACATAAGAGTTCGAGCAGATTACTCTCAATCCCAAAGGGTAGAATTAGTCACGCATACTTCTAGCACCTTCCATTCTCCCAATTTGGTTACAATTCACTCTATGGTGTTTTTCTCTCAATCTGGCACACTAGGATTGTGCCTCTAGTCCCCTGTTTAACCTAATTTGCTAGGGTTGAGTGACCTCCTGGGTCACACTTATGGGCTTAATAATAAAAACATAAAAATAGCCCAATTAATCTGACACATTCTTGTTGTTGAGTTAGACTTTTCTCTCTCTCTTTTGCATGTTTTGGGCCTTCCAGCTTTCTCCTTTTAACATATATCATTCTTCTTTAGTCCAAATCTCCATTCTTCTATAAAAACCTGCAATTAACACCAAATTTAGGAATAAAATGCTCTTATTCAATTAAAGATCATAAAAAATGTAAAAAGGTATAAATTCATAAATTAAGGATTATTTTATATGTAAATTAGAAATTAATACTCATAAGTGCCTATATTTTAATATGAATTATTACGGAAATTAGACGCTTATCACTCATACTACTAAATTACAAGTTATATAACTTATATTTATTACCTTTATAGGTGAAACTCAAAGATGGTTGTCCAATTCCACCTACGGATATATTGTGGGCATCACATCGTTATCCTACGGCCCAATCTTGGTCAACATAGTACACTAGCTGGATATAAGTTTATACACAACTAATGTCCATTAGACGATATTTGTAATCATAACATTTGTAATAGATACTTAATGTTTATGTTTAGGGATGTTTAGCATATTTGGATGTATGTATTCACTACATTTGTAATGCATTTAATCGCTTATGGAACTGTCGTTTACAATTATGGAAGCCATAATCCAGAATCAATTAACGTGCCTGCGGATGGGAATATCCAGAATTCATGAAGTTGTCTACGGATGGGAATATCCAGAACTCATGAAGTTGTCTACAGATGAGCATATCCAGAAGTCATGAAGGTGTCTACGGATGAGCATATCCGGAACTCATGAAGTTGTCCACAGATGAGCATATCCAGAACGCATGAAGGTGTCTACGGATGAGCATATCCGGAAGTCATGTATGTGCCTACGAATGGCAATATCCGGAATTCATAGAGGTGCCTACGGATGAGCATATCTATAACGCATGAAGGTGTCTACGGATGAGCATATCCAGAACTCGTGTATGTGCCTACGGATGGCAATATCTGGAACTCATGTATGTGCCTACGGATGGCAATATCCGGAAGTCATGTATGTGCCTACGGATGGCAATATCCAGAAGTCATAGAGGTGCCTATGGATGGCAATATCCAGAAGTCATAGAGGTGCCTACGGATGGCAATATGCGGAAGGCAATTATTAACATGGTCTAGTGTTCATAACTGAATATCCTAAACCACTGTAAATAACAATACTAAAATCCACATTCAATAATATAGATAAGGTTGAAATACATCGTCATTGATAAAAATATTACATAAAAAGGAATCCTAATACATTATCCCTAATACATTATCAATCATTCCTACGTGAATGTCTCCTGACATATACAGCTCTATCATCAGTCGCTCCTCGTGCTAACATAATGGCTGCTTGTATGCCTTCCCAAACAGGGGTGCCCTCCACGACATCACCATGATTAAGTAATGGTTGCAATGTTTGTGTAATTCTACGACAAATACCCTACAAGCATGAATGTGATAGTATTAGAAAAAGATAACACGAATTAATATGTTAATAATGTTACAAGCATACTAGAGTAGGATGTTTAGGATGTGACTCCTCAAGATGACTTGGCACTGCTCCATGGCCACGTGCATCTGAGGGTACCAGTACAGGATGCTCATCCTCCTTCATATTAATCACATATGGATGTGATATAGATCTAAACCAGGACATGTACTTTTCAACGCAAGCGCCAGGATAAGGTGCTATGGCCATATCATGTATGACATAATCATTGAAATGTAACCATCGACGGTCCATTTCATTTGTATCCAGATCACCATGTCTAAGTACAGATGGGTTGCGAGGGATGATCTGTGTATATCCATACTGACGCAGAACATGTTCTGGCATGTGCAATTGTGTCCAATTTCCAAGACTTAAATAATCAGAGAATAAGGAAATCCACTCGAATGGACGTCCATCCCTGTGCTCGTCATATGGACAAAATCGAATGGAAGTTGGTGTCAATGTATCTAATTGCGATCGAACAACAACAATTGAAGTAACTTTTCCTGCATCATACATCCTACACCAAGGTTGGTCTTCAAAATACAGTGCTTGCATACGTCTCATCCCTATAGACTGGAAGTGCTCATAAATCCACCCCTGCAATAATGTCGCATAACCAGCTAGTTGCTTAGTGTTTGCATAATTACAATCTCCTAGCTGCTCATACATGTGAGTTAATGCAGCTGCCGCCCAAGAATATCCCCCGGTCAGCCTTAAATCAACAAAAAACCCAAGATAAAACACACTAACTGATGTAGCACTCTTGTTGACGAAGATAGTGCAATCGACAAGGTGAAGTAAGTAAGCTCTGGCAGCCATAGTCCACTGCCTCCTTGAGCATGCGTCTTCGTACACATCTCTTAACCAACTCAAGCGCACATGAGCTCCCTGACAGTGTCTTGTTTCTTCAGATGCAACTCCATGGTCAACACAGAGGGATTCTACCAATAAATCATTTGCCGCATTTGCATCTAAGGTTTCCTATGTGTAAAATTGACCCACAATGGGTAAATGCCACAAATTTGACACATAATCAAGAGTGATGGTCATCTCCCCAATCGGTAAATGAAAGTTGTTTGTCTCTGCATGCCACCTCTCTACAAAACCACACAACAGTCCTTGGTCTAAATTCTCATAACTAGCATGAAGCAAACCACCTAAGCCAGACATTTCTACAGCAGCCTGTGTAAGGACCTGTAAAATTAAATTGGAATAAAAAGGGCTATATTTTAAATGAATTCTAAGTATGTTTTTATTTAAAATAAAAAAGGAAGGAAAGTGTAGTTTAGAAGACTATGAGATCGCCCGGTTAGTACATGATCGCCTGTCGCCTAGATTTCATGTGATCGCCAGTCGCCTATGGTGCACATGATCGCCGAAAGTGCACTCAGTATGTGGTCAGGATACTGGATCAACCAGAGTGGATTCCACAAAACCACACGTATCAAGGTGTGGGTTAAGCCTTAGATACGCTGTGCATGCGAAGCTCTATGCTTGAGCATAAGAAATCGTCCTTAGTGTTGCATGCATGGGCGCACGAGGAGTAGTGCTGACCTACTCTTGGAAATGTGAAGCTACCGACGTCACCAAGTCATGTGGAGATGATACCTTGGACGTAACATAGTGGGATGAAGAACCTTCAGCAAGGCGTGGCGATGTGTCGTCGGGCATCGCCGAGCGCGAGGCATGCGGGCATCGCCAGGGCGCGAGGCATGCGGGCATCGCCGGGCGTGAGGCATGCGGGCATCGCCAGGGCGCGAGACTTGCGGGCATCGCCAGGGCGCGAGGCATGCGGTCATCGCCAGGGCGAGACATCGGTCGTCTCCCAGGGAGAGACATCGGTCGTCCGCCAGGATGAGGCATCGGTGGTTAGTCATCGCGCGAGAGGTCATCGGTAGAAGGTTATCGCGCGATGTCGAGTTTCACACAGATAAGGTGGGACCCAGGCTCTCAGCATCAGACGTACTGCACGCGCGACACGTAGACAAAAAGGGTGGTTCAGAATAGTGACATCAGAGTGTTGGACTACGCAGAGGCACGCGTAGTCGTACTGTTCAGGGAAGCGTACACGCAAACTTCCCTGCAGAGTGGGTGGTGGCAGCGGCTTTTGTGGACAAGTTGGGTTAGATTCAAAAACCCACTTCTGAGAGGCAAAGAACGTTGTAGTGGTTCAAGAGTGAAAGAGTGAGTTTACCTTCATTCTTCTCTTTTCTCTCCTTCGCGCTGCGATTCAGGCATCCTCAAGCACCAGTACGACGAGCGATGACTGCCCTTAGAGCACCTGGGAGGTTCTCTGCAAGTTCTACAAACCAGACGCTAAAACAGAGCTAAGGCATCCTTTAAGCTCGGTGGGTTTTGGAGCTCTTGGTGTTTTGCGCAAGTCCAGGTAAGGGAAGCTAGCCTTATTTCCAACGAAAACCTTATATTAGATGATTGAGATGATGGGGCGACGTGGTCGCCAGTTTTCAACTGTTATTGCATAATCCCCTGTTTTTGGACGAGATCGCCGGTTTTGGCGTTGTTTTTCGAACTCCCCTGTTTTTTGGTGTTGTTTGAAACTGTTTGAGATTTAAATGTGATATTCGAAAATCTGAACCTTGGAATGAGTTTTGCTGTGACTGGAATCGTTCATTAAGTGTTGTATGATGTGTTGAATGTTGTGAATGTGGGATCAAGGCATAGTATTTTCAGGAAAGAAAATACCGTGTAAGATCGTGTGTAATGTGCATTGACTAGGGACTTGTCTAGAAGGAGATATCCTGACTCTGCTGATATAATGGAATCACATAGATGAAGTTATTCAGTTGTGGAGAGTCGAAGGAGGTTCATATGTATGGGTAAGTTGTTTGAAAGAGAACGAGCTTGACCTGTTATATGAATTAACCCTGTCATACTGGGAGAGTGATGATATTGAGATTATGTATGCGCATGGCTGTGTGGATTTCACAGCGACCCTGTGTGGATTTCACAGTGGTGTGGTATGACAGGTGCAGATCTCTGGGTCTGAGTCAACGCACGAGTCTTCCGGAAGTAGATTCATGTGTCTATATGTTATGAGTCAGTGGAAAGTCTGACGTGTGAACTATGAATATTGAAAGTAGCGAATAGACACTTGACGAGTTTGTGGAATATGGGAATGTTGATGGTTGAAATTGATATGGATTATGAATGGTGTGAAGATTTATGTTTTCTATTGATTTAAAGTTTCATATGAAACTGTTTGAGATTTAAATGTGATATTCGAAAATCTGAACCTTGGAATGAGTTTTGCTGTGACTGGAATCGTTCATTAAGTGTTGTATGATGTGTTGAATGTTGTGAATGTGGGATCAAGGCATAGTATTTTCAGGAAAGAAAATACTGTGTAAGATCGTGTGTAATGTGCATTGACTAGGGACTTGTCTAGAAGGAGATATCCTGACTCTGCTGATATAATGGAATCACATAGATGAAGTTATTCAGTTGTGGAGAGTCGAAGGAGGTTCATATGTATGGGTAAGTTGTTTGAAAGAGAACGAGCTTGACCTGTTATATGAATTAACCCTGTCATACCGGGAGAGTGATGATATTGAGATTATGTATGCGCATGGCTGTGTGGATTTCACAGCGACCCTGTGTGGATTTCACAGTGATGTGGTATGACAGGTGCAGATCTCTGGGTCTGAGTCAACGCACGAGTCTTCCTGAAGTAGATTCATGTGTCTATATGTTATGAGTCAGTGGAAAGTCTGACGTGTGAACTATGAATATTGAAAGTAGCGAATAGGCACTTGACGAGTTTGTGGAATATGGGAATGTTGATGGTTGAAATTGATATGGATTATGAATGGTGTGAAGATTTATGTTTTCTATTGATTTAAAGTTTCATATTTAAAGTTTTTAAAACATCTAGCTTACCCTTTTATCTGGTATTGTGATTGCCTTCTTAAACCTGTGATGATCGTGTATTTTTGCACGGGAGCAGACGAGGTTGCAGGTAGTAGAGCTCCTCAGTGAGTGGTCGCCGGAAGGAGATCGCCCGGTTCTGTTTCTGTTAGGCGATCACCCTTTTCTGTTGTCTGACAGGCGATCGCCCTTTTCTGATAGGAGATCGCCCTTTTTTTCTGATAGGAGATCGCCTGTTTGTCTTTTTGCTGTATTTTGTTTAAGTTTTGGAAATTGACCGATTATGTATTAAACTCCCTGTAAGGAGAAACTTCATTACATATATATAATTATGTTCACTTCAATATATTTGTTTACCTTTATTTTATTATATAAATATGAAAAGAATTTGGCGGGATGTTACAGCCTGTATGCGCTCATGAGGTGCTTCTAACTTATTTATCTTCCTCCTATGTGAAACGACCTTCAGCTCACCACGATCCTATAATAATCAACATATATCATCAATAAGTACATACAACCAAATACAAGAAATTAATTTTCATTACTTACCAAACCATCCCACAACTGTTTGGCTACATGATGCTCATAATTAATCAGTAACGACTTATCCACTAGCTCTCCTGGATAGCCTTCATCATCAATTTCAACTTCTTGTTCAATATAATCTTTAAAATTTTCATTTAAAACTGAAGTACTAAGACCACCTCGTCTTCTTCTCATCGATACAGTTGGTCGCACACGATCCAAATTAGAACTTCCTCCACCTCTAGTCCTTACCATCTTACTTTTTATAAAAATAACATTCAATCCAAAATTATAATGGAAAATAGAGAGTATAAAAGAACAAATAAAAAATACCATATTGCCAAGTGCCTTAACTACCTAACACAAATACGGATATTAATATCCAGAATTAATTCACAAAACTTCCGAACGAATCCATCCGTAGGACACCAACAACTTCTGAATACAAATATCCAAAAGTCAAATATCAATTCTGAATATAAGCATCCGGAAGTCACAACTTCAATTTCGCATAAAATTATCAGGAAGCCACAATAATTACCTTCTCTTCTCCCACAATGGTTCGTTCTCCGACGTTGGCTCCTAGGTTCCTCTTCGTTCAAGGGCTCCTTCAACCGAAGCATTTGCTGCCTCTGAGGATAATTGCGAAGTCGAAGGTGGTCGTGGCGGCTGCTGCTCTGCCTGCAAAACCAAACGGACTAAGGACGAAGGTGGGTGACAATTGCGGGTTCACTGCGAAAACGAAGAGGAAGAGGGTTGGGTGCATGTCATTGGGTGCAGATCTCTCACTTAACCTAATTGCAAATTCATTAAGGACAGTTTAGTCTTTTCCTATCTATAATTGGTGCCAGTCTAAAATGATCGAGTGTAGGGAGAATCAGCCCTTAATCGATCAGGACTTTGCATTCTGTGACTTTAGCCAAGAAGTCTTGTATTTGTATGTCTTGTTGGACATCCGATCTCTCAGATCTGGGTAGGACAAAAATTATAACAACTTTTTTTCTATAAATAATGTTACATTTTAAAAAAAATATTATTGTAAGAAATTTAATGTTTTTTTTTTTTGATATATCTAATCAAACATTTATTTGGATTTGGATGAGAAGATAGATAAAAAATAAATGAAAAAAAAATATAAGTGATTGGTAGAGGAGAGAAATGAGAGAAATTTAAAGAATTTGTATTTTTTTTAATACTAAAGAATTTCAAATAACTTTTTGAGATATTTTTAATAGGAAATATGTATAATAATTTTTTTAATTATGTTTTTGTTTCAAATACATTTTGAGGTTCCATTATTTTATTCAATTTTATTTCAATAATACAGAATTTTAAGATATTTCAATATTTTTTTTAAAAATTTTACTTAATCATATTTTAAATAAATTTGAATTACTGATTTATTTAATTTTATTTAAAATGTTATGTTTATACAACAAAATTTACTTAAGATGAAAAAACAAAAGTATTAAATAAAATCAGTTCAATAATACGTTTATTTAAAGATTTGTGTGCACAGGGAGTCTGTATTAACAGATTTTATAATTTTATTATTTTGTGAATAAATAATTAAATTTTTTAAAAATAATATAATTTAAAATATGCATATAATTTTGTAATAAAACATCAAAATATTATATTTGGTGTTTTTGTCTTTGGGTCCTTTTATAAGAAGTTTGGACTGATCTATTTTTTTATTTTCTCATTTGTTGTTCTGCATATGAAAGTTCCATGACATGTGTAAAATGTATAAAAAATCCTTTAAATAAACTTTCTACTCTTTGGTTTTCTATAACATTATTTTGTTGTTCATCTCCATCTATTTTATGCCTACATTGTCCCTTACAAAGATCATGCGAAACACCGAAATGGTATCATAGTGGGTCTAACACGCTATACTCTCCTCTGCGACCGGTTTCTTCTTATCCCTGTTTTCTTTTCTTTACTTTATTTTCTTTCATTTTACTCCTTTCTAGTTTTGTGTTTTCGTAATGACTATTAGTCAACAAAACTCTCCCAAGAATGATCAACAAAATTGGTTAGTGCGTATTATCTTCACCCTGGAGAAAAACTCATACATGGTGCTGGTTATGCCACATCTTGATGGAACAAATTATCATTCATGGAGTAGAGCGATGAAACTAGCAGAACAAATACAAGTTCGTCAATGGCGAGATATCAGAACCCTTGCACAGTGATAGTCAATATGAAGTATGGGAGAGGTGCAATAGTTTCATAGATCACACGAAGCCTAACTACACAGATCGCACAAAGCACCGTATACGTAGATAATGCAAGAAAGTTATGGAAAGTTCTTGAAGAAAAGTTATAAAAAAGCAATCATTTTCGTGTCTCATCCTTCTTGCAAGAAATCAACTCCATTAAACAAGGAGAAAGAAGTACCAATGAGTATTATACTAATTCATTAAAAGAACACTAAAATTGTTCATTCAACCACCTAGGAGAGAGTGTTTATCCATTGTACAAAAGATCTAAACAATGAGAGAAAGCTTAAATCATGTAATCGTCATCAGACACAAACCTCCCTAATAGTCAGACACAATGATCAATTGATCATTCAAACCTTCAACATTTCTTATGTTAGCTAAAAGTAGCTAAAGTGTAAAGAATACTTGGTTCAACCATGAGTGACTTGAGTAAAGTATACTCCTTAATGGGATCAACTAGGAGTAGCTATGATCCAAAAGAATACTAGGTTAATTAGAAGTATTATGTGTAAAGAATACTTAATTTCAACCACGAGTGGCTTGGGCAAAGAATTCTTGGTGTGAGCTACGAGTGACTTGAGTAAATAATGCTCAGTGTCAATCAGAAGTGACTTGAGTAAATAATACTCAAGAAGTTAGTTAAAAGTAGTTACGAACCCAAAAATACGTACTTCACAACCGTAGTCTGTATAGTTGAACTTGATTTGTTGGTCAAAAGTTAAATGTAATCTATTACGACAGACGAACTAATATAAAATGGTAGTGTTTACTATTTTTCTTATTTCATTTATATTATATTGTTTTTATCATCTACATTAACCCAATAATGAAAGTTATTGTGAGAATACTTGTGAATGTATTTCTCAAAAGTTGTTTCTAAAATTAAGTATTTAAACTAGTGATTAATGTGACCATAACCATCGATATTTTATGTAATAATAAAAATTGTGTCAATCAAGTGATTCAGATACAAAAGTTTTGTCTTATGTAATTCCTTAAACAAATGAGTTGAGTTTAAAAAAAAAAAAAATATCTTTATCTGACCAAATATGTTATTATTGGTTAATGTTGAATTGTCTATATTACACTAGACACAATGTATTAAAAAACTTTGATGAAAAGTTTCTTAATTCTTTTCATCATATCAGTCTACTACTATAAAGTTATGCACCTTAAACCTACATGTTATAAGTTTATCAAATTAAACACTTATCATATGACATAACTGAAAGTTTCGCCTGAAGTTAATATATAGATCATGCTTACAAAAGGTTTTTATAAATTAATTAAATCATAATTCAACTTTTTTTAAAATTGGTCTGTTTTTCGCATATATAATCTAGAAATAGGTGTACTTTAACTTCAATATTGATCCTTGAATGAATATTGTTCCAGAATTTTATTCAATTTTATTTCAATAATACATAATTTTAAGAAATTTCAAGATTTTTTTTTCTTTTACTTAATCATATTTTACATAAATCCATATTACCTCTTTATTTAATTTTATTTAAAATTTTATATTTATACAATAAAATTTACTTAAGATGACAAAACAGAAATATTAAATAAAACGACTTCAACAAAATATTTATTTAAGATTTGATTTTCTCAGAATAGTAATCATTAAGAAACCAATCATTTATATTAGATGTACCGCTGAAAATATGTGAACTTTAAGTGTATAGATATAAATTTTGTATTTATATTTTCTATATTTTGTATTTTGTATTTTTTAGGTATCCCTTAGTTTCAAGATTGATTCGTATTTTTTGTTTTCATAGTTGATTATAGACAAAACTGAACACATTTTGTTGATTATTACATACCCATTAATTTCATTAGCTACATGCAAGAACCAGTGAGCAAGATTTTGAACAAAAGAACAGAGAAATTTTTACACTGACTGATGAAACTACATGCCTATGTCACGCCCTCATTTGAATATTCTCCAATTTCTATTTCTACTTCTCTTCCTCATTACAATTTCACTGACAGGAGAAAACACCTGTTTCTGAACCCAAAATTTCATGTCTTCTTTCCTCAATTTGAAACTTAAAATCAGAAAAATCCCAAATAAAAACCCTAAAAACCATTCTCTAACCGCTTTCTTTTCCAACCGCCGAACCAATGTGATAGCTGCAACACAAAAGGACAAAATCCTCAAAAACAGGTCAAATTCTTGAATCCTCCACGACCACAAACCGCCTGCAATGCAAATCAAAACCAATGCAAACCACACCGACTTCTTCTTCCTTGCCCTCCATTTTCCGGCTATTCTCCCTCTCCGGCCACCTACAAGGCGACTCAGAGTATTAGAATCACTCCGCGCGATTTCACCGGCGATGGAATTGAAAGGCTCGGGTAAGATCTTGAGATTGAAGGCGACTGTGGAAGCCAGTTGAAGAATTGTTTGATTGGATGATTGAGACGAATCACGCCTTTTAGCACATGCGATTGTGAGAGAAGGATGAGATTGCGAAAGGCGAAGCGAAATAGGATTGAGAATGTGAGAATTGAGATGGAGTAGGGAAATTGGAAATGGAGGAGGGTGATCTGAAATTGAGAAGGAACTGCAAATGTAGGGTTTCACTTTCAGCATTGTATTGTGTGATGACCGTTATCTCAGAAAAAGACTACTAGAAGAAAGAAGAAAAGCATCTTGTCCAAACCCCAAATTCAGTTTTTGAATTATTTTCAAATTCAATCACAAATTCTCCTGGACAAATTCCTCTTTTTCTATTAAAAAGTATTTTTTTTTATTTATTTATTTTAAGTTATGAGCATTCATTTTATTTACATTAAACCCTTTGGCATCTTCTAAAGTTAAATTATAGTTTTTAATTTGTTGAGATTTTGAATTCTATTAAAAAATCATAATTTAATTTTACTATAATTTAATTATAAAGATATAAATAGTTTATTCAATTCAAATATAAAATAAACATAAATAACATTGAATATTAATTATAGTTGAAATTATAAATTACTTTAGTATAATTTCTAAAAGAATAATTATAAAAAACAACAAATAGTGTTATATATATATATATATATATATATATATGTGTGTGTGTGTGTATATGTATGTAACGGTTTTCTTATGAGTTAACCATTAAGCTAACTCGTTAATGCTTAAACTTATTATTATTTTAAAACAAACACATGAAATTTTAATTTTACAATAATTAATTTTTAAAACTTACTAATTTTTCATGAATAGTATTGATCCTCGTGTTTAAGTTAAATAATTTATATTAAATGCTAATAATCATTAATCTTTTTTTCTGTCACAATAATTTCTTATATTAAAGTACAATGAAACACATGATTTTTTGCACTCTTTCTCTCAAAAGTTTATTTGGTGCAGCTTCATCTCTTGAAAATGCATTAACATGTAGTTGAATGAAAAGAAACACACCTCAATAGACCTAACCATAGAGACATGTCCATCTGACATAGTAATAAACAATTTGTACAATCTCATTGGTCCTTTTCCATTTTATAGAAATACTTAATAAATTCATTAAATTTTTATATTTATGAGTTGATAGAAGTAGCTATTCATCATACTTACATATGCTACCTTTCTCTCCCTTGATTTCAACATCATCCCTTCAGAAATTGATCTATGGCCACATACCAGGAATGCCATATTCAGGTGCCATCTGTACATTAACAAAATATTAAATACTTAAAAGACCAATAATGGAAAAGGTCTTACAAAATTTTTATAGATGTTATTTGATTTTAAATGTGTCTCTTTACTTCTTTCTTTTTAAACGGTTCCCGTTCAATTAATATAATTAACATAGTTCAGGAATTTAAATCAAAGAAAGTTTTTATACTTATTTTTCCTTAATTTACTCAAACATCTTTAAGGATAAAACTATAGCAAAATAATAGACAATATCTAAAATACGAATGAATGATCTAACTTATCTAACAATAACTAAAAAATTATATTTCTTAAAAGAATTCAAAATACCAGTAGCATTGTGCTGACAATCAAGAAAAAGTGCATACCAATCAAAAAAAGCTTTCCATTATTTTTTTTTTCTGGTCATGGTTATCTTTTAAAAAATAAAAGAAGACAGAAAAGAAAATGTAGGTGAGAAGCTTGAACAAGTTTCCTGACCACACAATGATGAGGCTGGAATCGGTTCAGGATGTCTTATTAATCTGGTACAACCTGCAGGAAACAGCTTCTTAATTGATGAAGGTGACACCATGAACAAGTGTAGTTTTGTATTTATCAATAAGTGGATGAGATTCTTCAATTGCTACAATGTTTCTATAATGTCTGCAAAATAACTAAATACTGCTTCAACCATTTTGAACTCACATAGATAACATCATTCATCATATTAATGAGGGAACAATGACACCTTCTACTCTTATTCTAAAACCATGAGACTTTTCTCTATATATTCTATACAATCCATGCTGAACCTTTTCATATAATTTCCACCTCTGAAGTTCTTAAGGAAAGATGAAGAATGGGTTTGAGTTTGCAGTGCTTGATAGAGGCACAATGGAAAGTCCTTTGGGAGAAAAGTGTCACCCATGTAACCTTCTACCACCTATTCTTCCTATTCTTGCTCATTCCTTAAAACGCACACAACTAAAGAGGTAAATTATTGTCTCTCAAACTCTAGCAAAAGTCAAAATTTATTGTAAAAGGATATGCATACAAAACTTATTCAAAGTTAATATTAATTTTGTTAATTTTTAGTTATTTTTTTTACATCTGTTTAATTTTTATTTTATTTTTTATTCTATTATTCATTATTGATTTTTTATTGTACGTTGACCTAGAATTGGTATACTTCTCGTATTTCAATAGAAAAAAAACAGAAGAAATATGTTTCATCTCATATTTTTATCTACTTTTTTCTCTTTTGTTTCTCTCCTTTTATTTTATAATTTTTGCTTGTTTTTCCTTAACTAATTACTCACATTCACTTGATGCAGGGTTGCTCGGTCAAATAACCCCTCTGATTTAATTATACAAATTGGTGATTCTAGCTTCCACTTGCACAAGGTGGGCCAATCACTATATGGAATTTGCATGCATTCTTGTCAAATAATTAACTAACACCACTTTATAAAATGCATTGATTAATCTATAAATATAATGAAAAGAAGACTATTTTATACTATATTTCTGAGTAATGAATTGTAATCTGTTAATTTAAATTTGTCAGAAGAAATAAAAAACCAATAATAATTGAAATATAAATTAAGGCAAGATTTTTTTTCCCATAAAACTTCAATAGTAGCTAACATAGTTTAGAATTTGAGAATGAACATAAGTTGTAAACTCTGAGAATTTTCTCCTAGTACTTTACAGTTCAACTTTAAACGGAGTAAGTTCCTTCTAGCATCAATAATAACCCCATATAAAAATCCAATGTTGGCTTATGAACTCTATATATCCACCACACCATAAAGTTACAATCTGTATGAAAGAAAACACTTTGCTGCTGCAGATTCATACTCCATTGGATTGTGTATCTGCATAACAACATCCTCCCAACCACAAAATCTTCTTTTTCATCTCTTTAAACACATGTCAAAGCAATTTTTCATCTCTTTAAGATCATGTACACCCTAGTATCAATAAGCTAACCAAATCTTTATTAAATAAAATTTATTCTTAAAAGTTGCCCAATAAAAGATGTTCCATTAAATATTCTTAAAATTTTAATTGTCTATGATGTGGTTGATTTTCAGCTTGTAATGGCCTCAAGAAGTGAATATTTGAAACGGCTTGTATTTGAGAGGGGAAGCAACAGAGAAAGTGCTGGTGATAGCCTCATCATCCAAATTAAAAACCTTCCAGGTGGTAAAAAGTCTTTTGAATCCATAGTCAATTTTTGTTATGGAAGGAAATTTGATATAACTGCATCCAACATTGCCCCATTGTATTGTGCTGCACATTTCTTGGAAATGAGTGAAGAGCTCCAAGAAGGAAATCTCATATCCAAGACAGAAGCATTTCTCACTTTTCTCATATTATCTTCATGGAAAGACACATTTCGAATACTTAAAGCCACTGAATCTATTTCCCATTGGGCCAAGGACTTGCAAATAGTCAAACGCTGCTCACAGGCAATAGCTTTGAAAGTATGTGCAAATCCAAATGCATCTAGTTTTACTTGTCAAAGTGAGAGACCCTCAAGTAAAACTAATAATAGTGTTCATGATTGGTGGTTTGAAGATGTGTCATTTCTACGTATTGACCATTTCATTGAAGTGATTCAATCAATCAGAAGATGTGGAATCAAACCTGAGCTTGTAAGTTCTTGTATAGAACGTTGGACAAGAAAATGGTTTTCTCAAGTCACACTTGGACTTGACAAGGAGACTCCTAAATCCTTAACTCTGCACAGAATTTCCATTGAGTGTTTGATTAACATACTTCCTACAGAAGAAAATTCAGTTACATGCAATTTTTTGCTTCATCTCCTGAAGGCAGGGGTGATGCTGAAAATAAATTCTGAGTTGTTGTGTGTGCTAGAAAGAAGGGTAGCTTTAATGTTGGAGAAATGTGGTGTTCCTGATCTCTTGGTTAAAAATCAAGAAGAAAAATATTCTTTGTATGATGTAACTGTGGTACTTAGGGTGTTACGGTTTTATGTTTGTGGTATGTCAAGTAATCATTCAGCAAAACCAAAACCAAACAGTGTTGGAAGGTTAGTTGATGGGTATCTCATACAAGTTGCAAGGGATGAGAATCTCACAATGGAGAGTTTCAAATCACTTGTTGAAGCATTGCCACAAAATGCTAGACACTGTGATGACAACCTCTATAGAGCCATTGACATGTACCTCAAGGTAACAGTGATAATATTTACATCATTTCATATTCTAAATCTCTAGCTAAAGATCTATCTTTGTTGAATGTAGATCACTGAGACTCATTCAATTAACTTAATTTTGCAGGCACATCCAAATTTAACAGAAGAAGATCGAACAGATATTTGTAGAAACTTGGAATACCATAGATTGTCACAAGAAGCACGTAAGCATGTAATGCAAAATGAAAGGTTGCCCTTGAAATTAACTACGGAATTTGTGCTTTTAGAGCAAGTGAATATGACAACATCAATGACAAGTAATGGATCAGGTTACCGTAGGACAAATGCTCAGACAATCATGAGAGTGAACAAAGATTTGGAAAGAAGGGAAACAATAAATGCCCAGGAGATAAACATGATGAGAAAAGATGTTGAAATGATAAAATCACAACTCTTGAAAGTGTATAGCTGCAAATTAAAGCTCCAAAACCAACTAAAGGGATGCATTCGTTGAAAGAGAGTTAGTTCTTTATGTAAAAACACTTCTATAAACCTTCTTGATAGATTAATAAAATGATGCACAGTGCAATAGTGACTATGCAATGTTACAGGTGCAGTTAATGATGTTTGGGGTGCAATTTAGGTTGGAGTAGTAAGTGAAATTTGGAATCATAGAAACATCGTCATCTTTAAAAGGGACGTAGTTGATGTGTTAGGAGTGTTTGCAATGGTTTAAGTAAAAATTTGGTCTTAGATTTGTTCAAAATCCCGCTCTGTTTCGTTTTCTTATTCTGATTGATGTTTGGACCCTTTGACTTGTATGAGATTGGTATCTTGACGTCTTTTTGCATATTTATTTTGGTTAAGGTTTGTGTCTCTATCAGTACGGTAGGTGTTCTTTTTTTAATTTTTTTCGTTAGGAGGATATTAATATGTTTTTCTGTATAAGGATTGGATCACCCTGAAGTGATTCATATTTATTGATTCTTTGTTGCCAATAAAAAAAAAAACGATGTCAAATATAAATCTCAATTAATTGTCTTCTTTCATTGTATTCCAACCCCATTCCTAAAATTGTTTATAGGATAATACTCGTTAGTCATAAAATAAAGTTCAACAATGTTTGAATTTTTCAATAATCAAATTATATAGTATGTTTGATGCATTCAATATAGTCTCACATGGTTTAGAAGTTGAAGTCCAAATTGAACAATATTATTTAACATTACATTTAAAATAAATAAATAAATAAAATAGTTAAATATAATCCAATAATCTTAAACTCTCAAAATTTTACATAAAATAATAAAAGATATTGTTCTCGTCGGCTCACCTGGATTGGATCTTAGTGGATTATGGACCAACTTTTCTTTTCTGCTATTACTGCTTTGAAATGTTTGAAATTCACAATTAGAGGAGCTTTACCTGTTGATAAAACTCCAATCATAAGACCCTTTCGTATTACTTGTAGATCTTCCTTTAGAAGTTAACAACCACATAATATATCCTTTTATTTTAAAAATGTAAGTAGATTATTTTCTATAACTTATTTTCATTTAAAATAAACACATATGCTTTTATTTTAAAAATGTAAGTAGATTATTTTCTATAACTTATTTTCATTTAAAATAAACACATATGCTTAATTGAACAAATTTAGTTATATTTTTAATTATTTTTTAATATGTTTTGTCAACTATTTGGAACGGACTACTTGACATGTCATTAAATCTATTATTATTTTGAATTAAATTAAGTATTTTATTTTTATAAACTAGACTTATTAAAATAGTGTGCTTTTAAGTGCTGGAGTCATACGGGAACACGTCCGAGTAGTAATGATATATTTTACTATGATATATAATTTATCATACCTATCATTTTATCTATTATATGAGAAAAGCGTGTGCATTGGAAGGAAAAATAGGGTTGGAAACGATGGAAAATGACGCAGCGATTGACCATGTTTCGTCGGACTCGAACTTGGAGGATTCCAGTTGCTGTTGTCCAATATGCTTGGGGCCATTCCTTCAACTTTCTTACCTCGACAAATGTTTTCGTATGCCGTCAAACTTTTCCCTCTTACTCTGTTTCTTAATAATCATCTCATCTCTACCTTCCTTTGGCAAGATGATGTCTTTTTAATCCCAAAGTTTATAAATTTGTTTCATGTGGTATAGACCCTTTATTGGGTTTGACGGATTGATTGATGATTGGGGAACCCTTTTGTTCGAAAATCACCCTCGCAAATTTTATATCAAGAAACAGCTTTATTTTATCAGGATCATTACTTTAGAGTTGAGATACAAGAAGCAATAAGTGGCAAATGTACCATATAACACTCTTACTGCTTTATATATTATCATTCCTAGCGAATCAATGAGCTTATTCTTGTGGCAGATAAGTTTTGCTTCAATTGCATTTTACGCTGGACCAAGGTGGCTGCTGGCAAGCACCGTTCTCTTCCTTCTTCTGTAAAATGCCCCCTCTGTAAGGTTTGGTTAAATACCTTCATTTTTTAACTTGAACACCATATATTTTTCTGCATTATTATTGTTGTTGTTGTTTTTGTTTTGCCATATGGACTTTTGATGAAGTATAAATTACTCCCTCCATTTTACACCCTTTAAAAGGAATTTCAATTCAGGACTTTTAAGTGCTCTCAATTTACTGCTCCCTGAATGCTTCCTATGGATGTCGAAATTTGCCAAACATTAAGCATGATGATTTATGATAATCAAGTGGGTGAATGATAGTAGAAGTTAGTATCAAGTTGGATCAAGCGAGCTGCTGCTGACTTCTTAGTTTGTGTTTAATCTGCAGACGGACAATTTTTCTATCGTGTATGGAGTGGAAGGAAGTTGCTTTCAGCGGCACTATGTGAATAAGGAATTTGAGGATAGGTTTGACTAGTTTCAGTCCAAGTTTTTTTTTTTTGGTAGAGTTATCCTTTTATACTTTGCTCCTCTGTTTGTGTGTGCAGTTTTATCTTATCAAGAGCGCACAGATATAGATTACAATGCTATTACACTGACCAAGGTGTTCGTCCTACTGCCTTCCGTTTAACAAATTTCTATGAGATAATGGTGTCTGTCTGTCTGTCTTGTGCTTTGTGTCAAATGTTCGTTATTGATATTTGTGTTACTTTTTTATGAACTCGGTGTGAGCAGGTTTGTTAGATGACATATTCAATATATCACAATATTGGAGATCTCGTATGTACTTTCGCCAAAACTACTGGCTTGAAAGTTGGTTAAGAAGAGAAATTCAAGCTCTTATTCAGGTTAGTGAACTTATTCAGGTTATTCTCTCTCAGGCCTTGACACTGGAAAATATCCAGTAACAGTGTGATTTATGTGTTACACATTTTTACTTTTGTGCTTTTGTATATATGTGCTTAATCATAGGTGAAATTTCTGATTCTTTCATATCCTGTCCTCTCTGTCTTTTAATCAGTTTTTGCTTGGGTAAGGAGGAAAAAGGGGGAGGGGGTTGCTATAGTAATTGCATAGCTGTGTTAATTCTTGACTTAAACCTTCTTGTGCTGAATCTAAAGGAGGAGGATGTTGACATCATTGTGCAACATATAATTGGCGTGGTCAAAGCAGCATTATGTACAAGGTAAGTTTCTTTGTGCATTATAAGTCATTAGTGTGGAAAACATGGATCGTGACTAGTAATAACTCTTGAATTAAAGGAGAGAGCAGAAGCCACTCATGACTGCACCCGAAAAGAAACAGGAAGAGTTCAAGAAGTCAGTCTCTGAAGCTGCAATGCGATTTCTGGCTGCAAGAACGGACAGATTTGTATATGAGATTCAACTATTTCTTGCTTCAGGAATGAATATTGAAGCTTATGATGCTGTTTACGTACAACGGTTAGGTTGGAGCTCACCCGGGATAAACACTGAGGTTTCCAACAGTGCATTAGTTGATCGCACAACTGCGATTCCATACCTATACATATTTGATGGTGACTCTGATGAAAATGAGTAGATTATTTGTTCTGTTCTTCTCATGTATTTGCTGTAATTGCTTCCTGGATAGCATAGGAGAACTTTTTCACACTTCAATGTATTGATCCTCTTCAGTTACAACAGAAAGTGCAATTCTCCACCCAAGAGTGTAAAGTTGTTTGACACATGCTTGTTATTAATATAACAATTTTCATAGTCTAATTTTATGCAGTTGTAACAAAACAGAGGAGGCTCCTTTTCCAACATGTTAAAAGCTCGATTCTTTAAGCAATTACTAGCTAATAACATGAGCTCACTTTCAAAAATAAATAAATAAACAAAGCATGTATTGACTTGATTATTTGATTTAACGTATCGTATGGGGTGTTATCCAATAGAGTGTGAATCATGTAATCGTCTCCAATATGCGACAGAAGAAAAGCTGACTGCTGGAAACACTAAAAAAATTAATGATAGATAGGAATGCATATATGAATCAACACGAATGAATGGTGCGAGAAATTTAAAATGAAGTGAATAAGGTGCGTAGGTTGAAGAAAAGTCTCACTGTTGAGAAAACTAAACTGAGGCCGATAATATAAGTGTACTGTTAAGACCAAACGATTCTTGTATACGTGATCGAACAATACAAGTTTAGACGTATTTATTTAAGTGTGTATTAATGGTAATTAAATTGTATAGAAATTAGGTAATGTGAGAGCTAGTGACAGTGCATGCCTTAATCAAGTATCTAAGATTGAAAGAGTCCACCGAATACTATAAATAGACATTACAATTAAGACAAAAATATGTTATTATTATAATATTTATTGTACCGAATACTTACTTCGATGTTTGAGAACTTTTACATATGTCTTCTTAGTCGAGATTTGAATCCCAAGCAATCAAGGAAAGAAGACGAGACAAAAGAAGTAGATTCAATTGTTCAATATGTGGTTATTTATCTCTGAGTCCCTTTTACAATAACAAATGAATGAATGATGCCAAAAATGAAAAATAAAATAAAATAAAATGTTTTTAAACATAAAAGTAGCAAAAGTGGAAAGGAGTACAAGAAAATGAATGAATGAATGGAGTGGAAAATAAAATATATTAAATGGTTGGTTAGTAGAAAACAAATGGTGTGTGACTGATATTTGGATTGGCCAATCAAAATTTAGCCTTATCTTGTCAAGTATCATAGAGTAAGATAAAATGCTGTGAAATTTATACTGGCCTGAGACTCTCTTCAATCGTTGCTATTTCTATTAGCATCACCGTCCGTTAGTTGTTTGTAAACGTGAGAGAGGAACTTTACAACAGGTATGGAGACAGCTTCAGGTGACTACGGAGCATTCATGGAGAAATTCACTTTACCACCAAAATCTGCACCGGATCTTCCCCTCAATTCACTCACCTTTGCTATCAAAGAGATGTATGTATTTTTCCTTCGCGCCACAACATTCTGTTGTCAAAATTCTACTTTGCTGACGCCTAAGTCTGCTAGACTTTGATCCATGCTTCTGCATGTTGAACTTGAAGGAGGTGTTTGTATGAACAGATTTGACGTGGAAGGATATGTGACCGGCTTTGGAAATCCTGACTGGGCAAGGACTCATTCGGTGGCCTCTTCTACTGCTCCAACAGTTTTGGCTCTTCTTGGAGCAGGTGCCACTTGTGTTGGTAAAACTGTCATGGATGAAATGGCTTACAGGTTGGGCTTTCTTTGCTCATATTTGGCTCATAGGGTTCTAAACAATATTGAATGATGTTCCTACTTAGTGGAATTTGAATGCATAATGAAAACCTTTCAAGAGTGTTTACAAATATTTATGTTATTCTTTATGTATGTATCTTTTACAGCATTCACCACAAAACTTAGTTCGTTGAATATTAGATACCAACGTGGCTTCTAGCAAACCACCAAAGGGTATCAGAGGTGCAGCTTCTTTGAATCTCACAATTAATACAAATAGGGTATGGAACATGCAACATTTAAGAAGAAGAAAATCACGTATGCCAGAGTTTTTTGGGATGATTGAGAGAAGAGTCTCACTGGTCATATTTCCGAGGATTGTGAGGAAAAAAACAAAGGAAACATGAGAAACCTTTTAACAAGAATTTGAAAGAGATTTAAAGGTGAGGACAGTCAAAATTCAATCTCTTAAAAAGAGATTTAGAGAATGAAAAAAATAAGGAAAATGAATGTTTGAATGAATACTTAAATACATTGTATAAATTGGTGAATCAAATAAAGTTCCTCAGAGATATGATCAATGATCAAAGAATTATTATTAAATTTTTTTTAGTTTGTCCGAACAATTTGATCATATAGTAGTTGTTATGCAAGAAACTAAGGACTTGTCAACATAACTGCTTAAGATGATTTGATCACTTAGCTATGAGCAAAAGTTGTTATGGCAGATTGAGTAGTGAGTATTCAATAGGTGATGAATTTGTAGAAGCATAAAGTTTTTGTTTACATAGATTATTCGTTTGCCTGAAAATTTAAATTAGGCAATGAAAAGTATGTTGGCATAAAAGACTAAGAAAGCACTGGAGTTACAACCAAGTAAGAGGAAAGGTGATTCATAATATTCTTTATGTACCAAAATTAGATAAAAATTTATTGAGCACTAGTCAACTTTTGAGACATGATTATTCTCTTCGATTATAGAATCAGAAGAGCAAATTTTTTATTCAAACAAAAAGAATTGTCGCCACGATGAAAATATCAAATAACAGAGTGACTATTATCTATCATTTTCGTGTAAACTGTGATTTGTTAGGATAAATCTTAGAGTTGGAAGTAATATAAATTTCTTAGCTTTCACTCACTATTTAGATCATATGGAAAGGACAAGCTTCCCCAATAATTAAGATGTCTCTAAAGTATGCAAGTAAGGTTGCACTTCATTTAAAGGGATACTTGCTCACTTCTGCTCATTTTGATTGAGCTTTCTCCTCATCGAAAATATTACTGATTATTTGTATTTTTTGTCTCAGATATGTGCATATTTTGAGCGCCATATTTCTGCTACTCACATGACTGAGTACTCTTTTGTGGCAGTATAAACGGGGAGAATATACATTATGGCACGCCTAGAAATCCTTGTGCAGCAGACCGGGTTCCTGGAGGATCTTCTAGTGGCTCTGCTGTTGCCGTTGGTGCAAAGCTTGTTGATTTCTCAATTGGTGATTTATCTTCCTTTCCATTAGTTATTTTTGGCAACATTTTGTTAATAATTTCAAGTGCTGTTACGTTTTCCTCAACAGTGAGCTATTCTTTTTTTCCCGTTGAGTTTCATTTTGACAATCACTTGATTAATAATTTGAAGTGCTTTTTTTAATCATAGGAACTGATACCGGAGGGAGTGTAAGAGTGCCTGCATCATACTGTGGGATTTTTGGTTTTCGTCCTTCTCATGGTGCTGTCTCAGTATCAGGAGTTATCCCTATGGCACAAAGTTTTGACACTGTGGGTAATAATCCATTAACTTGATGACTATGTTAAATCTCTACTTTTCATAATATTTACTATAAAGCATAAACGTATCATAGTGACATTGTGATTAGATAGTTTCTAGGGGAGTTAGTTATAAGTTTCTCTTAAACTTTACAATGAATAAGTTGCTGTCTTCTATCCAGTGCTTTGAAATTTACATAACCATTTATGTAAAACATTTACCTTAATGGTTCTAATACTTGTTTTTTCTCTAGTTATCCGGTTAAAAGGTATTCCTGATCTTTAGCAATACAACGTTAGCTATGAATTTTTTCCTCCAAATTTTATGTTTGAATTTTCCCTTTTGTACATTTGATCTCCAAGTGATATGGTGTACACGTAGTGGTGTTGAAATTATAGCTTCACAAGCTGTTGAGCGTTTCTTCTCGGTATTCATTTTCTTGTTCCTCATCTTTATATCTAGGATGGTTTGCCAGGGATCCAATGATTTTGAGCAAAGTAGGTGGTGTAATTCTACAATTGCCAGATGTAGCCCCAGTTAGACCTTCTTGCTTCATCATTGCAGAGGACTGTTTCCAGCTTTCAGTCATTCCTTATGATGTACTTGCACAACCTGTCGTCAAAACAGTAGAGAAGTTATATGGAGGTGAATAATCGGATCGATCCATTGCTGTCAATCAATGTTATTAATTATAAAACTAAAGATTTCAAGATATAAGTTCTAAATTAATAGGAATTCTTGTTCTATCCCTTGTAATTTAGTTATAAATCTATTTGTCGTTTCATCCCACTAATGATGTATGATATGTATTTTGAAACAAGTTTGTTTTACTAAGTGAGAAGGTTTTTTGTTGTATCCACTATTGCAGGGGATGTATTAAAGCAGGAAATCCTTGGAGACTATGTGAAGATCAATGTTCCTAGTTTGAAACATTTCATGAGTAAAGAGAATACAGACCAAATATATAACATTCCGTCACTGTCTGCACTTTCAAGTGCCATGAGGTTGCTTCAAAGGTATAGCTCACCATTAATCCCTGGTTTTCAGTACAGATAATTGTAATTTTCTAGCGGATTGTGGATTGCCTTAGATTGCAAATTGATTCTAGTTTTATTTTTCACTTGTAATGTAGGTATGAATTCAAGAATAACCATGGTGAATGGATCACAGCAGTCAAACCAGATTTAGGTCCTGGAATCTCAGAACGTGTATCAGATGCCTTAAGGACAACAGGGGAGAACATTGATACCTGTTATTCGGTAAAAAGAGAACTGCACGATGCGCTTGCTGCTCTTCTTGGGGTATTCCTTCTCTCTGACTCACGAGGCATGCACACAGACCATAGTACTATATTTGGAATCCTCATAATTTACTGATAGACAGCATATTTCAACATATGAACATGAGTTATATGTTTATCATATATATATGCATACGCCATTCCGCCTGACATAGATTCTCTTTTTAAGTCTTCACAAAAGGAAGCCTCCTTTATTCTTTTTCAGAGAGAAATAATATCAAACATTTTTGTTATTAATCACACATAGAACAATTTTGCTTTTGAAAATACCATTTGAGACCCTTCTAAACATATTTTTCAGCAAACCTTTCATTTGTCAGAAACAATTACTCTGTACTTTTGTTTTTTATCATCTAGTTTGACTGTGTTTGCTTTCGAAACAACTAATTCTACAATGAAGATTATAGATTCTCCCTCTGAATCTTGTTTGTAAAAGTAAAGCAGTGTAGTCATTAAGCAACACATTTGTTTTTGTGAGCTTGCCTTTTGTACAAGTTACCATAATACTGTGTTTGAAAATTTCAGGATTTTGGTGTTCTCATGATCCCTACAGTTCCAGGGCCTCCCCCAAAACTACAAACCAATACGTCTGAATTAGAAATTTTTCGTGCAAGGGCTTTTAGCCTGCTGTCCATTGCTGGAGTATCTGGATTTTGTCAGGTTGTCCCTTTCTCTGAGTTTATGAAGCACTTGGACTCCTATAGTTTCCTTAATCAATTAAACTTCATGTCAGAATAACAATGTGGTATTTCCTGACATTATGTAGGTAAGCATACCACTAGGGATGTATAATAATCTTCCCCTATCAATTTCTCTGGTGGCCAGACATGGTGCAGATAGATTTTTGCTTCACCTTGTCGAGAGTCTTTATGCTAGTATCAAAGAATAGAAAGCAGCATAGCTGAGAGCATCAGTTACTGATATAGATGTAAGTTCTATATTTTTACAAAACTGAAAAAAAAAAAATTATGGAAACTTTGAGATCTCTGTGCTATCATACTTTAGTCCCTCCTTTTATGTGCTTGCTTGTTTGAACAAAAAAATGAAAGAGATAAACTAGATGCTTTCTGATAGAGATAAACTAGATGCTTTCTGTTAGAGATCAACTAGATGCTTTCTTTTTTTTCTGTGTCTGCGCATTCTTATGTTTATGCACAATAATATGTTTCCCATCTTTTCAGATGCTTTGGGAGAGAAGCACAACCTGAACTATGGACATAAATAATATGTTTCCCATTATTTCAGATGCTTTGGGAGAGAAGCACAACCTGAACTATGGACATAAATCAGAGGAGGGAAATTGTATAAAGGAAATTCTTGCTTATCTGAATCCTGTTTCTTTCAGATGTTATAAAGTTCAATTATTCGTCAAGTCATAAAATTCTTCTTATGCTCGCTTGCCTATGAAAAATATTACTACATCATGTTAACAATTAATCAGTTATTGACGCATTTGATATTCAGCTGTGTCAGCTACAGAGAAATAAATTTTATTGGAACCTCACATGGACACATGGATAGCACCATCCATTTATTATCACACACCAACAGACCTCTCTTGAATTTGGCTGGCATGTCATCAAATGTGAAGTTTAATTGGAACTTTACCCATACACTTCATCCACATGATCTTAGGTACTAGAAAGGCACTATCCACTTGGAATCTAGTATAAGCCAAGTAAAAATGAATATTTTTTGGAATGTTGATAGTGACCAAAAAGCTTGATGGCATGAACTAAATAAAACTTGACATCATTTATTAATTTCATTTTTTTAAAATATATTCATTGAAAATGAATAAAAAGTTATTAAAAATGTAGCCATCACTAAATATTTAATATTTTAGAAAAAAATTCATTAGACTAAAACGAAATAATATCCTGAAGTACATTTTCTTTTTCATTGGGAGAGAGAGAACTAGCAGTGCTTTTTTATGTTAACTCTAGGAAACTAGAAATTATAGTGAATATTGCAGCTCAATCCACTCCACTGCTAAGACAGAATATGTAACCAATCCATTTGTTTAACGAAAATTCAATTTTATTTGGGAGTGTAACAGTTGGAAGGCGCAGAATTTTTTTGTGATTAATCAAATTGTGTTATACTGAACAAAACTCTTCCAAAACTAGAGACTTAGATTTGCTGGGAGTGTCCATTTTATGACTGATTTTTTTTTAGTTCTTAGCATATGGGATATTTCTCTCCTGTTCTGATCAAGGGGAATAAAAAAAGTTCAATTATCATTCATTTCCATAACTATATATCGAGTTTTTAATATGGATTAAGTAGAATGTAACACGCATGCACCTCTATAACAAAACACATTTACACCTTAACACACACCGAACTTTATTGCATGATTGTACTCTTCATATTGCGCTACAAAGACTTATTTTATTCGGCTAGCTTCTAGATTCAAAAGTGGATAACATCCCGAACTCGAAAACAGTGGAGAGAGAAGCTGTTTCAGACAAAAGGTACCACCGTACTACATTAGAGTATCACTGATGCACTTTAACCATTGACAATGGTTCCACCTGAAAGTTCACATGACATGTTAATTAGTAAGTCAACTAGAGTGGAGTACTATATAATTAGATATGGTGGAGGTGAAATATAAGCAGTGTTACCATTGGGGTGAAGGACTTGTCCGGTTATGTAAGAGGAGCAGGAGTTGGAAGCAAGAAAAACAAAAGATGGTGCAACCTCAATAGGATGACCAGCTCTCTTCATTGGCACATGACCTCCAAATTCTGCAGTTTCCTCCTCCTTGAAAGATGCTGGTATCAATGGAGTCCAAATAGGCCCTGGAGCCACCCCATTGACACGAATTCCCTTACTAACCAGCTGAAGGGAAAGTCCCCTCGTAAAGGCCACAATTGCTCCCTTGGTGGAAGTGTAATCCAGTAGTTTTGCATTTCCCTTGTAAGCATTCACTGATGTCGTGTTGATTATGGTACTTCCCTCCTTCAGGTGCTTCAAAGCGTGCCTATATATAACAAAAACACATCATTTCATGTTTTCAGTCACATCATTTATCATTCATAATTTATGATTGTACCTGGCCATGAAGAAATAGGCAAAGATATTGGTTCGAAAGACCCTCTCAAGCCTAGGCTCATCTATGTCCTCCACAGTTCCACACTCGTATTGCTCAGCTGCGTTGTTGATCAGAATGTCAATACGACCAAAAGCACTCACCACCTCTTCAACCACCCTCTTGCAATTCTCATCATAACCCAAATCAGTTGGTATGGCTATTGGATCCTTGGCCTCCGCAGTCTTGGCCATCTTTATCATTTCCAGGGTCTCCTTGGCATCCTTGTCCTCGCTCCCCTTCACATATGTGAAGGCCACAGTAGCACCTTCTAAGGAAAACAAGTTGGAGACTGCTCGTCCAATCCCAGAATCACCACCAGTGATTAATGCAATCTTTCCCTGAAAAAGGAAATCCAATTTTCTATACAGAATGAATAGCAGTGTCACCAAACAAACAAAACGTAACGTACATGCACCATCTTTTTCTAAACAAAAAATAATAGAAAACAAGGTTATAGAAGTGTCTACTTGGAGTTTATTTGAAGGCTTGTAGTCAGGGCTAGTGAATTGGGGTGGTGGAGTCATCAGATGTTCCTTGCCAGGTTGTGTTTTCTGTTGCTGAGGGGGAAATTTTTGTTCAGCGGAAGCCATTGTTGGAAAGAAGGTTTTGGAAGGAAGTTGATGATAGAAAAGATGGAGTAAAACATGCATGCATATATAAAGGATTGGATTTGGAGGTGGGAAGAGGTGAGGGTGATGTGTTGATGAAAAGGGGTTTGAAGATGCAACGTGGTGAAGAGTGGCATAAGGAGGTGTTCACGTGTCCTTCCACTCGCATGCACTGGACCCGTCTCAGGAAACGGACATTCTTGACCAACAAAACCTTCTGCTTCTCTCTACATCTTCCTTTTATGTTTTTAGTCCACCACTTTCCCTTTTCATATTATTCTATGTTTCTTAAACAATTATTACAACACTTTTCTTTTTTTCTTCTAATATTTTTACTAAACAAATTTTATTTTGAAAGGTGCTCACTCTAATAAAAGTTGCTTTAAAATGTTAATAGATTTCATGATATTGATATTATAATATATATTTTACTGTCACTTACCAATTTAGGATTTATTTGCGTTGTCGTTATCCACATAAAACACATTGATTGCGACACAAACTTATTTCACAAACCTTGAAAAGTGTGATAAAACAAATACACTTGACAGTGATTTGGTAGAAGGAAAAAATAATTATTACTATAAATCATAAATTCCCAAATACATAATTCTATCTTCCCAAAAAATTATTTGACTAGTAATTGTGTCATATTGCACGTGAATATATAGATGTTTCGACAGATAAGAGAGATGTTTTTGAATATCAAGAATAATCTTTTTCTAGATAGTAGTTTTGTAATACGTACACAAATATCTTTTATATATATATATATGGTAAATGTAGGATATGTGAATTTAGAATTTAGGATTTAAGGTTAATGATAAAGAGAATTATTCTAAATGCATGGTAAAAGAGAGAATAAAGATTGCATATATAGTGAGGAATTTCTTCCTCCACCTCCTCCTCCATATATTTAGTCCTAATGCATTCCCATAGATATGAAAATTTTCATTTTATCTTTTTTGGATTATGTAATTTAAAGATTATTTTTGCACAATTTGAAAGTGATTTTTGATTTTCAAAATTGTACAATCTAAAAGCAAAAATGACTTTGAAGAATCTTTTCTTTAAAAAAAAATTAACTTATAAATAATAAAAAATGATTTGAAGTTGTACAACCCATAAAAATTATTTTAAATTATGTAATTTAAAAATATTATATTTTTAGATTATACAATTTAAAAGACATTCAGATTATACAATTCTAGAATAACAAAATAGAATCTGGATATTTATGGGGTGAAGGATGAAAATATAGAAATGAAGAAAGAAATGCCCATTACAATGGCAAAAACATCCTTTATATATATGAGAAATAAAAACACTTGAAAAGAACCAAATACCCAAACATTAAAAAGTCACATATTTTCACCTGCTCATCAAGTAATATGAAGTTTTAAGACAACTTTTCTTTGCCAAAAGTCTTTTATTTGGGATTCTAACCTTTTCATTAAAAACATTATATATTTTTCAAATTAATGATTAATTATAAATGTTGTCATAAATATGTTGACATGCTATACAAATTAAAACTAGCATTGGATTGAGCTACCCAAATAAAACAATTGCTTAAAAGTTTTTCATAAATCTTTTTTCCCTCAACATATAATGTCAAAAAGATTAATTATTTTTTACTCTTGATTTGTGGGACTTTATCCACTTAAAATATGAAACACTCAAATCATACTTTATATATAGCCATGATATTATATACATATTGGTTATTATTAATAAATTAGTTCTATAACGATAAAGAGATAAAACATAACAACTTAACTATCTCTAATTATATCTTAATTATACTCTACGAAGTTACAAAAACATCAAATTACTTAATTTGATAAAAAAATATTCATATAATTTGATTAGAGATGTGTAATAACGTGCCCACACTTCAACTCTATATCAATAAGCATATATTTACTTTTTTTTTCATCTTTATTTTCTTATTCTCTCACTAATCTGATAATGTGATAAGGCATGCCCACAACCTACATTGAGTATTGTAGTATTCAAACCCTGTTACTATTCACACCTCAACTCAAGCTCAAAAATATCAAATAATCTTCAAATGTAAAGTGTGAGAAGAAAAAATAAAGGTAAAGATTAGGAAAAAAAATGGAGATTAAAAGAAAATTTGTAGTTTCGGAATTTAATTAGAATGAAAAAACAAGAAGTTTTCCAAATCCCTCTCTTGTTGACCCCACTTTTCCTTGAAGCACAAAGAGTAATAGGGTAGAAGCACCCAACACCACAAGCAAGGTAGCTCAAAAGTAAGGAGGATCTCCCTTCTGTTAATAAAGCATAAGGAATTATCCAATCTGGACACACTCCTTTACTCAATCTATTTCTCCTAAATGTCTCTCCATGCTTCATTTATACAACTTTATAGCAATTTAGATAGGGTTTAACCTAATTTTTTCAAACTTTTAGAAGTAACTTTTAAGCTTAAAAAAACTTCTTTTATACATTAACAACCAAACATTGAATTGTTTTAAATTATAATTACTTCATATTACAACTATTACAATAAATGTTTAAAAAAATAATTTTTTTTTAAAACATTATATAAAAACTGTATTAGAATCGTAAAAAATTCAATAAATATTTTTTAAATTTAATATTTTAGTAATACGTGTCGTATACTATTGTGCCTGGTAGCTTTTAACCTAATAATTGAAGTATTGTGTCATTGAATCTTTTCATTCATATTCCATTCTGTTTTTAATTCTAATTCATTCCTCTTTGGGGAATTGTTTATTTATTAGAGCCTGTATCATAATGACATGAACACACAGTGAGTTACAATTCTCTTGAGAGCATTCTCCAGTGCAACATAAGAAGTTCTGTTTTTGCCTCTTGTCACACTCCATAACTCCATCATGCTCTCTTTCAAGGTTGGTCTCCACCTTCTGATTGCCTCTCTCGTTGCCTTCCACCTGCTTCCTAGTCCAGTGGCCTGTGATGGTGAGTCTCTTTCATTGCCTCTCTCCCAAACACTCCACATGCATCAACACAGTGCTTGTTCAATATTTACATTATTTCAATCAAAACGATAAACTAGGATAAATTACTGTATGTATGTTCAGACATTATTTCTCATGTTACCGATGATGTCCCTCTGGTTTGTTGGTTTCCATTGCAGACGAGGGGAAGAATCTGCTTCATGACGTCAACATTTACAGAAAACTTTTGAACCTTCCTGTTCTGGATGAGAGTAAGAAGGCTTCTTGCTTAGCTGAGGAGATCGCAGAAGATCTAGGAGACGTGCACTGTGAATTCTTTAATGACTACTACCCCGCGCCTGGTAACAACTCCAAAATTCCCAACTTCCAAAAGAACATAGCCAAATGCAGCATCGACATCAACACCACCACAGATGGGGTCATCATGCCTCTCTGTGTCCCCAAGTTGAACCACGATGATCTCTTTTCCAACTACACCAAATCTAATCGCTTCACAAAGTACCTCAATAATTCCAAGTATAACATTGCAGGGGTTGGCACAGAAGATGATTGGATGGTTTTTATCGTCGGCACCAACACTTCTTCTGCAAATTTCTCCTCTTCATCTTCTCGGCTTCCTCAGCTTTCCAAACCTCACTTGCTCATGCTCGCATTCTTCTTCACCACGCTTCTTGTCTTCTTCAACTAAATCGATTCTTTTCTTTCTCCTTTGCTTCATTCATTTCGTGGAATTTTCTTTCCCCTTCTTCATGTCTTTTTCTTGGTTGTTTGGAACAATTATTTTACTGTAATTTTGTGTAAATGGGACTGTACTTTGTCACAAGTTCTTCATAATTTGCATGTGACCTTTCACGTACTTGTAATTGTTACATGTATATTGGGATTTGACATGTTCGAAAATAAAATTTAAACTATGCATTTCATAACATCAATTTACATCTTGAATTTTGCAGTCTTAAATATACTAAATGAAGTAAAAGGACAAAGAAGAAGAACAAGGATGAATTTTATTGGCTTTTTTACAATGTGATGTTGAATGTAACTCTGAACAAGTTGTTGAAGTGTTGAGTGTCACAACTTTTAAGAAACTTGGAAAACTTCCACCTTTGATTTCACCTTCTAAAACATCAAGAGTTGTCTAAATTCCCAATTTTAAAAATCCCTTTATATTCGAGGTATGAGGCTATAGAGAAGCGCCACATATCCACATCACACGATAGGTGTAGTAGTGCCACTGCCATTACATAATTCACACGTCATACTTAACCGCACCATTTTTTTTTTTGCAACACAAACGCCAAAACGTTATTAACATCCAACGAAAGAAACGCAATTGATAGCGAGTTTGTGAGCTATGGCGGAGGAGGAGGAGGACGACGAGAGCTTTGGCGACTTCACCTTCGCGTCGTTTCCGAGTCAAACCTTCCCATCCACCGCAAACGACAATAATCGCGTCCTCGTCGACAACGATTGGGGCGACTTCGTTAACCATTCCAGCCAGATCAACAACGACCTGTTGAAACCCTTCCCGGATCCCGCGACCAAACACGTAAATGACAATAACGGCGTCGCCGTTCAAGACGAGGCGGCGAAAAAGCCCAAGGGAGCTATTCCGCTCTCGATCTTCGGCGAGGAGGAGGAAGAGGAGGAGGAAAGCATTTCTGCTAATGATTTCTCCAACGGCGGGGTTGTCAAAAGGGGATCTGGTTCCAACGGGTCCGTCGGAATCAGTGATTTGATTTCCAGTTTGTATAATCACCAGCTTCCTCGGATGGATTCTCACAACGGATCGGTTTCGGTATCCATTGTTGCTGCTCCCAATCCCTCGAACTCCAAGGGAAGCAAATTGAGTTCCGATGAGGATGAGGATGGGTGGGAATTCAAGTCTGCGGAATGGGAAACTGGAATCAAGAACCAGGATGTTAAGGTAATCGAGCGAATTTATTCAAGGTAGGGGATTATTGAACTTGAAGCTGAAGAGAATGCTGGGATTCATAAGTATGATTGAATTTTCTTTCCTTAGTTTCAGAACTATCGGTGGATATTTTCTATTGCTCGTACTATGCAAACGAGGTTTACGAAAGCTATGTGCCATGTGGATCTTGTGATTGCTTTTTATTTTTGCTAGTGATATGTGATTATTTTTTGTAGTTTCCATGTGAGAAGCAAGAGTTAATTCCCTAGATGAGGACAAAAAAGGGTTGGAAAATAGTGCTAGTGGGTATCGAGGAATTGTTATGCATGCTTAAATTTTGTGTTTTGGGTCGTTTTTTCCATTGCCGGTCAGCATCTATGATTTAAAGTGCATTAAGGGGCTATTTTCTTGGGCTAAACATCACAGAAATACATACTTGCTCATTCATGTAATGAATTTTGTTTCCCTGATAATTTGTATTATATTTTAAAGGCTGAAGTGCAACAACATTATAATGGTGCTCTTGATGTTGGTACTGTGTTGAATTCGTCCAATGGGATTTCGGACAAAGCTGGCGGGTGGCACCTGAACTTTGAGTTCAGTCCACAATTTTCTTCGCAGAATCATATTAACCCACAACCAGGTCTGAATAGTGAATCAAAAGATGTTGGAACTGGTTTTGCCATGCTCAGCCAAAGTTTTGGGGAGTTGAATTCAGGGTCAGGATCAAATCAAAATTTGGTCAGTTGTTTTCACATAATTTCCTCATTTTGTGATACATTGTTCATTCATATTATTGAGGAATTTCCATTAACACCATCTGATTGTGGTTTTGTGGTATTAGAAAGCATCGGAGAAGGCTGACATTTATCCCACTAATATGGAATTACTCATTGACGGTACAATTGGTTCATCTCATGCATCAGTATCTCATCAATCTGATGAATGGAACTTCGGATTTAATTTCAATTCTAGTTTTGTGGGTGAAGACAATCATAGTTCAGAGTCACACTTCAAAAGAATTGAAACCGAAAACAATCAGGCTGATAACAGCATAAACAATGCTTCCCCAACTGATATAAATGTTGATTCAGATGTCAGTTTGTTTGAATCAGATGGTGCTGTTACAAAACATGAGGTACTGAATCGGTATGATGTCATATTTTATATATCATGTGACATTGTATAGGGTTTAATTTCTTGAAGGATTTTTAATCTTGATTTTTGAGTTACTTTGGTTTTATGAAAAGATTTCACGAGTTTGTCTTATGACTCATTCTTTTGTTTATTATTTCATTAAGTGTTCATACATTTTAAACATAATGTTATTGTTACTATTCTTTCTATTTGCAGAAGCCCCTAACAGGCTCAGAGAATCGTAGGGAAGCCTTGCCTCTCTCAATTTTTGGTGATGAGACACCAGATACTGATGAACAATCTGTGCCTCAAGATCTGTCTCACTATACACCAACATCCCCAATAAAGAACAACTTTAATAGCCATGTATCCAACTTATCTATCAATGACTTATGGAATTTGTATAATCAATCTCAAAGCGTAACTTCTCCAAATGTGACTCCAAAAGCAAGTGAAAATCAGATTCTTGCCTCACCTGAAGTATCAGGCTCCAGTTTGGTTACTGGTAATGATGGTTTAGATGATGACTTCTGGGACTTTAAGGATGCTTCAACTGGATCAAGATTTACCCATGAATCTTCACAGCAAACTTCTTTTAGTCACGCATCACAAGTCAATGAGAATGGGTTGCATTCTTCCCCAACAGTTCTAAATTCTGCTTTGGCCAACGGTGATGATGATTTTGTGGATGATTCATGGGAATTTAAGGACGCCATCTCTGAAACAAAAAGTCAAGATCACGCATCTACTCTAGATCACACAGATTTACCACTGACCCAGTTATCAACGAAATTAGAGCAGATTGACTATGCAGAGTTTTATGGCAAATTGAGGGATGAATTGTGCAATTATGTTCTGTCACATCTTCAGAATCTCAAGGTAGCTAACCTTCTGTGGTCTTTCTTTGTATATAATACTAAAATTTACTGACACTGAAATTACTCAAATTAATGTTCTTAGAAAACTCTAAATGTTGCTGCTCTGTCGGGTGAAGATGCTAAAGCAAAAGCTCTTCAGGAACAAATTCAGGTCAGTATATGAACTATTTTGTTATCTATTTCCTGTCTAATGTTTTGTACTTTTTGCTTATTTTTCCCTTACTATAGTAAATGTAAAAACTCTGGGAAAGGGATAGGTGAATGGGTTTCTCTCCATGGGGGAAATGGGAGAATCCGGAGGTAGGTCTGGAAGGATTTGGCACAAAGCTAGCGGAACCCCAGACCTAATGGCTTTGCTTGTGACTTGTGTACATTGGGTCAAAGGCCCCCATCAAACATTATCGAGTTGAGCTATTAGCATTATGTTATTGTGAATTTGGTTTTCTTCTGCTTTTGAATTTGTGTATGGATATTTTTTTCCTTGTTAGTCAAATGCACAAGCTATTAATAGATTCAGCACCGTTTCTACTCTCTTTTCTTCTTTTATAGGAATTCTCTGAGATACTGCATCAGGATAATATGGGTGTCCCTACTGAATATCTCTCTGAGGATTATTGCCCAACAAATGTCTGCTTTAATGAACTTCTTGAAGTTTTGAAGGAACCTAAGTTCCAACCTTTTGAGTCCGAATACCAGCTAGCATCAAGGTTGTTGAAGGTATGTCTATTTCTTGAAAATATTTTGTTGTATTTTTAAAGTTTGCTCTGTTGCATGTGCAAATAGTACTGTAACTGCTGAATGATTTTGATAGTTTCAAACAGAATATATGATTGAATGTCTGATTTAGCCATTTCTGTGAGATGTACTGATATTTGTCTCAATTTTCCTTGAGATTAATTTAATGGATAAATAGTTAATATTTTCTTATTTTATTTATTGATAACATTCTTTCTTACCAGACCATACAGCTTAACAACACTTGTACATTTGTATTTTAATAGGCTGAGAAGGATATAAAATCTGCTATTGAACTTTTGAAAGATACAGTATCCACAATAAGGCTTCTCAAGTTGGGATCAAGAGAAGAACAGTCTAATTATCTTACCATATGGTCCAAAATAGCTCTTGTTTGTTCTCAAGAGCTGAAGCATGGTGCTAATGTTTGGAAGCAAGCTGTTCTACAGAATGTCCATGACCAGATATTATCCAACCGAAAAGGTAAGCTACATGATTATGTCACGCCTAATATATATGCTGCTGATGTAGATGAACTTAAGGAGTCTGGAATAACCTTTGTTTTCTGGGGTGGTGGGTTCACATAGGTGTTCAGTATATCATTGCACTCGGGGAAATATATAGAGTTGCAGAAATTATTGGAGCTTCAATCAAACTTCACCAACCTTGGATGCTATCAGGTTCCATAGATCATAAAAATTTATGTTTCCTTTTGAACGAGTGTTATAGCATATGGTTGGATTCAGGACTTCAAGAAGCTCTTTTGAATATATCAAATCCGAATAATTTTGAGCCAGATGAGATTTCAAGGGAATTAGTTGAATCCATTAAGTATATTCACGAGCTTGATGAACATGCACTTCGTAGCTATGTTATCACTGGAGAACAAACTACTTGTCAGTTGTCAGCCTTGCCAGCTGATTGCATACCAGGTATGCGCACAATCTTGACTTTCTTTGAATGTAAGTGAGTAAAATTGATTTAAAATGAATTTGGATCCTGTCCTGTTCACGCTTAATAGGAGAAGTCCTGTTAATAAATTAAATTTTAACCATTTATTGTGTTTATCACTTAATATATACGGTTAAATTAAAAACTAACCAATTATCTCGCTAAAAGTAAGCACTCACGTTCCCCATTCTTTTATAGTTTTAGTTGGCTTTTATTTCAACTGTTAAATTTTGAAATAAATGTAATTAATGTTAGGATTTTATTAGACAATATCTCTCCTGTTAACGCCAGACATGAGAGGATCGAAATCCATATAAAATTACTTTTGGATAGAATCTTTTCCTTACTGTTTGTTACGGTGCATAAAGGTGTCCAAATGCCCATTATTTATGATTAGGAAAAATATAATATTAAGTGTGAAAATTTCTTAGCTCCTTTGGCATTTGCCGCATGGAGCTCCTTCAGTGAAATCTTTTCATGTTATATATACAATGATAGCAATTGAGCAGTTGAACTTATTCTCCGCTGATATTATCGTGGAGTGAACCTGCAGGACTAAAGTACTGAGAAAAAAACACTTCACATACCCAAAAAGAAGTGAAAATAAGGTGCACGTGCTGCAGGATCAATGTTGGAAAGAGTCTTTCTGTATTATGTTCGAATAGTTTATATCTTTTTAACACCAATTTACATTTGCATTTAGTATCTGTTTGGATCAATAGATAAAATTTGTGGAAATAACAATTACCTACCACTTTGGCCTTGTAATTTATTGTGGATCAGGGTTGAATTTGGTGACATGGAACGGGAAGCCTTACATAGTCAAGCTTGCAAACTTGTGGGTCAACCTAATAAGTTCAGATTCACCCCAGAAGTGACATCTGCCAATTCAAATACGTCTCTTCACAACGAGTGGACTATTTTACTTTTTCAGTGGTTGTTTTGAGTTTCTATCTCTCTTAAGTTTCAATGAGTGAGATTGTGGCGGGATCCATTGTTTTGTTAGTGGGGGTGAGACCTTTGGTGCACTGACCGCAGCTGTAGTGAAGGGAGATTATGTATGGAATGAAAATCATTTTATGGAGTCGGACCAGGCAAAGTTACCAATTAAGTTCATTCTTTCTTCAATAGGTTACCATTCTTTCCGGGAAAGCTTTAGAACAATAGCCGGATTTGTTACAGGTGTAAGATGTATTACTAGAGATAACAAAGAATTATATACTACGACAGAGTATAATTTTGGATACAATCCAGTTATGCAGATGGAATGATATTGCATAGTAATCAAATGATTCTGGTGTTGTAAAGTAACTGGGATTCTTCCCCTCACAATTTTACACAATAGTTTTTGGCATGATTTAAATTATGAATAGTTTTATTTAAATTTGAAAACCAAGTGTAATAATTGTCTCTTGTCCACACCTGCACTTACCGAATCAGATCGATTGGAAAGACAACCGCAGCAAATAATACGTTGTATAACTGCTCTTCATCAAGGGCCAGAATACTAAGTCGGTGGCAAAGAAAGTTCAGGCAACTGCATTTAAAGTGACGTGGAAGATGGAACCAATCATTATCTATCAATATGGAAAGTATCAATTGACACATAGCTTGGATGGATGTATGTCCAAAATAATTTTTTCAAACGATGAACTTCAAATGCCATGTAGAACTGGTCAAAAACAGTAGATGGTGGCTGTAGTGAAAAAAGCAACATAACTGATTAAATGATGTTACGCAAAGGAGGAATTCTATTTTAGATTTTTTTGTTTTAAATTTGGAATTCTTACTATTTTTTGTTATCAACATGTTAAATTTATAAATTTATCTTTATCTTTAAAAATATTTGAATAATAAAATATTATATATTTTTTAGATTTGAGTTAATTAAAAATTTTATAAATTATTTGATACTCTTATATTAAAAATAATTAGATAAAAATCATTTAATTATTTATACATTTTAGTATATCATAATTAAAATATTATCTCTTGTTAACTTCATAGAAAATACCAGTCCAAAAAATACAAAAATTGTTTTACATCAATATATGAAAATTGTTAGATAAAATAAATAATATTTAAATATTCATAATTATAAAAATTTAATAATTTTTTATATTAAATTTAAATAATAGTATTTTATATTTATTTTTTTATAATTATTATTATTATATAAATTTATTTTTTATTATAGACAAGTGTATTTATTTTTATTATATTATAATTGTATTATTATTTTTATTAATTATTATTATTATTTATAAAATATGATTACAAAATTGTAGTTTAATTAATTCATATGAAAAACTTCCATGAAATGAAATAAAAAAACAATTTCATATAATACAAACACAAATCAGCAAATACAAACAACTTAGTCACTCTCACTTCTTTGTAAAGAGTACTTACGTAGAAACAAACACAAGCTTAGAGTTCAAATGAACACATAGGAATAGAAAATAATTCTTTTTCCAATTTTAAATTGAATAAAATATAAAGTAGCATAAATGGAGAATAATGGGATGAGATATAACTAAAGAGTTGGCCACTAATCTCTCTTTCTCTCTTCACTTAACAACCTAAGACTCGACCCTAACCTAATATTAGGTGGTTGCCACTAAACAAGACTTTTTTATTAACAAGATAGTAAATGTTAATATACTTTTGTATAAAATATTTTTAAATGAAGTAAATATTTATTTGTAAATTTTATATTTTAATGTCAAAATTCATCATAATAAAGAATCATAGAATTCTCATCTATACGTGATAGTAGAACAAGTTTAAATAATAAGAATATAAACACTTTTAAAATAATCAGACATATCAATAAAAATAATCAATGTTAAAATAATATTATCAGTATACGAAGTTTACCATCATTATTAATCACTTAAAAAATTTCTTCTTATTGATTAATAAAACACAAATATTCATATTTAATATCATCAGATAAAGAAAATAAAATTTAATGTTTAATAGAAACTATATAATGTCTTATAATTATAAATGGATATTTTGGCAAATCTTATGAATCACTTACTTATAGAGGTGACAATGTAAGGTCTACAGTTTGTTATGAAAAATGTGGGACAGATTCACTATTTTGGCTTGTTGACTCGTTTGGACCCGTCTCGCATAACTTACCGTCTGTTATGAAAAACATGGGACAGATTCACTATTTTGGTTTGCTGACTTGTTTGGACTTATCTCGCATAACCTTGCAATCTATGTGGGTTAAATACGGAACAGGACAAGTCAACCCGCTAGCCCACATAATAATAAAATTGATGTTTTTTCTTACTTCCCCTCAAATTTCTTCATGCATCCCATCAATTCCAAAAATTGAATTTCGAAAGTCATCTCTTATAGATTACAAAAGGTAAAATAGTTGTTATGCAAAGCTTATTCCTTACTTTTTTTTCTCTTCTAAATTTTCACTTCTAGAATTTACTTTAATTTTATTGAAATCAAATTCCAAAATTGATGACATGCAGGAAGAAATTTTATGGGGTGCAAAAATAAACTCTCTAATAAAAAATACAATATTGTCTCCTCCAACTTTTTTTTTTCTGTATATATTACAAGTGTATTAATATTTATCTTTTAATAAAAAATATTTTTTTTTATACAGACTAATCCACATGCTCGTGAGTCATCCTTTATACGGGACAGACAACTCGACCCGCATTTTGTGGACTAATAGTGGGTGGGTTAGCCCATATTACATGCAACAATTGTGAAAATCCTGAAAAAAACACATACTTATCTATACTTTTGGGTAAATCTTTTTAATACATATTTATATACCTAACCTAAGTTTTATTTGTGGCTACCTATGACTCATGCTGTAAAACTTTATATACATTTTTTTAGTGTGGATTTATGAAGGTTGGGAATTAAGATAGACAGCACATACCTTATTCTACTTAAAATTATATTTGTAGTGTAAGGCCGAGATCACATTTAGGTTTAGGATGTCCTTATCACATGATCAAACATTTCTCAATCTACTAAAATTACATTTATATAACTGTCAAGTTTAACATACTTAAATTAACAACATATCAAACTAATATAAACTAATATGATAGTTTAACAATGATATTTGTGTAAATTGCGTCCAATATCTCGCAAAAGTAACTCTTATATATAAATAAGTTTACTATACCTAAATCAAAGTATGTATTTAATAACATTTAATGACCTAACTACCGAATAATAAGCATTAATTTAAATATTAAAAAATATTTTATATACATCAAGACCCCAAAAACTATTAAAAAATAATAACAAAATGTCTAATAAATAAGGAATTTAATGAATACATACAACAAATAACATGACACATTTCTACCAATCCCTAAAAAACAATATCTAATATTAAAAATTAGATAGTAATTGATTGTGTGCCATAATTTCAAACCTAATCTTTTTATTATTGACAATACTTTGTTAACAATAAAATGATTGTATCTTAAACTAAACCCATAATTGATTGTATTATGGATACAATCAATTACATTAATTTTTTATAGTTTGATTTTCTATAATAATAATAATAAATATGATTACTAAACAGTAAAAAATATACTTGAGATAATTTGATAGTTTTTTATTTCATAAAATTTAAATAGTGTAACTTTTTAAAAACTAAATTTATATCTAAATACACACTGTATTATCAAATAAAATCTTTAATAAATAAAATTCGTGCTACTCCTAATTACTTTAACGTGTGCAGTTTACTGAATTAAAAATAATAATATTTACATTTTAGAAAAGAAATATGACATGTATGACGAAATTGTTTTTATTACCAACCATACATCTATTGGAATTTTACAGCAGAGTTAAGTATTTTACGAATTGGAAATAAAAATAATTTACTTTGCCATAAAAAAAAGTGTTATTTTATGATAACTATTTTTGGGGTGAAGAAATTAGAAACGAAAAACCCTCTTGGTTGAAGTCGTGAAACCCTTCTTCTCATTTCTTACATTCGGTGGTGGTGGCGGCGTGAGAAGAGTCATGTTGGACATCAACCTATTCAGGGAGGAGAAGGGCCATAACCCTGAACTCATCCGCGAATCGCAACGCCGTCGTTTCGCCTCCGTCGAAGCCGTCGACGAGGTCATCGATCTCGACAAAGAATGGCGAAAGCGTACTCTCTCTATCTTCACAGTAGCTATGTAACTAATCGATTTTCGCACCAATGTTATCTCTTATGTGCGCTTTTTCAGGTCAATTCGAGTTCGAGAATCTCCGCAAGGAATTTAACAAGATCAATAAGGAAGTCTCCAAACTCAAGCGTGTATGTATCTTCTTTCCACTTTTCTATAGTTTTCGTTTAATTAAGATTCTAATTCTGAATAGTTTCATTTCAATGCTGTTCTGCGTGTTAGGCTGGTGAGGATGCTTCTAAGTTCATTGCTGAATCGGAGGAGACCAAGAAACTGATAGCGGAGAAAGAGGTTGAAGTTCGGGAAACTCTAAATCTCTTGAATTCCAAGTTGGAAACTATTGGAAATCTCGTCCACGATTCGGTTCCAATCAGCAACGATGAGGTTTGTTTATTTTTTTTCTTTTGTAATACTTGTTAGTATTATTTTTCTTCTGTTTGTGTTTAATGCTCATATTAAAATCCCGGAGTCTTTTATGTTTAGGCCAACAATGCTGTGGTTAGATCCTGGGGGGAGAAAAGAGTGGAGCCTAAACTAAAGAATCATGTGGATCTAGTTGAGCTTCTCGGGATAGCAGATACAAAGAAAGGTGTGAATTTAATCTTATAGTGGTCAAGTGATGAGTTCTTTTTTTTTTTACTTATTTTTATGGGGCGACAAGCATTTTGGTTTTACTTTTTGAAGTAATGTTTTTTCACTCTACACTTTTTCTCCTCTTAGTAATCTACTTTCTGAACTATAACTGTTCGTATGATTGGTTTAGCTATTGGACTAGTTCATATTTTGTATCTTGCTGACACGTTCTTGGATTGCGAAAGTTAGGAGTATTTTGGTCTGTAACACCGTTTTGCATGTAGCACAAAAATCTAATACTGCAGAATACGAACACTGTTAGATTTCAACTGTGGTAACCAATGTTTTCCCTAGTTTGTGCATTCTGCTCCTGTTGTTCACATGCGTCCTAATCTTTTATGTCAATTTGCTTGATACATAATAGGAGCTGATGTAGCTGGAGGTAGAGGTTTCTATCTCAAAGGAGATGGTGTTCGTCTTAATCAAGCTCTTATTAACTTTGGGCTTGATTTTTTGGAAAAAAGGGAGTATACTTTATTGCACACTCCTTTTTTCATGAGAAAAGATATAATGTCAAAGTGTGCTCAGTTAGCCCAATTTGATGAAGAACTGTATAAGGTAAAGCTTAGTAAATTTCGTTATCTGCCTATATCCATATGCAATTTGTGATTTTTAAGACCTCGAAAAATACTTTTGCATATAATTCTTTATATTTTGTGACAAATAATGTGCCTATTTGCTTTGTTGAATAATATCCATAATCTTTTAGTGCCAAACTGCCAATATCCTTTTTGTACTGTATCATTTAAAGTTTTAATGCTTACATGATGTTTGGTTTGGTCTGTTTTCTCCTTTCCATTTCAGTTGAAATGTTTTAATTTATAATCATAACCTTGTTTTTGTTATATTTTCATTTGAAGAAAAATGGAAAAACAAGACCATTTTCTCCTTAAAACGTTTAGATCAGGCAGCAGAGTAAAGAAACGCAGTGTTTTTGTAGTTGTTATTAAGGGAGATAATAATAGATATAAAACAAATACCACCTTAGCTGTTTTTTGAGTTTATCTAAAAATTTATAATGTTAGGTAACTGGTGAAGGAGATGACAAATATCTGATTGCTACAGCAGAACAGCCACTCTGTGCGTATCACTTAGATGATTGGATTCACCCATCCCAGCTACCATTAAGGTAATATGATTTTTTTGCCATATGTTAACACTGGAACCTAGAAGACTATGTTACCTTTAACTCTGAAAATATGCTTTCTGCAGATATGGTGGGTATTCATCCTGCTTTCGCAAAGAAGCTGGATCTCATGGTCGAGACACTTTAGGAATATTCCGAGTTCACCAATTTGAGAAAGTGGAGCAATTTTGCCTCACTAGCCCAAATGACAATGACTCGTGGAACATGCATGAGGAAATGCTGAAGAACTCCGAGGAATTCTACAAAGCGGTATGATACAGCTACAGTGCTCATCATTAAGCAAATAATGTTTTAAGTCAATTCTGTGAATGAGTTCAAATTTCAAATAAATATGTAATTCATGGGAATATATGCTGTTTGTCATGCTAAATATATCTAACCATGGGAAAGTTTAATGCGTCCCTTTATTTCTTTCTAAATTTTTTATTTCTACAACTTCATTGTACTTGGATGATTGTTTTCCTTCTGTATTGGCCAAGTGATGACTTAATTTTACCACGTTCTACTTTTTGTGGATATCATTGCATGTAGATTGATGTATTGGTTGGTCTGACTATAATTGACTTCTTACTTTCCTCAAGTTTTTTTTGTTTCTCATGTAATTAAATTTTATTTACTGCAGTTAAACCTTCCATATCAAGTTGTTTCCATTGTATCTGGTGCTTTGAATGATGCTGCAGCAAAGAAGTATGATCTAGAAGCATGGTTTCCTTCCTCTCAAGTTTATAGAGAGCTAGTGTCCTGTTCAAACTGTACAGATTATCAGGCCAGAAGATTAGAAATTCGATATGGTCAGAAAAAGGTTAGTAATGCTTAAATCAACGTTTTAATGGATTTAGTAAGCATTATTCATTAACATCACGAAAATTTTCATTTCCATTTTAAAAATGGGACCTTGCTTTATGTGAAAATCTCTCAATCTGCTTTTATTGATAGATAGGACCTTGGATAATCATTTGGTTCCTAATTGGTCATTAGCATGTCGGCTGACCAGGCTTAAGGGGTGGGTGTTTGTAGGGAGAAACAACAGGGGGAAGGAGAGAGTGTGGACGTGGCAGAGAGAGGGAATGACATAATTTGGGTGAGGGGATTTCTATTACATTGGTATGGTGTAAGGAGAAAGGGTATCTTTTGAGGGTAATCAAGTTAGTTATGGACAGATCATTAGCCCTCTGTAGGAGCTCAGCTCTGGGGCTGTAGGAAATATTCATTCCACTGTAGCCCTTTTTTGTTATTATTCAGAAATAAATCATTAGTGACTTACTCCTTTCACCGATTTGTTCATTACTTTTCCTTCCTACTTTTCTATAGTTGGTTCTGGTTTTCTAATATTTATGAAATCCATTCTGTGTTGGAATCTCTAATTTCTTACTTCTCTCGCAGTTCATTGAACTTTATTTGGCAGGCAAGTAAAAATTTATATTTTGAGAATAATCATGAGCGATGATGATGCTTCTTTGTGTTAAGAGCCCTTGATGTTCCGTAATTAAACTTTTAATTGATCATAGTGTAATGCTGAAAATTTTCTGTGAGTAATGTTTTATTTTAGCTTTAACTGATTCTAATCCCCCCATACATGAATATACTTTAGCAAGTTTAACTATTGGACTTTGCATCGGTTTATCTGTTTCAGAGCAATGAGCAGATGAAGCAATATGTTCACTTGTTGAACTCTACTCTCACCGCTACTGAGAGGACCATTTGCTGCATACTAGAGAACTACCAGAAGGAAGATGGGGTAGAGATACCAGAAGTTCTTAGGCCATTCATGGGGGGAAAGACTTTCCTGCCTTTCAAGAACCAACCGTCTAATGAAGCCAAAGGGAAGAAATCGAAGGCCTAATTGCATTTTAAGTCAGTGATATTTTTGAAGAGTTTGTTCAGAGTTGTAGGTTATGATGACCCTTTTATTATCCACCACACACTGTTTACAACTACCTTTTCTCTCCCTTATCTTATATGACTCAATAGTAAATTGATTTTTAGGAGCACGCACAAATTTTTGGTCGTAAGTTAAACAGCATGATACACTCTGTAATTCATACTCTAAAATATTTGTGCATTTTTAATTGCATTTTGGGTGTTTCTATTCATTGCGAAATGGTTAAAAAATATAGATCCTGATGCCTCTGGTTTTTACTTGAAACGTGTCAGAATGTGTTTATTTTCGTTGCTTGCTAAACTTTGGTTATTTTGAGAAGAGGTTATTATTTGATTCGACATAAATGTTTTTCTTCCATAGTGGTTACGGGAATAATTTGATCACCATAGCAGAATCATTTGAAATGTTAATATCAAGCTCAATTTGAGTGCTGTACAAGTGCGAGGAAAATTATGGGTGATGGGATTAGAATTCTGAAGTCTGCATTGGTTTGTCTTGCAGGGTTTTGAAACACGTTCAATTTAATCGAGCTGCTCATATACTAAATTCAATTACAAATTTCGTGGGAAAGAGGAATGCGGTCTGGAAAATGGGGGCTAGAGTGTTTAACCTAGTCTTGTAATTGGGGGTGGGTGGACTTGTGGGTTTTGCCTGGCAACCAATCTTCTGGCTTCTCCTTTACTATTGCCCTTGACGTTTATAGGTTTTACGCTGTGGACTGATTTCGCATGTTTCTCAATCTCTAGCTCAAAGCTAACATTTTAATAATTTTTTTTTTCAGAACCTCCTACGTTTCCTTTTTTATTCATGTGTTCTGGCATGGATTTCCCAGTGGTTATTCGAGTTTTCTTTATCGCACACAACCGTGTGGAAGTCCCCTTTCGCTTTGCTCCTTGAAGTCCACGGCATACTCTATTTGCTAACATCTAAGCATGTTGTTACATAAATCAAACAGCACTGTCTTCTGAGGAAGTGGGGAGGACAGATATATCATTTTTATTTTCGGAAAATGAGAATAGTGATGGTCTCAACTTTCAATACGCTTTTGGTCATAATTCAGTGAACATGCAATAATCCTCATAGCAAAATATAAAAATTTAGAGAGCTGGGTGGTGAGAGATTGACTACAAGGTATGTTTTCCAGCAGGTATGTTTCTGCGTATTGCAAGGCAGTATTAGCCTTTTTCCAAGTCAAGAATAAAAATTGCTAGGCAACGGAGTTAATTTCCATAACAAACACAGAAATTGAACACTTCCACTTTCCGAAGGTTCAAATGACCAGGTAACTCCAATTTTTTGTTTGGTAATAATTTTAGGACTGTTCGATAATGAAATCCAAAATAAAATAGTAGTAACAGTGACACAGTTGTTCTAAATCTTGAATTATGATACAAAAAATTTGTCACTCTTCCCATGAGAAGCACTGCTTATATGCAAACAAGTATTGTAAGGACAGAGGATTCAATCAATTGAAGTAATCACCTGGCTTGTAAGACATCTAGCTTGTGTGTTCCCTATGGAGCACCTAATGCTCCATGCTTTAAACAACAACTGCTAAATAATACCAGTATGAGAATAAAGAGACACCCCATTTCAACAAAAAATTGCAAAACAGAAAAATAATTATAATTAGAGGAAAATTGCTATATATATATATATATATATATATATACTTGTCTATTATATTTATATGTGATACATTAAATATATAATATATTAAATATTTATAATAAATTATTATTACATCTTCATTCTTATTCAATTTTTTTCATTTCTATTTTTTTGTCTTTAATTTTCTTTGATCAAACATGTCTATTTTTATTATATTTTTCACCTATTTTTATTGTTTTCTTTTTGTCACCTACACACTTTTTTTTTTTCTCTTTACGCCTTGAAATTATTCCTCTTATTACCAATTTTAACATCATTTTCAGGCAAGCTAGGGATCTAAATATTTTTTGAAGTTTATAAACTCAATTAAAATTCCTAAAAGGTTCAAAAAACCTACTGATGTACTAAAGTATAATTTATCTATAACTATTCCATCCAATTTTGACGAACAATTTTAACTGGGTATTTTTATTTTAGAATATGTAACCACTGCAAAGTTCATTTTTCATCCCATTTTTTCTATTTTAAATATTTTTTTCTTTTTAATTATAGTATTTTAGTATAATATTATTTTAAAATATCAACTGCATTGCTTCACTTGTTTCTTAATCCATCTCTTCCTCTCCCAATAGTGATGTTAAGTTTGTCATCTTCTTCTATACTTGAATATAAAATAGAATATTTTTCCTTGGTAGAAAAATAGAACAGGGTTATACAACAAGAAGTTACTTTATCAGAAGCTGCAAAACAAAACCTACTAGTTCACCATCAGATTATGCCATTTTTATTCTATTTAATTCTTATTCTAGTAATTGGCAGAACATCTGATGTAAATAATGGGGCGATTTCTTGTTATTCCTTCACTTTTTAAAAATCAGTGGAATTTACATACAATTCATTATAGAATACTTCGCCACTATTTTGGTATTGAATTTTTTCCTCAGGTATTTTGGCACAAGATTGGTGAGCCTGTATCCACATTTCAAGACTAAAGGGTTCTTGCTTGAGAGACATGTTATATATGTAGTACACTGAAGCAATTGCTTGTAGTTATTCAACATTCAAATCATATTTCTGAAAATTAAAAACAACAAAAACTCTCTTCATTATTTACACTTCATTGATGCTGATAGATAATGATACTTCTTTCCTTTCATACTGTTATTTTGAAGAGGTAGACCTTTAGTGCAACAGATAGAGCCAACTGTAATAGAAAAATGCCAGCAACAATCAAAAACCATCGTTCTCCAGCTGACAGAATATGTGCCCGAAGGTTAAGTGCTACAAAAGTTGCTGACATGAACCCAGCCACCCCAGCAATCACCCATCTGACTATCTCCCATGGCACAACAGACAAACACTGCACCAAACAAAGGGATTGGAAGATGCAAAGAAAAGTCTCAAATTTCATATTTTCTTGAATAGCAGTCACTTACCAGTGCTGGAATAAAGACAAACAGGGAATATCCATAAAGACAAAGTAGTTGGACAAGACCCGATGGTACAGAGAAGTATTTGAGGATTATATACAAACCAAGAGGAACAAAGGTGACATAACCATAAAACAAGCCAGCAGACCAAGTCACCAGATTTATGTCATAGTTCCATTCCTGATGCTTCAATTTGTGAGATATGTATGTCACAAATGTGCCAATAGATGCCGCTACAAATATTAAGGTAGTGCAAATCCAAAATGGTCCGTACCTGTTGCACATTTATAGTGAAATCCAAATTGTGTGTTTCCTCGTATATAAATACCTTCTATGGCAAAAACAAAAAGTACTTGTTCTCCAAAGTTCTAAAATAATAGTTTTCCTATGATCCTCTATATCAAACCTTGGTAATTAGGTAATAAGAAACTCAAGAAAGAAAAACACCACAGTGAAATAACATGAGAAATGAAGCAAAACTAACCCAATTAAGTGGAAGAACAACCAAACTATAATTATTGTGTAAGGATACTGGATCCCAAAACTGGGGAGATATGCTTCAATAAACTTAAGAAACCACAATAAGATATTCTTCAACAAACTCAAATAGGTAACCACAGTAGCAGACTTGATATCATGTTCTAAAAACTTAAGGTTATGTTTGAATTGATGAAAAGGAATGATAATGAGTTTGAACTTTGGACTGTTAAAAATGTAAAGAAATGGAATGGAATTGAATGCATTTCATTTCATCTAATAACTGTATATTTTCTTCCCCTCCAGTTTGGAGAACATGAAATGGATTCACACTTTCTTATCCTATTTCAATATAAAAAAAATAGTAGATTTTTCAAACAATGGAAAGGTAACTTCTTTCTACCCCATTTCATTAGCCATTCCATTTGTTGCATTTTTTATCTATCAATATCGATTTATTACATGGATTTTCCTAACTTTTAGAGGAATTCTGGAGTTCCTAGTTTGTACCAAATAGAATGATACCATATATCTTCCTTATTTCTCCTTAAAGTGAGGTATCCAGTTGTCCACCTCCTCCTTCAACATGAATAGAATAAGAACCAAATAACATGAATCTAATAATAGTTGAACTTGAGAACTAAAAGTTCTTACTTAAAGTTAGAGGTTATTATCTTCTTCACATAACCTAGCTTTATGGATTGAGTTACCTTTATAGTTCACAATCGAATGACTGACTGATGCTAATGTTAATCTTAACTTCACTCCTCCCTGTTGTACAAAGTGCTCTCTTTCAAACATGAAACTTAAGAATTATTAAATGATGAAACAACATCACATTATTTAACCTCTGTCATCCTTAAGAAAAGAGTCACCAATGAAGAACTGTAGAGTTGGTGGTGTAATGCTAATAACCAGTGATCTGTAATTTGTTAACTAAAGAAACAATCAGAGAGAATAAAGTAAGCTTACAAATCAGGATTGGAAGCAGTTTTTTCGTTAAAAGCTCCATTGAATGGATAGAGTGAATCTTTAATTCGTTCCAGAACATCTACAGTGTCAATATCAAAGTATGGTTTGTAAGTAGCGAGTGAGAAAGCCTGAAACCAACCACTCTGCTGGGATTCATCAGAACCAGATACTGGTTTAGAAAATGTATCTGTATAATGCAAATAAAACAATTACACAACTCTTGTTCCAATGCAAGTAATAAATTGCAACATAGTTATTCCGAAAATGAATAAACAAAATACCATCAACTTCACGTGGAGGCCCTGAGCCACCAGTGCCACCACCAATCTTGGCTTGTGTTCCAGAAGGAGGAAATGTTTGAAGATTTGAATCTACATCCATCAATACAAAAATATTTTACAAACTAAAAACAATAAAACTAATGCATGACACACTAAAAAACGTAAATTTATATGATTTAAAGATTCATGCAAGGTAATTTAATGATTTATTTATTCAATGGCAAGGACAACATGAATGAACCTGAGAATTTGAAGGGTGGTGGATCTGGAACGGCCTGTATGAAATGAAAAATGAAATATGATGATAATAAAAAATGGAAGATGAATTGAATTACAAGAAGATTTGATGATGATGATGGTAACTCACAGGTACAGATCCTGAAACCTTTTGATTTTCAATGGAGGTGTAATGTCCAGACATCATTTTTACAATACTTTTCTTTCACTCCAAAGTTTCTTTCTTTAACTACTGTTCATTTTCATTCTTTCTTATGTTCTTGTTGTGTATTTGTGAATCTGATTGTGTAACTGGGCCCACCTACACAATTGGATTGGGTCATGATAACTCATCAATTAAATCTACTCTTTTGTTTCTTATTTCAAATTTTACTATTGTGTTCTTTTTATCCATTGATTACAGGTCCAAAGAAAGTATATAGTAAAATGAGTGATGATATTCTAATGCTTATTTATTTCTTCTGCTACCGTTGTCCTTCATTTTAAATATAATTTTGGTACTCTTAATGTTAATTTTTAGTAATGAGAAGATAATAAAAAACGAAAATAATTTACAGAATCAAGATAATTTCAAATTATCAGCTTTACTTTCTAAATTTTGTTTGGAGCTTGTAACTTTACATTTTAGCATTCTAGTTTTAGAATAAGGTTGTGTTCTGGTTCCGTTTCTTTTTTAAGCATTAGCCGCATTTTTATAGATTTTTGGGAGTATTAGTATAATCTGATAATTTCTTTAAAAAATATATTATTTTTTTAACTGGTCATCATAATATTTACTAGACATAAATAAATTTGTACCTTTTTTTATGTTAAATATACTGGATTTTATCTATTGATATCTTTACTTAAAAATTCATAGGTGTGACAATTGAAATTATGATGGGACATTTTTTTTTAGAAAAGATAGAGGGAGTTGCCACCATTGTTTACTAAGAATTACGGAAAACTTTTTAAAAAAATATTGCTTCAAAAAATTTGAGTTCAAGAAGAGTTGCTTACACTTAGAGAGTTGTTAGCACTTTACAAAGCCCGTTCTCTAAAATAATTTACCTTTATTTAAATGTGTAAAATTAATGTAATTTTAAAATATTTATTTTTTTCCTTAATGAAGATATATATAAAAATTATTTTTACTTTTTAGAAGTGAGAAAATATTTTAAAAAATGTTTATTTAGGTCTTATAATTATTCACTTTATTCTTCTATATTTCCATTTTTACAAATGAAAAATTAGGGTTATATAGTTCTTTGTAAAAATATTTGTAAGAGTTGTTATTTTAGTTTTTAAAGTTTTAATATTTAATGTTTCATGTTTTTATTTTTCACGTTGTTCGGAGGATAAGATAGTGAGAAAGATTGTACAATAAACTTTGATTTATATTAAACATATTTCTATAGATAACATACATGTCTTCATTATATCAATTTGTTATTTTCATAAAACATAGGGGCTTGTTGGAGATGTGGTGTATTTGATGAATCCAATCTCTTGAAGAATTTGAAGATTGGATTTGATTATGAAGAGTTAGATGTATTTCTAAGTGTGTTGGCTTGACTGGAATCTTCTAATTAAATATGTAAGTTTATTTAGCATGCTTTGATCTTCTAATTATTGTTAGAAATCTTTTTTGTAATACTTTAGAGCTTTTGGTGATAAGATATTTTTTAATTGATTAAAAATATTTTTAATCTGTTAAAATATTTTTATATGAGCAGAAAAAAATCATTTTCTCAATTAAATTATTATTTTAATTTATTATAATCACTTAAAATCATGAACAATTCTAAAGGGTTTTTGTTTTAATATGTTAAAAATATATTTTTAATATATTAAATCTCTTAACCTCTTGAACTCTTCTGTTTTAATCTATTAAAATAATAATTTAATTAATTGATTTCACAAAACTGGAAAAAAATATTTTAATCAATTATATTATTATTTTAATTTATTACAATTACTCAGAACCTATGTAGCACAGACACAGACACGGACACGGACACTGATACGACACGGATACAGACACGAAGATACGTATAATTTTTAAAATGTAGGATACGGGGACACAGATTTATATATTATATAATTATGAATTATATAAATTGACAGCAAAGATTTATGTGCACAAGTATATTTTAATTTCTTTTTGGAGCATAAAGATGTTTTTCATGACTAATTCAAAAGGATTTGTTCCTTATTTTTATAATTATACTAAAAATTTATACAATAAATTTGAGTTTTTAGAAAATTAATGTATTTTTTCTTTTTAAAATTGTGTTAGAATCGTGCTAGAATAGTCAGAAATCCAACAAATATTTTTTAAATTGGACACTTCACTGATACGTGTCCTACGAGTGTCATACAAATGTTGTGTCCGACACGTGTGTCCAACATAGACACGCTATATAAAAGGGAGTGTCTGAGCTTCATAGCTCAGAACCATTAGCGATTCTAAGATGTTTGTTTTGCTTTAATCTCTTAAAAAAAATCTTTAATTGATTAAATTCTCTTAAACTCTTAGGAGACTTTTAACTCTAAAACAATAACTTAATCAATTAATTTCACAAGATATAAAAAAAAACATTTTAATCAATTACATTATTGTTTTAATTTATTATAATTATTTAGAACCATGAACAATTGTAAGGTGTTTGCTTTAATTTATTAAAACAAATTTTTAATAGATTAAATTCTCTTCAACTCTTATGAGGAGTTTAACAACGAGTTAATCAATTAATTTTACAAGATTGAAAAAGCATTTTAATCAATTAGACTAACATTTTAATTTATTAAAAATTCTTAAAACCTTGACAATTCTAAGGTTTTTTTTAATCTATTATAATAAATTTTGAATGGATTAAATTGTCTTAAGCTCTTATGAGACTTTGAATTTTTTTATTTTAATATGTTAAAACAACAAGTTAATCAACTAATTTCATAAGTAAGGTTAATTAACAGATTAAAATATAGTTTTACTCTATTAAAAGTGATAGTTTAAAACCTATAGAACCTTATCATTTCAAAATCATTTTATACACAAGATCAAAATCTAAGTTGAAAAATTGTTCTTGAAGTTTTCTTTGTGTGATTACGAAATCAATATCATGTTATAGGGAGAAACATAATTCTTTACCTAGTTAAACCTTTTTATGTCATGCTTAATATGTTCCAAGTGATATTGTTTTACTATTAGTATCTATTTCTATATTCTCTGTTTGTCTCTAGATAGGGTTTTCAAATTCACTGTAGTAGCAAGGTGTTACTAGGTGTGAAAACCAAATTTTTAGGGTTCAAGAATTGATTTCTTGTGTAGAATTACTTTCACTATATTAGTTGCGTGTTTGTAAAACTCTGACTTTAGTGTGAACTTGACTGAAGTGGTTGAGTGACTAGATGTAGTTCTTGGATAAAGAGAACTAGTATAAAATTGATTGTCTCTTATCAATTTTGCAATCAACTATTATTTCTTATCTGATCTTGGTTCTATGAAATCTTTAGAAGTAACATAATCCTAAAATTACTTGATGTAATAAGGATATCATTATAGGATTTGGAAAATTTGTGACGGTTCAATTCATCCCCTCTCTTGAACTCAACCATTTTAATCTAACAATTGGTATCAAAGCAACTAGAAGAAGAAATTTTGTAGATAATTTCCAAATTTTTAAATCAGTTTTAGAATTATTTAATTCTTCTTCTAGTTTGGTGACTCTATTTTCAAACCTGTTATTCATTCCCTCGAGTCTATTGTTAGAAGTGGTTATTTTATTAGCTTATCCATGCATCTCATTAAAAGCATTGAAAAGTTTATTGTAGTTATTTTCATTTTTAAAATCTTTTATACTTACATAATTTGAAGAAGACTCATAAATAGTCGTCAAGCAAAGGTTTACTTCTCATCCTCCTTCGATGAAGCACTGGAAGAGTTCTCATCATTGGTTTGCCATGCAATGTAGACTCTTTTAGTCTTACTTCCTTTCTCATGTTTCCTGTGAGTGAACTTGTCTTTATTTTGACTATTTGGATATTCAAATATGATATGTCCTTGTTTTCCACATCCAAGACTTGTAAAATTAGAAGAATTGGAATTGGGTTTTTGTTTGCATACCTTTTTAGTGAAAAGTTCCTATCCTTGCTTATTTTCTTTTGAAAATTTCCAAATTCCTTAACAAGTATAGTAAAGTTTCATGAGTTAGAAAATTCATTTGGTTAATCTTCATTCTCTTCTTTCTTATGTACAACAATCTTTAATGCAATGTTTTTTCTCTTATTGTTACAAATTTCTTGTTCACTAGGCATATTCATCTTCATCATGTGTTCCCTCATCTTTCCAAATAAAGATGTTGTTGTCATTGTTGACAGATCTTTTGATTCTAAAATCATTGTTACCTTGAGCTTTCAACTTCTGTCTAGACACTTTAATATTTAAGTCTTCCTTGTTAAACACATTTCCTAAACCAATCAAGTGATTCACGATGTGTATGAACTATTTCTGAACATCAGCAACTGTTTTCCCTTATGCATTCTGAAAAGCTTATACTCTTGAATCAATGCATGTTTTCTTGCTCTTTTGACATCAATAATTTCTTCACGTGTGACCTCAAGAATGTATCATATTTTCTTAGCAGAGTTCCATTGAGAAACTCTAAAAAATCCATTAAGATTTAAGGGAGAAGTTATAATATTTTTGGTCATGCAATCATATCACTACAAGAAAAAATGGTTTTAACGGAGGTTTATTTTTACATTATCCAGGGTCAAAATCTCTATTAAATCATTTACCCAGGGTTGCAGTTTTTCCCGCTAAACCATTCCTAGGGAACGTGTTCCCCAAGGTTTTTTTAAACCTCAGATAAAGTCTTTCAGAACCCTTGTTAAATACCATGGATTTAAGAACCTTCATAAAATACCATGGGTTTAAGAACCTTCGTAAAATACCATGAGTTTCAAAACCTCTATAAAGTATCATGGGTTTCAAAACCTCCGTTAAATACCACGAGTTTTAAAATTTCTGTAAAATTACTTGCCATCTGAAATAACCTTTAACCCCATTTTTCACTATCTCTAACGATCCTCTTGAATTTTCTCTTCCATCGTAAACACACGGCTCTCCGGCACAGGCTCAATGGCCACCGACTGCAGTCTTAGCAAGAAATCATCAACCACACTTATGTTTATTATATCTAAGGAGAAGAAACACTAAATAAGGCATTATCTTCTTTTTATCACCTTACTGCCCCAACTTGGGAACTGGTGTATATCACTGCTTTATATATCCTAAATAATTGTATTATTTGTCAGATGTGGGTTTCAAAGCCATGTGCGTTCTTGGCTACGATGACTTCAAAAATTGTAAGAACATGTTGCGAGGAGAAATTAACTTTATCACTTTTCACTTTCACAATGAATTAATTATTAGATGCATTTTAAAATAAAGGCCTTAATTCAAAAGATTTCAAATTATGAGAATTAAATATTAACAATTATAACAAAAATAAAATTTCACATAAAAGATATGTACATCAAAAGCTAAAACAAAATAAGTCAGGTTTTTTGAAGTATGAGATTGTAACAAAAAAAAAACTATGAATTATATAAATCAACTACCCTTAATCATAATAAATATGCAAATACTGTCGATACTTATTATTCAAGATTAGTTGTTGAAATACTTATTATCCAAGGTTATTTTGCTGAGTTTTTAAAATAAAATTTTGAAACTTTAGAAAATTTATTTGTAATGTAAACCTACACTTTCAAAATTTTAGAGAATTTAGTTATAAAATATATTAAAACTATATAATTTTTAATTATTTATTTATAAATATATTTTATTTTATTTATTTATTGAAGTTTGAAAAATCTGGAGTCTTTTATTGAGGTTCTACAATAAATCTTTGAAATTTGACGAAAGTTAAAAAAACCTCTATTATTTTACTGAGATTTTAGAATAAACCTTTGGACTTAACGAAGGTTAAAAACACCTCCATTATTCTGCTGAGATTTTAGAATAAACCTTTGAAATTTAACTAAGGTTAAACAAACCTCCATGATTTTGTTGATGTTTTAAAAAATATCTTCAAAATTTAACGAAAGTTAAAAAAATCTCTATTATGGCATCCCAAATCCCTCTATCAATAGATTCAACAAATATTTTCATTAGGACTTTTCAAAATTCATAGTTAACCCATCCAAAACATTGGTGGTATATTGATAGATGCACCTTGAGGAAAAGGAAGCTTATTCTCAGCTATTTTCGAAAAACGAGATTGAGTATTGAATAACCTTAAGCACTAGCTCTTGATGATAATTGTTATATTAAAATGGTTGAATTCAAAAAGGGAGTGAATTAAACTATCTCAAATTATACGATAAATAAAGATAGTGTAAACTATTATAAATTATCACGTGAATTTTATTTAGGATAAAATATTTAACTTATACAATATTTATTATATGCGAATTATTTTTAAATAATTAAGTATTGAATATAAGATAATGCGTGGTCTTACATATATTTTAAATAATTTATCTTCTAAATTTATTATGTTTAAATGATTTCTAAAAGTATATATTTAAATAACTATTTTTTAAGTTTATCCATTAAAATATTCTTAAATATTAAGATATAAGATATATAATATAAGATTATGCGTATCCTCATACATATATCTAAAATTTATTTTTATATATAAAGGTGATACAAATTTAATAAAATATTTTACTTTTATCATATTAAATATAAATATATATTTTAATTAAGAGGAACTAGATATAAGATGATGTGCATACTCATGCATATATCTAAACGGGTCTTTAACATGTAATGATAGTATAAACTATTCAATCATATTAAAAGAATCGATGTAAAATTTAATTAAAATATATTTAATCAATCAATGCTATATATGATCATACTTATATTTCATCTACTCTTAGATTGTGTGAATTGTAATTTATATTTAAAGTTTGTAAAAACAATTGCTTGAAAAAAAGGTTTTACTATCATTCACTTATCCTTAAAATAAAAGCATTGAAATAAAAACAATAGACATATAAAGACACAATTTTATACACTAATGCAAAATACAAATATTACAACAAGTTATTAAATTGGTTAAATAAAAACTTATGTAAAGCATCACATGGTGATATTTTTTTTGTAATTTCTAGCATATATATTACATTGATTGTACTTATAACTGATGTAATATGTTTAAAATCACATTGTTACATATTAAGTACACATTAAACAATGGCCTTTTCTCCAATATCCGTCATACATATTACATCGGTTGTACTTACAACCGCTATAATATGTTTAAAATCACAAAAAAGAAAACACATATAACATCGACTACATGGGGGAACCAATGTTATATGTGTTGTTTTAAAATTTTAGATTTTGCATTTTGACATTCACATTCCTCTTGTGTGCTGATTTGCTTTCTCTTCTCCCACGTTGGGTCACATACTCATGGTTTTTTGCTCACTTTGGTGACATTGGCCACAATGGTGGCTAGTGCGAGACATTCACTGCTTATTCTCCCTCGTTGCGCCGCGCATAGTTCACGATTATTTTGTTTTCCATTTTCATTTTTGGGGTTGAGGTTGGGTTCTTTGGAGCAATAGTGATGTTAGTCGTGGTGGTGGGTGGTGCGAGAGTTTCACCGTCGCTAGTTGGGGTTTGGTCTTCTTCTTCCGGTGTTCTCTTTTATCGTGTCGTGCTGTACTCTTCATTTTCGCGTTGTATTTTTTTGTTTGTTGGGTTTGGTTTTTTGGACCGTAGGAGAGTTTGCATTTTTTGTTTTGTCTCATTTTTCAGGTTATGTACTTGCGTTTCTGGACCCCATAGGTCTTTGGTGTTAGGTTGTGTTGTTGGGTTTGTTTTGTCACCGCTTGCAGATGTGTTTTGGTGTCTAGAATAAGTTGGGTTAATTCTGCATTTTTGGTTGTCTCCATTGATCTGCATTTGGGTTGCTTCAATCCCTAGTAAGTGTTTTACATTTTTTACTCTTATTATTTATGTTATATTAATAGCTAATTATTTTGATGATAGTGTATATGTCTAAATATTTGTAATTTAATTTTAAATATGCTAGTTTTTTTATTTATTTTTTGTTATGTTTTTATTTTTAAAATATTATTTAGATTAAGACAAATATATTAGGTATTTAGGAACTTTAGCTTGACAACATTTATATTTAATTTTTTATAACATTTTTGCTTTATTAAAGATATACATATTTGAGATGAATATTAGAATTAAAATTTATTTACATTGATATGAGTATATTTTTATTGATAATTTTTCTTGTGATTTGTTATTATTATTATGTCTGGTATGTTTTTTAAAATTATAGATTGAAAAAATAATAATTTTTTTAAAAAAATTAAAAATGGTTACATATTACATCAATTAAAATTTTAACACATGTAAAAAGGGACATATTACACCGGTTCCATACAAGAACCGATCTAATAGCCCTTTTTTCTTTTATTTATTGATTTTCATAGGACTATTACATCAGTTCTAGACAAGAATCGATGTAATATGTCTCCTTTTACATGGGTTAAAATTTTAACCGATATAATATTTTTCTTGTTACATTGGTTCTCCAGCCAAAACCGTTGTAATAGGTACTTTCCTGGTGAAAATTACATGTTTTTGTGCTATTTAATCTGCTTTTTTAATTTGGTTAATATTTAAATCCGATATAGTTTTTTTATACTTTAAACTTTCTATATCGATAATGAAATCGATCTAATAGATCTTTTAAAATCGATATAAAATGCATTATTTGCACTAGAGATATCATATTAACCATTAGGTTCAGAATCATGGGTTACCTTTGTAGATATAGATTTGTGCCATGCAAAATTCAAACATAGAAAAATATGAAAAAGAGCTCATGTATTAGTAAAAGTAAACAAAAGTATCAATGAAATGCAAGTGCATACATATACATTAAAACCCTTTAGGACAAAACTCAACATTAATTCATATTTGCACAAGTCATGCTTTGGTGCACCTATTCAAGGAAAAAGTTCCATGAAGTTGGAACTCTGGAGGATATATACATTAAATGAAAAAAATTGGTCTGGGGAGTTGAGTTAGATGCAAAGCTAAAAACACACTAATCCCTTTATATACATTAGATGAAAAAAAAATGGTCTCGAAAGTTGAGTTAAATGCAAAGCTAGTATGTGTAACGGGAGAGTAAAAATAGAAGTTTAATTAATAAATCTTCTTTGATGAAAATAAATATCTCTATTTTAAATTATGGATATTATTTAAATTTTATTATTTTACTTTTAAATATATTTAAGATAAGAAAAAATTATAACATTTTATTTAACAATTTTTCTATATTTTTTTCAAACTAAGCAAAATTCTACTTTGTTATAAATATATATATTCTATTTTTTCAGTTTACTTTTTTAATGTATTTTAGTATCTTTTAAATTTTCTTTTTTAGTGTTTTTAAAATTATTTCCATTTTATTATATTTAATTTTTTAATTTCCTGTACAAAATTGGGTTTATAATAGGTACGTAGATATTTTTTAAATCATATTTTGATTGTTAATATGGACCACTGTTACAAAAACTTTTACGTATTTAACTGAAAGATAAGGTGAGAGAAAGTAGGATATCTAAATTTTTGGAATATAGGATGATATACTTGTATTTTTTATTGGTAAATAACTAAATAAAAAGAAAGAAAGAAAATTGTTGAAAATCATGAATGATCGTCGATTTATTGTATTGTACTATTTGTATTAAAATTACCTTCATACTTGTATCAAGGAATTTCCTTCCCATATAATATAAACGAGCAACATGCTCACACAAAAATAATGAAAACATGATTTTTTTAGAGTATTGGAGATTTTACATATACTAAAAATTAGAACATTTCATAATATATAAGTGAGTACAAACCTAATCTTATAAGTCAGATTTATGAGATTGAGTTAGGTTTAAAGTTCACTTCTTAATATGATATCAGGGTCATTTCGAACTTATCCTAATAATTGTTTGTTGAGCTTATCAGGCTACTCGTTAAGGACCGTTATCAGATCATCCATAATATATAGTTTCACGTATGAGTTCGTAGTCTCGGTGTAAGGGAGGTGTGTTGGAGATCTCACATCAACTAGAAATTAAGACATTTCATAGTATATAAGTGGGTGCAAATCTCACTTTATAAACCGATTTTATAAGGTTAAGTTAGACTTAAACTTTATTTCTTAATGCGCATATGAATTAAAATATACCGTTTATGAAAGTGTAAACATTATCAAAATTAAATTTTGTCTTCGTGAATAATGTTTCTTTTACCTGTGATTGAAAATGATTGACAAGCTTGAAGAATCCATTAAATAAGTTAAACATCGTTATTACATTTTTAGGTGCTACAATATTTAAATCATTATGATTTTAGAATATTGCAATAAACTATGTTGTGAGAAAATATGCACAGAACATCTTTAACTATGTTATGAAATAAACTATAAATTAAGAGCATGTGTAGTCAAAATTCCTGACCACCATGCACCAGTTGCAGATATACTATATATTTTGGTGAGAGTCTGAAAATATTTTCGTTTCAAGATGAAACTTTTAAGTGATGGTAGTGTATTTTGGTGGTGCTTTCATCGTACTTTATTGGTCTTTTGAGATAAAAGATGATAAAAATTGAACCGGAAAATCTTTACAGCACATAAATCAGGTTTGATTAATAAATAATCGATTATGTGTTAAAGATAGTCGATTATGATAATTTTTTATAGTTCATATAATCGATTATTCATTATGCATAAAACCTTCCATAATCAATTATGTTAATTTTTTTTGACTGATAATCAATTACACATTGATCATGATTGATTATTTCACTGTTTTACATGAATAATGAATTATCTTTTTCATGTAATTTATTAATTATGATTACTGTATTTTTATTCTTCCATATAATTTAGTTTTTATAAGTTTCAAGTATATAATTTAAACGTTTAAATAAAATATGTAAATGTTAACTAAATTTAAAATTTCTTAATTTAGTTAACTTAATATATAATCAATCAATTATATATTACAAACGTAACATATATAATTAATTATATATTAAATATATAGCATATAATCAATTATATATATATACAATTATATGTTATAATATATTAAGTTAACTAAATATAATTGATTATAAATTAAATTATATTATATTAAATCATATTATAAAATAAAAATAAATATTTAATATTAAATACATTTATGTAAAAATATTTTAATAATGTTATTAATAAAAATACATTTGTAGACATTTTTTTCAGTTATGAATATTAAAATTTTATTTTTATTTAAAATAATTTTTTTTACAATTATAAATAGTAAAATTTTATTTTAATTGAGACAAAAAAATTAACAATTTAGTATCTTTTGATAATTTTACACAATTGTATTTCTTTGAAGTTAGTTCTTACACATTACTTAAAACAATGTTTTAACTACAAATAACTAAAATATACTAATAAATAAATCAAATTTATTTTTATATTATTTTTAGATATAAGGATAAAATTGTAATCTTATTTTTTTTATTAACTATAAAATTATAATTTCAATTATTCTTATCATATCACAAACTTTCATAAGTTTTCGTTTCACTCTATTTATCTCAATTTAAATAATTTCACTTTCCTCTGACTCTCCTCTTAAATCATCACAATTTCACTCTCTAGTTCAAATAAAGCATAAATTTTAAGTGGGAAAAAGAATGAAACAATAAATTGAAAGAAAAAATATATAAAAAAATATATGTCTCCCTACTTATATTCTAGATATTCATATATCTTACTATCAAATATTAGTATTAGGTTAATCATCATTAACAAAGTTTATAACTACCTAAAAAGATAAAATCCAACAAAATGATATCTTAATTTCATAAATGGCAACTTCATACTAGTACAAAAGAGACATTTTACATAAGATATTTATAATTATTTACACTAGGAAAGAGTCTGATGTGGATGTAGGAAACGTAAATTTTCATTGTAAAAAATATTCAACACAAAAGGGTATGTATTTACATTGGACCATAAATTGGGTGACGTGAATGGATAGCAGGTAAGAAAAAAAAATCCAAAATTTACATCAGTTGGCGTATGGTCTTACATAAATTTTTTACCTATTTTTAAATTTAATTGGTTTTATCTTAAAACCAAACTTGAAACGCAAAAAAAATACCAATTGACTTATACCTATAATATAAACCATCCTGGTTGGGTTTTATTGGAAGTGAACAAAACAACACTAGTGTATAATTCCTAAGCATAATTACAATTAAATGTCGATAAGACCTATAATGATATAAATTAGTTATATAACTACCATAATTTAAAAAAATTTAAGTTAGAAAACTAACTCATCAATGTATGAAGCCAAATAAATATGTTTCTTTGATTCACTTATCCATATTTGCAAGTATTGTTGGATCTAGACCTTTGTATTCCCAAATTTGTGGATGGATTTATGCTCAACAAATTCATGTATTTTTTATCAGTCTAACTCCAAACTCAATTTGTTTATGTACCGAACACAATGAATTATGAGCTAAATGTAATTTTTTATAATTGAAAAACATAGACAATGTAATATGATCACTTATATGATCCATAGTTATATCACTAAAATATTTAACATGGAGGTTTCTCCAACAACCTTCAATGCATATGACAAGGAGATATACAGAGGAACAACAATAGTATCAACTGCAAACATTCCATTGTCTCACTTTATTTGTACGGGTTTCCTCCTCAACCTAAGTAATATGGTCAGAAGCTGAGATATGAGATCATCATAGCTTCTGCCATGTGATCATCAACAATAACAGGTTCTCTCATAACCTTTTTACCACGATACACCAAATGTCTAGGCCAAGCAAAAAATGTGCCTAAAGCCTCCCTACCAATTAAACCTATGTATTGAGCATAGACACTTGAGCAACAACATCTCGATCTTCATCAACCAGTACTTGCGTCCAATCAAACTGTAGAGAGACACCATGAATAGTTAACATTTCCTCTATTTGTTGATCAATTGCCACTAGATGCAGTGGGTTATCTTCAATATATAACTCAATTGGCTTAGTACATCAATGTGATTGTAATTTGCGAAAGGATCCACAACAACATAACTCCCTTTAGTGCTCACTCGAACAACCTCAAGAACAATATAAGGTGTTCCTTGAGTTTATTATTAAGAATGACCAAAGGACTCTAACTTCTCATCAAACTTTTATTGCAATGATTGTCAAATTTGATTACATTTTTTTCTTCAAACTACATCTCCATCTTATGCAAGGCCTCCTAACGGTAAGAGTTACACTTTTACATGATGGTGGACCAAAGTAATCAAGAAGTCTCTAAGAACCGTTATTACCACATACACGTCATAGGTGGTATAGTTGTCTTATGGTCATAGTCAAAATATCATTCTGACCAAGGAGAACAAATGAGTCCTGGATTACCTGCTCAACTAATGAATATTACAACATATGAACAATAATTAAATACAAATCTAACTACTCGGACTATGAATGTTGGAGAAATAAGAATGAAACTATGTATAGAATGGAATGATAAAATGATATGCCTACCAATTTTGTGTGATCAACCTTCCACATTTTATAGTGGGGAGGTGGAGATACAAGATTAGTAGACTCAAGCTATGTTGCCTGTTGCTCCAATAAATTAAGTTGTGTTCTTACCAATCTTTATTTTTATTAAATAATAAGAATATTTATATTTTATAAAAGATAAAATAGTTTAATTAATAAATTATTTGTGAGCACATGTGTATTCATATTTTATTACATTAAATATATAAATTTATTATTTTTAGGAGTAATTAATTAAAAATTAAAGACAATACAATTTAAAATGTATAATTTTATAAAAGTAGTATTAAAAAATTACATAGCTATTATTTTTAAAAGAAAAAATTATTTAGTTATTTTAAAATAAAATAATTTATTCAATTATTTATTTTATTAAATATATATATATATATATATATTTTACTTATTAAAGGATAAAATTCTCTAATTAAAAAATGATATTAGAAGAATATTTCCTTATACAATGGTATAAATAATTTATATAAAACTATATGTTTATGACTATATAATAACTGATATAAAATTATTTTACATATATATGTGATAAATTTTATAAACTTATAGAACTATAATAAATTTGATAAAAACTACATAAAATTGTAATAAAATAATTTAAATAAATTACAAAACTATACATTTGGAAGGTGAGTTGAGAGGAAGAGATAGCGTAGAAAGGAGTTCACAATCGAAGTTATTAGACGACAGTCGTTTATGGAAAAGGCCAATTTCCGTTGGTAGTGTGGTACAGTAGTCTGAGGTGCAAGAGAAGTAAAGGTGTTACAAATATTAACCGCTGAAGAAGTGAAGGGCCCAGACGGCCACCTACAAGCACCGTCTACTCTAGGGCACACCACCATACTTTCCTTTGTTAGGGTTTTTTTCTCACTCTTTGCGTTCTTTCTTCTCGACTTTTGCTGCTCCCATCACCCATGGCAAAACCCTCTTCTGGAACCGTCAATCCTCACAGTCGCACCGGAGTTCGTATTGTCGTAGCTGGAGACCAAGGCACGGGAAAATCCAGTCTCATCATCACCGCAGCCGCCGATAACTTTCCAGTGAATGTGCCACCGGTATTACCTCCCACACGTTTGCCTGAAGATCTTTATCCGGATCGCGTACCTATCACCATCATCGACACCTCCTCCCGGTACTTTTTTTTCTTGGTTTGCCAGATTTTCGTTCAGTAAAGTGATGACGCGGTTCTTGATTGGAATAACCTATGTGTGATTCATTTGATTCTTTCTCTAGTTTTAGAGCCCAAGACCGTTTAAAGATGATTGAAGTGATGCTTTTCTCTTTTTAATTTAAGATTCGTAGGCCTTATAACAGGTGATTCAAGTGGAACACTTTGAATTAAAGTGCTAGGTTTTGTTGTTACTGTTGTAATTGGATGTTAAATCTCTTAACGTTTTGGTACTATCGTGTTGCATCTTCTTCCTTGAACCCTAAGAGCCATGTTGTAATGATCCAAATAAATGCACTCTTATGCTTATAGATTTGTCTTGGGTTCAGTTTATTTCAGAATGTTATTTTCTCTCTCTTTTATTTTGCCAGAGAGATAAAAAAAGCTATTATTTCTCAAAAAGTTGTTTCCAGCTAAACATGCACAAATTATTTATTGTTGTGTAGATGTCTACCCTAAATCTGAATGTCTCCATTGGTTCATTCTATTGTTTATTTTTGGTATTGTTGCTATTGCAGTGCTGAGGATAGTGATAAAGTTGCTGAAGAATTGCAGCGGGCTGACACAGTAGTCCTTACATATGCATGTGACCGACCCGAGACACTTGAAAATCTGAGTATATTTTGGCTTCCACATCTACGCAAATTAGAGGTTCTGATCTTATTTTTATTTTTTAAGACTATACAACCGGAGCTCCTTTTTATATTTCTTTAGAAATTAAGAGGAAAAAGGGAGTAAAATATTCATAAAGTAGGGATGGGGAATGACCCAAACAAATTATTGCAAATTGTTAGAACCAGATATGTTCTTTTATCTCATGAAAAGAACTTAACTTGCACATGCTTGCATACATCTGTTCATTTCACAGCTTAATCAGATTCACATACTATATTTGTCTCTTCAGTTTTGGTGTATGTATGCCTGGATGTTGATATTTGAATTTAATGAACAGGTAAAAGTTCCAGTTATAGTAGTTGGTTGTAGGCTTGATTTGAGGGATGAAAATCAACAGGTGAGCCTTGAACAGGTGATGTCGCCAATAATGCAACAGTTTCGAGAGATTGAAACTTGTATTGAGTGTTCAGCATGTAGGCATATTCAGGTATCTTTTGTACCAATCATTGGCTTGACATATATTAATATTAAGATGCTGATCAATTGTATTTGGATTTTGTTTCATGCATTGCCTATTAAATTTCCTTATTGAAGGTCCCCGAAGTTTTCTACTATGCACAAAAGGCTGTTCTTCATCCAACAGCTCCATTATTTGATCAAGAGTCGCAAACTCTAAAGCCTAGATGTGTGCGAGCCTTGAAGAGGATTTTTATCCTTTGTGACCATGACAGAGATGGTGCCCTTAGTGATGCTGAGCTGAATGATTTTCAGGTTGCATTCCCCTTTTAAGATGACAATATTAAGCACCAAAATTGAGTAATTTATTATCAAGTTCTATAGTCTGCCTCCTTAGAGTTTGATTATAAGCATTTTTCTAGTATGTTTATGACAAGATAGCTAATATATATATGAATTATGAAGAAGCTAACAAATCATTCAACAGGTTAAATGTTTCAACGCTCCTTTGCAACCATCTGAAATTGTGGGTGTAAAGAAGGTTGTACAAGAAAAAATGTCTGAAGGGGTGAATGAACGTGGGCTTACTTTGACTGGATTCCTATTTCTTCATGCCCTTTTTATAGAAAAGGGGCGTCTTGAGACAACGTGGACTGTGCTAAGGAAGTTTGGATATAATGATGATATCAAACTTGCTGATGATCTCATTCCACCTGTAAAACGTGCTCCTGATCAGGTATTTCTTTGGGGATGAATTGTGATCTAACATGTATGTGAATTGTGTGTGACACAGGTTTATTTGTTATACCTGTCTGAAATCAATTTGTGGATGACAGGGTATATTTGTCTTGTTTTGATTAAGATTGACTTTAATGTCTGCAGAGTGTGGAGCTGACAAATGATGCACTTGATTTTTTGAAGGCAATTTTTGATGCATTTGATGGTGATAGGGTATGTTAATTCTTCTTTTCAATTATTTATGAGATGATTCTATTATGATGTAAGTTGCAAATGGTAACTTGCCTAATTCTTTTTGATTTTGGGCAATATTTTTTTGTTCCCTCAGGATGGGATGTTACGACCTCGGGAACTTGAAGAATTGTTTTCTACTGCCCCTGAAAGGTAGATTGCTTTTTGTTGTATTATTGTCTACCATTCCATTATAGATTACTTTGCATTAGTTTCTTCTTGAATTGGTAAAGGGGCACTATGATCTGTTTTTCAAAACTTAAGATGTAGAACTGATCACAAGTGGGGTAAATTGTATCCCGAGGTAAATTCAACAACCTGAAACTGTAATATGCTTCAGCAATCTCAAGTACTGAGAAGTTTGAGTTTTCTTAGGTTTGAATTTGCATGATATATTTAATATTTATAGTATTCTGAATCTTAGGATATATTTATACAATATAATAAAGAAACAAAATTTCTGGAACATAACATTTTAGTTGAACCAATGTTATACAAGAGCTTTCAAGTATTTTGAAATTATATTAGGTATAAGAAAACCAGATCAGCATATCCTTTGTATCTTCAAAGAGTGAAGGTTAGAAGATAAATACTTATAAGATTTTAATACTGAGTCTCCCTTGTCCACTTGAGCTATGTTCAACCCCCACCTACCTGATGGGGTTTTTCCTTGGACCTTGACTGGTGCGCTGACTACAGTTCATTGAGCCTGGCCACACTTTAGAGTAATGTTATATCAAGACAAATAAAAAAAAGCTAGGAGAGCTACTGAAAATTTGGTAAGAGTCTCTTTTGTAATCTAGACAATCCATATACTGATTCACCTGTGAAACCTATATATAGCAAAACAGTCTCTTTATTTTGAGAAGTGTGTGATTCTACTATGAGGTATGTTAATGATGTAATTATAATGTTTTGAGAAATTATGATGATTAGTATGTATAGACTATATGACTCCTAGATGAAGTATTTGTATAACTTTATGAGGTATTTTTAAAACTCCATCCATATCCAATTCAAATCTGATGAAATAGATTGAATTTGAAATCTAGATTCATTTAGTTGGATCAAGTTAATTTGTTTTTTTTAATCTAGTTTGAATTTATATATGTGTGTGTGTGTTAAGAAAAATTGTCATGGCTTATGCCATAGGTAGTTAGTTATCCACTATTGATGACATTGATCTTCAAGTGTCTAGACCTTCTATAGTTTGAAGCTGCATATTCTTTTCAGTGATGGATTGTCATTATTTTGGCTTCTTCGGCATTAGTTTGTTATTCATCTGAGCTTGTACTTCTGTCTAGCTTGTGTCTTTATATTTTTGAAGGTTATTCAGTCACCTTGCTTCAGGTGTCTTTTTAACTTGGGGCCCAAGTTTTTGAGTTTCTCTTGGTTTCGTTTAGAACTTCTGAAGACTTCTGAATTGTTCATATTATTATTTTGTTTTTAATTTTTATCTTCTCAACACTGATCCCTCTTTGGAGTCTACCTGATGCACTGTCTATTTCTGTTGTTCTAATGGTTAGTGTTTTATCTAAATTTCCTTGGTTTAGTTCAGAACTTTTGAAGACTTCTGAAATTTTCATAGTAATATTTTGTTTTAAATTTCTTATCTTCTCAACACCGAACCCTCTTTGGAGTCTACCTGATGCACTGTCTATTTATGTTGTCCTAATAGTTTGAGTTTGATCTAAATTTTCCTCATTAAATGTTCTTCCTGTGAATTTGATCTCTAAACCTGGTATTTTACCTTATAACACTCAACAATCAGGTTAGATGACTTTACATTGATAAAAATGCCGTTCAAAATTGCTTTGTTATTCAGTTAAACCAGGTCAGGAGTCATGAGAGAAATTGGAGTTGAAGTATTGCAGTGTTATATGATATTTTATTGTTTTGAATTGTAGTCCTTGGATTGGAATTCCATATGAGGATGCTGCAGAAAAAAATGCATTTGGAGGACTATCGCTAGATGCATTTTTATCAGAGGTGAGCAAGTCTTTTATCTTTATCTGTGTACCCTGCATTTTGTTGAATGTTAGTTTTAAAAAATTGTTGGCTGCTGTTGGGAGTTTTATCAGTTCAATGAATTTGTATGCATTGAGAACCAAGGTTGCTTAGTTTTACTTGCTCCATTATTGATACATATTCCCCTAATTTATATAATTTAAACATGTACTCTACGACTATATATCTGGTGTTTGTGCCTTACTATTGCTGATAGCATTTTATTTGCATTGACATTGATTTTTTTAACAAAATATTTACTTTTTCTGGACAGTGGGCACTTATGACACTTCTAAACCCAAATTTTAGTGTGGAGAATCTGATTTACATTGGTTATCCTGGTGATCCATCATCTGCTATCCGAGTGACTAGGAGGAGGCGTTTAGATCGCAAGAAGCAACATTCAGACAGAAATGTTTTGCAGTGCTTTGTTTTTGGGCCTAGGAAGGCCGGGAAATCTGCATTATTGAATTCTTTTATTGGAAGGTTTTTCCTTTTTTGTGTTACCTTGAAGCTTATTGATGTTATAGTTTCCAACACCTTATACCTTACTGTTGTTGAATCAATAATGCAGGCCATATTCTGAAAGTTACAATCCAACCAATGAAGATCGTTATGGTGTAAATGTTGTTGATATTTCAATCGTAAGATACTTCGTTGACATCTTTTGATAGCTACTACTTAAAGGGCAAAAAAAAAAAAATGTATTTCAATGGTACCTGTTGCAGTACCTGCTACCTGCTCCTATTTTATTCATTTTATGTATCTGAAATTTTGTTTCGTCTCTTGTAAATCTTATCTTTTGCAGGAAAACAAAAAATATGTTGTGCTGAGAGAGATTCCTGTAGATGGAGTTAGGAGGCTCCTGTCCAATAAGGAGTCTTTGGCCTCATGTGACATTGCAGTTTTTGTTCATGACAGGTGACACTGATATCAGAGATCATTTTATGATTAAAGTTATGGATTATCTTTGTTTACTTTTGTGAAGGTCCATTGATCCACATATCTATTTCCTGTTCTCTGTTAGTATATGCACCAGTAGAGGATAAATTTCACTGTTAAATAACTTATTTAGAAGAGGTCTTATAAAGTTTTCCAGGCATTACAACATGTTTCTGATATTTTTAGTGTATATGCTTTATTTTAGCATCGTAATTCGTAAGCACTTGGAATAATCTGCTGTGCATTTGGATGAGCTTCGTAAAAGAGATTATAAGCTGAAAAGGAAAGCACTGATTAAAATGGAAACTCGTCAACTGTATTTTAAATTAACTTTCATTTCGTGATCACGTTGTGTGGACAACTCATTAAATGCTTGCAAAAAATGTGTATATAGCTGACAAGGTATTCATTTCAGGTCCGATGAGTCCTCATGGAGAACCTCATCTGAACTCCTGGTTGAAATTGCTAGTCATGGAGAAGATACTGGCTTTGAGGTGCCCTGCCTGATAGTTGCAGCTAAAGATGATCTGGATTCATTTCCAATGGCTATCCAGGAGTCAACTAGGGTATTTATATTGGCTTGTTCATTTGCATTGTTGTGGGTATATACTGTACATAATTATTGGATAAGGAACTTTTGAAGTGAATATGACATGTTTTGAAATTATGATTTCAATCAATCTCTGAAAAGCAACATAAATGTGACATAGTCTTTTGTATATGTATCCTTTATCATCAATAATTGAAATGCTTAACTTTTCTATTTATGGGCAACAATTGTATATGTAATGGATGGATAAGCATAGTCATGAGCATGGTTATCAAACTTGCGAGTTAACTTGTTAACTCGTTCAAGTTTGTGTTTTTACTCACCCTTCCCGAGAAGCAAACTCGGTTGAACTCGCGAGTTAGCAACCAAGTTGGCGAGTCAAAAGGGTATTATTTTTAACCCTAAACGACCTCATATTAGGGTTCAGAAAACTCACTTCGTGCTCGTGTTTGGGTTCGCATTGAGGTAAAGTTTGATGTCTCCTCCATTCATGGTCACCTTGCCTCTCTTGTCACCGGTCTCAATTCTGATCCACTCCCAAATTCGTGTTCTGTGTTCTCTTCTCTCTGGTTTTATTCTCTCTGGTTTCAGTGGGTTTTGAGTTGTGTATTGTGAGTGAAATAAAAATCTCTATAGTAGGTTTTCTTTTAATTGAAAATGAGTGGGAATTTGGAAGATTAGAAAATTGTGAAGGAAGGGCACAACACATCCCTTGCATTTTATTTAGAAATTTTTTCTTTTTAATTGAATTTTTTTAATTTCATTCTTTTTATAAATTCATGTTTTCTTAAAGTATGTGTGGGAGGATCAAATTCAAGTGAGGGCAATCCTATAATATTTTGTAATATGTGTATGAACTTGTTTATTTGGGGTACTTTGAATTTATATTATTCTCATTCACTACTAAATATAATTATTTTATTAGTATTTTGATATTTTGTTTTAAATAGTTTGATTAATGTTGAAATATTTTTTTTCATACAAAGTAAACTCTTACGAGTTTAAGAGTCGAGTTTACTGAGCTCCTACGAGTCTGACAAACCTTGGTCATGAGTGTTTGAATAGATTATCAAGTAAATGTTGTATTCTCTTTATCTTAGCATATGTAATTGTGATAATAAGCAATTTCAATCAATAGATTTTATCAACCGCAATGGAACTTTTGACATGTCAATGTGTTTTGTAGGTTAGTCAAGATATGGGAGTAGAGGCTCCTATACCAATCAGTGTCAAGTTAGGAGATTTCAACGGTCTGTTCCGGAAAATTGTAACTGCTGCTGAGCATCCTCATTTAAGCATTCCAGAAACTGAAGCTGGAAGAAGCCGCAAGCAGTATCACAGGCTTATTAATCGATCTCTAATGGCTGTTTCAGGTATGCCAGTTTTAGGTTGACTAGCTCATTCCGAACATTATGTCTCAAGGTTGAATTTCAGTCTTGTTTGCTAACTAACAAAAGTCTATTTGATGGTGGTCCAAAAGAATATAATTAGAATATTATTTGGTTTTTTATTTTAATGTCCTAAAATTAGATTAGGACACTTCTAAGGTCATTATTAACTTATTGACGTATTTTAAGAAATGAAAGAACGAAGTATTTAAATGTTTACCATTTGAGTATATTTGGCTAAGCTAGTCTTTTTGGTGAGCATTGTAGCGCTCGTAGCTTCCTATCAATATAAATATATTTTTATCATTTTAGGTTATGTTGGTCCGGGTGTTGTGTAGTTGTTCACTGTAATTTCCATATGTTCTCTCATAATTTCACAGTGGTTTTATGTTAAGCTTGTATTGTATCTGAACTGTTTTTTATTTAATTATTATTATTATTTCCTTTTTTCTATCATTTTTCACTTGAGTTGGTCCATTACTTTGTTTGTGTCTCTTGTTGGTTGGGTGTTGCTTGGAATTTTGGGATTAATTTGCCAATGAAATTATTGTCATTGAACTGAATGAAATGGTAGCCACTGTGACAATAGTAGTTTTCCATTATCATCGTCCTCATCATTATTATTATTATTATTATTATTCATTTTTCATCTCTTGCGGTTTCTTCTCGGGTAGATTTTGCTTGGAATTTAGGGATGGATTAGCTGATGAATCATCAAAATCAATGGTAGTGAAGGAGTCGCTGAATCCATACATAACAAACTCCTGTCTTTGGAGCCCCTTTTCGTGTTTTTGTGATTCTGGTTTCAGCTTGTTTCGACCATTTTCGTTTGAGTTCTGAAGTTTTTTCTCATTGAGGCACATAAAGAAGTAGAATAGACTTTATTTAGAGCTTTGATTTGATAAGCAAGCAATCATCTTTCGATTATATGCTTCCTCCATTTGCTTCAACATTTATTGAGTTTTCATACTCATCATGTTGCAGTTGGAGCTGCAGTGGTCGTAGTTGGGCTGGCAGCTTACAGGGTATATTCTGCAAGGAAGAACGCGTCTGGTTGAAAGACAGGTTTTGTGAGTGGGATACCTTTATCAATGCTGCCTGCTCCTGGTTAGATATGTCAAGTTCAACATTCAGTTGGCTTTTTTATGCCACCTGTTGTAGAGTTTGCTATTTTCATTTTACTTCTTATAAAATCACTATCTTTAATTTTTGCTTGCCAAGGAGGAATTTAGCATTTTTTTTTTCTTCAAATTACGGTATGTTTCTTTTTTATTTGTTAGGGGCCTCATGGTAGTAATATACACAATAATGAGATATCCTTTCAGGTCCAGTTAATCACTGGAAACTTGGAAAAAATGAAAGCATCCTGTATTGAAGATTGCAATTGAGATCCTTTTACCTCGTGCGGTATGGATTACAAATTATTTCTTTCCGTCTGGTATGAACCAGCAATTGTCTTGCAGGTTGTCAGATATTCTCAAAATCATGCAGTATATACATGTAGTGTAAAAAGTAAGGTTTTTTTTTCTGTTTGTTTTCTCTTCATAAAAATAAAAATAATTGTTAATAAATACTTGTAGAAAAAATGGAAATAATTAGAAGAGCGACGTAAATTAAGTTGATTTTTTTATTTTAACTTGTAAATTAATTAATAAATTTCTGACTATAAAAATTGTTTTTAACGATTTAAATTATATACTAGCAATTTAACTTTTCTATTGTGTTTTTTTAACTACTCTGAGTTGTTTTTAATGATGTTTTATTTATTAGTTTTGTAATGTTAAATTATTAGATTTTAGGTTACTTGATCTTACTGTTTTACTTTTATTATAATTTTTAATACAGATATCTATTGAAATTCAAACTTAAATATTTTTTTATTTATACTTTAACTTTTTTATATTAAATTTTTTTATTTTTTTATTTTTCTGATTCATAGTCTTATTTAAAAGAATCCTAAATTTTATGTTACACAATTATATTTAAATAGAAATATCTTATTAGACTCATTTTAAAGTTTATAAGAATGACTTTTGGTTTAAAAATGTCCTAATATAGAGATAAAATTTTTCTGCTAAAAAATGAATCCTATTAAATAAGAATATCAAAATCAGTACATTATAAAAATTAAATAATGAAAATTGAGCATAAATTATGTTATCAATGGATGTGAAGCATACATGCCTTATTTTGTTTCTAGTCAGGTTTAATGTAATATACTTAAAATGTAGCAGAAAAGAAAATTGATTATCAAAAAATCATGATTATTGTTTAAAAAGAAAAATAAAGAGATAGAACAAAAGAAAAAAAAGAAAAAGAAGAGAGATAATATAATGAAGTTGATAGTAAGAGTAGTTATTTTCCTTTGTTTTTGAAAATACATTTATGGTTTTTGAAAAGTTTAAAAGGTTTTACATTTAATTTTTTAAAAAATTATTTGATATTTTTATTTGACCCCTCCCATTATATTAATCCTTTACTGACATTATATTGCATCTAAAAATATTTTCCAAATCACTTTGAAAAGTAAATATAATAATAATCATGACATATATACAAAATCTTTTTCTTAAAACAAACACAAAATCTGTGAATATTTCAAAAATTAAAAGTAAATAAAAAAAATTATTAACAACTAAATACAAAATTCTCTAAGTTTAGATATTAAAAACACATTTAAATCTTAATTTAATAATAATTAATGTCAATGCATTTAAAAAATTAAATTAAGAGGGGTAGAAGTAAGAATGAATGTAGGTTTCTCCAAATTTTTTTAAATATATTTATTTTTTAATCTACCATAACTATTGATAAGGAGAATCTTTTTTTATATCGTGTAAACATTTTCTTATTTACTCTTATCAATATAACTCATTTTATTAAATTTATCATTTAAAAATTTTATTTCGTAATTTTTTTCATAATAATTTTTATTTTAATAAATATTATAATATTTTGATTTTTAATATCTATCACATTGATAAAAAAAATATTTTTTAATTACTTTTATAGTATACATAAATCTTACTAAATTTAGGCAACTGTTCTTTTAATCTCAATTAACTGCACATAATGAATTATATTGTAGTTATATTTTATGAATATTTTTTCTTAATTTTAATACTTTTATTTTAATAATTATTATAAGAAATAATGTTTTATTTTTTGTTGTCCTAAGAAAAAGTGAATACAAATAAACGAGGACAAACATGATTCTGCTAGTTATATATAATATTTTTTATTTAAAAATATTTTTTAAATATTCGATAAGAACTAAAATATATTTTTTATTTAAAATATTTTAAAAATATTTTATAAGAACTAAAAATATACAGGGTTTATATGTTCTAGAAGTTAAAATGATTCAGACTTTAACCCTAAACCCTGAACTAAAACCCCTCAACTTCGCGTGTGGCCAGTTTCTCCGCCATCGGCCTCACAGCATCACTAGGTTGGTTTTCACTTTCTGATTCTGCATTCGCTTCACATACCTCACTTTTTCTTTCCATGTTCTGCGTTGGATTGGATGTGTTGTTCTTTTTTATTTTCAACTTATTTATGTTTTCTCTGATTGAGTGACGGGGATGGAGTGGTTTTTCTGGTACATGGGAAGAGGGAGAGGCGCAACAGCGGAGAGGCGCTGTTGATTCTAGGGTTTTGTGTCAATTTGAGTTTAGTGCCTTCTCTCCACCTATTGGTTGTCAAAGCTTTCTCCCTTATATCTTAAACAATGCTGTTAAGATCGCGACTATACTCGCAAACTCGTATGATTCAACGACTTTGGAGGAGAAGGCGAGCTGGCTCGGACGACAGATCGTCACCTGCGTGGGTCGGAGCGAGTAGGTGTGCTGCTCAGTGAATTAGAGGATCGGTGGACCGTCTCGATCCTCCTACTCGTCTCGCTCGCCACCGCTTGCACCCTTCGCTGTTGTGTTCGCCACCACTCGCTCGCGCCGCCGCTCGCGCCCACCGCGGTTGTTTCTGTCTTATTATTTTCTCTGTTTGCTCGCTTTTATTTTCTCTTATCTACTCTGCTCCTCCTTTATTTTCTCTTTTCTGTTCTGCTCCTCCTTTATTTTCTCTTATCTATTCTGCTCCTGCTGCCTTGTTTTACAAAGGCTTGTTCTCTTCCTTTTTTATTTTCTCTTTGTTCTTCTCCCGCTGCCTTGTTTTATAAAGGCATCACCACTGTTTACTAATACAAAGGATTTTTATGGAAGGTTTATTTGTATTAAATATTTATGAATTTATTAATTATTTTATGCATCAATTTTATGAATTATAATATAGTTTAGTTGTTTTATACATTGAATATTATTTTTCGTATATCACATATTGTTTTTCATATACTACTAACTCTTCGTAACGATTTTTTATCTCCTTTCCGATCTTATGATCCTCGAGTTTAACAACATTGATCTTAAATGACGTTCTGTTTTGGTTATAAATGCTATACGATACGACACTTTGTTGGTATAATTTGAACTTTCTTTTCCTTTTTCAATGCTTGTATAGGTTTAATGGTGATGCCGTCGGAAAATGATGATGCAAAGATTGAGAATGAAATTGAAGATATGGGTGAAGAAATGTCTTCTGAATCAGAACAGGAAGAAGATGTGAAATTAGCTGAACCATCTAAAAATGCAGTATATAACAGAGATGCTCTATTAGATAAACTTGGAGATATCAGTTGGCCTGAGAATGTGGATTGGATACACAAACTAACCATTGATGTTGATCAAGAGCAAGAAGTAGATGTCAATGATGATTTGGCACGAGAACTTGCATTTTACACACAGGCATTGGAGGGAACTAGGCAGGCCTTTGAGAAACTTCAATCAATGGGTCTACCTTTTCTGAGACCTGCAGACTATTATGCTGAAATGGTAAAGACAGATGTCCACATGGAAAAGGTGAAAGGTAGGCTATTAGCAGAGAAACGAAAGATGGAAGAGGCTGATGAGAGAAGAAAGGCCAGGGAGACCAAGAAATTGGCTAAAGAGATTCAGGCTCAGAAACTAAAAGAAAGGGCTAAGCAGAAAAAGCAAGATATAGAATCTGTAAAGAAATGGAGGAAGCAGAGGCAAAAAAGCGGGTTTGCTGAAAATGGCAATGATGCAGATACGGCTTTTGACTTTGAGGATGGAAAAGTATTTGAGAGGTCAAATAAGAAAAGACCAGGAGTGGCTCCGGGGGATCGATCAGGAGGTAAGGCAAAGCAAGCCTTTGGTAAAGGAAACAAACAAAAGAAAAGAGATGGTAAGAACTCCAAATTTGGTTTTGGAGGCAAAAAGGGGTTGAAAAAGCAGAATACAGCTGACACCACCAATGATTATGGTAAATTCAATAAGGGTGCTGCTCCTGGAAACAAGAAGAGAAAGAGGTAAGATGCAATATTTTTTTGTTTTATTGAGGAAGTGATGTTCCGGAAGAGCCAATGACCGAATCCTAGGAATTTTCATCTGCTTTTTTAATTTTACATTTTGGATGGATTTATGTTAACTTGATGAGCTTTATCGACAACCAGCGATTCTTAAATCTTTACTTCAATCTTTGACGCTTTGCTAAATGATTTGTTTCTTTATGTTGTAGCTACTTAGTGAAGCAATTTACAGTATACATATTTTGTGTACTGTTTTTTTTGTCTATTTATTTTGTTTCATATACTCATTCCTTGGTGAATGTCAGAAACTAAGGATATTCTACCATATGGATTCCATACCTAATGACTTCATCCATTGAACAAGGTTAAAGTGAGTTAGGATTTGTTACTTGTGTCGGCTATTGTGAGTTTAATCGAGTATTTAACAGTTGGTATACAATAAGTGTTGCTATGGCTGTATATGGGAGAGAATCCCTCTTTGTGTAGGAAAGCATGATCAAGAGAAGAAATGAACTCATTTAAGGGTTTAAATCGAAATTGGAAAACGGTACCATATTAGTCGGGGGAAGGGAATGTTTGCACAAAATTACCTTAATTAGGTGCATATTTAGAATTTAAGATGGCAATAGATAATGTTGAGAGACACAAATATGGTATTTTGTGAATTGCAATTTGTGTTTGGTATTGGAGAGAGTGGTCCAACGTCATTTTTGATATGGAGAAGTGGAGTATTAGTCTGATCGTGGAACTTGGTATCTGCTATTTATAATGACTTTGTTAGGTTTCGGACTTGACTTATTGAATGCTTTTATGAGATATAATTGTAATTGAACTTTAATCACGTAATTATCAATATAACAGTAGTAATAAATAGAAAGAATTTATAAAATGATATAAAAAACATAATTCATAATTTTTTAATATTAAAAATTAAAGCACTCTATGATTTTATATATTTTTAATATTTAAAGTACACACAAATTTAAATTAAATGTATATTTGGATCTGAATTTTAACAATTAAATAGATATATTAGCAAAGATAAGTTTTGGTGGAAAAATAACAACAAGATCACGTCTATAATTAAAAATAGAATAACAAGTATCTTATATTGTTATTTTTTTTTGACTTACCAGCTGCGAATTAGATTTTTTTTTTCTTTTACCAACTTTACTAATTTTTAATTCAATAGTTACTTTCTCAAATTAGTTTTTCTTTTTTTTTCTCAAAGTCAGTGCAATGATTTATTAAACTAAATAGTATAATGGTTTATAGATTAAAAATAAGCATTTTGTTTAGAAAGAAGATATTACTGTTTTAGATAATAAAAACACAAGTTACAACTGTCACGAAATTCAAAAATCACTCTTCATCAGTTGGAGTCAAAATCAACTGATTTCTTCCTAATTTGTTATGAATGTTTTTGGTGTTTTTGTTCGTAATTCTAAAATAGAAACATATGAGAAAAAACCACAGTTGCATTCCAAATTGATCCATATTTTGTCACCAACAAAATTAGAAATTAGAATTTGCATATTTCCCTATTTTATCTGTAAAAATATATACAAAAAATAAAAATTTTCTTATTTTTAGTTTTTTTTCAAGTTACAAAAGTAAGGCTAAATTGTTTAAATACGTTATAAAACTATTTACCTTTATATAACTATTATTATTAATTATATTTTTTTAAAAATATAAAGACACATCTCTTTCCTATTCGTATAAATAATGAAAATTTGTTACTACAGGAGTCTGAATAATTTATTTTTACGAAATTGGTATTTTAAAAAAATATTTAATTCATAAAAGGTAATTCACATGCAAGGAGGCAGTAAAATTCTAAGAATAAAAACCATAGTAAAATAAAATAAAAAAACCAAACCACCCTACTACAATTACGATAAAAAAAAGTTGCAGTTTATTAAATCAAATACACGCTCTGCATAAAAAATTAAAAAAGCTAGAAAAATACATGTTCACATTTTCATTATATTAAAACAATACAATTTAAAAAATAATACATCATTTTGTAAGAATGATGTTAAGAAAACATTAAAATGATGCAATTAAAAAAATATATGTATATATAGTTTTGTAAGAATGATATTAAAAAATATATACAATATTGTTTTTAAGGGGAAAAATAATTTAATTATTTTAAAGGAGAGATTATTTTTTAATTACTTATTTCATTAAATAAAAAAATATTTTATTTATTAAAAAATAAAATTCCCTAGTTAAAAAATAATATTAAAATAAATTATAAAAATAAGTATTCCTTAATATAATGGTACAAATAAAGATACCTCAATATTTGAGAATTTAATTTATATAACTCACTCCAACTAAAATTTGGAATTTGAAGTAAAAGTAGCAAAGGATTTGAGATTTGAAGGAAGAGAAATAAAGAAGCGAATAAATTGAATCAATTATGATAATATCACTTATTTTAGAGCCTCACTAATAAGGGTGGTTAGCATTAGCTTCTTATCAATAAAATTAATATTTTATTACAAATATTTGTTTTTAAAATTGGAACCAAAATTATAGAAGTAACCTTTTTGTGTTTGATTATGTGTGGAAGCTGAGGCGATGAGAAACTAAAGTAGCGTACTTGATGTGCAGAGTAAGTGACACGTGTACTGCTTTACCTTACCAAAGGTTCTAATCTAAACTTTAAGGGAGAAAAGGACATTTCAATAATTGTATTATCACTCCATAGTTTTCACTTTAAGAATAACATAATTATTAAAAGAATTTTTTTTTATGATAATTACTTTTGTATGGATTCGGAGTGTCGGCCTCTAACAATTCTCGGAATTGAATTCTCAATCAAGATAATACTTTAAAAGAATCATTTCATCAATGTATTTATTAAGTTATATTAAATTTTAGTCTTAATAGATTTAGATTAATACGGATATCACACTTAATCATTGAATTTATATGAGATTAACACATACACTAATACAACACAGACCTAAAGATACCTAAAATTTTTATAATTAGAATATGAAAATACAAATCTATATATTATATAATTATAAATTATATAAATTAAAAATAAAGATTTATGTGCATAAGTATGTTTCAGATTTTTTTTTAAAAAAAATATTTTTTTATAGCTGGTTGAAAAGATTTTGTTTCTTATTTTTATAATTATAATAAAAATATATAGAATAAATTTGAGTTTTTAGAAAAATAATGTATTTCTCTTTCTTTTAAAATTGTGTTAGAATCTTACTAGAATTGTCAGAAATTCAATAAATATTTTTTGAATTAGACACTTCACTAATACGTATCGTACGAATGTTCGTGCGAATATCAATATCCAATACGTGTGTGTAATTCAGATACACCATTTAAAAAGAATTTCTCATTCTCATAAACCATATAGGCCATATGCAACACAATGATAATAACATAGAAAAGGAGAAATAAATAATAGATATAATTTTTGTGAGTGTGAAACCGTTATTTTTACCATATTTATTACAAGTGATGGATAAGAGAGAAGTCAATTTGTGTATTCCAACTTTTGCTGGTAACAATGGCGAAGGTCACCACCCTTCATTCGGGATGGCTTGCTGCTAGGTCTACTGAGGTTCATTTCACAGGCACTCAACTCACCACCACGCACCCTCCCTCTGCTTCCGCCCAACCGTGGATGGAAGCCGTTATCCCTGGAACGTAATCTCTCTTTCTCTCTGTGGATGCAATGCATGCACATTTACTTTCTTGGTGGAACTGATTCTTAACTTGAAATGATGTTTAATGATTGACAGTGTTCTGGCAACCTTGGTGAAAAACAAAGTGGTGCCTGATCCTTTTTATGGACTAGGAAATGAGGCAATCTTGGATATTGCTGACTCTGGAAGAGAGTACTACACCTTCTGGTTCTTTACAACCTTTCAGTGTAAGCTGGTAAGGATTATTCTGCTCTCTCTGAAATTTGGAAAGTGGTTTCATATTTACTTCAATTTTTATGGGCTGTTAACTTGAGTGAGCTTAATTCAAATATGATGTTTTCTGGTTTGATTATTCTTTTTTTGGAGTTTGATGGACATTGCCTTTACAGTCAGGGAATCATCACTGTGATCTGAATTTCCGAGGAATCAATTACTCTGCTGATGTTTATTTAAATGGGCACAAGATGGTACTCCCGAAAGGAATGTTTCGGAGACATTCTCTAGATGTCACTAATGTTATTCATTCTGATGGTACTAACCTGCTTGCGGTTCTTGTTCACCCTCCGGATCATCCTGGGAGCATTCCTCCTCAGGGAGGACAAGGTGGTGATCACGAGGTCAGAAACTAAATTTACAAATCATATTAGTTAATTTTGTCCTTTTCGATTATTTAACTTCCTGTCAATTATAGATTCTAGTGGTCGATAACTTCTAAAGTTTATTGAATTTTAAGAAGTAAGACTAGGAAAGAAGAGTGAATGATGCATGCGGAATATACAATTCATCTTTTATTTTGTTCTTTTTGTGTAGATAGGAAAGGATGTGGCCACACAATATGTTCAAGGTTGGGATTGGATGGCTCCTATAAGGTGAAATTGTTACTACTTAATGGGAAACTAGCGGAGTTCTTTTCGGTTAGCTAGGTTACGGTAACAAACTAGTCATTATAATCTCAATTAATAATCAATGAAACTGATATTTTTTGTGATTGAAAAATCAGAATGTTCATTTTTTTGACAAAATGTAGACACTTTTACTTTGTCACTAAGCTGTATTCGCAATTAAAGTTTGTATAGAAGAGCATTTAGACTGAAAAGGCAAAATAAGGCATCAATGTAAAGTATGTTTATCTAATATGACACTGGAATTTCCTTTGGATATGTTGTTTGTATTTTCCTTTTATGACTTTATGATGTCCTTCCATGCACTGAAAAGGAAAAGAAAGTGAAACACAAAATAGAGGAGTTTGGCATTGCTTGTCGACAGTTGATTTCTGAAGAGTTTCTGAACTATGAAGATGCAATATAAAGCAACTGTATATCAATAACTAATGCAAGTGTTAAATATGATTGCAGAGATAGGAATACCGGAATATGGGATGAGGTTTCCATTTCTATAACTGGGGTGAGTTGTATTAATTGCTTTGGATCCTTTCAGAAACGTATTTTTCCCCCATGCACTTAAAATTTACCAGCTATCCAATTTCTTTCATCTTCGTCATTTTTCTATTTTTTTCTATGTACTGTCTTTATCCTTTGCTCTTAACTCCAAAAGAAAAAGAGTTTTGTTTTTCATATATTCTTCAATTCATGATTAAATACCTCTGAACTCCTGTAGATCCAATCGAATATGGCAATGATTAGATACATTTTTGGGAAGTCACTGAGATGTCTGGGAAACAAAACTATAATAACAATACAGAGACATGAGCTAAACACATCATAAGAATTGCTTTATTAGTTTTTGCATTTTAGGCATTCTAAACATTTTGTTCATCAGAGCAAGCATTATTTAGAGTCGATTTATAGTTGACTGTACTTCCAGCAGTTCTTTGGTAGGATGATTCCTGTGTCTGTTTGCTGCAGCCAGTAAAAATAATCGATCCCCACTTGGTGTCATCATTCTTTGACAACTATAAGAGAGTATATCTACATGCCACAACTGAGTTGGAAAACAGGAGCTCCTGGACTGCTGAGTGTTCTTTGAGTATCCATGTGACAACAGAACTCGAGGGGAGCATTCACTCAGTAGAGCAGCTTCAAACTCAAAATCTTTCAATTCCTCCAACATCACGGGTGCAATATACATTTCCTGAGGTCAGTCTTAGACAGTTTAGTCCACTGTCCTAATGAGCCTGTCTCCAGAGAGTTACACGTGAAGAACTTAATCATTAATTAATGATATACTTCTAGAAAAAAAGAGAGTATATATTGTCTTGTTATTAGTATCCCTGGGCTGCTTTTGTGCAAACTTGTTTGTATGACTTATAAGGTCTATCTGAATGAATTTCTCTATGAACATTTCCTGGAGAAAAAAACAGAAATTTCTTTTTCCGTTCGAAGTTGAGGAAATTTGCAATCCTGGATTGATAATATTTTGTAGCGTCATTTTCTATTGACCCTGTTAAACTCGCATAATATGGGGTTTAAGCTTTATCTCTTCTTTTAAAGGGCTAATGATTTACTTATGCAGCTCTTCTTCTACAAGCCCAATTTATGGTGGCCAAACGGAATGGGGAAGCAATCTTTGTACAATGTTATTATTAACATTGATGTTAAAGGATATGGTGAATCTGATTCATGGAGCCATCACTTTGGATTCCGCAAAATTGAAAGCAATATTGATGATGCTACTGGTGGAAGGTATTATGGTGTTCCTTCAATGTTATAATATTTTACTTTTTCCTCAGTGGGATTAATTCACACTTTAAAATTCTTTTGCATATGTTTTGGTGCATGTTTTCATAGATTGTTCAAAGTTAACGGAGAACCAATTTTTATACGAGGGGGAAACTGGATATTGTCTGACGGGCTACTGCGACTTTCGAAAAAGCGATACAAAACAGATATCAAGTTTCATGCAGATATGAATTTCAACATGATTCGTTGCTGGGGTGGTGGCCTCAGTGAAAGGCCAGAGTTTTATCATTACTGTGATTATTATGGTCTTCTGGTAAGATATACTAGACATTCATTCTTGTTTATATGTGCTTCTTAATATTCTTCTATACTTTTTATGCGCTTACTGCGTTACTGCTACTTTGCTGTGTGCCTATGTAGATTATTTGTGTTTCTTTCCTTTTGAGTACGTGTGTATCGATATAGAAGTTTGCATTAGATTGAATGACTCCATCATCATAATTAAAGCAGGTTGGATTTATGAGATCAGATTATTACAATATTGGGATATCCAGAGCCTCTGTTCAAATCTTCTCATGCCCTTTTATTTTCAAATAAAAAATATTGTGAGTGTTGCTGCAACAAGACCAAATGATCATTCTAAAATTTACTGGTTTAAACATCTTCACCAGATAGGTTGAGTCGGAACAAGCTTTAGTAGGCCAGGGCCTGACCTGACTTTCATTAAAAACATAAAGCCCGAGTTTGGCACATTTACTTGTGATAGATATCTTTTAATGGTCTGACCTGACTTGCACGAATACCTACCCTAGTCTACAAACCTATTTAAAAGTTTGTTCTATTATAAAACTTTTAAAGTACTAAAAGAAATGTTGTCCTAAATAGGTCAATTAATGGTTACGATTTTCTTATATGATCATCTAATATATGCATTGTGTATGGGTGTAAATATATTTGTGTGTTATACATATAATTCTGTATATGCAATATAACAAAATAAATTACTAATTTAAAAACATTTTGTAATAAGACCCTTGAACACGGTATAGCATTATCATTCAATAATATTATAAATTTGATTTTTTTGTAGATCAATATGTTTAATAATTAATAAAGACAAATTAACGCGAGTTTAATATATTTGTATTTACCTACATAGTGTTAGGCCTTAAAGTCTTATTTTTTAACCAAATAGGCTTTAAGCCTAGGCCTGATTTCAAAAAGTCTGGCCTGATGTATGCCGAGTTACAGTCTCTATCACTATGTTACGTTCTATACAACTTGGCTTACATAAGTGCAGTTTTGGTTTTGATAATTGATCATATTTCTGGTAAATGTTGTAGGTATGGCAAGAATTCTGGATTACCGGGGATGTGGATGGACGTGGTATCCCTGTATCAAATCTAAATGGTCCACTGGATCATGACCTTTTCTTGTTTTGTGCAAGAGACACGGTCAAGCTTCTTAGAAATCATCCTAGTCTTGCCCTCTGGGTGGGTGGAAATGAACAAACTCCACCAGATGATATAAATATGGCGCTGAAAAATGATCTGAAACTTCATCCTTATTTCAGACATGCAGAAGAAAAGGAAAAACCTGTAGGTGGCTTGTCCGAAGGATTGGGGGATCCTAGCCAATATCTTGATGGCACGCGAATTTACATACAAGGATCATTATGGGATGGGTTTGCAGATGGGGAAGGGGACTTCAGTGATGGACCTTATGAAATTCAAAATCCTGAAGATTTCTTTAAGGATGATTTTTACAACTATGGTTTCAACCCTGAGGTTGGTTCTGTAGGAATGCCAGTTGCTGCTACCATAAGAGCAACAATGCCTTCAGAAGGATGGCAAATACCACTGTTTAAGAAACTTTCCAGTGGTTATGTAGAAGAAGTTCCAAATCCCTTCTGGAAATACCATAAATACATTCCATATTCAAACCCAACCAAGAAGGTTAAGGATCAAATTCAGCTTTATGGTGATGTAAAAGATCTTGATGATTTTTGTTTGAAGGTATGAAAACTTTATCCAGCTGGATCATTCATTATACATTTTCAATCCTCTTATCTTTGATGTTCTGTTGTTAACTCTATTTTTTATACTATAATCTTCCCAGGCCCAACTAGTTAACTACATACAATATAGAGCTCTTCTGGAGGGATGGACTTCTCACATGTGGAAAAAATTTACAGGAGTCTTAATTTGGAAGACGCAAAATCCTTGGACTGGTTTGAGAGGTCAATTTTATGATCATCTTCTTGACCAAACGGCAGGTTTTTATGGTTGTAGATGCGCTGCAGAGCCAATTCATGTACAGCTTAATCTGGCTACGTATTTTATAGAGGTAAGCATCGACATTGAGCTTCTATTTTTTTGAATTTGGAATAAAAGTAGAAATATCATTTGACAATGCAAAATTCTTTTCTGGCAATATAAATTGAAAATAAAATTGATGAGTGCTGCTACTTTGACACTAAAAAAAACACTCCCACTTCGCAACTTATTATGTTATTATTTTAATCATATTTCTTTTATATTTTAATATTATTAATATATATTATTAAAATAAGTTGGAAAGTGAAAGTGTTTTGTTTTATATGGTGTCAAAGAATCATTTTTCAATTTATATTGGCAGTCGAAATTAGCAAGTTAAAGGGATTATAAGAGTACTGAACCGGTAAAACTTGGAATAATCAAAATTTCCTTTGCAAATTATTTGATGATCCAATGACGAATACTTTATAGCATTTTATTTTTCTTCTTTAAACAGTTAGTGAATACTACATCAGAAGAATTGTCTAATGTAGCTATGGAAGTTTCAGTGTGGGACCTTGAAGGCACATGTCCACACTACAAAGTTCATGAAAATCTCACTGCAGTGCCAAAAAATGTAACCCCTATTGTTGAGATGAAGTATCCTAAGTCAAAAAATCCTAAGCCAATCTACTTTCTTCTTCTCAAACTCTACAACATGTCAGATAATAAAATTTTATCTAGAAACTTTTATTGGTTGCATCTTCCTGGTGGAGATTATAAACTACTAGAGCCGTATAGGGAGAAGAAAATACCACTCAAGATAATATCCGAGGTTTTCGTTCAAGGATCTACCTACAAACTTCAAATGCGCGTGCAAAACACGTCTAAGAAACCAGACTCTAACAGTTTGACATTGGAGCACGGTTCAACAGCTAGACAAAAACTGGAAACCGTAAACAGTGTGCGAGGAAAAGAGCAAGTTGGTTGGCTTACGAGGATACACCAATGCTTTGCCAGGAAAAGTGATGGTTTGAAGGTTTCTGAAATTAATGGGCAAGATATAGGTGTTGCATTCTTTCTTCATTTTTCTGTTCATGCTTCGAATAAGGACCACAAGGAGGGGGAAGACACACGAATTCTCCCTGTTCATTACTCAGATAACTATTTTTCACTCGTGCCAGGAGAGACCATGACTATTAAAATTTCTTTTGAGGTCCCTCCAGGTGTCACTCCTCGAGTTTCTCTGCGCGGCTGGAATTTTGACGACAAGCCATCCTTGAAGGTCTTCAGTGATGTCACAGGCAACCTTGTGAATTGATCAATTCTGAGTACTTCATCAAATGCATGAGAGCTTCATAAGTTTATTACTTATCTTCCTTTAACCTGCGAAAGTTAGCATTCTGATACAACATTCGGGAATTCATATTTCCCACCTTATGTTGCGAAGACCAATATTTCTAGTACTTTGTATTTTAAATTGTGCAATAAAAAAGCAAAGGGGAAATTGTCTCAACGAGAATAATCTTTTGAAAGATACGGCAGGCCCCTGGGAATGGAGTGAAGGTTAGACCCCGATCATTTTATGGCTTGTAATTTGACGATTCAATTTTTGCAAATGTCTTGTGCTTCTAGCCAATCGTGTTAAAGAACTGGGAAAAACAAAAACATTTCTTATATACAGAGTAGGGATAAACACTTCACCTACAAAAGTGTCTCGCACAAATTAGAATACATCACAATATGTAAAGTTGCATCATAGTATACGATAATGAAAGTTGTAAGGTTTCTAAAATTGACTTCGAAGGATCAAACATGTAATTGATATGAATGGGTGTGGCGGGATGCGCTATGAAGAGAACAAGTATGAAAGATCAATCATCATATAGACTTCATCATCCGGCTAATTGAAGAGAATATGCCCGCCGCTTTGTCTAGCAAACCTTGCCCTTGCTCAGATTTTTGTTCTTCATCGTCAAATAGAATCTGCAACATTAAGGAAAAGTTACCCGAAGAGATTAATGTATTGTAATATTGATTGATTATCACTAGGAGTTATTCACCAAACAAATCTGCTCTCTTTCCTTTCTCTAATGATATTTTCATTCTATTCAATTTCGTCTTTTCTAAGAAAATGGTTAGATAAGGCAAGGTAGTTTAGAATTGAAGCTAGTAACCTCAATGTCTTCAGCATCGGGACGGCTCTCGAATTCCTTGGCAAGCAAATATCTATTTGGCCTATCCTTGTCATCACTGAACACTTTCCACTGTCTGAGTACATTAACAGAACAGGAAGCAAACAAAAAATCATAAATAATTTCAGCTTTGCACTGTCTGAGTGTATGATTTCATCAATTTTATTATCTCCATGGAAACAGAATATAAAAATGTCCAGATTGTATGTTTAAAAATCAAGTGAACCAGATAATCCACTTATAAGATCCATATTTATATAATAATAACCTTATGAGATGGAATGAAAGACTTTACCCTGGATAACACCTGAAGATTGCTCCAAATGGCATAGGTCGCATGAAATAGACAGTTGTAAAAGTGCTGTACAATAAAAAGATCAGAATTTTGTAGTCTAGTGTGATCTGAATAAACCAATTTTACAAAATAAACTGCATTAAGAATGAAAAGAACACAAGAATGAAAAGCACTCAAGGAACTTAAAACGTATAATAGCAGAAAAAACCAAGCACACAAAAATTCGACCCCAGTTTATGTAAATACCACTTACAGTCACTTGAAGCTTAAGTAGTAAACCATGTAATGGCTCAGAAATCGTACCTTAGAAAGAAGCGCCTTAATTTCCGGACATTAAACCCAACTCCGACATCCTCACTAATCAGGCGTGGATTCCACATGATGAGGGGTTTAGGCTGCCATTGTATGTATAGTTTGAGAGAAAAATTGTAAATAATACAAACATACATTGCAATTTCTAAACTAAATGAAAGGTTGCTGAAATAGCAGTGAGGTGGCTATCTATCTCGCAGTTTATGACAGCTCTCTGGAACAAAAGTACCAACCCCCTGTCATATAAGTAGCTTTCACAAATTGTTTTACCTCATGATGAGGAATGTTCATCACATTTTTCAGTAGATGGATGTTTAAATTTCAAGAGATCGGGAAAGTCAAGGAATTTACTGGATCATTTGAAAGATTGGATGCAATTCTCTCCACATATTCTAACATCTGATAGTCTGGAACAATCATAACCACAATCTCATCATCACCTTCCACAGGCTTTCGGTCACTCAAGCTGGATAAATAGCAAAAGAACTGAAACGTTATGGATGGATTTGCAACAGCATGGCCACCAAGTACTTTAGTAGCTAAATGCAATGCACAAGTCAGAATCAATACACCCCACGACTATTTTTCCGGCAGAATAAAACGTACAGTGTTAATCTGAGCGCTGGAAGTTACCTTGCAAATCTAAATATAGCATCTTTCCACCGATACTTCAGAAGGGCTGCTGCACCAGCATCTGGAAATATGGCTTTAACTCTCTAACAATCAAATTCACGAAAGTTAGCAACCTAGTTTACAACTTCCAAAATAAAACTACACATATCATAAAACATTAGCGAATTCATAAGCACAATAGTTAATGAAGATAATACTCAGGAATATAGTTTGTGGATACTTATATCACAAGGAGAAAAGTCGGTAATCATAGCACAACCATCCCTTTTGTTTAGTAGCTGTCTCCTGGGTTACAAAGGAGACCAATGCATTTCATTGGAGTGGAAAATAGGACGCTATAGATGGCATAAATATTTTTGTGCATCCAATATTACAGAAACCGCATGGATGAGTTATGATAGCGACTCACTAGAAAGAAACCTATTCTATTTAAATGACATAAACATATTAATAACACATGCAATCACATTATGAAGAATATATGTAAAGGTAAGAAAGGTCTTAAACTTTACTTTTGAACCAAATTCAATCTTACCAAACTTTTCGAAAAAGGATTGCATCCTCTTAAACTCTATTTTAGCCATATCATACTGCAATTAAGGCAGCTTTCCAAACAATAGAGAATAGAAAAACATTTCGAATTCAAATATTCCTTCATAATTTCATGTACTGTAAGTTTATAACTACCGGAATATATCCCACTGACCTGGGCTTTTGTTTTCTCAATGAGTGTATCCAAAAAAATCCTTGACAATTCCCAGAGTTCAACCTGCGCACCTTCGTCATCTAAAAATTGCAGTTGGGGGATTAAAAGTTCAACCTGTAAGACAGTTAAAAATAGTTTTAGAGCAAGATGCATTTGGCGGTAAGCAACTGAAAGAAAACAATTATTAACTTTGATTGACAGACCAATCCCTCTGTAAACTGCATTCTCCATAGCAACATTTTCAAGCTGCCTCGGCTTAAACATTTAGTTACATCAGATGTAAAATAATGAAAAAAATAATTTTGCTCTTACTTGTGCTCACCTTTAACATGCTAAATTTATAAAGTTATTGATCTTAACCAGGTTAAGTTGACTAAGCCGTTAGAAAGATTGCCATGCCAAAGAAGATGCTCAGCACAACAGATTTTAGTGAAAAATCCTCGTCCTCCAAAAAATATAAAAGAAACATATTTTTAATTTTGGTACTGTTTGACCTAAACCAGCAGTGCAGAACTTCGAAAAAATGACAATTTTGTGTGAAATAAAGAAAGGAAGAAAAAACATTTCTGCTACATACTGTGGCTCTCATCCCTCCTGAAGATACAAACAAGCCTGCGGCCTCGCTTGATTGCCTCACTGCACCCTCCAAGTCTGAAGGCAAGCAACTGCAATAGAAAGCAAGAAAGTGTACAACTCTTTTATACCCATTGGAATGTATATCTAACTTCATCAATCTACCTCTTTCTATCCCCATATGACTTCAAAATATGGTGATTCAAAATTGAAGGACACGCTTAAATTGCCTAAGCATGCGAGACATTGAGTTTCTAGAACACAATCCAAAACAAAACAAAACATCCTTCACAAAGATAAGAGTCCAATGTATGGAAAATAATAACAGTATCAATCCACTGTTGCCTGAGACTTACAAAAATAATAATCTCCAAATTGTAAAGTAGTAATACCTGTCATCTTCCTCATCATCATCCTTAACAGAAGTAACAATATTTTCTTCTAATGAGAATGGTGGGTCAGGCTCTGGGGATTCGGTTTGGAACTTCTCAAACTTGGCAAAAAGTCTGAAGGTGGAGGTGGAAGGGTGAAGGGAAAGGCCATTGTAGGCGCAAAGTAGAGGGTGTGAAAAGGATAAGGAAAAAGGAGTGGCTGAGGTTGGAAGGGGTATTGAGGGATGGTAGTTATAGTGGAAGTTGCAGGCTATGGTTGAAGAAGCCATTTATGTGTTGTCTGTTAAGTGTTAATTTGTTCATATAATTCACCAATATTGCAAATTGATTCCAACTTCCACCTTCCACCTTCCATCCATGCCTTCTACTTCAATACCCTCATCCTCATACTCCAATATGAAACCAGAATGCTGTTTACATAAAATATATTATATTCACACAAAAATGTTAGAAAAGTAAAATTTTATTCTTTTTTAATTGCCAATATCTTATTTTAAAATCTTTAATTATTCAAAATATTAATTAAGACTTTAATGCTATGAAGTTTGAATACATTTTTGGACACATGTATCGGATATTGACACTTGTACGACGTATCAGTGAAGTGTTTAGTTCAAAAATTATTTATAAGATTTTTTAGAATTCTAATACAATTTTAACACAATTTTAAAAAAGAAAAATACATTAATGTTCTAAAATCTCAAATTTATTGTATAAATTTTTAATATAATTATAAAAATAAAAATAAAATTCTTTTGAACTAGTTATAAAAAACATATTTTTAAAAAAAAAATTAAAAGATACTTATACAGATAAATTTTTATTATCAATTTATATAATTTATAATTATATAATATATAAATTCATATTTTCTTATCTTACATTTTAAACATTATTAATATATCTTTATCCATTTCCGTTTTAATGTTAAAATATACTAATATTAAGTGATTCCTTGTCGAAATTAACTTATATGACATCAAATCTTCTTAACAATTTTATAATGTAGAATTAATTTATAAAAAAAATAACATCAGATATAGTATATAATCTGAATTTACCACTAATTCAAACCATTTAAAAGACTTTACACCCTTTTTTTTTTATGTTTCACTTGTTTAAAGTAAAAGTTTGACATGTAAATGTGGAATTTTTTTATGGGGAAAAAAGTTTTAGATAAATTGACACGCTTAAAGAAGATTCTGTAACCCTAAATTTAAAAGGAAAGAAAATATTTCGGAATTATTGTAATTATTTATGACTTGAATATTTTAATAATTTATATTTTATACGTTTTATTTTTAATCATAGAGTTATACTGTTTTTAATTCAGAATTATTATATGATAAAATATATTAATATTAAGTCATTTCTGACAAATATTTTTTAAGGAACACATTATAAACGTTATAAATTTTCAAATTATGAGTTTAATCGAGTTATATAACGTCAAATCTCCACAACAATTTCATCATGTGAGTTATCTTTCATTAAAAAATAAAAATACATATAGTACATATAAAAAATATAACATCAATCATAGTGTATAACCTGAATTTTGCACTAATTCAAACCATTTAAAAGACTTCACTCCATTTTTTTTTCTATCTTTCACTCGTCTGAAATAGAAGTTCGATATGTAAATGTGGAGTTTTTTTATAGAAAAAAAAAACTTTAAATAAATTGACGCGCTCAAAAAATATTCTACAACTCTAAATTTAAAAGAGAAGAAAATATTTTAAAATTATTATAATTATTTATGACTTGAATATTTTAACATCTATATTTGGTATGCTGTTACTTTGTTTATCAGAGTTATACTGTCTTTCTTCAGAATTGTTATATACTAGTGAAAATACATTGCTTCTATCTATGTGATTGTGTATTCATATTTTTATTATATCAAAATATATATAATTTTTTTATTTTTATAAGTAATTAATTAAAAATATTGAAAAGTAATATGATTTAATATATATAATTTTGTAAAAATAATAATAAAAATATTTAGCTTGTTATTTTTAAAAAAGAAAAGTTATTTAACTATTTTGAAAAAAATTTTATTCAATTATTTATTTTATTAAATAAATAAATATTTTTTTATTTATTAAAAGGTAAAATAATCTAATTAAAAGATATAGTATATTCTCTTCATTATATAATGGTGTAAATAAAATTTTAGAACTTATATTTTAACGTGTGTTTATAAAAGGGCATTTCTTCCTTCATCTACATAATATATTACTTTTGTAGGCTTTGTATTTTTTTGAATTTTGTAATATGGAAGTCAAAATTATCTTTTAGATTATGAAAGTCATTTTTTTCTTAAAAGGAACTTTTAAATTGTATAATTTAAAAATTATTTTTGGTTTTCGAATTATATGATTAAAAAATTATTACTCTTTTAAATTGTACAATTTAGATGACTTTCATTATTTTAGTAGTATTTTTCAACAATATTCACTACCAAAAAGAAAATTCTCACCAGCACCAAACTTCTCGCAAATAATGTTGTTGTTGCAACTTTTAAGGTCACATGAATTTTGGATTGCACAATTCAAAAATTATTTTAGTTTTCAAAAAATGACTTTTTAAATTATGCAATCTAAAAACAAAAAATAATTTACAAATTATGCAATTTATAAGTTTTCTTTTTAAAAAAAATCACTTCTAGACTGTGTAATCTAGAAAAGAAATCTAAAAGACATTTTTGAGTTTCAGATTATATACATCTAAAAAAAGATTAGATGAGAATTTTCATATTTATAGATGCATAAAAAAATGTATGGAGGTACAGGAAGCAATGACCTTATTGAAAACAAACATAGCCCATTCCCACAAAAAGGTTGGGCTTTCGAAGTTTGGGTTGCGGTTGCCCATACTGAGGCCCAAAACAGGTGTGGACTCTCCTGAGAATTTGATATTGTCATACAGCCGTTGTAGTTTCAAAGTTTGAAATCTGAAAAGGCAAACAACGGTACAATATTGCTCTATTGCTCTCTTGCACCCTATTGCTCAGGAAGTGGGATCTTGGAATCGTGTGTCATCCTTCCCTCAGAGAACCATGAACGGTACTCTCACTTTCTCTCTACTCACTGATTGAATTAACCACCTATTCTTTGACGCAAATCACCGATTCTTGCAGATCAATCCATTCAAATCCAAATGCTCGCTGAAAAATTCCACCGCTTCGTTCTTGACTGCGAACTCAAACAACCGTCGATCACTCCTGAATCAGGTTCCCTCTCTTTTCTCTATTCAACTTCCCATTTCCATTTGGAACGAACAAAAAGAAAATCAATCTTAATCTCAGCCAAATTACGTTGTTAATTCTGATGCTGGATCGTTTGTCGATTTGTGGAATTTCGCCAGAGGAAGAATCGAAGCAAGTGAACGATAACTCAGACTCCATGGATGAAAACAGTGTGTCACATGGAATCCACGAAGTTTCTCCGGATAAGGGTCACACACTTCCCATATTGAAGAAAATACTTGATGTCGGCACTAAAATTCAGGTAAATCTTTAGTCTTATTTTAAACCCACGTTGAATCATGTCTCTTTCTTTTCCTTAGATTTCTGGATTCTCTGTTCACATTCTGTTTATCTTTCGTAAACTTTATTTTACCTTATGGTTCATGCTTTAGGATTTGAAGAAGGATCATATAGCATTGTCTGATGAAGTGAAGCTCACTGTTGAATCTTTTCCGGGCACTGATGTTTTGAAGTCCGTGCAGCTTCTCGGTACGCTTCTAGTAGAAAACTACAAAAATACATGAAAAGTTGAATACTCTCTCTCTCTCTCTCTATATATATGGTTAATTTTTTAACTATAATTTTAATAGGTTTTGGGATTTTCTTCTGGTATTAGGTGCTGAATATGAACTCTTAAAAAGAAAGTACCTGGATGAGTCCTCTGAGCGTAGGCGGCTTTACAATGAAGTAATTGAACTCAAGGGGAATATCAGAGTTTTCTGCAGATGCAGACCATTAAATGAGAGTGAAATTGCTAATGGGTCTGCATCTGTTGTCAATTTTGAGTCGTCTTCAGATAATGAACTTCAAGTCATTTGTGCAGAATCTTCTAAAAAGCAATTTAAATTTGATCATGTATTTGGGCCAGAAGATAACCAAGGTAACGAAAAGTTGCATCTTTTATTGGTTTTGCAATGAAGAATTTTTTTTTTTATGGAAAATTATGGAGACTGAACGCATTTTGTGTTATGCAGAGGCTGTTTTTCAACAGACCAAACCCATTGTTACATCAGTATTGGATGGGTACAATGTCTGCATTTTTGCCTATGGGCAAACTGGAACTGGGAAAACATTCACTATGGAAGGAACACCAGAACACAGGGGAGTTAACTACCGAACCCTGGAAGAATTATTTCGGATAACTGAAGAGAGACATGGCGCAATGAAGTATGAATTGTCTGTGAGCATGCTGGAGGTTTACAATGAGAAGATAAGAGATCTGTTGGTGGAAAATTCAACTCAACCAACAAAAAAGTGAGTGATCTCCCGAGTAATTAGCGTTGTCGTTTGTAGCTCTTTTGTTCTAGAATTTAGCTGCCAATTAGTATATGATGTTAATGTGCTAATAAAAACAAGATCTGAGAATTCTTTTGACATATTGCTGTGCTGGATAAAGAGTCTGAAAAGGTTAGAAACATGACACTATACTATAGTTTCGTGGTTCTAACAAGGCACTCTTTTGAGATGCATAGTTTTATAACCATCTCTAAATGTCAACTAATCTGCAACCAGCTAATAAACGAATTAATGTAGTTTCCAGTTTTCCTTCGCTCCTACCCAACTGGGTGCATGGAATTTTGATGTATAAAATGTTTGGTATCACTGATGAAGAAAACAAATTTCTAAACTTTAGATTGGAGATAAAGCAAGCTGCCGAAGGAACCCAAGATGTCCCTGGACTTATTGAAGCTCGTGTTTACGGAACAGAAGATGTGTGGGAAATGCTCAAGACTGGAAATCTAGTCAGATCAGTTGGATCCACCTCTGCTAATGAGCTTAGCAGCCGTTCTCACTGGTACAGCTAGATTCTTACAGATTGACTCATTTTTTGCTTGTACTTTATTTTTACTTCTAAACTTACCCTTTCAATATTAGACTTTTTTTTCTCAATGCCACTCATTTGGTAATTATTTCTCTCAATAACATTATTGCAACTTTATTTCCTTTAATAGCACTGATTTGTGCATAGTGAGTATTCGGTTATCAGAAAATCGAATTCTGATCTTTATTTCTTATTTGCAAAAAAAATGGTAAAATTTAGTTTAAAGTTTAGAATTTATGTTGAATTTTGACAGTATTTCTTTTCCGATGATAATGAACAGGAGCGGAAAAAAGTCATTATGTATTGTATACCTTTGAATATCTTAATTCATAAATATTTTAATCATATTAAATTAAGCAGTAGTTGTTTTCCTTTAATAGATAATGTTTTAAGCCGAGGCGGTTACTTTCTTTAGGGCCAGTAGATGTAATATATTTATCTCAATGACACTCACAGTTTTGGCAGAAGTTATTAATAATTATAGATAAATGATCAAGAGGTGCTTTTACATGCAGCTTGTTACGAGTAACTGTAATGGGAGAAAATTTAATTAATGGCCAGAGAACAAAGAGTCACCTTTGGCTAGTAGACTTAGCTGGCAGTGAGCGAGTGGGAAAAACTGAAGCTGAAGGAGAAAGACTGAAGGAATCTCAATTCATAAATAAGTCTCTTTCAGCGCTTGGTGATGTTATTTCTGCCCTTGCTTCTAAATCAGCCCACATTCCTTACAGGCAAGTCTCTTTTCCTCTCTTAAATACACTCGAACTGTGAATTTATTCTAATTATTATTTGTATCCTCTGGTTTTGACAGGAACTCAAAACTCACTCATATGCTGCAAAGTTCTTTAGGTGAGTTTCCACTTCAACTTTATGAATTTATGATCCTTTGGAAATGACTGTGTTTTGATTTCACGCCTGCAGTTTTATAACTGTTAGTGTTTGATATGTGGCCGAAATGCAGGTGGAGACTGCAAAACGTTAATGTTTGTTCAGGTAAGTCCAAGCGCAGCAGACTTGGGAGAGACACTTTGCTCACTGAATTTCGCCACCCGCGTCCGTGGAATCGAGGGTGGCCCAGCTCGGAAGCAAGTAGACCACACTGAGCTGTTTAAGTACAAGCAAATGGTAAGCTAGTGTGAAATTGTTCTAATAAACATAACCATGGTTTTTCAATTCCTTAAGCTCAGAAATTTTGTATAATTAAAGGCAGAAAAGCTCAAACAAGACGAGAAGGAAACAAAGAAATTACAGGATAACTTGCAAATTGCGCAACTCAGGCTTGCTGCAAGAGAACACCATTGTAAAACCCTTCAGGAAAAGGTATATTCTTCAGAAATGTTCATGCAGTGCAAGTTACTCAGACAAGATGATGTTTATCTTTTTTCTATTCAAAGTGATTCATAATTTCAAATACCTCCGTGACAGGTTCGGGACCTGGAGAACCAGATAGCTGAAGAAAGAAAGCACAGACTAAAGCAAGAAAGTAGAGCACTTGCTGCTGTTTCAGCTCAACCGTCATTATCATCACAACACACAAAAGCTCAGACAACAATGACAGACAAGAAGCCACCACTGAATCCATCCAAACTCAGACAACCACTGAGAAAAATAACCAACTCCTTGCCTCCACAGTCTCCTCTAAGATCAAAGAGTTACACCACATTCATGAATGGAAAGGAAAACTCTGTGAGAAGGGCTTCAATGGCCACCAATTCCGTGAGGTCATCTGCGCCATCAACAACAGGGCAGTTCTTTCAAGCAAGGAGGCGGGTGTCCGTTGCCATGAGACCACCTTCAACATCAACAACGCAGGTCATTCAGCCAAGGAGGAGGGTCTCCATTGCCACACTACCTCCTCACACAACTTCTGGCATGTCAACTCCACTCCGTGCCTCAGCATTCCGAGTTACCAGTGGAAGCAGTCAGCAATCACGGATAAGATGCCAAAGGAAAGATAGGTATTCAAGTTTGTTTGCTCCATTGCCAGAGTTGAGAGAATCAATGGTTACAACACCATTGTCTGTAAGGAGCAGCAGCAAGTTTATGATGAACAGTCCAACACAGGCAGATTCCAGGATGATGGGGCCCACTAGGAATCAACCTGTTCTTGCTCTACAACGTAAACCTGTGGTCTGGAGTCCTCTTAAGCTAAGAACCATGAACAGAAAGTCATCACTCCTGCCATATCGCCCAACCCAAATGCAGTAAACATTGTTTTCTCAAACAATGTAACATAGTGAAGATTTTTTGCTATAATTCCAACGTGTATAAATTAGTGTGCTGTGTTTGGTTTATGAATCGACCCTGATTCAATTAAATTTTTCTCAAAACATGTCATGGCAAATACTGTGTATGTTGTTCGATCAAATTTCTGATCTCACATTTAAGTTTTCGATTCTTGCTTTTACTCATTTGCTTTTTGAATAAATTAGTGTATAATGTGATCTTACATTTCAAAGGCAAGACCGTGTCATTCATTCAATTATATTAATTAATTAATAGTAACTAATAAAACTTTAAAGATCAGTGTTACCAAATTAACCACTCCGAAGTGCTTTTGCCAAATTACAACCATGCTTCCAATGAACTTGGTTAAATTCAAAGCTATAAAACAATGACTCATTCTAAAGTCATTCTCGCAACAAGTTAAGCATGTCACATGACAAATACACCACGGCATCATGCTCACATACTCATTGAACACCTCAACGACTCCTGTAAGAGTTGAATTTTAAATTCAACTGAAACCGTTTAGGAAAAATACTTTTTCGAAATCAAGAGTTGTTACACGATTTTAATTAATTAATTTATGAATTTAACAAAGTCCTGAAGATGTTTCAATAATAATCAAAATAATATTTTTTATAACAACTTTGCATTTCTATTGGTTTGAAATAATTTCACAAGTTTCTTACTCTTTAACTTATATATATATATATATATATATATATATATATATATATATATATATATATATATATTTTACCCATATTCAAAATAACGAAAACGAATTGCACTTCCTTTGAATTAACTACCACCAATATCCAAAGGGTGCCTTATTATTTTGCCGTAATGAATCAACATGTTCAGAATTGGTGCGCAAGAGAATACGGGAGGAATTATTTTTCACAGCAGAAATTTGTTTAATTATTAGAAGTATAAGACTATATATTAATAATTATATATAAACACATTTATACACTTTTATTATGAAACAAAATTGATCATTGTCAAATGTCAATAATCTTTATAACGCTCCTAATTATTTGTGAAACAGTTAATCGTTAGGAGGCCATATGTAGAAGGAAAATTTTCACAACCATAAATCATTATTTCTGATAATTATTGAAAAAAATTGTTTCGATAATATTTATATAATTTTGTTAGAAATAAGAAAGTAGGGTTATTTTTACTAGAATTTTTAATTCGTTATCACCTTAAATAATTTGACAAGAGTAATATGATATTATTTCGAAGGAAAAAACTTTTTAACTTAAGAAGTTGAATTCCCACATCTTCCATAGGAAATTATATTAGCAAAAAACTTAAAAAAATGTTTACTCATATAAATGTTATTTTTTAAAAGATAAATCAAACATGAAACTATGTTTTTTCAATTTCGAATTCCCCATAAACTAAAAAAATTCTTCTACAAATATCCTTTTATTATCTAATCACATTCATTTACTTTTAACCAATTGCGATAAAATTAATCATATTTAGTTACATATATACTTTTACATGTGTAGTGGGTGGGTATTGGGAGGAGAATTGTTAATTATATGTCAATCTTTATCACATTTAAACGTGGATCCATCAATCTTTATCCTTTATGTTTTTGTGTTGTTTTAAAGAATTATTATGATACCAAAGTTCAATCATCGCATATTTTCTTCAATTTTTTCTTATTATTACATGGTTTGGGTGAAAAAAAATATGAAATTAAACTAGTTTGAATAAATCGTTGTCAAAACTGAAAATGGGGGAAAATATTGAAAAGTCCTCATCAAATTTAAAAAAAAAATAAAAAATCTTTACGGTGGAACATAGAAGTCAAATAGGTTAAAAGGTCAAGTAAAGTTCTAACTTCGAATTTAATTGAAACACACTTCGAGTCAGATTTAGATTTAAATTTTTTTATTAATAACAATAAATTATTACATAATTAAATATTATTATTTATAATAATAATAATAATTTGAAAAGTATTTTTTAACAATGTAAATAATCGAATTTAAAACTCCTTTTAACTTTTAAGGAAATGAAAAACTGATTCAACTCTGGAACATGAGATTTTAACGTTTATTTAATAGTTAATAGCATGATGTACATTATTTATAAAATATTTGAATATATATTGCTTAATTTATATAGAAAGGAAATTAACTTTAAACTTTTTCTAGAGTCAGCTTTATAACGTTTTATTACAAAGCTTTGTTGACAAATGGAAGCAGGCCCACGTAATCATCCGTGGGCCCAACCAAAAATAGGGACAAAAAAGAAATAGTTGCATATAGCCGTTGGCGTTGATTTAGGTTGCTTAGGATAGAGTGATAGACATACATAGATTTAGTCGACCGTTGGAAAACAAACGTTACACAGAGTTTGTGTTTGTTGGATGTCAACAGCACTTAGGAGCCAAACTCTGCAACCAAAAGCAAAAGTTTGTGTTTGGGACAGTGTCTTCCTATTAGAGAGAGAGAGAGTGAGAGAGAGATTAAGATCCAATCTTTGGTTGGGTGGGCACTAGGTACAAGTTGGAGAGATTGTTTCTGAGTAAAATTCTGGAGACCCACCTTGTGTGTGCTTGATTTCATTCCTCGGATATTCCGAAGATGGTTGCAAGAACCCCACCAAAGCAGAAGAAACTTTTGGCTTCTCTCAATCCTGTTCTGATTAAAGAAACTCTAAACAAGGTAATACATGCTAATGCAAGCTATCTTTCCTGATGACACCAGATAAATTTTGAATCTTGTGAGTGAATTATTGTGGGTGTTTGAAGGTGGATCAATGCGTCGCTCGGCTGCAGGAACTTCAGTACACTGTGACTGGTGGAACCAAGGTGGTGTCGGGGGTGAGTCTCAGCCCTCGCAGCACAAGAGGTTATCTCAGAACGAGTCTCAGGTGCAAGCAAGAGTCACTCAGGTCTGCCTTCGATTCTATTTCAATTTCAGTTCATAGCAAGAGTCACTCGTGAGTCATGATCGCCATATTGTAGCTTTAAACTTTGATTTTCATTTCTATGTACCAATCAATCAGAAATCATCTTTGGTAGTTACAATGAACGGTGTTGACAATTCTTAAACTTTATGCCATTTGTTGTTGTAAATTGTAATTTTATGTATTCTTGCCGTGATGAAGGATCAAGAATGGTGCATCAAGGAGATCTCCAGTGGGGAAGTTTCCAGCAAACACAGGTTTTGTTTGTTCTCTCTATTGTCTCGCAAAGAGAAATCTTTACTTGGTCTTGGACATGATCAAGGAGAACATGGGTTAATTGGCTTTCCCTTTTATTATTGTGATCGTTGGTGTGAACCCTTATGCAGGTGAATGGAAGAGAATGTCACTGCCTGCAATGCTTGTAGGCGAAACCGTTGGAGAAATTTTGCAGGCAAGTCAGTTTGCCAGGGAAATAGTCTCAGCAGTTGGTAAGAAAACTGCCCCAGATGACCCAAAAACTCCGATGTCTCAACGGAGCAAGAAGAAAGTAGAACTTGAAAACACACAACTGAGGGCCAGAAGGAAGAAAGAGAAGCAAACCAGAGTTCAGAATGATGGTTCCCCATCACTTCAAAGGGCTCGCTCCAGAATTAACTTTAAGGTTTCTCCTCCTAAGGTCAGAGAATTTGATAAAGAAAGCAACAGGTATATGGCAAATAGGGTGTCTCCCAGGAATAAGCCATGGGCTAGAAAAACTGTACTATTCCCCAACCCTTTGTTCCTTTCCACTCACTCTTCTTCACAGTCACAACAGCAACAGTTTTGCAAGACAAGGTCACCTATCATTTCAAGAAACAGAGGAACAACATCACACAAATTTTTCATCAAGTCTCCATCTTCACCACCACGGCAGCAACAGAATAAGTCCCCTGTCAAATCAAGAAATAGGAGTGGAACACCTCACAAGTTTTTGATCAAGTCTCCAACGTCAGCTTCCAAATTTCAAGTCCAGATCAAATGCCCACCAACTGTTTCTATTTCACCCACAAGACCTGTAAGATTGAGCAGGAGTCCTCCCAAGAGATCATCATCCACTGCATCTAAATTCCGTCGATCTTTCTCTCCTTCAAGAATTGCATCCAAATTGGTTTCACTTTCACCCTTAAGGAGCAGGAAAAGTGTACAGAAAAATGATGGGTTTGTAAGTGGACTCAAACAGCGCCCAACATCATCAGTGCAATTCCCTGTTAGAGGAATTTAAGAACTCGCCATTACTGCATACTCTCTCGCTATTTTATTGTACTCTTATCACCATGTCAATTCTTATGTCTATAATTCTGCTCTAATGGTTTTTCCTCTTTGGTGGGTTTCAGATGATGCCACGATTTTTCGGTAATGTCCATAGCATTTTTTTCCCTTCAACAAGAATGAATTTGCCACTGTCAGATGTTCTTTTTACTCTTTAGTAGTACCGGAAACACGCAATTGTTAACTTTTGTTTTCTTCATAATAATAAAAAGTAAAATATTTATTATTAAAATAAAAAATTATTAAAAATTTTCATAAGAATAAATTATTCTATAATTTTATTATAGATTATTTATTGATGATATACATAATACTCTCTTCATCCTCTATATAAATCAATCATAATTAATTCATATCTTCTAAGAAAATGGTTAGTTTATTTAATATTATTAAATTTGTCAATAATTTATATTATTCTTCTAAAATAGCTTATATTTCTTTTCTACATAAACTCTTAATATGTTTAAATCAATCATCTTTATCTTTCTAGTTAAATCGCAATTTGCCACTGGATATTCTGCAATTCTAACAAGAGAATGAAAAAAATGGTATTCAATGTTTATTAGTTAAAAATTATTATAAATAATTGAGGATATTTATGAAAAAAAAAATCAAGAATTAAAGAGGTATGAAAAGGAAAAAGATTTTTATGAAATAGAATTGACATGTTTTTCAAATAATAATAATGTGATATAAAAAAATGTAGGTTCATTATTTTCTTTATGGCAGTGATATAAGACGTGCCCTTTTCTCCCCTACACACACGCCGTTCATTGTATCTCAATTTCACTCCCGATGGGTTGTTGTTGCGACGAAGACGACGGCGACATTTTCCGGCAACTCATCAATTCCAATTTCTCCTCCTCATCCTCCTCCATCGCCAACGCCACTGTCATCTCCCCCATGAATTCCCATTTCTCGGCACTCTCCTCCACCGACATCCTCCGCCTCATCTTCCAGAACCTTCCGATCTCCGATCTCGCTCGTGCCGGCTGCGTCTGCCGTCTCTGGAACTCCGTCGCCTCCCAGAGGGAGATGCTCACCAGAGCCTTCGTCGCCCCTTGGAAATTGAACGATATTATCGGCGACCCACTCTCTGGAAGCTTCTGGAGAGACAATTCCCTCGCCAAATTCGCCATCTCCCACCTCATTTCACGCGGCGACACCGTGGCTAGCCTCGCCGTCAAGTACTCCGTTCAGGTCCGTGCCACCTGTATACAAGGGTTTACCATTTTTCCTGATTAAGTAAAATAATATTAAGTCAAACTCTTGAGTAGTTTCCACATTACTAAATGCACCCATACTATGTTGTAATCCTAGGTTGTTAGGTTTTCATTTATTAACTGAATTACGGCAATTACAGTTACAGTTTGGAGCACTTTTGGAATGCTATTGACTTAGTTTAAACAATTATTCCCTTGATTCTTTAATCAAGTTTTATATAAACATGTTACACAGCTCCAAGCAGCCCACCACAGCACGTTACAGTAACAAGTACATGACAACACAGCTCCAAGCAAAACAACAGTCATCCCCATTTAAACAAACTAGCCATAGACAAAGAAAAATATGAGAAAGAATCTAACACAACCCACCAGACCAGACCCCAAAACCCCCATTCAATAACTAGGACAATTCCCTCAAACAGAGCAGAGATTGTACATGCCATTAATAAAAAGAAAAAGGAACCTCTTTGAAACATAGCCTTTACATTGATAACATTGGATGATATTTTTATGTTTTGATAGGTAATGGACATAAAGCGCCTGAACAACATGATAAGCGACCATGGCATATACTCAAGGGAAAGGTTATTGATCCCTATTAGTAGTTCTGATATTCTAATTAACAGAACATGCTTTATTGAGCTGGATGTCTATGCAAAACGAGAAGTGGCTGTGTTGTATCCTAATGATGTACCAAACACGAGGACTACCTATGTGTCAAACAGAATTTCCTCGGAAGAAAGCAACAAAAAGGTGGTTGAGTCCTTGAAGAGAAGCATGCATGTTGATAATGAAACAGCTCAATATTACTGGTCTGTTTCAAATGGTGATCCACGAGCGGCACTTGCCGAATTTTCTGCGGACCTTAAGTGGGATAGGCAAGCAGGCCGTTCATAGTCTCTCTTAAGGTCACCTTGTTATTTGAGAGGTTGGTGACAAGTGGAAAAATTATTTAAGAGGTTTCTTGGCGGGCAAATGGATAAATAATTAAGAGGTTTTGTTGCAGGCAAGTGTATGCTTCAGTAGGTTGCCTCTTAAAAATCTGTTCATTCTCCTCTGTTCTAATACTGCCCGAGTTGTTAATAGAATGTCATATTTGCTTGTGAAACTAAAGTCATATACTGTTGCAGTCTGTAAAAGATTTCAGCCACTAATGTGGTGAAGTGTGTTCAGAATCTGTGCAAAATTTATTACAACTTTTTTATAAAAGAAATTGATGGTCATTATATGCTTGGCGCGGAAAGGTTTGATTTTATTCACACTTGTAAGCATTCACATTTACCACTTCGGACCAGAATTTATGCCTAGAATAGGCTGTTCGAACAAAAAGTGGATACGAGGATCGCCTGTTTTCCCTTTTCCTTCCAGTACTTTGTTGTGAAATATGATAGTTTTTGCAGGGAGAGATTGGGCAGACTTTGAGCCTTTCAGAAGCTAAATTAATACCATTCAATGACTTTATAGATAAGGGTGTGTGAGGAATCAGAATCAACTTGTGAAGCGAATGTTTGATATTCTATTCTCATTCTGTCTTTTTGTGACAGTTTATGTCTTTTATGAATTACTGTCTTTTCTAAGCCTTGTGCTGTGAGTTACGAGAACCTTTGAATGGAGAATGTTGAATCGGTGGTACTATTAACTTGTATCCGACAACAGCAAGATGATCTTTGATTGATTTCAAGTCAGCCACATGCCATTATAGTACGACAGGTCTCCTCTCCTCTTTATCCTTGGAAGGAGTTGCTTCTTTTATTTATATTAGCAATTGATTCTTTTCTATTACCTGATAGTTTATGTTCACTACTGCAAGGAAAAGAAGCGAAGAGAAGGTGAGGGCGGCCTCCACAGAGGGCGGCACCTTGTCAACACAATATGTGTCATGTGGAACTAAATCTATACAATAGGTTTTGCAGAAGTTTTTCACTACGAAGAATGGATGAGAATGCTTATATTTATGAGATAAAATAGCTTAGGGTTAAAGTTATTAAAGAGAATGAGAAAATCATTGTTTTCCTAGGCCTAAATTAAGGAGCTGAAAACGTTGATTCCAAATGTTGAAGCACAATGTCGTGCATATATGAACGGAAGGGAAGGACTTGAGAAAAATTTGAATACAACAATTAAAGCAAAATACAGAAGGGAAAGTGATAACACACACAAGAAGTATCCAAAAATGTAAAGACCAAATATTAAGAATAATAAGCATCCGGAATGATAAAGATCAAATATTAAGAATAATAAGTATTCAAAATGATAAAGATCTTAATAATCACAACATAAAAAAAAAAATCACACTATGTAAAAATTACATTGAGTTTTCAAGTTGTTAAGCTGATAAATTCTTAAACATACAATCTCTCTACATTTATTCATACCATTAATAAACAAATTCATACTTCACACTTATGTGTGATAATGAAGTTAACCAATTTAATAATCTACATTTATTCGTACCACTAATAAACAATATCATATTTTACACTTATGTGTGATAATGAAGTTAACTAATTTAATATATTATTTATCCTCGACAAACTCATTAATAATACATTCATATGTAGACTACCATAGCCTTATAATTCACCAAAGCGTTGTTTGTCTCCTATTGGTATACCAATCAAGTCAAAGTAGGTGAATTGTGAAGTTTAAAGTGAAAATAAGGTTATATCTCATCCCACATTATTTAATGAGACTTCACAAACAAATTTACTGACATGGTAAACTTGCACAGTGGAATTCATCTCTATAAAATCCTACTAAAAAACATTACTCTCATTTGAATTTGATCTTCGGTCTCTTCTAAGTTTCGATCCTTGATCTATCACAGATTTCAGTCAGAGTTAGAGTACTTGCAAAACGTACTACATTGTTCAAGTTAGCGCCCAGTTATCTATAATTGGAGTAATAATAAATGTTAAAATACATATATTTACTTTATCTTTGAACATATACCTATACTGTCAACGTGAATTTTTACTATTGGATATGATTTATCAAGTTAATCTAAATATTAGAGTATTAGACAGATATCACATATAGTAATTATGTTAAACATATTATTTGATAATACTTCTCGATTTCTCAAAATATACTATCTTATAAAGGATTCCGTCATACCATATAAATACCCATTAATATATACAAACAATACAAAAATCCTTACAAATGAACATTGAGTTGAGTAACTAATAAGATCACGATTCATATTTCAACCTCACTAGAAATTTCGGAAGAATTATTTGAAGTATTTCATAATTAATGCTAAATAGACCTATTGAACAAACTTACTAAAAAAAAAAGCAAAAAAAATCCATTTATCAAAATTTCCTTCAAAACTATTTGGGTGCTAATGTTTCTGCCAGTTACCATCTTGTGGTGAAACAGAGAAGAAAATATGAGAAGAAGCAAAGTTAACGCGTTAGTAAGAGCCAGGCTTGAGCACTAAATTTACAAATCTTAAGCTCCAATATTTAGAAAGAGTGAGAATTTAATTCCAGCATTAATTCCATCATGAAAAGAACATTGCTAAAGAGGCTGGAACATTGTAAAGTGCGAAGATCACTACAACAAAAAATAAAAAGTATCACATGAGAATATTGTAAAGTCCAACACCAATGCATGAAAGATTAACGATTAAAGAGTAAAAACAAAGAAAAAAAAAGTAGCATTTGAGAATATTGTAAAGGAGAGCCAAGCCTCGGATATCGCAAAGTGGTAACATCAAAGCTTAAAGATACACAAGAACCAAAAACAAAATTTAATTCTACAAAACTTAAACCACAAGTTACAAAACTAAGTGCCTTTCTCTCATATTTTCATATTTAAATATCACTAGTGGAATATATAAATAAAGACAAATCAATACAGGTTTACTTTGATAGATAACACTCTCTTAACTAAACATATTTATGAATATGTAAATATTTATTTCTGAGTTTATATTTTATACTAATTCTTATTTAAATTGATTTATTAAATAATTTAAAAGATTTGTTTTCATTATTTTCTCTAGTCATTAATTGTGTTTTATTTGAAAAATCTTTCTTTTATTATATCATTCTTTTATTTTTCTCTCAATGATTCAATTCATTTCATATTTACTCTAACGTATTCACTCAAGTTTTCACACTACTTTTTATTTTATCATAATCTCTTTTACACATTTTTATTTCTTTATACAACTTTGTTCAAATGACATGTTGTATTTCAAGAAATATAAACATCAACTTCATCAAATTAAGTCATTTATAAGATATGTATTTAATCATTTATATTATATTTTAATATTATTTTTATTTTTTGTTTATTATATATAAAAATCTTTGATTTTCAATTTTGAATATTTAATAATATAAATATTTTTTATTTTATTAGGTAAGATAGAAAACTTATCTTTTATTTTTTTTTTTTGGTTGTTAGTTTTGATTCACTTGAAGAACTATTGTTTTATTATAAATTTTTTTATTGTCTCTCGCAAGTTTGGGATCTCTCTTTCAATATTTGAAAAGTAAATTTCAATATTTGAAAAATAAATGTTCTTCTTGTAATGCAATTTCAATTACGTTTATTTTTTTATAATTATTTAATATTTATGTAATTATTATTTGATATTTTATTCTAAGATTTATACTAATTTCTTTTTTTTGAAGAATTATTATTTTATTATGCAATTTTTTATTGTGTTTCTCGACTCTGGGATCTCAATGTACTTTTTCTCTTAGTATTTAAAAAATAGATGTTATCTTGTAATTTCAATTAAGCTTATTTTTTTTATAATACTTTCATATTTTTATAATTTTTATTTGATATTTTATATTATTTTTTATTGACAAAAAAAAGTGTGTTATTGTAACATTTAATTCTTAATAGTTTTCTGTTCTTTATTTTTTCAAAAATATATTTAATTAATATTTGAGACAATACAATATATTATGAAAAACAAATTTCATATCCAGAATATATATATATATATATATATATATATATATATATATATATATATATATATATAAACTTTTGATTCATTTACATAGACAAATATCCTTAAATCTATATAGATTCCTCTTATTGCCATATTCTCTCTCACACAGACACACATATATATAATTTAGAATATGATTAAATAATGTAGTAATCAATCATTAAAATTTCACATTTTATCAAAATTATTCATAGATATACAATAAAAAAAATATCACGAGTAACATAAACTCTTAAACTTGAAAGTTATGCTTTAAAACTATATTAAATCAAATAAATTGTCTTATTTGTCTTTGTAATAACATCTAAAACACTTAAATCTAAAAGCACTAGAATTTGACAAATAATATCCAAAAACACAAAGAAGAGAAAAAATAAATAGTAACATTTTATAAACTTATCAATCATTTATTATGGATACAAATTACTCTATTAAAGAAAGTCAATACATAGTTTTTAAGTTTTAAATTATCAAATGAATATAAAGAGAATATTAATAAGTCATTATTACTTTCAAATAAAAATACTACTTAATATCGAAATATTATATATTATAAATAAATAAATAAAATTCAGAGGAAGCCTTCTCATAACTTTTCTAGATGGTTATAACTTTTATGAGTTTCGGAAAAAGCACGAAAAACTGGAAAAACTATATACTACGTTTCTTAAATTTCCCTATTCATTAACTTTTCTGGAAAATGTCCTCAAAAGTAATGCTGTTTGTTTCTTACAGTAACCACTGTTCATTTTCGCAACTTAATGACATGGGGCCCAGATGGTCAGAAGCAATTAACCTATCTAAACCTTACCTATCACCTTAATGACAAAATTAAAAGAGAATTAAAAGTAAAATAATCATGTCAAACATTAATTATGAAAATCATGTTAACACAAGTTCAAGTTCAACTCATTTTTATGAATAGGCTGAGGAACATCTACATGTTTAAAATGTCTTTTTGCAAGTATCTTATATAACAGGTCGGAGAAAACCTTCTAAACTTGTCTAAGAACTAGGTAATGATGCTACATAGGTTGAAACCAATGTTCCTTTTCTTACATTCAACTACATGTATTTAATGAATAACAGTGTGAAGATATATTTTCTTTTCTAAAACTTATATTTTAAAGAAGTAATGTCAGGTTAAAGCTTTAAAGTGATTAAATCAATATACTTTTGTAACAAAATATTGCTCTTTTAACAAGGCTACTTAATGCTATAATCATATCTTAAATAATAAACTTGAGGTTAAAACATAAGCAAGTGATTAAACAGTTTTACTAGTATCTCGTTGCATGCATGCTAACTGTATATAAATTCATCTAATCATAATAAATTTATTTTATAATTATTTAAGAAATATACAACAGGGACTTTTAATTGATTCACAAAATAGAAAGTTTAGAGGTAAAATTGCAGGAAACCACTTATTCATAAATATATTTGACAAAATAAAGCAGTGAGTTACTGAGTCAAAAAAGTTAACTTGTGCAAATGAACATGTTCTTTGACAACAGACACTGTGGGTTAATTTTGTTCTCACTGTGTCTATAAAAGGCAAACAACACATATTGCTCAGTCACAAAACATCTACCTCCAAGGTTACTGTTTCTTTGTGTTGGTTTTGGAGTTCGATTCCGCATAATGTTTCAGAACATCGTGAACGTCTTCACCGGCGAAGACAAGCTCCGGCGCCGGGTGAAAGGAACGGTGGTGCTGATGAAGAAGAACGTGTTGGACTTCAACGATTTCAGTGCCTCCTTTCTCGATCGTCTTCATGAGTTTTTGGGTAAACGAGTTTCTCTTCAGCTCGTGAGTGCCGTCAACGTTGACTCTGGTCAGTTCACTTCCTCTCTCATGCTTCCACCTCTCTGCTGAACTTGGATCTCTTCATTTCCCTCATCTCTAACTTCAAATCTTAATCTTAATATGTGCAAAACAACTTGTGTAGCTTCTTTTTCTTTTCAAAATCATTTAATCACAAGCTTCAATGAACCACCACACACTTTTCTTACCTGCTCTACTTTCTAGTGATGACAAGGTTTCTGACATGGTACTGTTTTTTAAACAGATTTTTTGTTTAAAACTGAAATTGTGAGTGAAACTTAGGTTTCATTGTGTTTTTATGTTTCTCAAATATTTCATAAAAGAAATTTAGATAGTAAAAAATATTCTAGATTTGGAAGATGACTTGGTGTGGTGGTATGATGCATGCAAGTTTACAGGTGAAGGAAATTTAAAGGAAGGAAGGGGAAACTCGAACTATTTTGGATTTTTATTTTAAAAACTGAAAAAGATACAATTTTTTACTTTTCCTTTTCGACTTCAGTGACATCAAAATATCTGCATAAAAAATATTAGGTTTGTTTACTTAATTCAAAAGAAATAAACTATTATTTACCCATAAGAAAAAGAAAGGGTCGCATTAGATCAGATCCATATGGTGTATGCACAGGGTTTCAATTATTATATATTATTACTTGTTTTTTATACTTTTTTCTTTCATTTTTATTTTCTCTGAAATTATTAGATACCAAACAAGCATGTTTATATGAAAATAATAATTTAAAATATGCTATTTTTTATAATATAATTCCTGAGAATATAATAATATAATTCCTTACCACAAACTGTTTGTTATAAATGGGATTTAGGATTTCTGACACCTTGGGACTCTTGAATAAAGAATGATTCTAGTGCTGGTCAACTTGCATGGTCTTCAGCAAATGACTATATATAACAGTTGATCTTATGCTTAATAATATTATTATAAATATACCACACATATTTCAACTAGTATGAAACCAAGAAATAATTGCTTGCTTACAATTGTTATCTTGGAGGCGAAAAAAAGAAAAAAAAACCATAAAAAATCATTTTTAAATTTGAATAAAATAGTCTTCTGAAATACTTGTTTAGAAACTTTGTATACTGCTGTCCACGACAAGTTGGAAAGAGATGCTTCCAAATTTATATGTTTGTCGGTGTATGGGGGGAAATATTATGTAAACATGTGTCTATGATCTCACGGGGTTTTACAAATTACTCCTTTTTTTATCCGCAAGCAAAACAACGTAATGAGAAAAACCCAAAACAGTAGATTTGTGAATTGTGACGTAGACCGAAGGAAAATTACTTTCAGAATAGTGCCACTGAGTTGAACAAAAAAACGCAAAAAACAAGACTACTGCTGCAGTGTTTCTGTTCTCTGTTATCTATCTTTTTTTATATAAACTTTACATTAATTTGTTCTATAATTTTCTTCTGGTTTTCCCGAGTCTACACTCTTTTGTCACGTATAATTTAATTTGTCGGTTAACTTTTGTTTTCATCTTTTAAGTTCTATAGCATGAAATCTCTAGGGTCATTTGTCTGACCCGGGCCATGGAAAATGACTTCCTACTTCCCACCTACTACTACTATAGTGAATTATTTAAACATATTATTTTTCTTTCTTAGATCAAGCAACCTGAATTATTTAAACATCTTGTATTGTTTAATCAGTTTACATCTTCTACACCATAAAAAGTAAAACTTTTCTATCATTGCTAATGTAGTCTTCACAAATAACATAATATTCTTTTTAGTCTCTTAAGGATTCATTGTCCTATAGTCTAAAATCATATTTAACTCCTATCATTTATTACAAATTTATATCAAAGTTGAAGTGTTATTTGTGAATCTTTGTAGGGAATAGCTATGGCTTGAAGGGGAAACTTGGGAAGCCTGCTCATCTAGAAGACTGGATTACAACAATCGCACCTTTGACTGCGGGAGAAACAGCCTTCACGGTTACATTTGAGTGGGATGAGGAGATAGGAACACCGGGAGCCTTTATTATAAGGAACAATCATCATAGTGAGTTCTACCTCAAAAGCCTGACACTTGAAGATGTTCCTGGCCAAGGTGTCATTCGCTTTATCTGCAACTCTTGGGTATACCCGTCTGATAAATATGAAAAGGATCGCATTTTCTTCTCCAACAAGGTACACTTACAAACACAGTATCATGCATGTACTCGCTAAATAAAATGTCACATTTTTATTAGTAATTATTGTACTTCATTCTGGGACTTCTTGTTGCAAGTTACATATTTTGTACTGATTGCAGACATATCTTCCGAGCGAGACACCAATGCCACTACTTAAGTACAGGGAGGAAGAGCTGGAGAATTTAAGAGGTAATGGGAAGGGCCAGCTCCAAGAATGGGACAGGGTCTATGATTATGATCTCTATAATGATTTGGGAAATCCAGATAAGGGTCCACAACATGCTCGTCCTATCCTAGGAGGGTCTAAGGAATACCCCTACCCTCGGAGGGGAAGAACTGGAAGACCACCAACAAGATCAGGTAAGGCTTTATTTTTGTTGTTTTTTTATCCATTGCCGAGGTATATTGTAAACTGCTCTTTATGATTGAGCTTATGTGATGTTAGTAACTTGGTAGTTATACTCGAATCATATAAGGTAGGCCCCTTTCATGTCTAGTGAATCACATGTGTTATATATACTGAAGTTAACTCAATTAACAGATTTATTATTATACCTCCCACAGCCCTTATTTATGGAACATAATATAATTTTATGAGATAGGTAAAGTTACGTTTGAAAACTGCCATATCTTGAGGGACTCATTTGTTGTAACTTTCAAATATTGTATATAGAGATGTCAATTTATTTTGTTGTTTTCTTGGCAGATCCTAAATGTGAGAGTAGACTGAATATTGCCTCGAGCTTAGACATCTATGTTCCTAGGGATGAAAGATTTGGTCACTTGAAAATGGCAGATTTTCTTGCTTATGCACTGAAATCCATTGTTCAAGTTCTAAAACCGGAGTTGGAATCTCTATTTGACAGCACCCCTAATGAGTTTGACAGTTTTGAAGATGTATTCAAACTCTATGAAGGTGGGATTGAGGTGCCCGAGGGTATACTTACTGAAGTTAGGGATAACATCCCGGCAGAGATGCTTAAGGAAATTTTCCGATCTGACGGGCAAAGGTTCCTCAAATTTCCCGTGCCTCAAGTGGTTGCAGGTGTAGTAGAAATGGATGGATAATATAGCATGTTCTTTGCAAGCAAAAACAAACCAAATCATGCATTTTGTAAAACAATACTATTTAAAAGTGATGTTCTTAATGATTTGGATTCTTGGAACAGTGGATAAATCTGCATGGCAAACAGATGAAGAATTTGCTAGGGAAATGCTGGCTGGTATAAATCCTGTCATAATCCGTGGTCTCCAAGTAAGCCCAAGTGTTTTTAATTGATTGTTAATGACTGGATTAAAGTAAAGAATAGGATCTCTGTCATGATTGTCAAATCTACCATTCCTAATATATTTTTAATTGTCTATGATTTTTTTCTCCTCACTATCATCCTAAATAACTGCAGGAGTTCCCACCTGGAAGCAAGCTAGATCCTAAACTCTATGGTGATCAAACCAGTACAATAACCAAAGAACACATCGAAAGTAACCTGGAAGGGCTCACTGTAGAAGAGGTAATTTTCAAGATTGATAGGATGCTGTGTTTTTCAGTTTTCACATTAAGATGTTGTTAAACCATAGTTGTCACTGTCAAGTTTTTACTCGTAGCCAATGTTGAGATGCATACTAAGTATTTGCATTTGGCTGAATAGGCAATTAGAGAAAGGAGATTGTTCATTTTAGATCTCCATGAGGCAGTGATACCATACATTAGAAGGATTAACTCTACTTCTACAAAGACATATGCCAGCAGGACAATTCTGATCTTGAAAAAAAATGGGACTCTAAAGCCCCTAGCCATTGAGTTGAGTTTGCCTCATCCTGATGGAGATCAATATGGGGCAATTAGTAAAGTTTACACTCCTGTGGAACAAGGCATTGAAAAATCGTTCTGGCAACTGGCCAAAGCTTATGTAGTGGTAGTGGACTCAGGCTATCATCAACTTGTCAGCCACTGGTATAACTCTATCAGAAAAACTAAATACAATCTTAGTTTGTCTACTGTTGAAATTAACTCTACATAACTGTGTCTCTCAGGTTGCATACTCATGCAGTCATTGAGCCATTCATTCTAGCTACAAATAGGCAGCTTAGTGTGCTTCATCCTATTCATAAACTATTGCATCCTCACTTTCGGGACACCATGAATATAAATGCACTCGGACGACAGATTCTCATTAATGCTGGTGGTGCTCTAGAGTCAACGGTTTGTCCATCTAGGTACTCTATGGAGTTTTCATCTGTGCTTTACAAGGACTGGGTTTTCCCTGAGCAGGCACTGCCTGAAGATCTTGTCAAGAGGTAAGAAAAACATTCAAGCAAAAGACCCTTGCCAATTATCAATTGTTTTCATTTTCTGAATATGGTTGAGTTCAATAGATCAGTATAACTGGAATAACTTGGATGGTATCAAATTAGTACATATGAAAAAGAATGTTGTTGATCAGCTGATGAATATTTGGTTCTTTCAGAGGAGTGGCTGTCAAGGACCCAACTTCCCCATATGGTCTTCGATTATTGATTGAGGATTACCCTTTTGCTGTTGATGGGTTGGAGATTTGGTTTGCTATCAAGACATGGGTTCAGGACTACTGCTCCTTTTACTACAAGGAGGGTGACACAGTGAAGAAAGATACCGAACTTCAATCTTGGTGGAAGGAAATAAGGGAGGTGGGTCACGGAGACAAGAAAAATGAACCTTGGTGGCCAAAGATGGAGACATGTGAAGATCTGATTCAGACCTGCACCATTCTTATATGGATTGCCTCAGCTCTCCATGCTGCAATCAACTTTGGACAATATCCATTTGGAGGTTTCCCACCAAGTCGTCCAGCTATAAGCCGGCGATTCATGCCAGAAGAAGGAACTCCAGAATATGATGAACTGGTGGCAGATCCTGTGAAGGCTTATCTGAAAACAATTAGTTCACAGTTTCAGGCTGTTCTTGGCATTTCACTTGTGGAAATCTTGTCCAAACATTCTAGTGATGAGGTTTACCTTGGGCAGAGAGACACTCCAGATTGGACATCTGATGCAGAGCCATTGCAAGCCTTTGAGAAGTTTGGCAAAACACTTGCAAGCATTGAGGAAAGGATCTTGAGGATGAACAGTGATGAAAAATTGAGAAACCGGTTTGGTCCAGTTAAGATGCCATACACCTTGCTTTATCCAACAAGTAAAGGTGGACTAACTGGCATGGGGGTTCCTAATAGTATCTCAATTTGAAAGGTCTTGACTTTAGTTGTAATAAATAATAAGACCTTAGGGATTTGGTTAATTTGAATTATGATTTATAATGTAGATTGTTTGGCCTTTTGCTTTGCCTTCATGAGATTTGTCTACAATGAATCTCCTTATTCCTTGGAATCTCAATCACATTCAAATCCCATTATTCATGTCCCTGAACTATCTGTTTCATACATTACACTGAATTTCACAATGTCATGTTAATTCAAATATATTAAAAAAAATCTTATTCATTTTTCAAAATACTGAGATCATGTCTTCCAAAAACATGTTTCATCATAATTTTAATTCTTTATAAAAACAAAACATAACATAAGAGAGAGAAATTTAAAATAGTTGCGGAATTGATTATACTTCTCATGAAATGAAAATTCACATTTATCCTCATCCCATCTTTCTTTATTATAAATTTTTTTTCTCAGGTTTCATCCGTGTTTGTTAGATATATACATATTCATATTGTATTAAATATTCTTTTATAAAAAAATTACAACATAAAACATGATATTATTAAAAAATTCAGTGTAAGCTGACACATTTTTTTTTTTATGTCCAAACTCAGGAAGAAATTATATTAGAATAAAATGCCAAATACTTTTTTTATAAATATGAACTAATTATATAAAAGAATAAACGACTAGGTATAATTAAAATTTCTTCACTACTAAAAAACATCTTTTAGCAAAATATTGAAGGGGAAAGGGAAAGTATGTTGGAAATTTGAATGAACTTTATGGTTAAATAGTAAAGAAAAAAAAATTGTAAAATTAAATAAAAGTTTTTCAAATAACACAAAACCAATAACTAAGGAGTACAAAAATACATGTTATTTTAGTTACCTATTAAATAGGGTTTACTTCAAATTTATACATTTTCATTTGAGAACAAATAAACAATAAATATACGTAATAAATAAATAAAAATGAGCAAAAATATCAAATGGGTAATATAAAACAATTTAATTCAATTAAATAGAATTTTATATTTCCTTAAATGCAACTTGTTTGAATAAAAAATGTAAATGAACAATGTGTAATTGAAGTTGTGATAAGATGAAAAATAATTTTTGGTACTTTGGGACAAGAATTTATTGATGCATATTGAATGAATATAGAGAGAGGAAATGAAAATTATATACTAAAATAACGTCATTAAATGAAGTGAAACAAAAGATTAAAGAGAAAATGAGAATAAATTTTTTATATTATTTAATAAACTAAACGTATTTTAATAGTATAAAATAGATAATATGAGAGATGTGTACATATTCATCGTACTCCAATACCCGAATTAAAATATCATATATTATGTATATTTTTACTTGTGGATATTTTTTATTAAAATCAGAATAGGTCTAGACAATATTCATGAAATGCAATGAGTTTATTTTTCACTCATTGTAAAGGTTTTATAATTTTTTTATCGAAGATAAAACTCAAAATAAAATCATATGTATTTGTTAAGGGCAAGTCTCATAAAAAAATCAACTAAGACTTTATTAACAGGATTTTGCCAAGAGCAATCCCAAATTTAATTAGTAGACCTCCACTTAGGATACATCACTTGGGAATATCATCACATAAAACATACATCAAGAAACAATTGTAATCTCTAAATATATAATATTTTTTATTTACAATTAATATTCTTATTTACCTTAACCCAATAATAAAAATATTATTTTTAACTTTTGCCTTTATACTAAAATATAAAAAAAATCACAAGTGACTACTATATTTAAACTTTATACACAGTGTGTATTAAAAAATAAGCTATCATCTACCTAATGATGACAAAACTTGTCAATCCTGATTTGTTTTGTCTCAATCTGCTCACTTGTCTAGGTTATACAAACTGAATTTAGTAATCTGTCTCATAATAAATTTACGTGTTTGTAGGTTGACCTATTATTTTTCAATATTTTTATTTTTTTTATTTTGTTTTAAAACTATTTATTTGATCATAGTTATTGATATATCATTTTAGATAATAAGAATGCAATAAACAACAATAAAATTGAATCAAACTTTAATATTTTAATAAAATAATATTTAATGTCTAATAAAATAAATATCAATAATATTTTAATGAATGAAATGATATATAAAGAAATTTAAGATAAGTAGATTTCATATAAAATATTGACAACCATTAATTATAATTTAAAAAATATAAAATCGTTTTTTAAAAACATCATAGATGGACAACTTGTTTCGTTGACTTAACAAATAGTGAATTTAAAATATAAACCAATTTCGTTTAAATGATGATAGATTAGGTCTTAATTACCACTATATTCATTATCTTTTTCCCTATTTCCTTGCATCCACTTTGGAATGAAAATAAATAGAAAAAATAAAAATTTATGAAAAACAAGAAAATTATTATTCTTTTTTGCTTGTGTACATAAATTTTCAACAGCCACTTGAAAAATAAATGAAGGTAGCTGTTTACACAAGTCCACAACCAGTTAAAGATTGGTGTGTATATATATATATATATATATATATATATATATATATATATATATATATATATATATATATATATATATATATAAAGTTTGAAAAACTAAAAGCATAGTTTAACTACTTCACACTGTTCCAAAAAATAACCTTTCATCAGTTCAAATTCTATTTTAAAAGATACTTTAATTCTTCAGAAGTAATCATGTGTGTGTTTTTGTAAGTTCGCATTTTGAGTTTTATTTATATTAGAATTAAATATTTGTTAATGTAGTGTATTAATTTTAGAGATAACTTTATCATTGAAGATAAACAAAATAGTTCGTAAAAATGAGATAAAAACTGAATGTGTGATAAAATATTAAAATATTAATATTCATGAAGGGTAAAACAGGGAGGATATATATATAATGTTAATAAAACATTATTAAGTAAGATCAATGCAATAAATTAATATTAACTAACTTTTCTTAACTCAGACACTGAATTAATTTTGTTAATATTTAAATTCAGAGAAAAAAATTGTTTGTATAAATAATATGAGAGTTTTTTTTTAACCACTGTTCTTGAAAGGAATTAATTTTTTTAGCTAGTGGTGTTTCTAGTTCCAGTATTTTTTCTTTCAAATTATGATTTTTATGCTGGCTTTTAAAGCATATATTTTACTTTCTACATTTTTTATTACCTAAATTTTTATGTAGGGCAAATACTAGTTTTTGGAACTAAATTTTGCGTATTTTAAAAAGCATTGGAATAAAACCTATTAATTTGAAAAGTTATCAACAAAAAATGAAATATAAAATTCTTTTAGAAACTAAAAATTACCAGTTAAAATTTTACTATTGATTTCTTAATTATAAATTATATTAATTTAAAAAAAGGGTTACATTATATATTTGCAAATAAGTTGCTGTTATAAAATTAAAAAGCAAACACAATCTGTGAGCGTTAGTATAATTTACTCATCCCTTAATCAGTATTATTTATTTGTTGATATTCTTTAATGAACATGATAACGAATAAAAAGATAAAATAGGATAAATTATTGTTATTATAAATAACAATGAATGGTAAGATGAAATATATTTTTTTACACCAACCATAAATTAAAAACTAATTCAAATTCACGGAAAATGACGGGGAAACATGTGCAATATTCTCTTCCAAAATTTCAAATATAATCAGGTACGACGAAAATGATGCATCCCCAGTGAGACGCATAACTTGGGCCGTTGATGGGAAGTAACTACTGACGTGTAGGGTGAAGGATATGATAACACGAATCCGTATTCTCCCTCCTCTACCGTGCTGGTGGGTGATGCGGGGAGCGAAAAATCTCATTGGTTAATGCCCTCGTTTTATTCAAGTTTCGCGGCAATGCGTTACTCTTTATCTCTGTCTGTGTAAACCCTGCCACTCCCGTTTTCCTCTTCTTCTCTCGTGCTTCAGCGGGACTCGGAACCCTACGAGAGCGGTGAGTGCCACGGAACCATTTCTGCTTTCCGATCTGTAATCTAGGGTTTGAATTCGGAAAGGAAAATACAATTTGCCTAATATTTTTGTTAATTAGAAGGAATTTGTCCGCTTATGCTCGCTCTTGGCCGTTTTTCGTAACACGTTTTTGTTTTTACCGTTGCTTTGTTTTTTTGCCGAAGAAGCAAGCTGGTTGGAGCCGGTTGTCTGATTATTGAATTTGTTTCTTTCGAAAATTTGAATCGGTGTTCCATTTCGTTTATTTAAAAAATATTTGAGGTGGTCTGCGGTGAAGGTTTTGTGTTTTATCAGGACGATTTGAATGTTGTGAAGCACGTTGTTAATTGCTAAATTCAACGTGATCGTGAGTTCAGCTTGGAAGATGCGGATCTTTGTTGCTAAGTAGTTGTGTTTAGCTTGCAACGATTTCAATTTGCTGTCTGCCCTGAGAGTTTGAAAATGTAATGTTTCAGGTGCATTGTGAACTTGCCGCTTATCCCGTTAGTTTGTTGTTGGTTAAGATTGAACTGATGCTCGGCTCTCTTGGGGGTGGGTGGGGTAAATAACTGTAGTTTCCTTATCTGGTTTGGACTTTGCTGTAAGTAAAAAGAGTAGCAATATGATCTAAGTGTCTGCTTTTTTGGACTTTTTTTTTCCTGAAAAACCTGAATGCCTGGTGTGAAGCAATTGAACTTTTGGGCTCTAGTTGTTTTAATTCACGAGAAAGGCAGTGAAGTTTATGTTCATTATTTCACTATATAACTTGGGGAAGGGGAATAATGGAGGCCAAAAGAACTTGCACTGATCTACGCTTACATATTGATTAAATATTCCATAAGTGAAATTCTTGTTGTTTCTATTGCATTATTGATTAATTCATTAGTGGAGTTTAAACTGGACTAACATTGTTGATTGTGACTTTGTTTTTGGGTTCAACGACATAAGGACTCAATGGCACCAACAAGGAAATCTAGAAGTGTTAGTAAGCGGATTTCAAATTCAAGTGATGTTTCTCCTGAGAAAGATGTTGTTAATTCAAATAAAAACAAGCATCGGGTATGTCATGATCAGATGGTTTTTTATTCTGAAACTAGAAGCAGTCGGACACATAAATTAAAATTCATAAATACAATACTGCATCCTGCTTGGTATTATGTTTTTAGAATATTTTTACAAAGAGGCTAAAGTGGCACTTCTTGGATTTCAGAATATTGGTGTTAGTATTTGTACATTTCACTTGAAAAGTTGTAAACTATGTAGCACAGGTACCAATACAAGTATCTGGTAAGACTTGATACACATATATAATTATTTTTTGAAAATTATGATATGAGATGGCTATATATATTATATGAAATAGAAATTTATTTATCTTAGTTTGCTGTTTTGTGTGAAATTTTTAAGAAAAAATACTACAAGATTCAGATTATGCTTTGAAGTACGGAATTAGAGAGAGAATGACTTGAATTTGTATCTTTTACTTTTTGAATCACATGTTTTGAGGATAGTGTGGGTATTCACTAAACATACACACACAGAAAATAGGGATATGCCAAAAATACATATGCAAAACATGTGTGTAAGTATTTGAAATCGGATATTGATATATAACCAAATTTTGTGTATCCATCTATCATAGATAGTTGTTCCTGTCTTCCAAAGTATGTGAACAGAAAACAATATTTCTTCTATTGTTTTAGCCTCAAAATTTTGAATCCTTGTTAATGTGTGCCCTTTGCACAGAAGAAAAAGTTGACTGATAAATTGGGATCTCAGTGGAGCAAGGAGGAACTAGAAGGATTTTATGAAGCATATAGAATGTATGGGAAAGACTGGAAGAAGGTGGTCTTTTTCTCTTCATCCTGCTTGTTCATTAGGATATTCGAGGACAATTGGGCTTGTTCTTTCCTTTTCCCCTATCATTATCATGCCAATTGTAGGTAGAATTTTTGTTACAGTTCTCTGTTCTTATTTATTTGGATTTCCAGGTGGCTGGTGTTGTACGAAATAGAACCACTGAAATGGTAGAAGCTCTTTACAATATGAATCGGGTAAGTCGATATTACTGAGGTGTAATCTATAGTCGTATTTAATTTTTGTTATGTACATTCTACCTTTTGTTTAAAAATTTATTTTGTGTGCATGCATTTTTAGTGTAACTGAGTTGACTAAAAATTTAGATGGCAATATATGTTCAATTTCTACCTATGGAACCTAAGACTTTTGCCTCTACTTACTATACCCTTATTTTCTTCTTTGCCATTTTTAACTGGGACGTTATTTGATATCAAGCTATGGTTGTCCGTTCACCAAATTGTAATGGTTATTATGCCCGCGTAACATGTTTAGGTCCTTGCTTCTAGTTATCATGAATTGACTTATTAATGTCGTGTAGATCTTGTTTTAAGTGTCATTGAAACTACAACTTGTAATCTACAGGCATATCTCTCTCTGCCAGAGGGCACGGCTTCTGTTGTTGGCCTCATAGCAATGATGACTGATCACTACAATGTGCTGGTAAGGTCAAAGTTGTTTATTTTAGTAGATTCTTTTTCCTAAAAAGAAGGTGGAAACCGTTCTATTGAAAACTAAATCAAAACCCCGTTCTCATTATTTGCCATGGTATCGTTATATTATAATATTTCAATTTCTTTTTCCATCATGGCATTACAATTGATGTAATTCATGCGTACTTTTGAATTTGTATTTGTCTTTATATTTATTGAAATATATAAATATTTGTGAAAGCTGTGTTCTTCTATGTCTAGTTTCACCTTTTTTCTTTGCTCCCTCATGGTATGTTATATTGTGTTGACTATGCATTTATAAATAGTCATTTTCTGGACTTGAATTTGACAGGAAGAGAGTGACAGTGAAAGGGAGAGCAGTGATGCACTAGGACCTCGGAAATTTATAAAACGAAAGCGGGAAAAAGTTCAGCTTAGTGTCTCTAAAGACCAGTCTCATTCAATTGCTTCCAGTGAAGGTTGCCTCTCTTTATTGAAGAAGAGACGCTTAGATGGTAAAATACCCATTGTGGTGCCACTCCTGTTGTTTCCCCATCCAGAGAACCATTTTTGGTTTGCCTTTCTATAAATTGCTTTTATTCCACCCAGGTGACAGAAGTTACTGTGGTTTTAATCCTTGCAACCGGAAAGCAGTAGACTAGTGGTTATGTAACAAATGGAAACTGGCAAAGTTCTCCCATATTATACAAAAACTCCAATAAATAATCTTATGAAAGATTTAATTTAGGTTTTGGACTTTGTTTTTATGCTAGAAGGTCAGATGCTAGATATTAAATTCATTAAATAGTATTTTTACGTAATAGCTTAATTTTTTTAGGAGAGTTGATCATGTTCTCAAAGCCTTTTGCAACCAAGTGGCCAAATGTTCAATCCTTGCTGCTTTCATTCATCTAAATAATTGAATTTTAGATAATGCTTTAAACCCTTCTTGAACTGCCCCTCCTTTTCCAGCTCATTTCTAATGGTACAAAATGTGCAGGTAGAATATTATCATAGATTTCAACTTCTTTATACCCAGATATATGATAACATTATCGATTATTCTGACTTGTTAATCTTGCCCAGGTTCCTTGTAATCATATTATGCAAAATATTCTGCACTGGATTGCAATATTAATGATTATTCAATTAATCAGGTATTGTGCCTCATGCTGTTGGTAAAAGGACTCCTCGTGTCCCAGTTTCTTATTCTTATAAGAAAGATTACACAGAAAATTATGGTTCACCTTATAGAAGAAGCCTGAAGTCAACTACTGATGTCAATGATGATGAAGTTGCACATGTTGTAGCTTTGGCCTTAACTGAGGCTGCACAAAGAGGAGGCTCTCCCCAAGTTTCTCAATCACCACGTAGAAGAGTAGAGCAAAAACCCTCACCTGTACAGCGCTGGGAAAAGAAGGTATTAAATGTTCACTGCCTTTTTCTTCCATTATCTTGTATTTGTTGGCTGTATTATTACTTCAAGCTGTGCATGTTCAAATAGAATGGAATGGTAATCTTTGTGAGTGATATGCTTGTGTTTGATGCATTCTATTTTAAAAATGTAATTATTTTACATTTGTCAACTAGCATCAAGTGTCAGAGACAGCTCGTGCCAAGTTACACAATCTTTCAGTCGATGAAGAGTTATTAGACAGTAGTATAGAAAGCAGGGGAGCTGACAGTAGAGAATATGCAAGAGATAATAGTTCATTGATGGATATGGAAGGCACAGGCACAGTTGAAGTTCTTCAGAAGGAGGGTAAATTTTACAGAAAGAGAGAGAGAGTGAAAAATAATGGAAACCATCATCTTGATGATGGTGGGGAAGCATGTAGCGGTACTGAAGAAGGGCTTAGTTTTAGTTCACTAAAGGAAATGGTTGATATTGAGGTTACTAATGAAAAGCTTGAAAAAATCTCTCCAAAAGGTGGAGGGAAACGAAACAAGAAACTCTTCTTTGGAGGTAATTCTGTCACTAGACATGTATGCAAATTGTTTGTGTGACTTTTAGTTCCTTTCCCCCCTTAGCCTTGGGTCAAGGTGACGTTAGACTTCTGTGAAATTGACTTTTCCTCTTCATCTCTGAATTTGCAACATTTAATTACTTACTTTATTTGACAGATGAAACCCCTGCCTTGAATGCGTTGCAAACTTTAGCAGATCTGTCTCTAATGATGCCGATATCTACAATAGATTCTGGTAAGTATAAAGTGATATATTTATCCTAAATAAAATGTAATTGTAAGAGGCTTTTTCATGTATGTGCCTCAGCAATATCTAAACCAGAAAAAAGAATCCAAACTCAGTTTTTTCACATTCTACACTTAAGCACAGTTGTAGAACTATATATATATTGTTTTTTTTTATTTTAGATCTGTTGGGCAGTTATAATTGGCATCATGACAGTTATAACTGTCACCTCATGTAGATATAGTTTTCTGCTAGACACTTTAAATATACTTCAGAAACAGAAGCTTAGCGACCTTTTTTGTAATCATTCTGTTCCTGTCGGTTGACTCTTTCGTCAGTTGACTTTTGCGATCGCTTGCACCTTCTCTCTTTCCCTTGATTAGAACAGCTGAACCTGCAAAGAAAGAAAGATGGGTGCCCTAGCGGCCGTTTACACTCCGACGCTCCAGTCAAGATTAAGGCAAGAAACACCAATGTATAGCAAAGAGTTCTAGTCTCAAATGCTGCGTACCATTGGGAATGCTTTGCTACCTGTTTTATAGCCCTTCTAGGGTTCCTGCCGCGCCTATCCTTGTGTCCGTGCGCTGCCTCTTAGCGAATCTAGGGTTACCTTTCTGGGACTCCATCATATAATTTCCATGCGTGTCCTGCGGTAGCCTTCCATTCTTGGAGTGCAACTCTCGTGGCAACCTTCCTTTCCTGGAGTGATTAACTTAAGCGTGGGCGCTAGGACATACACTGTAACCCTAGCGCCGCGCGACCGAATCTTATGTCTTAAATTAATACTCACGTGCCTTTTATGTGTTTCTTTCTTTTAAGGACAGACCCTCTATGCCCAAACCTTACGTCACATGAAAACCCTGCGTGAGTGACATCCTTGAACCTGACTCATGTTCTTACACGTGTGATTCTGTGGGCTCCTCTATGGGTCCCATCGTGCTGACCTCTCCTGTGCCGACCTCTCGCTCAGTGGCCGACGTCCGAGGTCTGGCCACTACACATGCCCCCCAGGCTCGAGCTGGGACTTGTTCCAGCGAAGAGCCTTACAACTCGCTCGGTCGACCTCTGCAACATGGGCCCACGCGTCCTTGTTACTCCTGAGTGATTTGACGTGTGCCGTACCAAGAAGTGACACTTTTGCGCATTTTCCCTGGAGCGTACACGTGGCAATCTTTAGCGGCTAGGATGGCTTGACGCTTCATGTTCTCTTTAAACGTTACTTCCTTGCTTTCTATGCTCCCTACTGTTTCATTCCCTCTCATTTTCTCATTTCAAAGTCTCTCCTCTACGACCTGTTCTTCGAGCGCCTACCACTCCTCTCAAACTTCAACCTTTCATCCTTTCATTGACCAAAGCTACGTTCTTTCGGCCTCCTCTACCTTTGTTTCGTTATTACGACGTTCTTTGTTTGCCTGTAACTATCTGGGATTGCCTGTTAGATTCTCGTTTTCGTTTTGCTTTGCCCTACCTTACTATTCTGCCGCGTTTCCTGAGACGCAATATCCTTTCTCTCTTTCTGAGTTTCTCCTTCTTTTGGTTGTCTTCCCTTGTGTTTTAGCCTTTGAAATTGACCAGCCTTCCTCCTCTCACTCGGGGTCTGAATCGGACTCCCCCCAATCTCCTGCCTGACAAGTGGTTCTAGGGCTCCACTCAGACTACTATCAACTCCTGGGCCCCTGGCCCCTGAAGGGCTTCTCAAGGAATCCTCTGACTTCACTTCCTCCGAGTCCATCGTCACCTATAGGAAGGCTGAGGTGCGAAGCAAGAGCAGCCACGCTAATCGCGTCTTCGGAAAAGACCACGATAAACATGTTGGGGTAGTCCCTGCACCGCGGGCGAACCGGTGTGTTGCGACGAGTCCTCGGGGCAAGAGACCCCCTTCTGCTTTATTTACTCCACTGTCTTCAAGAGGGTATGCCTTCGCTTACCCTTCAGCGGCTTCGAGAGGGCGCTGCTGACGGAGATGAACGTGGCCCCAGCCCAGCTTCACCCAAATGGCTGGGCATTCGTGCGCGCCTTCGCCATCCTTTGCAACTACTTTGGGTGGCTTCTCTCTGTAGATTCCTTATACTTTTTTGAAGCCAAGAGCCCTGGGAAGAACCTCTGGGTCAGCATAAATGGGGTTGTTGGGAGAGCCCTCCTGACCCTCTTCCAGCAGTCCTACAAGGGATTTAAGGGCAAGTTCCTGAAGATCCGCTGCCTGCCCTCTGACCCTACCCTCCTAGATGGGTTCCCGCTCTACTAGGTGGAGAAGCCCAATCTAGCCAAACCCAGGGCCCTAACAGACTTGCACCCGCAAGATAGGGAGGTGTGTGAATTCCTGTCTAGCCTTGAGGCAGTGTTCAACACCGCCAAGCTCATCCAACATGAGTACCTGCCTAAGAGCTTGCGGGGGTGCATAGGTAGGGCCTTAGGCCATCTTCTCTGCCATTCTTCATTCTCTCTTAACTATTCTGATTTGGTGTAGTTTCTTCTGTTATAGTGCTTGCGCTCATTGTCTTGATTTTGTGTTTGTTGTAGAGATGACTATCGGGGTTGAGCGAAGAAGACAATTGGCCGCGCGTGCCTTGAAAAAGAAGAGCGGTGTTGGCCCATCCCAATCTCTCCAGGAGGAGGCCCCTCCTTCAACTGACGACCTGGCCCTCGACGTCGCGCCCCTGGCTGTCGCAGAGACCACCGCCCCTCCTCAAACCGCGGTTGCTGAGGCTGCTCCTTCGGACGATGAGGGGATCTGCTCCGGTTTGGTATTCAAACGAAGGTGCACACAAGACGCCGTGGCAGTTCCCTCGTCTGGTTCAGAGGGAGAGGGTCCACGGGCCGCCTTAGGCGTTTCTTCCTCCCCCCACATCGCCATGGAACAGGGAGAAAGCGTCTTAGTGAAAGGGCAGCTGAGCCCCCCTACCTCCCTGGTGCCATTTCTGCAGCGCACCTTGAAGTCCTCCCAAGAGATCGAGAAGGTGGAGAGTCTGGAGGTAGGGCTGCTGATGGATCAGGTGGCCTAGGGCTTTGGCAAGGCTCTTGGGAGTGCCAGCCTTCCTTTTACAAAAATGATGAAGGCACACCAGGAAGCCGAGCACCGGGTAGCAGCTGCTGTGGGGGCGGAACGTTGTATCACGAGCCTCACCCTGGAGGTGGCCGAGCTGTGAAAGTCAGACAAAGAGGTCAGGGACCTCCTGTTCTCTAAGTCTCAGGAGGCCCTGCGAGCCCACGCAAAGTGCAACGACTTTTGCATGGCCGTGGAGGACCTGAAGGGTGAGGCGAGTCGCCAGGAGGAAACCATTGCTGATCTAAAAGAAGAACTGGCGCGGCGTGATGATGACCTGGCCCAGTAGGAGGTTGAGCTGGTCAGGGTGAAGGAGGAGGCAGCAGAGCTGAAGGCGGAGATGGCCCGAAGGGAGGAGCTCTACCGGAAGTCCAGAGAGGAGCTTAGCGATGAGGCAGCTGAAGCCTACAACGTTGGGTTTGGTGATGCCATGGCCCAGGTTGCCTGCGCGCATCCGGGGGTGGACCTCTCCCAAACCGGCTTAGACAAAGTCATCCGAGATGGGCAGCTGGTGGATGCTTCTGTTGACCCTTGAGCCCTCCCTTTTCCTTTCCTTTGTTTTGCTCAAACAACCTCTTTGTAATTATTTGCACTTTTTAACTTAATGAATTTATTCTTCCGCACCTTTGCCTTCTTTTGCTAACTTTATGTTTTTGTGTATGGTTGAATATTTTAACTCATGGTGTACTTAGCACCCTTCTCACCTTCTATTCTTGCCTCTTTGGTTTCTTCATCTATACATGTTTTCTTTGATAATAATCTTTCTTGCCGATCTCGACTGACGGACCAAGGAAGACCTCTTTCTCTGTCGACCTCGACTGGTAAGCCAAGGAAGACCTCTTTCTTTGTCGACCTTGACTGATAAGCCAAGGAAGATCTCTTTCTCTGTCCCCACACAATCGTGGGGACCTCCTCTGCCCAAGTCCCTTTAGCCTTCTCAAGCCTCCTCCTCAGACCTCTGAGCAGGACCTTGTTGGCCGACTCGACTTGCCCATTTGTCTGGGGTTGCTTGACTGACGCGAAACCCTGTTTGATGCCGCGCTCTGAGCACAACTTTCCCAATTGCTGACTTGCAAACTGGGTACCATTATCAGATACTAGACGTCTCGGGATTCCAAAACGACACGATATTCTTCCAAACGAAATGCTGGACCTTGTGCGTTGTAATCTGTGCCACTGGTTCAGCTTCGATCCATTTGGTGAAGTATTCTACGGCCACCACCAGATATTTATCTGTCTGATCGCGAGTGGGAAAGGTAACAGGATGTCGATCCCCCACGTGTGGAAAGGCCACGGGCTATGGAGGGATCTCAGCTCTTCTGGTGGCGCGCGATGCCAGTCCTTGTGCTCTTGACACTTCTTACACCTCTATGCATACCTTATGCAGTCTTATCTCATTGTGGGCCAATGGTACCCTGCGCGGATGGCCTTGGTTGCTAGGGCTCATCCCCCGATGTGGCTTCCGCATATTCCTTCATGAAGCTCTGCTATTATGCGAGTGCACTGTGCTCCACTTACGCATATCAAAAGAGGATGGGAATAACCATGTCTGAATAGGTTTCCGTCAATCAACGTGTAGCGGGGTGCGTTCTTCTTCACAACTCTTGCTTCCGTCGGGTCTAACGGAAGTGTCTCGTCTGCTAGATAACGTTAATAAGGCATCACCCAAGTCTCTCCTTCTTCCACCAAGCAAACTTGCGACGATATTTCCACTGGCAGGCCATAAGAACTTATGTGAGGTGCTTTCAACGTTTCTTGAGTCAGCGACCTATGACTCCTTCCTCCTTCCTGCACAACGTTTACCATTTGCACATCCGTGGGCTCTCCCGCAGCTGTTCGAGGTGCTCTTAAGGTTTCCTGTATACAGTCCTCTGTCTGCCCCCCTTGCCTGAGCTGGCGAATTTTGCTAACAAGTCAGCTCTGGCATTTTGCTCCCGTGATACATGTAGCAGCTCAAACTCTAGAAATGTGCCGTTCAATAACTGTACGTAGCTGAGATAAGCAGCCAGTTGTGGACCCTTGGCTTGGTACTCTCCAGTGACCTGTCCTGTGACCAAGAGCGAGTCGCTTTTTGCCAGCAGGCGTCCCGCACCCATTTCCTTTGCTAATAACATCCCTGCTATCAGGGCTTCATACTCCGCCTGGTTGTTGATGGCTTTGAAGGCGAAACGTAGAGCCTATTCTATCAAGACTCCATCTGGACCTTCGAGTATGACCCCGGCACCGCTGCCTTGCAGGTTGGACGAACCGTCAACCGAAAGGACCCATTTAAACCCTATCTCACTCCTAGGCGGAGCTGCCGAGGTGAGCTTGGCTACAAAGTCAGCGTAGACCTGACCCTTGATGGGACCCCTGGGTTCATATTGAATCTCGAACTCGGACAGCTCTACTTCCCAACGTACCATGCGCCCTGCTACATGAGGTTTTTGCAGGACCTTGCGGATGGGGAGGTCTGTCATTACTATGATAGTAAAACTGTGGAAATAATGACGCAGCCTTCTTGATGAGAATACCACTGCTAGGGCCGCCTTTTCGATGGTCTGGTACCGTACCTCAGGCCCCCAAAGGACCTTGCTGACAAAATAGATAGGCCTTTGTACCTGCTCCTGATCCTGGACGAGGATCGAGCTAATCGCTCGATCTGTGACTGTGATTGCGAAGTAGAGGCGAAGTGGGATGCCTGACACCGGCTTACACAGCACCGGAGGGCTAGCTAGGTACTCCTTAAATTTGAGGAAAGCCTCCTCGCATTCGCTGGTCCACGAGAATCTGTTGTTTCGCTTGAGGCACTGGAAGTAAGGATACCATTTTTCTCCTCCTGCAGAGACGAAGCGTGAGAGGGCGGCCATCCGACCAGTCAGTTGTTGGACTTCCTTGACAATGGCTGGGCTCCTCATTGCCATGATGGTTGCGCACTTCTCTGGATTGACCTCTATTCCTTGCTCTGTAAGTAAGAACCCTAGAAACTTTCCTGCCTCTACCCCGAACATGCATTTCTCAGGATTCAACTTTAAATTGTACCTGGAGATGGTGCGGAAGAGTTTCTCCAAATCGGTCACATGTTAACTCCTCTCCCGGGATGTAACCACCATGTCATCTACGTATGCCTGAATGTTTCGACCCAACATTGGGGCGAGTATGCGGTCCATTAACCTTTGGTACGTTGCCCCTGCGTTCTTCAGTCCAAAGGACATTACATTGTAGCAGTAGCTCGACAGTTCTGTCATGAATGCTGTTTTCTCCTCGTCACGGGGGTGCATCTGTATCTGGTTGTCCCCGAGAAGGCGTCCAGAAAACTGAGTAGCTTACAACCTGACGCGTTGTCGACCAAAGAGTCGATACTGGGCAGTGGGTACGAGTCCTTGGGACAGGCTTTGTTGAGGTCCGTGAAATCCACACACATTTTCCACTTGCTGCTTGCCTTCTTTACTAGTACCACATTGGCCAGCCACTCAGGGTACTTAATTTCCCTGATGTGGCCCGCCTTTAGCAGTTTCTGGGTCTCCTCTCTGATGACCTGCCGTATTTTTTCGTTAAACTTCTGACGTCTCTGGCGCACTGGGCGGATCTGGGGGTCCAAAGTTAGGTGGTGGCATAGGAAGTCGGGATCAGTTCCTGGCATGTCGGCTGCAGACCATGCATAGGATCTCAAGTGTCTTGACAGAACAGTTGCTATCTGGTCCTGATCCTCCTGGCTCAAAGCTTTGCCGAGCTTGAAGGTCTTACCCTCGATCACCCGTTCCAGCATCTCTCCCATGGGCTCTGGTCTTCTGTCAGGGACAACCTCTTTTGAGTCCGAGTGCTCCCCAGCGGGTGAGTGGAACGTTACTGAGCACACCCCCCTCTTTGTTTTGAGGCTGTTCTCATAACACTTCCTGGCTGTTTTCTGGTCAGATTTGATGGTGATGACCGTCCCCTCTAGGGAGGTTAGCTTCATCTTCATGTGCATTGACGAGGGTACCGCTCCTAACCTGTTTAATGCTGGCCTACCCAACAAAATGTTGTAGGCTGAAGGGGCATTGACTACGAGGTACCTGATGTCCACAGTGCGAGATCGTTGACCATCCGTGAACGTCGTCCTTAATTTGATGTGCCCCCTGACCTCGACCTGGTCTTCTGCGAACCTGTATAGGCGGCCGTCGTATGGCCTCAGCTGATCAGGAGACAGCTGTAGCTTCTGGAAGGTGGACCAGAACATCACGTCTGCGGAGCTCCCCTGGTCCACAAGGATGTGGTGGACACTTCTGCCGACAGTGACTACAGAGATCACAATCGGGTCATTGTCGTGGGGTACCACGTCCAGCCGATCTGCCTTCGTGAAGGTCAAGTCGGGCTCTGGTAACTGATCGACCTCTACTTCCTCCACTGTCATGACCTCTCTAGCATATCTTCTTCTCTGGGAGGTAGTGCATCCTCCTCCTGAGAATCCTCCAGCGATGGTGTTGATTTCCCCATGAATGGGTACTTTGTGTCCTTGGTCCTCTATCGGGGCTACCACCACCATGCCTCCCTATGATTCCTACAGGTAAGGCGTCAAAAAACCGTTTCTTACCGAATCATCCAGCTGATACCCCAATGCGAGGCAATTGCCCAAGGTGTGACCGTGCGCCTGGTGGAAATCACACCACTGGTTTTTGCGGGGGCCCAGCTGCTTAACAGACTTTGGGGGAGCCTTTAACTCGCCTGCCACCTTTGGGAGCGCTATGAGTTCCTTGAGCCCGATTCTGAAGTTGTGCCTGGTGGGCTTGGGCCTCTTGGATTCCTAAGGCGCGGTCCTCGCCTTCTTCTCAACGGCGGTGGCATGGACCCTTAGGGGTTAAGCACGTCCCGCCGTGGGAGGTTTGGTCAGATCAATCCTCACACACTTCTCTGCTACACGTTCTTTTGCTGTGATGTGAGCGACCGCCCTGCACTGAATCTCATCGAATGTTCTTGCTGGACACCGTATCAGAGCGTCACTGAAAGGTCCTGGGAGGATCCCTCTCTCAAAGGCATGCACAATCATGGCTTCGTCTTTGGACTGCAATTTTACCACCAATGCACCAAACCGGTTGAGGAAGTCTTTCAGCGGCTCCTCCTGGAATTGCTTCACATCAAAGAGGTCGAAAGCCACGGGGGTCCGTGCTCGATTGACAATGAATTGCTTCTTGAACAACTCCAAAAACTGCTCAAATGACGTGATGTTCCCGTTTGGGAGCCCCACGAACCAGTTCAATGCCGTTCCTACAAAAGTACCCATGAACAACTTACAGTGCATGGCGTTTGTGCCCCCCGAGATCATCATCTGGGTGTGGAAGGCCGTTATGTGGGCTTCTGGGTCTTCCACGCCTGTGAAGGTAAATTTTGGGATCACGTAAGACGCAGGTATCACAGTCTCCATGATTTCTCGCGAGAAGGGCATCGGACGGGCCCTGACTGGGGGTGCGGCTCCTTGCTCCGCCGCAGCCCGCTCTCCTATCCCCCTTCTCAATTCTTCGTTCGCCCTACATAACTCCTCATTAGCCGCCAATGAAGCGTTCAAGTCTGCCCGAAACTGATCCTGCCTAAGGGCTTGGTCAGCGTGGGATGCAGCGAATGCTTGCTGGAGATTGCGGATGGTCTCCATGAGTTCCTAGATGGTGGCCGTATGATCACCCTCATCTCTTCCTGAACCACCTTGCCTCGTGCTCTTCATGTTGATTGATTCTACTGCGGATGGGACCTAGTTTTAACGGGCCCCACGGTGGGCGCCAAATGTTCCTGCCGGTTGACTCTTTCGTCAGTTGACTTCTGCGATCGGTTGCACCTTCTCTCTTTCCCTTGATTAGAACAACTAAACCTGCGAAGAAAGAAAGATGGGCGCCCTAGCGGCCGTTTGCAGTCCGACGCTCCAATCAAGATTAAGGCAAGAAACACCAATGTATAGCAAAGAGTTCTAGTCTCAAATGCTGCGTACCTTTGGGAATGCTTTGCTACCTGTTTTATAGCCCTTCTAGGGTTCCTGCCGCGCCTATCCTTGTGTTCCTGCGTTGCCTCTTAACGAATCTAGGGTTACCTTTCTGGGACTTCATCATATAATCTCCATGCGTGTCCTGCGGCAGCCTTCCATTCTTGGAGTGCAACTCTCGTGGCAACCTTCCTTTCCTGGAGTGATTAACTTAAGCGTGGGCGCTAGGACATACACTGTAACCTTAGCGCCGCGCGATCGAATCTTATGTCTTAAATTAATACTCACGTGCCTTTTATGTGTTTCTTTCTTTTAAGGACAGATCCTCTATGCCCAAACCTTGCGTCACATGAAAACCCTGCGTGAGTGACATATCCTCAAACCTGACTCATGTTCTTACACGCGTGATTCTGTGGGCCCCTCTATGGGTCCCATCGTGCCGACCTCTCCTGTGCCGACCTCTCGCTCAGTGGCCGACGTCCGAGGTCTGGCCACTACACATTCTAAAATTCAGAAATTGTATCACAGTTTTTCTTTCTCTCTATATTCAGTAACAGTTGAAATTGATTTGCCTGATTTTGGCCCATCTTCCTTGAATGTTATTAACTGTACTTTTAAGTTTAACTCCTTATTTCATATTTCCTCTGTTGTACTTTGACTGTTGAATTTTTGAAAGACCTTTTGTATATATTTTACTGCCATTTTTCAAAGTTGAAGATCACATTAATAACTCTTTTGTCATTTACACCTTTACTTTTCACCTAATCTTGTATTAGATTGTATATATGCATTTATTGTGATATAGAAATGAAAGTGGTAAAATAAAAAATCTTATAAATATTGTACTAAGATGAAGTAAGTTTATTACATTGATTGGTTTTTCCAAAAGAACCTTAAACGAGACTTAAAAAAGAAATGCAAAAAGTATTATTTGAGCTGCATTTTTCACTTATTCAACTCAAATGCTCAGACTGGAATATACTTTTTGTTTCTGCCGTTGATCATGTTTGCTGTTGTAGTCAATGGTGAGATTTAACAAAAAAATCATTGTTTATCAGACAAATCTAAAGTCTTTTTCATTTACCTTTCAATGTTTCGCCCTTGCCCATCTAGATTCATCCATCCAATTGAAGAGAGACAGAATTTCTGCTGATAAAGATAGTAAGTCTGCTTTACCTGAAGCAACATCAACGAGCCATAAGAGACATAAACTTAAACGCAGTGTAGTGCCTGAAATTGAGGTTTCAACCTCCAAAAAGTCCAAGCTTGGAAAGGAATCGGCAAAGGATACCAATGTGCTCTCTGAATCAAAAGAACAACTTCCTTTTGTTGATGCAACATGGAAAAGAAAGCGGAAGTCTATGGTTCCAAAGGTAAATACATTTTTTGTATGCTTTATTGAACAGATATTATACAGAGTCTGTTCTGGTTTTGCTTATTTTCTTTTTCTTTTCAGAACAGCTTTCTAGTTGAGAAAATAATTTCTCTTGTAACAACTTGGATTAATAAAATAATGTCGTTACATAAACTTGAGAGCTTTTTGAATTATATCAATTTCTAGGCTTAAAACAAACAGTATCATCATATCACCCTGCAGGGATCTTGGCACAGTGGCAGGGATCATTCACCTTGCTAGGTGTCAACAAGCATGGTAGACAATTCTAGCAAAAAATTCCAGTGCTCTAGCTTTTTGACAAAAAATATTCCTGAAAGTCATTGTTTAAAATTATTTTAGAAGTTTTGGAAATAAATGCAATTGTACCCTCAATAAAACATAATGTGTTAATAAATCCTTAAATACTCATCCTTGTTTATACCAATTATATCCCAATAAAATAAAAAGCAGATCACAAAGTATTAGAAAGCATAAAATAACAACTACAATGAAAACCTTATTCTACTAAGGGAGATTTATTATAAGGATCACACTATACCATTGGACTTGATTAAATACCAAATCCTCAGATATTTTATTCACAACAAAACTCCTCTTAGCAGCTTCCTCCAATGGCCTACTTGATCTTTCTCTCTTCCTTTTCATAAAACTAGAAAGACACATTATTTCTACTCTCCTCGCTGGTGCTGGTAGTGGCTTACCTTACATGTGCAGACCACCTTAGTTTTGTTTTTTATTATCTTTTTCTCAATTGGTGTTAGACCAATATATCATTATATACATCTTTTTGTATCTTATTATTTCATTTATGTCCACCTTAACATTCTCATTTATGCTACTCCTACCTTTTAATCTTGTTCCTTTAAAGTTCAACATTCATTATGAGAGAGTATAACTGGATTAATATCACTACAATAAACTTTCCTTTGTGCTTGGTAGGTACTTTGCAATCACAAATAATCCTTGTTTCCTTTATTCTCCATTTTAACCCTCTAGTTTGTTTCTTATGATCCTACATAATTTTCCCTTCAGTTTGAAATTTGATCTTAGATATTAAACTTTTAAAAACTTGTGGTATGGCAATTTATGGAAAGGATTGAATATAAAAGAAAGTATAGAAGAAATAACAGATCTTTATTTTATTCACTTTGGGAAAAAATATCCCTACTGCGGTACAAAGATTGAAGAATGTGTTTTACCGGAATTCGGGAGCCTAATCTCTCCCTTACAACCAAATAATACTTCTGTCTCAAACCCTCATATCTCCTCCTCCTTCTTACTGTATACTACTGACTTTACTAATCCCTGGACTTTGGCTTTTTGGGCCCAATCCCTTCCTACCTCTTCTTACATTAACTCCTAATGTGAGGCCTGTTACTAGCAACATTTTCTCCCATTTTTACAACCGAGTCATTTTTTTCTTGTTTCTCATTAAAATTGCAATACATATACTCTGTTACTCTTACAAAAGCCAAAACCCTTTGATTTCAAAGTCTGTCTCCAAAGCTCAATTTTAGAGTTAATTGCTTCTGTTGATTCCACAATCAAAACTATATCATGTGCAAAATAATGCTGTACTTTCTAAAATATGTGGAAACTAAGAAATAATCCTTTGATGACTTTAATATAATATTGACATTAGAGATATTTCAACTCTTCCACTTAAGCTAAAGCTAACTAAGGTTGAAGATTGCTATAAGCGTATGTATGGTGTCTGATAGTCTTGCTGTGATGATATTTTGGCTGATTAGACCATTTCTCCTACATAGACAATCATGTGTATCGTACACGAGTGATAGTTGCCATGATGTTTTTGATAGTGTTATTGCCGTGTGGTATCATGTATTCTGGCCATAATTGTTTCTCTGTACATTCACAAATTTTTTTCCTATCCAATAAACTTTGGCCTGTTTGTCTCTGTTGAGTCTTAAAATTGTCAATTTATTAACATTTGTAACAACTCAATTAGTGAGGGAAGGTTTGTTTGGCTGTAGGTTGCAAATGCAAAGCTTGATTCTTTTCCAAGTGGTCCCTTGAAAGATGAGGTATGCAAGTTATTTTTATTTTTTCTGGACTATATATGTAAATCTCTGCAGTTTTGAAGCAAGTTTTATTGTTATTAAAAGTTTTCCTGTTCAAGTGATAGAAGAGTAGCTTGAATATTAATATAGTATGGATAACCTTGTCGATTTTAAAAAATAGTTTCAGGAATTTTGTATTCTATCTGCTTAAGGATAACAAATGTTCAAAATTATAGTTTGGTGTAGTTCTGGTCTGTTTTAACATCACATCAAAATATGGTTGTTAGAGACTGGATCAAAAACTCTGAACTGGGGTAATTTTGCTTTATATTTCTTCTATTAAGTCTGGTACCAATAGATGGCAGTACCAGAACAACAGAATTACATGGAGTGTTTGGGTGCATTTGGATTGAGGTTTAATTGTTGGCTATCTTCAACCAGAAATTTCTCCCTTTATATGCCTATAGTTTTCAGTCTGTTAAGGCACATTAAGTTTGGTGTCCATTTCCCCATTCGCGTAATTCATTGATGGATGGGCACAAATAGTTATTTTAAGAAATTCATTGATGGATAGCCACACTAAGTTTGGTATCACTAGGTATGTTCACCGTGTTTATGTTGATATAGATACAAATAAGTATCAGAAGAAAACATGACACATGTGAAGCTAAAAAATCTAGTTTTTATATTTTCTTTTTTAAATATGTAATAATGTGTCCAATTGTTTTTGAAGTTATTTTATCTCCTCCTATCTTTGAATATGCTTGGAACGAATTATATTCTACTCATCAAAGTTATGTGTACCTGTAGGCTTTAGATGATGAGAAAAAACCAGTGGCTAAAGGAAAACATGGTGATCAGGTTTTTATCCTACCAAAGCAATTGAAGACAGTTAAATCATCAGAGAGTTCCTTGTTTAGTGATCAGAAAGATTTGACAGCATCAATGGCAGAAACTCCACTTTTGAACGAAGTTAGTTTACCAACTAGACAAAGTAGACGTAAGATGAATTTACAGAGAACTTCCTTGGCTAAAGAGAAGTCTTCTGATTACATATTGAAAAGTCAACCTAACAAGCACACTGCTGTGAAGGTACAAATTTTTTCTTAATTTAAAATGATTGTGTGCTTTAACTCTTTGAGGACTTCAATATTTTTTGTTTAATATATTTTTTTATAATTTGCAGGAGAAGCTTTCTAGTTGCTTGTCATCTAATATGGTTCGCAGATGGTTTATTTTTGAATGGTTTTATAGTGCAATTGATTATCCATGGTTTGCCAAAAGGGAATTGATGGAATACTTAAATCATGTTGGACTAGGGAATATCCCAAGGTTAACTCGCGTTGAGTGGAGTGTTGTAAGAGGGTATGTAATTCAGTTAAGGTTATTATGATCTTCTGCTAAACCTTGTGAACAGTAAAGGATTTATTTGAAATTGCCATACCATACTTGTTTTTTGCAGTTCCCTTGGCAAACCCCGGCGGCTTTCTGAACATTTTCTTCATGATGAAAGGCAAAAACTTGCTGAGTATCGGGAATCAGTGAGAAAGCATTATGCTGAACTGCGGACTGGTATTAGGGATGGACTTCCAACTGATTTAGCTAGACCATTATGTGTTGGACAGAGAGTAATTGCTGTTCATCCAAAAACAAGAGAGATTCATGATGGTAGTGTGCTTACCGTTGATTATGACAAGTGCAGGATTCAGTTTGACCGTCCTGAGTTAGGTGTTGAGTTTGTAATGGTAATGTGATTTCTTATTATCATGCTGTTTTTTAAATGTTAAATAAGTATGTGGGCACATTTGTTTCAGTTTAATTGTGGGGAAAATTTGCTTTACTTTTCCTTTTCAGAAATGGTTGATCCAAAGGAGTGATTGATTCCATAAAATAAATTGAACCATGTGTGTCACACGTTGTTATATTGTAATAAACAATAAAAAAAGCTACCTTGTGCTGTAAAGCTCCTGCAATGCAGAGTGTCTAGGGAAAGGTTGGACCCACTATGTGTGTATTGAAGGCAGCCTTGCATTTGCAATAGGTTGATTTCAAGACAGCCTATGTTCTACAGGTCACATTTTGGCAACTCCAATGAAGGAAATTGGTTTGGTATTTATAAAATATATAAATGGTCTTCGTGGACCACTTGCTGTAAATAAAAAAGGAAAGGCATAATTAAAAGAATTTTCTTTCTGTTGAATAAATTAGGTTGATATTTTGATGCATGAACTTAGTTCTCTTTTTTTCTGTTTTTGATGAGTGGATTTTTGGTTCAGGACATTGATTGTATGCCTTTCAATCCATTAGATAATATGCCAGAAGCTCTGAGGAGGCACATTGATGACAGAAAAGGCTCGCCTATAGAGCCACATATTAATGGATCTTCAAATTTTGGCGGGTGTGAAAATCATTCCTCACCGGTTAAGGTACATACTTCCTCAAGTGCTTTAGTAATGCATGGAAAGGTTAGATTGCTAACACCTATCAATGTATTGGTATTACGCCTCAATTTGGTGCTTACTCTTTTTATTTTATACATTCATATACTGACATTATAATTTAGATTTAATTTTCTTCAACTATCTCATGTATTTTACTTATTCAAGGAGTTTAACTATAATAATTGCTACTTGAAAAGTTCAACATTTAATGATCTGTTAACAGATGATTTTGTTAGTGTTAAAAATATTTAAGTCAACAGTAGATCAAAATTAAGCGCTTAATTTTTTTCAATGAAATATAAATATTTTTCTGTCCTTTTATCCTGACATATAAAAAGCAGTTAATGGTAGAGCTTCATAGTTTTTACTTTTAATGATTGAGAAAAGTTATCTCACGATGTTTTTTGAGTAGTGGACAAACATTCACTTATATTCCTGTTGTTTTGCACTGCAATGGTTAACTGGATGAATTTACTTGCCCAATACTTTTCTCAAGTTAAAAATAATTGGCTGAAGGAATTCAGAATAAAGGTGTTGTAATGGTTGTTGAATTTTGCATCCGTTTTGCTAGGATTGGCAATCCAGATTTCACTAATTGTGAAACATTGATGCTTGAAACATTTGAACAATTTGTGAAAGAATTTACTTTTTGTGAAACATTTGCACGGTTGTTAATTATGGATTTTGCCCAGGCTATGGTTGCTACTGTCGATAACTTCTGTGCACAAGCAGGTTGTGTTCAACCATGTAAAGTGACACACCATCAAGCTAAGGAAGCTGATGTACATGCACTTTCTGAACTAAAGCGTGCTCTAGATCGAAAGGTTTATACTTTTTGATGCAGACAAATTAATATCAACGTGTTATTTTCTAAATATTAATTGCACTGGTCTATCTCTATACATAAATTTACATTGCTATGGGTGAACTTGCATCCACTTTTCTGGTTGGCTGCTCTTACAGGAGACATTGTTGATGGAGCTTCGAAGTTCAAATAGCGACATATTGGAAAACCAGAATGGCATAGAATGCGTAAACGATTCTGAGGTTTTCAAGAAGCATTACGCCATGGTACTGGTAGAGCTAAAGGAAGCCAGTGGGCAGGCATGTGGCTTCCAATGGATTATTTCTTTCATTACACCGTTCTGCATTAATCTTGAAGCAAATTTTGATTGGTTGTAACTTACAGGTTTCTGATGCCATGTTACAACTGAGGCAGCGCAATACCTACAGAGGAAACTCTCTGCCACCATGGATGAAGCCGCAAACAAGTTTCAATGTTCATGACGATCTTCCCAATGTGTTGGATAGCTCTCTTACACAAGAGTTAGGGTCAACTGTTGTTCAAATTATTAAAGGATCCAGGTCAAGGTCACATGCAATGGTAGATGCAGCATTTAAGGTATGTATTGTCTATGGATCTTCTACCGCCTCCCCTCTCGATATTTTTGCATTTATTATTATGAACTTTACATTGAATGGTTTTTGTGCATGTTTTCTCCTCACTATTATTGATCCAGCATTGCATCACTAGTTACAAATTTACAAACGATGATTTGTTGTTTGGCTTAGCCACATATCTTTAAAAGCCATGTTGGACAAAAGTCAGATGTAATGGTAGGTCTAGACTGTAGTGAAACATGTTATACAATAGAGCATCGTTCAATTATTTTCTCAATTTCTAATTTTTGTGAGAACTTTTGGCCCTTTTCGATGCTATTCAGGCATTGTCTTTGACAAAGGAAGGTGAAGATGCTTTCGTGAAAATTGGGCAAGCATTGGATTCTATTAATCATCAACAGTTGGTCTCGAAGTCTAGGTTACCTCTGATTAGGTCTCAAGAGCAAGTGACTGCAAATGGCAGTTTTTATAATCTTAATCATTCAACTTGCAGTGTATCAGAGTCTATACTTAATGATCCATCTGGTGCAAAACTGCATAGTTATTCGGACAAATTTGATACTGAACTTCCGTCGGATCTTATCACTTCTTGTGTTGCTACATTAATCATGATTCAGGTAATTTCCCCTGGGTTATTGTAAACGTAATGAGTTCCTTGTTATACTAAGTACTGGCGGCAAATTAAGAATTGCACATCTAGCATTTTTGTCCGCACCTTGCCTTTCAACTGATGACTAATAAATGTTTATAGTCCCGTTTTTGTTCCCCTTCACCACACTGAGAAGGCAACCTACATTGGTTCTCTATAGTTTGAAATTACTTGATAATAAATCTGTTCCACTGTCCTGTAGCCTGGATTTGCTTTGACTTTTGGGGAATACAACTAGAATACCACGTTTTATTTTTTTTCTCCTTATAAATTGTGTTTTGTATTCTTTACCTCTGATTATTTTGTATATATTTACTGATTCGGCCGAGTGTGTTTTACAGTGTTGCATGTTGTCAGAAATATCCTCTCTTTGTCTAAAGATTTCAAGTTTATTGAACAAATGTTGCTAACCAAAATGGAATGTTTTGTTTTTCACTTGCAGACTTGTACTGAACGGCAATACCCTCCAGCTGATGTGGCTCAGATATTAGATTCTGCTGTTAGCAGCCTGCATCCATGCTGTCCTCAAAACCTTCCTATTTATAGAGAAATTCAAATGTGCATGGGAAGAATCAAGACACAGATTTTAGCTCTCATCCCTACTTGATTTGTATCGTATGTAGCTGCTGTACATATGATCTGAAGTATAGTTCAGATCACATACGGGCCCCTTGCCCACTTTGTCATGTCTTTTTATTGAGCTACAATAATTTCTTTTACTCCACACCAATAGGGTCAAACCGTGGTAGTAGAAATCATGTTGTTCACTGCCCTATCTTTTTAATCTTCGGTGTCAAATGGTGGTCCTTAATAAAAAATATTCAATAAAAATTATTTATTATTTTGAAATTTCAAAATCTATTATATACTCTTTCTTTTAAGTAATTACTAAAAACACTAAATGTTTATATTTTGTTTCCTATCTGTTTTTGGGGAATATCTTAATCCAGAGATAGAAAAGCTTCGGTTAGACGATCATTGGGACTTTTAAACATTTTGATATAGTTTGCAGTGTCAAAGTAGACCTTTCTTGGGGTTTGGGGTGGGTGGAGGTATATATATTATATATACACACGCGTATTCAGAAATCATATTACTCTATGTTTGTTGGTTTACCACAAAAAAGAAAAACAGAAAGAAGATATTATTATATGAAATAATAATATTAGATCATATAGACTATATTACGTATTAAAAATATACATAACAAAACTCTATATTATTCAAACGTAATAGAAAATTGTTAGGATGTAATATTTAATATCCATATATCATGTTAAAGGTGGTGTCTTGATATGGTATATGAATTTGCTCATATTTCATTGGTCATTGGTGTTGAATAGATTTCTTTTAAAAAGACTTAATTACATGGTCATTGGTGTTGAATAGATTTCTTTTAAAAAGACTTAATTACATGCATTGATTAGCCTTTACAATTGATTTTGTGACCTTAATTATGATATAAATTATTAGGGTTTTCAAGGAGATCTATGTGGAGATCTAATATAAATAAGCTATAAGCAAATTTATATAAGAGATTACAACATTATTTTTGTGAGTTTCTATTTTTTTTATATATTGTTCAATTTTTTTATTTCTTATGAATATGAGATCCAAACTCATATTTAAGTTCTTAATATATAATTTAATAAGCAAAAATGTTAAGTAGTTTAATAGATAATTTTTTCTTAATTTATCCTCATGTGGTTTAATTTAGAGTGACTTTTACAATTCTTTATCTTGACTCTAAATCATTCATCGAAGATTTTTTCTCCATCACCATTCTTTATTCTAAAAAAAAGAATAATAAGTAAAGATTTGAATTCAGATTTTGGAAAAGACTTCATAAACATGTCTACAAGATTATTGTTTAAAACTAATTTTGCAATCCTAACCTTCTCGCACTTATTTGTGATTAGTCTTTTCATGGTACATATGATGCTTTGACTATCGCACTAAATAATCATAAAATTTGTTACAATACTCATCTTCAACCATAGAGTTTCATTTACCCTTTTTAAGAGTGCGATATATTATGTTTTGGTACTAAATAAAATTACTAAAACTTGTAAATTTTTCCTTCCAACAATCATAGTTCCAAGCAACATTAGCACATACCAAGAAAGTGACATTCTCACATCCACATTCAGTACTTAATCTTCATCTACAAATTCTTTAAATAGTTTCTATGCCATGAGTAGATTGTCTATACATTAGAGAATATGATATCGTTTTGTTGAAATATCTCAACCAAAAAATTGAATAATAGAGAGTTTCATGTGACTCACTAGTTTAAAATGATGCATCATAAACTCTCAACCACCTTCAAATAGCCTTGTTGAATTAAACATAACTTTTCTATCATCTGATTTGTCTGTATATTCATTATAAGTATTTTTTTGACCAAGATCTTTTATTGAATTCAAAGCTTAATTTTTTCTTTAAGTCTTCTAATTTCATCTTTATATTAGTTGATCATAAAAATATCATCTACGTACAAGATCAAGAACAACACACATATTTTTTCTCTTTTCAAAACATACACACACTTATCATAATTGCATTTAAGAAATCATGTTCATTATTGAACTTCTTGTACCATTGGCACAAACTTTGTTTTGATTCATGCAATGATTCTCTCAAGAGATAAAATTTTTATTATCATCAACAAAACCTCTAGATTGTTGCAAGTAAATGATCTCTTCTAGGTGTTCATGTAAGAACATTGTTTTGACATTTAATTATTCTAATTTTGAATTATATTAATTAACAACTGACATCAAAGTTCTTAACAAATAATGAAATCGCTAATAAGAAAATCCTATTATAATCAATCCCCTCCACTTATGTAAAACTTTTCTTTGCAATATTACCTTGAATATTTTCTTCTCCACATTTGGTATTCCTTCATTTACATCCCACCACCTTTTAAGTTTTAGGTAGTTCCACATGTGTTTGTGAGATTATTCTTAAAGATACATATTCTTCTTTCATGACACACTGTCATTGTTGACCTTCTATACCCTCTGAATGTCTTTGAAGTTTCTTGATTTTGAATAGTCTATCTCGTCAATTGCATTAAAAGTATAACAAATAAGATCAATATACACATACCTTTGTGTAGGTTTAATTGTTCTCATCACCTATAATGTGAGTTGGTAACTGGAAAGTCCAAGTTGACACGTTCTAGCTTTCTAGGGTGAGAAGTTGATGGTTTGTACTTGTTTTCTGATGCACCCTTTAACCTCTCTAAACGATCTAATTTGAATTCACGAGAATCCACCTTGTAAGCTTTCTCCTTATTCTTCTCCACATTCTTATACATCATCTTCATTTGTGTCTTATCGAATATAACATTTTTGCTTCTGAAACATCTAGCTTCTCCAGGTTCCAATCACTATAACTAACATCCATTCATTCCTTTAGTGTATGTAATGAATATACACTTTTATGTCCATACTTCCAACTTATTCTTTTTGTCATGTGCAAATGTCAATATGCCAAACACCCTTAGATTAACATAATTTATTGGTCTGCCACTCAAGATATGGGGTCTTAAAAATCAAGATAGACAATGGACACATGCCTCTAATATAGATTACATTATTTGTAACTTCACCCAAAAGGTCTTAAGCAAATAATTTCCTAATAGCATACATGTCACTCTTTCAAGCAAGAGAAATTCGTGAATGTGTACTTGCAATCGCCTTGTTCCTCTTTATGCTTTCATTCGTGCAAAACTTGTTGGGTATGAAGCCAGGATCAATTGGGTTGGGCTGAGTAGACACCATGTTTTAGTGAGTGGGCTTAATCATTGTGTCCCTTTTATCTTTATTTAAAGAGATCATTGTACTTGTAATTGGTGTGCAACAAGAATGGAATAAAACATAAAGGTTGCCCGTGTGGATGTAGGTTGCAGTTGGTGACCGAACCACGTTAATTCTTGTGTTGTTTATTTTCTTACATTAATTCGTGATTATGTGTATTGCTTCCGCGTGCGTTTTTTTCCATCAAGTGGCATTAGAGCTTGGTTCATTTACACACTAGAGATCCGATCAGCATAAATTAATCGACGAGATGTGAAAATTGCGGCGGCAGTAGCGTCCCAAAGTTAGGATTTCGCAGAGGCGGCAGTAGCGTCCCAAAGCTAGGGTTTTGTAGGGACAGCAACGGCGTCCCAAAGCTAGGGTTTCGCAGGGGTGACAACGACGTCCCTAAGCTAAGGTTTCGCAGGGGTGGCAGTGGTGTCCCAAAGCTAGGGTTTCGCAGGGGCGGCAGCGGCATCCCAAAGATAGGGTTTCGCGGGGGCGGCGGCGGGTCGCGTTTTCACGGCGAATAGGTGTAGGCGCTTGCGGTGAGCGAGACGGCACAGAGTACAGTGCGACGACGGTGACCAGTGACACGGTGGACTTTGATCTTAGCCAGTGCGGTGCTAGGCACGGGGTGTGACTATTTTTCGCTACGGCACGAAGTTATGATAGTTCAGTTACTAAGCATATCAATAAAGTGAATTTGATCTTAGCCAGACTTACGTCAGTGGGCATTAAGTTCGATGATGAATTTCAAGCTTTACTATTGTTATCATCTTTGCCTGACAGTTGGTCCGGAACGATTGCAGTTACCAGTTCAGCAGGACCCGATGGATTCACTTTTGAGAAGATTCGTGATCTCATTCTTGGCGAGGATGTCCGAAGAAGGAGTTTTGGGAAATTATCTAGTGAATCGCTATATGTCATCAAAGGTAAGAAAGATATTAGAGATAGTGGGAGCAAGAACAAAAGAAGGAGTCAGTCAAAGACTCGGGATGGCTCAAGTGTAACATGTTGGACCTGCAAAGAGGTGGGGCATTTCAGGAATCAATGCTCAAATGATAAACAAGTCAACATTGCAGAAGACTTCGTGGACGAGGACCTCTTAGTCTGTTGTGCGGATAGTAGTTTGGATTCTTGGGTCATGGATTCTGGTGCTTCATTTCATGTTACCCACAACACTGAAGCATTGCAGAATCTAGTTATAGGTGACTTTGGAAAGGTAAGACTAGCAGACAATCGAACTCTTGATGTTACGAGCATGGATGACATAGTGTTGAAGACCCCATTCGGTTTCTGGACTTTGAAGGATGTCAGAGTTGTTCCAAGCTTGACGAAAAGTTTGATTTCTGTTAGGCAGTTGGACGAACAGGGACATGAAGTGAAGTTCGGAAATCAGTAGTGGAAGGTCGCCAAGGAAAATCTTGTCATGACTCGCGGAAGAAAGAGAGGTTCGTTGTATATGGTTGAATTACTGTTTGAGGGAGTGACCGTCCCAGTTCAGAAGATAATCAATGTACGGTTCACAGAATCTCGTGGGCAGAAGAGGGTTGTCTTTACAAGAGAGAAACCCAGAGCCACATGTCAGATTCAGGATGAAGGAGCATGGAAAGGTTTAGGTAGACCAGTCAGAGGTACTTATGGCAGTGAGAGCACAGGTCGTGTTCCAGCTAAGGTCCCTAGACGATAGTGGGTTAGGAGAACTAGTATTCCAGCTATTGAAACATCTTCAGAAAAGTTCTTGTGGAGTATGGAGAGTGTTTGTTCTCAGGTTGTTCTAGGATCTGGCATTTCTTGCAAGTGGGAGCCGGGAGGAACAGATAATGGGTCAGTGGAAGTTTCAGTTATGACTAACGTGTTGAAATTCAAGGAAATTTCAACGAAGCCTTCAAAATAATTAAGAAGGCTGGTGGCAATTAGTGGTGGAACATTGAGTTCCGATGACAGATTACAGAAGTACATGTACACAGTTGAAGCGCAGGTGAACATTGTTTCGTGGCTTCAAGTAGGAGATTGTTGGGTATGAAGTCAGGACCAATTAGGTTGGGCTGAGTAGACACCATGTTTTAGTGAGTGAGCTTAATTATTGGGTCCCCTTTATCTCTATTTAAAGAGATCATTTACTTGTAATTGGTGTGCAACATGAATGGAATAAAACCTAATAGTTGTCTGTGTGGATGTAGGTTGCAATTGGCGACCGAACTACGTTAATTCTTGTATTGTTTTTTTTTTTTTGCATTGATTTGTGATTATGTGTGTTACTTCCGCGTGCGTTTTTTTCCATCAAAACTTAGTAAAATGATTTGCAACAAACTCCAATTCATTTTTAGTACTTAACACTTTATTATGTTTGGTTACTTTTTTGTTTTCAAACAAGGTGTACCACTTCTTGAACCATTGGAAAAAAATTAATTTTAGTTTTGAAGATGTAAATTCACACCCTTCTATAAAATTGTTAGGCTAGTAAGAAGATAAGATTCTCTTCCATGAGTCTGAATTTGTGTTGAAAGAATATCTGTGTGAGCATATTCAAACTTTATTGAATAGTATTTACCAATTTCAAACTTCAATCTATAAAAATTTCTTAATATGCACTAATTAAAAAATTCTAACTTCTATAAATTACCATTATCGAACAAGTTTCCAACTCTACATCCCCCAATTATTACCACAAATGACACCATTTGTTGGATTAAAAATAATAAGATAAAAAAAGAAAATATTAGATCACATTGGAAGATAATAGTGTTATTATATTGAATAATAATATTAGATCATACTAGATTTATAAAAGATAAATGTAGGGTATGAATAAGACTTTCTCTCTCTTTATATATATATATATATATATATATATATATATATATATATATATATATTTATTTATACCTCTAGGTTAAATAAAATTGTTAAGACATGGCATTATCTAACTCTCTTGGCATTTGTAGACTGTTTAGCTTACCACAGTTCTAAACAATCCAATAAACAAAATTACTATACTGTTAGTAGACAACATAATAGACAATATGATTTTAAATCATCTTTACAATTAGATTTTTTTTTTTTTACAATTTTTTTCACACTATGTTTCTTCTTAAAATATTATATTAGTTTCTAAACAGTCTTTTAAATTTGGACCAACTTCTCTTTTTGTTCGGAATTGGAAAAGAATAAAATAAATAAATAAATATTTCATACAAATATATATATATATAATATTTTTATTAATAAATAAAAGTATAAGCTACTATAAATAATTTATTAGTAATTATGATCTCTCTTTATGTCTTTTTTTTTTTATCTCATTTTACTTTCTGCTTACATTTATCTTTGTCTCGGTGACAGTATAAAGGTTGGCTGAATATCAGAACATATGGAATTAAAGTGGTGTATTTGGTGAAGACGAACAGAGAAGAAAACATTTTAAAAGTTTATGAAATTAATTATATTATTTATAATGTACTTTTACTTATTTTTATCTTTCACCCCATTTTATTTTTATTTTTTAACCAAAAACCTTTAATTTGTTTTATTTTTATTTAAACTGTTTTCTTTTTCCAAATAGATTACAAGTGTTAACTAATATAATAATTTTTACGGGTATAAGTCAAGTACCATTGACCAAACTCAACTCACATTTTGTAGTTTGAGTTTGTTTATCCATTGAGTTTTTTAGTCAATCTGGTTAAAATATCTACTCAATTAGAATTTAATTTGAAAACAAGTTCACAATTTTTAAATTTTAGATAACTGAGTTACATATTAGATATATAATATAATAATTTTATTATAAAAAATATTTTTAAAACTATCATATGAATAATGTTAGAAATTATTTTATATTGTAGATGTTATTACAAGTAGTTATCAAAGCTTTAACAAAACATCATGTTTAACTTTTTCTCTTAGGATCTCATTCACTAAGTTATAAATTACAATAATTATTTTAACTTAATTTTGAACATAATGATTGTGTGTATATGTAATGTCTTTTATAGTATAAGTCAGTTTATTTTCTAATATTAACACAGTTTATATTTAGCTATTTTATGTTATCATTTCCATAATTAACACATTATAAGGTTTATCTTTAGAGAATGGGTGGAAGAAACAATGGGTTACATTGAATCAAATTCAAGCAGGTCCAGTGCAAATCTGTGACACATAAAACCAAACATACCATTCTTGATTTCCTAGTTTCTGCTATTTCCTCGTCTTCCTTCTTTTCTTGTATGCTATCTCGCTCGTTCCTTAGGGCGTTGTTAACAATTTTAAATATTAATTCCAGATTATATATTATACAATTTATTTCAAATTCTTCATTTTAAAATCAGTTTTGGTGAAATGCTTTTGAAATTTTTCATTTATAAACTTTTTACTATATTTCAGACAGTTTTCTGTGAAAAAATGTAAGAATTTTGAAAAATTAGAGTGAAAGAAGGAATTATGAAAGTGAAAAAGCAATTGGTTAGTTTCAATGACAAACTAAAAAATGGCACCAAAGTAGAATGCATAGTGTGCGCCAAATATTGCAGATAATGAGTAATCAACTTTGAATCCGAATCTACCACTGTTTAGAATGAGCTTGAGAATTTCTTTTAAGATAACGGACTTCAAAGAAAAAAGCATGAATGAGAAACAAGAAAAATTAAGATAGAACTATATTTGGTCAGATAAATTAGATATTTACTTAATAAAAGTATCTAGTGGATTAAGTTTTTCAAGAAGTATCAACCTATCAGAAGTAGATTAACAATTTGTTTCTTTTAACTATCATTACGGTCCTATCTATTTTAGCAGGCAAATTGCATGTAAGGAAAAGACAAATTCATTAAAATGCAAGCATAGCAACTCGAAGCCATGAACTAATAAAGACCTGGAATGATAATACCTTTTACTTACGACCAGCCAACGATGTTTACCTTATTACAGATCTTTTCTTTCTTTTTTCCTCCTTGATTTGTGTTAGCACAGGATTTGTGCCGGCACAAAAGAGAAAATCATGACATCGTCAAGTTGTTTAAAGGATAAATAACTAATATTCCCTCAATTTACAGACTCTTCTCCAAGCGGGCCACAGCTGAAGGTACCCGTGTAACCAAAGACCAAAAATAAGCAAATAACGATGGCAGGGCTAGCATTGCAGATTAAATAAATAGTTTTCATAAAACAAAGTCCTTTCCAGGGCAGCACTGCAATTCCCTTTATGCAAAATGATAGTCATATCTCCCCACTTAACAGGAATCTGAAGATGTCACCTATAGAAATGATACCTTCCACACGCCTGGTACTCGCCTCCACAACCACGAGTCTTCTAACACCTGTAAAGAGAAGAAAATTGGTGAACGAAGAATATATTTATTGGTTTTTTCTTTTTCTGGCCCACCCCTCATGAAGAAAGGGGGAGGGGATCATTAGTGTAGAAGAAATACCAGGGTGTGCCAAGCGCTCCATCACTTTGTGTAATGAATCAGATCTCAAACACATATGACAACTCGGCCCATTGCGAAGCGCGCAAGGAAAACCTGCATCTCGTGCCAAAAGCAATGCCTGCAACATAAAGTGCAATTTATAGGAGTTGATGATACGACTATTTAGTAAGCATTTGTTACGTGGACTGATTTGGAAAGGAAAATATTTATAGAAACTAAATTGAAAACGAGCGAAACGATAGGGAATAAAAAAAATTTAACCTAAACGAAAATAACATGCTCCCCAGACCACTATGTGGTCAAATTTTTCATTAATAAAAGCCTGCATGAGTAACTAACAAAAAACATCGCATCTATGCTAGACAAGCACATCCGGCAGTGAAGGTATAATTACAGGCCTCTATATATGAGCATGCAATACTTGCATACTATTCTCTCGTGCACTGTGGAATTACCAGAAAGAGGGGGAGGGAAAGAATAATTGAAGTAATGAGCTATATATGGCTTTCACGTGTATAAACATATGGATGAGTGAGCTCAATGTTTATACTATGGGATGTATGCTTGGTAGAAGTGAAGATGGGAGGAAGGAAACCAGAGTGAAAATTTATGAAGGGCGTTGACAAAATACACGAAACTTTTTCTTTTGCGCATTTTCATCACCAAATAAGCACACTCTAAAATAAGCCAAAGCTAGAGTCCACTCTGTCCAAGATGAGCCTAAACCTCAAGTATATTTTCAATATAAAAATGCTCAAGTAACCAATATTCATGCTGACTCAGCCTCAGGTTCAACTATAAGTGGCATATTGCTATTATATGGTTCAGGTTCAAATACCACAAAACATGTGCGCAACTAGTGATTAGGAGGAAAGAAAAACAGAATAAGAGACTCATTTCATTGATATATGATCGTTGCTAGGGGGTTAGGAAAGATTGACTTCTAGTTGTAGAGGACTAAAGACTGCGGTGACCTTTGCAAGTAATCAGTTGAGTCATCAAAACAAGAAAAGTACACCATTAATTAGGCTTTCATTACAAAAAAAATACAATATTTCAGGATAAGTTACCAATACAGTCACACGAATTTAGAGAGAGAAATTACCTGATGGATACTAAACCCATCCAGATTTATCCTTGCATACACTTTATCTCTAACCAATGCAATAGCATCTCTGAGAAGAAAATATCAATACACATCACAGACACAGATTCTTACGGAACATCTCCTTTTAAGTATAAAAATGAGAATTACACATGTGGACTCCGGAGAAAATGAGAGTTTCTACCTTCTTGAATATATATCAAGTAATGAATAATTAATATCCACAATTGGTATTGAGCTAATTCCAGCTGCAAAGACCAGCAAACATAAGATACCACAAGATATAGAATAATTAATATAAATATATTTTGCTTCTAACATGAATACCCCTACTATATAATAAATCAAGAATTATTAAGTTCTTAGTTCCCATTGCAGGGGGAAAATTATTCACGTACCAAAGAATGAAAAACTCCAAATACCAAGGTAGAAGTGGTATATCTTTTTCTTTGTAAGATGGATTAACAAAAACATACAATTGATATGATATTTTCGGATTTGAGTCCCATCATGCAGTTTTGACCCACTCCCTATTTGTTTCTCTAGGTTCAGACACTTAGTGCATAATGGTGCATCAGATGTATCTATCCAAAAATCTTTCTTTCAATTTTCTGTTCCCTTCCTTTAGTGATATACACTTTTTAAAAATAAGACTTTGAAAAATTCCTTTTGTTAAGGAGGAAAAACAACTGCAACTTGCGGAAACAAACTTAATGACCATTCAACATCAGCCAGAACAAAAGACTTGACCCGCTTTGAAAGAGAAGAATGGTCACCTTGAATCAACAGAGACAGAGCTTCACCAAGAGAAGCATGTGGCGATAACATAGCAAGTGGCTGTTTATTGGATTCCCCCAATTTTGACACCCATGTACCTATAGGTATCGAACTAATTGGTAGCTGAAGAATAGGCAAGGAATCCGAAGAGTGCTTAAAATGCCTGCATATACCTGAAAAGTAAGTCCATACATTAGTTCCAAACCGTTTATGCATAGCCAATAAATCTAGAAGCTTACATTTTAGTATTTCTGAGAGGGAAGCAAGGTGTAGCAGCTGAGGAAATGAATCATCCTCTGAAGAGGAATGGATAATAGGAACTGTTGCCACCTTGTTTTGCAAAATTTTTAAAGCAACATCTTTTAGACACTCAAGGGGCCCAGCCTACAGAACAAGTATAAACATAGCATGAATTCACAATTAGCAGGACGTACATGGCTAACAAGCAACCTCTTCAAAGTTATAATGTTGAAATAAAATTTAATTATCTATGTATCCATCTATCAATAAATATAATTGTAACCAATCATGTTGTAGAATCCCTGATTAATTCCCTATTCCCAGAGCATAGAACCTTTTGAACTTGCCTAATAAGTTAACAATATCCAAAATATATGAAATGGGAAAATTAATTTGGTATGTGGATTATTTGTCGCAACTGCTCAGGGGCAGTTGCACTTACTTGAACTAAATGTTGAGGGTATGTTCTCCCATTACTATCAATTACGCATTCTTGTTCCTTTGCCTCTCTCCATGCTGCTATAGTATGTGTCTCAAGTTGTTCTTCAGTCATGTTTGATCCATGAATCCCCAACTGAAATTAAGCATGTTAGATGAGCCACAGAATTTACAGAAACGTGCTGTGTATTTCTCCATAAGAGTGCTCTACAAATCAAAGATATTGAATAAGAGCGTATTTTAGAGAAAATTTTATGTATGGGCTGCATATCTCTTATTATCAGCTTGACCACAATCAATCGATGAAGAAATAAGAAAGTTAATCATTAACCTAATCACTAGTTAATAATCATCACAGTTGATTATATAAGGAGAAAAACCCTCAAACCTATTGCCTTAAGGTTTTGGGTTAGAGGTGACGTTAGGTCTCTTATATATGGGTTGACTTATGGTTCAAGACTCATCACATCCACAATCCCCGGAATGGCTCTTCCTGGTATGTCCACTCGAGGAACACAACAATTGGCGCAGCGCGGTGTATGGGAAGTGTTATACAAGTAAATAACTCCTGGGTATAAGACTTTTACGGTGTGGAAGGGAAGTTTGTAATGTCTGAAAGAGACAAGATTGTTAGGAATTTAAGTGTAGACCACATTGAATGGACATGAGTGAAATTGTCAATTTATGAGAAGAAAACCCCACAAACAGGTTTTTGGTTAGAGATGCCATTGGGTTTCTTATATATGGGTTGACTCATGGCTCGAGGTTCATCGGATTCACATCTCCTAGGTTACGCATTGACTTAGAAAAATCTAATGTTTGTACCGACTCAACAAGATCTAAAATTGTTGCTTCAACAAGGACACAAGGAGAGGGGAAAAAAATTGAAAGTTCCAAAAGAACAAAGCATCAAGGGAATCCCTCCTTGAAAAAATTCACTAAAATTTTTCTTGAGATTAACTAGTCTTATGTGAAGCCAAAATGATAGGTAATTGGACCAAAATAATGTTTTACACCATTAATGTAAGCCATAAATAAACCAAAAGAATAGATCAAGTATTATCATATTCCTTGTGATTTCTTTCAACTTCACAATAGTATAAGCATCGTTGAAGATATACGTTTGGAAATTTCAATTTTTGTCGTTATTTACAATTTGGCAAGTCTTCATTTTTCATTAATTATACTGGAACCTGAGACAGGATATTTTTTAATAAATATGTTATTCCTCACTAACCTCTTTTAGTACTAGAATGAAGTCCATAGCACTAAGCATTCCAACAAACTGGCACTTGCTAGAATCCCACACCGCAGCGATAGATATTCCCTGTAAGCAGATAAACATACATAACGAGTGTGGGTGTATTCTCTAATGTGAAAAAAAAGAAGATAAACACTTGTTCATTATTAGTGTAATGAGGGGAAGAAAAAGCATACTTCTTGATAAAGAGCATGGAATGCTTGCTTAACTGGTAAAGTTTTATCCAAGGCAACAACCTAAAATTGTAATAAATCAAATCTAAAGCAGATGAGTTTCACATAAGAAAAAATAAGCTATTATTGAATGGCCAGTTGGACACATTAAAAGATTAAGAGAGAAGAAGTATTATTACCCTGCCTGACTCGGGAAGCAACTCATAAGCAGTAAGTGTAGACAAGAAAGTAGATATACGATGTCGTGAGACCTGCAGATCAGACTCTGAGATCCTCGGTTTAGCTTCCTGAAAAAGTTTCAAAGTCAAGGTAGAATTTTTTTGTGTAACATAATTTCCTGAAAAAGTTTCAAAGTCAAGGTAGAATTTTTTTGTGTAACATAATTTCGAGACTAAAAAGGATTATAGAACCAAACTAATTCTACCACCCTTTCAAGACAAGGATATAGAATACAAAGATTTTTTTTCTTTCTTTTGAAGCAAACATAGCTTAAAGGATTCAAGAATTTCCAGCATCATTTTTGTATTTATGAGTAAAAGAAGAAATATTACTGGAGGAAAGAAAGTACATACACACACCAAAGAGAGAGTACAAGTTAACAACATCTTACATGAGAAAGAAACAAGCAAAAGAAACAAAACTATCAACAGAATGAGGTTCTCCAGCCCTTTTGTACATATGTTATAAAGACTCGGTTAAATAGATTATAGGTTATACCCAAAAGAGATGCTAGAAAAATGACAGTCCCATTGTTAGATCTAGAGGCTGAGAAGAGAGTTCTTTAGCATACAACATATCTCTCCTCCAGCCAAACATGCCATAAAACAGCATAGACAGTGGTGCATCACTATAGAGACTTCTCATGTTTGGAAGAAGAATTTCACTATTATTCAGTTTCATTACTTACATCTTATATATATACATACATTAATTGCAAAAATTTGGAAACAAGCACTAACTATTCTAGGAAACAAATCCCTGAGATTGTGGTATTGATATGCTAGTAATAAAAATAAGATACAACCAATATACAGAATTAAAATAGGAATCAAATCTGAAACTTCTAAAATATCTCGACAGCTGTTCAGCCCCTTGGTGTCTGCAAGTTGTCCTTGAGTAAACACGTATGGAGTGCAAATCATGCCACTGTCAAGCTTTTCTTTAATATAATTTTTGTCCACTTCAATATGTTTAGTTCTATCATTTTGCACTGGATTGTGAGCTATGTTGATTGCTAATTTATGGTCACAATATAACTTCGTAGGTTCATCCCACTTTATCTTCAAGTCCTCCAATATAATCTTCAACCATAACCGTTCACATATTCCTTGAGCCATTGCCCAAAATTCTGTTTTAGCACTAAATCTAGCTACCACACTTTGTTTTTTACTCTTCCAAGTTACAAGGTTTCCGCTAAGGAATGTACGATGTCAAGTAGTTAACCTCCTATCCACAACTGAACCTACATAATTAGCATCAGTATATGCCTCTAAACTAGCACTCTTGTTTCTTTTGAATAAAATTCCTCTTCTAGATATTCCTTTCAAATACTGAACAATTCTCAGAGCAGCTTGTAAATGTGTTTCCTTTGGTTGATGCATAAATTGGCTAACTAGACTCATAACAAAAGCAATATTTGGTCTAGTGAGATAGATAAATAAGTCTTCCCACAAGTCTCTGGTACATTTCTATATCTACAACAACATCATCATCTGCACTTCCCAACTTTGAATTGGGATTAAAAGGTGTGCTTGTTGGTTTGCAGGCTGTTTTACCTATTTCCTGTAACAGATCAGTAATGTATCTTTGTGGTGACATGAACATCGCTTTCTTGGAATGGGCTACTTCAATTCCCATAAAATATTTCAACTTTCCGAAAGTCTTGATTTTAAATTCTTTGGCAAGACATTGGCTCAACCTTGATTGCTCCTTTTCATCATTTGCAATAAAAATGATATCATGCACATAGACCAATAGAACAGCTACTCCCCCTAAATCAGAATGCTTGATAAACAGAGTGTGGTCCCTTTGACTCTGTTTATATTTTAGGCTCATCATGATTTTGGTGAATTTCCCAAACCATGCTGTAGGTGACTCTTTCAACCCATATAGTGTTTTTCTCAACTTGTAAAACGTGTGGGCCTTAATTTGTCCTGTATACCCAAATGGTACTTCCATGTATATTTCTTCTTCAAGATCCCCATATAGAAATGCATTTTTCACATCAAATTGATGCAAGTTACAATCATGGTTTGCTGCCAAAGACAAAATTACTTTGACCGTGTTCATCTTTGCAACTGGTGCAAAGGTCTCCACGTAATCAAACTCCATAAGTTTGAGTGAATCCTTTAGCCGCCAGTCGAACCTTATACCTCTCAATAGTCCAATCAGCCTTGTATTTGACTGTGTAAACCCACTTGCATCCAACAGGTTTTTTCCAAGTGGTAGGATGACTAGTTTCTAAGCATTGTTCTTCTCCAATGCCTCCATTGCCAAATCCATGGCTTGTTTCCATTTTTTGTCAATGCCTTACATGCAAAAAAATGTACGTTTGTGGTATTTAGGTTTGTGAGAAAGGTTCTATGGGTAAGTGAGAACTTTTTAAAGGATAGATAATTTGCTAAAGAGTAAGGTGGTTTAGTAGAGCAATTGGGAGATCTAAATTATGGTCTACATGTGCAATAGGTTCTACAGAAAGGAGTTCATTACTAGTAAGATCATCACAATTAGTAGAATTAAGATTTATAATGTCAGACACGTTTATCTCATGTAAATGATATAGGGTTGAACTCTTGAACATGAGTAGATTATGGATGGCCTTTCCTCTTCGGGTATACACCAAATTTTTTCCAAACTTTGTATCATCATATGGTTTGATAACTGGTCTTACAAATTCATAATTTTGACCTGCAGATCCAAGATTTTGTACCACCTCCACTCCTTCCCTCTCTAGATCAGTTTCAATGGGATTACTCTTTTGAATTTCATTTTCTACACAAAAAACAGATTTTGGAATATAAAAGGTTTATCATTTTCCTCTCTTAAACTTCCCCCCTGAAGATGAGGATGATTATAAAAGCTTACTTGCTCATTGAAGGTAACATCCCTTGACACAAATATTTGGAAGGAGGATGAAAGTATTTACACCTTTTTTTGTGTGACAAAATATCCTAAGAAAACACATTTAGTAGCCCTCGGGTCAAGTTTTCCCCTTTGCTATTTGTGAACATGTACAAATGATACACACCCAAATATTCTCGGTGAAAACTTAAGTGTATGTGTTATGTGTGGATAGAATGGGTGTAGAACTTCCATTGAACTTTTTAAGACAAAATAAAAGAAGGTAATTTGTGAATTAAATAAGTGGCAGTAAGTATAGCTTCTCCCCCAAAAAATTGATTGGAACATTATTTTGATAAAGGAGTACTCTAGTTTGTTATAATAAGTGCCCATTTTTTCATTCAGCAACTCCATTTTGTTTGGGTTTGTGTATATACACAAGAGGATTCATGAATTATCCGTTCCTTTTGAAAGAAAGAATCTAATGTATGTTTGAAACAATCTTTAGCATTACTATACCTAATTTTCTTAATATTAACCTCAAATTGATTTTTAATCAGTGACACAAGCTACATAACAACAAAGCTAACCTTAGATTTGTGTTTAAGGAGAAAAAGTCATGTTACCCTTGTGCAATCATCAATAAAGGTGATAAACCATTTAGTCCCGGAAATATTAGATACTTTAGAAGGACCCCGCACATCAGTATGAACAAGATAAAAGGGAAGTGCTTATTTTATTACTCATAGGAAAAGGTACATGTTTGTGTCTAGCCAGCTCACACACCCCACAATGAAGACTCTGCAGATTTAAGTTTTTGAACAAGGGAGGAAACAAAAGTTTTATAACATGAAGTGAAGGATATCCTAGATGACAATATAACAACTGAACTTTTTATGTGTTGGGAATGGAGGTTTCAGACATTAAAGATTGACTCTTAATGGGCATATTCCAATCTTCCATGTAGTAAAGATCATTCCGTTCTCTAGCATGTGTTAATGAACACATACCTGTGGGTTTTTCTAGTTTACTAAGGAAGGACCTTACTCTTTTTAACCCCTCATAATTGAGTTGAATAGAGATCCTCCTTGATTTTCAGGAACAGCAGCAACATGAACTGCTTGAACTCCTCTCTTTGTAGGACCTCTTTTGTATCCCCAATCTTTGTTCTACGGTTTTGCATGCAACTTCCAACATTTGTCCCTAGTTTGTCATGGCTTGTTGCAATAAGTACGCCATACTCCTTCATTTTTCTTTTCCATCTTCGTAAGTTAGCCTCCTTTACTTTCGTCTGTACCCATGGTTGTTATTCCTTCAGCAACCATTGCTGAACTTTCTGAAATAGGAGTCTCTAGCATTAGACTCCTCCTATTTTCTTCACTCCAAATAATTTCCATGACTTCATTGAGTCGTGGAACTTTCTCCCTTCCCAATATTTGAATTTTGACTTGATCATATTCTTGGTTTAGACCTTCCAAGAAACCATACACCCGATCCTGTTTAATATACTCTCCTAGAATTGTTGAATCCTAGGAACACTTGGCCTTAATGACCCTGTAGTGATCCAATTACATCCACAAAGCTTTAAGTTGATTAGCATACTTAGTAACAATCTTACATCTTATATATATACATACATACATTAATTGTTGGATAAATTTGGAAACAAGCATGGTCTATTCTAGGAAACAAATCCTTGAGATTGTGAGAATGATATGCTGAAATATAAACATGATACAACCGATATACAAAATTAAAAAACAATAGCAATAAAATCTGAAACTTCCTAAAATATCTCGAAGAGACTTTCCCTCCTTAGTTCTACCAAAGCCTTTGAAGCTAAACGGAAGAAATTGTTCCACAAAATGGGCAAGGGAATGTCCACAAAAAATATCTCTCACCGAGAAAAGGAAACTCCTAAAAGGAATCAGGTAAACACATTTGACCTTGAAAATTAGTAAAATAATCCTTTAAGAATAAGTTTCTTCTAATGATTTCATTTTCGCTATGTCACTGTGGTAAGAGGAAAAAGGCTGTTTAAATATTAATTGTTCCAATAAACTTAAGCTATTAAGTTAATGCTTAAGATTGGGTGCAGAACAAGACTCATTACCTAGATTTCATTATTCTTAATTTGTTGTATAGTTTTTTACTGCTGCACACTCCCTTTCACAAGTGCCCTTTGGGCTTGACATGCTGACATGCTGACATGCATTACTCTACTCTACTCTACTCTTTGCTGACATTCAACTTTTTATTTTGAAAACTGAGGGTGTGATGGATTGAAATCCCAACCATTTGGTCATAACTCATAAGAGGCTTTGATACCATGTCAAATACCAATTACCCAAAAGCTTGTGAAAGATGAAAGCTAAAGATTGGTTTTACATCATCATAAAAGGAAAAGAAGTCACCTCAAAGTAAATAAATATTCATTATTTCTTCTAACCAATAGATGATTGTCATCTTAAATTCTAACTACGGTAATTTAATGAGATGGGATTTACTATTGCCATGACCCTGTTAGCAACAAATTGTCTTGACCCTAGCAGCAACAACTATCACATATATGGTTGTTACAAGTAAGCTCAAAATTCCTATCCACTTCCAGGTAAGCAAGCAAAGAAGGATCTTGCACTTTTTTGGATGGATTCGGGAAAGGTGAGAATAGTCATGAATTGATAATTTAAAATCTCAAGTTACATCACATCAGCATCTTCTTGCCTTTCATCAAAGTCAGAAACGTCACCTACATAGGCAGTTTCGGAGATGATAAAAATGTCCAAGTAGGACTAAAATGCATGCATGCTGCATTATGCTAACAGAAGAAAATATACTTTAAGCATGAAGATAATTATAACTGTCATTCACCAGTAATAGTCTATAATCTTTATAATACTATCCAAGCATAATCATATATATATGAAACAGTACAAGGCGATAAAGATCGTAAGGGAGAAAAAACTCACCACATGCTCAACGACATCATTGTCAACCTCCATGTGGGATCGCCCAGTTGTTTCAGCACTTAAGATAGGAGGTAAAATAACTGGTTGTCTCACTAAATAAAAAGCATTCACTATCCCACAGTCCCCATATACAAATGGCTGATGCTCATCATGCCGCCACTCACCATCTACATTGAATTTGTACTGCACAGAAGAGGAAACAAAGTCATAACCGTAATAATGAAAGAAATATGCTTCCATATTATAGTCTTTCCATAAATATCAGATACTTTGCAAGACACCTGTATTATATTAAACAAAAATAGCAACAAATTAGGGATTATTACAAGCCAGAATGTAAAAAGCGTCAAAGAAAAAGCAAAAACAAAGCTACAAGTTGTCATCATATAGAACAAACATCAAAATTTAACATAACCGTTGATCAAAAAATAGTTTAACATAACGAAATGTATTCATACCAAATATGCAATGAGTTAAATTTTTAATCCTGTTCAAATTATAAGAACCAAATCTACTAAATGTCCTTGTTGAAAATATAGGGCTTAAGGTATTGAGGGAGGAAAGTAGGAGAATGGTGATCTTGAATCAAATTCTCAAATTTTTTATGTGTTCAATATTTTTACAGAGCACAAAGCGCTGACCCTTCTTTATACCAATACTAGATCATAGTCCTAAAACTAAATAAAGAAAATGGAAACTAATCCAAAGACATGATTTAAGATACTCTTAATTCTTCCAAGATAAATTAAGATACTGTTGATATTTTTCACATGTTCTATTACTCACCCTCCAGTTAAAGCTTACTAAGGTTAATAATCTAAAGCTTATTGGATATGTTCATATATTCTTACACTCTTACTCAAGTTTAAGCTTATGATTGTTTCAAATAAACCCTTTCAATATAATATGGACTCTACCGAACATGGCTGGAATGATTGCCGTCCTAGAGAGTTAGCTGGAATGTTGCATGACCAGGTGCATGAATTATCAGTCAGATTGGAGAAATCACCATCGGAATGATTCAGCAGGAGGCTGGTAGAATTAGTCCGTTTGTCAATAATCCATTGTTACATGACTCACTGGTAAAACTAAGTTCCCAAGTAATCAGCAGTGAAAATAAAACATTATGACGAACATCAGATGGTCTTGGATAGAGACAAAGTGAGATTACTTGGGACTGAAGAGCAAGAGCTTCAGGGACGGAGACTAGCAAGGCCAGACCATGTCCAAGACAAAAACGGGGGTGAGAGATCACATCTGGTACAAAAACTGACCATGGCCAAACCATGACAAGGACTAACAATGAGGCTATAGTGCATCTCAGACAAAAAATTTGGGGCCACTGGAAAATTTGCCAGCAGTGGCAAACAACAGTGGCAAAAGGGAGTAATCAGATTTTATGGGAACTCCACAGCAGAATAGTGACATGACCAGTCAAGGAGCATGTTGCCACTCTAATATCATATTGAAATTATGTTTTTAATTATTGAAGGAGGAAGTTGACAGAATACAAAGTTTGAATAAAATTCTGGTGTATTTTAACGTGTTACAAGATGATATAAAATATAAAGCACACTTATAATAATACAGTAATACTATATCATAATGTTAATTATACCAGGAAACAAATCATGATGTAACAGGGAAATGTGAAACTAATCTTGAAAGGTAATCAATGATGCTCTAAATTATGCTAAGATACAATCAAGATACTATTACATATTCTTCTTATATTCTAACAGTCCATAAATGTAACTATAAAAATGTTTTCACCTACAATAAAGAAATTGATTCCCACGGAAACAAGGAATACAAATAGAAAGATCATAATAAAGTTATATATTACTGAAAAATTGCATAACTGATCAAGAGTGTATTACCCGTGTCAATTCATAGAATATCTCATAAAGCTGAAACCCTACTCTCTTTTTTTTGGCTTTTCAAGGGATTAAATAAAAATTCTACCCAAATCACAGTTTGTCCTTGTCATTTGAGCTATAGGCCAAAGCATCAGCCAAACAAAATTTTAGAAAAATCAATAACGTCAGAAATTGCTCCTTTAAATGAAACAAATTTAATAAAAAAAAAAAAGGGTTTAGTTCTCGGTGAAGTTATATCTCATCTCGTCCAATCTATTGATTGGAGGAGGATGTAATGAAGCAGCAAGAAGTTCAATCCTCCAATATTGCACCTTCAATGTATCTTTGAAAAGGGCACGATTATATATGTCAGTTCTTCTTTTTATGGGATGACAGACAGTAAGAATAAAAGTTAATACAGGTTTTCAATTTTTAGATTTGGAAAATTGATGTGAATCACATGACATAATAAAATATTTTGTAAATGGGTAGCTTGAGCAGCAATGCGTCATTCTCAAGAGTCATACTAAAGGTAGATAGAAGGTAGTCTAATCTTCCATTAGGAAGACACAGAACTTAAAGCATTAGATTAGATGGTAAAATCAACAACACCTTTTAATCTAACCTACAATCTAGACGGCCATGTTGTCTGTGAAAAAATTGCTTATATGACTTTCTTGAATGATGCAAATTACCAAAAAGTTATCGATTTTAAAATTCATCCTTTGACATTTAATTTTAAAATCGTATTTACTGCATAAAAAGAAGACAAGACAACTATTATGCCTCATATGAGGGCCATGCCAGTTTTTAACCCATAAAATATGGTTATAAGTTATACAAACTCCTTAAGAAAGATAAATATCATCATGAAGTTATTTACTTGTTTCTTTGACTATTCTACCGCATTAAAATCTTAATAGTTTAAAGGAATTAATTCACATGCAAGCTCCTTCTTTATCCTTTCTCTGTCAGTGATAGTGATCTCATTATCCCCTACTCTGATCAACGGAAAGAGGTGCATTCTGACCTATATGCCGTTGACCATATATGGGAACAAGACGTAATTTTTTTTATTATAAGTTAATTCCTCAGGTTTGCAAAATTCAAAGAGGCCACGCCAAACAACCTGATGATATCCAGGCAGTAAGCCGCAAATAACTTCAAATACAGTCGGACTTCCTTCCATGGGTGACATAGGTATACCTGTTGTCCATCTGTGTACAAAAAAGTGAACATATTTAAATTAATTATATTGTGCAGTTAAAAAAAAACAAAATACCAAAAAGTTAGAAAACAGCCAAAAAAAAGCAATCAAAGTGGCAGTGAGTGACACACTTACACCGTCACACGGTCACACTTCCCATGTTCATTAATGCACACACGCGTATCTAAGAACGAAACGGCTACTACAGAACCACCGTGGCAATAAACAATTCAATAATACAAGTTGTTACCTCGTGAAAGACCCTGTTAGAAACACCATTCTTCCTCCGTGAGGCCAGACAAAACGCTTCGGGATCAAAACGGGCCCCAGAGGCCCACCGCTCACGTGCCTTCTACTCCCCCCGAACATTTCCACACCTAAACTCATAGCACTCTCCAGCACCAAAACCTGCAAACTCAACCAACACCAACAATCGGAACAATCTATCATAGCAGAGCAGAGGTGACCTCAACACTAACTCCAGCAGTGCAGCATGCATACCTCTCCGCGATGAAAAATCACAAAACTCGAAACTCGAAAACTCCGAACTGTGAACCGAACTTCTGGATCGACAATTCAGTACCTGGAATGAACAAAACTCAGTAGTGCCATCAAAGAAGCAACAGAAAGACGAAAGTAGATACAGAGAGTTCAGTTTGACAAAAAAAAAAAAGAAACGAAGAGAAATTGGATTACTAGTAAAAAAAGAGTGAAAGGAATTGTTCAAAGAATAATGCAGCAATGAAGCAAAGCATGTTGAATGAGGTGTTGGTATATATAGGATGGTGTTGCATTGTGGAGTGAGTAAAATGGAGGAAGAAAGAGAGATGAAATGAAATTGAAAATAGAAAAGATTAGAAATAGGGAGAGAATAAAGGGAGAGAGAGGGAAACAAAGAGCAAAAAACAGAGTCCGCAGTAAAATTGCGTGCCACTGCCAGCTCACCGTTCTAAAACGGGAAAACAACAACACAAACGTCAAAACAAAAACGCCTAACCGTCATTGGATTCATGCTATTCCTGTTGCTATTACCATCTAGAGAGAGAGACCATCTAATGCTATTCATGCTATTAACTTTCTAATCATTGCTGTTTTTCTTCAACCAGTTTTCTTATTGAATATTTGCAACTCATCAAGCTATTTACTGAGATAGAATTTTTTTTTTTTTTAGGAAAATAAGTAAGTTGTCTTTTGAAAACATAATTTTGAAATGTAAGAATTATGTTTTCAAATATAATTTTCGTTTTAATATATAAATATATATTTTTAATTGAATTTGAAATTGAATGTGTATTTAATGTATTCATTTTAATTTTAAATTGATAATTGTATTAAATTTCTAAGCATCCATTATTTTTTATGTAAATAAATTTATTTATTAATTATCACTTTATTCAAAAAAAAATTATTTATGTGTTAATCATTTTCATTTATTTTGTACAATTTTCTTATTTTTATTTTCACAGATTATGTTAAATATAAAATCTAATTTAAAATTAAAGTCACCACATTTATTTTAATTTATTTTAAAATAAAAAAATTAACCTGAAATAAAAGAAATAAAAAAATGAAAACCCACACTAAAGTCATGTTACAAGTTACTACTTCAACAAAATTAAACACAAAAACCTTAAAAATAAAAAGTAATTTTAAAAAAATTAAACCCTAAAATTCTAAGGATTGAAATTTAAGTCTAACTCAATTTTTATTTTTAGTTGATGTGACATCTCTAACACATGCATTTCAGGTTGAGACTTGTCAATTCATACATGAAACTATATATTATGAGTGATAGCAGATGGTCTAATATGTCAACAAATTCTTGTAAGAAAATGAACTTTAGACTTAACTCAATCTTATAAAATTTGTTTATATGGTGAGATTTGCTCTAATCTGTATATTATGAAATGTTTTAATCTCTAGTCGATAAGTGACATCCAACCAAAATTATGTTCAACCTCATGACTTTAAAAAAAAATAAAAAACTCAAAAAAAAAATTTAACTTAATTAAACTTTATAAAGCCATGATCGAAATTATGACTTTAAATAAAATAAAACATAAAGTTATCTTTAGTCACACAATTTTAATAAAGATATTATTTTTATACAAATCATGTATTTTAACACAATTTTAATTAAAAAAATAGAAATTATAATTAGGGGTTCGTGTTACAATTTCTACATTTTAAAGTTATATTTCTAAATATAACTTACCAATTTTCATGAAAAAATAAAAAATTGTCCATTTCAATAAATATCTAAAAATACATTATTTTGATAAAAAAAAAAAAAACCTTTGTTCAACACTATTAATTTAAATTTAATTGTGTTGATTTTCATTTGTTCACGTTATTTTTTAATTCATATATACGATTTTTGTTTCTTGAAACTATGAAGATGTTGTTTTCCACTAAGTGCATTTGTAATACCAACATTACAGCTTGGAGTTCATGTGTTCCAAAGTCCCTCCCCCCACAGGGCTCTGCTCCTGCTTTTTTTCTCGTGACCCCTCGTGACCACATTGGGGATTCCTTCAATGGCACAATTTTTAGTTTTAGTTTCCTTTTTATTTGACTCAATTAGGAGAATTTTAGTTTTGTAGTTTGGTTTTGGTTTTTGTCTTTGTCAACAAAACATAACAATACTATATGTTCCGAACTCAATCCAATTTTTGAGAACACTCTCAATACTATCATGTTTAATGTCACATAAGTTCAAAAAAAACTGACAGGTTATGTAATTTAATGTCAATCAAGTTATATATTTGGATATTCCACGTTGACCAAAGATTAAAATGTTTTATAGTATATAAATGAATGTAAACCTCATTTTATAAGTCGATTTTATAGGGTTAAGTTAGGCTTAAAAGTTCATTTCTTATATATGGTATTTTTTTAATATGATATCAGAGTCGTTTAGAGTTTATCCTAGTAAGTGTTTGTTGATCTTATCAGGTCACTCACTATTGGACTATTATCGAACCATCCATAATATATAATTTCACGCACGAACTCTAATAAATGCACCTCGGACAACCTTCAATGGATAACTATTATTTCATTCTGCCACCTCATTTTGTTACTTAGTGTTTGGAAGACATCTCATAAACAATTCTTTTAGCTACTAAAAACCGTCGAAGTTATCTAACTCCATGTATTTTTTTTATTATTATCACTACACAATACTTAAACTTATGTTTTGCATTGAGTGTCAATCATTTTCTACAAAATTCTGAAATAGTCCTCCAATTTCACTTTTATACTTCATCAAACATAATTCAATCATTCAAGTACAATTATCAATAAACGTTACAAATCACATTGATTCACTCAATATTGTAACCTTAGATGAACTCTCTACATCCAAGAAATAATCATAAAAGAAAAAAAAAACTTTTATTTAAAATTAAAAAAAAAAAGAGTTATAACTCTTTCAAGTTCAGATTATTTTAATTATTTATGTCATAACCAAATATCCTCACATTTCTCACGTTATTTAGAATTTAAAATAAAATAAATTATATAATAAGCAAAGATAATGTAAACTACACATTCATATAGTAGAAGGTTTCATAAAATTTATTTTTAATTTTCACTGGAATAAAATAGTATATATAAGATTATACTTATGAAAAAAAAAAAAAAAACAGTAAGAAAGAATGGGACTAAAGAAACAACAAAAGGATTCAGATCCAGACTTACCCAAAATCACAATTGCATGTTGTATAAAGATATTATAAAAACAAAATCACACAGTTCAAAATTTATCATTGAAAAAAGCACTAAATGGTGCTATTGCATCAGAATTGCATCAGAATTGGCACGCAAAACACAATAAAATTGGCCAATAATACAAATAAAAACATTAAAATATGGTCCCGCATGTATAACTAAAACCAAAGAAGTGCAGGAAATATTACTTTCACACCGCATAAATAATAATATGATTTGAAAATCTTGAAATCAAAAATATTCAGCTCCTTTATTAGTTTTTTTTAAAGAGGAAGAAGAGGTGAAAAGGGTACACAACATGCAACAAGGAAGAAATAGAGTGAATCAAAATTTTCAAATGTAAATTTTTACACTCATCTGTTTAACAACTACATAATATAATAATAATAATAATAATAATAATAATAATTATATTAAATTAAGTTATGTAATTAAATAAACATTAATAAAAATAGTTCTTAAATAGGAATGTAAATTTTGAAGAGTGTGTAAAACTATATTCTCTATATCCATGCACATCCAAAAACACATGCAGCAAAGCATCCTTAACCTAAATAAAAGACAATCTGTATATAAAACAAGTTTCATGAATGTGATTGGAGCATGACCAGCCGACAAATGCAAATAGCTAAGTCTACATGCGTGTGAAACGGTTAAGGGAGCAACACGAATAACCAGAATATTCAGGTGGCACAAGTTCAGCATTTGAATAAAAAAAAAAACCGCAAAACGATAATAAGCAAAACAATCGAAGTGAGATGAAGCATAACGACAAAGGAAAACTGCAACCCTGCCACATTCCAGAACCGAGAATAATCGCAGTGACTTGAGACAGCATCACACACGAATATTTTAGGGAAATTTACAACTTTAGGTAACTTTCTCTCCGGCTAAATTTTAAAAAATTATTAAAATGTGTTGTGCATTAAAAACCACTTCTAACCTTTTTTTTTAATTTTTTATAACTGAAGTCTGAGTTTGGAATCATAATTTTTATTTTTTTTTAACTGAAATAGTTCTTTGAAGCATTTTTATGTATACTTTTTATTTTTCAATATTTTTCTGTTTTCTAACCTTTTTGGTTTTTCAATTTTATTAATTTATTATTAAATATTTGTTTAGATTACAATAATAAGTTAATTAATAACATAAAATAATTAAATGTTTATTTAAAATTATAATAATAAATTAACTAAATTATATTCCATTAAAAAGAATTAAATACACCATTTTAAAAATTAATTAATTAATTATTTAAACTCACTAAATATTTATTTAAATTATAATAATTCAATTCCGTTGAGAACATTGTCTATACTACAGTAATGAAGTTCAAAAAAATGAAAGGTTGTGTAATTTAATGTCAAACAAACTATACTCTTAAGTCATGAAAAAATAAATCATATGTTATCATATAGAAGATCATTAATGAGAATCTAACTCCAAATCCTAATGGTTCAGTCGTCATGATTGCTAAATAACTTGAGAATAAATTTTTTCCACTTCTTAATAGTATATAATATGTATTAGTGTTACATTATTATTCACACATTTCACGTTCAAGGTGTAAAAGATAAGCTTTCAAATCTTGGACACACTTCTCGTCATCAATGACCGGACTAGGATTTCTCTTGAGCCTTTGTAAGTTCAATGAAACTTTAATTAGGTTAAAAATCTTAATTATAATCCTAGCCTACATTATATCAAATACAAGCTCAAAAGCCTATTCTACTTGATTCAAATACATGACACAATTTTTATGTTACTTAATCCAATACATGATCCATGATATACTCTATACAATTATTCAAACTAAAGTTTGGTCAAAAAAATGATGACTTGTTCTTGCTAAAGTAAGCTAAAATTCAGTATTTTTATATTCTTCTAATCCAAAACTCTAGTTGTTGTTCCATGGTATGGGTGTCTTATATAAGACATTATGTATATTTTTTCATCCTAAAGTTGTCTTCTTTATTAGACCCACGAAAAATAGACAAAAATTCAAATAGGCTCATTTGTGCTATTAAGTTCTTGAATCAAAACTATAGGTCCTTCAACCTCTTTATTATGTGAATGTTGTGGTTGGATGATTTTTCATCATCCCCTCCATCTTGGGAAGAATTTGTCATTAGATCTGCATGATTCTTCATGACAACAACCTTGTTAAATAACCCTATTTAAAGATATATTTATCCTAACTTATAAATAATTAAGATAAAAATATAAAGATTCACTTATAAAATAAAGTAAATGAAGGTAGAAAAAAGGGACAAATAATTGTTTCACACTTTCATAATTTCCTCATACAACTTTGTTACTTTCTTTTTCTACTCCAAACTCAGTATCACCTTCTTGTGAAATAATGGTTTGAATTTCATCGTAATTCTCCTCCTGAATTTCACACTCACAAAAAATATATTATGTCTCACGAAAAACTACATCTATAGTAGTAAACATTTGTTTGGTTTGTGGATTGTAGCATTGATATCTTTTTTGTTAATGAGCATAGCCACGAAACGCACACCTTTTAGCTAGGAGACAATTTACTTCTCTGATGTTTGTGTAAGTGAGCATAAGCCACACAACCAAAAACTCTGTGTGTTAATTCAACAATTCTAAGATTTAGTATTGCATTTGTAAGTGATTGAAGGTGCATTTTATACTTAAGAAACCTAGAAAGTGTTTGGTTGATAGTGTATATTGAATATATGAGAGCTTATTCTCAATATATTGTTGTCATGTGAGCTCTAATATGTGCACCTCGGAGCACCTTCAATGGATGAAGATTCTTTCATTCTTTCACCTCAATTTGATACTGCGTGTTTGGACAAAATCTCTGATAAACAATTCCTTTGGCTACTAAAAACCATCAAAGTTATGTAATTGCGTGTATACTTTTCTATTATCACTATGCAATACCAAAACTTGTGTTTTGCACTGAGTGTTAATCATTTTTTTTTTTGAAATAGTCCTCCAACTTCACTTTTAGACTTCATCAAACATAACTCAGTCATTCGAGTACAATCATAAATAAACGTTACAAATCATATTGATTTACAATGTTGTAACCTTAGATGAACCTTATACATATGAGAAATGATCATAAAAGGAAAAAAAGTTTATTTGAAATGAAAGAAAAATGAGTTATATGACTCTTTGCAAGCTCACAAACATCACAATACAAAGCTCAAGTGTCTATTTGATTAAATACATTTGAAAATAATTTCTTTATGTAACCAAAAGATGCATGTCCTAAACGATTATGCCATAACCAAATATCCTCACATTTTTCACGTCGTTTAGAGTTTAAAATAGTATAAACAACTATACTTAATACTCCTAAAAATCATATAATAAGTAAAGATAGCGTAAAACTATACATCAATATTATAAATATTGTGTAATATAAAAATATATTTTTAATTCTCACTGAAATAATATACTAAATATAAAATTATACATATAACCACACACATACTCAAACAGTTACTTACTTTTTATATTTATAAGATGATAATACAGTTGTACAAATATTTATAATTTATTATCCTATTAACACTAGATATGAAATGTGGTCATACAAACTCTTAAATGATTATTTTTTTAAGAGTAACCTCAACTATATTATTAATATAGGAAAAACATTGGTGTCAAAGATTTTATTTAAAAAAATAGTACATGTAAATGTACTTGTAGTTAAGTTTTATTTATATAAATAGAATTACATTAGCATATAACTCATAAAGTTATTAAAATGATATGATAGGTAATGGAAATAAAAATCAAAGATATAATAATAATAATAATATTATTATTATTATTATTATTATGAAATGACAACGCACCCAGCAAAAGACAAAATTACCAATGGCTTAGATTCTAATATCGTCCCTTTCCGGCAGCTAAAGATGACACACCTAATATAAAAAAAAAAAAAAGTAAAAAAGAATGGGACTAAAGAAAAAAAAAGAAATTCAAATTTATCCAAAATCACTATTGCTTGTTGTATATACATATTATAAAAACAGAAACACATATAGCTAAAAATTTATCATGAAAAAAGCACTAAACAGTGCTCTTGCATCAGAATTGCATCAGAATTGGCACGCAAAACACAATAAAATTGACCAATAATACAATAAAAAACATTAAAATATGGTCCGCATGTATAACTAAAACCAAAAAAGTACAGGAAATATTACTTTCACAGTGCATAAATAATATATGAGCTACTTGATAATTGTGAAATCAGTTTGTAAAATTTGAAAATCTTGAAATAGAAATGTTCAGCTCCTTTATTAGTTTTTTTAGAGAGGAAGAGGTAAAAATTGGGTACACAACATGCAATAGGGAAGAAATAGTGAATAATTAAAGATGAGAAGGATCATGACCATCTTCCAATTTTGGAAACTTCTAAAGGAAAGGAAGCACACCACACATTGGAGACACATACATATAATAAACTGGAAAAAAGCTGCCGCAATCAAATTTCCAAATGTAAAAAACTATTTTAACACTCATCTGTTTAACAACTACATATAATGATAAAATATTAAATTAAGTTATTTAATTAAAATATAAAGTCAATTATTAAATAAAAAATTAATAGAAGTAGTTGTTAATTAGAAATGTAAAATTTGAAGAGTGGAAAACTATATTCTCTATACATCCAGTTACGTCCAAAAACACATGCACCAAAATACAATTTCACCCATTATTTGAGATACCAGCAGAACTGAAGTCCTCAACCTGACAAGAGACAATCTTGTATATAAAACAAGTCTCATGAATGTGATTGGAACATGAATAACCACCCGACAAATGCAAATACCTAAGTTTACATGCGTGTGAAAACGGTTAAGGGAGCAACACGAATAACCAGAATATGCAGGTGTCACAAGTCCAGCAGGTGCAAAAAAAAAAACTGCAACCCTGAAAAAGAACCGAAGTGCATCATCCCCTAAACAAACTGAAATGAAGGATAACGACAAAGGAAAACTGCAACCCTGCCATATTCCAAAACCGAGAATAATTGCAGTGACCTGGGATAGCATCACACACGAATATATCAGGGGAATTTACAAGTCTGGGTAATTTCTTTTCAGCTAAATTTTTAAAAAAAATTTAAAAAAATTAATTTGTACATAAATAACATTCAATATTTTTTTTTCTAACTCGTGCATAATTTTTTTATTTTTTTTAACTGAAATATTTTTATTTTTCAATGAGTCTTTGTTTTTCAATATATTTTGGTTTTTGATTTTTAAAATTTTTTTTTTGGTTTTTTATTTTTATTATTAATATTTGTTTACATTGTTAGTTAATAATTTAAAATAATTAAATATTTTTTAAATTATAATAATACATTATCTGAATTATATTCAATTATAAATAATTAAATACACAATTTTAAATTTTAATTATTTATTTATTTAAAATTACTAAACATTTATTTAAATTATAATAATAAAATATCCAAATTATATCTAATTATAAATAAATAAATATACAATTTCTAAAATAAATAACATAAAAAAATTCAAGATGCATTTGCTTTTATAAGTTTAATTTATATACTATTATTATATATTTGATGACATTTTATTCTTTTCTTATTATAAAAAAATTATTATTATTATTTAAATAAATATTAAGTTAGTTTAAGTAATTAATTAATTTTTTTAATTTTGTATTTAATTATTTGTAAATTTTTCTGTAAATAAATTTATTTAAATAATAATAATAAAAGTGGGAAAATAATATCCTTAAAAAGAATTACATCCACTTTAATAATATAATAATGTATATTAGAATTTTAAATTAAAAAATAAAACAAATATTATTAAAATATTATTCTATTAAATTGTTAAATGATTGTTTTTTATTTAATATATGTAAAAATATCTCCATGTGAATGTGAAATTATGTATATACATGTGAAGAGTGGAAAGTGTGTGGCGTGGGAGTGTGTAAGAGTGCCAACAAAATTTTTCATTTCTGTTCTTTCATTTTTCATTGCACTTTTTATTTTATATTTTTTTTCTTTTTTATTTTTAGGTTAAAATTAGGGTGAACAACAAATAATATTTTTCTGTCATATATAATATATTATTATTTTTAAATGAAATTAAATAATAAATAATTAAATTATGATTTTTTTTAATTTTGAATTTTTATTAAAAACATAAACACTATTTTCTTATTATTAAAACATTTTTAAAAACTATTTTATTATCCAAGATTTTATTTTTATTTTTCTAATTCTATCTCTTTCTTCTCTTTTTTCTAATCTTAATTTTTTTTTTATTTTACTTTTATTATTATTTTTAATTTTTTATTATTCAAATTATGAGCTTGTTATTAATGGAATACTTTTAATCAGATATTTTTAATTTTAATTACTCTAACTAAATCAACTATTTACACGGTAAAAAATAATAATAAAATTTCTTTATTATCTCCACACTTTTCAATTCTTTCACAGATAAACGACTAGAACACAGATGTAGAAAAAGTGTTCCAATTGCATATTACTATTCTATTAAAGATATGTTTAAATTTAATTTGAAATTTTAATTTTAAATATTAAAATCTTTTTAATGCACTTTTACCATTTTAAATTTGAGTTAACAAAATTCCAATCTCATTTCTAATTAATTATATATAAATATATTAATTTAAAAATAAATATTTAAAAAAATATTATTTTCATTACATAAATTAAATATTTTAAATTTAATCATTTTTAAAATTTAATTTATTTTCATTAATTAAATAAATTTTTATAATTAATTATATTATATAATTACTTTTATTTTTTTTCTTTCATATCAATCATATTTGCTACTTTTTTTTCTCAATTTCTTTCAATTCAAACAATTTACTTGGTGTGCTGCTTCTTTCTAGACCTCCATTATTCTTACAAGTTTTTTTATTCCAAAAATGTTTTTATATAAAAAAATTAAAACATATGAAATTTATGGTGTAGTATAGTTTATATTTCGAATTACATGATTTAGAAATTTTTTCGAATCAGAATTAACTTATAGATTATGTAATTCTGATTCAGAAATTTTTTTTAAATCAGAATTACCTTATAGATTATGTAATTCTGAAGTCTTTTTTAAATTTATAATTAATTTTTTGATTACATAATTTTGGAAGTTTTTATTAAATATAAGATTAATTTATAAATTATGTAATATAAATAAAAGCTTTTGAATTATATAATCCAAAATATTATTTTTTTAAAAATATATTTTAAATTATATAATTTAAAAACTATTTCTAAATATGAGATTAATTTTCGGATTATGTAATTTGAAATATATATATTTTTTAAATTGTTTATGATTCTATAAATCCAAAAAATATTTCTGATTTCGAATATAAAAGAAAGAGTGGAGATCTTTGGAATATTGAGGTGAGATAAAATAAAAAAGGTGTGTGATAAAGAGGTGAATTTATTTTTTTTCTGAAAGACAAAAAAGTATTTTCACATTTAGTAGGGGTGTATGTGTGGAGGTGCAGGAAGAAACTGCTGTGCTCTCTTTTCACCAAATCCAGAAGATATTATTATTCTTAACCTATAAATCTATGTATAGATTTATCCTGCTTAATACCACTAAGTGAATTACAGTACTCTATTTGCAGGAAAGAGTCAAAGTGTAGATGGTGACAGATAAATTAATTAGATAATTTTTATGATTAGTGTCACTTTATTATAATAAATAAAAGTATATTAAATTTCAGATAATTAAAATCACATTATAAATAAAGTTCTTTACAAAAAATAAAAGAAGTTGTTACTAAGACTAAGAGGACTACATTTAATTATTACCAGTGGATACATAATTACTGTCATAGTTATGAAGTTAGTAAAGATAACATTGTAAAAAATATGTACACTAAAAATAATTACTAGAGATATTTTGTCATATATTTTGATTTAAATTTTAAATAAAAAATTATGAAAGTTAAATAATATAGTCAGTAGTTTTGTGATGTACTTTTCAATGATCCTTGGATTTAACAAATATAATTTATCACACAAATAGAGTGAAAAAAGAAAACAAATAAAATTATGAGAAAAAAAATAAAAGTTCTCACTAAAAATTACATAGTTAACCTATGTTACATAAAATATATATATATATATATATATAATATATATATATATATTATATATATATATATATTAAGATATTGTATTCTTTTTATACATAGTTATTTTTTCATTTTTTTTAAATACACATTGATGCCTGTGTTTTTGCTGGTTAAAGAATAAGCCAAATACAAAAAAAACATAATCATCCTCCATTTGCCCCCTTCCCCCAAATCTTTCCCACCACCACCATTGGTATTGCACAATCTCTTCAATACCCTTCCTTCTTCGCTGTTCTTCTCCCTGTAAATCACTTTTCTCCTCACTTAAATTATCTTACTTACTTTTTTTTTTAATTCGAATCTTTCTGCTAGTCTTCTGTTGATTTTGTTCTATTGCCTGTGTTACTCTCCAATTTTGGACTACTGCGGCTTTGTCACTATTTTCGCACTTGTCCCTTTTCGTTTTCTCTTTTCAATGTTAGGGCTCGAATGCATATATGAATTCTTAGAGCTGTTTATTTATTTTGTATCTTCTACCCTGGTCCAAGTCTGCTATGGCATTGCTTCAACAGTAGGGTTCACAGAAGAAAAATCATTTTTTTCTTTAGAATCTTTTCCAACTCTATTACAGATTCATGGATGATCGTAAAAGATAATTTATGTCTCTTTCTTTACCAATAGTTTGCATCTGTATAGATTTTTATAACGTATCCATCCAGATATCTTATCCTTAATTTAAGAAAATTGCCCTATATTCGTGTCGTACCATGTGTTATTCATTCTGACTGACATTATGGAATACTAGTTAACCGAGAATAATGTATAATTCGCAGTTGCTCATTTATTTTGTATTTTCCTACACTACTGATACTTTGTGGGAGGCTGGAACAACTGTATTTTTTAGTGCATTTTAATACAAATTCCCGTAATAATGACTCAATCTCCTCATCATCTTGTTTAGTCCTTATACCTTTATCTTAACTTAGCCCTAATACCTTTGTCTTAACTTACCTGTAATACCTTTGTTTTAACTTACCCCTTATATAATTAAAAATCCCAGAATCAGTCGAAAGCCTTTCTTTTGATACTTCAATGGCCACAGAGTCCTTCATTGTAGTTGTAATATGTCATTCTGAAAGAGAGACATATATGGTTATTTTTTTTATTAGTTTTGGTTTTAGACATTCAACAATACTTACCGATTAAGTTTCCTATGTTTGATAATGTTGATTTCTAAAGGCTCCTCAGCAGGACATTGCTATCTGACGATCTCAGCTTGGAGAACCTCGAGCTTTATCAGTGCTTGTCCTTTTTTATTTGTGAATCAAACAACAAAAGAAGCTCAGTTAGGACTTCTTATTCTCCATGGCTGATTTTATGACCTCTACTCATCGAGTGAAGTGGATTTTCTCCCCTCAACAGCTGGTAATTCTTTTCGCTTCTGCCTTTGCTATTCATTTAAAATCAAGATTCATAATCACATTTGCTTCCTCAACAGAGGCTGATATAATTTTTCTGCGCAAGAGGGGGTTTTAGGGGAAATAGAAAATCTATTTTATGTTATATTATTTGTACAGTTTACTGTTTCATTTTTCTTATATCTATTTTGGTTTTAGGTTGAGAAATATAAAGCAGCTAATCAGAGAGCCAAACAAATTCTAGAGAAGGTATACAGACTTTTCCCCTGCCTTATAAATATCTTCATAAACTAATGCAAGTTTTAACCAGCAAGCTTTAGGACCATACAACCATATAGTATTTGCTGTTGCATATTTTTGTGAACAATGTGGCCTTTTGGGAGCTGTTTTCCCCTTATAATTTGTAGACAGAGGTTGGGTTGGTGGGTTTGGGTGCACAACTTGATTTATTCAAGAAGCTCTTATCAAACGAGAACATATGCCATAAATTTGACGATAAACTGCTGGAATAAGTTATTTGAAGGGTTTATTTTGATATGGTACACCAAGAAATTTATGGACAACCTAAAAAGAGTCTGTTGGAGTCATAAATTTAAATAGGCTCCATATAAACGACTGCATAATATTTCATAAAAGTTTGTTATTTGGCTGCTGATGACTATTAATCTCTTAAACAAGTATGGTGCAACTCTAATGGAAGTAGATGTTGATGGTTCATTGTCATATCCTGAACCCCAGATGACTGCAAAAGACACTGGTAATGTCTTTTCCACAAATTTGATTCACTTTTCTCTTAATATGTAGACAATAATGTGTCTTTTAATTTTCAAATTGTTTTCAAAGTGTTTCATTACGTTTTTGTTCCCCCTGATTGTCTGTGTGAGTTTCTATTTTCTACTGTTCACATGGGTAGTATTTTACGTTAGGTGAGAAGCATTCTCGGACAAAACCTCTTAGTATTGAAGAAGAACAATGCATACGGGTATTTTATGAAAACAAGCTACAAGAAGTATGTAACAATTTCCGCTTCCCTCATAAAATCCAGGTATGCAAGCCGTCCTCCAGATATTTTAAATGTAATTGTGATTTGTGAAGCAGTCTGTGATGAGTTGATTAGGGCAACACTGTTTTCTATTATCATTTTTTTAATTAGTTTGTAATATACAGGCAACAGCCCTCATCTATTTTAAAAGATTCTATCTACAATGGTCGGTGATGGAACATCAACCAAAACATATCATGTAAGATTTGCTTTCAGTCAGTCTTATGAGAACCTCTAGTCTAAGGATGAAAATCACACTTGTACTTTTGACAATATTACGATGGAATTTAAATTGATAATTATAGGGACTTTGTTACTTTATTTATTTTTAGATGTTGATATTGGTAGGATGATTGCACCTGGTGCGCACATACTTTCTGTGGATTAGTCATTAGCTTTTCTTTTGATTAATATTTTTATCCTTTTGATCTAATTCCTTATTTTTTATGGTTTGGTTTGAGTGATCACCTGTTTAGCTGTCATAAGTTTGATGGATGTATGATTATTTATATATATTTTTTTCAATCTTTCTGTTTTACTTGTTAGTTTTCAGTGTATCAGACTGAATTTTTCTCAGGTTGACCTGCATATATGCTGCTTGTAAGATAGAAGAAAATCATGTGTCGGCTGAGGAGCTTGGTAAGGGGATCTCACAGGATCATCAAATGATTCTCAATAATGAGATGATAGTTTATCAGGCATGGATAGGCCCCAAATAAGAAAATGATCTATTTCTCATCTTTTGTTTTTGTTCATCTTTGACATGAAACCCTTGTTTTGCAGAGTTTGGAATTTGATCTAATTGTTTATGCACCATATCGCTCAGTTGAAGGTTTTATAAATGATATGGAGGTTTGTCTGGTTGGCCTGAGTGGAATTTTTTTAAGATGTTAAATTTATTAAATTCTTTTTGCATCTCAGAAAGTTAATAAATATCACACTTGCTCTTTTTCTGGGTTAGTAATTTCATGACTTGGCTGATATAAACTGTGGTTTTTAGTGATTTTATTTTATGCTAAAAATTATATCTATCGGCATAGACAGGAATTTTGCAATGCTGGTGATGATCAGCTTCAAATGCTCAAGGTACTTACTTATATTCCTATTGCCCAACGAAATTGATTGATATCTTGCTGAGCACATTGTTGTGACTGTGAGCAGATGGAACACTTTTTGCTTTTTATTTATTTGTAGACTGTGTCTTGTAACATTCCCTCCCTCCCACCCCCCATTTCTGTGACAATTGGTGGTTATTGGGGCTGTTTGCTACTTGCTCTTTTCATAAAAGTAACTATTTTCAATTAAATCACTACCAAGATTTTCATGCATTTGCTTCAACTTTTCAAAATAGTAAGAAGCTGAAAAGAATCTATAATTTGATTGAAAATTAGTTAGTAGGCATTTTTAATAGCTTCTTAGTAATAATTGTTTATTTTTAGAAGTGTCTTTTATGATTGTAAACAAGCTTAATTTTGCTTGCTTTTCTCAAATATCTCTAAAATTTAAGCACTAGATTATTTTGTACCAGAATATTTTTTTTAATATGTAACAAACATGCCCACTCATTCGTTTTCTATAACTAAAATTTATTCTAAAACATAATGAATTTAAATAATTTATGTTTGGGAACTGCATAGCTTGCAGTTGGAAATGTTCTCCATCCATCATTGTTCCACTTGAAATGTTTATATTGCTTTATTTTTTAATTGGCATTTAGCAAAATGTTGAGCACTATAAAGGACCACAAAAACAAAAGTTATTGGGGCAATTTCTTTCTATACACTCGGAACATATCAAATGAAAGGTGTGAAGAGGTCAATGTGGGCAATTCTCACATCTGATTCTTTCGTGATGAACTTCCAATATGTGTGTATTGATGGGTTCCTATATTCCCTTCTCTTCCGGAGCAATGTTTTTTGTATATGTTTAACCAATGTACTTCCCTAGGTATAAAAACTTCATGCATCTTTTTTATTTGGGCATGTTCACTGGCATTTGATGATCTTTTGTTGATGTTATATAGACTTTGCAAGAGACAGCAAGGTTGGAAGTTGATAAAATGATGCTTACAGATGCACCACTTTTATTTCCTCCTGGGCAGGTATTCTAAAAATAATCTCCCTATCTATATATCTATATATATAGACAAATAGAGAGAGAGAGTCCCTTTAGCAGTGTTTTTGTTACTGACAGCAGCCACAACACAAGTTTTCCTTGTTCTCTCTTGCCTTTAGCAAGGATTTAAAATAAAAAAATTGCATGTCTTGTAATTAATTTAGGTCAGTGTACTATCCAAAATCAAGTAATCATGTCACAAATCACAACCCAGGCTAGTGAAAATTAATGAACTAAATTTAAGAAAGAGTAGTCAAACTGAAATCACTTCACGTAAATTGATTCACCGTTATCATTATTTTTTAATATCAGTTGATTGTTTCAAAATTAGAAATATGCTTGCCAGGTTTTCCATATCATCAGCAAAACAAAAAACCTAAGCTATACCTCAATTACTGATTTGCAACTAAACATTTTCTAGTCAATCTAGATCAATATTCTACTTCAGCTTTGTTTTAAACCATTTTACATCAAAATCTAACCCAACCCGTTTGGTTCTTCTGATGCAGTTGGCCTTGGCTGCTCTGGGTAACTCAAATGCACTGCACAAAGTCGTTGACTTCGATAGGTACATATAATTGCTTCACATGTTTATTTCCGATAATTTATTCTGAACCTTCCCCCTGTTCTTTTCCCTTTTATTATCTGTTACAAAGTCATGTAACAAAATGGCCTGCCTGAGATGTGTTATTGTGGTATATATTCACTCTTTATGCTGACACTTTATTGCAGTTATCTTGGGAGCATTTTTTCCCGTCAGAATTCCATGCATACAATGGCCGAGCTTGATGAATCACTGCATGCAATTGATTCTTGTGTAATTTTTTCTCTCATTCTGATATTTGTGATTAAACTGAACTACTGATGTGAAATTCCGAATAAACATTTTGTACTAGGCAGCAATTGTGGTTTTTCTTCTGTTTTACATGTGGACCATTGTGGCATTGGATGTGTATGCAGGTTAAAAAATACAAAATTCCGTCTGAGAAGGAATTGAAGCATATCAACCGAAAACTGAAGTCTTGTTGGGGTCATAGCTCTCACGATGAGTACTTCCTTCAACCTTATATTGAATTACATGCCGGCCTACAAATCCACCAAAAAGAAAAAACCTTTTGTTCTGTATTAATAACTTCGGCTTTGTTTACAGGGGCAAGAAGCGGGAGAAGAAATCAAAGCACAAGTCCAAACGGAGCTCAAGTGAAGCACAAAATATGCCATCTCTTGTCTAGCGTTATATTCATTTCAAATGGATTGGAAGTTTTCAGTTTCTTTTTCTATACGAAGGATGTCCTTTCGTCGTAATCGATATATAACTTTACCTGATCCTCCATGCAAGAGCGTTTTAGGGCAAGGAGCCTTTTGAAAACTCCTGCCTGCTTACTAGTGAGTCTAATTTTGTTGCTTTACTTTATGCCCCTCAATTCACATTCATATTTTGTGCTTGACATTTTACTCAACAGTATGGCTGTGGAAGTACACATATTTTCCCCTGCTAAAAGCTATTAATTACGGTCGCCTATGTTCTTTATCTTTCTTTCCTGATGAACCCCACCCCCCAACTTCTCTATTTCTTAAGTGTTTGTGAATCAATAATTTGTTAACATTTGGTTTATTTCATCAAAACTGGCATTTTTTAATTGATTAATTGGTTTACTTTACACCTTCTATTCTTTTGTTCCAACAATTTTGAAAACCCTCATTCTATCTATTCTCTTGTTGTCTTTTATTTGTTTTATTTATGTAAACTGTCCATTAGATCTGACAAAATTACATGAATGCTTCTTATTTTCAAATTAAATACTCATTTTTATATTGAATTTTGTCTAGCATTAGAACAGTTTGAGTGACTCTATCTGTGTGCTTTCAAATTAAAGAAAATAGTTTTCCAATTTGCAAAAATGACTCCCATCCCAAAGTTTTTACAGTTTCGCAAATTGTTTTTAGAATTATTTGATACATTACAATATATGATACATTTATTTAAATTCAAAATAATGTTTTTAAAATTAAATCCCAGAAGGAATATTGTTGAAAAAAAGGAAAAACGCAGAAGCGGGATAAAAAGAGAAAAAAAGGAAATTGGGAAGAAAATAACCTACCCTAACCATGCTATTTTATAGTAGGGCATTTTCTTTCGACACTTCGATACTTTCTTCTTAAATGATTCATGGATAAACATTAAATTGTGCAATCTAACATTTAAAATATATTTTAAATTGTATAATTTAAACATATTTTGAATTGGATAATTTAGAATACATCTCTAATTTGAAATAAATTTTTGGAATACATAGATAAGATGTATTCTAGATTATACAATTAAAAAATTTAAAATATATTTTTATATTTAAAATATATTTTAGATTATGTAATTAAAAATCTAGATTATACAATTAAAAAATTTAAAATATATTTTAGATTATGTAGTTAAAAATCTAGAATGCATTTCTGATTTCAGAAATGTTACAACCTATAATATGTTTTTGAATTACATAATTTGAAATAGATTTTTAAATTTGTAAATATATTTTAAATTATACGTATATTTTCAAATTTTCCAATTAAAAATCTGAATCACGCAGAATTTATATTTTTCTAATCTCAGATGGATTGGTAATATTCTGAATAATTTTGGAATATATCTTTTAGATGGTACATTTTGAAATACATCAATTTTAAATTTTTTTTAAATATTTTGATCTTTTATTTAAATTAATTTTAAACATAATTAATTTATTTTAAAGAATATTTTTGTATTTTAAGTAAAAATAATTTATTTAATACAAATGTTTTTTTAATAGGAACGATATTCATCTAAAGTAAATGGAATAAAGGATGATAATATCCTATATATTAATGATAATTTTTTTTAAAAATAAAATTTAAAAATAATAAACTTAAGGATATTGAAAAACTGTTTAAGAACTAGAACTATGTTTTTGTCGCTTGTCCCATACAATACGTGGACGTTTGGTATAAACAACTTCTTCATCTGTGACACCTTAGGCTAACTGCAATGAGTTGTGGGTTTTGTCCCATGTTAAAGTGCCGTTTGCCACATGTGCATAGTCGATCATGTGCTGCAGAATACCATTGATCCTCTTGAATATATCTTGCATTAACTGAAATTACATTAGACACTTGAAAATTAAAAAAAGAAACTATGGTAACATAGTAATGAAAATAACTTATCGGACAAGCATACTCCTACTAGAACGACGGTCGTGTCTAGCCATCATCCACATTATGTGGTTGATGATGCGACAATACATATGATCGATCTTTGTCCGTTTGAGAAAGTATGTATGAGTGTGACACTAATCTGAACCAGTGCATGATCTGGCTGCACATGCGGAGGGATGTGAAATAGTGCCACAGGTAACAAGATGGTCGACAAAGTGCAACATTCAATCATCAATGACAACAACCACCTCCTTTAAAAGGTAGGGGAGGTTGATGAATTATCTACTCGTACCCAAACTAACGCATAATACACTCTGGCAGTGACGCTGTGAACACATCCCAAAAAAGATATATCTTGAGAACATGACTATGCCTCAAATGACCGACTAGGACAATGGTCATAAGAACTTCAAAGCATCACAACATGGGTAAGGCCATCAATCTAGACCCTCACAATGCCAACTGTACATATATGATGTCCGATGATATAATAGCATGCTCGAGGGAGGAGGAGCTCCTAATATGTGGGAGTGATATACCTTATTCCCATCCCTAGGTAGTGTTCATATTTCCACACGTGATAATCAAATATTATTCATATATTTAATTGAAAATAAATCTAAATTGTTCAATTTATCTATATTATTTACCTTAACAACATGACATGAACTTTTAATTGCTTTGCCAAGCATTCCAAAGTTGGTCATACATATTAGTGAGTTCGGAAGCTCCACATGTATACCCACCACACATCTTCAAATTAATAAATAACAACAAGTACAACATGTTAAACGATGTAACACTTTATTTTATCAATAAAAGTTGTGCATCCAACCAAATGCAACAAATAAGCACGAGTGACGAACTCCTATATGTAGTGTACGATGCAATCCTTGTACACCTCGTACAACCAACTTAATCAAATGTGAGCACCACGACACTACCTTAATTCTATTGTGATGTCATCAAAATATACTCCAAGCAGCTCAACCAACAATGATGACATTGATGTGAAATGCAACATCAAATATGAACAAAATTGTCCCCATAATGGGAGATGCAACAGTGCAGACACATCATCTAGAGTTATGGTCATCTCACCAACATGTGAGGTGGTTGGTATGCGATTTATCAACGATCTCATAACCAACATTGCACAGTTGCAACAACATGGTGTTAAGAATTGTAACCTCAATTTGAGGATGATAAATCCCAAACTTACTTAACTTACGTACATGAGAGACCAACTTTAGTTTCCATTGATCCTCATCCTCCCACAGTTTACAAGCCATGTGGTCAATATAACTATAGTAATAACTTGTTTCATATCCCTTTTATTGATTGACACTAGATTGCACTTGCGATGATGATCCAGCTATAGTCCTGGCCATATCTCAACCAATAATAATAACAAACAATGAGTACTTCTTTTCAAATTAATAAATATATTATGGATCCAGAAATACATTATAGAATGCATAATGTAGAGTACATATACATTTTTTATCATGCATTCTAAATGTGTTCTAAATTTGAAAATACACTTTGGAATGTACAGTCCATAATGTATATATATTCCAAACTATACATTTCAGAATGTGTTTTCAGATTTGGAAAATACATTTCAGAATGCAGAGTCTAGTATGTGTATATATATTTATATATGCACACATACACACACATTCTGGATTGTGCATTCAAGAATATATTTTTGGATCAGAAATCAAATATAACACAAAACCAACAAAAATAAACCCATAAAAACTTACCTCTTTAACAAGCGTAGTGGTGCACGGTAGTCGTTAGCGGCGGTGACCAATGCAGTTCAAATAGAACTCTCCCATCCACTCACGAACGAAGGAGGAAAAAATTTAAAGTGGTAGGGAGGTGCAACGAAGATGAAAGAAGAAGAGGTGGGGGAAAAGCAAAAAATTGTGGGGTAAAAATATTACTATAAAAGAGGGGTAGTTTGGTCTTTTCACATACACTATGAGTTGCAAACGCATCACCCTATAATAGGAGGGCAAATTCTCCCTCCACCTCTATACCTTCCCCCTGCACCTCCATATTATTTGTGAAAAGTAGGTTTTAACCTTTTTCAATAATCTTAAATAAAACATAATCTCACATTTTTAAATAACCTCAGTTGCCCTCCCATACCTTCATTCCAACCGCAAAACTTCAATTATTTTCCAACACCAACGTTTGATAGAACAATTTCATCATTTGAGCTTGTGTGAGAGGATTGACAAGAAGATTTGTTGTATTTGACGTTCCTTAGTGCAAAGATAATCTTTTGTTTTTGAGTACAATACTCTATTTTTCACCTTGCTAGTTTTTTTTTGGTTTTGTGGCTTCTACAAAAACGGAAAAAAAAAGTAAAATAAAATACAACTGTGGAAACACCACAAAACTTATCTTAACCACGCACCACTACAAACAATTACCGTCACTTGAAAATAAAAAAGAAAACACTATACCATCCATCATAGTCATAGTTAGAAGAAGAGTATTGTTGGAATTTTGAAAAAGTGAGGTAAAGAATGGAGGTAAAGAATGAATATGAAGGGAGAATTTGGCTAAGACTGTTTCTTCCTGCACCTCCATACCTTCTTCTCCCACCTCCATAGATTTTTGTATTTCCAAAAATGCTCCTCAATATTATTCCAGATTACGTAATCCGGAAGTCAATTTTTAAATTTGTAATTAGCTTCTGGATTACATAATCCGGAAGCCTTTTTTCAGATACATGATTACTTTCTGGATTACATAATCCGGAAGTCTTTTTTAGCTTCCGGATTATGTAATCCAGAATTCTTTTTTCAAATGCATTTTCGGATTACATAATCCAGAAGCTACTCTATGGGGGTGGCACAAGAAGGATAAAAATGTATTTTCATGTTGTGTATGGGAGTGGCAGAAGAAGATATGGAGGTGCAGGAAGAAACAGTCTTTGGCTAATAGGAGCTCTATCTAGCAGGCCAAGCCCACAACGAGAAGAAAGATTGGGCTGTCGAAATCAGAATGGATGCTTCTCTCTTGAGGGAATGTTAGTTGGCGAATGTTCCCGCAGGGTCCGAAGTGGAAGCCTTCAAAATCAAAATGGCGTGCTTAGCCTCCTCCACCTTCACCCTTCCTTTGCGCGCTTCACCACTCAACAAGGCAATTCTTCACCTTTTCCTCTCTCAATATAACATAAAATAACCCTAGCTTTCTCAATTTTCGTTAAAGTATCTTTTGTGTAAAACCCATTTTCGTTCCACAATGTACCAAAGCACACACTGTCGTTCGTTTCTTCTACTACTCAATTTTATCTTACTTTTTCGTCATTCTTTTCCTTTTCATTTCCGTCCACTGACGCTAATTAAATCTCAAAATGGATGAACAGTTCAATTTATAATTCTGTATGATATTGTGCATAAACTTGACAATTCTACTTGCGTGACAACTCTGTGCCGCGCAACTTGCTTTGTCTCTGTGATGCTGCTTTTTCTAATTAGATACAGAAACTAAGTTTCTCTTCTCTCTTTGTATATTCACGTTGAATGAAATGTCGTTACTTTTGATTACTTACCATCAGGGTGTGCATCGACATCAATTAAATTTTGCTCTGGATACACTTTTAAGCAAAGCAACAATTCGTACAGGTTTTTCTTTTCAACCTCTCGCTTAATAACCGTGTGCTTTTCCGTTAGTAGCTTGATCGATAGAACTGTTCACTATATTTTACTTTATAATGTTTGATAACTTTGGTAGTTTGATTTTGAATTTCTTTACACACCAGAGTTTGGCGATGGGGTCTTCCTGTCTTCGCTGTATAACTCCATCATTCTCATGGTCGCTTAATAGTTATTTATTACCTTAAACTCACTGCCAGGATCTTTCAGTATTTGCCCTAGTAATTGGCAGAATGTGAAATTGTAAGGTTGCATTATTAGTTATTTAATATGTCTGCTTTAAATTTGCAAACTATGTAATCCTTTTGTTGAGTCATGCTGGCTTATTGGGAGTGAGATATTCGCTTTTGGGGTGGAATTACTACAGCCATTTGATGGTTAGGTTGGATTAGAGTTTTGAATCTGCATCTTAGTCGCATACTTTTAGATGTGAACCGAAAAGAAATGTTTGGAAGGTATTATAAATTTCCAGTTTGTGGAGGTGGATCATCTGTGGGGAAGAAGATTTATAAAATAAGAGGGTAAAAAAAATGCCAAATTTTGTGAATTCAAAGGTGACCTATCTCATTCTGACACTCTTTCTCACTCTTAAAAACGAAGTAAAGGACAAACAGACATCTTGGATTTTCAAACCTGCGTATTGTATATACATGGTTTAGCTTTACTTAGATTCTGTGAAATATACAATATTGAAGTTTTATAAGCAGCATTCTGGTACATAATTTTGTCTATTTTTGTTGTAGAATTTTAATTGTGCAGTAATATTGCTCATGTCTTGGCTTCCTTGGACAGGAATTTATTTCAGATTTCGTAATTATCATGAGTCCATTCTTGGCGGTGTTAATTTGCTCTTCTAGGTCAATGTAATCCTCTGCCACCCCCATCCACTAGGATTTTATATGTTTATCAGAAAAGTCCATGGCGAGATGCTGTGATGAATATGATAAATTAGAAAGCAAAATTGGAATATGAATAACTTTATCATATTGGGTAAATGTTAGCCACACTAGATACACCGACATAACCATATGTGTTTATCATACATACCTTTGATAGCTTCAACTTCAACATAGAATACAAACATAGCCAACTTTTGAAAGTTATGTGATAATTTCTTTTGGGATTGTTTTTGAATAATTTTATTATGTTTGTGTACTCAAATATTCATTTTAATATGACAGTATATACTATATTTGCAGCTCAAAAAATTAGATCTAGCAGTTCAAATAAACTCACACTATCCTTGAAAGGAAGCTGTCATCGCTGCTTGATGTCATGCACAAGATTTCTACATGAAGCTTATTCATATAATTTGGATGTGGATTATGGCACTGAAATAGTTATATCTGGATATTGGGTGGGACCTGATGCTGATGATGGGTGGGGTTTTGTGGAAGCTGTAATTAATCAAATGAATTGATCCATTTTTTTTACTTCTTTTAGATAAGGGTTGATTTTGCTTCATTTTTATCAAATGTTGTTAGTGGCTGTGCGGCTCTCGGTAAACTGAGTACAGGCTCCGTAAGCTAACCTATGATTTGGAAAATTGAGAGTATCATGTATAAAAGAATACTGGAGGGATAATATCTAATTCTGTGAAGGCTTGATGGATGGGTTTCAGTGTGCATGTTTGATTTGTTATTTACATACGTTTTTTTTCGAAGCTGTAGTCGACTAAGATTGAACTTGAAAACAAAATGTCGTGTTTCGTATAGGCTGCTGAAGTTGTCTGAACTTAAATCTAGTGTTATTCTTTACTATCAGCATCAATGCCCCTTTATCAGTGAATTTGAATTGGTTTTGAATTATCGTACAAGTCTCAACCCAAAGATTGTATCGAAATGAAGCATTCATTTTATGGGAGTGATTAGTGTAACTTGATCAATGTCAAGTAGTGCTTACAGAACAGAATTTGAGGCACAAGATGCGTTCAGTTTTTATTTTCTAGAACTGTTTAGTTTTTAATTTAAAAGTGTCACAACCGGGTCACGGGATAACGAAAATCTTTTGAAAACAAGTCAGTCGAGTAGTCACAATATTAGCACTCTAGTCGTAAGATGGTTGTGTGTAAAGTTAATGTAATTTTTAAAATTTTTATTTTCTTCCAAATATCAAACAAAAATAATGTAAAAACTCATTTTTATTTAGTTATTTTTTTAACTGAGAAAATATTTATGAAATTGTTTATTTGAGTCTGACAATGATTGACTATGTTATTGTATATTTTCTTTCACAATGAAAAATCAAGATTTACTCAATTTTTTAGGTAAAAAAATGTTGTGTATTTTATTTTTTAATTTTAAAATTTTAATATTTTTAATGAGATTTTTCGTTTTTTATAATTCAGATTAATAATATAAGTGACTGTATAGTGTAAACTATACATTGATATTGTAGATAAATGTGTAGAATATTTAAGAAAAAAATGTTCAATTTATCGTAGTTGAAATATATGTTTTCTTAAAAAAACTAAATATTAGATATAAGATAATGTGATTGATTGTACATATATTTTGAATAATTTATTTTTATTTTTAGTAAATAATAAATAATAAAATACAAAATGAAGTGTATGGTCATATATATATATATATATATATATATATATATTGGTACAAAAGTTATATAAATAAAAATTAAATGTAAGAAATAAATTTATTAGAAAAAAACTATGAATATATTGTATGCAAACTATTGTATTTAAACTAATAAAGCATAAAATTACAAATATAAGATTATATATATACCACGCACTTAAGCACTAATATTCTTTGGAGAGTCAAAGATCTATTCACTGCAAATGCCCAAGAAGAAAACCATGGGAAAGCTCCCTTATGCTGTTTGGTTTCTTGTGAGAGAATACTTTTTCATAATTATGCAGAATCAGAAATTAACAATATCACAAAATCACCGCTTTTGTGCCACAAAATGACAAAACGAAACATCATTAAGCTTATTTCTCATTGCAATAAGATTCATAGCCACTGTTAGCTTCAATAAATAGCTCTGCCCAGAGATTCGGTATTATCCGTTAAGAAACAAGCTATTGAAGTTGGTTTTTTGTTACGTGGGGGGCAGGTCCTTGAGATGCCATGGGTGCCAACATTGCTGCACCCGTGATTCTCTCAGGAGGCAAGCTCAAGCATGAATGCGTCTGCTCAAGCGACACAATAACCAGAATTTATCATTAACATTGACTAGGTGCAGAACACCCATAGTTGACGAGTTGGGACTCTGTTGGGATGAAGATCACATGTGATCAAGCGAAGGCCATATTCTTCAACCAATGATGTTTTGATGCCAAGTAAAGTGGGAGCTACCCTTTCTTCAATCTCTCGCCGGACTCCACTAATTCGCTCTAAGGCGCGTACACGGACCTCCTCACCTAAATGACGTGCGGAAGCCATGCGTGAAACCTGAGGGCGTGGCAGGGCTTGCGTTGGTTGTGAACGACAGTTGTAGTGGAGCAAAGGTAGAGGAAGAACATGCTTGAGGGGAAGTGGTGGTTCAGTGATAGGGCGCAGTGGAAATGAAAGATATGGACAGTGTATGAGGCTGAAGAGGTGGAGTTTTCGGAGATCAAGCACAGAGCGTGTTGTTTTGTGATTAGCATTTCTCAACAAAATAAGCATATGAAGCCAAAGAGGATAACTTGGTGGGAGACTTAACAGCGCACCCACGTATGTAGCACAGCCAAAGTGATCATTAAAAGAAGTTTTTTTTTTTTTTTACCTTTGAAGCTTTGTGGCTTTCTGAAGCCAAACCTTCTTCTCTTTACGAGGTTCTCCCTTTTTTCTTGATTTATGTTAAGGAAGAGCAGCTAGAGTTTTCACCTTATGATCAAAAACACGAAATACACAAAAAGAGCACCGATAAGGTTTCTTTCATAAGCGCAAACAGAAAATCGAGGAAAAAGAAAAAGAAAAATCTAGGCGCATTCGCACAAAGATAAAAAAGAAAGTCCAATAATCAGACTTCACAAGTTTTATTAAAGAAAGAGCAGAATGTTTGTAAGAGAATAGTTTTTTCCATCGTCTATGTACAAATTGGCAGCTAGGGTTTAACAAACATAATATAATAATGCCTCACTCTCGAAGAAATTCTTATCCTCAAGGATTGATATGAGGAAATTTCTGCTTTAGGTCATAGTAAAACTCCCAAGTTACGTATTCTGGAAGCTGATGTTTCCACTTGATCAACACTTTTGTCATCGCCATGCCTTTCCACTTCACTTGACCCGACCTAGAATAGCCTCTGGTTCCTTTTTGTTTGATCCATTGTCAACTGCAGATGGTAGGTTAGTAGTTATCACTGCTGCTCCCACATGCTTCTTTAACTGCGATATGTGAAAAACATTATGGATGTGCGAAGAACTTGGCAGCTGCAACTTTGTCAATAATTTAAAGGACTGTAAAACTTAGGGCATAACTTCGTATTCACCCTCTGTGCCACACAGATTTGCCTCTAAAAATGGAGTTTAACATAGAATAGATCTCCTATTTCATAGGCTCTATTTGTTCTGTGTTTGTCAGCATTTTGTTTCATTCTATGTTGTGCTCTCCTTAAATGAAACTTAAGGACTTTCAGCATTTTTTCTCGTTTAACCAAGCTGCGATCTACAAGCTCCACTTTTGATTCTCCTGGAAGATAAGGGAGATACACTGGAGGAGGTTGGCTGAATACAATCTCATACGGGATTTCCTGAATGGCTATGTGTTAAGTGGTGTTATACCATAGTTCAGCTAATGAAAGCCACTATGAGGGTGAATCAACACACATACATCGTAGATAAGTTTCCAAGCATCTGTTTTTATAATTTCAGTTTGACCATCCATTTGAGGATGGTAACTAGCGGAAAGTTGTATCTGAACCCCTTGATAAGCCATGAATTCCTTCCAGAAATTACTAACAAATATAGTGTCTCTGTCACTGGTTATTGTCTGAGCGAAGCCGTGGAGCTTGAATACATGATCCATGAAGGATTGAGCAACATCGTTAGCTGTGTAGGGATGAGATAAGGCCATGAAATGGGCAGCCTTACTCACTTGCTTACGAAATTGGCACAAACAAAAATGGATTTGGAGAGCATCTAACGAATTGCAACTCTACTGTAGACAATTGGTGCACATATAAAAAGGAGTGGCAACTAATGGGAGTACTGGGCCCAAATGCATTTTTTTTTCTTTCTGTTTTGCCATGAACGTGTTCCAATTTTAGCACAGAGAAATTGCTAAAAGCGGGCAGAATCATGTATCCCCGTTATCAATTCTTACAGGTGTATGACGCCGTTTAAAAAGTGCTGGAAAATGAAAAATAGTAGATTTCAAACGCAAGAGTTTTCGCATGTCCAAATACGAAAACGCGCAAATAACCACAATGCAAACACAATAGACTCATACATCCAAAACGAAAACACACAACAACCAAACCCCTAAGACGAGACACCAACGCAACACACGCCTCATGCATTTTAATTTCATCTCTGTAGACGCTTTATGAATAGATTTACCGAAAAATGAAAATAATAGTTATAACAGATGCAAAATCTCCTCTTGAACCGTATGAAGGAGCGCAATTGTTATCGCCGGTGGGGTCGACGGAGTGTGCCGCCGGAAGCACTTTCTTTCTTCTTCTCTTCCGCGAGTGAGCAGTGCGTCTTTTCCCCTCCCTCTCTCGTTTCGGTTCTGAACCACCGCTCTCCCTGTTCTACTTTTACTCTCCAACTTTTCCCCCCTTTTTTGTGCCCGTTTTGGGTACATGAAAGAACAGAGAAAAATCCAAAATCCTCTCCCAGAGTGTGGTAACCATGCGTGAGTGAGGAGAGTGGGAAAACCGTATTTATTTTCTGAATTTTTATTTTATTTAGGGTGAAAATTTTTTATTTTAAAAAAACGTAAATAAAATATAAAATATTTGAAAATTTTAAAATAAAAAGAGAACAATTTTAAAGACTTCTATTTTTTTTTTAATAATTATTTAATTTTTATTTTCCAAATTTTATTATTTTTTAATTTTAATTTTCAAATTTTATTTACTCTCATAAAGTTAGATGTTAACATTAACCGTATATGTCATTGGACAAATAACATTGAAAGGAAGTGAAGTAGTTGTCTTACTTTTATTCAAAACATTATTATAATGCATAAGAAAACAAATTTTCATTAAAAATATAACATGAGATATTCATGCTTTTTTATATATATATATATATATATATATATATATATATATATATATATATATATATATATATATATATATATATATAACTCGTGTGATTCTATCTATAACCTAAAAAATAAACACATAAAATAATGGAAATCAAATTTATGTGGATGGTATTGTCTTAATAATGGATAACTAATACATTCAAACACTTTTAAAAGATAGTGAAAAACATTTTATAAAGATCACATGGTTTAGTAAAATTGCAAAGGAACAACCTCCTGAATCAATTTCATTCACATGTCTATATTTTCTCTCAATATAACCATTTTGTTCATCAAATTAATCTGTGATGTATACCATTTTCAGTGAAATAAGGAGTTATAGCCAAAAAAATCTTTTGCATTTTTTAGATTAAATACTACGTAAGGTGTGTCTAGTTTGATTTTCATAGAACTTTTTCAACCTCATAAACACAATCAACACTTGTGATTTTGAATGATTAGATAAAGTCATATAAACCTAAAATAAGCATAAAGAAAAACTATGTAATATCGAGATCCATTTGAAGTAGTATGAGGATAAGGTTCCTATATATCTACAAACACCAATTGTAACAGTTTGGTATACACAGTTTCAGAAGCATAAAAAGGTAATTGATGTGATTTTGCAAGAACACATATTTGATTAAACAAAGAATGTTTATTGCTATTAACATTACAAAGTTTCATAATATGATCCACATTTAGCAGAGGCATGCCAAGAAGACAATGCCACAATTGAAAAGGAAAGGGCATGGGTTTTAATGTATTATTATAAGCAGTAGATCTGAGTTTTTGTTGAAAAGAAGGAAAAACATAGAGACCATCTTTAAGTTATCCATGTAAAACTATTTATTTGGTATTCTAATATTTAATAAGACAATGATTGACATAGAATTCAAAGAATACATTATTATCATTTGCAAACTTTGATATATGCTTAATATATATATTTTTTTGTTATATCAGGAATGTGAAGAAGTTGATTTAAACGCATGATAATATTTGTGTGTGAATAAGAGTAGTTTGATGTGCCAATATAGAGTGATTCGCATGCCTGATCCATTACCAATGCAAAGTGTTGTTATCAGGATACTAAAGAGGATCAGAGTGTTAAAGGTGTTCCTAGTAAAGATGGTTCATCGACATCATTAGCGGAAGAAAATAACTCGAAGGCATTAACAGTGGCAGAGTTGTTCATATCATGTTCATACTTGTGCCAACTGTTCACAAATATATGCCCATTTTTGCTACATATCTAACACTGAATTTTGAAGAGTGGTGAAGTAAAAGAAAAAAGACGCAATAGTCCAAAGAGTCTTATTTGAACCCTTTATTCCAAAAGGTCTCTTGTGAAAAAGTCAACTTTACCAATAACCTGGTCTTGCATGAATTCGATTGCAGGGATCTGGAGTAAGGAAGAGAGGGGACTACGTCAACTTCATTCATAACCTAGTCAAAGTTAACTGCATCAATCCTATAAAGACCTCTGGGAACACACCAACTATATGATTTAGCTATGCAGGTTCAGGCAGGTACAAGGTAGATCCTGTCCTATCAAAAGTAGCAGAAAAAAAGTGCTTAGAGAAGGAGGATGACTCAATCACAAACTACATATGATCAATTGTCTCAAGTAGAAACATCTCACATTAACTTGTAAAACAATGACACACATTGAATAATATGTATACATGTCTTGCAGGACAACCAAGTGAAGTAATCAAGACTAGGAATTTGGATACACAGGGCGTGGTGATGATTTTGTTGCATGTAATGTAATTCATGTAACTTAGATTAGAGTATGTGTCTAATGCTAGTTCCACAACATAATACTGCTATTCAGAGTTATTCAAAGGAAAGCTTGACTATTGAGATTACATTGTAACCTTGTAAAATTTTGGATTGTAATACTATGTAAGCAATAATTTCTACATAATATGTATGTTTTAGGTTAATATGGGAGGCTATGTCGAATAGATAGTTTCAAACTTGTTGTATTAGGTTGGAACATCTTTCAAATATTCTATTTTATTTAATTTATTCTTTGTTCTATTTTATTTAATTTATTCTTTGCTGATAAAAAAAACTATTTTATAAAATAAAAATTATTGATATTTAAATTATTTTATATTATTAATAAAAAATTATAAAAATTTTTAAATTAACATTTAATTAACTATCAAGTTTTAACTATTAACTACTTTAAATTTTAAATTAATCACTAATTTATATTTAAATTTTTTTAAATCATCTTAAATCATGTGATTAAGTGATATAAAATATATTTTACCTATTTGGTTCTCGATAACATAATTTGACCTAAACCACTTTAAAAATACCATTTTGCACATTTTGACAAGTTTTCATTATATATACTTTTAATTAAATTTATAATATATCACTACAAGAAGAATTCATTTTAGCTGCCAAGAAAAAGCGGGGCTATAAAAAAGAAGACACTACTAGCATGAGTGAAGTCTATTCGAGTTGGACACAAAAATAAATGTCAAATATTGTGTCCATAATGGAGACTTTTAACTCATTAAAAATTATTAAAATAATAATAATAAGATAGCGTTTAAATTGGAAACACAAAGTAAATGCAATAGAAAAATAAGTTGCAAAATGATACTCCATCGGGAATGGAGACACAAAGTGGATGAAAGTTAATATTTTATTACATTTAGCATAGGTGTAGGCGGACACTAAGGTGACGAAGACGTTTATTGTCACCTTAGCCCACACTAAGTTAATTATTATTGGAGATCCTACATCGACTAGAGATTAAGATATTTCATAGTATATAAGTGGATGGAAACCTTACCTACAAAGTCAGTTTTATAAGGTTGACTTAAGCTTAAAGTCTACTTCTTAATATGATATCAAAGTCATTTCGAACCTATTATAGCAATTATTTGATAGGTTTATCAGGCTAGTTCCATGCACGAGTTGGTATTCAACATGAGGGGAGTGTTCAGTTAAACTTAAAATCCTCTTCTTAATAATTATTTAATTTTATATCCATTTTAGTGTTTCCAAACTTACACTATAGTTAAATAATATATATATATATATATATATATATATATATATATATATATATATTAAAAGTTTGAAATTTATTACATAACTTAATATATAATTATCGTCTTCTCCTTTCACTACATTTAATCTTCTCTTACTCAAAGTAATCTTTAACTCGAGCTGGATAGTTTACCCTCGGAAGAGGCTTAACTATATTTCATTTTTCATCTTATATAATCTTTTTCGATCGATTGCACAGTTTCAGTGCTCAAATATCCTTTGCGAAATTTCTTCACCAAATCTTTCTGAGATTAGAATCCGATGATTGGAAAAAGAGCGGAAGACAATATCTAAGATTGTTATTCAGCATGAAATTTGATGAAAACCAGGCGCATGAAGATTTGCTGAGAAAAAACACCAACCAGAAATCATGATTACTAAAATTAGGTTTTTTTTATTGACAACACAGTTCTTCTTCCTCCGTTGTACCCCCCTATATGGAGATTTGTCTTCACAGTAGGCTTAAAGAGTAAATGACATCAATAGCAGCTGAAGAGATAAGCAGTTCTGAATCGTATTTGCCTCTTATTTTCTGTGTTTATATCATTGATTTTCTGCTAGTCCCCTTTTTCGATCGTTAAACCCTATGTTTCTAATTACGGTGGTGACCGCTTGAGTTGTTTGTCTTGGATTAATGCAATTCAACTTGCTGTTTTTGAGGATATATTAAATGATGAAATTATATTTGAATTAACATTTGGTTATATATAATTGGAGTTCTATATCTTGATAAGATTTTCATCTATCTTTCTGCAATATTTATATTTAACTTTCTGTTGGAAATGATTTTCTTCGTTTTTATTTTAATCTGATTGAACGTCCAGGTTTTGTGAGCAACACAACTTTGATTGGTTTCAATTCAAGAGTTAATTTGCTGTTTGCGAGGAAGGTTACATTCATGTTAAGCCTCAAACACTGGCAGAAGTTAATGTCAAGATAGCAACCGAAAGATACTGCTTTTGTCATATGATTCAAAATAAAAACAAAGAACAATGTCTACTATTCATCAAAGCTTAAGATATAATTAGAACTTATTTTTTTAGATCTCACCAGTTTGACTAAAACTTGCTATTTAAAGTTATGACCAACTTATTAACTAAATTCATATCTTTGGGCAAAAGTATAAGTATAATTCAACATATGGTACTGAACTTTTAAACACTTTTTTCAGCAAAAAGAAAATTGTATAAATATGAAAATACAAAATAGTGCTATTTACATTTACAAAAAGAAGGGTTGAAAAATGGTTGATGAATTTGTGTTTCGCGTGGGATTCTAGCTGGCTATTCTACGAATTAAACAATGAACTAGCTGTTGTTCTTGATAAAAATACAATCAACAGCTCATGGACAAGAGACTCGCCATGCTTGAAAACCATACGGGGATGGATGTACTGATATCGATCCCTTCTTAAAGCGTAATTCGAACATTAGAGAAGCTTTCTGCTTGAAATTTTGGTGAAGAGCTAATTAACAAATTCTGGTGAAGTAACCATAAGAATTCGTAACTCAGATTCATATATTTCCAAGCCTTTTAACAGTATAATTTTCAGAGTTCCTGCATGGAACAGTGGTACACGGCCACAGGCATTCATTAAATTCCATGGACTATTAATATTTTGAAAATGAGCTTCACAGCAATTAAATCGGTATGTACATTTATTAAATTTATATGTAATTTAAGGTTACGCTTTTGTGTTGTTGAGGTTCTGCAACTTATATGGACTAGAACCCCCATGATCCTGAAAAAAAGGCACATCTGACGCTGTTTGCCATAATGGTTGATAAGTGTCAGTACCCACTCCCTCAAAAGGAATGCTATGCAGCAAGGTTATGGATCTCGATGCCGCAATTTCGTGGTCGGAGCCCATGGGAACACTGTTCATTTCAAAGTGTTCAATTGTGCAAATCATTCCGTCATTCATAACCGGTTACAAATTTTAATGTATGCAGTTATTTTATCAAGAAATCAAGCCATATCTTAGTGTTGCAGTACTGGTGGTATCTACACGTAGTCTTAGTGATGATTTACTGTTTTCAAAGTAAAATGGTCAACTACATCATTGCATTGGTATGGATAGTCCAAAAAGTTTTGCGGTTTCTGAACCTTCACAATATTAATTCTAAATTGCTCTGTAATCTCTTTGGTTTTGCGGTTTTTATCCTTTAATATAAAATCTCTGATGTAAAAGGTTAACACCATTGTTCGCTCTGCCTTTCTCAGACGGGAAACATGTTCCTCAGTGAAGTTTATTTAGAGCGAGAGAGAGAGAGTTCAGTCCAATAAGGTAAAGTAGTTGAGAAGTGGTCCCAAGCGCTTGTGTGAAAATCTCAGGCCACTGATGAAACCCTAATTCTGACAGAAGTTAAAATTGAGAAGGAATTTGCTGTCAACTTTAATGGGACAATGTCCTAACAGTTAATTTGAAATATAGTAGAATGCAGGCATGCCTGAGATATGATTCGATTTTCACGGTTAATTATGCACATGTAAAGCAACGAGATAGTGGTCCCGGTTCTAGGGTTAGAAAATCAAAACCTAGTACATGTATCTCTTGGATTATTTTATACATAGCCTTTTTACTGTTACTGACTAAGTTTTACTTGCATTTGGGTTACAAACTTGTGCTTCTCCTGCGGTTAAATCCTTATTGTGGCAAGACTATAAAGTCTTTTTAACAATTCATGATGTATAATATGAGTTGAGAAGAAGTTGGGGATCAATCACAAGCATATCTATTTGAACTGATAAACTTCGCTCATTCACTTCATATGATAGACGTAGAAAGGAAATGTTGGGATTTTGCTATCAAAGCCTCAGAACTGAACTACTAAATATGTTCTAAAGAAATTAACATCAATCACCCGGAAGGTTGTAATCAATTCTGGAGCAAATGGCATGGATTGAAGTATCACGGATCAATTAATTCATTAACTAGAAAGGGAAGTTTCAAAGTGCCAAAATGCAAGAAATGATAAAAAAGAAACTAAAAAAGATGAGAATAATTTCATTTATGAATTGAGTACGTGCTTGTCCTTTCAATCCATTTCAAAACCTCGCAAATTTTGGAGAATATGTTAGATGTAACTAGTTACCATTACCATTACTAGTTTCTAATATTGGTTTGTCAGAAACTCAGTTACTAATAATCCTTTGTGTACACATAAGATCACTTATAAAACATACATTTTCAAATGAATGAAAATGCTAACTGGTAATTAACTAATAATAGCTAGTAATCTAAGCTGGATCTAGCAAGAAACTAAGTTCATCAACCCTATATTTAATAAAACATTCCCCTTAAGTCTTGAATATGATATTGAATATAAGGAATCTGCTGTTAAGATTTCATTTGGAAGTAAAAATACCTTCTGCAAACCCGCCTTGCCCAGTTTTATCTTCAACACACATGCTAAATCAGATCTCTTTTATGAATGATTATTGTGGAAAATTTAGCGCTACTATTCTTAATCAATACCCATATAATTAATATACAACATTACAGAAGCTCAACAGTAGTGATACACTATTTAAAGAAGGTAGAAGGGGAAGTCCTCTTATTTGAGCAGATGTGCAGTTGCAAAATTACCTCAAAATATTCAACAAAATTAGAAGGGTTGATCTTGTCATCCTTGCTGGATCTTCAGAAAAACACAGAAACTATGTATTCATCCAGATTGATCTGTAGTAGGAGGGTTTTGAACCTTGTCAGTAACCCTAGAGAGTGATGGTGGTGGAGGAGCAAGGATAAGTTGATCTCGGTTGAGAGTTTGTGTTGCTGATCCTTCATATTTTTTGTTGTGATTCATTTTCTCCCTTTCAGCTTGCCTGTATTTATGTAAGTACCTTGCTATGGTCTCAGCATAGTTGTCAAACCCTAAGGAACTTAGAGCCCAACAGATGTCATCCCCATTAACGGTCTTGCGATTCTCCTTGTGACACTTGTCAGATGCCTCACTAGTCACAAAACTTATGAACTCTGTCACACACTCTTGCATTAGTTGTTTCCCTTCCTTGGAGATCTTTGCACTAGGAGGAAGAATTTGCTTCATGATTCTACCCACATTTGCAATGGGCAACGCTTTATCCTGCTCCTCCTGATCCATTTCTAAGATCAGATGGATACTGTGCACACCTTAGATTTTGATCTATGTATGAACAAAACTTTGAATGTTTTAAATAGATTATCTGTTTAAATTTATACATGTTTTTGTGTAACTGAAGGCAATTTGTGAAACACGATACAAATGTCACATGTGAAAATGCTGGTATGTTTATTGTAACGCAACATATTAACGGATTTAATTAGGTCTTTTCATAAAAATATGCCAATGTATCATGTTAGTGAGGAAAAAACACATCTTAATATAAATAAGAGATGAATAAATTTTACTCAAGTAAAGATGAGTTTTTCGATTTCACAATAAAATTTGTCTTTAGGTTATGTTTAACAAAAAGTTACTAGAAAAGTTGAAAGCTGAAGAATTACATGAAATTTTTTTTAAAAAAAGTAATAATTTAAAGTTATCTAATAAATTATTGAATTTTAAGTGCTAAATAAAAGTATACTAACTAATTAATAAGTATAAAATTACACAAATAAATATGTTTATATGATTTTTTTATATAAATTTAACTTAACTTTGTGGAAAAAAGATAATTTAAGTTTTATTTTATTTTAGTTAACATTTTGTAATTTTTAAAGATAAAATATTTTAATTACATTTTTTAATTTTAATTTTGTGCATTAATTATGTATTATTCTTAGGATATTCCAGTCAAATTTAAAATAAAATATAATAACTTGTAAAAATAAATAATAGAATCCTAATTTATGTAAAAAGATATAATAAATTTAATTAATATTTTAAGGATAAAAAGATAATAAAATAGTAAGAAAAGTTAAAACATTACTTAAAACTAAATACTACTGATAGAGTCAAACTACTTTTTATCTAATAATAAAGAAATTTAAAAGCTAGTTGAAATGTTTTTCATACATAAATTATTATCATATAATTTTTATTTTGTTAAAAAGAATAAATTATCTAAAATTTAAATTAATAATATAATTATGGTTGAATCATAATATTACAGCTGTTTTTAATTAAACAAGTCTCTAAATTATTATCCAAGTACACAACATATTCTTCAAATAATTAAATGGAGACATCATCATTTACAACTTGTGTTTTATTAGAATATATATCCACTCTAAGTAATAGCACACAACTTATTAGATTAGGTATACCTCTGTCTATAGTAAGGAATATATATATCATTAAATTTTATTTTAATAGATGTAAATGATAAATACACATTTTTTAGGTAATAATAATCTAACAAATAATTAATTTTTAATATCAGTCATTCATATATTACTAAACAATACATATTTTAATTCTTATGTATTTAAAATGAAAACTATTAATTCTTTCTTGTTATATATATAACGTAGGAAAAATAGACTTAGGGAATAATAAGTCGAAAGAAATGAAAAATGAGCTCAAATAATTTATTTTAAGAATCTTTTGGCTACAAAATAATTTGGCTCAAAGAGGGCAGAAGATACGAGAAAAAGATGACAAAAATCCATGACAATTTTTAATGATAATGCATGAATTAAATGGCATATGTGATTGCAGTTTTCCTGGGGAAATCTGCTTAAAAATATGCAATTTACTTTCTATTTTGGGTGGGCATAAAGCTGAGTGGCACACTAAAAGTCACATATTCTACATCTAAAGACAAGTGCTACTGTTCAATTTTTTTGTGTTTTTTAGAATCAAAGTTTATCAGTTAAGGTACAATTGGTCCCCCACACAGCCATTTTTTATCCATAATTTATCTAGTTATTGGAGAATAATATAATCTCAGTGTTCCTACTGCTCACATAAGTGGAGCACATTTCTGCATTTTCATGTTCTGGGACAGATCCGACCTAAACATACCTAAAAAGAAGTCTTTACATACCCTAATTTTTTTTTATAATAGCTCTTGCTTTATGTTAAATTATGTTTTTGACAATCTTTTGTGGCAATGGCATTTCTTCTTTTTTACATTCGAATTCCTTAGGTTTTTAATTCTTTATCAAGTTCTAGGACTCTCCTCTTGAATATTAACTAAACCAATTGATGCTTAGATTCTCAACATATGAAAATGTTCTGTTACATCTCATCATTTAATAACTTTGCTTTTGAATAATGCAGCTACAATAACACTATTTTACATCAATTTTATTAAGATTTTATACTCATCATCAATGTAGTTGGATATAAGGTGTTTCAATATCAATTATGAAGGGACATAAAATATATATTCCACATAAAAGAATCACATTTTATATCGATTTTAATAATAATCAATGTAGAAGAAGGTAAGACTTTTAATTTGCTGTCTGTAAGATAGTAAAATACGCTATTTTTTAAAGCTGTCAGGTTTAGTTATGTTCTTATACTTTATTTTATGTGATCAATCTTATTTTTTTTTGTTATTATTAACGAAAGTGAACTTTTTCTAAAAGTTTTAATTTGTTTACAACAAGCATGTTTCTATACTTATGTATAAGGTTGGACTTCTTCTTTCAACTCTATGGCATGATATTGATTGACAATTGTAACTTTGTATGCAATTATGTGGAAGTATTGCATGGTTTGTTGAAATAATGATATCAAATTAGCCATGATAAAGTAAAAAGTTCAAGCTAAAATGACCAGAGAAAATATTTCATTCATTTTAACCAAAACTTATTAATTTATCAGCTTTTCTTAATTATATGCAAATTTAATCCTATGGTCCAAACAATGTAATGGGAAAACATGCTGACACAAAAATCAATGTGAATTTAATATATGGTTAAATTTTTTAAATAATTTTTTTCAATAAAAAATAAAATAAATAAATTGGGACATTTAAGGATATCACAATACATGTAAAAAAGTTAATGAATGTCAGATTATCCATCTTTTATAAAATATTCACTACCAAAGTTGCTTACTTGTGCAGCCTAGAGGTACATGTTTGGGCCTCCTATATCTAGTTTTAGTGCAAAGTTGGATTGGAAGAAGTTTTAAAGCTCGAATATGTGACAGCATAAGTTAAAACACATATTAATGGATTAATTTTGTCTTCTGTTATACTAAAGTTAAAGTGTATAGGGCTTTATGTCATATATAAAGGTTAGGATATCTCTGAAGTATTTCTTTTAATTTATTTATTTATTGCTGATAAAATAAAAAATTAAGTACCAAAATATATTCACCATTAACTCATTTGTATTCCATCCAATTTAAAATAATACATATGTGTGAATATTAAACCTCTATTATATCTTATGTTATTTTGCATCCACTATTTTGTCCACCATCATTTCTTATTTTGGCTAAATAGTACATTTTATTTGCATAAAATTGTGTTGAATTGATCAAACTTTGTCATATATCTTTGTCACTTCTTTCATTTCTCTTGCATCCTACATTTGCCTGCCACTAACCTGTATAAAACATCCATGTACCTGTTGATCTGTTCTCAAATACTGATTCCTCCCTAAATTGACATTGACTACACTTATGTGTTATCTAAAGTTATCCTAAAACCTTTGAACTAGTCAAATATTTACTCCCAAAGTTCAAAGTGATTTCAAACATAAAAATGGACATAGACACTAATCAAAGAACGAAAAACTTGCTTTTGGATACATACTTGTTAACCTATAACCTCAACATTTTAATTGTGCTTATGTAAAGATCTCACTCGGATCCACCACTCCATTTCTAAACGTTGTATTATTTCTATGATTCCACATAATCCAAATCATAGTCACGCATTATTAATTCTTATCCATTTGTTACACATATTTCATACCTTCTTTATATATATATATATATATATATATATATATATATATATATATATATATATATATATATATATATATCAACAAGTAAAGAATAAATAAATGGGAGTATTTGAGGGATACTCCAACCCTATTACAAAAAAGTTACTTCCATTAGTAAGCCTACATGTTTCAGTAGCAAAAATCACCCACATAAACCTACAATACCCAACTTATGTTCAGAGAGGATTCTTACTCATAATAGGCTTAGTGTACAAAAATTCAAAAAACAATTGCACAAGGATTATAGCCTATGTAATACAAAATTGTAATTACCAGTTGATATTTCCATGTTTTCCTTCTCCCATCCATTTATAACAATGTATTTATACCTTGCTTTACCTTTCATTAACTATTTTTGTAGTATATGATCAAATTGCATTCCCCATGAGGTTTCATATTATTATGTTCATTCTTGTATTTTTCATCCACCTTCCAACAATTGTTTGACCACTTCATTCTTTGCATAAGCTCCCTTTGTTCCTACTTAGATCATGCCATTTCTCATTCTCATTATTGTGCCCAAGGTGTTCCATTAACCTTGAGCATATATGTTTACACCTACAAACATCACACCAAATACATTTACCAACCTGATTACCATGCACAACATAACAAATATAGGAATAAATTAGAAATCCAGCATACCAGCAAAGTGTCACCAAGCATACCTCCCTTACAATATTACACATGAAAAAGAGATGGTTAATCGTTCCAGCTTCAATTTTACACAGGATACATACAATATCATCCACTAATATTCCTCTTGACACTAACTTGTCCCTAGTAGCTATTTGTTCCGACATAACTTGTCATGTAAAATGTTGCACAAACAGTAATCACTATTAGAAAATAATTAAATAGAAACTAATTTTAGATATAAAAAATAAATAGTCACTATATTGACTAAATTATATATTTTTAAGACTAAAAAATTATTGATTTCTAAAATAGTTTATATTATTAATAAATAGTTTCTAAATTGATAATAATATATAATTTAGTTAATATAGTAATTACTTTTTTTATCTCTAAAATTAATTTATATGTAATAATTTTCTTGAATGCTCTAATTCTCCAATTCTTCAAATTATGAACTCTATTTTTCATCAATTCTTATTCTGATATAATTATTTTTTTTAATAAAGAATCATATCATATATCGATTCTCGTTTAATTAATCTAGTTATTTTATTTTTCATATTTTATTATATTGTATGTGGTATATTGGACGTATTTTTTTATTGAGTCTATCATTCTCGTTCTAATTAATCTAGTTATTTTATTTTTTCATATCTTAATATTGTATGTGGTATATTGGACGTATTTATATTGAGTCCATAAATTTTTGGCTCAAGCAAAGTAGTACATCAAATTATAACAAAGTAATGACTTAATTAAAGAATAAACCATAATAATTTTGACTTAATTCTTTTATTAAATTATTATTATTATTATTTAAGTCAAAGTTGTTAGAAAAAAATGTTTATAAAAATTAATAAGTTTAAAAAACTAACTATAATAAAAAAGAAGTTCTAGATGTTTATTTTATTAAAAAAAATCAAGGATTAATTGGAACAAAATTAAAATTCAAAATGTGTATTTACAAATAGGATAAAGTTTGAGAATGAATTAAAATTAAAATTATTTATTTATAAAAGAGTAAAAGCTTAGGAAGTTAAATAATGTTGGTGTCTCTAAATATTTCATTGTCTAATTAAAGTAAATATTGTTGTTCAAAACAAAGGTATATACCATCCTAGAATAGGAAAACCAAACTTTAATCATCTAAGAATTTGGTGATGTGAAGCTTTAAATATGATCGAGATGGCTAGAAAGAAAAAGAGAAGTAAATTAGGACAATAACTTCAAAAATCACTATTTAGACGTGCTGGAAAGTAAAATATTTATAAACTATGTTTTTTTTTAATATAAAACTTCATTTTTAATTTAATACTAAATATTTTTTTTTATTAAAGAATAACTAATTTTAAAATAATCAGTTATTATATTGATTAAGTTAGATATTATTTATAAATAAAAAATTTGTTGATATTTAAAGTAGTTTCTATTATTAATAAAATTTATAAATGTTGATAAAATAATATTTATAAACTAGTTTCTAAATTAATATTTAACATTAATTTTTAGCTACTAACTATTTTATATTATAAATTAATCTTTTTTATATTAATTGATATAGAATCTAACATAATTAATAGCTAAAATATTGATAATTGATGTTAGATGTTAGCTTTTAAAAAAAAAAAAACCAACAGACCCCTTTCCTCCTTACGCACCATTCTTTTTTTTTTCTCTCTCCATATTCTCCTCTCTTCCTTCTCTCTTATTTTCCTCTTCTAATCTTCATCTATTTTAGAATTTGATTGGACTACGTTGTAGCTGGCGAAATAAGAAACTTTTCTACCCGATTAGGTTTTCAAACAAAGTAAGTTCAATTTTACTCTAAAGTTCTCTTATTCTCTATTTTTCTCTATGATTTTAAGTTCATACTAAAATTTGGTAATATTTGGATAACTTGCATTAGGTCTGTAAATCTTGAAGCATCCAGACTGTGGGGAATAAAATTTTAGAAGTTGCTTGGAAAGCAAACAATTAAGGTAAGGGAAGCTAACTTTAATTTTCAATAGCACCCTAGGCTAGAAGATTTGGATATATTCAATTTCTCTTGCAGGGATGTTGCTTGATAAAATTGTTTTGTTTTATGTTGTGTGAACATGTATAAATACTATATTTTGATAGTTTGAAAGTTAAATATTATTTTTATGTTGGAAAATTTCTTGAATGGTATGAATTTTTAAATGTTATGTGATTGAATGATGAAAATTGTATGAAATTGATGTCATACATTTGGGATAATGTATGAGTTGTTGTTTGATGGCATTAAGTATGAAAAACCTATGTTTAACGGAGATCCTCTGGCTTCACTGATGATCCAAGTCATGTAGACTAAGATATCAGGTGATGAGAAGCTGAGAGGGAGTTCATACACATCGGGTCCCGCTGTACACACTCGGTATTGGATGTTTGAACTTACCTTGATCCTTTCTATTGGATTCGCTGGTAATATTTGGATTAGGTGGTAGTCTTTGGTAGGGGCATACTTAATGAGTCTTCCGGAAGATGAAGTGGGATTGAAATGAAATCCAATGATTGTGATTGAAAATAGATCCATGTGTGGTCTATGTGAATGATAAAATTAGTATTGAAATTTTATACGACAACATTTAAAGAAATGTTTATAAATGATTAGTTTGATTGGTTCCTTTTGCAATGAATTAGATATGTCATGGAATTTCTTTTCATTAGCTTACCTTTACTTTTCTTGTTGTGTTTGAACTGCGATGATTGTATTACGTACACGAGCAGATGATCATACAGGTATCTGAGGTTCTAGAGAGCTTTAGGATGTTATTTTGAACTGTATATTGTAAATAGTTTTATTTCTATAAGTCCTAATCATGTATTAGGAATGTTTTGAAAAACTCCAAGTTTGTATAGAACTAGTAGAACTTTTATTGTATTAGTTAGATGAAATTTTTTGGGGTGTTACATTAGATACCAATTTAGAAACTATTTTACAACTTTTTATTAATAATAAAAATTAATTTAAATATTAATAATTTTTTAATTTATAAAATATTATCTAAATTATTCAATATAATAACTAATTATTATTTTTGGTTAAATTATATATTATTTAATACTTGTCTATTTTAAGTGGTTTAAATTTTTAAATAAACATAAAATATTTTTTTTCTTTTAATAAATAAAAATTATATTTTTTATGTTTGTAATAATGGGTCACTCACATCTCTTATTTCATTTATAAAAAAATAAATTTGTAAATTATTGTTTATAATTTGAATTTTTATGTTTTAAAAGTTTGTATTTGTTTAGACGTTTTTTGAGGATTTTTGCGGATTAAATTGCATTCAACCATCTGTCTGGTGGAGTTTTGAAAAGTCCATATTTAATTTGAACACAAAATTGAAGAGGTTTTCATTAAAGAAATTTGAGCGTAATGATAATACTTGAGAGCAGATTTAAAGTTGAATAGCATAACAAATAAAGAAGTGAAAGGCAATGTAAGGATGGAAGTTGTTATTAGGAGGAGATTTTGATTCATCGGGGTGGGAGAATTTTGTATTGGGGATTCTTTCAAGTCTCAGTTTTGGATTGTAGTTCATCACCGAATCTCTAACATTTCTACCTTTCTCTCATACTTCCAAACCTTCCTACACCTTATGTTAACTTTGGTTTAGACAGGAACGTAGCACTATATCACAACTGCAGTAATTTAATAGTATATAAGTAGGGTAATTCTTGAGTGAATTCAGAAAAAAGTTCCCCATACAAATTTCCTTGTTTCTATCCGCTTGTTGTTTTACTTTCACAATGATTCAGTGATGCACAACACCCAAAATTAATGTTCCAAGCCACTAAATTCCCATTTTGTGCAGGAGAAACTTCGATTTGTAGTTCCTCTATTTGCTACTCGTGTATCTTGAAAGGAGATATTTCACTTAGTCATGGTTCCAACTTTGTTAGTATATGGATACATGCTACACAAAAAGTATGTTGTGGTTCACTCTGTATGTTGTAGCTATTTCAAAAACAGCATAAAGTCTAAAGGGAGTCAAGACATCTCAGGATCAGCACACCGTTAAAGAGTAACACCTAGGGATATTGGAAAATAAAGATATGGGAGAGGAAACGACTTCCTACCTCCTGATATCTTGTCTGATTGCAAATGCTGTTTAGAATTTATACAATAAATAGATAGAGATTAGCTCTCTAAACCATTTTACTTTGAAGGAACATTTCGAACAATTGCATTGTACTTGGTTCAGCAAAGAAGGTAATAAGTTGTTGGAATGAGTGTGAGTTTCAATCATCTGGTGTATTTGGAAACACATGAATGAGATAGTGTTTAATTAAGCAAAAGTGGATGCAAACGAAATTTTTTCACTGGTTCAAGTACAGTTGTGGACTTGATTAAAAAATAAGATTCTAAGGGTGTCTTTCTCTTTCTCAAGATAGACCAAAAATCCAATTATTTGTATTAACATAATATCAAATCGTTATATTTGTATGATTAAAAAGGTCGAACATCTATTCCAAAGGCTTGTCTAGATTTGTACTCGTTGTAGGATTCTTAGAGAAATTATTTGGTATTTTTTTTTAAAATGGTTGAAACAATCTTTTGTATTCTCTTTCTATTTAATTTATTGTTTATCGACTAAAAAAAATAGATAAGAGGGAGATGTAGTGTTGCATCAAACGTAAGTATTTACTAAAGATGGAAGGGTAGTGAATCATATACGGTGCAATTCTATCATTATCACTGACCTGCTGTTTGAAGCATAAACATCTCATAGTTACAATGACACACATGCATGTACTGTTGAACTGGTTATTCAATAGATGTCTTGTGCGAACTCCACCAACTACTACTGCTATATTAGAGGAAGACCTGAAATTGAAATTGATTTATAACTTTTTAAAGTTTTTTGGCTTGTAATATCATGTCAATAGTTATTCATATATAACTGGTTTGTATTCTTTTATTGCTGGAAGTCAATTCATCAAATTATGGTTTTCAATTAAAAAAAAGTTAAGTTGATGAAATAGATAATGCAATAAGTAGGAATATAAATTTGATGAGATCATACAATCAGAAGAATAATTTATTGACCAAAACATGGAAGTCCAAGTAGTATTATATAAGCACAAGTTTAAAAAATGTGGGTTTAGTTACAAATGGAAAACAGTTTCATAATCTTTAACAAAGTGGTGTAAGTGTAAAGTTATTATAATGCGTTTTATCTTTTAACTTCAATTAAAAATTTGTGTGTTTGTATCTCTCTTCATCATATTCTTGAATCAATTATTTATACAAAGTCGTTTATAGCTCTTTTACAATTGTTTATTGGATAATCTAAATTCAGTTCTTTAGATTTAGTTTCAGTTCTTTAGATTTAATTTCATAGTGTTCTTTTCATTCTTATATTATTCCTCTTAATCACAATTTTGATATTTCGATATATTTATTTAATTTATGTTTAAAATTTTATTCTTAAAAATTAAACTTCAGATTTACACGTGGATCTTTTTAGTTACTCAAATTTTTTAGTTACTGTAACGTAAATTTGATTCTTTTTAAATTACAACATTTATTTTTACATGTTTAATTTGAAACCAGATCCTATTAAAATAAACATAAAATTGTTTTGTTTTGAAGTTCCTGGTGTTATATAGAGTTATATTATTTTACTCAGACTATATTTTTATTGCACTTTCATGCATTTAAATTGAAAATTTAAAAATTACTAATCTAAATAAAAAGAAGTTATAGTTGCTATTTATTTAAACAAATAATGTTTTTACCTAAAACACTAGGTCTTCTAATCTTATTCAAGAAACTTAATATATGCAATTATTTGTAACTTTTTAAAATATTTATTATCTACTTTCATTATTGATGTTACTGAAGAGGTTATAATATAGGTGCTCATGTAAGGTACTTCTCCTAAAGGTCTTTGACATTTGTTGTTTGGCCATCAAATGAAATGAAAAAAAAAAAAAAATCCGAATTCTATATAAAATTTTTAAAAAGTAAACTCTCAATCAATTATTTTATAAATTAATATTACATTAAATATTTATCTATGACTATCTCTAACTGATCCATATATCACGAGTAAATTAGTTATTAGTTGTAAAGATAAAAGGATATATTAAGAAGATATAATATTTTATATGAAAATTAAAATATTAAGAGCTTGTTTGGATGATTTTTTATAATTATTTTTTGAAAAAATGATTTTTTTTTCAAGTTAAAATTAATTTATATAAATTATTGATATATTTTTTTAAAATTATATTTTTTAACATTATATGTATTTATGAATTAAAAAACTGACTTATATCAGTAGTGGAACAAAAAATATGGTGTTGTCGTATCTTACATTTAATTATGTATAAGAAAATTCTTTAAGGAAACTTTTCATACGATATAAGTTTTTTGTCATGCTGTGAGAATCATGATAGTTGGAAATTATAAATCCTGAAAATGTAGGTTTGGTTAGACATAAATGTATTAAGAATATTTATATAATTTTTTTAGGAAATAATTAATGTAATATTTTTTATAAACAATTTTAATTATTTATTACATTAAATAATTTAATAAAAACTAATATGATATTTTTATTATAATAAAACGTTTTAACTTGAAAAGGTTAAATTTGTATAACTTCTATATGAAAAATTTAGTAAAACACATTCTTGAAAAAGATATATAGTACTATCATTCTGAGAATGTTATTTTTTGAAATATAAATAAATATTTTTAAATTGTAATGATAAATGGTTTTTTTCATAAACATATTTATGATTGTTCTAAGGTTTCACTTTATATTAATTTAACTTGGTTAAGAGATAAGTAAAGTATGATTAATGATTATTTTCATCATTACTAAGATAATGTTAGGATTCGATCTTAAGTTTGGCAAATTACTCATGGCGTTCAACTTCTTGGATTGTGTTACGAAACTAAGAGTAACTTTCATCAAACATTGTGTTAATATGTTTGACAAATTTTCTTCACAAAATTATCCCAAATTCCAACTGAACTAAAAAAATGCAATGATATTTATAAATCTGAATTCAAAAATACATTATAAATTCTAAAATTTAAAATATAATTTATATTTTAAATTTTAGAGTTGGAAAGTTATTTTTTGAATTTAAAAATATATTTTAAATTTTACAATTCAAAATATAATTTTATATTCTGAATTTTATAATTTGAAATATATTTTTTATATTCAAAAATATATTTTAAATTTTTTGAATTTTATAATTTGAAATATATTTTTTTGGACTTTAAAAATTTGAAATGCAACGAATTCTAGTGTTCGAAATATATAAATTAAAAAAAAAAAAGGAAGAATGTCAATAAAAAAATATAAAAAAGGGTAAAATTTTTATTTTGTGTGTTTTATGAAAGCACAGGAAGAAAACATGGAGGTACAGGAAGAAATTACCCCTCTTAGTTTTTAGTTGGGTCTGGCCTTTTGTTCCAAAAAAATGATGAACCAAATATTCAAGGGTTTTTCTTTTTACACCCTACTTCCATAATTTATGAAATGACCAAGATATACATATGTTATAATACTTTATGATAAATTTTAAATTATATTCTAAATTATGTGATCTAAAATAATTTTAATTAATAAATTTAAAAATATTATAAATTATGTATTCAAAGTTAAATAATATTATTTTAAATTATATAATATAAAATACTCTTTTGACTATCTAATCTGGAATTATATTTCAAAAATTAAATAATATTGTTATAGATACACAATTAAAAATATTTTTATTATCTAATTCCAAATTATATTTCAAATTACATAATTTAAAATATATTAAGATAAAGACATGCTAGTATTTGTATTTTACAAGAGTGAGAGAAGAGAGTAAGGAATTGAAGAAAGAAAAATCATATTATCAAATTATTAGATTCTACATTTTCCAAACAAATTTTGATTAGCTCAACTTATTTATTTTGCTTTGAGTTTGTCACAGTAGTTATAAGGTATCGGGAAATAATTATCAATATACAAACATACATATGGTAATGATGATTCTAAATACATCAAACAAGTATGATAAGTATTTGATCAATTAATTTTATATTGATCTAAAAATCTCAACTCCAATGAATACAAGATAACATAAAAAATAATAATTTTTTATAATACTTATATTAAGTATGTTCCGCCAAAATTAAGACGTAATTAATTTTAAGCACATTTGGTACATGTAAGGACCTCAATTTCATAAGCTAGGATAAGTTCATTACACAAATAATTATATGATCAAATATATGTAATAGTGGTGCAATAATTCTGGTTAAACTTCTTGGTACCTAATGTCTTAGTCTACTTAATCTAAATCATTAATGAAACAAGAACATTTTTTTTCAATATTGAATTCTTGTGATTAATACTACAAATCACATATTGGCTTAACATGTCATCATGAGTATGTGATAATATATCCAATTACTCTTAGATTGAGATTTACAAAGTGAAATCAATAATATGCTGAGTGAGAAATCAATGCATCATGCAAACAAGTCATCACGAATTAGATAAGTTAAGAGAATTAATTTATTCATTGAAAATGAAATTTCATCTATTTAGTAAATTGTACAAAATCAATAATTCTAAAAACTGCACAAAACTTATCCACGACAAAAATTTATCAACAATAACCCTCCTATCTAGTTTCAAACATTAAATTTAAAATAATATCATTTTTCAATCCAACTTGTCTATATAACCCCTGAAGGAAAATATTGTTATGCAACACCCAAAAATTAAGACAAGGATTCAACATATAAAAATATAATTCAAGTTACTTTTAGAAAAAAAAAAAAATTTATACATTCTAAATAGTTTTTAATACATCTTCTCACTAACAATTATTTACTATAACAAATATACAACTCATATTGATCATTCTAAAGTCATTCTCTTATTCATAATAATAACACAATCACCACTTTCTCAAATTCAAGCACTCCAAAGTACCATATCAATAATTCAAGTATTAACAATTTAGAATCAAATACAAAATAGTTTTCATTATTTGATAATTGCTTATATTCCATTAAGTGGTAAAAAAGGAGTGAGAATAACACCAAAGCTTCTAAAGACTTATTGAAATAACAGCAAACTAACCAAAACATAAGTCAAAAGATCAAAGAGATAAAAAGAAAACATTTTTCAACCGTGATAACTTGTAAAATTGTCAAATACTCATATAATATCAAAAGCTTAAGAATATGAATATTTTTAAGTAATGAACTTTCTGTATATTAGATTTTGATTAGATAAAAGTGTTCTATACTTAAATATTGTAGTTGGTAAAATTTGTAATTGGAAAAGATGAGAAATGGTACAAAAAAATAAAAGGAGAAATTGAAGAAGGAGGGACGAGAAAGAGAGACCAAGTGAGAAAGAAATAAGAAACTGAAAAAGAAAGAAAGAAGAAACAAAATATAAAGAAGGAAAGGAAATGGGCTGTAGCCCAAGACTTCACAAAAATAAATAAAAACTACAATAAGCCTTTTAAATTTGATTAAAACCATATTATTCATTTAATATAATGAAATATATAATTTTAAATTAAACCATGGTTACTGTAATAAATGTTTATATTTTAAAATAATTATATATAAGAGAGTTTTATTTCTCACATTTCTTGAACACATAAAATGCGTCAAAACAAACATGAGTAGTAAGAAAACTAGATCCAATGTATTCGCAGTAAGACCATTTAAAAAACCAAAGAATTAGATGTTGTCATTATTGTTCATAATTTTTTTTTTCTGTTATTTTAAATTGATGTACCAAGCCATTTCATAGTAGTTACTATCCATGTTGTTATTAAAGTGTTTTTTCTCATCAGATTATGAGAAACCAAGAAATAATTAATAATCATGCATTAAAAATACTACAATATAATTTGGATAAATTTGTGACTTTTTTTTCATCATTAATATTTTGTTTATCCTAATTAATTAGGGCATGTTAATATAGGACAAAAAGCTATTTAAATTTATTTTAAAAATAAATTATTATTTTAATCCTAAAATATATAACACCGTTAAATTTACTTTTGAAAAAAATAATTTATTTTAATCATTTGAAGGACGAAAACTAATTTTGATGTTAATAGAAAAAAAAAACAAGTTTAAGTGATGATATTAATAGTTCTTTAAGGGTAAAAATATCAATAAATGGTTAAATTTAAAAACTTAAATAATTAAACAAATTTAGAAATTTATCTTCTTTTTTTTTAAAATTTCATAAACTAATGTACAAGCTTGTATATTTCTAAGAAATTATAATTATTCATTTTTAAAACTTGCAATTTAAAATCACTCTTACAATTATTTTAAATTTTTTTATCTTTTATAATGTCAACCCAAATTTTGATTTTTTTTAAAAAAAAAAGACTAAAATGAGTTGATTTAACGAATTTCTATAAAGGTAAACTCAGGGTCAATTTCACGAACTTTGCATAACTTGGTGTCACGCTTTATAACTAGAGAGCGAGTGTTGTTGGTTTGTTTACACCCTTATGCTTTATATTTGATTTCCTCCCCTCTTCTCTTTCTGGGTGGCCTGCGGACCAATTCACCCTTCGAAGCCCACATCAGGTATCTCTTCCTCTCTTCTCATTCCTTTACACTTCTCTTTCCACAACTTCCTTCACACCTTCAATGTGTATTAACTTTTGTAACACGTATGAATATGTATGTGCAAATTATCATCACTCACCTTCTTCTATGCACCATATGTGTCTGCTTTTCACGTTTCCAACAAATGTTCATCCATCTTTGCTATCAACCATCATCTTCTCTAATGCTTCTCTATGTTCAGCTGTCTGTATAATCATGATGGCGTGTCATCATTCATAGGATACCAAGAAACAACCTTTTAAATATTTTTGGCCATGATTAATGTTTCCATTCATTGTTTGCATTATATGGTCGTGATCTCATGTGGGGTTCTTCTCATCGTACTAGTTATTCTCTGGCTTCCATGATTCCATATACTTTTTCTCAGGCGTAAACGCCTGAGTATTGAATTGTTTTATCTAAAACCAACATGTTAGCTTTGATCAAGAACTTACCTGTGAGAGGATATGGAGTTTGTTATCTTAAATTCTTTTCATTGGTCTTTTTCATAAAGGGTATTTCTTCCCTTGCTAGTAAGATTGCATAAACGCGGTGGGTGTCATAATGTTATCATATTCTGAAGCTGTGTCAATCTGTGAAGAATGTTGTATTCGAGAAGGAGTGTAAGGTAGGCAATTTGAATTTGCTTTGCGCAAAGAGAATGATAGGGTTTTCCGTGAGTGTTTTTGGAGCCATTGTTCGAGTTTCTGTAGCTAGCAGTTGATGGTTTTAATTTGAGCTAGGTTTTGATTACCTTGGATCAGAAAAAAAAATAATCATGTTTTGGAATTATGATACATGAAAATTCCTTCCTCAAAAGTCGCTCCTTATTTCTTGTATTATAATCATGTACATTACATTGTCCTCCAAAATCAATAGTAGACTAGACAATCAACCTACTGCAGATTCGGGAAGTGTGTGTATGTATATGTATGTATAATTCTCTGTGTGAGTTAATTTTGACTATAAAACTATACATGAATGATTAAGATTATTCTATGAGTTCTAATTTTAATCATCCATTTTAAATTCTATGGTTGAAATTCACACTCTCGTCTCTCACTTGATATGTTTACTATTTATATTAAAAAATTGTACACTTGACTAGTTTTAACTGATTCTTCACTGTGCTAAAACCCTGTCTTTTGTGTGGCTTTCTAATCTTCCAGTGTGTTGCTAAGGATGTTTTATTTCTTAGTAGTCAAACAAGCAGTACAAAGAGTTAATATAGTGTTTGAATTTTAGAGAACTTAATAATGGTGACAGTGTAAGATGAAGACAAGTTGGTATCTAATATTCTGTTAGATAGCTAAATATGGCAAATGAGATGGCTAGAAAAATAGCTTCAATACATGCATGCTAATGGTTGTCAGATCTGAATGCCTTCAATAAGTATGATGCTTTGCATAATTGCTGGCAAGGAAAATATGAAATGGCTGGTGTGTGACAAATGGAACTCCCTGGCTCCTGATACATGTTTTGACTCGTGTGAATCATGTTCTTGTGCATGTTATCTAATGTTCATTTCCTTTATAATATTTCAACTATTGATTGAGTTACAGTATGAGTTTACCAGCCTATACTGCTTGGCAGGTGGAATCAAGTGGGTAGGATTGTAGCAATATTATGGAGCGTACATCTAAAAGGAAGCTAATTCCTCCAAGTTCTCCTGATGTAAGCTACATAGTTGGAGCCCCAAAGTCAAGCCCCCGAATTGGTCATGAATACCAGGTGGAAGTTCCTTCCATGATAAAAGAATCAGAACGGCTTGCACTTTTAGTGAATCCTGCTGGTTCAGAACTTGTACATTGTGAAATGGAGGATACTGGACATGAAGGGTGGAGATATCTTGGACACAATGATGGTGCAGTCAGTATGACTGTACCAGTAGCAGAAGCTAATTTGAATAACTCGTGGAGTGATGCCGATGTGAAAAGCTTTCTCCTTGGCTTGTTTATCTTCGGGAAAAATTTTGTTCAGATAAAAAGATTTCTAGAGAACAAAGCGATGGGGGAAATACTGTCGTTTTACTATGGAAAGTTTTATAAGTCCGATGAATATTGTAGATGGTCAGACTGCAAGAAAATAAAAGGGAGAAAAAGTATAACAAGAGACAAACTTTTTTCTGGTCAGAAGCATTGGGAACTATTGTCTCGCTTGACTTTCCATGTCTCAGAAGAACTTAAAGGTGCTTTGCAACAGGTATTTACCCTTGCTTTCTCTTACTGTCCTTTGTGCTCAGTGTTGTTGATGAACTGCAATATGTATTTTTCAGCTACCTGATTATTAACTTAGCTTGTGTCAATGCATTCTATGATCTCAATATCTTTTATTCTCCTGTAATTTTTTAGACAGCCTACTTTTAACTCCCTTCTGTGTTATGTGATTTATTTATTTTTGTGGCTGAATAATAATTTTGCTTAGGATAATCTGGTTTATACAGTGCAATGTGTGTGCTCGCGAACACATGTGTATTACAACTTTACTAAGTTACTATGGATTTTATTTGCTTCATATTAAATGCTTTGCATGTTAGATACAGTGATTAGGCAAAATATCGGATTTACCGGTTACTTTTGTGCTAATTTTGGACCAATGATATTATTTAGACATTTATTGTTAATGGAATCTTATTCCCTTCTTCTGTCCTCACTCTGCTTCTGTCTATAATCAGGTTTCCAAGTCCTATTCGGAGGGGAGAACTTCTCTTGAAGAATATGTCTCTTCTTTGAAATCTACTGTTGGACTTGGTGTTCTTGTGGAAGCTGTAGGGATTGGCAAGGGGAAGGAAGACCTTACCAGCCCAGCCATGGAACGTGGCAAGAAAACCCAGGTTTGTTCTATACAAGCTAGCAAAGCTTGGTCTTCTCTTGGAGCCTGTGATATAATCAAACATTTGACTGGAGGATATCAACCCAGCAAAGCCAAAAGTAATGATATATTCTGGGAAGCTGTTTGGCCCCGCTTACTTGCAAGAGGTTGGCACTCGGAGAAACTAAAGAATCAAGGCCATCTTAGCTCCAAAAGTTTTGTGGTTTTTCTTCTCCCTGGTGTAAAGAAGTTTTCAAGGAGAAAACTTGTAAAAGGTGATCATTACTTTGATTCTGTCAGAGATGTCTTGAGCAAAGTGATAGCTGAACCAAATCTTCTTAAACTTGGTGGCTGCAATGAAGAAGAGGCAGAAAAGGGATCTAACGAGGATGGTCAACCTGATAAGCATCACCATTGTTACCTCAAGCACCAAGTTTCTACTAACAGTGCAGACCATATGAAGTCTACAGGTTCTGGTACTAGTTTTGTGCACAGGGAGAAGCCATCTGATTTAAGGGAATCAAAATCTTTACCAGGCGTTTTGGTGGGTAAAGTTGCGGTAGATGCTGATGATATGACATGTAATAAAGGGAACAAACATACTAGTAAAACAAACCACAGGAAAGGTAATGATGACAACATTTCATCAAGAGAGACAGAAGCTGCTATGGTATACAGCAAAGAGAATAATAGCAATGCTGATTGCATGCAAGGCAAACACATTAGAGATTCTACTGGCCAAAAAGAAGTGAATGTTAAGTCTGATAATGATGATGGAAACAAGATGGCAGAAAACTGTGAAAATCAGATGACTTGTGTGTCTGATGACAATCAACCAAAGGGAATCGTACGGCATAAATTCAGTCGAAGAGCAAGATCAGATCCTTCAGATCTTGCACTTCCCCCCATCAAACTGCTAAAACTTTCTATATCGGCTAAGGTTGAGACAGGCCACATTTTTGAGAATTCCTCAGGAAGCATAGGATCAGAAAAACTGGAACACTCTCAGTCATCATGCATTCCAGACGCCAACAAGAAAGCCAGTAATGAACTTGGTCATCAGATGGACGTGACTTCAATTTCTTCTTCAGCGGAAGGAAGTGCAGAATTAATAAACGAAAGAAGAAATATTAATAGAGATTGTCTTGACAAAGGCATTTCTTGTGACAAAGTGGAGAAATGTGAACCACATCATACCACCAACTTCAATGAACCTCAAGTTCTACTGAAGTCTGAAGATGCTGAATTGATGGCAACAGCTGAGGAAGATGAGCAGGACCTGAAACCAAAAGATATAATTCCCAGGAGAAGCACAAGAAACAGACCATTGACAGTTAGAGCATTGGAATCTTTAACAAATAAATTCCTGCAGACACAAAGGAAAGGGAAAAGAAAAAACACCCTTGCACTTAAAGACCCCTTAAATGAAACTTTCAACCGCAGGGCTGGCGACAGATGTCTAAAGAATGTTATGTAGTCATAGCTCGGATCACTGGACTCCATATTCAATAGAAGAACAGCATTTGAATGGATATTCTTGAGTCAATGAAAAGTATTGGCAAACCTTTAGATTATATTAAATCGTAGTGGTATTTTATTCTAGGAATTTCATAAGTTACTTGCATGATGAGGTTGGAAATGTATGCTTCTCCTCTGACTTTATTACATTTTGAAGTTAGCAGACACAATAATGTACAGGATTTTCCCGTATGGGAAACTTGATGACATTGATGTTTTTTTTTGCATTTTCTGGTAATTGTAGTTTCATGAAACGTGCTCAGAGGTAAATAAATATCATTATTTAAAATCATAATATTTGTGTAGCACTTTTATGTGACTTTTCTTTATTACATACCAAATTAGTGGCCTGTTGAAAATGGCTTTTGAAAACATCTTCAAGGTCAAATACCGAACACTCTTTTTGTTTAACTGAGTGAATTCATATAGTAAATCAGATAAACATATCCATTTTTTAACATGTTGTCCTCTCTTTTTTTGTTTATTCATGTTTTAGCAAAGCCCTCACGTTTCTTCAAGATTTTGCATTTCAGCTTGTTTAAGCATTATTTTTCAGTTTTCCACTAACTATGTAATCTTCTACATGTCATCAAATGTCAATTTAGGGAGCAGTACTAGCAACCTATAAATATAAAGTGATTGTGGATTGATGGTTCAACAAAGTCTAATATGAGAATCTAGATGATATTCAGGGATGAAACCTGATAACATGTATGTAACTTGAAGTTGATTTTTATGTCTAGTACATAGTTATGATCAGTAATCTGGATTATTCACATAATCTATTTTTAACGCAAATTTTGGTTTCTCCCTGTCAAGATTACAATCATATTGAATATTTTTCCTAGCTGTTACTGAATTATTCTTTTATGTAATATTTTTGTTATTTATAATCTGATAATTTATACGGACGCACGTTGAGATCTTCATTAACCTGCTTTCTTTGGAAGTATTTTCATAAATTATTTTGAAATGAAAATCACATGTAAATTATTTAGTAGACATTTTTAATTTTCATCTGTTTTAACTAATAATGATGTAATCGAATTAATAAGAGATTATAAATATATGCAATAATCGGACTGATATATGCAATTATTATTACTAATTTATTATGTCAAGCATTGTTGATGATGACAAATAATTATCAAGTTATCATTTAATCTTAATAATTAATAGTAGATGATATGTTCAAAAAAAAGTAACAACGACTGCAAATATTAATGTGAAAAAACATAAGAACGAAATATACAAAAATTCTATGTAAGAAAAAAAAGTTAATTTGCTTTTCAATAAACTAATGATAAAAAAACATATTTAATCTTATATTTTTGCAAAAGAAAAAGGAAAAAGGGAATTTGTTTTATGTTTTAGTGTTCATTATATTTTAAAATTGAATGAGATGAAAGGGTTCATTATATTTGGTATGTTTGTTTAAACTTATTTTAAGAAAAAAATATTGGTAGTAACATAATCGTTTATTAATAATATAATACATTCTTGAGTAAACTTATTTAAAAGTAGAAGAAGAAAAAAGTAATTTTTTTTTAAACAGCAGCTTGAAGTTGATTAAAAAAAGCAATTGTAGTAGAAAATAGAGAAAACTTGAAAAAAAAAAGTTGTTTTATGACTCTTTTTTTTATATGTATACAAAAGATGTCTTTATTGCAATCTGGTAAGGGGAAGTTATCCTTCTCCAGGGTTACACTCCGATTTTTCATAATTACAAGGCTTAGTTATGAAAGTAAACAAACACATAGTTTTTGCAAGTTTACTTTTTTTAAGCACAAACAAACTCATTATTTATTTGTACCCCATGTAAGATAATAATTTATTTTTGTTAAATTACTTTATAGGTTATGAATTACATGTCAAATTTATGTTATGTCTTTAAAACATTTTTATTTTTTAATTAGATCTTAGAATTTATATATTTTTAATCGTTTTGTTATCAAATTGATATTAATTATAAAAAAAATTAACCACAAACAGCTAATTATAAAAAATGTAGTTAGAGTTTATGTTTTTTAATGTGCTCTGAGTACAACTAAGCAACTCGAACATACTTCAATGGATATTGATTAAAAGATGTTTTTGACTAAAAAAATCTAGAGATTATCTTGTGCTTGGATTTTTAGAAGTTCAATTAGTTGATTTGAATTTAAAATTAAAAAAAAAAGAGTTGGCTATAAAACCAATTCATTACTCAACATCCATTCAAGTAATTTTAAAATTAAAAATGAATAAAAATATGATTGATTTTAAAAAATAATAATAATAATACTAAAAATTAATGGAGAAGATAAAAAACAAAATATTCTTCTAATTAAAAATAAATGTTTAGTATTTAGTTTTATAAAAAATATGAAAATTAAAAAAATAGTTTTTTATCTTGGATATATTTATAATTTTTTGAAAAAGTATTTAACATTATAAAGAAAATAAAAATAATATTAACATTTTTTAAAACATAATTGTGATTTGATTAAAAATTAAAATCTATTATGGGCACTGAAAAGGGCTAAGCCCATTTTAGAGGTCTACACAATATTTAACCAGCTGTTTCTTCCTGCACCTTCACAGGTTCTCCTGGCACCCCATAGGTCAGAAAAAGACCATTTTGTTCTTAAAAAATAGATTTCAATTCTACAATTCGGAAATGCATCTTTTTTTTATTTACACCTCCAGATTGTATAATCCGCTGAAAATTTCTTTTGAATTATACAATCTAAAAAAAAAAATCTTTAAAAAAAATTTGAGAATACATAATCTGGAAGGTATTTGGTCATTTCCTCAATTGAGTGGTGCAGTTCGGAAAAATGGAGTGTGAAGGAAGCAAATCCATAAGTTACACATCTTTTAGATATTTTCCTCATTTTTTTTCTCCACTCCACATTATTATTTTTTACAATTTGAGTTTCTGACATAGATTAGGCTATTATTGCGTTCTCCATCTCCATGGTTTGAAGTTGCATCCCATGGGACTGGTGAAATGTCAAAACTATCCCCAACTCATCTTCTTCCTCCTTCATCAACAAGACAAAAATGAATTATCGTAAGACTGTTACGTTTTACAAATCCAACATTAAGATTACAAATCCATCATTTCAGATCACACATTTTAAAATATATATTTTATATTATAAATTGTAAAATTGAAAACGTATATTTTTATTTTCGATTCTATATAATAATATACAATCTAAAATACAAATTTCTTAAGAATAAAGTTGAAATTTCAACTTTTATGGGAGTGTAGCTTCAAAATATGGGGATACAGGATGCAATAGCCCATATACAAACCCATTTAAAATAGATTAACTGAATGGCACGGAATTCATGTATAGTTTTTATGGGCCTTGCTCAATACAATGTCTTAATCGCAGAGAAAACTTTAGAATGGATGATTAATTAGTCACAGGTTCCTCTTAATCGCATTTTCCTTCCTAGGTCCGAAATTAAATAGCACTTTTATACTATGAAGCTCGGACACTTTTTTTTATATAGCGTGTCCGTGTCGGACACACGTGTGGAATACGACACTTGTATGACACTCATAGGACACGTATCTGTAAAGTGTCTGATTCAAAAAAAATGGTTAGATTTCTAACTATTCTAGTATGATTCTAACACAATTTTAAAAAGGAAAAATACATTAATTTTCTAAAAGCTCAAATTTATTGTATAAATTTTTAGTATTATTATAAAAATAAGAAACAAATCCTTTAGAATCAGCCTCTTTCTGCTAAAAAAACAAAAACATACTTGTGCACATAAATTTTTACTGTCAATTTATATAATTCATAATTATATAATATATAAATCCGTGTCCCCGTATCCTATATTTTAAAAATTATACATATCTTTGTATTCGTATCCATGTCGTATCAGTGTTCGTGTCGTATCAGTGTCCGTGTTTGTGTCTGTGCTACATAACTTTCGTATTTCCAAAAGAAGAAAGAAAATATCAAAAATATCACTAAGTGAGAAAAGTTATTATTTTTTCCTCTTAAAGAAAAGTCCATAAAAGATTTGGTCATATATGTTTTTTTTTTACCTAACTTTTTGGTTCAGAGTTGAGACCACCGAAAGGCTAAAACCTAATAATATTTGGTTTCATTGTTCTATCACGCAAGGTAATTGTGTAGGATGATTTTTGCATTTTGTTACACCAATTTAAAAAATTAAAAATTACGTTGTAATTTCCGTAAAACACTGAAGCATTACACAGAGTTAAGGGATGATAACACCTTTTTGTGTTGTGTATCTAACTTAGAGTTGAATGATTGCACGCCCCAAGAATGTGCTTTTCATTGAGTGTAACTTGCAAAGTTTCAAAAGAAAAATGATTTGAAGTTAGTTGCAGATAGAGACAATTATAGTATGTATCTTGTTGATGAAGGGAAGTGCAGATGAAAATTATGATATTGAAAAACCATTGTTAGAAAGGAAAAAAGTGAAAAGGTTGGAGGAAATTTCATAGGGCAAATTCCCGCTCTTATCTCTCACTTTCAAGATTCAAGTGTGAAGTGAAGGACATGCATGATGGGCTCCACAGGGCAATTTCCGTAGGGCCACATGTCCTACATCTACTCACCTTCACGGGTCCTATATCCTCTATCATTCCAGGTTTTACCAACAAGGGAATCTATTTGGATTATCTTTCCTTTCATTATTACTTTCTTTTTATCATTTATCAACCACTCTTTCCTACTCTGCATGCAATTCCATTGCCTTTTCAAATCTTATATGCTTATTTATAATTCATATTTTAACTTATTGCCAGATATCTTTGTAAGAAGAAAAAACAGCAATTACTATATCACTAATGTTCATTACTATAAACAAAAATTCTATAGAAAATCATGTGTGAAGAAGCTATAGCTATAGAAACACTTTCTTTTTTTTTTTAATTTAGATTTTTTGCAAGCTATTTTTTTATATGGTACCAATAAATATTGGCGATTCTAATAAATATAAAAATATTTTATAATATATATGTATGTGTAAATTTTATTTTATAAATTGATTTCACAAGAGTTAGATTTAATTTTTTTTTTAAATAGTATCAAAATCATAAAAAATTTATTACAATAAAAATTTGTTGAATTTTTTCAGATCATTTACTATTAAGTCACTATAAAATTATTTATAAACATATAGTCACGCATATAAAATAAAACATTTTATAATAAATAAATGTAGTATATAAATGAATACAAATATTACTTTATTATCAAATTTTAGAGTTTCGAGTGATAAGTTAAATTGAAACGTAGTTGATGTTGATACAATTATTGAGAGTAGTTTAATCAATAAATCATAACTTCAAATTAACTTTTTAAAACATAAAAGACACATTCTACTTTAGGGGTTGCTGTTGCTCTGTAGGAAGTGATAAGAAAAACACAATTTATTGAAGTTATAATTATTACCTCATTAGTATAATATTCATCGTTCATTTCATAGTCGGTGTTTGTCTTTAGTTCCGTATAGCGTGCAAAATGCATCCTGTTGTAGCTTTTGAACAGCATCAATCGAACTATAAGAAATACTAAATCTGGACTTTGTCGTTGTCCATTGCATGTGTTTCATGACAATGGAATTAGTATAACATTAGCATATATTTTTGTTTTCTTCTCTGTAGTTTAGGTTTCAATTTTTCATCTTTTAAAGTTTTTCTGATACATCAAATCAAATTAGTTCATCCCTTAAGCTTCACAATTTAGTTAATTTGATTATATATATTGATTTGCATTATATCAATTAACTTTATAGAAAATAGTTAGCATGAGTAAAAAGTTTATGTTTTTAGATTTTTCAGTTGAGTAAAAAGTTTATGTTTTAAAGATTTTTCAGAGTTGTTGTAGGAAAGTTAGAAGATATGAGTTTTAGGTAGGTTTTTTTATAAGAGTTGAAATATTTTTAAAATATTTATTATTTATTCATTTATTTTTTATCGATAAAAAAAATACTATTTAGTATAAAAAACAATTTGAAACCTAAAATATAAATGAGTACTAAAGTTCTATTTTAACATGATAAAAGAAAAATAATCACTATAACGTAACTTTACCAGTATTGTCAACACTTGCAAGTTTGAGTTACTTATTTTTGGTTAAATAGTTTTTTTCCTTATATTTGAATATTTTGTTTAATATGATAAGTCTTAATTTTATTTAAAATGAATAAAGTGATTTATTTTGTTAATGTGGTTGAGCAAGTGACAGAGGAAAAGAATAAGTATTATACATAACTTATTTTAGGACGACACGAGGGGCACAAGGTGATGCAACAAACATGTGTTACATATATCCAAATCTTTAGGACACACAAATAATACTGGTTATTTGCAGAACCACAGAGGTTACTTGCTTCTACAACACAGTAACCTTTAATAAATCAACAAAATAAATAATAATGGGAATATAAGCATTCTCACGTGTGGAATAGTGTGTGGGTAGTTGTGGTAGCCAAACTATGGAAATATAGGAATAAAAAGATCTTTAAAAACAATAAGATAGATCACATAGAAATTTTTACAATGGAACAGCGGAAAGTATAGTCATGGGTGATTTTCAAAATCTAAGGGGTAAGTTTTTCATACTCTAATTGATGTCTTGATCTTATGGTATGCATGAGATCTGTCAGAAATTGTTAGGTGATATTTACGGGAACATGTTTTATAGGGATCATTGATAAATTATAAATTATTATAATCATTGATAAAAACTTATGTGTATAATCATCCAAGATCAAATGGATAACATTAAAATTAAAATTTATTAAAATTCAATAATAAATTGTTACATAATTAAAAACGCTTAATTTTATAATAATTCTTTTAAAAATGATATTTGAAAATGTAAAACTATTAATAAAAGCAGGTTGACTATTCAATATAGTTTTATATTAATTAAATATAAAAATTAATCAAATTAAATAATATTTTAAAATTTAATTTAGACTTGATCTCTTAATTTTATATCTATAAAATTATTAATGTTTTAAATTAAAAATAATATAATATTTTTTTTAATTACTTCATTGATCTATATTTATAAATATTAAAAGTCCGGAAAAGCGTACTTTAAATGTTATAAATAATTCCGTATATCTCTTTCATTAATAATTATATAAATAAATAAATAATAATACTTATATATATTATTAATATAATTATTTGCAGGAAGCAATTGTTTTTAATTTTATATACTTATAATTCATTATTTCTATTTTATCAAAAAAATACTATATTGATATTTTGACACAAATATTAAAAAATATATTTTATTGTTATTTTATAACATTTTTTTATCCAAATTTTAAAAAATCATTTAAATTAAATATTATTATATTATATGTGTATTTGTATTTATTAAAATGAACAATATAATTATATTTTAATATTTTAATTTATTATAAATTTATGTGCAGTAATATGCAGTAATAAATACAAATACACACATGCTTATAAATAAAAATATACATAAATTTTAGTAATTATAAAATTAATATTTTATTTTAATAAATTATATAATAAATTTTAAATTATGAAAAATAAAATTTAAAAATACAAATATACAAATAATATTAAATGATAATTATTAAATAAAAGAAAATATTATGCTAAAATTGTATTTATTAAAAGCATAAATTAATATCTAAATATATTAAAATCCAAACATTAAAGTATTTACAATAATGTTTTATTAATTGTTTGAAATTGAAAAGAAAAATTTTAAATTCATCCTCCGACTATTGAAAATAATCAATTCTCTCGTATTGATTTTGTTGCACTTTTATTTGAAATAAAATTAAATCAAAATAATTAATGTATTTAACTTCAATACTTTAAAATTAGATATAAAAATAATTAAGGTATATGTATTAGATTTGTTGTAATTTTTTGATAACCAATCAAACTGGGATTCTTTCAATTCTCTCGTATTGATTTTGTTGCACTTTTTATTTAAATTAAATCAAATTAATTAATATATATTTAACTTTAATGCTTTACAATTAAGATATAAAAATAATTGAGGTTTATGTATTAGATTTTTTTGCACTTTTTGATACCCATTGAAACTGGTAATAGTGCAAATAACACTTTTTACAATGATATATTAGGTCGGTTAAATGAGAACAACTGTAAATAAAAACGTAGTGACATTTTTGTAAATATTTAATACATATTATACTGGTTAACTATCCAACTGGTGTAATATGTCTTGCTTAGAGAAAAAAAAATTTAAAAATTTTATCTTTCGGATTACATATAACACCGGTTAGATAGAGGAACCATTGTTATATGTCATTTTCAAATTATTTTCTTTTTAAAGATGACATATAACATATGTTCTTCTATACAACCGATGTTATATGTCATTCCCAGAGTTTTAAAAAAATTGAAAAATTTAACTTTGGACACTACATACTACGCAATCGGTATTGTATTTCATTTCAGAGTAAAAAAAAATTGAAGTTATGTTTTTACCCTATTTTCTTGCCTCGCGCCCTCACTCTCCATTCATGTTATTTTAAGTTTTCTTGCTCAAGAGTTCATTTTGCTTTTGCCAATGCTGCTGGCTCCACCGCTTCCCCTGTCACTTCTCTCTTATTTCATTATCTTCATCATGAGAGCATCCACACCAAACGAGATTCTTCCGTTCATGCTTCTCTACTATTTCGTTAACACTTTTGCTACCGTTGTCGCCGTCACATTACCTCCATTATCGCCACAGCTCATTCACGCTCGAGGTTAGTTTTTCATTTATTAATATTTTAATTTTAATTATTATTTGGTTTATAATTATTTATATAGATAATTAGTTTTATTATATTATATTTGGAATATAATGTATTATGTTTTAAATTGGGTAATTGTTATATGTTGAACGTCTTGGTATTGGGTCCGGGGGTGACGACCATCGACAGGGGGTGACGACCATCGACAATGTTGAACGCTTTGGTAATGGGTTAGGGTTTAGGGGTTAGTATTTCACTCTGAATCACATATTTTTTGAATCTTTTATTCAGATTTTGGGACATATTACACCGATTTTTTTATAATTGGTGTTTTCTGTAATTGACATTTTACATCATTGAGATCTATATTGGTCATGGAACCGGTGTTATATGTCTCCTAGAACCGGTGTTATATGTGTTTGCTGCACTACTGCAGAATTGTTTTGCAACCAACTTTCTCTCAAAATTTCAACTGTATCCTTCTCTCCCAAAATAACCCAACGAAGTGTATATCCACATACTGTGATATATATGCATATAATTCAAATTCATGGTAGATAATGAATTGTCCAAAGAAGAAGAAAAGGAAGAAAAACGAAAAGGGGGACTACAAAAGAACCTTTGCAAAAGTAAGTTGTTTAGATCGGATGCCATTGTTTGGACTTCACATTGATCGTTTGAAAAAGAAAAGTGGGAAAAATATATTATAAATATGAAGAAAGAAATCGTAGATGATGTTTTCATTTAAGACACTTTCAATAGATTACGAGAAATCAACTCCACTCTACATTATAGGTCTTATACGAAGACCTTTTCTATATATAAAAAGAAGAGATGAATATTGGTAAGATTGTGTGTGTGTGTGTGTAATGTTAAACTAATGATCATAAAATGAACTCATTATGTTGTTCAGGAAGGTCACCAACAAATTCTTCTTCCAAAGAACTTACATCAATATCTTTTCCAGTCTTGAGTATAGGCTAAACCCCTCATTAGACAACAAAAACCGCATAGTCATTAGACAACAACCAATATTTTGTTCCTTGAAAACAAATAAACCTTGGAGAGATCGCCCAGAATATACCGAAAACTCCAAAGCTTCTTGAGATTTTCTCAATCACCGATCCAAAGCCACTACAGAAAACCCGAAAAATCCACAACCAATCAACAAAAAGTGCAACACTAATTTTCATCCAATAGAAGATAAAAACAAAATAGAAAGGATTTTGGGAAGTGAGAATTTTTCAAAAGAGAGAGAAAAGAAGCAACATGAACCTAGAGAAAAGGAGCATGTACCAATGCGTAGGTTTCTTTGAATGAATGAAAAAAGGGTAAGAAATGGCAATCTATTTGAATCAAAATGAAAATTGCTACGAAAATCAAATGAAAAACTGCTCCATATCAAATGGAAAATTATTTGCTAATTCAAATTGTTCTGTTAATCGTTGGTAATGGACTCGCCCAAACCGCGTCTTCAAAGTTTTCAATGATGTTGTGGAAGGATCATTGACGGGCGCGAGCGATTTTTCTGACCAATTGAAGAAGAAAGGGAGAAGCATAGGGTTTGAAGGACTCAAGAAAAGTTTGGTTGAATGATTGAAAAGGAGTGATTTTGCAGATATAGCATTTTGTACCTCTTTCATCATTTCTCTTTAAATTCATAAAATCAAATTCAAAATCTTCTACAAAAGCACGTTTTCAATCCAAAGTTCAATCTCCCCCAGTCTCTTCAAACAAACTTCTGCACATCTCTTAATCAGTTTTTTTTCCAAATTTAATATTAAAACTCATTATTTTCTCAATTTCCAATTTAAGAAACATTTTCCAATTTTTTCATTTCAAAACTGCTCTGATAACTGTTCAAATAGTAACAAAATGATTAAATAACCAAAATAAAATAATAAAAGAGAAGAAGAACCAACCAAGAACATAATGTGGAAAAATAAAACCCACTAACAGATATTAATTTTTTTTATAAAAATATTAGTTTTAAAAAGAAAAAAGAAAATCAGTTTTCAAAATCAAATCTCATAAAAATTCTTGTATATTTTTAGTAACTTCTCAAAAAAATATGAAATGACTGAAACACCCAAAATAATAAAATAAATATTAATATAAGGGTACAATCGAAAAGTAAATTATGTACACTGAAAAATAATTAAGAGGATAATCCTCTTTATATATAAGTATAGATGAATACACATGAAAAGTATATATAGATATAATAAACTAATATATATATATATATATATATATAAAAGTATAAACCAAAAGTTGTACTTCATCCGAAAATCAAAGTGTACTAATCTCATTATTATAGTTTGTGTCGTCGTTCTCTTTTGAAAAAATAAAGTAAGGGTAAGTCATTCGCTTACCTTTAAAACTTTATCGTATATATGAAAGTTTTACAACATAATTAGTTAAATAAATTTTCAATTGAATAAAACAAATTCTCAAAATAATCATAAACCATAAACAATTATGTCCAAATTAAATCAAGTTAATCACAAAATCATTTACAACAAACAACATAAAATTTTGTTATCAAATCCATATATTTTAGGTTCAAAATTTAACACTTTCAATTATCCATCTTTTAATAATTGTTTAACACTTTCTTTAAGTACTTAGGGTCCTTAAGCGTTGTCATTATACCTTCCAAATCACAATGGCCTACCTCAATATAGATAGTGCCAATAGGTTGTAACCCTAAACCCTAAACCCTAAACCCTAAACATGTGGGCTACCCCACCTTCCTTGTCTAAAATTATAGTCAAGAGGATGGTTGAGAATAGAGTGTGAGGTCTGTGATATACCTAACTAATTATGTACATCAATCTAGGGTAATCATATCACTACCCTTTATTACCCTAGGTCCACTTGACATTTCCTGGACTCCATACGCAATGTATCTTTGTAACTATCCATACAGTCCTTACAACTCACATGAAATTTACTTTCTTATTTTTTTAATTTATTAAGTCTCAATATCATACAGACCTTTTCTTGAGACAAGGTTTGTGAATCTCGGGAAGTGGACTATCTTGGCATTCTTAATATTAGGCTTTTCAATGTGGCTTTATTGAGAAAATGGATCTGGCATCCAAGTCTGGACAAGGATGGGTTGTGGAAGGAGATTCTAGAGTCTAAGTATAGAGGTTGAAGATGTTTAAAAGAGCAAAAGTTAAACAACTTTGATTCTCTTTGGTGGAGAGACCTGAAGGAGATCTGGATGTTGGAGGACTGAAGAAGGACTTTTGAAGAACGCTTTAAGTGGGAAGTTGGTAATGGGAAGGAAGTTTTCTTCTGGGAAGATAATTGGGTGGGTTCTGGTGATCTGAAGAGTAAATTTCCAAGGCTTTTCTCCTTGTTCGTGGATAAAGACGCTAAGCTTATTCGATGTGGGGATTGGGTTAATAACATCTGGGTGTGGAATTTAATCTAGAGAATGGGTCTTTTTCAGTGGGAGAAGAACCAGGTTAGTTAGCTTTTTGAGGAGGTGCACGGTTCGAGTCTCGCTTTGAAAATTGAGGATAGATGGGTTTGGAGGGATGACAAGTCTATTTAGTATTCTGTTAATTCTGCCTACGGTTTTTTTAAGGAGAGAGGAAGAAAGGGAAGTTAAGCGGTTATATAGTTCTTTTTGGAAGATAAAGACTTTGCCCTCAGCCCATGTCACTGCTTGGATGGTGCTGGAAAATAAGTTAGCTACTAAGGTCAACTTGGAGAGACGTAAGGTTGTGTTAGAAAGTATTTTATGTTGCTTGTGTGGGGCGAATGAGGAGACAACAAGCCATTTGTTCTTTGGTTGTAGAATTGCTTGGCTAGTCTGGAACCTTTGCTTCGAGTGGTTAGGGTTGAGTTGAGCTCGGCTATTCATCATGCTTCTGTCTCACATTTTCTGTAGTTTAATATACATGAAACACCTACTTCTGTTAATTTAATTTTGGGAAATGTTTGGATCGCGGTGGTAAGTGAGATTTGGAGACATAGGAATAAGCACATCTTTAAAGGTGGAGAGATTGATCATTCTGAAATTTTCTCCACGACTCAATTAAAGGTCTGATTCTGGATAATCTTTAAAGTTCCTTCAGCTTGTTTTTCCTTTTCTGACTAGTGTGACTTAACCCCCTAGTTTGCATGTATTCGATTAAATATAATTGATTTATTTAGGTTGGTCAGACTTTTCTTGGATTTTGCAAGGGGGTTTGTTTTTGTTATTTGTTTTGAGTGGCAGGTGGTTTTCAGTTTCTGTTGACCTGTTTTCTAGTAATTGTTCTAGTAGGAAGTTAGTGAAAAACTTCTGGGGAAGGAGCTATTCTTTTCTGTGTGGATACCAGGGTTGGATCACTCTTAAAGTGGTTCTTATTTATTTATTTTTTATTGCTAATCCAAAAAAATATAATTAATTTTTTTATTAGTAATTTATATAATTCATAATGATATAATATATAAATTTGTGTCTCAATATCTTATATTTTAAAGATTATATGTGTCGAAGTGTCTGTGTCCATATTGTGTCTAATTCCATATCTGTATCCCTATTACATAGACATGTTCTTTTGCATCAACCCTATCTTTTTTATCCTATTTTACCAGTAATTTTTTAATCTTTAAAATAATATCTCCTTTAATTTTATAATTATTTATTATAATTAATTATTTTTATTTTTAAAATTAATTTTTATTTAATGACATTTTTACAAGTGAAATTTTATATATGTTATATTAGAGAGGAAAACAATTCACCGTAAGCTTCCCTTATAAAAAGGAAAGTCATTATTACCTAATTATGTCTCAAATAAATCAAGTTTTATAGAAGTATTTAATTGCCTGATGATATAAATGTACGTGTAAACCTTTTAAAAGCCACTTAATTGTGCCAAATCGTAAATAGAGGAGACAAAACACACATTTATATATCTCTATATATATAAAATCCAGCATTCTGTTCAAAAAAGTATATCAGCTTTACTTAATCATTCATTATATTTCCTTTACCACTTTTATAATTGAAGTATGATCAATGGAGGACAGGGAAATTAAAAAAAAAATTCAAATTTTGAAATAAGAAAGAACTAAGGAGTGTTGTAAAAGGCTAAAAACTTTAACCATCATTGCACATCCAACTCAACCAACTGGTGTTTCTTTTTATCATTATTTACCAAAAAGAACTCATAGTCTCCAAGTGGATCTACCATGGCATTCTAAGTTTGATCATATTTGCAAAAGGTAAAGAAAATCTGAACCATCTTCTCTTTTCCCCACCCCCATATATACCAAAGACAAGAAAAGAGAATGATCATTATCAAATTTTTACGTGTATATATACATATATATGTGTGTAAAAAGGAAAAGGAAAAGCTTTGATGAAAAATGTTACTTTTAGCAGTTGAAACAAAGACGTATAAGCAGTTGCACATGACGAGGAGCACAGCATTGGGCAGATTCATATCATTTGCAACGACGTCGGTCCCATTTGGGAATAAAAAAGACTCAAAAAGTTGACATAGTGAGTGAGTGAGGATTTTTAAGGGCAATGCTGTGAGTGATGAAACCCTAAATTATGTGGACTTTATTATTAGGGTTTAGGAATTATTTGTTTGGTCTTTGTCGGCAAATGCAGCATCTAAATGATAAAATGATGGATTGAGTTGTTTTTTGAGTCATATCGTACAGTTTGATGTATGAGATCATATAAAAAAGAAAAAGATGTACATCTTCATAATTATAAAACCCGCTGTAAGCCATTCATGCATGTGATAATATTTCACTTTTTGTCCCCCTTATGTGTCTATATAACTCCTTTTACCTTTCCTCTCACAATTATTTTATTTCCTACTCCATGCTTTTCTTCTCTTTTCAGCTTTCATAAACCACCCCCTTATCATTTTCCCTCTTAATAGATTAATACACAAATATTCTACTCCTTTTTTTCTTCAATATATAGGAACAAACAAAGAAAAACTATAGGGAATAAGCTAACAAGAAACTCCATAAGAAATCTAAAATTCAGCAGTAGGATATTAACAAAATATTCTTGATTTGTGGTAACTTTTTCAGGGTGAATGACGGAAATATATATATATATATATATATATATATATATATCATAATTTCGGAAAAAAACAACAATAAATTAAGTTGTTCAAGTTTCTACATGAATGATATATTTGCGTTAATTATAACTTATGAGGTATGAAGTTCGAACACTCCTCTTAAATGACGTGTCCGTGTCGAATACATGTATCAGACACCGACACTCATACGACACTTGTAGGACATGTATAAATGAAGTATCCAATTCAAAAAATATTTGTTGAATTTCTGACAATTCTAACACGGTTTTAACATAATTTTAAAAAGGAGAAATATATTAATTTTCTAAAAACTCAAACTTATTGTATACATTTTTATTATGATTATAAAAATAAGAAAAAAATCCTTTTGAACCAGTCATAAAAAACATCTTTCTACTCCAAAAAAAATCTGAAACATACTTGTGTACATAAATTTTTATTGTTAATTTATATAATTCATAATTATATAATATATAGATTCGTGTCCCCGTGTCCTACATTTTAAAAATTATACGTATTTTCGTGTCCATGTCGTATTAGTGCTACATAGGTTATAACTTATAATAAAACTATTTTTTATAACTTAATTAGTAGAACTTTTGTTTATATCGATTCCTCATGTATAAAATTATTAAGATAGTCCCCTAAATATTAATTCCTCGCATATTTACAAAACTCCTTATCATTACAAGCAGATGTTGATAGCAATTAACATTTCAAATTTATTTCTAGCATTCAAATATGCTAAGCATTATCATTTATGTCAAATGCTTAGAAGTCAAATCTAAGGATCAAAATCATGATCAAACAAAGCGTTAAGAATAAAATGACAACACCAATAATCAATCAAAAACAAAATATTATATTTAAATATCACCTTAATACATAAGAGTTTGAACAGATTACTCCCAATCCCAAAATATAGAATTAGTCACTCATGTTGCCATTATAAGCATGAAAAACAAGAAAAGAAGATCCAGGATATTTCTCCTTTATACCTGCCTCCTCTATGGTTTTTTATCACCTCCTATTCTCCCAATGTTGTTTAAAATTATGCCTCACGCCTCATATTTAACCTAGTTGGGCTTGGGCTAAGTAACTTCTCACTTAGACGTGATTGGGCTCGCCTGAGCAAGTTGGACGAGAAAAAACTCAAATTCTCTGGAGTGATCTCGCCTGGGCGGGATTGGGGTCGCTTGGGCAAGCTCCTCTAGAGTGCTTCTGGCTTAGACGATTTTGGGCAAGTTGAATTAGCGTTCTAGATTTTCCCTTTTTATGTTGTCTATTCTCTTGTTGCCTTTTCATCTCCATTTTTCCTTAGAATCCTAAAATTAACACAAATTTGAGAATAATTGTTCTTATTCATATTATAATCACAAAATATGTAAAAAGGTTTAAATTCATAAATTATGGGTTAAATTATAGTTATTTTATCAATAAATATACATAAGTGTTTGTAAATATTACTGAAATATGACACTTATCAACTCCCTCTTGTTTGTCCTCGAGCAAAGTAAATCAATACAACAAATAAATCATGTTTGAATTTAAATATCAAAACAGATTTATTCAAAAAACAGATTAAATTAGAAACTTATGTTACTTCCAACTTCAAATATAGCAAAATATAGATACAATCAACTTCCAGGATCAAATTAAACAATAAAATGATAATTCATCAAGGAATTTCTTCTCTTCTGATGCTTATACGTAAGTGTTTCTCTCTGTTTTCACTGAATCCTAACAAATCATAGTTGTTATTCATTTCATCTTCATATCACAATCATATTAGAAACATGAATCTTAAGGTTTTTTACACGGTTATAATGAAGTTGGGCTTCCAAAAAGTATTGGTTTTTTAAATAACAAAATGCACATTTTAAAGAAGAAGAACATACCTACAATCCAATTATAACACATATGTGTTATCTAATCACCATTTTTCTTTGACTTCACACTTTTTCTCATTTTCTTTTTACATATTTCTGATTTCAATATGAATTTTTCTTTTTTATTTTCTTTTTCCTTTTTTTTCAGTCCTTTTTCTGTATATTGCATCTATGCTCTCCTTTCCTTAAACATGCCCATGAGTAGGAAAATATATCATTAAAGGTTTAGGGTGCAATAATAACAAAAATTCTTGGCTCAAAAGGGATATATAAAAAAAATAAATTCTATTTACATAAAGGTTGACTATTTGGCCTTGGGTTCCTATTTAGCACAAATGCCTCAATCAACTCTATGCTCTTTTAAGATGTAACATAAAATAAAAATTAAGCAACCACAACTGTCAATTCATCAGTAAAACTGTCAAAACTGTTTAAGGTTCACACACTCACTTGGTTTAATTAGTCTCATTCCTTATTGTTTTGTCATTCCCAGTTCTAATCAATCATCCTGTTAAATTTCCATGTATCACAATTTCAACTACATTTGAATAAGGATTCAATCACATTTTCTTTTCCAGCCTGTGTCTAATTTATTTCATTATTTAATATTTAAACACAAAGTCTTTTTTTTCCACAATTCAAATTTAATATTGCAGTTCTAATTTATTTAAAGAAAAAATAAAAGTAGAAAAAAACTCACAATTAAATTAAAACTGAAAATAATTCAACAATAACAATACAAGCAAATTAAGCAAAGAATAAAAAAAAAGCAGATAAAACAACAAAAATAAATAACTGGAAAAAAAATAACTAGAAATATAAAAAAATTAAATAACTAAAAAGAAAAGAAAACTAAAAAGATAAAATCATGTTTTTGTTTCGCTCATTATGCTCAATTTTCTCTTCCTAGGATTCATCCAACTCTGTATTAAAATCCTCATCTACAATTGTAGATGGTCCTGCTTCATCTACTGGATTTGCCCCCTGAATAATAGAATTTTTCCTCAAGGCAAGCTACATAAACTCCAAATTGATCTGGAGGCATATAGGGGTTGGGTTGTCCTTAATTACATATTTTTGGACTGTTTAACTCACTCAGGTAAGTTGTATCTCGCCCAAGCGAGATTGTATAAGTGGAATCTTACCTAAGCAAGATTTCTCTCGCTTGGGTGAGATTACTCCAAAGAACATCCCTTCTTAACTCGCTTAAGCAACTTATAACTTGCCCAGGCGAGTTCCCCTGTACTAATATGTTATACATTTATGCAAAATCATGGGTTTAATCAACTAATCTAAAAAAATAATTAAAATCAACAAATCAACACTAAATGAATAAAAGTTATTCTAGGTTAGCTTGACGCCTGTTTCTTTCAAGGTGGACGACCCCTTTTGTCACAACAATTTTCTGGTTACAACTTTAGTTCTTCTTGAGTATATATGGGCTTTCAAGTTTAATAGTTCCATCAGTCCTAATTTCTTTGACAACCCATAATCCTGACCTTTTTGTCTTCAACAATCTAGGTTGAAATTTTAACTTAGCACTTCTAAGCATAATTGGTTGACCAAGTTTAAACTCATCTTTCATTTGCATCTTGATGAACCTTGTCTTCCTCCTTTATGCATGGTGCAGGTAGCTTATTAGTAATGAGTTTCTTTTCCACTGATTCAGATATATAAGCTCTTTCTTCTCTTCAACTGCTTGTGGATTACAACACTATATAATTTTCTTTAACATATTTGAAAGGTGCAACTGCTTTTTGGTTTCAATAAATGCTTTCTTTGATGCATCTACTTTTAGACAATCTTTCCCTTTATCAAAATGTTGCCAAATCTCAAAAATATTGAAAGTCACCTCATCATCTTGAGCTCTCACTTTTAGCTTTTCCTCATCAACATCAATGATAATTCTAGTAGTTTTTATGAATGGTCGTCCAAGAATGAGAGGCACTTCAACATCTTAAGCATTATCATTTAGGTCAGATGCTTAGAAGTACTTTTCAGTCAAATCTAAGGATCAAAATCATAATAAAAAAAACGTTAAGAATAAAATGACAATACCAATAATCAATCAAGAACAAAATATTACACTACAAGAAAATCATTGATTAGAAACTAATTTTAGAGACAAAAAATAATTAGTTGCTATACTGATCAAATTAGAAACCATTTTGAAGACTAAAAAATTTTTTGGTTTCTAAATTAGTTTCTATTATTGTTAAATGGTTTTAAAATTAGTATCTAATTAGCTACCAAAATTTTGCTACCAAATTTATAATCTAAATAATTGGTAGCTAAAACCTTAGTTGCTAATTAGATACCAATTTAGAAACCAGTTCACAATAATAGAAAATAGTTTAGAAACTAAAAATTTTTTTAGTCTCCAAAATAGTTTCTAATTTGGTCACTATAGCAACTAATTGTTTTTTGTCTCTAAAATTAGTTTCTATTTAATAATTTTCTTGTAGTGTTGTGTTTAAATATCACTTCAATACATAAGAGTTTGAACAGATTACTCTCAATCCCAAATGGTAGAATTAGCCACTCATGTTGGCAATTACAAGCATGTAAAGCAAGAAAAGAAGATCTAGGATGTTTCTCCTTGATGTCTTCCGTCTCTAGGGTTTTCTATTCTTCCAATGATGTCTAGGGTTATGCCTCATGCCTCATATTTAACATAATTGGACTTAGGCTAAGTGATTTCTCGCCTAGGGGTGATTGGGCTCGTCTGAGCGAGGTAAACGAGAAAAAGTCCAACTTATATGAAGTGATCTCACTTGGGCGAGTTCCTCTGGAGTTCTTCTGTCTTTGGCGAGTTTGAGTTAGTTGAATCAGCGTTCCAGATTTCCCTTTTTATCTTGTATATTCTCTTTTCATCCTTTCATTTTCATTTTTCCATAGAATCCTGAAATTAACACAAATTTGAAAATAAATAGTTCTTATTCATATTATAATCGCAAAATATGTAAAAATGTTTAAATTTATAAACTAGGGGTTAAATTATAGTTATTTTATCAATAAGTGTCTATTTTTTAATATGAAATATTACTAAAATATGACACTTTATCAGTCATATGGGCCGAATGGATAGTGTGGTCATATCAAATAAAGTGATAGAGGAAGTTAGAAGGAAAAAAGAGGAATGCCTCATAGTAAAGGCCAATTTTGAGAAAGCATATTACTCGGTCAACTGGAAAGATTTGTATATGTGATGGAAACGTTAGGATTTTGTCATAAATGGATTAGATTGATTAAGGGATGTCTAGAATCTTCATCTTTTTTTATTAGTGAATGGGAGTTCAATGGAGGGATTTATACCTTTTAAAGGTCTTGGGGAAGGAGATTCGCTAACCATGTTTTAGTTCCTTATTGTATCTGAAGAAGAAGAAGACGAATCAGAATGGGTTAGCACCTCCTTAGGGCAACGACATCTCCCATGGATGAACATGTTCTCCTCCTCCCTACCATCACGTGGTAAACTGACCCGTTAATCTTAACATCCCTTTCTATTTCAATCTTATCCCCAATTGTAGTTCGTATTTTTATCCTCACGAACTCCCACCACTACAGAAAATAACTTTAATGACGATTAAAAAGAGCATTCGAAGACAGTTCTAGAACCGTTGTTAATTCGGGTGTCATTATAAATCAATAGATTATAACGATGGCTCTAGATTGTCGTTATAAGTCATTTTTTAAAGACGATTCTTGAGCAACCATCGTTAAAAAAGTTTTTTTTTTAAATTACTATATATGTGCTTTAGTCATGCATAAAATATCAAATTTTCATAACAATAATGCATATAATATCATAATTTAAATATCAAAGACTACATATAATTAATTGAATACATATAACATTATTCTACAAAAAGTTCTACAATATGTGAAAAAGTTCTACAAAAACTTCTAATAATCATTCATCTATCTTAAGGTGTTATACATGGTTACAAAATATTTTGACCATGTTATCTTGACGTACTCCAATGCTTCCAAATCTAACAGCTATAGGTCATTGAAAAACGGTGACATTTGATTTTTTTGAATTAGTGCATAAATAATAAACCCCAAATTTTGAAGTGTTTGTGTATTAAGATATTACCTGATCCTAACCTCTATGAATTTCAGCTCACACAATAGTTGACATCCATTGCATCACATAGTAACTACACTCATAATTTCCAGATTGTTTATTGCACTACAAGTCAAAATAAATGTTATTAAATGAATGAATGAGACACATTAAAATTAAAGTGAGTGAACAAATATACTTTAAATATCTTAAGGTGCATTCAAGTAAGTTTTTTTGCGTTTGCACTTCCCCTCCCACTCATCATATTATATTCAGAATAAGCACTAAAACAATAAGATTTTATGTTAGAACACATAACATTATGTAATGCATAAATAATAATAGATGTTAAACGAAATTGTCGTACCTATCTATAATGTGTTAAAAGAAAATTTAAATCAAAATTGTCGAAGGTTGGACACCCCAGACTCATTATTAACATGTTTAATACATATAAATATTATCTAATTCATTAAATAAAAATTGCCTAAGGTCGAACACCTCCGAACTCAGCATGAACGCATTCCATATATATACAAATACTATCTAATTTATTATAAAACTAAATCAAAATTGTCGAAGGTCGGACATCTTCGGACTTAGAATAAACATGTTCAATATATAAATACTATCTAATTCATTAAAAACTAAATCAACATTATCGAAGGTCAGACACCTCTGGACTTAAAATCAACATGTACAATAAATACATACACACATTTAATAAAAAATTAAATTCTTAATAGCACACTAACCTAAAATGTGGTAGTGTGAAGATGGAGGAGGATGCAAGGGCGCTAACACTGTCCAACAGTGCTGCAGAGGTGTGGCCGACTTAGTGCAGACATGTTGGAGGTGTGGTGCAAGCTCGAAGCAAGTGCGGCGCAAGCGCAGACGGTCATGGGACAAGGCACATGTAGGCAGCGACAGTGGTGCAACATGGTTCGGTGCGACATGGGCGGAGAGCAGCGACGGAGTTGCAAGAGTGAAATGAGAGAGTGCGAGAGAGAAAGAGAAAGAGATACTGAAATGTGAGAGAGCGCGAGAGTGAAGTGTGAAGGCACGGGCGGGGGAAAAAATATACAGGGTTTTTAACGACGGTTGAGAGAGAACTGTCATTATTACCCCTGTCAACATCTTTAACAATGGTTCTTGAAAAGAACCATCGTCATTTTTCACCCAGAGTCACTTTTAATAACAGTTGGGCCTAAAATCGTCATTAAAAAGGTTGAATAATTACAAAACTGTCATCGGTCTTTTTTTAACAACTGTTTTGTGATAACTATCTTTGTATAGGATCGTGATAATCGTGATAATGATATTTTGTACTAGTGTCCAGTTTATATCTAGATTTGGTATTTTTCTGGATAGAGATAAACTTGTCATCGGTAAATACAATGTTGTGTAGGCACTCTTCTTTCCACAGGGATAAAGGTAAACTCCAACATCTTACCCATACTAATCTCTTGCGAGACATCTCAGTCTTGGACCATGGCAAGATGGATTCAAACACAATTTCTAGCCATGCTCTCTTCAATAACTTTTGCAAAATCGCAATTTTCAGGCCTAGATACGAGCATCATATTATCCCTCATGTACCTAATTCTTAGCATTCTGAGATCTTCCATCACCATCAGTTCTTGTATGTTGTTAATGCTACTATACTCGCATAGTCTGCCCACCATACATTTCTCAAGCCAGTCAAGGTTGCATTCTTTCACATTTAAGTTCATACTCATCCACTGTTCGTCATAATTCACCTTCCCAATTTGATTTTTTAGTGGTTGAATATATACATTTGGTTTGCTTCCTTTTACGCCACATCTTTGTCTCCCTTCTTACATTATGAGTTTGATTGGTTATCTTGTATGGTTGTCCGTTGCTGGCTTCCTACATCCTGAATCTTGTCCTGTTAACTTCTTATTGCAAATGGTAATAGCATCTAGATATCTCTCTAGGAGTTATGAAGTAGTTTATTTTATTTGTTGAAAGAGAAACATAACGAGGGTAAGACTATACTGTTGTTTATCAAAAATAGGATTCACATATGTATTAGTGATGTCGAAGGTGTAGGGATAACTTAAAGAAAGAGTAAATAAGCTAAAGTAATCCTTTCTTCAAGTTTGTCTTATATTTTTTTATGTTTTTATAATATTTTTATATGGATTGAAGTATTCTAAATATTTTTTATATATAATTTTTTTTGGATTAAAAAAACAAAAGTGGTGTATACAACTAATATAATCAAGAGAGATAGATGGATGGAGGATGGTAGAGTAGCTTTAGACATGAATAAAGCTTATTTACATACAAAGGGAAAGAAAATGTACAGATTATTTGCCCCCACACCACAGTGATACAAACAGACGAATGTCCCACATGTGCTAAGTGCAACTTCCTTCTCATATTTAAATTCTGCATGAGTGAAACTTTTCCTCAAAATGATTGATCAGGATCTTTCATCCATAACACAAAGATTGCCTTTACAGAATTACAGTGGAAGCAGGATAAGAGCGCATTATCCTCTGTACCCTCGATGCACGTGAAAAAATAACATTCTTGTGTTGTGTCATCACACTACTCATTAATCCTTCTCATATACTCATTTAATTATAACTATTGGTATAATTAACACTGCATATATATATTTTCGTGTAAAAAATCGTATACGTTGAATGATTATAAATATAGATAAAGTGTTTATATTGTCAAATAATTGAAAACAATTAATGTAAAATCAATAATTTTATCATAATAGTTAAAAAAACTAATTTAAATTATTTGTACAAAAGGATAAATACTGTGTAGGTGAAAATACATAAAAGAATATACAAACAGATTAAACACGCATTGTACTCACAGGGTAGCAAGAAGCAAAGGAAGTGAGAAAAAACAAAGGTGATGGTTTATTGGTTACATGTGGAATGGCCTTGTTTGTATGATTGTATGAATCGTACGTTAATCGGAAGTTTCGTTTGAATTTATATTATTGTTTGTATGTATGTGTGTATATATATATATATATTGATTGAGCGTGCTATTCTGTGTCTGGTTCTCTCACACAGGCCAATAATCATCGATAATAACAAAGACATGATTTGGAAATAATGACAAAGTAAGAGAGCAATGAAACTACAAAATTGCCGTTACTGGTATGGTATGTAGAGATGAAGCTTGACCCCAACTTTTAGAGCTTACCCACTTCTCATCATTCCATTGTCTCATTCTCTTCCTCTTTCTTTGTTTTCCCATTTTACCTTATAATAAATATATATGACTCTATATAATATTATATGAAATCTGATCTATGCAAACGACAATAACATCGGCTACATGCTTATAAGTAAATGTATAGTCTCTTACATAAATATATTATTGTCATTGCAAGTGGACGACATTAAAGTTTCAATCTTAATCAATGGGACCTGTTGTTCGAGTTTATCAGAAATTAGTGGGGACCTATGGGCCATGCCATATGCATGGCTCAATTACATCAATGAGGACCAATAAACGTTTCTCAACATTTTATTTTATATTCTAATATTAGAGGATGAGTCGTATCATAATGTATCGTATCTAGTATTGACAGAAATGATATAGAGTGAATTTATTAACTAAAATGTATATTAATAATGATTAAATTGTATTTTCGAATGTTGAATATATATTTGAGCGTTATAAAATCTTTTGCAAATACATTATTGATTGAGAGTCGAAATCCAAACAATAAGAGAAAAAAGAAGAGTGATTAAAAAAAAAAGAAAACAATTGTTCATAATAACTATTGTTGTTCAGCTCCACTCACCATAACATATATAAAACAATTTTTTCTTTGCATAATAGCTTCTAAAGGACCAACAAAATGATTTTTTTTTTCATTAAAAAGTAATAAGTTTACCTATTATATAATAGGTTCGAGTTGTTCTATTCAATCTGTTAGAATCCCTGCCTTTTGCAATTACGTCATAAAGATTAATTATTAGCCTGCAAATCACTTTCAATTGAAGACTATATATAATGTATTCTAACATATTATTCAATCTCTCTTTTTAACCAAAACTATGTACAGTTTTTTATACCGTGAACAATGTTATTGTGTATATCTTATAAATTAAAGAAGGAAAGTGATGGATACAATGAGTTGAATACACTTCACCGAAAAAAAAAGGGGGAGTTGAATAGACCTAAATGGTTTCCTTTTGTCAACACATTTCAAGGAAAAGAAGGTTGAAAACAATCCTTCACCTTTTCATTGATTGATAGGGATATTTACTATGTATGTAGGATGTGATATATTTACTAAGTGCTAGCTTTTACTCAAAAAACATATCTAACAAATAAATTAACAAAGTAGATCGAGTCACCCGTGGGAAATTATATGAGAAATTTGATTAATGGAGTATATATATATATGCATCAATTATTTGATAGTAGTAGGAGCAAAAAGGTGTAATCATGGTTGTTGAGACAATGTTTAGAAGTTAAGAAATCAATGCTTAGACTGGCAAATCAGAGATTTTATGGGCATTGTGCCGACGTCAATACTTCTCAACCTAAAATTTTGCTTTTTCATTTATTAATATGCAATTGAACTAATTCAAAGGTTTATAATTCTATTAAAACTTGAAGCTAATCAAAAAAATATTTAATTGCATAGTTCACATGATTAATTAATTATATACGCATATAGACAAACTTATGAGTAAATATAATGTTTTTGTGTTTTTCTTAAAATTAAATAATAAATGATATATTATACCCAATATATTCCTACATTGTTTAGAAATGGAAATCAATGACAGTTTATATATATCTTTATTCCTTAATCTACCGATGTGTTTTTTAAGGATGATAAAACTCTGAACTTTGAAGGGGATAATATCTTAAATGCAGTGATTGACCATAATAATATTATCTCAACAGATTTGAGATCAGAATATTGATATCGTTTGTGAGAATCAAAAACTCATTTTCTTAATTCTGAAAGACTTATTCTAATGCATTTATATGAATCTTTCTCCTTTAATCGACAATATATTAAAATGGTGATTGACCATACTTTAAGTTGAAATAGTAAATATTAACTTTTGTAGTTAATTCATAAATTTGATAGTAGTTAAATTAAACCATGTGATTATATCAACTTTCAAGAAATTGTTCTCTTTTTGGAAAAGGGAAATTTATTAGGTATAGTAGGAGTTAGTTGGAGTGGAAGAAGTGTCCCTAACTGAATATTACATTCGAAAAGTGAGGAAGAAAGGTGGACTATGCCTACATACATTTATGAAAGTTGTTCTAACTTAGTAGTCTCCGGTTTGAATTCTAGAATTATACCCACATTGAAACTCAATTGGAAGAATTTCATTGCCTTTACTGGTATGAAATAGGTAAATTTCAAAGGTGGATAAATTATATTTAGTAAATTTTTAAATAATATCAAGTTAAGCGAATTATAGACCATCAGTTAAAAGACTAATATTCAATCTCTTGAAAATTAGTTTTAACTAATTTTTTTAAGATAAATATTTATTTCATACAATTAGAATTTATAATAAGTAATTTATGTTGCGCACTATAAATTACACTACAATTAAAAATTAATAAAATAAATATAGTTGATAATTTAAATTGTGATATATATATACTTATTTTAATGAAATAGACTTAAAGATAAAAATATGGTATAATGAAAATAGGGTAATTTTGTACAGTGAGAGAGTTCAAAAAAGTAGACTATGGCCTTTAATATTGTCTAGAAACAGAAAAAATAATGAATAATTGGGGACATCATTTGAAGAGAGATTAATGTAACATATATAGTGAGAGATATTTAAATCAAAACAAATTTCTCAAAAGTTTCTTTATATAATATGATAGAATCTGACTGAGTATTATTAATCTAAAGTCAATTACAAATATGTTAATCAGTAAAAATTCACGAGTGAATCATTCTTGTTTAGTTATTTATTAAATCTACTTGATATGTATGGTTGATGTAAAAAATTTACCTTGTCAATCAAACAAAATTCATGATATGTAAGACTTTTAAATAATATTATAAAATTTAATAAATTTATAATTTATAATATTAAACAAATGTGATATTTTTTTATTATCATTACATAAACTATTTATTCTTATTTACCAGTTTATTTTAATTATGGAAAGAGTTAGCAAAAAGCATTTCCTTACACGTTTTTTATTATTAATTAAAATTTATTAAAAACTATAAAATTATGAGTGAGATTATTGAAGCGTGAGACAGAATGTTCTAAGTTTCAACAAATTTTTTTTTTTTAAAAGATGAGTATATAAGAAAGAGTGTTACTAGCGTTTATATTATTTTATAGTGCATATATTATTTTCACATTAATTTAAGGTTTTATTCAAAGTTTCCATTACATTATATATGTTCATTTTTTATCATACAGACAAATGGACTACCTTTTTTGTATCAAGGCTGTTTTTTTTTTTTTCTTAAGTTGCAGGTTAGATAAGTAGGTTTGTTAGCAACCTATAGTTTTCCTTTTTAATTTAGTTCATTCATTATTAATAAAATAACATCAATTTAATTATAATAACATAAATTAGTATTTTTAATTATTAGATAAGTAATTTATTATCCTCATCTTCCTCGATATAGTTCATAGTAAAACTAAGGATCACTATCTTATTGATGGGTGCTGTTTATGCATAGTTATAAGAAGGAGTTAGTAAAGAAAATAAGGATTAGATAAATATGTTTGAGTGGTGGTAGGGAAGATTAGTAGTGAATAACAGATATGTACTGAATCTAATTTACAACAGCATATTGTTAGAATATTAAATGAGTTTATAAGTTTAAATTTGAAGGATTTTTTTAGATAACTAAAGTATTGTATTATATTATGTTGATTAATTTATGATTTATTCATAGAAAATCATTTCATTAGTATAATAGGTTTCCATCTATTCATAGAAAATCATTTCATTAGTATAATAAGTTTCCATCTAATATGTTTTTATAATTTTTTATGGATAAGTATAATTTATCTATGTATCGTTGTTGTTAACGTATAAGTTTTAGTCTAGTTTTCATATATTTTATTTTGTATTTTTTTTAATAATATTTTTTTTCATGTGATAACAGATGATTATTGTTACTTATGTCTATCAACTTGTATAATAATGTCTAATATAAAAGCTTTTATAAAAAAATTATATTATATTAATTATATTAATTATAAATAAAAAAATATAATTTATAAACTAGTGTTTACATAACTAAATTAGTTTATATTTAATCATAAACATAATTAAATATAAAATTTCACTGTAAAATAATATACAGAAAAAATAGACATCTGACTATTAATTAACAATAATATTATTGTTAAAAATCTCATATCAATTAAAGATAATAATTTTTCATAATATAATAATATATAAGTGACCGTAAATCTTATCTTATAACATATAAACTGATTTGATAAATTTAAGTTAGAATTAAAATTTATTTTTTAATAATAATTATTATAAATTTAAGACAATAATATTATACATTATATCATTTATTAAAAAAAATATAAGAAACATTATTAAAGGTGATATTGGTATTGTAAACTACTTTTAAACTATATTGTAATATATATTGTTAATTTTAAAAATTATAAATATTGGGTTTGTTTATGTTTAAAAAGTGAACGTTAAAAACATCTAAGTTATTTCTTAAAAGAAACTGATCGATTTATGTTTCTTTTGCTTTCACTTTTTTAAATAAGTTTCGTATAAACATGTAAAAAATATTAATAAGTGATTATTTTATTTTTAAAAAATTACTCTTAATTTTTCAAAACAAATAACTTACTATGGTTTTTAATTAATTGGTAGAATAAAAAATCATATTGACTGTGTATGAAAAAAAAATCCATAGTTTATTTTGTTTGGAATAAATAAACAAACCATGTAATTCACGTGAAGTATTTTTAGTTTGAAAATTAAAAAAAAATTATTATTATTATTATTATTATATATATATATATATATATATATATATATATATATATATATATATATATATATATATATATATATATATATATATATATATATATATAATGATGAAATTGTACTGGGAGGAGACGCATATGAAAAAAGAACGTAAAGGACGGAAGACAGCACGTTAGATAGAATAGTCACTTTCTTTCGTTATTCGAAAGTGCTATTATATGCATTTCCTCTTTCTTTTTTAATCAAATTTTAAATTTGTCATTTTCAAACATAGAAGTGAAGATAGACACAAAAGCACGAGCCAATAAGTGCTTCAATATTGTCCACCATGTACCAAATACCCCTACGTGATCCACCTTCTAATTTTTATTTATTTATTTATTATTATTGTTATTATGATTGGGTATTGATCTTATCTCAAATTCAAGAAAATAATCTATAACATTGATAAAGGGTTTTTATATCAATTTTTGTATTATTTAAGTAATTTTTTTAAATTAAAATAACTATTTATAATTAAATTACACAAATTATTTTTATTTATTTTTATAAATATTTATTATGAAATTTTTATAATTTAATAATATTTTTCATTTTATAATATCTTCTAATAAAAATGTGAATATTTAATAACTATTTAAGATTATTAATATTTTTATTCCATAATCTCTTCCATATATAATAATCATAATATCATACATAATTTGTATATTTAATTAAGTTATTTAACATTTCTTCCTCATGTACCTCAAACTAAATACGCTCTCAAGAGGAACACAGTTATTAAGGAGGTTGTTTTGAGGTCAGTAAAATTGTGAAAATGGGAGTTGTATTACACATCTTACTCATACATAATAATAAGTGGTTATGTTATTTAAATTATGATGTCATATATATTTAAATATCAAATATTTGTATATGAAAATGATTTTTTTAAAAATTTTTTAAATATAAGTAACAATGATAATTTAAACGGCTTGTTATAATCTTAATCGTTTATAGATATACACATTTAAATTTTATGCATTTTACTTTAGCCTGTACTTTAGATAAGGCTGTTTCTAAAAAAGATATAAAAAATTACAGAAAAAAATAAACTAAAGTATAAAAGTGTTGAGTTTTATGTGTAGATACACTTACCTTCGATACTAAATACAAAACTGTGTTCAAGAATTATTAAAAAACAACACGATATTATTAATATTATTATTATTATTGTTATTATTAATATTATTTTTTGTTAAGTGAAAATGAGATATTCTTTACCTGTTTGGCTTTTTAAATTGTGACTGTGACAACTTGACAATACTTAATTTATTTGATGATTAAAATATTCAAAGAAAAACGCTCCAATTTGACAACCCAAAAAGAAAGTTCAATTTAAAAACGTATATCATCAAAAGTCACCATGATTAAGGCTTTTTTTTCTTCAATAATTGAACCATTTTGAATTTGTAGCTAGAAATTAATCTTTTTCAAATGAAAAAATTATTTGAGTTATGAACTTTACTTTTTTAATAATTTTCATACAGGATTAAAAATGAAACTCTATTCACTGTACTTAAAATTTTAACGAGGTTCTTAAATAAATACATATATTACGAATAACAATATTACATTCTTTATTCAAAATGAAAAAAAAAAAAAAGATTTAGTTTCTCTAACTGTTATTATTGAATAAACTAGGCTATATCCATGGTATAACTAAATTAAGTATTCCTCTCCGAGTTTCAGTAACAGTAATGTATTACATTAAAACGAAAGAAGTAAAAACATAAAACATAACAATAATATTTACTCGTTTAATTTTAATTTAATTTTATATCAATTACAATCCTTCATTAAAAAAAAAAAAAAGGGAAGCCAATTAACGCACGCCACCGTTAAACATGCTTGGAGGTAGAGGAAATTACAAGAGAGCCCAATATTTGAACTTTAATTTCAAAATTACCACGGAATCTGACCCATCGGAAATTACCCCGAACTCACGTGAACAGAAGAATTTTTGTATCATTGTGGGGTCATTTTCGAGAATGATTCGATCAGAATCAACCCGTGACGGGGTAAGGTTAAATCAGTAATTACACGCTCTAGGCGGCTGAGTCTTACACTAGTGGCACTTCTGTTATTTCCATTAAAAGGCAGGGGTGTTTTTGGAACAAAACTATTTACTTTAAAATATCCTCAGAAAATGACAAACCTTCCAACTTGAAGCCCTCTTCCTCTTTCATAGTCACATAAATTAAATTTTTAAGAGAGTACCACAGAGAAGTTCCCATAATACCCTTCTTATTTATTTATTATTATTATTAAGGAATATTTGTATATATTTGCTCTTTTCCCCATACGAGTTTATACAATACAATTAACTATTTCAACAAAACAATAATTAAAAGTATGGGAATCAATCTACGTGCATTTCAGTCTATTTATAGCAATTCTGAATAAAGTTTACTTCACCTTACTACCACAAGTTTTCATGCACTTTTCACAATCAATTTTTCATTTTCTTTTCTTAACTGATAAAATTGTATATGCAAGAATTATTCGTGCTCCTGGTCCAACTCAAAATATTTAAATTGATGTATGCGTGTAGTATTTAACTTTTAAAATTGAATATGATCAAATATATATACCTTATTTTTATTCTTATATTCATTTTTATTTTAAATCATTAAGACTTCAATTTATTTATTTATTTGAGATAATATCTCTCATATTTAAGATGTTATATAAATTTTTGTCTTTAAAATAAGGAGGAAGATAATCAAATTCATACCTCATATCATCCTTACTTATTGATGCATTAAAGTGAAAGCTAACAAAATTTAAAGAAAAAAAGAAAAAACTCATTCATTTATACAGTTGATACAATAAAGATAAATATATTTCATATTATATAAGTGAGTCCAAATGTTATTTTATGAATCAATTTTGTAAAATTGAGTTAAATTTGAAGTTCACTTCTTACGATAGTGTAAGAGTCATTTAGAGTTTATCTTAATAATAGTTTATTGGACTTGTAATATCACCTACTATCAAAATATCCATAAGTATATAGTCTCAAGCACGAATTAAACGTCTGACGGAATGTGTTGGATTTTTCATATCAACTAGAGATAAAAACATTTTATAATATATAAGTGGTTGTAAACCTCACTTTATGAATCGATTTTGTAAAGTTTTTAGACTAAAAGTTCATTTTTTAAAATAAATTAATCATGTAAAAAATAACATTATCAATTAATAAGTAATTATTATAAACTGAAGGACTATGCATTATTAGTACAAAAACTATATTTACAATATAATTTTTAAGATAGTTATAAGAAAAATATCAAATTTATTATTATTATTACTATTGAGGTTTGTAATAGTGATAGTATAAATTATTTTATATTAATCATCATAACCTATTTTTAGTTATTATGCATATTTAATATTTCCTTCGTTCTTTTTTTTAGCAAAAATGAATGAAATTAAATGGACCATTTTAATCCTTACGTATCATTTTTTTTTAATTCAAATTAAAGATGTTGCTTGTTATTATAAAACACGATTCTTATTGTCTTTTGTATTAATATTATATTTTTAAACTAAATGCTATTCTATATAGAAGAGGGATACTAAGAAATATATAATCACTTTTCTTCATTAAAACTACATATCTAAGTCTTGTAAATAATAGCATGGACAAATTTATCACTAATATTACAGTACAATATTATTGTAACCAATGATACAACATATTTTGTGTTCAAATATGATGATAAAAAACTATAATAATTAGATACAGTATTTATAGTATTCCTTAAAATGTTAAATATGTAATTTGTAAGTGTAGGATATTTATTTATGGCCAGACCAATATGTAGAAGTCATGTTGATATATATAGACCCCTTTTTCTAAACAATGTGCGATAATAAATTTTAGGGAAATGTCTGTATCAGCATTACATTTTTTTCTTGTTCTTATCACACGTATTTATTTTAAAATAAAAATTATATTAAAAGGTTTATTTGTCTTAGTCGATGAAATTATACATATATGATAGTCTGATAATGAATTATTTGATAAACGATTTTAAAATTATATTAAGATAATTTTGAAATTATGTTAAGAAGTAAATTTTAAGTTTAACTTAATTTTATAAAATTAAAAATAAAATTTACAGTATTTTTATATTATAAAATATCTTTAACTTTAAATTTATATGAGATTTTTAATAATTTTTATTTACATAAAACAAATTGATATTGGGATATTTTTAATTAATTAAATACAAAGAGTATGTTATATAAGTAGCTAATTATACACTCGAGAAAAAGAAGTGAAGGGCTTTTTATTAATATGATTGAAGGGTAGGGGCATATATATATATATATATATATATAAACAACAGTGCCTAAAAGAAGTATAATATATTTTTTTATTACAATGCAAATCCAAAGCGTGGTTTCTTGTATTGTTGTGCCAGCCAACACCCTCGTCTCCACACCATAAAAGGAGGAGAGTTTCCTGGTTTTTGTCTTCCTCTAGTTGCACAAATCCCATCTTTTCTGTCTCAATTTCCTCTCTCTTTTTTTTTTCCTTAGTTTTTCTGAAAATTCACCTTGCTGCAGCTATCTAGAGAGCAGCTGCAAGTTGAGTAAAACAAACAAACAACACTTGTTTGTAAATTAAGTAAGGGAATATTTTCAATAGATTCTTCTTCCCTTTTCTTTGGCTAACTTCAATGTCAAACATCACTAGTTGTGATAGTGGGAGCTTCTCAACAGAGAATACGAGAGAAGATGCAGCAGTTAAACAGAAATCTGAGATGCTTGGTCAGTTCCATAGTCCACATTCTCTTACTTCAACTACAACAACAAATAATAGCAATGGTTCCAATACAAATTCACAACCACCTGCCCCTGTTAAGAAGAAAAGGAGCCTACCAGGAAATCCAGGTAACTTTTCTAACAGCCATATCAGAAAAAAGTTTACTCTTTTTCAGTCCTATTTACATGTATATCCATGATTCTTTGTTTTCTTCTTCTTCTTGTCTTGCTTTCTGAGCTTTACTAGTTTAAGTAACATTTTCTAATTATTGGGTCTTCGTTTTTTTTGTTCAGTTTTAAAAAATGGATGGTCAAATTAAAGCTGCAGCCATAGATCAATATTGTTATCTATGGCCTGCACATACTAATTCCTTCAGTATATATAACAAAAATTCTGCTACACAGATATACATCATTCATGGAAAAAAAGTATACTTAATTTTCTTCACCAGCCTCGTTTTTAAAAATTAAATAATATATAGTTTGTCTGTATATTTACTAAAAAAAAGGACTTGTATATAATGAAATTAAGAAAATAATATCCCACAGATAATTTAATTAAGATATGTAAGCATAGGCTCCATGAAATTAAGATAAGGTCTTGATTTGTTAAGAAGTCACCTTCTTTGAAAACGGTGACAAGGATCTGGGTATGTTTTAAGGCAGAATTTGATAACCAAAATGAAGAATTATTGGGGAGTAATTAGTTGGCGAAGAAGCTCACTCAATTATTGGCTTGAAGGGCTTTACAATCATTGCTGTTCACTGTTGACTTTGCTTGACTACTTGTTTCCTTTGTTTTTTTGTTTCACAACAGTTTCAGGATAAAGGGCCATATCTACATGCTTTTAATCTGAAATAACTATCTTTTGCTCTATGTGGTGTCTGTGAGAGTATTCTTATGTGTTTGTTTCTTGTGTTTGTATCTGGATGCGTCAAAAAAAGAATTAAAGGGTGTGGAAGAGACAAGGAGAGAGAGGTCTTGGAGTTTTGTTGCTTTAATTTAAATTATATATATATATTCTATCTTTCTCTTTCCATTCTTCTTATCTTCGTGTGAACAAAGAATCAGATGTTGCATTCTTCTTCTTCATCTCCATTATTATTACAAATGATACCTCAGAAGCACTTCCTAGTTTTTTGTCACTTTCTTCACCCCTAATTAAATATATATCCATTGAAACAACTTGAAATAATAACAATTATTATTATGATTATCTTGCTTTGAGTGCACATATAATTGCAGATTAAGACTACTAAAAGATAGAGTTTGCATAATTGTATGGTTTAATCACCATTTTGGCACCCACTTGTGTGCAGATCCAAGTGCTGAAGTCATAGCTTTATCACCAAACACACTAATGGCCACAAACCGGTTCATATGTGAAATCTGCAACAAAGGGTTTCAAAGAGATCAAAACCTTCAGTTGCACCGGCGAGGCCACAACTTGCCATGGAAGCTTAAGCAGAGAACAAGCACAGAGGTTCGAAAGAGGGTTTATGTTTGTCCAGAACCCTCGTGTGTCCACCACAACCCTGCAAGAGCACTTGGTGACCTCACCGGCATTAAAAAGCACTTCTGCAGAAAGCACGGCGAGAAGAAGTGGAAATGTGATAAGTGCTCAAAGAAATACGCTGTTCAGTCTGACTGGAAAGCCCACTCAAAAATCTGTGGTACAAGGGAATACAAATGTGACTGTGGTACCATTTTTTCAAGGTTCATACATTTCTAAAATTTCTACGTCATATTACATTCTTTTTTATGTGGTATTATTATATTCTACTATGTATATATATGTATGTTTGAAATTTGACTCAGCAATATAATTCACCATGGTTTCCGTGCATAAGTTTCATGCAGGACCTGTACTATATAAATAAAATGTTACATGGGGTCTTTCCTTGACCACACACATCCTTGTTGACTTAAATAATGAATTGCTTACTTTCTATCTTTGAATTTATTTTCAGTAATCTTTGTTAGGTTGGTTTTGTCCGTTTTGAAATTTTGTCTCTAGTTTTCGTAAACCTTTCTTTATCATATACACGCAGCCCTTGATTAATAGTCAATAATAATTAGCAAGTAGCATTTATATATATACATTTTTTGCATAATGTGTAGAACTACCAGAACCTTAAGTCTTTATATATAGTCTAAAAGAACAAGTCACTGTAAATACATAAATATATATTAAATTTATTTGACTCTAAGACACTTTTTATTTGATAATAATAATACCCATGCATGGTTTTCATGAACAACCATATATATATATATATATATATATATATATATATATATATATATATATATATACCTACTTGGCATTATTTATATGCATGCACTATGAATTACTTACACTGAATCTTTCATATATTCATTTTTCCTTTGCAGAAGAGACAGTTTCATTACACACAGAGCTTTCTGTGACGCACTGGCTGAAGAGAACAACAAAGCCAACGAAGGACAATTGCCAAAGATAGGTCCAAACTTGCAATGCCAACAGATTCCAAACCTTGTTTCCTCATTACCAATCAACACCAACATTGTTCCCAACCCACAAATCGGTGGCACATCGGAGTTCAACCATGCTGAAGACAAGCACCCACTATCGCTCCCACACGAGCTAATGCCAATGCCTGCACCAAAACCCTTCAACAACACCACCACCATGGCAGGAACAGTGTTCTCAAGAAACCTCTCATCAACCTCTCCACCGTCTCTCCAACTAAGTTCAAATATATTCGAGGAAAACGGGCTCCACCTGGCTGCAGGGTCGCCACACATGTCAGCCACGGCCCTGCTGCAAAAAGCCGCGCAAATGGGAGCTACAGTGACGGATAAAACTTTTACCACAAACATGGCACCGCCATCGTTTGGGGTGCTGCAACAGCAGCCGAATGGACAATCCTTCATGAACCAGTACATGCACAGTGGCCAACAGGATGCTAACGTTAACATCTCCGCTCAGTATAATGGTTTCGGCGCAAATGGGATAAGTGGAGGAAGCGTTGGAATGAACGGTGTGGACATGTTCAACGCTATCTTGGACCAAAGCAAGGCTTTATCAAAGATCATAGAGCAAAGCAATAGAAGCAGTGGTGGAGGAGCAACAAATGGAGGTTCAAGTGCTATTAACGTTGGTGGAAGTAAAGGAAGTGGGGATGTAATGACTTTGGACTTTTTGGGAATAGGGGGTGGTGGTGGTGGGAGTGGTGGTGGCGGTGGCGGTGGTGCACATGGAAACTTCTATGGTGGTGCACAACAAGGAGAAAATGGTGCACCGGATGAGGTTTGGAGAAACTGGTCAAGTAAGAACGCAGGGTTTGAATCATTTTCAGCAACAAGTAGCATTTGAAAATAGCACTACTAGGAGGAAGGGTGCAACAAACTGAAACGTGTGTCTTTCTAAAGAGGAAGACGCATTGAATCGTGGACAGTGTAACATTGTAGAACCATGCATAAGTTTGTGCTCAAATATTAAAATTAAGGATAATGTCAATTTCTGAAACACTTTCATTATTCATTTTTTAATCTCTCTTTTATCACATTACTTATATTACTCTACGTCTTTCTCCATCCCTCTCCACGATTTTTTTTTTTCTGAACAAAATGTGTTGTCGACAAATCTTTTTAAAAATTAGAAGCAGAGTTATCAAACAGGTACAAAATATAATTACATTATGATGCAATTTTGAGTTTTTATTTATTTGACTTAGATTCTGATGTACTCATAAAAACATACAAAAATAGTTTAAATTACAATTTTTGTGGTTAGTTTTGATTATAAAATTAAGAGAAACAATTAACTTTCGAAATACATCAGTGTGTGTAAATTTAGTAAGAAGTAAAAAGAGGAATATGATTTAGAAATAAAATTTTGATTTTTATGATTATAAAGTTCACATGACAAACATTTCAGAACATTAGATTTTTTTTTTTTTTTTAAATAACCACCAATACGAAAGTTAATCTACAATGGTTATCATTAAAAATTCATTTTGGAAAATAATTAATTTTTATAACATGACAAATAGTTGTTTATAAAAGAAAATTTAAAAATAATCAATTTATGTAAATCTATATGATTTTTATCTAAAATATTAATATTTTATTATTACTAGCCTTATATGGATAATATTATTTATAAAAAATTTATTATAATATTTTCTTGTTGGTGAAGAAGAAAAATATTGAAAATTTATTAAATCATATAATAAGTTTTGTTGTAAGAATATTTTTAAATCATGAAATATGCATGATTATGATTATGGATAAAAAAAAAAAACTCTATGTTGAAGAAGACTCTATTATTACTTTGGTGACTTTTATATTAATATATACACATATATATATATATATATATATATATATATTTATCAATATGTATCAGTATTTAATGTATTATCTATTTCAATTATAATTATAAATGAGTAGTTTATAATATTTGTATATATGTGTAATGAAACTATAGTATAAATTTGATATTCTAAAGAGAAATTTGAAAAGTGAACTTCAGAATTGGTTTTAGAATTAATTTTGATGGAAAACATTTCAAGTTAGTAAATTGAAACTTTAAACCCTACATTACTAAGAAAAAACTTTACTATATTAATTTTTTAAAATCTGAATTATGAAATAATGTATAACACATCTTACTATAATCATAAACATAAATTTGGAAAAGATTCTTACAATCAGTTGTGATTAAATTACTTATTCATCACAGTATCAAATTTTGTATGATAGAAAAAAATTATTTTTTTCATCAATATGGATAATTAAGATTAAGTTATTTTTAATTTCATTTGGATGTATATTATTTAGTTATTTTTAATTATTACATCATTATTTCTCACAATTATTTAGTGTAAAAGAGGTTTTTTATATTTTGTTAACAATCCGACATAGATGTAGGTGATGTAAATTTATGTTAGACCAAATTTTTAATGTAAATTCTTTTTAGTTAAATTGGATCATAATATAATTCGACATAGTAGTATTTAAAAATTATGTTAAACGGGTTTAAAATTTATGTTAGAACATGTAATGTTCGATGTAAATTTAGGTTAGACTTGGTATAGTCTAAGGTAAATTTACATTGGACAGTGCATGATTTGACGTAAATTTTAGACTTTTTTTTAAATAATATTGGTTTTGGGTTCAAACCTAAATCCAAAATACAAAAAATTTCCAACAATAATAATTAAATGTTTAACCAAAAAATATGTACAGAACTATGTTTTCTAACCTAAAAATTTTATCAAAAAAATAAAAATAAACTATATATATTGAAGAAGGAAAGTAGCACATTGTTCTTTCAACTTTTTTATGTCATCTTGAAACAACGGAGATTGATCATTAAATATCTGAAACATTTCACATATATGATTATATCGTGATCATAAAGGTAAAATAAAAGTAATCTTATGTTTAGATATGTTATATTTGTTTAGGAGTCAATGATATCTCGCCGACTCTTTCCACTTCCAAATCTGGAGTCCACTATAATCCTGAAAAGTAACAATTTCAGTAATCATTTCATAAAATATTTCACAATAATAAAAGTATGAAAATTAGTTATACACGCACACCTATTAAGACGCTATGTTTTCTCATATCCCTTCATCATGATCACTCCTAGTAGCATGCATGTGGTGCACCTCACAAGCAGTGTTGTTTATGAGAAAGACGATGTCTCATGCATATCTAGAGACTTGTCATTGTGAGTTTTGTGCATGCTTATTCCTTTCAAGACCACTGATCACTTGTCATTAGATGGATCATTGACATAAAATATTTGACTTGCTTGATGTGCCTAAATAAATGGTTCATTTGCATAACCTACCTTGTTTAGATCCATCAAAGTAACTCGTAGTCATTTGTCCTCACACATGTATTGTCATTTACCCATTTACACTTGAACACTTGCACTCTAAATGTCACATTATCAATTTTCTATATATCTTGTATGGCTCTAAAGTAACTCATAGATGTTGTAATGAGTTTTTTGTCTTTAGAACTAGCAAAGTGTGCAACCTCAACTTTAATGATAACTCCACTGTTTTGAACTCTTTTTTTGTCATCTTTTATCGTGGAATAGAAATAAAACATGTTAATGTCATGCCCACCATATGTAGTCACGTCTTTATTAGGTCCATGGACAAGTCTCAATAGTGTATCTAGAACATTAGGTTCATCGTAAACATTTTTCTTAAATCAAGCTAAGAAGGTCTTGTTATTGTTCATTCAATATTTTTCATTCATTCAGGGCTGTGTTGCCTTGATTTCATTAATGTGTTGTGAAATGTAGGAAATAACCTCACCAATGTTGTTCAATATTACAAATTTGCTTGGTCCTCTTTTTTCGACTTACACTTTTAATCTTCACATTTCGAGTACTCTTACCTTCACATCTGTCATCGTATCGAGTCTTAAGAATTTCTATTAGTTCACAATTTAGCATATACCCCGAAAAAAACTCAATGACTTCTTTTGCAATGTACCTCTTGACAATTGAAGATCCTGGTCAATAATGATTCTTGACATATCCTTTTAATGTCTCCATGTATCTCTCAACAAGGTACATCCATCAAAGATAAAATAGGTCACACAAGCGAATCTCGTGCACCAAACAAACTATCAAATGCACCATAATATCAAAAAATGAAGATGCAAAATACATTTCTAATTGGCACAATATTCTCATTGTTTCATTTTTCAACTCATATAACATTTTAGGGTTTACTTTCTTGCAAATGGCATCAAAGAACAAACACAATCGTAAAATAACACCTCTAACAGAAGAATGAAAGATGTCATGAATAGTCACTGACATTTTTTTGCATCAACACATAATAGTTGTGGAACATTAAACCAACTAACTTCAATTCTTGCACAGAAACAACGCTCTAAACATTTGAAGAGTAGTCATGTGACACTTTCACACTGCATAAACATCGACAAAAACTTTGTTTTTCCTTTTTAGAAAAAGTATGACAAGCTGGAGGAAAGTAAGTGCATTTTCCAACTGATTGTGGATGTAACTCAAAACGTATACCCTTGTCAGCCAAATCTTGTCATGCTTTAACTTCATCTTTCATTTTTCCTTTAATGTCGAGAAATATCTCGATTACATTATCACAAATATTTTTCTTGACATGCATCATATCTATACAGTGCGTAACATCTAATTTGCACCAATATGAAAGATTAAAACATATTGATCATTTCTTCCAAATGTTCTTCTTAGTGGTCTTCTTTTGTGTCTTTCCAAACACAATGCTAATTTTTTGTACCTACTCATATACTTGTTAACCGTTGTGGGGTGTTGATGCAACTTCATCCTCCTACCATTGATTAAAAGCTTTTTTCATTCTACGATAAGGAAAATCACTAGAAAGGAACTTTCGATGCCTAGTGTACATGGTCTTATACCCATGATTTAATTGAATATAACTAGTGTTTTCTTCACATATAGGACGTGTATAATGACCCTTCACACTATAACCACTCAAGTTATTGTATGTTAGAAAATTATTTATTGTGCAAAATAACATTGCACGCAAACGAAAACGATCTTTACAGTATGCGTTAAAGACATCCATACCAGTTTCCCACAATATCTTCAAATCATTAATCAAGGGCTTGAGATACATATCAATGTCATTTTTTGATTGTTTGGACCCTGAAATCATCATAGCAACATAACATATCTTCTCTTCATGCCCAGGCTGTAAATCATCAACAAAATTGTTCAGACAACAAGAAGAAACTCCTTAACATTTATTTTTTTTGAATGTATTCCTGATTCCTAACTTTGTTCTTGGCTTTAAAAATTTTTTCATGATTTTGCTAACATTTCTACTTTAGGTGTTATCTCTTTTCTTAGATCTACAGGAAGCCCTTTGGTCAAACACATTCGTCTTGCAACTATCACTCTTTTTTATGGATGATTTGAAGGATGTGAAATCCAGCAGGTCATTAATATTGTTTCTACTATCCAAGGTGTCATGGGGTATATTGGGATGTCAAGTAATGCTTCTAATAAAATTATGCATAATGATATCAGTGACTTTTCTGTGTTGAAGTTTTTTTTGTATCAGCACTGGACCATTAGGGTTTCTACTCCTATGCAAGTGGTTTGGTTCTTAATATTCGTTGGATCAAGGTTAATACTAATTATGCTGCTAGAGGTTCCCTAGGTGTTGTTGTGTGAACTAGGACCTTCGAAGATAGTAAAAGAGAGTACATTGGGAGTTTTTCAGCATATTTAAGGTTCATAGATCCTTATATGTTGGAGTCATTGGTGCTTTTTTGACCATTAAATATGCTCAATCGGTTACATGAAGATTTTGGTTGGAAAGTGGCTCTTCTTTACTTTGTTAAGTTTTTTTCCTACTACGTTGGTTACCTAGTAGAGGGAGATGAATAAAGTGTTTAAAGATCTATGAGGGTATGATATTCAGGGTTTCTCGTATATTTCGAGAAGGAAATCATTGTGTGGACAAATTAGCTAACTATTTGTGTGAATAAGAAGTTAAACTTTTAGTTGAAACTATGTTCTTCTAATCATATGGGTCTAGTGTGATCCCTCATGTTTTCATAATCTTTTTTTTAATAATATATTTCATCTAATCACATATGATTAGTGAATTTTTGAGTGTTGGTCTAGTTGAAATGTTAAAGTTCACAGTAATACCTAACATGAGTTTTATAAAAAAAAAAAAAAAAAAAAAATCCATCTATTTAAATATTTAAATAATATAGGGTTTTGTATTTTTCTTTTTTTAAAAGAAAAAAATTGTTTTAAAATGTTAATATATGATTGAACAAAAATAAAAGCGAATCAATTTTATCCGTTGATGAAATAGTACAGAAAATTTTTTATAAAAATAGTTGAAAATATTATACAAAATCATAATATAATAAATATGGGTAATTTATTTTAAATGCATATAAACTGAATATTTCTTAATATTAGCACAAAAATATTAAACAACTAATTACTTTTGAAATTAATCAAATATAAGAAATGAACATTCCCAACTTTAGATTGTTAGAAAACTAAAAAAATTCCATAGCAAGCAACCCTAAAGAGAATCGAAAATATACTAGTTGAACTAAGTAGCAATACAATAACTCCAAGTAAATAAATTTTTTTTATCAATATTTTAGAAAATAAGATTAATTTCTTCCATGAGATCAAATTAATTTACCATTAAACTATTTGTAAAATTTTCTGCATTTAGTTTTAAAAAAATGGGCTTTTTAACCTATAATTAAACTAATTTTAGTTTATAAGAGAAATTAGTTCTATTTTTTATCTTTTCTTATCTCAAAAGTATTTATTGAAAAATTTATTCAAATGCGTCCTATATATAATAGATATGAAGTCTTATTACCTATAGAATTAAACTATATAAACAAATGGAATTTGATTTCATAATATAAAATTAAGAAAATAATGTTGTGTAGAAGTGGTATGTAAAATAAAATAATGTAAAAATGTTTCAAAGGAAAGAAATAAAAGAAAGTGGAAAATGAGAACCACATGATTGATGAAGGAGATAAGAGGTATGGGATACAAGTATGGCTGCATGGACGACCAACCAGAATTCAGCACTACATCAATTTGTCTTGGACTTGGATTGCATCCCTTCTTCCCAAAATTGAAAAGGTTAGAATGAGTTGGAGGCAGGTAGTAGGGACAAAAGTATATGGTGTAAATTGAATTTGGCATCGATATCACACGACAACTGCTCTGTTACTTAGAATAGCAGCACATGGGTTTGGCAGTGCAAGCCAGGTTTTGGGCATGGAACCCAATTCGAATGCCAAACTGTTCTGGCAATCGTAACGAGGGAGTGAATGGAGGGCCATCTCCTGCAGAGGAATTTGCACCACTGGCCACCAAATTTCAGAGGCGTCTTCTTGTGGGCATAGGGTCAGCTTCACTTGTGGCTTTGGGTGCAAACTTTGGAGGCATCACCAGTTTTCTTCTTGGCTTGTCACCACAAAGTGGTCGCAATCTGAAGCTGGACGTGCTTTATCCCATTGGAGGCTACAGCCGTTGCGTTGACACAAAGGAAGGATTTGGTAACTTTTATAAAAGATTCATTATATTAAAAAAACCAATGTGTAACAGAAGAGAAAAGAAAAACTCATGTTTTTATGTATTTGGATTATCAGAATTCATATACCCAGCAAATTGGGTGGGAGATCAGACACTGCTGTATCGAGCTGCTAAGAAAAGAGAAATGGAACGATCATTGGATCCTCCTCCCCTGAATGTACGGCGGCGTTCTAACATCAATGAACCGGTTGTCGCATTTGGTCCCCCAGGTTCCACTGGAGAACTCAATGTTAGTGTAATTGTTTCACCTGTTGCTCCAGATTTCTCGTGAGTATGAGCTGTAGAATCTAGTAAATTTCAGATATCTCACTTCAATTCCACCTTAAATTAGTTATTTACCGACAAAATGATCGACTATAAGAATGATATGTTAATTGAAAAAGAAAAAGACAATTTTTCACTTTTTCCTTTCAGTGCAAAGTGTTGGGTCTAGAGGCGCATCGAAAAATAAATGAAAATTTATCAATAGTTTGCCTATCATGAATCACCTGTCTCGTGTGATATCTTTTTCTTAAGCATACTGATTATCAAAAAAAGGTAGATTGACAGCTTGCATATCTAACCTTTTCACCAGGATTGAAGCATTTGGCGGGCCCGATGAGGTTGGTGAAGCAGTGATTCGAAGCATAACAGGATCAGGGCAACGCCCTGACGTGAAGGGCACATTGATAAAATCAAGTTCGAGAGAGGATTCTGTTAGAAATGCCAAATACTACGAACTGGAGTACAAAGTTGAGAGCCTCTCGTTTAGGCGACACAATGTTTCAGTCTGCTGCGCTCGTGGTGGTAGGCTTTTTACTTTAAATGCTCAAGCACCCGAATCAGAGTGGCCAGAGTTGAAGTCAGATTTCTATAGGATTGCTAATTCATTTAGCCTCACAATTTAGTGATTCAAAACGAAGCTTAAATAGGAAATAAGGGCAGAAGCCTAGATCCTTTGTCTCCAAAACCATTTTTTTGTTTGCATGACTAGAAAACCAAACCAATTTCAGTCTTTTGTGTGTATATGTGGGATGTCTGCTCCCAGTAGAACCCAAGCATTTCTTAATTTAGCAAATAGGACTGAAAAATAAGTTTTAACTTTATATATTACATGTTTCTTTCCATTTTTTCAAATAAAATACAGATCTGAAGTTTGTCAATATATAATGATTCCCTAACGACTGTAACTATTATACACATTTAAATGATTACCTAGGTATTTGATCAAAACTACAGTGAAACATACTAACCGATAGAATATGCTCAAATACAACTAATGTACATAAGTCCCCCGTTTCCCAACTCATTGACCAAACCGAAAGTGGAAGGTCAAGCACAACTAATCTGCCTCCGCTTGACCATCTTCTCATAATTCTCAGAAACCATTGCAGTCAAATTAGGGTCTCCATATCCAATCTGGGCGCCAAGTCTGGCAAAACAACAGTTAAGCCTTCTCACTATTTTAGGTAGCAATAAGATGTTGACTTTGGGACAATTATCACAATAAATCAACCAATAAGAAAAGAAACACGATATCTCTATCTATGGTTGCCCTTGGAGGGGACCTAACAGGTCAACTGACCAATTCCAAAATCCATGCAGAAGGAAAGTTAAAGCCACAGGATTAAGAACTCAGTCAAGCAAAACAACTTATTTTCCAGTTTTAGTGACGAGCAATGGGAGAGAGGGAGAAAGAGAATTAATACATTTGACAAAGGCAAGTGAGAAATTTACATACTTTTTGTCAAGTACAAGTTTCTGAACTTCTTTGATGGCTGAACTAGCTGCATAGAGAGATATCTTCCCCACCTGCATAAATGTCCAAGAAGTACACGCCAACACCAACGAGTCAACAAAAACGTTATATGAAATCAAGCATTTTAAAAGGAGGAAATAGGATATAAGCAAGTGGCAACTAAAGAGGAAAGCTGATAATTAAATGTAACTTTTCCCTCTTCTGACCTCCAATACTTGAACTTTGGATTCATGTTCATTTGGTAGACAGCGAACTTCCTCTGTCAATCTTACAGCATCACCCAGGCTTTCCGGAGATAAGAAATCAAGGCCCAGCTGAACATTCGACTGAAATACAGAGATAACGCACATACACAAATTTGACCTTGAGTATTCATTTTGTTTTTCATTAAACACAAGAATATCCACTTTAATTTATCAAATTTAATATTCAGTGATAATTGTCATATCTGGGTTGTAATGAATTTAGGCTACAACCAACCTATACAAGCATTCAACTTCAAAAAGAAAATGCAATATAAATTTAATTAAAGCAGCTTATAAAAACAATTTTAGTCCTAGACCAATCAATGCCAAAAAATTTGGTTATAAACCAGCCCAAGTATGTAGAAACCAAAAAATGAAGCAAAAATGGTTTACCATATACTTCAAATCACTGGAGTTATGACACTATCAGCCATAGAACAAGACCTCAGTAACTCGGTAGATTAAATGTTCATAAAAACTAAATTATATTAATAATGGTATACCCTTTATCAGATCAAAATTCCTTTCTGAGTAGGATATAAAACTATGAAGGTCGTCAATTTAGTATTAGGATGTAAGTGAAATAATGAGGTAAATGAACTCACTTGAACATTCCTTGCTTGGAAAGGGCAACCAGCAGGAACAAATATAGCTTCTCCCAAATTCTGTTCAAATGACCAAGGCTCCACTCCTATTTAGGAAAAAAATAATCACATTAAAAAGGAAAGTAAATCATTTTTTTCAGAAATTTTTAGGACTACCCGTAATAAATACATCGGCTAATAAACACCTAAACAGTACACACGAGAAAATTGCTCTCAGCTACATTTAGGCCTTATAGAAGTGCTCACCATATTTTCTTATACCAGTAAATTTATACAGAAGAAAATGGGTTAGTGTAAAAATTAAACATGCAAAACTAGCAAAATTGAAGTAGCTGAATTTATATAGGGGTAAAATAGTAGATTACATGTTTTTAAAGACAAATCTACCCCTCCTACCCCTCCTACCCCCCCCCCCCAAAAACCCACCAAAGTTCCCACAATTCCAAAAGGAAGCAAAGCTTTATTTAGTACTACTTAGGCCAGGTCTCCACTTAATGAGATTTCAACCTCGTAATAAGAGTGTCTTAATGGTTGCACTCTATACTATGACGCTTCACCCAGCCTTTCTAGTCAACCTTTTCATAGGTAGCCTTTCCCAAGACATTGGCAACCAACTTTAATATGCCGCAATTAAAATAGCTTTCTAACACACCATCTCAAGCCCAGGGCTATAGTCCTTGACTGGCATGTTAATGTCTCAACAATGCATCCGGGATAGACTCTAATACCATCATAGGATTTTGGCTTAAGACCTAACCCAATTCTACAAAATATACTTGTGCAATAAGAATTGCCCAAACTTTACAAGTCCTACTTAGGCCTTATCTATAGTCAATATGAAGACTCAACCCTCCATAAGTCATCTTGGTGATTGCACACTAAGCACTTCACTCAGCCTTTCTAGTCAACAGGTAGCCCTTTTTAGAGACATCATAACCAACTCTAACTGGCTGCAATTATGGTTACTTTCCAACAACTTGACTTAAACCTTTGTTAAAAAAATTGATGAGGGGAACGCAATTAACCCCTTCTTATTCCATTTACCTACAAAACTAGAACAAGAACTCCACTCATTTCTTTAAATTAAAACATTAAATCGACAATTTCTGACTATACCTTCCTCCCTCCCTCTCACATCAACAAAACATCCTTAAACTTCCAAATATAGCACTAGGGGAATGAGAGGGAATTATTCTCCTTATATCCACTTCCTAAAAAAGTCTTAAACTCCCAAATAAAGGGGAATCATTGTATTCCTCATCCATCGCTCTCATTACCATAGTTAAAAGAAACTCTACAAGTGAACTTAGTGGGTGCAACGGAGCACCCAACAGAAAAAAACAAGATCTTACCAAATTCTTCCTTCAACTTTCTTTTATGGTGTTTGTCGAGAAAAATAGCTCCACCATAAAGAGGCCATGCAACCTTGAATCCAGAGAGTATCATCAGAAATAAGAAGAAACAAAACAAGTTAATTAACAAATAAAAAGGAAAAGCACTGTAATTTAAAATGTTTTTTAAAGACTTACAAATTCATTTCCCGCATCACCTGACTTCCCCAATTCCTTCCAATGTATTTTCAAATATTTAGTCAATATTGGAACATCCTGCCGACGAAAAACATCCCAAAGAACTCCAGGATGTGTTTCCTCGGAGACATCTCCATTTTGTGTAGATGGGACTTTAAAATTGACCTTATTACCTTCAGCACCAGAATAAATTTCAAATTCTTCATCCATAATTGACTTATTCTGGTTTGAATCCATATCCAGTCCACCACTTTTTGTACCAAGTGATGAATCAAGTGAACTCCCCCTTGAAAATATTTGAGGATCTCCATGTGACTCTTTTGCCCCAGATTCCTCATTAGTTTTAGCCTTTTGCATAATTTCAATTTTAGTTCTCTGCCAGTCCTTCAACTTTACTTCATTCGTATGAACCAAAAGGTACACCTGTTGAAACAGTAAATTAAATTTATTACTTCAAATTAATCAAAATTTCATTATTTCATTCTAGACAATACAACAGGGAGATTAGAGAGAGAGAGAGAGAGCGGAAGAGAACTTCAAATTATTAAACACAAATGCACAGCATGTAGTAGTGTTTAGGTAAACAATCTACATGTTTAGACATTTGAATTCAAATTGCAGATCATAAATTATCAGTAAACATAAACCAACAACGAAGCATCAAATTGATTTTCTTAATACACTTAAAATTAAAGTTTATAAAGATGTAATGAGGGTGAAGTACAATACCATGTCACGAATATTAAAGTGGAGATTTGTCACTGAATCACCTCTTCCAAGTTCATCACTAATTCCATAAGCTATATATATCTTGGGTCCTACGTCATTCTGCAAGGAGTAATGAGGCAATTTAGCTGCAACATTGAGAAGGCCCCACTTGGAGTGAATATACTGAAGTAAAGGTAGTTTGCTGATAAACTCAGGTCTTTGGTACAATAGAAATTCTTCAGATGCGCTAGGTGAAGGCCAATCCTTCAATTTCAATAACTGTGGCCAACCATTTTCATGAGCACGCCCTTCGAGGTATCCTTTCATGAACTGAGCAAGCTCAATATCAATCTGTCAATATAAAAATATTAAAATACAGACATAGCAGAGTGATTAGTATAAATGATGAAGCCAAAACACAGTTCAACATAAAACCAATACAATCTCAATCACCAAAAAGACAAGAGGTACAGATGTATGTGTACCTCAGATCCATCTAAGCAATCTATGGCCTTAACCATCCTGTTCTCGTCTTTCGCTTTCTCATCCGTTGTCTCTAGAATCCCCCTCCATATGACCATTGGATCCCAGCTTGAAATGGATGACCCATCAAATACTTGCTTAACAATAATTGGCTCACCAGTTTTCCAGTGCTTTCTAAAATTTTCAATCCCATCAGTTTTGATATCATCAGATGCTGGACAATAGAGATAATTATCATCACTGGCTTCTCTATGAGAACACTGGCAGAGTCTGAGATCACTCAGCCCGGTTTCTGGTGTAGTACCATAGTCGTTACTAATTCTGCAACCACTAACCATTTCCTCTACATTTTTCACCAACTTTGCTACCCAATTCATCTTGAAAATTCGGCTTAAGTTTAATGAAGAATGGCCACAGCCACCATACTCCTTAGGGGGACATGGAATACTTCCATTGTCATTGGATCTCCATTGAGGAAATTTACATAATATATTTTGATCACAAGTTTTAGCTAGCTCTGTCTGGGGTTCTTCATTGCGATCAGCAGTTGCTTCTCGAAGATCTCGACAGCAATTAAGGCACAAATCATATGAGCAATTTGGACAGCGTCGATGATAATCAGTAATAGGTATCCTGCAGAAATTGCTGCAATAAAAAAAATAAAAATAAATAATGATTCCTATACTATCTATGAATAAGGAACAGGTGCTTGATGCGTCAGCACCCAGTAAAATCAACCATTCTACAAAATTTGTTACAAATGTACCAGCACATCTGCTCATCTGTGTTGAATTTTATTCTCGGAAGATCTATTTCAGCACCTGAGAGAGGACATTTTTATAACATCATCAAATGCTCATCACCACACAAAAAAAAAAAACAACATAGACAACCAATCACCCCTAACAGCACAAAGCAAACCAAATAAACTTTAAAATGGACCTTACCACGCAACTTCTTTTCAAGTTCAACTTCAAAACACTGTTCACGGTGGATCTGCTTTACCACAGGAAGCACCGACGATAGCAAGACATGAAGATACTGTAACTTATCCAGAACAGGTATCTCACGTATCCGAACCTTAATCCCAGCAAAACCAGAAAATCACTAACAGGAAAAAAATCTACACATGCTAACACTTCAAATGGCATGCCTCATCAAATTTTAAGGTCCAATTTGGATAATAGAAGCCCCATAAGCACCTTTAGGAGAAGGAAATAAGAAGGTAAGTTGAACGGAGCTTCTCTTAGAAGCTAAAATCCACCTATCCACTTAACTTAGTTAGATGTTTTCTTATTTTACTCCTCCAAAAGTTAAAATGCATAAGTTAATTTTAGCTGATAGAAGAAGCTTATCTCAGTTTAGCAGCTAATGTTCTTCTTTCATGAGTGTTAATGAGAAATTTATTCAAACGGAATTTAAATTTGCAACAAACAAAAATACCTTGATAGAATTATCACTCCGTAAGCAAGTCTTGCAATTACAAATACCACGACAAGCAGGACATATCCTCTGAATTTCATCCAACGAAATGTCCGAGTACCTAAAAACAAGTAAACCATAACTAACAATGACAACCTAACTGAAAGAGTTATTATCCCTTGTCATTACTAAAATTCCATGCTCACCATGCTGATATACAGCTATCACAGTATCCCCTCCTGTCACATCTTAAGCACCAAGTAACTCTATCTCGGTCATTCCTCCGGCACTGATGACAAGTCTGCCCGCCGGTGTCTTCAGAAGAACCAGAGGTTCCGTCGGAATATTCCTGCTACAGAACATAACCTTCCAAATTCAGCACAGTACACTACATTTGCATCAAAATCACCCACCCAAACAAAACCCAAAATGAACTCACAGTAGTGGCATTAGCATCCAAGCTCCTTCGCGATCTTTTGCGCGAGGAGTCCGGCGGGGAATCATAGGAGACCCAATTGTCTTCTTCATAGAGCGCCACATCAGCATCCGCATCCGCATCCGCATCCACATCCACATCCACATCCGCATCCGCATCCACATCCACATCCACATCCACATCGTCAAGAGCGTGTCTCGCAGAGGAGGTTCTTCGCGCGTCACGCTCGGGCGTGTAACGAAACTGGTTCTTCGAGAGCTTCTTCTGCGAAAGACTTATAGCGGAGAGAGGAACGTCGAAATCGTCGCTCTTACTCTCCAAATAAACATCAGACTCGTTCAGCGACTGCGACTTCCTCTTGGCTTTCTTGAGGTTGGCCCTCATTGCGGAATTCGCGGCGCGCTTCTTCGCCTGGATGTAGTGCTTCTCGCACACCGTCTTGTCCGGCATCGACATGGCCGTGCAACGCCACTGCTTTCCGTCTGACCTCTTGCACCGCAAGTCGTCCGGAATTCCCGCCGCATTGTCCTCGCCGTTGGTCGATCGCGCGTGATCCATTAAAAGAGGAACCCTAACTGAGCGGTAGCGCGAAGCACGAGGAGACGAAAACAAACCCTATCTGAGAGAGGAATAGAATAAAGAGTGAATTGAACGTGTTAGGGGCCTTGGCGGTGGAATTGGTCGGCGATTGAGGTTGCAGCGGCGGCGGTGGAATTGGTCGGCGATTGAGGTTGCAGCGGCGGCGGCGGGCGGCGGCTAGTGCTGGAAAGTAGACAGAGATAGATAAAGAAAGAGTTGCGTTGTGAGATAAGCATCGAAAAAGCTTACATAATACATTCAGTAAACGATGAAGGCCTGAGAGAGGGTGATCCCTTCGTGCGTCTGCAACTCGAACGGTAAAAATTTTAATTAAGTTTTTTGCTTTTTTAAACATATTACTTTTCGAATATTGGAAGGGAAGACTCGGTTCATTATAACCTGTCTATAATATAATCATTTATAATTCAATAATAATTTAAATCATTTTACAAAAATATAATGTAAAACTTGTTAAGTTCCTTGCCTTGGAAATCATGTTATCATTTAATATCAGTAACAACTTTTCTATGATTTCTTCATAAATAATCATGTATAATTTTATGAGTCTAATTTTTTATACAGTTAATTAATTAAAAATTATCTTAAGTATATTTTCCAATTTTATTATTTTTAAACTTAAAAAACTTTTTATATATATGATAATATGTAATTTTTTATCGATAAATTTTTTTTTAGAGATTTTCATAATTGAGATACAGTTAAACATTAAATAAAATATATTACATCCACCGATTATAAAGTCTTCAATATTCACATTTTTTTTTAAAATAGACACTTATGTTTTTGTGTTGTAACACTTTTATTTTATTTCATAAAAAGACTCAAACATTTTTTTTTTATTTATTACTCATTTTAAGTGTACAATCTTTAAAAAAATTGGGTTTTTTTTATTTGATTTTTTCAATTTAAGATAACATTTTTTTTTCATTTACACTCTAACTTTCAATTAATTTACGTACTTATCATAAAAGTGAAAAATGAAAAATAACTAATACCATTTATCGTAGAGTATAACTGAGAAATGGTAAATTAAGAAAATGTATAACTATTTTATGAAAAACCAAAAAACAAATTGTATTTTTTTGTCAGTTTACAAAAAAAAAAAAACCTGAAACAAAATTTAAAAACAAATGAAAGTACTACCTAACTGTTCTAAAACTATAGAAGGTAGTGTCATATAAAAAAAACATTAGTAAAGGCAAATGTAATTTTCCTCTCTAAATATAGGCACATTTTCAACAAAAATTTAAATATTGATTAATCGAATACAATTATATGAGGGGTAAAAGTTAACAATACAATTTTATTAAACTCTTTAGATTGTTTAAAAACAAAACCATTAAAAAATATTTTTTCTTTAAATTTAAAATCACAATTCTTTACAATGAATAAGAACCATTATTTTCAAAATACGAAAACATACTTCTTATAATCACGTTGCTTGTTACGTTAACTAATGAATTTTTTTTATGAAAGGAGGGCCATTTTTTTTTATTTTCACCAAAATAAAATTATTTTTGAAAAAATTATAAATAAATAAAAAGTGTCAACATATCATAACTTCGTGATAAAAAAATTTAAAATTTAACTAGTTTAAACTGAAATTGTGTTACTTTTAACACTATTTTATCTTAATATATCAAAAATAGTATCTTATTTTAATATGATTTCTTCAAAATGTAATTGTTCTTAATTTTTTTTAGAATTTAAATTTGGTCTCATAATTTTTTTTACCTTACTCCCTTATTAATATTTGAACTGATATTAATTCCTAAAATATTTTATTTAGTCTATCTCATTAAATATTATTTTTAATTCTTGAACTAGAGTTTAATGGAATAGTCATATGATTAAACATTGTCAGTTCAAAATCGTAATTATACTGCACTACAAAATCTTAAAAATCTAAAACTATTAGAAAAATATTTATGACAAAAAATAACGTAAAAACAAGTAAAAAATATTGCTTATGAATATTAATAATCTCTATTTTTTAACCCTTCATAATTACACTTTTTAAACAAATGATAATCCCTCTCTTTCAATCTTAATATCAAGGATTTTGAGGCCCATTTATTTCATAAAATAAAAAGTGTAAATACATGATAACAAGTTTAACGTGATGGGAAAGGGAAATCAAAATGTCAATTTATTTGTTGTAGTTTTACATTCCTAAAATTTTGTTGTGTTTTACATTAAAAACTTTTTTTAGGTGTCCTATAAAAAGTGTGTCAAATAAATTAAAAGTGATAATTTAATATATATATATATATATATATATATATATTATGGTTAAACTTTAATTAAGGAATCATGTGCTAATATATAAATATGAGATGTCTGTAGAATTGTTTAGAGGCTATTAAATAAGGTAAAATAAACAGACAATAGAGTCAAACTTGTTTTAGACTACAACTAGAATAGAAAATAAACATATAGTAATAGGTTAAGATAAATATTTGAGAGGTTAGATTATAATAAGGATTTGGATATTTAGTAACTTGAATTTAAATTATACTTTTAACAAAATAGAGGGTGAACTTGAAGAAGAATAGAAGTGTTAATAACATGAAAAGAATTTTCATTTTTATTATAATATTATGTTTTGTTTATATTAAAGGATGAATTTGAAGGACTGGAAAAGAAGAGAAAGACAGTAGAAAGTAAAAGAAAAATCTGTGAGTGATTTAATAGATATAATAAATTTAAAATAATTATAAATTATTTAATATAAAAAATTATAAATATAAATTATAATTAAAATAATCCATTATTCGTGATTTTCAATATTTTTTTTATAACTTTCTCTTCAATCTTTTCATCTACGCTTTTCTTCACGTGGAAACAATCCATTATTCTTCTTTCATTTTTTTCCCATCATTTTCTTTCTTCTCACCTAAAACAAACTCAAAGTCTTTTCACCCTCCCTTAGTTGATTTAAAGCTACAAGTTAATAAAGTCAACATTTAGAACATTAATCTTAAGTGTTGTTTTGGGTAAGTTTTTATCCTTTTTATTTTGTCCTATTGGTGAGTGCATGCATGTTATAATTTTGGGGAAGTATGAGAGTTTCTAAGTTTGAACTAAATTTAAAGGTGATTGCTGGTTTAAGTTAGGATTTTGAAGTGTGTCAAGGGGTTTCTTAGGGTTTTGCTACACACTCCACACCAAAGTTGTAATTCTTTATATTGCAAGGAGGATTAAGATAAAGGAAATTAGCTTTATTTTTTTAGCTTCAACTTTGTTTATAAATGATAATTTTTTTTGGATTAAATTAAGATTCTTGGACGTGCAAACTTAAGGATTACATTGTTTGCTTTTTGGAAAATATGTGAAAAGCTTGGAGAATAAAATTATATATTTTAAAATGAAGATGTGACCATATTTGTGATCCTTCTTTTGTTTTTGTTTTGAGCACAGTTGGTGTTTTGTAAACCACAAGGACTAAACTTGTAATTTTTGGGTTATGTTGAGTACTTTGGTGTTTAAATTATAATTTTTTAGGTTTTTTTTTATATGTTTAAAGGGTTGAATGAATGTGTTAGAGTCACAAGTACTTGGAATTGTAAATGGAAGGTAATGGTTATGCATAAATTAAATCAATATATTTTATATACAATTTGTTTGATAAGTTGATTTGTGTAATGTGGGTGATTATTTTATTAGGTTTACTCTGACTTAATTAAGACAGAAATAATATTTTTTTATAGGCTATCAGTCTATTATGCAGTTTCAAATAAGGAAAATTATTCTTCCACCTTATACCTTTATCTTACAAAAGGTCAATTTTAATTTTTTTAAAATTTTTTTAAATAATTTTAAATAAATTATAATTTCTTATTTTTAAATAATTTATTGTACTCATACTGTCATATTTCTCTTAGAGCTATATGCTTCTCTTTCCTTCACAGCACATCTATTATTTTTCAACCATAATATTTTAGAAGAGTTTTATATTTGATATGTTTTAATTTATTTTATGTTTTATTTATTCCATAAGATAAATTCACATTTATCTGAGTGTTTAAGTCTTTTGTAATTAGAACTTTTTTCCCAGACTACATCTCATAAATTTTATAAAAAAAAAAATAACTATTGCTGCACTTGAGAATTGAGAATGTTCAAAATCAAAAATTTCTTCTACAGTATGAATATATATTTTTTTTTCTGGATTTTGTGATTTTTAAATTATATAATAAGCGAATAAAAACACCATCATTATCAATAAAAATATCACAAAATTTACTTTAATCATCAACATTTACTACAAACAACCACCACCACTTGAAGAAGAAGAAGAAGAACACATTACACTCTTCATCATATATACTCAAAAGATTATTATTAAAATTAAAGAAAAATATATAGGTGTGGAGGAAGAAGATATAGAGGTGTAAGGAAAATTTGCATTCAAATAATGCATCTTTTTGCATTCAAGGTTTTTTAAAAAGACAGAAAGATACAAAATGAGGTTGCTTTGAGATAAAAAAAAATAAGTCACCAAGAGAGAGAATGAAAAAAAAAAAAAAAATAGTAACAATTGTGTCAAGCTAATCTTTACAAAGAAACTAGCTTGAATTAGAAGTTTTATTTTATGTACTGAAAATTTCTTGTGTCGTTGTCCACCTCATCTGATGTACCTATTAATTATTATTAGTGCAAGTGATGTATATGACATAAATTATATGAATCAATCTTTTTTTTACAACAGCTTTTAACCTCACTAATAATTAAACTCATAACACGCTATCCATTATATAAATTTAAAGCTAAAATGATATTTTAAACATTCATGCCCCAAAAGTACGACCATACTCATTAACTTAATAAAAAAAAATACATTCCTTTTATAATAGTTTAAGAATCTTTTAAAGAGTAAAGTATACCAACGACTGATAAGTAAAAAAATACATTATCATCTATTAAAAAACCATTATACATAAATTTTTTATTTTTATAATACCATCGATGAATAGAAACTGTTTTATATTAAAAAAACTTAATTGTAAAAGTTTCTTAGAACATATATTTAAATTAATAAAGCACCTTTTTCAATGATAGTAACAACAAAGGTTAAAAATATATTTATTCTTGTAATATATTTTCGTTTTGATCCTTAAGGAAATTCAAGTCATCGAATAAAATTATACTGTTCTCATATTTTATTTTAATCATTGCAAAATACTCACTTTTTTGTTTTTCATCTTTTAATATATATATATATATATATATATATATATATATATATATATATATATATATATATCCGCCTTTAGTTCATGTCCTTTTTCCAAAGAGACTAACTCAATGAATAAAATACTATTGGGACTTACAAAAACAAGAGACAAGATATTTTGAAAGAATGTGAAATGATAACTTCAATAAGCAAAATTTGATTTTGTAATGAAAAATACTAACTTTAGGTCCTACACGATATTACACGATATAAAGGAAATAACAATTCTAATACTTTTACTATTTTTGACTTAGGATATTTGAAAATAAATTACAACAAAATTGAGCCTGTTATAAGGCTTTGTGGGAAAAGGGTAAATCAATCAAATATCCTTATTCTTTTTGCGTTTATGTCTATCACTGCTATTGTTGCCATCGCTTCCACCAGTCTTCCTAACTTTATGCGGTCTTTTTGATGCCTGACCAAAATCTATAAAAGTCAGAATACAGAATAATCTAAAGCAAAGTAACAACTAACTACATATTCAGCATTATCTTTAGATCAGTGCAACATTGTATTTATATTTATTTTATATGCATCCACAAGTGTTTTTGTCCACCCTTTGTTCCCTCTTCTCCAAAAGTCCCCTTTTCTCTTACCCTTCACCATTAACGATTCAAAATTGGAATAAAAGGTAAAATTGATGATAAAAGGTCAATCATACCAAAGAGATAGCCTTCAAAGGGTCTCCATCTTTTCTTAATTTTCTCTTGGGTCCTTTTCGGCGATTATTATTATTTCCCATTGCATCCCTTGCAAGTTTAACCATTTCCCTTGCCTCTTTCGTTGGTTTGTCTAACAGGTAGTCAGGCACATCACGTAGGTGCGGAGGTGGGGCATTCTTGCTCAAAATTTTGTCATGCTTCAGTAGATCTGCTCAAATATGATTTCGATCCTTTAAATTCAACTTCAATATTAACAGCAACAAAGCCTTGTCCAATCAGCAAGCACAATAAATGTCAATGGCATATTTCACAATAATATCAACCAATTACATTACCTAGGTCTCTTGGATTAGTCTCAAAATGGGCTTTCAACCTTCAAAAAAAACACAGGTATGCAGCAATAATTAGAATGGGAATAAAATTAAGATCATAGTTAAAGATCTCAATAATACACCAAATGATATACCCAGAACTCACTTTTCAGAGTTCAAAATTTCATTCCTCAAATCTTGGGCTCGTGACTCTCGGACGGCAATTCTAGTTACACTCTTGGCAACATCCTGCAAGAGAAAATCAATCATAGCATATCCACTCAATATCAGGTAAAATAAAAGAAGGCGCAAAGCAAGATATATTCCATACGCTATTCATTCAAAACGAAAACATACACGAGAGTATGTGCATCATGCAGGTCCATACTCTAAATTTTAACTAAGACATGAATAACAAGATAATCCCAAAACAAATGTCTGACGTTTTGGTGGTCAAAAACTTTTAAAATATTGACAAACATAAGATAAATGTTTCATCAAGCAGAATTTTACGTTAACAACCTAATACAGAAGGAAAAAGTATACAAGTCAAGCAAAAGAGCTCTCTTAGGTTTGATGGATCAACAGAATCCTATTTTAGCTTTCCATCTATAATAATGAATGACAAATATCCCATTTTGTGTATACAATTTTTTTTTTCAAAATTACCCTTAAGGGATGACTCTTTTTCTCACACGAAAGCTCCCACTAACAACAAAATTGTCTCCAATCAAATTATATTTGTTAACTTTCCGTAATCTATAAAACAGTCTGGGATATTATTCAAAAACTAAACTCAATGTTTCAACTACCCACAAACAAATCACTCACCCATGCATGTATGTCTATTCATTTTAGTTGTTACCCACAAGCAAATCAATCGCCAATGCATCCCTATTTATAATATAAAACTAAAATTAATATAAACATTAAAATTTTAACTCAAATAAGATAACATGATGAAAGTACATGCACACAAGCACGTTTATGTTTCCGCTAGTCAAGAGTAAAGGAAATAATAAATCACCTCTGCCCTATACCGTAAAGATTCAACTGCGTTCTTGGTGAGGAGGGGAAACTCAGCAATAGAACTTGTGCCTTTGTTTTCTTCATCCCCAACAAAAGATCTTATTTCTTCTAAAGTATACATCTCATCTGGAGAAACCTGAGATAAAACAAAGCAATATCTAAATGACACTATTATGCAGATTGGTGTCATTTAGGATCTCCATGGAATACCCAATGGACCAGGAGAGAGAGAATGCAACTAAGAATACATTTTTAGAATTTAGCTAATAGAAAAAAAGTGGATTCGTTTTGCCCCAGAAACTCACCAGAGAGACAGAAGCACCAGAATTGTACGCTCTACCTGTACGTCCAATTCGATGTACATATCCCTCAACATTATGAGGCATTTCAAAGTTTATAACCTGTTCATTAACAAGAGAAAGCATTAACTAATGGATTTTAGTGAACAGAGCTTTGTCGCCTTGAAACATGGATATAAACTAGAAGATGCAATTTACCAATTAACATAGTACACAACACTTACTAACAATAGGATATGCAGAACAATTTCAAACAAGTCAACATTACACCAGAGATACTAGAGAGAACTTGCATACCGTGAATACATTTTTAAAGTCAATTCCCCTTACGACTCCGAATTCAGAATCTAATTTAGCACGTTTTCTAGACTTCCGTGATACAGCATCACTTTCCTTAGACAGTTCATCTTTTTCCTTTGACTGACTAAGATCTGTTGCAATTAGATAATCAAACAGGCCCGCATTGAATTCCTGATAAAAACAGGTTTTGTCAAAATTGTGTAAGAAAATAAAGATCCATAAATCATAATGAATTGATAGTAAAGTAACTTTTCAAAGAAAACATAAACTCCTCAAGCTTTGTTGGCAGGAAAGTTCTGTAGCACCAAGTTAAGTAGAAAACTCTTATCAGCTGTTGCACCAAATAAAAGAAGGAATTGAATAACATTGCCTACCTCCAGAATATGGAGACGGGAATTCTGAGGCAACTCAGGATTTAAAACAGCAGATCTGATCCCAAACTACAAGGAAAAAAGGGAAATGTGAGAGAGCAAGGAATAATGACAGAAAAATAATCACACTGCAACTACAAATGTTTTAAACCCAAAGTTGATTCAAAACTTAATCCAAACTTTTCAAAAACTCAGGATTTAAAACAGCAGATCTGATCCCAAACTACAAGGAAAAAAGGGAAATGTGAGAGAGCAAGGAATAATGACAACAAAATAATCACACTGCAACAAATGTTTTAAACCCAAAGTTGATTCAAAACTTAATCCAAACTTTTCAAAAAGATATATTGAAAGGGGGAACGGCGAATTCAAGACACATAAGTATTTATAATAATCATCATCCATTAAATTGGTACAGTATGAAAATCGACACAAATAAAAATAGGAATTTCACACGTTTAACTTGGGGAACTATCTATTAAAAAAAAGTAAAGAAAAAGGAGGGAGCTTCTTTTTACAGGAATAAGCAGACATGGAGGAGAAATACACACATCCAATCAGTGGTAGAAAAGTACTTGGAGGAGAAAGTGAGGAAGCAATCAACTTTGAGTTTGCATCTTCTTTCATCACATTTTCCTTCATTTTCTTACATTCCAACCCCAAATTGTTTGCATCCACAAGAAGTAAAGGTTAACAATTGTTGTTTTGAGTTGAAACTTGAGAAATACCCACTCCAAAGAACTCGCCTAAATGAAATTCTGAGATAAACCTACAACTCATTTGTTTTGGGAATTCGTTTTTATGGCATGAATGGGTAACAAGGGTGGTAATGAGTAGTACAAAGTTAAATCCTAGGCCTTATATGGGTTCCTTTAAAACACAAGGCCTGTACATTGGAGGTTTGGTAAATCTATATTACCCTTTATTATGGGTTTTGGAATAGATTTCAGCCATCTCGAAATTAAGTTGTTGATGCTCAGATTCAGAGGAAATTACTCCAGTAGCTCCTCCTAAATGCATTGATAGAGACCAGACTAGTCCTTCATAGCAGCTAAACTACTCGGCAACTTTAATGAGTATGCCAAGCTAAGGAATTCTATTAAAAGTGTTTATTAATTTTTCTGCTGGTTTCCATATTTTAATAAATCTTTCATTTAATTTCCTCTTATATTATGAGATTCAATATTTCAATTCTAAACAGTATGATGACGACTATGTGTACAATTTAAGCAAGTATTGACTTGAATGATGAAAGACTTGAGATAGAATAGTCTTGATAGATCGGTGTAATTTTACTTCTCATAGTATATTTGATTGCGTTTTCATTATGGGTCATTGTTTGCTGTAACAAAGAGAAATGCATGCTAAGAGCTAAATGTGCGTTGTTCTATTGATAAAGTTTGTGATAATGAAGAGACTAGTTCCCATAATATACACTATGGTATGCCATTTGCCACAAGAGATAATGTGGCCTATTAGACATCAAATGAGACCTGGGCCCTCATGAGTGATAACCATGATATATGACACAATGGGTTGGTATTGTTTCCTCATTTACCAGTGTAATTATTCACAATGAGTTTTATAGAAAAATGCTAACCTTAGTTTTGAGTTGTATTTATATTTTTGAATGAGTTCTCAAGAGGAAGCATTGGCTTTATATGGTGATTTATCTTGTATCTAATATTTCTTTCTCCTTTTTGTTACCATAAATTCATATTTGAATTTGAACACTCATACAATGTTTGTTTATCCTTTCTGACTATTTTGTTTACTAAGCTCTTAATAAGACTCCATGACTCACATTTCCTTTCTCCTTTTCCTCATATTCTCTCATATTGCCAAGTAGATTGTTCCTGGGGCTGGCAGGTTTGTCCAGGAGTTCTCTCATAAAAAAAAAGCACTCTATCAAGAAACTATCCAAAAAGAAAAAGCTTAAGCTATAAAATGAAGGATCATGAATGGTTTTACTTCTACCACAAAACTTTAGGCAAGAGTCCTATGGGCTTGATGTGATGACAATGCATCAGTCCACAAGAAATCCCATACATATTAACATATACCTAAAGTTGAACACCAATCAAGTGAATGTTTATGAATAGTTATACATCAAACACATACCTTTTCCAAGAATAGTTTCAATCTGAAACTCATGTCTATGGTATTAGTGAATATCAGAACTTTCTTTTGGACCAACCCCAACTTCAACACAGCAAGGATGTAAAGTAACTTATCACGGGCAGAACATGAAATCTGACACAAATATTTAACGAAAACAGTTAAAACCTGATCAATTCCATAGAAAAATCGGAAAGATACAGCCATAAATGAAAAAAAAAATCTTTTATACATGTTGATTGCTTCCAAACATGCTCTAGGCAGAAACATAACATCATACATTAAATTCATAAAACAACCTTGAAATATTCTTAGGATCACTGAATCAAATGACATTTTTATTTTTAAAGTGTTAAAATCCTTCTCACCCCAAATCAAAATTTTCCTTACTATAATGGTTCATTTCCTTCTAATAGCAATGAAGAAGGGAGATCCCAAACAGAGAAAACAAGTAAACCCCCCTTCTCTATAGAAAGAAATTAGGCAATAATTTCGAAGATAAAACGAAGAAATAAATAAACTGCAATTAAGTTCATAATGGCAAAAATGACAGTTAGAAATATATTACCCAGAACTGCTGAACATTTTTAGGAATGATCTCTTCCTTGTTATTTCCCACTTCAGGCAAAGTCAAAATAAATGGGTTGTGCAGAATCAACTTCTTTAGTTTGTCAACATCCGCACTGCAGACAGTACATTAGAATTAAAAGGCAATAGATGCCCTAAAATAATGTCATGAAATGATCAATGAGAATACACAGGAAAACACTTTACCAGTGAAACTTCACAGAAATAATATTTTATTTAATGTGTAACTAACATACAATATGATCTACAAATGTGCAAGAAAAATCACCATGTTTGCTCTCAATTTCATATGATGAAGATACAAAAAACAAGCACATCCTTACATAGGGGACAAAAATGAAGCTAATCACTATTGAATAAATTTTTACTAGCTAATTTTATCCCTAATATATGAATGTGCAAAAAATTTAGATTAATCCAAATGTATTTCATATCTCATTTATACATAAAAAATAATGTAATAAATATTTTAATAGGTATATGCTATAATCCAATGGCCAAATCAATTCAAAATAGATTATGTAAATCTATTGTTGGTGTAAAAGTAAGTGTAACTCATATGGGTGTGAACTAATATGATGATATAATTCAATGACCAGGTCAATGAAAATCACATTTTATGTAAAGCTATTGATAGTGTGAAAGTGAGTGAAACTCATTATTGAGAACTAATTACACATGATATAGGCACACATATATAAAGAGAGGGATTTGAAAATGACAGGAAACGTGAAAAATATCATAAGTGGAAGAAACATCATAAAAAACACACCTTGATGTTGCAGACATCAGAAGACACTGGCAACTTCTGGGAACATGAGGTGTCAAAGCTTTTATATCCTTTTCATACCCATATGACAGTAGAAGATCTGCCTGAAAACATTATTTTGAACATTGATCATGTCACAAAATACTAACCACCAAAGATTGTTCATCAGCTACTTGAGTTGTTGTTAATAACTTAGACCATAAACCAAAGGGTGAAAACTGCACACATTTGCAAATGCTCTGTGAATATAATTCAACTTAAAAAAATGCTAGTTGTTTCAGAAATAGATAGCAGCCAATAAAGAAAGATTCTAAACAAACAATTCACTGCATCTGGTTTCACCTCATCAAGAACAAGAGTTTCAAGCGATTCGCTAATGGATTCTGCCTTAAGTATGCCACCGGACAAACACTTCGCTAAGCAAGTAGGAGTGGAGATCAAAATATCAGGAGGTCCAGCCAATGCTGCCCGCTGCAAACCCAATTCAGAGACAATTACAACAAAGCACATTCTAAACAAATTGTAAACATAAATAGAACATCCGCACGTGTAGCAGATGAAAAAAACTAACTTCCTCCCTAATCGATAACAACAAACAAAAAATATTCTAGAAGACATAACCAACCAAGTCATTGGCAAGCATGTTGCTATTCAGCTGCACAACTTTTAGCTTAACTCTGCATAACTCAACCAGCGACAACACTTCCGCATACACCTGAATTTATGGATGGAAAGAAATAACACGAAATTAAGTTTTACAATTCTTTAAAAAAAAGTATGACAAAAATTGAAACAAGTTAACCTGTTGACACAGTTCGCGAGTAGGGACAAGAACAAAAGCATTGGGCGCCAACTTCTTCCGATCAGCCCTAACGGTAAAAAGTTTCTGAAGCAACGGGAGAAGATACGCTAAGGTCTTTCCAGAACCTGTTTTGGCGCGTGCAACCACGTCCTTACCTTCCTGGAAACAGAGAGTGAACAAGTTTAGGTTGAAGTGAAGTTGAAAGGTGAATAGCGAAAGGTGAAGTTTGAAAAAAGTGTAACCAGAATGAGTGGAATGGCGACGCCCTGAATTGGAGTGGGTTTGGCGATCCCTTTCTTGTTTAAGGCGCGAAGGAGACGAGCGTCCACGCCGAGCTCTTCGAAGCTTTGGTCCTCTGCTTCTTTTTTCTCTTCTTCTTCGCCAATGCTTTCGTTCAACTTGGTTTCCGCCATCACGAGTCGGCAACCGTTGCAAATTTGAATGCCGCGACGAGGCCAAACTTTGAATGCCGGTGGTTTGAGTTTAGCACACCTGCAACTGCCTTTTGCTTAGGTCTTCAGAACCGAGACACGCTTTCTTCAATGCATTCAAACTCCCAAGCAATGGGCATCAGACATGGGTGGTGCCATGCGTGATCAGGCCCAGGCCCAATATATTGGGCCACTCCACATGTGTTTAATTTAGGGAAATTGCTTTCTGCACCCAATTATTTTTGAACCTGAACTCAATATTTTGAAATGACAAAAATTTCCTTTTACTTTTTAAATAAGAGGTGGAAATCAAAATGCATTCTAGAATCTCTTTTTTTAAAATACGTTTCTGGATTTTAATCTTAGGAACACCTTCCAAAATCTATTTTCTGAAATACGTTTTTGGACTTTGTTTTTCAAATTTTCTTTTTGAAATGTTTTCTTTTCTTTAGAAAAGTAGGAAGTTTTAAATAGAGAGAAAAGTGATAAGTTTTGTTTATAAAGAGGAAAGTAAGAATATTTTTTAAAGAGAGAAGAGTAGGAAGTTGTTAAGGAAGTTACATTTATTTTTTTAAAGGATGGAATTAAAAAAATAAAAGTAAACATAAAAAAAAAAGAAAATGATAGAAATGTCCAAAATAACAATAAAATCACAAAAAGTCTCTTATTATATATTTCTAAAATAATAAAATAAAATATTATTATAAGGATAAAATGATAAAGTAAATGTGTATACCAAAAAAGTAATTACTAAGATAATCCTTTATATATATATATATATATATATATATATATATATATATATATTTCACTAGTGGAAAAAGAAGAAATAACACAACGACAATTTATTATAATGGGTGCAATGTACTTGTCATAAAAAGTTGTGTTGTGACATTTTTGTAATAATCATGAAGTTTATTATGACGGTTAAAATTGAAACTAACATAGTAACTGACATAATAAGTGTTTATTATGTCATTTTTTATTTCAACTGACATAATAAATGTTTCAACCTATTTGATTTTTTTCTTTTCAAACAATAAAAAATTTTGAACCCTTCCGTAACCTACGTACCATCTTCACTTTCTCCTCTCAAACAACAAAAATTTCGAACCCTTCCACGCCAAAGCTTCTCCTTCCATTGAGGTAGTTCCAAAACTTGTTTGGTATAGGGAAAATCTATATCGTTTCTTAAATACTTCTTCTCCTTCATAGAGCTCCTTACAACTTCGTGCGGTGAGTAATTGGAAACAACCGTCACTATGTGATTGGAAGATGGGCTATGGATTCCTTTTTGGTATTATGGTTGTTGCAGCGATTGTTCTTAAAGTATCTTGATTCGTTTTAGTTTTGTATTTTGTTCTCCTATACGTACTTACTAAGAAATTTATGTAAACATGGCATAAATTAGTTTCAGGTTTGGTGTGTTTTGCTTGTGTTATGAATTCGTTTGCAATTTTTTGAAACTGAGAAAGTGTTTTGCTTTTGTATTAAAATTTTCGAGTTCTAAGCTTAGTCTTTCAGTATTCTTTGTTGTTACTCACACTTTGGTCTTGGACTTGAATTGAGTTATTATTGCCTAGTGTCATATTACTTCTATCTGTGTCTTTCTGAACCCATGAAAAATGACATGCTTATGATATTAATGGATTTTAGGAATCACAATTATGTGATTCTTAGAATAGTGATTAAAATGATGAGCTCCATTGGAAATTCTTTTGCTTTGAGTTTTGAAAATTTGTACTTGGATTTTTGTATCTTTGGATTTATAAATATAAAGAGAAAAAACAAGTGTGTTGAATTGGTATTTCAAGTTAGGTTGCTCTAAAGTGTAAAAAAAATGAACTGCATGCAATGAATGAGTGAGTAACATTGATATGCAATTGTCTAGATAACATTAATATGCAATTTTCTAGATAATATTGATATGCAGGTGATTGTTATTAATGAATGGAGTAAAATTGATATGCAGTTGTCTAAATAACATTAATATGCAATTGTCTAGATAATATTGATATGCAGGTGATTGTTATTAATGAATGGAGTAAAATTGATCAATGATTGGGTTTGTCTTAAAATTGTTAGCAATTGTCTAGATAACATTGATATGCAGGTGATTGTTATTAATGAATGAGGAAAATTTGAGCAATGAATGAGTTTGTTTGTAAATTATATGCAATTGTCTGAATAACATTGGTATGCAGATGATTTTTATTAATGAATGAAGTAAAATTGATCAATGAATGAGTTTGTTCGAAAATTGTATGCAATTGTCTGAATAACATTAATATGCAGGTGATTGTTATTAATGAATGGAGAAAATTTGATTAATGAATGAGTTTGTTTGTAAATTATATGCAATTGTCTAAATAACATTAATATGTAGGTGATTATTATTAATGGATGGAAGAAAATTTCAATGAATGGGTTTGTCTGGATAACATTGATATGCAGGTGATTGTTATTAATGAATAAGGAAAATGTGATCAATCAATAAATTGTATGAAATTGTCTAGATAACATTGATATAAAGGTGACTGTTATTAATGAATTGAAGAAAATTGATCAATGAATGAGTTTGTCTGAAAATTGTATGCAATTATTTGGATAACATTGATATGCAAGTGATAATTATTAATAAATTAGGGGAAAATTGATCAATGAATGAGTTTGTCTGAAAATTGTATGCAATTTTCTGGATAACATTGATATGTAGTTGATTGTTATTAATGAATGTACGAAAATTGATAAAACAATCGTTTTTCTAAAAAAAAAAAAAACTTAGTATGACAATTATTGCAATAGATAACATAAAAAGTCTTATTTATTATGACGGGTGGTAGAAATATTTGTCATAGAAAACCACTTACTATGACAATTATGATTAAAACCATCATAGTAAGTCATATTTTCTATTACGGTTGTAGAAATACTAATCATAGAAAGTTCTGTTTGAACATATTATGACAGATATTTTACACATTTTATGACAGTTTATAAACAACAATCATAGTAAGTCAACTTATATGTAAGTTTTTCAATTGATATAAAAATTGTAGAGTTTTTATATCGCTGAATCTATATTGTCATCAGAAACGTCCTAAAAAGTCCTGTAAAACCGTCATAGAAAGTATTTTTTGCACTACTAGTGTTTTATGTTTTAAATCTTTGTCAAATAGAATAAATATAATTTTTTAAGTAAAAGATGACCCTTTTTCCAACTTATATTTCTTTTATTATGTTTTAATTTTATTTTTTTTGACATTTTTTCCTTGTATTTTTCAAATGAATTATACCTTCTATTTTATTCAACATTTTTCTGGTTATCAAACGAATGGATGTTGATAACAGTTTCTCTAAAAGTCAAAAAAAAATACAAAGTCATAAAATTTAGAACTTACAATTTGGATGTAGAATATTGTACATTATTATAGTTAGAAAGCTTGATACACTATATATATAGTTGTAGATAATTTTCTTAATTTTTCATAATCACCAATATTATCTTAATGTGACTAGTGTAGGAAATGTCAGTCCTTTATAGTACAACAATGTCAAGATGATAAAAAAGAAGTTAAAAAATAATAAAAGATTTTATAATATATTAAGCTTATTAACCTCTTATCATGATCAAAACATCTAATTAAAATTGAGAATTTAGTTAACTTCACTTACCTATTTTCCTTCAAAACTTCCTGGAATATGAAAAAATGTTACGAAAATTTTAACATACTTTTAGAGGATATGATTCAATAATTACAAACAATAATATGAAAAAAAGTTATGAAAAATTTAACTTACTTTTAGAGAAACTGATTCAATAACAAGAAACATCAATGAAGATCTTGACTAACTTATTCATCTTCCCTTATCGTATCAATTACACATGCATTTACTATTCTAACTCCATGCATGCAACTCAACATAACAACATAAGGATCTCAAATTTTTAGGAGAAAATAATAACGTATTCTTTTAAAATTATTATGCTCAACTAATTCTTACATGTTCTTGGTAACCTTCACAACTGTGAAGTCGGATCTAGAGAAAATAAAAATCTGGCCAAAAAACAAAAAACAGTTGAAAGAGAAAAATTAGAAAGATAAATTTTAGATAAATGAAGAATAAGTTAGTTATATATATAATCAATAAATTTTGTATGTGTAATCTTAAAAAGATATTTTCGATTATAAGATTTTTAATGTAATTTTAAAATACGCAATCTATAAAACATTTTTAGATTGCACAATTTATCCTACAAATATTGTCAGAATATATTATGAATTTAATGGTTCATATTACAGATTGGTAATCTAAAATACATTTTTGAATTTTAGATTATAACATGTAAAATGTATTTTTAATCTATGATTAATTTGAATATTTTCTAAATCTATGCAAATGAAAGAAGAAACTACCAATATATTAAGCCCTCCACATGTGTTTAATTTAGCCATAACTTTTGAGTGTTTTGATGTGTTTAATTTAGCCATAGATTTGTTTGTGTTGATTTAACCTGCTTTGCTTGTATTATTTGGAAACTAAATATTTTGATTTTCAACAAAAACTGTAAATTATATTTTACTTCTTGTATCTTGGTATTGTTGTTTTGATATTATATTTATTTATATAGTTAAACAATAAATGATCTATTATAGATTTTTGGATTTAACAAAATATACTGTATACAAATATATAAATACTATTTTTTTAACAATATTAATTTTATATTAGATATATTATAATGTATTAAAATAATATTATGTTTAAGCATGCTCACCTAAAACAAATAAATTTACAAGTTTATTGAATAATAAATTTACATCTCATTTGAATTCTTATTAAAAAAAAATTATTGTGATTTAAATGCATGGAGAGTAAAGACTTTAAAGTATCTTTGTAGGAGGGATATTCTGAAAACTAATAAAAAGAATAGAAAATAGTTTATTTTAATGTATTATATCTAAGAAGATTGGGAACTGAATTTGTTATTGGTTTCTATAATAAGGCATAAGGGGCGTTAAGTTGACACTCAAAGTTAAATATTTAGATTATTTCATATTTTAGGTCAATGAAAGATTAATTAAGAAGAGTTTAATGATGGTAAGACAAATTTTTCTCCGGTCTTTTCCTTAAAATGTGTCTTAGTAGGTTAGAAGAGAAAGATTATATAAACTGTCATTAGTCTTTACTCTAAACAATGTGTGACTATATTAACGATACCGAAACAAATGATATATGACTAAGAGTGCATATCTTTGTGCAAGTTCTTTTGATTACTAATTCTAGTGTAATGTTTTTATTTAACCACATATGTATTTATTCACACATACATAAATACACACATATTAATGTGCTAATAAACTAGAAACATAATTTACCTAAAAGAAATACATATAATTATCATGTGATTACTTAATAAAAATATTTGATTGGTAAAACTAAAAAATATTTAACTTTTTTAGGTCTTAAAACATAGAATGAATATAGTTTTAATTTTGTAAATTAGAAAAAAAAAATATTTCATAATAAGTGTATGTACTTTAAAATTTTGAAACAAAAATATTTGTTTTTATAAACTTAAGGCATACAATTCTCGCTAAACTGGAGATCGGGAGTTTAGAGGTGGTCTTTTGGATGATCTTTTGTAATCGTAATGAGACAAGACACTTTCACAATACTTCAACGATGAAGTCACTCCGAATATGATTATGTAAGATGGGAGTTCATTTACTATATGTTAGAAAAGGTTAGTTTCTGCAATAAATGGATTCGTTGGATAAAGGGATGTTTAGAGTCAGCTTCTGTGTCAATTTTTGTTAACGGTAGCTCGACTAAGGAGTTCTTACCAAAGAAAAGACTTTGACAAGGCGACCCACTAGCTCTGTTTTTGTTTCTTATTACGGTAGAAGGTTTGGCGGGAATGTCTAGGATAGTGGTCGAGAAGAACCTGATTGATAGTTTGGAGATTGGTAGGGAGAAAGTAAAGGTAAACATGTTGCAGTATGTGGATGATACTTTATTTTTTGTGAAACAAATGTCAAAAGTGTTTTCAATATAAAGGCGGTTATGAATTGCTTTGAACTTTCTTCAGGACTCAAGGTGAACTTTATGAAGAGCAAGATAGGTGGTTTGGGGGTCGAGCAGATAACGATCTAGCTTTTCGTGGCGATTCTTAATTGTGAAGTGATGGCAACCCCTTTTTTATACTTAGGTTTACCGGTAGGAGGGGACCATAAGAGAATGGCATTTTGGGATAGAGTTTTCATATTATGTTCTTGAATTCACATCATGTGGTATCTAGAGTTTAGGTGTGTTCTTGTTTAATTTTTGAGTTGTGTTGCACTTTGATTCAAGAGTTCTATATTCTTGTGTTTACATTTCTGTTTTTAGGCTTATTTTGAGTTTTATTGCTGTTTTCTTATTTGTGCCTATCATATGTTTGAGTATTTTCCTTTTTGAATCTATAATAGTTTTGTCATTGTCTTGTTTTTCCATAATATGTCATCACTTCTTGTAGTACTTTTATTGCAATTTTTTGTTTCTTGCTTTGGTTTACATTATGTTTTTTGAGTTTATTGCTTGATCCTTTGTGCATTTTCTGTTTTAGATTGAGTTCATACTTGTATTTTAGACCTATACAAGTTCTATGACACAATTTCCATTATGTCTTTGCTAGTTCATAATTCTGTTTTTCATTCCTCTTAGGCTTCCTCTGTTTCTGACAACAAGTGCTTACTGTTTTTGCATATTGCAATTGATTTACTCATTGGAAATTTCTGAAATTCTGGATTTGTGATCCTCAAAGTGTTAGAAAAGAATAGAAAAAAGAAGTACAATAAAATTCAAAGTACACAAAATATGATAAATAAAATACGAAAAGTGTACATTCCTGCCGAAAAAAATACGGTAATCGGGCAGCAATTTTGAAAAATTTATTTCTCTCAATTGGCTTACTGTTTTTACATAATTCCAGTGTCATTTTTGAGTTAACATCTTGAAGTTTGTGTGGTTAAAATTTGATAGTCCAGTTCGCTGTATATCTTTCCAGATCAATCAATGAATCTCATGCACAGTTTGCATAGAAATTTTTTTTTCCAGTAGCTAATTTTTGTTTTCTTCATCTACTCTAGTGCCTTTCTTTAAGTATTCTTTTGTGTGCCTACTTTCTCATTGAGTTCCTTATTTTCTTGCTTGTCTTTTGTTCTCTATTCTTTGTGTTTGTCATCAATCTTGTATTCCTTTTGCATTGCCTTTCCTTCTTTATACCTTTTCTTGATTGTCTTTCTTCTTTCTTTGGTTTTGTGGTGTTGCCTTCAAAGATTGGTGTGCTTGCTGTGACATTTTTCATTTGAGGTTTCCAAGGCTTCAAGATCAGCTTGGTGAAAGGACCTTATTTTCTTTGAGAGTGACCCCAATCTTTCTGCCTAAATTCAATTCGGCTTTATTTTTTACTTAAAACACTCACTGTTTTTCTAATTTTTGTTTCTTGCCTTGTTTGCTGTTTTTGTGTGTTGCTGTTAACAATGGCAGGATTTTCAAGTGATGCCTCATACAAACAGAATTCTCCTTCCAAAGCTTCACTCCTTGGTGAATTACATGCCACACAAAGAACCATTCGACGTTTGGAAGAGCAATTGCAAAAGCTAGAAGTGCCAAAAGATAGACCATCTCCTTCAATCCATGATGAGCATCATTCCCATAGACATTCCACAAGAGCCTCTTCAAATGATTTTGGCAGCGGAGATGCGCATAGGAGAAGGAGAACTCCACCTCCATTCTTTGGCCGTAGACATCACACCCAAGGGGAGAGACCTCACTATGGCAATGGCTCCTATCAAGATGCAAAGGCTAGGCTACCTTTGGTCAAGCTTCCTACTTTCAATGGATCTAGTGATCCTAATGTGTATTTAGATTGGGAGGCTAAGTGTGAGCAAATATTTGAGCTCCATGACATCAAAGATGAACAACACAAGTATAAGCTAGCCACCTTAGAATTTGTAGATTATGCCATGAAATGGTGGCATGGCATTGTAAAGGACTTTATGTTTCACAAGGGTCCTCCCGTGGACTCTTGGAACTCTTTGAGATATCAAATGCGCGCTAGGTTTGTGCCCCCACATTTTAGGAAAGACCTCATGTTGAAACTCCAACGGTTTCAACAAGGCACGCTAAATGTGGATGAATATTATAAAGAGTTAGAAACGCTAGTGCTTAAACTTGAATTAGAAGAAAGTGAAGAAGCTATGATTGCTAGGTTTGTAAGTGGTCTTAGGAAGGATATTCAAAACATTGTTGAGTTACAAGGGTATTCATCATTGGGATCTTTAGTTCATCTTGCAATGAAGGTGGAAGCCCAACTTGCTAAGAAAAACTCTTTCAAAAACATTTCCAATGATGGATACTACTCCAAGTCTTGGAGAAACAAAAATTCTTTTTCTAAACCTCCTTCCAAAGATTCTTCTTTCAAACCTAAGGAAACTAAGCCATCTACTTCTAGGCCTAAATCTCCCACTAGAACATCTAATACTAAATGCTTTAAATGTTTGGGTTATGGTCATATTGCTGCAAATTGTCCTTCTAAACGAAGTATGTACATCCATGAGGGCATTGTAGTTAGTGAGCATGATTCGGATTCTCCTAAGCATTCATTGCATTCTCATGCATCTAGTGAGGAAGAGAGTGAGTGTCCACTTGAAGGAGATTTGTTAGTTGTGAGAAGACTTCTTGGGCAAGTTTCACAACCTTTTGATGAAAGTCAAAGGGAAAATATTTTCCACACAAGATGTCTTATTCAAAACAACATTTGTTCTTTGATAGTGGATGGGGGTAGTTGTGCAAATGTGGCAAGTACAAGAGTGGTAGAAAAACTTGTTTTACCTACCATCTCTCATACAAAGCCCTATAAATTACAATGGCTTAGTGAAGTAGGAGAAATTATTGTAAATAAACAAGTCCTCATTGCTTTTTCAATTGGAAAATATAAAGATGAGGTCTTATGTGATGTTGTCCCTATGGAAGCAACTCATCTTCTTTTAGGTAGGCCATGGCAATTTGATAGGAAAACTTTACATGATGGCCTTACCAACAACATTTCTTTTACCTTCCATGGGCATAAGATCACTTTAAAATCTCTTTCTCCAAGTGAGGTCCATAAAGACCAATTAAAAATGAAAACCAAAAGAGAAAATGAAAAAGGGAATGAAAGAAAAGAGAAATCGAGTCTCCAAGTCTCATCCTATGCCACTAAATCATTCATGTTGACTCGGGCTATGCTACAATTTGCACCTCCAAGGTGTTATTCTTCCTTATCTTTTTCATTACCCAAGGTTTCTACCTATTTTCTTTCTTTGTTAAAGAATGTTAGGAATGATTTTCCAATTCCTCCTAAAGGTTTACCCCTTCTAAGAGGCTTTTCTTCACAAAGTTTTATCATTCCTAAACATTCTTTCCAAAGTTGGTATATAGATAATAAACTTTCCTATGAACTTCCCGCGCTTCAACATTACAAGTCAACTTCTAATATCACTTCTTATCCTCTTTTATCTATGAGCAAGTTGACTTTGTTATATGCAGGAGTTCTGCATTCGTGGTCGAATTCTCTCCAACTTGGGGGGTATGATGCAAGTCAAGACCACTTAAGGATGACCAAAAATGCTATATATAAAGGGTCATCTCTACAATCAAAAGAAGACTTCACAAAAAGAAGACAGGGCCATATTCCAAAGCACTTGAAGTTCTTCTTACTAGTCTTCTTAAAGAGTAGAACATTTTTTTTTGTAAATAATTGGGTTCTCTTAAAGAATCCAAATAGTCTCCAGAATTCGTGGTCGAATTCTCTTCAACTCGGGGAGTATGATGGAGATCAAGCTCTAATGGACATGGAGGCCAATCAACAAGATCAAGAAGAGGTAGAGGTGCAAATAGAAGACGCCCATGGAGGTCAAAACCCACCTCAAAGGCTTACAAGAAGCATGTTCAAAGCTTTAGGAGCTAGGGAACAATTATTCTCTCTTTTTGTAATTTCTTTGGTTGAAGGTGCTTAGAGGGAAACATTAGAAACCTCTATTGTTATAGCATCTTTTAGTCTTTAGTTAGGAGCATTAGGAGGGGGGTGCGTTAGTAGATAGGTGTAGAAGTTAAAATAGGAGGTGCCAAAGTGAGAGAAGAAGTCACACCTTCCTCATGACTTGTTTAGGTGTCATATTTCATTTGAATTTGGGGGGAATTTAGAATTCATTTAGCTTTCATTTCAGCACCTTCACACTATAAATTAAGGTGCTGCCCTTGTATTTTTGGAGATTGGAAATTATTAGTAAGAAAACTCTACTCATTTTTTTGAGAGCATTTGTGAGCACTTGTGTGTCTCTTCTTCCTTGCTTCATCTTGAGAGCTCTTGGAACTCAAGTGGCAGCATCACACTCTTATCTTGAAGCAATCCAACCTTCAAGTGGCGAGATCATCTCCAAGTCTCCTCTTCATAAGTTTTCTAATCCATTCTCCATTCCATTTCCTATTTTGTTCTTATCTTGCAATTCTATTCGGTGTTTTTTGTTCCTATTTCAAATCTGTCCAGCATTTTCATTTTCCAGCACCTATGTTCTATTTCTTTTCCTTTTTCTTGTATTTCAATCGGTTCAATTTGACAATAGATGGAACGTCTAATTGAGATTGTGTTTTGGCATTAGTTTTGGTGAGTTCTTGTCTTAGAACATTGATCCAATTCTAAGAGAAAGTGCCTCTCATATGACCAACTCAAGATGTTTCCTAAGAATGTCAAGAACTTTTCATATTATGTTCTTGAATTCACATCAAGATTGGTAGACAAAATAAAGAAAAGATTAAGAAGGTGGAAAGGTAGATTCTTGTCTTTGGCGGGGAAGATTTGCTTGATAAAGTCATTACTGTCTACTATCCCATTGTTTTATCTATCTTTATTCAAAATGCCTGTGGCGGTGGTAAACGAGCTCGTGAAAATCCAAAGGAATTTCCTATAAGGGTGGAGTTTCGATGGAAGAAAGGTCGCTTGGGCCTCTTGGAAAAAGGTGTGTGCAACTCGCGAGGACGGGAGTCTTGGGGTTATAAACTTAAGGACTTTCAATTTGGCGTTACTTGGTAAATGGATATGGCGTTTGGGGTCGAACAATGGTGGTTTGTGGAAGGAGATTATTGACTCTCAGTACGGAGGGTGGAGAAGTGTGAGGGAGGGAGGGAAAGAAAACAAGGACTCTTTTTGGTGGAAAGATTTGAGGGAGGTTTGGAGTTTGGAGGGTTAAGGCCGGAATTTCGAAGAAGCTATAATCTGAAAGGTGGGTACTAGGAAGGAAGTTTTGTGCTGGGAAGATAATTGGGTGGGGAGTGGGCCTTTGAAGACGTTTTTTCTGAGGTTGTTCTCCCTGAGTTTGTCAAAAGCTTCAGTGGTGACATCATTCAGGGGATGGAACAACGGAAAGTGGGTTTGGAATTTTGACTGGAGAAGGAATCTATTTTAATGGGAGAAGCAAATAGCGAGACTACTTTCTCAGGAATTCCAAGGTGTGAGTTTTGACTTAGATAAGGAGGATAGGTGGGTGTGGAAGGCAAGGGAGTAGTTTGGGTATACGGTTAAATTGGCATACATCTGTCTAAGGGGGGATGAAGTAAGGGAGAATTGGACGATGTTTAAAAAGTTTTGGAAGAGTAAAGTCGTACCTACTGCACTAGTTACGACTTGGAGGGTGTTGGAAAACAAGTTAGCCACTAAGGCTAACCTGGAAAGGTGAGGGATCATGGTTGCAAGTTCCACATGTAGTCTTTGCGGGGTCAAGGAGGACAGTAGTACTCATTTGTTCTTTGAGTGCAGAGTTGCTTGGTTATTGTGAAACCATTATTGTGTATGGCTGGGCGTGCGGAACGTGTTTCACAACGTCCCATTGCTAAATTTTTCCCAGTTTAGGATGAGCAACGCACCCGTTTCGGTGAATGAGGTTTGGGGAGTGATTTGGATGGCAGTAGTCAACGAGGTTTGGAAGCATAAGAATAGGGTAATCTTTAAAGGGGGAGTAGTAGATGTACTGGAAGTTTTTGCTTTGGTCCAATTAAAAGCTTGGTCTTAGGTTACATCCAAGTCACAATCTGTGCATTTTTCCTTTTCTGATTGGTACTTAGATCCGCTTGTTTGCATGCGGATGATCTCATGATGTATTCAGTTAAGTTGTATGATTGCTAGTTTCTGGTGAATTTCTATGGGTTAAGCTAGGAGAGATATGTGTAGTCATACATGGGAGTATATCTAGTGGAGGAGGTTAAGGTTGTGATCGTGTATAAGGGTTGGATCACCTCTAAAGTGATTCATATTTATTCATTTCTTATTGTCCAAAAAAAAAAGAATATAAAATATCAATGTAGTCATTATTTATAAATAAGGTTTTTTCACTGATCTCATCCCATTTATCTTTTTTCACAACATATTTAAATAATAACAATCATATCTTTTATCTTCAGAATAATATTCCAAACGATACACTCACACATGAAAAACTCACCCATGATAAAATCATCCACGATAAACTCACACACAATAAACTTACTTACGATAAACTCACCCACGACAAACTCACCCACAATAAACTCCCTGACGATAAAGTCACCCACAATAAACTCCAACATGATAAACTCAACGATAAACTCACCGAAGATAAAATCCACAATAATAAACTCACCCACGATAAACTCACCAAGGATAAACTCACCCACGATAAACTCACCCACAATAAACTCACCCACCATAAACTCACCCACCATAAACTCCATAACAATAAACTCACCTACGATAAACTCCACAACGATAAACTCACCCACGATAAACACACCCATGATAAATTCACCCACGCGAAACTAACCCACGATAAATTCACCCACGATAAACTCACCTACAGTAAACTCACCCATTATAAACTCCACAACGATAAACTCAACCATGATAAACTCCACAACGATAAACTCACCCAGAATAAACACACCCACGCGAAACTAACCCACGATAAATTCCACCACGATAAACTCACCCACGCTAAACTCAACCACGGTAAACTCCACAATGATATACTCACCCACGATAAACTCACACACGATAAAGTCCACAACAATAAACTCACCCACAACAAACTCACCCACAACAAACTCACCCACGATAAACTCCACAACGATAAACTCACCCGCGATAAACTCACCTACGATAAACTCATCAATGATAAACTCACCCACGATTAAGTCACCCATGATAAACTAACCTCACCTAAGATAAACTCACTCACGATAAACTCACCCGCGATAAAATCACACACGATAAAGTCAACTATGATAAACTCAACCACGATATACTCACCCACGGTAAATTCAAAAACGATAAACTCACTGACGATAAACTCACCAACGATAAAGTCACCCACGATAAACTCACCCACAATAAACTTACCCTCGATAAACACCCAAGATAAACTCACACACAATAAACTCCACAACGATAAACTCACCCACGATAAACTCACGCATGATAAACTCACCAACGATAAACTGACCCACGATAAACTCCACAACAATAGTCTCACCCACGATAAACTCTTCCATGATAAACTGCACCACAATAAACTCAGCCACGATAAACTCAGCCATGATAAACTCACCAATGATAAACTCACCCACGATAAGCTCACCCACGATAAACTCACAAACAATAAACTCACCAACAATAAACTCACCAATGATAAACTCACCCACGATAAGCTCACCCAGGATAAACACCACAACGATAAACTCACCCACGATAAAGTCCACAGCGATAAACTCACCCACAATATACTCAACCATGATAAACTCATGCAGGATAAACTCACCCAGGATAAACTTACCCACGTAAAACTCACCCCAATAAACTTAACTACGATAAACTCACACACGATAAACTCATTGATGATAAACTCACCCAGGATAAACTCACCCACGAAAAACTCACCCACGATAACCTCACCCACAATAAACACACCCACGATAAATTCACCCACGATAAACTCCACAACGATAAACTCACCTACGATAAACTCACAAACAATAAACTCACCTATGATGAACTCACCCACAATAAACTCACCCTCGATAAACTCACTTAAGATAAACTCATCCACGATAAACTCCAGTACGATAAACTCACCCACGATAAACTTACCCACGATAAACTCACCAACGATAAACTCACCCACGATAAACTAACTCACGTTAAACTCCACAACGATAATCTCACCCACGATAAACTGCACAACAATAAAGTCACCCGCGTTAAAGTCACCCACGATAATGTCACCAACGATAATGATAGCCACGATAATCTCACCCACTATAATCTCATCCACCATAGTCTCACCCACGATAATGTCACTCACGATAAAGTCACCCACGATAACCTCACCATGATAACCTCACCTACTATAATCTCACCCGCGATAATCTCACCGACGATAATGTCCCCTGCGATAATGTCACCAACGATAATCCCACCCACGATAATCTCACCCACGACAAGCTCACCCATGATAATCTCACCCACGATAATCTCACCCACCAAAATCTCACCCACAATAATATCACCCACCATAATGTCCCCCACGATAATCTCACCAACAACAATGTAACCCATGATAATCTCACCAACGATAAGCTCACCCACGATAATATAACCCACGATAACCTCACCACAATAATCTCACCCACTATAAACTCACCTAGGATAATCTCACCTACGATAATGTCACCCACGATAATCTCACCCACGACAAGCTCACCCACAATAATCTCACCCACAATAATCTCACCCACCAAAATCTCACCCATAATAATATCACCCACCATAATGTCCCCACGATAATCTCACCCACGAGAATGTCAGCCATGATAATCTCACCAACGATAAGTTCACCCACGATAATCTCTGCCACGATAATCTAACCCACGATGATCTCATCGACGATAATCTCACCCACGATCATGTCACCGACGATAATCTCACCTACGATCATCTCACCCATGATAAACTCACCCACGATAATGTCACCCATGACAATCTCACCCACAATAATCTCACCCATGATAAGCTCACCTACAATAACCTCACCCACATTAATCTCACCTACGATAATCTCTCCCACGATAATCTCCCACCATAATCTCACCGATGATAATCTCACTCACGATAATCTCACCCATGATCATCTCACTCATGATAATCTCACCCACGATCATCTCACCCACGATATTCTCACCCACGATATTCTCACCCACGATAAACTCACCCAGAATAATGTCGCCCACGACAATCTCACCCACGATAATGTCACCTACGATAAGCTCACACACAATAACCTCACCCACAATAATCTAACCCACGATAATGTCACCCAAGATAACATCACCCACGATAATCTCACCCACGATAAGGTCACCCATGATAATCTCACCCACGACAATGTCACCCATGATAATCTCACCCACTATAAACTCACCTAGGATAATCTCACCTACGATAATGTCACCCACGATAATGTCACCCACGACAAACTCACCCACGACAATCTCACCCACGATAATCTCACCCACTATAATATCACCCACCATAATGTCCGCCACGATAATCTCACTCACGACAATGTCACCCATGATAATCTCACCCACGATAATCTAACCCACGATAATCTCAGCCACGATAATCTAACCCTCGATAATCTCACCAACGATAATCTCACCCACGATAATCTCACCTACGATCATCTTACCCACGATAATGTCACCCAAGATAAACTCACCCACGATAATGTCACCCACGATAATATCACTTACGATAATCTCACCCACGATAATCTCACTCACAATAAGCTCACCAACGATAATCTCACTCACGATAATTTGACCCACGATAATGTCACCCACGATAACATCAACTACGATAAACCCACTTAAGATAATCACACCCACAATAATCTCACCCACGATAATCTCACCCACGATAATCTCATCCACGATAATGTCACCCACAATAACCTCACCCACGATAATGTCACCCACAATACTTTTAGCCACGATCAACTCACCCACGATTACCTCACCAATGGCAATGTCACCCACAATAATCTCACCCACAATAACCTCACCCACGATAACCTCACCCACGTTAATCTCACCCACGTTAATCTTACCCACGATAATCCCACCTACGATAATCTCAGCCCTGATAGTCTCAGCCACGATAATCTAACCCACGATAACCTCACCCACGATAATGTCACCCACGATAATGTCACCCACGATAATGTCACCCACAATAATGTCACCCACGATAATCTCACCTATGATAACGTCACCCACGATAACCTTACTGACGTTAATCTCACCCACAGTAATCTCACCGTCGATAATCTCACCCACGATCATCTCACCCACGATAAATACACCCACGATCATATCACCGACGATAATCTCAACCACGATAACCTCACCCACGATAACCTCACCTACGATAACCTCACCCGCGATAATTTCACCTACGATAAACTCACCAAGGATAAACTCACCAACGAAAAACTTACCCACGATGAACTCTCCCACGATAAACTCACCAACTATAAAATCACCCACGATAAACTCACCCACGATAATCTCACCAACGATAAACTCCACCACAATAAACTCACCCACGATAACCTCACCTATGATAAACTCACCCAGGATAAATTCTCTAACGATAAAGTCACCCACGATAAAGTCACCCACGATAAACTCTCCCATGATAGAATCACCCACGATCAACTCCACCACGAAAAATTCAACAACAATAAACTCCCCCACGATAAACTTACCCACGATAAACTCACCCCCGATAAACTCCACAATGATGACTTCACCCATGATTAACTCCACAACGATAAACTCACTCACGATAAACTCCACAATGACAAACTCACCCCTGATAAAATCACTCCTGATAAAATCACCCACGATAAACTCACCCACGACCAATTTAACAACAATAAACTCACCTCTGATAAAATCACCCACGATAAACTAACCCACGATAAACTCTCCCACGATATAATCACCGACTATAAACTCACCAACGATAAAATCCACAACGATTAGCTCACCCATGATAAACTCCCATACAATAAACTCCACAACGATAAACTCACCTACGATAAACTTACCATCGATAGAATCACCTATGAAAAACTCACCCATGATAAACTCACCCACGATAAACTCACCTAGGACAAACTCACCTATGATAAACTCACCAACGATAAACTCACCCATGATAAAGTCACCCACAACAAAATCACCCATGATAAACTCACCCACGATAAACTGCACAACAATAAAATCACCCACCATAAACTCACGCACGATAAACTCACCATGATAAAATCACCCACGATAAAGTCACCAACGATAAACTCACCCATGATAAACTCCACCACGATAACCTCATTCATGATAAACTCACCAACGATAAACTCAACCACGATAACCTTAACAACAATAAACTCACCCCTGATAAACTCACCCACGATAAACTCACTCACGATAAATCACCCTTGATAAACTCTTCCACGATAAACTGACCAACGATAAACTCAACCACGATAAACTGACCAACGATAAACTCACCCACGTTAAACTCACCAATGATAAACTCACCCAAGATAAACTCACGCATGATACACACCCACGATAAAGTAATGCACGATAAACTTAACCAAAATAAACTCACCCACGATAAAATCACCCACAATAAACCCACTCATGATAGACTCACCCATGATAAACTAACCAATGATAAACTCACCCACGATAATCTCACCCACAGGTACATTCAACAACGATAAACTCCCCCACGATAAACTTACCCACGATAAACTCACCCCAATAAACTCTACAACGATAAACTCACCCACGATAAACTCCACAACGATAAACTCAGCCACGATAAACTCTACAAAGACAAACTCACCCACGATATAATCATCGACGATAAACTCACCCATGATAAACTCCACAACGATTGCTCACCCACGATAAACTCACCCACGATAAATTCACCTATGATAAACTCACTTACGATAACCTTACCCACGATAAACTCTCCCACGATATAATCACTGACGCTAAACTCACCCATTATAAACTCCACAACGATTAGCTCACCCACAATAAACTCACCCTCGATAAACTCCACAACGATAAACACACCCACAATAAAATCACTTACGATAACCTCACCCATGATAAACTCACACATGATAAACTCACCAACGATAAACTGCACAACGATAAAATCACCCACAAAAAACTCACGCACGATAAACTCCCCACGATAAAGTCACCCACGATAAAGTCACCCACGATAAACTCACCTACGATAAACTCCACCACGATATACTTACTCACGATAAACTTACCAACGATAAACTCACCCATGATAAACTCAACAACGATAAACTCATCCCTGATAAACTAATCCACGATAAACTCACCCACGATACATCACCCATGACAAAACTCTCCCACGATATAATCACGAACGATAAACTCACCCATGATAAATTGACCCACGATAAACTCACCCACCATAAACTCACCCAAGATATACTCACCCAGGATAGACTCACCCACGATACACTCACCCACGATAAAGTCACGAATGATAAACTCACCCACGATAAACTCACCTACGATAAAATCACCTACGATAAACTCACCCACGATGGCCTCACCCACGATAAACTCCACCATGATAAACTTACCCACGATAACCTCCACAATGAGAAACTAACCCACGATAAACTCACCCATGATAAACTCTAACCCAATAAACTCATCCACGATAAACTCACTCATGATAAACTCACCCACGATAAGCTCACCCACTACAAACTCACCTACTATAAACTCACCAACGATAAACTCACCCATGATAAACTCACCCAGGACAAAATCACACACGATAAACTCACCCACGAAAAACTCACCCACGATAACTTACCCATCATAAACTGCACAACGGTAAACTTTCCCACGATAAGCTAACCCATGTTAAACTCCACAACGATACACTCACCCATGATAAACTCATCCACGATAAACTCCACCACGATAAACTCACCCACGATAAACTCGACAACGATAAACTCACCCAGGATAAGTTTCACAACGATAAACTCACCCACGATGAACTCAACCACGATAAACTGTACAACGATAAAATCTCCCACGATAAGCGCACCCTCGATAAACTCCACAATGATAAACTCACCCACGATAAACTCACACACAATAAACTCCTCAACGATGAATTCACCCACGATAAACTCACCCACGATAAACTCACCCACAATAAACTCACCCACGACAAACTCACCTACGATAAACTCACCAATGATACTCACCCACGATAAACTCAACGATGATAAACTCACCCACAATAAACTCACCCATAATAAACTCCACAACGATAAACTCACATGCGATATACTCACCCGCGATAAACTCCACAACGATAAAGTCACCCACGAAAAACTCACCCAGGATAAACTCACTCGCAATAAAGTCACCCACGATAAACTCCAGCACGATAAACTCATCCACAGTAAATTCCAAAACGATAAACTCACTCACGATAAACTTCCCCACGATAAACTCACGCACGATAAACTTACCCACGATAAATTCCACAATGATAAACTCACCCACGATAAACTCCACAACAATAAACTCACCCACGATAAACTCTACAACGATAAACTCATCCACGATATACCCACCCATGTTAAACTCACCCACGATAAACTCACCCACGATTAACTCCACAATGATAAACTCACCCACGATAAACTCCATAACGATAAACTCACCCACGATAAACTCACCCACGATAAACTCAACAACGACAAACTCACCCACGATAAACTCAACAGTCGATAAACTCACCCACAATAAACTCCACAACGATAAACTCACAAGCAATATACTCACCCACAATAAACTCCACAATGATAAACTCACCAGCGATATGCTCACCCACGATAAACTCCACAACGATAAGCTCACCCACGATAAACTTACCCACGAGAAACTCACCCAATAAACTCACATACGGTAAACTCACCCTCAATAAACTCCACAACAATAAACTCACTCACGATGTTTAAATAATAACAATCACATCTTTTATATTCATAATAATACCACACAACAAATTTAAATAATTCTTCGTATATTAATTATAAAGAATATAAATAATTTGAAAAAAAAAATCTTTATCGATAAAAAAATCCTCAATATCTTGCTAAAACATTGCAATTATTTTTCTTATTAACTCATATTAGATTGATTAATATCATATCAATCATATAATTAATATAATCCGGACGATACTGATATAGTGTTCCCCGAAAAGTGTGCAATGATTTCAATTTAGTTTCAGATTGTTAATCAAATTTAAAATTTATCTGACAGTACTTTAAATTTTCAACTTTTACATTCGTTCTTAGTTACAATTAGGTTCATGCATGATATCAGCTAAAAACTACTGTTATTTTGTTACACTCTAAGTCTTAAAATATTATAGTTTTAAAAAAAATCAAAATTTATCAATATTTTTTTGGTTTTCCTCAAATTAATTAATTACATGTTTTAATTTAATTAATGTATTGATTAAAAAAGAAAGACTATTTTAATGATTTTGTTTAAAAAGGTAATGTGTTTATTGTTGTAATTAAGTAAGTAAAAAATATCGAGAGAGAGATTATACATGTATTATTGCAGATAGAAGAAGTCAGAGGTTGTTGAGTTGCTGTGTTTTTTTTTTTTTTTTTTGGTGAAATTAGGTAGCCGAAAGATTACATTTTTTAACAGCAGAAAGATGAATTTTTGATATTTTTCTAGAAGAAGAAGGAAAGAAATAAAAGTTGTTAAGATTGTCGAAAATCCATGGTTTACACAACACATCCCTTGCAAAGCACGAAGGCAACAGAACACAACAAAACAGAACAAAACACAATTCAACTTCCCTGGTATTGGACCTACCTCACCTTCCTCCAATTTTCAACTCCACACAAAACCAAAACCTTCCTTCAAAATCAAACACTTCAATTTCTACCATAATCGAATCGATTCGATTCCATTCCAAATAATGTCCCACACACCACCGCAAACCCTCGATTCCGAAGAGGCATCACCCGCCACCGCCGCCCAAACCCCCGACTCCCAAGCCGCCACGCTCCTCCACATCTCCTTCAACCAGGATTCCGGATGCTTCGCCGCGGCCACGGACCGCGGCTTCCGCATCTACAACTGCGACCCCTTCCGGGAGATCTTCCGCCGTGATTTCGGCCCCGGCGGCGGCGTTGGCCTTGTCCACATGCTCTTCCGCTGCAACATACTCGCCTTCGTCGGCGGCGGCGCCGACCCCCGGTACCCCCCCAACAAGGTTATGATCTGGGACGACCACCAGTCCCGCTGCATCGGCGAGCTCTCCTTCCGGTCCGAGGTGAAGGGCGTCCGTCTCCGGCGCGACCGCATCGTGGTGGTTCTGGCGCACAAGATCTTTGTGTACAACTTCTCCGATCTCAAGGTGCTGCACCAAATCGAGACCATCGCCAACCCTAAGGGCCTCTGCGACCTCTCCCACGTTTCCGCCACCATGGTCCTCGTCTGCCCCGGCTTGCAGAAGGGGCAGGTCAGGGTTGAGCACTACGCCTCCAAGAGGACCAAGTTCATCATGGCGCACGATTCCCGAATTGCGTGTTTTGCTCTCACGCATGATGGCAGGTTGCTCGCCACCGCCAGCTCCAAGGGCACCCTCATCAGACTCTTCAATACCCTCGATGGTTCATTGCTTCAAGAGGTGAATTCAATGCCATTTCCTCTTTCTCTCTTTTGTTCAAGGACAAATCTTAGGTGCTTTTAGTGTTGTTTCATAGAATTAGAGTTTTATTTTGGTATTGCATCAAAGATCAACGTGGGTTATAGAAGTGAAACTCAAATTTTGATTGGAAAAGCAGTAAGGAATTGCTTTTAAGCTTTTTCCTTTGTTTAATCCTCCTATAAATCTTCCCAATGCAATATGAAGAAAATATTAAATAAAAAATTGAATAAATTACACTGGCACCACCCTTAAGGTTTCTTTAGTTTGTACACAATACATAATAAAAGTTGTCAGGGTAATATGTTTCAAGTAACAATGAGGATTGCTGTAGGAATAAAAGAACAGGGGTTTGAGTGGAATTCTAAGAAATCTCGGGGGTGTCTGTGATTTGCTCAAATAAATCTGATACGGGTAGCATAGTCGGAGCTAAATGTGTGCATAGTAACTGAGAAATAAATTGTTTTTAATGTTTTGAGATGTTAGTGGTTAGATCAAAGTGATTTTGAGGTTTGAATGGGAATCTGTGGGTGATTATTTCCAGGTAAGGAGGGGTGCAGACCGAGCAGAGATATACAGCCTTGCATTCTCTCCTACTGCACAGTGGCTGGCTGTCTCAAGTGACAAGGGGACCGTTCATGTTTTCAACCTGAAGGTTGATTCTGGACTGATGGGGCATGACAGATCGCACAGTACTTCTTCTGAGGCTAATCCTGCTAGCCCTACTGCTGTTTCATCTCTTTCATTTATTAAAGGTTTGTGCGCCATGGGTTATTTGTAGAAACTTTGTGTCATTTTTAGTGATTGTGAAAGAACTAGAACAGCAATTGTTGCTGTTGAGTTTTTAAATTTCAATACAATTACAGTTGCAGTTTTTTCATAATCCTTGAAATTGCTTACAAATGCAGCTGATGCAACTGCAATTGAGGTCGTAGACTGAATTTTAGAACCTTGTTCATTTTAACATTACCAAGGTTCATTCAGTCTTGAAATTAAGATTTTTGTGACGAAATTTGTTGCTTGTGATTATATAATTTTGTTGTCTGCTTTTACAGGTGTGCTACCTAAGTATTTTAGCTCGGAGTGGTCTGTGGCTCAATTTCGCTTGCAAGAAGGTTTGCAGTATATTGTTGCATTTGGCCATCAAAAGAATACAATTGTAATACTAGGCATGGATGGCAGGTATGTCACTAGTGCATTATATTTGTCTCTCAAGTTTGTCATGCTCTGCCCTTTTGTGTTTTGTTTTTGGAAATGGGGGAGGGGTGTTTGTTGTTTAAGAGATATTAGACATTGAGAATGGTGGAATACTGATTTGAGGACTAGATTCTAAAGGCTACTTCATATTACCGCATTAAACTTTTATTTAAGTGTATACCTGTGCATTACTTTGCTAAAATTGACCAATGTTGGTGGCTTCATTCAGATTTTGTGCTTATTGTAGTCTTAAAAACAGAAAAAAATTTACAGTCCTAAAGTGGGCTTCGTTATATTATTGTTTTTATTTATAATCTTTTTCATCTAAAGCAAACGATGAAACGATGCCTGTTTTGGAAAACTTTATATCTTAAAACAAATGGATAAAATTATTTAAATGGGACGGGGGTGTTTACATATATAATATTGTATCCAAAATGATCAGTAGTTCCTTGTTTTTGACTTGGTATTTTTGCTGTGAGTGAAAATTTTAACGCCAATCTTGTTTGAAATTGTTGATGCAGCTTCTACCGATGTCAGTTTGATTCTGCGAACGGTGGAGAGATGACCCAACTTGAATATTACAATTTCCTAAAGGCAGAAGAAACATTCTAGAACTAAGGATGCATCATGTATATATATCTTCAGTGGATCTTGCTGTGAATACTATTTGAATTTTATGTTCACCTCGTTGTTTGAAACGTTTAAAATGTAAATATGAGTACTGCTAAATCCACTAATGTTTCTGTTGGGTGCTTGTATATATTAACTATTAACACCTTATGACAAATTAGAATGAATTGTCAGCAGCATTCGCTCCAGATTCACTATATGTAGTTCTTGAAGCTGGTTATCTTGAAATGAACGTTATATTTGTTTGTTTTTGTTGAATTCGTTCAGATATGTTTAGTCCTTGAACACATTGTATCTTTTCTTTGTACTCATGGATCGTTCTTTGACTAGGAGCAGCTTTCGTTAAATGCCAATGGAGAGCAGATGGTTTATTTTGGAATATAATGTATTGATTAAACAATTTTGTTCTATTAAAATTATTTTAAAAATTTGATCTATCTTGATATATTTGATAACAATTCATCGGATATATTTATTAATAAGTTTTCCATGGATTCATTTTTTATAAAAGTGATACATCTTCAAGTTTTGTATATAAATAGCGAATGATAGTATAGTAATTTATGTAGTTTAAATTATTAATAATACAATTTTATTGTTGGAAAATGTTTCTATTTACTGCTTATAACCAGGACAGTATATCTTAAAAGTAATTATTAAAATGTAGTTTCTTTAGAAATAAATATAATGAAGATTAATCGCGAAAAATGGTTGAATCAATTTTAATCATTAAGTATTATTGACAAGAGAATTTATAAGATTTGAAAAATATTAAATGAGAGTATTGGAATGAACATTTTTTTTTATATTTCTTGTACAATGGATTGATTAGATGAATATATACTTATAATATAGATAGAATGAATAGATAAATTGTTGTGTCACCCTATCCGTAGTTAGTCATTAAAGTGTGTTATTAAAGGATTTGAAGGGTACACATACACTTGAGTATATTTGAATTACAATGATATGCCATTTATCCATATTTTTTACGTTAATATTTAGTTAGAATATTACTTTGTGATGATTTTATAATTAAAAAAATCAGAAAACAAAAATACAAGGAAATACCTCCTTCAATATGCAGAGAGATAAAAAGAATAATTTGGGAAGGTTGAGCAAATTATTTTTCTAACTAGTTATGGGTAAGTATTTGAAATGTATCTCTCCATTACTATCCAATCTAATAGAAAAGAAATAGAAAGAAGAAGATATAGGTAGTAGCATGCAGATGAGATTGAAATTAGGAGGAATTGAATGAAGGAGGTGTTGAGGAACCTAAACCCTATCTGAATGCATTTGTTGGAGTGTGTTTTGAGGTATCCAAATCCAACAGAACGTCGATTGCGTCGGGGAAAGAAGTGATGATTCTAAACTGAATTTTCCTCAATTGAAGGGCAAAATCTAACGCCTGGTTCATGGTGGCCCGAGCACCCTCCATTGCTTCAACAAGCTCTGCATTAGTCAAGTAAGTGCTGCATATTTGGCTCAAAATTCTGTCGTGTCGTTCTTGGAATCTCACAGCTCTTTCCTCCGCCGCTTCCAACGCCTCGCTAACCATTTTTAGTTTTTCAGCGGCCAGGTGTTTCCGCTGCCATCTCTTGATGTTCGGCACGCAAAATAAGAAGGAGGCGGAGAAGCCTATTACCGCGAAAACTATGTGCCCCAACTCCATCGTCACCACCACTCCTGTTCATGCTTCAACTTCTCCAACACCCATATATCACCGTCATCACAATCCAGAGTACCTTGCTTCGCTTTAGAGTTACCACATTACTTATACTTCAATTCATTTTCTATTCTCTCTTTCTATATTTACCGCATCTCTCTCTATTTCTCCTATTATCTCATCAATCCATTACCATCAAATTTAAACCTCCATACTTTTCCATACTTTCTTCATATTTCAAAAGGTTCATTGTCTATTCTATTGAATTTAGAAAATTCTTTTAAATTAATCTAATGCTTAGTAAAATACACATTTCATTTATATTTGGTATTCTTCACTTTGTCTTTTAGATTACGTTTCACTCTATGGTTGAGTTAGTCTTCTCTGTTTTTCATTATAAATCAATTCACTGATTGCGATTTTGGAGCAAAGGACCCACAAGCACAAGTCTAACGCCTACTTCATTGGATTCTTTTACAAAAGTATTATGATTTTATAGGTTAATTATCAAAATGATAAAATTTTAAAAAATTATTGAAATGGTCGTGTAAGTAGAGTTTAACTAATACAAAAGTTGTCTCAATGAAAAATTACACTGAAATCATGTTATATACTGAAATATCTTGACACGAATTATTTACAACTTATACATTTTGATTATTTTTTAAAATTTTATTTATTTTAGTAATTAAATTATAAAATTATCTTATTTTAATAAAAAAAATCTCATGAATTTTTTTTTTTTATAAAAAAATTTCATCCAAATATGTTTATTTTTTTGAAATAAAAAATTAGTGTTTGAAAAATTTTGAGTGGAAAAATTGTGTGAGTATATATACATATAGAGAGATATTTGTGAGAATGGTTGGATAAATTATTAATTTACTCTTATATATAATATTTGTTTTTTTAAATAATTATATTTATTTGTTTTTCCTTTATTTTATTATGATTATTGTTAACAATTGATGAATAATGTTTTTAAATAATTAATATTTAAAAAAATATTTTCTTCATTTTGTCAATTAATAAATAAACTTGACATTGCATTGAAAAATTACTATCAATCTTTATTAATTCAATAAAATTAATTACAATAAACTTAACTCAAATTCTTTTCTTTTCATTAGATCAAATTACCTTATTCTCCATTTCCCTTCATAAGTGTGAATAACTTTTCACTTTCCTGGTCTTCCCAACAAACAAACCATACAAGAATTAATTAATCTCTGGCAGATTGAAATTTATTGGCTCGTGTTCTTGAGAAAAAACAAACCTAAATAGTTAATTGAATTTGTGACCCTGATGCACAACCATAAAACCTATATTTAACCGTAGTCAGAAAACCTTAATATTAGTTATCATAAATATACACCAAAAAGTGAATAGAACCAAAAAAGAAAAACGATAAGGGATAAAAAAAAGAGACAAAGCTTTAATCCAACCACGAAAAAACTATATGATTAGGATTATTAAGGATCTATCAAATGTCACCTTCAAAGCAAGCTCTAAAGGTATGTAAGCACTTACTAAAATATAAATCTACAATTGAGAGACTGTAGAATGATTTTGAAATATTTTATTTTATTTTCTGTGTTGTGCATTAACGAAATAATTTATATAAATGTGCTGTGTGTTTTCATTATAGACCAGCACCTCAGCAGAAATTGAAAAGATGGAAAATAACAACAAATCCTTTCCCAGTTCCAACTGGAGATATAGGCTAAGGTGAAAAGCTTGACTTTTCAAACTCTGGATAACTAAATTGTTACTCCTAAGTTGGTGCAGGACGACAATAAAACTGTAGTAACAACTATTCTTAAATCAAATATGATTATTACAATGATAACAAAAACACAACAACAAACAAGATTCATTGATGTTGTTTAATTAAAACATAAAATCAATAATAAAATTTCCATATCACATTGGTTTTCATGCACATATTCATTACACGTGTCTCGCAAAATTTTCTATCACGTTCTCAACTCCACTTAGAATTTCATTGGCTTCTCCCCTACTCTATTCTTTTTGGCCTAAAAATTTTAAAATTTGAATATCTCCTTCGTTTAACTGTAGGGCTAAGCAATAAAATTCACTATCTCAAACTTAATTGTTTCTCACATGTTTGATTGAAGACATAAGTGATATAATATGTTATTTGAGGCAACCAATTGGACGCTTAAACGACAATACTCCTATTGAAGAGACAATTAATATGACATATTCGAGTAACTATTGTTGCTTGAGTACTAAAGCAACTTTTTTTTCACAAAAGTATGGGCGCAGAGGAAGAGAGAACAAAAACTATCACATTCTTATTATGAAAGATATATGCATTATATATACAAGAAAGTTACGTAAAAGGAATGACACCTAAAACATAAAACAGAAAAAGGTGTGATATGTGTAAAGGAATTCTAACAGAAAAGAAAATAATGAGATATCTAAGTATTTGTTAAGATCCCTCTCAAGTTGAGAATGAATATTGAGCAATCCTAATTGGAACAAAAAGTCTAAAACATGGTAGGAGAAAAAGGTTTGGTTAAGATGTCTGCAAGTTGCATGGACAAGGATATGTGTAGGAGCTTGAGCAAGTCAGACTGAACTTTTTCACGTAAAGATGACAATCCATATTAATGTGTTTGGTGCACTCGTGGACGAATTGATTGTTTGCAATATGAAGAGTAGATTGATTGTCGCAATAAAAAAAAGAGTACGCGAAAGAGAGGAGACCTGATAAGTTGAAGCTCACATGTGATAGATGTGAGAGCTTGATATTCAACCTTAAAGAAGCTGAGATACAATTGGTTCTTTCTTAGAGTGCCATGAGACAAGAGAATCAAGGTAAATGGAGAAACAAGTGATGGAACAACAAGAATCTAGATAACCTGCGAGTTGGAATCACTTTAAGTTACAAGTTGTACAGATAAATACATCTATGTCTTTTTCAATCTTGTGAAAAGAATGAAAAAATTTAAAAAAAGAAAGATGATTAGTTGCTCCAGAATGAAATGATAACTTAGTCTATACTTCATAATGTGTATAATCTCAATTTTTTAAAGGTTCTTAAAAACAATGAAATAATTAAAAACCTATCCCATTAATTTTTAAATTTTTGTAATTTAATGATTTTCCCCCCTTTAAAATACACCTCACCAACTTATATCTTAACTCGGATATCGTGATAGATATTTTTGAATAATATGCATAATATTCAAAGTTAAAAACATTATCGATGTCCTTGTACACCAAATGCTTCATTAAAATTCAGAGAACAATTTAATGTTGTTTGATCAGTGGCTATCCATGTTGCGTTCCTCAGGAGACACATGTTTGATCATGAGTTTACAACTAATGTTGACTTGCAGGTGCCAACGAGTAAATTGTATGCTTTCATAGCTGATAAAGATCACTTATATTTTGAGAGTTTTGCTCCTAGTCTGCCACGAGAAGTCCTCAAATCATGTTGCACTTTTCTACCTTTTCTCTTTCGTTTCCTTTTGGAACTTGACACCATCCCTGACTTTCTATTCACTCCCATTCTTTCTAGGCGCTGGCGACGGATCTCAGGATCAGCCCAACCCTTTCCCCATTCTGAGAATGAAGAAAATGGTTTGTTCATTAAGTTTCTTGCAAGCAACATATCAGCCTCAGGGTAAACATAGAAAGCTTCCTCATTGGACTTCACAAATTCCCATCCCAATTCTGTTGGCTCCGGGTATTTTGCCTGAACATGGGTCTGCAATTGTATGGTGGAAACTTTGAGATCAAATCACAGAATTACCACAGCACATAACTGCATACCGCAGATAATACAGCCCCTACACAATAAGATAGTCACACTATGGTTTTGGTTGGAGTTTAGGACTTGGGAGAATGTATTGAAGACCAAATCAATGGCACATCTCCATATGAATGCGGAATGCACAAATATCTCTCTGATCAGTCCTTAAATTTTAAAAACCTCAATAAAAAGAGCTTTCCACGAGTTATATTTATTTATATGAATCTCTGAATTTCCTCCTACTAGAATCAATACTATCATTTGCTGGACAAATTTTGCAATTATAAATATATAGCATTTTTATATATAAAAACTATAAGGACAGGTTATTTCTAGGTAAAGCAATTAAGTATACCTTGTCATCTCCTTCTCTGATATATCCTTTAACTTCCAAAATTCGAGCAAGACCTCTCCACCATAATTCATCAGTGGTTGAAAACTTTTGAAACTGTATACAGACATTTTCAAGTGAAAACAAGTCTGGTTACATGGATTAGCAACGAAAGAGAACATCCAATATAACAAAGAGTAAGAAATGACAATTATAACTAGGTTCACCTGCTGCCTTATTTTTCCAACCAACATCTTAAGATTTGGCCTCTCTCTTGGCCCTCTGTAATTGGAGTCAAAATGTATATCATCGTCATATAAGCAATCCTTGGAATCACTACATCCCTGATAAATTAATATCCATGTCACTTCCTTTTCTTCTCTTAGGGAATAAAGAAAATACAACAAATTTGTTGCACAAAACTCGACCTATTAAAACTACAGATCCTGGAACTCCAAAAAATGAAGCAGTTGTTTAATCAAGTCATCGTATAGAAACTTAAACCCAGAGAAATATACACATATACAACGTAGGAAGAGGTACATATATTCTGAAAAATATGCTGTAAAAATCTCAGACAATTTTGATACAAATTCACGAGTAAGATGGAATTGATAGTGCCGCTGGTAATTGGTATGAAAATGAAACTATTCAACATACATTATTGGCACCTATGGTTTGCAGCAAAATACAGGCCTCCTCTTTTAGATTCTGCTTTTGAGGTGGACCATCAGTGCACACATCACATCTGCGTGAAAGGAGGTTTATTTATGAAGGCTAACATGCATTAATAAGTTAATAACTGATTCAAACATTCTAACTCGCTACAAGTAAATACGGACACGGATAATCCCTCGACTACAGAAAGAAGTAAATATGCAGATGCAATAACCAATGGTGGATCTTAACTGGGGCGGGGAGCCTTGCCCCCAACCCTATCGTTAAATCCATCGCTTCCTACACTTCTTCCTATGAGAGTAGAGATAGGAGACGATGTTAGTGATTAAAGAGGATGCAGTTGTTCCGTATTCTTTGTTCACATGTGGAAGGAAGAGAAACTCACTCACACTACCTTGCAATGTGTGGAGAAAAGCCTCTAGTGGTTTTGCATGGAGATTAGATATCAAAACTACACTTAATCTAAGTATATTATTTTGGTCCCCTAAAATTATTGGTCAAAATTCCGCCACTCGCTAGTAATAATCAAGGTAACTCCATACCAGCTATTCTGTTCTAGAATATTTTTCAGTTCATGGAAGCTGAAACAAAATAAAACAGTAGGCATCGAGACCGAACTTAACATACAATAGGCATTTCCGATGACTGAAATCCTCTCCAAAGTATTCAACGAGTATCTTTGCTCGACAGCAGGAAGTATTCATTCCATATCTGTAAATATACATTAAGGTTCTGTACTAAATAATAAAAATGAAAAAGACATAGATGTATTTATCAAAGCAAACCTGAAACAATCAGACAACATAATATATGCTTGTTTTTTCTGAGCTTCACTTTTTCGACTAGGCAAAAGTGATGGCTTGCTTGCTAGGTTTGCATACAGAACTGGTTGTTGGCCAAATATAAGTGTTGGAAAAAGGAAAATAAAAAATAAGCAACATACTACTGAAGTAAAACCAAGGAAGTAATATAAGTTTAAAATCTAATAAAAAGAGAAAGAAAAACAAGCATCACAAGGCAAAAATTTTATTTTAGTCTAATTAAACATACTGCAATCTGCTAATTTCCCATCTCGACCAGCACGTCCAGCTTCTTGGTAGTATGCTTCTAAACTCTGATAAAAATACACAAGCACAATTTTAATTATTTGAGATTTCTCAACAAAAAAAAAAAAAAAGCAAGTTGGAGTGCAGAAGAAATACATATAAAATCCAATTCTATAATTAACTACGGCTGGAAAAATGCATATGAATAACAGACCTGTGGCCAACCATAGTGGATGATTCTTCTGACATTTGATTTGTCAATACCCATTCCAAAAGCTATTGTAGCAACAATAACCTGAATGATAAAACAGAGACGGATACATGTTTGGTCAAACTTTTTACGATTCCAGGATGAAGGAAATAACATAAATTATGCAGTAACACAAACAACATAGAAATAAACACGGGTAAAAACAAATCAGATCCGTGTCATGCTTTCAAGAAATTGAATTCTTCCTTTTTTGGAGGGCTTGATTTTACAAGAACTTAAGAAGAAGCAACAATTACAAAGAAATGCCAACCTTAAATGTTTGCCAGGCAGGGCAGGGTTTCAAATACCCAAAGCTGCAAAAAAGAATGTAAAAGCAGGCCTAAGCAAACATAGGGGGGAAAGGGGAAGAAGAGATCTGAACTTCAAAAACCTTAAATTAAAAAGGCCATCAAAATCAGACAAACATCCATTAATAAAAGTAGTTATGTGAACAGCACAGCACAGATATAAGATGCAATAATGATATATCATAACTGATAATTGGCGGTCTCAATTCAAATAAAACGTTGTGGTCCCTCTTTAAAGCCCCCTCCCATCCGACATCTATAATATTTAGTTCGGGCTCCAGATACATACCTCTAAACTATTTTCATGAAACTCTTTATGAACCTTTCTTAGATGCAATTTGGTAAGCTGGAAAAAGATATTGAGCTCATCATAAATCAGTTTAAAACCTAACAAAAAACACATAAATCAAATGGCAAGAGGTGAATGTGCAGCAAACATTTATTGGATAATAAAGCAACAATACTGTTAAGTTTGGTTCCATGAAATCCACAGAAGGGCAGCCAGAAGAGTTTGCAAGTAAACCGGAAGGGCAAATGGCAAAAAAAATTAAATTCTACTTCCTAGTACTTCATGATGTCTTAGAATTTAAGACGCTCTTGTCAATTGACATGATCATCCGGATAAATTTTAATTCATAAGCATCTAATCAAACAAGATAGAATCTAATATATAACCCATACCCCTGCATTATAAGCAGCTGCCTTCACACCAAACTTGCATAGGTACTTCGCAATTCTCAGAGTTGCTTTTCTGGTGGGTACATATATGATGGTTGGTCCTTGTTCCAAAGGCTCTTTCAAAATTTTTACTCTTCCTTCTGGTTTCTTAGGTGGGTCAGTTGTCTCGGATAATTCCAATTCCTTGTGAGGTAGCACACAAAAGTCACCATGGGTAACTGCATTTACAAAATATGGAAATACATTATTTCATTCAATATTGCTATCAGTTTATTAACTACATTATTTTGTAATAAAATGTGAGACCCAAAGATAGCAGAAACATTAATACCATCTAAGTTATCAACACTTTGAAAGCCATCGATATCATTTTCCAGGAACTCAATTGACAATTCTTTTTCCGTTAAAAAATCATCTGTATTTCCTGCGTGCATTATATTAACATCTCTATAAGCATAATCATCTTGATTGTCATCCATGTCATCAGGTGAAACACTGTCTGTATCAGAGATACCACTAGCATTGGAGCTATTAGAAAGCTGATCTGAATCATCTGAGATGAAAACCTTTTCATTTTCATCAATATTTTTTTTTCTACCATATACATGAATCAATTCATGAAAATCTTTTGCATAAGAAGCCTGTGATGCTTGACTATGCTTTACCTGTACGAAGCCACTGTGAATCTTTACTGTGACAAGAGATGATATATTCAGAGATGAATATACAAGTTATAATGAACAAACTCACCATGAAGCGTAAATTTGATCGAAAAAATGATGTAAGAAAAACTTTCGTTTCTTTTGACATGTGCAATGATTTTAAAATGTCTTCTCGAACTCTTTTTGTAGCAGTAGCTGTTAAGGCCATCAGAGGTATATCAAATTTTAGGGATTTTATCTTGCTAGTACTGAAATTTTCTCTCAGTACAGACAGTCGCCTGAAACAAGAGCAAACATTTTAAAAACAGGTAATACTTATGACAGTAGACTAAAGACATTCAAGAAATAGTGACATGCGCACCAAAAAAAAAGACCAAAAGAAATATGCATGAAAATCAGTCAAGACCTTAAATGCAAACCATAAGTTGCATTTAAGATCATTCAAGACATTCTAATTGCACTAATTATTCAGTTCTTCTCCAATAACCATAAAAAATAAGCAAATGGAGGGGATAAAACTGACCTGTAATCTGGACGAAAATCATGACCCCATTTTGAAACACAGTGTACCTCATCAATTGCAAATAAAGCAATACCACGACTTTCTGCAAGCGTCTGCAGTGGTTGAATCAATCTACACGGGATTGAAACGTAGTAAAAAAAACATTGAAAGAATAAAAGAAACTAAAAAGAATAAGGTCTTTTTTGGATAAATTTATCCATAACACTTACGAGAGAAGGAAATAAGAAGGTAAAATGCATTGAACTTCTCCATGTACTAAAATCAACGTACACATCTTAACTTCTGGAGAAGTTAAATGGAAAGAGTTTACATAAAAGTTAAGTGCAAGAGTTGATATAGCTTATGTAAGAAGGTTACGTCATTTTACCGCATTTTCATTTCCTGTAAATGTCTGAGAAAATGTTTATTCAAACATAATCTAAGTCTAGACACACGATAAGTTTCAACATCAACTTTTAGTCCTCGAAGCTAAGGACAACCTGAACATGGCCCCTAACCATACCTTAGAACAGTCTCTGGGCAAATATACACTATACTATACAATCCTCTCATCGCTTTCTGTTCAACGGTATTATCTGGTTGCCCAGAGCCAAGAAAGCACGCACTGATCCCATGTCTAGTTAGCTTTAAACACTGGTCATGCATGAGACTTATCAAGGGCGAAATCACAACCACGACTTTCCCTGACAACAATGCAGGAATCTGAAAGCACAGAGATTTCCCTGTACCAAAAACATAGTTATGAATAAATGCACAAAGCACCGCAGGGTAAGGCACAAACATTACCAGATCCTGTTGCAGCGAGGACAAGACAGTCTTTATGAGCAATCCAGGCAGAGATGGCTTCCTTCTGAAAACTCTTCAAGGATGAAAAACCAAAATGCTTTTTCATCAGATTGCTAATTTTCTGCTCCCAATCACAATCAACATCCAAATATTGCGCTTCAGAAGGCTCTGGAAGCACAATGGGATTGGGATCAATTGCCAATTGAGGGAGATCCTCCTTGTGTTCTTTGACATCATCATTGGAATGGAAATGGTCGAATATCTTGGACTGTCGAACTAAACGGGACGTGCGCAAAGGTCGTTTTTTGAGAGCATTCCCATTGCGTGCATCCGAATTGAAGGTCTGGGTAGTGGATGCTTCTCCAGTAGTAGAATTAAGAATGTGTTCGACAGCGCTGGGAATAGATGGACCCACTACTTTTATGGCTTCCACGATGCTGGAATACTCGAAACCCATTTCAATCATTTCTGCAATGACTTGGTCCCAACATGTGTCGTTCCAATCCATCGCATTCCTTCCCATAAATTACAAGTAAGAAAGAAAGATCTGCTTTTGTTTTTGTTGGGAACAAAATTCAAATGGTTGGCGCACAGAGCAGAGAGGAATGCACATACCGGAGACGAAAGTGATGCTGCACTCAATCCCGCCAACTCTTCTTGAGGACGGAAAATATTACGATGACATTTAATTAATGCATTCCCAATTTCGCAATTCAAAAACACACTCCCCCTCTAAACGACACCGTCTTACAAAGGTCCAATTTTTGCTCTTTTGAATCAAACAACTACAAAAGTACAAATTCAACAGGTTAGCTTGTAACAAGAGTGACCAACCAAGGGATAACTACTACAGGTCAATACTCTCCCAATTAAATTCTCACTCATCCAACAACTTAAAGGTGGTATCCGATAGTTGGTGATATTATAATTCCAACAATTTTTTTAAGATAAATTTTATATATAATTAAGTAAGAGTTTAAACTTACCTCAAACCTATAAAATTAGTTTATAAAATAAAATTTACTATCACTTATTATATTTATTTAATGTCTTTATATTTAGTCGATGATGAAATTTCCAAAAAAACTTGCACTTAAAATTGTGTCCACACACATATGTGATAAACTAATGTCAAGTTTTTTTTTTACCATATCCATTTTAACTTTCACTCTATCATCTTTTAAAATTTTTAAAATTATCTTCCTATTCGAATTTGAAAATCTAGAATTTAAAAAATATAATTCAAAAGTTAAAATTTCGTTTCCAAAAAAAATCAAAATACAAAAAATAGATTCTGAAAAAGAAAATCCTAAACACAAAATCTAAAAATCCATTTAAGATAAAAATTTCCAAAATTTAAGAATGTGTTCAAAAAATTTAAATTTAGAACACAAAATCTAAAAATGCATTTCGAATAAAAATTTCCAAAATTTAAAAATATGTTCCAAAAATTCAAATTCAAATCACAAAATCTGAAAATCCATTTTAAATATAAATTTTCAAAATTCAAGAATGTGTTATAGAAATTCAAATCTAGAACATAAAATCTGAAAATCCATTATGGATAACAATTTTTGAAATTCAACAATATGTTTCATAAATTTAAATCTAGAAATGTATTTAAAAAAAATCCAAAAACTTTTTTTTTACACCCTCTTTTATTTTTAAGGATATTTTCGTTATTTTTCAAAAATATTTTCGTCATTTCGTAAGAAAATTTTTGTCATTTTAATGGCATTTGCAATTGATACGGTGGAGGGAGAATTTGCCTAAACTCATGTTAAGGGCACTCTTCCCTTCCCTTTAAGTCATGCCCACTCTGGTACTTTTGCATTGCCCTCATTGAATACAGTATTTTCTCAAGTATTGTAGAATCCTTTTCTTCAAACTTCTCAATATGTTTTTTTCCTTTACATGGTAACTCTTTCCTCTTAAATATTGGACACTGACTTATACACTACAGGTCGGTTTTAATGCAATTAATCTATTATTCTAGATACTCAATATTTAAAATATTAAATAACACTTATCTCTTTTCGGGTGAGGTAGGTTACGTTAAATGATTTTTTTTTCTTATTTTAAAATAAATATTAAATGTTTTACTAAAAAATTACATTTTTTTAGTTTTTAAATATATATTTATCTCTTTTATTTTTAATTAATAGCATTTATTTTCTTTATATTTTAATAAAATGATATCCATTTCTATTATTCTATTTAAAACATCAAATTGACTACAATTTAAATAAAATTCATAAATTTAAAAAAAAAATTAAAATATAAAAACTAAAAAGTATTCTACAATAAATAAGAAAATATTTTTATAATAAAATGAAAAATGTAAATGTCACTTAATCGAAAAATATAAGAAAAATTAATATCATTTATTAAAAATAGGAAAAAAAATTAAATATTTGTTTAAATAATCTAGAAGATATGTGTATTACTTAATTAAAAACATAAGAAATTTGTGAATATTTATTTTATAATTAAAAGAGATGAAATATCATTTAGAATAACATGAAAGTAGAGAAGTACAAATTTGTTTTCCTATTGGTAGAGGGGAGGAGGTGTTAAACCATCAAGAGTACAAAAATACAGTGTAAATCATTTAATAAATTATGCAGTTTTTATTTTTATTTTTGTTCTACTTTGATTGGTCCCAATTTGTGGAATTTGTTTGTTGCAATAACAATGATTTTAACACAATTATTATTTATGAACAAGAACAATTACCTCCCAACCCAAGCCTATTGTTACTTTTTGCTATCACTTCATATTTCCAATATGCACTCATACACACATGCTAAGTTCATTGTGAAGGACCCACACTTTTGTCCCATGATTAACCTGATGTCAACTTAGAAATTAAGAAGTCATACTTTTCAATTTTAATGTTCTCAAAAATGAAAAAAAAGTACAGCATAAATTATATTATAATTAACTTATAATAAATTAAGTTTTTTATAATATAATATTTTTTAAATTCAATGAATAATTTAAAGTGTAAAATAAACCTATTAGAACTCGATAACTATCTTTTGAGTCAAATAGAAGAGCATCCTCTGGTTCTTTCATTCTCCTTCCTTAGTCACATCATTCAAAATTTTCTATCCTCTTTAAGATTTTTCTAATTTTAAACAAGTTATAGGAAGAAGATAACCTCAATTTGGAGTTGGAACCTTAGAATAATTTTGTGAAGTACCCATGCATGTTGAAAATTGTTGAGTTAATCCCTTTCAAAGGATTTCAAATTTTTTGCTGAGAAAAAAAAAATCACTTCCAAAGGATGACTGTGTTCTTGAACTTAAGTTAATCAATAATTATATTACATTTTCACCTCATCACCCATTTTTAAATACCCAAAAGTTCTTTAGTCTATATACTATGACCTAAGTAAGAGAAATTAGGTTATTATTTTTATCATGAACTTTTGGTATGTTTAGATTGTTTTAGTCTATCTTAATATTTCGAATACAAAGATTGTATGTAGAAATGATGAATGCATTTTTTGAGAATTTATATAAGTGATGAATTTTGCACACTGTTTTACAAAGTTTGTGCTTGATATCTATATTGAAATTTGGATATGCTCAAGGGAATTTAGCTTGGAAATCCCAAAATTTTAATGATAATATGTGACCCTTTAGTTTGGAAATTTGATTTAGGTTACTAATGAACTCACTGCTGAGTTGAATTAGATGATATTTTGGATTTTAGAGGAAATTAGTATTAAGAATTTGCTATGATTACTGAAATGGTTTGTGTTAAGCTAAGTGTAATTAGTAACTCACCTTGTTAGAAGGTGGGATAACGGGTTGGTCTGTCTTTTTTTATTTATTTATTTCAATTTTTTTTTATAATTAATTTTTTTGGATCTATTTACTTTGTTGTAATATTTGATATTACTTTTTGGATAATAAAAATGCAATAAACCATAAAATTGAATCAAACTTTAATATTTTAATAAAAAAAAGTTTAATGTCTAACAAAATAAAATAAACATATGAATAAAATGATTTATAAAGAAATTAATGTAAATAAATTTTTATATAAAACATTTACCACCACCAATTTTAATTCTAAAAGCATGAGATTATTCTTTAAAAGTGTAAAAAATAAAGAAGGGTGGGTGGTGGGCTAGCCCGTCCTACTTATGGCCCGTTGGGTTGACGAGTTAGACAGGATAAATCAATACGGATTGATGGGTTCAAAAAGTTAATTCGTCCCGCCTAAATGATAGTGGGATACCCAGCCAAACTCAACCTATTTTGTCATCTCTAAGAGTAAAACACCACTTTATGAGATTTTTTAAAAGTTTGAAATTGTTAATCTTTAGTTGTTACCAATTTTTTATTGTATCATATTTCTACATTTCTCGCTCAAATAAAAATAACTTTACATAAGTGAGAAAGAATTTGAAAGAAAATATTAATGTAAATTTTTTTCTCACTAAAACAACATATAAGTGTTTGAGGGAGAAAGAGAAAAAATCAACTAACTTCTTTTTCTTAAGAAATATTACTAAAATAACCTTAACTGATTTAAGTGATATATTCACTTGATTTATATGGATATAATATATATATATATATATATATATATATATATATATATATATATATATATATATATATATATATATATACTCTAGTTTTATGGTATATTAAGTTTTAAAAGAATTTATTTAACATATAGTTTAGTTTGTAAATCCATCTATTTGCAATATTGCAGACTTATTCTGTATTTTGAGGTGTATGCATTATATTTTAAGTAATAAGTTAAATAGTTGATAGTATTTATAAATTTAAAAATAAAACTAAAAACATAACGAATTCTTTTATACATAAACTTCGGAAGAAGATTTTTTTTGAAAAGGAAATGTAATGGATTTAGAAAGGGTATAGGAGGAATGATTATATACTCATCTCTATTTTTGTTTTGAAAAATTGAATAAATATTCATGTCTGAAATCGATTAAAGTACATTCAGATCGAATGTCGATGGACACCAGAAGGTTCAAGATCTTTGTCCTGCCTACCAACTATAGACCATAATTTACAAACAAGTTTGGTTGAGGCTAAAAAGTCTTTACAATATATACCTTTAAATATGTTACTGTTTCTTCTACTATTACATAATTGATTCAAATAAATGCATATAGAAGAATATTCAAACAAAATTCATAAAAAATAAAGTCATCGTCCTTTGCATAATTAAGTAAAGAAAACTACTGTTGGACTTAACTGATACGACGAATGTACAGGGTATAGTTCTTATTCATATGATTAGTTTGTTCATGGTTCATACTGTAGAAAATAAAACAAGTTGGGACAACACTTTATTATAAATTTAATTATCTGTTTCCCTAGGTAATCATTTCCTAAGATCAGAGAAAAAGTTTTAATCAATCGAAGTTTGATATGATTATGATTAGGAAAGTCAGTGAATACAAAATCCAAATACTCAAAACTGCATAAAAACAAAAATAAAGTTACACTCAGTTTGTTTAAAAATTTCAATTCCTATGAACACAGGATACAGTGTTTAATTCTAATCTATGATCTATCTAAAGGGAGCATAGCAAGAGGATTTGGACTACGTGGAGCTTTAGACTTTCTAAGTTCTTTACACACATTATCTAACATCCCCAGAAAATCTCTCACAATCACAAATATTCTTAAAAGATTTGCATCTTCTTTGCTCACATCCCCATGAAAATATTCCGTGATTTCTTTCACACGTACCAATACTTTATCTTCATCTCCTCGTAACTCTTTCAAGTTTGCATCACCATAGTTCAGGAATGACTTCATACACTGTACAAAGTTCATGCTTCTCTCATCTTTGTGCAGTTCCTTTTCCACTAGATGTTGCAGCTTTTTCATTCCTTCTGATAGGTTCGAAACAGAGCTTGCAAGAACATCCAAGTCTATTGTAGCTGTTTTCTTCACGTTGTATAACTCAGTGCTGAGACCAGAAACAAGTTCTAGTCCCATCCTTTTGTAATCTTCTTCCTTTTCTTCCTCCGTTCTGTTCTTACTTCTCTGGCTGATTTTTCCCATAATGCTATCTGAAACTCTCATTCCTTCTGAGCGAACAATCTCCTGAACAACAAAATGGAGCAATGTGGTCTTCCCATCAGTTCCCTTAACATCTGCAAGCTTCAGAAGGGCATCTAGTTTAAATGCTCTAGCACCTCCTCTGATTGTTCCAACGTTCATACGGTTTCCTGTTTTGAGCACTGCCTCTAGTAACTTCAAGAATAACCTGCTTGATCGAAGTTCTTTGCATGCTTCCTATACAAATGGAAAAAAAAAAAACAATGTGAGAGAATTCATAAAGCTTTCGCTTGCTTTCAGTGGGATGAAGAAACTTCAGTTTGGTGTCTAAACAAAAACCTAGAAACAATGTTGTCAGATGAAAATTAGAGTTTTAGGTTATCATTTATGTTAACATTTAATGCAACCTTTATTAGGTGTACCTGCATAAGATTCAAAACTTGATCCAAAAATAGAACCAAAAACATGTATAGACCGATTTCTAAGTTTAGTCTTTGATGGGTACCTCGAGCATTGAAAATGAGTTCCTGAGATGAACTACTTCATCATCAAACGTCTCTCTGAAAAGCAAACCTTCTACTCTTTGAAAGGCATATGGCACGTCAAGCATTGCTCTCACGAACCTTTCGGCGGACCCCAATTCATTGATGTCACCTTTATAATTGAAGAGCTTGGATTCTTCTTCCTTGGTGGGTACCATCTTCACTAGTGCCTCTAGTTGGGGTAAAGACAACCCCTTCCCTGATGTTCAAAATAACAATAACATCTTCGACAATATTAATATGATCATCAATTTTCTCCAGCATATGGAATAAATGCACATGAATACTCTGATGTTATGTAAACAGAAGTCGGTGTGGGATTTTACTTAGTGCTCAGAACAAAATTGATTATTATTAATTAACATTGGCACTTGAGTAAGAGATACTTATATATCGTTTTGTATTATTATTATTGTTATTATTTTTATGTTTGGAGTAAGGAACATTTTTAAACAATGATTTCACCTTTTTTTATGCATATTTTCATAATTGAGATATAGTTTACCTTGCATTAAGGCATCGCAGACATGCTCAGCTGTCGCATTCAGAGCTTTAGAGAGTATAGTTATGTTCTGCAGGCGTTTTGGCTCAAGTACGTGCTTGCCTGGAGAAGGGGTTTTGCTTTTTGTTTCGTCGTTCTTAATTGAATTTTGCAAGTTGTAACCAAAAAGAGACTCGATCATTTCCTCATCCAACCTGAATCAAATTCATAATGTGCTTAAACTGTAAAACAAATGACAAAAAAATATTGATGCTGGGCTATTTCTAATTAACTTGAACTTACTCGAATGAGCTTGATCGTAGTTTATCCCAAACCATTGTGCGATTTGGTGCGGCTCTTACTTTGTCCCAATGAAGTGGTTTCAGTTTTGGCAATGGTGCACCGTCTTTACCAAGTGGGGTAAATAGAGGGAGTTGAGATGGTGGAGGAGGCGGAGTTTTGGCATTGTTACTATTGCCTTTAAAAAATGGAGGTGGGCATGGTGGTGGGGGGATGTTGGGTGGAGAATGTGTAGGGTAAGGTTCAGGTGTGGAAGGCAACTCTTTTTCTGGACTTTGATTTGAACCCGAGAAAGTGTCTGAATTTATCGGAGATGATAAATTATTAGATGTGGAAGAAAGTGGGGAGTGAGAGGAGACTCTGGAGGAAGAAGTGAGAGAATGCAAAGAAAACAATGGCATTTGCAATGGTGGTGGAGGAGGTGGTGGTGGTGGAGGAGGAGGAGGAGGAGGGGAAGTAAATGTTTTTGAACACTGGTGAGTGGTCTCAATCCCTTGCTCCTCGTGTTTTGTACTGCTTGATGGTTGGTGAGATTGTCTACTTGGGATTGAGTTGTGTGGAGAGCTAAGAAACTGGTTTGGTAATGAACTTGAATTTTGACGGGACAGAGAGTTTGTGTCACTAAGATTAGAAGCTGAAGCATTGGAAAGTCTATTATTTGATTGCGAATCAACAAAGGAATGAAAACTTTCATCGTCTGAAGAATGGCAATCTTCAGGGATAATCTTATCCCCAGAAGAGTTGCCGTCATCAGATTCAGCTTCACCTTTTACTGATTCTGCATCTTCATGAACAAATGCAACTTCCTTGGTGGAAGAACCGCTAATATTATCATACTCTAGACCATCCTTGCAAGTCTTTTTCAAGGTGCAACCATGTTGCTCAATGTCCTCGCCTAAAGCATTAAGATAAAACAGATCTAGTCCAGAGTTTAAACTCACCTTGCTTGATGAACTTTGACAAGTACCTCCACTTCCCTTGCTCTTGCTATATAGTGGCGTTGTCCTTTTGGGTTTCTTTGCGTGACTTGAGAATTTCCTCCACAGCAAGAATAATCCACAAGCAGCAATCAATGTAGCAACCCCAGCAGACACAAGAACAGCTATTAGTATTCTTTTGGCCCTGCCTCTATCTTCATGATGAGTTTGGTGGAGCGGTGGATTCTTACGATGCCGTGGATGATGGGAATGAGAGTGCAGGTGTGGAAGTGGAGAAGGAGAAGGAGCTGAAGCCTGAGCTTCTTCACTGAGGGGTGATGGAGAAGGTGAGGGAGAGAGAAACTCCAAATCACCATTGGATGGTACTTTGGTGTGGAAACTCTTTAGTCCAAGCAAGGATCTAAACTTGTCCACTATCAAAGCTTGCTTCTCTTCATTCTCATCAAGTCCTGAGATTTTCTTAATCTGCTTTTCATCATTCTCTTCAGTGAAATACATCTCTGGTAGGCCATGAACTTGGAAGCTTCCCACAGCATTGAACAGAGAAGCCGTCACAGCCAAAACGTGGGTGCTTTGTAATGATAGGAGCACAAAGAGGGTGATGATGAAGATCATAGAAAAATGCTCAGAACCACAACCCATTTCTTTTCCTTCTCCCACCTAAAAGTCATCAAGACATGAATGCATGTTTCCTCTTATAAAAGGTGTATGCTTCCATTTGATTGCATCAATTTGTGAAGAATTGTGGATTTGGGTGGTGGTGATGGGTGAGGGAAGATCTGGAACAGTGTCTTTAATGCTACTCCAAGGAACCCCTGAACCTGGCAGTTGTGGTTGTACTGGTCCTTCTTTACTTCCCTGTTCCTACACTCTTATCTCTTCTCACCATAATCAATTCTACCCTACAAACAAAACTGTTAATGCATTGCATACATAACACACCCAAACTCTTTCCCTCCTTCCACTTTGACTTAATTCTTTTGTCTTGTATGCCTTTTTAAGCAGTTTTGTCAGAAAACAAAAGTTATTGGTCTTTTCTCCCACTCATGCTGCTTAAAACATCCAAATATCCACTCCTTTTTAGTGTTAAGTTGAGGAGAATTTGAAGTTTGGATAAAACTTTTTAGTACCTAAAAGTCACCTAATCAACACCATGTAAAAGTAGATGGTAGGGCCTGTTTTGTTGGCCTTGCCTAACGCTATGGGGTGATTCTACAAGATTTCTCCAACCCCATTACTATATACTATTATGATAAATAAAGAACAGGGTTCGTAAGGTGGGGACAAATCAAATTTTACTCTATAATTTAAGTCTACAAATTTAATGACATATGGACTTATTGTGACTGAAATTTTATGTGAAGCTTATTAGTAGTACAGTATATAATAAATATAAACGTTTACATTCACCTAATTAAATATGCTAATTAAACATTCACCTCATCTCATCACGTGGAGACATGAATGAAGGGCTAAAAGCTATGTGGTGATTGTTTAATAATGAGATGTTACAGAGAGTGCTGCTCTTCTTCCCACATGATTTTGTACTGATAATTGTGTTCTTTCAACGCAGCTTACTTATGGGTAGAGTTGTGAACAAAAGTTAAAATAATGTATAAAGAAAAAGTTTTGTGAGGGAGAGTGAAAGGTGAGATTAAGAAGACGACATGTAAACGTCTGAGTTTCTGATTTAACCCTGGAGAATGGTGTGGTCTTGACAGGTACTTGCAAAACCTGTTATGTGTCGCCTTCCCATCGTTTTTGTTGCTGACTTGCTGTACCATTCATCAAGGTAACTCTGTATTCACTTCTTTCACATTCTAAACATATAATAATATATTTCACAACAAATTTAATCTAAGAAAGCTTTTTTTTTTTTTTTTTTAAATCTAAGTTTTTTTATTACAACTCCACTAGATTGCTACTCATTCTTATTTTCATCTTCTACTGTAACAAAATTTGTACAAAATGTTTGGAACTAAAGTCGTCGTTTTATATTTTTTGGAAGCGTATTTCACAGTATTTATAGAAACATAATTTATGGAAATAATATGATTGCAAATTATTTTAAATATAGAATTAATTATTCTTTTAGTCTTTCTATTATGGCTAAAAATAAATTTTAAAAGATTCAATATAGTTTCAAACTCTTTTAAACAAAATTTAATGTAATTTTTTATGTTTGCACATTAATTTATATGTACTGTATAGTCTTAAAAAGAATTGAAACCATGAAATCGAATTGTTTTTAAAACCTTGGACCACATTAAATTTTGTTTAAAGAAAGTTTGGACCAAATTATTATTTTTTTTAAAAAGTAGACTACATTTAATTTTTCCAATGGAGACACTAAAAGAATAATTAAGTTTTTGAATATATATTTAAAATTGTGTCTAATCATTTAAAAAAATTCTAAATTAATTATAAAAAATGAAAGTTACAATTTAGAAAGTAACTTCTAATTTAAAAATAAAAGATGTTGTGATTTCTCTAAAAATAAAACAATCGTGCTGAGTCACTTGATACATCCATAAGACATGTACTTAATTTTAATAAAAAAGTGAGTTCGATGAAAGTAATTTATAATGTTTATAATAAAATATATATTTGGGTATATATATTTATAATTTCACGTCATTTTAGTTCCTAAAATTCTATTTTTTAAATAAATTTACTAAATAAACTAATCCCCACTTTTGTTCTTAAACAAAATATAGTTGATACATTGAGAATTTAATAAGTGGGGTGGCTATAATTCTTAGCACTGAACAGTATTATAAGATTTTATTTACCAATTGAAAAAAATGAAGTTGGAATTTAATTCTCTAGAAATTGAATTCTAACTAATTTTTGGATATAGAAATGGATATATTGAGAATGAATTGTAAATGTATCCATCTGTTCTTGCTGTACTCATTTTGAGGTCGTAAAATTTGTTGAAATTGAGTTTTAGATGCCAATTGAAGAAGTGAAAAGAGTAACCTTAGATGTGAGTTATTGAGAATAAATGGGAGATGAAGTGAAAAAAGAGTGAATATTTATACAAATTTATGTAACAGATGGCAGAAAGAAGAAGGAGGGGCCATAATGTGGTGAAGGTTCAAATGATACATAATTGATGGGAGGAATAAAGAATATCGCATATGTATTGGCAGAGACATGAAACAAGTAGACGAAACAAAAACATGGAAACAGAATCCAATGCAATATTTTGTCAGAGATCAAATTATAAATTAGTAAACTGTTTTGTGTTTTACTATGCTTCATAATCCCCATTTCTTATTATATTCTTCTTCATCTTTTTCTGATTATTTAGCCTCCACTCTCTATTTTTCAGTGACCCACCACAGTTTTTTTTTCCTTTCTGAAAGGAATTGTATTAAAGTCTGATTAAAATTAGTTAAAAGAAGTTTATGTCTGTGGTGGGGTGATTCTTGGAGATGGATTTGAAATGTAGTTATAAAAACTCAAATTCGCTCAGTGGATGGAACCATTAAGAAATCTCAACTATGAAATCACCTTATCTTAAGTTTTATTTGTTATTTGATATATTAGTATTTATTATGATAACAAATTTAAATTTAATTTATCAAGTTATATATATACATATATAACTTTTTTTTTTATTTTTAATACACATTTGTTTATCCAATAACCTAATACTCCCATAGCAGGCCCATTAACATTTTCAAAAATCTATTGGACCGGTGTTTTTATTATCATGTTGTTTTTTTCCTGTACCTCCATAATTTCTTTTGGCACCCTACATTGACAAAAGATTATTTTGTCCTTAAAAAATACATTTTGGATTTTACAATTTGGAAATGTATTTTTTCTATTTACAATTCGGAAGGAATTGGAAATATCTTCCAAATTATACAATCCAAAATACACATATGACAAGATGGTCGACAAAGTGTAATCATCTGTCATCTATAACACTATAATATGGAATGGAAGGTGGAGGAACCATCTACTCAAATTTGTACAATCGTAACACATGTCCAAGTAAATGTTGATATGTACATGTACCCATACAAATGTATCCAAGAAATAAGGATATCCACTCGAATGACCTATTGCGATGATGGTCTTCATATGGACTCCAAATAAACCCAACATGGACCAGAGCATATAAATGGACCTGCCCAACACCAATAGAGCAAATATGCAAATATGTAATCCAGTGACATATCGTGTTATTCGCGGGTGAACCTCTTCATAGGTTTAGATTCACATCCCTCCTTCCCATGTGTGGAAAGTGCTCATTTATCCATGTCTGCTACAATTTCAACATAACAACTTTTATGTTTTCAGATGACAATAAATGTAACTTCTATTTATTGAGTATATGATTTACGTATACAAGCGTTGTATAACCGTCCAATTGCTTTGTCTATGCATGCATCCCCTAATTGATCATACATGGGGCTTAGTGTGACAACTTCCCACGAGTATCCACTATGCATTCGTATATTATTGAACAACAAACACAAATGTTGATGTTGCACTCTTATCAAAAAATATCGTACATCCCAACAGATGCAACAAATAAACCCTCACAACATACTTTCAAGTTTGGCAGATGCAACACTTCTAATATACATTGTGAAGCCAATTGACCCATAACAACCCCACAAAAAATGTTGAAGTTGCAATGAATTTCATTGGAACATCTTTACAAAATTGCTCAACAATTGGAATATGGAACAATAATGATACATCATTCAACGTTATCGTCATCTCACTAATTGGAAGGTGAAAAGTGTTGGTGTCCCGGTGCCACCTTTCTACAAAGAATGAAATAAATCCTTTATCGGTCGTCTCGTACTTATATTACACAACGACAACAATACTTAATTAAGCACAAATGCCTCAATTTAAGGATGAAGAACCCCATGTTTACTTAAATTGTGACAATGGAAGACCAGTTTTAATTTTCCAAGATCGTAACAAAAGCATAGGTGTTTGTAACTAAAAATAATATTAGTAATTATATATTGTAATTTTTAATTTATTTAAAATACTATTAAGGTGTTACTTAATACTCATTGAAAACCAAATACATCAAAGTTCTTGCGAACTCAAAAAAAAATATTTGAATTAAAAAAAATTGTGAATGAATGACTATCAAATTTAAATTTTAAATGTGAAATATAAATTTGAACAATTTCTACACATGACACTACCAACCATTACAAAATATGAATTGTGATAGAGTTCCAATAAATTGACACCTATGACGTGGTAGGGTCAGGATATGTTGGGGGACCCATGCCACGGTTGACCAAATTCAAAATTTGTATTCAGTTTCGCATGTTACATTGGGAGATTTTGCGATAGGTTATTGGTAGCTCCATTGTGAAATCGAATTTTAGAGGCATTTGGAGTGCAATTTCAATTCCTTCACAGGTTGGTTATCGTTTTGCTGTTGAAGATTGCGTTTTTCTTTCAAATTTGGGGTTTTCTTGTTTTCAATTTCTGGTGTGGATTATCATTTTAGGGTTCCATTTTGTGTTGGTTTTTTTATGTTAGGGGTTATTTTAGGGTTCCGTTTTGGGTTTTTATTTTAGCGTTCCATTTTGATTTTTGATGTTAAGGTTTATTTTAGGGTTCCATTTTGGTTTTTGATGTTAGGGGTTATTAGGGTTCCATTTTGGGTTTTGATATTAGGGCTTCTTTTAGAGTCTCATTTTGGGTTTTGATGTCAGGGGTTATTTGTGGTTTTCGTTTTGGGTTTTGATTTTATGGGGTTATTAAGGGTTCTCTTTTGTGTTTTGATTTGAGGGGTTGTGTGTTTGTATATGCCTTGTAATTTGGTTTTGTTGTGATATTCCTTTGTTGACTTTTTTTTTTTAAGGTTTGTACTGTTATTTGAGTGTTATTGTAGTTTTGTATTTCGTAATAGTTTGAGGTTTATATTGGTTTTATGTATTAATTGTTGAATGAAGTATTAATTGTTGAATTAATATGTTTTGTAGGATATAATGACAACTAACAAAAGTAGTAATGAGAAGTTGGTTGTGGACCATAAGGTTTGGTTTAAAACATGGTTTATTTTTTAAGGCATATGATGATATAAACTTAGTAAACTGTATATATTTCTCAATGCATGTGTTTAGGCATTATTGCAGGCTAAAGTTTTTGGGAACTTTGAAAAAAAACTTAAGTGTTGAATAAAGTGTGTTATTTCAGTCAACCCCATTTGGTTGGCTAATTTTGTTGGATGAGAAGCTTAAATTGAGTCACACCTTTTAAGGGAGTTATGTAGTAGGTGGGTGGAGAGTAGTCAAGATTTTGCAGTAAGGTTTATACATGTCCCCTTTACTGTGTTGGATGTTTCTTTAGGTATAGGTCTAAGAGTTGTGAAAAATAAAATTGAGTTAGCGAAAACAAAAAAGAAATGTCACGGTTGGAGTTTTTTCCTAAACAACTAATGTAACTGTTAACATGATTTATGATGAAATTGTTAAATGTCACAACTAAGGTTCCATAGAGGACTTTTGTAGGTTGTATATTTTTTTAGGAATGTTAGATTTTTTATTTCCAAATAGAATGGGTTTAGTTCATGGTGGGTTGTTTAGTCTTGTGGATGATCTCGACCAATTGGGGGGTTTGGTTTATGACTTTCTGGTTGATAGTTTGTGTTATGTTTCAATGTCTATGAGAAGGAAAAGTAATGCATCATATATCCATGTTGGTGGTTGTGTATACTTGATGCAGGTAATTTGAAATCTTTAGTTAGTATGTGTAATAATTCCCCATCCATTTTTTTATGTTCTCTTGCAAACGCCAGGTGTCGAGGAGTGAAAATAAATATCCTTGTATTATATATTAGATGGACGTTAGACTTGGTGACATTGCATCTACTAATTAATTCGCGAAGCATAGGACTTGTTATGTCCAACTCATCTTCTAATTTGAGCATCCACTTAAAAGGTGTTCGCTCTATTATTTAGCGTTGGAATGACGTTAAATTACAATTGATCTCAACAATATGTCGAGTCTGAACTCTATGTCTCACTGATCTTATCTACAAAATCAACATGCAAGACAAACTTATGTATTCAATACAATTTGACGATTTCAAAATTAAATGAACTATTAACAACCTAGTAATATAAACAATCAAAATTTCATTTCCCTTCCTTTAGGATCAAAGTTTTGACCATCATACTTTTCCATAGAACTTGAAAAAATCATTTCACAAATGGTTCAAAACAAAATATATCAACCACTTCATCAAAAATTCAACTAAAATCTGTCATCATTTTTTTTTATCTTAGCCTTATCTTGAAGAAAAATGTTATTAACATGTAAATTTTATACAATAACAGATAAAAAATGCAACTAACTTCTTTTCAGCATTCACCAACCATTCAATAACTAAACCCTAAACCAAAACAATCCAAAATAACCAACAAACCACACACAATGCATAACGTAGGAACCACAACCACCACCCCCCAAAAAATTAACATAAAAAATCAATCCCTACCAATGCATAACACGAAGTCATTAATATGTAAATTCTAAAGCAAAAAAACACATAATAACCAACAAACTAAACAAGGTGCATACCACAACAACCACATCCACCACCACAACAGAAAATACAAAAAAATCACAAACCAAAATGCATAAAACCCGTCAATAAACCCTAAACGAGAAAAAACCACCAATGTAAACCTTACCAACATCATTCTTCGTTGTTTGTTACTACTTCAGAATACTGCATCTTTGCTTTTTGTCTTTGTTTTGCATCTCTCTTTACGTCTATGCTTTTTATCTTTGTTTTCTGTCTCTACTTTTGTCTCTATTCTTTGTCTCTACTTTTGTCTATGTTTTTCACCTCTCTTTATCAAGCAATGCATTCATTTCCCACTCTTGATAGATCCTAAAATTACAAAATTCTTATTGTTAGACAAAAATATCCTTCAACCACATCAGCACACTCATTCATGTTCCATTGAACAAAAATGTCATTCAACCACATTAGTGCACCCTGACAAGTCGCAATTGTATGCGGACACAAAATCTTTATACATAATACAAATAGAACCCACTCTCAAGGAAACTTTGTACACGTGTCACCACCACATAATTTTGAAAAAAAAATTCAAAAACATTTTTTACCACAAAGGGTATTCTTTCCATGTGTCACTCTTAGAGCACATCAGCGTGGCTCTCTAAATGTGCGACACGTGGCGCATCCAAAAGAGACCACGTCTCCCACCCCATATTCTCCTTTTCAGTCTGACCCTCTGCCTTCCCTCTCTCTCAAACTCTCTGCACCCCACGTCTCTCACCTTAAGCTTTTTCCTTTCCCTCCAAACGTCTGCGCCAAACTTCTGAGCCAAACCTTTCAGCTTTCTCTCTTCTTCCCTTCTCTTTCACCGATTTGGCAACTGTTTCTGCTCATTGGCTTACCAGCACCACAGATCATCTCTTTAAGGTATTTTTTACTTGGCGGGATTTTTGAATTTTGAAATAGGAAAGGCCATGGATTTATGGGTTTATATAAGTTCTTATTTGTTCTTTCATTTTTGGAAAAAAGGTACGTCTTATTTGTTTCTTTCTCTTGATGTTTCTGCCGATTCTCTTAATCTCTTTTACGGTTTATTTGCTTCATTATTTTTTATATTGTTGTTTCTCTGTTTATTACTTTTTTCGCACCATAAAAATGATTTTTATTGGGTTTTCTTACGAAAGTTCCTTGCTTTTGATGTTTCTATCGATTCTCTTCATCTCTTTTACGATTTATTTGCTTCATTGTTCTTGATATTGTTGTTTCTCTATTTGTTACGTTTTTCGCACCATAAAAATGAGTTCTTTTGGGTTTTCTTATGAAAGTTCCTTGCTTTTGATGTTTCTGTCGATTCTTTTCATCTCTTTTACGGTTTATTTGCTTCATTGTTTTTCATATTGTTCTTTCTCTGTTTGTTACATTTTTCGCACCATAAAAATGAGTTCTTTTGGGTTTTCTTATGAAAGTTCCTTGCTTTTTATGTTTATGCCGATTCTCTTCATCTCTGTTATGGTTTATTTGCTTCATTGTTCTTCATATTGTTTTTTCTCTATTTGTTATGTTTTTCGCACCATAAAAATGATTTCTTTTGGGTTTTCTTATGAAAGTTCCTTGCTTTTGATGTTTTCGCCGATTCTCTTCATCTCTTTTACAGTTTATTTGCTTCATTGTTCTTGATATTGTTTGTTTCTTTGTTACGTTTTTCGCGCCATAAAAATATTTTTTTTTTTGGGTTTTTTTTTTGTGAAAGTTCCTTGCTTTTGATGTTTTTGCCGATTCTCTTCATCTCTTTTATGGTTTTTTTGCTTCATGGTTCTTGATACTCTGTTTCTTACATTTTTTGCACCATAAAAATGTTTTCTTTTGGGTTTTCTTATGAAAGTTCCTTGCTTTTGATGTTTCTGTCGATTCTCTTCATTTCTTTTACGGTTTATTTGCTTCATTGTTATTGATATTGTTGTTTCTCTGTTTGTTACTTTTTTCGCACTATAAAAATGATTTTTTTTTGGATTTTCTTATGAAAGTTCCTTGCTTTGATGTTTATGCCGATTCTCCGAACATAAAAGGTGAAACTTTTGCATATTTGTTTATGTTTTCGGTAATAAAATATGATTTTTTTGTATTATTTAGTTGCTTCTTCAGACCATGTCAGATACAGATTCAGATTGGGATGAAATACTAAGGCTGCCAACCAAGGGAATATTTAGCTCCATGAACATCTACGGTGAGGTATGTTGTTTATAGGGTTAGAGTTAACTACCATTACTCTGGTACAAAATATGGTCAAAACTAATCATACTGTTGTATACAATTTGTGAAAGGATATTGTTTTTGTGGATCGTGCTTTCGCAATAGAATTTGCAACCGAACTTCGTGAGTTGTGGGTTCTTCAAGATAGTAGTGGTGCAATGCATTATGTGACCTACAACATGAATTTGTTGTGTCTGGTGATTAAGGATGGGTGGTAAAATTTAGCAAAGTATTATCAATTTGAACATCATCATCATATTACGATTATTATGTTGGTGAGAATCAATTTCATATTACGGTTTGGACTGGAATTGCTTCACCATCTTCTGTTTTAACATTTATGGATTCCATTAATCGTACTCTACCGTTGTCTGATGGACCATTTTGTCATTTCACATTAAGAACTACTCTCTACCAATGTCATGGACCTTACCTGGTGATACTTCTGTTGCTTTCAATTTTTTTGATATAAATTATGAATTATTTTGAATTTGTTCATAACTTTTTGAATCTTTTTAATTAACAATCTGTGTAGGAACTTCCTCCTCCGTTTGGGACATTTATTCGATCACGGATGTTCACTATTGTTGTTCTCCATGGTCCTTTAAAGGAGTTCACATGCGATGTTTTAATTGATGGATGGGAAATAGGATGTGTACAATTTGGTAATGGTTGGAGGGAATGGTGTGTTACATGTTCTAAGAGAATGTGACAAACTGTTATTTGAATGTGATAGTGAGAAGCCCTCTAACCACATTCGGGTCATTGTGGTTAGGAAAGTAGCATTTGGGTAATTGTGACACTTTCATGTAATGGTTTTTTGCTTACATTTCGTTGCTACTTAAACAATGTTTTATATAATTATAATTATGCTTTTATTGTTTTATCTCATTTTGCTTTTCTCTGCATTGTATGAACATAAAAGTACTTGAAAAAATTCAAACACCGAAAATCATGTTTTCAATAATTAGTCATTGTTGTGTATTATTTGCTTATTATTATTTGTGTATTCATTATTATTATTGATTATTACTGTAAATGTCTTGGCAGACATAGTTTTTTCTGGTACATTTTTGTAAATGTGTTGGCATAGTTTCATATGTATAACACAAATTTGTGCCAGTACAGTAATTTTGAAAAAAAATGTCTTGCATTGTGTTCAGTGTCCATTTTATGTTGTAATGTGTATTATGTTGATACAAATGTTGATATTTATATATAAAAATTTATAAATTTATAAAATCTATAAAATATTGACAATTGAGCTAAAATGTTGGCATAAATTTAGGTGTTTAACTCAAAATTCAAGTTTTTGTATGAACATAAAAGTACTTGAAAATATGCAAACACCGAAAATCATGTTTTCAATAATTAGTCATTGTTGTGTATTATTTATTATTTATAGATTTGTTATATTATCGAGTAGTTGACATAATTTGATGTGCCCAACTCCATTATTTGGCATACAGAAACACACATTATTATCTCAAGTTGCAGAAGCAGAAGCCCATGTTAGTTTATTAATTTCAGGATATGAATAGGATTAATTTTGTTTATGTACAATTCACATGTTGTAGAATGAGAATTTAAATTAAATGTAATGTGTGTTTCCATTTAATTTCCAATTAATATGTAATCTGTATTGGGTTATTTCTTATTTAATAAAAACTGTTGTCAATTATTTATAATTTTAATTTTAATTTGTTTTCTCCAATAAAATTTTTGAAAGACATATTCATACTAAATTTATGTTAATAAAATAAAAAAACTATACAGATTACATATTAAACAGAAATAAATTTAAATTTAAATTTAAATGATAACAAAAATAATGGCATTGATTTTCATTCCATATCATTTTATAAACATGCAATAAATTATAAGGCCTAATAATTAAATGGAATAGGAATATGATTAAATTCATTTTTGAACAATTCACATATTGTAGAATGAGAATTTAAATTAAATGTAAAATGTAATGTAATTTCCATTTTAATTTCAAATTAATATGTAATCTGTATTGGGTTATTTCTTATTTTATTTTAAAAGTAATTGTAAATTTATTTATAATTTTAATTTAATTATTTTTCTCCAATAAAATTTAATTATTTATCTTTATACATATTAAATGGAAATAAACTTAGATTTAAATTTAAATTATAACAAAATTAATGACATTGATTTTCATTCAATATCATTTTATGACCATGCAATAAATTATATGGCCTAATAATTTAATGGAATAAAATGAAAAATTAATTATTTGTAATTATAATTATAACTTCATAACTTAACTTAGCACGACTTTTGCAAAATTGTAGTTTAAAAGACTTTAAAAAAGGTATTTCTATAGCACTCATCATTACCTCTTTAGAAGGGTTAATAAACTTGAACCAAAATTCATAAATATCCATATTATTATATTATTATTATTGTGTTATTATTATTAAATTAATAAATTATTAATTATTAATGTTATATTATTCTTCTTATTATTATTACATTATTCTTATTCTTATTGTATTATTCTTAATTAATTATTATAGCATCTGAAACACTTTTTACTTCCCCACTTTTGCATTCTTATCTTTATCTATTTTGTTCTCTTGCTCCATTCTTCTCTTATGGCAAACCACCTTCACTCTCTTATTGCTAAAGAGTTCCAACAATCTTTGTTGCGTTCCAAATTAACGTCATACTCTATTATGGCAAAACAGCTCCAACAATCTATGTTGTGTTCGGAATTAACGTCCAGCAACAAAACAGGTCTTATTTTATTCCCTTCTTCTTTTTTAGACAAAATCTAAAATTATTAAATAAAATTTCTAAAATTTTCAAAATTCTAAATAAATAAAAATCCTGAAATTTGTAATATAATTTTTAAACCAAAATTTGATTCAAATTTCTAAATATATCCATATCTTAAATTATTTAATGTCATTCTTGAATAAAAATCTAAAATTAATAAAATTTCTAAGTTTTCCAAAATCATAAACAAATACAAATCCTAAATTATTTTATTTCCTACTTAAATACAAATCTTAAAAGAAAATTCTAAAATTTTCAAAATCTAAATTATTGTAATTTATATATGGTGATGTTTATTTCTTATGAAGGAATTTTGGTTATTTTTGAACAATTTATTTATTTACGTGTATTATTTAAGTTTATGTGGTGTTTATATTAATTTTAGTATGTTTAGATTTTTTTAATTATTTGTATATGGTGATGTTTATTTCTTATATATTAATATTTTTTTGTAATTTTTTATTTATTTTCTTATTTACGTGTACATTTATATATATAATTATAAAATTATTTATAGTGAAAGAAAATAAAATTCTTCACATACAAAATAGTGAAAGAAAATATGTCAAATAAATAAAAAAAAACCTAGAGCGGGATTGAAGAATTTATGTATGTTAAATAATTTTAAAAAAGGTGACAATATTAATTTTGAAGCATGTTAACATACCAAATAATGAGATTCGATTTGAGTGATTCGGAATTAATCATTTTTTTACATAACTGCTTATTATTACTTACTTTTCCCAAGATTTGTGCCAAATTGTTGATATTTGCTCCGAACATAAAATTTCTATCATTTTAAAAATCTTAAATTATTTTATTTCCTACTTAAATAAAAATATAAAATAAATAAAATTTATAAAATTTTTCAAAAATCCTAAATAAATATAAATTCACTCAATTTTAATGTCATTCTTAAATAAAAATAGAAAATATATAAAATTATTAAATTACTTAAAATTTTAAATAAATTCATATCCTAAATATTTTAATGTCATTCTTAAATAAAAATTTCAAATAAATAAAATTTTTCTAAGTTTTTAAAAATCCTAAATAATCAAAAAATCTTAAATTATTTTATTTCCAACTTAAATAAAAATATAAAATAAATGAAATTTATAAGTTTTTCAAAATCTTAGATAAATATAAATCCAAAAAATATTTAATGTCATTCTTAAATAAAAATATAAATTAATTAAATTTCTATGCTTTTCAAAGTTATAAATAAATACAAATTATAAATAATTTTATTTTCTACTTAAATAATAATCTAAAATAAATAATATTCTTAAAATTTTCAAAATCCTAAATAATTACAAAATCTAAATGATTTAATGTTTTACACAAATAAAAATTTTAAATATATTAAATTCCTAAATTATTAAAAATCCAAAATAAATATAAATCCTAAACTATTGAATGTCATACTTAAATAAAAAAATTACAATAAAAAAATTCATATATTATTTAAAATTAGAAATAAATACAAATCCTAAATATTTGAATGTCATATTTAAATAAAAATTTGCAATAAATAAAATACCTAAATTATTTAAAATTAGAAATAAATACAAATCCTAAATCATTTAATGTCATACTTAAATAAAAATTTACAATAAATAAAGTTCTAAATTATTTAAAATTTTAAACAAATACAAATCCTAAATGTTTTTACATAACGGTTTATACATACACATATATATATTTATATATATATATATATGTAAAATAAAATGCGTCAAATAAATCAATAAAAGGTGGAGTGGGATGAAATAATTTTATGTTAAATAACTTCAAAGAAGACAATAGGAAGGAAAAATGTGCCAATTAAATCAACAAAACTTAAGCGGGATGAAAGAATTTTTGTAGGTTAAATGATTTCAAAGAAAGCGATAAAATTGTTTTTGAAGTAGAGGCTAACATACCAAATAATTAAATTCAAGTTACTCGCCTTTTCGGATGAATCATTTTTTTTACATGACTGTTTATTGAACAATTTATTTATTTACATGTATTATTTATCTTTATGCATTGTTTATATTAATTTTAGTATGTTTAGTTTTTTTATTTATTCGTATATGCTAATGTTTATTTCTTATATATTAATATTTGATTTGTTATTTTTTTTTATTTTCTTATTTACATTTTCATTTACATTTATATATATATATATATAATTATATAAATTATATTTTATTACAAAATAGTGAAGAAATCGTACCAAATATATCAACAAAATTTAGAGTGGGATGAAATAATTTATGTATGTTAAATGACTTCAAAGAAAGCGATAAAATTGTTTTTTAAGTAGGTGTTAACATACCAAATTATTAAATTCGAGCTATATGCCTTTTAGGACGAAACTTTTTTTACATAAGTATTTATTGTTACCTACTTTCCTCAAAATTTGTATTTTGTTAATACTTAAATAATTTATTTTTTTACGTGTATTATTTATCTTTATGCATTGTTTATATTAATTTTAGTATGTTTAGTTTTTTTTATTTATTCGTATATGCTGGTTTTTATTTCTTATATATTAATATTTGATTGCAATTTTATTTATTTATTTTCCTATTTACATTTATAATATATATATATATATGTGTATAATTATATAAATTATATTTTATATAAAATAGTGAAGAAAACACATCAAATAAATCAACAACACTTGGAGCGGGATGAAATAATTTAAGTATGTGAAATGATTTCAAAGAATGCGATAAGATTGTTTTTGAAACAGAGGTTAACATACTAATTTATGAAATTCGAGTTATTTCCCTTTTGTGATGAATTATTTTTTTTACATAACTGTTTATTGTCACTTATTTTCCTAAAACTTTGTGTCAATTTGTTGATAGTTGAAAAATTATAAAATTATTCAAAATCTAAAATAAATACAAATTTAAAATATTTATTGTCCTACTCAAATAAAATCTTAAATAAATATATCAAAAAATGGAGGAATTTTGGTTATTTTTGAACAATTTATTTATTTACGTGTATTATTTAAGTTTATGTGGTGTTTATATTAATTTTAGTATGTTTAATTTTTTTTTTAATTATTTGTATATGGTGATGCTTATTTCTTATATATTAATATGTTTTTTTGTAATTTTTTATTTATTTTATTATTTACATGTACATTTATATATATAATTATAAAATTATTTATAGTGAAAGAAAATAAAATTATTTATATACAAAATAGTGAAAAAAAATGTGTCAAATAAATCAACAAAACTTAGAGTGGGATTGAAGAATTTATGTATGTTAAATGATTTTAAAGAAGGTGACAAGATTGATTTTGAAACAAGTTAACATACCAAATAATGAGATTCGATCTGAGTAATTCAGGATTAATATTTTTTTACATAATTGTTTATTATTACTTACTTTTTCCAAGATTTGTGCCAAATTGTTGATATTTGAATAATTTAATTATTTAAGTTTATGCATTGTTTATATTAATTTTTGTATGTTTAGTTTTGTTATTTGTTCGCATATGCTGATATTTATTTCTTATATATTAATATTTGTTTTGTATTTTTTATTTATTTATATTTATTTTTTTACTTACATTTACATTTACAATTACAATTACATATATATATAATATTTATATATATATATATTTAATTATATAAATTATATTATTATTTATAATAGTAAGGAAAAATGTGCCAATTAAATCAACAAAACTGGAGCGGGATGAAAGAATTTTTGTAGGTTAAATAATTTTAAAAAAAACGATAAAATTGTTTTTCAAGTAGATACCAAATAATTAAATTCAAGTTACTCGCCTTTTAGGATTAATAATTTTTTTACATGACTATTTATTGTTACTTTCTACTTGAAATTTGTGTCAGTTTGTTGATACTTAAACAATTTATTTATTTATGTGTATTATTTATCTTTATGCATTGTTTATATTAATTTTAGTATGTTTAGTTTTTTATTTATTTATTTATTCGTATATGCTAATGTTTATTTCTTATATATTAATATTTGATTTGTATTTTTTTTATTTTTTTATTCACATTCACATTTATATATATATATATAAATTTAATTATATAAATTATATTTTTATGCAAAATAGTGGAAAAATTGTGCCAAATAAATCAATAAAACTTAGAGTGGGATGAAAGAATTTATGTATGTTAAATGATTTCAAAGAAAACAATAAGATTGTTTGTGAAGTAGGTGTTAACATATCAAATTATTAAATTCGAGCTATACGTTTGATGAATCCTTTTTTTACATAAGTGTTTATTGTTACTTATTTTTCTCAAAGTTTGTGTCAATTTGTTAATACTTGAACAATTTATTTTTTTACGTATATTATTTATCTTTATGTATTTTTATATTAATTTTAGTATGTTTAGTTTATTTATTTATTCGTATATGCTGATTTTTTATTTCTTATATATTAATATTTGATTGTAATTTTTTTTTTCCTATTTATAGAAAACACATCAAATAAATCAACAACACTTGGAGCGGGATGAAAGAATTTAAGTATGTGAAATGATTTCAAAATATGCGATAAAATTGTTTTTGAAACAGAGGTTAACATACCAATTATGAAATTCGAGTTATTCCCCTTTTATGATGAATCTTTTTTTTACATAACTCTTTATTGTTACTTATTTTCCTAAAACTTTGTGTCAATTTGTTGATAGTTGAACAATTTATTTATTTATGGTGTATTATTTATAATTATGCATTGTTTATATTAATTTTAGTATGTTTAGTTTTTTTATTTATTCGAATATACTTATGTTTATTTCTTATATATTAATATTTGTTTTGTATTTTTTTTATTTAATTTCTTATTTACATTTACACTTATATATATATTTAATATTTAATTATGTAAATTATATTTTTGTACAAAATAGTGCAAGAAAATACATCAAATAAATCAACAATAATTAGAGTGGGATGAAAGAATTTTTGTATGTTAAATTACTTCAAAAAAGTCATTTAACATACTTTTGAAGCAGATGTTAACATATCAAATAATGAAATTCCTAAATTATTCAAAATCCTTAATAAACATAGATCCTAAATTATTTAATGGCATACTAAAATAATAAATTATAATAAAAAAAATTTAAATTAGTTATAATTCTAAATAAATACAAATTCTAAATTATTAAATATAGTACTTAAATAAAAATTTACAATAAATAAAATACTTAAATTATTTAAAATTATAAATAAATACAAATCCTAAATTATTGAATGTCATACTTAAATAAAAGTTTACAAGAAATAAATTTTCTAAATTATTCAAAATAAAATTCTTAAATTATTCAAAATTTTAAACAAATAAAAATTATAAATTATTTAATGTCCTATTTAAATAAAATATCTGAAATAAATAAAATTCTTAAATTATTCAAAATATGAATAAATAATAATTCTAAATTATTTAATTTCCTACTTAAATAAAAATTTGAAATAAAATAAAATTTCTAAAATATCTCAAATTCTAAATAAACACAAACCATAACTTATTTTGTGTGATACATAAATAAAATTTTAAAAGTTTTTAAAAATTCTAAATAAATACAAAATAAAAAATTATTTTATGTCCTACTTAAATAAAAATATAAAATAAATAAAATTTCTATGTTTTTTAATATTTTAAATAAATAAAAATCCAAAAATTTATAATGTCATTAGATAAACATTAAAAATCAATAAAATTTATAAATTAATCAAAATTCTAAATAAATTCATATCCTCAATTATTTAATATCATTTTTAATTAAAAATCTCAAATTAATAAATTTTTAAGTTTTCAAAATTCTAAATAAATAAAAATCTTAAATTATTTTATTTCCTACTTAAATAATATCAAATAAATATTATAATAAAATAATATTTCCTAATTATTTTACTTACAAAATTATTATAATTTTTTTTTATATATAAAATACCCGTGTTGTGCATGGGTACAGGCTAGTTGTTAACCAATTAACGATTGTTAACTTTTTTATTTATTTAATACAAATATATAATTATAAATATAAAATAATATATATATATATAGATAGATAGATTAAGTCATCCTAAATTAATGTTTTAAATATTTCTCATTAATTAAATTTTTTTTCCAATTTATATGTATAACTAAACAAAATTTTGAGAAAAGCACTAACAAACAACTACTTTAAAAACAGTCCCTCGGACTTGGGTTGTGCCTCACACTAATTATAAATTTACAAAATGAATAATAATTACTCAGTTAATAAAAAATAAATATTATTAATTAATAATATAATTTGTTCTCTCTCGTTTAGTGATGAAATATGAATAAGAAAAAATAATACATAGTCACATGAAAAATAATTAGAAAAATACTAGAGGATGAATTTCAACAATTTTGTGAGGGAGCGATACAATTACTAACGGATTTAACACAATTAACTTATATTAAAAAAGTTTTAGAAAATACGTTTAATGTCTTAGAAAATAAAATATTTTATTCCTTGTAAAACATGAAGCATTTAAAATTGTAAAACATATTTAGTACTTATCATTAACATAAGAGAATTAATTGAAAGAAATTTAAGATTATAGTTGAAATGCAATTGTGACGTACATAGTCGTTTCGCTTTTGACCGTTTCTAACGCGCTTTTACGCCGCCTCTTTGAAGGGGTCATTAGTGCTTGTCCTTTTCAGAAAAAGTTGAAAATATACCTAAATCTAATGATTTCAAGTTCCATCGAATATCGCATTATGGACACTCATCCAAACAACATTACGATTAGTGCGTGTCTTTTTTTTTTTTTTTAATTTCAAAATATCTCCATTGAATTTAGACAAATTCCGATAAGTACAGCCCCAAGTGCGTGGTCACTGCACTGAGTGCTTCATGTTTCATACTATTCCCATATCCACAAGCTCTTCAAATCTTCTATTATGTTTGGGAGAAAATTTAACAAATAAAGGCTTGTTTGTTTTATGAAAGATGATTAATTTAAACGCAAACTGACTATAAGAAGCAGAGAATGTTGACTTTCCAGGAGAATACGCGGAAAACTCCAGCTTTTGATTTTTCATCAAGCTTTTACTTTCTGATTGACATCAAATTTTTGGGGTAGGGACTACCTTTATGTCACGGGAAGACAACAACTCATGCAAATTTTAAAAGTACTTTCATTCAATATAAAAAAATCAAAATCTATGCATAAAAACATACAATTTGTTTCGACTTAACATTTATTTAAAGTATTTTTTATTTTCAAATTTCAAATTTCGTTACAATTTTATTTTTAAAATATATTTAAATACACTAAAAAGAAAAAATATATAAAAAATAAACGATATAAAATTATATTAAACAATAGAATGCAACTAAAATGATCCATTAATAAACATTTTAAATTTATATTAGTGTTTGAATCTTGTTATTGTTGGATACAAACCTTATTTATATAAATAGGTTATATAAAGTTAAATTAAATTTAAAATCAATTTTTAATAGTTATCACTAATTGATCAAATACTCTAAAAGTTTGTTAAAAGCACGTAATTCAAACGTTAAAATATGGAAATATTTTCGTAGCACTCAACAGGAAAGTGAAAGAAATATGTGACTTTTCTTTATCTGGGTCAGCAACAACACATAGTGCAATTCTGTCTTTAGTGTGCAAAGGAAAAATTAAAAATAGTATTTAACGAATACGTTCAACGATAAGTAGTAGATAAAGGCAATTATGGATATTAAAGTCAAGACTTTAAAGCAAACGTCCCTTTGTAATCTTGCAAATACTAAAATATGATTCTTAAGTTATATAATTAATTATCCAGTTTGAGTTTTAGAGTTCATACACCACATGTTTAGGAATAATTAATTTTGATTTCAAACCTTTTGTTAATTGGTTACTATAAAATATTTATATTTTTATTGATTATTAATTTGTGTGTGAGTATGTATATATTTATGAATAATATGATAATAATGGTATAACAAATTTTATAAATTTATATTAAAATAGTCTTTAAATAATTTTAATATTATATTAGTATACGAGTGTTTGATCTCTAACTAAATTTGCAAAGGTTGGCGTGTGAATATAGAAACCATATAGGAAGCTGTTTTCCAGTTAATGCATTAGTTTCACTGGTCAAACTCCAAAATTTCCTTATGTACCAAACCATAAACTTTAGTTTAATCAATCACATCCAAACTAAACTTTTGCTGAACCATTACTTAATATATAGTGAGAATGATTTCACAATATGAATATTATCATATACGATAGAACTGCTAGATTTGATAATATATTTTAAATAACGTTGAATTGGTTAATAATTAATCTGAAGATGTTAGACTATATTTTGGGTAGCTTGTAACTCAGTTTCACACATAAACTCAATTTTTTTTAATATGTTCTATTATTCTCAAAATTAACTATATTTTTTTTCTTTCATTTACAGGGGTCAAAACACGAATACCATTACTCTTTACAACATGTTTTACTAAAAGACGTATAATTCAACATTTAAAAATTGTATTAGTGTTTCGTCGTATTTTTAATAGTAGTGTTTTTATTTACGCATTGTTATTAGTAATTATTTATTAAACTAATTACGATGAATTCTAAATAACTTCATATTTTTTAGCTAATTCAAAATCACTTTAGAAAGTAGTGAACTGATTAATAATGGCATTGTAATATACATACATTTCATTAGTATGAATAATATGATAAATTCAGGTTAAAAGCTTGATAAATTAAAATAGTTGGCTATTGCAACAAAATCTAAAATAATGTATTATCAATTAAGTTTTATTGTTTTATGATTGATTAGTTTCTTTGAGTTTATCAATATACACTTAAACAGAGCTTATTTGTATAGGGTATAATTAAGAGATGTTAGTTTCAATAAGGGAAGAAATTATATAAAACCTCTAATCTTAACTATAACTATATATGTTATATTTATCTTATAAATAAAATAATATGGGTAAAGACCTTCACAAATATATGCCTATTTTTCTTAAAATATGATGAAGTAAATATTAATAAAAACAAAATATTGTTGTCACCCAAATAAATAATATAAGATTTTTTCTTTATAGAATTTACAACGACTTTGTTTGTCTAACTCAATAAATAACATAAAAGAGTATCATTTTAATTTACGATGCATTTTAACTGAATTGTTAAGAATTTAAGATATATATGTTACATTAAAATTTTAGATTGAAAGTGTTGTGTTGATGTCTTATATAAATTTATTCACGACTTATTGATATAGAATTTTCCATGTGTCTCCTCCTCCTCTAAAAAATTTTAACATAATAATTCTAAATTTTAGCAAGAACACATGTGATTATGAAAGTTAATTAGAAAAGCTATGGTTGATAAGGTTGTGTTCTTATATAAAAGTTAATTAGCAAACCTATGGTTGTTAAGGTTGCTTCCAATGGTCATATGTGTGATAACATAGAAATTAATTAATTAATTAATAAGGCCATGACAATTAATTTTAAGATTAAAAAAAAGTGAATGTTATGAGATGATTATTTATTGATAGCGTGTATACAACTTGTTTTAATTAAATCTATATAATGTACATTACTTTGTTGATTATAACTTTGTAAAATAATAAGAGTTGGAGGTTAATGTAAGTTGTAGAGTATTATTATGAGGATTGGTATGATATAGAATAGATAGACCAAAATTCCAAAATGCCATTACCTATTAGAAAGATCATGTTGTAAAAGTGTGTATATTCTATTGTAGTAAAACAATTAAATTTTAATATGAAATACAACCACCATACCTTAATGCCTTAATGCCTTGTAATTTGTTTAGATTGAGGGTGAGATTTGTGGGAAGGGAAGAGTGAATTTGTAAGGATTAGAGAGAATGTATAAGGATATGTAAGATTGTTTGGATTGGCTGATGATAGAGAAGATTTATGAGAATGATTTATTGAAATTTGTGAGTGATGTGATAGTTGGAAGAGAATTTATAAATTATATTTAAAGATGTAAAATATAGGTTTACAAATTTATCCTTATTATTAAAAAATATTCAAATAATGAATTGTGATATATATTTTTTTAGGTTTGAATTAATTAAATTTTTCTAATATACAATATCCATAATTATTTGTACTTTTCAATAAAAATATTGAAAATATTTTTGTGTTAAATTGAAATAAATTTATTAAATATATTAAAAATTATAAAAATAATATTTATTATTATATATATTTGTTATTTTATATAACTGTGTTGTTGGTATTGTAATTTTATTTTATTATTTATAATTATTTATTATTATTAATAGTATAATTAACTTTTTTTGAAATTGTTAAATAAATTTATGTAATATTTAATTTTGTATATTGTATATTATAATAAAATGCATGTACAAAAGTATTTGAGTAAAATGCGATAATCCTACTTAAAATCAACACAAATCTTTTCATTCGTGTAAAGATTGAAAAAACAATTCCATCTCCTCTCCCATCCACTTTCAAAACCCCTTAAACAAATATAAGAGGCACCCCCTCCCTCCTTCCTCTTCCCTTCTCATACATAGAAACAAACACACTTCCAAGTTGAGTTTTTCATAATAGGAACATGAATTTCCAATTTTAAATGTGCAATAAGTTCTCCCTCTAAGCAACACTAAAGATGCATTCTCATTTAATGATACTATCAATACAATGTGAGCATAGGATAAGGTTCTCCACATAAATATATATATATATATATATATATATATATATATATATATATATATATATATATTATGTTCAAGCATAAAAAAATATTTAAGTATTTTAGATATTAATAATTATTAAGAAGTGAACTTTAAGTTTAATTTAACTTGATAAAATCGACTTATAAGATGAGACTTGCACTCATTTATATACTATGAAATGTTCTAATTTCTATGGGAACTCCAACATAATATAATTATATCATATATACCTCTTTACTCAATTGCATTACTCCAAACAAATATTTTTTCTTAAAAAATAACAAACACAATTTTAGTTATACCTCTAAAATAGATAATAAATAAAATTGCTACGTGAAGTTCGACAATATTATATGGCATTAACTACAATTTAAGAATTATCATTCATCAAACAAAAAATAATATAAAACTTACTTTTCTTATATTTTTGCGTTAGTTTTTCTTTAGAAAATTAAATATATGTTGTAAGTTGATCATTACTCCAATTCTAATCATCATTATTTATAAGGTTTTCATTTAATTATTGTTGTTTTATTTGTGACTTTGATGAATATTTGTTATGGTTAATTGTCTGCTTATTTTAGAGTAGTATTAGTTTGGATATGTAATGAAAATTTTAATAACTTTCTTTATATTGTGGTCACTTAATTTTGAGGTGTAGTATTTTAAAAAGTCAATCTCTCAGTTTACGTTATGAAGAACGAAGTAGATATAAAATACATATGGTGTGCTCAATGCTTGTCTTTATATGAAGACAACAAGTTACATGTAATTTTCGTCTTTTTTCTAGTTGGCTTTGTATAAAACTTGCAATTAGTGGAGTTTCTTTATCTTTACTTCAACCCAACATTTTACATATATTACTCTAATGGTAATAATTATATTTATTAATAAGGTTATTCATCTCATTGTTGTTATTTTATTTGTCACTTTGCCGATTATTCGTTATATTTAATTAATTGCATGTTTAATTAAATATACAATCAATCTAACTTTAAATTAAATTAAATCTAACTTTAGTCAATTATATACTGTATGAAACTCAATTCAATCAAAGTTATAAAATTATTAATATCAGTAATATAATATAAATGTTCATTATTTAATCTAGTATTAATTAAATTTATTATTTAAAATATTTAATTACGAAATAATATAATCTATTCTAAAAGAAATCTAAAAAATGTTTTGAAATCAATAATTTTAATAAAAAAAAAAATTAAAGATCTTTAACCTAACTCAATACAACATGATGAAAGGTAATTTGGGTTGAAGCGAATGTAATAAAAAAAATGGAAAAGCTCTATCCAATTTAAGTGGATTTTTTTTTATTGAATTCACAATTGAGTTTGTTTGAAATTACATTTATTACATTTTTTTTGGTAGAAATAATTTATTATTGATGAAGAATGATTTAAAATTATTTATGAAAATAATGTATTTGCGGAAGTTATATAAAAAATATCAATTTATCCTTAATACTAATATTCACATGCATACTTATTTTTTTTTAATAATGATTGTTACATATTTACGTGATTGCAAATATCTTTGTATAAACTGGTGATTTCATAAGATTAAATTAAACTTTAAATAATATAATATTTGTCTCATCTAACATCTATAAAGAGTTGGTTGAAATTATTATATCACTAATTTTTACACTACTTATAAATATACAATATCATAATGTCACGGTTCACAACTTTCAACATGAAACAATGCGATTTTAAGAGTGAAATAAAAATAAAAATATTTTATAGTATATAAATAAATGAATTAAACTTAAATTAAACTTTTTAATTTAATAGTTTATTATTCCTGTGTAGATAGGAAAAAATTGGTGACGAGTGATGTTTGTTAAAACGTCAAACAGAACTTACGGTCTTACACACTGGAAGATAATATAATCTGAGTTTGAATGTAACCACATAGTGTGCTAGATAGCCAAGCAGCAGGAGGAGGAAATATAATTGGGTCGCTTTCGCTACTCTGGCCTACCGCAATATTTTGTTCCCAAAGCTTATCTTGGCACTCGAAAGTGGAATTTGTGTGTTGCTTTGTGTTTGTAGTGAAAAATAAGAAGAAAATGCAGGTTCTCTGAGGCATTTCTAGAAGTAAGAAAAAGAGTGTAAAATTGTTGTGCATATGGTTTGGTTTGAACACGAGAAGAAGGGTTTGAATCCCAACAACTATCCTCCGTGTCCAAAACAAAACCAGCACAACAATATCCACTGCGCCCCTTGATTCACCTCCCCCATTATTTGACTTACATATCAATCCCACCTCCCATTTTATATCATTTTTCCACCTTCTCTCTCTCTTTGCATTATATATAAACACACACACTCTCTCCTCACTCCAATTTCTCACCTTCTATTGCCCCATTTTCTTAGTCAAATTTTACAAACATATACATACAATTTTCGTTTTTACTTTCTTCATCATATTATAGGTTGGGAGTGGAAATATGGAGATTCACGAAAACCAACAAGACTCATGGTCGGAGACGGAGAGCACGGGAAGCCGAGGCATGCAAGTGGGCTTCAGCGGGCCTCTCAGCGGGCCTTTCAGCGGGCCTTTACTTACCAGCCACAAGAGGAACGCCAGCAAGAACAAAAGCGCCAGGTTCAAGGACGACGAGGAGATGGTGGAGATAACGCTGGACGTCCGCGACGACGCCGTTTCGGTCCAGAACATCCGCGGCGGCGACTCCGAGACCGCCTTCCTCGCCAGCCGCCTCGAGATGCGGCCCTCCTCCTTCTCCGGCCGCCTCAGACAGGTCTCGCGCGAACTCAAACGCATGACCTCCAACAAGGCCTTCGATAAAGTTGACCGTAGCAAATCCGGTGCTGCTCGTGCCCTACGCGGCCTCGAGTTCATGACCAAAAACTCTGCGGGTCCTGAAGGTTGGTCACTGGTCGAGAAGCGCTTCGATGAGTTGGCCATTGACGCAAAATTGCCTAAGACTCGGTTTAGTCAGTGCATAGGTATCATATCATATACACACATTTTAATTTAAATACTTTACTTAAACTATATACAATCATAAATTATTATCTATAGCAGTACTCACTAAACTCGTTTTTAGAAATTGGTTTTTTTCCTGTAACTTATTAGTTTTGATGACAACTAGGGATGACGGAGTCGAAGGAGTTTGCCGGTGAGTTATTCGACGCATTAGCTCGTCGCCGGGGAATAACATCATCTTCCATAACCAAGAACCAGTTGCGTGAATTTTGGGAGCAAATTACAGATCAGAGTTTTGATTCACGGCTTCAGACCTTTTTCGACATGTAAGACTCCATGATCATCATCTCTACTACTATTATTTAATTATAATTTCATTTTCATTTGGAAGCTCATGTTGTTATACAGTTTTAAAATATCTAACAAATAAATAATTCAACAGCTCATTGTTTTGCTCTTGTAGTGAAAAACTACTTATTTAGGATATGCATGCCAGAAGATATTACATAATTTGTTTAATCTAATAATTAGGCAGCATGAAAGAGACGGATTGTCTGCCTCCACAAACGGACCAAATTATATATGCGCTCTGTGTATACAAATATTTCTTCGTTGAACTACCGATGTCAAAGTAGGGCGTTCAGTTTTCAAATAATTATATAGAAAATAATTTCCGTTGATAATTTTTTTCTCTGCAAGACTTCCAAATATCATTGTCGCGTTTCCCGGAATCTGCATGTGAAGTAATATAATATCGTGTGTTGATTACTTGATTAAAATGTATTAGGGTATGATAAGAAAATGTTATGACGGGGGTTGATGATTGCGATATGAGAATGCTAATTCCATGCAACTGTTTCGTGTTTAATTAAAACTATTTACATACTTAGATATCGAATTTTTAGTATTTATTTATAGTTGTTTTATTTCTTCTTTCTTTAGAAAATTTAAACATAACTTTTTTATTGTTGGATTCAATAATTAGTTTTGATGACTATATAGTTCGTATCAGTGACATCCATGAAACCTTTTGTTTTACTTTTCTAACCGTTCGAATTATTTGATTCACTATTCAAGTTTCCCAAGTGGCAAATGATCGAATACAAATAAACAGTGTTATATGTGTATGATTAGATGACCAAGGTTAGGTGACTATAATAAAAATATAAATGGAAAGCAGCTCTATTTGAAGAAAAATAAAATAATATTTTAAAGCCAAATGTAAGAAATATTACATCATTGATTAGGTGTACATGACTTTTGGTTACTTATAAACCTAAATCATATCAGGGTGGACAAAGATGCTGATGGACGAATCACTGAAGAAGAAGTAAAAGAGGTAAGAGTTTATTAACCAATAAAGAACTCCCAAAAACAATTTACTTTTCTTTTTATTGGATATATAGGGATGCTCAAATCCTTAAGGAAAGACAATTATTACTGACTCAGCGACCATTGGACCAAATGCCTAATGGCTCCAGATTAAAATTTTAATTTTCAATGCTTTAGATTGTTTATTTTTTTTTAATTGGAGTTGTGGAGAGACGTGAACATAGTTGTATGATTCATTTTGCAGATTATCACCTTAAGCGCTTCAGCTAATAAGTTGTCAAAGTTACTGGAACGTGCAGAGGAATATGCTGCCCTTATCATGGAGGAGCTGGATCCGGACAACCTTGGATACATTGAGGTTTATATTTTACACCATTCATAAATTCAGAATAAAATAAGTTAATCAGCTAGAAAAATGGTCTCATAAATGGGTTAATGGTGGTGTTTATATGTTTATACTTTAAGGTTTATATTTTGTCATTTTTTTTTATATTCCTACGTTCGGTTGGTACGCTGCATTATTGGCCTTTGGTACTGGGTGCTTTTTCTCTTGGTCAATTGGGTTGCTTTTTCTTTTGCTAAAAACTTTCGCACCCAATCCATCGTCCCTAACAGGCTGATAGGCCTCGTTAAAACTGGACCAGCAGGCTGCACTTCTTTATTGAAAAATATTTGGGATATATGAATCAAGGCTGTTTCTTCCAACACCTCCATACCTTCTTCTCTCACCTCCATAAATTTCTGTATTTCCAAAAATGCCCTTCTTTAATATTCCAAATTACATAATCCGGAAGTCATTTTCCAAATTTGCAATTAGCTTCCGGATTACATAATCCGGAAGCCTTTTTTTAGATGCATGATTACTTTTTGGATTACATAATTCGGAAGTCTTTTTTAGACTCCGGATTATATAATCCGGAAGTCTTTTTTCAAATATATTTCCGGATTACATAATCCGGAAGCTATTATATGGGATGGTACAAGAAGGGTAAAAATGTATTTTCAAGTTGCGTATGGGGGTGGCAGAAGAAGATATGGAGGTGCAGGAAGAAACATTCATGAATCAATTATTAACAAAACTTGAACCAACAATTATTCCCTAAATTTTGGTCCACACCAATTATGTATGATATAACGATAAAAACTAATTAAATTGAATGACCAAACCTAATTCAGTACTTTATCCTCTATCCTAACGAGATTTTAGATCTACCTTTTTTCTTTTTTTTTATCAGCATTTAGATCTACCTTGTAATTTATCATCTTCTATCAATTTTTTGAAACTTCTATAGTCTAATTTATACTATTGATATGGTTAGATAACTAATATTAAGCACTTCCTATTCATATAATAACCCCACCTGACTTAACAGCCTCGTCTTTTTGAGTCAGTAAAGATGTATGATGAATTCAGTTTAACTTATACTTTTATTTAATAATTTTTGACCGAACATATTTTTCATCCATCAGAAGTAGTTACCTAAACATCAATATACAGTATATTCTAAAAACTTGTGTCTACTGCTTGAGTTGATGTCAAGAAAAAGTCCAATTATTATGAAAAATGTTACCTGACGTAAATCTGTGGTCTCATGCAGTTATACAACTTGGAGATGCTGCTCCTGCAAGCGCCAGCACAATCAACCCACATAACCACGGATAGTAGGGTGCTGAGCCAAATGCTGAGCCAGAGACTAGTCCCTACAAAAGAGCACAACCCCATCAAACGTGGCTTTCGGGCGGTGGCATACTTCGTGCAGGACAATTGGAAACGCCTTTGGGTCATAGCCTTGTGGCTTGCCATTTGCGCTGGTCTTTTCACTTGGAAGTTCATCCAATACAAGCACCGCGCCGTGTTCCATGTCATGGGCTACTGTGTCACAACAGCTAAGGGGGGCGCAGAAACAGCCAAGTTCAACATGGCCTTGATCTTGTTACCCGTATGCAGAAACACCATCACTTGGCTCAGAAGCAGGACCAAACTAGGAACAATAATTCCCTTTGATGACAACATCAACTTTCACAAGGTAAATAAAACTAAAACAAGACCCACATACAAAAACAAATTATACTGTTTATTATTTTTTGAGTAAACTGTACTACTAGTACTCTATTACTTACTTGAACATTTATATGTATATAGGTGGTAGCCTTTGGCATTGCAATTGGTGTTGGATTGCATGTGATTTCACATCTGACATGCGATTTCCCAAGATTGTTGCATGCCACGGACGCAGAATACGAGCCCATGAAACCATTTTTTGGGGATGAGAGGCCCAATAACTATTGGTGGTTTGTGAAAGGAACTGAGGGATGGACCGGGGTGGTGATGGTGGTGCTTATGGCTATAGCTTTCATTTTGGCACAACCATGGTTCCGAAGGAACAGGCTAAACCTCCCCAAGTCCCTCAAGAAGCTCACCGGTTTCAATGCCTTTTGGTACTCCCACCACCTTTTTGTCATCGTCTATGTGCTTTTCATCATTCACGGATACTTCCTATACCTTAGCAAAAAATGGTACAAGAAAACGGTACGTGCATGGTCTCTCTCAGACATGTACCTCTATTGATTCTCTGTTCCCTTTATTCTTGCAAATCCTCTTTACTGATGATTTTTTCAATTGGTTACACGACAGACGTGGATGTATCTCGCCGTTCCCATGATACTATACGGATGCGAAAGGCTACTTCGTGCGTTTAGGTCTCGCCACAAATCTGTGAGAATTCTCAAGGTGCATATATTTTCAACAACTTCAATCCATCTCTGCTTTGATATCAAATGGGTTGCTAAATGAAATTTTAACAAAAAATTTTCCAGGTTGCTGTGTACCCAGGAAATGTTCTAGCATTGCACGTGTCTAAACCACAAGGATTTAAGTACTCTAGTGGCCAGTATATATATGTTAACTGTTCAGATGTTTCCCCATTTGAATGGTATGCACGTAATTTAAGTTCCTTTTTTTCATATATAACTGTTCTTACCAGGATGGTGATCATGGACAAAGTTAATTTAATTATGTGGCATATCTATTTGTAGGCATCCCTTTTCTATTACATCAGCTCCAGGAGATGACTACGTGAGTGTTCACATTCGAACATTGGGTGATTGGACATCACAACTGAAAGCTGTTTTCGCCAAGGTAAATTTTGCATGACATTTTTATTTTCATTTTGCGAATTAATCCGCTGATGACATGAGCTGATCATCGAACATTCTCAATATGGCTTATGCAGGCATGTCAACCAGCAAATGATGGCCAAAGTGGTCTTCTACGAGCTGATATGCTACAAGGCAACAACAAACCAAGGTATGTTTAGCTGTCCTTAAAATGTCATTTTAAATGTGTGGTAAAAGAGATATGTGACATGAAGAATAGGCTGATACTAAAATTGACAAAATGACCAATTTCTGATTATTGTGGAAAAAAAAATCAGGATGCCAAGTGTATTAATTGATGGACCATATGGTGCTCCGGCACAAGACTACAAAAATTATGACGTGATCCTTCTTGTGGGGCTTGGAATTGGCGCCACCCCTTTGATTAGCATACTCAAAGACGTGCTAAACAATATCAAGCAACATCAAGACGAAGAAGAAGGAGTGGTGGAAAGTGGCGTTAAGGACAACAAGAGGAAACCTTTTGCCACCAAGCGAGCTTATTTCTACTGGGTTACCCGTGAGGAAGGTTCCTTTGAATGGTTTAAAGGGGTGATGAATGAGGTAGCAGAGAATGACAAGGAAGGAGTCATTGAGCTTCACAACTATTGCACAAGTGTCTACGAAGAAGGAGATGCTCGGTCAGCTTTGATCACTATGCTTCAGTCCCTCCACCATGCCAAGAATGGTGTGGATATTGTATCGGGAACAAGGGTAAAGACGCATTTTGCGAGACCAAACTGGCGCAATGTCTTTAAACATGCAGCCCTCAAACACCCTAACCAAAGAGTTGGTAAGTCTGTGAGTTGTATATATTGATTTTGTTTTGCATTTCCTGAATTTTACAGAGACATTACTCAGCTAATTTTGTATCTACTGTAATATTTTCAGGTGTTTTTTACTGTGGGGCGCATGGATTGGTTGGGGAACTGAAAAGGCTTTCTCTGGACTTTTCCAGGAAAACCACCACCAAGTTTGATTTTCACAAAGAAAATTTTTAGATTCTTTTTTCATTTATGTCGATATTTTTTTGGGTAAATGTATTTATATATAGTTGGATCATTTTTTGTTGTAGCGGTGGTATAAAGCTAGCTGCATTTGATACATGGAATTTACATGTATCTAGAAGTTGTATTTTCCTTTTAAGTAGTGCGTAGTCATGTTGTAGGCTTGCATGCTATCAGTTCAAATGGTTATTGTAATTGTTTTATAATATATGCCAAACTTCTTAGTTTATTTAATAACAGTAATGTGTACTTGTTTTTTAAATCCAAAGAGTGGAAAACATAAACAACTACAACTAGGAAATATATATATATATATATATATATATATATATATATATATATATATATATATATATATATATATATTATCGTATCATGATGTGAGTTGATTTTATATTGCATATTTTAGATATTTCACTTTTGTTTAGATTTTGGATTTTAGCAATTTAAAGGTAAGAATCCTAAGAAAATTTTTACTGGACACGAACTTAATCAAGTGGTTAAGTAAGTGTGAAGGTTCACTTCAGAAGAACAAATAGAAAAAAACACAGATATAAGATGAAAATGATGCAAATTGCGGAATTTAAGAGAAAGGAACAAGAACAAAACACATAAACAAGGAACAAATAAAGAGAGGAAGAAAAGAAGATGATGGAAAAAGAAGAAGATAGGTGACGCAAAATAATAAAGAGAATGAAAGGGAAAAGATAAAAGGATGAGAAAACTTAGGGAAGAATGGAGGTTGTCACGCCAGTTGGAGCAGATGAATTCCAAGATGAGTGGTGCAAGAGCCACCACTTGAGATATCACTCGCTTAAGATAAGACCCAGATAAAGCTGAGAGTACTCAAACTCACAAATTCACTCAAGCATAGTTTCTTTACGTCAAATTTCAATGTGTAAATACATGAGGCAAGGCACCCTATTTATAGGAATGGGTGCCTTGGTGGGCAAGAAGGGGAGGGGTAGTATTGTAATAAGAGAGGGGGCAGCCTAGGGTTTGATCAATGGTCAATGCCACCCCTAGTCCTAGCTTCTAGAAGCTAGGGCTACATTCTAACCCTAATGGACTTGTCATGGTCCAATTTGATAAATACACCCCTCCTATTATGCTAATTGGACCTTGCTCTACTGAAATTGAAAACAAGGAAACTAGTTGGTGCTTAGCTCCCATGGCTTGGGCTCTGCTCCTAGTAATCCTCTAAGGAATGATGGGCTCTGAAGTAATGACTAGTGGTGGGTCCTGACCTAGCCCTTGATCTTGTGTCATGCTCCATGTCCTTCTTCTGGATGGTTGGGCTTGGTCAAGCGTTTCTCCATCTCTCAGGTCTGCATCATATCATCCTAAAGGAAGATACTTGGTTTTGTGTTTTTTTTTTTTGAAAAATTATACCTTGACATCTCATAGTTGTATACAAAATCATGATGTGACAGTTTTAATAAAAAAAAATATATAATAAAAAATAAATTTGTAATTAAATGATATAAAAAATGACTAAAATAATAGTATTGGAAGTTGTAGGGTGGGTGTAGAAAAAGTGAGTTGTCATGGTATATGACTTTTTTTTGTTTTGGACTTGTATAGGTCAGTCCACTATAGGGTCAATTTGTATAAACATATATTTAATATAATTAATAAAAATATATTTTTAAGCTTTTCTCTCTCTTTGTGTGAACAATAGTATTGTTTATCCAAGTTTGTGAACTCTACCATTGTCTACAGGTGCATGAACACTGTCATTGTCTATTTCATTAACTAGTCATTAAAAACTTTAAGATGGTATTAGAGCAAGCTTGTCCACTCTACTTCGCTGTCACTATTCATTCTAAATATTTTCTTCTTCATCTCTTTCTTCTTTCGTTTTTGTTCCTCTCTTTTTTGTTTCTCTTCTTGTTTTTCCTTCGTGTCATGAAGTTATTATAGAACCCTGGTAGTGCTTATTACCTGCATTCGGAAGAGAACCCAAGAACAGTTCTTGTTACACCCCAACTTGATGGGTCCAATTATTACTCTTGGAATAGAGCAATTAAATGAGCTCTCTTATCAAAGAATAAACTCAAATTCATGAATGGAGAAATTATAAAGCCTTCACATAATGATGAACTCTACGAAACTTGGGAGAGATACAAACTCTTGGATAACACAAACTCTTGCTACACAGATAACACAGTACACCATCTACATTAATAATGTGAAGGACTTATTAGATTATATCAAAGAAATATTTTTGAAATATAATCATTTTAGGGTTTTTGATCTTCTTCAAGATATTAACTCAATCAAACAAGGAGAAAGAATTATCTCATATTATACAGATTTGAAGACTCTGTGGGAAGAGTTAAACTCGTTAAAACCTTTGATCAATTGTGTCTTTTCATTGATTCTCTAACAAGAGAGACAGTTAAATGAGATCAGTGGTATTGAAACCAAAGTTCTGATAAACAATGTTGGTCAACATGCGCAAAGGATGAATAATAATAAGAACATAAATGCTACGTATAGATGACAAAATTATGGAAGACCGAGAGGAAAGAATTATGACAAACAATGCTCTTTTTGTAACAAGATGAATCATACAGTTGACGAGTGTTACTCAAAGCATGGCGTTCCACCATGGATGAAGCAGAAGAACAACCATATTACTAATGCTATAAAAAAGAATGGAGATTATAATGAAGAAAGTGAAAGATTCTCACAAGGAAAATTGATAAATGGTCATAAAAACCTTAAGTTTAGAATAGTTACAACAACTCGTTGACATGATTCAATATGCTAAGATGAAAGATAAGGCTATAAACATTTCTACTAGAGAAAGCTCAAGACAACAATTAAATAAAGGTAATAATGGTAAGAACGTTTGGATTCTTGATACAGGAGCTACAGATCATGTAACTTGTTCCATATCTCTATCATAAAATAAAACCCATTAGTATTAGATTGACTAATAATAATCAATTAATTGTTGCATATGCTAGAACCGTCTATCTCTCTAGGCATATGCTTCATAACATCTTATACATACCTGAATTCACTCTAAATATAATATTTGTCTGCGTTTAATAGCTTCTTTAAACTATCAACTTGTTTTCAAACATAATGCTTGTCATATATAAGAGAAAAAATACATTGAGGACAATTGGGCAAACTGAGTTACAAGGCGAGCTTTATCATAATATTATTTCTAACAATGAAAATGTTGTTCTCTTTATGTACAATACTGATTCTTTTAAATTGTCTAGTCACATGGATATTTGGCATTGTAAGCTTGAGCATCCTTCAAATAAAAGTGTTAGAATGTTTAACCAAAAATTACCTTGATATACATTAAGACAAAAGCAATATTTGCACCCCTTTCCATCAGGCTAAGCAACATAGGCTTCATTTTCCTCTGAGTAAAACTAATACTTTAAGTGCTTTTGATCTTGTTCACATGGATATTTAGGGGCCTTTTGGTACACCCTCAATACATGGTCATAGGTTATTTTTAACTGTGGTAGATGATTTTACACAACATACTTGGATTTATATAATAAGAAACAAAAGTGAGGATATAAACCTTCTATTGAACTTTGTTGTCTATGTTAAGAATCAATTTGATAGAAAGATTAGGATTATTAGAATTTCAGTGGAATGAATTCTATTTCATCTTCTACCTATAAGCTTTATTCATCAACTGGTTTATGTGTTTACAAAGTCATTGAACCGTGAAGTGTTTTATAAACTTGTTTCCAAGCTTGGGGTTTTAAATATACCTACACTACAAGAAAAACATTAAATAACAACCAAATTTAGAAACAAAAAATAATTAGTCACTATATTGATTAAATTAGATATTATTTTAGATACTAAAAAATTATTAGCATCTAAAGTGGTTTCTATTATTAATAAGAAATTATAAATTAATTTCTAAATTGATATCTAAATTAGCTACCAAGATTTTAAGTACTAATATTTTAGATTTTAAATTAATATTTATAAAATAATAGAAACTAAGTTAAAATATAAAATAGTCAATAGTTAAAACCTTAATAACTAATGATTAAATGTCAATATAAAATTTATTTTATAAATTTTTATAAATAATAAAAATTACTTTAAATATAAGTAATTTTTTAATTTATAAATTGATCTTTAATTTATTTAATATAATAATTAATTATTTTTATTTTTTAAAAATAATTTTTATTTAATAATTTTTTTTAGTAATACTTAAGCTTGAGAAAGGATTTTTGAGTTTATTTGTTTTTCTGTTTGGGCCTTTAATAGGCCGACTCACTTTATTGGTACATTATATACTTATAAATACACGGGACCATCTGTATAAGCATACATTCAATATAATAAAAAAATATTTTTCAATTTTTCTCTCTTTTCGTATGAACATTAGCATCATACCCAAGTATGTGAATTATAGCATCGTCTACCCAGGTGCAGGAACAGTAACATCGTATACAGCATGAACTAGTCATGAAAAACTTCAAGACTGGGAGATGAATAAAATTTATTTTGTTATTTGTTTCATATGATATGGGTCCTATTTACACGTCATTTTACATATTTTAACTACTTTTCTGTGCCTAAACGAGCTGAAAATAATGTTTTCTGTCTAAAAAAACTAAAAAAACAAAGTGATTAATTCTTTTCCATTTTAATAAATTTATTTCATTTTTTAGTCCTTCTATTTTCCTATGAACAGATGCATAACTTACTACTCATGTTTCTGGTCCTTCTTTTTAATAATTGCCACGACAATAACTTTTCTTCTTTACAGATATACGATGTCAGAATCCTTTAATTTTCATTTGTCTTGTTTAGTGTTGTCACTGTCACTAGTTCTTAGAGTTTTATAAATTTGGATAATCAATTCTAAGAACTTAACAAAAACTTGTTGGCTAAGTTATAGTTTGGTTTCTTTTAAATTAGTTTAGTTTCTAATAACAAGAGATTTGATCAGAACAAACAAATCAGCCTTTTAATTGAGTACTCCTTTATAATTAGCACAATGTTTTTAATAAGATGTAGCTAACATTAAAGTCATTATTTGACAGCTACTAGTATTAATTAATAGCATCCTATTGAAGGCAAATAAACAATCAGATCCATTCTAAAAAGCCAATGAATACCAACTTACACTAACCTTGAAAAATTATTTTGATCACCACAAATTCCTTAGGCATACTTAGAATTTGAGTTTTGTTTCATCATATTTTATCTCTAAAAAGATGTTTTTGAAGAATTAAAAATGTGCATTTATCATTTTTTTAATAATATTTTTTTCATGTAATCACGTATGATTGGTAATGTGTTAGCTTAGTTGAGATGTCAAGTTGCATAATGATACCTAACATGAAAATTTTTCAAAAAAAATAAAATTTACTAAACTATTTTGAACTTTAACTTATTTTTAACTTTAACTTCTAAACTACTAATTAAGCTAATTAAGGATAAATTTTGAGTGAAAAGTGTAAACTGGTAATTTAATTTTGGGCACTGATAACTTAACATAGAAGGCTTCCAAGATTGCTTTACAATTATTTTCCATGAGTTTACAGCAAAATCCTATCTGTATATCCAATAGCAATTTGCAAACCTTCATGTAAATAAAAGTGGTGTCAAAAAGTAAAAAAATAAAGAGAGAAAGAAACGTTTGTTTTGTTTTCTTTCTTTAAATAGTCGCCTTCAAGTGCAGTATTACCTTGTGCTCCTTTATACAGTTATGCTAGTTATTTCATTTCGTTTTATGCATATGTTTACAAGTATCCAACAAAAATAAGTTTTATTTTCTCTTATATTTCTCTCTTTCTCTCATTTCTGGCACAAAAATATGATGTGAAGATACAAGAAAGCAAGAGGTGGCGAAAGACACAAAATGTAAAACATATAGAAAAAGATGGAAAAAAGTGAAAATATTCATGCTACTTTGAGATATGAAATTTGATTAAGAAATATAAAAATGAAGGAAAATAAATATTTTTCTTTTCCGTAATTTCCATTTCAAAATTATAATTAGGATTATTAGTTTTAAGTATTTGTTGGTTTTAAATTTTTCTAAAAGAATTTGACAAGTAGAAGGTAAATATTTAGGATGTGTTGTATTAGGATTGGAGTATTATTGAAATATTTTCTATTATTTTAATAAATAAACATTAAATTTAATTTAACTTTATAAAATTGGTTTATGAAATAAGATTTATATTTATTTATATATTATAAAATGTCTTAATTTTTATAAAATCTCCAACATACTAATAAAAAAATATTTTTTCAAAAAATTATAAGATTTCATGTAAGAAAATAAATGGATTAGTTCTAACCTAAATCCTTAAGGATATTAAAAAAAGAAAAATAAGTAAAAAATAAAATTATTTGAATAAAGAAAAAACAATAGAAAGTTAAGAAAAAGTTTGTACCTTAATTTCAATTTTTAAAAAATTATAAAATAATATACTTATAAAATAACCAAATTATTCTTATTATTTATAAATTAATTTTAATTAAAAATTATAATTTTATTTTATTTAACTTTTTTACTATTATTATTAATTATTATTAATTATTTATTTTATTTTATTGTAGTATTATTTTATTTTTATTTAATATTTTTATTATTTAATATTATTGTTATACAAATTTATTTTTATTATTTTATTATTAATATTATTATGCAAATTTAATTTATTTTTTATTATTATATAAAATTATTTTATTATATTATATAATAATCAATTATCTTTACCTTATAAATATTAAACCCAAAATTCTAAACGTAATCGATTATATTCCATTACCTACATTTTCATTTTTTTGTTCTTGCAGAAAGGAGATCTTTCCCGTAGATTTGAAGACGGGTGAAGATGAAGTTGATAGGGCTCCAACTATTATGAATCCTCTATCTAATTGGGTACTTTAGGTACTTAAAGTTAAAGTATCATCTTTAAAACATTTCTATTTTTAAATGATTATATTAATTATTTTAGTTTTATTTTTAAATAAAAATTAGTAACTCTTATGATAAAATTTTAACATTAGAAAATAAATTAAATATTATTTAAGAAAATTGTGACTAAATAAAATAAAAATTATAAAAATGAAATAAAAATAATAATAATTAATTATTGAAAAGATATTTAAAAGAACCTTCTAATAGACAAGAAAGAAAAAAAAAAGAATAAAAAAATAAGAACTGATAAAATTATATTTAATGAATGTAAATGTTTCTTTTAAAAAATTAAAATAAAACAAAAATTGGTTTATGAACAAATAGAATAGATTAGAAGATGAAGGAATAGCAAATAGAAGAATGGAAGAGAAAAGAGGGAGAAGAAAAGAAAGAAAGAGAAAGGAATTTGGAGTGAGAAAATATAAGAAATTTTAAATAAAGTTGTAATTCTAGTGTGTTCCAATGAAAAGTAAGGTAGAGTGAAATTAAACTTTTTTTTATATTAATGTTAATAAATTTATGTGTTTTATTAATTTTTTATTTATTTTATACATTACTAGTTCTGTTGGTATTTATTAATTTAATTTATTTCTAAAAACTTAGTTTTATTTATTTATTTATTTATATTTTATTATTTAATTTATCTTTTATTACATTTTATTTATTTATTTATTTGTATGTTTGTTATTTTACTTTTTATTTATTTATCTATATTTATGTCATTTAATTTATTTCGTATTAATTTTTTTAATTTAACTATTATATTGTGTTTAATTTGTCTTTAATTATGCACTGATAATATTTATTAATTTATATTTTTATTTTTTTATTTTTTTATAATATATATTCATATATAAATATTTAAAATTCTTGCTTTGATTTTTATTTTATTTGAAATATAATCAGTTTATAATTCAAAAAATATATAAAATAATAATAAAAATAAAATAAAAGTAATTATTATTTATTTAATGAGCTTGGATAAAAGAAAGTTAATATATAAGTTATAATATTGTATACCTTTTGTATTTGTTTGAATTGTGTATATAGATTATTTGTTAAGATAAATATCATGTTATGTGATTTTTGAAAGTGTAAAAAAATATTACAATTAAGAAAAAATCATCAAATTCGCTGTATTTGAGTTAAGACAATGTTAATGTATGAGTCTTTGTGTTTAGAAAGTCACAATTTGGTACATTGTGGGATGAAACACAAGGATCATGATGAAGTCTATGGAAGTATTTACCAAATAGGTAAATATTTGGATAATTCATAAGATCACCCTGAACTAAGATATTCATAGGTCACACTTAGGACTATGATACCTACTCAACATCATCAAGGTTAGCTAGTGAATATATATCTTTGTGTTGAAAAAAGACCAATATTCTCAAGAATAATAATTATAATTGTATCAATGCTTTTAATGAGAAATAATCAACTACCTACTCACTTCTCAAGTAACTTCTTATATTCTAAGTGGATCATCAAAAGTAAAATATGGATTCATATGTTTGATAAAGTAAGATTGAGTCTTATGGTTGAAGGTTAAGTCTTAAACTCCCATTGTTTGTATTGTATGTTAAATTTATTAAGATTGATATTTAAGGCTTATAAAGACCTCACTCATTATTGTGTTTTTCTTTCATATGTACCTGTCGTACGAGTAAAAGCACAACTTGTTCAATAAGAGTTGTTCGAGAAAATTTTTAGAGATATTTTCTAAAATGTTGATTCATGGAGAACTTAGTTTTAATATCTATAAATAAAATATATAGATAGTTCTCTATTCTAACATATAACTCTTATTCTTGTGCAAAACTTATATGTTTTTTTAATATATTATGAATAATTATAAAGATGTAAAATGTTGGCATTCTCATTGATCTCTATGAGGTTATATTATGATTAATGTTCTCTTTAAGAAAATCTTATTACAAAAAAATTTACTCTCAGTTTCTAATTAAATAAAAAATTATGTATATAATAGTTCTCTATTCTATCATATAACTCTTATTCTTGTGCAAAACTTATATGTTTTTGTAATATATTATGAATGTTCACCACTTGTTCAATAAGAGTTATTACGAAAAAATTTACTCCCAAATTCTAATTAAATAAGAAATTATTTATATAATAGTTGGGGTGTTACAATTGTTCTTGCCTATAGGTCGTGTTGTGCCTCGAGATGACCATCTCCTATACCCTATCGGTGGGGAATCCAATCCCAAGTCATCGCTTGCGTCTTATGACCCATCCTTTAGACACCTTTTGAAGGCAAGGAGTGTGCCAATGTACACACTTTCCTTTACTCCTCTTCTGATGTGAGTTGAATTTAGATTGACATATTTTAGAGGTTTCACTTTTTTTTAAGCTTTTTGAGATTAGCAATTATGGTGAGAAACCCAAAGAACATTCTCACTGGACACGAACTTAACAAGTGGTTAAGTGTGAAGGTTCATTTCTAGAAGGCAAAGAGAAAAACACAACTATGGTGGAGATGATGATGATAGTTTACGAAAATAAATGACCACAAGATGAAGACCGAAAATTAAAACAATAGCATAAGAATATAAAGAGGAATGAAAGGTGGCGCAATAAGAAGAAAAGAAAAGAGAAAAGATGAAGGGCTGAAGAGAGCTTAAGAATAAGGGGCAAGGAATCACGCCACTTGGAGAATGGATTACTCCAAGATGAGTGGTGAAAAGGCGCCACTTGAAGTGTACAAACACTCAAGATAAGACCCACAAAGAAGAGCACTCAAGTCTCACTAAACACTCCTACAAAATTTCTTTTCTATTTCAAAATTCAATGTGTCAATTACATGAGGCAAGAAACCTTTTATATAAGAGAGAGTGACTTAGGGAGCAATAGTGAGAGGGGTAGGGACGTCATTTGTGAGAAACTTTCTAGAAGGTAGGTTAAAAAAACCCTAAACTTAGGTGCACTTGTCATGAAAGGTGGGCTTGGCACAAGTCCAATTTATGCTAAGTACACCCCAATTTATGCTAAGTACTCCCCAATTTATGCTAAGTGAACCCTATTTCAGCTTATTTTTCTATTTAGACCCCCAAAGTGAGCTCAATTTATTTACATAAACTTGTCTTGTGAAAAGACTAAAAGGAAGAACATCTGATATTCTAGTTTATGTCTGATTTTTCTTCTGCTAAGACTCTTTTGAGTTTCGGTGGGACTTGGTTGTATGCTGAGATGATTGACCTAATTGTGAAGTGTCTGTTGTATCCTTAGTCATTTGTTTGTCAAGGTGGTTTGTATCATCTTCATAAGCCTTCTTATTAATTTGTGGATCGTAGTCTCACACACTTATCAATTATACTACAGGATAATCGATTATGTGTTTCGCATAATTGGTATCCCCTTGTATAAGTGATTATGATTTATGTTTTCTATGCTTATCCCATTTTTAAATGAGACTTTCAAGATCCTTACTCTTGTCATGGTTTAGCCTGCTCAGGAATCTCTATATGCACAAATTAATCTTTGCCATGCAAAATGAAAAAAAATCAAGGAAAATTATATAATGTCCTAGTGATACAAGTGTCTTTCCACGTTTTTCTTCTCTTGAATGCGAAGCACTATTTCATCCTATTCCCTACAAATCTGTGCTTCCTTTTTTTTGGCAAATCAGATTATTCAAACAGGAAAGACATTCTCATTTATGTTTGCATGAACATAACTCCCCTGAAATAAACAAAGCATAAGAAAAATGTTATGGAGTTTTCATTCTTATATATTGCTCTTCAGGTTCATTCCTACTCAATGTAAAATCTAACTCATACTTGAAATCCTAATAATCACCCCGTTCAAGTTCGAGTTTCTTCTATTGATATTTACGTACAAACAACAATAGTTACTCACTTATACCATTGTTTTTATCACAACTGAACAAGTTTATCTTAAACCCTTTATTAGGAAGACCTTCAATACAATAAATCTTAAGAGTACAATATTCAATCCTCACATGTTCAATCCACGTTCACAACATCATTTATTAGGTTTTTTCGATGGAAGAATCTAAAGAGATTTGAGACTAATAAATCGTGAATATTTCATATAAAAAAAAAGTTAGGACATTACTTCTAAATTAATTAAGTCTTTCAGTTTTTCAAAATAAATAAAATTAGTATTTTAATTGATTTTCTTCTTTATTTAAATTCTTATATTACATGAAATTACAGTGAAAAGAAGAAATAAAATGAGGCGGAAATTGAGTTTAGAATAAGGGAATAAGACGTCCCACTTTAATTACATTTTCATTAACTATTAATTAAAATTTCAACTTTGTAGTAGTGATGAAAATTTTAATCTGAAACTTACAAACTACCACAAAATTAGGAAAATTAAAGTATGTTACTGGAAATAAATACATTAAATTATGTTGTGAATGAACCCTATCATTATTACAACCAATGAGAATATATTCTCGAAATCCATAAAAAGTAAAACCTCTGAAACACCTGCTTCATCAAAAGGCATGAGGCACAGATTGGCAAAAGAAGAAAAAGCAAAAACCGAATCAAGTATATGTGTCCACTACAAAAATTTAATTTTCATAAAACAAAATTCAACCACTCCTGTTCAATTACGTCTAAATTGAAACCACCATGTTTTCACATCCTTTTTCCCGATGCAGGTTCTTCTTTTCACGAAACCCTTCACTTTTTCCATTTCCCTCTTTTATATTATTATAAACAAATTATTCTCTTATGCTTCAAACTCTCTACTTCTCTGCTTTTTAAGCCTTCTCATCTCCTTCTGACTACTCTTCTGTCTCTTCTCTTTTCGCTGGAACACCAAAACCTCTTCTTCTGTCTTTGAAGCTCCAATGGCAGCAACAGAATCTAAAGCGGAACCTAAAGAAGCCGAAGAAGGCGTAGAAAGAGAACCTTTCGCATGCAAGGTAAAGCACCGTTCCATCTTTTACATTTGTTTATTCGCTTAACAACGCCCAGTACTCTCCAACAGGTTTTGAAATTGTTACGCTTCTGTCTCCCAGACCGTGGCGTTGAGAGTCTCCATCCACTGTCAAGGCTGCAAAAAGAAAGTCAAGAAAATTCTGGAAGCCATTTACGGTAACGTAACCACCTTCAAAACTAAACCCTGATTTTCAATTTCCCTCCTTTCGTCGTTACTCTTTTGCACCACACTCGTTACTCTTCCGTGGCGCAGGTGTTTACAACATAGACATTGATCAGAAGCAACATAAAGTGGTGGTAACGGGGAACGTCGACGGCGAGACGTTGATTTGGAAACTCACCAAGGCGGGGAAGCATGCAGAGTTGTGGCCTGAAAAGGTAGATTTCGGAAAGAAAAAGCAAGGGAAAACAGAGAGCAAAGAGAAGCAACAAAGCGACCCAGAAAGCAGCGAAGGGATTAAGGAAAACGATAAAGAAGATGTTAAGGTTGTCTCGCAAGACCCATCCAAAAACGTTGAAGGTACTAACAATAATAATAATAGTAACAAAAGTAACGCCGTTAGAAGCAGCGATGGATGCGCCGCCGGTAAAGCTGCTGTTCAGTTTCAAGAGCCAAAGCCGGAGGTGAGGCAGACCGTGGTATTACAACCGGCCGGACCGGTAGCCGAAAAAAAAGTCAGCATCGCAGTTCAAGTTCCTAACGACAATGAAGCAACCGGGAATGAGAATAAAAGCGGTGGACCCGGTGGCGGTGGTGCTAGTGGAGCGAAAAAGAAGAAAAAGAAAGTGACGGCGACCGGGAAAGGGGGTAATGACAACAACGTTAACGAGGTTGCTAGTGATGCAAAAGCCAACGATGGTTCCAGTAACCAGTCAAATGGTCAAGGTCACGTTCACGTTCATGATCCAGCCGTTCCGATTTCAAGTTCTGTTCCTTTTACGATCCCAGCCAATGAGAGTTGGGCACGTCATCACCACATTTACCGTCAGTACCCACCGCATTACTATGCACCTCCTCCTGTTCCTGCACCTGCAGTTGCACCTGCTCACGTTGTTCACAATATGAGCTACCATACGGCGCATCCTAGCAGCAGCTACGGTGCAGCGTATTATGCCCCTGCCCAACCGTATTCGTACGCCCACGTGGTGCGCCCTGGCTACGAAGAGGAGCCTCCACCCTACATGTACGAAGCGGAATCATATGCATCGTATGCTCCATCGCAGCCGTCGGATTCGTTCGAGCTCTTCAGCGATGAAAATCCCAATGCGTGCTCACTCATGTGAGTGTGAGTCGCATTGCACGCAATCATTTCATTAAAGTAATTTTGTAATGGTTGTAGATATAGAAGAATATTTGACAGGCCTCCTTTTAATTTATTAATATATTCAGGAAAAATCTATTTGTTTCTTTTTATTGAAGGGATGAAAAGTAAGGTAGAATAATGGGTGAATGTGGCTCTGAGCCTTCGGTTTTTGCTCAGTGGTTGTTCTTGCTACCCCACAAGCTCCACTGCCCCCATATCCATCACTTTACTATTATGCTATGCTTCTTATAGACTTATAGGTGCGCTGAGGTGGGCCAAAGGAACAACTTCTCAAAAAGATGAGATGCGTTCAAATGGTTGAAATTATTTTTATAAACTTCATTAAATATATTCCAAAAATTATAATGTTTTAGATAAATGTGAATTTGTTTGGTCGTAATCGATGATCACCGAAAAGCAAATCAAGAATAATCATTATTCAATTAATCAATTTCATACGTTTATATTTCAATTTGAGATATGGGCCACTATTATACTTACACACACTTCCTCAAAGATTTACATATTCTGTGTTGCCATGGAAAGAACATGTTTATAAGGAATATTTTAATCAGAAAACAATTAAAGTCACTGAAACCATTAATGTCTTCCACAAAAATAAATCTCTGGAAAGCCTTTTCTGGTTTTTGATTCTGTTGCCAACTTGAGGGTTATTGGACATTTTTGGTTGAAGGGAATTTTTCACCAAATATTTATTCTTATTCTCTCATGAGAGGCCATGCAGGAATTCAGATTTAGATTGTTGACGAGAAACAATTTATACTTTATTTTACTATACCAGATAATTGTTGTGAAAAATCTGTAAAATTGCACCTGGGTTGTCCAATACAGATCGAACAGCATTTCTTCTTTTTTGAGTTTTAACATCGTGTTATAGAAATAGAAATCAATTAACATTACAATACTTGCTAAACTTGTTTTGTTACAAAAATCATTGCTTACTTGACTAAAAAAACTCGGCAGCATTTCAATTACTAATTTTTTACACGCAAAAACAAGTTGATCACAGTCACGTCGGATCCTTTTAAGAGGATTCTGAAGTGAATACTCCGGGAAATCTATGGAATAATCGAATAATAGTGACGAGGAAGTTTAGTAACACTTGATCATTTGCATATTCTTTCTTGTCTTATCATTTTTCCATTCAAGAATCTGATTCCTTTTATTAAAGATTCAATCTACCTTCCTATATAAGCCTCACGAGAGTTGTAAATGTCAGTTTACACAACTTTTTAACAAAGACATGGGAAGTTTTTTCTTTTCCATGAAAACTGGTGGACTACTGTTTCAGTTTGGACACCAAAAGAAAAAAGAAAATTGTATTGCTTTAGTGGCTCTCTTGTTGTTGGGTCATGAATGAAGTAACTCATTTCAAGGATTTTCTCTCTTCAATCTTGGAAAAAATAATTTTAGAATAAAGAAATACATTTTGGAAAAAAATTCTAAAAAATATGTATTCCATGTATTCCTACCAAAACTAAGTTTCAGAATTGCAACTAAGTTTCAGAATTGCAACTCGACGAGAACTTTGTGTTCCTTATGAATGAGTTTCAGTTGGTCTCTGAGAGGAAAGGTTTATCTGTAAAAGATTCTCAGATGGTTAAGTAAATAGGAATACAAAAATAGTAAGTTCTTAACTGTATAAAAGTTAAGAGTATGAAATAATAAATTTTATACTTTCTGGAGAGTGAATATTTATAGATTAATCAAGTGATATCATCTAAGTGGACCATTATGTATCCTTTGGATTAATTACATAATTGTTATTCATTATTTCATAAATAGTCTTTCATCATTTAAGATTTATTGATTAGATCATTTTACTTATGATGGTAGTTGATGACAATAAAAATTTGATTAGTCACCCAAACTCTTGTACATCATGTGATTTCGAAAAGTGTTTCAGAAATCTAATTTCAAAAATCAAAATCAATAAACAAGTTAGAAAACAAAAACCATAATGTATTTTGAGCATACCCCTTTTATTTAAAAGTATTTTTTGTCATTTCACACACAAAATTCGAACCAAAAGGATCAGGAAGTAATTGCCCTTAATCCTTGGACTGATTTCAGCTTGAGGAGGCCCAGTTTTTAATGTGGACGTGACTGTATTGTTCTTTCATTTATTGGATTTTTTTTTAAAAAAAAACATTTCCAGAAAAATTTATTTGTACCATTTGAAAAAACAAAGGTATATGTTATGAAAGTTTAATAAGACTACACTGATAATCATAATTTATTTGTACAGCAAGATTTTTTTAAGAAGGTCAAATTGATATAATAATGTTTAGTTCGTTGATAATAAAAATTAAAAACCTTTTTCACTGATAATGTATCAAAATAATTTGAACTATGTAGCTACAATATGGTTTGTGTCTCCACCAACTTATACAAAGTTTTCAGTAGAAGCTCCTTAATCTGTGTTTTCTTCTCCCTTTTATATTTCTTCCCATTTATAAAAATTTTGATTATTGGAGAGAGCCAGGGGAAGACAGTCCACCATACTATAGAACCACTCGTGTGCTTATAATTTATAGGATGGTGTTGGATTTTTGTTGTAAATTAGGGACATTATTTCTTTACTTCTTCAGTTGAAATCTTTTTATAATTTTAGTCTTGTGAATTATTATTTTTAATATTTATTGTTAGAGAACGTTAATAATGTTAACATTTTTTTAAAGTTTATTAATTACACTGATTTATAAGTAAATGTATTCAATTTATTTATTACTTAAATATTGAAAATAAATAATATCAAATTTATTTATTTAATTTTATGAATGATTGATGATTTATCCATTATTTTTAAAATTTTAATTGATACTTTATTAATACGAATCAAAACTAATCCAATTAACTTTTTTTTTTCATAACTAAATATGTCTTAATACTATTTCTACTCCCTTCGTCATTGTGACGAGTTGCACTCTCCAAACCCGTCGTGCCTCACTATCAAGCCTTTCGCTCCTTCTCATTTTTAAGTCTTCCTTTTATTGCTACTAACTGTATTAGATGTAGGGGTTATCGTACAGAAGGCTAAAACATGAAAAAAAAAATTATTTCTTAGGTCGTGAATCATCATTGTTCATAAGAATTTATTTGTAGTATATTCCGCAAGTTCTAAGGAATAAAAAAAAAAAACTTTTCAAATAATCTAAGGATATAAAACTAACAAATAACTTTTAAAAAGTAAAATTCAAGATATCAGAAATGGTAGAAAAGGAAAAGAATTACATAAAATTGTAATTTAGAAATGAGTAGATAAGAGAGAACATGAATCTGTGTCTTTTGGAGGAAAGGGGAGATGCATATTTATAGTGAGGAGAGAAACCAAAACTGTCATAGTTTCAAAACCTAGTTCAGCGGCAACGCTCCATGGGTGTGGTTGCCGGAATCGAAGCAGATCACCGGAGAAGGAGGAGGACTTGCGGGAAAAGTGGAGCCAACCATCCGAGACTTGCGGAGAAAGCCCATTGCCAGTGACTGAGACTTCTGCAACCTTCCACAACATTCTTCAGCCTTCCGAGATCTCTTTCGATAGATCAGGAGTTCAAGAAGAAGCAGAACGGAGAAAACGCTAACCTCTTCAAGGTTCACGAAATCTGTTTTTTATTTTTGGCAATATCTTTGGCAATATTCTCAGATTTACAACAAGGATTTGGTTGGTTTAGTTGTGATTTGGGACTTAGTTTTTGTCTTCTAGATAGAAGATAATGGGACAACAAGTGATTATCAAAACTTTTGTCAAATGGGTACTCAACTTGTTTCATATAATGTTTGTGTTTAAAATTGATATTTGTAACATATCACAATGTTGTTTCTTTTTACAAACTACACTCCTAAACCATTAAAAGTTACCGACTTGGAATTATTGTTGGCTTCCATCTGGTCATCTATGTAAATGATATCTAATTTATGCACCTTTGAGATTTTTTTTTTATAGTAATAGTTAAGTTTGAGGAAAAGAAAAAAAGATCTTGAAATGTCCTATTATTCTTTCTTATAAGAACAATTTCAACCCCTTGCTATCACCTTGTTTGGATATTGAGGTGAATATTGAGATTGAGACCTAGTTTATTCATTGGAATTTATTATATAATATGAATGCTGAATGCGCAATTGTTTGAGGAGTTGGACTTTTTTATATTGTCATTTTTTATTTGCAACCAAAAAAAGAGGAGACTATGTCGAATTTTTTGTTAGAATTTTGTATCTTATTTCGACTTTAAGTTCGTTGATATGATAATATTAAGATCAACAATTATCACATTTGAAGTATTGTTCATTTTGGAATTCGGAGTCCCATTACAATTTAGTCCTTAAAAGGCATCTCAGAGTATTAAGGGAGGAAGATATATTTAAATTGTCTTTAGTCTCGACTCTTAAGCGATGTGAAACTATTGAGTGACTTGAGTTAAGAATACTCAAAGAGTTAGCCAATAGTGGTTATAAGTCCAAGAAATACTCAATTAATTTTGGAGTGGCTTATGTCAAGGGTCAATCAAGAATGACTTGAGTAGATAATACGCAAGAGGTTAGTTAAGATTGACTACAAGTCCAAACAATACTCAATTAAGATATGAGTTACTTGTGTTAAAAATATTCAAGGGGTTAGTTATGAGTAACTGTGAGCCCCAAGAATATTTGAGTGAACTTTGCAATAGTAGTCTACCTAGTTGAACTTGGCTTGTTGACTAAGAACTAGACGTAGTCTGTTACGATAGACGAACCAATATAAATGGTTGTATTTATTTTCTTTCTTCCTTATCTTATGTACATTATATGTTATTATCATTTACTCTAACCCAAGAAGAAGAATGAGTGTGAGAATACATACTAAAATTGTTTTTATCAAAGTGCTTTTAGATGAAGTATTTAAATTCGCACTTGTAGTGCTTGGTCAGATGCAAGAACTATGATATGATTGCTTGTCAAATTAAATTAGAAAATACATTACTCAAGTGATTCAATTGAGCTAACAAAGTTGTGTCTGATGTGACCTCTCATACAAAAGAGTTGTGATTAAAATAAGTTTCAAATATGTCTATCTAACCAAATATGTTATGAAGTGACAAGGTTGCATTTGTATTGCATTAGACATAAGTTGTTGAAAAATATTTATGTAAACACACGTTAATTCAATCTGTTTTGACAAATTTGCTTAGTTCAAACTTGTGTCTGTGTAAGTTCATCAAACAAAACATTCACCATCTGATATCTTTGTTGAAAATTTTGTTTAGAGACTCACAGTGAGACTATGATTTCAAAATATTTTTAGAAATTAGTATATCAGAATTCAATAAGCCCTTCTGGTGATTTTCTATTTTCCACATTTACTTTGTCACATCATTTTTAAGATCTCATGGATATTTTTTTTATCTAATATTATAGTCTTTTAAGACCTCATTTAATGATATGTTATTTACACTACAACTTAAAAAAAAAATATTATCTTAAATTTATTGTCATAAGAGTCTATTCCAATATAAGAGTCTTAAAAGACCAATCTTAAATTTATAATCTCGACAATGTCTTTATAATAAATTTTTACATTTATAATATTTCTAATATGTAATATCAAGATTAATTATTATCATTTTTTTCATTATATATTATTATATGTAAATTAATTTAAAAAACAATTCATGCACATCAAAAGTTATTACACCAGTACTTTAGTGAATTCATTTTTCTTGCATTAATTTCTTTAATTAGTTTTTTTTTTCATTTATATTAGATGTGGTTGTGATTTGAATTGGATTTAATGAAACTTCTTTTGGCTACACATATCAAAATAGTTTATAGGTGTTGAATCACTGGGTATAAAAGTAATATTTTAGTGTTCTTGAAAGCAATACTTTTTTCAGTATTTGTGGAAAGGTGATACTGTGACACCAACACTTTTCTCCTTCATATTGGTGAGATGACCATCACGTTGGATGATGTGTTTGTATTGTTGCATATTCCAAGAGTGGAACAATTTTGTCCATATGTGATGAGGACCTAGAAGGGAATACGCCTACTGACCAAGCCCAACCTCAGAGGAGGCAGACTAGGAGCATGACACAAGACCAAGGGCCAAGTCAGGATGCTCCAACCATTGCCTTAGCTCCCACCATACCTCAGAGGATTACAAGAAGCATAGCACAAATATAGGCATCCCATTCCTAGGTTAGATGACTTGTTGGATGAGTTACATGGGTCTCAGGTATTTACCAAAATTGATCTTAAGAGCGGTTATAACCAAATCCGGATTAAACCGGGGGATGAATGGAAAACTGCCTTTAAGACCAAATTTGGTTTATACGAGTGGTTAGTCATGCCCTTTGGCTTAACCAATGCTCCAAGCACCTTCATGCGACTTATGCATCATGTTTTAAGACCCTTCATTGGCAAGTTTGTAGTGGTTTACTTTGATGATATTCTCATCTACGGCTTGTCTTTAGAGGAACATCAACAGCATGTTAGGCAAGTTCTAGAAACCCTTAGGAAAGAATGTTTGTGTGCTAATCCTAAAAAATGTGTGTTTGTAATAGACCACATCGAATTCCTAGGGTTTGTGGTAAGTTCTAAAGGGGTGCATGTAGATGAAACAAAGGTTGCAGCAATTAAACATTGGCCCACACCCACCAATGTTAGTGAGGTACGAAGCTTTCATGGCCTTGCTAGCTTTTATAGGAGATTTGTGAAAGACTTTAGTACCATTGCCGCACCTCTCAATGCCATAGTAAAGAAGGATGTTGTGTTTAAATGGGGCCTTGAACAAGAAAAAACTTTTGACACTTTGAAAGATAAGTTAACTAAGGCACCCATTTTAGCACTCCCTAACTTTACTAAGACATTTGAGATAGAATGTGATGCCTCTAACATAGGCATTGGGGCAATCCTCCTCCAAGAGGGTCACCCCATAGCTTATTTTAGTAAGAAACTCAAAGGGAGTCACCTCAACTACTCCACCTATGATAAGGAACTTTATGCTCTTGTGAGAGCCTTGCAAAATTGGCAACACTATCTTTTTCCCAAGGAATTTGTGATACATAGTGTTCATGAATCCCTTAAGTATTTGAAAGACCAAAGCAAGCTCAATAAGAGACATGCTAAGTGGGTGGAGTTCATTGAGCAATTTCCTTATGTGATCAAGCATAAGCAAGGTAAAATTAATGTGGTAGCAGATGCTCTTTCAAGAAGGCATACCTTGCTAAATGTTTTAGAAGTTAACTACTTAGGCTTTGATCACATAAAGGAAAACTATAAAGATGACCTTGAGTTTTCTCAAATCTTCCAAGAGTGCTCAAAGGGTGGAGACAAAGACTATTTCATCCATGATGGGTTTCTTTTTGAAGGAAAAAGACTTTGTGTTCCCCAAGGGTCTTTGAGACAATCCCTTGTTAGAGAGGCACATGAGGGTGGATTAATGGGTCATTTTGGGGTAGCTAAAACTTTAGATACATTGCATGAACATTTCTTTTGGCCTCACATGCGCAAATCCGTACATAGTTTCTGTGACAAATGCATAGCATGTAGGAAGGCTAAGTCTAAAGTGCAACCCCATGGTTTATATACCCCTCTCCCCATCCCTAATATGCCTTGGGTAGACATTTCAATGGATTTTATTCTAGGTCTTCCCAAGACATCTCGGGGTATGGATTCTATTTTTGTGGTTGTGGATAAATTTTCAAAAATGGCTCATTTTATTCCATGCCACAAAGTAGATGATGCAACTCATATTGCAAATCTCTTCTTTAAGGAAGTAGTTCGTTTGCCTGGGCTCCCTAAGAGTATAGTGTCTGACAGGGACTCTAAGTTCTTAAGTCACTTCTGGAGGACCTTGTGGGGAAAACTTGGAACTAAACTCCTGTTTTCTACTACTTGTCACCCCCAAAATGATGGTCAAACAGAAGTGGTCAATAGGACTTTAAGTCAAATGTTAAGATGCCTTATCTCAGGGAATCCATGGGTGTGGGAAAACTTAATACCTCATATTGAGTTTGCCTACAACCGAGTAGTTAATTCTACTACTTCTCACACCCCTTTTGAGGTAGTGTATGGGTTTAATCCCCTCACACCCCTTGACCTCCTTCCTATTCTTGTGTTAGATGATGTGTTGTGTAAGGATGGTTTTGAAAAAGCTTCTTACATAAAAGACTTGCACAACCACATTAAGCTTCAAATAGAAAGGAAGGTAGGCAAGTATGTTGAGTATGCTAATAAGGGGCGTAAGGCTTTGATCTTTGAACCTGGGGACTGTGTTTGGCTTCACTTGAGAAAGGATAGATTTCCTACTCAAAGGAAGTCCAAACTTCTGCCACGAGGTGATGGTCCTTTTCAGGTCATCAAAAGGATCAATGATAATGCCTATGAGTTGGATCTTCCTGATACTTATTTAAGTAGTAATTCTTTCAATATCAGTGATCTAACCCCTTTTTCCACAGGTCTTCCAAATTCGTGGCCGAATTCCCTCCCACTCAGGGAGGATGATGAGGACCTAGAAGGGAATACGCCTACTGACCAAGCCCAACCTTAGAGGAGGCAGACTAGGAGCATGACACAAGACCAAGGGCCAAGTCAGGATGCTCCAGCCATTGCCTTAGCTCCCACCATACCTCAGAGGATTACAAGAAGCAGAGCACAAGCTTTGGGTGTTGAGCATCAATTGTTTTCTTTATTTGTAATAGTAGTAAAATAGGTGTCCTTAAGTATTAGAGGGGGGTGTAGTAGCAAATAGGTGCCTTTAGCAGTAGAAGGGGGGTGTGCTATCAAAAAGGTGCCCTTAGCAATAGAAGGAGGGGTGTGCTAGCATATAGGTGCCTTTAGCAAAAGAAGGAGGGGTGTACTATCAAATGTTGCATTTTTTACCTATCTGCTAGAAGATTAGGATGATGGTGTGGTTTGTCTAAAGTCAATACCCTAGGCAGCCCCACTTTTTGTATTTCCATCCCTACCCTTTAAGCTTGCTCACCAAGGCTCCTAAACCTATAAATAAGGAGGCCTACCTCATGTATTTCCATGTTGAAATTAGAGTAAAGTTACTATACACAATTTGTGTTAGAGTTTGTGAGCATTGTCTCCTTACACCATTGTCTTATCTTGTGAGATTTAGAGAGCTCTCAAGTGGCAGCATTCTTCACTCATCTTGGAGTAAACCACCATCCAAGTGGCGTGATCACTTCTCTAGCTTCATTCTCCTAAGTTTCCTTTCACTCATCTTTTTCCATTCCATTTCCATTCCAAATTTCAATTCCGAAATCTATGTTTTGTTCTTGTTTTAATGCTTTGTTTCCTATTCGGTTTCCTTCATTATGTTTAGTTTCCTCTCTTTAATTTCAGCACCTTTACTTGTCATCATCTTTACCATAATTGTGTTTTCCTTTTGCCTTTGTGAAATGAACCTTCACATCTACTTAACCACTTGGTTAAGTTAATGTCCAGTGGGGATTTTCCTTAGGTTCTCACCTTAATCATCCTAAAATCTCAATCCTAATTAAAGTGCCACCATAAAATGCTAAATCATAAAATCAACTCACATCAATATGCAGCGTTGGTTGTGCTCTTTAGGATAGAGTTCGGTGATGCCACGTAGAGTTGAGGTACTTTTGTGGTGCACAGTCAAACTCAGATGGTTGTGCAAGGGGTATGAGGAGTGCATTATCCACTAGAGATGGGAGTCTCCAACTTGGGCTTATTTTGTGCATCTTATTAAGTGCACAATATTTACTGATAAAAGTGTGACATCTATTAGTATTAGTTATCGAGCTCGAGACGTGCTCACATTGCCATTTGTCAGAGCATGCTCTGTGACATTTTTGTACGAGTCCTGTCATTTGAAGGAGGTGTCGTCGATATTATTGATGATTGATGGCTGCACTTTTCCAACCAACTAGTTATCGATGTGATACTAGCTTCACATCCGTTAACATGTGTAGTAGTCGAATACATACATTGGTTCATATCAGTATCACACCTATACATACTTCATGTGACAAATGAAAATTGATCATTTGTATTGCCACATCGTCAACCGCGTAGTCCAGATGATGGCAAGACACAACCGACGTCACAATAGAAGCATGCTTGTATGTGAGTAGTTAATCTTGTTTTTTACGTGTTGTTGTTTTACCATAGTTATTTGTTTTAATATTTTAAGTGTTTAATGTCATTTGAATGAATTCAATGTATATTTAGGAGAATTGTTGACATCCTATAGCACATGATCAATCGTGGACATATGTAAGAAGATACTTCAACATGGGACGGGATCCAAAGTGCATTGCAGTTACCCAATGTCATCACAGATAAGGGGGGCGTTTACATCAAATGTTCATGTGTTGTACACGGGAGGTGACAAGGACATAGTTCTTAAGTAGTTTGGTTATGTACTTAGGTTTTTGCATTTTTAAATTAAAAAATAGATTGTATAAGAACTTTTAAACATTAATATATGAAACATTCTGATGGTGTATGATAAACATGTTATGTGCTTACTTTATGGGAATATTGTCATTATTAAAAAAATTGTATTCAGTGCCTTACAAAATATAAAAAAAAATAAAAACTTTAAAAAAAGATATATTCATTTTTTGTATTTTAAGTTGTGCATTTTGTAACACAAATTTTGAAAGGATAAAATTAGAATTTCTCTTTATATGAGAGTGCAACTTCAAAAGATGGGAATGTAGAATGTAGTGGCCTTCTTTACAATACATTCTAATTTAGATGATAAAACAGGCTAGGTGGTAATTAGACGAGTTCATCCGTTTTAGCTTAGTTCGTCTTTAGCCCACCAAAAATAGAACAAGATAGGCTGATTTACTAAGGCAAAACGATTAAAAATGTTGATCCGCCTAGTTAAAGGATGAGTTAGTGGACTAACCTGTCAATTTTGTTTTTTTATTTTATTTTAATTTTATTATATTTATATATTATTTTTTTAAAGTACATTTAATTATATAAATATTTTTTAAATTTTTAATTAATTAATTGATATATCTAATTAAATTAACTAAAATAATTATTATCTTTATATGATAAATTACTTTATTTAATTAATAATTAAATTTTAATTTGTGAGTATTAATCATTTAAGTTATAATATTATTGTATATTTGTATTTTTTAAATAATATAATAAAACATAATTTTTTAAATTAATTTTATTTTAATTTTTAATTCAAAAAAAGGAACCCGTCTATTCACCAATTTAACAGACTAGACGAAAACAGACGTCATATTATAACGGATTAGGATTCTAACTATCATGTGAAGATTCATTCTCTCATTCCTAATTCTAATATAACTTTATAATTGTTATATTGTATTTGTTTTGGACTTAACCTTGAATGCATTTGAGCAAATTAAATCAAAACTTAAGTTAAAAAAAAGAAATTTAGTTTGTAACATCTTAATCAAAGGTTCAAAATTTACTTTATTGGTCAGGAGGTTGTTTTCATTATTTCCAAGGTTCACATCATGCAAAAACTTGTTCATCTATAAGAACTAGTTTTACAAATAAAAAATATATTTTTTAAAAAAGACTAAAATTGAAGAGAAATTTAATATATGATTAGCTTATTGTTGGAGTAAAAAGCAGATCTTCAATACAACATTAAATTTGTAATATGTAACATTTATTAAAGATACTTTTAAAGAATGTTTGGATAAATAAACTAAAATAGAAAAATGTTTTAAATATATAAATTTTTCCATCTTTATTTTTAGAAAATACATTTAAACAATAAATTAAAACTACAAGATATTATGTAATAAATGAGTTAGATTGAGTTGAATAAAATCCCCAGTATCCAATCTAATAAATAATAAATTTGATAAGACAGTTTGATTTCCCATAAATACTCCAAATATTTAGGTTAAATTGAATGAATTTTACTTGGTGGTATCTATAAACACCCCGAATTTATAACTCATGTTTGGAGTTGATAGGGTGCACACAACTGATGTACCGACAAATTTAAAGTACATATTTCCATTAAAACATTTTCATCAGTAAGGTATTTCTATCTTAGAGTGTATGTCATATCCATTGTTTGAAAAACAATTAATTTTACACATGCCCCTTAACCAATTTTTATATAACAAGCTTACAGTTATTTTTATGTTTGTTAACATTTATCTATGATGGTGTAGTTGAAGAAATAAATAAACTTTAAATTTAACTCAATTTTATAGAATTGTATTAAAAGATGAGGTTTACATTTTTTTATATATTATTAAATATTTTTACTTTTAGTCGATAACGCACATTCTTATGTTGATATCTGTCAACTCATGCGTGTGACTATATATATTTATGGGTGGTCTGATATCGTTTAACAAACTTTCATTGTCATATACTCTAGATGACTTTGATACCATATTAACTAGATGACTTTGATATCATATTAAGTAGTGAATTTAAGTATAACTTAATCTTATAAAATCAGTTTATAAGATGAGATTTGTAGTGACTATATATTATGAAATCTTTTTATGTTTTGTTGATAACATGTAATTTGAAGTTAAAAAATGGACTTTAAATCTAATCCAACCTTATATCTCTAGCAGATAACTTCGTGTAATGTAACGAAATATATAAAGATATATGTTGAACACCTAATCTCAGTCTAAATGATATTCTTTGACTTCGACTTTTTGTTCTATCATCCACTTTAAAACTTACCCTCGAAGAATTCAACAAGCATACTGGTAGCTAATCTCTTTCCCTAATTTTCTTTTCTTTTGTTTAAGCCCTTTGTTATATGCGAAACATAGTGGTTTCTCAGGCTTCCTTGTGAGAAAATTAAAGTAATTAAAGTAGTTCTTAGACGTGTTGGGAAGTCACGCATATAATATACCAAGACAATTTTCTCACACTTGGAAATTTGTATTGAGGGGTAGGTGAATGAAAATGTTGGAGTATAACATAATAGCCTCTACCCATTTTAGTTTCTTCCTTCTCATAACTACTGCTGGAATACAAATAGTCAACTTAGCACAATATAATAATAACCTTTCTCAAATTTATTAAAAACAACAAAATAAATATACATGCAAATATAAATATTCACCCAATAATCACACTCTCTCCTTTCAAAAGAAAAATACAAATAATACACACTTCTTCATGCTCCACACGTCTCGTCTTGCCCTCCCTCTCGGCCCCTTCTCTATTCTCTCTTTGGTCCACCAAATTTTAGAGAGGCCTTCCATTAAAGATGAAGTTGTCAAATTCGGCAATTTAAATTTATTTATTAAATAAAAAACAATTACTTATGACTTAAGTATTTTCATTTCTTTTTTAATTGATTAGAAGTACTTTCTTTCTATTGAGTGCAAACTCTAATAGTAAAAAAATGAAAAATCAAAATTTTAATTGAATTTAAAATGATAAAACGAGAGATTTGTTTAGCGGGGTTAAAAGAAAAGCGTTAAGAAGGTGGTTGTCGTTGTCGGAAAATGGCAAAAGCGTAAATAAAGAGAGCAGAGTGTCTTTTCTTGAAGAGCAGAGAGAGGGTTTAAAGTTTGAAACTTTCAACTAGCTGTGTGCATTTCATCGCGTGAGCTGAATTCATTTCATTTGGGAAAAAAAGAAAGACGCAGCATTCCCGAATTGAGCAAGGAAAGGGAAAAAGAGAAGCCTCTGATCAATGGCGAAGTCGTGTTCCTTAGCTATGGTGATGATCTGCGCCGCCACCGTACTGGTTGCAATGAGTCGGTGCCCGACAGCCGTGGGCGGCGGGGACCACCACCTGGGAATGGGATGGGGTTCCACGTGCAGGGGGTCCATCGCGGAGTGTCTGGGAGGGGAGGAGTATGAGTTGGACTCGGAGATCAACCGGCGCATCTTAGCCACCAACAAGTACATCAGCTACGGTGCGCTGCAGAGGAACACTGTTCCCTGCTCTCGCCGCGGCGCCTCCTACTACAATTGCCAACCAGGAGCTCAGGCCAACCCTTACAGCCGCGGCTGCAGCGCCATTACGAGGTGCAGGAGCTGAATTTTTCTTTTCTTTTTGTCCAATATGTTTTGTTGTTGTTATATAAATTTATTTGTTATTCGTCAACATTTGTGCTCATCCATTTTCGGATTGCTATTGTCAGAATACACTGCCTCCTCTTAAATCTCAATACTAGTATTGTTATTATTTGGATTTGAACGTTTGTGTAAAAAAAAAAAAAGAGAGAGAGAAAAAAACTGTCACTTTTATTTTTTGCCCATTCTGTGCTACTCAGTCTGAATCTGAGTGGGTGGAAAAAGACAGAGGCCGTGTCCGTGTATTGGTGATTGTATCAGCGATTCATTAATGCTCTCGTTTTCCATTTTTCAAATCAAAGTCCCTCCTACGATGCTAGTATAAATTTTCAATCTTTTTTGTTGGTAGCTTTATTAAATCAACCAACAGATTTTGGGTTTTCCACTTTTTCTCTGTTTAAACCAAGTGTGAAATTGGGATTGGGAGATTCCAAGATTGGTTGATTAAATTAGTTTCTCGTCGCTTTTTGTTAATGCTTTGCTTTTGCATGCTAAAATAAAGCGTTGAGTCTGAACTTTGAATATTACGAGGATACGTGAATTTGTTGAAAGTGTTACTATTCGGAAATTGAAGGAAGCAGTGAAAAGCTGAAGTGGGTAAACGAACCGACACGCCAAATATGAAACATGGACTGGGTATGTGGGTAAAAAATGTACGGCTGAATATTCTTTTAACACCATGGAATTTATTATATATGTTTTAAGATACTGTGAAGTTTTTCAGGCCTCTCTGGGTTGAGAATTCAGGCTAGACTATCTTACTTGTCGGTAACTTAATTCTTTGCATCACAGGACAAAAGCATGGTGTTACGAGTTTTCTTTTCCAGGAAAATTCTGGACCTTGTAATTAGAATAATTCGGGTAGGTTTGGTTATTCAATAAAAAAAACTCATCACACACAAAGGAAAAAGTAGTTACACCCATACGTCTGTTAAATTGGATTAAGGGAAAACCAAACACAGATTTACGTGAATTTTGTCGAGTCCCTGTGCATCCAGGGAAGAGAATTGGAGAGTTAGTGAAGGATAAATGGAGAATACATCGAAAACATTTCATATTACATAAGTAACTACAAATATACAAATATCACATTATAGGTTAGATTAATAAGGTTATGTTAAGTTTAATATGCAGAATTTTTTATCAAATCAGTTGCATTATAAGGTTGAGTTAGCTTTCCATCACTTCCTTAATTGTGTGGTGATAAGAAGAGTATGTAGGTAGATTAATAATGAATGAAAAAGGTATAAGTTGGCGGTGAGGAAGAGTTTTTTTTCTGGTTTTTGATACGGTAATTAAAGTCGTTAAATCCCCGCCTTTTCTATACTTAGGAGTTGGTTAAGGGTTCCATCACATTCCAAGTTCTAAACGCAGAGGAAATTTGAAAAGGTGAAAAAGTGGGCAGCTTGGCGAAGCATAGGTTTATGTGGGCATTAAGGCCCCCACAAATTATTAAGGTATCTTTTTCAAAAAATGGTAATCAGGTTGTAAGGTTTCGATTTGCTTTCTGTTTTGTTGCTTTTGGAAAATTATTCAAGAGCTGAGATTCTATCGGTAATGGAAATGGGGGACCAGACTAAAGCTCTGAAATTGTTAATGAGGCAGCGTAATCATTCATCATTTTTATTACTTTGCCTCACCAAATCATTGGCCTTCGGTCATCACCGTTTCATATAATATTGACGCATTTTGGAGTTAGCTGTGTAACTCACTTTCTGGGATTCGTATGTTTGATATGTTAGGTAGAGGCTTAGTTGTATTGTAGTAGAGAACTCTTTGTTTTACTTTTATACATGGCGAAAGGAGAGTGATAATGGGTCTTCAAGGAAGGAATAAAATCCAAGTTGCTTAGCCTAAGAACCGCCCACTATTTCCTTATTCTTCTTGCTACTTAAATTCTCAATATAAATCCTTTTTTAGCCTCTAAGCCTATGTTTGGATCCATTGCGGATGCGAGCGTTGCCAATTTGTATTTATATTGGATGATTTATGAGTAGGTGAAGACACGAAAATGGATGAGAGACTCATCTCTCATCCAAGTCAAGATTTAAAGGATTTATTACTTCTTATCCAAATGAAGATTTAAAGGATCTATTACTTTTTGTTTGGAGTTTACATAATTATTTTTAAAAAATTTTGTTTTTCACCCAATCGATTATTAATTCTTTGTTTTTAATTTCATAATCAATTATGCACTATTTTTCAAGTTACCCATAATTAATTATGAACCTTATGTTTTTAACCATCTAATAGGTTATGTATTATTTTTCAACCCATCCATAATCGATTATTAATCCATGTTTTTAACTGTCTAATCAATTTTAACTTTTTTTTTATGAAATAAATATTTTTAATATTCATTTTACTGTGTTTCAAATTATTTTTCAATCGTTTTTTTACAATTTTCAATATTACAATTCAATTTATGATGGGAAAATTTATTTTTATGAAAACTTTCTATGTTCCAACAATGATAAATAACTCAATAATTATTCGACGGTACATGAAATAATTTACAAAATTTTAATTAACTCAAATCTACACAAAAATACTTCATATTTCATTATTCAAATATTTTTAAAAACAAGGGTAAATTTGTAAACTTATATTTTAAACTTTTGAAAAAAATAAAAAAAATTCTCACAACTCTTATATCACTCACAAACTTTTCTCATAATCCACTATACATACATCAATATGAAATAACCTTATTTTCTTTGCATTTTCCACTCAAATCACTCCAAATATACTCTTTCAAATCATCACACATCCTCTCTCTAATCTAAACACTCCATAATTGTAGAGATGCTTTTGTGGAGTGTACAGAAGTTTGTTTATGGCGTATACAAAAGTTGTTTGTCATTCTTTAGTTGTTTTTGTTGCTATGTTTCTTGTTGTATGAATTATTTTTTGTTTTCCCTACCTTCTTCTTTGCTTTATATAGCAAGCCTTGTATCCTAAGTTCTAAAGATTTTTCCTTTTAGTAAAAACTGCTTCATGCTTTCTTTCTTATTTGCTTCTTGCTTTATTTTATGTTTAACTCTCAGCTTATCTTATGCATACTACTTACACTAAACCCTAAATTGACACACGCACTGGTTGCTTCACCATGGAAGCATACCATATTTAACATGTTATTAGAGCAAGTTGAAAGACTTGCTCTGCCTCCGTTGTTGTTGCCTCTTGTTTCAATCTTGCTACTTCACAATTCTTGATCTTGCTTTGTTTTTTGTTGGTTCTCAGTTCTTGATCCCGATTCTTCTTTTGCATTGTGTTTCTTACCACCTCTCATCATGTATCATCATAGAATCGTCACACATAACATGGTTTTGTCATGGACCATTGCATAAACCTCTCAAGCCCTTATTACTTGCATCCTAAAGAAAATCTCGGAATAGTTCTTGTCTCTCCTTAACTCAATGAGACAAATTACCATTCTTTTAGTAGAAACATGAGGTGTGCTCTTTAATCCAAGAATAAATTGAAATTCGTGGTTGGTAGCCTTGAAGTTCCAAAATGTGAAGATCCTTTATCTAAAGCTTGGGAAAGGTATAATGTTATGATTCTATCATGGATTAATCGCACAATTATTACATTGTCATTAACTCTTGTTATTGTTTGAAATTGGAATTTACACCAACTAGATAATGACAATGCTTTCCTCAATAGATATCTCAATAAAGAAGTGTACATGATTTAGTATTTACTAAATACTAAATCTTTCTAAAATGTGATTACAAATTAACCTTAAAATTGTATCCATTATATGTGACTAAGTCAAACTAAACATGTTTACATCTTTGAATTTGAAACATCCCTTTGTGGTTCATTTTCTTCTCCTTCTATTTTCTTTTTCTCCCTCCTATTATAATCGGGGGACAATATTATTAAAGGGTTAGGCACACAAATTGGAAATGTGAGTACTATGCATAAATATTAAATTTATTTAGCAAAGTCGGGTAGAATATTGTGATTTTGTTATTTGAACTGTTTTCCAATTACTATTTTAGGGACACTTGCTAATGTGATGAAGACACCATTTTATATATGGATTCAACAAGGGCTAAAATGTTTGAGACCAATGACAATGTAACTTGTCTTCTCCATCAATGTTCTCAAACATGTGTGGCTATGTTAAAACCATTATTGAAATACTGTTCCCAAAGTCTTTAGCTTGGCCAATAGATGGCAATATACTAATAATGTTGATACCCTAAAGGAATGGGACAAGGAGCTGACATTAATGCAGTGAATGGATTTTAGTTCCTCTTTTATTTATTTGTATCATGTAACTACTATAATAATTTCATCTTTTTCCTCTTAAAAACTCTTAAAGTTTATAATTTTATTTGTATCATGTCATTGTATGAAACTCTTTTTTTATATATAAATTTATGCAAATTCATCTTATAAAAAATAATTTAAGTAAGTCACGGAATTTGAATTCAATTATAATTTTGCTCTTCATTGATAAGTAATGTCTTACATTGTTTTTGAGGTCTACATAAACATAACATTTTCTTAACATTTAAATTAGGAAAAAATAACTTTTTAAAAATGTTTTTACAAAGTGCATGTATTAACAATGCACACCTTAAAAAAATTAACTTTTTTCAACAATACAATATATTGTTAAAAAAAGGTTAATTTTCTTTTATTTTCTGTAAATGTATAGAGGCATCCCTCTAGTATTGTTTTAATATTAGTACAAAATTTACTAGTTAATAATTGAAGTCTACATAAAGTTTATAAAAATTTTGGAGTTTTACAACTTTGATGATGTATTACATACTTAGGGTGGTAAATATCTTCTAAATTAGTTTTTTTACTTGACAATTAATTCATAAGAACTAATTTTTCAAATTTCAAGCTATTTCCGTAGCAAACACTTGGAGATTGGTGACCCACTATCTCTCGTTTATTGGAAGGTGTGACCCCGAGTCCCCACAATAAAATAAGGTCCGAAATTTAGTTATTTTTAATATAATTTACATAATGTGTTTTTATATTATTTTGCATATTAAATAAGTAAAAAATTCTTACTTTATTTAATGTATTTTTAAAATAAAATAATTAAAAATTAAAAATTATGAGTATTATATTTATTATTAGTTTTTAAACTTAAAGGAATTTCAAGTTTCTAATTATTATTTTGAGCATCTAATATTTTTTTAAGAAATTAGATGTTTAGTAAAATGAACATCTTAATTATTTTTTAATTACGTGCTTCAGTTTTAATTTTACTATTTATATGTTTCTCAAGTTAAAATATATGTCAAATATATATATATATATATATATATATATATATATATATATTTATAAAACGCTGATAAATCGTATACACCAAGTCTCTAATATTCTTTATAGTGACAAGATACATCATCCTACAAGAAATAAGTTGATGTGATCTAAAAAGAAAACTAAAAATATTTCGAAATTTCAGGATTAAAAAAATATTTTTCAGAAACTTAAAGCGAAAATTGATACTTCAAAAATATTGGAAATTTAAAACAAAAATCCATAACCTAAAGATTATTTAATGGATAATCAACAAAAGTGATAAAAAAAACTTCCATTGCCGGGAATCGAACCCGGGTCTCCTGGGTGAAAGCCAGATATCCTAACCGCTGGACGACAATGGATTTTTGCTAGAATGAACTACTCAATAATTTATATTAGTTTACTACAATATATTTTAACAAATACCATTTTGATACAGATTTTATATAGTAAGTTGCATAAAATTAAACAAAATTGTTTAACTCTTTAATTTTAAGCGACTCATGAAACTCACATTAAAATAATAACCTTTTTATAAAGAATTATGATCGGATATTAAAATAATATTTTTACTATAAAATCTTTTCACTGTTAATTCTTTAATTTAATCGTATCTGTGAGTATTTTAATGTTTTACATCTTGAAGTTTTTATTCTCTCAACTATTCATTTAGCAATTTATATTTTGATTGTTTTGGTCATTTTTCGACAATATCTTATAAGTTTTGTGTTATTTGAAAAAATATATTTGGTTATTTAAACTATGTGTTAGATATTTATGACTGACTTTTGTATGTACATATGCAAACTAGTAAAATCAAACGTTTAATGTATGTATACAGCTTTATTAGTACGAACTGTTACACTAAATGCTTAATTTACTTCTTTTTTTAATGTAAGAAGCATGATCAATTTAAATATTTTAAAAATAAGAATAAAATTTTATGTTTTTTTGAAAGAACAAAAAATATGACTTGGCCTTTGAATATAAACTATTTTTCATAAAAAATGTAATTTTAAGGACCGATTAAATTATACGAGAGATCATTTTCTCATCATATTATACTATTTAGGAACCAATTTAATTTTTGTATACATTGAATAACTAAATAAAAAAAATCATTTTTTCAATAAACTAAATTTACCGTACCTCATATTTGAGTAACAAAAGGATCATTTACCCATTGCTGTTATACAAATAAAAAGTCACTCTCACATACTAGATTTTAAACCTGTGTTTTTTGCATAGGTTATTTTAAAGTAAACTTTTATAACTTAAAAAAATATATGTACATGAATAAACTATCAATTTTAAAATATCTGGTCAAGTTAAATATAATTATATTAATTTAAAAAATAAATAATTTTTTTATTCAGGCACGTATTATTTTAAATTTTTTTTATATATATTTAAATTTATTTAAGCACTAACCTCGATGTAATATCTATATGAAAAATAAGGATTAAAAAACACTATATTATTTAAAATTGACTAGTAAATATTTTATTAAAATAGGATTATTTTATTTTTGTTTACAATAAATAGTTTCTAATGTAATATTTGTAAAATTAAATAACTTTAAATTTGTTAACATTAACAATTATTTTTTTTTCAATGTTTTAAATATGTTAATTTTAAGTACATAGGCGAAGCTTAGAATTATTTAATTGAATCCCAGTATAAATTCAATATTGAGAATATTTTTTGTCTTTTTTTATATAAATAATATTAAATTTATAAATTATTTTTAGAACTTTTTATTAGCATTATGTTAATTCAGTATTTTCATTTTTTTAAATTAAATACTGACTTATTCTTAATAAATGTTGGGAAAATAAATTAAATAGCACAATTACTAATTTTGTTGTAAGAAATTCTATAACAAAAAAAATTAATGTGAACCGTTATTTTTATAACAATTTTTTATGAAGGATTATTATTTGTTTTAAGTATTTTTAATAATTAATATATGCAATTGAGCCACGGACTTTATGGTAGCTATTTTATTTAGTTAACGACTAGTAATGTTTTTTAAAGTAGTTATATTATTCTGTAAATATTAATTTTCATCATTTTATTCCTGAAGTATATTATTCTTAGTTTTTTTTCACCTTCCTATAAGATTCAAGCATATAGAAAATCTATTCCACAGCCTCGGCATGCTATATATATATATATATATATATATATATATATATATATATATATATATATATATATAATATTTTTTATTTTACATAGTACAAAATATGTAAAATATAGTATAGCTGAATTTTCTCCAATTTTAATAATAAGAATTTTCAATTTTATAAATAATATAACTTATTAATATATATATATATATGTATATATACTTTAAATTTAAGTTTATATTTTTTAATTCTATAAATTAGTTATGTTAATCCCTAATTATTTATAACCCTATAAAAATTCCTTACCAGAGCAATAAAAGCAGGGCTTCTTCTTTGTTGGAAACACTTTTAGTATCGTAGTTGTGGTCGGTTCTCTCTTTTATCTTTCCCCAAATTGCGAGTGTTAGTGTGGAATCGATTGGACTGACATTAGGTTGATCTGAAAGACGCAATTGACATGGCGAGCGCGATGGTAGAGGATGCGACCTTCGAAGATGATCAGTTGGCGAATATGACCACCGACGACATCGTCAGAGCCTCACGTCTTCTCGACAACGAGATTCGCATTCTCAAGGTACAACTTCTTCTTTCCATTTCCCATTCTCTACTTCAGTAACCCTAACCCTATCGATTACGCTATTTGTTTGCCTGTTCGTTTTCATCTTCTTAGCGCTAGGGTTTCTGGTTTTAATTGATTTTTTTTTTTTTGCCGTGGCTGAAGGAAGAATTGCAGAGGACCAATCTTGAATTGGAATCGTACAAGGATAAGATCAAGGAGAATCAGGAAAAGATTAAGCTCAATAAACAGTTGCCCTACCTCGTTGGCAACATTGTTGAGGTAGCTAGCTATGTTCTTTGTTTATCTATTTTGGATGTTGCATTGGGGATTTCTGGAGTTCGAATTCTGAATATTGTGGAATCGGGTGGAAGAAGTTGTTTATTGATTTTTTTTCAAATTCTTGTTGGGTTATTATGTTGTAATTTTTTTGCATTTAGATATTGGAAATGAACCCAGAAGATGAAGCTGAAGAAGATGGTGCTAATATTGATCTTGACTCGCAAAGGAAGGGGAAGTGTGTTGTGCTAAAGACTTCTACTCGACAGGTGAAATGAATGAATACTTTCATATTGTTGGCAAAGGATACTATCCTTATTCAAATTTCAACATCTGCTGTTACTGTTTCAAATTTTGAGATAGTTGGTTTTGTTATTTGTTATTTTTTGTCTTGTGCTTTTAGTGAGAAAAGCTATTGGTACACTTTCTGTAATGTCGAGCTTAATAATGTTTTCTTTTGACGGCAGACAATCTTTCTTCCTGTTGTTGGGCTTGTTGACCCTGACAAATTAAAACCCGGTGATCTTGTTGGTGTTAACAAGGATAGTTACTTAATCTTGGATACCCTGCCTTCTGAGTATGATTCTAGAGTTAAGGCCATGGAAGTCGATGAAAAGCCCACAGAAGATTACAACGACATTGGTGGATTAGAAAAGCAGGTGAGCGTTGAGTATTGCCTTAATCTATTGAATCCTGTTTTTTTGGTGTTAGGTAATGCAATCTCAGGTCATTCAATAAATTGGTCTTCCTCAACAGATTCAAGAATTAGTCGAAGCCATTGTTTTGCCCATGACCCACAAGGAGCGGTTTCAAAAGTTAGGAGTTCGTCCTCCCAAGGGAGTGCTGTTATATGGACCTCCAGGTACTGGGAAAACATTAATGGCCCGTGCCTGTGCAGCACAGACAAATGCCACTTTTCTGAAATTGGCAGGTCCTCAACTGGTCCAGGTATGACAACCTATTTCTATTTATTTTTCATTCTTCTCCATTATATATCTTTATGTATGAATAATTCTGTTTATACCAACTAATTATTCCATTTTTTACATGTTTGTAACTTTTTCTTTTATTTTTCTAATATAAGTGAATAATCAGTACATTATCCCATTGATCATTTTTCTTCAGTTTCTTTTGGATGAATTCTTCCTGTGATGTATGATACCGATACTCATGATTTTACAAGGATTTCTTACTAATTATTGTCTTATGTTTTAATATTTGGGGTACTACCTTAACCTGCATTAAATAGCACGTTCATCCGACATATCTGAGTACACAAGATTCTTTGGCTCTATTTCACTTACACTGCTACCTTTGTTGTTTGTATTCATTTGTATTGATGAGTTCTTTATTAGAATGATCTAACAAGGAATAATTTGCAGATGTTCATAGGAGATGGAGCTAAACTTGTCCGTGATGCCTTTCAACTAGCAAAAGAGAAGTCACCATGCATTATATTTATAGATGAAATTGATGCAATTGGTACAAAGCGTTTTGATAGGTATTAACCTGCAATAATTAGATATACATTTTCAATTGACTGACTACCCCCTCTCTCTTTTGAGGTAGAGAGAGTGTGTTACTCAGTTAAAGTTTAGTGGCTCAGCAACCTTGATATATCTTGTGGCTGATTGCAGTGAAGTAAGTGGAGACAGAGAGGTACAACGGACAATGTTAGAGTTACTTAATCAGCTTGATGGTTTTAGCAGTGATGACAGGATTAAGGTTTTCCTTTTTAATTCTTGTTATTTATTTTTTTCTGATTGATTTCATCAAAGTGTGCTTGTTGTCTTCAGGTAAAGAGTAAAAGTACATATACTTTTTTAAATCCAATGTTTTGGGGCTGGTTCCATAATTCTATAACTTCCATTTATAACAACTTAAACCGTGGCTATATTTAGTTGTTGGCACCTAATGTGGTGGATTTTTTGTTCAGTTAGGCAATAGGTTGAAGTTCCATTTTCATATATTCATTTAAATTGCAGGTGATAGCTGCAACAAACCGTGCAGATATTCTTGATCCGGCCCTCATGCGTTCTGGTCGATTGGATCGTAAAATTGAGTTTCCACACCCAAGTGAAGAAGCAAGAGCTCGAATTCTCCAGGTTGATGTCTTCAGACTTTATCTGCCGACTGTCATGTTTTTTGAAGACTTTATCTGCCAACTGTCATGTTATTTTGAACAAAACATATACTGACTGCTCTTTGATATTTTAGATCCATTCGAGGAAGATGAATGTTCACCCGGATGTCAACTTTGAAGAACTCGCACGGTCCACTGATGATTTCAATGGAGCACAACTGAAGGCTGTCTGTGTTGAGGCTGGCATGTTGGCTCTACGCCGTGATGCAACTGAGGTTTGTCTTCTTCCAGATAGGCTTAACTTAAATAACATGAACATAAATGTTTGAAAGAAAACTAACACCGTTACCCTTATTAGTCTGGGCGATAGTACTGGTTGGCATTGTTGTAGTGAGCTTTTCTTATAAACACGAACATAATTCTATGAACCCCAAGTTGGAGCGATTCAGATATCTATTATCATAATTATTGCCAATCTCTTTATATTTTATTGCCTCTCTGGTTCAATTCAGTGCCAAAGCTGCTGACCAGGTTATAGTTTTGTTTTTATATATTTTACCTGGTGTTGGAATGTTCTTGAAATTTGTTTGTTTCAAACGTAGGTCAACCATGAGGACTTTAATGAAGGTATTATTCAAGTCCAAGCAAAGAAGAAAGCAAGCCTGAATTATTATGCGTAGGCTATACACATTGGAGCAAGCTATTTTTCAGTTTACAACGATCTATGTGGATGTTTTACATTTATTATCCTTTTCTTATTCTTTTGTCAATCTGTAACCGTATGATATAACCTACAGCTTTCTATAATCATCGTGTCTTTTAAAAATACAATCTGATTGTCAATTTGTTAGTAGTGATACAAATTTGATCTGTTTGCAATGTTTAAAATCTTGTTCATCAGGCTAGTATCATATTCGTTAGGGTAAACAAACAAGACTCGTGAAACTGTATATAATCAAAATTTTAGTTCATCCTTTGGACTTAACTTTTTATGCATCAATCGATTCAAATTGTTTTCAAGTGATCGTGCAAGTAGGTTTTTTGTAGCAATGAGGTAGTGTTTTGCCAAATTATGTGGGATTTATTTCTTTTAAAGACAGTATGTTTTCTAAAAGTACTTAAAAAATGCACTTTAATTTTTATATAAAAAATGGTCATACGGGTATAAAAGTGAATGAACACTGTTCTTGCTGATTGACTCGGTTGTCGTTGACTCTGAGATAGGTGGGGACTCTTTTTTATCTTGTTGTGGGTAGATGGCTCCGTTGAAGCAAAAGGGTCCTACTTGTAATTGCACTCTAACGCTCAAGTCAGTATATGGCAAGAAACATCAAATAACTAAGGTATCTCAAGCCGAGAGTGTATGAGAACTCTAAGCTTGTGAAAAGTTGTGTTGGTGTGAACTTGTGTTTACCTTGAGCGTTATCCCATTATATAGCTGTTTTTAGGTTATCTGCTGCCTGCATGCCCCTGTCCAAGTGATGCCTCTAACGAATTTAGGGTTATCTTCATGGGATTCTAGGGCATAATTTCCCGATAATCTCGTGGCAACCTTCCTTTCTTAGAGTGCAACTCTCGTGGGTCTATCTCTTTCCTGGAGTATGTAACTTAAGGGGTGGTTGCTAGGGTTTCAGTGCCTAACCCCAGCGCTGCCAGTCCAAACTTATCTAATAACTTAATACCTCACATGCCTCCCATGCCTTTCTAAGGATAATTCTATTGTGTCGGAGCCTTACGTCTTGACCACATCCTGCATGCATGGCATATCTGTGAATTTGGTTTCGTGCCTTGACACGTGTACTTCTGTGGACCCTACCATGCCTAACTCTCACTTATGTGCAGACATCCGAGGTCTGGTCACTACACAAGCCCCCCAGGCTCGAGCTGGAGCTTGTTTCAGCGAGAAGCCTAACTACTCGACCTATCGACCTACGTGGCACTGCCCTACATGACACTACGGTGAGACTGAGTGATGGGACGCGCACAGTGTTTCGAGGTGACATCTCACCATACTTTCCCTGGAGCGTACACGTGGCAATCTCAACAGCTAGGGGGCTTTGTCGATTCACGCTTCCCCTATACGTTAACCCTTTGCCACCCTATTCCTTCTCATTTTATCTTTTCAAAACTCCTTGCTTCTTCGAGCACTCTCTTCGTCTCTCTCGACCCTTCATCAACTTCACTCGCAACCTGTTAAAGGTACTTCACTCGCAACTTGTTAAAGGTACGTTCTTTTCATCATTTAGGACTTTCTTTTGCTATTGCGATTCCCCTTCTTGCATTTATAATTTCCTGGGACTGTTTTTGTTTTCTGCTCAACTTATCTCATCGTGCCCTATTTTCTCGTCGCGATATACGTTTATGCCATTCCCTCTCTGAGCCTGTCTTCTTCCTTTTTTTTTTCTTCTTGTTTTAGCCTTCACTACTCTCAAATGGATCACTCTACCCTTCCCTCTCTAGAGTTCATTCAACTTCCTCTCAGCCCCCCGCTCGTCAAGTAGTCCTAGGGCTCCACTCTGACTTCTATCAGTCGTTGTATCCCTGGGCTCCTGAAGGACTCTTGAAGGAAGTGTCTGAGTTCACCACCTCCAAAGCCATAGTCGTAGGAAAAAGGAGGTGAGAATTAAAGCCAGTCACGCCTCTCGCGTCTTCGGAAAGGAGGAGGACAAGTTTGTGGGGGTGATCCATTGTAAGGTGGGTGAGCTAGTCTGCTGCGACGAGGCTTCAGTTCAGGAGGCACCCTTCTGCTTCATTTACTCAACCATCTTCCAGAGGGTTTGCCTACGACTCCCTTTCAGCGGCTTCGAGCGGGCACTACTGACTGAAATGAATGTCGCCCCCACTCAACTTCATCCAAATGGCTGGGCCTTCGTAAGGGCCTTCGCCATCCTCTGCAATTACTTCGGGTGCCTGCATTCAGTAGACTTCTTCCACTACTTCTTCGAGGCCAAGAGTCCGGGGAAAAACTTCTAGGTAAGCTTCAACGGGGTTGCTGGGAGAGCGCAACAAACCCTTTTCCAACAATCCTACAAAGGGTTCGAGGGCAAGTTCTTCAAGATTTGTTGTCACGTCACAGACCCTACCTTCTTGGACGGGTTTCCCCTTTACTGGGTGGAAACCCCCAACCTGGCCAAACCCCGGCCTTGATAGACTTGCACCCTCAAGAAAGAAAGGTGTGTGAGTTCTTGTCTGGCCTCGAAGCAGTATTCAGCAGAAGTAATCAAAAACAAGTATCACCCCAAAACCCTGCGGGGGTATATAGGTATATGTGGTTCTATTTGTTTCTTCTTACATGTTTGCATTTGTTCTTATTTATTTCGTATGTTAACCTACTGCTGACTTGATATGTTTCTATTTCCCATCTGTGGCAGAAATGACCATCGGTGCTGAGAATAGGAAACAACTGGCGGCTCGTGCTGCCAAGAAGGGTGCAGCGGACACCTCCCAATCAGTCCAAGCCAACCCTTCCAACAATGGCTACCCCAACACTGTCGCCCTCGTCGCCGCTCCCCTTGCTGCCGCGGCCCCTGCCCCCCAAACTCAAGATGCACTGGTGGTGGCCAAGCCTCCCCCATCCGACGACGAGGGCACCCATTCAGGGTTGGTCTTCAAGAGGAAGAGGAAGGCTATCCAAGTGGCCTCCGACCTTGAGGATGAGGGCGTCCCTTCCCTCAAGGATAACCCTCCAAGCGCTTCCTCTCCCCCGCACATCACAGAACTTGAAGGACTAGGAGAAAGCACCCCTAAGGAGACGCGACCGAGCCCCCCTGCTGGTCTGGCCCCTTTCCTTCTACGCACCATAAAGTCTTTCCAAGAAATCGAAGATTTGGAAGACATGGAGGTGGGGCCCCTGATGGAGCAGGTGGCTCAAAGCTTTGGAAAGGCACTCGGTGGATCCAACATTCTCTTCAAGAAAATGCGAAAGGCACAGCAGGACACCGAGCACCAAGCAGCTGCCTCAATGGGGTTAAAGCGCCGCTTGGCCAGCCTCACCCTTGAGGTTGCCGAGTTGCGAAGATCTAATAAGGAGGTGAAGGACCTCCTATTCTCAAAATCTCAGAAGGCCATCCACCTTCACTCCAAATGCAACGACTTCCGCCTGACGGTGGAAGACCTCAAGGATGAGCTGCAGCGCAAAGAGGAAGACTCTGCAGACCTCAAGGAGGAGTTGGCACGTCGCGTCGATGACTTAGCGCGGTAAGTCAAATGAAGTAAGAGTTGGATCAACTGAAGAGGGAAACAGCTGAATCCTCCGCGAAGATGATGGCAGAAATGGATCGTAGAGAGGAGCTCTACCAGAAGGCCAAAGAAGAACTCACCAACGAGGCAGCTGAAGCCTACGGTGCCGAATTTGGTGACGCCCTCACCTAGGTTGCCTGCGCGCATTTGGGGTGGACCTCTCCCAAAGGGTCTAAGGAAGATTATAGTCGATGGCCAACTGGTGGACGCTCCCGAAAATTAAAACTGATGTGATTGATACCACATGATGTGATTCCACTAGCCACAATAACATGATTCTGTGATATTTTATGGAATCAACTTGAGTTGGCAAAGATTAGGCACTTCTATAGAAGAGGATCAAGGTTCTATATTTCAAGAACTCACCAAATCTTGCACCACAAACCAAACTCACATGGAAGATCTATTTACTATCAATTGAACCGAAAAGAATTGAAGGAAAACAAAAATGAACCGATCAAAACAAATAAAAGAAAGAATAGTTGCTAGAAAACTGAAAACTGAACCAAAAACTCAAGAAAACCAACTCAAAACATGAACAACTAAAGAGAAGAAAGGAAGGAGAATAGAAAACTTATAAAAATGGATGTAGATTGGTATGAACACGCCACTAGAAGTGATGAATGCTCCTAGATGAGTGTGTTGCCGCCACTTGAGGACACCATGGATCCTTCAAGATAAGACTAGAGAAGAAGGCTCAAAGCTCTCCAATGTTCTCTCAAAATTTGAGTAGAGTTTCTTTTCTATAAAATTCCAATCTGAAAAATACAAAGAGAGCACCTCTATTTATAGCCTAAGGTGCTGAAATGCAAGCTGCACAAATTCAAAAATCAGCCTCCTAAATTGGCGCCAAAAACAAAGCATGAGGAAGGTGTGATCCTTCTCTTACTTTGGCACCTCCTTATTTTACTTCTACACCTATCTACTAATACACCCCCCCTAAGACTCCTAACTAAAGACTAAAAGATGCTATAACAATAGAGGTTTCTAATGTTTCCCTCTAAGCACCTTCAACCAAAGAAATTACAAAAAGAGAAAATAATTGTTCCCTAGCTCCTAAAGCTTTGAACATGCTTCTTGTAAGCCTTTGAGGTGGGCTTTGACCTCCATGGGTGTCCTCTATTTGCGCCTCTACCTCTTTTTGATCTTGTTGATTGGCCTCCATGTCCACTAGAGCTTGATCTCCATCAAAAACCCTCTCTCCCCTCTTTTACTTCATCATTTTGTCTGTAAATATTTGTACATTTTATTTAATGCACTTAATTGTTTGCTTAACGCTTTTGTGTTAATAATTTTCTTTCTACTATGAATACCACTTAGCTGTTATGGCTCTTTCTTAACACTGTTGTCGTCCCTTTTTCTGCATATTTTATTTCTTAACTTGTAATAAGCCTTGACGATCTTACAAGCTTGTACTGTCTGACATGCATCTCTTTACTTCAATATCTGCATCCCAAGTAATCTCTCTAAACAACCTCGACCTTGCAGTACTTGTTAACCTGTGTTTCTGGTCCTTCACGTGAGTCTCAGAAAAGGACTTCCTGGCATGGCTCTTGTTTTGTTCGACAAACCCAATCACCCTTGATCATCCTTGGTGGACAAGCTAAAGAAATACCTTTTCTTGGTCGACCCTGGTTGGTAGCCAAGGAAGACCTCATCTTGGTCGACCTCGAATGATAGGCCAAGGAAGATCTCATCTGGGTTGACCTCAACTCATACGTTAAGGAAGACCTCATCTTGGTCGACCTCAACTCATACGTCAAGGAAGATCTCATCTTGGTCGACGTCGACTCATACGTCAAGGAAGACCTCATCTTGGTCGACCTCGACTGATACGTCAAGGAAGACATTACTACCTCGACCTCGGCTTTCAAACCGTGGAGGACTTCCCTTGAAACCATACTCTTCTCCCCCTTTCTTTAACAAGGTAGGAGAGGTTCGCTACGTGCCTCGACCTCGGCTTTCAAGCCATGGAGGACTTTCCTTGAAACCATACTATTCTCCCCCTTTCTTTAACAAGGTATGAGAGGTTCGCTACGTGCCTCGACCTTGGCTTTCAAGCCATGGAGGACTTCCCTTGGAACCATACTATTCTCCCATTTCTTTAACAAGGTAGGAGAGGTTCGCTTACATGTCTCTACCTCGGCTTTCAAGCCATGGAGGACTTCCATTCACTGTTCAACACAAATATATCTTTCTCAATTCTTTTCTTTTATTGGGTGACCTCGTTAAAAAACCCCGTAGGGAAAAAGAGTGTCCCCTTCACCGAATAATACAACTGTGTTGAATACAAAGTAAGTAACTGAAATAAAATCACAAAGTAATTAACTGAAATAAAACTTGAGGTTGACAGCGTTCCATGTTCGTGGGATTGCCCCACCATCTAGGGTCTCCAACCTGTATGCTCCATTCCCAAGGGCCTCGGCTACACGAAATGGTCCAGTCCACTTGGGAGATAACTTATTTTCCAACTGGTATGGATAGGCCTTTCGCATCACCAAGTCTGCTACTTGGAACTGCCGAGGTTTTAGCTTAGACTTGTACTAGCATTCTACCCTCCTTTTTAAGGCTTTCGATCTGATGCGGGCTTCTTCTCTGACTTCGTTCAGTAGATCCAAGTTCACCCTTCTTTCTTCATTAAATTATTCCGCCACAAAGTTCTGGAAGTGTGGCGAGCTTTCTTGAATTTCTACTGGAATCATAGCATCTGACCCATATACCAAACTAAAGGGTGTTTCCTTGGTAGTAGACTGCGGGGTGGTATGTTACGCCCACACAATCCTGGGAACCTCTTCCGCCCACGCTCCCTTAGCTTTCTCCAGTCTCCTTTTTAAGCCCCTTAGTAGGACTCTGTTAGCTGATTCGACCTGCCCATTGATTTGTGGATGCTCGACTGATGCAAAAACCTGTTTGATACCAAGCTTGGTGCACAATTTTCCTAGCTGCTGGCTTGCAAACTGGGTACCATTATTCGATACCAAACGCTTTGGTATTCCAAAATGACACACTATATTCTTTCACACAAAGTGCTGGACCTTGTACGCGGTGATCTGTGCTACTGGTTCAACCTTGATCCATTTAGTGAAATATTCAATGACCACCACGAGGTACTTCATCTGCCTGATTGCCAAAGGAAATGGTCCCAGAATGTCGATTCCTCAAGTGTGGAAAAGCCATGGGTTGTGGAGGGATCTCAATTCTTCTGGGGGTGCGTTATGCTAGCCTGTATGCTGTTGGCACTTCTTGCACCGTTGTGCGTATCTTATGCAATCTTTCCTCATCGTTGGCCAATAATACCCTGCCCGAATGACCTTAGCCGACAGAGCTCGGCCACTGATATGACTCCCACATATGCCTTTGTGGAGTTCAGTGATGATACTAATACACTGTGCTCCGCTTATGCAGATCAGGATAGGATGGGTGTAACCATGCTTAAACAGCTTACCGTCAATCAGAGTGTAACGGGTTGCATGTCTCTTTACGGTCTTGGCCTCTGCTGTGTTTATGGGGAGTGCCTCTTCAGCAAAGTATCGTTTGTAGGCCGTCATCCATGTTTCCCCTTCTTCGACCAAATAAACTTGCGATAACCTCTCCCCTGGTAAACCATACGAGCTTATGCGGAGTGTCCTCAACGTCTCCTGAGTAAGAGACTTATGACTCCTTGTTCCTGTACCTAAGACGTTTATCATCTATATAGCAATACCATATGCTGTAGTTGTTCGAGGTGCCCTCAAAGTTTCTTGAATGACTGTCCTCAGTTTGTCCCCCTTGCCTAAGCTGGCGAGTTTTGCTAACAAGTCAGCTCTGACATTCTGTTCACGAGGGACATGTGGCAATTTGAACTCCATAAATATCCTTTTCAAAAGTTCAACATACTCGAGGTGGGCGGCCATCTGCGGATCTTTGACTTGGTATTCACCTGTTACCTGCCTCGTGACCAACAGCAAATCACTCTTGGCTAGTAAACATTCTGCACCCAAGTCCTTTGCTAGCAGCATCATTGCAATCAAAGCCTCGTATTCCGCCTGGTTGTTACTTGTTTTAAAGACAAAACGCAGAGCCTGCTCTATAAGGACTTCTCCTGGTCCTTCCAAGATTACTCTAGCTCCACTACCTTGCTAGTTCGACGATCCATCGACTGATAGGACTCACCTAAAACCTGTCTCTTCCTGCTGAGTTGCCTCTGTAATGAGTTCTACCACAAAATTTGCATATACCTGACCTTTTATGGGCCCTCGTGGTTCATACTGCACATCTAATTCAGATAATTCTACCGCCCAACGAACTATTCTGCCTGCCACTTCTGGTTTTTGCAGGACCTTTTGGATGGAGAGGACTGTTATTACAATGATTATGAAGTTATGAAAATAATGACGGAGCCTTCTCGCGGAGAAAACCACGGCTAAGGCCGCCTTCTCAATGACCTGATATCTTACCTCTAGTTCCTGTAAGACCTTGCTGACAAAATATATCGATCTCTGTGCTTGGTCCTGTTCTTGGACAAGAACCAAACTGATCGCCCTCTCAGTGATGGCGAAGTACAAACGAAGTGAGAGACCTGGGTGCGGCTTACGAAACACTAGAGGACTGGCCAAATACTCTTTTAATTCGAGAAAGGATTTTTTACACTCATCAGTCCACGCAAACCTGTTGTTTCTTTTTAGACATTGGAAGAAAGGGTAACCCCTTTCGCCTCCTGCGAAAACGAAGCGTGACAAGACGGCTAGCCGACCTGTTAGCTGCTATATCTCCTTCACAGAAACCGCACTTCACATGTTTGCTATGGCTGCGTATTTCTCTGGGTTGGCCTCTATTCTTCGTTCAGTTGGCAAGAATCCCAAGAATTTTCTTGTTTCCACCCCAAACATATTTTTCAAGCTTCAACTTGAGATTATACCTTGAAATTGTGCTGAAGAGCTCCTCTAGGTCTGTCACATTCTAGTCTTTCTCCTGAGAGGTGACGATCATGTCATCCACATATGTCTGCACATTTTGCCCAATCATAGGGTCGAGTATTTTGTCCATCAGCCTTTGGTACGTTGCTCCTGCATTTTTCAGACCAAAAGGCATCACCTTGTAACAGTAATTGGAGTGCTCTGTCATGAATGCTGTCTTGCACTCGTCCTTTGGGTGCATTCGTATCTAGTTGTACCCAGATAACGCATCCAAAAAACTAAGAAGTTTGCACTCTGAGGCACCGTCTACCAAGGCGTCGATGCTTGGAAGCGGGTATGAATCTTTGGGGCAAGCCTTGTTCAAATCAGTGAAGTCGACGCATATTCTCCACTTGCCATTAGCCTTTTTTACTAACACCACGTTGGCCTGCCACTTAGGGTATTGGATCTCCCTTATGACCGACCTCCAACAGCTTCTAGGTCTCCAACTTGATGACCTATCGCCTTTCTTCATTAAACTTCCGTCGTCTTTGGCGGACAGGTTTGACCTAAGGGTCCATGGTGAGACGGTGGCACAGAAAATCAGGGTCTATTCCTGGCATGTCTGAGGCAGTCCACGCAAAGGCATCCAAATGTCGGGCTAAGACCCCACCGACCTGGTCCTACATCTCCTGACTCAATGACTTACCAAGCTTGAAGGGCTTACCCCCGACCTCTCGTTCCACGACTTCCTTTGCGGGCTCAGCACGCTTGTTTGGGACGACCTCTATGCGGATGTCCTCATTGTCCCAAGGCGGTCCGGTGATCACAACATATATGCCTTTTTTGGTTTTAAAGTTATCTTCGTAGCACTTTCTGGCTGTCTTCTGGTCTGACTTCATAGTAATCACCACACCATCAAGAGAGGGAAGTTTTATCTTCATGTGCCTCGACGAAGGTACTGCTCCCAGCCTATTCCAAGCAGGCCTTCCTAAGAGAATGTTATAAGCGGATGCTGCATTGACTACAAGGTACCTGATGTTAACTGTGCGAGACGCATTATCATCTGTAAATGTGGTTCTCAACTCAATGTATCCTCTGACCTCCACCTGGTCTCCTACAAACCCATACAAACATTCGTCATAGGGCCTCAACTGGTTGGAGGATAGTTGTAGTTTGTTGAAGGTCGGTTAAAACATCACATCTGTCGAGCTTCCCTGATCGACTAGGACTCTGTGCACCCTCCTTCCCACGGTCACAACCGAGATCACTATAGGATCATTGTCGTGTGGGACCACATCTGCCCTATCTACATTTGTAAAAGTGAGATCAGGCTTGGGGAACCGGTCGAGGTCTACTTTCCCAACAACCATTACCTCTCTAGCGTACTTCCTTCGCTGGGAGGCGGTACACCCTCCTCCCGAGAAACCCCCGGAGATAGTGTTGATTTCTCCATGGATGGGTACCTCGTGCCCTTGATCTGCCACAGGAGCCGTCAATGCAAAGTTTCCCTGAGGTTCCTACAAATAGTCCATCAGAAAACCACTCCTTACTAGGTCATCTATCTAATACCCCAAGTAGAGACAATTGCTTAGAGTCTGACCATGCGTTTGATGGAAGTCGCACCACTTGTGCTTGTGTGGGCCCAGCGTCTTGTCAGACTTCGGGGGAAATTTCAACTTGTTTGCCACCTCGGGAATGGCTATCAATTCCTTGAACTCTATTTTAAAACTATGCCTCGTGGGCTTAGTGGTCTTAGGCTTTCTGGGCTCATACGATGTTGCCTTGGCCTTCTTCTCCATGGTGGCCTCATATACCCTCAAGGGCTGAGTACGCCCTGGTAAACGGGCTTTGGGCGGTTCCACCCTAGCACGCTTCTCCGCCAAATGCCCTTCTGCTGTGATATGTGCCACAGTGCAGCACTGAATCTCTTCAAACGTCCTGGGTGGACACCTTATCAACGCATCACTAAAGGGTCTTGGAAGGATCCCTCTTTCAAATGTGTGCATGATCATGGCCTCATCTTTCGTCTGCAGTCTGACCACGAGTACTGCAAACCGATTTAGGAAGTCTTTCAGTGGTTCTTCCTGAAACTGCCTCACATTAAAGAGGTTGAACGCGACAGGTGGGCGCGCGTGATTGACAATGAACTATTTCTTGAACAACTCCGTGAATTGGCCAAAAGACCTGATGTGTCCGTCTGGGAGCCCGATGAACCAGTTCAAAGCCATACCTACAAAAGTACCCATAAATAACTTACAGTGCACAGCATCCGTTCCTCCAAAGATCATCATCTGGGTGTGGAAAGCCGTGATGTGGGCCTCTGGATCCTCGACTCCAGTGAAGGAGATTTTTGGGATCACAAAAGACGCCGATATTGACCATCTCCATGATCTTTGGAGAGAAAGGCATGGGGTGAACCCTAGCTAGAGGTGGCACCCCTGAGTCCCCCACCGCACGTTCTCCTATCCCTCTCCTTAACTTTTCATTGACCCAGCGTAGTTCTTCATTTGCTGCGAAAGATGCGTTTAGGTCTGCCCTAAATTGATCTTGGTTGGCGGTGGACGCTGCAAACGCCTGCTGAAGGTTGCGGATCGTGTGCATGAGTTCTTGGATGGTTGTAGTTTGATCACCTTCATCTCTTCCAGTGCCACCTTGCCTTGTACTCCTCATGTTGATTGGTTCTACTGATCACAACTGCGGATGGGACCTAGTTTTATCGGGTTCCACAGTGGGCGCCAAATGTTCTTGCCGGTTGACTCGGTTGTCATTGACTCTGAGATAGGTGTGGACTCTTTTCTACCTTACTGTGGGTTGATGGCTCCGTTGAAGCAGATGGTCCCTATCTGTAATTGCACTTTGATGCTCAAGTCAGTACAGGGCAAGAAACATCAAATAACTAAGGTATCTCAAGCCGAGAGTGTATGAGAACTCTAAGCTTGTAAAGAATTGTATTGGTGTGTGAACCTGTGTTTACCTTGGGCGTTACCCCATTATATAGCTGTTTTTAGGTTACCTGCCGCCTGCATGCCCCTGCCCAAGTGATGCCTCTAACGAATTTAGGGTTATCTTCACGGGATTCTAGGGCACATTTTCCCAATAATCCCGTGGCAACCTTCCTTTCTTAGAGTGCAACTCTCATGGGCTTATCTCTTTCCTGGAGTGCGTAACTTAAGGGGTGGCCGCTAGGGTTTCAGTGCCTAACTCCAGCGCCGCCAATCCAAACTTATCTAATAACTTAATACCTTACGTGCCTCCCATGCATTTCTAAGGATAATTCTATCGTGTTAGAGTCTTACGTCTTGACCACATCCTGCATGCATGACATATCTGTGAATCTGGTTTCGTGCCTTAACACGTGTAATTCTGTGGACCCCTCTGTGGGCCCTACCATACCGATCTCTCCTGTGCCGACCTCTCACTCATGTGCTGACGTTCGAGGTCTGACCACTACAAGCACCAAGGGCTGTAAATTTTTAATCTATTTTGTTTTTATATATGGCTTTTTAAATTTTTGGGAAAGAGCATTTAATTTATCTCGGTTGGCTTTGAAATTTATCCTGTCTATTATAATTGTGTTTAAAGCTTATTATTTTTTTATAAATATTTTTTCTATATAATAGTAATAATAATAGTAAGATTAGTAATAATCATAAAAATAATCATATTACTATTATTATTTAACTCAAAGCTGTTAGAAAAAGTATTTCTTAAAAAATAAGTTCTGAGAAATAATTATAATGAAATTAAAATTGTAGATGTTAATTTTATAAAATAAAACTTGAGGATTAAAATTCAAAGTGTCTATTCATAGTAGGATGATATTTAAGAATTAATAAAACAAAATTAAAGCTTAAAATGGGGAAGAATCAAATGCTCTTTTTTTTGAAGAGTTATTATTATCTAACTTTATAGGATTAAAAAGATTATTTTTTTGGAATATAAGAATTTAAAAGGAAAATTAAGTTGAATATAAAAAAATTTACACTACAAATTGTTTTCATTTTGATTTACTTTCTAAAATTGTCTATTTTTTTTAATGCAAAGGTTTCATAAAACCTCATTTAATAATATATTATTTATATTTTAATATAAAAATGTTTAATTATTATATTTAATATTGTTATTGATTTTTGTGAATAATTCTTTTTTATTTATTGTTTTTGAGAATATTTTTGGTACAGAAGTGACTTTTAATAAAAAAAAGACAACCTTCAATCTTTATAAGATCCATGTCATATTTTGTTGAGTTGGTAAAGTATATGTTGATTGTAATGTGAACAAGCTTTTGAATGTGTTTAAATTCTATTGTGAATCGTTTGAAGTGTAAAAATTATTTATGAGTATTGATTTTGTGAAATTGGATGTTGAATCTAAATAAATTTAATTTAGAAATCATAAAAATATAGATATATATGTTGTCATAGGAGTTCAATGAGAATACATGTACAACTCTTAGCAAAGTGATAGTGATATCATTTTAGTTTGATATGTTTTGTGATAAAATATGTTTTGTATTAAATTTTTTAGAGAAAGCATTGAAAAATATTAGTTGTATGAAGTTTATGTCTGCTAATTTCACTTAAGCACAATATCATCACTCAAGCTAGATTAGAACAATATATTTCACTTTGCTCTCGGATCCATTTTTGTTTCTCCCTTGAGCGAAAATGAGGTGAAAATTGGGATTGCTCTCAGGTTTATTTTCGTTGCGAGGGGATTCTCACTCAAGTAAAAAACTTAAAAAACTTAAACTTTGAAATTTGTTTTGAAACATTGTTTTTATATTTGTTTGTTGTTTTAATTAAGTTTTATGTAAATTTTTATTTATATAAGTAATTAAAAAAATTATATAATTATGTGATTTTCATTAAGATTTTTGGATTGTTTAAAATTGTAAAGTTTGGTGTGATTGAATGATGTATTGATGTGTAATATGAAATATGAGTTATGTGAAAATGTGATTAAGATATAGTATTTTTAGGAAAAAGTATACATTGTCGAGATTGTTAAGAGAATGTATTGATTTGTGAAGTACTCTGAAAAGAGACGATCTTACTCTTCTAATTGGAATCATATAGATGAAGAGTATAAAGTGAAACGAGTGTCTATGTGTTGTTTTCAATGAATTTCTAAAATGAATGATGTGAAAATGAAATAAATGTAAATACAGAATATCTTAAAAATTCATTATAAAAACGGGAATGTTACCATATTATGTTTAGATTTAGTTAAATTCGGTGAGGATGAGCTTTAATATTTGATGAGTTCCGAAATAACTTCATATTTAAAAATAGTCTATATTTTTCACTACATTTTTTTATAAAAATATCTATTAAATATTGTTTATTACTTTTATTTTAAATTAGGAACAAAATAATAATTAAGAAAGAAAATAATTGTTATAAAAGTTAAAAAGGTATTAAGACGTAAAACTTTTATATGAATGGTATTTATCTACTAATGAAATGCTTGAATAAAAAATAACGATATCATATTTCGAAGATATTTTGTTTATTTTTTAAATGAAAGTGATATTGTATTGATCTCTTACGACCCGAATTTTATTAATTATGTCAGACTTCTGCAAATTTTGATTGGTGTATTTGTTCTTAAGATGATTCTTCGATTCAAATGGAACAGACAATATACACTGAATATAAGGGTGCAGTGATTTTCATTACACATGCCATGATTAAGATCAGTATTCCTTTTTAACAAATGTGACTTTCTAAAATGGTTATTAACTTTTGCAGGATGTATAATTTGACATCACAATACGATGAAGTTCAGAATATTTTGAAACCGTTTTAAAACAAATCTATAAAATAAACCTATAAGCTCACAATTAATCTGGCAAATAGAACAATGAGTCATAACCAGAACACATGTTCCTCTCATAACAACCAAAATAAAAAAAAGGGATACAGATAAAACTCTCTCATAACATAACCAAAACCAGAAAATTCAAAACTAGCACTTGATTTCCTTCAAACCGTAGGCAAAGTAGATAAAGGTTGGATCAGTGGCTCCTTCTTTGTAGTAAGCAAAGACAAGGCTTCCATCATCATGCATACTCTCACCCACAAAACTGCCACATTCATCATAGTAAGAAACCATTTATGCATAAACAAAAAAACCATGTAATGAGGGTTAACAAGCAAATCCAACAGAAAACAAAACCAAAGAAGATGAACCACATACAATTGAAGGTCTTTCAGCTTTGAGAGAAGGAACTTAGTTGCTCCTTCAATGTGTTTCTTAAACAACTCTTGCTGCTCTGCCTCTAATTTGGGTGTCAGCAACTTTATGTATCTCTTTATGAAAGTCACAAATTGCTTTTTATCATAAGATGGTTGCTCCTGAAAAACAAAAACAAATAAATTACTTAACCATTTGTTCTGCAGAAGAAATCAACACATGGTTACCAAGAAATAAGAAATTCTCCTTTTACCTGAAGCCTGAAAGTGTCAACAATATCAACTACTTTGACAGCTTGATCGTCAACACCATCATCGTCCTCTCCTCCTTCTGCAGAAGGGTTAGCACCAATATCTACATTAACTGCTCCTTGAACAACCCACTGCCAAAAAACACACACTATTCACATTAGAACACACTTTTTTAAATACATTCTCTCGGTTGAAAGTTATTGAAAAATATAGAATTCGGTGAAAAAGTGGATTAGAGAGTGTTCTTAGCAATCTCCCTTAACATATGTTTGGAGAAATTGAAAATAAAGTATGCAAAGTAGCAGAGATTCCAAATTATGCAGATCATTAACAACAAACCTTTCCTTCCACTTCCCACAGCATTCCATTCTCAATTTCCTTGTACGGGAATGAGTCAGACAGAAGCTCATCACCTGAAAATTCATCAACAAACCGAAGTTTATAAGTTAAAGCCATTGAAAATTATGATCAAATCAACAAATCCTCAAGCAAGGAAAGCAAAAATCTTAATCCCTAAGTAGCAAACACACCTTCTGAAAATCAAAACCATCTTTAGGCCATCAGGCCCGATATCATTAGGGTCTAGGATGCATGCAACAAGTGTAGCACTTTGCAAATAAAACAGAATTTACACTTGCATCACGACAAATACAGCAATTGTCATTTAGCACAACGGAAAACTCAAAGCTAAGGTTATAGACAGTATTAAAAAGGCCCAAACTTGCAACTTTTGTGGCACAAAAACTCAATTATTCAAACCACTTTTGTGGCAGAAACAACATATAAATCTAAAAAATCTTCCCTGCACAAATAACTCACCTTCCTGCAAAGAATTATTAGTCTAAAGAAGAGGAACTACAATCAAAGTGGGTCACACGAATAATCTCAAAAAAATCCTAAGATATCCAAAACTGCACAAAAGAAGAAACCCAATAGGGTGGCAAAGGGAAAGAAAGATTCTGAAATTGAGAGAAAAAAATAAATTATACCTGTAAGAAGATCCTGGTAGACAAGCATGTTTACAGTTGTTGTTGATGTTGTTTGTCTCTGATTCTAAAAGTATAGGAAGCAAAGCGGAAAGAGATTGAAGGTTCAGGAAAACAAAGAGAGGTGGTGAGGTTTTATAGAATGATTGGTGAGAGGTTCATGATCGTTATTTTAGATTACAAAATAGTTCCTGATTTTTCTCATGAACAAATCCTTATATCATCCCATGATACTACTGTTCTTTTTTTTTTTCCTCTTCTTATTTGTTGGATACAAAAACTGGTTAATTTTAACAAAATCTAAACAATATAAATATATTAAACCATATAAATATATTTGGAGATCTTCACAAAATAAGGGAATTATAATTTGAATGTAAAATTCTTTTGGTTTATAGTATATACTATTAATCCTTATTCTAATCTTATGAATCTCTTTTTCTGATAATCTATCAATATTTTGTTGAAGTTGGGTATGAATATCTATATATATTTGATGTTTTCATGAGAAAGAATATTAGAATAAATTATTTTTATCTCTTTTAACTTCGATGCTGATTCATATTACTTTATCTCTTATTTATTTTTAATTTTTTTTATCCAGTTTAGTTTTATTATTTTCATAATTTTTAGTTTTTGAGTATAATATTAACGTATATATTGAAATAGATAATTGTTATTTAATTTTCATTTTTTTTATATTGATAGTTATTATATTTAGATGAAAAATGTATCTTTAAAATTTATCATCTATAGCTATATATATAAAGGATTTTCATTATAGTCTGGACAAATTTTTTTCCTATTTTATCTTTATATCAATATTTTAATTTATTATTTTATTTTAATTATTTTTTCATTTCACAATTACTTAAATTTAAAATTAAAAAATATATATTGAATTTGAAAAAAAATTGTTTACATTTCATAACCATGATTTTAATGGATATAATTAATTACTAATTTTACCTTTATTAAAACTAGTAAGAATATAATTTATAAATTATTTAAGTATCTAAGTGCTATTGATATATTGTAAAAAACATAGCCAACAAAATAGTTAAATTTACAAATGTCATGCAATATGAAGTTGTATAATTTCATACAATTCTGGAGCTATTTATTAGACATGAAAATGTTCTTATGACACGAAACAAATTTTTTTTTTTTTATATTTTCATCTCTCTTATAAATTATAGTTTTTATCTCTTCTTATTATTTAGTTTACAATTACTAAATGTCATACAATATATTATATTTTTATTTTTGTATATAGTAAAGATTTTAAGTAAAATTTCATAAATATCTCATTAATATAATTTATTTTTTTTATAAAATAATAAATTTAAGATCTGATTTTATTAATATAAATAGTTAAATTACATGATTTTTATTTAAAAATTTAGAGAATTTAAATCCTATACAGTATTTAGGATTTGTTAATAATTTGAATAAACGACAAATTGAAAGTAAACCAATATTTAAAATCAAATGAAATATTATTATTTACATATTTATATTTTTATCAAATAAAATATTCTTCTTCCACTTTTATTATGTCTTTTTTTAATTTTTATTTATTTCATGTTGTAATTCAATTTTTATATTTTTTATGAAAATCAAATAAATCATAATACTTAATAATATTTTTTTTAATATTGATAAGAATATGTAAATAAAAAAATAATAAATAAAATTTTTAAATTTTTAAAATTAAAATAATTATGAATGATATGTTTTATATAATTTGATTATTGTTATAATTTAATCAATAAAAATATTTGTTAATAATAATTTTATTTTTTTTAAATAATACGTAGAAAAACATTCCAAATATCAATATTTATTTTTATTTAATTTTTTTTTAAAAAAATAATTTAATTTTTTTCCTTAAAATATATATATATATATATATATATAATTTGATATTTAAAAAATACGAATGAATATATATATATATATATATATATATTAATTTAAATAAATATAAATATACATATAATGATACATATAATAATAAAAATAAAAAAAAACAGATAGACGGTGTTTCCGCTAGTTGAAATACAATTATTCTATCTTAAAAATTATATTAACTCAACTATTTTCTTAAAGTATAAAAAGATAAGGTTGATTTGATTACATTTTTATTGTTAGTTCAGTTTTTTTTTTTTAATTTCAAACGAACAATTAAAGTAATACATAATTAAAATATGAGGTCAAAATGATTACATTTATATTTATATTAAATTAACGATTAGTAAGAATGAATATAATAAAATATATGTGAATATAGTTTTATCTATAAATGTATGAGTGTGTTGTGTGGTATGATATTATTATTAGCTAATAAATAACTATCCTATAATGTGTATGGGAGGGAATATCCTAGAGATATATTCTTTTCTAATTTTGCACGACAAATGTTAAGTGAATGACGAAGTGGGGTAAGAATAAAGAATAAAGGCCAGAACAAAATGTTGACCACTAACAATAGGTATTTTTTATGGATAAAAATTCTGTATGAAAGAAAATTATGACTAGAAAGAGATAAAAAGTTTTCTATTTAATAATTATGACATATTTGTTGGTATTTAAATTAATTTAGAAGATTTTAAAATTATGAAAAATAGGAATTTTTTTACATATTTAAAAATAAAATATAAAAAAAAATATTAAAGATGACAATAATATGATTTGAAACAATATTATAGTAATTTTTTTCATATTCGTGTTTTTAAATTAGGTTAAAGTGCATTTTTTTAAAATTTTAACAATAATACATTCTTTTTACCCTCTTGAAGTAATGATGTTTGTAATATGTGTCAACTACTGTCTATTATATCAGACATATTAGAATATAATGTATAAGGTTTATAGTTTTTAAAAATATTTCTAATATATTATTAAAACTTATGTAACATAAATATTGTACAAAATTAAAGTTCTAAAATAAAATCCTTTAAGGCTTTCCAGATGTTTTGCACCTGTATATCTAATTGTATACGTAATATAATAATTTAGTTTACAACACAAGAAGAAAAACAATGGTAAATTAATGAAAAGAAATTTCATAACATAAAAAGAACCAATTAGATTAGTTATGCATAAGAATTCTTTCAAATATTGTCATATGAAATTTCAATATCAATTACATCATTCATATAAATCACACATGGATCTATTCTCAGATGCAATAATTTGATTTCATTTCAATCATATTGACTACACATGGGTTCATTTGCAATCACAATACTTTGATTTCATTTCAATCCCCAATACTTTGTTTTTATTTCAATTATATTAACTACACATGGATACATAATCTTCAGGAAGACGCATTAAGTACGCTTGTACCAAAGACTAAAATCTGATCTAATATCCAAAACTTAGATTTACACACGAGTTTAAGAGAAATGATGAGGGTAAGTTGAAGCATCCAATATCGTGTGACTACAAGTGGTTACAGTGTGTATGAATTCACTCATCAGCTTCTCACCACTAGATACCTTAATCTATGTGACTTAGATAGAGGATCTCTGTTAAATATAAGTTTTTCATACTTAATGTACCATCAAACAATAACTCATAGATTATCCCAAATTTATAAGATCAATTTCATAGAATTATCATTATTCACATACAATTCATACCATTAAATCACATAACATTCAAAAACCTTTCCAACATAAAAAATAACACTTAACTACCAAATTATCAAAATCTAATATTTCTACTTGTTCACACAACATATAATCAAACAATTTCATCAAATAACATCATTGCAAGAGAAATTAAAACTTGCGACTATGTTCCTTCCACATCCAAATCTTATAATCTAGGGTACTATTGAAAGTTAAAATTAACTTCCTTTGCCTGAAATTCTTTATTCCAATGGGAAACTACTCCAAAATATGGAGACCTAAAATAAGTGATCCAAATGTCACCAAATTTCAATATATGGTAGAATAAGTTGAGAGGAGCTCTTTTCTCAATTGGCTCCACTAAAATTGATGATCAAATCATAAAGAAGAATGAAAAATAAGATATATTTAGAGTAAATAGAACTTGTTCGGTTTTAACTTATGATTGCATTATTAGAAAATCATTAAATAGAAACTAATTTTAGAGACTAAAAATAATTAGTTGTTATATTGACTAAATTAGATACTATTTTATAGATTAAAAAAATTATTGATTTCTAAATTAGTTTCTATTATTGATAAATAGTTTCTATCATTGTTTGGATAAGAATGATCCCTAGCTCCTTAGTTACTATAGGGTGTTATCAGATTATGAAATAGATGAGGTATAGAGAAAAGATTTTAGAGAGATATGTGTGTGAAAGAGAGATTGTGGGGGTTATAGTGTTAATTGGTGTTAATAATTTTATGTGTTGGTTTCTATTTAATGATTTTCTTGTAGTGTTGGATAAGAATGATCCCTAGCTCCTCAATTACTACAGGTTGTTATTAGATTCTGAAATAGATGAAGTATAGAAAAAAGATTTTAGAGAGATATGTGTGATAAAGAGAGATTGTGTGTGTTACAGTGTTAATAATTTTATGTGTAATGATGAAATAAGAACCGAAACAAAAATGGATTCCTTGTAGTTAAGGTGCAAGCAACTACAATTAGATTCAATTCTAGTAATGGGAAAATGGGATTTTTTCTTGAAAGATAATAACTATCCATTAAACTATATTTTCAATTAGTGGAGTTTTAATTGAGGTTTATGAGTTGTGTGTTGGGTTATATTTTGAGACTTTTTTATTATTATTTTAGACTACATGAGATAAAATGGTTGAGTTTATAAGAAGTCAATAGATGCAAATAACATTGATTTTTTTAATATATTTTATAAAAGAATTAGAAAATATTGTTCTTGGCAGCTGGAAATTTGGATGAGCTCCGAATAGTTTTCCTTGAAGCTCTAAGACTCGAAACCAAGTCCCAAATTAATATTAATATTGGAAGCAAACTGCAACAGGCAGGACTCGAACACAAGTCCTTCCAGTCACCAGAGAAGCTTTAACCACTAAACCAGACAAGTTCTTCTGTCATATTACGATTTTTATTATACTTATTATTTATGTTATTAATATTATTAATAATATTAATATTATTATTAATATTAATATATTAAAATATTTATTAATATTAAAAACTAATATAATATTAATAATATTAATAATAATATTAATATTAAATAATATTAAATATTAATAATATTAATAACATTAATAATATTCATAATATTCACAATATTAATAATATTCATAATATTATTAATATTCATAACATTAATAATATTATTAACAATAATAATATTAATAAGAATCTTAAAAATAATAATAATTATAATAAAAATCATAATATTGTAAAAGAATTTTTCTGGTGTAGTGGTTAAGGTTTCTTTTGTTAAAATAACTTTGCCAAAATTACATACGGATATAATCCGTATGTAATGTACATTGGGTTTATATACGGAAAAAAATCCGTATGTAATGATCATTTTACATACGAAAAAAAATTTGTATGTAAAAATTCGTATGTAATGATCATTTTACATACGGAAAAAAATCCGCATGTAAAAATCCATATGTAATATCTATTTACATACGGAAAAAAAACCGTATGTAAAATTCGTATGTAATGATCATTTTACATACGGAAAAAAATCCGTATGTAAAAATTCGTATGTAATTTCAATTTTTCTTGTAGTGTTTCTTAAAATCTAAGTTAGCATTCTCATAACTTAGGCAATCATCAAACCTTAGAGTGTAAAGTCATTTGAATAAGGGAATTGATAAAACTTACATTGTAATTTATTTTTGGATTTTTCGTTGAATAAACCTCTTCGCCTACTCATCTCAATAAAATGACATGCAAGATAGTAGATTTTTGGAGTCAATCTACACTACTCAACATGAGTTTTAAGTTAGAAATGATTCTACCACTTATATTTCCAACCTAATGTGGTAGCATGTATTGAGAACTAAATGAATTTCATTAAAGAAAGATGTTTATGCTTAACTCATAATATACAATATCTCGAAAATTTATTTCAAGAACCATATATAATGAACACGACATAGAGTTAGTAAAATAATTCATCTCGCGTATAGATTGCAATACGTTAAGTTGTGTATAGATTGCAATAGGTTAAGTTGTATAGGTTGCAATAGGTTAAGTTAAATAAAATCACATTGAACTTAGACTTTTCTTAGCTTTTATTATTATTTTTACTTGTCAAATGCATTTCTTTAAAAGATTTAACCTAATTATTAAAAAATTCCCACCTAACTTCTATGTATTTATAAAATTTTACTCCTACCGACAATTAGAGTTAAAGACATAACATATATCTATTAAAGATCCTATACAAAATAAACATTACAATTATATGCTTATTTGTACCAATATATAAAATCAATAATGAAATGAATAAGGTCAATTATAAAAGAATAAAGAATAAAAAAAAATTACGTATATTTTTAAAAATTCAAACATTTAAGGGCATGAGATTTTTCTAACATATTCTTGGTTATAAAACTAATTGAGAATGTGAAAGATTATCCCTCATAGGTTTAGGGTTTCTTTCAAAATTTATAAATAATAATAATATATTTTAATATTTGAACCTAATTTATTTATTTAAATAATTTATTCAAAAAAATTTAATCCCGTAACCAAGTTAGATCAAGAGTCAGTCAGCTTAAGCCAAAAACTCATGACAATTTAACCTATTTTCATCTTATAAACATTTACCATATCAAATATATAATGTGTAATTTCATAAAGTGTTTTACTTGCAAACAATTTAGTAATAATCATAGGATTTGCCAAAAATAAATTGTTGAACAAAGAAAAATAGGTTTACATAAGTAATAGTAATATTTGTTTGTAACAATAAATTATTTTGAATGATTTCTTAATTTTTGTTGCAAACTACTATTGACTAGTTTACTGTCCAACCATCTAGTTATTTTGAAAACTCTCATAACATCATGAGATCTCTGTTTCACAAAATTTGTTTTTATAAGCAAAACAACAAAATAGTATAAATATAGACAGAGAGGGTGTCTTTTCTTAAAACAAAATATATCTTTTGTCTTAAGACATTCTTCCCACTGCATCTACAAAACAGTTACTCAAGAGACATTTGCCCTATTGCTGCAACTTCTGCAGAATGTTCCTCTTCTGATAAATTTCAAAGCTCTTATTGGTCACATCTTATCTTTGTGTGGATACTTAGTTCAGTATATTATACTTGCCATTCACTTCACACTTCACCTCCCTCTAATATAATCACATATAATAACAAATTTTTACAGACAATTAAAGAATAATTCTTTTACTTAATTTATCAAACATTGTTATCTCTATCTTTGTAATTTATCTCCCATTTAGCCCATCTTTCCATATTCATTATCATCAAATATTATATAATATAAGGTTATCTTATCTCCACAAAATTATGGTTAATGTAGTACATAAATATATATTTTTTTTTATCAGCAACAAATATTAAATGTATAATTTTTTTTAACCTCTTCTTTCCTTCTTTTTTATTTGTTTATTCATTTCTTTTATTTTTTCCATGTGTGTAAGAATAATCTATCTTTCATGTAATCTCTTAACCATCCACATATAATATTATTTTTACTAGTGAAAATAGAGGCGTTGTTGTACGAGTGTATCTGCATTTTTATCTTATACTCAACTTTTACGATGATAGAAATTTAACATGCATACAAAAATAATTTTGGATGGATAAAAATTAAAAAAAAATAATATGTAAAAGAAAAATGATGAATTGATTAATGAAGGTCTTTTTTTTTCTTCTTTTGTGATTTGAGTTTCTCTTTTTATTCAAGCTTTTTCTCTTCTTCCATTGGTAGTTTTAGGATAGGAGAGTATGATGATGTTCACTTTAAGGTTATGATTGACTTATGATAGATACAAAAGAATAATGATTTTACAAAAGAATAGATTTGTCTGAAATGGATGGAAAAAGTGATTGAAAAAGGAAGTTATTTTATTTGATATGTGAGAACCAAATGAGGTTGAGAGTATAATCTTTCTTTCTTGTTGTTGCCTTAAATTACGGAATTAAAAAAAGAGTGGAGAGTTAATTTGCATATAAAAATTGTAAATTAATATTAATTTAAATTTTTTTTTAAGTAATTCATATGAAATGACAAAATACTCTATTACATCAATAAAATAAAATATATTAAATAAAGGTAAAATCAGAAAAAAAAATTATGTAAACCAAATAACGATTATAAAGAAGAATTCTCTTTACATATAAGTATGGATAATAATCACAACCAGATTCTAAATTTTATGACTAATTATTATTTTAACTTTAAAAAATAATATTATGTTTTCATAACTCCTTTCTAATTCAAATAACACAAAAAACAGGATCGCAGAATTAAAATCACACAGTGTATACCAAATAAAGATTTGATAGAATTAAAGTTTATTATTCTATTATTTTATATCTTAAAATATCACATTTATATGTAACTTAAAGTATCGTATTTTGATCACTAGATCTATATACTCTTTATTATAAGAAAACCAAAATGGTAAAATATTATTTTTTAAGAATAACTTACAATCAGGTTGATGAATTTTTTAATTATACATGTATGTTATAAAAAAAAACTAATTATAATGATTATTTTTCAAAATAAAAATATTTTGTTGTTTTCTGTACGTTGCCAGAAAAGAATCATACATTGACATATAGAAATGAAATGCATATATTTCTAATCATAATGAGAGGAGAAAACGACATTAGATACAGCAAACGAGGAATTAAAGAAACGTTTAGAGTTAAAATAAAATAAAAAAAGATGAAAAAAAATATTTAAAGTCAAAGGAAGGTGAAGACACCGCCAATGAATCCTAACCGTCGGTGAAGTTGATTGGACAAGAGTGATCAGAGTCAGAGGAAGAATCCAACGATCCCCAGTGGATTGAATGGAAATAAAAAAAAATCCAAAACAAATTCATTCAATCTTCTTCTGCCCCAAAACGCAGACCAAACCAAAGACTTCAGATCTCAGATTACACCTTTTCCTTACTTTTCTCATCCCTGTCCTAACTCGGACAACACAAATTCAATCAAACGCAGTCGTTCATTCCTTCTCCCTCTTGTTCCGATTTTAGGGTTTTGTAATGGGTCTTGGTAACGACGAAGAGGATGATAATAATAACAATACCAATAGTAATAAGGTCGTAGACGACGGAGGAGATGGTGGATGTGGAAAGTCTTTCGCCTCAGTTCCTTGTTCCATTTGCCTCGAGCCTGTTGCCGATAATGGGGATAGATCCTGGGCCAAGCTTCAATGCGGTCATCAATTTCATCTTGGTAACTCCAATTTCTCTCCCTCAGTGTCTGTAAATGCGATGCCTTACATATTCCTTGAATTAGAATGACACAGCTTATGCACTTGTGCATTCATACGCGGATGCCTCAATCGATGTTAGCTGCAACAATTGAGATCTAGAATTTGGAGGTTTCCGTTTCATAATTGTTTTAATCATCGGTTGATGCATATACAAGCTTACAATCATCATCATCGTAATAATAATAATATAATATCATACAAACTATTCATGATGACTTTTTATTCTCGATAATATGTTAATTGGTGTTGAGGTTCTAAAACCAAGGCGTTTTGGGGTTTATGGATTCGGGTTTGGTCGATTGTTTACTTTGAATGGAGAATTGGAGTGCATTTAGGTTGGATATACTTTTTTTTTTTTTTAAACTCTCATATTCAAACAAATTTTGCAATTTTGATTCATTAAATTTTGTAGTTTAATGATGGTGGTGATTGGAATACCCATCTTGCTACAGCCAAGTTAAATTTTATGATGATATTTTGGAAATCTAGATCAGTTTCAATATTTGTAACTGGTTAGAAATCATGATTATGTATGGAGAAGTTGGACATTGTCTTGGTCTTGATGAATTGTTTAACAAAAAAGAAAAAAACTGACATTCTGAGTTTGTCTAACTTTGATGGAATTTCTGCATAACACATGTAACTGCTCACACTTAACAATTGCTTTAAATAACTCCCGTCAAAAGTGAGAAAATCAGGAGTGTGATTTCATTGTCTTGGTCTTGTTGAGCCGCCTAATGACAAATTCAGTTATTATGGCTAACTCTGTAAATTTGGTGAATTTTTTTGCGTAATACTTGTATTGTAGTTGCGCATGTTTAGCAGTATGTATTAATTGCTTTTAATAACAGTGAGGAAATCCAGAGTGTGTCTTATGTAATTGCTTAATGACAAAAATTGTGACATTTTGACTAACTTTCATAAATTTGGTGGAATTTTGGTGAAATACATGTAGTTGCTCATGGTTAGCAGTGTGTATTGACTGCTTTAAACAGGTCTTGTCAACTGTGAGATTCTCCACAGTGTGATTTCATTGTTGAATTGGTTAACCGACAAGAATGTGATGTTTTGACTTTTTCCTTAAATTTAACGGAATTTCGGCATAATATGCTTGGTTGCTATTGTTTAGCAGTTACCGTGCATGCTTTTAATAGGTCTTGTCAACAGTAAGGATATCAGGAGCGTGTGATTTCATTTTCTTGATCTGGTCGAATTGGTTAACAAAGAAAATGTGATGCTTTGACTTACTTTCCATAAATTTGGAGGAATTTCTGCATAATATAGGTGGTCTTTCTTGTTTAGCAGTATACATTATTTGCTATTAGTTGGTCTTGACAGCAGTGAGGAATTCCAGAGTGTGTGGTTTCTTTATTTTTCAGTGGAACCCAGTGAGGGTATATTTACCAGAGGTATATTAACTTTTTTCCTGAACAGCCGATATAATGTTGTAGATGATGTAAACTTTCCCTCTCTGAAACTAAGAATAAAGATTCTGTTATGCAAATATAAAATAAAAAATAGAGATTTAGGGAGCCAATGGATGGATAACCCTTGTTTTTTTGTTCAGGTGCCATGTTAAAAAGAAGTTTGACAATTATTTATACTGAACATCCCATTTTGTTGAAAATTTAATAGAGGGGATCTTAGGGGAATAGGTTCCACATGTGTATATGAATCAAATCTTTCTATGACAATGTCCAAATTATATTGGATATAGCACCCCAACAGTTTTGTAAACAATATTGATAAATTATCCTTATTAAACCTAAAACTATTATCCTCTTCACTAGACGAAGCATTTTCAATTGGTCCTTGTATGGATGCTTATTTAGGAGAGTGTTATGGTTTGGGTTGAATTAGCAGTGGTCATTTCAATGTACACTGTTTCCTCTGTTGGCATCTTATTCTGAGTTTAATGCATCAAGGTGAGGTCAGCAATGGATTTTATTAAAGGCTTTATAAAATATTGGAAATAGAATCACTTTTGTTGTCATTGTTGCCGAATATCTGGATTGAAGGAGGTGCTTACTGTTTAAAGTATTTCTTAAAAGTTAAAACTAAAATTCACAATTTGACACTGTCAATTTTGTCTCATTGTCACATGACAAGTGAAAGACTCGATGTGATTCTATGATCAAACAAATTCAATCCTGACATGTACACTTTGAAAGTAATTTCGCATGTCATGTTAAATAAAACGGATATGCACATTGGATTCCCTGAGTTTTGTGCTAATTACAATTACACCTGTCCTGACTGAAAAATTGCACTTATATCCTATACATATTGACACCTTCTGCTTTTTTAAAAAATACACACTCCTGAGTTTTTATTTATTTATTTATTTATTTATTTATGTTTTGGACCATGCGGATGGTAGGTACCCTTCAAAATTAGAAGTGTGGTGCAAAGGAATTAGGTGTACTTTTTGAAATCAAGAATGGTTTAAATGGATGTTAACCTCATACGAGATTACTGTAAATATCCCTCAAGAATGTTATTACTAGTAATTTATTTTGTTATTTTTTACCAGTTTTTAATATTTTGCATTTTTTATAAATTGTCCCTTCCAATTTGATTTATTTGATAATGTAAGCAAGTTAAAGTGTGGCCATTTGGTTTTAATTGTAAAGCATCATATATTAGGTCCATGAATATGTTTTATCTTCATCAGCCATAAGAAGAAAACTTGTTGGTTTTGAAGGGTGGACAAAGCACTAGCTGTACTTAACCTTGTGCCGATGTTCATTCCCTAACTTGAAATGCTTCTTTTAGTGAGTTGTGTGAAAAAAATATGACATTAACTCATGGTTTAAGTGTTAGATGTTGTTGGTTATACTTTAGATTTGGATGATTATGGGGCTAATTAAGTTTGTACTAATATTATCACTGAGCTTAGTTTCTGCATACAATTTGCGGTTTTATTCACACATTGTTTTTATGAATTGTGTCATCTTTGAAATAGTATATTGCTTTATTCATTGTTCCCTGTTGTACTATGAGCTTTTGTTGCTATGTGTGTACTATTAGTAAGTATTGACTTTTAATAACGAGAAAATTGCAATCTGAAGAGAGAATAGAATGATATCATTGATGATTTCAAAATAATATTAGATAGGTATTTCTAGCATAGTACAAGGCTGTGTGTCAGGAAATAAATCACTCCTAATAATCAGAAATAATATCCTAACAATCAGGTTTAGCTTCCTGGACAGACTCCTTTATAGAATCCTTTGATTCAAGGGGGGATTTCAAACTTTATAAACTGAAATGATTTACATCTAATTTACGATATCCACATTTTCAGCTTCATCCCCTCTCCCCCAGTTTTATTAATAGATGTTTTCCATTCTGAGCTTGGTAATTGGGTCATGGAAATTGGGGCCTTTCAGCCTCTTTGCTGGACATCAGCTATTTGCAGTGTGAATGGAACACACTAGGTTTTCTTATAGCTTTTCTATGATGAAGTGTGAAATGGTTGTCTATTTCAACATGCTTTGTCCTATACTCCTATCATGCTCGTAGGATTGAGTTATACCAATCGCCAACTTCTGGTTATAATGGAGCTTAATGAGACCTATTAACTTGACTTCCAAGTCATCTAGGATAACTTTTATCCAAAGATGAACGAAAACTCCTTGAGTAATAGATTTGAATTTCGATTCTATAGATGATCTAGCTATCATGTTGTGCTTTTACCTCTTCATTTAACTGAATTTTCTTGTAGGAAGTGCAATATGTGAATCTATCTACTAGTGAACCTGTATAGTCTGCATTAGTGGGATAAGAACCTTGGGAGAACCACACCATAAAGAGGTGGTTGTAGTTGGAAAGTCCAACAAGATCTAGTTAACCCTACATTAAAATCCTATACATCAATTGCTGGACGCAAGTCCTGTACCAACTGGATTCTGACATCCCATCACACTCCATAGCCGTCTTACGATCATGTTGGTTTGTTATGCACTTTCCCTTTGACTACTTTGGTGACAAGAAGCTCACATTGTTCATCATCTTCCATTGGAAAATTCTTTTGAGAAGAAATGTTGGAGAGAAAAACTTATTTTCATTTAAGGGGATATCAGCAAATATGTACCATTTTTAGGATTAGGGGTCAAAGACCATTTTTTGAGCCAAAAAATAACTTAGGAAAACACACATGACAGCCTGAAGATTAAGTTTGCCTCTATTGGTTGTGAATATGAACAAAGGTTGTAGACCCAAAATACTGTAGGAATAAGTCCATTTAAGGTCTTGAAGTTAGTACTAAAGCTGTTTAAGATCTCTGTGACTTTTGTTGGGGCGGTTTATTTATCATGTACAAGACTGAAGATAGCCTGTTCCTAATGAGATTAAAAACCTTTCTTTGAAGGAGAAGAGATCAGTTTTTTGTTGAGAAATTCTCATTTTTTCTATTGGCCTCCCCATTTTTCTTGTGTTTAAACACGAGGAATCATAGATATTTCCTTATGATTAAGGAGACAGTTTGATAGAAAGGATAATTCATTCCATTGTCTGATCTAAACCTAGTTATTGTGATCCCTGGTTGATTTTTAATCATTGAGTGAAAAATGAGTATAAAAGTAATCACATTTTTGCTTGAGAAGATGAAATCTAGTGACCTCAGTCATCACTGCTCCCCCCAATCCTTTCTTTTTTGATGCAGTTTCTGACATTTTTCCTTTTAGTCCCTTGATCTTTTTCAATAAGTACACTGCAAATTGTCAATGGTCTCCTTCCACTGGTTCTTTACATGATTGTGGAATCCTCATTGTCCCACACATTGTATTTTTTGGTCTTTCTTATCTGGTCTCAGCTCAAGTAGATGACTACCACATCATTTTCCCTTGAGATAGGTGTGAAGAATTTGGGACCATTTGAGATAGTTGTTTCCGTTGAAGCTTCTCAGTCTTATCTGCAAATTTGTAATTCTTGATTGGATTTAAATTGCTTAATACAATGGTCTTAAATTCAGATCCTAACATGAAGACCCTATGTTTCTTAAATCAAATATTTTTTTTATATGGAAAGTTGGGTCAATATGTATGGTGTTTGCTTTTTATGTGGTGGAATTTCATATGCTTGTTTGGAACATTAGATGAGACAAACATGTAAATCTTATTTTGAAATAAGAGTGTACAATTTAATGTCACTTTCTGAGTTCACCTTATCGGTGGAGAATGATTCTCTTTTAGGGAGAAGATGGTAGGTTGTGTCCCTCCTTCCCTTTTGTTGATCACTTTACAAGGGGCAAAAGGAGCACTCTTGTATCTTCCTTTGTTTTTCTTATACTGCTCAATAATAATTCAGTAGTGGAATATAGAAGGAAATTGATGTCATGAGTTTTTCTTGCACTGATCAATAATACTTTAGTAGTGGAATATAGAAGAAATAGTGATGTCATGAATTTCTGCATGCACTGATTTCTTATTGACAAAAATATATGCAGTAGTAATATTCTTATGCTTACTATTGATTTACATTATTTAGATTGCATTGGTTCGGCATTCAACATAAAAGGAGCAATGCAGTGCCCTAATTGCCGGAAGATTGAGAAAGGTCAATGGCTTTATGCTAATGGTAGCCGGTCATATCCAGAATTTAACATGGATGAGTGGACTCATGACGAGGACCTTTATGATCTTAGCTACTCTGAGATGGTAAGAGTGCTGTTAACTTATTGTTTGGGTTTTTATTTTATGCTTGCACCTGAGCGTAGGCTTGCGTAAATACTCCTTTATTGATTAGGTTTTTATGTGTGTGTGTGTGTAGGAGAGAGACTGAAATTGCAAATTTGTTCTTTGCTTGGTTTTATCAATAAGTTATTCTCTGAATGTCTTATTGGGATTTGGGAGGGCATTTAATTATATGCTACATAAAATTGTATGAAATTATAGACCAAAAGCAAAAGCATAGCTGTCTACATTTAAGTAAAAAGGGAAGCTAGTTAATATTATTTTACTATGTCCGTTGACCTTATACGAATGTGAGCTTCCTCTGCCTTATACCTTTATTCGTCTACTTTCATTCAATCTGCAACTCTTAGTGTACCGCAAAGATCTGCTGTTAAAGTTTTCCTCCATTTTCCATGTACAAGTTAGTAAATCTAGATGAAATTCATTTTCCAATTAGTATTTAGTAGTTTGACTTTGACTTTTAAGGCTGGGATTACCTCGTCTAATTGGAGTTATTTCTTTTTATGTGTATGGATAATATTTTGCTTATCATTTTGACTACTTTTTTAACTGCATGGTGTTTGCAGTCTTTTGGAGTTCATTGGTGTCCTTTTGGCAACCTGACACGACTTCCATCATCTTTCGAGTAAGCCTAATGCATACAAGCTAACATCTATTTTGTTTTATAGACTTGGACTTGACATTTGCTGTATTCTTTTGTTCTTTATAGAGTATTAGCTGAAACACATAGACTATCACGCCTTTGTATCCACATTTTTGTCACACAATTTTAAGAAAATATTTAATTTTGTAAGAGTGGTTTAAAAAACGTATGTGGTAGTTCTTTTTAAGTGGAGAAATTATGTATTTACATTTGAGTAGAGAGATTGTGAAGTTGTCCAGTTACATATTTTATTAAATAAGAAATTATTTTTATTTGTTAAAGGATAAAATGGTGTAATTAAAAATTACATCAAAAGTAGTTACAAAAAGGTATATTTATATAATGGTATAGATAAACTGTGTTTTGTGCATTTTAAAGAAACATGTATTGGTAAGACTGGTTTGGAAACACTCTTTTGCATTGTTACAGTGTGCAACATTAACAATATCTGACTTTTATTAATTGGTGGTTACACGTATATCACCTTAACACTTATTATAAAGGGTTGCTGCAATGGGAAGCAATACACTGAAGTAAAATGTTTTTATTTTAATATGGAACATAATTAGGTTCATTGAAGTCAAATGTGGTTAAAGCTACTGATGTTATTAATATATCTGAACTCTGAAGTCCTTGCTATATTTGATACACTAAATACTAGTAAAAATCTTGGTTAGCATCACAGTTTTGAAGGTGGTAGTGTTTGTAAAAATTTAAAGTTTGTTTCTGACTATGTTTGGTTGTGCATTGGGAGTTAAAATTAAAGCAACAAATACTAGTTTGAGTTTTTTGGGAATTTGGCTTGAAATGTGGATAATGGATGAAGATCCAAACACAAACTTAGTTGCTCCCTTGACTGTTTGCTTATGTGGAACTTCTTTATTTCCAATTGTTTAAATATAGAATATGACTTTCGGTGTAGTAGCTAGCTATACCCAGACAATGGCATTCATCGAAATCATAATGTATCTGTTTGGTTTTGGGGGGCTTACTGTATAACCCCCGAAAAAAAACAAGGAGGCTCTTGTGTGCTTTCAGAAACAGCTCTTCTAAAATTAGGTTGTCCATACCCTTAATTTTTGTGGGTTAAGAATTGCATTTGAATTTAATGCAAGGATGGATACAAGATGGGCCTTTTGTTAGGATCTATGTTATGAGGAATAACATAGGGATGGGTACTAGTTTCTCTTAAAAACAGAATAGCTACTTCTTTTCGGTAATAAAATGGGAAGGGGAGATGACTAGAGTCAGTTGGGAGTTGTGAGATGGAAATTAAGAGGGTGAGTTCATATCTCTAGAATAACTGGCAATGTTAGGAATTTTTTGTACAGCATATCTATTCTGTATCTGATACCGAGGTAGGGATTGATCCTCTTTATCAATAAAAATTATTGTTTGCCATATACTTTATTTTCTAGTCCAGTTCTTTCACCTTGTCCTTTGCCTTGGCAGCCTTGCCACCACCCTAATAGTATTTGGGAACAATGAACTTTGAAGCAACCCCCTTCCTTTCATCTTTTTTCTTCTTTAATAATGTCATTGGCTAATTAAGTGCGTTTGAGTACTCTTTTGCACTCCCAACAGAATGCCCCGTTGTTCTTTTATGTTGGGCTTATATTTGGCAATATTTCAGTATGTTTCTTGTGATTGCAGTTGCAGCCAAAATGAAGACCTGTTGCATACTTATTAATGAATTTATTCTTGGTGTCTAGGTTGTTGTTTCATCATACTTCTAATTTGTTGAACCATGAAATAGTTTTCCTACCTTTATGAATGTGCTTTAATTAGATCAGTAAATGGATTCACCCGTGAGGTTGACTTTCCTTGCCATGTGAAAGGGATAACAGAATAGTGCTATATATTTTGTACATTGTTGAATGCAACCCAAGTTGAGTATTGTCTGTTCAACATGCAGGTTCAGGATGGGGATGCGTTAACTGTGCATTTTTAGAAACAATTTTTTTCTTTGTTGATGAATAATTGTTTTACCTTTCAATGTTAAATTTTTAGGCATTTTTTAAGAGACTATTCCCCCACACTCATAAAAGGAAAATAGTAGCATGTTTATTGAACTAATATTTATATTCTTGATTTTTCCAGGGAAGGGGAGTTTTCATCATCTGCATGTAAGATCCCTTTTATAGCTCATCACCCCTCCATTTTTTAAAATGATGTCTGCATGGCACTGAACTCTTAATTTACTGGAATGATGAGATGCAGATCATGATGTATTGGGACAACATCCTATATTTGCTGAACATACAGCTGTGTCATCTGCCAGTCATCCTTGCCCGTATATTGCTTACTTTGGACCAATACATCCATCCTCCTCCAATTCTGGGGGAACTGTATCAGAGGCTTCAAACTTCAACCATTGGAATGGTTCATCTGTGCCCAGTGACATACCAACTTCATACTCATTTCCTGCCGTGGATCTTCATTATCACAGCTGGGAACACCATTCCCCTCCTTTCTCCACAGCAAGTACTCGTCTAGTTGCCGCTGATCAGTCATCAGTATCCCCTGGTAGTCAAAGGCCAGTCAGGGGTGGTTCGGACGTACCAAGATCAGGAGGATCTTTCATGCATCCCTTTCTTGTCGGTCACAGGTACCACTACAGAGTTGCTTCACGATAATAAATTATATTTATTTGCATGAATTTAATATTTGTTCAAATTTAATTTGATTAGTGAACTAAACCATGATATATATACCCAGCTTATGACACTAAATGAACAAATGATTTTTTGTTAGAAAAGATAAAAAAATTATGGATATCAGAGTCATCACTAGCTAGTGGATACTTGCACAGGTCATAAGTTTGATTTTCCATGCGCTTTTTGGGGTTACATCTTTCAATGCATTAATTTCTGCAGTTCTGCTGCCAGAGCGGGGAGCTCGGTTGCTTCCTCAATGATTCCTCCTTATCCTGGTAGCAATGCTCGGGCTCGGGATAGAGTTCAGGCTCTTCAGGCATACTACCAACCACAGCAACCTCCTAATTCAACCACAATGCGGACACCTATCACTACTGGTTCCCGACGATCCAGTAGTCATAGTGGATCAGCTCAATTAGCACCAATAGCCACATCGCCAGACCAAAGTGGCGGCTTTTTTCTTATCCCATCAAGTTCATCAGGGCGCAATTTTCAAGAAGAAAACCATCTACCGAATCACTTCCATGCTTGGGAAAGAGACCACTTGCCTTCTTTGTCATTGAGCCATGTTGATAGAGATGCAGGTTGGAGAGCATACCACCAGTCCAGCAGCAGGTCAGATCCCGGTACCAGGTCCAGTAGCTTTCGTTTAAGGCACGGATCAGATAGAATGCCTTCACAAAATCGGTAATACACTTGTATCCTGTTCACTGTGAAGCAAACTACCATTATTATGGAAAATTATGTATGCTTTGAGAAATGTTATATATTGCTTTGGCACTTCAGCCTTTGGGTCTGTCCTGTCATGACAGACTATATACTCTGGCTGGCCTTGGAATTGATTTTTCCGACAGCCACCAGTGTGATGGACATTTGCTTCCTCTTAGTTTATTTGCCTCCGTGGGCATAAAATAAACGTTATATCTAGTTGGGGGTATCAGGATTTGGAAGAAAAACTGGGCCGTTGTTATTTCAGGTGATGAATCAAGTGGATGAAGGCAACTGTGGTTGGATTTGTAGTGGGTCAACTATTTATGTTTGATAACGATGCTCATGCAAATTCTGTGTATTGAGAATACAAGTAATTTTACTTCTACCCATTGCCAAGAGTGATTTGTAAACTGTTGTGCAAGAATTGAGCCAAAAGGTATGAAACTCATGAAAACTACCATACCTAGGAGTAATGGAAGTTCGAACGCTGGTTTTAAAACAATAGTAGTAGTAGTTATCTTATAAAACATTACAGTATGTCACAACCAACGTGAAGTGGCGTCTATAATAAAATATATTTAGCTTCTGTAACTTTTTTATAACTCGTTCTTGCAATCCCAAAATCTTCCAATGTCCTTAGAAAGACTTTTTTTATAAAATAAAATCAGTTGCCTGTACGATGCACGTTTTGCGGATATGCCTATGGTTGTATGGAAATTATACATATTTGTCCAATTGTATAATGTTTTCATTGTGTTAACACTTCAAATTCAATGCATGTGTTCATAACTGGCTAAAAGTGTTATTTTAACTACTATTTTTATACCAAGAACCAGAAATTTGAAATATTCATGTGTGTGTATTGTAAAGCATATAACTATCAAGTACAAAATTAATGCTATTTAAATTAATCATTATATAAGAAAAAAGTATTTTTTATAATTATAGGAAATATACACATATTAGAAGGGTATTAAGTAGAACATCTATTTTTATATCTCGGAGGCAAAAAATTGTTCAGTATTAAATATAACCACTATTTAAATAATTTAATTCTATGGCTTTTTCTGAAATAGAATTTAAATTTGACTTTATTAATTAAAATTAACTACTTTTATTGATTGATTCATCAACGTCGTTAATATCGATAATTTTCTTTTATCTTTGTTTATTTATCTTTCATACTTATATATACACTTAGCTTTTTTCTCTGTCCGTCGTCACCTTTTTTTACAGGAATCTAGGTGTCATCTAACATGCTGGTTTCCATGTACTGTTTTCTTTCCTTTTTCCCCCCTTAATAAATTGCGGGAATCCATAAATTTGTTTTATAATAATTAAATACACCTTAATAAATTATCTTCCCAATTAAAAACACTTGATTTAGTCTCTAAAAGTTTACTTAAATTAATTTAATTTTGAAGAAATAATTTTATTTTTGAAATAAAGGAATTATGTGCATGTCATGACACAATTTTATTTTTGAAATAAAGGAATGATGTGAATACTCTATAGAGTTTGAGGAAAAAGAATGAACACACGTAAAAAGGCATTCTATATATTCACTTTGTGATCAATTATAAGAAGTTTTACATCGATAGTAAAAAGCATATCTATTAACATCCTCACACAAGTTGGAATGGATGTTAATCATTTCAAGCTTGGAAACTAGATACTGAAATAGTCCTCGGGCAAATGGCTTAGTGAGTAAATCTGTATTTTGATCCTTAGAATGAATGAGCATGGGATGTATTAGCCTAAACTGATTTTTCTCACATACCAGGAGAGAATCAAGTTAAATATGTTTGGTTCACACTTGGAAAACTGGGTTTGTTGTTATATGAAGTGCAAACTTATTCTTATAAAATAGCACAACATAATGAGTGAGAGGAATGTCAAAGTCTCAAAGAAGATACACCAACCACTGAGTTTCACAACTTGCTTGAGCTAATGTCTTATATTCTGCCTCAAAAGAAGATTTTGATACAATGGATTGCTTTTTTTATTTTCAAGAAATCAATGCACAACCAAGAAAGAAACATAAAGCAATGATAGATCTTTGTGTTTCAGGGCAAGCTCCCCAGTTTGAATAAAAAAATCAGTAAGATGAAATGACAACTTAGTAGTGTCGAAGAGTGCGAAGAGCTGCTTGCAAGTGAATGGAAGTAAAATTGTTAAGAAATTGACTAAGCTTGCTAACAGTAAAGCGAATGTCTAGTCTAGATTTCGTTAGATAAACAAGGTTGTCAATGAGTCTTCTATAGACAGAGGTAATAGGAAGAGGTAACTCAGCAGTCAAGCTTGAGGGAATAGCCCATTGAAGTGGAAAAGGGTTAGGAGGCCAATAATCCAACATCTTGCAAGAAATCTAATGCATATTTCCTTTGATTAAGAGAAATACCATTAGAGGATTTAACAATTTCAAATCCTAAGAAGAACCTTACAGAACTAGGAACCTTGATACAAAATTTTTTATTTAACAAAAATTTGACCTAGTTAATGTTAGAAATGTCAAACCCTGCAAGTATCAAATCATCAACAACATAAGTGAGCACAATTGTAAAACCAATAAAAGACCTCTTGGTGATATAAGAAATAATAAAATTTTGATTGAACAAAACCATCAACAATAAGAGTAGTGGAAAGTTTGAAATTCCATTTACTACTAAGTTGTCGAAGGCCATATAAAGATTTGGTTAACTTGCAAATAAATGCAGGATTGAAAACATGTTTAGGTTCAGATGGAAGGTTAATTTGAGATGGAAAAGATTCAATAGGTAAGGGTGTAAGGGAATTATCTGGGGAAATGGAAGGTAAAGGAAAAATATCTTCAAATTGAGTAGGAAGGAGTAGGAAGGACTAAATGTGATTGAGTGAAAGTTGAAGTTGGTTGTGAAGAATCTTGTGATAGTTTTTGAGGAAAAATATTTTCATAAAATTGTACTTATCTTGACAAAAAAAATGTCCTATTCTTTAAATCATATAAAACAAAGCCTAACACTTCTTTGGTAGCCAAGAAAAATACATTTTCGTCGCTAGAGTCCAATTTCTTTATGTTAGAAGTGATAATATTGGAGGCAAAAGCAAGACATCTAAATACCCCTTAAAGGTGAAATATCAAGAATTTTGTTATGTAGCGCATTTTTTTCGCCGGTTGACGCAACTTTCGTTGACTTTGAGGCAGATGGTGGTTCCTCCTATTTTCGCGGTGGTTCTCCCTGGTATGGCTCCGTTGAAGCAGAGGGGACCCTACCTGTGACTGCACTTCGACGCTCAAGTCAATATAAGGCAAGAAACATTAAACAAGCTAAAAGTGCTTTAAGCTTATAACGTGTGTGTAAGAGCTATGTCTTGCGTAGAAGACAACGTGCCTTTACCTTGGGGTTTAGCCCCCCTTATATAATTGTTTCTAGGTTAACCCGCCGCTAACATTTTCTTGCCAAAGCCTTGCCTCTAGCGAATTTAGGGTACCTTTTTAGGATACTATTGCACAGTCTTAGTGCAACTCCCATGGCAACATTCCTTTTCTGGAGTGCGTATCTAATGGTATGGCCGCTAGGGTTACAACGTGTGTACTAGCGTTGCGAGGCCAACCCGTTCTTGTAAGTGCCCTAATTCCTCACGTGCCTTGCATGCAGTTTTCTCTGAAAATCCTAGCGCTCTCGGGCCTTGGCGCCCCTAGGGGTAATCAACTTGTGCCAAACCTAAATGTCTTATACACGTTCTGCATGCAAGGTATATCTGTGAATCGGGCTTTCACTAATGTAATACTTTACTGTGCCGACCTCTGCCACGTCAACCTCTTCTAGATGCTGTCGACGTTCGAGGTCTGGCCACTACACTTGTATTCTCTGGGGGGGTCCCTCTGTGGGTCCTACTGTGTTGACCTCTGCCACGTCGACCTCTATTGTATACTATCGACGTCCGAGGTCTGGCCACTACAAGCATAATAAGGTGTTTTGTTGTCAAACGATGAAGAAGGTGTTCTATTAATTATAGCTAAAGCAACAACATAATTCCAAAATCAATGTGGCAAACCATAATGAAACAACAACGACCTAGTGATATTTAAAATATGTTGAGTTTTGTGCTTGACTAAATTGTTTTGTTGTGGTGTTTCCATACGACTTTTTATTGTGAATGATCCATTTTTCAACATAAAACTTAGAAAGACTAAATTCAAGACCATTATTTGTTCGAATAAATTTAATTAGTTTACAAAATTGTGTTTGAATTAGAGTAACAAAAGATTGGACTAAAAAATCAGTTTCTGTTTTTAATTTCGTAAGATAAATCCGAGTAAAATGACTAGTGTGTTCTACTATGGTAAGAAAATATTTGTGACCATGTAGGATGGTGTAGCAATTGGACCCCGAATGTCAAAATGTACAAGATCGAACAATTCATAAACAAAGTCATTATCAGAAAAAAAGATAAATGCTTATGTTTTATGAATTGGCAAAAATAATAGGGTAAATTAGTTTTATTACATTTAATAAAAAGGTACAATTGTTTCAAAGTACAAAGTTTATCGTGTGATAGATGGCTAAATCTAAGATGCCAAAGATTATTCTTGTAAGAAAAAATTCTTTACACTATGTAAAATGGTTTTGGGGCAATACTTCATTGTGTAAAGACCATGTTGAACTTCAACTACACCAATCATCCTCATGAAGCTTGAATCTAGAAGCTCACAATCATGAAGGGAAAAAATTACAAGGCAAGGAACAATAAGTTGAGAAACTGAAATAAGATTCAAAGTGAAATTAGAAATATAAAATACATTGGTGTGAAAGTTAGATTTAGAGACAAAACATTGTGCCAAAAATATTGGTTTGAATCTTAACACCATTACGTAGTTTAACATGGATAGGAGTAATGTGTTTATGACTTAGAAATAAGGAAACATTGTTACAAACATGAACAGAAGCTCATGTGACAATGATCCAAATATCTTTGGGAAATAAATTGGATGAGGTGCAAACAATACCTGAGAGTTTTGTTAACAAGAAAAATGGAAATGTGATTAACCATGGTACCATTCAAATTTGATTGTTGCAAAAGAGTTACTAAGGCCTGATGTTGCTCAATAGTCAGAGTCATAGAAAGAACAATAATAGTATAATCACCTTTATCAATGTCTTCACATGATTGAATTTATGAACAAAATGAGAATTTTGCATGTGAGGAGGATATTCATGTCTCTTATAGCAAGTTTCAATAGTGTGATCAACATGATCACAATGAGCACACACTTTTATAACTCCAACCATAGTCACGACCCCTACTAAAAGTTGAGGAACTCTAACACCAAACACTAGAACCACCACATCCTCGTATTGAGGAAGGAAAGTAAGCCAAAGTATTAGGATCATCAATAGGAATACCAAAAGGACGCTCCTGTTGGAATAGAAGCGAGAAAACATTATCAAGATCTAGCAATGGTTGCATCCTCATGATTTGAGAACAAACAACTGAGTATTGTTCATTAAGTCTTTTGAGAAAACAAAGGATGCAATCACTATCCTGATAAGAACGTATTGTAGGAACAAGCTTGCAAGACCATTTAATCTCGCAAAAACATGAAAGCAAAGGAGGGCAGAATTGGTCCAATTTTTGCCAAATATTTTCAATTGAGTGAAATAAGTGGTGATATTGAGAGAACCTTAGTGAAGATGATACATCTCTTCTTGGATAGACATCTCCCTGATAGTAATGTTTTGTAAAGTGTTTTAGATCTCAATTGTAGTGTCCATATGAAGAAAACTTGGAGCAATATTAACATCAAGAGTGAACAAGCCACGACATGCGATGGAATTACAGTGATCCTAATGGCCAAACATGGCAGAACCATAAGGAGGACAAGGAAGAGTGACATTGATGAAGTGAATCTTGTTCTTCATGCGAAGAGTAGTGAAAACATCACGAGTCCAAGAATGATAATTGGAAACATCCAATTCGATCAGAACAATATGAATTCTAGGTCTATCACCACTAGTAATGAAGGGTTTGCTTATCAAGGATCGTAGGAGGGGGAGTCGCCATGGAAGTGTTAAGCCCATGGACTATTTAGACAATATGTTTAGATGCTATATAGTTTGATGAGACACTAGATAGTCATTGAGTTCATATCATATGTTTATGTTTTGATGATAACAAAAATTGTTTGCATGAATATTCAAAGATCTATATAGTGTTTTAAACAGTTGTAGTATGTAGAAGATATCTTATGCGTCTCCAATCTTTATTCATGATAGACTGTCCAAGAAATCGTTCGTGTTAGACGGTCATGCCAGACGATCTGATGAATAAATTGAATACGTAACAGTTTTTGATTTAAAAGTTGAACGAAATCTTTTGAATATACATATATACTACATACACATTTAGTCAAAGAGATTATGTACTCAAAAATGTTAAAATTCGAAATTGCAAAATCACTCTATTCGTCCTTGTTTTTTTGGATATCTCTAAGGTTTATCTTTTCTCAAATAGATTTGATCAACTTAACATTTTTAGTTATCTTTTATCATGTTTGCATATAATTTTGTATTTTTTTAAAAAAGAAATATTTTGAACAACTGAAAATCTTTAATGCTCGATTTTAATGTCACAAAAAAATTGGAAGGAGAAGATTGTCAATTTAAGTTTTGATTTTATTTTTTTACTAATTCATATTACGATTACTTTTAAATTAGTTTTGTTAAATAGATTCGAAGTAAAAACAAATTGAAAGATTATGAGTCTAAGCTTTCTGTTAAAAAAAAAAAAAAAGAGTCCAAGACTCCATTCAATCTCCCTTCTAAAGCTCACTATAGTTACATGAAGAAACAACAAAGAAAACGAAGATCAAAAGCAAATGACCACAAAAAATAACTCAAAGATACCATGTGAAAACTCTAGAGGGTTTGAGTAAAAAAAAAATGAACACCAAAAAAAATACATTCTATATATTCACTTTGAGATCAATTATATTTAACTTTCAATATATTCACTATGTGAATCAATTACAAGAAACTTCTTATCGACTATAAAGAATATCTTCACCAACTTATAGAGGTAAAAGACTAAAGACCAAATAAAGAAAAAAAACCTAATTATTGTTTAAACTAAATGGTAAAACTAAGAAGCATACGTGTTAACAAATGAATAGATTAATTTATATATATATATATATATATATATATATATATATATATATATATATATATTCATAATCATCGCAAAATATATAAAAAGAAATTTTAACTAGTGATTTTTACATACACTAAGTTTCATGACAGTGTTAGATTTTGGTATGAGTTGCATATAATCACGGGTGCGACTATTTTGAATTTATAAGAGTGGCTATATAGCCGCATTTGATTAGCACGTACTTGTAAATCGAAGAAATACGAATGCGACTATGTAACTGCATTTATAAATACCATTTATAAATGTGGTTAGTTCTTGTAGCCGCACTTGTATATGCTTCATAATGGTGTCTTTGAATTCAAATGTAATGCATTTACAAGTGCGACTATTACCATAACCGCATTTATAAATGTGATTTACAAGGGCGGCTATTTACCACAACCGCATTCAAAATATAATAAATACTAAATAACATAAAATTAAAAATATACAAATTATAATACATAAAAAAATTCAAAATATTAAAGAAAAATTAAAAAAATTTAAAACACCACACCAACCTTGTGTGTGAAGCAACGTTGGTGGTGAAGAGTGGCAGGGGAGGGCTAGCAACGGCGGCGGCAGCGGAAGCGGTTGCGGAGCAGCGAATGCCAATGAAACAGTACTTCGACCACCAATGCAAGAAAAAAAACAAATATAAAGAAAATGAAAAACATTTATACATACATTTGTGAAGATGTAAAGGAAGAAAGCGAGCTCAAGAAACTTACAATGGCACAAAATGAATGAAGATGCAGAAGAAGAGATGAACTCCAAGCGCAAACACGAGCAGGAACAGTGGAAACGAAAGGCAAAGAGGAGAAAAAAAGTATGAAAATGTGTGGCACGCATCAAAAATTAGGGTAAAAAAGATTTATAAGTGCGGCTAAATGTAAAACCGCACTTGTAAATCAAAGTGTTTTGATTTACAAGTGCGGTTTTACGTTTTGATTTACAAGTGTGGTTTTACATTTAGCCGCACTTGTAAATCAAAACGCTCGTTTTGATTTACATGTTGGGTATGAAGCCAAGATCAATTGAGTTGGGCTGAGTAGACACTATGTTTTAGTGGTTGGGCTTAATCATTGTGTCCTCTTTATTATCTCTATTTATTTCTATTTAAAGAGATCATTGTACTTGTAATTGTGTGCAAAAGGACAGAATGAAAACCTAATAGTTGTCCGTGTGAATGTAGGTTGCAATTGACGACCGAACCACGTTAAATCCTGTGTCGTTTATTTTCTTGCATTGATTTTTGATTATGTGTGTTGCTTCCGCGTGCGTGTTTTTCCCATCATTACAAATACGGCTATACAAATAACCGCATTCGTAAATTAACTTAATTTAAAAAATGTCATCGTGTTTTTTTATGAAAGTGTGTGAGCGCAAAGCAACACTAAATAAAGATTTGCACTAAATAAAGAGTATTTTTTTCTTTATTTTGCACTAGTGAATCCATGAAATTTAAGTTTAATTTGATTCTCAAATAAATGAAAAAAATGAGATAAGTATAGTACTTTTGATTAATTCATGTGTCACGAAAAAAAATAAGTCACTTTATACATTTATACATTTATACATTGATGACTAAAAATTTACATAGAAAGTATACATTATGTTGCACATATAATAATACATTTGTTACAGTATAATATAATTTATTTTGTTGAAAAATAAGTTTTAAAATATATTTTACATACATAATTAATTTTAAAACATTTATAATTGATAATAGATTATATGCTCTTAATAATGAATTATGATTTTATTAAATGAATAATAATTTAAAAATAATATTTTTATCAATAAATATATTATTAATAAAGAAAATTATGTCCTTTATTATTATCATTATTATTATTATTATTATTATCTAATTAAAAAATATCACTTTTTACTTAATTTTGTTCTTACCTTTTTTTTATACTCTTACTTCTCTAAACAAAAGCTTCTCTAAACAAAAGCTTACAATTTGATATCGTTTGTGCCTAAAAAATTTCTTACATCATTCTTTTAATAAATGATTAATAAATAATAATACGGGGAAATTAAAAAGCAAACCCATATAAAAAACATTTAAAGATGGACTCAGATGATGTATTATTGACTTAGATTGAAAATAGAATACAAATGAACCAAATTGAACCAAATTAATTATTATATTTAAATATAATGTGTTATGTTTAAAGTAGAAACTAAAAAACATAGAAGTATGTAGAAGATGGTTTTAAGTTTTAACTTAATTATTTGATGATATCTACAATATACATACATACATATATATATATATATATATATATATATATATATATATATAAACACATTCTAATTTTAAAATTTTATAACTGACAATAATTATAAAAAAATTACAATAAATATTTTTTATTTGACAATTTTACATTATAAAATGTTTAACTTTTTTTTAATACAAAAGATTTAAATTTTTTATTATAATAAAAATTGCAAAGACAATTAGATCAAATCACATGATATTTATTTTGATTCTGATTTCTATATTAAATTAATTTTTTTATTTGATTTAAATAACTTTTTAGTAAAAAATATAACACTTATATTTAATTAAAAATATAACTAAACTATTATAAAGTATGATAAATTGGTGATTAATTATCTGTCTGCATTGGTCATATATTATTCATGAATATTATAGATTGTATATTTAATATTTAAATTAAAATAAAAGAAGTAACCAATGAAAAAGTTGAACTCACATATGTAAAGGTTAAGAACATGCACGTGTCAATGACTAAATGTGCCTTTTATTTTATTTTTTCTCAACCCTTAGAAGTGAAGAATTTTCATTTTCGTCTTCCCTTCGATTCTTTGGTGTCTTCTCATCTCGGTTGGGTATGCCTTCTCTCTAACAAGATTTTTCATTGTTGTTGCAAAGTTTTTCGTTGTTCTTGCAACATCTTTTTCAGTCTTATGCTTGTTTTTTTTCCAAATTTTCACTAAATATGTCTTCTATTGTTTTTCCATTTATTTTCAGTCGCATGATAGACACACTTTAATTTTATTGACTTCAGTTTTAATTTCATCTTGATCGTTGGGAGTGGTTTATTCGTCAAATGATTCTGTGGGTATGTATGATTCGACTAGTGTGTGAGAGAGAGATTAATTGGGTATTTGTTTTTATTGTTTAAAAGTTGTTGAGTAAAAAGTGAAAGAAAACATAATCCTGATGGCCCTATGTGTTTTTCCTATAACTTATGTGTTAACAATCACACTTAGTTTGATTTCAATGAACTTGCGTGGCAGCTCAGGCATATATGTGGTTATGAAATTATATGATTGTTCTAGTGAGTTTTTCTCAACATTGCTTCGTCCATTGTGCATATGTTTTACCTGAATTTATTCAGTTGTTTACATTCATTGTATGTAAATTTACAGGAAATTTTGTTAAGTTTTGTAAATCAAACTTTTCTCTTGGGTAAAATATGAGTGGACGATCAAGTCGCACAATTTATGTTGGCAATCTTCCTGGTGACATTCGCTTGAGAGAAGTTGAGAATCTTTTCTACAAGGTGTGTTTATTGATACAACTAAGATATATTTGTGAAAATTATGATGATGTATTATTAGTCTTATTCTTATGATTGAATACACAGTTACTCACACACAAGAAAAAAACAAGTAGATCTTCAAAAATGGGGAATCAGAATATGGAGAAATAATTTCTGATCTATCTACAGTACCAAATCAACTTATCTTTGGTAACTGGTAAATCTATCTAAGAGTTGCAAATAAATATAAAACTATACGGTTACAATTTACAAACAACAAATATGTACTATTTAAATAAAAAAATTGTAAACTTTCAATGACACCACTTGAGATTTTTGCAAATTATACTTATACTTCTTGTTTCTTTCACCATTACAGTGGTCTTCCTTATCAGGAGGGTGTTGATGTAATGTTTTTAAAACTTAAGGGGTGCTTGTCTAATGTAAAAGGGTTGACAGTGTAATGGTTTTAAAACAAAAGGAATGTTTGTGTAGAATTTTATAGAAATTGGGGTGTCAGTATAATTCGATTAAACCTCATGGGGCATAAGTGTAATTTATTCTTATTGTTTTGTTAGCATTTGGGCATGATATGGTTTGATTAGCAGTATAATTGTGATAGCAAAAGGAAGTAAAGAATCCTTACTCTTCTGTCAATTATCTTGCACTATTTTACCTATTCATTTACTTTCTTAGTAATGCCCCCCGCACAATATTCCTTCTGAAATCTAGTTGTAGACGAAAAGATCCATAATTATATCTCACTAATTGCTTTCTTCGTTGTCTAATTGCAGTATGGTCCTATTGTTGACATTGATTTGAAGATCCCTCCAAGACCACCAGGCTATGCTTTTGTAGAGGTCTGTATATATTATTTTAAGGTAGCAAAGGAGTATTGATCTCATGTTTATTTAGATCCTTTATTCTGTTTATGTATTGAATATTTAAATGCAGTTTAAGGATGCTCGTGATGCTGAAGATGCAATTCAATATCGAGATGGTTACAATTTTGATGGTTTTCAGTTGCGAGTTAGTACGCTCTCCTTTTGTTCACTAGTGTGTTTTTCTTGGGGGGACGCACTATCTAATGTTCTTATGATCTTCCGGTCACTCTTTGTTTCTGTAGGTTGAACTTGCACATGGTGGACGGGGACATTCATCATCAGTAGACCGCTATAGTAACTATAGTGGTAGCAGTGGTAGTCGTGGAGTTTCTAGGCGTTCTGACTATTGTGGTATGTATTGTTTTCTGATATAGTGATCTGAGTTTTCTTAAGCATATCTTTGTATTGTAGTTTGTTCTATCCTTTCATTTTTACTTTCTATTTGCACGTTAAAATACGATGTTTTTGCTTGACCTTTTTCTTCTGTTTGTAGTTCTGGTCACTGGATTACCTCCATCAGCTTCTTGGCAAGACCTGAAAGTATGGCTTGGTTCATATTTTTTGCATGCTGCTGATTGATGACATTTAACATTGAAATCATTGTATTAGTTGAAAGTTTATGAACCAAAATTTCTTATTTTGAGTTTTGATGATTAGGATCACATGCGTAAAGCTGGTGATGTGTGTTTTTCGCAAGTCTTCCGTGAGCGTGGTGGTAAGTGGATTAAGGTCTAGTTTGGAATTTTTATACTATTGCAAAATGAGTAATACTGTGGGGTGGTTGAGCGCATAGGCTATTATGCTGTCAGTCCATTGATTAAAGGAAAATGAGAATAAAACTACACGTAGAACAGGGGAACTTTTGTTTCTTCATATTTCTCAATGTTATTATCCTTGTTAAATCAATAAGCAAGAGTTAGGGTACTTTACTTTTTAAAGTACAAAGACTATTATTATGATATAGGGTCATTAAGAGCCAAGGTCTATATCTGAAGGCTTTAATATTGGGTCCATCAAAAAGTTGATGCAATTGGATGTACAGATGGTACTCCAAAGGGATATATTGTGATAAGAACCAATCATTTCAGACAAAGCACACGTTTGGTTTCAATTAAATATTAGAGTTTTCATCTGTGTGTCCATCATTTTTATGATAAGATTTTTTTTTATCACAAAACAAGGTAATCCAAACATTTACCAAAATGTTTATCTTGGTAGTTATTGATTAACTTTTCTGGTAATGTCAAATGGTGAAATTGATGTAGATGCATGGCTTATTTAGGAAATTATGACAGGTGTCATTTTGCTGCAACGCCCAACAATTTCATGTATTCATAGGATTTTTTAATTAATTTATGTGTTAAAGGTTTCACAGCTTAATATCTAAACTTTGGTATTATCATTATGCAGGCTTAACTGGGATAGTTGATTATACCAATTATGATGATATGAAATATGCTGTAAGTGTTTTAAAACCTATCATCTAATGGTTATCAGATTGTGTTTTACCCACGTTGCCATCTTTTTAATTAGTACATTTGTTCTACTTCTTTACCTTTGTATTGCCTTACAGATCAGGAAACTTGATGACTCAGAATTCCGCAATGCCTTTTCTCGAGCATACATACGAGTGGGTGGATGCTATATTTGACTGCATTCCACTTTCAATTTTGTAATTGCTTTTCTTAATGTATACCTCTGATTGGTCCAGGTGAGAGAATATGATCGCAGTTACTCTAGAAGCCGTAGTCGTGATTCAAGGAGGAGCTATTCTAGAAGTGTCAGCCATAGCCCATATATCTCACGAAGTCGAAGCTGCAGCCGCAGCCGAAGTCTTAGCTATAGTGACAGGAGCAGAAGGTTCAGTTTGGTTGCATTGAAGTATGAATTGCTATAAATTTTCGTTAGCTTCATGTAATTGACTAAGTGTTAATTTTTGCAGTTTGTCTCCAAAAGCAAAACACCCTCTTCGTTCAATATCTCTTTCAAGGTCAGTTTCTACTGCGTCTGATATTTTGTGCTGTGATTTAAATTTTGAAATTTAAAGCTTAGTTTTTATGCTTCTACATAATAAGTAAAACTAGAATTTGGTCAATATCATTAGGCAAAGAGTATCACTCGATTACTGTATATAGGGTGTTTCTCTTGGAGTATGTTTCTATCAGCTTTCCCAATAAGTAGTACCATGTGGGGTTCATTTAAAAGAACAGCACATTTCACATATATGGTGGATCAAAAATAAACTTGATAATTTTGGGTAAAATTTATTTGGACAAAACCTTTTGTGTTTCCTGTCTGGCATTAATTATGGCCAACTTGATGATTCCAGTGAGACATTCAAAATGCTAGAGAGGGAGGGGGGACAATATTTTGTATTCTTGGGTTGTCATGCATGCACCAACAGGAATAAAAAATAACTAAGGATCCTCCGGGCCAGAAGGCTCTTTGTTTTGTGATGCACACCACCAGCAGGGAATAATATAATTTATATGGGTGAATTTTGTGATATTTATTTCTACTTTTCACTCATTTTTATACTCTGTCTATTAGTTTTAGTTGAGAAATGAGAGCTTGGTTTGTTGATTCATAATTTTATTTGTTATTGTAGACCCATCTTTGCTCATATAAAAAAATCAACTGGTGTCAACTTTTGCCCTTGTCAGAAACGTTTGCCTGTTTTGGTTGTATGTATATCTCTGCTTGTATTCATTCTTTTCTCTATCTTTTAGTTTATTTTAAAACTATATTCCAGCCACTAAGTATTCCTTCTCCCTGTTCCCAAACAAGGAGAGATGAAAACTTAATTTGTTAAATATACATGACAAAATAGTTTATTCATATGGGCTAAAACAAATGGCATGTGTGATGATTTACTACCCACTTTTGGGGACTCAATTGATGTTGAAGTTACTGATATTAGCTGGCGAATATGATGACAATTAGATGATTTCATATTTAGTTATTTTACATTTTTTCCTTTGAGCTTCAATCATGTTTCTACGTTTTTCGTAATTTTTCTTTGCCTTCCACGTCATGTATAGGTGAATGGTGTCAGTTCTCTGTCATTTCTCTTTTCCTTCCACAATTCTCTTGTTTCTGCACGATTTTTGCTTTTTAAGTTTTTTACCACGTTATTTCTTGATGGAAATGAAAATTCATTGGATGGAACATCTGTTATTACAAGTATACAATGACATTTCTTTATTTCACTTTTAATTAACAATGACATTAAATTTTCATTTCCTATGCAAGATTGTCTTGGGCCGTATCTATATGAATTGCATTCAGTTTTGGGGATGGATTGCACTTACATGTTGATATTATGATATTCCTTTTTGTGTCTCAAATTTTTGAGCCTCACTCTTTCTTTTTTACAAGTTGTGTACATTTTATTTCCTTATATTTCCCGATTAATTGTCTCAAAGTGAGCTTTTTTGTATGCATTCCACTTTTTTCTTCTCATAAAGCCTAATATTGTACCATAGACTTATCAGCATAACACGTCATATGTGGAAAGGAGGAAAGGTGGAGGGGGTAATGTTGAAGTGGATTGTCAGCTTGGCCACTGAATATACAAATGTTCATTAGGGTTGACTTTTGCTTTTTAGATGTGGCCTTATGCGGCAACCTGGGAATTGCATGTTAGGATCTTGATGGCATGTGGTGCTCAAACGCCAACCTTTTTTGTTTGAGGTAATGCTGTTTTGTTGATGATCAACTGACTGTTGTAACTAATGACAATAATGATATATTGATTAAAATCACGATCTCTCAAATTTCATCTTAACATCAATTGATATTAAGCTAAGTTATCCAACAAATATACAAGTCGCATTCCCATTGAGACAGACAATGTGAGAGTTTTCAACACCTCCCTCCACAGATGCTTGTCAAATCGGACAAACCTATCAGAATAGTTGGTACCAATGAGTTATTGACTCTAATACCATGTCAAGTTTCATCATAAAATCAAATGGTATCAAGAGAAGTTGTCTAACAAATATATATAAGCCACACTCCAAAGTGAGCTAGGTATAAGACTTCGAACATGGTTTGCAATTGTGGCCTGATGACGGTAGATGGATGAGTTGCATTCTAAAGGTTGGATCATCATGAACTAATTGCCATTGGTACAAATTATGGCAAATCAGCGGTGTTACAATTCAAAAAACAACACAATTTGTGTTCTGAGTTCTGGTTGATCTATTCCTTCACTTTAGGAATTCTTATTGTCCTATATTGTGATGAATATGTCTTGTCTATATTCGGTTCAAGATATCATGCGATGCAGACAATAGAATTCTTAACCCTTATGGAGACTGTAGATGTGTGCTACTGGGTTCAATAGCTTTTCCGCTTGGGTGGTACTCGAGGATTTGTGGTGGATTAATTTCTTCATTTTGGTTATGTTAACTTTGATGTGAAATATTGGGTCTGGTAGATAATGAATTTAGTTTTGTTCATTAAAAATGTTGCAGATCCCAGTCAAGATCAAGATCTCCAAATTCATCGGTAAGTGTTATCTGACTTGAATTACTTAACATTATTAAGAATTGGGGGAGTGGTGGAGAATAGTTGTATTGATTTATTTCTTGTGCTTTGCATAATCTTATGCTTTGATATCATTTGTGCACTGTAGCCTCGACCTCACCAGAATCGCAGTCCTAGGCGAAGTCCAAGCAACCCATCATAATCTCATTTGGCTCCAGTAAATTCTCACCGAAACTCCTAATCATTCATGTAGTTAATTTGAAATTTCCCAATTTTTCTATTTTTCAAAACTAATGGCACCTCTAATTTTACAGGGGAAATCTGAACGCGGCTGGACTTTTGAATCTGGAGACCACTACAGGGCATGTATTTTCTGTGCTACATTTTAATTTGATAATTGAACATTAGAACATCTAATATCTATTGCTGCCTCTAGTTTGCATTTGAATTTTAAATGTGATAGTTAAAGCCATGAAACAAACCTTTTAGGCATTTAAATTTGAAGTGGATGATTTGAACTACAACTGAATTGTGGTTGAGCTACATTCTAACTTGGCTAGGGCATTTAGTTTAACCTTCTGATTAGTGGAAAGATTGGATAAATTTATTTTGGATTAAATGGATTGAATTAAAAAAATTATTTAAAAAATTGATCTAATCTGGTCTATTTAATAAAAATTCAAGTCAATCTATTGTTAATTTTTTTTGAGGATGGATATCTAATTCAATTATAAAAGTAATATTTTTAAGACATTATATATAATTGTTAAAAATTGTATAATAAAAAAAATTCAAAAAAAAATTTTATAAAATAAATTTTGAAAACTGTTTTTGAATTAAAAAAAATAGATTTAAGAAATATTTAATGATAAAGAATTGGTTGGATTAATTCTTTTCGTTACAAATAGAAAGATAGTCATTAGAAATGTAATGGATGAATATTGCTTTTATATTTGTAACTAAGTATAGTAACGTAATTTAGTATGCATATTAATAGGAGATTTTTATAAATAAATAAATAAAATTGGGTGGTATGCATATTAATTTTAAAGATAAATTCGCATAATAATCACATGTAAAACTAATGCTTGATAATTGTAATATTGGATCTCTAAAACATGTATTTAGTTTTTTTTTGTCTATACAATCATATTCAAATATGTTGTATTGTTTTTAATTCTGGATATCTGTTTATAAAATTTAATGTTTATATTTATTTATTTGATGGAATTTAACTTCTACTAGCAGTGGTCGCTCCTAAAATCAAATGCTAATTTTAATTAGATTTCTTTTTTAACATTTTCAAAAAATGGACTGCTTTAATTATGTTACTAACTTTTCTAATTGTTGTGCTGACATGATAAACTACACAGGTATTTATGTGGCATTTATTACTTTATTTTTACAAGTCAAATAATTTAAAATGAAATATTAAAAAATTGTTAAATTTGTTAAAAATAAAGTAAAATCATGAAATATCATACTCTAGAAATAAATTAACTAATTATATTGTTTCATCAAAAATTGGTTGATAAGTTTAAAACGAAACTAAAATTGTCCTTTTTTTTCAAATTTGTTTATTAATCATAAAATGAAAATTGTGAAAAGTTCAACTGCTCATCTTTTAAAATATATCGTTCAAAATAACCTCCCCTACACTTTATCTTCTGTTAAATAAATAAATACTTTATATTCGTTTTAATTGATCATCAAATTTTATTCCATATATAAATAGACACCTTATAATTAATTATTTTTCACTGACTTTTGAAATTTCTTTCATTTTAAATAGACACCAGCGATTTTAATTTAATTTCGCTCAATTCTTAAAATTTATCATTTAATAAAATGAAAAACAATCACAAGGACTATTTGCTAAATAATTTTTGATTGAGTAAAGTTTTTAATTGTTTAGGTAAAAAAACTATAGTTTTTTTTAAATCTAGTATTTTGATTTAATTAGTTGATTACGTGATAATTTAATTGTTTAAAAATCAATTTAATAAGTTTTTTTGGTAAAAATAACAATAAATTTGAAGAGTGAGATTTAAAATCTGCATATCCTAAATTGGTAAAATTATCAATGATATTCAAATTCAACACTTTATTGGAAAATAACGAATTTTTTATTTAAATAAATAAATTTATTAATAATATATTTTTAATATTGAAATTAGTTTAAATCTTATTTTTAAAAATGATTAAATTTTAATTATATAAATTATATAAATTTCATTAAATTTCATAATGATTAATTAATGATTTATATTTAAAATAATTATTAATTAGTTTATAATGTAAAAAATATTTACATTGAAAGTATGTGAACTTAAAATATTTAATTAAATTCTACAAATAAGCATACTAATAAGTGAATAAAATTAGATTAAATATTTCTTTTATTAAAATTACACTCCCATTTTATGAAGTAAAATTAAAAAAAAATTATATTATATTCTACAAATAAGCATATTAACATGTTATTTTTTATTCTATTCTGTTATATAATGATTAATTCTGAAAATGTAGCATTATTTTAGTTTCAACAAATACAATATTTTGATTTTAATCCTTAATAATGTCATATAATGACAACACTTTTTTATGATGTTAATGACACTGAATTAAGAATTTTGTTGATGTTTCACTGGATGGTGTCACTATCATTATACTTAAAGCTTATAAAAGTTTAATCTAAGGAAGAGAGTTTCATGGTTCAGGCAATGCATTAGTTTGGTGGTTTGGTTCTTCAAAGTTTGAACCAGAAAAGCTAGTTTGGCTAATGCAGTGGGCGAAAATAAAACCACATTGCACAACAGACACGTCAGACACTATTTTCAACACGTTTTTCTGGCCGTCGGAAATCGAAGTCTCGCGTTTACGAATTACGAGTTTTAGTTGATATTCGCTTCTTCTTCTTTCTTTTTTTTTTTTTTTCTTTTTTTTTTTCTCTCACCAAATTTTGAGTATCCTATTTAAGGCAAACCCTAAGGTATACCCTTTTCATTCATTTCGTTTCGTTCCGTTCTCAAATTTCATTCCCTTTACCTCAACATCTATCTCTCTCTCGCAACAATGTCGGAAGCCAAGACTCAAATTGAATCCTTGAGGAAATGGGTCGTCGAGCACAAGCTTCGAACCGTTGGTAAATTCCTCAGTCCCTCTATTCATTCCTCCCGTTAGATTCTTTTGTTATTTGTCGTTATGTCATTTTTTTTCTGTTTATTATGACATCGATGGATGCCTTATTTTAATGATTTCGATCTCTGTGGTTTTGCGATGTTATTCGGATCAGGGTGTCTGTGGCTCAGCGGTATCACGGGTTCAATTGCGTACAATTGGTCTCGACCCAACATGAAAACCAGTGTGAAGATCATTCACGCAAGGTTAGTTACAATTTCTGTTTGTTTGGTATACTCTTGTTGATTGTATATAATTAACTGGGTGCGTCATGCAAATTGTGCGATCCGTGTTTTCGATACCGAGGAAAAATGTTTGTGATTTTGATGTGGTTCTGTGTTCATATTGTAAGCCATTAGTTTGTCTGGTGTCAACTGAATGCTACGATTGCTTTGTTTCATCGAGGCCTGTTGTTGGCACTTGCATTTTGTTTCCACTTTTTTTCAACCAGTGTGTAAATTGGGGCTATATCTCTGCAGTAGAATGGAATGAAATTACTTTGTTTGGAATTGAATACATTTTTTTACGACGGATGGTGGTGACATTCAATTCCTTTTCACCTATCCTGATATAGCCTGGGAATTAGATCAAGTTTAACTCCTTTATCATTTGTGATTAAATCTAGCTTCAAAACTAGTATTTGTGTCACACTATTTTGCTGAAAATGTATGCTTGCAGTTTACGTTTATTGATTTTTTCTTATCATTGCCATCTTTCATATTTCCATTTTGATATGGTACCAATTTCATTCTCCACGAAGTCAATAATGTCAATCAGCTAGAAGATCGAAATACAGGCTATTTTATTTATATTTTTAGGATGGCTAGGAAGCATTAACTACTATTTTAGTAGGTGTTTATAACAACGATACATTGGATTTTTGATTGTCTTGAACAATAATAATGTAGTTGGAGTTTTGATTGTCTTGAATAATAATGTAGTGTTTATTGATTAGTTTTTTCAATGGATTTGCCCTTTTTTTTCTCGTATTTCATCTGGTATAAACATATGCCTTTCCATTTGCAATTGCTCTAATGTCTCTAAGGTGAAATTAAGTTTGTTTTCATCTTTTGTCTCACGTTTGTTGTCTCATCAATTAAATGATGGCATACAGTTCAGCATAAAGCCTCAAATAAGAGAGTATGTATTACAATTGCAAAATTTGAGTTCGAGAGGTCTCAGATGCCGTTAAGAGGATGTATAATAAGATTTGTTGGTCGTAATGGTATTCCTTTTAGAATTGTGAAATTATAAATGAATATAATGAGCTGCACTATGAAATTATTGGAAAAGTGATAGCACGTACTAAGAGATGAGACCGGGGTTGGAGAGAATTGCATTGGATTTATATTAGGAAAGTCTACCGCAAAAGTCATTCATCTTCTATTAGGGTTGATGAAAATGTCAACAACATTTTTAAATATCAAGAAATGTTTTTTGGAGAAAGTGTGAGAACTCTTGGTTGTGTGACTAAGTATTTTCCTACAAGGATATGTTTACACCAGGTTCAATTTTGTTGAGTCTTCATTTGTTTAATTTGGTCCTGGATGAGCTTACCAGGGATATGCAAAATTATACCCAATGCATTTTTCTGATGCATTTGAGGATTCAAGGGAACAGATTAACTCTAAACACGAGCTTTGGAGACTTGTTAGGATCTAAGGGCTATTATTATTGAGTTGGTCTCAAATTCGTCCCACTGTTTTTAAAATTTTCAATTAGGTCCTTTTTTTATGAACTTATATCAGTATCCATTTTGTCATGGTTTTTGTTCGTGGAAAAAGGGTAAAGGGAGACTGAGATGAGAAGTATATTACATGAAATTGTTAAAAGGGAGATGGAAAATAATATCCCCGACAATTTATATTTATGTAAATCAAGTGGCACTGTGCAATCCATTTAACTGATTTTGCGTGGTTATCTGATTATCGCTGTTATTGTTTGAGTTGTCATCATTCAATTTGAGCGACCTGAAAAGTGACAGCATATTTTTGAATCCAGAAGGATACCGGGAGATCTTCATACTTATTGAAAGTAATGAACAGTGTCTGGAATGTGAATAACTGGACTGCGATAGATAGTTCTATGTATGTGTGATATATTGGGTTTAATTCTTACTTATCCGCTTTGTTGCAAAATTTACTGTACAATTTGAGTGGGTTTATTTTTACTGCTCTGGGACACCTTGCATAATTTCAAGCTTATTCTTCTTTCTAATGTTTCTGAGCTGTCTAATCTCAGGTTGCACGCACAGGCACTTACACTGGGAGCATTAGCCGGAGCTGCACTAGTAGAATATTATGATCGTACGAAAGGAACAAAGGCTTCATAAAGAACTTGGGCAACCAGAGTAACCTGTATTCTTTATAGTAGGAATCCTAGTACTAGTCATATCTGAATCATTATTGCAAAATTTGCAACTGGACTTATGCTGTATTCATTCTCAAAATAAAATACTACATTGAAATGTTAAACATGCTTGCGGCAGAGTGAATCTAGTTTTTCCTTGTAGGATGGATTGCTTATAGTGCTAGTTGCTTCACACATTTGCTGGCAATTTTTGTCAGTTCACAGTTATCCTATATATTTATAGGATAAGAGCACCTGGCTGCAGAAAGAAAGATTGAACAACAACTTATATATTATTTGTAAACTTCCACATTCGGCATGCAGAAAGAAAGGAGTTAGCTATTAATATGTATTGTTCAAACTTAATATTATGATATATATTTTATTTTTATGTGTGTTTTTTTTGGTAATAATATATTATTTTTAGTATTATTATTAAGTTATGACATTATTTTTTTTTATTTCATTATTATTACTTTATTAACACTATATTATTTGTAAACTTCCACATTCGGCATGCAGAAAGAAAGGAGTTAGCTATTAATATGTATTGTTCAAACTTAATATTATGATATATATTTTATTTTTATGTGTGTTTTTTTTGGTAATAATATATTATTTTTAGTATTATTATTAAGTTATGACATTATTATTTTTTATTTCATTATTATTACTTTATTAACACTAGTTCAACTACTTATTCAAGATTAAATCGAGATGTGAGATAAACTTGCCCGAATTGTTTGAATTTGTCCATGTTTTAATGAGGAATATCCAAATGGATTAGACATGAATATAGAAGGATGTAAGTACATCTAATATTTAACTTTTAAAATTGGGAACAAAAGGATTTTATATATATATATATATATATATATATATTTATTTATTTATTTTATTTTTTGATTGTTTACTTTTAAAAAAATGACATTTATGTTATTATTTAACAATTTATTTTGAGAATCATGCAATTATAATTTTTATTATTATTTAGTTAATATTAAAATAAGAAAATATGTTATTTTGACATTGAATTTATAATATGATCTTTAATTTTTATAAAAAGGTATAACTAATATTTAGATGGATACAGGTATATGTTACTTGACTATCATCTCTCTTGAAAGAGTCTTATCTTCTATAGCATCTCTCTTTAATGAATATTTCAGCATTGAAATGAATTATGTATAAATATTTATATTGTGTCTGTTGTGTCATCCTTCTTTGATGAATATTAAGAATATTTCATCATTGAAGTGATTTATTTATAAATATTTATATGTATATTTTGTCTCCTCTTACTATCATACATTTTTAACGGATATTTCACCACTGAATTGGTTTATGCATACATATTTATACTTTGAAAGCAAGTCAACAATAAAATTACATTGTTTTTATCCAACTGAAATACTCCTACCTGTGCAAAACATACTATAAAACTAATCTTTGAAGTGATGTTATTTTTGTTTGTATCTTTTATTAAAAAGCAAGCTAATATTGATTTTTTTTATACGATGGCAAAATTATGATTGATTTAACTCGTAATTAATTTATTGCAGGAAATTTTAATGTGGTTCTATATATTCTTTTAATTATTATTTGGAATTACTTCGAGATAAAAAAATGCTTGTATCCTTTTCAAATAATGTTAATTGTAACTTCTACTGCTTTATTTTTTATTTTTATTTTCTCATTCTACCATCTTTTTTCTCCCATATCTCTAAATTCTCTTCATCATACTTTCTTTATTTAAAAATCTTGATTACAATATAAATGAATTAATTATCACTTCTATTCAATCATATTTTAAATAGAGTAAGTTTTTTTTTTTACTCTAAAGATCTTTTATTCTCTATTTTTTTTATGATTTTTTCAATCAATTTTGGTGGGTTCAATTGAGAAAAATGTTCCTCTCTCAACTTGATTTATAGTGAAAGTTGGTAATGTTTGGATAACTTGTTCTAAGTTTTTAGATTTTGGAGTGACTCCCTTGATTGAATAAGAACTTCTTTGAACAAAAATTTCTTTGGAATACAAAATTACAGATAAAGGAAGCTACATATGTTTTTGATAGAATATTAGGATAAGTGATTTAGATAATAAGTTAATCTAGTTACTAAATTTTGCATGTTAGGGTATAAAATTAGTTAAACTGAATTTGATTATGGGTTGATGAGTACATGGGAGTTTGAATAGTTAAGATTGTATTAAAATGATTGAAGAATTTAAAATTTTAGTTTGGATGATCATTTTGAACGGGTTAGAAGTTATATGGTTGAATTGTTCTTGAAATGATCTTTAAAAAAAATAATTAAATTTAATTAAATTTGTTTTTCTTTTTCATTCTTTTCTTCTTGTTTCTTTAGTGAATTTGATTATATATGATTTATTTTTATAATTATAAGATTAATATTAGTTGGTATGTTGAATTGAATTGTGAAATTTCTAAATGATGTGGATTGGATTGAATGGTGTAATGTGTATAAAGTTGAGATATATGTGTATTTGAATTGAGTAATCTTAAATGATTTATGATCAATTGAATAATATCATTTCTAGATGATATGGATTGGTGTGAAGGATAAAATGTGTATGAAATTGAGATATATATATATATATATATAATTGATTTGGAAAATCTTAAATAATATATGAGTGGTTATTGTATGTGAATGATATATACTCTGTGAATGATGAAAGCTTATATGAACTTGATTTCTTATATTTGAGATAATGTATGAGATCTTGTATATTGTTACATTAAGTATGAAAATTTTATATTTTAACAAATATCATCTAGCTTCACTAATGATCTAAGTTACATAAACTAAGATATTAGGCAGTGAGAAACCGATGAGATAGTTTACATACATTGAACCCCGTTATAGACAATCGGTATTATATGTTTGAACTTACATTGATCCTTAATGTATGTATCAAATGTTAGTCTCTGGTAGAAACATACTTAACTAGTCTTCCGAAAGACGAGAAATCCATATGCAATCAATATGATTGAAACAAAATCAAAGTATTGGAGATTGAAAGGAATCAAGGTAGTCTGATTGCAAATGGATCGTTTTAGAGTCAGTGTGATTAAAATGATATCAAAGTATTGTGAATTGAAATGAAATTCAATAGTTGTGATTGAAAATAGACCATGTGTGGTCTATATAATTAAAATGAAATCGAATTATTGTTATTGATAATTGAATTTTTTTGTATAACTTTGTTTGAGGGAAAAATTAAACTCAATTAATTATAAATTACTAATCAAATTAGTTTTTTTAATTATATTTTTGTATGTTAACATTATTTCAATGACTTACCCATGTATTTGTTTGTGTATGAATGCGATTAACATTTGGAGAGAAATATAGGAATAATTTTTTTTATTTCCTTCTTTTCTATCTAGGTGTATTTATTTATATATATATATTAATTATGAGAATTAATAAAGTTTATATATTATGTGATGTTAATTTCTTGAGGGTTATATTAATTGGTGTTTCAACTTAATTTTAAAGAATATAATGCGATTTTTTTAATCTCATTGTGATTTTGTTGAGACAAATTTCAAATTGAGTGACGCAGAAAATTCTAATAAAAATTAAAAAAATTAAGTATTTATTGTAAATAATATAATCTAAAATTATTTTTCAAGAATGGTATTCAATAACATAAATTGTATAATGTGAAATGCATATTTAGATGGTACATTATAAATTACATAATTAAAAATACATTTTAAATTAAATAGTTGAAAAATATTTTTTTAAGTTCTTATTGTTGTACAATACCTAAGTTTATTTTTTAACTTATTGATCCATTATAACATTTTTATTTATTGAATATCTTACTTTTCTTTCTGATAAATATATAAAAGTGTCCAAGTTGATTATTCGGTTACTCAAAGATCTCACAAAGCTTTAATAAGTTACACCAGTTGAAATCAATAACATTATGGACAACATGGGGTTTTGATGAAAAAAAAAATGATCAAAAAGTGAAAAGAATATATCTAGAGATGTATATCAAGTTAACTTTAGGTAAATAATATATATTTATAATATTAAATTAATAACTTGCAGATAAAATCTTTAAAGGACTGGAATAATTATGAAATGAAATTTATGTAAAAATTTACATCTACTTCTCTGTTATGTGTTAAGAATTTAGAATTCATAATTTAAAAAGTGACACATTTTGATTTAGACTTTCTTTGAGGGATTCGTTTTACATATTTTTATATACAACATATCTTTTTCAATACTTAATTTGTAATTGTTTATCTACATAAATTTATATAATAATTTAAATTGATTATATTCCATTTAAAATATGTTAATTATCACATAATTTATAAATTTTAATTATATAAAAAATATTTAACAGTACTAACAGGTTAAAATACCAGTTAACAACAGGCTCTTAATTTTTCCCCTTTATAAACGCGCGTTTCATATAGTGTATAAAACGAGAGGCAAATCTAAACCCTAAGTATCGGCCACACTTCAACGCCGCTCCCTTCTTCACACTGGGTTGTGCTGTTTCGGTGTAGCTTAAGGTAATCATCTCCCTTTCTACCCCTACGTTCTCCGCTTTCTGTAATTTCCGTATGAATCAATTTCGTTTGAGCAGTTAGTTTTCTAGGATACACAGAATCTAATAAGGGACTCTTATTTGTGTTTTTGCGTTTTTGAATTCGGTTCGCAATAGAAAGTGAGAAGAATGAGTCGAGGTGTAACTGCTCCGAAGGGCAAGAAGAAAGGGGTCACATTCACCATTGACTGCGCGAAGCCAGTGGAGGATAAGATCATGGACATTGCGTCTCTCGAGAAGTTTCTTCAAGAGAGGATTAAGGTTGCTGGCAAGGCCGGTGCTCTCGGTGACACCGTCGCCGTCGCACGCGAGAAGACCAAAATCATTGTTACTTCGGACAGCAATTTCTCCAAACGGTAACTTTTGTGTTTTTTTCTTTTTACTCACTTTTATTTTCTAGAATTAGGGTTTGAGCTGAATTGTAATATTGGACACATACATTAAATGTGACTTTGCCCTGATGATTTGTCCCCTTCAGGACGCAGTGTTTTGGAGAGGATTTTTTGTGTTCTTAACATATCAACTGATTTCAGGTACCTCAAGTACTTGACTAAGAAGTATTTGAAGAAGCACAATGTTCGTGACTGGCTCAGAGTGATTGCTTCTAACAAAGATAGAAACATTTATGAACTCAGGTACTTCAACATTGCTGAGAATGAAGGAGAGGAAGAAGATTAGTCATGTTGTCTGTTTATTCATTTGAGAACCTTGTTTACCCTTTTTCTCAATGCTAGATTCTGTTTTGAGCTCTGTTTACATTAGTTGCAATTTAACAGTTTTGTTTATTTGAGAGTTGTGATTCTGAATAGAGTTCACATCATATTTTGCCTTTGATACTGTTGCTATGCATTATTAAACTAATATTGCGATCATCTCAAAGCCCACCCGCAGACCCTTATTACTTGTTCTTATGCAATTGAAGAATGTTTGATCGGAATATCTGCTAATTGCTTCTGGAAAAGCAATATAGAATTTGGTTTGCTTACTGACTTAAATTTGGCGTTGTGCTCTTTCGGAGTATAAATAGATAGGAGTCAACTCCGATGTTTACATTAAGTTCTTCACAATCTTCAACCAATTGAGCTAAACCTTCTTGATTGGATGAGAATTACTAACATTTTCAAGTAGTTTATGGTGTCTAGGTATAATTATTACTTCTGTTGCTTTTACTTCCATCTTTCTTGGTGAACAAATCTTCAACTCTGAAAGTCAATCATACAGCCTGAAAATTGTTTACATTAAAATTCTTCTTCTGATGTGGGGAAAAGAAAGTTCATTCCTTGGAACAGGAGACCATTAATTTCGTTCGTAGCCTGGAGTGCATTTGTATAAGTAATATACTGCTGCTTGAATGGATAATTTGGCACCGTTTATTTTGGGAGTTAGTCTAACCTTCGCAGGCTATGTTATATTAAAACCACTATGATCCACGAGTTTGCTTAGCATTATAAAGGTTCTGCTGTACATATGTTTAAGAGCTGAAGTTGAAGCAATATTGTGATTAAAGTATGTTATTTAACTGAAGCTTATTATAGGTTGATAGAGAATTACTAGATTATTATCATATTATGAAATACAATTTATTATGGTTACCAAGTATTGTTATCTGTTTGAGATTGACTTTTTTGGTCAATGAAATTTGTTAAATCATGCACTGCCTATACTTGGGTTCTATTTCTAAAACTTACTTTTTATCATGCTTTTCCGTATTCTCATGTCAGTGTGAAATGCTTGTAGTGAAGATTTCTTTAGTGCTTCCTCATTTTAATTACCGGATATTTTCAAATTTAATGCATCCAATCAATTCTAACCTGATCCTATCAGTTTTTGAAATTTTCAGAATTGCTCTTCTTTCTGGCGCCTGGAACTGAAAAATGTATTTTGGAAAACAAATCTGGAATAGATTTTGTGTGTTCTGGAAATGAAATTTTATAGTAGAATTGAAAAATTACAATCTAATTTTGGAAAGGCAAATCTAGAATACAAATAATAATTTTTGGAAAAGAAATTCTAAAAAATAAAATTTGGAAAGCCTAATCTGAATAGGTGTTTTGAAAATTCAACTCTGGAATACATTCTAATATTTACCCTCACTTCTATTTAAAAGTAAACTAAAAGCTGAAAGATATTTTTGTCATCAGTATACTTAAAATTTAGAGCAAAAAGCCTAAATCTTTATACATGAAGACACTTGGGCCTGGTGGATGGAGTCTTTTCAGAGTTTTGGAGTTGTGACTACAATGAGTACCGTTGGCAATTCACTCGATATTTTATCTTACATACTTTCTGTTATTTGTTAAACTTTATTGGAAAATCCTAAACCGTGAGTGTAATTATTAAGAAAGACAGATTTATAAAGTTATGATTTTTATAAGTATTAATTAAAGTGTTAGAATTTTATTATTTAAACCCTAAAATTAAATGTTCTCGTAGATTAAGTATATATATATTGTTAACATTTATCTATTCATATTTAAGATGTGTGCTAACATGTTATATTTTAAATATATTTTTGGTAAGACATGCTACTTTCCTACAATTTTTTTCCAATGCTAACACAAGAATGTAATATTGTGTTGATGTGGTTATTGTTCGTGCGGTGGATATTGTTGAGATCAAATAATTAAATAAGCTGTAATTTATTTTAATATTTGAACATTTAAATTAGGTGAGAGGTTTTATGAATTGAGAGAAAAAGAAAGAAATGAGAGAAAGTAAATGGAAAGGGATGATGTTTGAGAAGTTAAGGAAAAGGTTTGATCGACGTGATAATAAATTTAGTTGTATATTAATATATTTAGAAAATAAATTTTAAAATAATCTAATATAAAAGATAATTTTTTTATTTATAGTTATAATAAAAATAAAAAATTATCATAAATTTTGTAAATGAAAATATTATCTTTTAGAAATAAATTGTTGAAATTTAAATTAATTAATCTTATTTCATTTATTAATTTAATAATTAATTTATTTATTTATTTTAATATAAAACATATATTAACAAATATTAAATTTATTTTATTTTATTAATTATTGTAAATTACATATCAATTTAAAAATATATAATAAAATTAATCTAATATTTAATTGATTAAATTTAATTTTTTTCTTACAAGATTAATTATTAAAATAATTTATTATACGAAATATTAGTTTAAATTATTTTTTATTACTAGACTATTTATTTTAATTATATTATAATAGAAAGCATGTATTTATTATATTTATATATACATAATCCATTATCTTTCAAAGATAATTATTATGTTTTACAGATAATTAAATTTTTTTAGCTCTTTTCGTAATTATGAAAAAGCTTCGCATTCCAAACATGATAAAAAGTTACAAAAGAGTATCAGAACAATATGAATCTACCTAAACCAGACATAGAACAATCATTAGCAATCACCATAATCAAACACCTTAAAGACTAAACAACCCAATCTTTATTATTATTATAATGGTTGCAACAGGGGAGAACGCGTGGACTTGTCCTTCTTCCTCTTCTGCAAAACGGTTTTAGCGAAAGTCTTCTTCATCCTCTGCTGTGAATCCATAATGTTTTTTGTGTGCTTCATCTCAATCTGCAGGCTCTCTATCTCATCGAGTTTATGGATTTAATTTGAAGTGTACTGAAGAGGGTTAAGTGGTGGTATTGTTGTGGATGAGGTGAGGGAAGGGGCTTCAACTACAATGAGACCAAACCAGCATGGACGAATAGATGAAGAAGCACGCAGCTAGGTAGAACTAAAGTAATAGACATTCAGTATTTAAAATTATTTAAGCAAATTATTACTTTAGAATTATTTAGAAGAGAGCGTAATAACTTGAGGATTGTTTTGGTAGTTTATTCTAAAAAATGTTATTAAGAAATTAAAATATAGATATATAACAAAGTGTAAGTTATAAATGAGTATCGAGACAGCCTAACATGAAAACATTGCACTGAATTTTTTGTTATCAACAAAAGAATATAATATATTCATAATCTAAATATATGGGGTGCTCCAGCCTTTTTATATAATATATACAATAAGTTTATATCTCTCACATTACATATTCATGTTTCTCTTCCCTACTTAGATTCATGTTTATTCTTAATTTTCTCTTGTTTACCACACTCCAAGTTATATTTGCATTCGTTTTCATTCCCCTTTCTGCACATCTCTTTTTAAATCCTTCTACCATTTAGAGTGTCATTTAGTTTTTTCTATGTCCTTCATACTTCTTTATATATTCCATATTTTAACTATAATATTTGTTTCCATAAACCCTTTGATTCAATTCCAAGTCTCCAATTCAATTTAGCAAAGAGTGTCATATTGAAAAATTGAAGTCTTTAAAACCAATATCACTTTCTTCTTTTTGGTTTGCAAACATTCTCCCACTTGACCCAAGATATCTTCATATTCACCCCTACCATAAATGTACTTCGCACTTTCTTAATTTCATTTCCTATCTTAGATGGTAACTTAAAGAGTGATAGGTAGAAAATTGGTATGACTATAAGTACTGATTTTAGCAAGCACACTCTTTCTGCAAATGCCAAATATCTTCCCTTCCATTTTGCTAATCTTTGCTTAAGTTTCTTCAACACCAGCTGCCAAAAATCTTATTTTTCTGGATTTCCCCCCACACTCGTACCCAAGGAAGTAAAAGGGATAGGTATAATACTACAGTTAAGGATTGATGAGAATCATTCTAAGTTAAATTTCTCTACTCATATCCCTCTCATCTTACACTTATAAAATTTTACCTTGAGATGACATTTCAAAACACCTTAGAATGAATGCTTTTAATAGCCATTATAATATGAATTTGAATCACACACAAACAATGCATCATCTCTAAATTGTAAGAAATTAATTTCAACCTCCTTAGTTCTCATCTTAACCTCTTTCAATGCTTTGTTTTTCATTACTTGCCTCTCACAATATGTGTCAGCCTCTTAGTCACAATTAGAAACAAAAATGGGTGTTAAAAGGTCACCTTGCCTTAACATTCAGAGAGTTTTATTTCCTTAGTTAGGATACCATTTACCAAAATTGAAATTGTAGCACACTTTAAGCATTCTTTATCCAACCGATCCACCTATTATAAAATCCTAATTGTTTTCATCATATACTCTATGAAATCTCATCTAATTAAATTATGTTTTTTTTGTCGACATTTATAATGGTACAACTTTTCTTTTCTTTATTTGACCTTATCCACCAATTTATTTGCTACCAACACTATCAAACATTTCTCTATCCTTTAAATGTAGATTGTGATTGATCTACAACCCTTGATAACACACCCTTTTCAGCCTACTTAAAAGAATTTTTGCTATGATCTTGCATATACTTCTAACCAATGATATGGGTTTAAATTTCTCTAAATCTTGTGGGTTATCCACTTTAGGTCTTAATGAGAAGAAAAATGCATTGCAATTCTTTGGGATTTTTTTCCATGATTAAATAACTCATTAACAGGCTACATCTCTCCCTTAAAGTTTCCAATTGACTTTTAATAAAACTATCGTTTATTTGGTTCCTCACACCACCTTTGCATTTTTATTTAATGTAATTTTATTTTATTTTTGTCTCCAATTAATTCTTGAGTGATAGTATTTTGAGTTTAGGTCTCCCTCCTTGACTTTTTTTTTTTTTTTGTATAGATTCTTTTTTTAAGATTTAAATTCCTAAATTCGAACACAAGTCCTTCCAGTCACTAGAGAAGCTTTAACCACTAAACCAGACAAGTTCTTCTGTCATATTACGATTTTTATTATACTTATATTAATGTTAATAATATAAATTATATTAATAGGAATGTTAATAATATAAATTATATTAATATTAATGTTAAGAAGATAAATTATATTAATATTAATGGGAAGAAGATAAATTAGAGGAATATTAAGATTCATAAGAGAAAGGAGAGGAGGAAGATTAAGAGAAGGAAGAGGAATAGGATTTTAGGAGGAAGAGAAGAGGAAGAGGACGAGGGAGAGGAGAACACTAGATTACTATTAACAAGATTAAGAAGATTAAGAGGAAGAGAAGATTAGGAAGAGGAACAAGAGAAGAAATATTAACAAGAGGAAGATAAGAGAAGAGAAGATTAGGAAGGAGAGAAGAATAAGGAGGAAGAGGAACAAGAGAAGAAAAAAATAGGAAGAAGAAACAAGAGAAGAAGAGAACAATATTAGTAATAAATAATATTTATAATAAATACTAAATAATATTAATTATAAATAATATTAATAATAAATAATATTAAATATTAAGATATTAATAATAAATAATATTAAATATTAATAATATTAATAGTATTAAATATTAATAATATTAATAATAAATAATATTAAATATTAATAATATTAATAATATTCATAACATTAATAATATTTATAATATTAATAATATTCTTAATATTAATAATATTCATAATATTATTAATATTATTAACAATAATAATATTAATAACAATCTTAAAAATAATAATAATTATAATAAAAATCATAATATTGTAAAAGAATTTGTCTGGTGTAGTGGTTAAGGTTTCTTTTGTTACTGAAGAAATCTGACTTCGATTTCCACCTGCTGCAGATTTTGTTTTGTCTATTATTTACATACGGAAAAATCCGTATGTAACGATAATTTTACATACGGAAAAAAATCCGTATATAAAAGTCCATATGTAATTTCAATTTTTCTTATAGTGTTTTTGGCTTATGAATTTCTCTTTCCAAATTTCCATACCGCCTACAATCCAGTATTATTTAACCACAATTTTTTAATCGCTTCTCCAAAACCTTTATCATTTTGCCATTTATTTGCCATATATCTAATAATCTAAATGATTTTGATCCCGAATCTAAATTGTTCTTCTTCAATGCTTATGCACAATGATCAGATATACTTATATTTAACACTTAATATTGTTTGCATCCCGACCAATAGTTTAGACGTTCTGAAGATACTATAATTCTATCTTTTACTTTTTGTTGTTCCATGTCTCCTATATCAAGTAAATTTTCTACCGACCAAAGATATGTCTAGGAATTTGATATTTTCTATGAACTTGTAAATCATTCAGCTTTTTCCTACCTTTCCTTTCCTTTATCTTCTTCACAATATTGAAATCCTCCGTTAGAGACACCAATAATTAGGTACTTCATTATGTTTTATAGAGATGATTTCCTTCTACATCTTTTCTTTATCTTTATAGTCACAAGAGTTTACCTTAATTTTTTTTCTATCTTAACCTTTCTAGTTCATCTTTTCTTTTTGAAATTATTTATCTTATGCAGTTCGTAGTAAATAATAAACAATTATATTATAACTTTATTATTTGTTGTAGATTGCGATGATTGTAAATAAAATGGCCTCTGAGAGTATTAGTAAAATGAGTTTTTGGGTTCCAATAAACATACCATCAATGTCAACCAAAACTTCATCATTGCACGTAAGTTTATAAATTTAACATTGTCAGACCAATTCCCCGTATTCCAGCTGAACCAACTTATAATTGGCACAATGAGGTATAATTCTAAACCAGCCACCACCTACAAAAGGAAAACATAAAGGTACAATCAGTGGAAAATATAATTACAAATTAATTTTCAACCTCTTCTCCTTTATATGTAAAAATAGCATAACAATGCTTATGTGTTTACTTTTCAAACGTATATTACAAACGTAAAACTAAAAATATCTGTTAAATTTTCTGATGGAACCGATGGGAAAGTAAGTTTACACCTTGTTTATATCTTACAGTAATCAAATTTAAGTAAAGAAAAAAAATACTTTTGCAAACTTAATTTACAAAATAAAATTTTTTTGAAAATTATGTTTAGAAGCTTGAATCCGAATATGCAATCGCAACGTCAGTTTTTGTGGTTCAATCTTTCTTTGGGCATCAGTAATAAAGAATTCACTGCTGATCTTGTAAGTTACGTAATTTGGCTGCAAATTTTGTTCAGTATTGTGGCATTCGTTCTCCAGACATGTGTCATAATGATAGAGTAGAGTTATGAGTTACTTGGCATAACTCTGATATTTGTGCATTGCGTGTTGAAATGGGTATATTCATTATTCCATTTGCTTGCGTTTTAAGGTTCTTCTGCGTTGCCAGCACTGACTTTGGCTTCTTGTTTTTCCACACTTACATCTCCAACTTAGATAAATGAATCAAGTACTTTCATGCACAACAAACCAAGAACAGTAGAGTCCCCCACCTCCTAAGCCGAACTTTCAGCTCCACTGTTTCCTTTCTACTATCATCTTTCCTTATATTCACGTCATCTCTAACCATTCTTCATCATTACACCATATTCTACATCACATTCTTTATCGGTCAACCATGTTAATATCTTGAACTGCACTTGTTAAGCACTATCAGTGTAATAATAACACTCTTCGGACCTTCCTAACTGTGAACTTAGACTAAGATTACAGAAATTATTGCTCTTAACAGCAAATTTAGCATATATAAATAATAATATTAACGTCACTGGTGCATGCACACCATTCCTATCCACCTCCGACGAATGAAAATTCATCATCATCACTAATAACAGAAGGGAAGTTCTGGAAAATTCGTCTAAAATAGTTTGTTTGAAACGCAAAAATGGTAGTGTAGTGATTAAACATTTGCTAATGGGGGTAAGGGATTTGTTTCGAATTTTGTTTGCATCTACTTTTGTAAAAGTAAACTTTATAACTAGTGCTGGTAATAGAAACTTCAAATAATTATATTATAATTTCTACAAAAGGAAAATGAAGGCCAGCAACATATATTCATATGGATATTCGACCAGTGAGAACTGCTATTATGCCTTGACAGGGTTGCGCTTGTTATTGCCGGCTAAAGCAATATAGAAATTCTACACAGTGGACACTGATAAGAAAAAAAAAATTAAGCTTTGTTAAGTTCCAAGAGATTATTACTTTGATCTGTGAACACCAGGAAACAACAGTCGCATGAAATCTGACCAGAGACACATATCACTGAACTGTGAAAAAGAAATTACATGGCCAAAATTGAATATGTCCTAGTTATAACGAAGAGGCAGAGATGTGGGCAGAACCCAAGAAATGGAAATATAGTCTGTAATGGTCAGTGCAGAGCAGCAGATGTCATCAAGCTGAGAAGTCTGTATGAATTGCGAATCCTTGTCGTTCTTCTTCTTCTATGCTGGAGTTGGCAAGTACATTTCACATCACCCTGCAGAATACAACTCACAATCACATGCAAAACTCTGTTTCTGGATACAAAGTGTTATAGTTGAGAGGCAACCATGCTTATTAAAACAAGTTATCAGGTTTACAATCTTCAAATCCTGTGGTAGAAGAGAATTTGAAGTTAACCCTCTAAAAATAGATTTGTATTTTGAGAGATTAGTATGGCTAGAGAGAGTAACGTGTGCAGTGAAAAAAAAAAAGGAAAAAAAAAACGAAGCATATTCAACTTATAATATGAAAATCTCATGCATGCAACTCTACTTTCACTTACTGTTGTCCACTGGAAGACAACCTCGGTTGAAGAAGGTACTAAGGTAACCTAAGAATGGTAGAGTAGAATGAGGTAGGAAAATCGTGTTGGAGAAGGGGAGCACGTGCAAAATCAGATGAACTACTAGAAGTGAGTTGGAGAGGGATGTTGCACGTGCCCTGCTTCTCCAACAGGACCTAGCCACCAATGAAGACTGTAGAGAACCATGGTGACAGTAAAGCCTCAGTTTGAGAGTGGCGAAGAAGGTTGAGGAGTGCATTTATATATACTGGTCCTAAAGAGAGAGACAAAGAGAGAGTTGCTGTGTGAGTTAAAGACATTGAGTCTTGAAGTGGACATTCTTTAATAGTAGAGTATATGATATGATATCTATGATGACCTACACAAGCAATCAACCCCTCATTTCCAAACCCAATTCAGAGTCTGAGATTTCGGCTCTTGTACCAAAGATTTCGTAAGTTCCTGATATACACTTACGCCAATATCATAAAGAAGCTGTTTTTGGAGAGTGTGGAGCAGGATCTGTTATGTGTGGAAGCTAGAGAGGGTCCTTGGAAAATATGTATTTTAGATTTGACCCTGAATGCCTCAGTGAATCTTATTCTTTTCTTTCCGGTTCATGAACCCTGTGATTCAATAAGGATGTACATATAAATTACGTATCTATAGGTCAGTTATGTTGACAGTTTGTGCCGCCAAAACAGAGAATTAGGCCCCCACCTGCAGACATACCTTGTGCGCATGGTGGAAGGAAATTTTTTCACCCATAATAATTACATTTACTCACTCGCAACTTCTCTTCTTTTTTACCCAGATTGATGTTGATTGACACTTAAGAAGAGAGATAAGTTACATAAAAATAAACAAAAATAATAATGTAACAAGTTCAACCTCAGCTTTGCAGTTCATAATCAAATTATCCGTTTCTTAAACTGTTTCATAAACTTGATACTGTGAGAGGTTACTTTCAGATGAATATGGGTACGATAAGGAAGTCCCACATTGGGTATTATTTCTTTCCAGCAAAATCAAATGAAACAACTAACGTATTTGAGTTGAAAAATAAAAATAAAACTTTTGTATTTCTAAACTTTTGATCTAGTTTTGTAGAAATGTAAGGGGAAGGTGAAGTGTAATTTTTGAAATGACGTGAGAAAGAGAAGACGGCATGTAGAGTGCAATCTGAACATGGTGGTTGGAGATTATTAATATAATTTAATTTATAGATGCAATTTTTATTATTTGGGTATAAAATATTAATATGCAAATTTGAAATTAATTTTTTTAATATTTCGATAATTATAATTAGATTTTAGTCACTTAAATCTAAAAGTTATATGTAATCCCATAAATTTAAACACTATTTTTAGTCCCATTTTTATTAGTTCTAGATTCATTCACGAAATAAGAAAAATTAAAATGGAATAGTAAGAGTTAGAGTCAGTCACGATTGATCATTTCGTGTTAACCTTTCTAATTTAAAAGTGGATGTACAACTTTTATTTCCTTCGACTCTTTCATAAAAATAAAATAAGAATAAAATATAGAGAACTTGTCTCATAATTTCTATGGCAACATTTTTATATTGAATGAAAAAATTCAAGTGTCTAATAGTATATTTTCTAGACATTTTAAAGAAGCAACTTACTATCATTTTAAATTTCAAAAATGTAAATTATTTGAAATATTTTAGAATACTTTTTTATTATTTTACACTCTAAAATGCATTGAAGTAAAAGAAAGAAAAATTATAGTCACGCATTCTAATTATATTTAATATACTTTAATCCCAAAATAAAACTCAAGTAAAATTTCTACTTATGCCAATGTGACAAAAAGGAGGAAGGTAGAAGATAAAAAGATTACATGATTTAATGTGATGTAATGTCATTATCATAAGAAGAATGAAAAGTTCAGAAAAAATACATCTGAACTTTGAAAATTAAAAAATACTTTTAAATTTGACGATTTAAAAATATATATTTTATACTTGAGAGATTAAAAATACCATTTTTGAATTTTAGAGAATAAAATCAAATTTTATACATATGAGTATCAATTATTAAGTTAAAATTTTAAAGTCATTAGTGTTTGCTGGTTGTCAATTAAAATTGTACAAACTTCATAATTATTCAATGTTATAGAGATAGATTAATGTTTATTTCTCAATATTATTCATCATGTCATTGTTCAAAGTTCTATCTTGCAATTGTCATCAAGTATAAATTTATTTTGTGTAGAGAAATGCTTGTGAATAAAATAAGATCATTTCTCGATCTTTCTCTAAAGTTGAATACAAGGTGCTCACCACTACAACTTGTGAATTGCAGTGGCTCAACTACATCCTTAAAGATCTTTACATACAAGCCTCTACTCCTACTACTCTCTATTGCAATAATCAATTGACCTGGATAATATATCGCACAAAATCTTATTTTTCATAAACGCATGAAGCACATATACATAGACTATCATGTGGTTCAGGAGAAACTATAAGCTAACCTATTTCATCTTCTACATGTACAATCTTTGATCAATTAGCAAATGTCTTTAACAAAACCCTTAGTCAAGAAAATTTCAAATTGATTATGACTAATATAGGAATGATGAATATACATCATCCAACTTGATGGGAGAATATTGAGATATTGGTTTTCACACTAGTATATGTTAGGGTTTTTCCTAAACCTATTTATATAGGTTTTGCTCTAGTGTCAGATTGTATTGTTTTTTTTTTCTTTTTAATAATAAAAGTTTTGAGATTTCTCTCTTACTTGGTGTGTAAATCATCTTTCTCTCTATGTTGTGATGCTCCATGTCTCTTGTCGAATTTTTTTTTCCGGCTCAGCTAGCAACTCCTCCTCTGTGAGCTACTCCCTTTTTCTTTCTCTCATGGAACCTTAATCTCGTGATGGTTACCATCTTCAAGAGCTAGTAAAATAAAATAAAAAAAAGAACCCAAATGTGAGTTATAAAATGTATCATTTTAAATAGAGTAAAATTTGCAGACAGAGTAAGGAAACTCCAACAAATTCTCCTTTCGGGTTGTATCATGGAGTGTATATTTTGAATGAGATAAAACAAAATATAATCATTTCATAACTTAAAATGTTAATATTTTATTTAGTTAAAACAACTAGAATTGTGTAATTAGTTACAAATTAGTTCCAATAAGTTTATTAGAATAAGTCCTTTATTTTTGTTAGGGGTTCCTATCTTGTAGTATTTGATTAGTCATATAAGTCCTTTTTCTTTGAATGAGTAGTTTGTATCAATCTCTATTTAATTGAATTAAATGTTGCACTGTATGTGTTGCATTCCAAATATTTGCACTACTTTACAAAAATCTATTGTTTTTATCACAAAATCATGGGCAAATCTGCATCACACGGCTTCAATATGCTGAAATAGATGTGATCATAATTTATGACAAACTCATCCAACAAGCAAGTCTCAAATGCATTAATGGTTACTCCTGAAGTGGTTAAAGATTTCTCGTGGTATGCGAACATTAAATTCCATCATGTTACTGACAATTTGCAAAATCTATCACATAAGGAAGACTATAATGGTACGAAGTCTCTTATTGTTGCAAATGGAAGCAAACTTGGCATTGGTCATGTAGGCAATGCAAAGTTAAAATACATGTCTCTTAATAATGTGTTATGTGTGCATAAGATTAATAATAATTTGCTAAATGTGTCTTAGTTGGTGACTAATAACAGTAAATACAATTGTTAAATTTTGTAGCTATTATGTGATGAACAAACAGGCAGGTCTAGTGATGCTCAAAGGGAAGTTTGAAGAAGGTATATACAGAATAGAAGTTACACCTTCCTAAAACAAATCTAAGTTTCAAAATTCCATAATTGTTTCAGTTTCCTCAAATTTATCAAGTTTTTCACAAGAAGATGCATGACATAGGATATTAGGCCATCTATATAAAAGAGTCATGTTTCAAGTTTTAAAAGAGTGCAATCTTAATTCCGTTGTTAATAACATCAACTTTTGTGATGCTTGTTAGTTTGGAAAATCACATACCTTACCTTTTAAAGATTTTCATTCTCAAGAAAAACATGTTTTAGATTTATTTCGCACTAATATTTGCGAACCTATACCAACACTCTCAACATTTAGATGTCATTTTTATATTCATTTTGTTGATGACTTTAGTTGCTTTGCTTGATTTTATCCTCTTAAAATTAAAAGTGATGATGTTCTGACTTTTAGTTATTTCAAAACTCTCATTGAAAATCAGTTTGGCATGAAAATAAAACAAATGTATTCAAATTGTAGAACTAAGTACTTTTCTTTCTTGGAAATAGTTGAAAAATAAGAACTTATCTTTAAATACATGTATCCATATACCTCGATCCAAATCGTAAAGAAAAAAAGAAAACATAGCCATATCGTAGAATTGAGTTTAACCCTTTTAGCCCAAGCTAAAATGTCATTAAAATATTTGTGGCAAGCCTTTGAAAGTGTTGTTTATCTAATTAATAAACCTACTTCTGCTCTTTATGGTATTTCACCAAAGTAGAAACTTTTTGAAAAAGTTCTAGATTACTTTTCTCTAAAAATATTTGGATGTAGTTGTTTTCCTTGTCTTAGACCATATTAGAGTCATAAATTTCAATTTCACTCAATTAAGTGTGTGTTTTTAGGATAGAGTGAACTCTTCAAAGGTTATAAATGTTTTAGTTCTATTAAAATTGATGACTAAATCATAGAGAAAAATAGAAAATAAGAAATCTTTAAGATAAAAATGAACTTTGTTTGAAAATCTGATCAATTAGGTGTGATCAAATTTTGAAATAGATGAATTATAAGAAAAAAATTGAAAAGAGAAGGGAGAGAAATATGATAAATACCTTTTTGTTTTTCTTTCTTTTACTGTTTCTTACATAAAGTTAAAACCACTTTAATATATGCTTAGTACAAATAAATTCTGATATTTTTACTAGAATAAGTATTTTCTATAGTGGTATCTTGTAGCATTTAATTAGTCATATATAAGTCCTTTATCTTACTAGTAGTTTGTAAAAACTTTTATTTGATTGAATCAAATATGAGTGGAAGTGGGGCATTAAAAAGATTTGCGCTACTTTACAAAGATTTTTAAAGTTATTTTTGAACATAAAATATATATATATATATATATATATATATATATATATATATATATATATATATATATATATGTGGGTGTAATTATTTGGGTGAGTGTGAAAGTATAATTTTTGTTTTTGGCAGGAAACACCTGGAGCAGTTTGTAGCTTTCTATAGCTTCACTCTCCTACCATAACACATCCCAATGCTAACAAGCTACCCTCTTTAAGTCATGCCTACTCTACTCTCCATTCCACATTCTCATGCTCATTTACTTCAATTGCCCTCCTCACCCTCTTTCACCAACTCTACCTGCTTCCATTACTCAATTCTTTCACCTTCCAATATTCTTCTATATACGATCATCACATTCAAATATTACCTCAAAATCCTGCTTAATTCTAATGTTGATTATATCATCATGCGTGGAAGCGCTGATGAGATGCTTAAAATCATAGTATATTACTTGTGTCTTCTTCTGTGTGCTTTTCTCTTTTTCCTGTTCTCCTTTTTATTATCTTGTACATTTAAAATTTGCTTGCTTATCCGTTGATCACGATTGATGTGGAGGTTATGTCTCTCTGTTATTCATGGAAGGAATAAGATATACGAACCCTTTTAGACATTACAATTATAACTGGATTGCAAGTTGAAAAACTTTATCATGTTGAAAAGTAAACACAGTTTGCCAATTGCCTTTACCCTCTTTTGCAAGTGGCTAAATGTCTCTCTCTCGATTACCGATCATCTCCAATGTCATCTTTCAAAACCAAATAATGGAGAAATAGGACACACCGAGAAGAAGGGATTAACATGAGGAAGAAAACCATTTAAAAAAAATTATATATATAAAGAAATAATATAAGAAGATATATCCATTTATATATTATAAAACTTTTAGATTTTTTCAATTTTTATATAAAATTATATAATTTTTATGTGAAACTTAATAGTAGATGACCTAATATTAGTGTGATAGTGAGTTATCTGATAATGAGTGACTTACGAAATCAACAAACTCTTACTGATATAATATGATAGATTTTAAATAATTTTGATATAAATTTTTAAATCTAATTTAATTTTATAAAATTAATTAAAAAATAAATTTATATTTATTTATATATTATAAAATATGTTTATCATATGAGATTTAAAAAAAAAAAAAAAGCAGAGTTTTTGCCTGTATTCGGGATTAATCATGTTCAGTATGTAGTGTTTTTTCATTTTCTACTGAGTTTTAGCGAGTTAACAAAATTATATTTGCTATTGTTAAAAGGGTTGTCCAATAAATTTTTTGACTATTTTAATATATTAAGAAAAGTTGCAATAAAACAATGGTATAAAAAGGAGTCTCTTATCTTTGGGATTTGGACAACAGTCATGGGCATTTTGGAACATACTCCTTCGGGAAAATGACATGTCACGCAACGTTTGCTCCTTCAAATACACAATCCAATGTCACGTGTCGCTCACTTATCCGTAATCCCACAATTTGTGGGACCCACGTGTACGGGAGAACCTTATCTCTAGGAGAATCTAGATCCAAAAGCCACGTAGTTTGCACCCACGTGGTGCCTCATGAAATCGACGGCGCAGATTTGTTCGCAGGCCCATGACTTGTTGGGCCTTTAACGCTTCGCCGTCGTTAAATATTCCTCGCATGCTGCTTATTCCCGGAACATGCTAACTGGATCCATCTGATCCGCTAAGACACGCCACACCCGTGTTCTCATGGGCCTCCTCGATCACTTGTGGGATGACACCGTCGCCGGCCCTCCACCGGAGAACGGCCTCGGCAAGCTCCGAAAGCACCACACCTTCGCTTTCCGATCAAACTCCGGCAAGGGTACGCATGCATGCCCGTCGAACTCCGTTCCGCTTCCCGAATTAATTTTAGCTATTTCAAAAAAATAAGAACGAGAATCGCAACAAGAAGTAACCTTTTGAAATAATTCTTACAACCTCACGCTAGATGTGTTAATTCCTAACATGATTAAAAACAAGAAATCTGCTTATGCTAACGAGAAACCGTTGTCGTTGTGTGATTTTGGTTTTGGTGGATCAGAATCAGACAGCGGAAGCCTGAAGTCATACGGCGAGGATTCGCCGGAAGATGCGATGAGAGTTACACGTAGTATCATGATCGTGAAGCCACCTGGCTATCAGAGTCAGAGTGGATCGCCGCCGGTCTCACCCGCCGGTTCCACTCCTCCGGTGTCTCCGTTTTCAGGTAAGGTTGTACTTCACATTTTTTTTATTGTCAATAAAATGACGAATTAGACCTTGGATTTTATTTCGGAACTGGGATTGTCTCCTGGGAAACTGGAGTGACAGTGGGAGAGTGTGACTGAGGCGGTTGCTGTAGAATTTTGTATAAGGGTAATTCCGTCTATTCAGACGGAGTTTCTCTTTCCTAAGGTAGCGTAGCGTTAACTAGGGTTAGTCATGATGGCCGTTTTGTTTCCTTTCCACATATATTCAACAATGTGCTTATCCATATCTAGACACGTGTACTACAAATAAAATAATATAATATAATAAATGTTACAGGTTTTTTTTAAAGTTTGAAAAATGAGATAAGAAATAAGTTGATTGTATAATTCGTGGTCTAAAAAAAAGTTTGGCAACACTATTAACAGTAAATATTACTATTGAAAATACAATTATTTTTTGTTGTTCATTATTACTCCTTGGATATTTTAAGAATTTTTATTTTTATTTATTTGTTATTATCAAATTTTAAGATTACTTTATTTTTTATCAACTAGATTAGTGTGTGTTTCAATCTTTAAATAATTTATACGTATATTTATTGTGTGGATGGAAAAAAATAGGTAAAATAAGAAATTATATAATTACTTTATTAAAATTAAGAAAGCATGTTATATTTTTGGTTTTATAAAGAAAACTAACTGTAGCATTTGGGTTTTGAAGGTGTCACCTTGGGGTAACTTCTGAATTGAGTTTGTTAAATGGTGTAGATGTACGATAAAAGGCTTATTTTCTTGGGTTATATATATATATATATATATATATATAATATATAACAATTAAAGCATACAGGGTTTTAGGATATTTATCTGTTCCTGTTTGGAAAGTTTATCCAGAAGATGTTTTTGATGACGTAAATGCACACACAGCATGATAGTAATATCTGTACAAGTGATGGAGGGATTCGTACGAGAGTGAATGCATCTTTATAGTTTAAGTCTCAATGCTACGTTTTGTTATTGTCCGTATAAAATGTATGAAGAAAAACTGAAAAAGGTCTGCTAATGTAATGATGGTCGCAATATGAAGCAGTTTAATGAAGAATATAGCATGATATACTTGTTTTTGAGAGTGAAATGCAATGGAGAATATTGCATGATATGCGTGCATGTATGGTACTGATACAGGAGCTAGAGAGTCCTTCCGCTTTCGAAGAAGGTCGACATCTGATGCGTTCGAGAAGACTAGACAGAACAGACCAAGCTCTTCTTCTCCTTTCGATGTGTGAGAAATAGCACTCGTTCTTCTCCTCCATGATGACTACAAAAATGAAACTTAGTTCGTTTTCCACTGCCTTTTTTGGTCATGATGTATCCATTTTTGTTTACCTTTTGTGCATATATATATATATATATATATACATATATGTGTGTATGTGAATTCATGATGGGAGGTAGCTGTGGGTGGTTTAACATATCAGTCTTAGTATTTCTACTGTTAAACTAGTTATGGTTGTGTGGGTTAGCTGTAAATATGTAAAAACGCAGATATGGGCGTGCTTTTGTTAAGTGTACTGTGTATATAAAGCCTTATCAAGCTTTGTTTAATTAGTGTTTGCTTACACGCCCTAAGCTCTTTCTGGCTAATTCTTTCCATTTATATATATTGTATCTCTTTTCTGAAAAAATGAGGCATCCTTGAGCATGTTAATTTTGGAGGTGGGTGTTGTGTTATTGGTTTATAGAGGAAAGTGAACATGAAAACAAAAAAGTTGAGAAGGGTCCAATATGGATAGGAATTGTGTCTGGCTTTAAGGATGGCGTATGAGTTTTGTGGAGAGGTGGCCTTGTCTTGAAGCATGGCTTGGAAAGGGACACTTCGTAATTGGGGCTTCACCCACTTATATTCTTTAATATATTTACATGTCTTTTCTTTTTTTTTGTCGGAACGTCCTTTTTTTAAGCAACACATATAAAACAACTTTATTTTATAACTCACAATGTTCCTTATATTTGCAACCAAAATTATTCTCCCTTTTACATAATGGATGTTCAAACCATTCCGAACCAACAACCTAATGGGGAAACATTACTGAAAGTAACCAAAACACAAAATAAATATATAAAATTTAAACCAAACGATTACATGAAGCATTCTCTTCAATCTTCTTCTTATAGAATTGAAAAGTAATTTTACAATTTATAAAAAAACCAATACTTGATTATCTCATGTCGTATCACTTGATAACTGTGCTATATTTAGCACATTTTATTTAGATAAACATAATCAGTATTGGTTATAGGAAATTTGTGTCGTGAAAATATATATTAACAGACCTAAGAGCACTCTGAATAATATTAGAGTTGCATACAATTTTTGTGGTTATAATGTAACATTTTAAGAATTTTATCAATTAAGAATTTAAACTAAGTTTCACGAGTTATTCTATATGTTTATATTTTTAATAGGTTCCACAATATTTGTCTTTAAATGTTAAGAACATCTATTTTTGTATAACAATTGTTCTTAAATGTAACTTTTGTTTCGTTAGACTCTAATGGTGTCACCGCATAAGAATTGCTGTATAAGTTTATGAATCTCGTTAATAACTCAGTAGAAATAATCTAATTGAATTTTTTTTTACATAATTATTAGTTTGAACTAAAGCTATTTATGAAACTAAAATTTAAAATTTGGTTTCAAATATAGTTGTTTTTTTTAATAAAAGTAATTTATTATTTCACATTATATTTTAAAATAATTTAAATATTTTAAGATAACTATTAATTATAGAATTATTATGATATTTAAAAAAAAATCAAATTAGGTTTACTAAAAGCGTTAGAAGGCAATTGTATATTTATATAGATATAGATAAAAGTATTTAACTAATATATATGATTGAAAAAATAGTTAATATTTTCTATATTTAAATAGAAAGCTGTTTTAAATTAAATGAAAATAGAAAATACATATATAAAATGAGATGAATAGATTAATTTATCTTTTGGATTTAACATAAACTCACTGTCATTATGAAGATTAATTTTGTTTTCAGAAATAGCTACGGAGGCAAGGATTATTTGTACGTAGTATATACGCATGTTGTTATGTCGGAACGTCAAATAATTTTTATTTTTTTAAGAATATACAAGCACTCATACTTAAAGCTATACATACAATAAATTGAAATTCTTTTATATCTTGCAATCAGTTAGAAGATGTTATTGATAAAAATAAAGAACAAATAAAAAATTCAAGATTTGTTCTGGCATGTCTGTGGGCTCTCTCTCTCGGTATATCATATAGTGGCTCAAATAGAATATGCTAAAGCTACACGGAGGAGATTGGGCTTAGTTATCTGGATCATATTTTGAAGAGGGCTAATTCTACCTGCACCAGATCAATTGTCATCTCTATCAAAGGCAGTTCTGGATAGGCAAATGATGGGAAAATTCGGAAAAGGTGACAAGGCAATTTGGGGATTTAAAGAAAATGATTGGTGCAGATGATAATTGATCTGGTGCAAGGAGAATTAGCCTTCGAGGAGTTTCACATATTTGGGCTTATAAATTTTTAAGCCTTGATGTATTGAGAAATAGAAAAGATTTGGAAGGTTCCCACTGGATTGAATAGCACCGTGTTTGGGTGCAGTTGTAGTTAGTCTTGGAGACTTTATGAAATCGAGGTGATACAGAGTATGGTGGTTTAGCGGGTATGGATCGGAAGCAGTCCCGGCTCGGACCCAAGAATATGGATTGTAGCTTCTTGATTTTGTTCCTCCTCTTCCATGGCTTCCTTCCTCACTCTTCTGGTTCACCTTCTCTCTTTTTACATCTTTTCATTTAAAGAAAAAAAAAAACATCTTCTATTGATTTCACCATTTTTATTTTTAATCATCGATTGTCCTCTTATTTCATTACTTGATCACGCTAATACAAAATTCGAAATTAAGCTTAAGCATGGATTTACGGAAATGAAAAGGGCGATTATTTTATTCTTTTTGAAATACTGTGTAGTTTGAACAGGTAGTACTACGATCGTTTAGGATCCGGTTAATTCTTGAATTTTCTTCCTTTCTGATAGATACGCACTCTGGCGATGCTTTATGAATTCGCTTCTTAAATTGTTTGGTTGGAATGTTCGGGAGACGCATGGTGATGTTTTTGAGTTGGTGTTACAAGGTTCATTTCTGATTAGTAGTAACTTGACCCACTCTGGAAGTGTGGTCATTGATTTTTGGTCTCATTTCCGTGATTCCATCTCTCTCAGTTGGGGCATTCTATCAGAAACAAAATACTAAATGTTACATGTACCTTCGTTTTGTTAGGAATCTAAGGTGAGCTCAAAGTCCCATATTGGCTAAAGATGATTAAGATGAGAGGCCCATAAACCTATTGTGTTGAGGCTTTGTGTTGAACGAGGTTTCTTAGTCTCTTACATGGGTTTTTTTAAAACTCATTCATGTCGAACCTCCCTGGGTCTATCCTCCATGTCGACCAGTTCAAATGAGTATATTATAAAGTAGGTGAAAAATCCTAAAGTTTGACAATTTATTATATCAAAGTTCTTCCGTTTTAGGAAAGCTTGTTCTATTTTGGAACGACAGTTATACTCATGCTTGAAGAAAACGCTTCAACTTGAGAGGGAGATGTTCCAATATGGAAGAGATTCTCACTTGATGGGGGAGATTGTTAGGAATTTGAGGTGAGCTGAAAGTCTCACATTGGATACAGATGAGTAGGATGAACAATATATAAGTAGAGAGACTCACAAACCTATTCTTAAAGTTTTTGGTTGAAGGTGGTATCTTAATCTCTTATATAAGTTTATTCACAACTCATTGCTATCGAATATCTCCGGTGTCTCTCCTTGAGGATCCTAACATGTTTTGACCATTCATTTTGTTGGTGAAGTATATTCCTCAAAAGGACAATCTAAATGGAATTGATTTATTGGATTATGTGTTGATATAAAGAAAAAATGGATGTGGATGTTCCAAATTTTATATCAGACAATCTAGTTTCAGCTAACCAAAAACCTTAATTTTGTCGCAAACGTGGGATAAATCGATGTATGTATCTGTTTTGACTACACATGGATGTATTTACCTACTTTGTCTCTGTGTTTCTTTCTTCTTTCTCATGGACAAACTCATGGAACAATGCAATCTACCAATGTCTTGTCTTGTCTTTGCCCTTTGGCTTGCATTGTCTGGATCATCTTTTCATCCTAGTTTCTGCACACTTCTTTTTTCAACTAAAGCTAAAATGGACAATTGGGCATGCTTGCCATTACTGTATGCACATCCCTTAGTAAGTATGACATTGTTGGAAATTTATCATGGTAATAAATCCTGATCATAAGTTTACAATGAGTTGTAAACTACTTTTTTTTAGCGTTAGCTTATTGTGGATCATAATGGGCAAAACATGCACAGGCATTCATGATTTCAATGTTCCTAGTAATTCACAATGTTTTTGTAGGTCAATGTTTTGATCTCATTTTATCTTGTTACTGCTCCTTTGTTAAATAAAGTTATTAGGGGAATGGTATTCTTCTATGCATTTAGTTTTCAATTCTCTTTATCTTTTCTGAATGCAGGTAAATCTAGTGGAGTGTGTGTTTCTCAAGGTGGTCGTTTTCCTCCATTTAAATCTGAGGGTAACGCTCCCAAAAAGGGTCCTAAAGATTTGACCCTTTGCCGGATTTTTCGCAAAAAGACTTGCTGTGATGTAACCCATACACATCCTGCTTTGATGTCAGTAAGGAAGCTTGCTACTTCTGGGGAAGCTAACCCAGAGTGCTTGCACTTATGGGAACTGTTGGAATGTTCCATTTGTGATCCACTTATTGGTACTCAGTCTGGACCTCCTCTTATCTGTGCATCTTTATGCGAGAGAATTTATGAGGCGTGCTCAAATGCTTACTTCTCTATAGATGTGAAAACACAGGTTTGGGGGTGACCGTCTCCTTTTGAAAAATTTGCAGATTTCTTTTGTCAAACATTCATTTATTTTTTTGTCAAGAAACAAAAATTTGCACATGATGGGTTTGTCGTCAATAATTCACAGCAAAATGATTTTAAGCATTTTAGATCTGACTTAAGTTTTTATTTTTATTTTTGTGGAATAGAGAGTTCAGTATGTTTATATTAGCCTTTTTAATACCACAACGTGGTTTAACTTGGCACCTTATGCCCGTCTTTTGATTGATTTGAAACACCAGATTCTAGCACCTTGTGGAGTAAATGACTTTGTATGTGGTAGAGCTGCTGAATGGGTCTCCAATGGTACAGATCTTTGTCTTGCTGCAGGTTTTCGAGTGAGATCATCCGATATTGTGTATATTGCCTCAGAAGAGGCTTCTTGCTATGGTGATAAATCAAGTCTAGGTTCTGTTGCTGATTCATGGAAGACTTCACAGTTTGAGTTGATCCGTAAAGGTGAGAGATTGAGGATGTTGGATGATTTCTACCAATGGGTGAGGGAAATGCCATTCGGTGAAAGAGTTTCTTGGGCTATTGGAGGGATGGTTCTAACAGCAGGCTTGGTGTTTGTAAGGTCAGAATGCACTCCTTTTCTTTCTTATTATTGAGTAGCTGTGCATTTTTGTATCGTCCCCGTTACTATTAGGCAAGTAAAAAGGACAACTTGTTGGAAATGCAGATTATTAGAAGTGGTTCTTCATGGATTTTTTTTATCTACTTTATAACTATTGTTGGGATGATGCTTATTTTGTCTTTATATATCGTAATCATACAGCAAAAGGAAAAGCCATAGCCAACGCCAGAAACTAGCTGCTATAAAGCGAACTGCAAGGAAGCTTGAAGGCAGGATGGTGGAGCAACTGCCTTTTAATGCTCAAGAACATAGAAGAAGAATTTCCAGATGAGTGTTCCTTGTATGTGATGTTGAGAACATAATTAACGGTGCTAATTTGTAGGTGAATCCTTGAGTTTCCTGTTATAATTATCAAATGAAGTCTTGCTTTACTTTGTACTCTCGCTTTTCGTGTTCATTCCTTCTTTTTGCATAGTTTTTTCATGATATTTTCCCCTTCAAAATGGGTTTTCTTTAGACCGAAGTAGAAGTTGGTTATAAAAAGAGTTTGTTTGGTCTTTATGGCTTTTTTCTGTAGAAAAATTATTTTATGAAAAACCATTGTTGTATAAAAGCCATGGGTGCTTCCATATCTCTAACCCTCGTCCCTGATGGAAAATTCAACACAGTAAAATAATAACTCAACCATAGTAATAAACAATGAATAATAATTTTCCTAACTTGCAAGAATATGTGAGGAGTAGTAACACAAAAAATGGCAGTAAAATGTGGAAAACCTTCTCAATGTGAGAAGTAAAAATCACAGACACAAGTCAGTCAATCAAGCTCTACCATGATCAAAATTAAGGTTATAAGAGAGTCTCAAATCACAACATAAATTGTGCTCAATAATTAGCCAAATAGCAAGACAATCAAATTGAAGCACCACGAGTTGTGAACCTGTTGATAAAATCTCAGCCCGATCCAACGGTGGACGAAGTATCAGCGGAGGTCGGAAGTTGTTGGACGGAACTTCCTCTCTTCACTCTTTTCTCCTTTTCTTTTCTTTCTCTCTCTGTCTCAGCTAACTGCTCTCTCTGTTCAAGAAAAAAAAACCTAAAGATGATTAATATTAGGCTGGGTCTCCACATAGGAAGTGAGCCCCATCACAACTATGTGGAGATGATCGACAAACCGACAATCTCACAACAAGTTTCAAATTTGTTTCTCAGTAGTGTCTTAGTCATCATATCAGCACAATTATGATTTGTATGAACTTTTGCCAACTCCAGTAACCTAGTCTCTAAAGCATCACGTATCCAATGACACCTCACATCAATATGCTTGGACCTAGAATGGAAAGTTGAATTCTTACCAAGATGAATTGTACTATGACTATCACAAAATAGCAAGTACTTGTCTTGAACACAACTAAGCTCTTGCAGGAGTTTCTTCATCCAAAGCAACTTCTTGCATGCTTCTGTAATGGCAATGAACTCTGCCTTAGTAGTGGACAACGCAACACACTTCTACAATTTAGATTGCCATGCCACAACTCCCTCTACAAATTTAATCACGTAGCCTGAGGTAGACCTTCTAGAATCTATGTCTCCACCCATATCAGAATCAGTATAGCTCACGAGGGTAGACATATCACCTCCAAAACAAAGCTTCAAACAAGTAGTACCACGAAGATACCTTAAAATCCATTTCACAACATTCCAATGCTCTCTACCTAGATTAAACAAAAATCTACTAATTGTACCAACAGCATGTGCAATATCTGGTCTTGTACACACTATTGCATACATCAAACTACCAACAGCAGATGCATAAGGAACCTGTTGCATATATGATTTTTCAGTTTCATTAGAAGGACTATGTTTTGCACTCAATTTAAAATGAGTAGTAAGAGGAGTGCTTACCACTTTAGCATTTTCCATCTAGAACCTCTATAGCACTCTTTTAACATAGTGCTCCTGTGACAACCAAAGCTTCTTCTCTTGCTTATCATGCATGATTCTTGTACCAAGAATTTGCTTAGCAGCTCCCATATCTTTCATAGCAAATGACTAACTCAATTGTTTCTTTAACCTGTTGATCATGAAAATATCTTTTCCAACAATTAGCATGTCATCAACAGACAACAATAGGATAATGAAATCATTATTAGCAAACTTTTTAACAAAGACACAATGATCAGAAGTAGTCTTCTTGTAGCCTTGCTCACACATAACAGACTCAAACTTCTTGTACCATTGACGCGGAGCCTACTTCAAGTCATATAGTCTTTTTCTTAGCCTACACACATGATATTTCTTGCCTTCAACAAGAAAACCATCAGGTTGCTTCATGTAAATCTCTTCCTCCAAATCACCATGAAGGAAAGCAGATTTAACATCCATTTGCTCTACCTTTAAATCAAGAGTAACAACCCAACTCAACCCAATTCAAATGGATGACATCTTCACCACAGGGGAAAAAATCTCATTGAAATCAATGCATTTTCTTTGTCTAAAACCTTTCACTACCAATTTGGCTTTATACCTTGGAGATGTAGGATTGCTTTCTTGCTTTACCCTGTAAATCCACCTGTTTCCAGAGCCTTCTTGCCTTTTGGCAATTTCACCAAGTCAAAAGTGTGATTATCATGCAAAGACTTCATTTAATCTTGCATTGCATCCAACCACTTTTTCTTTTCTTCACTCTCCATGGCCTTAAGATAACACTCAGGTTCTCCTTCATCTATCAAGGTAACATAGTCATTAGAAGGATACCTGGTAGATGGTTTCCGCTGCCTATTAGACCTCCGAATTTGAACTTGAGGTGGTTCAGGAGTATCACCAAGATCCTCATCTTGTGACATCCCATGTTCCCTTCAATGTCATCAATAGGAACATCAAAATCATCTCCAAGTTGTTGATTATCAACATCATCATGTTGCTCATCATTCTGAACATTATTCTCAATAGTATCCAGATCATGTAGAGGCATTCAAACTAGATCACCATTAGGCAATCTATTATCTATCTCAGATGTCGTCTTATCTATCTTATCAATATCTTTAATGGTTTGATTTTCCATGAACTTCACATCACGACTTCTAACTGCCTTCTTCTCAACAGGATCAAAGAACTTGTAGCCAAATTCATCTTGACCATAACCAAAAAGATGCACTGTCTTGTCTTTGCATCCAACTTGGATCTCTCATCCTTTGGAACATGCATATATGCTTTACAACTGAAGACTCACAAATGATCATACATGACATTCTTGCCAAACCAAATATTGTCTGTCACCTCACCATTCAAAGCAACTGTAAGACTCAAATTAATAACATGTACCGCAGTGTACAATGTCTCACTCCAAAAATGCTTAGGCAACTTTGCTTCAGAAAGCATACACCTAACTCTTTCAATCAATGTCTTATTCATTCTTTCTGCTAAACCATTCAGCTGAGGAGTTTTATGAGGATTCTTTTCATGTTTGATGCCGTGTTGCTTGCAATAAACATCGAACGATCCACAATACTCACCACCATTGTTAGTACGAATGCATTTCAGCTTCTTGCCTGACTATCTCTCAACCAAAACATGAAATTCTTTAAATTTTTCTAGAATTTGGTCCTTTGTATTCAAAATATAAACCCAAAGCTTTCTGGAACAATCATCAATAAAGGTAATAGAATAAATTGCACCACTAAAAGACTTTACCTTCAATGGGCCACAAACATCAAAATGCACCAATTCAAGCAACTCTGACTTCTTTGAGGGATGATGCTTTTTGAAGGATACTCTAGTCTGCTTACCAGCCATGCAATGAGAACATTTCTCCAACTTTGCACTCTTCAATCTCGGAAGCACATCCTTCTGAGCTAAACAATTAAGTCCCTTCTCACTGATATGACTAAGTCTTCAGTGCCACAAAGAAGCCTCCATATCCATGGCGTTCACACTATCTTTAGCAACCAATGCTTTTGTCTAATACAGTTTATTAATTCTCTCCCCTTTGGCCACAATTAGATTACTCTTGGAGAGTTTCCACTTTCCTGAACCAAAGTGATTTTCATAACCACTATCATCAAGCATCTGCATAGAGATCAAATAAAAGCGAATATCTGGAGCATGTTTGACTCCTCTAAGCAACAACTGCATTTCCATATTGGTCAGCAAGCAAACATCACCAATACCAACTACCTTAGACACACCATCATTACCCATCTTCAACACTCCAAAATCACCAGAAGTGTAATATGTGAAGAACTCCTTCTTTGGTGTAACATGCAGTGTAGCACCACTATTAATTATCCACATGCTCTCATCTGATACAAGATTAACTGAATCATGGTCACGGAGAATAATAAGATCATCATCACAAGTAGCAGTAGTAACACGATCATCATTGTCATGATGCTTCTCCTTCTGCTTCCCTTTCTTATCCTTGTTCTCCCTTTTCCATAGAAAACAGTTTTTCTGAATATGTCGTATTTTGTGACAATAATGACATTCCACATTTTTGTATCTAGACTTGGACTTACTTCTGTTGTTCTGTCTACTCCCTTTCAGTTCCTTTCTTTGACTTCTCTCCCTATTTTCAGTGACAAGTACCTCGAAATGAGATGAAGTACCATGAACCTTCCTTCTCATCTCCTTATTAAGAACACTACTTTTGACATTTTCCAAGGACACAATACCATCAGGGGATAAGTTTGTAATTGAAACCCGAAATCTTTCCCAAGAATTGGTAGAGTATTAAGTAGCCATAATCCTAACACTTCATCATCAAACTCGATGCCCATTTCTGACAATTGATCTCAGAGCCCCTGAAAATCATTTAAGTGATATGAAATAGAAGTCCCCTCCTTATACCTTAAATTCATCAAGGAATTCAACAAATATAATTTATTGTTTCTTGTACTAGAAGCATACAAAGTCTCAATCTTCTCTCACAAGGATTTTGCATCTTCCTCATTTGCAATGTGATTATAAACATTGTCTTCAACATACTAACGAATAAAATAACAAACCTGCTGATGCTCAAACTTCCATTCCTCATCAGTCTTGTCTTTTGGCTTTTCAGTAGCAAACACAGGAAGATGCAATTTCTTCACAAATAACAGATCCTTCATTTTTCCCTTCCATAAGTGATAGTTAGTGCCATTCAAACAAACCATCTTATTTGTATTTGTCTCCATTATTCAAGCAGTCAAATAGCTCCAACCAAGGAGCTTTGATACCACTCTGATGAAAAATTCAACACAATAAAATAATAACTCAACCAGAGCAATAAGCAGCGAATAATAATTTCCCAACTTGCAAGAATCTGTGAGGAGCAATAACAAATAATGGAAGCAATAAAAACACACTTAAGGAAGACACAAATATTTTAATGTGAAAAACCTTCTAAATGTGAAAAGTAAAAACTACGAACACAAACCAGTCAATCAAGCTCTATTATGATCAAAATTAAGGTTACAAGAAAGTCTCAAATTACAATACAAATTGTGCTCAATAATCAGCCAAATAGCAAGAAAACAGAGATGAAATAGAGAACAAGAAATCAAAAAATTCACAAAAACCGCAGCTACTGTACGCGGCCTATAGGTCATTGTTCTGATGAATTTTCAACAATCTGAACGGTCAAATTGAAGCATCACGAGTTTTGAATCTGCTGACAAAATCTCAGCCCGATCCAACGGTGGACAAAGCATCAACTACGACTGGAAATTGCTAGACGGAACTTCCTCTGTTCACTCTTTTCTCCTTTTCTTTTCTCTCTCTCTGTCTCAGCTAAGTACTCTCTCTATTAAAAAAAAAAAAAACCTAAAGGTGATTAATATTGGGTTGGGCCTCCACATAGGAAGTGAGCCCAACCCAACAGTCCCCTCAGATTGCTTACTACTTAATGCATCATGAGTCGATACTATTGAGTCAAACTCAATATTGAAGGAATTTCCTATGCTAATGCTGGGTAGGTATGGGAGGTGAAGTTAGTAGCTTCGGTCTACTAGAGAAATGTTAGACATTTAGATTTGCATTTGATGAAGAAAATAGGCAAAATTGTTGCCTAGTCTTGAAAATGTGGTTAGGCATTTAGATTTGCATTTGATGAAGAAAATAGACAAAATTGTTGCCTAGTCTTGAAAATGTGGTCGACTGTAAGTTAAAAAATGAAGGTCTTTCCATTGATTTTAATTTTTTTTACCAAGTTTGTGTTTGTTGGTTAATATTTATTAAAAGATATAATTATCTTTTTCGTCAATACATTTAAGGTAATATTCAATTTACTATAGTGGTTTTTAAAGAATCAATTTGATCCCAAAGTTTTTAAAAAAGTCTACAATTTGGTCCCTTATGTTAAATCTCCACTCATGGCGTTAATTTGTGATGATGTGGCACACAATAGGTCAAATTTATGTACAACTGCCGTCTAAGTCTCTTCCCTCCATCCATTCTCTCCATCCTAGAGCCTCCATCCTTCCCCCTTGCATCAACACTTCTCTTGTTTCTCTAGCATCTCTATCAGGCCCTCCCAGTCCAATCTCAAGCATTGTATTAAAATAATTCTCTACTATCTAATAATTTCTCTTCTATTTATATTTATTTGCCCAATTCTACTACTGTAGATACTTTGAAAGTCATACGTGATACTGAGGGAACACCACCTGTCCCAAAACAGGGGAGAAGTTAGCAAACACAGAGTTGGTTCCTAACACATCTTTAAAGAGGCTAATCCAACAGTTCTGCGTCAACAACGACATTTCACTCAACAACCAATCTAACCGTAACCGCAACATCGCCGCAGGTAGTCCCACGGCGGCACACGCCGTGCAATTCCTGGCGTGGTTCCTGACACGGAGGCTAGTGTTTGGAATGCAATAACAGAAGCAGAAGGCCGCATACGAGATTCGCGTGCTTGCTAGAACTAGTATTTTCAATAAGGCTTGTTTGATTGAAGAAGGAGAAAACACTTTCATCGATCATTGAGACGAAACCCTAAAATTGACGAAGGTGAAAACACCCTGACGGTGGAGTGGAGGTCTTGACAGTCCAAAATCAAAGTGGTGAGGATGAATGATAGAGTGAAGGTCCTGACAAAAGAGAATAGATGTAGGGAAGAAGAAAAAACTCTAAAAATTAGTGCCTACGTGTTCAATCCATGTTTGTATATTAATGACATTGTATGCCAAATCATCATTAGTTAAAGCCGTTTGTGAAAATTTAATAGAAATGTCAAATTACATATTTTTCTTAAAAACCTTGCAATCAAATTAATGTTTTTAAAAACTACTATAATAAATTGAATATTGACATTAAATGCAGAGATGAAAAAAAGTAATTATATACCTTATTAAAACTACAAAATCGTAATTGAATTTGTGTTTGCTAATCATTCAGTTTCATAAGTGAGATATATCAAATGATTAGATATCCAATAAAAATTGAGCTAATAGTAGTGTTAAAAACTCTATTGCTTATTGTTTTCAAACCTTTTTTTATGATAAAAAGTTAGACATAGATTTGAAAACTTTTGGACGCTTGGGACTCTGTAAGTTTGTGGCAGAACTAGAAGCTACTGAACTAGAATTTACTGATGAAAGCCTCGAGAAAACTTTGAGCACAGGCTCTTGGTGGTGCACTGTGGAGTTCAATGGGTTTGTAGATTTTTTTTATTAGACTTTACCATCTCGCTTTGCTCTAGATTAAAGATATCTCTCAATTTACGCTTAGAAGCTAATTCTTTCCAAACATAGTGATTATTAAAAAATAAGTTTTATTTTTTCATATTCTAAATTAGGATCAATTAAATAGATTCAACAAATGGATTCTTTTCACTTTTAATTGGAATCAAACTAATTATATTTCATTGAATTATTAGGTTTATCTTTTTTTTATATGAATCAATCGGATTGCTTATTACACTATTTCTTTTCCTTTTTTTTTATGAGTGTTTATTATCTCCATTATATAAAAAGTACACTATTTTATAACTTTTTTTAGATAGTTTCTGTTTTTAATGGGTAATTTTACCTTTTAATAAATTAAAAATAATGTATTTATTTAATAAAATAAGTAATTGAATCAATTTTCTTTATTTTAAAATAATTAAATAACTTTTCTTTTATACATGATTTTTTAATATTATTCTTACAATATATATAATATTTAAATTATATTATTTCATATTTTTTAGTTAATTACTTATAAAAATAATAAAATTATAAAAAATTATGAAATTAAAAAGTTATATTATTTTAATGTAATAGAAATATTTATACACGTTATATATTTTCACTAGTATATCTAACAATAATTTTATATAAAATCATTTAGTGATTATTATATATATATATATATATATATATATATATATATATAAGTAATTTCTAATTTATTGTTATTTACAATCATTGAATATTTTTTTTAAAAGTAACTGATTTCTACGAAAACTATTAAAAAAGAGCTTTTGATTTTAATAACATTTTATATTTATATTCTTTTCCTTGGATTATTTTAAAAACATAAAGCCTTTTTTTCTTGAAAATGTAAACAAAGAAGTCCCACTACATCTTAAACTAGTATGAAAAATTTTTCATCTACTTTTTTTTTATTGATTTTAATCTACCTACTACCTTATCTCATGTTACCAAGTATTTTAGTTTGGTCATATAATTTTTTTTTTTTGTGTGTGTATGTGTTTTTATCATATTTCGGTTAAAAGTCAATAAGATTTTACATAATAATTATAAAAATAAATATTCATTAAAAATATGTTTACTTTAAATATAAAATAAACCGAGATAGAAACTCGAGAAAAATAGTCCCATTTATTTCCATTATCATAATCGATTTCCATATCAAATTAACCTAACCTTAACAAAATTGATTTAGTTTGGGTTTTCAAAATCTAAACCAAATCAAATGCTACTTTGCTTATCTCGAACTGATGCAACCATGAAAATAATATAAAGTTTGATTTGATTTTAATAATTGTGTTAGGTCACTTGTTATGCAAATTTGGGCCGAATATAGTAAGCGAAGCGTTGGGCCTATGTTTCAGAAGCAGAGCCCGCCCATATTCTGAGCCCCATTATGAAAGCAGACTAGTAAAAAACCCTAATCTGCTTGTTATCATAAATTGCAGGTGTAGCGGCAGAGAGTGAAGGCAGTTCGTTCCGAGACCCGAAGCAGCAATGGTTGTTTTTCTCTCTCTGTCTTATTGTTCTGCATCTGTAGCATTGTTCTTCCTTTGTCTCTAACGATTTTCATCTGAATTGGACACACAGGGGATCGATCTGAAGGCCGGAGGTAAGAGCAAAAAGACCAAAAGAACAGCACCAAAGTCCAATGATATCTATCTCAAGCTCTTGGTTAAGGTCAGTTTCAATTATCTTCTCTCGTTCCTTTTTCTTTGTGGTCGGTGATGGTAAATGTGATCCCAGCTCATTATGAGACCTCCACCATTGCAAGGTCTGGGAATATATTTTTTCCACATTTTTTCTGAGACACTTTGTATCATAAGCCGTATAATTTTTATTTATCGTTTCATTCCACCTTCAGTTGTGATGATTTTAGAAATTAAGACCGTTTCATTGAACCTTTTTGTGGGACTGCAATTGTTTTTTTGTTGTATGCTTGTTTTTGTGACTTCAATGCAGATCCACTGTTGCCTTTATCTTGCTTACTGAATTTTAAATTTGATTTCTTAACCCGAAGGTTCCCTTAATGTCACTTGATGTTAAATCGATTGATGAAGATTTTCTGCTTGAAAATGAGGAAGGTTTCCGATGATGTTTTTTCTCCTTTTACCATGCTAATTCTGATCATAGATGATTAAAATTTTCGGATTATTGTACTGAGGGAACTACTCTATTTCATTGGTACTTGTCAAAATTGATATCCAAGTTTACAGGTTTTTTTGAATACCTTCTATTATTTTTAGAACTATTTGTTCTCAGAATTATTTTTACGTTTTATCTACTTGAATGCTTATTTGAGTATGTGCATCTTTGTAAATGCTTTGAATTATTCTGATTGATTTTTACATGATCAGCTTTATCGCTTCCTTGTCCGGAGAACCGGCAGCAATTTCAATGCTGTCATACTCAAGCGATTGTTCATGAGCAAAGTTAACAAGCCCCCACTTTCATTGTCAAGGTTGATTAAGTATACCAAGGGGAAGGTTCGTCATCTTTTTCATCTTTTTTTTTTTTTTTTTTATCTTTGTACTTGTTTCCATTGGTTTAATTTTTAAATTTATCTATGCAGGAAGATAAGATTGCTGTTGTGGTGGGGACTGTAACTGATGATATTCGTGTTTATGAAGTTCCATCATTGAAAGTTACAGCATTAAGGTTTACTGAGACAGCACGTGCTAGAATTGAAAAGGCTGGTGGTGAATGCTTGACATTTGATCAATTGGCTCTTAGGGCACCTCTTGGACAGAACACGGTATGGTTAGAGACCACTGTTGGTTTTTTTCATTTTCTGATTGACTGCTTTTGTTCTCATGAATACTTATGTTATTGGTCTCTTCTTATATCAGAACTTACCTTATCATGTATAGTTCCTCATTTAGTCTTCTCTTCTAAAAGTTGTATTTTTTGCTTACTCATTTGGTCCCTCTTAATTTCCTGTGTTTTCGATCCGGACTAATCAAACCAAAGACAAATATCGATTAGTGAAAACTGAGTGATTAAATGAGAAACAAGCGATACATAGAACTTAACCTGTTTATGCCTAGAATTAATTATTTTTGTGAATATCGAGGGATATGTATGCTTGTGGTTGATTTTTTAGATTATGGAATTTGTCGTCTGCCACCCCAATCCCAAGCAGCAAAGGAATTGCCACCAAACGGTTGCAGTCATTTGCTTTATAAATATTTTAGGATTGAATTGGTAATATTTACTTCATATTTTATTGATCAAAGTGGTACTTTTTAAATTTTTATGTTGTGTTTGTTGATAGTACAAGCTTGGATATGCTGAGGTTAGGATTTCATTTAAAACATTATTGAATGCAGGTCCTTCTTAGAGGCCCAAAGAATGCCCGTGAAGCTGTGAAGCACTTTGGTCCTGCTCCTGGTGTTCCTCACAGCAACACCAAACCTTATGTTCGATCTAAGGGAAGGAAGTTCGAGAAGGCTAGAGGAAGGAGGAACAGCCGAGGATTTAGGGTGTGATGTGATAGCAGTTTTTTATTCTACGCTGGTATTTTTACCTCTGGAATTCAAATTTTTATTATATTTTAGACTGTTGAGGCAGTTTTCTTGTTATTTGTATTCTGATAATGATTTTCAGTACGAAGTTTTCATTTTTGGCTCCTTTATTTTCCGATTATGTGTTTTGTTAAGTCTTGATGCCACAGATTGGATAATCGTTAGTTATGTGATACATGGGCCTCTCCCAAATCTTACTTTACTAAATTACGGAATTTTTGAAGATAGCATCTAATTTTTACTCATGTAGAAAAGATGCCTCACTCGTCTGTATTCAGAGATATTTGTGGCATCCAAGCTTTTTGACTCAAAATTCAAATTATTGTAAATAATTAAATGTATTTGTTGATGCTTGAAAACCATTGCTGAATTAAAAACATTGTTACGTTTTCTCAAATATTGAATAGAAATGAACTTAATATATTGAACTCCATATGTAAATTACCTTAATAAAAAATTAAATAGTTAAAAAGTTTAAATATTTTCTATGAATCAATTCTGTTCAGTATATGGTCAAGTTCGTTTTGCCCACCAATTTGTCATAGCAATCTCCTTGCACCTTGGTTCTTGCAAGTCCAAATCATCTCATCAAAGTATAGGTTTTGTATTTGTTTCAAGATAATAAGGTCATTGTTTCTGAAATTTCGTCCTCCCTCCGCTTTGACGGGTGAGTCATTTATAAGGATACTTTCTTGCCTACTTTTCTTGAAGCTAATTAGTTGCTACTAGCAAAAGCTTGAAGCTAATTATACAATGTTGACTGTCTAGTATATTGTACACTTTGGTCATGATCGAGTTAGGATCCAATCACTTAAATTATGTATTTTTAGCCATGTCTCTTCGGTCCACTAAGATTGCTAAATAGCTAAAAATAGAAAAACAATTTAATATTTAGATACAATTGAAACAATTAATTATATTATTTTTTTGGCACAATTTAAGCAAAACAAACAACCGAGAAAAAATAGGAGAATATATTGATAATTTATGATGTTGTTATTAACTCTTGAAAAAGGATCTAAGAGTGTTATTAAAGAGCATTGAATCCTTGAGCAAAGGTAGGTATTCTCATTGTGATTTTCAAGCATCTCGAAACTGTAGTCTAGAAAGGTTGACCTGAAATCACCTCTAGGACTCGACCCAAATTTGACATTTGGCGTCTACCGTGGGACAGGTAAAATTGACGAGGATGACTCTTCAATAGACCAATGAGGAATATCGTCGAGAGCAAGAGCGTCTACAAGAAGAAGCCTGAGCCAATCAAGAGTGCCTCATGGGAGAGGTAGAGGCTTCCCGAAGAATGATGGAAGAGATCGCTCGAGTAAACGAGGAATTATAGAAAACAAATGAAGAATTACATAGGACCATGCATAGATATGAACACAACGTTCGGGTGCGTTGCCCAGATATATCCTCAAGGGACAACCCCCAACCATTTTCACAACAGATTATGGAAGAACCAATCTCGCCTCACTTCATCACGCCAAAATTCACCCTTTTCTCTAGCGTGGAAGATCCTGAGAGCCATCTAATGGAGTTCAGAGCTCAAACGATCATCTCTGGCAGGTTAGACACCATCCAATGCAAGATGCTCATGGGTACGTTCACGAGAACAACCCTTCAGTGGTTCAGTGGAGTCCCAGATGGCTACATAACATCCTTCCAAGGGTTTTCTAGAATCTTCAAAAAACAATTCTCGGCTAACAAGGTTGATCCCCCTCGGTTGCTTGATCTCTTTAATGTTAGACAAAGGGAAGGTGAATCCCTAAAAGATTATTTAAACCTGTTTTGTGTTGTCTCACTGAGACTTCAAACCCTAAACGAAGAGATGGTGGTCGTTGCTTTCGTAAAAAGGCTGGGAGCGAGTCCTTTTAGCGATTCATTAATTTGGAATAAGGCAGAATCAATGGCTGAGGTCAGGGAACGAGCAACAACCCACATTGAAGCAGAAGAAGCATACAAAGAAAGAATGAGAACGCACAACGCAGACAGGGAAGGTACAAGGAAAGTGGACAAGAACACCACCCAAAGAATGCTGAAGTACCCACAAGTCGACGGCCGACCAGCAGTACATCCCATTCATTGTAAAGAAAAATGACATGAAGAGGCGATCCGACGATGCCTAGACCAAAGTTTCGAACATCATATAGGTCGTTTATCACAAAGGATGACGTGATGGATAACTTGCCTTTCCCAAAGAAAGTGATCGGATACTAAGAGGATGGAAGGATGATTGGTGCGAGTTCCATTGAGCTTACGACCATGATACCAAGCGGTGCCTTAGGTTATGCTATCAACTGGAAAAGAAAACCTTGAAAATGACCATGAAACAGAACAAAAAGGAAGAGGTGCGATTAAGGACTGAACCACAAAGCTCCAATCTTCGGAGATTTAAATACCATCGCGGGAGGATTCTCTGGAGGAGGGACCTCGACATCTACCCGAAAGCGTTACTCTCGAGCTGTAATGACCTTAGACACTAAAAAATTCGAGCAATACTCAGTTTCGTCCCTCTGCTTCACGATAATAGACTTTGAGGATGTCTTTCCTTACAAAGACGATCTCGTAGTCCTATCGGTCATCACTATGGGGTGAAATGTGCATAGAGTCGTGCTAGATCAAGGGAGTTTGATCGACTTTATGTTTTGGGATGTGGCTTGTTGAGTTTCATGGACGTCTTCTTAGGGTAAAATCAAATCCGCATGCATTCAAGGGATGAAGATAAGACAACGTTCATGGCCGAAACAACCAACTATATTCATAAATTCATGCCATTCAGACTAAAGAACGTAGGGGCAACTTATTAAAGATTTATGGATCGGATCCTACTGCCAATGCTTGGACGTAACATCAAAGTATATGTTGATGATATGGTCGTGATGTCAGAAAGGTCGGAGGTCCACACGATCGACCTAGAAGAACTTTTCGCAATCATAGAGAAGCACAATCTAAAGCTTAATTCCAAGAAATGTGTTTTCGGCGTCCAGGCTGGTAAGTTCCTTGATTTCTTGTTAAGTAAAAAGGGAATTGAGGCAAACCCTAATAAATGCGCGACGATCATGGAGATGAGGAACCCAACTAATGTGAAGGAAGAATGATCGTTTCATTTGGTTTGACAAGTGTGAGATAGCCTTCAAAAAACTCAAGGAGTATTTGGCAAATCCACCCATACTCACCAAACCCACTCTAAAGTTGCCCGTCTGACTTTACTTCTTGGTCATTAACCAAGCAATCAATTTGATTATTTTGCAGGAAGGCGAAAAAACTCAAAAGCCTATATACTTTATAAGCAAGGTATTACAAGGTGCAGAAATTCGTTACCAAACTATTGAAAATGCCTTCATAGCAATAGCCTTTATGGCCCGACAATTGCAACACTATTTCCAGAGTTTCACTATAATAGTAATGACCAATCTTCCCATTCGACAAGTTCCTCCAAATCCCGGTATAGCTGGAAGGATGGTCTGTTGAGCCATAAAACTATCAGAATTCGACATTCACTATGAGTCTCGAGGGCCCATCAAGGGGCAGGTATACGCAGATTTTGTGGTGGAACTCACTCCTAAAGATTTCAAAGTCAACCACAACGATTTCCTATGGATCCTTTCTATAGATGGATCTTCCAACCTTTAGGGGAGCGGGGCAGACATTGTGTTGGAAGCTCCCAATGGAGTTCTACTCGAGTAGGCCCTCAAATTTGTATTTAAGGCTAGTAACAATTATGCAGAGTACGAGGCAATAATAGCTAGAATGCTATTGGCAAAAGAATTGGGAGCACGCCGTTTGCTAGCAAAAAGTGACTCACTGCTCATAACAAGGCAAATATCTAGAGAGTACTAAGCCAAGGACCCACACTAGTTTCCTATCTCAGGTATGTTAAGGCCTTGAGGGAAACCTTCTCTATTTTTGACCTTGCTTATGTTCCTAGAGAACAAAATTTTCGAGCAAATAGCGGATCTACTATCTAAGCTCACCAGCTCGGGGAACAAGGGAGCACACCGATCTGTAATCTAGGAAACCTTGAAGACATTAAGAGTGACCACCCAAGAGCTGCACGAGAAGAGCAATTTCAAGGTCATGCAGATCACCTTGGGAGACACTTGGATGACATCATACCCCTTACTCCCCTTCAATCCAACGGAGGCCAAGATTTCCAAGAAGAACACAAGTTGTTATACCTTGCTAGACGACCACCTCCTCCGATACAGCTAGACTCATCCTTTTCTCACTTGCGTAAGTGGGGACCAGTTTGTACGAATAATGTCCAAGCTCAATGAAGGGATCTGTAGAGTCACAATGGTGGTTGAACATTCTCTTTAAAGATCATCCGAGTAGGATACTATTGGCCGACGATGAAGAAAAATTGTATAAGGTATGCCAAGAAATGTGAGCAATGCCAAAAGCATGCCGACTGGAGCCACGCGCCTTTAGAGGAGCTGCATTCTATATCCAGCTCATGACCTTTCTACACTTTGAGAATAGACATCTCTGGGTCATTCTCTTAGCTATTCGCTAGAGGAAATACCTTGTCGTCGCCATTGAATACTTCACCAACTAGATTGAGGCTGAGTCGGTTGCCCAAATAACTGCCTAGAAAATCCAACACTTTGTGTGGAAAATTGTGGTGTGCTGATTTGGCATACCTAAGCACTTAGTCCCAGACAAAGGAACCTAATTCGCAAGTCGACAATTGAGAAACTTGTGTAGAGAGCTAGGAATCAAGCAGGTTTTCACTTTAGTAGAACATCGGTAGACAAACGGCCAGACCAAATCGGCCAACAGAGTGTTACTAAGAGGTTTAAGGAGGAAACTTGAAAAAGCCAAGGATGAATGGTCTGAGGAGATCCCCAGAATACTGTGGTCATATGATACTACTCCCCCACATAGAAAACATCATTTAATTTGGTATATGGGATGAATGCCATGATACCAATAGAAGTGTCAAAATGCTCTCAAAGATTCTAGAACTTTACCACCAAGGATTCTAACAAGGGAAGAAAAATGAACTTAGACCTGCTCGAAGAAGTTAATGACAAAGCATAGATAAATTTGGAGGCATTGAAGAGAAGGATGGAACTGAAATAGAAAACCATGGTAAACCCCGACAATTTAGGGTGGCCATCCTGGTGTTACGAAAGGCTCACCTTACCAAATCAGAACAAGTTGTCTCCGAAGTGGTCCGGTCCATATTGAATGGTCGAAGTGCTTTACAATGGAGCTTATCGACAGGAAACTCTTAACGACGAAGCCATCCCAAGGACGTGGAATGCTACTAGCCTCAAGTTCTACTTTAGTTAAGCAATTCTTTTGTTTTTTTGTTTCGAGAAACAATTTACGCTTTTAGTACGTTGATACTCTTTTTTCCTTAAGGAGGGTTTTTAACGAGGTTGACCGTTAATACATTTGGTAATGTATTATCTAGAAATTCATTTTCTAGAAATCTACTTGGCCAAAACCTTAAGGTCGGACCAACTTGGTAATTTCGTTTTCTACAAATCTATTTGGTCGAATAAGGTTGGACCAACTCGGTAAATTCATTTTCTACAAATCTATTTGGTCGAATAAGGTTGGACCAACTCGGTAAATTCATTTTCTACAAATTTATTTGGCCGAATCCTAAGGTCGGACCAACTCGGTAGTTTTTTTTCCTAAAAATCTACTTGCTCGAATCCTAAGGTCGGACCAACTCGGTAATTTTGTTTTTTACAAATCCACTTGGCCGAACCCATATTGGGTTCAACTCGGTTATGAAGTGCTCTATGAGACAACTTAGCCAAGATCAAGAGTAGACCAACCCAATCGGTATCATTCCTACTACTAAAATAAATTAGATACCAAAGGGAATTTACTCAATTGGCAACTAGATTGCAAAGTTCGGACCTAAAAGACACCTCAACATTAATCAAATCAAATGTCAAAACTATCACGATCACCATGAATTGGTTTGTCTACAAATATCAAAAATACTTTATGAGTAATTTGAGGTCAATATGTTTTACAATGCTTCATTAATTCCTCATTTAGAAATATGCAAAGTTATAAAGATCCCTTCCTCAAACGTCGAAATGCAAATGCATATTATTAAAACCTTTTTCCAAAGGTTCTTTCTCTTAGTTATTTTAGTATAAATATGCATAGCCGCCGAAAGCATGAAACACATGCAAAAATGTCTAAGACACTTAGACAAAAATTGAAATAAAGAAAGATATAAACAAGTTTCCATAGCATATTACAAAGCATAAAATGTTTAGATGTAGAAGTACTAAATTTAATACACAACAAAAAACTTAAGTCCTATGAATCACAACCTTGCATGGATTTATCCCTGATAAGTCCACTGAAGGATGAATGATGGCGGCTTGTTCCATGGCGGCCTCATCATCTTTTAAAGCATCAATAGTCTTCGACAGATCGGCTTCTTTGTGTGTTGAGCTTTCTTTCAAGTCATTTATATCTTTCTCCATTTGCTTAACTTGGTCATACAAGTTGGTTTTCTTTTGAGCCCATTGAGCAAATTCAGATCAGAGACGATCACTTTCAACATTTTCCACTTGAAGAATCCCTTTGGAGATCAACAATTTGGTGAGCCTTTTTGTCTTCTGCCTTATTCCTCTCTTTTGCTTTTACGTTGGCCAAGCACACTAATGTTGTGACTTTGCCAAGTAGGCTTTCTGCATCGCTACAAAGGCGATCTTCATCAAACTCCTTCAATTGAGTCACATCATCCTTCAATAGATAACATCTTAAATACTAATAATGTATTGATATATCTTAAATACTAATAATGTATCAAGACAACTTTGAGAGTTTCCAAAAACTTCACACATTCCTCGCTCTTTTGGGTCCAAGTCTTTGATGCGACAAACACTTTAGAAACGAGGATTGAGGGACCAATAAAGACAAGAGGCATCCAACAAGGTTAGATCACTAAACGAAGAACGAACCTTTATGAAGCGGCTCGTGAAGTTTTTATAATAGGATTAAAAGAGGAAAAACAAACCCTTCCCAGACACACTATTTAGAGACGACCAAAGTTGTCTAATAGAGCTTTTAAACTCGAAGAAATAAAAGAATACATTTAAAGTCAACAAAATGCTGAACTGAAAACACAAAATAGCGAACGCTCGAATAAATGCCCAACTGTTCGGATGCAGCTAGGTGGGGGCTACGTTGAGCTCGGTCAGGAGCACCTTCTCGAAGACAGGAATAGGGAGACACAACCTAAGTTTGGTAAACAAGGCGGCGTAGAAGAAACAGAAAAAATCGATGGGATCGAATGACTCGTCACACACACTGGTTCATCCTCCCCACACACTACAACTTTAATTAAGTTCTCATCGGTCTTGCTTAAACTCTTAATTTTTAAATGGGTTGTGAATATAGAAGTTTCCTTAATTAGATCTTTTTTGGCCCAACGATAAACAAAAGCGTAATCCATCCCTAAAGAAGCTAAAACATCCAAAAAATAAATGCGAAAACGATTCAAAGAAATGCCACATAAAGAAGCCAAAACAATCCAAAAATGATAAAACATAACCCAACAAAATCAATAAAAACAGTAAAAACCATCGTTCAATAAGGAACAAATGAGTAAACTAAAAGGTCAAGAAATAGCTGGTTTATGGTGGAGTGTAGCGGAATGTGGTGGTGCGACGAAAGAAGAAAATAAGTTATTTGCTCTGAGTTTTCCACTAAAGTGGGAAAGTGAAGAGTGAGGGAAAAGAAAGGATTTTTATTTTTTGAAAAGAGAAGTTAAAACGATAGTTTTCCCTAGTCGTTGATGATGGGACACGTGTACGCACCACAAATGCCGGGATAAACACGTCCCATCGGGCGATGCTGCAAAGTTTGTGAGCCAACCACCTTGTGCGCTAACGTCTTTTCATGACAGGCACAGGTAAGCCTCTTTGCCTCACCCTGCTCGGCTAAAGGTTGGGGGGGTGTGCGTTGTTCAGTCATGATCAGGTCAGGACCTGATCACTTAAACTATGTCTCTCTGGTCATGTCTCTTCGGCCCACTAAGCTCGGGTCCATCAAACATGGTTCGACCCAAATGAGGGTTGGCCCAATGGTCATAAAGAGGTCGATTTTGACAAATAGCAAATAGATTAATGTTACTCGCTAAAGTAGAGAAAAACAAAAAAAAAACAATTTTATATTTAAATATAACTGAATCAGTTAATTATATTCTTTTTTGGCACCAATTAAGCAAAAACAAACAACCAGAGACAATACTCTGTGCATCAACACTCCTAAAATAAAGGAGAATATATTTGTTAATTTTGTGTTTTTAGAGTAAATTATTTGGTGGGAGCATCTACTTTTGTGAATGGGCTAAATATGTAAAAGTCCAAGTTGCTTCTTTAAATTAAAACAAAAAAACAAATTATGAGGAGAAGAAAGAGAAAATAAAAGCTACAAGATCTCATAAACAGAATTGGAAGAAATCTTCTACAAAATAAAAAGAATTATGAAAAGTTGAAAACTAACTATCAACAAATCCTAAACTACAATATTTTCCTAAGATCCTTGGAGCAGAAAAACCTATAAAAGGACATAAGCTCAAGGAAAAAAGGGGGATCTTCATAGGGTTTGTTAGTTTCTTTTCTTCTTTGTAATTCTTTTATTTTGCCTCTGCATGGAAGGCTAAACCTTTTTGGTTGATTCCTTTGTAATTTCCCATTGAGCTATGAGGTTTCATTCAATAAACGTTTATATGTTTAATTCTCTATAGCAGTTGTTTTAATAGTCTAATCTCCTGAAAAACTGGTTTTTGTGAGAGGTTGTATTTGAACGCATGATTGAGAGTCTTCCTTATCTTAAACTTTGGTTTCTTAGTTAGTTCGCATTGTTCTAATTAATTTCTTAGGCGCATGATTCAAGAGAGAGGAGATAAGAATTCTCATGGAGTATATGTATGGAACAAAGTGGGTATTGATTAAACCAGTAGACGCATGTTTTACAAGTGAGTTTCAGTTGAATTAGATTGACGCATGTTCAATTTGGTTTAGCTCCGTTGGAGGATTGAGAAAGGAATAATCTTTAGAGAACCTGTGAAGAATTCAATGATGGAAGAACTTGGGGATCAACTGCTTTTTATTGCAGTTTTAATCTCTTTTATATTTTCTGCACAACTATCTCGAATCCCCTTTTTATTATTATTGTTATTGCTAACTTTTATTGCTTGCAGATAGATTATAAACACTGATTTACTGATTTTACTATTGGATTCGTTGGGAGATGACATCTCTTTAGTGTTAGACAAGTCTATGCTAGAATCATATTAATTTGACAACAAAATGACAACTATCAAATTTGACACTATACTCATATTTTTAATGCTCTCACTGACTTGATTGTTGGAGTTTTATCAACAGGTGGAACTCCTCTCATTATGATCTTCAAGCATCTTGAAGTTGTAGTCTAGAAAGGTTGACTCGAAACCACCTCCAGGACCCGACCCAAATTTGTTGGCGAGAACATATATGCTGACCAAGAATTGTTGACTGTTTATTGCCTTTTTTTTAATATATTTTTCTAATTTTCAAGTTCTGGTTTTCAATCTTCATTACTTCAATATATTTATTTAAGCTTCCAAGGTCAAAATCAATTCACAATTATTTCTTCAAATGACTAATCGTTAGATAATTCAAGGAAAATTTAAGGTGTAAAATCCAATTTTTATGATGTTTTTGCAAAAAATAATATTTTTGAAATAAATATAAACATAGTATAAAAATAGAAAATAAGAACAAAAATATATCTTAAGAAAATACAATTAGTTTAGAAAAATACTAAAAAAATAGAGTTAGCACACCTCCCTACTTTGAATTTTTGCATTAGTGAGGAAAACTGAAGAGAACTAAACAATATTTTTTAGAACTTTTTTAGAAAATGTGAAGACTGTAAACAAACTGAGTACACAAATTTCATTCAGCAAAGTTTTCAAGACTCAAACCAATCAAAACATGTTTCAAACATAGAATCTTAGTAAAGTTCAAGTTAGGTTAAATAATGGATTTTAGTTGATAGGCTCACAGGAAAGTGTTTAACTCATTCTCTCAATGTGTTTGGGTTTTTCTATTTGCTCTTAGCACTTTATGAAAAAAAATATTGTTATTTATTTGTAGAAAACTTATAATTTTACTACTTGAAAACTATACAACTCAAGATCAGAAGAACTTTATCATGGACTTGTAATGTGGCCAAAGTAATGGTGGATTAATTGAAATGATTCAAACCTAAATAGTTGAAGAACAATGGGGTACTGGACTCAAAGAATCAACAAGAAGCTACCTCTTTTGCTCACAGATCAAAATTCCCTTCTTTCACCTCTATTTATTTCTCTTTTTTTTTTCTAGTTTTTTTCTCATCTTTTCATACCACAATTTCTCTTTTTGATTCATATTTCTCAAATTTTGATGTTTTCATACTACTTTTCAACTTAACCTTTCTTTTCAGCACATTCTCCCATTCATTTATTTCTCATAAAGTTCAATGTAACACCCACAGACTTATATCTTAAATTAAAGCTCCTCAAAATTCCATGTTAAGTTTATCATGATTTTTCAAGTTTCAAGATTTGCAATGAGCTAAAATTAATCATGAGAGTTTTGAAAAATTTATAACATAAGTGAATAAAAAACAAAAATTCAAATCTCATACATATTCATTTTATCAAATTTGATGCAAATTTCAATTTTGATGAAAAACTACCTATACTTTCTGTAAAAAATTTCAATCAATTTTAAGACTCTGAACTAGGACTAATTAAAATAAGGTATAATTACCTTTTTGGTCCCTACATTTAGGATCAATATTCAATTTATTACAGTGGTTTTAAAAAAATCAACTTGATCCCAAAGTTTTTCAAAGAATGTACAATTTGGTCCTTTCCGTTAAATTTTCAATAACGACGTTAACTTTTGATGATGTGACACACATGGTATGATAGTAATGCATAGGTGGAGCCACGTGTTAAGTCCACGTATTATGAACCCTAAGTCTCTCCCCCTTTTTCACCCGCACTTTAACAACCTAGCGTCTCGCGCTGTCGGCGTAGCCATTGCTGCCTCCGTCGCACGCCCATCCTCTCTCCCTATGCGCTCTCCAGCTCAGCCTTTGCCTCCTCTGCCGCACATCTTCTGGCCAACCTCTTTGCTGCGGGATGTGCCGTTGTCGCTATCACGGGATGCGTTGTTGCTGCTATCACGGGATGCGTCGTTGCTGCTATCACGGGGTCCACCGCTACTACTGTCATGGGATGTGCAATTGAGTCTTTGGCCACTCATAGCTTTATTGTTATCCATGTTTTTTTAATCTTTCCTTCTGTTGAATCTACAATGGCCAAATTCAAATTCATTATGTTCTGCAATACCCTCAATGCTCCCAAAAGTTTTTACAATATCCTCAATGTGGAGATTCTGAATTGAGATTGCAACCAAAAACAAAGAAGGAAGATTGAAGAAAGAGAGAATGAAAGGGTGAATTTGAGGAAAGGGTTTGAGGCTAAAAAATGAGGATCAAAATTGTTTTTGGATGTGATAGAAGATATGATAAATGATGAAGAAAAAGTCATCGTTGTGAAGGTGGCCGCCATAGGAAGATGGTTAGGGTTGGGAGAGAGGGGAGAAAAAAGGGTTTAGGGTTGAGGGTGATGACAAGGATCTGATGTGGAGACATGTGTGCGTAACAGTACCACTCACAGTTGTCACATCATCAAAAGTTAATGTCATTAGTGAAATTTAATAGAAAGGACAAAATTATATATTTTTTAAAAATCATTATAGTAAATTAAATATTGATCCTAAATGTAGAGACCAAAAGGTAATTATACCTTAAAATAAAATTACTTACATAAAACAGAAAAATGATTAAAAAATTATTTAAAAAATAATAGAAAATGGTGATCATCTAATGTAATTTTTGTTGAAAATAACAAAGATTTGAAAATAAGAACAACATATCTAAAGTAAAAACAAAAAAAAAAAAAGTCCAACTAAAAAGAAAATCTTTGTAAAAAGATATGATAATCAAACAAAAATACATCTATGTAAAAAGACATAAAAATAATCTATTAGAGATTACTTGCTAAAACGAATTAGACCATCTATAACTCAACTAAAACTATTATAATAAATTAGTATATTCAACTAATAAAAATAAATATAAATTAAATTTTAAACTAAAATAACAATATTATTGGTTATCAAGTGGGAGTGTAAAAAAAAATTAGTGTCAAAGTATAATCATTCTAAAATAAAATAATAATGGTAAGAGTAATATTAATCATGATGTAATATTAAAGTACATATATGATTTAGTAATTTGGTGATACCCACTGTGATGATCCTGAATTCGTCCTACATGCTTAATTTTTCTTTTGTTTTTTCTTCTTTCTTTAATAATTTAGTTTAGATGACATGAAAATTATAATTTAACCTAAAAGATAACACTAACATTTTATTATATAATCTATTACTATTCGAGTAGTTATGTAATGGGTGTGAGGAAAAAGAAAGTATCAGTTTCAGCAAAATAAAAGCAATAGTGCATCAAAAGTAATTTTGATTGAAATCATCCAAATAGCTTTCCTTTATTAGAAGTTTGCACTAAGAACTCAAACTCCATGATTGGGGTTGACTGAAACTGGGTTTGCTTTGACACAGAAACCGTGACTCAGAAGTTCAGAACTTCTTAATGAAGTCATAAATGTGATTGGCCACATCGTGTGCTGCTTCTTGGTTGTTGAAGTGGCCAACTCCTTCCTGCACCACCACTTCCTCCAGAGTTGGCACATCTTTCTTGAAACCACCGTTGTGGATGTACTCCTTCATCCCCGGTGAAGTGTACACCAAGTCAACGCTACCTGTAATGAACTTAACTGGCACATTCTCAATTCCTACTCCAGTCCACGGTGCTGTCAGCTCCCAATTTCTGCAAAACCATTCAACATCCTATCACCCACATCATAATTTTTGCAAAGCATGTCATAGGTCACACTGGTGAATGGTATTATATCATATTTCCTATTAAGAACATTAGATTAAGCTTTGAAGCTCCCAGATTATGTGTCAGTTTTCTTTTTCTTTTCTGTAAATAAACAAGATCGACATCTGGTATAGGTATAATCCCATATAGATGAATCGGAACTCACATATTGAGATTTCTGTAATAGTTCAAGCCTCCAGTGAAGCCAGATCTCTCGAGTTTCGTAACGTAATAATCAAGATCTTGTTGAGTGAGCCAAGAGGGCAGGGTATCTGGAGTATGGGGATTAAATCCAGTTCCATATTCCCCTTTTGGGAAAATGGGTTGACCGGTTTGGCGCGTTGTAAACATGTTCTTCATCAGATATGCAGTGTCAACGCTACCCAACTCAGCTTCCATCTTCCCTGGTTCCTGTGCGATACATGACAGTAACATCAACACATAGAGTACTATCAGGGCATCTACTATGCAAGACTCATACTCAATATCATAAGCTTAAAATTTCGTCTTGAACAAGACTCCGATTATAAAAATAAAAAATTACTTGAGTTTTAGAAAAAAATGTAAATGGAAAGTTATTAAAACCATAGATTCATGTACCATCTTTACTTTTATTTTTGTGTTGTTGCAAAGACCCAGATATCTGATATTACTTTATTAGTGGTATTCAATAATACTGAAGAAGTTGTTAAGAGAAAGTACCTGAAATCTGCATATGTAGTACTCATCTCCATACAAGGCATGGAAAATATCGACGGTCTTCTGTTGGGGGTTTCTTCCGAGGAAGGGTCGGAAGGGGACACTGAGAGATACATAGGCCTTGACTCTGTCTGGTCGGAATAAGCAGAGGTACCAACCGAGGATGGCACCCCAATCATGGGCCACAAGGAACACTTTGTCCACACCAAGAGAGTCGATGAGCGCAACGATGTCACCCACAAGGTGGAAACACGTGTAGGTGGTGAGTGGCGCAGGGGCATCAGTGTCACCGTAGCCTCGAAGGTCAGGGGCAACAGCACGGTAACCGAGGGAACTGAGGTGCAGAATCTGGTGGCGCCATGAGTACCAGAGTTCGGGGAAGCCATGCAAGAACAACACCACTGGGCCTTCTCCCTTCTCTGCAACATGCATCTTTATGCCATTCCCTTCCACCATTCTGTGAACTATGTTCTCCATCTTTTCTTTATCTCTTTGTTTGTTGTTTACCTTTCGCAGATGAACCTCCTTTCCCTTTCTTATACTTCTTAGTTCATTATTTGCAACGGAAAAAGATTATAGGAAAATGATTTTTTATAATCTGAAGTTATATACAATTTTTTGATACGATGATTTAAAAATAAATATTAAAATAATACTATCGAGAGTTATATATAGATTATAAATCTATTTAATGTGTTTTTTAATTTTCACTTGACTCATAAACAAATTATTTTCAATATTAAATGTTGACAATTTTAATTACTGAAAAATATTATAAATTACTAATTTTTATATTACTAATAAAAGATCATTAAATATAAATCAATTTTAAAGATAAAAATAATAAGTTGTTGTATTTATTAAATTAAATATTATTTTAAAAATTATTGTTATTTAAATTAGTTTTTATTATTAATAAATAATTTTTAAATAAATATTTAATTAGTTATTAAAGTTTTAACACGAATTGGAAAAAAAAAGAGTCCTGTTAAAAAAATTGTCCTACATCCAATAAGGAGCTTAATCGTTTGTAGCATCAAGTATTAGGTACCCAAGCACAAGAGGAAGGAGATCCATCTACTCTGCAAAATATCATTCAAGTTTTAATTGAGTTGAGAAGGCAAGCCGAGGACGGCACAACAACGAGCGAACAAGGCTTTTCAAGACCAAGAAAAGCTTAAGAAATAAAACGAAGAGCTAAAAGAAGCCCTATGACATACACTTCCCCAAGAGAAACCTCACTCGGGAGTAGGGCAAGCTTTCCATTCTTTATCTCGAAAAGTTATGAAGGAGTCAATCCCGATTCATTATATGGTACCAATGATTGCCCAAAACATAGGGAGTCAAGATCCCGGCTCCCACATTTAAATCTTTTGGGCCCAAATGTTAATCAGTGGGGTCAATCGGAGTGCAATACAAGATGTTTGCATGCACTTTAGCGAGCACGACACTAAATTGGTTTAGTGGGATTTGGTGCCTTTAGACTTTGTTTGACGTTTTACTAATCAATTTGATGTTCGACAACAAAGTACGAAATTTCTGAAAGAATATCTGAAAAGATTTTGTAACGTCACTATCAAGCTCCCTCAACCTAATGCAACAATGTTTGTTGATGCATTCGTCAAAGGACTGGGAGTTAGCCCCCTTGGCAAGCCTCTTATTCAACAGGCAACTAAGGACATGAATGAAGTACGTTCAAGGGTGGTGTCACACATCGAAGCAGAGGAAACACAAGCTGGAAAGCAAACTGAAGCGAGACAAAATGAGGGGATACAACTAGCCACCGAGACGGAATCATGGATAGTGGAGGCAACAAAATGAATGCAGCAACGTGAGCCCTCCCTAATGATATCAACCATTGAATGATAAAAGGGGTAGACTAAACTTTCAACTGACTTCCCTCAACATATCAAGAAGACATTTATTTTGATAAGTTAATGCTACCAAGCAGTTAGAATTTCCCCGAAGGGGTGACCAATTGATAGGACCTAATATGAAGGTGTGAATTCCACTACACCACTGGTCATGACATCGATAAGTGTTTTGCTTTAATTAAGCAATTTGAGAACTTGATCAAGGAGGGAAATTGGAAATGTATCACAAGTGAAAAGTGAGTCATGAGAAAAGTTTTTAGCATTCACAAAATTATCATTTTTCTCTACGAGTATCTCAAAAAAGTACAAATAGAAGAAGACTGATCAATAAAGATCGACATAAGCTTCACTGTCAACCTTGAAGAACGATTGATTTTGGTGCTCCAGGAGATTGACTTTAGATGCTTCCATGAGGTTGGTTTCTCAACATTGGAGAAAGTTTGCAAATGATCAGCATGAGGCGATGAGACAAGAAATGATGACGCTGCCTGAAGCTAAACACATTCAAGAAATTCAACATCCTACCTTGTTGTCTAATGTAGTAATGGTTTGAAATTCATTAGGAAAATGGAGAATATGCATTGATTTCACATACTTGAATAAAACATGTAAAAAAGATTCATACCTGCTCCCGAACATCAATTGTCTTATTGATAGTGTGTGAGGTGTTGAACAAGATGCTTTGATGTCTCCAAATCCAAGAGGAAAGCTTGAAGACCTTGCAGCTGGGTGTGTGTGTGTTGTTCAGTTGTTTGAAACTTGTTAATTCACCCCTTAAGATTATTCAAGTTCATTTGAAGCTTTGATCTTTTGAAAAGATGGATTATCTAAAATGTTATTGAAATTTCGACAGGTTGAAATTTCGAAACAACAGGTTGTTTTAACTTAGTGGATTTTGAAAAAGGTTGAAAGCTGTTTGAAAAGCTTGACTTTGTTGTCAAGTCAATTCCACCGATTGTTTCGAAAAAACAACCAATTGTTTTTCTGAAAACCTTAACAGAATTTTGTTAAGTGGTTTTAATATGTTTTAAATGATCCTAAGTACCTTGGCTCTTTTATTAAATTTTTTTGACCACTTGGTTGGTCTATATAAAGGTGGTTTTACGCTCCTAATCTTGAAGTAAGAAAAAGAGTTTATCAAAACAGTTTTTCCAAGATTTGAAAGATCTTTGGATCACTCTTAAGTGTGTGGAATAGGACTGGGTTGTATTTTCTGATCTTGAAACTTTGTAATTTCCAGGTGTATCTTGTTCTCTCTTCCTTGATTACTATATTTCTGTAAAAGGTTGTAAGTGCAGATTCAGAGGGGTTCTGAATTTTGTAGTGTGGTTTGCCAAAGGTAGTGTGTTTCTTGAGGGGTTCAAGATCATTACTTTGGTGTGTGGTGTGTGTAATCTGTGATTGATTGCATAGTGGAACCCAGTGATTTTCTGGAAACTGGATGTAACCCTTGTGAGTAGGGTGAACCAGTATAAAACTGTTGGTGTGCTTTTCTCTCATCCCTAACTCTTTTAATTACTGTTTTAAGTTGTTTTAAATATCTGCTGATATAAAAAACCGATTGTTTCGAAGAAACAATCGATTGTTTTTCTGTATTTAACTTAAAATAGAATATATTCTTGGCTAACTTGATTTCTTTATCTGTAATTCTACACTAAGTTTCATTGTACCTTCAAAGTTTGCGAAAATCTTTCTTAAACAATTCACCCCCCCTCTTGTGTAAGGCCATATATTCTAACATGAGGTTGTTAGTTCTTGAGCTTCATGGATGCTTACTTGAGATATAATAAAATTAGATGCATCATCAGGATGAAGACAAGACAATGTTCATGACAAAAGCGACAAACTATTACTATAGAGTAATGTCCACTAATGCAAAATATATAAACAACGACTATTATTTAATGCGTTTTTACGGTCAGACGTTGTCATTCAAAATGCGGTGTCATTTTTAAAATTAACTTCATTTACGAATGCAGTTTTTTGCAATAGCCACATTCTTAAATCAAAGTGCATGATTTAAGAATGTTACTAATAAATGCATTCTTAAATCATTTTTTACCTTAATTCTGAAGCGCGTCACTTACACTTTCATAGTTTCTTTCTTCTTGGCACTTTGCGTTTTTTCTATGTTTCTGCTCTAGTGGTCCTCTCTTCTTCTGCGAGCTTCATTGTGTTCTCGTGCCATTGTAAGTTCATTTTGATCAGCTCTCTTTCTTCTTCACCAATGATTTATAAATTGTTTTCTTTTCTTTGTTTTCTTGCATTAGCGAAGGGGTTCTCTGGTGCTTCGTTTTCTCTTATGTTTCTGCTCTCGTGCTTCCTCTCGTCTTTTGGGAGCCTTCATTGTCTTCTTCGGATGATTGTAAGTTCGTTTCGAGCTCTCTTTCTTCTTCACCATTGGTTTATATATTTTTTTTCTGTTTCTCTTATTTGTTTGTTTTCTTGTATTGGCGAAGGTCACCACTACTTCATTGCTTGCTGTTTGAATTTTTCCTATGTTGTATTTGCTCCGTCGTTGCTGTCGCCTCCATTGTCGCCGTTGTTGCTGCCTTAGGATTTAGGGCTTAGAGTTTTAATTTTTTTTAAAATTATATAAGAATGCGGCTATTTACCATAGCCGCATTTATAAATGGCATTTAAGAATGTGGCTAAATAATTGCCTTCTTATCTGCTGGATTTAAGACTACGTGTACAACCAATGCGGTTATAAAGTCGCCATTGTAAATTGAAAATAGCCACTATCTTTTAATCTTTCTGCACCAGTGGTCCTTTGGTTAAAAAATGTCTACACGACTTATCAGAGGTTGATGGACACCATCCTCCAACCAATACTAAGACAAAATATCAAGGCTTGTGTAGATGACATGGTGTTGAAGTCAAATATTGATCAACAACATGTTGTCAACCTAAATGAGTTTTTTGTCGCAATAGGCAAATACTAGTTAAAACTAAATCATCTTAAATGTGTTTTCAGGGTTAAACTTAGAAAATTCTTGGGTTTTATGTTAACCCAACAAGGAATTGAGGCAAATCACAAAATATTTTTTGGCCATAATCAATATGAGAAGTTTAACTAATATAAAGGTTACAATAGTTAAATGGTTAGGAAAGGACAATTTTTGTGGATTGAGGAATGTGAACAAGCTTTTGGTCAGTTAAAATCTTATCTTGTGCATCCTCTTATCTTGTTCAAACCCATCCTCATTAGGCTCTCCTATTATACATAATTGTATCAGATCAGGTCATCATCTTGATATTAGTCTAGATGATAAAATGAGCCTAAAGACTAGTTTATTTCATCGGTCATGTACTTCAAGAATCATAGACTCATTACCAGCACATTGAATGAGCTACATTGGCTGTGTTGACAACAACCTGACAACTACAACCTTATTTTTAGTGTCACACCATTGTTGCTCAACATGATCTCCCCATATGACAAATCCTTCAAAAACCAGATCTAACTGGAAGAATGGTGAAATAGTCAATGGAGTTGTCAGAATATGATATTTCATATGAACCTCAAGATCCCATTAAAGCTTAGGTGTTGGTCAACTTTGTTGTTGAACTTCGCTCTCGACACCAACCATGGTAAAGGACATTGTTTTGGTCCTTTTGGTGGACGAGGCTTTAAATGTATAAGGAAGTGGCGTTGAAGTGATATTAAAAGGATCCAATGGTGTAATGATTCAATAGCTATACGTTTTGCATTTAAGGCGAGTAACAATTAAACAAAATATTAAGCATTATTGGCTGGGATGAAGTTAACCCTGGAGATGGGAGTTTAGGATTTGGTAGCAAAAAGTGATTCAGAATTGGTAATCGGACAGTTATTAGGGACGTTCCAAGCTCAAGATCACCAAATGACCAAATGATCCAATACGTGACCCATATTTGATCTCTGACTCCATACTGTAACAGTTTAGCCATTACATATGTTCCTCGTGACCAAAATGCAAGGGTCGGCTTACTAACAAAGGTGGCAGGTACGAAGGAGCCGAAAAATCATTGATCAGTGATTTATGAGACTTTAAAATTATCAAGCATGATTATAGAAGTGCATGCTCAATAAGCCTTATGGATAGAAGGAAACCATCATAGATGACTTCATATATATTTGCCCTCTAGTTGACATCATTGTATTGCTTGATGTTAAGGATAAAACAAAATTTTGCAAGCGAGCATCTTGATTTGGTAGATGAATATATGTTTAGACGAGGATTTTCAACACCCTTCGTACGGTGCATCACCCAAGAGGAAGCAAAACGAGTTGTCTGAGATGTTCATGAGGGTATGTGCTGCAACCATATTGGGGGAAGGTCCCTAGCCTCAAATTCTTTGTTGGCCTTTGATTTGTAAAGATTTGCCTACATTAATTGATGTGACAAGTGCCAACGATACACATGCATACATCTCGTTGGATAGAAAAATTACCCCGTGTGTCATGGCCTTACAAGATGACTCCTCAATCAATTACTCAGATATCATTGCATATCTCAGAAAGAGAAGAACAATAAATTGTCTGGAATTTGGAAAGAACCTATATAATCCCTCATAATTGCATACCAGCCCCCTGAGAATTAGGGAAGTAACCCTCTTGTGAGATTTTTCTTCCTGTAAATAGGCCCTGCCCGCAAAGGAAAGGACTAAGTGACCATTCACTCAAGAGTAACTCTAGAACACCCAAAGGAAAGTTCTAGGCAAGGTTATCAAACTCTAGGGTTAACTCGTAAACCCTTACGAGTTTACGAGTCAGGTGCAGGTTGGCGAGTTAACTCGGGAGCAAACTCGTTTTTGAGTAAACCCGAAGTTGACTCGGTCAAACTCGGTCAAACTCGCGAGTTTAAGACCGAGTCAGCGAGTTGCCCAAAAAAACCCAAAACGGTGCCGTTCCCTTTCAATCAGGTTAGATTTTTTAGGGTTTTACCTGATTTCACTCCTCACTTGCGATTTCGTCTTCTTCACTGCCGTTGACAATTCCACCGCGCCGCGCCGCTCTTCATTGGTCGTCGCTCGTCGCTCTGCTCCGCTCGTCGCTCTGCTCCGCTTCGCTCGTCGCTCGCCTCACCGGTCGTCGTGCGCCCCACCGCAACGCTCGTCGAACTGCGTCACGCGTCACAGCACAGTGGTCGCTTCTCATCGCGCCTCTCGCCGCACCCCGCCGCGATCCTCGCTGCCCCGCCGCGATCTAGGTATGTGCTGCGCTGCTGCTGTTGTGGTGATTGGATTGGGTTTTAGGGTTAGGGTTTTTTAAATTAGGTTTGTTTGAGCTTTTAAAAATGGATTGGGGTTTTTTTATTGGGTTTAGGGCAGATTTTTGTTGATTGGGTTTAGGCCAAATTTTTTTGAATTTTAGGATAGATTGGCTAATTGATTTTTCTTTTTTTTTAATTTTTGGCATATTGTAAGATGTCTGGAACTGATTCAAATTCAGAATTTCCACTGCCACCTAGAAGTAAGAATGCTGCTGGAAATAGAACAGATATTGGATGGAAGCATGGAACTGATGCTTCAGGGAATGGAAAAAAAGTGCAATGTAATTACTGTTCAAAAATATTTAATGGAGGAATTTTTAGATTCAAACATCATCTTGCCGGAACAAGATATGACTCTGAACCTTGTGTATCAGTACCAGAAGAAGTCAAAGTTTTAATGTTGAAAGTTGTCTCAGAAGCTAAAGATGCGTCATTGAAGAAAAGAAAGTTGAATAGTTTTGGACAAAGTGATGGTGAGGAAGATAGTGAAAGTATCACTAGCAAGATGTTTAAAAGTAAATCTTCATCACCTGATGGTGTTCAAGCTACTTTGAATCAAATGTACAAGAGAGGTGATAAAGAAAAGGTTGATGCTCAAATTGCTGAATTTTTCTACACAAGTGCCATCCCATTCAATGTTATTAGAAATCCAGCTTTTGCAAAGATGTGTGACATGATTGGTAGATATGGTGTTGGCTATAAACCTCCAACATATCATGATATTAGAGAGAAGCTTATGAAACAAGCAGTGGACAAAACTGATATAGAACTTCAAGAGTATAAGGATGAATGGAAGAGAACAGGTTGTACCATTATGTCTGATGGATGGACAGACAAAAAAAGACGTTCAATTTGTAATTTTTTGGTGAATAGTCCTAAAGGGACTGTATTTCTCTATTCATTAGATACCTCTGACATCTGAAAAACTGCCGAAAAAGTATTTAAAATGTTGGATGATGCGGTAGAATTTGTTGGTGAGGAAAATGTAGTGCAGGTAGTTACTGATAATGCTGCAAATTTCAAGGCAGCTGGAGAACTGTTGATGCAAAAAAGGGAGCACTTATATTGGACTCCATGTGCTGCCCATTGTATTGATTTAATCTTTGAAGATTTTGAGAAACAATTAAAGGTCCATGAAACTACTATTATGAAGGGAAGAAGGATCACTACTTACATTTACGGTAGAGCAATGTTAATTACAATTTTGAAAAAGTTTACAAATGGAAGGGACCTAATAAGGCCTGGAATGACTAGATTTGCCACGGCATACTTGACTCTAGCTTGTTTGTATGAAATGAAAACATCATTGTTGACAATGTTTAACTCTGAAGAATGGAAAACAAGCAAGTTTGGAACTTCACAAGAAGGAAAAAAAATTCAAAATGTGGTATTAGATAGTCGATTTTGGAAGAATATAAGTATATGCTTAAAAGTTGTTGTCCCTCTTATAGTGGTCCTTCGATTGGTAGATTCGGATGTAAAACCCGCAATGGGATTTATATATGAGGAGATGGATTGCGCCAAAGAGAAGATTAAAAGCAACTTTAATAATATCAAGAAAAGGTAACATTTCTAAGTTTCTTCCATTTTAAATTTAAATACTTATTTATTTGTGTAATTATTTCTAACATAACATAATTGCTACGTAGTTATGAACCTGTTTGGAAAATCATTGATCAAAGGTGGAATAATCAGCTTCATAGGCCTTTGCATGCAGCTGCCTATTACCTAAATCCCCAATTACACTATCAACCAAACTTTAGAAATGATGATGCTGAGGTGAAGGAGGGGTTGTATATGTGCATGAGAAGATTGGTTAATGATGTTGCAGAAAGAACAAAAATCAATTTGCAACTTACTGATTTTCACCATGCAAGAGGAACATTTTCTTTGGAAGATGCAAAGCTGAGTAGGAAAGGTATGTTGCCTGCAGATTGGTGGGAGATGTTTGGGGATAGAACTCCAGAACTAAAGAGGTTTGCTGTTCGAGTTTTGAGTTTAACTTGTAGTTCTTCAGGGTGTGAGCGTAATTGGAGCTCATTTGAAATGGTAATTAAAGTTCTTGAAGTTATTTAAGGTTTTTCTTGATTTGATTTATATATTGACAAAAATTTCATATTTAATTATAGGTTCATACAAAAAGAAGAAATCGTTTGCACCAAAAGAAAATGAATGACTTAGTTTATGTAATGTATAACTCGAAGTTGAGAAGCAAACAAATTAGAAGATCTGTTGCTCTTCCATTTGAAGACATTGAGTCCGATAATGAATGGATAACTGAAGAAGAAAATAATGTTGTTGAGGTTGAGCAAACTCAAGTTGAAAATGATGGTCTGAATTTTGACTTAGGAGGAACAAGTTTAAATGATTTAATTCCAGATGCAGCTGATTTTGATAACATAGTTTTTGATAATGATGTTCATGGTGATGAAGATGATGATGAAGGAGATGGTGATGAAGATGATGATGGAGATGATCATGAAGATCTTGGAGCTGATTTCCTTAGAGGATTAGATGAATGAAACTTTTAAACTATAACATTTGTGTTGTTTTAGTTATTTTGTTGGTGTATGAACTTGTTTATTTTTAATATTATGGATTTGTATCATGAATTATTATTTTTTTTGTTAAATTTTTATGTGAAGTAAACTCTTACGAGTCTACGAGTCTACGAGTCGGGTTTACAGGACTCCCACGAGTCTGAGTAGACTCTCGAGTCTGATTAGACTCTCGAGTCTGATAACCTTCGTTCTAGGTCTTAAGTAGTTGCCCATCTTTGCTGAAACATGAAGTAATAAGGTAGGAGAAAGAATGAGTATGAGTTTGACTGTTGACTATACTCATTTTCATCATCAAAGTAAAAATATATATTAATTAATCTCTATTCAATCTTTACTGAGTATAAAATTTATGTCATATCTCTACCCATTAAATAGCAAGTATACTTTATACCCACATCCATACTTGCTCTAGTATAATCCCAAATATTAATTGAATAATTTTTTCAAAAGATAAGAATCACAACAAATATACATGTTATTATATAAGAAGTGCATATAATTGAAATTTTATTACCACTACAACATTTATTATTTTTGCAAAATGCTGATTGAAAGAGAAAATGAAAATTTGTAAAAAAAAAAAATCTTCAAATAAAACAAAATTAATGTTTTTAGGTTATCTAATAAACTAAATTTACATAATTTAATGTGATGAAATTGGGGTTTATGTTTTCTAAAATGTAATATATAATTTAAAGAAAATCACATCAAAGAAAAAAAAAACATATAATTAAAATTATAATAAAAGAAAAAGTACTTTAAAAATTTGAATCAACTTGATAAATATTAAATAAGTTGAAGAGTTGAAGAATTGAGAGAAATTGAAGACTGTAGTAAAAAACAAATACTCATCTCAATATCTATACCTAATTTAAAATATCATATGTTACACATATTCATATTCATATATGTGTCCAATCAATGTGAAAATTTATTATAAAAACTAGGACAAGTTTACATAATAATCATAAAAAAAAATTATAAATTCGTTAGTATACTCATCCAACATTCTTCTACTAAAAGTATTATAATATACGAGACCAATTTAAATGAGTTGCTTAAGAAAATGGGTCATAACTAACATATTAAAATATTTCAAATTTTATATTATGAGGCTTATTTGAATTTTTTAAATAAATTTCTTGGTTTAAATAAATAAATTGATTGATTTGTTTAAAATGAAATTTTGATGTAATATTACATGAAGTGGGAAATATTATTTAAAAAAAAGTTTGTAAGTTTGTTAAAGTTGCTTTAAGGGACTAAAAGCAACAAACTTAAATAAATAAATAAACACAAAGCGACATATACAGGTGTTGTAAAATATTTGATAAAAAGAGCGATAATGTATCACACGTTAACTTTTAATAGCATAGTTTGCTCATCGTTGAAATTTTATTCCGTGACTTATCTTTTTAAATATAATATAGTTTGGGATAAAGTCAAGTTTATCAAATTCAATGCATATAGTACTATCATAATAATAACAATTAATGATAAATTTAATTTTGTTATGTGTAAATGAAAGTAAGACATTAATTTTGGGAATAAAATTTGCAACTTACATTATGATATTAATTTGGATCCAACATTTATTGTTTTGTTCAAAACTAGATAATTAAGATATAACTTGTTGTACTTGAGTTTTGTATTTGATCTTTACTCTGAGATGATAAATGTGTATTCATAATAAGAATTTTAAAAGTTATTAATTTTAGTATATTAGTAACTTTTTAAAATATTAAATTAATTATTTTTATTGGACATGGTACTAAATGTCATGTATTAAATATTAAAGGGTAACTAATGAAGAAATATTGAAGTTGTAATCTTTATCTCTTTTTTTTGTAACTTTTATTAATGGTATCCCTTTAGGTTTTTTCATCTATGGTATATATAAAAGAATATTCTGTTTACTTTTAGTTTACAATCTTCAATATTATATTAATTACACTTTTATCTATCTTATAATCTTAGCAGCGTGCAATTGCCCCCGACTTCCTCCTCCCCACACATTACAACCTTAATTATGTTCTCATTGGTCTTGCTAAAACTTTCTTACTCCCTCAACTTCTTAATTTTTAAAAGGGTACTTCTTAATTTTTAAAAGGGTTGTGAATATTGAAGTTTCCTTAATTAGATCTTTTTTGGCCAAAGGATCAACAATTCTCTCCCTTTTTTTATTCTAAACATCTCATATTCCTAGATTAGAGCATGTTTTCTTGCTCTTTTCACTTCATTGGTTCTTTCATGAGTAACTTCAAGAATATCCTACATTTCTTTTGCGAAAGCACATTGTGATACCTGAAAAACTCATCGAAATTTAAGGCTGATGTGATAATATTTTTAGCAATGCAATCAAATTGTGCCTTTTTGCTTTCAAGCTCAGTCCATTGGGACCAACTTTTTCAGTGAAAACATTATCATTTTCAGTTTTAGGAATAAAATGACCATTTTCAATTGTATCCCAAATTCCTCTATCAATTGATTCCATAAAGATTTTCATTTTAACCTTCCAAAATTGATAATTTTGATAATTAAAATCACAAAACAGAGGTGGTATGTTAATTGAAGCACCCTCCCAAAAGGTGGTTTTTCAGCCATGAAAAAGATTTTAGGACCGAAAACTTGAATGACTTTCAAGAACTTAGCTCTTGATGCCAATTGTAAGGACCTATAAATTTATTTGGAATAAAAGTGATATATTTTAAATGATTTCTGAGTATGTTATTATTTAAAATAAAAAGGACATAAAAATAGAAAATCTCATAGTGGTCAGACCTCGGACGTCGCCCAAGGTCTGGGATCAGCTGGTAGAGGGCGATCGGTTGACCAGTGTACTAACCAAGTAGTCAGGTGCGATGACTTTATCGTGAGGTAATCACGTGGGTGTGCTTGAAGGGAGGGGGCACGTGAATCAAGAAGGATAAGAGAAAGGAAGGTGTAGCTTAGAAGTCGATGAGATCGCCGTTTGTTGAAGAAGGCGGCGGCCTCCGACTTCCCCGGTATGAAATCAGTAATCGCCTATGGTGTATATAATCACCAATCGCCTGTGGCGTACATAATCGCCAATCGCCTATGGTGTACATGATCGCCGAAAAGAGCACATCGCCGAGTATTCGAGAAGACTTGGTAAGCACTTAGTATGTGGTCTAAATACAGAAGATGAGTGATATAGAAGACAGGTGGCATATCTGCCACCATGAGTAGTGTGAGTTGTGATACCCCAGACTTAGAGGAATGGGAGGACGAGCCCTCAGTTGGGTGTGACGATGTGACATTGGTGACCAGAGTGAGACGATGTGTTCTCGTCACACACAAGGGCGATAAGAGATCGCCAACAGGATGAGAGGAACATCGGTCATCAACCAGGATGGGAGACACATCGGTGGTCTGCCAGGGTGAGACATTGGTGGTCTGCCCGGGGTGAGACATCGGTTGTCTGCCAGGGTGAGACATCGGTGGTCTGCCAGGGTGAGGAATCAGTCGTCCGTCAGGAAGAGGAATCAGTCATCGCCGGTATGAGAGGCATGGTCATTGCGCGAGCAGTCATCGGTGGATGGTTATCGCGCGATGTCGTGTTTCACACAGATAAGGTGGGACCCAGGCTCCCAGCATGAACGTTCTGCATGCGCGACACGTAGACAGAAAGGGTGTTTCAGAATAGTTAGCATCAGAGAGTTGGTATGCGCAGAAACCCACGTGGTCATACTGTTCAAGGAAGTGTGCACGCAAGCTTTCCTGCAGAGTGGGTGGTGGCAGCGGCATTTCTGGGCAAGTTGGTTTAGATTCAAAACTCACTCCTGAGAGGCAGTGGACGTTGCTGTGGTTCGAGAGTGATTGAGTGAGTTAGCTTTGGTTCCCTGTTTCTTTCCTCTCCTTCTCCCTGCGTTCGGACGTCCTAGCAAACCAGTTGAAGATCGGCGACTGCCCCAGGATTCCTGACGTTGTGCCCTGCAAGTTTTCTGATCAAAGCCGTGAAACAGAGTAAGTTCTTCGTGCTCTGTTTTTGGAGTCGTTTCTGAACTTGAGAGAGTTGCTTCTGCATGGGCTTTGCATTAAACTCTTTTAGCTTCAGAATTAGCCTCTGTTAACGCAGAATATGGGTAATGTCGTTAGTTTTATGACTAAGGCTCCATGGTGCAGGTTAAGGTATCCTTAAGTTCGGTGGGTTAGAGCTCGTAGTGAGATTTTACGCAAGTCCAGGTAAGGGAAGTTAGTTTTATTTTCAATAAAACCTTAAGCTAGAAGATTATGATGTTTGGGCGACGTGATCGCCGGTTTTAATGCAACTTTCGAAATCCCCTGTTTTAGTGTCGTTTTGAAATTGTTTGAGATTGAAAGGTGAAATGCATATGAGATTCGAAAATCTGAACTTTGGTATGATTGTTTCTGTGATTGGGATTGTTTAAGAAAAGATTCAAAATATTACATGATGGAATTGTGTTTTTACGTGTGGTATGATGCATTGAATGTTGTGAATGTGGGATCAAGGCATAGTATTTTCAGGAAAGAAAATACCGTGTAAGATCATGTGTAATGTGCATTGACTAGGGACTTGTCTAGAAGGAGATATCCTGACTCTACTAATATAATGGAATCACATAGATGAAGTTATTCAGTTGTTGAGAGTCGAAGGAGGTTCATATGTATGGGTAAGTTATTTGAAAGATAACTGACTTGACCTGTTATATGAATTAACCCTGTCATACCGGGAGAGTGATGATATTGAGATTATGTATGCGCATGGCTGTGTGGATTTCACAGCGACCCTGTGTGGATTTCACAGTGGTGTGGTATGACGGGTGCAGATCTCTGAGTCTGAGTCAATGCACGAGTCTTCCGGAAGTAGAGTCAAGTGTCTATGTGTTGTGAGTCAGTGGAAGTCTGACGTGAGAAAGATGAATATTGAAAATTGTTGATAGACACTTGATGGTTGTGTGATATGAATGAGAAAGTGGTGGATTTATGTGGGTGTTTAAAAGCTGGTTATGTTGATTTTAAAGTTTCATATTTAAAGTTTTTAAAAATGTCTAGCTTACCCCTGTGTTTTATTTTGTGGTTGTTTTCTTAAAACTGTGATGATCGTGTGTAATTTACACGGGAGCAGATGATGTTGCAGGCAGTGGAGCTCCTCAGTGAGTGGATGGACAAGGAGATCGCCTGTTCTTATGCTGTGTTTTGTTTTATTTTGAAACACTTGACGGTTATGTATTAAAATTCCCTAGAGAAGGGATATTATTTTGAAATACAATGTATTGATGGATGTATTTTATTATATATGCATATGCTAATTTTTGATATTATTGTTTTATGTTTATTTTATGATATAAATATGAATAGGATTTTAGGGGCGTTACACCAATTGTTAGAATAAGAGGGGGGTGAATTGTTTATGAAAGATTTTCGCAAATGTTGAAGGTAGATTGAAAGCCAATGAGAAATTAATGAAGAGAAAATCAATTCAGCCCAAAAACAAATTTGTTTTGAATATGATTCCAGAAAATCAACCAGTTATTTTTGTGAAACAATCGGTTGTTTTTATCAGTAGTTATAAAAACAAAAGTAAAACAGATTTAAATGAGATAAGGGATAGAAAGATCAACACAAAAAATTTTATATTGGTTCACTCTTTACCCTCTTTACCAAGAACTACATCTAGTTCTCAGAAACCTCTGAGTATCCACTAAGCAATCACACACCTTGATTGTAAACACACATCAAAGTGGTGATCTTGAACCATTCAAGAACACACACTACCTTTGACAAACAACACTATAGATCTGCACAACACGAGTTCTGACAAAAATACAATAGTCAAGAGACAAAAGGAATGGCAACACTTGGTACATTCAAAGATTGATCAGAAAGATTACAAAGCAATCCTATTCCACTCTTAGAAAGAATCCAAAGCTTGAAGCAATCTTGGAAAAACTTGATTTGAAAGTGTTCTCTTGAATCACCCACAACCAGAAGCGTAAAATAGATTATATATACATCAATCAGTTGTTAAAAACATTTAATGCAAAAGCCAAATCAGTTTTAAAACAAACAAAATAGATTAAATCAGTTTAACTGAATTCTGTTAAGGATTTTAAAAAATCAACCGATTGAAAACACGAAACAATCGGTTGAATTGGCTTGACAACAAAGTCAACCAAATTCAAATTCTTTCAAAAACTCAAAGTGTAAAACAACTGGTTGAATTGAGAAAACAATTGATTGATTTTTCACTTTCTTTAGAAAACATTTCTTTTTCAAAAGAACTAGAATCAAGCAACCTTAGATCATGACTTTGATTAACAAATTCAAACTACACAAGACACACACAACCAACTGCAATCATCTTCATCCATTCCACTTGGATTAGGAAGCATAAAAGCCTTCCTTTAACAAAACTATTTTAATAAAATAGTATATTCAACTAATAAAAATAAAAATAAATTAAATTTTAAACTAAAATAACAATATAATTGGTTATCAAGTGGGAGTGTAAAAAAATTAGTGTCAAAGTATAATCATTCTAAAATAAAATAATAATGGTAAGAGTAATATTAATCATGATATAATATTAAAGTACATATATGATTTAGTAATTTGAGACCCACTATGATGATCCTCAATTCGTCCTACATGCTTAATTTTTCTGATTTTCTTCTTTCTTTAAGAATTAAGTTTAGATGACATGATTGTTTTTTCTTCTTTCTTTAATAATTTAGTTTAGATGACATGAAAATTATAATTTAACCTAAAAGATAACACTAGCATTTTATTATATAATCTATTACTATTCGAGTAGTTATGTAATGGGTGTGAGGAAAAATAAAATATCAGTGTCAGCAAAATAAAAGCAATAGTGCATCAAGAGTAATTTTGATTGAAATCATCCAAATAGCTTTCCTTTATTAGAAGTTTGCACTAAGAACTCAAACTTCATTATTGGGGTTGACTGAAACTGGGTTTGCTTTGACACAGAAACCGTGACTCAGAACTTCTTAATGAAGTCATAAATGTGATTGGCCACATCGTGTGCTGCTTCTTGGTTGTTGAAGTGGCCAACTCCTTCCTGCACCACCACTTCCTCCAGAGTTGGCACATCTTTTTTGAAACCACCGTTGTGGATGTACTCCTTCATCCCCGGTGAAGTGTACAACAAGTCAACGCTACCTGTAATGAACTTAACTGGCACATTCTCAATTCCTACTCCAGTCCACGGTGCTGTCAGCTCCCAGTTTCTGCAAAACCATTCAACATCCTATCACCCACATCATAATTTTTGCATAGCATGTCATAGGTCACACTGGTGAATGGTATTATATCATATTTCCTATTAAGAACATTAGATTAAGCTTTGAAGCTCCCAGATTATGTGTCAGTTTTCTTTTTCTTTTCTGTAAATAAACAAGATCGACATCTGGTATAGGTATAATCCCATATAGATGAATCGGAACTCACATATTGAGATTTCTGTAATAGTTCAAGCCTCCAGTGAAGCCAGATCTCTCGAATTTCGTAACGTAATAATCAAGATCTTGTTGAGTGAGCCAAGAGGGCAGGGTATCTGGAGTATGGGGATTAAATCCAGTTCCATATTCCCCTTTTGGGAAAATGGGTGGACCTGTTTGGCGCGTTGTAAGTATGTTCTTCATCAGATATGCAGTGTCAACGCGACCCAGCTCAGCTTCCATCTTCCCTGGTTCCTGTGCGACACATGACAGTAACATCAACACATAGAGTACTATCAGGGCATCTACTGTGCAAGACTCATACTCAATATCATAAGCTTAAAATTTCGTCTTGAACAAGACTCCGATTATAAAAATAAAAAATTACCTCTGAGTTTTAGAAAAAAATGTAAATGGAAAGTTATTAAAACCATAGATTCATGTAGCATCTTTACTTTGATTTTTGTGTTGTTGCAAAGATCTTTTTTTTTTTTTTTTATCAGCAAAGGTTGTTGCAAAGATCTTGATATCTGATATTACTTTATTGGTGGTATTCAAATAATACTGAAGAAGTTGTTAAGAGAAAGTACCTGAAATCTGCAAATGTAGTAGTCATCTCCATACAAGGCATGGAAAATATCAACGGTCTTCTGTTGGGGGTTTCTTCCGAGGAAGGGTCGGAAGGGGATCATGAGAGAGACATAGGCCTTGACTCTGTCTGGTCGGAACAAGCAGAGGTACCAACCGAGGATGGCACCCCAATCATGGGCCACAAGGAACACTTTGTCCACACCAAGAGAGTCGATGAGCGCAACGATGTCACCCACAAGGTGGAAGCACGTGTAGGTGGTGAGTGGCGCAGGGGCATCGGTGTCACCGTAGCCTCGGAGGTCAGGGGCAACAGCACGGTAACCGAGGGAACTGAGGTGCAGAATCTGGTGGCGCCATGAGTACCAGAGTTCGGGGAAGCCATGCAAGAACAACACCACTGGACCTTCTCCCTTCTCTGCAACATGCATCTTTATGCCATTTACTTCCACCATTCTGTGAACTATGTTCTCCATCTTTTCTTTATCTCTTTGTGTATTGTTTACCTTCCGCAGTTGCACCTCCTTCCCCTTTCTTATACTTCCTAGTTCATTATTTGCAATGGATAAAGATTATAACAAATGATAGTATAATAATGTATATACTTTTTTATTTTTTTATGGGATGAGTTTAGAAATAAATATATATAATAAAATATAAATTTATAATTAAATAATATGAAAAAATATTAAAATAATAATATTGATAATTGTAATGTTTTTATAAAAATTTTGGATTTGTGAATATATTATTATCCAATCATTTTTTTTGGCAACTACTCATAATAATCATAATAATGTAATAATATTTTTAATTAAAAAATAAAATAAAATAAATATTATTTTATTGAATGGTTAAGTAGTTGTTTTAATTGTATTTATATATATATATATATATATATATATATATATATATATATATATATATATATATATATATATATATATATATATATATATATATATATATATATATATATAAGAATTGAAGTATAGATGCATTGTCGTGAAAAAAAAATGATCAGAATATAGAATATTTTTTAATAAATATGCTGACGTTGGTTTGATCATATTTATATATATATATATATATATATATATATATATATATATATATATATGTGTGTGTGTATAAATGAAAAATATAAAATATTATAAATAACTTATTAAGATAAAAATGTGTTTTTTAATTTCTGCTTGACTCAAACAAATTATTTTCAATATTAAAGGTTGATGATTTTAATTACTGAAAAATATCATAAATTACTAATTTTTATATCCTATTAAAAAATTATTAAATAAAATTTAATTTTAAGTTAATCATTATATTAACTAAATTAGATATTATTTTAAAAATTAAAAAATAATTAATATTTAAATTAATTTCTATTATATTAATAAATAATTTTTAAATTGATATCTAATTAAATATTAAATTTTTAAATATAATTATTTTATTTATTTTTATATTTAAATTGAATATTTAATTTAGTATAGTAATTTAAAAAAAAAATTAATTTTATTACTATATTTTTTAAAATGTATAATTTCGTTAATTTCTAACTTACGGTTTTATGTACGAACAGAAGCAACGTTCAAAAATGTGGGTGGGCTCTGGTGGGGCCCGCTTGTCTGCGACTAGAACGCCAAAGTGCAAAAAATATTATTTAATCCATGCCTGGACCACCCTGTGTTATGATAACATAAAATATTATTTAATGCTTGCCTGGACCATCCTGTGTTATGCTAACATTCTTATCATCCCTATCAAAATGACCGTTCGATATTGACTGTACGTAAATGGTATACATGGTGGTGAATCAGTGACACGGACACAAAAGATAAGACACTCTAATCAGAAAATTAGTAGTTGAAATGGACTAATGGATCCTATGAATGGAACCTGAGGATTGCTTATTATGTGCATTTTATGACATAGTATTCGTAATCAATGAAGGGTTGCTTTTCGGGGGAGTAGACTTTTGTTTTGGTTTGAAAGTCAGAGTTAATCCTGGTGTTCATCGCAGTTGTGAAGGGGCTTTGACGCTGAAGTTGTCTGCAGCGCCGGCAGAGTAATAAGAGAAGCCGGTGAAGGTGGGGAGTGAGAAAAGGATAATGAAAAGTGAAATAATATTGTATTTAATTTGTTGATTACAATATATATATATATATATATATATATATATATATATATATATATATATATAGTCAAAATCTGACAGTATATAATTATATAATTAATACCCAGTATCATGACACTACAGCAAATAAGGTAATAATCAATGCTGATAATCATTTATTGATAATTACAATAATTACAAGGATTGACAAAATCAAAGACAATCATTGGAATCCACATATTAAGGGATCTTGTCTCTAATTTCCCCTTTCAAACTGATGGGTGAGGGAGTTACCCCAAGTTTGTCTCTGAGTTGGCTGAATTGTATATGAGTTAATGCTTTAGTGAGACAATCAGCTATTTGATTAGCTGATGGAACATAGGCTACAACAATCTCATTTTGCAATACTTGGTCTCTGATGTAGTGCACATCAATTTCAATGTGTTTGGATCGAGTATGCATAACTGGATTTGAAGCTAGCGCCTTAGCACTCAAGTTGTCACACCACAATGTTGGTTTTCTTGGCAGAGGGAGTTTCAATTCATCAAGAAGTGAACGGGTCCATGCTATTTCAGCAGCTAAGTCAGCCAATGCTCTATATTCTGACTCTGTACTGGATCTTGAGACTACCTTTTGCTTCCTCGAAGACTAAGAAACAAGTGTTTCACCAAGGAAGACACATTGACCAGCCATGGATTTTCTATCATCCACACTTGTTGCCTAGTCTGCATCTAAGAATCCTACTAAGTCCAAGTCAGTTGATGGTTTGATGTGTAAACAGTGTTGAATGGTACCTTGAAGATATCTCAATATTCTTTTTATGCCTCGCCAGTGATCTATAGTGGGAGAGCTCATGAATTGGCTGAGCTTGTTAACTGAGAATGCTATATCGGGCCTTGTGTTTGTTAAGTAATGCAAAGCTCCTATAGCTTGTCTGAATATGGTTGGGTCTTGTAATTTCTCCCCTTCAGTTGTAAACTGCTTGTCGGTTATCATAGGTGTTGGACAAGATGAAGTATTTTGATTGCTTCAAGTACATGCCAGATGCATCTCTTTGGACTTCTATGCCTAAGAAGTAGTGCAGTGGACCAAGATCCTTAAGTGAAAACACATCATTGAGTTGTTTGATGAAGGATTCCAAGAACTTGGTATTGTTCCCTGTGACGATTATATCATCCACTTATATAAGTAGGAAGGTAATGTGATTTGTACCTCTTAGAGCGAATAGTGAGGAATCACTTTTTGTGTTCTTGAAACCCCAGCTGACTAAGGCATTTTTTAGGTTGTCAAACCAGGCTCTTGGGGCCTGTTTCAATCCATAAATTGTCTTGGATAACTTGCAAACATGTTCAGATTTAGCTGAGTCTACAAATCCTTCTGGTTGATGCATAAACACAGTTTCTTTGAGATAGCCATTAAGAAATGCATTTATGTCTAGCTGTTTGACCTCCCAATTGAGGTGTACTGCAATTGAGAGTATGATCCGAACTGTACTGGCCTTGACAACTGGACTGAAGGTCTCTTCATAGTCCAATCCAGCTATTTGTTGAAATCCTTTTGCTACTAGTCTTGCTTTTCTCCTTTCAATTGTCCCATCTGCTTTGTACTTGGTCTTGATGACCCATTTAGAATCAATGATGTTTTCTTGGCCTTGATATGGTACCAAGAGCCAAGTTTGATTTGACATGAGTGCCTGATACTTTTTTTCCATAGCTTCTTTCCACTATGGTCTTGTGAGTGCTTCTGTGACATTTTCTAGTTCCTTCTCATCTGTGGTAGTTTCAACAAGCCCAACATATGGCTTCTTTGGCTTATGAATTCCAGCTTTGCTCCTGGTCCAATGAGTGTTGATGTTTGGTTCAACAAGATCTTGGTGATCTCCAACAACTGTTTCTGTGAGATCAGAAATTTGAATGTTGCTTGGTGAATTATTTTCAGAAATTGAACTGCTCCTTGTTGAATTATTTACAGCTTGATCTCTGCTAAAATTAACTGCAACACTCTCAGTTGGATTGGTTGGTTCTTGTTCATCACCAAGATTGTTATCATCTGGAAGTGTGGTGGCTCCAATATGTGGGTTACCTGCAGTAGGCAAAGAAAAAGGGAGAGATGAACTCTCAGTTAGTGTTTTCAAGGGACTTCTTGTATTACGAAATCCATCGTGGAATGGAAAATGTTCTTCATTGAAAACCACATGTCTTGAAGTGAAGATTTTTCCATGAGAATTTATGCATTTGTATCCTTTGTGAGAGTTACTATATCCCAAGAACACACATCTGGTTGTGTGGAATTATAGTTTGTGCTGATTATAGGGTTTAAGACAGGGATAACAAGCACACCCAAAGGGTTTTAAGGAATTGTAGTCAGATTCCTTTTGAAAAACCAATGAGTAAGGGCTTTCATTTTGAATGACTAGAGAGGGCTGTAAGGACCTATAAATTAATTGGAATAGAAGTGATAGATTTTAAATAATTTCTGAGTATGTTATTATTTAAAATAAAAAGGACATAAAAATAGAAAATATCATAGTGGTCAGACCTCGGACGTCGCCCAAGGTCTGGGATCAGCTGGTAGAGGGCGATCGGTTGACCATTGTACCAACCAAGTAGTCAGGTGCGATGACTTAATCGTGAGGTAATCAAGTGGGCGTGCTTCAAGAGAGGGAGGCACGTGAATCAAGAAGGGTAAGAGAAAGGAAGGTGTAGCTTAGAAGTCGATGAGATCGCCGTTTGTTGAAGAAGGCGACGTCCTCCGACTTCCCCCGTATGAAATCAGAGATCGCCTATTTTGCGCATGATCGCCGTGTGCGAAGATTTCACATAATCGCCAATCGCCTATGGTGCACATGATCGCCGAAAAGAGCACATCGCCGAGTATTCGAGAAGACTTGGTAAGCACTTAGTATGTGGTCTAAATACAGAAGATGGGTGATATAGAAGATAGGTGGCATATCTGCCACCATGAGTAGTGTGAGCCGTGATACCCCAGACTTAGAGGAATGGGAGGATGAACCTTCAGTAAGGTGTGACGATGTGACATCGGTGACCAGAGTAAGGCGATGTGTTCTCGTCACACACAAGGGTGATAAGAGATCGCCAACAGGATGAGAGGAACATCGGTCATCAACCAGGATGGGAGACACATCGGTGGTCTGCCAGGGTGAGACATCGGTGGTCTGCCAGGGTGAGACATCGGTTGTCTGCCAGGGTGAGACATCGGTGGTCTGCCAGAGTGAGACATCAGTGGTCTGCCAGGGTGAGACATCGGTTGTCTGCCAGGGTGAGACATCGGTTGTCTGCCAGGGTGAGACATCGGTGGTCTGCCAGGGTGAGACATCGGTTGTCTGCTAGGGTGAGACATCGGTGGTCTGCCAGGGTGAGGAATCAGTCATCCGTCAGGAAGAGGAATCAGTCATCGCCAGTATGAGAGGCATCGGTCATCGCCAGTATGAGAGGCATCGGTCATCGCCGGTATGAGAGGCATGGTTGTCGCGCGAGCAGTCATCGGTGGATGGTTATCGCGCGATGTCGTGTTTCACACAGATAAGGTAGGACCCAGGCTCCCAGCATGAATGTTCTGCATGCGCGACACGTAGACAAAAAGGGTGTTTCAGAATAGTTAGCATCAGAGAGTTGGTATGCGCAGAAAACCCACGTGGTCATACTGTTCAAGGAAGTGTGCACGCAAGGTTGCTCAGAGAGTGGGTAATGGCAGTGAAGGCTAAAGAGTCGTTCGACCTTAAGAGCTGAGGGAATCAGCTCATTTAGTTCCCCTTTCTCCTCCACTCGAAGACGCAGCTATCCTCACGTACCAATGCTACGATCGGCGACTGCCATTGTCCTTCTGGGAAGTCTCTGCAAGTTCTCCCGTCAGGACGCTAGAACAGAGTAAGTCGTTTTACTCTGTTTTTCGAGTCGAATCTGAGCTTGAGAGGGTTGCCTCTGCATAGGCGTTGCCGGCGACTCCCTTAGCTCCAGAAATCGTCTCTGTTAGCGTAGAAAATGAGTAGTATAGTCAGTTTTGTGATAAAGGCTCCATGGTGCAGGTTAGGACATCTTTAAGCTTCGGTGGGTTTTGGAGCTCTTAGTGATTTTGCGCAAGTTCAGGTAAGGGAAGCTAGCATTTTTTTTCGTTTATAAAAACTTTAGGCGAGTAGGTTCTGAAGTGAGGGCGACGTGGTCGCCGGTTTCATATTCTATTTCACGATGCTCTGTTTTTATGTGTGGGGCGACGTGATCGCCGGTTTTAATGCAAATTTAGAAATCCCCTATTTTAGTGTCGTTTTGAAATTGTTTGAGATTGAAAGGTGAAATGCATATGATATTCGAAAATCTGAACTTTGGTATGATTGTTTCTGTGATTGGGATTGTTTAAGAAAAGATTCAAAATATTATATGATGGAATTGTGCTTTTACGTGTGGTATGATGTACTGGATGAATGTGAAAGAGTGATCAAAGCATAGTATTTTCAGGAAAGAAAATACCGTGTGGAGATTTTATGAGGGTGTATTGATCTGTGAGTATCCTGTGAATGAGGCGATCCTGACTCTGCTGATATGATGGAATCACATAGATGAAGTCACTCAGTTGGTGAGAGTTGAAGGAGGTCCATATGTATGGGTAAGTCGTTTGAAAGATAACTGACTTGACCTGTTATATGGATTAACCCTGTCATACTGAGAGAGTGAGGATATTGAGATTGAGATCGAGATTATGTTTATGCGCATAGCTGTGGGAACTTTACAGCAATATAGTATGACAGGTGCAGGTCTCTGGATGCTAAGTTCAACGCATGAGTCTTCCGGAAGTAGAGTCATGTGTCTATGTGTTATGAGTCAGTGGAAAGTCTGACATGTGAACCATGAGTATTGAATGTATTGAATAGACACTTGACGAGTTTGTGGAATATGGGGATATTGATGGTTGAAATTGATATAGATTATGAATGGTGTGAAGATTTATGCTTTCTATTGATATAAAGTTTCATATTTAAAGTTTTTAAAAATATCTAGCTTACCCTTTTGTTTTGTATCGTGGTTGTTTTTCTTAAACCTGTGATGATCGTGTATTTTTGCACGGGAGCAGATGAGGTTGCAGGTAGTAGAGCTCCTCAGTGAGCATTTCTGGAGGAGGAGATCGCCGGTTTTTGAATGTTGTTGTTTTGTTTTATTTTGAAAACTCTTGTATGGAGATGTATTAAAACTTCTTCGAAAAGGGATATTATTTTGAGGCACATTTGTATTAATGGATGAATTATATTATGTATGTATCTATGTTAAATTTTTGATATTATTGTGTCACCTTTATTTTATTATATAAAAATGAACAATATTTTGAGGGGCGTTACAAGGGCAATCTGTTTATGAGATAAACTGTTGTGGAGAAAGCTTCCCACCAAAAATGTAAGGGCATTTTGGCTTGTGCTAGCAATGTCAAGCCAAATTCAGCAATGTGCCTATGTTTTCTCTCATCCCTACCATTTTGTTGTGATGTGTAAGGGCATGGCATTCTAAATTGTATCCCTGCTTCTATTGCACGGTTTTGCACAACTTTGTATTCACCACCACCATCACATTGGATTGTCTTAATTCTCTTGTTAAACAAATTTTCTGCCATGTTTTTAAACTGAATAAAGACTTGTACAGTATCTGATTTCTGTTTTAGAGGATAAATCCAAGTAAATCTACTAAAATCATCAATAAAGTGAACATAATATTTGAAACCAGAAGAAGATATTATTGGTGCAGGACCCCAGACATCAGTATGAACTAATTCAAGGATTTCCTTAGCATGAGAGGAAGATGTTTTGAAGGGTAAAAATCGCATTTTTCCATATTGACAAGCCTCACAAAAGTTAAAATGATCTCTAGGTGATAGTTTCACATTACAACTTTTCAAGACTTTATCTAGGACTGTATTATTTGGATGACCAAGCCTTCTATGCCAACTCTCCTTGACAGATACATAAGCACACGAGTCCCTTTCAGTCCTTGAGAGCTTATATAAGCCATCTCTAAGTGTCCCTTTTAGAATTGCATTCCCTGTTAACTTGTCCTTCACAAAGCAACAATTTGCATCAAACTCAACAAGAATGTTATTGTCAGCCGTTAATTTTGACACACCTAATAAATTTTTGGTAATGTTAGGCACATATAAGACATCATGTAAGTTGAGTGAGTTTAGTTTTGAGGAACCTGTGGCAACAATCTGCAATTTCTCACCACTTCCAACTATTAATGAGTTCTTACCATGATGTTCGGTTAGATTCTCAAATTTTTCAGTTTAGTGTGTCACATGATTGCTTACACCACTGTCAAAGTACCAATCATAATCTTGAGCAGCACTTTGTGAGGCTAGGAAGACATTGTGTGCTCCTTGTTTGTCACTGTCTGTTGAATAATTTGAGTTTGAATAAGACTTATCAAACCTGTACCAACAGTTTACAGCTGTGTGCCCAACCTTGTTGCAAACTTGCCATGCTGGTTTAGACATTCTTCCTTTTCCTCTGCCTCCTCTCCAACTTTTGAAGTTAGAGCCTCTCCAGTTGTTATTTGTGTTGAATTTGTTACCTTTGTAATCAGTTTTATTAGCAACATTTGCTGATGCATTAAGAGAGAGTTTGGTAAGATCATTCAGTTGATCAAGTCTACTCTCAAAGGTCAATAATTGGGCCTGCAGATTAACCCAAGTGAGACTAGTTTGATCAGATAGTTTGACCACCACAGGGTTGTATTCAGAATCTAAACCATTTAGGGTTTGAATTATTAGATCTGAGTTGGAAACGGGACTCCTGCAAGTTTAAGTCTGTCAACAAGATTCTTCATCTTGACCAAATATTCCTCCATCTTCATTTCTCCTTTCCTGATGCTGTGAAACTTAGATTTAAGGTAGGTGATTCGAGATCTTATGTGTGCACCGACTAGGCTTTGGGCTTCATCCCAAAGTTGTTTTGAGGTTTCACAATGCAACAATTGTGTTGCTATTTCAACAATCATTGAATTCATCAACCATCCAAGGATTTGTGAATCATGAGCCTGCCAATCTCCAAATGCGGGATTTGGTTTCTTGCTTGAATCTGCAGAAACTATGAATTCTTCAGGACACTCCTTTGTCCCTAGCATGTGGCCATCAAGCCTGCAACCTTTGACTATAGAAATCACCAAGGATTTCCATAATAGATAGTTGTCTCTGTCCAACTTGATAGATACAATGAATGGAAGACAATTTTGGGATTTTGAATCTGCAGCGGATGCCATGATTTGAATTGGATCAAAAAAGCCTTCAGAGCTTTACAGCTCTGATACCAAGTGAGAAAAGGGTAATGAAAGGTGAAAGAATATTGTATTTAATTTGTTGATTACAATATACATATATAGTCAAAACCTGACAGTATATAATCCTACAATTAATACCTAGTATCATGACACTACAGCAAATAAGGTAACAATCAATGTTGATAATCATTGATTGATAATTACAATAATTACAAGGATTGACACAATCAAAGACAATCATTGGAATCCACATATTAAGGGATCTTGTCTCTAATGGGGTTGTAGTTGGCGAAAGGGACTGTGGATGAGGAAAGGAAGATTATGGAGATGGAGGTGAATTTTGTGGAGGTGGCGACGACGGTGATGGTTGTGAAGGTGGCGACGGTGACAGAGAAGGTGGTGGATTTGAACCTTGTGATGGCGGGTTAGTTAACGGAGGAGGCAGAGAAAGTGTTGGCGGGGGAGAAAACTGAACTGGCGCTGGTGGCGACGGAGAAGGGGAAGGTGGTGGAGAAGTAGACGGAGTTGGCGACGGAGAATGAGACGGAGTTGGCGGCGGAGGGGAGTTTTCCGGGACCAGCGGAGGAGAGTTTTCCGACGCTGGCGGAGGTGTTGTTGGGGGTACACATAAAATAAACCTTGTAACCCAAAGCACAATACACCCAAATAACCTCTATAACTAAAAAATATAACAGGTGCCTCTTTCTTTTCTTCTTGCTTTTTACTTCCAAATTGCACAGTCCAACACTATTTGAAGACTTCCCATACAAGTATAAAAACACTTGTCTCCTTTAGGGTTTAGGGTTTAGTAGTGCTCCTGGTTTTCATCTGTATATTCCATGCAACAACATACCACAATCGTACCTTCAAGACATTCTCTTCCGCCAACTTCTCCAATAACCACCAGTGGGTCGGATCCATTGGTCACATAAAATCACGATTGACATTAGCGGCGGTGGCCACATCATCATGGATTGGAGAGAGAAGAAAAAAGGAAGAGGGAGTTGAGTTTCGATTGGTATGTCACATCTCTCAATCTCATCTCTCTCTCTCCATATAAGTATCACTTGACGTAGACTTAATGGAAATGATCAATTTGGATACATTCTAAAAAATATAGGAACCAAATTATTTGTTTAAAATCACTGTACTAAATTGAATATTGACCCTAAATGTAGGGACGAAAAAGATAATTATAGTAACTTTTAACTACCAATTACTAGGATATTTCGGTGTCCACAGTGGGATTGTAAAAAATAAATGGTCCTGTTAAAAAAATTGTCCTATATCGTATAGGGAACTTAATCATTTGTAGCATCAGTTGTGACATAGGTACCCAAGCACAAGAGGAAGGAGATTGATCTACTTTGCAAAAATATCATTCAGGTTTTAAACTAGTTGAGAAGGCAGGCTGAGACTGCACAACAACGAGTGAACAAGGCTTTTCAAGACCAAGAAGAGCTTCGAAAATAAAACAAAGAGCTACAAGAAGCCATATGACATACACTTCCCCAAGAGGAACCTCACTCAAGAGTAGGGCAAACCTTCAATTCTTTATCTTGAGAAGTAATGGATGAGTCAATACCGATTCATTATATGGTACCAATGATTGCCCAAAATAAAGGGAGTTAAGATCCGGGCTCCCACATTTAAACCTTTTGGGCCCAAATGTTAATCAGTGGGGGTTAAACGGAGTGTAATACAAGATGTTTGCATGCACTTTAGCGAGCACGACGCTAAATTAGGGCTTCTTACCACAAATGGGTTATTTTTTTTCTTTCTTACCAAAATGGGGTCGCTTTAAAAAAAATTACAAATTTAGGCAGGTCGTGCCAATTTGGCACAACTTCATATGCAGTAGTCATGTCAAGTTGGCACGACTTTGCCACCTCAACCTGAAGTCGTGTCAACTTGGCATGACTTTTGCCAAGTTGTGCAAAATTGGCACGACTTTGTCCACATCATTTTTTAAAAATTTTCTTTTTTATATATTGAGTAGTAAGTTATGTAATGTTTAAAATTAATTTGATATATATTTTTCTAAGGGTGTTAGTTTTAAGCAATAAAAAATTGGATAATCGTGTATGGATCATGTTTGACGGTAATGTAATATATTAATTTGGTTATTTGATTAATAAAAAATATGAAGAAAATTGTTATTACATTTGGAAATAAATAGAGAAATGACAACTGTTATTGTATTTGGAAAATAAAAAGAGAATTATTGTTGTGGATTTGCAAAATAAATACCTTAGGAAGTAATGGTTTAAAAGAACACGTAATGATGAGAAGAGATTAATTAAAACTAGATAAATTAGTAAGATTCATTACAAGATATAAAATAAAAATAAAAAGTTAAACTATTGAAAGTAAATTATTTATGGGAAGACGTGTCACAATGTGGTCTTCGTATTTTTCGTCGAGGTCTTCGTGGAGGGTGATGATCAGACGGAGGAGGAGGTGGAAGAAGATCATCAGCGATATGTCCGTCATCGTTGTTATTGGTTTCATTATGAGATCCTAATGGAGGCATTGTGGGTTGATAGTGCATGGATGATGTTGGATTATTTGCAGAAGGAGGGGTGAATGTCGAAGTTCCAAATAATATTTTAAATTAAAAAATAAAATAAAATAAAGATAATTAAAATATTAATTTATTGAATAGTTGAGTAGTTGTTTTTATTGTTTAGCTATCAAAGTATCATTTATATATATATATCTATAATTAAAAAATTTAAAATGATTTAATACCAAAAATAGTAAAGTGTGTATCAATCAAAATACGCCACGTGGATCACTCACAACATGTAACATAGCGCTTGTTAAAGGTCTTCTTTTTCCGGTCTTCTTTTTTCTCTCTCATTTTGACTTTCTACTTTCCTATCTGATCTCACTCCGCTCCCCTCTCTCATCTCATCCTCTCTGAAACCCTAATACTCTCTCATCCTCACTCTTCTTTCTTCTCTGAAACCTATTGTATTCTCTTTTCACAAGTTTGGCAACTGTGCACATGTCGTTCACTAAAGATGTTTTTTCTATGGTGCTCTGAAGGGAGGATTAGGGTTTCCATTTTTCTCTCACGCCACCTTGAACCTGCTCTGAACGGAAGAAAGTAGGTTTCCATTTTTCTCTCATGCCACCTTGAACCTACTTTGAACAGAGGAAAGTAGGTTTCCATTTTTCTCTCACGAAAGCCTAAATTTGTGTCATCTGCCTATTCCAAAATTTGCAGAACAAAGTTAGCTTATATGAACATGCTAATGATTTTTTAATTTCAAATTTGATTCTTGATTTCTGATGAATTTTGGAGTCTTTTTTTTATTATTTATACATGCTCTTCTCAATGGATTTTGCACTATATTTCTCAATTCTACCGATCTAAAAAATCCCAAAAACTCATAAACAGTTCTTGGTAAGCTGGTCTTTACACAATGATTGGAAAATATTTTTTTTACATTTTTTGTATATAAATTTCTCATCATATTGCGTTTACTAATATAGTTTAAATATTTTTTTTTTCATCATATGTTGGTTGTTCATCTGGTTTAAATGTTTTGTTTTGTTTTGTGCAGAGACCATTTCAAGGTACAATTTTTTTTTTATGAAAATCATTTTTTTCTTTTTTGTCTTTTTCATCATATTTCTCATCTATAATAACTAAAAACCTATTTGTTGTGTGCAGACACCATTTCATAATACAATTTGGCTTTATTAAAAGCATTTGTTCTATTTTATTTTTTTCATTATATCTCTCATCTGTAAGAACTAAAATCTATTTGTTTTGTGCAAGCACCATTCCAAGATGCAATTTGGTTTTATAAAAAATATTTGTTCTTTTTTTTTCTCATCTACAAGAATTAAAAACCTATTTGTTATGTGTAGGAGCCACTTCAATATACAATTTGGTTTTATGAAAAAATATTTGTTCTGTGCAAGCACCATTTCAAAATGCAATTTGGTTTTATGAAAAACATTTGTTCTATTTTGTTACAATTTGGTTTTATAAAAAGCATTTGTTCTATGCACCCATACTATGTATACATTTCTCATCATATTATAGATATCAGTTTCTACAATGTATTGATTATACCGACCAGTCCTCGGACACCGAGAACAGCTAGTAATGGTGAGCCACATCAGCTGGGTCCCTGATAAGTGCCTAATTTCCGTAATATTTCATATTAAAATATAGGCACTTATGAGTAGTAATTGCTAATTTAAATATAAAATAATCCCTAATTTATGAATTTATACCTTTTTACATCTTTTATGATCTTTAATTGAATAAGAGCATTTTATTCATAAATTTGGTGTTAATTGCAGGTTTTTATGGAAGAATGGAGATTTGGACTAAAGAAGAATGATATATGCTAAAAGGAGAAAACTAGAAGGCCCAGAACGTGCAAAAGAGAGATAGAAAAGTCCAACTCAACAGCAAGAATGTGTCAGATTAATTGGGCTACTTTTATGTTTTATTATTAAGCCCATAAGTGTGACTTAGGAAGTCACTCAACCCTAGCAAATTAGGTTAAATAGGGGACTAGAGGCACAATCCTAGTGTGCTAGATTGAGAGGAAAACACCATAGAGTGAATTGTAACCAAATTGGGAGAATGGAAGGTGCTAGAAGTATGCGTGGCTAATTCTACCATTTGGGATTGGGAGTAATCTGCTCGAACTCTTATGTATTGAGGTGATATCTTATATTAAAAATATTCAGTTCTTGATTGATTATTGGTATTGTTGTTTTACTTTTAATTTTTCGTAACAAATTGAGAATCTTAAATCTGACTGGAAAGTATTTTTAGGATTCTGACCTAAATAACAATACTTAACATATTTGAGTGCTAGGAATAGACTTGAAATGTTAATTGCTATTAACGTCTGAGCTTCGTTCTAAGTTGTTTTTATAATTATGCGAGGAATCGATATAAATGATTTTTATACGGGCATCAATTTCAATCAAAGAACTTAATATTGACATGCTAATCAAAATACATGAGGGTGAGAGAGATGAAACCTAATCCCTATTTTTCCAACTTGAAGCAACCAATTCTTTGTCTGTTTTCTTATTGATCATCGCCAACACAACCACTTTCAATACACTTTTAATTGTTTTGTTCTATATTTAGAGATTATTGTACTCGATAATTCACTATTCCTTGTGGGATCGATATCCGTCCTTAGGGACAATTATTACTTCTGACAACGCGGTGCACTTGCCGTAAAAAGTCATCAGTCCCACAGCATGGGCCAGAGCCACGTGGGCTGGGTCCCACAGGTAGTAGGGGCTAATGGGATGATTAGTCATCAGCATGTCGACTACTAGAGGGAACTGAGGTGTCCTCGTCACTCAGCAGGGTGACCAGTCCTCGGCAACTGGGTGCGACGAGGTGACATCGGTCTTGGATGTTTCAAACAACAAAACTAGAACATCTACGATGGGACTTGAGAGAAGACCAGTTATTAGTAAAATGCCCAGAAGTAAGGAGAGGCCTAAGTCACGAAGTGCAGTTAGGTGCAGAGTCCTGAGGGGTTGAGTACTCATCAGGATTAGGGTTTCCCAGTGAAGCTATATGCATGGTCCGTGAACAGTGAAGGCGCTCCCAGGACAGGTGGCCCCAGAGATTAGGTGCACGAGGGGGTACCCAGGTGGCCATCCTGTTAGAACTTGCACTCCAGTTAAGGAAACCTTACGTGCTAGATTACTCTAAGTCTGGGTGATAGTGGCGTAAGGGTATTCCTGTAAACCCTAAATATGGGTAGCGGCTGTAAGGACCTGTAAAATTGAATTGGAATAAAAAGGGATATATTTTAAATGAATTCTAAGTATGCTTTTATTTAAAATAAAAAGGAAGGAAAGTGTAGTTTAGAAGACTATGAGATCGCCGATCGTCTACTACACATGATCGCCAGGGCGCGAGAGGCATGCGGGCATCGCCAGGGCGCGAGGCATGTGGACGTCGCCAGGGCGCGAGAGGCATGCGGGCATCGCCAGGGCGCGAGGCATGTGGACGTCACCAGGGCGCGAGAGGCATGCGGGCAACGCTGGGGCGCGAGAGGCATGCGGGCATCGTCGGAACGCGAGGCATGCAGGCATCGCCGGGTCGCGAGAGGCATGCGGGTGTCGCCAGGGATAGACATCGGTCGTCTCCCAGAGAGAGACATCGGTCGTCTTCCAGGGAGAGACATCGGTCGTTTGCCAGTATGAGACCTCAGTGGATAGTCATCGCGCGAGCGGTCATCGGTGGAAGGTTATCGCACGATGTCGAGTTTCACACAGATAAAGTGGGACCCAGACTCCCAGCATGAAACGTCTTGCACGCGCGCCACGTAGACAAAAAGGGTGGTTCAGAATAGTGACATCAGAACGTTGGCATGCGCAAGAGACACTCGCGGTCGTACTGTTCAGGGCAGTGGTTGGCATGCACAAGAGACAACAGTGGTCGTACTGTTCAGGGCAGTGGTTGGCATGCACAAGAGACAACAGTGGTCGTACTGTTCAGGGCAGTGGTTGGCAGGCGCAAGAGACAACCGTGGCCGTACTGTTCAGTGAAATAGTACACTCAGGCTTTCCTGCAGAAGGGGTGGCAGCAGCAGCATACGTGGACAGGTAGGCTTGGATTCAAAAGCCCACTGCGGGAAGGCAAAGAACGTTACAGAGACTCGAGAGTGAAAGAGTGGGTGCATCTTCATCCCTCTCTTTTCTCTCCTTCGCGCTGCGATTTAGGCAACCTCAAGCACCAGTGCAACCAGCGACGACTGCCCTTGGAGCACCTGGGAGTTTCTCTGCAAGTCCTACAAACCAGACGCTAAAACAGAGCTAAGGCATCCTTTAAGCTCGGTGGGTCTTGGAGCTCTTGGTGTTTTGCGCAAGTCCAGGTAAGGGAAGCTAGCCTTATTTCCAACGAAAATCCTTATATTCGATGATTGAGATGATGGGGGCGACGTGGTTGCCGGTTTTTCAACTGTTATTGTATAATCCTCTGTTTTTGAACGAGATCGCCGGTTTTGGCGTTGTTTTTCGAACTCCCCTGTTTTTGTGTTGTTTGAAACTGTTTGAGATTTAAATGTGATATTCGAAAATATGAACCATGGAATGATTGTTGTTGTGATTGGAATCATTCATTTACGTGTTATATGATGTGTGGAATGTCGTGAATGTGGGATCAAGACATAGTATTTTCAGGAAAGGAAATACCGTGTTGAGATTTGGTTATGAAGTGTATTGATCTGTGAGTATCCTGTGAATGAGGCGATCCTGACTCTGCTGAGATAATGGAATCACATAGAGGAAGTTATTCAGTTGGTGAGAGTCGAAGGAGGTTCATATAAATGGGTGAGTCGTGTGAAAAAGAACGAGCTCGGCCTGTTATATGAATTAACCCTGTCATGCTAGGATAGTGATGATGTTGAGATTCATTTATACGCTTGTGAATGTGTGTGATTTCACGGCACCCCTGTGAATGTGTGTGATTTCACAGTGGGTTAGTATGACAGGTGCATGTCTCTGGATGCTAAGTTCAACGCATGAGTCTTCCGGAAGTAGTGTCAAGTGTCTTGTGTGATGAGTCAGTGGAAGTCTGACGTGAGAAATGAGGAACATTGAAATTGTTAGACACTTGATGCATTATGTGAAATAGAATGACTCTTGAGAATATTGTGCAATATGTGTTTTAGTTGATGGTTTACGTGGGTGTCTTTAATTTGTTTCATCTTGATTTTAAAGTATAATATCTAAACTCTTTTTCAAATGTCTAGCTTACCCTGTGGTATTTCTTTGGTGTTGTGTTTGGCTCTTTCTTAAACCTGTGATGATCGTGTATAATTTACACGGGAGCAGATGATGTTGCAGGAAGCAGAGCTCCTCAGTGAGTGGTCGCCGGAAGGAGATCGCCTGTTTCTACTTCCGTTAGGCGATCACCCTTTTGCTGTCTTCTGATAGGAGATCGCCCTCTTCTGATAGGAGATCGCCTGCCTTGTTTTTTTTACTGTATTTTGTTTACGTTTTCTGGAAAAGTGACCGAATTTGTATTAAACTCCCTGTGAGGAGAAACTACATTTCATATATATAATTTTGTTCACTTCAATCTATTTGTTACCTTTATTTACATTATATAAACATGAATAGTATTTTGGCGGGATGTTACAGCGGCGCAGAGGAAACCCTAGACTATATAAAGGGTAGTAAAACACTTCACAAAGATACGCAGTTTCTAGACCTAAACTCAGATACTGAATACACTTGGTGTGCTTGCCCTAGTTTTTTACTTGAACGTCGGAGTGCAAACGGCCTCTAGGGCGCCCCCTTTCTATCTTGCAGGTGCAGGTTGTTTCGAGACAGCAAAGCATAATTCAAGGTGAGGAAAGGAGGTGTGTGATCGTCATAAGTCAACCGACAGGAGAGTCAACCGGCAAGAACATTGATATAATTCTTTTGTTTTGAGATTATTCTAACTGAAGCCTATTTGTTCTATGTAGGCACCATTTCAAGGTAGTTATTGTTTTTCTACCATGAATTGCAATTTTAAAAGCATTAGTATTGTTGTAGAGTGCATAGAAATTTGAAGAAAAGTTGTAGGCAATGGTTACCAAATTTTATATTTTTAGTTTGTATAGATCTTTTCCTAGTTGTTACCAAATTTTATATTATTAGTATGTATAAATCTTTTTGCAGTTGTTACCAAATTTTATATTTTTAGTCTGTATAGATCTTTTCTGTGTATGAAAATTGGAAGATTGATTTTTTTTTAATAGATCTTTTCTGTGTATGCAATTGTGTTTTAATACAAATATGTAATTATGCTTCAACATCTGTGTAGGCAGCATTTTAAGATACAATTTGGTTTTATGAAAATCATTTGTTCTATTTTGAAAAGATTTGTGTTGTATGTTTAAGTATTCACACACTTGCAATATAACATATGTATCATATGGGTTGTAGTTTGTAAATAATGTGATTTATACAAGGTATTGCTTTGTTTTCATATATGTAAATTTTTTGTGAACACGATTTTTAATATTCAATGAATTGCATTTATTACAAATTATTTAATCATGATAGTTAAACGAAATATCCTCGTTGGGCATATGTTGTAACGCCCCTAAAACCTTATTCATATTTATATCATAAAATAAACATAAAACAATAATATCAAAATTAGCATATGTATATATAATAAAATACATCCATCCCATACATTGTATTTCAAATAATATCCCTTCTCTAGGGAATTTTAATACATAACCATCCAGTGTTTCAAAATAAAACGAAATACAGCATAAGAACAGGCGATCTCCTTGTCCAACCACTCACTGAGGAGCTCTATTGTAACGCCCCTCAATTCCTTTTCATTTTGATATACTAGAATAAGCATAAAACATTAACTTATAAAATTAACATATGTATATATAATGAAAATACATCATCCCATACATTGTATCTTCAAAGAGAAACATCCCTCTTATAGGGGCTTTAATACATCTCCATCAAGTGTTTCAAAATAAATCCTAAGTACAGCATAAAAAGAAAAACAGGCGATCTCTTTCTGGCGGCCACTCACTGAGGAGCTCTACTTCCTGCAACATCATCTACTCCCGTGTAAATTATACACGATCATCACAGGTTTAAGAAAACAGCCACAGAACAAAGACACAGGGTAAGCTAGATATTTTAAACCTAAAAAAAAACTTTAAGTGTGAAATTTTAAACCAATATAAAACAGATTTAAAACACCCACATAAAATCCCTCAAGAAATCACACATTTTACAATCTCCTCAAGTGTCTATCAAATTTCAATATTTCTCATTTCTCACGTCAGACTTCCACTGACTCATCACACATAGACACTTAACACTACTTCCGGAAGACTCGTGCATTGATTAGACTCAGAGATCTGCACTTGTCATACTACATTGTTGTAAAGTTCCCACAGCTATGCGCATAAACATAATCTCAATCTCAATCTCATCACTCTCCTAGTATGACAGGGTTAATCCATACAACAGGTCAAGTAGTTATCTTTCAAACCGCTTACCCATACATATGAACCTCCATCGACTCTCAACGCCTGAATAACTTCATCTATATGATTCCATTATATCAGGAGAGTCAGGATATTTCATTATAGAAATCACCGATCAATGCACATTCTACACAATCTTACACGGTATTTTCTTTCCTGAAAATACTATGCCTTGATCCCACATTCACAACATTCAACACATCATATAACACTTAAATGAACAACAATCATTCCAAGGTTCAGATTTTTGAATATCACTTGCATTTCACATTTCAATCTCAAACAGTTTCAAACGACACTAAAACAGGGGAGTTTGAAATCAACATTAAAACCGGCGATCACGTCCAAAAACAGGGGATTATGCAATAACATTTGAAACCGGCGACCACGTCGCCCCAACATCAAAATCTTCTAGCTTAAGGTTTTCTTGAAAATAAAGCTAGCTTCCCTTACCTGGACTAGCGTAAACTTCACTAAGAGCTCTAACCCAACGAGATTCAAGGATGCCTTAACCTGCACCATGGAGCCTTAGTCACAAAACTAGCTATACCACTCATTTCTACGTTAACAGAGACGATTCCTGAAGCCAAGAGAGCTGCATGCAACGCCTATGCAGAGGCAACCCTCTCAAGTGTAGGATCGACTCGAAGAACAGAGCGAAACGACTTACTCTGTTTTAGCGTCCGGTTTGGAGAACTTGCAGAGAACCTCCTAGGTGCTCTATGGTAGTCGCCGATAGCCAACTGGTGCGCTAGGACGTCTGAACGTAAGGAGAAGGAGAGGGAAGAAACAGGGAGCTAAAGCCAACTCACTCAATTTCTCTCTACTCAAGCAGCGTTCCAACCTTGCCTATCCAGACTGAAGTTTGAACTTAAGCCACCCTTCCCAGGAATGCCGCTGCCACCACCCACTCTGCAGGGAAGCTTGCGTGTACATTTCCTCTAACAGTAATGCCACGTGGGTCTCTGCGTACACCAACTCTGGGTCACTTTCCATACCAACTCTCTAGAGCCACTGTTCTGAAGCACTCTCCCTGACTACGTGTCGTGCATGCAAGACGCTCATGCTAGGAGCCTGGGTCCTACCTTATCTGTGTGAAACAAGATCCACCGATGCCTGGTCGCGCGATGACCATCCATCATCCACCGATGCCTGGTCGCGCGATGACCCTCCACCATCCACCGATGCCTGATCGCGCGATGACCATCCACCATCCACCGATGCCTGGTCGCGCGATGACCATCCACCATCCACCAATGCCTCTCAGACCGGCGATAACTGATGTGCCTCTTGTAAGGACCTACAAACTTTAATTGGAATAAAAGTGTTATATTTAAATAATTTCAGAAGATGTTATTATTTAAAATACAAAGAGCTGGAATTAGAAGTTTCGTAGAAGTCGGACCTCGGACGTCACCCAAGGTCTGGGGTCAGCTGGTAGAGGTCGGTCGGTTGACCATTGTATTAACCAAGTAGTCAGGTGCGATGACTTTATCGTGAGGTAATCACGTGGGTGTGCTCGAGGAAGACATGTGGATCAAGAAGAGTAAAGAAAGAAAAGTGTAGCTTAGAAGTCTACGAGATCGCCGTTGTTGAAGATAGAGGCGACCTCCGACTTCTCTGGTACATAATCATCTGTCGCCTAGAGTACACATGATCGCCAATCGCCTATGGTGTACATGATCGCCGAAAGTGCACTTAGTATGTGGTCAAGATTCTGGATCAACCATAGTGGGTTCCAAAAACCACGCGTATCAAGGTGTGGGTTAAGCCTTAGATACGCTGTGAATGCGAAGCTCTATGCTTGAGCATAAGAAGTTGTCCTTAGTGTTGCATGCATGGGCGCACGAGGAGTAGTGCTGATCTACTCTTGGAAATGTGAAGCTACCGACGTCACCAAGTCATGTGGAGATGATACCTTGGACGTAACATAGTGGGATGAAGAACCTTCAGCAAGGCGTGGCGATGTGTCGTCGGGCATCGCCAGGGCGCGAGGCATGCGGGCATCGCCATGGTGAGAGACATGCGGACATCGCCAGGGCGCGAGACATGCGGGCATCGCCAGGGCGCGAGACATGCGGACATCGCCAGGGCGCGAGGCATGCGGGCATCGCCAGGGCGAGAGACATGCGGGCATCGCCAGGGCGCGAGACATGCGGGCATCGCCAGGGCGCGAGACATGCGAACATCACCAGGGCGCGAGGCATGCAGGCATCGCCAAGGCGAGACATCGGTCGTCTTCCGGAGAAAGACATCGGTCGTCCGCCAGGATGAGTCATCGGTGGAAGGTTATCGCGCAATGTCGAGTTTCACACAGATAAGGTGGGACCCAGGCTCCCAGCATGAGACGTCCTGCACGCACGACACGTAGACAAAAAGGGTGGTTCAGAATAGTGGCATCAGAGAGTTGGTATGCGCAGAGACACACGTGGCCGTACTGTTCAGGGAAACGTGCACGCAAGCTTTCCTGCAGAGGGGGTGGTGGCAGCGGCAATTGTGGACAAGTTGGTTTAGATTCAAAAACTCACTTCTGAGAGGAAAAAGAACGTTGCAGTGGTTCAAGAGTGACAAAGTGAGTTTACCTTCATCCTTCTCTTTTCTCTCCTTCGCGCTGCGATTCAGGCATCCTCAAGCACTAGTACGACGAGCGACGACTGCCCTTGGACACCTGGGAGGTTCTCTACAAGTTCTCCAAACTGGACGCTAAAACAGAGTTAAGGCATCTTTAAGCTTCGGTGGGTTTTGGAGCTCTTGGTGTTTTGTGCAAGTTCAGGTAAGGGAAGCTAGCATTTTCGTTTATAAAAACGTTAGGCGAGTAGGTTCTGAAGTGAGGGCGACGTGGTCGCCGGTTTTCATATTCCTTTTCACAATGCTCTGTTTTTATGTATGGGGCGACGTGATCGCCGGTTTTAATGTTGATTTCGAACTCCCCTGTTTTAGTGTCGTTTGAAACTGTTTGAGATTGAAATGTGAAATGCATGCGATATTCGAAAATCTGAAGCTTGGAATGATTGTTGCTGTGATTGGAATCGTTCATTTAAGTGTTATGTGATATGTTGAATGTTGTGAATGTGGGATCAAGACATAGTATTTTCAGGAAAGGAAATACCGTGTTGAGATTGGTTATGAAGTGTATTGATCAGTGAGTATCCTGTGAATGAGACGATCCTGACTCTGCTGATATGATGGAGTCACATAGATGAAGTCATTCAGTTGGTGAGAGTCGAAGGAGGTCCATATGTATGGGTAAGTCGTTTGAAAAATAACTGACTTGACCTGTTATATGGATTAACCCTGTCATACTGTGAGAGTGAGGATATTGAGATCGAGATCGAGATTATGTTGATGCGCATGGCTGTGGGAACATTACAGCAATGAAGTATGACAGGTGCAGGTCTCTGGATGCTAAGTTCAACGCACAAGTCTTCCGGAAGTAGTGTCAAGTTTCTGTGTGTGATGAGTCAGTGGAAGTCTGACGTGAGAAATGAGAAACATTGAAATTGATAGACACTTGATGGAATATGTGAATTGAACGACTCTTGAGGAAATTGTGAAATATGTGATTACTTGATGGTCATGTGAAGGGAATGAGAAAGTTGATGGTTTTTACGTGGGTGTCTTAAATTTGTTTTATCTTGATTTTAAAGTTTTATATCTAAATTCTCTTTAAAATATCTAGCTTACCCTGCGTTTTTGTTTTGTGGATGTTTTCTTAAACTTGTGATGATCGTGTATAATTTACACGGGAGCAGATGATGTTGCAGGAAGTAGAGCTCCTCAGTGAGTGGTCGCCGGAAGGAGATCGCCTGTTTCTGTTTCTGTTAGGCGATCGCCTGTTTTCTGTTTCTGATAGGAGGTCGCCTGTTTTCTGTTTCTGATAGGAGATCGCCTGTTTTCTGTTCTCTGTTAGGAGATCGCCTGTTTTTCTATTTTGCTGTATTTTGTTTAAGTTTGGAAAACTGACTGGATATGTATTAAACTCCCTGTGAGGAGAAATTTCATTATATATATATATATGTTCACTTCGATATTATTGTTTTACCTTTATTTCATTATATAAATATGAAAAGAATTTGGCGGGATATTACATTAATGGTATCAGAGCAGTTCGTCCTTAGGATGACCTGCGGGCAGTGGATCCATTGTGTTTTTCCTGCTCACAAAATTTTATTGGAGTTTTAAATAAAAGCTATAGTGAAAGGTTTTGAAGGTTTTCTTATTGAAGTTTTGTGTGTGCTGTAGTGAATATATGCTCTAACTGAAAATTTTAGTATTAAGAATGAAAGGATCTTGATAAAGTAGTGAGAGTGCACACTCATAACTGGATCAAGATGATTCTCAATCTTAGTTCTGAAAGTTTGATGTTTAGCATACATTGGATCCTGGTGTGAATTATTTCACTTTGTTGAGTGTCTTTGTAATTGATTGAAAGTGGTTGTTTGGACTGATGGTTTTATGCCAGTGGCTGTTTTGGTGTTATGCTTGCTGCTGTAAGTATAATGATCGGCTGATAAACTCAAAATTCTTGATGAATTTGAGATGTTGGCCTTTGTAAGACCTAGATGTGGTCTTCTAAATGAATTGATTCCTTATCAAGTTCATTTTATAGGAATATGATTAGAGAATAATAGTTTCCTAATCTTACACAGAAGATGGCACGTAGACCTCCTACCCCTCCCCAACCTTCTGTAGAAATGGGCCAGATCGCCAAGTCCATTGAGATGATGGCAACTGCCATCCAACAACCGAATGCAGCAATGACTCAGAATCACCAAGCTACAATGCAGCATTGGGAGACCGCCAGATCGGCTGCAACAGCTTCCCACATCAGTCAGCCTCAGAAACAGATGGGACTGACCGAGTTCATGAGGCACAACCCACCCAAGTTCAGTGGGAATGCTACCCCTGATCAAGCAGATCAGTGGGTCAGGGAGTTGGAGAAAATCTTTAGGGCGACCTCCTGCCCTGAAGAAAAGAAATTGGTGTTCGCCACCTATCTGCTATCTGGAGAAGCCAAGTTCTGGTGGATGGGAGCTCAGCAGATGATGGAAGCCAGAGCTGACGTTTTGGACTGGGAAGGTTTTCGAGAGAGGTTCCTGGAGAAATACTTCCCAGATAGTGCAAGGGTTGCCAAGGAAGCTGAATTCCTCAGGTTGGAGCAGGGGGAGATGTCAGTGACTGCTTATGCTGCTCGGTTTGAGTACCTCGCCCGATTCTATACCCAGGCGACCTCTGAGGCTTGGAGGTGTAGGGAGTTTGAAGAAGGTTTAAAGCATGAGCTGAAGAAGACCATAGCACCCATGTGCAATAGGGAGTTTCATGCCTTAGTAGAGAAGGCAAAGATGGTGGAAACCTTGGAAAGGGGTAATTCTCGGGTGATCAGGTCACACCCAGGGGGTTCTTCCAGTGGGAAGGCCAAGGTGCAGCAACAGCAGAATAAGCCTTATGCGAGACCTCCACAGTTTGCCCAGAATGTCCAGTGATAGTAGAGGGACGCAGGTTCAAAGTGAATTTGATCTGTCTACCTCTTCAGGATCTGGATGTTATCCTGGGAATAGATTGGCTATCTGCCAATCACATTCTCATAGATTGCAGTAGGCAGAAAGTGGTGTTTCCAGATCTCCAAGAGTCAGATATGATATCTGCTCAGCATGTATGGTCGGAGTTGAAAGAAGGGGCGACGTGCCTTGTGATCCTAGCTCAAGGGGGAGTGAAGAATGATGAATGGGCTCTATACATGTGGTGAAGGATTTCATGGATGTATTTCCAGAAGAAATACCTGGGCTACCTCCTAAGAGAGAGATGGAATCCTCTATTGTTTTGGTACCTGGAGCTGGACCAGTGTCAATGGCTCCCTACAGAATGGCTCCAGCTGAGTTGATGGAATTAAAGAAGCAAGTGTAAGTTAGATTTAGTTGTACCAAGGTTTAGTTTCATCTACATATAAGTTATGGAGAGTAAATAAGCAGTATGTTGAGGGTTTAAAGACTTAAGCATGTGTATCCATGGGAAGTACCAGAGTTAAGTTCCAAGAATGAAAGAATGAATTTTCTTTTATTTGAAGCTTGGAAGATGGTTATGTTGATGAAACAGCATGAGATGGCTCTAGCTTAACCACAAGCTTAAAAGGAAAGATGAGATATTGTATTTATGTCTAAAGTTCAATTAGACAGAGAAATTTGCTGGAAAAAAAAATACTAGGTAGAGAAGTTACTGGGATAAGAGAGAAAGCTTCACGCAGAATGGATGTTGGTTTGTTGATCGTGATTTGAAAGATGAGTATGGAAATGGTGGGGTGAGATTAAAGGCTCCTGATGCCGTAAGTCTCCTGAACTTGGCAAATGAGGATGCAGTTCTGCCTGTGAATGTAGAAGGGAAGGAGGTAATGGCTATGGATAAGAATAAGGGTAAGCCGTGTTATGATGATGTTGAGTTCTTCTAGCGATGTTAGTAAATTGCAGAAAGTTGGATGTGGAAGCAGAACTTTCCGTGCCTTGTGTTTCTAATGGGATGGGATTTGCAGCTAATCCTTTAAATGGGCAGTTGTGGTGGTCAGCGTTTCGTTTCTGACCCTAGAAACAATGCTGCATTGTTAGCTGGGGCAACAAGTCCTCACCCTGAACACAGTGAGGGATTTATGATCTGCGTGTTGAATACTGAGCACCTTGAGATCCCATGCAATGCTAATATGGATATATCCATTGGAATTCCTGAGTTAGCAGCTCTGAAATCCCAACCATCTGCTAAAGGGGTGGGTTTTCCTGATCTGCTATTGGTAATCAAAGAAAAGATGAACCAGAGGGGCGCCTGAAGGAAAGAAGCCGTTCTCTTTCAGTCTTTTGCTGCTTCAAGATCGGTTCGACAAGAAACGGTGCCTAATGTGAATTCGAGCTACAAACCTGTCGTTTTTGAACTGAAAAGTGAAAATCCTGGAAGGAACTCTATCTCTGCAGTTTCTAGACAGAATAATAATGTTGATGTCAACCCAAGCCATTGCAGATCAGTTCATGCCAATGAAGGACATCTAAAACAAGACGAATTAGAAGTTTTAAGGATCAAGTATTTGAGAAAGGTTTTCTGGTATGCAAGTCTCTACTTCAACCAATGAAATGACAGATCAGAGGATTTAACTTGGGAGTTAGAAGAAACCATGAGAGAAGCCTATCCCTACCTCTTTTCCTTGTAATTCAATTTTCGAGGACGAAAATTTTTCTTGTTGGGGAGAATGTAAGGACCTAGAAACTTTAATTGGAATAAAAGTGTTATATTTAAATAATTTCAGAAGATGTTATTATTTAAAATACAAAGAGCTGGAAATAGAAGTTTCGTAGTAGTCGGACCTCGGACATCGCCCAAGGTCTGGGGTCAGCTGGTAGAGGTCGGTCGGCTGACCATTGTATTAACCAAGTAGTCAGGTGCGATGACTTTATCGTGAGGTAATCACGTGGGTGTGCTCGAGGAAGACATGTGGATCAAGAAGAGTAAAGAAAGAAAAGTGTAGCTTAGAAGTCTACGAGATCGCCGTTGTTGAAGACAGAGGCGACCTCCGACTTCTCTGGTACATAATCGTCTGTCGCCTAGAGTACACATGATCACCAATCGCCTATGGTGTACATGATCGCCGAAAGTGCACTTAGTATGTGGTCAAGATTCTGGATCAACCATAGTGGGTTCCAAAAACCACGCGTATCAAGGTGTGGGTTAAGCCTTAGATATGCTGTGCATGCGAAGCTCTATGCTTGAGCATAAGAAATCGTCCTTAGTGTTGCATGCATGGGCGCACGAGGAGTAGTACTGATCTACTCTTGAAAATGTGAAGCTACCGACGTCACCAAGTCATGTGGAGATGATACCTTGGACGTAACATAGTGGGATGAAGAACCTTCAGCAAGGCGTGGCGATGTGTCGTCGGGCATCGCCAGGGCGCGAGGCATTCGAGCATCGCCAGGGCGAGAGACATGCGGACATCGCCAGGGTGCGAGACATGTGGGCATCGCTAGGGCGCGAGACATGCGGGAATCGCCAGGGCGCGAGACATGCGGGCATCGCCAGGGCGAGAGACATGCGGGCATCGCCAGGGCGCGAGACATGCGGGCATCGCCAGGGCGCGAGACATGCGGGCATCGCCAGGGCGCGAGACATGCGGACATCACCAGGGCGCGAGGCATGCGGGCATCGCCAGGGCGAGACATCGGTCGTCTTCCAGAGAAAGACATCGGTCGTCCGCCAGGATGAGTCATCGGTGGAAGGTTATCGCGCGATGTCGAGTTTCACAAAGATAAGGTGGGACCCAGGCTCCCAGCATGAGACGTCCTGCATGCGCGACACGTAGATAAAAAGGATGGTTCAGAATAGTGGCATCAGAGAGTTGGTATGCACAGAGACACACGTGGCCGTACTGTTCAGGGAAGCGTGCACGCAAGCTTTCCTGCAGAGGAGGTGGTGGCAGCGGCAATTGTGGACAAGTTGGTTTAGATTCAAAAACTCACTTCTGAGAGGAAAAAGAACGTTGCAGTGGTTCAAGAGTGACAGAGTGAGTTTACCTTCATCCTTCTCTTTTCTCTCCTTCGCGCTGCGATTCAGGCATCCTCAAGCACCAGTACGACGAGCGACGACTGCCCTTGGACACCTGGGAGGTTCTCTACAAGTTCTCCAAACCGGACGCTAAAACAGAGTTAAGGCATCTTTAAGCTTCGGTGGGTTTTGGAGCTCTTGGTGTTTTGCGCAAGTTCAGGTAAGGGAAGCTAGCATTTTCGTTTATAAAAACGTTAGGCGAGTAGGTTCTGAAGTGAGGGCGACGTGGTCGCCGGTTTTCATATTCCTTTTCACAATGCTCTGTTTTTATGTGTGGGGCGACGTGATCGCCGGTTTTAATGTTGATTTCGAACTCCCCTGTTTTAGTGTCGTTTGAAACTGTTTGAGATTGAAATGTGAAATGCATGCGATATTCGAAAATCTGAACCTTGGAATGATTGTTGCTGTGATTGGAATCGTTCATTTAAGTGTTATGTGATGTGTTGAATGTTGTGAATGTGGGATCAAGACATAGTATTTTCAGGAAAGGAAATACCGTGTTGAGATTGGTTATGAGGTGTATTGATCAGTGAGTATCCTGTGAATGAGACGATCCTGACTCTGCTGATATGATGGAGTCACATAGATGAAGTCATTCAGTTGGTGAGAGTCGAAGGAGGTCCATATGTATGGGTAAGTCGTTTGAAAAATAACTGACTTGACCTGTTATATGGATTAACCCTGTCATACTGTGAGAGTGAGGATATTGAGATCGAGATCGAGATTATGTTGATGCGCATGGCTGTGGGAACATTACAGCAATGAAGTATGACAGGTGCAGGTCTCTGGATGCTAAGTTCAACGCACGAGTCTTCCGGAAGTAGTGTCAAGTGTCTGTGTGTGATGAGTCAGTGGAAGTCTGACGTGAGAAATGAGAAACATTGAAATTGATAGACACTTGATGGAGTATGTGAATTGAACGACTCTTGAGGAAATTGTGAAATATGTGATTACTTGATGGTCATGTGAAGGGAATGAGAAAGTTGATGGTTTTTACGTGGGTGTCTTAAATTTGTTTTATCTTGATTTTAAAGTTTCATATCTAAATTCTCTTTAAAATATCTAGCTTACCCTGCGTTTTTGTTTTGTGGATGTTTTCTTAAACCTGTGATGATCGTGTATAATTTACACGGGAGCAGATGATGTTGCAGGAAGTAGAGCTCCTCAGTGAGTGGTCGCCGGAAGGAGATCACCTGTTTCTGTTTCTGTTAGGCGATCGCCTGTTTTCTGTTTCTGATAGGAGATCGCCTGTTTTCTGTTTCTGATAGGAGATCGCCTGTTTTTCTATTTTGCTGTATTTTGTTTAAGTTTGGAAAACTGACTGGATATGTATTAAACTCCCTGTGAGGAGAATTTTCATTATAAATATATATATATATATATATATGTTCACTTCGATATTATTGTTTTACCTTTATTTCATTATATAAATATGAAAAGAATTTGGCGGGATGTTACACCTGTCATCCCGGCGATGACTGATGACACATCGCCACGCCTTGCTGAAGGTTATTCATCCCACTATGTTACGTCCAAGGTATCACCTCCACATGGCTTGGTGACGTCGGTAGCTTCACATTTCCAAGAATAGATCAGCACTACTCCTCGTGCGCTCATGCATGCAACACTAAGGACGATTTCTTATGCTCAAGCATAGAGCTTCGCATGCACAGCGTATCTAAGGCTCAACCCACACCTTGATACGCGTGGTTTTTGGAACCCACTATGGTTGATCCAGCATCTTGACCACATACTAAGTGCACTTTCGGCGATCATGTACACCATAGGCGATTGGCGATCATGTGTACTCTAGGCGACAGGCGATTATGTACCAGAGAAGTCGGAGATCGCCTCCGTCTTCAACAACAGCGATCTCGTAGACTTCTAAGCTACACTTTCCTTCCTTTATATTTTAAATAAAAACATACTTAGAATTCACTTAAAATATATCACTTTCATTCCAATAAAATTTTCTAGGTCCTTACATTCTCCCCAACAAGAAAAATTTTCGTCCTCGAAAATTGAATTCCAAGGAAAAGAGGTATGGATAGGCTTCTCTCATGGTTTCTTCTAACTCCCAAGTTGAATCCCCTAACCGGTCATCCCACACCACCTTCACCATGTTGATGGTCTTGCCTCTGAGCTGCTTACTCTGGCGATCGTCAATCCTAACTGGTTTCGCTTCAAAAGACAAGTCGTCCTTGATCTGCACATCATCCACTTCCAGCACGTGACTAGGGTCTGCCATGTACTTAGCTATGATACATGAAGGACATTATGCAGATTCGCTAACTGAGGAGGTAGAGCAATCTCGTAAGCCACTGGACCGATCCTCCTCAAGATCTGATATGGGCCGACGAACTTAGGAGATAGCTTCTTTGATCTGATAGCTCGTCCTACACCCTTGGTCGGTGTCACTCTCATGAACACATGATCTCCTACTGCAAACTCCAAGGGTTTTCTCCTCTGATCTGCATAAGATTTCTGCCGACTCTGAGAAGCTTTCATTCTGTCTTTTATCTGTTTCACCTTCTCGGTCGTCTGCTGAATCAACTCTGGCCCGACCAAGACAGCTTCGCCGTCCTGGTACCAACACAATGGAGTTCTGCATTTCCTTCCATACAAAGCTTCATACGGTGCCATCCCAATGCTGGCATGATAACTGTTATTATAGGTAAACTCCACCAGTGGCAACATCTCATCCCAGCTTCCCAATTGGTCCAAAACACATGTCCTCAGCAGATCTTCCAAGGACTGAATTGTTCTCTCAGACTGTCCATCAGTTTGAGGATGATATGCAGAGCTCATCCTCAACTTAGTTCCCAAAGAGTCTTATAAAGTCTGCCAAAACCGTGAGGTGAACCTGGGATCTCTATCCGAAACAATGCTGGAAGGCACTCCATGCAGCCTCACAATTTCTCTGATGTGTAACTGAGCCAACTTGGCCATGGATATTCTCAAATTAACTAGAAGGAAGTGGGCACTCTTTGTCAGCCGATCTACTATGACCCAGATTGCATCATGACCTCTTACCGATCTGGGTAAATGGGTAACAAAATCCATAGCAATGCTATCCCATTTCCACTCAAGAATATCCAGTTGCTGTAACAAACCGCCAGGTCTTTGATGCTCTACCTTTGCCTTCTGACACGTCAAGCAGGTAGTAACATACTGGGCGATGTCTCTCTTCATGCCCGACCACCAAAATGACTCCTTCAAGTCATGGTACATCTTGTTCATGCCTGGATGTAGGCTAAGGCGACTCCTGTGACCTTCCTCTAGGATCATCTTCTTCAACTCTTCATTTGCAGGTATGCAAATTCTGCCATTAAATCTCAAGATCCCATCATCTCCCATCACAAAGTCTTTAGCTTGATCGGTCCCTAGTGACTCCACAGTACGCTTCAGACTAGGGTCCTCCAACTGCTTATCCTTTATCACTCCAAGGAAGTCATTAGTTATAGCCAGCTTACTACAACTAATGTGATTAACATGGAATTCTACTCCAAAGTTTAAGTCTCTGAATTGCTCGATCAGTTTCTGTTCTCCAATCATCATGTATGATACTTGCATTGATTTCCTACTCAAAGAATCTGTCACTACATTGGCCTTCCCTGGATGATACATGAGTTGGAAATCATAGTCTTTTAGAAACTCCATCCATCTCCTTTGTCTCATATTTAATTCCTTCTGATCGAACAGATATTTCAGGCTCTTATGATCACTAAACACATGAAACCGAGCTCCATACAAATAATGCCTCCAAACCTTCAAGGCAAACACCACAGCCGCCAACTCCAAGTCATGAGTAGGATAGTTTCTCTCATGAACTTTGAGTTGCCTTGAAGCATATGCAACTACTCTTTTCTCTTGCATCAAAACGCATCCCAAGCCCTGATGTGAAGCATCATAGTAGACATCAAAAGGTTTCCCCACATCTGGGATCACCAGCACCGGAGCACTAGTCAACCTTTTCTTTAGTTCCATGAAACTCTGCTCACATCGGTCGGTCCAAGCAAAAGGTTGATCTTTGCGTGTCAACTGAGTCAAAGGAGCCACTACCTTGGAAAAATCCTCAATAAACCTCCGATAGTAGCCAGCTAAACCCACAAAGCTCCTTATCTCAGTGACTGTCTTAGGACGTTCCCACTGCAGCACTGCCTCTACCTTGGCTGGATCCACTGAGATCCCCCGAGCAGATATCACGTGTCCTAAGAAGTTGACTTCCTTCAGCTAGAACTCACACTTAGAGAACTTGGCATAGAGTTGCTTCTCCCTCAGAATCTCCAACACTGTCCTCAGATGTTCCTCATGTTCTTCCTCGGTCCTTGAATAAATAAGTATGTCGTCTATAAAGACTACAACAAACTTATCCAAGAAAGGATGAAAAATTCTATTCATGTAGTCCATGAACAGAGCTGGAGCATTTGTCACTCCAAACGGCATCACCACGTACTCACAGTGTCCATAACAAGACCTAAACGCCGTCTTCTGAACATCTTCAGCTTTTACCAAAATTTGGTGGTATCCCGTTCTCAGATCAATCTTTGAGAACACTGAGGCTCCATGCAGTTGATCCATCAAATCATCAATTCTAGGCAGAGGGTACTTGTTCTTGATGGTCAGCTTATTCAACTGCCTGTAATCCACACACAACCGAGACCCTCTATCCTTTTTCTTAACTAGAAGCACTGGAGCCCCCCATGGAGATACACTAGGCCTGATGAATTGTTTCTCCAACAACCCTTCCACTTGCTTCTTTAGTTCTACCAACTCGGCTGGAGCCATTCTGTATGGCGCCATTGACACTGGTCCAGCTCCAGGTACCAAATCAATAGAGAATTCCACTTCTCTCTTAGGCGGTAGTCCAGGTATTTCTTCTGGAAACACATCCGTGAAATCCTTCACCACACGTATACTGCCCATATCCTCTTCATTCTTCACTCCCCCTCGAGCTAGGATCACAAAGCACATCGCTCCTTCTTTCAACTCCGACCGTACCTGCTGAGCAGATATCACATCTGGCTCTTGGAGATCGGGAAACACCACTTTCTGCCTACCGCAGTCTATGAGAATGTGATTGGCAGATAGCCAATCCATTCCTAGGATAACATCCAGATCCTGCAGAGGTAAACAGATCAAATTTACTTTGAACCTGCGTCCCTCTACTATCACTGGACATTCTGGACAAACTGTGGAGGTCATAACCTGTCCTGATGCAGGTGTAGAGACCAACAGTTCAAAAGGTAGCTCCTTCACTAGAAGGCCCAGCTCGGCCACACTCCGACTTGACACAAAGGAGTGTGTCGCTCCAGAATCATACAAGACTTTTACACTTCTATCAGCTATAAAACAAGCATCTTGCACCAAGTTACTTGACTGGGACGCCTCAGCTCTTGTCATGGCAAACACTCTCCCTGTCGCCTGAGGTCTGTTGCCTTCGTTCCTCAACTGTTGGGAACCACTAGGTTGAGTCATCCTATTCTGGGTAGGACAATCTCTAGCAACGTGTCCCGTCTTTTGGCATGCAAAACACCTTCTCTCCGAAGCCTTCTTGGGGCACACGTTGGGCGTGTGTGGTCCACCACAATGGAAACATTTGGGTTTCCATGGTTGTTGCTGCTGAAACTGGGGTGACGCTGCTCCTGCCCTATGCTGTGGAGGTCTCACATAAGGCTTATTTTGCTGCTGCTGCACCTTGGCCTTCCCACTGGAAGAACCCCCTGGGTGTGACCTGATCACCCGAGACTCACCCTTCTCCAGAGTCTCCACCATCTTCGCCTTCTCCACCAAGGCGTGAAATTCCCTGATGCACATAGGGGCTATGGTCCTCTTCTGCCCATGCTTCAGTCCTTCTTCAAATTTCCTACACCTCCAAGCCTCAGAGGTAGCTTGGGTATAAAATCGGGTGAGGTACTCAAACCGAGCAGCATAAGCATTCACTGACATCTCCCCCTGCTCCAACCTGAGGAATTCAGCTTCCTTGGCAAACCTTGCACTATCTGGGAAGTATTTCTCCAGAAACTTCACCCTGAAGCTCTCCCAGTCTGATACTTCTTCTCGGGCTTCCATCATTTGTTGAGTTCCTATCCACTAGAACTCGGCTTCTCCAGATAGCAGGTATGTGGCAAACACCAACTTCTTATCTTCAGGGCAGGAGGTCGCCTTGAAGATTTTCTCTAACCCCCTGACCCATTGATCTGCTTGGTCAGGAGTAGCATTCCCACTGAACTTAGGTGGGTTGTGCCTGAGGAACTCGGTCAGTCCCATCTGCTCCTGAGGCTGACCGATGTGGGAAGCTGTTGCAGCCGATCTGGCGGTCTCCCAATGCTGCATTGCAGCTTGATGATTCTGAGTCATCGCCGCATTCTGCTGTTGGATAGCACTCGCCATCATCTTAATGGCCCTGGCAATCTAGCCCATTTCTGCAGAAGGTTGGGGAGGGGTAGGCGGTCTAGGAGCCATTTTCTGCGTAAGATTAGGAAACTATTATTCTCTAATCATACTCCTATAAAATGAACTTGATAACGAATCAATTCATTTAGAAGACCACACTAGGTCTTACAAAGGTCAGCATCTCAAATCCATCTAGAATTTGAGTTTATCAGCCGATCATGATACCTACCCAAGCATATCATCAAAACAGCTAATGGTATGAACCATCAATCCCAAACAACCAATTTCAATCAATTACAAAAACACTCAATAAAATGCAACAAATCACACCAGAATTCAATATATGCTAAACATCAAACTTTCAGAATTAAGATTGAGAATCATCTTGATCCAGTTATGAGTGTGCACCCTCACTACTTTATCAAGATCCTTTCATTCTAAATACTAAAATTTTTAGTTAGAGCATATATTCACTACAGCACACACAAAATTTCAATAAGAAAACCTTCAAAAACCTTTCACTATAGCTTTTATTTAAAACCCCAATAAAATTTGTGAGCAGGAGAAACACAATGGATCCACTGCCCGCAGGTCATCCTAAGGACGAACTGCTCTGATACCATTAAGTGTAACGCCCCTCAATTCCTTTTCATTTTGATATACTAGAATAAGCGTAAAACATTAATTTATAAAATTAACATATGTATATATAATGAAAATACATCATGTCATACATTGTATCTTCAAAGAGAAACATCCCTCTTATAGGGGCTTTAATACATCTCCATCAAGTGTTTCAAAATAAATCCTAAGTACAGCATAAAAAGAAAAACAGGCGATCTCTTTCTGGCGGCCACTCACTGAGGAGCTCTACTTCCTGCAACATCATCTGCTCCCGTGTAAATTATACACGATCATCACAGGTTTAAGAAAACAGCCACAGAACAAAGACACAGGGTAAGCTAGATATTTTAAACCTAAAAAAAAACTTTAAGTGTGAAATTTTAAACCAATATAAAACAGATTTAAAACACCCACATAAAATCCCTCAAGAAATCACACATTTTACAATCTCCTCAAGTGTCTATCAAATTTCAATATTTCTCATTTCTCACGTCAGACTTCCACTGACTCATCACACATAGACACTTAACACTACTTCCGGAAGACTCGTGCATTGATTAGACTCAGAGATCTGCACTTGTCATACTACATTGTTGTAAAGTTCCCACAGCTATGCGCATAAACATAATCTCAATCTCAATCTCATCACTCTCCTAGTATGACAGGGTTAATCCATACAACAGGTCAAGTAGTTATCTTTCAAACCCCATAATATGAACCTCCATCGACTCTCAACGCCTGAATAACTTCATCTATATGATTCCATTATATCAGGAGAGTCAGGATATTTCATTATAGAAATCACCGATCAATGCACATTCTACACAATCTTACACGGTATTTTCTTTCCTGAAAATACTATGCCTTGATCCCACAGTCACAACATTCAACACATCATATAACACTTAAATGAACGATTCCAATCACAGCAACAATCATTCCAAGGTTCAGATTTTTGAATATCACTTGCATTTCACATTTCAATCTCAAACAGTTTCAAACGACACTAAAACAGGGGAGTTCGAAATCAACATTAAAACCGGCGATCACGTCCAAAAACAGGGGATTATGCAATAACATTTGAAACCGGCGACCACGTCGCCCCAACATCAAAATCTTCTAGCATAAGGTTTTCTTGAAAATAAAGCTAGCTTCCCTTACCTGGACTAGCGTAAACTTCACTAAGAGCTCCAACCCAACGAGATTCAAGGATGCCTTAACCTGCACCATGGAGCCTTAGTCACAAAACTAGCTATACCACTCATTTCTACGTTAACAGAGACGATTCTTGAAGCCAAGAGAGCTGCATGCAACGCCTATGCAGAGGCAACCCTCTCAAGTGCAGGATCAACTCGAAGAACAGAGCGAAACGACTTACTCTGTTTTAGCGTCCGGTTTGGAGAACTTGCAGAGAACCTCCTAGGTGCTCTATGGTAGTCGCCGATAGCCAACTGGTGCGCTAGGATGTCTGAACGTAAGGAGAAGGAGAGGGAAGAAATAGGGAACTAAAGCCAACTCACTCAATTTCTCTCTACTCAAGCAGCGTTCCAACCTTGCCTATCCAGACTGAAGTTTGAACTTAAGCCACCCTTCCCAGGAATGCCGCTGCCACCACCCACTCTGCAGGGAAGCTTACGTGTACATTTCCTCTAACAGTAATGTCACGTGGGTCTCTGCGTACACCAACTCTGGGTCACTTTCCATACCAACTCTCTGGAGCCACTGTTCTGAAGCACTCTCCCTGACTACGTGTCGTGCATGCAAGACGCTCATGCTGGGAGCCTGGGTCCTACCTTATCTGTGTGAAACAAGATCCACCGATGCCTGGTCGCGCGATGACCATCCACCATCCACCGATGCCTGGTCGCGCGATGACCCTCCACCATCCACCGATGCCTGGTCGCGCGATGACCATCCACCATCCACCGATGCCTCTCATACCGGCGATGACTGATGTGCCTCTCATCCCGGCGATGACTGATGACACATCGCCACGCCTTGCTGAAGGTTCTTCATCCCACTATGTTACGTCCAAGGTATCACCTCCACATGGCTTGGTGACGTCGGTAGCTTCACATTTCCAAGAATAGATCAGCACTACTCCTCGTGCGCCCATGCATGCAACACTAAGGACGATTTCTTATGCTCAAGCATAGAGCTTCGCATGCACAGCGTATCTAAGGCTCAACCCACACCTTGATACGCGTGGTTTTTGGAACCCACTATGGTTGATCCAGCATCTTGACCACATACTAAGTGCACTTTCGGCGATCATGTACACCATAGGCGATTGGCGATCATGTGTACTCTAGGCGACAGGCGATTATGTACCAGAGAAGTCGGAGATCGCCTCCGTCTTCAACAACGGCGATCTCGTAGACTTCTAAGCTACACTTTCCTTCCTTTATATTTTAAATAAAAACATACTTAGAATTCACTTAAAATATATCACTTTCATTCCAATAAAATTTTCTAGGTCCTTACATCTACTACCTGCAACATCATCTGCTCCCGTGTAAATTACACACGATCATCACAGTTTTAAAGGAAACAACCACAAAACAAAACACAGGGGTAAGCTAGCTATAAAAAAAAAACTTGAAATACGAAACTTTAAAATCAACATAAATCAGCTTTTAAACACCCACATAAAATCCATCTTCTTTCTCATTCATATCACACAACCATCAAGTGTCTATCAACAATTTTCAATATTCATCTTTCTCACGTCAGAATTCCCACTGACTCACAACACATAGACATTTGACTCTACTTCCGGAAGACTCATGCGTTGACTCAGACTCAGAGATCTGCACCTATCATACTACACCACTGTGAATCCACACAGGGTCGCTGTGAATCCACACAGCCATGCGCATAAATAAATCTCAACATCATCACTCTCCCAGTATGACAGGGTTAATCTATACAACAGGTCAAGTTAGTTATCTTTCAAACAACTTACCCATACATATGAACCTCCTTTGACTCTCAACGCCTGAATAACTTCATCTATATGATTCCATTATATCAGGAGAGTCAGGATATCTCCTTCTAGACAAGTCCCTAGTCAATGCACATTACACACGATCTTACACGGTATTTTCTTTCCTGAAAATACTATGCCTTGATCCCACATTCACAACATTCAATGCATCATACAACACGTAAATGGACGGTTCCAAATCACAGCAACAATCAAAACCAAGTTCAGAATTTTGAAAATCATATACAGTTCACATTTCAATATCAAACAATTTCAATTCGTCACTAAAACAGGGGATTTCGAAATTTGCATTAAAACCGGCGATCACGTCGCCCCACACATAAAAACAGAGCATCGTGCAAGAAAGTTTGAAACCGGCGACCACGTCGCCCCAACTTCAGAATCTTCTAGCCTAAGGTTTTTATTGAACGAATGCTAACTTCCCTTACCTGGACTAGCGTAAAATCTCACTACGAGCTCTAACCCACCGAACTTAAGGATACCCGAACTCTGTTTTAGCGTTCTGATCGGAAAACTTGCAGAGAACTTCCCAGAAGGACAATGGCAGTCGCCGATCGTAGCACTGGTACGTGAGGATAGCCGCGTCTTCGAGTGGAGAAGAAAGGAGAAAGGGGAACTGAATGAGCTGATTCCCTCAGCTCTTAAGGTCGAACGACTCTTTAGCCTTCACTGCCATTACCCACTCTCTGAGCAACCTTGCGTGTGGGTTTCCTCTAACAGGATGGCCACGTGGGTCTCTGCGCACACCAACTCTGGGTCACTTTCCATACCAACTCTCTGGAGCCACTGTTCTGAAGCACTCTCACTGACTACGTGTCGCGCATGCAAGACGCTCATGCTGGGAGCCTGGGTCCTACCTTATCTGTGTGAAACACGACATCGCGAGATGACCATCCATCGACGACTGATGTGTCTCTCATTCCGGCGATGACTGATGTGCCTCTCATCCCAGCGATGACTGATGTGCCTCTCATCCCAGTGATGACTGATGTTCCTCTCATCCTGTTGGCGATCTCTCATCATGGTCGATGACCGATGTGTCTCTCCTCCTGGCGATCTCTCATCTTGGTCGATGACCAATGTGTCTCTCCTCCTGGCGATCTCTCATCATGGTCGATGACCGATGTTTCTCTCATCCTGGCGATCTCTCATCGCCCTTGTGTGTGACGAGGACACATCGCCTCACTCTGGTCACCGATGTCACATCGTCACACCCTGCTGAAGGTTCATTAACCCACTATGCTACGTCCAAGGACACCAAAGACTTCCACCTTCAATTCTTCAAAGAGACCTCAAAGAACAGAATGGCGCCTCTGCGGCCGGTGTAGCTCCTGCGACTAAGTTATCCACACAGGGAGTTGCTTAATGCACAGGCTACTCTGGGCACAACATTAACATGGTGTGCTGGTCAACTCTGGGTATCACGACTCACACTACTTGATGGAGATCAAGTAGAAGAGGATTTTACTAATGGAGGAAGAGGTCATCCACCCAAGCATTTAAAATTCTTCTTACTAGTCTTCTTAAAAAGTAGAACAGTTTGGGTTCTCTTGAAAATTCAAAAGATAGTAGTATAAATAAATCTTTGTAAATACTCTTATATAAATTTGTAAATAATATAGAAATATCCTTAGGAGTATGCCAAAGAGGAAAACCAAAAGAAACCTCTAAATGTAAGGCATTTTAGGCACTTTCTTTAGGAAAAAGTGGAAAAAGTGACTTTTCTACTCCTTTCTCTCTTAGGCACTAGAAGGAGCTAGAAGAGTGACTCTTCCCACTCCTTCCCCTTTGTAACATGACCAGCCCTCTCCATTATAAATAGGGGTGCTTGGTACTTTGAATAAAAAAAAGTTGAAAGTTAGAAGAAAAGAAACTATCTTGAAATTGAGAGAGAGTGAGTTTGTGAGACTTGTCTCTTCTTCTCCTTCATGTCTTATCTTGTGAGCTTTGGAGACTCTCAAGTGGCGGCACCACCCACTCATCTTGGAAGAACCACCCTCCAAGTGGCGTGAATCACATCTCCAAAAGGCTACAACCACATAAGTAATTTCTATTCATCTTCTAAAAATACCCATTTGTGTTTTCTTGTAGTTTTTCCATTTTTAATCGGTTCAATCTTTTCCATGAGTTGTTTCCTTTCATTTGCTGCCATTGTTTTGCACTTTGTTGGTTTATTTCCTTGTTTTCTTGTTGTTTTAATTTCGTCCAAACCATGGGTTTCCATATACATGTGTTGTTCTTGTTTTCCATCCATGGGTTTTTGTTCTTTGATGAATTTCTTTGTGATTTTCTAATTCCTATTGAATTTCAATCAGTATTTTCACTTGTTCTTGGTGTTCTTATGTTGTTCTTGTGTTTCCTTTGAAGTTTGGTACTGTTCTTGAATTACCCATTCATATTCCATTGTTATCTTACACTACAAGTTACCTATTCATGTGTTTTTAGTATGAACCTTTGTTTTCTTGAGTAGAAACTCTATTAATTGTTCTTTAGAATTTTGATCCTAATTCTTGAAAGTGTCATGAATACAATGAAACCTATATCAACTCAACCCAAACTAAGAAAGGTTCATAAGAGACTCACATCATGTGGTATCTAGAGCCATGGTGTTGATTTGTTGATTGTGAGTTGAATAGACACTTTCTTTTTGGGCAATTTTTTTTCCAGCACCTATAATTTCGTGTTTCTTGTTTTTCCAGCACCTTATATTCATACTTTTGTTTGGTTTGAATATGTTTTAGTTGTGCCTTTTCATTGATCATACTTTTTGCTTTGAGTTTTATGTTCATAGTGTTCTAGGTGTCCAAATCTTGTCTCTACTTGCTTGCTTTTGATTTTGAAAGTTTGTGTTTCTCTTGAATTTGTTTTAGTACTTGTGATTGGAGGTTCCAAACATTTGATTTCAAGTGTTCAATTGTCTTGAATCCTTCATAAAATTTTTGTGCAATTTGATTGATGTTTCAACTTCCATATGATGCATATTATGGTTCTTTCACTACATAAGTTCCATTTGGTATAAAAAAAAAAGAAAAAAAAAACAGAACTGAAACAGAACAAAACAGAACCAATTCTGTTTTTAAATCCTTCAAAACAGTTTGGTATTTGCATCTATTCATTCTTTTGCACATTAATTTTCATACCAAAGTTGGATTCATAGTGATTGGCAAATTGTTGTCTACTTTGTGGAACTTTTGATCCTTGTATTTTGACAAGTTTATGAGTTGTACTTTCTTTCTTGATTATAAAGTTTAGTGAGTATTCTTTGAGTCTTATTGTGTACCTTTTATTGCTTATCTTTCATTCCTTAAGTTTTGTCATATATCTTGTATTCTTTTTGCACTACCCTTTCTTGTTTTGTACCTTTTCTTGCTTGTCTTTTATTGTTCTTTAAGTTTTGTGGTGGTTATTTTTGGATGAGTGGTTGAGTGCTTTGGCATCTTTCATTTGAGGTTACTCCATTCCACAAGAGAAGCTTGATTGAGGGAAGTATAATTTCTTGGAGTGATTTTGAGTGCCTTAATTTTTTTACCAAAACCGCACCACTTATTTCTTTGTTTTCTAACCTTGTTTTCTTTAATTGTTTGCTATTTGTGTTTGCTGTACTGTTTTGAAAATGGCTCAATATTCAAGTGGAGAATCTTCCAAACCACACTCTCCACAAAAAGCTTTCATTCTTGGTGAATTAAAAGAAGCCAAAAGGTCACTTGCACAAAAAGATGAAGCTATAAGACAATTGGAAGAAAGATTGCAAAGGCTTGAAGTGACTAATGAAAGGTCCAGCCATACACACCATAGAAGACGCCATTCTTCAAGGCATTCATCAAGAACTTCTTCCAACTATCATGGACATGAAGATGAAACCGAATGGAGGAGGCATCATCATTATGAAGAAAGGGGCCAACATGTGGCAAAGCCTTATATACCTTTTGTAAAATTACCTAGCTTTAGCGGTGAAGGTGATCCAAATGTATATTTGGGGTGGGAAGCAAAGGTTGAACAAATCTTTCATGTACATGAGGTCCAAGAAGACCAAAGGGTAAAACTAGCTACTTTAGAATTTCTAGACTATGCCATGCAATGGTGGCATAAAACTCTTATGGACATTGGGCTAAACAAGAGACCTCCCGTGGTTTCTTGGAACAATTTGAAAGAGTGTATGCGCGCTAGATTTGTTCCACCACACTTTAGGAAAGACCTATTGTTGAAGCTCCAAAGGCTTCACCAAGGCACGCTAAGTGTGGATGCTTATTTTAAAGAGCTAGAAATGCTTATGCTTAAAGTTGATATACATGAAAGTGATGAAGCTAAGATGGCTAGATTTGTAAGTGGTCTTAGAAGGGACATTCAAGATGTTGTTGAACTTTATGAGTACTCTTCTTTAGAAAACTTAGTTCACCTTGCCATCAAGGTTGAAACCCAAATTGCGAAGAAACTTGCTTTCAAAAATACTCATAATGATGGCTATTACAACAACTCTTGGAAAAATAAAAACAAGTCTTTGTCCAAATTTCCTTCTAAAGATTCATCTTTCAAATCCAAGGATTCAAAGCCTTCCACTTCAACTAATAAATCACCAACCAAAACCTCAAGTAAGAAATGTTTTAAGTGTTTAGGTTATGGTCATATAGCCGCAAATTGTCCAACAAAAAGAACCATGATGGTAAAAGGGGGTTTAGTTGTAAGTGAACATAGTGATAATTCTTCTAAATCTAACTCCCCTTCCCCTAGCCCTAGTGATAATGAATGTGAAATACCGTGTGAAGGTGACTTATTGGTGATAAGGCGCATGATGGGCACAATTCAAAAACCTTTGGATGATACCCAAAGAGAAAATATTTTCCATACCCGATGCCTTATCAACAAAAAGTTATGTTCCATGATAATTGATGGGGGTAGTTGTACAAATGTGGCTAGTACAAGAGTGGTGGATAAGCTTGTTTTACCCACTATCTCTCATCCCAAGCCCTATAAGCTCCAATGGCTTACTAAAAAGGGAGAAATCATGGTTAATAAACAAGTCCTCATAAATTTTGAAATAGGAAAGTATAAAGATGAGGTTTTATGTGATGTTGTGCCTATGGAAGCAACCCATATTCTTTTAGGGAGGCCTTGGCAATTTGATAGGCATGTTTTACATGATGGCCTCACCAATATAATGTCTTTTTCCTTCCAAGGGCGCAAGGTTACCTTAAAACCCCTCTCTCCACAAGAAATTCATGAGGACCAATTAAAAATGAAAAATAAAAGAGAAAATGAAAAAGAAGAAAATGATAAAACGAGTCATAATACCTTATCAACTAAATCAATCTTTTTGACTCATGCTATGCCTCAATTTGAGCATCCAAGGTATTCTTCTTCTTTGTCTTTTTCATTACCAAAAGTTCCTACTTGCACTCCATATTGGTTGAAAAATGTTAGGGATGATTTTTCCATACCTATTAATGGTTTTTACCCTTTAAAGAGAATTTTTCCAAAGAAAATAATCATTCCCACACATTTTTTTCCAACATGGTCTATCTATAGGACTTCTTTTTCCAACATCCCAATGATTCATAATGCTAAGTCAAGTTTGTCTTTATTATCATCCACTGCTTTATTTGATAGCAAACTGACTTTGTTATATGTAGGGATTCTGAATTCGTGGACGAATTCTCTCCAACCTGGGGAGCATGATGGAGATCAAGTAGAAGAGGATTTTACTAATGGAGGAAGAGGTCATCCACCCAAGCATTTAAAATTCTTCTTACTAGTCTTCTTAAAAAGTAGAACAGTTTGGGTTCTCTTGAAAATTCAAAAGATAGTAGTATAAATAAATCTTTGTAAATACTCTTATATAAATTTGTAAATAATATAGAAATATCCTTAGGAGTATGCCAAAGAGGAAAACCAAAAGAAACCTCTAAATGTAAGGCATTTTAGGCACTTTCTTTAGGAAAAAGTGGAAAAAGTGACTTTTCTACTCCTTTCTCTCTTAGGCACTAGAAGGAGCTAGAAGAGTGACTCTTCCCACTCCTTCCCCTTTGTAACATGACCAGCCCTCTCCATTATAAATAGGGGTGCTTGGTACTTTGAATAAAAAAAAGTTGAAAGTTAGAAGAAAAGAAACTATCTTGAAATTGAGAGAGAGTGAGTTTGTGAGACTTGTCTCTTCTTCTCCTTCATGTCTTATCTTGTGAGCTTTGGAGACTCTCAAGTGGCGGCACCACCCACTCATCTTGGAAGAACCACCCTCCAAGTGGCGTGAATCACATCTCCAAAAGGCTACAACCACATAAGTAATTTCTATTCATCTTCTAAAAATACCCATTTGTGTTTTCTTGTAGTTTTTCCATTTTTAATCGGTTCAATCTTTTCCATGAGTTGTTTCCTTTCATTTGCTGCCATTGTTTTGCACTTTGTTGGTTTATTTCCTTGTTTTCTTGTTGTTTTAATTTCGTCCAAACCATGGGTTTCCATATACATGTGTTGTTCTTGTTTTCCATCCATGGGTTTTTGTTCTTTGATGAATTTCTTTGTGATTTTCTAATTCCTATTGAATTTCAATCAGTATTTTCACTTGTTCTTGGTGTTCTTATGTTGTTCTTGTGTTTCCTTTGAAGTTTGGTACTGTTCTTGAATTACCCATTCATATTCCATTGTTATCTTACACTACAAGTTACCTATTCATGTGTTTTTAGTATGAACCTTTGTTTTCTTGAGTAGAAACTCTATTAATTGTTCTTTAGAATTTTGATCCTAATTCTTGAAAGTGTCATGAATACAATGAAACCTATATCAACTCAACCCAAACCAAGAAAGGTTCATAAGAGACTCACATCACTACTCATGGTGGCAGATATGCCACCTATCTTCTATATCACTCATCTTCTGTATTTAGACCACATACTAAGTGCTTACCAAGTCTTCTCGAATACTCGGCGATGTGCTCTTTTCGGCAATCATGTACACCATAGGCGATTGGCGATCATGTGAAATCTTCGCACACGGCGATCATGCGCAAAATAGGCGATTACTGATTTCATACGGGGGAAGTCGGAGGCCGCCGCCTTCTTCAACAAACGGCGATCTCATCGACTTCTAAGCTACACCTTCCTTTCTCTTACCCTTCTTGATTCACGTGCTTACCTCACAATAAAGTCATCGCACCTGACTACTTGGTTAGTACAATGGTCAACCGACCGCCCTCTACCAGCTGACCCCAGACCTTGGGCGACGTCCGAGGTCTGACCACTATGCTATTTTCTATTTTTATGTCCTTTTTATTTTAAATAATAACATACTCAGAAATTATTTAAAATCTATCACTACTATTCCAAATAATTTATAGGTCCTTACATATGTTGTCAATGAGTATGCTAGAGATAGATGACTTAGACCCCTAAGACATGCCAGAGGATTAGCACCCTCAACCCATAAAGGATCTCAAAGAAGTACATATAGATTGACATAAGCTTGACTGCCAGCCTTGAAGAATGATTGATTTTGGTGCTCCAGGAGAATAAAAAAGCATTTTCTTGGGCGGCCTTAGATATGTCAAGTATCAATCGTGATTTCTTTTCACACAAATTGACTTTGGATGCTTCCATGAGGTTGGTTGCTCAACATTGGAGACAAGAAGCGAAGAAGTTGCTTGAAGCTAATCACATTCAAGAAATTCAGCATCCAACCTTGTTGTCTAACGTAGTAATGATTTGAATTTCATTAGGAAAATGGAAAATATGTACTGATTTCACAAACTTGAATAAAGCATGTATAGAAGATTCATACCCGCTCCCGAACATCAACTATATTATTGACAATGCATGAGGTTATCAACATTTGAGCTTCATGGATGCTTACTTGAGATATAATCAAATCTATATGCATCATCGGGATGAAGACAAGGCAACATTCATGAAAAAAGCAAATTATTACAGAGAAATGTTGTTTGGTTAAAAAATGTCGACACGACTTATCAGGGGTTGATGACACCACCCTCCAACTAATACTAGGATGAAATATTAAGTCCTATGTAGATGACGGGGTGTTGAAATTGAATATTGATCAACATGTTGTCAACCTAAAGGAGTTCTTTTGTCACAATAGCCAAATACTAGTTAAAACTAAATCCTCTTAAATGTGTTTTCGGGGTTAAAGTTAGAAAATTCTTGGGTTTTATGTTAACCCAACAAGGAATTGAGGCTAACCCAAAAAAATGTTTGGCCATAATCAATATGAGAAGTCTAGTTAACATAACAGTTACAATAGTTAATGGTCGACTAGCATCTTTTTCTCAGTTTTTGGTAACTATAAGAGACAACAGGTTCCATTACTTCCCGTGTTTACAAAGGAAAGGACAATTTTTATGGACTGAGCAATGTGAACAAGCTTTTAGTCAGTTAAAATCTTATCTTGTGTATCCAACTGTCTTGTTCAAACATATCCCTCATTAGCCACTTCTATTATAACTAATTGTATCATATAAGGTCATCAACTCAATATTATTCTAGATGGTAAAAAGAGTCTAAAGATTAGTTTATTTCATCGATCGTGTACTTCAAGGATCCTAGACTCGTTACCAGCATATTGAATGAGCTGCATTGGCTGTGTTGACAACAACCTAACAACTACAACTTTATTTTCAGTGCCACACCATTGTTGCTCAACATAATCTCCCCATATGACAGATCCTTCAAAAACTAGATCTAGTTGGAAGAATGGTGAAATGGTTGGTAGAGTTGTCAGAATATGATATTTCATATGAACCTCGAGGTCCCATTAAAGCTTAGGTGTTGGTCAACTTTGTTGTTGAACCTCGCTCCCGACACCAACCACGGTAAAGGATGTTCTTTGGGTTCTTTCAATGGACGAGGCTTTGAATCTATAAGAAAATGAAGTTGAGGTGATATTAGAAGGATCCAATGATGTAATGATTGAATAGCTCTACGTTTTGCATTTAAGGTGAGTAATAATTAGACAAAATATTAAGCACTATTGGCTAGGATGAAGTTGACCCTAGAGATGGGAGTTAAGGATTTGGTAGAAAAAAGTGATTCACAATTGATAATCGAGTAGTTAGGGGATGTTCCAAGCTCAAGATAACCAAATGATCCAATACTTGACCCATATTTGATCTCTGACTCCATAATTTAATAGTTCCGCCATAAAATATGTTCCTCATGACCAAAATGCAAGGTTCGACTTAGTAACAAAGTTGGCAAGTACGAAGAAGCTGAAAGATCATTGATCAGTGATTCATGAGACTTTAAGATTACCAAGCATGACTATAAAAGTGCATGCTTAGGAAGCCTTATGGATAGAAGCAAAGCAATCATAGATGAGTTTATATATTTGCCTTCTAGTTGATAGCACTGTACTGCCTGATATTGATGACAAGATGAAATTTTGCAAGCAAGCATCTTGATTTACAATGGTAGATGAATATGTGTTTAGACGAGGATTTTCAACACTCTTCTTACGGTGCATCACCCATGAGGAAGCAAAACGAGTTGTCTGGGATGTTCATGAGGGTCTATGTCGCAACCATATCGGGGGAAGCTCACTGGCCTCATAAATTCTTTGTTGGGCTTCGATTTGTAAAGATTGTTTTGATTACGTTCATTGATGTGACAAGTGTGAACGACACACATGCATAAATCGTGCTTCGCCAAAACTTACACTATTATTTCCGAAATGGGGCTTGGATATTCTCAGTCCCTCCCCGCTAGAAGTTCACAGATGAAATTTTTAGTGGTTGGAATTTATTCCAAGTGGTAAGAAGCTAAACTAGTGGCAAAAATATCATTAAAGAAAGTACGAGAATTCCTATGAAAATTGATAATAACATGATTCAACATTCCACAAATTGTTATTATTGATAATTGAACACAATTTGTGAGTTGTAAAGTCCAAGAATTTTGTGTATCACCAACAAATAGATCTCCACTTTAGTATAAACACTTGCAGAGCAATGGCCAACCTGAGGCATCATCTCGCTGGGTAGAAAAATTATCCCGTGTGTTGTGGTCTTACAAGACAACTCCTCAATCAACTACTCGGATATCATTGCATATCCCGAAGCAAAACTCATTTAGTAAAGATAAGAACAATAAACTGCCTGAACTTCGAAAAGATCCTATAATCCCTCATAATTGCATACCAACCTCTTGAGAATTAGGGAAGTAACTCCTTGTGAGATTTTTCTTCCTATGAATAGGTCCTGCCTGCAAAGGGAAGGACTAAGTGACCATTCACTCAAGAGTAACTCTAGAACACCCAAAGGAAAGTTCTAGGTCTTGAGTAGTTACCATCTTTGCTAGAACATGATGTAATAAGGTAGAAGAAGGAATGAGTATGAGTTTGACTTTTGACTATACTCATTTTCATCATCAAAGTAAATATATATATATATATATATATATATATATATATATATATATATTAATCTCTATTCAATCTTTAGTGAGTACAAAATTTATATCATATCTCTACCCATCAAATAGCAAGTATACTTTATACCTACATCCATATTTGATATTGTATAATCTCAAATATTAATTGAATAATTTTTACAAAAGATGAGAAGATAAAAATCACAACAAAGATACATGTTATATTATATAAGAAGTGCATATAATTGAAATTTTATTACAATTACAATATCTATTATTTTATAAAATGTTGAAAGGGAGAGTACATCAAGAATTTGGATAAATTAAGTGAATATCAAATAAGTTGAATCATTGAAATAGAAAATAAAAATTTGTACAGTAAAAAAAGAATTCTTCAAATAAAACAAAATTAATATTTTTAGGTTATCGAATAAACTAAAAATTTACTTTTGATAAAATTGATATTTATATTTTCTAAAATGTAATATATAATTTGAAGAAAATTAAAAAAATGTAATTAAAATTATAATGAAAGAGAAATGAATTTGATAGATATTAAGTGAGTTGAAGAATTGAGAGAAAATGAAGATTGTGAAGTAAAAAAACAAATACTCATCCCAATACCTCCCAATACCTGTACTTAATTTAAAACATCACATATTACACCTATTCATATTCATATAGGTGTCCAATGTGAAAATTTATTATAAAAATAGGACAAATTAAATAATAATCATAAAAAAGAATTTATTTATCGTTAATATACTCATCCAACGTTCTTCTACTAAGGTCATAATTAACATATTAAAATATTTCAAATTTTATATTATGAGGCTTATTTGAATTTTTTTAATAAATTTCTTGGTTTAAATAAATAAATTTGTTTAAAATGAAAATTTTGATGTAATATTACTTGAAGTGGGAAATATTATTAAAAAATAAAAAAAAAATGTAAGTTTGTTAAAGTTTCTTTAAGGGACTAACAGCAACAAACATAAATAAATAAATAAATAAATAAAAAGTGACATATAGGTGTGGTAAAATCTTTGATAAAAAGAGCAATATATGTATCACACGTTAACTTTTAATAATACAGTTTGCTCATCGTTGAAACTTTAATCCTTGGCTTATCTTTTTAAATATAATATAGTTTGGGATAAAGTCAAGTGTATCAAATTCAATGTATCTAGTACTATCATAATAATGTTGTGCTTGAGTTTTGTATTTGATCTTTACTCTGAGATGATAAATGTCTATTCATAATAAGAATTTTAAAAGTCATTAATTTTAATATATTAGTAATTTTTTAATATATTTAATTAAATTAATTATTTTTATTGGACATAGTACTAAATGTCATGTATTAAATATTAAAGGATAACTAATGAAGAAATATTAAATTTGTAATCTTCACCTTTTTTTGTAACTTTTATTAATGATATCCCTTTAGGTTTTTTCATCTGTGCTATATATAAAGGAAAATTTTATTTACTTTTAGTTTACAATCTTCAATATATTATTATTTACACTTTTATCTATTTTTTAATCTTTAAATACTTTACATGTTTATTTATTGTGGGTAAGAAAAAAATCCCCTTATCTCTCAATGTCAATTTCACTCTTGCAGTGTGCAATTGCCCCCCACTTCACACTGTACTTTTTCTGTTTTGTTTTACATTTTTTTTCAAGTGCATTATTTTGAATATTAAATTACATTAATTTGTAGATACTTTTATAAATAGAAAATAAATAAAATATTAAATTTCTAAATTATGATACTTTATTGATTAATAGATGGTAGGTAGTCTATTGCTGACTTTTTAAACGTATTATTAAGTTTGTTCGGTTGATAATTTATAGCAATACATAAAGGAAATTCCCTTCTTTTAGGGATAGTTTTTCAATTTTAATTTTTATAATATTAAAATATAATAAATTTAACAATTATTTATTTTAAATTAAAATTTTGAATTTTAAAAATTTAGAGAAATTTAAATTTGAGAAAAATAAAAAATACAATCTAAAACAAGGGAATTTTTTTTATACGTTTTCCAATTTTATCTTTTTTAATATTAAAATATAAAAATTTAATAATTATTTATTTTTGAATTAAAATTTTAAATTTTAAAAAATTTAGAGAAATTTAAATTTAAGAAAAAAAACAAAAAAAATCTAATTTCTTACAATTTTGTTCTTTAAATAATTTTTTTAAAAATTTAAAATAATTTTTCATAATAAAAAATCATAACATAAAAAAAATTAAAAATAATTTTCCTAATAGGTTTTTACTCATTTCAAGTTTAAAAATCTGAACCATGATCAGAGTCATGCTAATGTAACTTTTTATAATACAAATTCTAATAATGATGACCAAAATCATGAAGGTTCAAAGTTACAATGTTTTTAAATCAAGTCTCTATTATTCTTTACACCATGACAATACTCATTGGTAATAAATTTCTTTCTTCCTTCAGTTTTTGGTTTCTTGATAGTAGTGCTACTGAAAATATTTGTTCATCCTTAAGTCATTTCACTTTATATATCAGATTAATCTTATTTATTTCAAATTACCAAATAAAAATCAAATCATTATCAATTATTCTGGAAGTGCTTTTCTCAATCAAAATTATGTCATAGACAATGTTAGTACTTCACTCTTAATCTTCTTTCATTGGTAAAATTGATTAAATAACTCCTTGAAGATTATTGATTCAGCTAAGATGCCTGATATACAAACTTACTTGTCATAAAATTTGCACTAACCTACAACATAACCATCCAAATATATTTCAGTTGGTTATAAACGTTAGATTAGATGGTGGTGTAAAACTAAAAACTATTAAATTATGAACTGCACCCACCCCTCACCCCTCCCCTAATTATATACAAGAAATACATCTAAATTATCTAAAACTTTTAAAACTTTAAAAGGAAAAGAAGAAAATCCCGGTCATCCTCCAAATTTACCACTTTCCCCACAACACCCAAACCAAAAAGTGTGTTTGATATGTCTAACACATGTTTTGTAAACACAACCTTCCGTCTTCGAAATGCGTTCATCGTTCTTCCTCTTCACTTCGCTTGACAACACAACGAACCTTATATCTCTCTTCTCTTCGTGAATAGCAAACATTAAACCTCCACTCCTTCCTCTCAGCCTATTGAAATTTCCACTTCCGCTTTTATTATATTGTAACGTTTAATTAATTATTGACGCGCTCTAATGACAAAAACACCCCTTGAATTTAAAAAACAGACATTTTTTTAGTAACACATCTCATATGCCCTCGCCACGTCAGGTGGTTGTGAATAAAACATTTTCGTTTTTCCATATATATCCTTGCATTTGATGTATAAATAAATAAAAACCTAAATTAGATAGGAAATAAAACTATTACACAGTTCAAACAAAAGATTTTCAACATGAAAAAGAGGCCTAGTATTTCCTCGAAAATAAAATAGGTAGGAAGTATATATTAAATTTTATTAACAACAAAGTCTCCTAAAGAAAGGTTTGATTACATTAAATCTATGTACTACAGGAACAAGTGATCATCTCTCTGCAGTTTGAGAAATGTGGCATTACAGAATATATACAAAGACTTGAAACTAATAAAATAAAAGTGAAAGACACAAGCCTATAAACTCTGGGATGCGTATTAGCACGCATGCTCCTTCCTAAAAAACTGTTTAGTGCTTGGGTAGGGTGGATGAGTAGTATGGAATCCTAGTAATTTTAACCCAGTCATCTCCATGAAAAAAATTTAATGGTGAGTATTGGCTTGCGGATTCTGAATTGAGTTTCTTGATCCCGCGCCATTTTACCCGCTTCGATTTGTTTGAACCAGGACCACTGTTATTGTACTCAGCATAGAAACAAGTGTTCATACCTGAAGGACCGTCTGGTCCTTTCCATGGCACATACCCATCAGGCTGAATAAAGCCCTCCATGTAAGTGTTCATGAAGATGGTCCTCGAGTAATTCTTCAATGGACGAGCTAGGTAAGCCTTGTTATCAAACTTCATTGTATGATTAGACACAATGGAGCTTCCTTGGATCACTATTCCTGATGGTTGGTGCTTCTCCTTTCTACCTTGAGCGGTCACAATTAATTGTTGGTTTTCTAATGGCTTTCTTACCACGAAAGTGCAGTTTTGAAAAACTGCCACTGCATCACCAAAGACAAAGTCGGTAGTGCCTGAAATGGTGCAATCCCGATAAAATTGGCGCATGGCATGAACATACAACGTGTCCTCATACCCATCCATTGAGCATCTATAGAAAATGGATCTGTCTGCTTGGACCCTTATGGCTACTGCTTGATGTTTGTGGGGGCCAGCGGAATTCTCAAACCCTATATTGATGGCCACAAAGTAATCTCCGTGAATAGCTGCATGCATGCATAAACTAATTAACATGCCAATATACCATGATCACTTCGTCACCACTCAAACTAATTTACTAAACTCTTGTCCAAATATTTAATTTTGTTTATTTTTAGTTTGGACAATCATACACATATGCCTTCATTTTATATATACACCTATTAAACACTCTTTTTTTCCTTATCTCTCACTTCTTAATCAATATTTTGGGTTTCATACGTAGTAGCAAGAGGCTAGAAAGCTGGTGTTGCTATTATTAACTGTATAGGGAAAGGACACATACCAACTGAGGCGGTTTTGTAAGTATTCAGCCCATCCAAGAAGTTTCTGTTGCCTGTGATTCGTGTCTTATTGGCACCATCACCGACAAACACCACGCGAGTCATTGTTTTAGTGACTTCAACATACTCATTATAAACACCCTCCCTAATGTAAATCACGAATGGCTTTTTGCTCTTCTTAGGCACCTTCTGTAGTGCCTGGTCGATGCTCTTGAACTTTTCACTACCATCTTTGGCCACAACCGCATTAGCCTTGAGTTTTTGGGGACTTTGATAAAGGAGTCTACGAACACCACCACCACCATCATCATCATCAAAAATCAACGAGGAAATAACCTCACCGTGACCAAAAACATGTTCGTCACCCTCAACAAGCTGACGGTTAGTGATGTTACTCAATTCCGAGACAGTATTTGCAAGTGCTGTGATGATGGCAAGGGCGTTGCTGCTCAAGTGCATGGTAGTGGTCAACAAGTTCCTCATCCTATTCCCAGCTTGGGCGGTGGTGTTATGGAAGCCATCCAAGCAAGTCTCTTGGTACGTGATTGCACCGCTAAGCCAAACTTTCAAACTAGTGAGGATGTTGTTGAGATTGTCGAGATCAAACTTGCCCATTTTCTCAATTGCCCTCCTGAATTCCCCAACGGAAAGATTCATGAGTTGCTTGCATGTTGCAAGTGCCATTCTGGCTCTGGGGTTACTCTCAACCCGGAGCATGTGATCTATTTTATGTAGTCCTTTACCTATTTTCTTCATGGTTACATTGAATGCAATTTTAATGAGTTCTCTGGAGTCTGTGATGTTCCCAGCCTCTTTTGTCAGGCTTTTCTCACATTCTTTCTGGTAATATGTTGGTTTACAAAGGGTTTTCACCGCTTTAACAGAGGAAACTACGTGGTTGTTCCCTTGTCTGTCATTGTTGGAACTGTCCGAGTTGTAGTTGACGGTAAATGCGACGGCAACGACCATAGCCACAAGGAAGATGGTAGAGACACCAATAATGGCGATTCTCCTCTTGCTTCCTCCATCTTCCTCGCTCATTTTCAATTAAGCGCCCCCTATCAACACTTCAAATTAAATATATGCATGCAATACAATAAGACTAAGGGTAACGCATACTATACCAATAAGTAACTGGTTAAATGATATATAACAACATTACATGCAAATCAAATACAATTAAACCTTGTGGGTGTTTTTTTTCTTTCTTCTATGTTTTTGTTATTTTGGTTCCTGCGCGTATTGTGTAACAGAAGGAGACGCGCAGAGAAGTGAAGGGAAAGGGCCTGCTGAGGCTGCGGCAATCCTCCGTCAAACCCTTTTGGAGTGTGCATCTCTGTGATTGGTGGCCAAAATAGAATTTCCTTTATATGTAGATCAAATAGTGGTTTAGAATTTGGTTATGCTCAAAATAGCAAAATACAAGTGATCAAGCTCAGAAGCCGCACAATATATAGAAATAATACAGATTTCTGTTCTTACCTTAGATTGTGATAATTTTAGCATTACAAGGCCTGTTTTAATTCTTCATCTCATTCCCAGATCTTTGTTCACCCCATTTTCTTTTTTAGAGTAATACTTTAACTGCAACATTTTTTTCCACCTTAAAATATATTATTATTTTATTTCAAAATTTTATTTTTATTAGTTAAATATAATATTTTATTATTAAAAATAATTGTAAATTAAAGTAAGAGAAAATACGAGTGTCAAAGCATTATTACAACTCCTCTGTGTTAAAATATTACTATTCCAAAGTAGTGTTAAATATATTTTAAGTAATATCATCACATAGTAAATTAAGGGGAGAGATTTTCCTAACAATTGTTGTTTGATTCGAACTTTAAGGAGAGGATCGATGGGAGAAAAATAAAGTGGGTGATATCTCTTTTTATTTAATTTTTACTACCCTCCAATGTTAATGAATAATTTCATCTCTTTTCTTTTAAACCAAACAGGGGGTTGCATACATTTTTCCATTCATGATAAAGTGATAAGAAGCGAAGGCAAACCGTCCTAATTTTCATTAAGAACTCACTCTAGATTTATTTTTATTTTTTTAATTTCTTTACATATTCATAATAAAGGTAATAGATGTATATTAGGTATCACTTGATACAATTAATTTAATCAAAACAAGTTGAAGTGTGTAAGCAGCATGACAAAAAAAATTACTGTAACCCTCCTTTGAAAGGTACTCCTGTGGCGGGTAGCCATTTGTCACCTTGAATGAACTTCTGCACCGTGAAATCACGTGCATCCTTTTCGTCTATGAGATGGTACCCTTCCCATGTGACCCTATTGTTCGTGTTTGAACCAGGTCCCCAGTTAGCAAACTCTGCATAATACAGTGTGCTCAAAGCAAAATCCCCTGTCCATTCATTCCACCCCTTTGGATCAATAAGGCCATCCATGAAAGATTGTATGTATACAGTCCTAGAATACTCCTTCCAAGGCCTACCCAAATATGTCTGTATCCCATTATAGTTGCTAGTAGCATCACCCAACTCACTGGCTGCTATTATGCAACAGTTCTGTATGGAGATGCCAGTGTTTTGGTTTGGATCTGTTCGACCTTGTGCTGTGATTGCATTGAATTGGTTTTGCATAGGAAGTCTTGGATAAATGCTGCAATCCTGGAATACTGTTGCTGCATTGCCGAATATAAAATCCACTGTGCCATAAATGTCACAACTTTTGTAGAATTGCCTTTGGGAATGTGCGTACAGTGTGTCTTGGTAACCCTCAAAACTGCAATTGTAGAACGCAGACATGTCCGCCCCGTTTCTCACAGCCACAGCTTGATGCTTACTGGACCCAGCAGTGTTACGAAATGTTATGTTCACAGCAACAAACCCTTTTCCAACAACAGCTGCGCAACACAGTTGTAGTAGACACATTATAGTCTATATTATGTAGATATTTACTCAGCCACTATATTAATGTTGGATTTGAGAACATGTAACTAACATGATTTATATCCTTATCTTGCTCAAGTGCTAGAAATTAATGCGCATGCATAAGCAGAAATACGTGACATGATATGCAACGTGTGAACATAGCTTACCAAAAGTGGCAGATTGGAAAGTGGTCCAGCCATCGACCACGCTGCGATCGCCAGTGAGCACAGTGCGGTTGATGCCATCTCCAATCAACATTAGGTTCTGCTTGCTCTTAGGAATAGACACGTACTCATTGTAAATCCCCGCGACAACATAGATTACATGGTACCCGTTGTTGGTGCCGCTATTTTCAGGTGCAGCAGCCACTGCATCATTTATGGTGGTGAAATCACCAGACCCATCAGGGTTCACCACCACTTTTTGCCTCACCTCCACATTGTCAAGGCTTGTTTGCAGTAACTTTCTATTAGTAATAGTCTCAACTGTGGTTGATCCTTGCATGGCATCGCTAACCCAACCACGGGTGAAAAGGGCTAGAGATGTGCTATATAGTTTGATCGCATCAGAAAGGGGACTTGATAAGGCACTGGTAACTGCAGGATAGGGAGTTACCTCGTTAAAACCATTCAAGCACGTTTGTTGGTTGGTTAAAGTAGCACTAAGCAAGGTTTGCAAGTCGTAGACCTGATAGCCAGTGACGGTGTTTTGAATGGCTTGGAGGACATTGGACAAGAAATCAATGTTGAGTTCTGAAAGGTTGAAGCAATCTTCAAGGGCGTGTACTGTTGAAGGAGGAATGGCGTAGTGGTTTGTGAGATAAGAAGAGAACAATGCAGCAATCGTTTTTGTTGTTGATAAGCATTGCTGAAGGAGGAAACGGCATTGGTCATGAGTGGATAAATATTGAGGAGGTAGAGTGGTTTTGCAGAATGCTGGGTAGGGTGTATTGTTGCATGTGGTATGTGAGAAGGAGGAGAAAGCTAGAAGAGAAGAAGAATGGAAGAGAATGAAGAGGAAAACAAGGTTGTAGAAGGTGGTCCAGGTCTTCATTTTTGTGGGTGGATGTCTGTGTAGACTTATGCTCTTGTATATTTATATTTAGCTGCATTAACCTGCATTAATATGAAGTTAAATAATTATTGGTTAATTAAATTTTATTTGGTATTTTTGTCATGTATATTTTGTCTTTATAATATGAAAATAGCCTGTACAAGAAAGGAACTGCACTGCGTCATGTATTACATTTGAAAATATATATATATTTTGATAAGTGGCACCACATGATAATTTGAGAAACAATTTTTCAATAGTAGAAATGCATAAGAGAAATTATCACAGTCATTTTTTTCAAATAAAAAATTACAGTTGTAAAATAGTTTTGGATAGAAGGAGAGACTCTATTAAAAATATTTTTATATATTTTTCTACTCACAATTTATCGTCATATACTATTTTTTATTAAAATATTATTTCTCATTAATTATGTCCAACTATAATTTCCATACTTACTCTTCTCATATTTAAAGGGTAAATAATATTGTTTATTGCCAAATAAATAAACAACAAGCTAACATAATACATATATATATATATATATATATATAATTAATTAAAGTTGTTGTCAAGCAACTTCTAGCAACGATAGTTGTTTTAATTTAATTTTTTTTAGTGTTTGTTTCATATTATAAAGTTCAATTTGGCAAAAATAAATAAATAATTTATTGCTTATTTTTTTTTCATTTTATAGTGCAGAATTTAGAAATTGGTCCTAGACTGATTAAAAGGGAAGAAAAAAGATAGTGGATATTTAAATAAGCATGATAAAGTGTGCAACTCCCACGTTCTGTTTGTTTGTATATTGGTTTTGCTTCTCCATATCTTGATTGGTAGCAAAGACGAGGAATATTAGAGAAGACGTGTGAGAAAGAAAACAAGTGACTTAGGAAGTTGATTTCGTTATTAAGAACTTGATTTTACTCAACGAAGAAAGGTGGAGTTAGTGAGTGGAAGGCATGTTGTAATACCAATCATCCCTAGAAGTCAATAATGATTAGGTATTTACAAATAGATTCTACGTGTAAAGTCGTATAATCTTTTATTCAATCAATCACTTAACCAATCTTCATACAAAATAAAATCTATAGAGCCAAGAGTTACTCTTTTGTATCTGCAGTGGTCAAAAAGTTCTGAAGCAGTCAACAATTTTCAATCATTTACTGCCTTTGATTTCTTTTTTCAAAGGCTTCATTTTTGTAACGTGTGTAAGATCATACCTGCTACAATAAAAATAATAAAAAAATCTTCTCCACATACAGTATTAGTTAATGCAAGTCAATTAAGTATTATAGTTAACCTGCTTGAGTTCAAAGATATGATGTTTTATATGCATTTTCACAACCTTTATTAATTAAGAATTTCTTAGTATCCATCACGTTTCACAAACAAAGATTAAAATAAATAAGACTTGAAAATGAAAGTTTATCTCCTCTAATATACTTAATGTTAAACTTTGATATTTTCGAATGGAACATTTATTTCATGATAGGTTGAAAATTTTATCTTTATATTACTATGTCATTTTGCTAAAAAAAACGATTACTTTTTTTTAATTCTACTAAATCAACTTAATTTTTTTATTTGCTTAATGTTAATATATGAGATCCTTTTAATCATGTTTCTGTTGAAGGTATAAATATTTTTATAATTCTTTAGATGATTTTATCCGATATGCATATGAAAATTTAAAATATTATATAAGATTATCTAATATATAGTCTATTATTTTAAAAAAGAAGTGCATATCACGGATGGGTGTTTGATTAATTTAGTTGGATTATTCGGAGTTGTAGAATTGTATTATAGAATTATATGTAATTTTGTTATAAACTTTTATATAAGAGTTCTTCTAACATTCTAAGTGCTTCTTTTAATTAAATTAATTTTTTATTAATAAAAAAAAATCATCAATCATCAACACTATCCAATTGTTCACATTCTCTCCTGAATAAAATAAGTATCACAAAAATATTTTTTTAGCTTCTCGTATTTTTTTCAAAACGAAACAATAGTTATTATAGATTCTATAACTGTATTCAAATTCATAAAAAATGTTAAAAACAAACTAAAGAAAAACTCGTAACTTTTCTAAATAAAAGTTTTTATATTAGGGATAAAAAAAACTCGTACCTTTTCTATATCTTTGAGATAACATTTTTATTAACTTATACATTGGTACATTTTAAGTTAATTTATTAAGTAATCTATTTTTTTTCTATAAAGAATAAATAAGTAAACAAATAAAAAGTAATTAGAATGCTCCAACCGTATAGAAAATACATCCAGATTAATAATTATACTATCTTCAAGAAACGGAACATAAAGAACACAGTAAGCAAGTAATAAACAGTGCAATAAAACATATAAAAACACTCATTTTTTCCCGGAAAAACTTCAAAAACTGCTCTCATAAGAGAAGGTAGACCACCATTACTCAACAATAACAAAAATATAAGTCTTGAAAAAAAAATCTTATCTTATATTATAACCAATTATTATACATATTTTCCGTCTTTTTTAACTACACATTTTTTACAATGGACTATTTTTTTTATATGATTAAATATGTTTTTTTATCCATATATCTTCATACAAAATTAATTTTTATTCATATTCTAAACTTTAAACATACTACATACTTACGATAAAATACTATTAAACTAAATTATTTTCTTTTTTACGTTACAAACAGATTTTCATTATAAATTATAATGTTAAAATATTTATTTTTTTATAAAAAATTAAAAAAATACTTCTCAAATCTCAAACATCTTAAATCATCCATTATTAGTTTTTATTCATATAATTAATTATTTTGTATCTTTTAATCACTATTAATCTCCAAATAGAATTATTTTTTTTTCACATAAATTTACTTCTGTATCATAAGTTAAAATATGGAATTTGAAACTTTACTCTTACTATTCTCACACACTTAAATAGACATTATCAATATTTTTCTCTTATTTTCTTTATATGTGCATTTTTCCACTTATTACATATCTTATAAATAAAATAAATAAATAGACTTTCATAGAAGATATTATAATGTTTTATTTCTTCGATTAATATTGGTTCAAGAAAAAAAAAAACAGATATATTCCTCAAATAACACATTTATACATTATGACATCAATTATATGATTTTATAATCGATATAGAACTCTAGTCAACTTAAATATTAATCTTTTTTCAACGTCGGCCATAAACTAATATTAGTCTCCCAACCAATACCAAATATCACTTTTATAATAATGATAATAAATAAATTAAGATACGATATCTATACATTTTCTATAATTTCGTATAATGTATATATCAAATTTCAAACTTAGAGTAAAAAAATAATTTTGCATGAATATCACGATTTCAATTTTAATTTGATATTAATTAAAATTAGGACAGAAAAATAAAAATTTCTCATTAAAAAATGCACCAAAACATAATATTTTTTTTTATAAAAACTTTTATGGTAGGTATCATTATGCAACTTGACATCTCAGCTAAACTGACACCTCAAGTAAAAATAATCATATATCATTATATGAAAAAAAAAAACACACCAAAACATAATTTAGATGGATAAATTTTTGAAAGCTTATTACTATTAAAACAACTTTTAAGACTCAAGGATCATTTACGAACATACTTACTACACATATAACAACAAAATTCAAACTCATACTTTTATCAAATATAAATATAATCATATAAAGATCTATATAAATAATTGTTTGTAAAAGGGAAATGAATATAATATCACAATAAATAGCATGTGTGCACCGTTGGATTGGTTACGGTTGTAAAAAAAGTAACATGTGCTGCACCTTCAATTGGGTGCACTGTCGCAGTAATAAGTATATTAAGTAACATGTGTATCACCAAGGTTAAATTACTTATGTACTATGTTTTTATAATTTATTCGATTTAAAAGTTTTAATTAAGTTCTTCAATGGGTTCTTTATGTCAATTAGTACAAACAGTATTATTAGGTGATGATAATTTTAAAATGTGAAAGATTTAATTGAGATTTTTAATAATATTGGAATCGAATTAAATAAATTATACAAGTATAGGAATTAAATTGTATTAATTATAAATTAACCTTTTGAAATTGGTTTATTTAAACAAACACAACAAGAAACATAGTAAAGTTAAAATATTTTAAAAGATTTCAACATAAATTTCAATTCAAACAAATTACGAACATCTCAAATTTTTAATTTTTCATCCATTTTAATGTACTAAACAATTAAGTGTTTGTAAATAACTTAAATTTAATATCACTTATACTAGAAATTCACTAACATGCATATATAGACATTTGACTCTAGTTCTAGAAGATACATGTGTTGAATTTAATTTAGAGATTTGCACCCGTCATACTACAATTAATGTATTATCCCTTCGCACATCTACATGAACATAGGAACTAAGTCCTATCATATGATAGGGTAAATCTATGTGACCTACCAGACCACATATCTTTCAAACTGTAGTTTAAACCTCCATCGACTCTCACCACCTGATAATTTTCTTCTATATGATCCCAATATACCAGTAAAGTCGTGATATCTCCTTCTAGAGGAATCTCTAATTCAATGCATACTCTAAACAATCTCAACACGACATTTCTTTCCTGAAAATATTATGTTCATACTTCATACTATCCTTCAATATACTTAATATATCATACAATCACATATAAATTAGCTTTTATAACATATTAGAAATTGTAAAAGAATCACAAAAACATATGTAAAACATGTAATTCTCATCCATCGAGTCTTAGGTTGGCCCAGTGACCATGTCCTAGTAAGTTCTCCCAACGAGTCTTAGGTTTGTCCAACGACCAACTATTGGAATCAAATTTGTCTAGTGAATATGGCTCGCCCAACATCCAATTCTCTTGAGTTTTTAATTCTTTGAATTTCACCTAGCGAGGACATTGCTTGCCCAGCTACCAAACCACTGGGACTAAATTCGTCCAACAACCAAATTTTTTCTAATTTACAAATTTCACTCAACGAGCTTATTGGTTGCACAATAATCTACAAAATTTTGAAACTAATCCAAATGACTCAAAGAGGGTTTTTCATATCCTTTTCTACTTGTTTCCAAAGTATCATTTCCAACTTGAATCACTTGGTTCTATTTAAAGTTCTACAAAAATTCCAATAACATGCCTACTATACAAATAATTCAAACTAACTCATTTTCACATACTTAAATACTCAAAATGAATTTACATGTACACCAATCACATTAATACTTTACCTAGATCAAACCAATTTAACAATCACATTCAAAATCAATAACCTACCATGTTCAACTTAATCTACAAATCAAGTTAAATAACAAAATTTACTCATTCAATTAACATCTATTTTATTGAACAAGACAAATCCTAAAAGAGAAATTGAAGCAAGTGACTATGTCATCTTCATATCCATATCTTTTAACTTATGATACTATTGAAACTCAATTCTAGCTTCCCTTACTTGATTGAATGATTGAGTACCAGAAAAAAGTTCCAACTTCCAAAAGTTGCACAGAGAAAATAACATGTTTCATCGAGCCTAGATCAATGATCAAATCACATTACTAATACTTTGAACTAACAAAGACTAATCCTAAAATAAAAAACTTTACATGACACATATTTCTAGGTACACAAAAAAAATATAAAGCAGACTAAAAAAAAAGAATTATAAAATAACTTACTCCTCTAAATAAAATATGATGAAACAACTTTACTCTATTCATTATCAAAAATCTAAAAATTATCTTTAATTGTCAATTTAATAAAAGAAATGGAATCAAATTTTTAAATAAAAGCCAAATAAATAAATAAATAAATAATTATCTACAAAGATAAAGATTATTTTAATTAAAATCTAATTAAATTATTTTCTATTTATATAAAATGTTCATTTTAATAATAAAATATTTATATGTGATTTTAATTATACATTTCTCCTATCACTATTTTCTAGATCCTTATAACATAAATACTAAAATCATATAAATAATTAATTTAGATAAAATAATTAGAAATTTTATGAAAATTTTGTATGTTTTATAATTTTCGTTAAATTTACTTAACATTAAAAATCATATTTTATTTATGTTCAGTGTTAAAAAAAAACATTTTCTAGAGAGTTAAGATAGTTGTCCAATATGTTAAATTGTAATATGAATTTATTCAATTTAGTCTTATATTTATATAGTTTATTTTATTTATATTATTAAAAATTATAAATAATTTTCCCATTTTTAAATTAACATTAACTTAATTTCTTTCATTAATGAAAAATTCGTTTGTACGTATTAATGAAAATTTTTAATACTACTAATTTAAAAATTAAGATATTTAATTAAAACTTCTAATAATAAAAAAGTAAACTGAATAAATTATATAAATATAGAGAATAAATAATTAATTTAACCTTTAATTAATAAACTGAATGTAAAAAAGGATCCGGATAGTCTACAGTTAGAAAATAAATTGAATGGTGTGCAGTTTCAAATCTAATTACTAAAACTGTTTTTTTTTTTTACATTCATATTAAAATAAAAATTACAAATTTATCATTTATGATAATTTGTAATCTATTATTAAATAATAAAATAAAAACTCTTTATATTGTACTATTAATATATAGACTATTTATCCGTGGTTTTAAATTCTCAATTTTCATATATTCATCTCTAAGTTAGTCTCGTAACATTATGTATAATCTTTATATGAAAAAATTAAGATAAAATAAAAATACTATTCAATAAAATATTTTAAAAAAATAGTTTTAGAAATTATCCCAGCAAATGGATTCATAGAAGAAAAAAAGTTAAAAACTAAAATTAATTTGAATATAATTTTGGGGAGACAGGTACTCACAAGCCACAATCAAACCATTTTATATATTTATTTATTTTACAATATTTATATAAATTTATATTATCCTCCAACAAATTTTTGGGGCTTTCCAGTAAAAATGTGAACTTGAAGCAGGCTAAAATTTTGGAAATAATGATAGTAATAGATAGTATTTGCTAAAATTGAAGACATGGTTAACTTAAAATGCTTTGTTTGTACAACATGTGACTACCTTCCACTGGTGACTGACCTAATGTTGGATACCTTTTTAGCTGATCAACTGCATCAGATTTCATCACAACCCCAGCATGCCAATGCCAAGGTTGAAGATAAGTTGAATCAATGGATGAAGACCATGAAGATGGATGAAGTATCACAGATCCCCAATCTCTACTTCCAAACCTTGCTTCCCTTAATCTTCTTCTCACCAACAAGCCTCCCACGTCTTGTTTCTTCATTTCTGATACACTTCTGAGTATTGAAAGGCAAAGGAGAAGCATCAGCACTGCATCTTCTTCGGGCGATACTTCAACAACCAGTAGCCTCCAATTTAGAAGTGCAGTTGCTTTTCCATCTGGGTTATCTTCTGTGAAACGTACTACTGTTAGAAAATAATCCTCATCTTCCTCTTCCTCAATCTCTTTCTCCTCTAACTCTATTCTCATGCCTTCTCCTTTTCTCTTTGACTTTGTTTTCTTTACTTCATATTGCCTTTGCCTCCCTCTCAATAACTGCACCTGCAATTGATTATTGCAACTTAGGATTTAGCCAAACTAAGAAGCAGAAAATTGCATTTGTTTCAGGATAATATTTAGGGAAGCTGACACTCTACCGATGACTCTGGAGAGGTTTGATTTAGCAAACTAAAGGTGAGACCTGACACTGATTGTGATGACTCCCATTGTATTGTCAGTTCATCTCCTGTTGAAAAGTTCCATGCAGCTTTACATTGTTCGGTAGGCTCCTTTGGCGTTGCAGTGGCCACCACCTTCTCTGTACTAGACAGAAACAAAACTAGAAAATATTAATAGACTGAAACAAAACAGGAAAATATTTGAGATTTTCTCTAAAAGAATGGGAGCAGACATATATCACATCTAGTATTATAACTTTGTCAAAGCTATGGAGACATAAAGACATGCAGTTAAGTCATTGAATTTTCCTGTTCTCAAGTAATACTTCTCAAGACCTAATATAGATAAATTATAAAGAAATAGATAGGACAAAGGTTTAGTAGAAGCTGAACATAATATCATAGAATACAACCAACTTAGGAGGGGAAACTATCTTTGACAAGCCTTAAAGGCTAATATTTTTTTCTCAATGTGTTAGAAAATATAATCCCTCAGCAGCCAACGTGAAACTAACCATTCTATGAAACATGTTGTGTTCGAAAATGTACACTAACTTCAGACAAATTTTGAATCTGGACTAATATGAAAGAAATAAGACATGAGAGCAAGATATTTCAAAGCAGAAGTATGGTTTTCTTATTATTCAGACCAATATCAATTCTTACTTTCTAGTTTATTTTCTGACTCGTGTCCACAATTCTGTGAGGAAGATAAGACAAGACAAACACAATGACCATAATTAAATTTATGTAATATGTACATAAAACATACCAGGGGCTCTACCAATGGGACCAGCAACATACGACCAAGATCCTTCACGTATCTCTATAATCCTATCTTCCCGTTTAACAGCTGAAGGAGTTTCACTCCCTCTTCTCCAAAATCCTCCTCCTACCCTGTAGTTAAAACATTTGCCTGTTAGTTAGTACAAAATGCTATTAACCATGCCAACTATTTCTAAATGGAAGAGTTGAAGAGGTTTACCTAATTCTAACAACAAAACACACTCTCCCTGCATGATCAAGCACCGTGCGAGACAACCATCGCCCTTCTTGTGGACGATAACTATTCATTTTCAGAATCACATCAGATATCATTGCCCCAGAATCGTCAGTGACTCGATCAGGTACACATTTCAACAAGTACGGTGCTTGAACTGGTGGAGTTATAGATGTAACAACATTCACCTGTTGACTAATTTCCTTTTCCAAAGTTAAAGAATCTGCTCTCAGTAAATCATTCCAGCTGAATGAAACTGTGTCGAGCAGGCTACTTCCTCTTAGACATCTACCACCATGACGACGAAACTCAAGCACAACTCCCTTAGTCCCAAATTCACAGTAAAAGTGCCAAGCTTTTTCCCATGAATCATTGGAGAAATTGGAGAAGGCTTTATCTAGCTTTAGTTCACTATGACACCTTGTTATTAGGAGGCGTAAGAAATCACGGTTCATATCCTTTTGCAATGTTCTTATTCTTTGCTTAAGTCTCACGAACACACAGGCCTGCATTGTAAAAATTAGCTGCACTTCATTCTTGTGCAATACTGTCACGTATGTCCATGATATTCTGTTTCAGGGATTGTCTGAAATATTTTGTTATATATTGTTGCAACACTATCACTTATACTCTATTGTATAGAAGCTTTGGGTAAGTTCATCATACATGTATGTATGAAAATATTACAAACCAAAACATCTGATTGATATAGCAAAGAAAATTTCCTGTTTAGGCAAACTCAAGCAAAAGAATGTAGCTATAGGATTATACCTTTTCTACAATCAAATTGATGATGGTGTCTCCTAACATTAACCGCACAAAAACTACTTCAGGTTATTTATCACAAAGACTTGGAAGATAAAGAGCAACCCGGTACACAACATTGTGACAAGTATACAAGAAAAAGACAACAATAGAAGCAAAGAAAGAGAGCAAGAAATTGACCTCAAGTAAAAATCTTGGAAGCATGGACCTGTATTTTGTATTGACATCTGTGCCTGATTCTTCCCAATAGACAGGGGATTCGATTGAGGTAACACCTTCCAGTGTGAAAGGAACCTCTCCACCCGCTTTCTCATAAGGTTGATTGAATGCCCTATCCCACAATTTCTTGGTTTCTTCAAACTCCTTTTCCTTCAGGGTTTCCGACAGAGTTACCACCTTCCGCAGATCACTTTCTACAGCTAATGCTCTCAAATCTTCAAAATACACTGTTGGGTAGCTCTACTCCGATAAAAGCAAAACAATTGAAAGAATATAACAGGGAGTCAGAAAGAGGAATTGAAAAATTAACTGAGGGAGAGAGTCATCAAAAGAACAAATAGCAAACATTCTAGTGGTTACTTCATCAGCGAGTGCGAAATTAAGACTTAAGATATTGAGTGTGAAAGCATTTAAGAGCAGAACGAAAGGCAACAAAAAAACACACCTGGTGGGTCAGCCACATTAAGAGGATGTCTGAAGTAGGAACGAAACGCGAAGAAAACTCACGCGCGAACCTCTGCAGCATAAACAAGAAAGCCCTGTATCGCTGTCTGGCGGCAATCAAGTACACAACCTCAGACCTGTACGGCTCTACGAACATGGAGCACAACAACAACCTCTGCTTCTCAACTTCCTTAAACACACCCTCATTCAAACTCCCCCCAACAAACTCGCCACCCGAATCCTGCGAATCGGAACTCGCCTCGTTCTCAAACGACTCCAACGGGTATCTGCTGCTCCAAATCTCCATGCACCGCAACAACGCGTACTCTCTGTTCTCTTCGTCGAAAATTCCCGCTCTCCCTATCAGCTTCGAGAACCTCGTCTCGCAGTATTCCCTGTAACTCACCTAAAACGGTAAACAACATTACAAACTGAATTTATTTCACTTTTTTTTCTTTAATTTTCAAGAAAACAAACGATTAACGAACTCACGGGGTTTAAAGTGTGACAGAACCAAACCCATTGGACGTCAAGCGCGGGAAGAATTACAGGAGGAGTAGAGTCCGGAAGCGTGAGATCAGCAATCAACGGCATCCAGAAATCATGGTACCTGCAAAAACGCTCCACCGTCAGATGACTTTACTAAAACCAACACAAGGGAGGTGCTTTTGTTCCATAGAGTTTACCTTCTTATGGCTTCCACCATAATGGACGTGTGGTGAAGCCATACCGAATCAGCCACACTCCTCAAGAAGGCGATATTTCGCCTGGCCGCCGACACGAGATCGATCCCGAGTCGTATCGCGGCGATTTCCGGCAACTCGCCGAGACTTGTGGAGGAGGTGCTGGGCGAGATTTCGGAACCGTGAAGATTGTCCGACATGGTTTTGGTGGTGGAGTATGATAGTTTTTTTAGTAAGTGAGAGGCATGATTGGGTTGCGTGGAGAGGGAAACACGGTTGCGTCTTTAATGAGAGGAAATAGTATCTGGTGGAATGGATGAAGACGTTGTTGTTGTTGTTCTTGTTTGTCGGAATTTGGAACAAAGAGAACAAAAGTCAGTAGAAATAAAGTTGATTGAGGAAGACAAGAATGACCGTGAGACTGAGTTCTGAGGTGTCCCTGTTAGAACACGTGTGACCATCCCCTCCCTCACTCGCTCACTGCTCGCAAGGTTATGGTTATGGTTATGGATGCATCCACTCAGGTTAGAGATACTAATTAAGTCACTTCCATTTAATTAATAATACTATAAATTAAAATTTTATTAGAGAGATACTTATATAATTAAGAGAAGAAGTGACTTCCATCATTATACTATTATCTAATTACAGATTATCATAAATGATAATTTTTCTAATTTTGGTAATAATTACTCTAACAATCACTGAAGTTATAACTCTTAGTTAAAGGACAGTGTAATGTCTCTTAAACTGACATATATAAATCAAATACTAAAACTAAACATATTTAATAAAATTAATCATAATTTGAGAAATACGTTTTCTCATCAAATAAGTGTAATTTATCTATTAAAAACTACACAAATGTTTTTAAATTTTCTCCAGTTATTTTAAATTATTCAATCAATACTATTATTTTCAATAAAATGCATGTGCATCTTTAGTTGTTTTATTTTAAAATATTTTGATAAATATTAAATCTAATTATAGTAATTTAAATATAGATTTATTAATTTTTTTTTATTTTTTATATGCACATTTATCATTTTCCTTTGAGTGTTTGTAAAACCACTTAAGGAAACAGGGGAGATAAAAATTCTGTGTTCTGGTGTACGGTAGTGTTGTGGTCCCAAACATGAATTACAGAATAATAAAGCAATCCACATGTCATCACGTGGTTATAAAAAGTGGTATATCATGTCAGTTAGAGTTGAAAGGTCTTATCTAATAATGGGTTACGCACAAATTCTTAACCTTCACCACAATTCAAGTTAGCAAGTTTAAAATAAGTTTGGTTAGATTAGATAGATGTTATGTTATGTTCCATCGCATCTGAGATGTGCTGTTTTGAAATTTGAAAAGTGAGGACCATTTAGCATAATGTTGTAATTTTCGTAAAAATTTGTTCGTATCGGTCAATTTTTAAAAAATTATATAAATAAATAAATCGTACTTTAATCGTGATTTTAAGCATGGTTTTTATTTGAAATAATTTTTCAAGTTAAAGTCATGCTTCAAAATATATTTTCTGAATATTTGTAATGTTTTTATAAAGTTGTAAGTAGGAGGACAATTTTAAATTTATTTTAAGAGTACTACTTTTTTTGAATTTTTTTTTTTTTTTGTTTTTATATAGATGGTTTTTTAGGAAAGGTGAAGTGGTGACGTGGTCCACGATTTTATTTTATTTTTTTACTTTTTAAGAAAGTGATAACCACATATTGATGTTTTATTTTTATTTTTTTATTGAATGCTTCGTTGTTTTATACATAGTTGGTTTTTTTAATTTTTAAAAAGTTAGAAATAAATTATTGGTTTCAATTTTAAATTAGTATAAAATTGAATTTGTAACAGACTCTTTTTTTTTTTTATGCAAACGTAGTTCATTGATTAAATTAATTATGTTCATTTGATTTTTTGGTAAGAAATAAAACATTCTAAGTTGATCATTAAATTGGAAAAAAAATCATCAAGAAGATAAATAATTAAAATATAAATAGTTAGATAAAAAAAAATCATTGTCTGAATAGACAAAAAAAATCATTTTGATAATAAGAACATTTTTTTTAATTGGTTTATCTATTTTATTATGGATATTAATAATAGTTAGTCTTTTCATCATTATTTACAACGCATGTGTCAGTTGGAAATAAATTTGGATCATATTATATGATCAACAATCTTCCTTTTGAACTGAATAGAATTGTACTTCATAAGTCTTATAAATGCTTAATACACTATAAATGGGGTTAACAAATGTGAGTAATGACAATGACGAGAGGACAAGGTCATCTAAGAGTTTGAAACTTTTCACAAGTACATCATGAGACATTTAATCTAACTATGTATGACATAAGGCGTCTATAAAGTTGCAGAGTTGTTATATCTTGAATATCAAACTCAGGATTTTCTCAATTATAGTGGATATGACACATGGTTTATTTTTGTTGATTTTTGCTAAGTAATATAGTGGTTTCTTCTAGGTATTGATGTCCTACTCGTAACATGCACTCTATCTTCATGCCTCGCTCAACAAACCAATATTTTGTTCTTTCAAATGTTGACTTAATAAGGGCAGAGAATGGTAAGGAATATGCTTCCTTCAAAATTGAGCTCATGCATTCGGCTAAATTAGTTGTCATATGCTTGTACATCTTGCATTCATCGAAATGTGTGTCTTTATATCACAAAAACAATGTAAGACGGTTGATAAACATTAAGTTTTCTCCTGTAAGTAGGACAATTGTTCCTCTTCTATGTTTCACCAATGTAGAGTTCTATCAAGTCAATTGAGTCCTATGATAGTTTGTCATTCGTCAATATATTCCTATTGATCCATTGAACTTATATCAAGTCCACAAAGAAGACATGTGATGATGAATAGATAAATATTGCCCACAATATCATCATAAGTGGATAACACTGTGGAATGATTGACATAATCGCCTAATTCAAAGATATGAATTTAATAGAAATGGTCATTTGCATGATACCGCACACTATATGATACATATCACATCAAGAACCAACATCCAACGCCATGTAAGTTCAATTTCAAATACATTTAATCATGTTTTTAGTTCAAGTCAGTTAACATTTAATTTTTTTCTAGAGTATGATATGCCAGAGGAGGTACAACCACCTTAACCACAACCTTCTTATCACTATGTTAGATCTTCTTCCAACATTCACGAGCCTCCACAATAACATATTGGTCAATCTAGTTTTCAACACCTTTAATATTTTCATATGTGGATCATCATCATCACACGTCTGCATTATATTCATATCAACAAATTCCATACACATAATATTTTCACATTGCAACCACATCTTTTTTCAACCATATTAAATATATTTACAACTTCTACTATGATATCACTATTTGCATACAATCAAGTGTCATTTATGGATTATTATAAACACACAATCTCTTATTATAATGGAACTGAAGATAACGATGAAGAAAATGAAAATAATAACACCAATGATAACATTGTCCAAACTAAAATCGGTACACGAATTTAGTCACAACTATGAAAATCTAAAAGACCAACTTGTAACACAAACTTTCACAAATAATTAATTTTTTAATTTCTTTATATATATATATATATATATATATATTAATAGTTTTCAAATTTTTATTCTACAATCTTTTTATTTTTATTTTCACAAGTTACATTCAATATAAACATAATTTTAAAATTAAAGTCATAACATTTATTTTTTATTTTTTCTAAAAAACAAAATCATTTACCTTAAAAACAAACCATATTGACATTCAATCAAAAATCAAATACAAAATAAAGTAAAATACCAAAAACCATTTATTTCAAACTTTTGAAAAATTAAAAAAACCAATTACGTATAAACAAAAAAATTCAATAAAAAAATTAAACCTTACGTGCTCACCCCTTTTTCAAAAAATTAAACAAAAAAAATAAGGATGAAGTAATGTACCATATGTAGCATAGACACTGACACGGATACGACACGGATATGGACACGGAGATATGTATAATCTCTAAAATGCAGGACACGGGGACATGGATCTATATATTATATAATTATAAATTAAGTATGTTTCAGATGTTTTTTGAAATTGAAAGATGTTTTTCATGACTAGTTTAAAAGGATTTGTTTCTTATTTTTATATTCACAATAAAAATTTATACAATAAATTTGAGTTTTTAAAAAATTATTGTATTTATCTTTTTTAAAATTGTGTTAGAACTGTGTTAGATTTATCAGAAATCCAATAAATATTTTTTAAATTGGACACTTCATTGATATGTGTCCTACGAGTGTCTTACGAGTATCGTGTCCAACACGTGTGTCCGACACGGACACGCCATTTAAAAGGAGTGTCTGAACTTCATACCACATCACGACTTTACCTTCCCTAAATTAAAAATAAAACATTTAAATAAAAAACAAAAAATAATTGAAAAAAAGTCATACTCCAACAAACGATCTTTTCAGAAAAAGTTAAAAATAAATTTGAAGTCTCTTCCTCCACCGACAACTTTAACAAAAATATTTTAAAAAATTACAATTATTTAGAAAACATGTTTTAAAACATAATTTTAACCTAAAAAATTATTTCAAACAAAAGTCGTGTCTAAAAATATAACCATTTTATTTGAAAATGTTTTCAAGTATGATTTGTATATTTAAGTAAACTTTTAAAAATTCATATTTTTTTAAAATTATATTATTTTAATAAATTATTAGAAAAGTGAAGCATTTCATTTCATTAATGTGTATAATGTATCTCTTAGATTGTGTTTGTTTCAAGGGTTGTACTGTTGATGAGGATGAATGTGAGAGGATATTTGTTATTTGCATTAAGGATTTTGCTGAAAAGCATGATTTCTCTTCCCTCTTTATATGCAAAAACTGGAGCAAAAAATCATGTTGGATGAATTATTTTTTTCATATTGTCCTAGTTTTTGGCTCTGCATAGAACGTGGGCACAATGTGCTTGGTGTAGATATTGCATGCAGATGTTCCCTGAACCATCACATGCACAACTTGACCGTGAAACAAGTTAATGCGGTTGGTGTGGTTTTAAAACACAAAAATAAATATCAATTTGAGTAGGTTAAGTCCACTATCAAAAGTGAAAAATTATGAGATTAAGCAATGTGAGAGCTTCTTCCATTCTGACATGTTTGATGTTGTTCAGGTTGAGGTAGTGACCCATTTGTTCTTTCATTTTGGTGAGGTTAAGCTAGATTGTGTTGTACATATGCATTCTCATTGCTTGTGGGAACCATTGAAAGGTGCATGAAGGTGTATGAAGCAAGTGAAGCATTTCCGGTCCTCCATAACACACACAAAAGCAACACAATGAAGACATAATCGATTTTGTCTTTCACATAATCGATTACAGGCTAAAATTTAGTGCATAACTGATTACGCATGAAAAGTAATTACTCACATAATTAATTACGTGTATAAAAAATAAGGGATAATCAATTATCCCACTTTGGTAATCGATTACGTGTTCGCATTTTTGGTTCTTTGTGCCTGTGTATTGTTAGTTCACCAACTGAACTTTTTTTTGTGTGATTTTTTTGTTGTGTTTAATTGATAGAAAACATGTTTGCACCTTTATAATGATTTATATGTGTTAACTTTACTTTTGGTTTTGTAGTTTGTTGGAGTTTAACTTTTAGTTAGTTGTGGGGTGTGCATTCCTAGTGCCGTGTTTAGCTTTTTCTCATGGTGTGCTTAGTAGGTGGTGGTGTGGTTAGCTCCTGTTGTGGTGTGTTTAGTAGGTGTTATTGGTGTGCTTAGTAGCTGGTCGGGGTATGGTTAGTAGCTACAGGTGGTGTGTTTAGTAGCTAGTGGTGGTGAACATTTTTTGAGATTGTAATATAACAACTTTATGTAATGTGTAGTTCAATGAATGACACTTTTACACAAGTTCAAATTCTTGCCATATTTTCTATTTAAATATAATATAAAATGAATTGATCATATTAATCTTTACAAATATTTTTAAATATTGAATTAATTATTATTATTGTAACTTATTATACAATTAATAATATTATTTATATTCAATAAAAAATTATTTTTTAATTATACTTTATAAAAATAGAAATATTTAAATTATTTATTTCTATCTAACTTGTTTAAATTATTACATAATAATTTTTCATCTAAAAATTTGAGCAATTATGAAAATCAAAATTTTATTTTGAATGCAAATTTTTTTAATAACTTTTTTTTTTGACAAAATTACATAATACATATTTTTTTTCAAAGTTAGTTCGTACACAATTATGAAAATAATATTTTAATTACAAACAACTAAAATCACAAATACATAAATTATTTTTTTAAATAATTTTAATATAACAGTCAATTTGTTTATGCTTAGATAATATTATATTTTGTGATTCTTTCTATGTTTTGACAATGTTAAGTAACTCGTATTTTTCCTAAAAATAATTATTCAACTGTACCAAAAAAATTATTCAATGGTACCGAATATAATTTACAAAATTTTAATAACTCAAATCTACACAAAAATATCTCATATTTCATTATTCAAATATTTTTAAAAATAAAAGTAAATTTGTAAATTTACATTTTACACCTTTTAAAAAAATTACCCACAACCATCTCATCACTCACAAACTTCAATAAATTTTTCTCACAACTCCACCCTAACATACCCAAATTCAAACAACCTCACTTTCTTCATAGTTTCTCCCACTCACTCATGTTAATGACTTACTTTCAATAATTTAAAGCAATTTGTCTCATTCACCACGTTTTGAAATATTTATATTAAGTATATCTTAATATAGACTACATTGACCCACTGAAAACAACATCTTTAAAATCCTTCAGTTTGTTTTGTCAAGTTGGTTACTTGTATCTAGTATAAAAAATGATGATACAAAACTTTTTTTAGTTTTTCTTATATGAAGTTTTAAATGTGATTAGATATTTAGTAAAGTCAGAATATCTAATTTTCTTAATGAATTTTGTATTTAATATTACATTATATCATCTCATATATGTGCACCGCCTCCCATAAAAGGTCACAATATCATACTAGATATCTTACATATAACATACATCAGTATGTATATCATTAAGTGACATATTACATGCATTCCAAAGATACATTTCTCTAAGTTCAAAATATCATAAAAGGTATTTTCATACTACTTTCAAAATGAATACATTATAGAATAAATAAGATAATATACTTAAAAAATTTACAATCACAAACTCCTCATTTATACCTAAAACCAACACAAATATTATTGCTTGAAAAACACATTCATACTTGAGCAAAAATCACTATTTCTTGAGCGATTAGATTTTTATTTGAACAAAAATCTTTCTTTTAAGAAAGGGATTTTGGAAGATCAATTGTCAAGGCACCAACCACTAAAATCATGACCATAAGAATGCAGAAAGACTAAGACTCAACTAACCTGAATAAGGTTTTACAATTCATAACTTCAATATAGTTTTTATATTTCAAAATGATTATCTTTAACTTAAACGATTATTCAATATTCAAATCCAAAATCAAAGCAAAACTATCATACTAATTTATTCAAAGCTTTACAAATTTCTTGACTTCATCAAATTCTACTTCCAACCTCAACATCAATTAAAAGATCCATCTCTAAATGGTTTACTCTCAAAAGTGGATTTTCTTAACTTCCAAAGCAACATATCAACATTTCAATCCGAAATAGTTCAATCATTTTTACTCTATTAATTAACAATATAATTTTTTATTTCAAAGGCTGACAATATACTAAGGTCTCATATTCTTAACTCTCATCAAAATCTCAAACTGTATTAAGATCTCATATTATCAACTTTCATCAAAATTTCAATTAACTAAAATGAAGTAAACATATTAATTTTTCTTACCTCAAATCTAAAGTTCTAAAAAAAAATTTATAGACTAAATAAAATTAGTAAAATCGTAACTTATTTCAAAAGAATTTGATTCATGAACAAAACATATCATCGTAAACTCATATTAACAAAAATGTATCTAATTAATTCAAATATTAAAAAAAAAAAAATCTCTAATCAATTCAAATTTAGCATGTAAGTTTTCACAAAAGTTTTCCAACTCATCTTCACCACACAAAGAGAAAAAAATTATAAATGATTGTGTTTTCTAGTATAATATAGTTATATGTATGATTTTAAAATGTTTTCTCAATTCAATTATGTCAATTTTATATTTGGATAAAATGGAAATAAGATGTTCAACTATTGTTATTCTAAGAATATGATTATGAACATTAAAATTTTTACATGTATGAATATAAAGTTAAGCATATGTTTCTTTTAAAACACGTACATAGGGACAGGTATTATAGTATTTACAAAGTTATTATCCTCTTTCTTTATAAGTTGGACTGCAATTAGTATCCTTTTTAAAACGGTTTCCATTGACCTTTCTTTATAAAACATTTACCTTTATGGTCAAAAAAATATATTTGACTGGAATTTCACGTTTTCACAACAATAAAACCTACAATTCACACCTAAATATAAAAGAATATGTACATATGCATATATATAATAAGTTTTTTCTTTTATTTTAATAATATTTTTTTATGATGATAAATGATTGTTGTTACTTGAGATATTAGTATAACTAAGATATCAAGTTGCATAATAATATTAAATATAAAAATTTTATAAAATATATAATAATAATAATAATAATAATATTTACCATTATCTTCCTTTCTTCTCAAATGGAAGTCAATTTTTTTTTATCTATAATAAATGAATTAATTTTTTTCTTTGATAAAGTAAAGTTATTTCTCACCATTACACCATCACTTTACCAACATCTATACTTCCTTTATAACACTTCTATTTTACCTCCTCTTTCAAATTTCAAATCCAAAATATCCCAAATAATTTTATCACTAAATATATTTTACTTTAGTTCTCGTGTCCCAAATCCTCAAACCTAAACAACAAAAATTCCAAATGATTTCATCTCTTTTATAACAAAAAATATATTGTTTAAGTAAAAAAATTTAAAATAAATTAAATAATATAATTTTATAAGAGTAATTGAGTTATTTGAAATTATAAAACTTTAAATTCTACTTCAAAAGTTAAAAATTTTATAATTCTTTATATTATCTTGTTTATGTTTCTTCTATTAGAATTCTTAATAAACTATATTTTGTTTAGTATATGTTCACTTGACTAAAATCAAATCATTGTTAGTTTGACTGTTATAATCTCAATATTATTAGTAAATGTTTTTTATATTAAAGTTGATTGAATTTATTGTTTAACCAACATCATAAAATTATTTTATTGCTGATGTTAGGTTAGAATTATTTTAATGTCTTTTTATTATATTAAAAATGTCATATAAACAATCAAATTTTTTGATAACCAATATCAATCCGAGTTCTTTTTTAAAAAATAATATTACTTTTCAACTAATATCAATGACGTCAATATTTTTCTTTGTTAATAATTTGTTAGTTTTTTTCCCAGGAATTAGAAAAAAAAAAAAAAAACTTTCTTCAACACAATTAAGATTTCTTTTTAATTTTTAGTTAACATCTATTGAAAAGTCAGAAAAAAAATTCAACAAATTTTTCTCTCTCTAAATTACCCTTACGGCATTGAAAGAAACCAGGACAATTGATACTCCAATTTTAGATGGAATCTTCAATTTTTATAGCAAAAGAACATTTATTGGTTTATTGACAAATCTACATAAGCATCTATCAACTCAATTATTGTTCATATTATTCAACTGTTGCATTAATAATTAATGTAAAATGTTTAATCACCACCTAAAACAAGTCTTCACTCAGAACATTGCTTATGTCTATATTAAAATTTAGGTATAACTAATGTTTTAGTGTAGACCTTTTTTTTTTTGTCTTTTTCTATTTTCATTCTTACTAAAAAGTTATTTCAGATGGTCCCTGTTATTGAATTTCCCATCAAATCTAACAGAAAAGCTATTAAAATAAAAGGAAGTTATAAGACTAATTAAGAAGATAAAATAGAAAACAACCAAAATTGAAGGTGACTTCAAAATATAGAACTAAACAAGCAAAGAATCTCCTTTGAGCATTCAAAGGAGAGTTACGTAAGCCGAACCAGCAAAAAACAAGTGTTAGTTAATTGAGAGTGAAATAATGCTACTTACCAAAGTGCCAAACAATTTGGTATTTAATTAATTTAGTTGTGCAAAAATATAGATGAATTACATTTCTCTTCATTTTTTTTTCAAATGTTTTCTTCTCTTCATAGATGAATATGGATTATATTTTAATCATCATCAATAAAAAAAATATCAATAGTAATAAATAACATTTAATTATAATACTTTTTTCATGTAATGACAGATGATTGTTGTTACTCTTGAAGTGTCAGCCTAGTTGAGATGTCAAGTTGCATAATGATGCCTACCATAAAAAATTTTATTAAAAAATATAACATTAAATTTCATATTAATTATAATACACTAAAACATGTAAACAAAATTCATATTTTATCATCAATTTAAAAATATTATTTCAGTCTTAAAATCCACAAAACTAATAGTTAATATTTAAAGATAATTATAATTATTTAAAATTTTGAAATGATATCAAATATGTATTTTTTTGGGGAAATTATGCATATTAAAAAACATGATTTAAATATTTTTGAAAAAAAAATTTAGTCAAATTAATTTAAGAATAATGGTATTTTGGCATCTTCATTCCTCCAATAATTATATACAATTTTTTTATAATATTTTATTCTCTATTTTTAAGTGTGATATTTTATTTTATTAGACAAATTGTGATATGATTGTTTAAAAGAAATATATTGTTGTTTTTCTTAATTTAAATGAAAATGTTGTCGCGTGCGTAAAGATATGGTGTGACAAGGACTACGATGGAACTGATAATATTATTAATTGACGTAAGATGAAATAAGAATATTATTAATCAATGACTTGTTTTGATTTCTTAAGAAAATGACCTGTTTTTATGTAGAGAATAAACTAACTTTAATGCCATTTTATTTAAAGATATTGTATAAATAATAAACTAATTCCACCAAATTATCTTTAATTTTATTTTACTTGCATATATTTAATATGTTTCGTGAGAATAGGATATTATTAATATTAGCATAAATTTAATTTATTTTCGAAATAATAACTAAATATGTAAATTGAGAAAAAAATTAATCAAAATTTAAAACAATATATTTTAAAGTTAATTAAAATAAATTATTATTTTTAAAACGTAAATTTATTTATTGACGTATTATAAATGAGATTTTTATCGTTTTCAATAATGCAATTTATCCATTAAAAATCTCAAGATATTATTCATTTTCTGTAATATTTTGTCGGTTATAATAAAAGATTTTTTTTTTTTTTAAGTATTAGTCATCGGAATCATTAATACTATTCAATCAATAACTTTTCTTAACTACAATAAAGTTATTAAATAATAATTAATTTTAAAAATAAAAAATAATTAATTTTTATGTTAACTAAGTTAAATATTTTTTTATAAATTAAAAAGTTATTAATATAAAGTATTTTTTATTGATATATATACTAATTTTTAAATTGATATTTAATATTAATTATCAAATTTTAACTATTAACTATTTTAAATTTTAAATTAAAATAGTTAATAACTAAAATTTTAATAACTAATATTAAATATAAATTTAAAATTTAATTTATAAATTTTATTAATGATAAAAATTATTTTAAATATTAATAATTTTTTAGTTTATAAAATAATAACTAATTTAATCGGATAGTAATTAATTATTTTTAATTTTTAAAATTATTATTATTTAATAATTTTTTAGTGTTAAAAAAACATAGAAGGAAAAAATAACTTCTATGTAATTAAGTATATTGTGTGGGTGTCATTTTCCTATTTTTTAACTTTTATTCCAAAACTTCTAATTCTGAACTAACTTTAATTCATCAATATCGAACAATTATTTTGTTTCAAGAAAATCTTAAGGTTACAATATTTCTCTTTTAAATTTTTTCTATCTAATAATGTGTAGTTATTACTTTTTAAGGAAAAATATTCAACCAATCCCAATAAATTTAAATTATTTTTAGTAAGCAATTATTAAATATTTTATTAATTTTCTTATAAATGCTCCCACGAGTACAGTTTTTTTATTTATTTCAAACAGAGTGTTTTACACGTTTTGCCTACAGTGCTAGTTGACCATTTTGATATAAGTGAATCGGTGACTTTTTTATAAGGTAAATTGTTTAATAAGTATATGATAAATTGTCTTTAATAATTACTTTAATTTTTTCTTTTGTTTTATTTTTTTCTTCTCAAGTATTATTTAAGAAATTTTATTTCATTATTCAAAATAATTTTTGAATAAAAACAAAATAAAAAATTTATTATTGATAAACAGATTTATTTTAGCAAAAAATATTAGAAGCATAAACAAAATTCGATAACTTTTTAGAGAAAAATAATATTAAAGCATTTAATTTTTATACATTATGATTTTACAGAATTTGTTTTCGTCAATTTACCGTTACCTTTACATTTCAATCGCTCAAAATTATACGAATTTAACGATGATGCACTATAGTAATATTATATCATCATTCAATCATAAAATATTTTTATGTACTTTAAAATAATATCATTAAATTTTAATTTTTTATATAAAACTATTTAATATGGATGCATGTTTTCCTTTTCAAATTATATCACATAATTTCTAAAGTAATTATTATAAAAAATATTTAACTTACCGATCTGTTATTAAACAACGAGATAAACCTTTGACCATATTAAGTTATAAGTTTGTAAGAGAAGGCACTTGCACACACAAAGCATAACAAAAAAAAAAAAAAAATCAACAAAACTACAATGTATTGGGTTGATTTTCACACTGTACCAAATTTGACACCACCATAAGTTAGAAAGACATCATGGGTGAGACAGATAAGAATATAAAACATGCAAAAACAGATATTTTTTTTAAGTACTTTTAAAAGAAAAAAGAACATGAAATAATAAAAAATGTAATTAATTTATATACAAGTTAAAATATAAAAAAAAAACAGATAAACAAACTTTTACAAACTAATGAATGTATAAATTAATTTTACCTCATAAAAACTAAATTTAATTTTTTAATTTACGTTTTATAATTACTAAATAAGTATTATAACCACGTCTACTTTTCATTGTATTTTGTTTCTAGGTGTTTACAATTTAACTAAAATATAATAGAGTCTTAATATATTAACAATTTTAGTATCTTATTTGACAAATGAACTCTTTGATATGTTTCATGATTATTATTTTTTTTATTAAATATGTGATAACGTTTTAATGAAAATGAATGAAGAGTTTTGATATAATTTGTAAAACTATTCTCATTATTTTCTTCTTTATTTTTTCTCCCAAAGATATCTTCTTCTGTCCCGTTGTGGTGGTGATTTCACTCTTTTCTATTTCAATCTTTTATATATGGGACGGTTTTTCGAAATTTTACACAATCATTTTACGAAACTTTTGCATGGACTCTCATCCTCTCCTTCAATTCCTCTAATATGAGACTATTTTGTGGTTAGGATTGAGCCAAAAAAAGCCAAATACTTCTTCTTTTGATTTTGGTTAAGCCATTGAGTCAAACATTCTTGGAGCCCAATCATCCATCCATATTCGACAAAAATTCCTTAAACTTAAACTTCTATATTTTCTCAATAACTCTTTGCATATCTTAACATTTTAATTATTTCCCAAGATAAAACTGCCCTTCATCACATTAGCCTCATATCATGTCACGCTGTCAAGATTGGTACATTGAGTTAAAGTGGTCAAAGTAACATCTTTTAATATAATATAATAATGGGTGATAGAAGCACGCGATAATTTTTTTTATTAGTAAGCGCGGGTTAATTTGGACACCGGTATTCGAATAACACGGTTTAAGATTTTCGTAGTTTTGGGGCTATCTTTTTTTCAGAAAACAGCACATTGAAATGTAAAACTAGTGTTTAAATGGAACGCAGACATTTATTGAAGATTACAAAAATATACATAGAAATTACAAAAGAAAACAAAACAGACTAAGAAACTTGTGCATGCAACTTACTTACATTCCATTAGTTTAGTTTTGGTGATGTTTGATCTTATCCCACTACGTTAAGCAGTTGGAGAATTAAGAATGATGATATTGGGGTCTCACTTCGATGCCTTCCACGATAAGCCCTCCCTTTAACGGGTAACTCACCTCCATCAAACTCATCGTAACTTCTTCCTCGTTATGGCCGCTCAAGAACTCACCCATCTTAATTTCCATCCACCCATCATCTCTTCTTGTTGCAACTCCAATCACCTCCTCTTCCATGTTCAACACCCTCTCCTTCTTACCCTTCTTCTCATCTTTCTCGCACAGATAAACCCTCCCACTCTGCACTTTCTCGCCCACTGCAACACTCACCTCACACGCCACCCGATCAAGCCCGTACTCGCGGTGCGAAATTTTCATTATCAGATAAACCGCATACCACGTGTTTGCCGTTAGAACTCTCGTCCGTATTTTCCCCCGAATTTCTAACCAGCTTACCATTCTCAGCTCTGCCACATCTTTGAACCTGCACAATCATTAATCGCTCTTGCTAATTAACATTCATTATACCACTACAAATTCAAATATTCAATATCTTACAAATTTGACCGCTTCAGCAAGGGTTGAATTAATTAATTAATTACCTTGATTCAGGGACCGTTCTCCAGCACCAGTACAATGGGTCACTGCTCCACGTTATCGACAATTGTCTTGCAGATAGGATGTAAGATTTTTTACCTGAACACTTGTCTAATTTGAAGCTCTGCATGTTGTGGACAGAGGAACATAATAATACTATGTATTATTAAATAAGTTGTAGGAAATGAAAAGAAGCATGAAAGAATTGATTAGATAAGCATATATATACCATGTTGCCACCATCTAGGAGAAGTGGATGGCAAAGAGAGTAGAAGAGGTGTTTGTAAGAAGAGGAATCGAGGATGTGGGGATAGAGAGCTCTTGAGAGAATGTGACGATAATCAGAGGGAAAGAAGCTCTGCCATAGGAGGTCAGAGTCAGCGGCTGAACGCATGGTTGAAGACACCATTGAGAATCTACACGCGTCAGGTGGAGATGTGTACGACAGAATCTTTGAAACACAATCCTCCGGCAACGAATCCATGTTTTCAGGGCTTTGAATCTAGGAGAAAGGAAAAATATTCACAAAATTATATGAAAGGGTGCGTCGGGTTTTATCTCAGCCGCCAGCGTTATGATTCTCGTGAACATGCGAGCTGAGCTTTCCTTTTCCTAAACGCAGGCAATTTCACAGGTGTGGTTTTGACCTTTTATAAATGTTTAGCTGTCGACTTTCGGAAAGATATCATCACTGCACTTCTATTTATCCACCTCATCACACACAACTTTCACCACTCCACCACAAATAATTTTTTAATTTATTATTTTTAATGCACATCAAAATCATTTAGGGATGAAAATTAAATAATAAAGCTAATTAATCTCGAATTCTGGTCAGAAAGTCGTACATACATAACAGGATTGGATTGGAATCTGATTTAGGTAGAAGTTGTATGAGTTGATCTTTTATTATTTAAAAAATTGGTATTTAATATTTTAGTATAATTTAAAAAAATTTGTTCATTGTAAGATTGAAAATTATTATTGTACAATTGGAACAGGATACTATTCGGTCCAAATAAAGAAAAAAATTGGAATAAATTCTAAAATGTCTTTTTATTTGTTTTGGGTAAGTGAAGGAACTTTGAATGTTGAAATAGTTATGAGCTGATCCTTGCCAAGCTACTCTATTTTTTATTTATTTTTTTCCGGCGTACAAAATTCAGAGGGTCTTGTCGCGGAAAGCATGAGGAATAAGAAGGATGAGCATGACCCGCAACTACTCCAACAACTAACTTCTTTCCTACTAGATAGTTGTACTTGATAGACAATTTTTTTTTCTACATTTACTTTATATTCAATAATAATATTATTTTAATTTTTTATATTATTTAATTACAAATATATCTTTCATTATATACAACAAAATAGCAAAATGTTAGTATATGATTTTGTTAGTAAAAGTAGACAACTTTCTAGCAGTAGTTGGCACATTTCACACAAAAGTGAAATCAAACCAGATTAGATATGATTGGACTTAGTTGACCTAACAGCTGTATATATAAGAAAGAAAAAGATTAATAATACAAAAAATTAACAATATAAAAAAATAATCAAAATTTGTTGTTGGAATCAAGGAAGTATACGTTTGAGATATCTAAAATTAGATTATTATATTAACTTACTATTTAAAGAATGGGGAGGGTTTTCTCTTCAGTCAATGAAACAAAGTTAACATACCAGAACTTATAAATAGTTATTTGACTTTTATAAAATTTATTTAACACAGTAGAAATAATCATATAAATGTTTTTTTTAAAAAATATGATATTACAATAAAATAATAGTTTTTATTTAATAAATGTTACCGTTATCGACGTATTATTATTAAATAATATTTTTTAATGTTCTAACGAGGGATTTTTGGAGACTTCTCTCCCCGTTTGGACTCGGTGAAATATTTTTCAATGATATATTTTTAGTTGAAAAAGCTAATAAATGATGCTTTCTATGGGAATCACCTCCTTCGTATTAATAATATGGAAAACTTCCTATATAGGTGGGGAATAAAAACTTTATTTTAACAAGTTTTTTGTGAAAGTATACTGTTATCTGTACGGATGTACAGTACATAATGAAATTTTCCTAATAAATGGAAAACTTATTTTATTTTTTTAGAAATTTGAAACAGGAATATAATTTTCGAATATATTGTTGGTTTTGAAAATAATGTTTAACAATTTGTTTTTATTTGAGAAATTTAAAACTGGAATATGATAATTTTGAAGGACGCTTTTTAATTTGTGATATAAAGAATTTATCTTTTTTTTTAAATCTTCCGATTCTTTTTATTTGGATGACTTCTTTTTTCACAAATCTTTGTTTCCATTCTTCAACTTCTTTTTTTACTCTAGTAATTCAGTTAGTAGCTTCAAAAATTATATAAGTCTTTACTTTTCTTAGGCTTGATAGGAGGAAGTTTGTGTAACGATAATATGACTAATTTATTGAAATATTTTGATCTTGTGGATTGTTTAGGAATTCAATTAAAGAATGATATATTAATACAATGAAACCACTCATACTATAAAATTGAGGAATTATCTGATTAAGTTATGTAAAAATTAACCATCACGTTAACTTGGTCTTTGTTTTTTTTCAACTTCCTATACAAAGATCATACTGACTATCATATTGGTTATACAAAGACATAATAAAATGGGAAAATTCTATATAGGTTTTGTAAATATTGACGAATGAACTAGTATCTCTTTCAATTTATGAAAATCATTTTCACATTCCTTTATCCACACAAACCTATCATTTTTTTTAAACATTGGAAATATGGAAAACACTTATCCCTTGTTACATAGATAAACCTCAAAATCAAAGTCATCATTCTAGTTAATTATTGTACTTCCTTTTCACTACTCAGACTATGCATATTAACTATATCCAAACATTTCTCCTAAAGCACTTTTTTTGTGTCTAATTTAAACTAGTACTTATCTACATTTTGACCTAACATTCCTCTTAAACACATGATCCATTAACCTTTTATACGTTGTCCCTACATTTTCAAGACCAAATGACATAATTTGATAACATTAATTTGATGCCTCCGTCATAAATGTCGTCTTATCTTCATCCATATGATGTATCTCGAATATACATCCGTAAAACTAAAAATCTCACACCCTGGTGTTCCATCTACTAATGAATCTATGTTAGCTAATGGATATGAATCTTTTGGACACACCTTATTCATATTTGTAAAATTCATGTACGTTATGCATTTTCCATTAGATTTTCTTACCATCACCAAGAGGGATGCCAAATTTCCCTTATATCACTCACATCCTTTAACTTTTCCACCTCTATCGAAACAACTTTCTTTTTTTCCTTCCTCATTTTCTTTCTTTGTTGAACAACTGGCTTAACTTTTGGGTTTATTGCCAATTTGTGGCATAAAATGTTGAGATTTATACCTAACATATCTTGTTGACCATGCAAATGTGTTCACATTTGCCTTTAGACACTTAATCAACACTCGCTCCATATCCTCTTCTATATTTTCATCTATTTTAATATTTTTTCATTTATCCTAGTACAATTTGCTTTAAATCCTCTGCGAACTGAGGTTGTCCCTTCTCAAAACCCATCTGATGATCAAATTCTAACTCTATTATATTTACATCTTCCTTGTTATCCCCAAGAAAACACTTTCTCTTTCTCTTTTAAACCCTTCATAACATTTTATTGCAACTTGTTGATCTACCCCCAACGTACCCATCGAACTTCTATCTATCGGATATTTCACCTAAAGATGAACGATAGACGCCACCGCCCCTAACTTATTTAAAGCAAGTCTCTAAAAAAAAATATTATATATGAAAAATGTGCATTTAAACCCTAAACTATATGCCTTATCATAAATGTCTTAGTGATATCTCCTTTGCCAAAGCTTTTCCTTATCTCCACATGTCTTTGGACCTGAACCTGCTCACCTGAAAATCCAATACTAGAACCCCATCAAATGGTTCTAAAGAATCCATTGGAACACTAGGTCCTATGAGCCAGAAAAGAACATCCACTAAATTGCCCTTATCTACCAATACTTTATGTACCTAGCGACTTCTCATTACCAATAGAGTTTCTCATGAGAAAACATGTCCCTCAAGTCTTCATTTGAAAAACTTAGGGGAGCAGTCCCTACCCATTCGTTTCTTCTTGAGAGAGACAACATAGACCAAGCATATTTTTTCCAATTGGCACTCATCACTCCTTCTCCCGAGAACCTCATGAGACTGAATTAAGATCTCCCATTGTTGGTGTCTCTTGCTCTTATTCCTTCACTTTAATAACTTTCCCCCCTAGTTGAGTCCTATAGCCATGTTATTGTCTGAACATCTCTAACATTCCACGCTTTAACAATTTCTCAACCTGTCGTAACAACGTGAATCAATCCTTAATGTCATGTCCATACGTCCTATGAAAATGACAACATGTGCCCTTATTAGGGTCGATCCATTTGTCCATTCTTTACAAAAAATACAACAATTTAGTTGTGTTCACATTCCTTAATAACTCTATTTTAGATACACTATTTTGTGAGCTCAAAATCCAGTCACCCTTTTTTTTTTCCATGACTCGACCTAACTTGTAAGGCTTATATTTCCTCCTTTCCTTCTAACCTTCATGCCTTTACTTTTCCCAGTCTCACCTTGTGAAATATCTAACCCGAAATGTGTGAAGTTGTCCCTTTTTTCCACTTCTCTTTTCTTGATCATAAACTCCATGACTTCAATATGTGAAGCTGCTAGGATTTACAATGTCGCCATATTTTTCGGTTTATATTGCATAAAAGATTTTCCAAAATGTCTTGCTTGAAATCCTTTGATAAACACATCCATGAATATACCTACATTTGGTGGGGTAATTTGCAATGCAATTTCACAAAATTACCCCAAAAATGTTTTAAAGGTTCTCTCTTTTCTTGCTTTATGTCGAATAGAGCACAAACCTTAAAAGCTTTTGCCTTATTGGCCATAAAATATGTTACAAATAGCCTAAAAAGGGTCTCAAAAGATGTAATAGTCTATGTTGAGAGGTTGTTGAACCAATCTAAAACAGTTTGTGATAATGTGCTTCCAACATCTGAACCAACATTTGAGCATGGAATGTTTTAACATGTGCACTAGGGTCTTGCCTTCCTAGGAACATGTTAATTTTATAACTACATAAGGCGGAGGCATAGGCTCCATCAAGATTTCTGGTTTAAATGGTTGAAAGTCTTGATCAATATTTTCCTCAATCCTAACCCCTACCAAGTGATTTTGTATCACCTATTGCAACTCCCCATTCCTTCTTTGAAATTGATCTTGTATCTAAAATGATTCATCTAACATTTTTCTCACAACTTCCTCTTCCCTTCTAATCCCTTCCTTCATCTTTTGTGACTCCTTTGTTCTCTCTTCATTTTGTCTCTACGTGTATTCCATCATTGTCATAATTTGTTGTAAAGTTTGGGACACTGTTTCCTCTCCTTTTGTGCCATCATCATTTTTGTTGCTTGCATAATTGATTTACTTGTCTCACAAGAACGTCAATTTGTTCTAGCCAGTAAGTAGTAAGATCTTAAATAAGAGTACTCAATATATTAACCTTTTTTACTTCTCATTGTTTTTAATCTAATGCTTGTTCATTTCTCTCTTTTCATAATGATAATGATTTGTAGAGACATTGTTTGCAATCTCTATTCATTATATTTATTATCATATATATGTCTTTAATCTTATGACTAGTATATTTTGTTGATTAAAATAGTTTAAATATCTCAATAATATTATTATCGAAATTTATTAAATAGATTTAATGTCTTATACCAGTAGCTCCATTTGCAACTTACTAGAAACTTTATTAAAAGTGTGGCTAATAAAATGTAACCTAAATCATAACATTAAAGAGCTCATAATTTTTATTTTTTTATTTGATTTGAGTTTAAATGATCAGTTAACTTAATGAATGTTATGACTTTTATGGTGAAAAAAAATATGATTTACATAATAAAGATAAATGAGGATTTTTAATATTTTTCTATTTTTAATTTAACTTTAAATATCTTCTTAGTTCTTAAATTTTGAATATTTTGTTTTTTAATTCTATAAACTTATTTTAGGTAATCTAGTTCATATAATTTGAGTATTTTGATTTTCAATATAATTATCGAATTCATATATATGTATGGGAAGTGGCACTATTTTTCATGTCATATTTTGTTAGTTTCTTTAACAGTGGAAATCATTTTTTTAAACTGAAGTAATTTGAGGGAAAAGAAGAGCAAAATATCTCAATTACAAAAAGCAAAAGGTGTTTTCTTCTATAGATATATTTACAATAATAATTCTTTTATGTCTAATTTTTTTCTCTTATTTTTACTTTATAAATTTTTTAATAATAAAATACTATATTTAACTAATAAAAATAAATTTTTGTAATAAAATAATATTATTGTTGTTTGGAAGAGTGAAAAAATATAAGGTAAAACTTTTGTGGTCCATATATTACGAAAAAATTTCATTGACACTGACATTTTTATATACATCAATTTCACAATTGTTTTTTATAATAAAATATTATATTTTAATAATAAAAGTAAATAAAAATAAAATTTTATAATAAAATAATAATTTAGGAAGTTTTAAGTTGAAAATGGGAGTATCAGTGTATCATTATCCATATATTTAAAAGCTATGATAATACAGATAACATTTCTGGTCAGAAACACCTTACCTTAGCTTCCTACCACAACCATGTCAGCGTTCATGTCCATTTCCCACAACCTTAAACCCGCCATATTGGTGTCTCCTTCTCTTCATCACTCTTCCTCATTCCCAATTCTATTGTCTTTCAAATCACCCTTCTCTCTCACTCATCCCTTAAACCTCACCCGAAGACTCTTCCTTCCCTCGGTTTCCGGCATCTGGGACGCTCTCACCGGCGCCAATAACAATGCCCGTGAAGCCGTTCTCGCAATTCGACGCGGAATGTCTCTTTTCCGCCAGGTTCTTCTCCAATTCTACTTCTTCATCGTCACCTTTTTCTTTTACATTTTGTACCACTTTGAGCATGCATCATAGCTGCTTGTTTTTCTCTTATGATGTGCTTCTGGTACTCATACAGCATTTTATTCAATTACACTTTTTGTGTCTATCTCTGTTCATTATGAATTGTTTGTTGTACATTTAAAATTTGTTGTTAAATTTATTGTTAAGGGTGATGTTTCGGGGTCTCTTGTGGAGTTCGACAAGGCAATGCAGTTGGATCCTCGTCAAAAGGCGTGTAGGTTTATACACTTCTGGAAAACGATTCATGAATTCACTTTGATATTTCGGATATGAGACATTGTGATTGTTACCAGATCTTTGGCAAAGGGGCTTGACACTTTACTACCTTAATCGGTACTTACTTACCCTACACATAATAATACTTTCTCTAGCTAACTTTAGGAATGAATCATTGTTGAATTTTTTATTGACAAAGTAAAATAGGTCTGGCATGGGCAAGCACAACTACAATGTGCTGCATCTGAGTGTATCCAAAGAAGACTGAATTGGATCCCTTTTATTGTAGATTTGAAGAGGGAGCTGAGCAGTTTCGCTTTGATGTTGCGCAAAATCCAAATGACACGGAAGAGTCCATCTGGTGCTTTCTCTGTGAAGCTCCACTATATGGAGTGGATGAAGCAAGGAAGCGATTTCTTGAGGAAAGTAGTTGCTTCTATTTCTTGCCACTAGGAAGTTCACATGAAAATGGAATGTGTAAATATGCAAGTAATTATCATCTTTCTAAATGAATTTAGGTTGGCATAGACCCGAGGCCAGTCATGCGGGAAGCATATAACATGTTCAAAGATGGTGGGGATCCTGAAAAGGTGTGCTGTAGTTACATTTTTAATTAGTATGCAGTTATTTCTGTTATATATAAAACCATGCTTAATTCTTCCCTTATAGCTTGAGCTAGTTTTTTGGCGAGTTGTTGTTTGTCCGTGACCATTTCTAAAGCATGCCATTTTTTTGTCTTCATGCACATTTACCTCATAATCTGGTGATTCTTCCCAGATATCGAGTCCTTTCATACTTAAACTAAGATTATGTTGGCAATTTGTTAATCTGGTCTAATTTTCACGAATTTTGATATGTTTCGTAGGACAGATTGTGTAACATCCCCTAAGATTTTACTCAACTACACAATCCTGCTTCATTTATACAACAATATGGCACCGTATATATCTTCTGTTAACATAGATCACCCCTGATTATATCGTTGTTATATGAAGAGAGGGAGATTGGTGTAATGTTGAAAAAATGAGGGGTGTCAAGTGTAATTGTGCAAAATCTCGGGTGTTAGTAAATTTTTCTCTATTTCTTATGTTTACACAAATGCCAAACTTGAGTTTCTCCTCTTGATGATTAATCAATATGCTTTTATGCCCTATGTGAAGCGGACATTGCTTTGTTCCTCAGCAGTTCTGCCTGTTATTAACTGTAATGTAGAATGTATAATGAAAAATTCACTTCTTTTTAGTGAGTAAATAAGAAGTAGGAAATTAGCAGAGAGGACTTTGTGAGGCTGATATTTATCATCAAGGATCTGTTAACCACATCAGCAGCATACTAACCATCAATTCAAAAACTAGGAAGATGACATTATTCAAATTGAAAATAGAAAGTCAAAATTTGAACATTTTTAGAATTAGAAGTCGAGGACCAAAAGTGCAAATAGCCTAATTTTGTTTCACTCTTTTTAATGTGAGCTTTGGATTCGATAATCTCTTGTATAGTTGTAAAAATTTGTATGTTTTTGTTCTAGTCAAAAGTACTTCAGTATGATTCCTAGGGCTTCTAGTTAGAGCATCCAGAATTGAGTATTTGTTACTGAGAAGTGTATTTTATAGTTCCTAGTCAATTATTTTGTTATCTTCCACATCTTAACTAATATTATTTAATTCTTAAAGTTTATATTTTTCTAACCCTATAATTGCCTCATTAGATAAGATACATCCTGTTTTAATAGGACATAGGAGTTCAAACTAATTAATAGTATAGATTCAAAGTTAGATTTAGATATTTATCATCAAGGATCTGTTAACCACTTCAGCAGCACACTAACCATCAATTCAAAAACTAGGAAGATGACATTATTCAAATTGAAAATAGAAAGTCAAAATCTGAACATTTTTAGAATTAGAAGTCGAGGACCAAAAGTGCAAATAGCCTAATTTTGTTTCACTTTTTTTAATGTGAGATTTGGATTCGATAATCTCTTGTCTAGTAGTAAAAATTTGTATGTTTTTGTTCTAGTCAAAAGTACTTAAGTATGATTCCTAGGACTTCTAGTTAGAGCATCCAGAATTGAGTGTTTGTTAATACTGAGAAGTGTATTTTTTAGTTCCTAGTCAATTATTTTGTTATCTTCGGGATCTTAACTAATATTATTTAATTTTTAAAGTTTATATTTTTCTAACCCTATAATTGACTCATTAGATTAGATACATCCTGTTTTAATAGGACATAGGAGATCAAACTAATTAATAGTATAGATTCAAAGTTAGATTTAGATATTTGGATCTGTTAACCACATCAGCAGCACACTAACCATCAATTCAAAAACTAGGAAGATAACATTATTCAAATTGAAAATAGAAAGTCAAAATTTGAACATTTTTAGAATTAGAAGTCGAGGACCAAAAGTGCAAATAGCCTAATTTTGTTTCACTCTTTTTAATATGAGCTTTGGATTCAATAATCTCTTGTCTAGTAGTAAAAATTTGTATGTTTTTGTTCTAGTCAAAAGTACTTAAGTATGATTCCTAGGACTTCTAGTTAGAGCATCCAGAATTGAGTGTTTGTTAATACTGAGAAGTGTATTTTTTAGTTCCTAGTCAATTATTTTGTTATCTTCGGAATCTTAACTAATATTATTTAATTTTTAAAGTTTATATTTTTCTAACCCTATAATTGACTCATTAGATAAGATACATCCTGTTTTAATAGGACATAGGAGATCAAACTAATTAATAGTATAGATTCAAAGTTAGATTTAGATAATCTTACCATTTTTCTCGTTTATTTGATCAGAATCAGAATTGTAGACGTAGAAACAGGTTTGCAGTTATTCTCTACTTTCAGTTCGCATCAAAGGCACTAGAATAATTTTATTGGACTTTGTTATTGGCACTCTATATTCCTCATGCCTCTGTAAATGTAATCTGATGCGGGCAATTGATTTACCTGTCTAGTTTGTAGCTGCATTCTCTGGTGGAAGAGACAGCGAGTATTTTTATGCTTCATTATATGCCGGGCTTTATTACGAATCTCAGGTATTCTTACAACTTCCAATCTTAAACATATAAAGAGATTATACATTTGGCACAATGATTGATATCATTATCCCAATGGAACACTGGTTGTTGTTTACATAGCCTCTGTTGGGTGGAATATTTATGGGGGTGGTAATTTGACACAATTGGTTTTTCTATTTTTTTTTCCATAAGGAAAAATCAGATATATGTTGAAATAATAATTGTGCATTGTCTTTCCAACCAAAAAATGCATGCACAAACGAAGAACCTCATAATTGACAGGATAAATATTCATTAGTTTACACACTTTGTTGTTAGTTTTTGGAATTGGTAAGACAGTGGCAAGGTTGAAGAAAGTCGACCAAACTGGAATATTGTATATTAACCTGCCATCTTGTTCTATGTTAGAAGATTTGTACATTTTATGGTTTTTATTTGGTTTTAAGTTGCTTTATGAATTTCATCCTAATGATTTTTCCATGGGTAGAATGAAACAGATGCTGCTAAAGTTCACATAGTTGCTGCATGCCAGTCTTCTTATGGGCAAAGGTTTTGTTTTGTATAAGTGCACATTTATTAGCTAGTGAAAAGAGTGCAAATTCGGAAACATGATAGGTGCTCATTCATTCTTTAAATCAGGTCTGATGATTATATGGCTGCTCTTTCCAAGGTTCACTGTGTCTGTCGAAATTGGGTCTTCAACTAAAACCTTTTGCAGTGTGTCCATTGTCCACGATGAAGCTGATTCATAAGTGCCTCTATCATATGTACTACAAACAGCATCTTGTGAGTTACTATGCTGCTGGAACGGTTAAAAGAAGTTATCATGTTCCTTTATTCATTTACCTTTTCACTTCATTTTGTGGCGTATGAGTATTAGAAGTTTTTAAACATGCAAATTATTTTAATAATGAATTTATCTTTTGTTGAGTAATATACTATTTGGTTTCTATAAGGTTGATTTATCACCAGTTTAGTCTTGCAAATAACTCTTTGGTCAGCTTATTACGTCGATATTGAAATGTAGTCCCGCAAATCTGGTATATCTCAAATTTAGGACGGAGTTTCATCAAATTTGGAAATTTGGTCAATAGATGTAAGATAATACTGTTAAAATTATTCATCGTATTTAAGATATTGATATTGCTTGTTTTGAAAATTGTTAACTCTATTATGGTTGTTTTTAAAAGTCTAGAGTTAAGAGGAGTTTAAAACCTCGTTTCCAATTTTACATTTAGAAATAATATTTTTAAAATTATCGTATTTAAGATATTGTTTATTTTAAAATTTGGTGACTGGTTACAATCTTATTCTTAAAATGTCTCAAATGATTAAAGAATAAGTATGTATATAAATTGCAGAGTTCTTAAGCAATGTGTGTGACTGTTGGATATAGGAGAACAAGAGTTATATTGGGGTTAATTTCAAAAGTTTGTCCTTAATGATAAGACTGTTTCTTTCTGTACCTCCATACCTTCTTTTCTTACCTCTATAAATTTTTGTATTTCCAAAAGTACCTCTATGTAATATTCTGGATTACCTAATCCAAAAGTTATTTTTTAAATTTATAATTAGTTTTTGGATTATGTAATCTGAAAATTTTTTTTTAGATGCATGATTACTTTTTGAATTATATAATCTGGAAGTCTTTTTTAGCTTCTGGATTATGTAATTTGGAAGTCTTTTTTCAAATTTGTTTATGTATTATAGAATCTGGAAGCTACTTTATAGGGGTGATACAAGAAGGATAAAAATGTATTTTCATATTTAGTATAGAGGTGACAGAAGAAGATATAGTGCAGGAAGAAAGTCTCTTGATAAACTATAAGTTTGATTTTGCTGGATAAGTAAAGGACAATTTCTTTCTCCACCTCCATAGTTTTTTTTCCTGCACCTCCATAAATCTTTTAATTCCAAAACTACCATTCATCAAAAAATGCATGAAGAAATTACCTATGTATAGATAGACTTAATTAGCGCGGGCTACATCTCTCCATAAAAGGGTCCGTGACAATTCTAATAACCTATATGTTCCATGTCCCTCCATCTGAATAAAATAATTCCCTACCAATTTGATGTTTTTGTCATGTATAGTTTATTATTCAAAAAGTAAAGTTAAATAAAGTAGTAATCTGAATCTATCTTTCACGACCAATACCTAAATTACCTACAACTATTGTCTTATAAGGACTATAATTATAATGATGGTTGTAAGTGGTGGTTATGATGATAGTAAAGACACGACGATGACTTGCATGTATTTTAGGTATCTATTTTTTTTTTTTTTGAGTTGTATTAAAGTGTAGATAGGATAGCAAAGTGAAGTAGACCGTGCGGGCTGGCCCGCGAAGAAAAATGCAAGGTGGACTCACTCGCATGATCCACATAATTTAAAAATTTAGAATTTTCTTTCTGCACCTTCATATTTTATTCATGCAGTCTCATATTTCATATTCTGAAATTTTTACTCACATCTTATTATACATATGTCGTGAGAATAATATTGTGAAACTATTTACCTAATACATCTAAATAAAAAAATTAAATTTATTCAAAAAATTTATATTTTACTAATTTAAAAAAAAAAAGTATTTCTTAGCCGCAAGTTCGCGGGCCAATCCTTATGCGGGGGGGGGGGGGGGGGGAAGCGGGCTAGTAAATCAGCTCACATATTGTATTCGGGACAGACCAACCCGACCTACAATTTGCGGGCCTATGCGAAACAGGTCAACTCGCATTGTTATCCCTAGGTGTGGATGATAAATGTGCAATATCACATACATATAAATTTTTTTTTATTATATCTCACGAAGAAAGGACATTTGAAACTTCAAGCAAGAGTGATGGATGATATTAATGCTTTGTTTGGATCTACTTATGTATTGTTGAAGAGGAAACACAAGTGGAGAAAGATCCAACATTGTTCATGTTTGGATTGTGTGAATTGAATGGAAATGCATGAAAAGAAAGGCGAGGGGAGAAGGAAGGAGTGTCCCCTCTTATATGTGAAGAAAAAACGTGGAATTGCAAGCCTGGGTTGGTGAGTTTACCACTTTCCCCTGCATGGAATGTGATTCACGTAGGAGGATACATGTGTTAGGAGGACTTGTTTGATTCCCTACCATGTTGAAGCATTTATGAAAATATTGTGTATGAGTTGAAGAAGAAAAGGTAATTGGTTATGGCTTCACTCATAATTGATTTTGTCTTAGTGCTATGCAACAACCGACATGGTAATCTAATCCATTAAAAGCAAAGTCAAACTGATAATGGGACATAATGTTCAAAATGCACATTATCTATCTAAATACAAATTGTGGACCTTTTGCATTGTGTAGATTTAAACAATTTGTGAACCTTTTCTACATTTGAAAAGAAAAAAAAAATCTTCATTCCATATTTATAATAATTAAAAAACAAAGTTGTAATGGTGTTGCATGCCTCTCTCACTTCTTAATGGACGTACGCTAACACTGCAACAAGTCAAACCAAAGTAGTTGGCTAAAAAAGTGGAAGCAGCCTTACCCATATACATGGCCTACCTGTAAATAAAGTTTACAAATAATTAATGAATGTTACTATACTTTAAAGTAATGAATTAAAAGCTTCATACATTGGTAAGATAAACTTATTTCTTGGAGTGTACATAGGTCAAGTCCTTACTCCATGGACAAATGAATGAAATTTGTGTGAGTGTTGCATGAATAGGCAAAGAAAGAAGATTCTTATGTGGTGTTTTAAAAGAAAAATAAGACAAACAATAAGATTGCATGCATAATCAGTGTAATCCAGCCTTTGGGGGAAGGGGATGACGTGATGCTTCAATTTTAGTAGGAGGTGAGATGTCTTATCTCCCTTTCCTTTATGTTGAAAGAGTTGACAATGACATTGGTGTATTTTAGGTTTAGAAGGTGAAGTCTTGAAGAAAAGTGTAAGTGGAGAAGGTTCAAAAGGGAAGCTGGTAGAAGTGGACCACTTGCTCAATATCTTGAAGAACAAAACTATCTTCTATCAAATTTGAAGGTCGTTGTATGTGCCTGTGACTTGGTCCTTCTTTGGTTGCATGAGATAACCTTTATTGTCCTCCAAGCTTTCACCACTACAGATGCAATATATACTCCCCACTTTCTTATTTCTGGGGTTGCAAGTTTTAGTGGTGAAAGACTTATTTTAAGGGTTGACTTACAAAGTTTGGGACAATCCTATTTGCATTTTGCTTTACAGTACATTTCATGTCCATGTATGTAAACCTAATCTTCTCTTTACACACTTGTGATTTTTTCTCCACATTCTTAAAGTTGAAATCATTTGTATACAATGCTATATGTAAATCCAACTGTACTTTCTCTAAAAAATAAGATATATACACAATTATTTTATTGGTAAATTTATTTAAGCTAACCCATGCATCATTTGTCACTGTCATTGGAAGAGCCAAATGAATTATCTATGTGTAGATTCATCCACATAACCAATTATGACCCCACAATCAATTACGTGCCTAACCTTAACTGATTATGAAAGGAACCATAATTGGTTATGGGGTAGAGGCATTGTGTGAAAAAAAATTCAATCATGCATGTATGATTCCCTATTATTGAATTGAAACACTATTCATTTACAAGAAAATAAGATTACATAATTTTATTTCTAAATTATTAAATAATGAATTAATTTGTTTAGACAAATTCAATTTTGTTGAACTAATTTTTTTCAGGTTAAATATCACGTCTTCCTCATCTTCTATACCAAAAAGACAAAGGGGTCCCTCCCAAAGGAAGGATAAGGAACTCATGCAAGTTGGTAACCCAACCTCTCCTCCACCAAATCTACCTTTTTTCCCTCATTTGTTAGATCACGGACGATATTTTTCAAATGAAAAACTTATTACGCAGATTAAGAGATTAGAGCCCTTGTGTAGCTAAAGGGCATGGATTTTCTATTATTTGTTATGGATGGTTTTACATTTCCTAAAGTTTTGTCTTTTCAATCATTGGATAAATTTGTGTCATAAAAATGTCAATACTATAATGATCTTGTAAAGGTCTTCTACACAAATTTGAAACACCTCGACACTGACGATTTAGTCACATAAGTATTGAAGAATAAGATCTGAGTCATTCCAGATGATTGAATTAATGTTGCAAACTTAAAATATGAGGTCACAAGTTTAACCTAACCACCATCCTTGATGACCTAAACTACAACAAGGATCATGCTTTGGATGAAACGTTACAACTGCAACTTTGGGGTTGTCTATGGAAGAATGCTGAAAGTTTAATTGTTGATGATAGATTATTACATTACGTATATGCCTACATTCTCAATCCATGCAATAATAACTACGCCCAACTACTACAGGATTATGTCTTCATGATGTGGGCCATGAAACATAACATTGCCATTAATTGGTCATATTGTATCATTCGCCATATGAAAAAATGCAAATCAAATGACATGCCTCTACCTTACGCTCTTCTGATAACTTGTATACTCTTGCATGTAGGCTTCAATTTGATAACTCAAAATTACTCTGCCATATTTTCTCAACAAGAAATCTTTGAAAAATTGAATGTAGTCAACATAAATGGTGTATGAGAGCATGACACTAGTAACCATGGTCTACAAAAAGAAAACCTAGAAAGTGAAGATGAAGATTTTGAGGTCGAAGGACATCATGATCAGTTTTCCCAATATGGTAACATGTTAAATCAAATATGAGGAAATATTAAGAGATTACAACAAGGTATGCAGAGACTGCAATTAGACTTGAATATCCTCTCCCATAACTTTTCCCATGGTCTTGACCATGTCCATCACAAGATTAATGTTGTTGAAGACAAAATCCATGAACTTATGGATAGTTTAGAATAATTGTCGACTTTATTTATGTTTGTTAAAGTATTTTATATTTTTAATTCTCTTTTATTTTTATGTTTCTACTCCAATTTAATTATTTTTTCACAATTATGAAATTTAATACATGCCTATTATAACCATTCACAATTTTTTTTCATTAACATATACACAATTTTAGTTACCAAAATTATTCTAGTTACGTCATAATATTGGTTCAATCAAAATAATCGTGAACTTTTTTCTTTAATTGACACACTTTTATATATATATATATATATATATATATATATATATATAAACATTCATATTTATTTTTAATAAAAATATATTAATCTTAACAAATTGAAGACAAAAATATTTTAACAAACTAATAAATTATACAATTAAATTTTATTTATTTTTCAATCACCTCAATCATATCAATTACAAACTTTTCATTTATTTTTATTCTCTTTTTAAGCCACTTTCCTAATATCTATAGAACTTCTGATATTTTTGTTGGAGACTCAATGAGATCCGAGGCCTCCGTTCTTTCATTTGGCATATTTTCCAAGCACAACTTATTACAAGGTTTATATATCTTGACGATGTCAAAGACTCCAAAAGTGAGATGACAGTGATGTAATCAGACACATTATATGACTCATCCACCGAATATATTTTCTAAAGTTTGTCCAATCAAGTGTCCTAACCTTGCCACCGGCTGCTTTCTATTGTTTCTTTGTATTCAACTTTCAGATCTACTTTGTTCTTACAACAGTACAAAACACAAGCAAATTGTTTTTTTCTTCATTTTATTTTGGGGCTAGATTATTGCAAAACTGCTTGATTGGAAAACACAAACCAAAATAGCATATGAATTCTAATCTATTTTGGCCCTATCAAGAACTGGGCGCCGCAGTTTATTTGAATCCTATATGACTTGGCTCCTTTATGGTGGGATATAGAATCAAGTATCATCCATTCAGATAAGATGCTGCTCATCCCTATTAGCTTCAATTTGTTATTATTAAACAATACCAATCATATGCCATTTTGGCATATACTCACTCACAAGCATCAAAACTTGGATATTCTCTTCCAAACTCAAAGGATATACCAATGTGCACCAATTTTGGTCACTTCTTCATTATTGGACAAAACTTAAATGACGGTAACTCTTTCGAGGGCCTAATTAGTAACATACAAACTTTTAACCTTTGATTTTTAAACTTTCATTCCATAGCCAAAGATATTCCAGTATAATTTTAATATTATAGCATGCAAAAATTTTAATTTGTAGGAATCTTGATACGTTGACATAGTAAAAGTAGAACAAAATATAAACATGTAGACCATATGAAAATATCGAAAAATTTGAAATATCATAGATTGTTGTGTTTCAATATGCATTTGTAAAACAAGTAATATTTTGGGAACATCAAAAGTTTTTTTTTTTCTTTTTTCAATTGCAACAGCTGAGTTTGTTGCTTACCCCGTCTTATATGGTTTCCATACTTCTTTCTCACTCCATGAAACTCAAGGGTGTTGTTAGACAAGCTTTTATATAAATACTTGCTGTGAGAAAAATGAAATAAATTTCACTGTAAATTAATTCAAATTTATAAAATAAATTTATTTAAGTTTCTTTCTATCTGAAGATTCAGCAATGAATTTAACAAACCAATGAATTAGTTTCCGTAATTTAATATAGTAAGAAATATTTCTGAGTTACCCATACTGAAAGCGAAGAAATGGGAAACCTCTGACAGAGTATATAAAACCCGCAACACCGTTGTCTTTGCTTCATTAAATAAATTCCTAAATAAAGTACGGTGTTTTGAACTTAACTCAACCTGTGAAGTAGCTGTCTCCGACGTTCCCATGTCGTCAGAGCCGCTGATTCCACCGTCGGAAGCATTGTCAACTTATCACTCCTTCAGACGATGCGGCGAAACTGTGTGGATTTTCGATGAGTTGCCGAAGGCCACCGTCGTTTCCGTGTCGAGGCCTGATACTGGAGACATTAGCTCAATCCTCCTTTCTTATACCATTCAGTTGCAGTACAAACAGGCACACACTCGCATACTCCTTTGCTTCTTTCTAGTTTTCATCTCACTTTTTATGTACAAACGATTCTGATTTGTCGATTTCTTTTTACAGTTTTTAAGCTTGTGGTTCAAGTTATTGGCCATCATGCCACTTGTGATCTCGTGAATATTATTGTTTTTTCAGCTGTCCAATGTTATTTAGCGAATTTGAGCCGGAAAGGCGAATGAACTTCTCTGGTTTTGTTTTGCCAGATGATCTTCAATTCGGTGGTTTCAATTTCTATTGCCATTTTCTGAATCCAATTGGATAGATGCATCCATTTTAATTACTCTTAGTAGTACCATGCCTACAATTGGAAGATGTTAAGAATACTGAAGAGAACTGTAATAGCAAATTATTCTTTGTTAATTATTTTGCTTATTCAAATATGAGTTTACTAGGCATCTTTTAAGAAAGCAATAACAGATTTTAATGAATTTACTGTATATATGGTGATTTGTGGTTGAAAGACATTGTAAAATATTTTTATAGAGTGTTATTTATTCTTTTAAGTATTTCGCACAATTCCTTTACTAGTAAATTATTATTTATGTATGGTTACCATCTATGACTCGATCTGAACTTTAACTTAACTTAACCTTATAAAACCTGTTTATAAGGTGAGGTTTACATCACTTATATACAATGAAATGTCCTTATTTAGTTGATTTCACTTCTTAAGATGGTGTCAGAGTTATTTAAAATCTATCTTAGCGAGAGTTTGTTGGACTTATCATGCCACACACTATCAAGCCACTATCAACCACCTATGAATATACAGTCTCACGCACGGGTAGTCAGGTTTGGGCGTGAGGGAGTGTGTTGGAGATCTTACATTGACTAGAGACATGAACATTTTTTATAGTATATAAGTGGGTACAAACATTACCTTATAAGACGGTTTTGTAAGGTTGAATTAGGTTTAAAGTTCAACTTTTAGTATATAAGGATCAATCTTCGTGTCTTTACATGTATACATTTTGCGAATCTCAATTCTTCATAAATTATATGAATATCAGTTATTTGAATTATGATGTGAAGTGGTGCAGTTCCAATCCAACATCCCAACTATAATGTCTAGGTAACGGTTACATTTGTATTTCACAGTTTAACTGGCGTCTAGTGAAGAAGGCATCACAACTTCTTTATTTACAATTCTGTCTGCGGAAACGTGCAATAATTGAAGATTTTCATGACAGGCAAGAGCAGGTTTGCGCTTTATTTTTGCTGCGTTGTTTCTTTCATTTAATCTTTTGGTCCTCCTTAATCTCACACATCCACATTTACGTTCTAAAACTTGATTCTTTGTATTTTATTCATTTTTTATTAAGCGAGATGCATATTGCCAATAGTTTTGCTTTTGTTCGGCCCTCAAGTCTACTTAGTGGCATCATTATAGTGATTGCATTTGAAATATTATTCTCTTTAGTCTTCAGTAGCTTTGTCATTGTCTTACAGAGCTATCCAACATCAAAGAAGACAATATTTTAGATGTTGTGATTCTAATTATACTAATGAACTTGAACTTGAGGTGTTTCCTTCATTATATTTGATATATATGATTCAGCCTAATTTCTATTGTAATACAACTCGTGAAGTTGAAAGAATGGGTTCAAAACTTGCGTATAGTGGATCAAACGGTAATAGAGCAAGAAGATGAAGAGCCTGATGATGGAGCTGTTCCTTTACTTCATGAAGACAGTGTTAAAAACAGGTATTTTAATTTGCCAAATGCTAACCAATACCCTGAAGGTTATGATTCCAGTAATTAAAAATGGATGGTTTTTTTTATTGGGAACGTAAAAGTGTGTTTCTCTACCGTTTTCATTGCACTCCCGTACTCATTAATTTTGTCTTTTGTAAAGATATGTTCCATCCGTTGCTGCTCTACCAATAATTCGTCCATCACTAGGAGGGCAGCAGTCAATTGCGGATAAAGCCAAAGTCGCAATGCAGGGTTATTTGGATCATTTTTTAGGAAACTTGGATATTGTGAATTCTCAAGAGGTAACAAATGAAACTTCAAAGTTGACAATTGTTGGATTTGTTTAGATAATGCTTAGCAGACCTTCTGATAAATGTGGCGATGTTGTTAATTGATGGGATTAATTAGGTTATATGTATGTATCAAATTTTTGTTATCTCGTCTTCAAGACCTGTGCCTACTTTTATAGAATTTATGAACCATAAATCTGTTTTTCCTTCAGTATGTTCTACACTTCTATGTATAACTAGGGAACTTTATGCTCCATTACCATGTATCTAATGTGACTTCTCCATAGCTAAAATTATCTTTTGTAACATACGGTTTTGGATTATAGGTCTGCAAGTTTTTGGAAGTCTCCAAGCTATCTTTTTTACAGGAGTATGGTCCAAAACTGAAAGAGGGATATGTAATGGTGAAGCATTTCTCAAATATTTCACAGGATTTGGATGTATCATGTTTCCCATGCAATTGGTTTCGTTGTTGTAATAACAGCTGGAAGAAGGTTTGGTTCTGAAGTTTATTTTTGGTGATACTAGCTAATTTAATTTGTATGGTTGCATACTATTCGGAAGTAAAGTGCTGGTACAGTTTTGGACTGAAATAATCTAACCTATCAACTGGAGCTTTGGATTTAATACTTTATATTATGTTTTAGCACTAACTACAAAACTTTTCAGTGATCTTTGGATATAAATTTTTCATGCCTTCCTCTCTAAATTACTTGTCTTCTTATTTTCAATCGTCTTAGTGGAATGTAACATTACATTTTCATGTGACATAGTTAATTCCAACCTATATGAATATCTGCGGTCACATCTTTTGTGTTACTAAGTTCAATGGCAGAATGCTCCAATGCTAGCTAGGCATATCCTTTTCCATACCAGAAACATAAATGATGTAAATGGGGTTGGTAGTTTCCGATTTTAGGATTTTGTTTTGGTATTATTTTGCTAGAGGATTTCATCCTGTTAGGTGGAGTTTTCATTTTCTTGTTTGTGGATTCTATCTTATTAGGGATTTTATTTATTAGGCCTGTAGATCTTTAGTGTACATGTTTGAAGCTGTTTGATTAGTTTAGGCTATTGAGTTTTTCTTATTCAGAGAGAATCTGATTTTTTAGTCAACCTTAGAGGAGTATTTAGGTTTATCAGAGAAGTATCCTGCCAATAGGTGTACTCTTGGGTTTTTCTGCATCAATAAACTGTCTGTGTAATGGGGACAAAAGTGAGGGATATGGCCAATAGAAAAATTGAATTTTACTGTCATTATATCATGCTTATACATTTAATAGTAACTCTTGGACATCATTGGCTTTAAATTTCCATTACTTGTAACGTTTCAAGTCTTAATTCCATATGGTGCTCGTGACCAATGAAGTTTTTTATTTTATTCTTTGGGGTGCACTGTGACCTATCAAATATATTAATATTGATGAATAGTAATTTTACATGTTTAAACACAATGTTAAATTAGGGACAAATTTAAAATATATAATACCTTTCTTATTGAAATGTCTCTTTATGGTTATATATGGTCTCCTACAACTATTTTTCTTTTTCATTTAATCTTAATTTTAATATAGAAATTGTTGTCTGCACACAGGTATGGGCTGTTTTGAAACCTGGGTTTTTGGCCCTCCTGGATGATCCCTTCAACAACAAACCACTGGATATAATTATTTTTGATATCCTCCCTTCCTCTGATGAAGCTGGAGGGACCAAAACATATTTAGCTGATCCTATAAAAGAACGCAATCCTTTGCGTTATTCATTCAAGGTAGTAAAAAACTGTCTCTTAGGGAGTCTTTTTTACCTTCAAGATTAGAAATGTTTTTGTCTCTTATGGGCTGTATCTGTTCTTCGCTGTTACAGTCAGTCAAAGCAACTAAATTGACCTGACGAAACAAAATTCCAACTAAGCAGCTCTTTCTAGATTTCCTGTTAACTAATATGATAAATGTCATGCACAGAGAAGATCAAACACGTAAACGTCTATAGACATACAATGTTCTCAGCTTCTTCCCTTTTCCTTTTCTCGTTATCAGTTAGAAATCTTGGTCATCAAATTTTAATACAGTGAAATCTATTTCCTTTTGGTCTTAGAGAGGAGTTTTTCATGAACAACCAATTTATTGGAGAAAACTAGTGATAACAACCTCATGTTTTGCTCCCAAAATTTTATTAGAAATTGTTTGAAATTATTAATAGGTTACTAGTGGAAATAGGAGCATATTGTTGAGAACTACCACTAGTGCTAAAGTAAAAGCTTGGGTTGCTGCAATAAACGAAGCTAGTCTAAGACCTCTTGAAGGTTGGTGTTGTCCTCATCGCTTTGGTTCCTTTGCTCCCATAAGAGGTTTGACTGAAGATGGGAGCCAAGCCCAATGGTTTGTTGATGGACAGGCAGCATTTGAAGCTATTGCTACATCAATTCAAGATGCAAAGTCAGAGGTACATGTTTCCATTGTTAACCAAGAGTATATATATAAGTTGTTTTGGCTTCCTAATTCAATTATAATTATAAGAGAATAAAATTGACGGCAGATCTTTATTACGGGCTGGTGGCTATGTCCAGAGCTATATCTGAGGCGGCCTTTTGATAGTTTTTCTACCTCTCGGTTAGATTCCTTACTAGAAGAAAGGGCTAAGCAAGGGGTTCAGGTACACATTATATTCTCATCAATATAGTCCACTTTGTTTGCATTTGTCAAAGTCTGGAGGTTGAATTTTTTATAAGTTTGAATTGTAACAAAGAGAATTATGCTTATGCCATTAAATAATTCCCCAGATCTATGTGCTTCTCTACAAGGAGGTTTCTCTAGCTTTGAAAATCAACAGCTTGTACAGCATGAGAAGACTGCTCAAAATTCATGAGAATGTGAAGGTATTGCGCTATCCGGATCATTTTGCTGCTCGTGTGTATTTATGGTATGCACTGTTATTTAAGTAATGAAGTTTGAATATCATCTTAGTATATATTTAGGTGGACCTTTTTGGGGTATATATGATGAATAATCTTGGTTTCTTACAGGTCGCACCATGAAAAACTTGTAATTATTGATTACAAGATTTGCTATATTGGAGGATTAGATTTATGCTTTGGTCGATATGACACACCTGAACATCAAGTGGGTGACTGCCCTTCCGTAATATGGCCTGGAAAGGACTATTACAACCCAAGGTATTTCTTTTCCAATTTTGATTATTTAAAAAAATGTGGAGAATTTTTGTGAAGCAGTGTTTGTATATGTTACAAGAAGAAAAGGTCCAAGTTCCTTAACACTCTAGGGTCCAGTGTAATGCATTTAGACATGTTTGAGCCTTCACTGTTGCTGATGAGTGATGGCATCAAATTTTGGTTGGTGCTATACTAAGTTTCTAGTATTATTGTTTAATTTTCTGTAATTTTTGTTCGTTGATAGGGAATCTGAGCCAAATTCATGGGAAGACACCATGAGAGATGAATTGAATCGCAAGAAATATCCCCGAATGCCATGGCATGATGTCCATTGTGCTCTTTGGGGACCTCCCTGTCGGGACATTGCTCGTCATTTTATTCAACGTTGGAACCATGCTAAGGTATACAAAATGATGTTATTTCTTCTTAAATATTTTTTTTATTATTGTCTCCGCCCTATCTTACATGGTGAATCTTATCATAGAGAACCAAAGCTCCAAATGAACATGCAATTCCTCTACTTATACCTCACCATCACATGGTCATTCCTCATTACATGGGAAGAAGCAGAGAGATAGACATTGAAGAAAAGAAAGATGAAGACAAGAGGAAAGAAATTGTCAGGCAAGATTCATTTTCTTCAGAGTCTCCAATGCAAGATATACCACTACTTTTACCGCAAGAAGCTGATGGAATTCTTACTTCAAATGGAGATCGTACAAATTTTAGTGAAATTTCTCCATTGATGGAGGACGAAACTCTAGTTTCAGACACCCAGACGAAAGGTTTTCAAGATGAAGTTGTTCCTTTACACTTGGGAGCACAATCTTTTGTAGATGTTCTAGAGGATTGGTGGGAAGCACCAGAAGGCACCAATGATGACACTACTTTGGAGTATGGACAAGTTGGTCCACGCACCACCTGTCAGTGCCAGGTTAGTTATGATGCTTGAATAATTAGTTTCTTTTTCTTTGAACAATCTACTAGGACTGGGACAGTATGAATCTAGTAGTTATTAGTAGCAAATTGTACCAATATAAGATCATAAATATCACATTATTCTACTTCTGAAGTTGCTGTCAATTCTCCATAAAAGGGAAAAACGTTTGCAACGGTGTGAAGCATAATTATTTTGTGGACGATATGCCACATGCAATTGCAAGTCTAAATATTTTATAAAAAATCGTATGCTTAATACTAGGGTGTATAAAATAAATTTTGCCAAATTTTGCGCCTACAATAATTCTGGGAAGGATTGATTTGGTGTTTCTGTTTGTATTTGCAATATGATTATATTTACTTGTAAACAAAAAATTGGTCATATTAACAGAATCTACCATTAGATATTGGTTATTAGTTTGGGAACTATCAATTTATGTCAATATAACTTTATATAATGATTTATCTGCCACAATCTTGGATGATGGATATGAAATCCACAGGTAATCAGAAGTGTCAGCCAGTGGTCTGCTGGAACAAGTCAGCCTGAAGAAAGCATTCACACTGCATATTGTTCCCTAATTGAAAAAGCAAAACATTTTATCTACATTGAGGTAAATTAATTGTGAGGAACTGTACTTTCCTTGATCTTCCTCCAATCTTGATAGCTACCTCATGTTTTAGTATTGCAACTAATTAACACTGCAATTTTTATACACTTTTCCTTTGAGTATCTAATAATATTTGGCCTTTGGGGTTTTTATGTGTTAAATACATTAGCCTGTCAGTATTAGGTCTGTGATAAGTGTGTTAAGTTCTGCTTTGATTGGTTTCTTACAGTGCACCCATTTCCCCCTTTTTCTCTTTCTCATTTTGTTTCCATTCAGAACCAATTTTTCATATCAGGTCTATCAGGGGATGACATAATACAGAACCGTATTTTGGAAGCTCTATATAGGCGTATTTTGCAAGCCCACAAAGAACAGAAAGATTTTAGAGTTATTGTAGTGATTCCCCTCTTACCTGGCTTCCAGGTAAATGTTACTTGCCTTTTTTTATAACATAAATCCTCTTTGGTGTAGTCTTTAATCGTTTTCTGTTGTGAACTATTAACAGGGTGGTCTAGATGATGGTGGTGCTGCTACCGTGAGAGCCTTAACACATTGGCAGTATAGAACGATTTCTAGAGAAAAGCACTCGATATTATACAATCTTGAAACTATACTTGGTCCTAAGACTCATGATTATATTTCATTCTATGGTTTACGATCTCATGGTAGGCTCTATGAAAATGGTCCTGTGGCTACAAGTCAGGTATATATTGAAACATCTTTTAATTTTGCTAAAAGTTTACAATGGTCTCATCAAATACTTTGCTCTGGGCCGTAGAAATCTTTAAAAACAGAAGTTTGGATGTCCTAGATGTCATGCACAACTTTTAGCTTTTATAATGATTGAACAGCACGTATTTTTCTTGTTTGATGCATATTTCCGATAGCTGTACAGGTGTATGTGCACAGTAAATTGATGATAATTGATGATCGTGTAGCTTTTATTGGATCATCCAATATAAATGACCGCAGTTTGCTTGGTTTAAGAGACTCTGAGGTGCACTTGATATCTGCGTGTCTCTTTAATCAGCTATTTCTTATAGCACGTGTAATTGTTATCATTTTCATCAAACAGATTGGAGTGCTTATAGAAGATAAAGAATATGTTGAATCTTTGATGAATGGAAAGCCATGGAAGGCTGGAAAATTTTCCTATAGCCTCCGCTGCTCCCTATGGTCTGAGCACCTTGGTCTTCATACCGGAGAGGTTAGTCAAAATGATAAAATTTTGGTTTTTATGCTATATCTCAGCAACACAGGCTCTGCCAGGCATTCTGTCTGTTATTGATAAATGGGAAGAATAAACAAGTTTGGAACAATTAGACACCTTGTTTTTTTTATTTTGTATTTTATTGTTGGTTTGATGAACAATTATAAACGTGCTCGGAGCAACTCCTAAAATCTAATCTAACATCTCGTACACTTGTGTAAAACCATGAGATGATGAAGTTTCATTCGCAGTTTCATCGCATTCATGCTTGCATGTTTCTATTGTTAATCATAGAGAGAAAAGCATCACTCGCTTACACCTGGTCACTGATCTCAACAAATTGGCTTACCCAACCATGTGCTACACACTTGTAGTTGACCTCATTAGGACCAAGAATTGGCAAATAGCTCAACCTTATTTACTTCTTGTTTTTCTTACTGTTTATCTAGTTTTCTAAACTATAATTTCCATGAGCAATCATACTGACTATATAACCATCCTTTTCCTCTTTGTCTGTTATGGCAATAGATATTTTCGTCTGTTTACGTTACTTGATAAAGCCCTCTTAACAATATTCTCTTTCTCGTAACAGATCAGTAAAGTCAGTGATCCGGTGGTAGATACAACCTACAAGGACTTGTGGTCAGCAACTGCAAAGGTTAGATTTTGTCTGATTGGTTTGCGTATTTCCTATTTTCGATAGATTAAGGGGGAGCATTATTTATCAACAACATCGTAGCCAATCAAGATGTTAAAAATTTAATTTCCTTTAAGCACCTATATTTTAATAACTGAGCTCATCTTTTTCCTTGACAAACATTATTCTTCAACAAACATTATTTGAGTTTCTGCTCCGATGGTAATGTAAACTTCTACACGTGTGACAGGAAAATGCTAGTATATACCATGAGGTCTTTGGTTGCATTCCCAACGATCAAATACACTCAAGGTGTGTGGACTTTTGTCCGTTTTCTTCTAGGGTCTGTGATTATCCCGTTTTTGCTATTAGTTTATCCTTTCTTATTATATGTAATAGACTTCACAATAATATGCAGAGCTGCACTTCGGCAAAGCATGGTTCAGTTGAAAGAAAAACTTGGTCATACCACCATAGATATGGGAATAGCTCCTGATAAGTTGGTCTGTCATGAGAATGGAGAAATCAAAACAATAGACCCCATAGATAGGTTGAAGTCTGTGAAGGGACACCTTGTTTCCTTTCCTTTGGAGTTCATGCGTGAGGAAGATCTAAGACCAGCTGTTATAGAGAGCGAGTTTTATGTTGCTCCTCAAGTGTATCATTAAGTATATGGTAGTTTGGAGACTCAAAAAGGGGAGATTTCATGTAAAAAAGAGAACTCACAATTGCTTTGAGGGTGCTGTTTAGAAGGAAATGTGGAAGATAGGCTTGGAGTGAAAGGAGTTAAGATTGAACACAATGGAAAAGAAAGCTGTAGGAGAAAGGACACAATGTTGTTATCTATTAGCTATGGCTATCAATCACAGTTTAGAAAGGGAAGGGGGTTATGCAGAATCCTTCTTGCTTACAGAAAATACGTGTGGCAGTAAATGTAGAAATATGAGAAAATCGTTGCAGATAACGCAGTTTAGAATTAAATGGCAGCACTTCATTTCACCAGAAGAATTGCTGGCAATATGCCATGCAACCTTCATATGTTGTATAGCACTGATTTTTTATTTTTTTTTCTTTTTGACGGGATACAGCACTGATTCATTCATTGTGAAGGAAATTGTATGTATATTCTTCTTCGATTGACCTGGGAATTGTTCATGTAAGATGATTCTTTACATTAATAAGTATTGCAAGTTGAAGTTATTGATTTGATTAAGTACGTGTTCATTTTAGATTATTCTCAGTAAAATGATTGTGTTATTAGAAAGAAAGAAAAAACTTAGCACAACAATCAAAGATGGAAATGCATATAGTAAGGTATAAATATGATTCAGCAACACTTTTAACAAACACTTTTAGAAAACAAAAAATGTAACTACATTTTTCGTAAGTTGAAGTTAAGGATGAATTAATTTGTAAAAAGGTTTTTCAAATCTTCATTTTAAATTTATATATAAATTAATTTTAGTTCATAGAAAAATTCTTTTTTTTTCCTTATATGTACTTTTAGAAAAGTTTATTGAAAACTATCTTAAAGGAAAAAAAAAATTAAAGCCACGAAATTAAATTTGATATGACATTTCATTTCAATAAATATTCACTATTTCAATTAAAATAGCAAGTTTTTGGACTACCTTAAAATATCTTCTGCAATGTGTGTTATTTCTCTTATTCAATAGACCCTCTCTTTTAAAATTAAATAAAAAAAAGGTTATATTGATACTCACGTTGAGAAAGCATTAAAAATATTAACTTAAAAAAATACCTGTGTTGACATCATAAAAATAAATTAGGAAACTCGTACCATACGAATTAAGCACGATCCTTTACTTTTTCTAGTATCAAAACCTTGAACAGTTTGTAAAATTATTAAAATACGTTAATAAAAACTGACATGACTGAAAAAAAATTGTAAACAAAAGTCCAACATATTATACTATTTAAATAAAACAAAAATCCAACTTAGATTTCAGACAGTTCTGGTTGTTAAGTTTTATGGGGTTATACATGCTATGGATAAAGCTCAAAAGTTGGGACTTACTAATGTTTGATTGGAATGTGATTCTGCTTTGGTTTGTGCTGCGTTTACTGTTAGGACAAATGTTTCTTGGGTGCTTCAGAATCGATGGAATACTTGTCTTAATTATTATGGAAAAATCAAGTTTAGGGTTACTCATATTTTCCGTGAAGGAAATGCATGTGCTGATAAGTTGGCTAATTTAGGATTTATTCATAGAGAATTTTTTACTAATATAATAAGCTTCCATCTAGTCTATTCTTAGAATTTTTTATGAATAGGTATAATCTACCTATGTATTGCTTTTGTTAGTATATGGATTTTGGTCTAGTCCCCCCATATTTTTTTTTTTTTTTTTTTTAATAATATTTTTTTCATGTGATGGCAGATGATTGTTGTTGCTTGAGGTGTTAGTCTAGCTGAGATGTCAGGTTACATAGTAATGCCTAACATAAAAATTTTTATTTAAAAGAAAAATTAATTAATTAGACAAGACACTTCGCATAAAATAGGAAAATATGTTGTTTAAAGGATAAATTTAAATATATTTTTAATATATATAAGATTGCTTACTTTTCATTTTTATCCGTGTAAAGTTATTTTTTTTTTCACTCTAAAATGGAAAATTACTAATTTTTTTATTTTTACCCTATTAGAATTTGTAATATTTTCTTTAACTCTTCCTATAAATGTTTTGTAAGATTTTATAAAAACTTTTAAGAAAATTCATAGAAAATTAATTTCTTACAATTTTTATAGAAAATCAATAAGAAAATTTTTATTAAATATGAAAAATTATAATAGTGTTAATTAGTATAATCATAATACGTTCTAATATGCTGATATATATATATATATATATATATATATATATATATATATATAATAAATGTCATTTATCTATTTTAAAATGAATATTAATAATTAAAAATAGTTATTTTAAATTTTAGAGGAAATGAAAATAAAAAAATAAGAACTAATTACCACTTTACATATTTGTATAAGTATTAAAGATAATTGTAAGATCTAGAAAATAGTTTAAGAGTAGAAGTAGTATAATTGAGATGAAATATAAATATTTTATTATTAAAGTGTAAAGTTTATAAATAAAAAAAGTAAATTATTCAAAATTCACTTAAAAAACTATTATAATCTACAACTTTTTTCCTTTACTTTTTCTAATTTCTCCACTTCAATAATATTTTTTAAAAGAAAAAAATGTTTTATTTTTTTTTATAACTTAGAATGTTATTTATGATATTTTTTTTTAAAAAAAATTGTATGTTATGTGAAGAAGTTCGAATAAAAAAAAGTTGTATTGTTTACATTAAACTTATGATATCCGAATAAGATGTGAAGATGGATTAATAATGTGTAAGAAGCCAAAAGTAATTATAGAGGTTGACATGTATGTGTTTGACCATGTATTGATTACACATGGTAATGATGATGTAGAAGAATGATTCAACAATTTACATCTTTCACATTTTAAACATGAGACTTTATCACACCAATGATTAAATGTAATTATAGTAGCTTTCCACTTCACTAATTTCAATTTCTCCACCAATTCAGTGCTTAACAGATACCAATATCCTACCAATGTTCAGAGTGAAGTATGTCCTATCAATATCTATCTATATTTCTTGCTACCAAACTTGGTCACATATGTCCCCTCTTTCAACACACCAATCACCACAACATGTGAATGCACAGGACTTTGCACTTTGCTACTGTTCTCCAATGTGGAACCTGCACTTACATAATTTGGTAAAAAGGTTTAGGGTATGCTATATATCCAAGTAAATTTGATGGAGTTGAAATTGAAAAAAATAAATAAATAAGTGAAAGGTGAGGTTGTTTGGACGAAGTAAATTTGATGGAGTTGAAATTGAAAAATAAAAAAAATAGAGTGAAAGGTGAGGTTGTTTGGACAATGGAAAGAAAATGTGAAGAAAATGTTTCTAAATTATTTGATTGATATAATATAGTTTTTTATATTATATTTAAAAATAATTTGATATAAATAAATATATTTTGTTTTGGTTGGAATCAAAAGAATTATTGTATCTCTCATCGGTCAGTTGGCCTACACCTCGCTCCTTCTTCTTGAATGAACTCTTGCAACACTTGTTTTTTCACTCCTTCTTTGTGTGAACTCCGTGCTCAGATGGTACATACAAAAAACACTTCAACGCTTCAGTCAAATTTCAACGACACTCAGTATTTAGTACTAGATGATTACGATCTTTGGGATCTGTATTTATTTAAATAATTATTATGAGCCATTTGTTGTTATTGGGTCTAATAAAAGTGTATTAATTAACTCTGGATCATTGATTAGTTCCGTTATTAGTTATTTCGGTCGGCATTGACCGAATGCTGAGTCTCCTATCAGTTGTGTGATCCCAACCGGTACATATTTTAAAATACAAATTAGAATCAATATAAATTTTAAAATAAATAAAAAATTATATTTTAAAAATTATATTATTTTATTTTTATAATTTTAATTATTAACCTAAAAGATTAAATTATGAATAAAATCCTTCTAGTTCATTATGCATGCACTTTTTATCCAAATTTTCTCTAATATGTAAAGAAAGTCTAAACGAATATTTTGTTTCATTTTTCATAAATAATTGATTTCGTTTTTATGCTTTTTACTAATTTCTTCTTGTCCAATAAATCAACGATTTTCTATATGTAGAAACAAACAGGTGATTAAGGTCATCAATTATTGTGATGGAAACACAATAGGATAAAACTCTTAAGATATTCACACACCTCTCAACACAAAATCTTATAAAATTAGGCTTACAATTTTTTTTCATTCATATGATATATAACTTTTTTATTAAAATTTTATATTCACACTCTAATCTAAATTAATCACTTTTTGTTTACAGTATGAAGTGGAGTCCTGAATAAACTGAGGAACTTGAGTTGGAAAGTTGGAGATGGAGTTCATCATAGCTAGTAATTTAGGTTTGAATCGTGTTGCTTTTCTTCACTATCCAATCAATAATTCCTGCTCATTTTAATGTCCAAGTTTTAGATAACATTATTAGTATTTAAGATGTATCTATACATTTTCTATTATGAGAAAAAACTGTTTTGTCCATGGTGAACATTCCTTATTAATATTCTAATTTTTTTCATTGGGTTTTTTTTTTTTTTATCGGTAGGTAACTATTAGCTGAAAAAAATTGTCATGTTTGTTGAAAATCATTATAAATAAATATGTAATACTTATTAAGTGATATTTAAATGCAAAGGAAAAATTAAATTTAAAATGTAAATATAGTAGAGGGTGTGTTGGTGTACACTAATAGAGTCAACACGTGTTCTATCTTTATTAAAGTTTCAAACAAGTTGTTTTGGTTTATGTGCTAACGCCATTATGCTTGTTTTCTGAAAGAAAAACGTGTGCATGTATTAATGTTTCCTTGACGCTTTCTAGAAAAATACATTCACTTTACAACCCAATTTAATAATATATATTATAATGTTAAATTAAAAAATAAAAAAATATTAAATTTTATTATTTATAGATGTCAAGTGAATATTTTTAATTTAATAGGTGTTAAAGTATCATCATCATTTTTCTTAAAAAGCATGTAATCAAGAAAAATGAAAGAGAAAAATGAAGAGAGAGAAGGAGAAGAAACTTTGGAGATATAAAACTGGTAAACTCAACATGCAATTATTGTATTTTATAAAAAAAATAATATTATATATATACACGAAAAACAAAGCATGGTTAGTTATGCATAACGCTTAGAGACAAACCAAGACGTTTAGCCTAATCAACACTAATATGCAGAAATATAAAATTATCATTTCCTCAATTTGGGAGTATGTATTCATCATTCTCTACTTGGAACAAAAAAATTTTAAATCAATGGATAGAAGCGACTTGGTGAATATATATGTGGTTTGAAGAGTTGAAGAGATTGGAAGAAGCTTCATCAATCCTTTGTTTATCTTCTCTCATATTATGTGACAATCAATTTCACTGTATTTTGTTCTCTCATAGAAGACTTAATTAGTGACTATTGAATAATTGATTCATTGTCGCAAAAGAGAAGTGTTGGTTTGATTTAAGAAACACGAAAATCTTCCAAAAGATACATTATCCATTGTAATTCGCAAGTTGTAGCAACTAAAGTTCAATATTCAACTTCGAAAAAAGTTTCATGATATTGTTGGTTGCTTCTTTGATTTCCACGAAATAATGAAATCTCCAATATAAACAAACTAACTTATGACGGACTTTCGTGTGGACTTTCGTATTTGAAGACAACTTACCCAATTAGAATCCTTATATGCCTTTAATTGTGTGATACTATCACGGCTAAAGAAGACTCCATGCTCAAGTGCATTTTTCAAATATCTCAAGATACGAAAAGTACCACGTTGATGTTCTATAGTAGTAATAGAGACAAATTGACTTAGGTGGTGAACAACATAAGTGATATCAGGGTGAGTGTTTGTGAGATAAATAAACGACCCACAAGACGTCTATATACGGAGAAATCATAATCATTAAGTTTAATTCTTGGAACAGAGGCACAAGCTAAAATTCTCGTTTTCAGAGAAGGCATATTTACATTGACAAAGATGTATGCCTGTGTTATTCCAAGCAACTTCTAATCCAAGAAAGTAAATGAAATCTCCAAGATTTTTGACGTAGAAATTTTGATGAAGGATTATGGTTTCCTCAGAGTTATTCCCAATTATAACAATGACATTTACGTAAATCAACAATATAGTGATAAAGTTATTGATTTTAATATGTTACAAAGACAAATAATGATTAGCTTGAGAATAATTGTAACAATTAGAAATAAGAAATTGTGATAATTTTGCATACCATTGTCGACTTGTTTGTTACCACCCATACAAGGATTGTTAAAGCCTACACACTTGGCTAGTATTTTTGCTATGGAAGTCGAGAGGTGATTTCATATAGACATCTTCATGAAGATCCCCATGAAGAAAAGTGTTATTCATGTCAGCTACTGGAGCTCACATCCATTGATTATAGCAAGAGCAAGACAAAAGTGTAAAGCAGTGAGCTTAGCAACAGGGAAAAGGTATTTGTGAAGTCAAGCCCCTCAAGTTGGGTATATCCCTTGGAAACTAAGCATGCCTTGTAGCATTCTATACTTCTATAAAATTTATATTTTATCTTATAAATTCAATGACAACTAGTAACATTTTTATTAGATGGAAGATCAGTAAGAATCCAAGTCTCATGAGCTTTGAGAGAAGCTATTTTTCTTTCATAACATGAACCCAACAGTCATATTTCTATGCTTCTTCACATGTCTTTGGCTCAATATTGGAAGGTATGGATAAAATAGTATTTCTAAAAGTAGTAGATACATTGTTATATGTTACAAAAGTTTCAATGGGATCTGTAACAACAACTGAAGTGGAAGAAATTGTATCAATTTGGAAATCTTCAAGATACATAGGAGTTCTCCTAGTTTGAGAAGGGCAACAAAGATTCACCACAACATTATCAGTATTTTGTGCATTATCTTGATTATGAAGAGCAATATTATAGGTATTTGAAACAATATCATCATAACTTTGAGAGTAATTATGTGGTATATGTAAAGATACATTATCACATTCAGTTTGAGTACTTTCATTCAAAATATAAGGAAAACAATCTTCATAAAAAATTATATGATGAGAGACTTCTATTTTGTGATTTTTGAGATTAAGATACATATATCCTTTGGTGTTTGGTTTAAAAGAAACAAAGATACCAGGAGTATTTCTATGAGTATTAAGAGTGTTTGCATAACAAAGTCATCCAAAGACACACAAAGAAAATATATCACATGGTTTCCAATATAATTTTTCATAAGGAGACACATTATTAAGTAAAGGTGTAGGAATACATTTGATCAAATATGCAACATGTAAAATAGCAAAATTTCATAGGTAAACTAGATTGAAAAAGCAAGATTTACATTAAGCAAATAAATGATGATGTTTTCATTCCACAATACCATTTTGTTCTAGTGTTTCAACATAAATGGTTTGATAAATTATGCCTTTGGAAGAAAAATATTAATTCATAAGAAACTTAGCACCATATCAGTGTGTATTACTTTAATAGTGTAATCAAATTAATTCTCTACTTTAATGATAAAATTTATTATATGATCACAAGTTTCAACTTTACTTATTATAAGAAAAATCCATATATATGCAATCATCAACAATAATGAGAAAGAACTTATGACCATGCAAAGAAGTCGTAGAACAAGACCTTCATATGTTTATATGTAGTAAAGTAAAAGATTTTAAAGCATGTGATTCACTTAAAGAGAAAAACAATTTCTTTTGTTTTGCTTCATGACAAGTATTAGAAATAATTTCTATCACATAAGATATAACGATATTTCAACACCAAATTTGTTGGTGTAGTGGTTAAAAGTTCTATATGTACTCATGGGATATGTATTTTATTCTCCCCTAAAACAAAAGAACATGTGACTTTGTGTTGTTATATTGATTATTTAACCCACACAAGATTTGCATGGCCTAGTCTTCGTGCTTTCTTTGAACAATCATTGTTAACACATGGCAGGAACATCGATTTTGGCATATGCAAACAAGATCAAGATGAAAATTTTTCAACATATCTTATATAATTCTCAATTTTGCAAAATACTATGTAATAGACATTTCTTCTTAACATAGAGGAGCTATTTCCATTTGTAGATCAGAGATACGTAAAAGATTTCATTGAGAATATCCTATCTTGAGATCGTTCCATATGTCAACAACTATATTCATCCATATAATACTTTGACGATATTGTATATATACATAAAAAAAACATGATTAATTAGGAAAAAAACGCTTTAGTAAAAGAAAACCAAGATGCTTAACCCAAACAACACTGACATGCAAAAACGTACAATTATCACTTTAAAAATAAACAGGTATATTCCACTCAATTGAAAAATTGTTCTATTCATTATCTTCCCATCATTCCAACTTCTTATCATATCTTTAAGTTTCCATAAAACATTTAAAAGCCTTATAGTGATTATTTTTTGTTTTGTTCCCATCTTAAGTCCCCGTGCCTTTCTATGTAGCAAAAATAAAAAATATTCGTTAAAAATAAAATTGACCAATATTATGCTTGAAATAAACATCGGGGATTATGGTTTACAACGTTCCCTAATTAATGATAAAAAAAAATATAATCTAGGATCAGTATTCGAGTTGTAAACTAATGCTCCTTAGTTTGCAGTTTTACACTGGTAAATATATTAACCATGGGAGAAATTTTACAGTTGTACAGAAAACATGTCACCCTTTTCATAACTTATCTTCAGGGTCAAAGTTCAATCATATCCAACATGTAATCATGTAGAAAATTAAATTCAACATACATGTTCTACTTTAATTGTAAAGTCCCTGGTTTTCATCAATCTTCTACTTTTATCACCACCCAATTTAGAACAAAGAATTTAAATTTCTACATTAGTTATAATTCATATGGTAACGTATCATTCTTAACTTACCATTTCTAACATGTACCATTGTCATACATATTCTAAACAACACTATTATAACGTATCCTAATAATGTTTTAAGGTTTATCTATTATACACTATTAGACTCGTCTAGAATATACACATAAGTCATAGATTTGGAAAAATAGGATGAACAGGTTTATAGGTGTTTTTATTGGAAATGAGTTTCGAGAACATTTTGATGAAGATTTTGGTATTTTTTTTTAGTATACTTTCAGTTGATTTTCAGATAAAAGAATAGATTCGTCTTAGAAAAACTATACAATGCTTAAGTCGTATAAATGATGATAGTATGTGTAAGCATAAATATATAAAAATATTAAATAAGATAATAAGATGAGATGTACTTAAAAAAGAATTTGCATTTATAAACTTTTTGATAGTGACTTTTATATTAATTTTATGATAATTATTATAACTCATAAATAATCACTGAACAATTAAAGTTCATTGAATTAATCATTTTATTATATTATCATTAATGAAAATATTATCATTAATGATAATTAGAAATACTAATAATCATTCCGAATTCTAGACATTTTCAACTTTATTTTATGACGAGTAAATACAATAGATTTTCATATTGGATGATATAGAACCACTATTTGAAATGAAGAGAAGTGATAATAAGTGAAAAAATATTACTTTCATAACTATATAATCAAACTTATCAGTTTATATTTCTTCATCTTCTCATATAAATCTGCATTTTAATAAAAAAATTATAATCAAAATTACCAGTTTATATTTCTTCATCTTCTCACATAAATCTACATTTCAATAAATAAAAAATTGTTCTAATTTTAATAATTATAATCTAAAATAATTCTTTATGAAAGTATCACACCATCAACATTCAGAGCCACAAGACACCTAACCATTTCACACAAACACGCACCGCCTCCAGGACCCTCGCTCCAACAATAGTCGGTAGGATATATCCCATGCACCGTCCCATACATGATTGTTCACTGCCACGTGTCACGTCTCTGCCCATGCCTTTCTTGCTTTTGACCCCATCACCTCCTCTGCACAATCACTCATCATTTGTAGAAGATCTGTTTCACATTACGAAAATAACAAGAAAAATAAATTATTTTTTTAATATTGATTTTAACAACTATGATTGTAATAAATATACAACAATTTTAATTTTAGAAATTTTTTTTCTTTTTGAAAAATTAATATGACTCCAATTTTAAGGAGTAAAAAGAGAAAAGAGTTTTAATGAATCTAGAAAACCAACATATGCACATCGTGTGATGCGCGTAGAATAATTAATTAATGCATGCTACCGACAGGGAGGCCATGACCCATATGAATGAAAGACCATACATACATTTCCATGGATTAGGGTCCACCAAAATATGACTCAAGTCTTGCTTTGCTCTCTATTCATGTATTCATCAATCATGCTTACTCAGATAGCAAACAAGGGAACATCATCAATAACAACATCCTATAAAAAAAATGTAAAGTTATATTTTTTTAAATAAAAAAAAAATTGGCATCAACGACTTATAAGCAAAGTATATAAAAGAAAAGATGAAAACGCCAATTTTAACTTTAAATTTTAATAAAATTGTGGAATTTTTTATATGCTGATTATTTTAGTTCTTCCTATTTAATTTCACACTTAAAAACAAAGTAAATATATTATTAAATTGTAATAAATTATTTGTTTTTTTGAGCTTGAAGAACTTAAATTTTAACTGAAATTTAAGTAATTTGGTTGAAAGAGGACAAGAGGAATGAGAGTAGAATGTACGTGAGAGTGGACCTTCAAATCGTGACCAATCACTAACCTCTCACATTTCTGGGTCCCAATCTTACTTCCCTTTTTCACCCGTAATATCAAAATTAATTAATTAAAGCTGAAAAAAATTAATTAAAATTACCTAATCACATCACCTTGATAGAAAATTTACAATAATGGTTTCAGACCAAAAGTTATGTCAGCAGACAATTCCACCAAAAATTACAGATTTGAGTTTATTCTTTCAATATTATTGAAATCGTACTACCGAAATATAACTAGTGTAGATTAATAAAATATTTCCCTATATGTCCTCCAAGAAGATTATTTCATCATGCTCAACTAAGGTTTAATTCTCTAGAGAGGCTCTCCTTAAAATAGTCTTATTAAAATTAATATTTTTTTTTAAAGTGTTTTTTCTTTAATATTTAATAAATATCTCAATTTAATCTTAATATTAGTCTATTACTTTTAAATTAACAATATTTATATATTAATTTTAATAATATAATATATATTAACATAAACAACAAGACCTAATTTATCACAAAAGAAAAGTATTTCAATTTCTACAATGAGGGATGTACACTTCTTACCTTCAAGAATATGTAATCACATGAATCACACCAACATATTCTTTATAATGTATTAGAACTCCAACACCCACGAGTTTATCATAAAACTCTTAATCTTTGAAATTTTCTATTAATTTAGAATTGAGATTAATCACATGCATCACAAAACATAATTGACATGCATGATATTTCGTTTGAAGACCGAAATATTCATCTCTCAAACTTCATAGGAGTGAGTTAATCCAATAACAATGGAACCAATTTAAAAAAAATTAGATTGAAGTCAATCAATAAGACTTTGTTTGGATTGTTGAGGGTGGGGGAGTGGAAAGTTGAGGGTGTGGGGGAGTGGAAGTGTGAAGAAAGTGTGAAGAAAGTTGGAGTTGTTTGGATTGGGGTATGTTAGAGTGGATGTGTGAGGAAAGTTTATTGAAATGAGTGAGTGAAGTGACGATTGTAAGAGTATTTTAAATTATTTTAAATAGTGTAAATTGTAAGATTACAAATTTACCCTTTTATATAAAAAATTAGGTAAGTATTAATTTTATGTATATTTTAGCTAATTAAAATAATTTAAAGTTTAACTTATAATTAAAAGAATTTAAAATTGAACAAAATAATTAAATATAATTATAAATGTAGGTAAAATTGATTATTTTCCATTTTATTGTTTGAAATTGATTTTCTTACTTAAAAATAGGTAGAAAATGATTGTAAAAATAGGATATTTGATTGTAAAATTCATTAAAAATAGGTAGAAAATGAATTTTTTTTGTGGGAACTTGATTTGGTGTATATTTGATGGAGGGGTCCTCATATTAAAGAGAAAATTGATAGATTTGGAGTTGGGAAGAATTAGGTTAAAAAAACTTCAAATGGCCATAACTTTTGATAAAGAAGTCGGATGGAGACGCGTAAAAAATGAAAGTTGTTCGAAAGGACGTAACGAACGCGATGGGCAATGTCCGAAGGGGATTGGGGTCAACAAAAATTCCAAAAATCCATCATTTACTATTATTTTTTTAATTTTTTTAGTATTATTTAGGTCTTTTTTAAGTATTTTGAGGTTTTACTTTTTATACTTACACTTATCATAAAATTATAAAATTTTTCATGATATTTCCTACTATAAAGTACATATTTATCAAAGCATTATGATTATCATACACAACATAATGTTATATATATCATACACAACAAATTTAAATAAAAAAAAAGGTCAAACAAAAATAAATATGACAACAAAAAAACCTGAAGGCACAACAAATTCAAGTGAAGTGGATGAACTGGATCAAGAAGAAGACACCACCACCAACAACAACCACCAACAAGAAGAACAAACCACAACCAATGAAGCTTGAAAAAAAAAACAAAAAAAAAACAAAAAACAGAAGCATAATCGATTATTACAGAAGGCAAAAAAAGGGTGATAATCGATTATCCAAAGAAAAATGGCACATAATCGATTATCTAAGACATTAAAAAGGCACCATAATCGATTACCCTATGCACATAATCGATTATCACCACAAAAACACAGTGCCAATAATCTATTATGCTCCAAAAAATACACACATAATCGATTATCCTCACAGCATAATCGATTACTGCCTATTTTTTCACCCATAATCGATTATGTGGCACGTTTATTTTCAGTGATAACCGATTATGGCCAATACGACAGCAAGGGCAACGCTAACCTGGATGAAATAGCACTACAAAATGGAACTTGGCAATCCTCACGAAGCCTTCCAACCTCACAGGAACCACTTCAGAACCCCACAGGAGTTGATATTATAGAATCTCATGCGGAGCCATGGAACAATGCAAGAAGGACAAGTGCATGCATAGCTTGCACAGCTTTTCCAGGGGTGCCAGTTTGTTGTCTTTGCATGGGGTGCCACTTTCTTGTCTTTGCATGAGTAAATAGATGAGTAAATAAGGGCACATGAAGGAAGGACGACCATGCACAGCCATGCGGAGTTTTCGAGTGTAGAAGGCAACGTGTATGCAGCTGTAGAAGGGTGTATGCAGCTGTAGAAGGCACATGTTGAAGGGTAAAATGGGAACTTCCTACGTCTGAGGTGACACTTGCTGTGGTAGTCTCTACTTTCTCTGCACTTTGGAGAAGATGTGAAATCGCCTCCACTTTCTCCGCATTTCCTCCCTCACTCGCATAAAACAGTGGAACCAAACAGGGTGGACTGGCGACATCCGTCGTCAACAACAGTACCACCCCTAGAAGCAAACATGCCCTAAATGTTTGATTTTCAATTTCTCACACTTCATATTTAGAAATAACACGATCAAATATGATATCCACTTTTGTGAGAAAACAAGGTGGAAATATGTGATTAACAACAAATCGATGTAACTTATGATTTGATGATTGATTCAACATATGGCCTCCAATGACAATAATTTGAATTATCCAACTTCTCAACAAAGGAGATTGGAAAGGAGAGTGACGTGGAAGCCATGGAACATGTCACAACAATAACCCTAGAATTTGGCAAGAGGAAGAGACGTGAAAAAAATGGCTCTAAATACCATGCTAGATAAATTGAACAAGAGAAAATCATTTAACATATTGAATAGTATTCATTCTTTTAACTTGTTGAAAAGAGAAGTTTACTTAATAATTCAAGACTAATTACTTGCACCACAATGAAATCATTCTCTTTGCAAAAACTGTTACATTAGGTAGTTGCAAGCAATAATTAACTGTTATGACTAAGTATTACAATTTTTACATGTGCAAAATAGTTTATTACATCCTCTAATAAACACTTACTGTACCGTACTCAAGTGTCACTTTATCACTTAAAACAATGTGACTTGGTGTACAATTTAACAAGTTTCAAAAAATCTACTCAAGACTTTAGTTATTCATCACTTAAGCATTCACTTGAGCAATAAAAGTCTTAGATAAGAGAGAAATCTCATGACAACAAAGATTGCAAAGTAATCATAAACATAACAATTAACAATGGATACATAAGTCATGTCTACCAATTCTAACTTTTCAAACATGATTTAAACAAATAAAACAACCTACAACTTGCATACCAACTTGCATATGTCCAATTCAAACTTAAAATTAATAGTACAACCCTTTATTTAGTTCAAAACAATTATATCACTACAAGAAAATTATTAAATAAAAACTAATTTTAGAGATCAAAATAATTAGTTACTATTTGATTAAATTAAAGACCATTTTATAAACTAAAAAAACTATTGGCATCTAAAGTAGTTTTTATTATTAATAAAAATTTATAAAATGGTTTTTAAATTAGTATCTAACCATTAATTACCAAGGTTTTAACCACTTACTACTTTATATTCTAAATTAATCTCTATTAGTCTTTTAGATACTAATTTAGAATCTAAAATATTAGACACTAAAACTTAGGTAACTAATAGAAATACAAATTTAGAAACCATTTTATAAATTTTTATTAATAATAGAAATAATTTTATATATGAATAATTTTTTAGTTTCTAAATTAGTATCTAATTTAGTTAATATAGTGACTAATTATTTTTTGTCTCTAAATTTAATTACTATTTAATTATTTTCTTATAGTGTATATTTTTTAAAACAGAAGTTCATCTAACTTTAATCTAAAGGAATCTCAACATCACCCTATAATATACACCAAATTATCAAAACATATGAACTAAACAACTTGAATAAATTTACTATAATTAACTCCATTTACATAGGAAAGTTGTACGGCAAGAAAAACTACTTCTATACTCTAAAAGCTTCCTAGTAGGTTGATAGAACTTCCAAGATGAACTTCTAAGTTTAAGATGTAAGTAAATAAGAAATTATCTTGATCAAAATTTTGATCTATCTATCTTAATCTATCAATTGTTGTCTCATCAATGATATACTATATTTGAAAAAGAATGGCTCACCAATAAAAAAATTTAAAAGATTTAAATATAAAAAGATAAAATTTTAGTAAAAGAACGAGTAAATTATTTTAACCTATTTATATACTTAAAAAAAAACTTTTTCATCCTTCACTTACCTTAAAATCGTATATATAATAAATAAAGTACTTCTTACAATTAAATTCATTTCAAATGAAAGTAAGTACAATCATTTCCAAGTAAACAATTGCTATTGTATGTACAATCTATCTTGATGATATCGCGAGAAACAAGATTCTATTCGGTTCAAAGGAACATGAGTTTTTAAATAGATTTTGGTAGACTATGAGTTGTTACAAACTGTTGATGTAAGGAATACTCATAATATCCAAAAAGAACCTCATCTCTTCTATTTTTTTACGAGAAAACTGCTAAAAAAATGTTGAACAATGGTGAATGATGACAAAGAGTAAAATGTTTCATTAAAATATAGGAAGATTTTTTTTTAAAAAAATCTTTGTATATTATTTTCAGTAAAATGTTTTAAGTTCTAAATCAGAGTCTTAAGATCTCTTTCTAAAATATTTAAAACAACTTAGGGTTTGTTTTGGATTCGATCTTAAAAATATTACAATTTCTTATTTTCCAAATTCATTAACTTTTCTTCAAAAAAATATATTTTTAGATTCACAGATGTAATTATCACTAAAAAAAAATCACTAAATATCAACTAATTTTAGAGACAAAAAATAATTAGTTGCTATAGTGACTAAATTAAAGACTATTTTAGAAATTTAAAAAAAAAATTGTTTCTAAATTAGTTTATATTATTATTAAATAGTTCTTAAATTGTTATCTAATTAGTTATCAAAATTTTAACTACCAATTATTTAGATTTTAAATTTGGTAGCAAAAATTTTGGTAGGTAATTAGATACCAATTTAGAAACTATTTAGTAATAATAAAAATTAATTTTTTTTAATCTCTAAAATTATCTTTAATTTAGTCACTATAACAACTAATTATTTTTTTATCTAAAATTAATTTTATTTAGTTATTTTCTTTGTGAATTACATGGAAATACTAATCACAAATGACAAATAACAACTATTAATGTGACTTCAAACATTATTCTTTTATAAAACTTTTCTAAATTTAAAATGTTGCAATTAAAACATATTTAATTTATTATATTTTATATTATTTAATATTATCATTAAATATTTCTAATTTATTTCAATTTAATATTCATCTTTTCACTTTAATAATATCATATATATTTATTTCATGTATCCATATACGGTATATTATACAGCTCTTAATAAAAATAATCTCATGTCCATCAATCCTTTCACTAAATGATAAAATTTAATTATCGTCAAAGTATAAATAAATATATGTGAAATAAAAAAAAATATTAATAAAAACTAAAATTATTTATAAGATTTGAGAATTTAAAATCTTATCAGAAAGAAAATTTCAATATTAGAACTCTCAGCATAGAAAAATGAACGCAATTCGATAAAAATGAAAAGTGTATTTTAGCGTTAAATATTGCTGAAGTTATGCGTTGGATGAGTAAGATAATATAAAAAACTTAGTTACATCTTAAAGCAAAGATGAACTTTATAAGAGCTTGTTTTAGTAACAAAAGGGAATATTTTTCTATAGTCACTTGAAATTGTAATAATATGTTTTTTTTAAGTATTAGAGGGGAGAATTTATATCACAGATAGCAATTATATTTTAACAAATTTCAAAAGGTTATAAATAGATAATTATATATATATTTTTAACTAGAATCTTTAAAATATATTTTTTTTTTCTCTAGAAAATTCAGATAATTCTCCTTTTTCCTCTTCTGAACCTAGAAGTTAAGAGATAATTGAAAGTGTGCCTAACTCAACTAAAAAATATGCTTAATTTAAGTTTTATATTCTCTTAGAATTTTAGGCTTTTTGTTGTCTGTTGTGCTTGCATGTGATCTTTGGTGGAACTCATATATGGTTCAACTATAAAAGATAAATCTTTATTAGTTGGAGTTTATGGTAATATTTAGTTTATTAGGTTTAGCTTTCAAGAGTAAATTCTTGAAGAGAGTAAGATATTTTAAGTTAATGAAAGTTAATTTTTATTTGCATTGGGTTGTAAGAGTAGAGAAAAAACTTGTAGGAGGATTAGATATAGATTAAATTGAAATGTTGATGATTTTATCGTTGAAAAAAATTGTTTGAGTTGTATACTTGAATGATTGAATTGTTGAATTGAAGCTTTGTATAATAAAATTAAAATATTATTCTATTATATAAATTGAATTATTGTGGTGATGATGATTAAGGAAATTTTTTTAAACTAAATTCTTATTATTAAATTTTTAAAGGACAAATATCATTTTATAAAATTACAAGTACTCCTGAAAAATTAAGAGAGGTGATTTTTGAAAAAAAAAAACGGTAAAACATGTTTTTTTTACTGAAATCCAATTCTATTTTAATTTAGAATAAAATTATCCATTCATTTTTTTTTCTTCTTTCATTAAGAAGCTGATCCAAAATGGTTTTTATATTTAACTTCTAGTAGCTGTACAAGCTGCAAGTGTCCTACTATATAATTTATAGGAGGAGTCTACCAATCTATTGTTAATTTTTTAAAATATATATAAAGTTATTGGAAATTTAGTAAACAAGATCCCTAAAATAAATTTTAATCAATAAAAAATAATGTATGATTATCTTTTATTCAATTTCTATAAAATAAGAATCTAAAACACCTTTTTACAACGCCATGTAATTACTGATTTAAATTTATTTAAAATATAAAGTAAGGAGTAAACTTTATAAAATAAAAAGTAAGATTTTTAACTTTTAAAAAAGTTTAGATAATAGTAGAGAGTATATAGCAGAAAAAAGGTATATTAAAGAAAGTGTCATTGAAAACTTTCTTTATATAACTATTTTGACATTGCTACGTTCCAACTAACAAATTAATAATATTTTTATAAAAAAAATCACATGTTATAATGTTATCTTAAAATAAATAAATAAATATATATATATATATATATATATATATATTATCGGCCACTTTGTTTAGTTTTTATTTAATGGCAATTGATTATTTTTTTCCTATTGATATTTTTTTGAAGTTATTATACCATTATACACAAATATTATTATTATTTTTTTTTGTCGAGATGAAGTTCTTCAACACGATTTAAATATGAGATATATTGAAAATATTAAAGTTTATCTCCTCACAGAATACCTTCTGACAACAACTCCATCTTATTTACTTATTATTCCTTATTTCATTTAGGATACAATAACACACACTACCAAACAGTAGGAATCTTACCATTATTTATATAAATATCCATCTTCCTCACTTCCTATATGTGGGGAAAAAGCACATGGCAACCCAATAATATCCTAAATAAGTTTATACTCAAACTTAATCAGATCAATAAATAGGTAAATCAACAATTTTGCCATTTATATTTTAAGAGGCAAAAATCTAATTTAGTCTTTTGATTTGTAAAAAAATCAAAATAACGAGGTTTTTCAATTACTAAATTAACCATGTCTTACATAATAAAGTTAATTATTATTTTTTGAATAAATCCGTTCACACAAATATTTTTTTTCTACACCATATCCTCGTTTTCATACTAATTTATAAAGTATAGAACAATAATATGAGGTCTGAAGATTATTTTTGGATAAAATAATAAACCTCTTATTTAATAATTGATGGGCTCCTGAAACACATGCGGCAAAAATAATTGAAAAATGACATATAATTAAATTAGCCATATGCAATTTAATGCAAAAAAAATGGTAATGTTTTATTCTCTCACTTTAGTGGCTACATATAACTTCTTAATAAAGCTATTTTTTTATTTTTTTTGGAAAAAGAAACAAGACTTAATTAGAGGATGAGGGTAGAGATGGTTTTTCATTATAGATTTAAATAGCTTTGATTAGTCCCATACGATGTGGTACCTGCCCAAATACAAATTTACATGCACTCAGTGGGTCTATGGTTTTGTGTTGTATGCATAGAAAAACTACCTTTGTTTTGATCTCCGTGGATAAAAGGGAACCGAAGAAAATAGAACCAAACAAAAAACACGCAAAGATGGACACCAGGCCATCTACGCCTTTGCTTTCTCGAAGTCTCAGCTGGCTTTGTCGGAATTGCGTCCTGTTCTTCACACCACAACAACTCCTGCTACTGTCTCTCTAGTTCCTTCTTCTTCAATCTCTCTACCAACAACTCCAAGGTCTTGCATCCATTCCACTTTTATGTTTTGTTTTTATTCTTCTTCAAAGACTTTGTTTTCTTCTCTTCACTCTATTTCAGATCAAAGAAAAGAAAATGGGACACAGAGTTGGATCAGGGACTTAACCAACTGTTTTTTTTTTTTGTTTTGTTATGTTTTTGTTCTGGCTTTGAAGAATTTGGGTGGAATGGGAGGTTAAAATTTTCTAGTCCTGACATTTGTTTCTTCACTTTTGATTTCATTCAATTATGTATCATTTTGAAAGGTGAAAAATGGTGGCTAAAATACTTGCTGCTTCTATAGGCTTTTTGAGATATAATTCCTGAAAAAATTCAGTTTTCCTCAGGTCCTATATGCACAACCTCTTATTTTATTCTGGATATACCAATAAAATAGGTTTCTTTTACTTGAGGTGAAACATCAAATCTAAGAAAAAGCAAGGCAAAAAAATGAATTTTTTGGGGTCCCAATTCAGTTACCAATAAACAAATGACTCTGAGCAGTTGAATCCTGTTATCCAGACTTTTGTATGCTCAGAATTCTCTCCTACTTTTGGTATCCTTTACTGGAAGAAGAAACTATGGCCCACCCTTTTGATTTTTTGAGCCAAGTGAGGAAAATAATGAGATATTAACTAGGCGTATCTGATTTCTTTACTTTTATAGCTTCAATCAAACTTGGCCGCATTGCATGATTCAGACTTTCTGGGCTCCAGTTTTGGTTGTCTTTAATTTTTCCAGACATCCTCCACTTAGAGAATTCCACGTGCAATGTTTGAATTCAGACTAGGAATGGATTTTTTTCGTTAAGCTCTTCCAGGATTTAGCCCTTTTCTGAATGAATCCCGAGTCCTGTGCCTTCTGACTCAAAAATTGTCTTTTGTTCCATTACAGCATCTCCCAAGATCCCTCATTACAGTAAACACAATTGTTTCCCACTTCTGTTAGTCATTAAGGAAATAATAAAATACAAATGAAAAAAAAAACAAAACAAATGAAACGGTTCCTTTCAGTGAACTATTCGAAAATTTTCATACCTGTGACTCATGCTTAATCGTTGTAATTTTTCACTCTCCAGTTCTGTACTATATACATCAAGGGAATAGAGGCATAAGTAAGCAGCGTGCAGTGGTGGAATCACATTGCAGCGTTGATGGGGCATTTTTCATCTGCGTTCAGTAGGTTGGCAAAGTCCTTTGCAACGAAGAGAGGTGGGAGTTCTGATGGATGCAGCGGAAGAGAAGCTGCGGAAGCAATGGCAAAGGAAGCCAAAAAAAATCACTTCATATTGCATAGCTCCGGCACCATTAATGTTGATGGTTCAAACAACTTTGCCTCACTTTTTTCCAAAAAAGGACAGAAAGGAGTCAATCAGGATTGCTGCGTAGTGTGGGAAGTATGTAGCAATATCGAATATTTCCCTCCTTATGTTACCAATGTTTTCTTTTCTTACTGGGGTATTTACTGTACAAGATTTTTGTTGATGTTGGTTATAGGAATTTGGGTGCCAAGAGGACATGATCTTCTGTGGGATTTTTGACGGGCACGGGCCGTGGGGTCACTTTGTGGCCAAGAGAGTAAGAGAGTCAATGCCACCATCTTTGCTATGCAACTGGCAGGAGACACTTTCCCAAACTTCACTTGATCCAGATGTTGATGTTGATATTGAGACAGAGAAAAAGCAACACCGGTTCAATATATGGAAGCACTCTTACTTGAAGACTTGTGCTGCCATCGATCGAGAACTAAAGCAGAATCGCAAGATAGATTCATTTTTCAGCGGAACAACTGCTTTGTCCATTGTTAGACAGGTAAAGAGAATAAAAAATCTTGTCAAAATGGATCAAGCTTAAGAACAGTTTCTCAAATGATTTTGGTTTTGTTCTTTAACTAGAATTAGAATTTCACCCTAATAAGCTACCAGGTCAATTTGCAAAATGAGTCTAGTGATCTCATAGAACCTTATCTTGATCTGTGATGGGCAGGGTGAACTCATTGTAATTGCAAACGTTGGAGACTCTCGTGCTGTGTTAGCCACAGCATCAGATGATGGAAGTTTGGTTGCAGTTCAGTTGACAGTAGATTTCAAGCCCAGTTTACGTCGTAAGTGTTGCCAACTGTGTTTTTATCTGTCCATGGAGAAACTGTAACATGGTCTAGAATGACACCGTCCACACCATTTTCATGTGACAAGTTATAATTTTTTTTTTTGTAAACTAAAAAATGTGATTACATGAAACTCTCTTGCAGAGGAAGAGGAGAGAATACTGGAGTGCCAGGGACGAGTTTTCTGCTTGGAAGACGAGCCCGGGGTGCACAGGGTGTGGTTACCGGATGAGGAGTCTCCAGGACTTGCCATGTCAAGGGCTTTTGGTGACTACTGCATCAAAGATTACGGTCTTATTTCAGTGCCTGAGGTAACACAGAGGAACATAAGCAGCAAAGACCAGTTTGTTGTGTTAGCCACTGATGGGGTATACCACACACTCTTTTCCTTAAAATTGTTGTATATATTCATTCAAATGAAACAAATTAGTATTGTAGAGATGTGTGACATGGTTTGTGCATGTGGTACTGGTGTGATATAATTATAGGTGTGGGATGTAATCTCCAATCAAGAAGCAGTGGATATTGTGTGTTCAACTGCAGACAGAACAGAGTCTGCCAAACATTTGGTGGAGTGTGCAATGCGTGCATGGAAACGCAAGAGAAGGGGCATTGCAATGGATGATATTTCAGCTATTTGTCTCTTCTTTCACTCTTCACCATCACTTCACCAAGTTGATGCCACCCTAGGATAGAACATTTGTCATGTAAAATTGGCAAGTCAAGTGCCACTTGCTGTTCCATATCCATGTAAACATGGTCCCCTCCTATTAAGGTTTATTCATTAGGGATTCAAATCAATGTAGTGTCTCATTCTCCTCTTTAATTTGTTAACCTAATCACGCCAATCGTTTTTTTTTTTTTCATTTGTTTAATTCCACAATTTATATATATATATATATATATATATATATATATATATATATATATTTATATATATATATATATAATAGGAAGGATATCCTAAAATTTTGAAATTATATATCTTTTGAAAACTTTGAAATTTAACTTAAAAAGTTGAAGATAGTATTTTCAAGATATCTTAAAAATGCGACAAACATTAATTATTCACTATTTTTTTATGAATAAGTCTTCCTTACTTTCATTCTTTAAATAAAGAAAATCTGTGAAGAAGAGAAAAATAAGGATAAGAGCAATATAGAAACTATATGAGATAATAGATATTTACTATAGTTAGAAAGATTTTGTAGGTGAGATTAAGTATTATGCTCGGAGGGTGAGATAAACAAATGTTGTATAATGGAGAAATTTTCTGAAATAGAGATTAGGTGCGTAAATTTTACTTTTCAAGTTAAGGAGGAGATTTTTCTATGTTAAAAAATCTTCAATATTAATTTAATCTATTTTCTTTTGTCCAATTATTGCTTCTAAAAGTGTTATTTTGTATCTACATCAAAGAATAAAGATAATGAATTAATTATGATTTTCCAATAAAACTAAAAGTCAAACACAAAAGTATGGAATTTACTTTATAATGAGATTGTTTGAGAGAATATTTTAGTAAATAAAGAGAATAAAGTTTGAAATTTAATAGAGGGAAATAATTTTTTTTTCTAAAAGTCAATCTTTCTCTATTTTTTTCTTTATTTTCTTTTATAATAATATAGTGTAAATAAAATATGTAATACGAAAAATACATCACTACAAAAGAAAAAGATAAAATTGCCACGAAAGTATTATTTGGCTGGAAATTTTTTGCCCACTAATTTGAGGTTTGTCAAATCAGGATTCTCGTGAAATGTCTAGATATTTATCAGATTCTATTTTACTTTTTAGACTAATGCTAGATGTTACGATTTGATTGGATACCAATCTTTTTTGTGGTTCGAATATAAAGTAGTTTTTATCTTCTGTCAAATCGTTATAAGGGTTCGATTCTTACATATTATTTGAATTTGCTTTTCATATAAAATTGAAAATTATTATTTTTATCTTTTTATATTGGCGTACATTTTATTAAAAATTATTTCTTATAATGTGAAACCATTTACTGTTTAATATAATATAATATAATATAATATAATATACAAAATTATATGCACTATATAGCAGTTCTCTGAAAGTTGTTTTGGGACTATTCAACGGTGTATTTTAACAGAAAAATGTAAATTGAAATAATTTGGTATAGTTAGAGTCAAGACTCATTACTATTCATTGACATAGGGTTGGCACCTAAATCTGACCTATTCCTCCGTGAATGTTTGAATGCGCCGAGATTTTTTTTTTTTTTGCCCTAAATTCCAAGAAACCGATACATTGACACGCGTCAAGGTATCAGCATCTTTATATGGATGTATTTTTCAAATTGACAATTACTCAAGTTTCGCAAAAGTTGGAGAAGGATAGGTTGTCGTTTTCGCACAAAAAGCCTTTGTCTTTTTCTTTCTATTGTGTTGGGTTGATTATTGGAATCAGTACCATTTGTGTTTTGTATTATAAGACATTTCATTATTATTTGCTACATTTTATTCATCAAAACCAATGAGTGTATTTTAGAGCATACATTGTTGTAATAATGATGATAATTAATTCTGAAATCAATGTTGGAATTGTATAACAATATTTCGTAATAGTTGCAATTTATTTTTTAACACATGTTTTTTGTTATTGTTTTAGCTAGATGGAAATTGGTTAAGTTAGTTCTAACTTTGTTTGGCTTTGGAATTTAGATATCTTCCATGGAGGATGTAATGCTTTTTGAGTCGGATAAAATAATTTTAAATATCAAAATTATCTTTAAATATTTAATAAATTACTAACTAAATTAACTAATAAATAAATCTTTAATAAGTCTCATTTCTTCTTCTCAATTGTTCTTTGTGTCTAAACCTTTTAGGATACTTCATATGAAAGACTGAACTAAATTTAATATGATTTGCTCTTTCAAATCATATGCAAATTAGGTTTAAATTTGTTATTCCAAATTCATATTGAACCAACAAATATGTAATTAATTTCTTGCAAGGACACTTACACCCTTAGAATTATTTTCACAAGTTGACCTTCACAACCATTATATCTCAGCAACATCTTTTTCCATCACTTTCCCAAAGAACAAATCTATGACTTAATCATTCAAATTTTGTAAAAGATGATAGTTTTTTTATTTGTAGATTATCAAAATCATTTTTTTTCATGTTTATTGAATATTTGACTTTTTATTTAATAAATATTATTTTTCAAAGGAAAAATTAACTATTTAAAGAGGTCTATGTTAGTTTAAGGTAAATTTTGACCGTGTAAACAAACTTCTCCATAAGTCCCTATATGATAAAAATTAAGAAGAACAAAAATTAATTTACTTGTAAATTAAAATTAATTTATACATAAGTTTAAAATAAAAATTTTAAAAATTTATATGAGTGGAATTCTCTAAAGAAGTGTATTAAATAATTTATATTTAAAATATTTTTATTTTTATTTGACAATTCAAGTACTTAATTATTTCTATGCATAAGATAATATATATCCTTCATAAATATTATAAACATTCATTATAACAAAATTATTAAATAACAATTAATTTAAAAACAACAAATAATTATTTATTATATTAAATTAAATACTATCTTATAAATTAAAAAATTATTGATATCTAAGATAATTTTTATTATTATTACTATTTAATATAGACTACCAATATTTTAAAACTACTAATTATTTCACATTTTAAATTAATCTTTAATTAAATTAATAATTAATTTATTATTTATAATAGTTAGTAACTAAAATATTGATAATTAATATTATATATCAATTTAGAAACTATTTTATAAATTTTTATTATTAATAAAAACTAATTTGTAAATTTTTATTAATAATAGAAACTATTTTATAAACTTGTATTATTAAACTACTTTAAATACTAATAATATTTTTATAAAATAATATCTAATTTAATTAATATAATAATTATTTATTTTCTCTAAATTAATTATTATTTAAGTTATATATTAATTATTATTTAAGTAGTTAAATTTTTATTTTATCAAAAAACTTTTAGAAAAGAGAGAATTTGTACCTTTTAAGTTAAAATTTAACAAAACTCTAACATGTAAACAAACACAAAGAGAACCCAAAACTAAACAAAATTATTTTCTACCAATTCAATCATTTTTAACTAGTATAAAACAATAACTAATTCTACACTGAAAGTCACAACTCAAGAACATGAATATAACTTAACAGAACATTTCAATTCAACCATTCACTACAATATTCATACTAAATTAAATTATCTTTACTTAAAGTTTCAACTTGGTCAACAACATTTTCAAAATCAAAACTAAATAATACAACCACTTCTCAATTCAATTCTAAAATTTAACTACAACTCCAAATCCAAATCAACTGAAATAATCAAATGTATTAACTTCTCTTACCGCTAACCTTCTACTCTCAACAAAAGATCAAATAACTAATAAAGTTAGAAAAATGTCAGCTATCTCCATGAGATCTTCATTCATAAACAAAACATGTTATTATCAGTCAAATTAACAACTAAAATAATAATTAATCCTTAACAACTTAAATGGATGTTGGGTTTTAGTTCAGACAGGTTTTATATTGAGTATAGAAGAATTATATTTCATGCTTGCATACATCTCCTTCTCATGCTAAATTTTTTTAAGTCACTCTATCAGAAATTAATCTCGTGATTATCCTAGGTTAGATAAGTTTTCATGCACATAAAAAAGTAAATAGAGATTCCCTACTACATAATCGTCCCACAATAGGAGGACTCTAATCTTCTCTTTCATCCATTTTATAAACTGTTCTGTTGAATTAACCACCTAATTGAGGTGAGTTTTTACTCTACATTAAGATTAAAGAATCTCAAGTTGTTAATCATTGAGTTTAAAGTTTGTGTTGTTGATTTTAAAAATAAATAAATAAATAAATATGAAATACTTTAGATAGTTCAACCTTATTATAACAACACAGGTTATGTATTTGCATAATTTTTTTTTTTTAATAAAGAACATAATCCTACCAAACACATCAAACAATTGCCCCAGTTGGTTCCTTAGTTTAAACTGGTTTAATTGTTTTGCTTTAGTCACTACCAGGTTTTTCATTTTAAATTTAATATTCATGATTTTCTTTACCTTTTCCCCATTTATAAAATAGCCTCTAAAATTGTAAACTAAAAGAGAGGTGATGGCTCAGAAACCCATGATCATAATCACAATTACAAAAGTCCATTTAGAATAGTAACTCAAATGGGTTAGCCCTTTTATCCACTAACTTTTATCTTCATCTCTTAACATTTTTTTGTGAAACTGTTTGTGCCTATTCAAGTGCTGTAGCTGCATAAACATAAACTTGTTCTTCGTGGCTTGGTTCTTAGCTGTGGCATTTTTTTTGGAACACATCTTATATTTAGAAACAGGCAAGAAAAATGTAAACAAAGTTTCTCCTAGTAATTCTAAATGCCTATGTAGACGAAATTTGTTGCAAAAAATAATTTAAACTTGTTTAAATTGTTATAAAATAGATTAAAAAAAAACTATTTTTAAATCTTAATAATTGTTTCACTTTATTCTGTTCTATTTATAATATAATATTTAGATAAATCTGTGTAAACGTATAATTTGGTATGCTAAGCTAAATCTATTAAAACTCGTTTACTATCATTCTATGTTTGTTGTTATTGCAAAAATATTAACCTACAAATAAATTGGAATGGAGGGAATAATTATTATTTTTTAATAAAATATTTTAAATTTTTTCTGTTCATTAATTTTCCTTCTTATATTAAATTAATACATTTATGGAGAGAAATCAATCCTATTTTAATAAAGTTGTTCAAAAAATTTATATATTTGTCACTTTTTTCTTAATATAAGTAAAAAATATTAAATTGCTACCATTATGAGAGAGAAGTATTTTCTTTTGTGTTGTAGAGTGGTATATATATGTTATTGTAAAAAGATGTTTAGACTAAGATTTTTAAAATTATTAGGCGATGGTTTAAAATTGTAGTCTATGCAGATGTCGTCTAAAGTAATTTAATATAGACGAGAATAAGTTGTCGTCTATGTTTTTTCATATAGGCAACAATTGTTGTCTGAATTATCGCTTATTTATACCTCATAAGCAATAATTATTTGGCCAACCGTTTAACATGGACCATTTAAAAGAACATATAAGGGAAGCATAAGTGACGGTTATTGTTTGAATCATTGCCTATTCTATTGCACTATAAAGAAAATGCTCACATAATCGTCGCCTATAGTCCCATAGGCTACGATTTTAGTCAAATTCATTGTTTATATGGTTTTTTTTTTAGGTTTAATTTATTTATTACGTTTCATCCTCTTAGTTAACCTATATTGTTTAAAACCTCAGCCAGATTCAATAATAATTAAAAAAAAATTATAAATATTTATAAAATAATATATAATTAATCAAACAAAATTATGAATTAATGTGTAATGTAAAAATCTCTATACACTAAATCATATAAAACCAAAATTAAAACTAAACAATAGATGATTAAACTATTGTGATCATCATTTATCCTATAGGGTTATAAAATCTAATAAAATATGTGGCTCAAGCAATCCTCACATAGTTCATTGATTTCAAATCCAATGGTTAAACATCCACAAAATATTGCATCACAAAATAAGTTCAAATTACTCCATAAACTACACATAATTTTATATAAACAACTAGTTAAATATGATTACTTGGTCTCAACCTCTATTAATTCTGACTTTTACAATGGTTGTCATCCATTACATTATATAATAGCCACACTGGGGATGGCAATGCAGACTGATCCGCCCCGTGTAGAATATGCGAGTTGATTTTACTAGCCCGCCCCGCATAAGGGTTGGCTTGGGATCCTGTAGGCCAGCCCGCATAATAAATATATTTTTTAAAAATTAATGAAAAAAATATAAATTATCCAACTCTAAGTAAGGTGATATCATTTTGATGTTATGTTTTGGAAAATACAATTTGAGTATTGCTTTTTGGATGAAAATTGAAAAGTACCAATGTTATTATTATTATAATAATAAAATAATATTACTTCTTATATATTTTATCATCTTTCAATTAATTTAATTAATTTCATTTTTTCCTCATTGATTTTCTTTTATATTCTCCAAAAACAACAACATAGAATTTCTGTAAAATTTCTCACCTCTAATGTTAAGGTGAAAATATGATATTATATTTGTATGTATAACCATTAACAACGGGATTAAATTTCCTAACTATTTTTTTAATTTGTTTTACCTCTTTTATTTTTTATATTCTTATATTTTTTAACTACCTTTGTATTTTCTGCTATAAAAATTGAAAGTGTTTTTATGTTATAATTATAACAATTAATAAAAATTAAAATATTTTATAACTCTTTTTTATACTAGTTTATTATAATTTTAATTTTTAATTTGTTAAAAAAAACTACAAGTATTATTATGAAATTATAACATTATAAAACTAATAAAAATTTATTTTGTAATTATATTATTCACACAATTTTTAATATAAATTTTAGTAGTATTTTTAATTATTTTTATTATAATAATTAATTTTTTAATTATATTTTTTATTTTTTATTATCATAAAAAAGTGTATATATATATATATATATATATATATATATATATAGACACACACACATCCACGTATGTTTCCAATACTATTTATAAAAAGAATACCAATTAAAAAAACAAAAAAAATTTTGAATTAATACTTTATTTAAAATATAAAAAAAATGCTATATATAGTATAAAAGTAAATAATTTGTTATAAGATTATTCTAAATATTATTTTCTGAAAATATTAAAAATGATAAAAAAAATAGAAATGACAACTAAATAATCTTACTTTTCATATTTTCATCATTTTTCTACTTATTTAAATAATTCTTCTTTCTAATACTCGTTTTATTCTATATTCTATAAAAACAACCATAAACTTTTTTATATAAATTCACTTGACTCTTACACAGTTATGTAAAACATTAACTTAATAAATGAATTTTAATTCTTAAGAATTTTAAATTGTTTATATATATACGTGATTATAAAAGTAAATAAATTGCTATAATAGTATTTTTAAATATGGTTTTCTTTAAATCAATACTTAATAGTTAATTTCTAAATACACTGACTTAAATATAAAATTGATCTATATTTTTAATATTTAGAATTATATTTATAATTGCATTAATTATGTATTATTAAAAATATCAATAATTTAAAATTTTTATATGGTATATATATATATATTATTTAAAGAGATATATAAATATATTATAAAAGTAATTATTATGGTATTTTTTAAATATTGTTTTCTCTAATAGTCAGTACTTAATAGTTAACTTCTAAATACATTGACTTAAATATTAATTTGATCTATATTTTAACATTTAAGAATATATTTATATTTGCATTAATTATGTATTATTAAAATATTAATACATATATTAGAAGTAAATGTATTTTTAAATATTGGTTTCTCTAATAATCAGTACTTAATAGTTAACTTCTAAATACATTGACTTAAATATTAATTTGATCTATATTTTAACATTTAAGAATATATTTATATTTGCATTAATTATGTATTATTAAAATATTAATACATATATTAGAAGTAAATGTATTTTTAAATATTGTTTTCTCTAATAATCAGTACTTAATAGTTAACTTCTAAATACATTAACGTAAACATAAAATTGATTTATATTTTTAATATTTAGATATATATGCGTTATTATAAATATTAATACTTTTAAGAAAAATATTTTACATATATATATAAGAGTAAATAAATTGTTATGATAGTTTTAAATATTTTTTTCTAAAAATCGATACTTAATAGTTAATTTCTAAATATATTGACTTAAATATAAATTTAATATATATTTTCTATATTTAGAAACATTTTTATATTATGTATTATTAACAGTATTAATATTTTTCATGAAAAAATAATATTATACATATACTAGTGGAAAGAGAAAAAAAAAATTTACTAACTAGTGCAATTTAAGTTATATATTATTAAAATGAGTAAAAAAATTTATTACGTATATAGATAAGTTTTATCAATATGATAGAATTTTACTTAAGTAAAACCATGATAAGGTGAGATAACCATATAAAGTCATATAAAGATGAAACAACTTTGGTGAATTTGATGAAGTCATGCAAAAACAACACCACTTTAATTAGATATTCAAAAAATTAATTGTTAAGTTAATTTTGTGTTTTGATTGAGGAGAGGATGCCAAAAGATTTGAGGAAGTGGATTTGGAGTGATGTGAGAGAAAAATGTGAAGAAAGTGAGGTTGTTTAGATTGGGATATGTTAGATTAAATTTGTAAAGGAATTTTATTGAAGTGTGTAAGTGATGTGATGGTTGTGAAAGAATTTTAATATTTTAAAAGGTGTAAAATATAAGTTTATAATTTTACCACGGTCTTTAAAAATAATAATAAAATATAATGTATTTTTATGTATATTTGAATTAATTAAAAATATATAAATTATCTTCGATACCGTTGATTTTTGGAAAAAATATTAGTTACTTAACATTGTTGGAATATGAAAATTTTTTCATATAAATAATATTATTTAAACATATTAAAATTTACCGTTATATTTAAAATAATTTAAAAAATAATATTTTTTTTTTTTAAATAAAGGCTTTCATGTTAGACATCACTATGCAACCTGACATCTCAGTTAGGCTGACACCTCAAGCAACAACAATCATCTGTCATCACATGAAAAAAGTATTATTAAAAAAAGAAAAAAAAAAGAAAATACAAAAATATGAAGGGACTAGACCAAAACCCATATGCTAACAAAAACAATACATAATTAGACTATACCTATTCATAAAAAATTTTAAGAATAGACTAGATGGAAGCCTATTATACCAATGAAAAGATTCTCTATGAATAAATCCTAAATTAGCCAACTTATCAGCACACGCATTCCCTTCACGAAAAATATGAGTAACCCTAAACCTGATTTTCCCACAGTAATTAAGACAAGTATTCCATCGATTCTGAAGCATTTAAGGAACATTTATCCTAACAGTAAACATAGCACAAACTAAAGCATAATCACATTCCAACCAAACATTAGTAAACCCCAACTTTTGAGCTTCCTCCATAGCATACTTCATAAAACTCAGTAATCAGAGCAGTTTGAACTCCAAGAAATGTAGAAAAAGCTCCAATAAACTCTCCGATACTCCCACGGAAGATACCTCCACAAGTAGCAAGACCAGAGTATCCCCTAACAACCCTATCAGTATTAATTTTAACCCAGCCTGGTGAAGGAAATTCCCATCTCACAGGTGAAGAACTTTACCAGTACGAGTATTAATACCAAAAAACTTGATCACATTGAAATCCAGCATATCATTATTCATAGAAGCTTTTGACGAATTACCCACCAGACAAGTTAAATCTTTAATAACTGAAAGAGCCCGAGTAACCTCAATCTTATCCTGAAAATGAGCAAAATTCCTCATACGTCATATCATCCAAATAGAAAAAGTTATCATAGCAAGCCTAATCAATTTAACCAAAGGACTATCATCACTCTTAATAAAAGAAAGAAGATCATCCTTATTAGAGAAATGAGAAGTAGGAAAAATCTTCCGAACCCAACTCCAAATACCCAAAGCATTAGAACATTCAAAAAATAAATGTGGAATAAATTCCTCGTGCTTTTCATAAAGCGTACAATAAAACAAATATGCAAACCTTTATTCTGAATATACTGATCTGTAGGAAGCCACCTATGAAAAACTTTCCAAAGTACAAGAGATTTGGAAGGCAGAATAAATGAAGACCAAATAAGTTTACCCCAACCACAAGGAACTCCTGGTTCCAAGAAGAAAGTCCTAGCCGATTTAAGAGTGAAATGACCAGACTCATCTAGAATCCAATTGGGAATATCATGTTCCGTACTAACCATGATATGACTAAAAAGATGAGACATCTGCTGTAAAGACAATGGAATATTTCAATCACAATCTGTCCAAAACTGAGAGGCGGTATCTGGTATGCTAGAACCATCAGATATACCTACAATATTTGCTAAAGAAGTAGTTGAACACCATTTATAATTAAAAAAATTAATAAAAGAACCTGTACCAACAGTCCAAAAAGTATAATCAAGGATAGTAAAATAAAACTGCTTAATTCCAGGGCAAAGAGATGAGAATCTATAAACCATTCTAAGCTCGTATTTTGATTTAAGAACCCTGAATTTTAAGAGCAAAGGTCTATTGCTATAAACAAAGTTCCAAGTAAACTTAAGAAAATAAACATTATTTATTTATTTACGTATTTTAGATGTTTACAATTAAAACATTATTTTCAGACTGGAACATACTTTGGAAAAAAATACAGATTTTAAATTTATCAGAAAATACAAAATTATCAAAAAAATAATTGTATTTACATTAAATACAAAATTTTGATATTCACAATTGTAAAAAACATTAGATGAAAAATTATAAATGTAAAAATTTAAAATTATTAAATATCAATAAATAATTTAAATATTCATAATTTTATAAAATATAATTAGAAAATTATTTTGTATTAAATTTAAATATCATTATTAATTATATAATAATAATGAATTCAACATTTACACATATTATTAAAAAATAATTAATTATTTTCATAAAAAATAAAAACACAAATCTAAAATTTACATATATCTCATTCGTAATATACTACACAGATAATTATATCTTCAAAATCAATGAAAAAATAATTATAATATCTCATTGTTTTCTTGAAAGACTTTGTTCTTTGTTGTTGAAAGAAGAAATAAAATTTTTACTCAGTTTTTTTTTTCTTTATTGTATACTGTCTCACACAACAACCATTCGCATTCTTTTTCTGCTGTAAACAGTACACAGTAGAAATAAACAACACAAAAATAAATCATGTAAATTTAACTGTCTAAAATAGTATAAGGTTAAAACGTGAAGGTACGTTAACAAATAAGTCGTGAATTATTCAGACGAGCTCAATTGTATCCCAAGTAAACTTAAATCGTGATTTTCTCCTTTGTCCCAACTCGTGCATCTACAGGAAATGGCAAACATTACTATATAATGTAGGTCAACCACTATTTCAATAAAAAAAATAATATTTATGATTCATTGATTGCTTTCGAAGGTGTCTGTTTATACAATAAAAATATTATTCATAGTTTTTTATGTATTTATAAAGTAAAAAAGTTTATTAATAGAGAAAAAAGAGCGAAAATATAAAGTTTATGTTGTAGGCTCTTAATATTACTTTTTTAATCCAATATCAGAATATTCCATAGTATTTATAAAATATATTTATACATTTTTTCTGTTTAGAAGAGGTCACATAGAAAGAGTAAAGTATAAAGAAAACAAAATAATAAAGAACATAAAACATGAATTAGTTTAAGTTTTATTAAATCGTGATAACCTATAACTTAATATTTCCACGTGAATAATACATGATATCTTACAGATTGAACAACAAATTATTAATATAGTGATATTTGGCCTAAATAGTTATAATGATATTTATTAACAAAATTATTGATATAATATTTAAGTAACTTACGTTATTATTAATCATCATAATATAAATATATATATATATATATATATAATATTCACATTATATTTTAAATGTTTTTTAAAATAAACTTTTCTCCTTAACAAAAATTATAATATATACATATTTTAAGAAAAAATTAAATAAAATTCTTTTCTCTCTCTTTAACTTATCTTTGCTAAGAATTTTTTCTTTGAAATATATTTGTTTCCATCTAATACATAATTACCATAGTTTGATAAATACAAATAAACACATAAAATAAGTTACACTACAAGACAATTATTAAATAAAAATTAATTTTAGAAATCAAAATAATTATTATATTAACTAAATTAGATATAATTTTAAAGATTAAAAAATTATTGGTATTTAAAATGGTTGATATTATTAATAAAAATTTATAAAATAGTTTCTAAATTGGTATCTAAATTAGCTACTAAGATTTTAGTTACTAATATTTTAGATTCTAATTTTAGATACCAATAATTTTTTAGTCTCTAAAATATTATCTAATTTAGTTAATATAGCGACTAATTATTTTTTGTCTCTAAATTTAGTTGTTATTTGATGATTTTCTTGTAGTGTTAAGATAGTGTTTAAAATCTCACATACATGCATGTGTAACGCCCCTCAATATCTTATTCATATTTATATAATAAAATAAAGGTAAAACAATAATATCAAAATTAATATATGTATATATAATAAAATATATTCATCCCATACATTGTATTTCAAAAAATAATATCCCTTCTCTAGGGAATTTTAATACATAACCATCAAGTGTTTCAAAATAAAACAAACTACAGCATAAGAACAGGTGATCTCCTTGTCCAACCACTCACTGAGGAGCTCTACTACCTGCAACATCATCTGCTCCCGTGTAATTACACGATCATCACAGTTTTAAAGAAAACAACCACAAAACAAAACACAGGGGGTAAGCTAGATATTTTTAAAACTTTAAAACATGAAACTTGATATTAACGTAAACCATCCAACATTCACACATTTCACAATTCCCTCAAGTGTCATTCATTTCACATAATCCATCAAGTGTCTATCAACAATTTCAATATTTCTCTTTCTCACGTCAGACTTCCAGTGACTCATCACAGATAGACACTTGACACTACTTCCGGAAGACTCATGCGTTGAACTTAGCATCCAGAGACCTGCACCTGTCATACCCCACCACTGTGAAATTCACACAGGGTCGCTGTGAAATCCACACAGCCATGCGCATAAACATAATCTCAATATCATCACTCTCCCGGTATGATAGGGTTAATTCATATAACAGGTCAAGTTAGTTATCTTTCAAACAACTTACCCATACATATGAACCTCCTTCGACTCTCAACAACTGAATAACTTCATCTATGTGATTCCATTATATCAGCAGAGTCAGGATCGTCTCATTCACAGGATAGTCACAGATCAATACACCTCATAACCAAATCTCAACACGGTATTTCGTTTCCTGAAAATACTATGTCTTGATCATAATTTCACATTCATCCAATACATCATACCACACGTAAAAGCACAATTCCATCATATAATATTTTGAATCTTTTCTTAAACAATCCCAATCACAGAAACAATCATACCAAAGTTCAGATTTTCGAATATCATATGCATTTCACCTTTCAATCTCAAACAATTTCAAAACGACACTAAAACAGGGGATTTCGAAATTTGCATTAAAACCGGCGATCACGTCACCCAAACATCAGAATCTTCTAGCTTAAGGTTTTATTGATGATCCGGTCGGTCATCGGTATTCGATGACGTCAGCAGCAGATGACCACGTGGGCTAGTCACAGAGTGACGCGTGGCATGAGATAGCAGATGAACCAGGGTGGAGATCGTTCAAGAACGGCGATCAGTGGTCAGTTACCGAGTGACCACCACCAGCAGATCAGTTCCTACATGAGCGCCTGGAAGCGGAGCGCGAGAAGTAATTAAGCACCGATCAGTCATCGGTGCATGCAGAGCGATCAGTCGTCGGGGGTCCTTGCCAACGCGTGTTAAACTGGGACCCAGGCTCCCAGCGAGAACGTTATCCAAGGACCACGCCTGATTCCATAAGCAGAGCACGACAACGTAAAGAAGCGCCATCGGTCATCGGTCAAGGTGACACATCGATCACCAGCCAGGATGAGACATCGGCCATCAGTCAGGATGAGAGACACCTCGGTCATCGGTATGTGTCGAGGTGACATCGGCCGCGGCGATGTGAACAACACGACCAGGATCAGTAAAGCGCCCAGAGGCAGGGAGTGGCCTTAGTCGCGAGACGACCATGCATGAAGATGGGAAGATGCAGTTAGGTGCAGAATCCTGCTGGGACAAGAACCCATCAAGGTTAGAGTCTCCTAGTGAGGTTGCATGCATGCCACGTGGACCGTGAAGATGTTCCCAGAGAATAGGTAGGGCAGATAGGCACAGAAATCGAGGGGTACAGAGGTACCCACGCGGCCTCCCCTGTCAGACTTTGCACTCAAGTGAGGAAGGCCTGCACGCAAGGTAGGCCTGGGGGGTAGATAACGGCGGTGCAGAGTAATCAAGTGGCCCTAGAGGTAGCTAGTAGGGGGCGACGCGAGATTATATGAGGAAGAAGAAACACTACACCAGGTACGCAATTTTTGCCACACAATACACAACACGAGTCTCACACAGAGAGATCCGAGAGAGAGTTTTGGTGTTCCCGTTGCCTGACTTGAGCGTCGGAGCTACAACGGCCGCTAGAGGCGCCGTCTGTGTGTTTTGCAGGCATCATTTGGAGTTCTAGCGAAGGTTCCTGGAACCCCCTTGCAGAACGCGCAGTAGTTAGAAGGCTAGACGAAGGAGTGACGAGGCACGTTCCCCACGCTCGAGTCCGCGGCAGGATCATTTGGCGCCCACCGTGGGGCACGAAGTAAAATGAAGCCCCCATACACAAGAACGAGAGTAGAAATCGCACAGATGAGTAGAAGAACCGGACAAACGGCACCTGCACCATCTGCTGAAGAAGGAGCTGTTACCATGGCGCAGGTCATGGAGATGATGCGCGCGCTGCAAGAGAATGTCGCGGCGTCGAGAGTTGAGCAAGAGAAGATGCATGCATAGCTGACTGCATCGCATAGCAGAAATGAAGAGCTGAACCGCGTGAACGAGGAGTTGCGTAGGGAATTGCAGGCGCAGAATGAGCGCGTATTTGAAGATAGGACGTCGATGCCGCCGTCGCCCCCTAGAGCATTTCCTATGTCTTTCTCCCCCGAGATCATGAACATGGTGATGCCTCCCAACCTCGTGGGAGTGAAGGCGTCGTTCACGGGGGTGGAAGACCCAGAGGCACATTTGACAGTCTTCCACACTCAGATGATGCTGTCTGGAGGTTCAGACGCTGTGTACTGCAAAATGTTTATGAGCATGCTGAGCGGAGTAGCTATGGAGTGGTTCGTGAGCCTGCCGAAGGGCCACATCACCTATTTCCATCAGTTTTCAAAGCTGTTCACGGAGCAGTACATCGTCAACAGAGCGCCACCAGTGGTGTCTTACGATTTGTTCGACGTGCGCTAGTACCAGGGGGAGTCGCTGAAGGACTTCCTCAACCGTTTTGCTACGCAGGTTGTGAGATTGCCCAGCAAGGACGAGAACATGTTAGTGCACGCGTTCAAGAAAGGCGTGCTGCTTGGTCCTTTCAGTGAATCCCTCATCAGGAGCCACCCCGCCACCTTTGCTGAGATACGACGACGCGCGGTGGCACACATTGTAGCAGAGGCAGAGGTTTCTGAGAAGAGAGGCAGCACTGCGCCGACGAAGCCGCGCGGAGGTCAGGGGAAGCCGCAGCAGCAGGTGCGGGTGTATGAGACCAAGGAGGAGAGGAAGGCGCAGGGAAAGCCTCGTCCGTATGCACCCAGGAAGGACCAGTCCAGGGGGCGGGCAAGGGAGAACAACACACCCCCTAGGTATGATTTCGTGATAGAGTTGGCAGAGCTGATCGCCATCCCTGCCGTGGCTGCAAGACTCCAAGTACCAGAGAAAACTGACAAGGTACTTGGAGGGAGGAAGGACGAGTGGTGTGAGTTCCATCAGGCTTATGGACACACTCTCCGCACCTGCCTGACATTGGGGCATCAACTTGCTGAGTTGGTGAAGACAGGATTCCTGACCGATTACCTGCGGGAGGCGCAAGGTGATCGCGCTTCGGGGTCTCAGACAGGCGATCGGCAACACGAGATCCCTGTGCATGGGGACGTGAGGTGATGGAGGATGCAACGTTGGGGGGGCTCCCAGGCAGCTCAGGAGGAAGCTGCTCGTGAATCAGGCGTCGCCAGGGCGGTCATCGCCTATGAAAGGAAGGGGTCCATACAGAGTGGTTGAAGAGTTGGAGAATGGAGCTTATTGGCTGGAAACCCTGGATGGAGCACCTATCCTCAGGACATGGAACGCTACACACTCAAGTTTCTACTTCAGTTAAGTTGTGAGTTTCAAGTTCTACTTGCCCCGGATGAAAGTGTAAGTGATCGGTTGGAGCCTGCTCGCCCCAGGCGCGAGTACGGACGACCGACAGGGGTCAACAAGAAAAACTCTTCTTCCCCAAAGCAAGACATCATCTTCGTGTTTAAACACCAAGAAGCAGAGCGCGATCATTCATCGGTGCACCCAAAGCACGATCAGTCATCGGTGCACCCAAAGCACGATCAGTCATCGGTGCACTCAAAGCAGAGCACTCATCGGTGCATGGTCATCGGGGTCTTGCCAACACGTGTTAAGCTGGGACCCAGGCTCCCAGCGAGAGCGTTACGCACGCACCTCACATGATTTCAAACCAGAAGAAGAGGAGTTGCCCACTCAAAGGGCGTGCCGTGAGACCATGCAGGCTGGGATGCGCCTGGTGAGTGCGCTTAGACAGCCACCCCTGGTGCTCCCCTGGGAGCATGTGTAACATCCCTCCAAAAGCACTTTGAAATAAATATAAAATGAAAGTAAAGGTGACAAATAGATTCTATGAACAAAATATTATATATATGAAATGAAGTTGCTCCTCTTAGGGAGTTTAATACAAATTCGGTCAAATTTTCCAGAAACATAAACAAAATACAGTAAAAAACAAAGCAGGCGATCTCCTATCGGAAGAAACCGATCTCCTATCGGACGAGACCGATCACCTATCAAGACAGAAAAAACAGGCGATCACCCGATGGAGGCAGACACAGGCGATCACCCGATAGAGATAGAAAACCGCCGATCTCCTCCTCGGCGATCACTCACTAGAGGGCTCTTCTTCCTGGAAGATCATCTGCTCCCGTGTAACAATTACACGATCATCACAGTTTTGAGAAAACAACCACAATAACAGATAAAAGGGTAAGCTAGATAATTTAAAAGAAGTTTAAATCAAGAACATGAAAATCCAAGTAAACCAAGTTCCAAAATATCCATGTAAAACGTAGAGCTGCTCATAGCATTCAGCTGATCGCCCAACATCACATTTCACAACGTTCACCCATAGTCATTCCATTTCACAATACAGCATCAAGTGTCTATCAATATTCAAGTTTCTCATTTCACATGTCAGACTTTCCACTGACTCACCACACAAGACACTTGACACTACTTCCGGATTGACTCGTGCGTTGATTAGACTCAGAGATCTGCACCTGTCATACCACACCACTGTGAAATCCACACAGGGTCGCTGTGAATCCACACAGCATGCGCATATATCATCTCAATGTTACCATAGTTCTCCTGGTATGACGGGGTTAATCCATATGACAGACGGAGCTCGTTCTTTTTCACACGAGACGCCCATCATATAGACCTCCTTCGACTCTCAACAACTGAGTAACTTCCTCTACGTGATTCCATTACCTCAGCAGAGTCAGGATATCCCCTTAGGAATCACCGATCAATGCACCTACCACAAGATCTTACACGGTATTTTCTTTCCTGAAAATACTATGCCTCGATCCCACATTCACAGCATTCAAGACGTCATGCCATACAAAGGAATATTTCAAATCACAGCAACAACCATTTCAGCGTTTCAAACTTTCGAATATCTCATGTAAATCTCAAGCAGTTCTCAAAACAACATCAAAACACAAGGAGTTCGCAAAACAGCGCCAAAACCGGCGATCTAGTTCAAAAACAGGGTGTTTCGAAGACTGTATATAAAACCGGCGACCACGTCGCCCAAGCACACAAACAGAGCATTTTACGCAGATGAAAACAAAAATGGCGACCACGTCGCCCTCACTTCACAGATAGCTACACTGTGGCTTGTATGGAAAAAGAGGTCTAGCTTCCCTTACCTGGACTTGCGCAACCACCAGGAGCTTCGAAATCCAACGAAGCTTGCAGAATACCTTGGCTCTGTTTTTGCGTCTGGTTTTGAAGGAGTTGCAGAGAACTTTCCCAGGGGCTCCAATGGTGTTGCTTCTCGTCGTACTCTTGTGTGGAGATGCTGAAATCGCAACGCGGAGGAGGTAACTGGAGGAGAAGGGAAGAAACTCACTCTTTCTCTCGTCGAATACAACAACGTTTTCTTCCTCTTCAGTAGTGGATTTCAGTAACTTAAACCAACTTATCCCTCCAAAAGTAGCTGCCACCACCCACTCTGCAGGGAAGTTTGCGTGTACGCTTCCCTGCACAGTACTACTAAGCATGCCTCTGCGCAGGCTACGCTATGAGGTCACTATTCTGAACCACCTTTTGTCTACGTGGCGCGCGCGCAGAACATCTCTTGCTGGGAGTCTGGGGCCCACGTTCTCTGGGTGTAACTCAACGTCGCGCGATGACCTTTCGCCGATGACTACCAGCTCGAAGAGAAACCACTGATGACCTCTCGCGCGAAGACGATCCACCGATGACCTCGCGCGAAGACTACCACCGATGACCTCGCGCGAAGACTACCACCGATGACCTCGCGCGAACACTACCACCGATGACCTCGCGCGAAGACTACCACCGATGACCTCGCGCGAAGACTACCACCGATGACATCTTCCTGGCGAACGACCGATGTCTTCCTCTGGGAGGCAACCGATGTCTTTCCCGGCGACGCCCTCATAACTCTCGCGCCTTGGCCACGTCCACATGCATCGCGCCCTGGCAATGCCCGCGTGCCTCGCGCCCGCGCGATGCCCGCATGCCCCTCGCGCCCGCGCGATGCCTGCATGCCCCTCGCGCCCGCGCGATGCCTGCATGCCTCTCCCGCCCGCGCGATGCCTGCATGCCTCTCCCGCCCGCGCGATGTCCACCTGGCGCTCATGTGTAGCAGGCGACCGGCGACCTCGTAGCCTTCTAAACTTAACTTTTTCCTCCCTTTCTATTCTAAATAAAAACATACTTAGAATTTATTTAAAATATAACTCTTTTATTCCAATAAATTTTTCAGGTCCTTACATTCTCCCCAACAAGAAAAATTTTCGTCCTCGAAAATTGGATTACAAGGAAAAGAGGTATGGATAAGCCTCCCTCATGGGTTCTTCTAACTCCCAAGTAGAATCCCCCGATTTCTCATCCCACACCACTTTCACCATGTCGATGGTCTTGCCTCTGAGCTGTTTACATTGCCGATCGTCAATCCTGACTGGTTTTGCTTCAAAGGACAAGTCATCCTTAATCTGCACGTCGTCTACATCCAGCACATGACTAGGGTCTGCCATGTACTTCCTCAGCTGTGACACGTGAAACACATTGTGCAGATTCGCCAGATGGGGAGGTAGGGCGATCTCATACGCCACTGGGCCAATCCTTCTTAAGATCTGATATGGTCCCACGAACTTAGGGGACAACTTCTTTGACCTGATCGCCCGCCCTACACCCTTGGTTGGTGTCACTTTCATGAACACGTGATCTCCAGCAGCAAACTCCAAAGGCTTTCTCCTCTGATCTGCATAGGACTTCTGCCTACTCTGAGAGGCTTTCATTCTGCTTTGTATCTGCTTCACCTTCTCGGTCGTCTGCTGAATCAACTCTGGCCCAACCAAGACTGCCTCGCCCTCCTGGTACCAACATAAGGGAGTTCTGCATTTCCTCCCATACAGGGCTTCATATGGTGCCATCCCAATGCTGGCGTGGTAGCTATTGTTATAGGTAAACTCCACTAGTGGCAACACCTCCTCCCAACCTCCCAATTGATCCAAAACACATGCCCTTAGCAGATCTTCCAAAGATTGGATCGTCCTCTCTGACTGACCATCTGTTTGGGGATGATAGGCAGAGCTCATCCTCAACTTAGTTCCCAAGCATTCTTGCAAGGTCTGCCAAAACCGTGAAGTGAACCTGGGATCTCTATCTGAAACGATGCTGGAAGGCACTCCATGCAGCCTCACTATTTCTTGGATGTATAGCTGTGCCAGCTTGACCATAGGCATCTTCATATTTACTGGAAGGAAGTGGGCACTCTTCGTCAGCCTATCAATGATGACCCAGATTGCATCATGACCTTTTGCTGATCTGGGTAAATGAGTGACAAAATCCATGGCGATGCTGTCCCACTTCCACTCAGGGATATCCAGTTGCTGCAACAGCCCGCCAGGTCTTTGATGCTCTACCTTCGCCTTCTGACACGTTAAGCAGGTTGTCACATACTGGGCGATGTCCCTCTTCATGCCCGACCACCAAAATGACTCCTTTAAGTCATGGTACATCTTGTTCATGCCTGGATGAAGGTTAAGGCGACTCTTATGACCTTCTTCTAGGATCATCTTCTTCAACTCATCATTTGCAGGTATGCAAAATCTGCCATCAAACCTCAAGATCCCATCATCGCCCATCTCAAAGCCTCTCGCCTGATCTGTCCCTAGTGACTCCACAGTGCGCTTCAGGCTAGGGTCCTCCAATTGTTTATCCTTCAACATCCCAAGGAAGTCATTAGTTATAGTCAGCTTACTACAACTAATGTGATTCACGTGAAATTCCACTCCAAGGTTTAAGTCTCTGAACTGCTCGATCAGTTTCTGCTCTTCCATCATCATGGTGGCGACTTGTATAGACTTCCTACTCAAGGCATCTGCCACTACATTGGCCTTCCCTGGGTGATACATGAGTTGAAAGTCGTAGTCCTTTAGGAATTCCATCCACCTTCTTTGTCTCATGTTTAGTTCCTTCTGATCGAACAGGTACTTCAAGCTCTTGTGGTCACTGAATACCTGGAACCGAGCTCCATAAAGATAATGCCTCCAGATCTTCAAGGCAAACACTACCGCTGCCAACTCCAAATCATGAGTAGGGTAGTTTCTCTCATGCACCTTGAGTTGCCTTGAAGCATATGCAACCACTCTCTTCTCTTGCATCAAGACGCATCCCAAGCCTTGATGTGAGGCATCACAGAAGACATCAAAAGGTCTTCCTACTTCTGGAATCACCAGCACTGGAGCACTGGTCAACCTCTCCTTTAGTTCCCTGAAGCTCTGCTCACATCGGTCGGTCCAAGCAAAGGGTTGGTCCTTGCGGGTCAGTTGTGTTAAAGGAGCCACTACTTTGGAAAAATCCTCAATAAACCTCCGATAGTAGCCCGCCAACCCCACAAAGCTCCTTATCTCAGTCACTGTCTTAGGACGTTCCCATTGCAGCACTGCCTCTACCTTGGCTGGATCTACCGAGATCCCCTGGGCAGATATCACGTGTCCTAAGAAGTTGACTTCCCTCAGCCAGAACTCACACTTGGAGAATTTGGCATAGAGCTGCTTCTCCCTCAGTATTTCCAATACTGTCCTCAGGTGTTCCTCATGCTCTTCCTCGGTCCTTGAATAAATGAGGATGTCATCTATGAAGACCACCACAAACTTATCCAAGAAAGGGCGAAAGATCCTATTCATGTAGTCCATGAATAGAGCTGGAGCATTGGTGACTCCAAATGGCATCACTACATACTCGTAGTGCCCATATCGAGACCTAAAAGCTGTCTTCTGAACATCTTCAGCTTTTACCAAGATTTGGTGATACCCCGATCTCAGGTCAATCTTGGAGAACACCGAGGCCCCATGAATTTGGTCCATCAAATCATCAATCCGAGGTAGGGGGTACTTGTTCTTGATGGTCAATTTGTTCAATTGCCTGTAGTCTATACACAGCCGAGACCCTCCATCCTTCTTCTTGACTAGGAGCACTGGAGCTCCCCATGGAGATACGCTGGGTCTGATGAACTGCTTCTCCAGCAACTCTTCCACTTGCTTCTTTAACTCCACTAACTCGGCTGGTGCCATCCTGTAAGGTGCCATTGACACTGGTCCAGCTCCAGGTACCAAGTCAATAGAGAATTCCACTTCTCTCTTAGGGGGTAACCCAGGCACCTCTTCTGGGAATACATCTGTGAAATCTTTCACCACTTGTATCCTGTTTACGTCCCCTTTATTCTCCACTTCCAACCGGGCGAGCACTATGAAGCACCTCGCCCCTTCTTCCAACGCTGATCGCCCTTGTTGAACTGTTAACACATCCGATTCTTGGGGGTCTGGAAACGCTACCTTCTGCCTACCACAGTCTAAGAGAACGTGATTGGCAGCTAACCAATCCATTCCCAGGATGACATCCAGGTCCTGAAGGGGTAGGCAGATCAAGTTCACCTTGAATCTGCGTCCTTCTACAATCACTGGACATTCAGGGCACACTGTAGAGGTCGACACCTGTCCTGACGCAGGTGTAGAGACCAACAGCTCGAAAGGTAACTCCTTCACTAGGAGGCCCAACTCGGCTACACACAGGCTTGACACAAAGGAGTGTGTCGCTCCAGAATCAAACAAGGCCCTTACACCTCTACCAGCAATAAAACAAACACCTTGGATGAGGTTACCTGACTGAGCTGCCTCTGCTCCAGACATGGCGAACACCCTCCCTGTTGCCTGGGGCCTGCCGCCCTCGTTTCTCAACTGTTGGGAGCCACTGGGTTGGGTCGCCCCATTCCTGCTAGGGCACTCTCTAGCAACGTGCCCTGTCCTTTGGCAGACGAAACATTTCCTCTCTGAAGTCTTCTTGAAACAAGCATTGGAGGCGTGTGGTCCACCACAGTGAAGACACTTAGGCTTCCAAGGTTGTTGCTGTTGGAACTGGGGAGGTGCTGCTCCTGCCCGATGTGATGGAGGTCTCGCATAGGGTTTGCTTTGTGGGTGCTGTGCCTTAGCTCTCCCACTGGAAGGACCTCCTGGGTGTGACCTGATCACCCGAGACTCACCCTTTTCCAGGGTCTCCACCATCTTCGCCTTCTCCACTAAGGCGTGGAACTCCTTGATGCACATCGGGGCTATGGTCTTCTTCAGCCCATGCTTCAGCCCTTCCTCGAACTTCCTACACCTCCAGGCCTCGGAGGTCGCCTGGGTATAGAACCGGGCGAGGTACTCAAAACGGGCAGCATAGGCGTTTACTGACATGTCCCCCTGCTCCAACTTTAAGAACTCAGCTTCCCTTGCAAACTTGGCGCTGTCTGGGAAGTATTTTTCCAAGAACTTCACTCTGAAGCTCTCCCAATCCAGAACATCCTCTCGGGCCTCCATCATCTGCTGAGCTCCCATCCACCAGAACTCAGCTTCTCCTGATAGCAGATACGTGGCAAACAACAGCTTCTTCTCTTCAGGGCAGGAGGTCGCCCTAAAGATTTTCTCCACCTCCCTGACCCACTGATCTGCCTGGTCAGGGGTAGCATTCCCACTGAACTTAGGTGGGTTGTGCCTCATGAACTCGGCCAGTCCCATCTGTTCTTGGGGCTGACCGACGTGGGAGTTTGTTTCAGCCGACCGAGCAGTCTCCCAGTGCTGCATTGTGGCTTGATGGTTCTGAGCCATCGCCGCATTCTGCTGCTGAATGGCAGTCGCCATCATCTCGATGGCCTTGGCGATCTGACTCATCTCTGAGGAAGGTTGAGGTGGGGTAGCAGGTCTACGTGCCATCTTCTGAATCTATTGACTTCTATATTCCCTACAACTATAAGAATGAAATCGATAAGAATCAATTCATTCAAGGGGTAACAGCTAGACCTTACAAAGGTCAGCATCTCAAAGTCATCTAGAATTTGAGTTCATCAACAGAATCACAACACTTATAATCCCAAACAAAACACCAGAACAGTTACTGGTGTGCAAACATCAATCCAACTACCACCTCAGTCAAATTCAAGAACACTCAAAAATCACACCAGAATTCAATGTAGGCTAAACATCAAACCTTTGGAATTAAGATTAAGAATCATCTTGATCCAGTTATGAGTGTGCACCCTCACCACTTTATCAAGACCTTCTTATTCTTAATACTAAGATTTTCAGTTAGGCATACATTCACCAAAGCACACGCAAGAGTTCAATACAAAAACGTTTGAAAACCTCCCACTATAGTGGTTAATTAAAACTCAAATAAATTTTATGAGCAGAAGAAACACAATGGATCCACAGCCCTCAGGTCATCCTAAGGCGAACTGCTCTGATACCATTAATGTAACATCCCTCCAAAAGCACTTTGAAATAAATATAAAATGAAAGTAAAGGTGACAAATAGATTCTATGAACAAAGTATTATATATATGAAATGAAGTTGCTCCTCTTAGGGAGTTTAATACAAATTCGGTCAAATTTTCCAGAAACATAAACAAAATACAGTAAAAAACAAAGCAGGCGATCTCCTATCGGAAGAAACCGATCTCCTATCGGACGAGACCGATCACCTATCAAGACAGAAAAAACAGGCGATCACCCGATGGAGGCAGACACAGGCGATCACCCGATAGAGATAGAAAACCGCCGATCTCCTCCTCGGCGATCACTCACTAGAGGGCTCTTCTTCCTGGAAGATCATCTGCTCCCGTGTAACAATTACACGATCATCACAGTTTTGAGAAAACAACCACAATAACAGATAAAAGGGTAAGCTAGATAATTTAAAAGAAGTTTAAATCAAGAACATGAAAATCCAAGTAAACCAAGTTCCAAAATATCCATGTAAAACGTAGAGCTGCTCATAGCATTCAGCTGATCGCCCAACATCACATTTCACAACGTTCACCCATAGTCATTCCATTTCACAATACAACATCAAGTGTCTATCAATATTCAAGTTTCTCATTTCACATGTCAGACTTTCCACTGACTCACCACACAAGACACTTGACACTACTTCCGGATTGACTCGTGCGTTGATTAGACTCAGAGATCTGCACCTGTCATACCACACCACTGTGAAATCCACACAGGGTCGCTGTGAATCCACACAGCATGCGCATATATCATCTCAATGTTACCATAGTTCTCCTGGTATGACAGGGTTAATCCATATGACAGACGGAGCTCGTTCTTTTTCACACGAGACGCCCATCATATAGACCTCCTTCGACTCTCAACAACTGAGTAACTTCCTCTACGTGATTCCATTACCTCAGCAGAGTCAGGATATCCCCTTAGGAATCACCGATCAATGCACCTACCACAAGATCTTACACGGTATTTTCTTTCCTGAAAATACTATGCCTCGATCCCACATTCACAGCATTCAAGACGTCATGCCATACAAAGGAATATTTCAAATCACAGCAACAACCATTTCAGCGTTTCAAACTTTCGAATATCTCATGTAAATCTCAAGCAGTTCTCAAAACAACATCAAAACACAAGGAGTTCGCAAAACAGCGCCAAAACCGGCGATCTAGTTCAAAAACAGGGTGTTTCGAAGACTGTATATAAAACCGGCGACCACGTCGCCCAAGCACACAAACAGAGCATTTTACGCAGATGAAAACAAAAATGGCAACCACGTCGCCCTCACTTCACAGATAGCTACACTGTGGCTTGTATGGAAAAAGAGGTCTAGCTTCCCTTACCTGGACTTGCGCAACCACCAGGAGCTTCGAAATCCAACGAAGCTTGCAGAATACCTTGGCTCTGGTTTTGAAGGAGTTGCAGAGAACTTTCCCAGGGGCTCCAATGGTGTTGCTTCTCGTCGTACTCTTGTGTGGAGATGCTGAAATCGCAACGCGGAGGAGGTAACTGGAGGAGAAGGGAAGAAACTCACTCTTTCTCTCGTCGAATACAACAACGTTTTCTTCCTCTTCAGTAGTGGATTTCAGTAACTTAAACCAACTTATCCCTCCAAAAGTAGCTGCCACCACCCACTCTGCAGGGAAGTTTGCGTGTACGCTTCCCTGCACAGTACTACTAAGCATGCCTCTGCGCAGGCTACGCTATGAGGTCACTATTCTGAACCACCTTTTGTCTACGTGGTGCGCGCGCAGAACATCTCTTGCTGGGAGTCTGGGGCCCACGTTCTCTGGGTGTAACTCAACGTCGCGCGATGACCTTTCGCCGATGACTACCAGCTCGAAGAGAAACCACTGATGACCTCTCGCGCGAAGACGATCCACCGATGACCTCGCGCGAAGACTACCACCGATGACCTCGCGCGAAGACTACCACCGATGACCTCGCGCGAACACTACCACCGATGACCTCGCGCGAAGACTACCACCGATGACCTCGCGCGAAGACTACCACCGATGACATCTTCCTGGCGAACGACCGATGTCTTCCTCTGGGAGGCAACCGATGTCTTCCCCGGCGACGCCCTCATAACTCTCGCGCCTTGGCCACGTCCACATGCATCGCGCCCTGGCAATGCCCGCGCGATGCCCGCATGCCCCTCGCGCCCGCGCGATGCCTGCATGCCCCTCGCGCCCGCGCGATGCCTGCATGCCTCTCCCGCCCGCGCGATGTCCACCTGGCGCTCATGTGTAGCAGGCGACCGGCGACCTCGTAGCCTTCTAAACTTAACTTTTTCCTCCCTTTCTATTCTAAATAAAAACATACTTAGAATTTATTTAAAATATAACTCTTTTATTCCAATAAATTTTTCAGGTCCTTACAGCATGCACCCACTCAGAGAAGAAAGTCCTCACTCTCGACTTTGTACAGCGGGGTGCAGGCAGAGAAAGTCCTCTTCCTCTGCTTTTTACAGCAAGGTTGAGGCGAGAGAAAGTCCTCACCCTCGACTTTGTACAGCGGGGTGCAGGCGAGAGAAAGTCCTCTCCACCGACTTCGTGCAGCGAGGCATGGGCCAGATAAAAAAGTCCTCGCCCTCGACTTTGTACAGCGGGGTGCAGGCGAGAGAAAGTCCTCTCCCTCGACTTCGTACAGCGAGGCATGGGCCAGATAAAAAAGTACTCGCCCTCGACTTTGTACAGCGGGGTGCAGGCGAAAGAAAGTCATCTCCCTCGACTTCGTACAGCGAGACATGGGCCAGAGAAGAAAGACCTCACCCTCGACTTTGTACAGCGAGGTGCAGGCAGAGAAAAGTCCTCTTCCTCTGCTTCTTACAGCAAGGTTGAGGCAAGAGAACCAAGTCCTTCTCCTCTGCTTCATACAGCAAGGTTAAGGCAACAGAGAAAGTCCTCTTCCTCTGCTTTTTACAGCACGGTTGGGGCGAGTGAAAAAAGTCTTCACCTCGACTTTGTACAGCGAGGCTGAGGCAAGAGGAGAAAGACCTCACCTCGACTTCTTACAGCGAGGCTGAGGCAAGAGGGGTCATCGAGAAGCATTCCCCAAAACACAGGCGTCATCTTTGGCGTTCGGGCCCTCTATGCACCTAGCGCTGGAGTGACACAGAAGTAATGCAAAACCTGAAGTGCGATGACTGATCGGTGGTGCGCTAACATGCTAGTCGATGGTCGGTAGTAAAGCTCTGAGTATGAAAGCTTCCCCAAACAAGCTCTTGGGCGATCAGTCGAAGCATTTAGACACCATCAGGTCAGTCATCCAACATGAATTTATGCATAAAAACTGTTAAAGAGAATGCTAAGGTACAGTTGGTCGCGATCAAGTTAGAAGCCAAGTTTGAAGGGTCACAGTGAGATCGCGCTGAAGCCTAAGCCAGTTAACAGTTGGCCACATGCAGAGTGAGTTAAAGATGGAGAGAGAGAAAGGCAGCTGAGAAAAAGAGATTACATAAAAGGAGAAGTCGCAAGGGAAGAAGCTCAAGGAGGAGGAATGAGCTTGCCATCGACCAGTGAATGGTGGAGGCCAGGTTGGGTAGAGTCCAAGTCTGGAAGGACGCAATAAACCTGCTGCAAGCCCATGGAACCCATCTATCAGAGCCTCGGCACCAGCAGCCATGGTCTCAGGTACATCGGCTTCGAGCTCCTTCTTCTCTTTGGCAAGACCACTTAGTCTCTTCGCTGAGAACAAGTTCACAGCTCGAGACTGGGGGGCTTGTGATTCGGTCGGTCATCGGTATTCGATGACGTCAGTAGCAGATGACCACGTGGGCCAATCACAGAGTGACGCGTTGCATGAGATAGCAGATGAACCAGGGTGGAGATCGTTCAAGAACGGCGATCAGTGGTCAGTTACCGAGTGACCACCACCAGCAGATCAGTTCCTACATGAGCGCCTGGAAGCGGAGCGCGAGAAGTAATTAAGCACCGATCAGTCATCGGTGCATGCAGAGCGATCAGTCGTCGGGGGTCCTTGCCAATGCGTGTTAAACTGGGACCCAGGCTCCCAGCGAGAACGTTATCCAAGGACCACGCCTGATTCCATAAGCAGAGCACGACAACGTAAAGAAGCGCCATCGGTCATCGGTCAGGATGACACATCGATCACCAGCCAGGATGAGACATCGGCCATCGGTCAGGATGAGAGACACCTCGGTCATCGGTATGTGTTGAGGTGACATCGGCCGCGGCGATGTGAACAACGCGACCAGTGATCAGTAAAGCGCCCAGAGGCAGGGAGTGGCCTTAGTCGCGAGACGACCATGCATGAAGATGGGAAGACGCAGTTAGGTGCAGAATCCTACTGGGACAAGAACCCATCAAGGTTAGAGTCTCCTAGTGAGGTTGCATGCATGCCACGTGGACCGTGAAGATGTTCCCAGAGAATAGGTAGGGCAGATAGGCACAGAAATCGAGGGGTACAGAGGTACCCACGCGGCCTGCCCTGTCAGACTTTGCACTCAAGTGAGGAAGGCCTGCACACAAGGTAGGCCTGGGGGGTAGATAACGGCGGTGCAGAGTAATCAAGTGGCCCTAGAGGTAGCTAGTAGGGGGCGACGCGGGATTATATGAGGAAGAAGAAACACTACACCAGGTACGCAATTTTTGCCACACAATACACAACACGAGTCTCACACAGAGAGATCCGAGAGAGAGTTTTGGTATTTCCGTTGCCTGACTTGAGCGTCGGAGCTACAACGGCCGCTAGAGGCGCCGTCTGTGTGTTTTGCAGGCATCATTTGGAGTTCCGGCGAAGGTTCCTGGAACCTCCTTGCAGAACGCGCAGCAGTTAGAAGGCTAGACGAAGGAGTGACGAGGCACGTTCCCCACGCTCGAGTCCGCGGCAGGATCAATTGAAAATAAAACTTGCTTCCCTTACCTGGACTTGCGTAAAATCTCACTAAGAGCTCCAAACCCACCGAGACTTAAGGATACCCGAGCTCTGTTTTAAGGCTTGATTGGAAACTTGCAGAGAATCTTCCCAAGGTGCTCTATGGCAATCGCCGGTAGCCAAGCTGGAACGTGAGAAGGCCTGAATCGCAGAGTGAAGGAGAGGAAGGAAAAAGGATGAAGACTAAACTCACTCTATCTCTCGTTACTCCAACAGCGTTCGAACTCCAACTAATAGGAGGTGTGTTCTGAGACTAAGAAACGTAGACCCGCCATGCAGCTGCCATTACCCACTCTGTGGGAAGCTTGCGTGCACGTTTCCTCTGACAGAACTGCCACTTGATGTCTCTACGCGTACCAACTTTGGGTTACCTGCCCTACCAACTCTCTGGCGTCAACTGTTCTGAAGCACTCCTAATGTCTACATGTCGCGCATGCAGAACGTTCATGCTGGGAGCCTGGGTCCCACCTTATCTGTGTGAAACACGACATCGCGCGATGACCATGCCTCTCATACCGGCGATGACCGATGCCTCTCATACTGGCGATGACCGATGCCTCTCATACTGGTGATGACTGATTTCTCTTCCTGATGGACGACTGATTCCTCACCCTGGCAGACAACTAATGTCTCACCCTGGCAGACCACCGATGTCTCACCCTGGCAGACAACCGATGTCTCACCCTGGCAGACCACCGATGTCTCACCCTGACAGACCACCGATGTGTCTTCCATCCTGGTTGATGACCGATGTTCCTCTCATCCTGTTGGCGATCTCTTATCGCCCTTGTGTGTGACGAGAACACATCGCCTCACTCTGGTCACCGATGTCACATCGTCACACCCAGCTGAGGGCTCGTCCTCCCATTCCTCTAAGTCTGTGGTATCACGGTTCACACTACTCATGGTGGCAGATATGCCACCTATCTTCTATATCACTCATCTTCTGTATTTAGATCACATACTAAGTGCTTACCAAGTCTTCTCGAATACTCGGCGATGTGCTCTTTTCGGCGATCATGTACACCATAGGCGATTGGCGGTCATGTACATCATAGGCGATTGGCAGTCATGTACACCATAGGCGATTGGTGGTTTCATACGGGGGAAGTCGGAGGCCGCCACCTTCTTCAACAAACGGCGATCTCCTCGACTTCTAAGCTACACCTTCCTTTCTCTTACCCTTCTTGATTCACGTGCCTCCCCCCCTTCAAGCACGTCCACGTGATTACCTCACGATAAAGTCATCGCACCTGACTACTTGGTTAGTATAATGGTCAACCGATCACCCTCTACCAGTTGATCCCAGACCTTGGGCAACGTCCGAGGTCTGACCACTATGAGATTTTCTATTTTTATGTCCTTTTTATTTTAAATAATAACATACTCAGAAATCATTTAAAGTATATCACTTTTATTCCAAATAAATTTATAGGTCCTTACATGCATGTGTATGTATATATCAAAATTATATACATTTATCTTCACAACTCATACAATCCATTTATATACTATTCATATATTCTCATGAATATACATTCAATTTAATCAATGTACATATATTTTGGAAGACACATATTGAACTAGACTCATATTTAGATTTGTCATACCACATTCACTAAGTTGTCACACACAACAAAGCTACGTAATAATAACATGTTTACTCATGTGACAGGGTGAATCTCTGTGACCTACTAGACACAATTATTTTTCACATTGCAAACTAGATTATAGGAACCTCCTTTAACTCTCATCACCTGGTCATTTCTCTTATATGAGCGCTTTGTAGATGAAATATTGAGTGGTGATATAAATGTAGAAGATTTTCTGATTTTCAAGTTAGTAAGAATTTGGAGAGATATAATATTTAAATGAGTATATGAGATTGAGTGAGTAAAAATTAGATTGAGTGACTACAGGATAATAAAGTTATATTTATAGCCTTTAAGGCTTAGTGAAATATCCAATAAGGTGGTTATCAAATATTGGGGTGATTAATCTATTATCAAATATTTGGTTAATTTTTGTTGTAAAAGAAATAAATTTTCAATTTGCATAGGAATTGACCCAACTATCTCAAGTAGGTATTATATTATCAATATTTTGGTACTCTTATTACAATATGTATAAAATCTTGATAAAATATAACAATTTAGTGAAATATAAACAATTTTAACATATGGAAACATTTAAAAGAATGTTTTTTTTCAAAGTTTAGAAAACATTGTTTTGCTCAACCATCAGTTTGCTTGCTTAGCAAATTAAACACATCTAAATTCACACAATCACCATTATGCTCGCTCCATCAAAGGTTTGTTCGGCCAACTACTAAACCTCTATCGATTTCAATTAAATAAATTTTTCCAACAAAAAATTGGTTGTCCAACGAGTAAACCACTTGAGTTTTCAATTAAATTAACTTCACACAACAAGAATTTGGTCACACAACAACTCTACATAAGATAGTTTTGCAAAATTTTACAATTGTACCAAATTGGTTCAAAAATTGTTCTACTTCATTTTTCATACATATAATTGGGTAATCATTTTCTAAATATTGAGCCAATTTGACCTAATTGCAACATTCTACATCTTTTAACTACTAAACATACAACATATCCACTTAGAATTTCACCTACATAAACAGTACAATTTATCATATCTATCACTTTCAACTATTTGACATCTCATTTATACAATTCTTTACTGACTAGCAATGTGTATAAGGGACATTAACTATATTGCAAACATATAATTACTATCATAAATATCTCAAAATTCATCATCACATATAATAGTCATATCAAAATTTGATACACATTCCTTTAAATATTCTCAAACAAGATACATTCATTTGAATATTCTCGAACAAAATACATTCTTGACACAAAACTCAATATTGTTACCAAGTCAAATTCACAGTTTGGATTATGTTTCCTAAGATGCTATCAAAATTTTAACAAGCTTCCTTTAACTTTATAACTTGCTTAATCAAGTTTTAACTCTTAAATTTACTACTCTTACAATGATGTTAAACATGTATATAAAAATATTTTCATCAACAATTTTAATATATCATCATGCTCCTAAACTAACATAGATCATCCTTGCCCAAGAAACTTCAACACAATGCCTTAATCCTAGATATACATGTCTTTTCATAAACCAACTTAAGAAACAAAGAAAAACTTACTCAAATCCAACTTGTTGGAATAGAAGCGTTCTACGATTCATGAAGATCTCTAAGGTGAATTTGTTTATATATGAAAAGATGAACTAATACTTCATAAATATAGAGAGAATGTAGAAAAAAATGTTATAAAGATTTGGTTATTTTTGTAAAATAAAGTTTAAATGGTTAACTTTTCTATTTATAATTTTTTAATTTAAATAATAAAATATTTATATTTTATCTTATTTCAAACACTTCTCTAAATTAACCTGATCCTTACATTTTAATCTTTTATTGTTTCCTCCTTTTACTTTTTTGCTTTTTAGTATTGTGTGTGAGTTAACATATTAAAAAAATAATTATATATTAATTATAATAAATTAATAACAATAATAAAATAAATATTAATAATATATATTATTATTATAACAACAACAAAAAAATTATTATTATTATTAAAAAAATATTTTTTACAGTAATACTAATTATAGAAGGTAAAAAAAATAAAACAATACAAGATAAAAGAGGTATACGTATAAAAAAGAGAAAGAAAATCAAGAAAATAATAATCTTAAATAAATAAATATACCAAATGTTGGCCTGGTAATAATTTCTAATTGTTATTCACAGTTTAGATGTATCCTAACATATTTGGAAGTATGGGTCTAAAGAGTACAGGTCTCATTCCGGGGCCACTAGGCTTTGACCTTGTGGTACTTTGGTTGGATTTTGATTTGGAAAAGTTATTTTTTGAAACTACTCTTAAAAAATAAATATACCCCACAAATGTTTTAAAGAACAAAATATTATATTATAATAAACAATAAATTTTTTAGATGTTAAATAAGTTTATAGAATAAAATTAAATTTAAATGGTGTGAACCTATCGTTACCATTTTCATGGTACTATACTACTAGTCCATATGATCAATTAGTGAGTAAGGAAAGGATAGATTTACACTCCCATTTTTCTCTCACATTCAATAGTTACAACTTTATAAATTATTATTTTATTATAATATTTTTTTAATATTTTTTTTATTATAATAGAATATTTTATTATGAAAAACAATTGTGAAGTGAATGTAAATAAAGAAGACGATGTGAAAGAAATTTTTTCCTTAATTAGTAGTTGGGTATGAGTTTTAAATTGTTTGTGAATGTAACATTTTTTATTTAGAATGATTTTTGCCCTTTGTTTTAAAAGGAATGCCATGAGAGAATCTTGCTTTACTTTGAAAGCTTGTTAGAGTTTAGAGGAAGTTAAAGTTGGTATACAGAAAGGGTCCAAGTTATTAGTTTTGAGGGAATTGATTGGTGGTAAGATAAGATGAGATGGTGTGGTAAGCAGTTGGTGGAAAGACCTTACTTATCACAGCAACATGTGGCGATGCAGACAAGAGTTTGAGAAATAGGATAGAAGAAGAGAGTGAGAAATTAAGAAAGAAAAACAGAAAGCAGCTGACCTCCATCTATGATAGATACATACATAGTTCAAAGCTACAAGCTGATTCCTGAAAAGCTTATAGATTTATTTAGCAGCAATGGCTGACTACAATGGTAAAAGAGCAGAGAGGGTAATAATACCATGAAAATCTTTGTTGTGGAGAACCTGGGGAGGGACCTGTCTGTCTGTCTCCCTTTTCGCAAACCAATAAAATAGTACACATGTGTCCACATGCAGCACTGGATGTCTGCGATGGTAATTAATGAATGGTTTGTAAGGCCAAATCCTTAGCCTCCACAAAGGTGCCATGAAACCCATAGGGCACTCGGGATGGCAGAATCACAGTGGCCTCCAACTTCAAGTCCACGCCATTCAAAATCTGCAACTCAGACTTCCATGTCACCTCATCATGCACAAAAGCCATAACGTACCCTTCGTCTTCGTCTTCGTTTCCTCCGCCTATGGGCAAAAAGAATGGCTCTCCACCGAACCTTCTGTCCCCGTACTCGTGTTTCCTCACCTCCCCACTCACCAGGTTCACCTTCGCCAAACCGGACACCTTCGGCCACGGTTCAGCAATAGCCATGTACGCGAACTGGGTTTTCCTCCCGAGTCGCTTCCGGTTCACCATCCCCACTTCCAGGTTCATGTTGGGAACCAAGACACTCCGCGTCGAGGTTCCTGTTCTCAGATTCAGCCTTATTTCTGTTAAGATGGTCGTAAGATTTTCCTCGTTATCGTTGAAGATCGAATCCGGGGGCGTCATGCACGACCCGATTACCACCACCTCTTCTGTGTCGCGTTCCTCCCACGCATTGAAGAGGTGAAAGCAGAACGTGTTTGGCGTCTCCACCCACAAGATGCTCGACGCGTCTGTTGCGTACTTAGGGAGGACGCCGAACCGCGAGGTCTTCTTGCCATCGTACATCACCGGTGAACCTCCATTCAACATTTCGCCGAGCTTGAAAACCACCTGCTGATCGGGGATTATCACGAAATTCTCCGTGATCGCAAAGTCGTGCGTCATCGTCGGAATGTCAAGGCGGATTTCAACGTCCGGTGACTTCACCTCCTCCGGCGAGAAATTAAAGTACTTGACGCAGGGACTGGTAATGTCGTAGCTCAGAGAGAAAAGCTCGCCGGATATAGGATCGATCTTAGGATGAGCGATCATAGAGGAATTCAGCTGGTCATGAAAGCTGTAACGACCGATTGTTTGGAGGTCGCCGGAGTCAGTAACTCGGAGCTCGTAGGGAAGGTCGTCTTCGGACATTGCGAGGAGTTTTCCGTTGAAGAAAACGAGCCCAGCGTTGGCCGCGCCAGCGCCACGGCGGTGGTCGACTATGCCACACAGACCTCGCCCATAGAAGAGAAGAAGCCTGGCGATGCCGGAATAGCCATGGAGTTGGCCAATTGCCTTGGGGAACACTGGTTTTCCCAGTTGGCTCTCTTGCATGAGTCTCTGCGTTTGGGTGAAACGGCATGCATAGCTTGCGTTGCCATCGGCGATTTTAACGGCGTGGACCATGCCATCGCCGTCGAAGAGGTGGTGTCCGGATTTGGGCTGGAACAATGGGTTGGCACCGTTACGAAGATAGACGCCATTAAGTGCCTCGGGGATGGTGCCGATGACAGGTAAGGAGTGTTGGAGTGGGTGTTCAGGAACAGGAGCGAAGTTTCCGGCGAGTTGGAGGCGTGGGTCAGTATTTTTGGAGAGCGGTTGTTGAAGCTCGCGTGAAATCAACGCGCTCTCGAACATGTCGAGGGCCATTGCTGCGGCTTTTTGGAATGGGTTCCACTGAATCCTTTTGGGAGACTCTGTTGTAAGCGCAGGGGTGGTGGGTTCTTTGGTATTTTGGGATTTGCGGTGGGGCTGGTTTGGGAAATTGATGACTGAGGGAGATTGTAGAGCACAATCCACCACCTTTCTAATACCCTTCTTCTCAAACCTTGTGGGGAACCCCATATCTGTTAATGAGGAGCAATTAGAGGAGAAAGAAGAGCTGGAGTTCAGTGTCGTCGTCATCATCATCATCATGCAGATTCTGCCCCTCCCCTGTTTCAACACCCACAACTCTCCTTTTTTTTTCTCTGTCTAAACAAATCAAAGGAAAGAGGCTCCTCAAATTCTACACAAACATATGTATATATATACTGGAACCCAAAAGAAGCTCTGTCGTCTTACACAAACAAAGAAAAGTGAGAAAATAAAATTAAAACAAATTATTACTTTCAAAATAATAAATGAATTAAGTAATTATATTTTTTAACAAGTCATTTATTTTCCATTTTTTATTTTATCTCATTAACCTGTAACATTACATAAGAGAGTATATTTTTTTAACTTATTAAAAATCTTATCCTTTAATAGATAAAAATAATAATTTTTTTATTTAATGAAACAAAAAATTAAACAATCTCTTTTTATTTTAAAATAATTAAATTACTTTTCTACTTAAAATTAATTACTATTTACGTTATTTTAACACTATTCATTTATATGTATATATATAATGTTTAACGATGTGTCCGGGGCATGGTAACTACTCAGCTTGGGACTGCTTCCAGCATTGGGACGCCTCAATGCAGCACAGCACAATTTGAATTCTACTTCTACAGTTTTTTCTTTTAATTATGGACTATTTATAACTATTAATGACGTGATTAAAATTTTGAAGTCTTCCTTGATGTACTTTTATAAAAAATAGATAAAAAAAATAAGAAGTATTCATATTATACGATTATAATTAATAAAAAAATTACTTTTACAGTTGTTATTTTATATAACCTTCTTATAAAAAAATCATAATGATTTTTATTTTGAAAATTATCTTATCAATTATTTTTTTGTTATACTTTTATTTTTGTTATAAAAAATTATCACGCATACACATACATATATTTTTCACTTGTTTATAATAATTGTAAACCCGTTTTTATTTATGTATTTAAAAGCAGGTCATAGAGTAAGAATCAAACACAAAGTTTAAGAAAAGTTTAAAAAAAAAATAAAGGTTTTTTTTAAAGGCAGATCATATAAAGAGAATAAAACACGAAGTCCAAGGAAAATAAAAATAACAAAGGAACACATTAAAGGAAAAAAAATTAAGTTAAAGACGGACAACCTGTTAAAAAATAAATATTAAGAATAAGAAATTCAAAGTAATATTAAAATTCATTAAATGAGCATAAATCATAGTGCGCTAATTTAACACAAAATATATCATTATTTATTATTATTATTATTATTATTATATATATGTGTGTGTGTAATTAATGTTATTAATACTGCACCCTATCAATGCATTTAATGTATTTAATATATGTATGCATAAAGTTAATATTAATTAATATTTAATGGTTAATCAGTGCTCTTTCAAAAATCTCTTCGTATAAAATTTATAACCGGTAAGGATTTGATCATAGAAAAAATATAGTAAATATTTTTAGATGAAAAAAAATCAATTTCTCTTGTACTTTCCTCTTTTACTGTTATAAACAAAACAAATTTATTTTATTAGGGATGAGAATAGGGTGGGGTTGGTCAGATTTTATTATACTCCTTTTTAAAGTAGAAATGTATACATACTTGTTTCTTCATTTTTTTTTTATCAAATGTGTATTTATTACTAATTTTATTAACCCTTGCACAGAAAAGAATGCAGGATATTAATTATTGAATGCAGGATATTAATTATTTATGAATTATTATTAATATATTAATAAATAAATAAATTAATTCAATTTATATAAGGTGAATAATTGAGTTTTTTTTATAAGAAACACGCATGAAGTTTCTTATAGCGTCATGTGTAAAAACTTTTGCTTTTAGGATTAGGAGACTATTTTTCTTTTTTAACTTGAAAAAATTGTGACAGTGATACATGACAAAACTTTCTTTTTGTGTTTCATTGAAATGTTTTAAGTATTCATTCGTTTTAGGGTTAGCTTAAGAATTTTGAAAGTTTTTGTTTGAATAACAATTATGAAGTATCCTATAACGTCAAATGTAAAAATTTATGTTTTTATTAATTTGTGTTTTTAATTGCACGTGAAAAAAATATATTATATTAATTATTTATGGAGTTTTATTTCATAATTTTAAAGTATAATGTTAATTATAATTAAAAGTCAGATGTTAATCATATTTAAAAAAATAGTTTGGTTGTTAAAAAAAATTATAGAAACTATTTTATTTTAGAATTCTCCTTTTTAAAAGTCGTGTATAAATAAATGGGTAATTAATTTAATATTATTGATGTTAGACGAAATGTATAATAGTTGTTTTTTTAATTATGAAATTTCCTTCCATATTATTATTATTATTACATTATTTGGTGCATTTATTTAATATAATTATTATTAAAATAATTTTATTGTAATATTATTATGTTAACCTCTGCTTTTAAAACAACTTTATTGTCTTCTTTGAGGTCATTTAACCCATAGAAATTCTTTCATCTTGTTTCAAGTTTTGTTGATTTATTTCACACCTTTTTTTCTCTGTTTTGTATAAAAATACAATTTATATAATTATATATGTATATATATATATATATATATATATAAATTTAAATGAAAATAAAAAATTACATAATAATATTAATATATAAGAAATAAATATCAATAAATACGAATAAATAAATAAAAAACTAAACATATTAAAAATAATATAAACAATGCATAAACCTAAGTAATACACATAAATAAATAAAATTGTTCAAGTATAACAAACTGAAACAAATTTGGAGGAAAGTAATAAGTAATAATAAACAGTTATGTAAAAAAAAAAAAAAAAAGTTATCATAAAAGTTAAATAACTCGAATTTCATTATTAGTATGTTAATCTCTGTATCAAAACCAATCTTATCGTCTTCTTTGAAGTCATTTAACATACAAAATATTCTTCAATCCCATTCCAAGTTTTGTTGATTTATGTGACGTTTTTGTTTTCACTTTTCTATATAAAAATATAATTTATATAATTATATATATATATATATAAATGTAAATAAGAAAATAAATAAATAAATTACAAAGCTAATATTAATATATAAAAAAATATACATGAGCATATACGAATAAATAAATAACTAAACATAATAAAATTAATATAAATAATGTATAAACATAAATAATACACGTATACAAATTTTGAGAAAAGTTAGTAACAATAAACAGTTATGTAAAAAAAAAACGATTTATTCTAAGAGGCTAATAACTCGAATTTCATTATTTGGTAGGTTAATCTCTTTTTTAAAAATAATCTTATCGTCTTCTTTGATGTCATTTAACTTATAGAAATTCTTCCATTCCGCTCGAAGTTTTGTTGATTTATTTGACGTGTTTTCTTTCACTATTTTGTATAAAAAAATATAATTTATATATATAAATGTAAATTTAAATAAGAAAAAAAATTGCAAAGCAAATATTGATATATAAGAAATAAACATCAACATGTACGAATAAAAAAAACTAAACATATTAAAATTAATATAAACAATACAAAAAGATAAATAATATATGTAAATAAATAAATTGTTCAAGTATCAAGAAATTGACACAAATTTTGAGAAAAGTAAGTAATAATAAACAATTATGTAAAAACATTATTTGGTATGCTTACATCTACTTCAAAAACCATTTTATCATCTTCTTTGAAGTAATTTAACATACATAAATTTTCCTATCCCGCTCCTAGTTTTTTTAACCAAATGTAGATATTAATTATTTATGAACTATTATTATAAATTAATTAATCTAATTTATGTCTGATGAATAATTTGGGATTTTTTTTCCAAGAAACACGCAAGAAGTTCCTTATAGTGCTACGTGTAAAAGTTTATGTTTTTAGTGAAATATTATTTTTTTTCTTCAGAAAATTGTGGAAGTGAGACGTGTTAAAACCTTTTACTTGTGTTCCCTGTATTAAGTTAGATATAGATAGATTCGTTTTAGGGCTAGCTGAAGAATTTGGGTCTTTTTTTTCAAAAAAACACTTAAGAAGTGCTTTTAGTAGAATTTCTTTTTTTTACCTTGAAAAAATTGTGGTAGTGAGACGTGACAAAACTTTCTGTTTGTGTTCCATTGAAAATGTATTAAGTATACATTCGTTTTAGGGTTAGTTGAAAATTTTTGAAACTTTTTGTTCGAATAAACATTCAGGAAGTGCACGGCAAATATAAAAGTTTATGCTTTTATTAAATTATTTGTTTTTTCATTGCATGCGAAAGAAATGTATTATATTAATTATTTATGGAGTTTTATTCATAATTTTAAAGCATAATGTTAATTATAATTATAAGTAAGACGTTAGTCATATTTAAAAAATTAGTTTGGTTGTTAAAAAAAATTGTAAAAACAATATTTTATTTTTAAAATTCTTCGTTTTAAAAGTCATGTATAAATAAATAATTAATTAATTTAACATTATTGATGTTAGACGAAATATATAACAATTATTTTTTTTCATGAAATTTCCTTGCATATTATTATTATGACATGGTTCATTTATTTAATATAATTATTATTAAAGTTTGATTTCAAAATTGTTATAAGACAATAGCTATATTTTGTTAACTTTTAAATGAAAGTTTTTTATCATAGAGATTTCTTTGATCTTTATATTTACACAATAAAAAGTAAAGTGTTTTTAAGAGTGTTATTCAAATACACATAATAAAGAATTTAAAGTTAGCATAATCTAAAAAACATAGAAAGAATAGAATGGTAGCTTGTGAAAAATCTATGACACAATGCGGAAGAAAACTGTGAAATGTAATTTTGAGAAAAGTATTGGACACAATGCGGAAGAAAACTGTGAAATGTAATTTTGAGAAAAGTATTGGATATTTTAGAAATTTTATTTATTTCCAATTTTCATTTAAGTAGGACATTAAATAATCCAGAATTAGTATTTATTAAGATTTTGAGTAGTTTAAAAATTTTATTTATTTTAGATATTTTATTTAAGTAGAACATTAAATAATTTATAATTTGTATTTGATTAAAAGTTTAAATAATTTAGGAATTTTATTTATTGTAAATTTTTATTTAAGTATGAAATTCAATAATTTAAGATTTGTATTTGTTTATTATTTTAAATAATTTAAGAATTTTATTTATTGCAAAATTTTATTTAAGTACAACATTCAATAATTTAAGATTTTTATTTATTATAATTTTTTATTTAAGCATGATAATAAATAATTTACGATTTGCATTTATTTAGGATTTTGAATAATTTAGTAATTTAATTTATTTCAGATTTTTATTTAAGTAGAACATTAAATCATTTAAATTTTGTATCTATTTTATATTATTATTTAAGTAGAAAATAAAATAATTTAAAATTTATATTTATTTAAAACTTTGAAATTTTTTTTTAATTAATTTATATTTTTAGTTAATAATGACGTTAAATAATTTAGGATATGTATTTATTTAGAATTTTGAATAATTTATAAATTTTATTGATTTTAGATTTTTATTTAAGAATGACATTACAAATTTTTGAATTTTTATTCATTTAGGAATTGGAAAAGCTTAGAAATTTTAGTTATTTTATATTTTTATTTAAGTAGGAAATAAAATAATTTCAGATTTTATATTTATTTAGGATTTTGAAAAACTTAAAATTTTTACTTATTTTATATTTTTATTTAAGTATGACCTCAATTATATTATCATCTCTCCAACATTAGCCAGATCTACTCTGGAATTATATTAATTTTACAATGAAACGATAGCTATCAAATTTGGCACAATTGTTTGAGAATCCAATTTGAATTTGATTATCAGTTTTTTTTATTTGCATAATTTTTTTTATTTTCCTAATTTTAATTTCTGCATATTTTACTTGCATTTTCTTGTTATTAGTTTTTATTTATTTATTATAATATAAAAAAAGAAAATTAAATATATATATATATATAATATTCAAGATATTCTTTTATCATATTTGATTTTATCTCTTTATATTATCGTTATCTTATTTTGATTTGTCTTTATTTTATTTCCTTATATTCTTTATTTTAATTTTATTTTGATTTGTTTTTATGTTATTTCTTTATATCTTTTATTTTCATTTTTTTTATTTTATTTCCTTATATCTTTTATTTTATGTCCTTATATTTATTATCTTTATCTTATTTTTATTTTTCTTTATTATATTTTTTATGTCTTTTATTTTAATCTTATTTTGATTTGCTTTTATTTTATTTCCTTATATCTTTTATTTTAATCTTATTCTGATTTGCTTTTATTTTATTTTCTTATATATATATGTTATATTTAGCTTATTTTGATTTGTCTTTATTTTATTTCCTTATATCTTTTATTTTGATTTGTCTTTATTTTATATCTTGTTTTTTTGTTTTTAATTCTTTTTTTCTGCCATTTTTTTATATTTCTGCCACTAACTGTTTTTAGTGGGAGACCATTTCAAAAGTTTTGGAATTGTAACTCTTTCTTGAAAATATGATAAGCATTAATTATCCACTAACTAGTTATGAAGAAGTCTTCCTCTCATTCTCTATATAAAGGGAACTTGTGAGGAAGAGAAAAGTAAGCAATGGAAGAGCAACATAGAGAGAAATGAGAGAATAGATAACCACCATAATGGTGAGATTAGAAATCTTATTGAGATGCTAGAGAGACTTTGTATTCCATCCTTATTGGGTGAGATTAAAGAGTAAGTGAAAGAATAGATATCCACCATAGTGTGAGATTAGAAATCCTAGTGAAATGCTAGAGAGACTTTGTATTCCATCCTTCTTGGGTAAGATTGAGTGTTATCCTCACAGAATGAGAAAAACAAATTATTGTAATCCTACTTTCATAGTGGAGACATTTTCCTGGACTAGGTCCCTTGGGGTTTTATTTCTCAAATTGAGAAGGTTTCCCCACATCAAAAAAATTCTCGGGGTCATTATTTTATTTTGCTCTATTTTTCTTTTATCTGCTTATTGTTTCCGCAAGTGTCCATTTTGTATCTACACCAAAGAGGGAGAATTAGTATTGATTTTTCCAACAAGAATAGAGAGAATAGTGAAAATAAATGTTTTAAATTACTTGATAAACTAAAGATATTTTAGTAGTTTAAAGCGATGATGGAATGGTATGGAAGACATATATGTATATACCCAATTTAAAAAAATTTGTGTTACCTATACTTTAGCCATATCCAATCCATGCGAATATTTCTCATCAAAGTTGGAACAAATTCAGAAAACTCACATGTTCATGTTCAAGTTTATTTGTCATCCCTTATTAGATAGTTAGTAGTTACTATGATATATTACACAGTTACTTTTGTTAGTTGATGTTCTTGCCGGTTGACCTTCCTATCGGTTGACTCTACGACTCTCCCACGCCTCCTTCCTCACCTTGGTAAATGCTTGGTTCTCTCGAAACAATCTGCACTTGCAAGATAGAAAGGGGGCGCCCTAGAGACCGTTTGCACTTCGACGCTCAAGTCAAAACTAGGGTAAGTACACCAAGTGTTTGAGTAACTGTCTTTAGGGTTTCAAATTGCGTACCTTTGTGAAGTGTTTTACTACCCTTTATATAGTCTAGGGTTTCCTCGGCGCCGCTACCCATATTTAGGGTTTACTGGAATACCCTTGCGCCGCTATTACCCAGTCTTAGGGTAATCTAGCACATAAGGCTTCCTTATCTGGAATGCAAACTCTAACAGGATGACCACCTGGGTGCCTCCTCGTGCACCTAATCTCTGGGGCCACCTGTTCTGGGAGTGCCTTCACTGTTCACGTGCCATGCATGTGGCTTCAGTGGGGAACCCTAGTTCTGATGAGTATTCGACCCCTCAGGACTCTGCACCTTACTGTGCTTTGCCTGCCCCACACATAAGCTCCTCGTGATTCAGGCCTCGCCTTACCTCTGGGCATGTTACTGATAACTGGTCTTCTTTCAGGACCCACACTAGATGTTCCAGCTCTGTTGTTCAAAACACCCAAGACCGATGTCATCTCGTCACACTCTGTTGCCGATGACTCATCAACCTGCTGAGTGACGATGACACATTAGTCCACTCTAGTGATCGACACGTTGATGACTAATCATCTTGCTAGTTCATACTACTTGCGGGGTCCATCCCACGTGGCCTTGGGCAATACTGTGGGATCCAACTGACGTGGCTCACCTTTACTAGCTGTTCTCGGTGTCCGAGGACTGGTCGGTACAATTGTTACTCTCTCTCTCTACCCTCCATGCTTTGTATATAGGGCTATTTGTAGCTTCTCAATCAAATGAATAACATTCCTCTTTCATCCTCTTTTGATATTCTAATATGGTATCCTGAGTCAAACAATTTTTTTCTCTCCTTCTCTTTCATTTCATGACCTCTCATTCGTCCTCTTCCTCATTTTCTACCTCTGAAATTTCTGCCACTGCATTGTGCATGGCTAGCTCCTCCAACGTTCACCATTTTAATACACCTATCTCTCTCAAACTTAATGACGAAAATTTCCTCATATGGAAACAACAGGTGTTGGCTACCCTGCAAGGTCTTGAGCTAATGCTCTTATTGGATGGCAATAACGTGCCTTCTGAGTTTCTGCAAAGTTAAAATAACCAAAGTTTGGAAAATCTTGCACATCGCACTTATCACAAACAAGATCAACTTCTTGTGGCATGGCTCCTTGCATCCATGTCTTCTTCTCTCTTAACCAAGATGGTTGGTCTTGACTCCTCTGCTGAATTTGCCATCGTCTCTTCACCTACTATGCTTCCCACACTCGCGCAATGGTAAAGAAGTTTTGTCTTCTTCTCAAGACTCCAAAGAATGACAAATCCATCTCTACTTATGTAAATGACATCAAGAAAATTGTTGATTCCCTAGCTGTTGTTGGTTCTTCAATATCGTCTGTTGATCATGTTGATGCAATTCTAAATGGTTTATCTATAGACTTTGATGGTTTCATCACATCCATCCTCTCCCGTAGTGACCCATATACTGTAGATTCTACACCTTCCATTCTTGGTGCTTCATCCACCATAAAAGACCCTCTTTTGTATCCCGATATTGGTGCAACACATCATGTAACTAAATACTCCAAGATTTTCACACACAAACAACCCTTTCATGGTAATGAAGATCTCAAACTAGGAAATGGTCAAGGTACACATATTTTACATACCGGCTTTGCTTTCTATTATACTCCACACACACACTGTTTTCAAACTTCATAATCTGCTACATGTCCCTATTATCACCAAAAATCTAATAAGTGTTACTCAATTTGCCAAAGATAATAACGATAATAACGTTTACTTTGAATTTTTTCCTAACTTCTGCTACGTTAAACATCAAGCAAACTATCAATTTTTACTTCAAGGAGTAATTAAAGATGACCTTTATTATGTGTTTACCCCATCTACTGATTCAACTGCTTTCATCCTCTTTTGATATTCCAATATCCCTAAGTTTGATATTCAATATTGTATTTCAATTATGAAAAAAAATAACAAAAGAAATTAAAAACATTTCATCCTATTCGTATTTCTCACACCTTAAAACATGTTTTATTAACAATGTGAATTACTTTATTCTTATCTTTACCTCTATAAAAATTATTAACAGTAGTTATTTTGATGAAAATAACAAGTGCTCCTAATATATAATTATAATTATAATTAATAAAAAAATTTGAATTTGTTTTATATATGATTTTTTATAACTTTAATATAAATTTTAATATAATACTTTTTTATTTTAATAATTATCATAATTTTTTAATTACAGTTTTATTTATTATTATAGAGAGACTAAGATAATTCTTTTTTTATTTTTTAAGTAATAATTGGTTTGCTTAAGTATAGTGATGGAAGTGGTGCATTGTTTTGAAAGTATGGAAGGACATGCCATTACGAGCACTAAAGCGATTATTGGTTGCTCTTTTGGAATAGTTGACTCTTAAAAGGTGTTGAATAGAATAATGTCTAGACTACTAACAAACAAGTAAAATAAACAACATAATAGATTTTTATACTGGTTCACCCAAAATTGCGAGCTACATTCAATTCTCCCTTAAACACATTGCTTACAAGGTTCCATTGACAATCAATTGATTACAATGAGTAAACAAACCCCTTCTCGCTATAAATGAGTATGCAACCCCTCTTAATTATAAACGAGTACACACAAAAAAATAACACTCTTAGAGAGAGCACAATTCAAAATAATTGGGTACACTTCACTATGTAAAGAATTACAAAAGTCATCACTCATTTACAAAGAGCACTATAAGATCATTTTATGATATAAAGAATGGTATATGGAAACTTGCTTTGTTATTAATCTTTAACTTGAACTCTTTTGGTAGGTTTTAGAAGATGATTGTTGCAACTTTGATTTAACTAACTCTTGATCTTTGTTGTTCTTCAAAGAAAAATTTCATCTTTATTAGCTTAGATGCTTGATAATGAAAGTTTGATTTGAATCTTCAAAGTGTTTCTGCCTTTGTAATGTTTATTGAAACAATTTGAACTAGATATGCATATATCACAATTTAATCATAAACGCTTAGATTTGCTTGTTTCTTTAAAAAAATTAATTATAAGACCATTGGTCATAAAAAAATATTTTAAACATGAAAAATATACACACATATTAAGTAGCTAGCTAAACTTGATAAGTCACAATTATGGCTATGATAGGTGATGTAACCCCCTGAGAGAAAACATAACTCTACCCCTCCCCCCCTCCCTCCTTCTCAATGTCTCCCTTATCTCTATTTTTCTTCCTTCATACTTTATTTATTCCAAAATTTGATCACACCTTACAATAGTTGAGGAGTCAGAAATCGTTTACCTAATCAAATTTTTAAATATTGTAAGTTTTTATTTATTCTAAAGATTCATTATTCTCTCATTTTCCTTATGATTTTGTCATCAATATTGGTGGAGTCAATTGAGAAAACTGTTCCTTCAACTTAGTAAATTTCATACTAAAATGTAAAGATATTTGAATAACTTACTCTAGGTCCCTCTATTTTGAAAGTGACTCCCTTGCTTAAACATAAACTTTTCTTGAATAAGAAATTAAACAGGTAAGGGAAGTTAACTTTAACTTTAATAGTTTCCTAGGTTAAAAGATCTGAATGAAGAGAGAACGTGGTTCCAGATTTCAATTTCTCTTACAAGGATGTTATTTGATGAAATTGTTTGATTATACGTTGTGTAAACATGTAGATATATTAGATTTTGATAGTTCGCTAGTTAAGTGTTATTTTTTATGTTGTAAAGGTTATTGAATGTTATGTGATTGAATGGTATGAATTATTTGTGAATGATGAAAATTGTATGAAATTGATGTCATACATTTGGGATAATGTATGAGTTGTTGTTTGATAGTACATTAATCATGAAAAACCTATGCTTCACAGCAATCATCTAGCTTTATTGATGATCTAAATTACATAGACTAAGATATCGGGTGAGGGAGTTCATATGCACGTGACCTGCTATAGACACACAATATTTGATGTTTAAACTTACGTTGATCCTTGATGTATGTATTAGATGTTAATCTTTGGTAGAGACATATTTAATGAGTCTTTCGAGATATGATGAATTAATGTGTAGTCAATATGATTTAAATGAAATCAAAGTGACGTGGATTGAAATCAAACCAAATAATTGTGATTGGAAATAGATTCATTAGTGGTCTATATGAATGATATAATTGATATTAGAATGGAATTGGATTAATGTGTGGATCTTGTATGTTTATGTTTGAATGAAAAAGAAGATTTGATTGTTTGTGAATCACAATAAATAAATAAATATATATATATATATATATATATATATATATATATATATATATTTGTATGTTCAAAATTTATTTCAATAACTTACAATTGCATGTGTTTGTTTGTAAAAACTCTTTAATGGATTTATACTAGGTGGATGATATTTTTGGGTGTTACATGTGAGACCCACACTCTTGGTAGTAGTATATAATGTGTCTTTTCGGTTTCAAATTTTAAATTTTAAATACTTTATTATATATATATATATATATATATATATATTAAAAAAAATATACCATTTTAATAAATATTAATAAATTAGTATTTTTATATTGCATTTAATTGGTTTTATTGTTGCATTTAATTAAGTTATTATTATTCTCATTATTTCATTTAATTCAGTTATCATTAATAATGAGAAATTAGTAATCACTAATTGTTATCATAATTATAAAGACCAAGAAAAATAGTTTTAGAGTAAAAATGGTACAATTAAAATGATATCTGAATATTTTATTATTAAAATGAAAAGGTTATATAAATAGAAATTCAGTTATTCAGTTTTCATTTTAAAAGAACCATCATCTCTCTAAAAACTCCATTTTCCTTTCCTCTGCCTTCTCTCTAAGATTCTGACCTCCTTGCTTATCAGTTTGACGATCGGAGCGTGCCATTAGACTCCTGGTAGCGAGATCTACAAGACTGCCTGATCAAAATCTTTGATAGAGTAAGTTCATTTTTGTTCCCTTTTTCCTTTCCTTTTCCTTCTCTCTTAGATTCTGACCTACTCGGTTATCAATTTGACAATCGGAGTCTGCCATTGGACTCCTGGCAGTGAACACTACGAGATTGCCCGATCAAAATCTTAGATAGAGTAAGTTCATTCTTGGCTCCTTTTCCCTTGAGTTAGTTTTGATTTGGTTAGGTTTGCTCTTAGTTAATCATGCATGTGATGTTTGTATCTTCATAAGTAGTCTCTGTTAGCTTAGGATCCTAGTGGTATAGTTAAATTTGTGATCAAGATTCTGTGGTGCAGGTTAGACCATCCTTAAGCTTTTGGTGGGAATGGAGTTTTTAGTTAGCATCTGCTCTAGTTTTTAGTTAGTTTTATTTGAAAATAGAACTCTAGGTTAGAAGATCTGGATGTGGGGTGACGTGGTCACCAATTTCAATTTTTGCTTACAGGATTATCTCTTTTAAAAAGTAAAGTAATATATTGACTCGAATGGTTTATTTTGAATCTTTTATATTAATTTTAAGGTGAATAATTTATTGAAAGTGTTTGTGATTGAGAAGTGAAAGTGTTTGAATGATGATATAAATAAGTTGAACTATTTTTGAATATTTTGTTGGATTACTTAAATGAGATGTTTGATGAGAAGTGGATGTTTGATTTTAGATGATGAATGATTTAGAGAGCATATATTTGGAACTTAATTATGTGTTTAAGTGAATTTTGAGATATGTTTGGATTGTTTAGAAAAGGTTTAAAATATGATATGATTGAATTGTTCATTGATGTGTTGTATGATATATGGAATGATGTGAAAGTGTGATCAAAGCATAGTATTTTCAGGAAAGAAAATACCGTGTTAAGATTGTTTAGAATGTACATTGACTAGAGATTCGTCTAGAAGGAGATATCTTGACTCTCCTGAGATAATGGAATCATATAGATGAAGTTATTCAGGTGGTGAGAGTCGAAGGAGGTTCATATGAATGGGTAAGTTGTTTGAAAGATAACTAACTTGACCTGTTATATGAATTAACCCTATCATACTAGGAGAGAGATGATATTGAGATTATTTATGCGCATAGTTGTGTGGATTTCACAGTGATATAGTATGACGGGTGCAGATCTCTGAGTCTGAGTCAACGCACGAGTCTTCCGGAAGTAGAGTCAAGTGTCTATGTGTTGTGAGTCAGTAGAAATCTGACAGGAGTAATGTGGATGATGAACGTGATAAACACTTGATGAAATTGTGAAATGTGTGAATATTGATGGTTTATGTTGATATAAAGTTTCATATTTGAAGTTTTAAAAATAGCTAGCTTACCCTGTGCTTTGTTTTGTGTTTGTTTTCTTTAATCTGTGATGATCGTGTTAATTTACACAGAAGCAGACGAGGTTGCAGGTGACAAAGCTCCTTAGTGAGCAACCAGAGGAGCAACTATTTTATTTTTGAACGTTTTATTTGTAGACTTTTGTGTATATTAAATCCCTATGAAGAGGGATATCTTTTTAATATACAAATATGAGAAAGTAACATATGTTTATATGTTAATTAGATATTGCATGTATAGTATATTAGTAAATATGGATAAAAATAGGGATGTTACAATAATGACATTTAATTAATTATTATTTTTAAACAAACTGTTTATTTCTTATATTTTCTATAACGTGTCCTGTTTTTATCAAATTAAATTTAGGAAAACTATCCATGTTCACCACGATATTATTTTTACATATATTTTTACCATAAAATCATTTAATAATAATTTCTTTTTTTTAAAAAAATAATTAATCATATAATAATTAAATTAGACACTATTTTATAAAATTAAAAAAATATTATATCTAAAATAATTTTTATTATTAATAAAAATTTATAAAATAATTTTTAAATTAGTATCTAACATTAAGTATTAAAATTTTAACTACTAAATTTTAAATTTTAAACTAATATTTAATTTAAAATTAGAAAGTACTACCATTCATTATATAACTGTGTACCAATATATAAAAACATCCCAAATAAAAAACTTTAAACTAGAAAGGAATGCATTCCAACAATAATAATAGTAGAATATAATGAAAGGATGACTTATATAATATCTACTTAAGTATATTTTTATTTTGTTTTACTTTAAATTTAGTTAAAATATTTTAATATGCAATGAAAAATTAATATACTACTAAAAAATTATTAAATAAAAATAAATCTTAGATATTAAAAATAATTAATTATTAAATTGACTAAATTATATACTATATTATAACAAATTATTGATATCTAAATTATAAATAGTTTCTAAATTAATTTAATTAGTTATTAAAATTTTAGCTACTAATTATTTATATTATATTTATTAATAACAAAAATTAATTTAGATCCTAATATTTTTTTAATTTTAAATTAATATTTAATTTAGTCAATATATAATTAATTATTTTTTATCTAATGATTTTTTTAATGATAATAGAATACATAAAATAAAAAATATAATAATTGAAAAAAAATACTAAATAATTATTTTGCAAATAAAAATTACAATATTTTTAAAAAAATAAAAAAAAATTCAATTACAGAAATTCGAATGTACACTTCTATCAATGAAGTGAACAAAAAATTATATAAAATCATATAAATGTGTATAAAGTTTTCACTTTATATCTATAATCCATTTCAACGCATGATTCTATCAACACTTATAATTAAATAAATTAGTGCAACCAGTTGCCCAACTTTTAACTATAATTTTTATCTAAGGAACGTTTTAGATCTTAAAAACTTTTTTACTTTGAGCTATCTTTTCCAAAGATGAAATTTTGAATTAGAAAGATAAAACAAAAGAGTGAGAAAAATGAAAAAACATTTTTAAAAAATTGTTTAGCTGGGAAATAAAAGTTTGGAAGAATCTTTTTGTAAAAGTTAAGAATAATATAGTTTGAAAATAAAATTCTCAAGAACTATTCAAATTTCTGTAACTTGATAGAGGACACTAGATTTTGGAAAACATCTAATATAATATGTTTCTTTTGGTACTTAAAGCACATGTATGTTTTGAGTTTTTATTTTGTGTGAGAAAATAATTTTAAAATATGAGGTTCTATAGAAAACTACGTCTTATATTACATGAATTTTATATAGAGCTGTAAAATTATAACTGATATTTTGAAATATTTAGATAGTATTTATTTAATTTAAATATTTTAATTATTTATATAATTTAAATTTATGTGTAACGATAGTATTGATGCCTGTATGGATTAATAGATAAATGTGTATTTAAATTAATTTTTTTTATCAATAAGAATAAATTACTCTTAATTTGAGCGATGTGAGATTATGTTAGGCATATCGGAAAGTCTCATAATTGTGTATCTGACCGCTTTAGAACTCGAAATTACATCACAATTTTGTCCTTAAAATATGCGTCAAGAGAGAAAAGTGTATTTAAATTGTCCTTGATATTGACTAACTCTTAAACGATGTGAAACTATATTAATTAATACATAATTTTTTTATCAATAAGAATAAATTACTCTTAATTTTGACTTTTGAGCGATGCGAGACTATGTTAGGCATATCGGAAAGCCTCATAGTTGTGTATCTGACCGCTTTAGAACTCGAAACTACATCACAATTTTGTCCTTAAAATATGCGTCAAGAGAGAAAAGTGTATTTAAATTGTCCTTGATATTGACTGACTCTTAAACTATGTGAAACTATGTTGAGCATACCGAAACAATAAATATAAATACATGTAAAATAATATGTCAAGTAAGAATTTATGAAATATATTATGTAAATTAATATTAATAAAATTACATTTTATTTATATAGTTATTTTTCTTAAAATTATAAATAAATTATATAAGTTTTACAAATCAATATTTTGTAATCAATTTTCAATAATTAATTAAAATTAGGATATTTAAGAAAAATATAATCAATAAAAGCAAAATAGTAAAAAATTGTTATATTTGTGAAAAAAATGATTTTTTTAATATCTTTTGATAAATATTATACTGTTCAATTAAATAAAGGGAAGAATCCTTTTATTTTTTTCAAATTAATGAGAAGAACAAAGAGGAAACTTAATTAACTTTTACTAAATTTTTTACAATTTCATATTTTTGGAATAAATATTATTTTTTCGAAACTAACACTACAAGAAAATTTTTAAATAAAAACTAATTTTAGAGATAAAAAATAATTAGTTACTATATTGACTAAATTAGTTATTATTGTAGGGACTAAAAAATTTATTGATATGTAAAGTAGTTGATATTATTAAAAAAATTTATAAACTAGTTTCTAAACTAATATCTAACAATTAGATACCAAATTAGATACCAGTTTATAAATTTTATTAATAATAGAAACTATTTTAAATACTAATAAATATTTTTAGCCTATAAAATAATATCTAATTTAGTTAATATAATAATTAATATTTTTTCTAAAATTATTTTTATTTAATAATTTTATTATAATATTAATATTAGATTGAAAATTACTTTATTATTTATTCTATTTATTATATATTCTATGTACAAAATTTTATATTGAATTATTTGATACTTTTTCTACATAATATATACTTTTAAAATTTTATTAAAATATAAATCATTTAATAAATATTTTAATATTTTTTATTACAACAAAATTTAACATAGATAATTACAATAATATAAAATGAAATTATAATGATTGGATTGACAATTTTTTTTATATAATTATCGATAATGTGACATTTAATAATTATTTTCTCACATGTATATAAATATAAATATAAAAATTTTATTATGTTATTTCACTACAAGAAAATCATTAAATAAAGACTAATTTTAGAGAAAAAGAATAAGTAATCACTATATTAATTAAATTGAATACTACTGTAGATACTAAAAACATTGGTATCTAAAGTAATTTTATTATTAATAAATAGTGTCTAAACTAATATTAAATTAACTACTAAATTTTTAGCTACCAACTAATTAGATTATAATTATAAAGTTGAAAGAACAAAATTTTGATAACTAAATAAATACTAATAATATATCATTTAGTTAATATAGTGACTAATTATTTTTGCTATAAAATTAGTTTTTATCTAATTATTTTCTTGTATTGTTTATTCATGTGATAAATAAATTGATTTATAGGATATATTTTTCACTATAGTGATATTAGATTTATAAAACAAAATATTGTTTTTGACAAGGTACTAGTTCAAGACTATAAAAATAAGCTAACAATCTTGTTAATTTTTTATAACTCAAAATGTTACAATAGTTAAAAACATGAAAGATAGTAAAATTATTACTACAAATGATATCTTAAAATAAAGTTTCACTAAGTATTAATTATATACGATCTCTTTACTTAAATATACACTATAAGAAATAATGATGGTAGAGTCCTAAAAGAGCTACACAAAGAGTAAAAAAGAGACATATGGGGATAGTGTAGACTTAGCATCCCAATAGAAGTGAAAGTCAATCTTTTGGTGACTATGCATTAGAGACGGCTTGCTGGGACACAAATTTACAAAGTAGTATTGGTTAAGCTTACCTAAAGAGAAATATAATATTTAACTACAACGTAGGTTTGGAGAATACTAAAATGAATATGAAATTAAATAATTATTAAGAATTATTAAGAAGTGGACTTTAAGCCTAACTCAATCTCATAAAACCGACTTATAAGGTGAGATTCGTACCTACTTATATGCTATGAAATATCTTAATATCTAGTCGATGTGGAATCTCCAACAATAATTAAACTTAGTGTCGTCGTTAGGGATATTGTGTGAGAAAGCAAATGTGAGTAAATTATCGCCATCGAAGACACTACCTGGAAAATAAATATGAGTAAAATGCACTTAAGGAGAGCGAAATGACCACGAAGAAGAAGTAGGGTTTTTGGAAGGAATTTCGGGATTATAAGTTTGAAAGTATAAGACAGAGATGAGAAATTGAAAGTGTGAGAAAATGAAAATATGAGACAAAAAATGTTTTAATGTTTTATTTTTTTCTCACTAAATAACTTAGTGTGGCTAAGGTGACAATAAGCGTTAACGTCATCTTAGTGTCGCTTAGACCTACGCTAAATGTAATAAAATATCAACTTGCATCCACTTTTTGCCCCCATTCTTGATGTAGTATCATTTTGTAACTTATTTTTTGATTGCATCTACTTTGTGTCTCAATTCTATATGCTAACTTATTATTATTAATTTTTAACTTGCATCCACTTTATATTCTCATTCTAGACTCAATATTATTCTATCACTTAATCTTTTTTATTGCATCTACTTTGTGTTATCATTCTAGACACTAACTTATTATTATTATTTTAATAATTTTTAGTGAGTTAAAAATCTCCATTGTAAACACAATATTTGACATTTATTTTTGTGTCCAACTTGAGTAGACTTCACCCATACTAGTGCCTTTTTTTTTATAGCCTTCACTTTTTGTTGGCAGCCAAAATTGATTTTTCTTGTAATAATAAATAAGTTACTTAATTTTGAATTAATTAATAATGTTAACTAATTTTATTCAATGTTGCTGATATTATAAAATAAAAAATTAAGATTTAAAATAATCTCATTGGAATGGAGATGGACTAGGGATTATGTTATTCTTTGCTTTTTAATTTTGTTTAAAAAAATACATAAAAACTCCATGTATAAATCATGTAACAAAGAATTTTACCTTATTTATTGATCTTGACACTAAGGTCTACTCACAACTCGTCTTCACACAATAACATTTTAATATAATGTTATGATAAAACAGTTTATTCAATGTTCTTGATACAATAAAAATAAAAATCAAGATATAAAATAACCTCAACCATATTTATCAAACATGACATTTAAATTTAAAATACTTTCTAAAATAATACAATTAAACAAGCAGAAATACAGGGATGATTCCGCTGTGTTTGGATACTTTATTATTTTGTCTTATAGTAATTTTAATTTCATCTTTTATAAATACAATTATGTATATATATGTAATTTATTTATTATATAAATATAAAATAGTTAAATATAGTAAATCATTTTAAACACTTACAATTTAACTGTATTCTTTATAGTGTAGGTAGATAATTCTTTTATTTATGTGAAAGTCTCTTCGGTGTGTAAATTAATTTTTTTGTTTTATATTTTTGTCCTACTATAATTTACTTATTTTTTACTGTCTTATTATTTTATAGTGAATTTTCATAATAAATTTTGTATTGTAATTTTAAAAGATTATTAAAATTAAAATAGATAAATTATTACTAAATAGGAAAATTTCATTGTACATTATTACATGAAGGTTAAGATAGCTAGAGTTTATTTATATTTGAATTTATTGAATAATCCTAGTTACGGTGTTTAGATTTGAGTTGTTAAATTTGATAAAAGATAATAAAGTAATCATATTTATTTTATTTAAATTATTTTATATTTATATGATCCAGTAGGCAAGTTTTACTTATTAAAATAAATATAACTTTATTAAAGTGCATTTATGAATTTAATTATATTAAATATTCTTTCATTTGATCAATTAAGCCATATGTAGTTAATTAATTTCTTAAATAATCAGAAATAGTTTATGATGTTGATGTGAAAATTAAAGGCTCATTGATATTGATGTACATACTAACAAAATTGCTTTTGAAATTTAAAAATATATGCTTGTCGCATAGGTTTTTTTTAAATTATGGAATTAAGACATGTTTCTATTAAAGAATGAATTTGAGGATATGAAAAGTGAAAATAAATGTTATTTTGAATTAAGGAGAAGAGGGTGAAAAGAAAAGAAAAAATTGCTAATAATGATTAAAAAAATAATTGATAAAATTGTAAAATTACGATTTTATCTTTGTTATAAAAAATAATTTAAAATAAAATTTGATTTTTATTTGTATATGGAACTCACCGTATGATTAAAATATTATTTTCATTATGATTTTTTTTGTCACAGTAAAAAAAAATACGAGTCATCTAACATTATAAATTTATTTAAAATTGTTGAAAATAGATTTTGATAAAATTAAATAAAAATTATTGTAAAAGATGTAAGCAAAATTGTAAATATAGTAAAACTTAATAAAATAAACTAAAATTGGTGTAAAAATTTAAAACTAATTAATATGAAACAAATAACCATATAATACAAATGATGATAAAGAAAGTTAAATTATAAGAATTATGATGAAAAAGAAAGTTAAATTATAAGAATTATGAGAAAATTTTAAAAAATCATAATATCATGAGATCAATCATCTGAAGATGTCCCATAATTTGTCAAATCTTCTAATGTATTCTTTCAAATTCTTGGTTCATATTCATGTTTAAGCTTTTTAATTCCTACAACAACTCTTGAACACTATGAAAAAAAAAAATCTCAATGGAATAGAGATAGACTAGAGGATTATGTTCTTCATTTTGTAAATTTGTTTAAAAAAATACATCATATGAACCTCACTTTACTCTTATTCGTTGATCTTGACACCAAGAACCTCACCTTATTTGTTCATCTTGACACCAAGGTCCACTAACAACTCGTTTTCACACAACAACGTCAACACACTTTTAACATCATCCTTCTTCAAAGTCATCAATACCAACCAAGCAGAACAAAACACCTCACACAAACCATAGACACCTAGAAGTCAAGATTTGAAGGTTCAATGAACCAATTGATTTTTAATGTTATGATAAAACACTAATTTTTAATATTATGATAAAATCCTCACCTATACTCATGGTCAATAGAGCAAATGTTTTTTTCAAGAATCTTTGTCATGTATAATGAAAAAACATACAATAAAAAAAATCATAATATAACTATGACCCAACTAATTTTTCCTTCAAATATGTATGAGAGACCTCAAAGTTAGATCACATATAAATCTACTTTCTTAAATCTTCACAAACAAATCATGTAAACAAATAAGAGGAATACTCTCGAAACAATCCAATTAAACAATAATTTCTCTAAAACAAAAATAACTTTATGCTTTATTTAGAGTGAGAGATCACTATAAGAAAGTCATTAAATAGAAATAAATTTTAGACACAAAAATAATTAGTTGCTATATTGACTAAATTAGATACGGTTTGAGACTCAAGCTAATTAGATATCAATTTAAAAACTATTTATTAATAATACCAGTTTATATTATTAATAAATAGTTTTTAAATTGGTATCTAATTAGATTTAGTCTCTAAAACAATATCTAATTTAGTCAATATAACAATTAATTATTTTTAGTCTCTAAAATTGACTTCTGTTAATAATTTTCTAGTAGTGGATGAATTGAGGGAGTGAAAAAGAATGAAAAAACAATGAAAAATTAGATTATTTAGATTGGTGAAAAGAGAGGTAACAAAAAATTTGTGAATAATTTGATAGACATAATAAATTTTAAAACATTATAAACTAATATATATATATATAATAACTAATTTATTCTTAACTAAATAAAAAATTATAATTTAATTATTAATTATTAATTTTATTTTTATTATTTAACTATTTTATCATTATTATTATTTTATAAATTTAATAATAATAATAATTATTATAATTTATTATTATTTTATAAATTTATTAATATTTTATATTACTTTAATAATAATTAATAATTAATATTTTTTATTTATATTTTTTATTATATTATGTAATTAATTATATTTTTTTATCATGTATAAATACATAATCAATTATATAATAAATATTTTATTATATTTATATATATAATTATTATATTAATTAAATATAAAATATATTTTGCATATAATTAATTATTATCAATTCATCAATACTTATATTTATATTATAATAAAATAAATATAACAAATTATATAATAAAAAATAATGAAATATAAATTTATGTTAATAAGTGATTATATATTAGTCTTTCTTCATTTATTATACGAAAAAAGAAGGCCACAATATTTTTATGTTATTTTATTTTTTCAGTTAAAATATTATTTTTAATTTTCGTGTTTTCATTTTTTTCTTCTATGGTATTTACCTGAACAAATATGTATTAGGAAACAAATTAAAATGACATTGACATAATAATTTGATACTTAGTCCTAGAGACACAATTACACAACAACCAAGAACCCTCAATCTCACGCGTCCAAACCAAAAATCCCGACAGCGAGATGTGGGGCCAAGAATTAAATTCTAATCGCGCGTGGATTTGCGTTATGGGAGAAATCAAAGCAGTTCATATATCGCATTTAAAATGAGAAATTGAAGAGAGAAGTTAAATTCTCATTCTAACGTGAAAGGGACAGAACAAAAAGAATGGGGTAGAGTGGACGTGTGTAAAGAATATTCACTAGATTTGAATTAATAGTTCAATTCCGCAATACTCTGGCTGTGATCTTATCATGCACGAAATGATAAGTTTATATGATAAGCAGTTCTGCTTATTGAATAAGTCGATGTACTTATGTCTGATGGGTCAGTAGAAAAAGAGCGACCTTGTACAACGCATCGAAGATAGCGAGACCGAGTTTCTCTTCTCTCTCTTATCCGCAGCCTTTCAAACCCTAAAAATTCTCGAATTCTGAGCCCTTTATATAATCCCAGGAGGCTCTAGATTTCATGAGGATTTTAAGGTTACCTGGGTTCGGATTGTTAGAGTCGGAGTGAAGAGGGAGAGTTTGTGTGGTTCACCTCTTGTTGGTCGGTGGGATTGGAGTTTTGTACTGTTTTTTGTTCTTTAGAAGTCGTATTGGTTCTGTTCGAAGATCGGGATTCGGAGATCGAAATTAACGGTGTGGTTTTCAGATTGGAGTTCGATATGTCTTCTCTGAGCAGAGAATTGGTGTTTCTCATACTTCAGTTTTTGGAGGAAGAGAAATTCAAAGAATCTGTACACAAGTGAGTGCCTTTTCTCCCCTTTCCCCCCCCTCTTTCCCTGTAAAGAGTTGTTATCTCGTGTAATTTGGGCGGTGGTTAGGATTTGGTCTGAATTTGAAATGAGGTAATCATGTTTTGAAACTGTTTATTTTTTCTATGAGTGTTCTGGTTATATGATTATTGAGGAATGAGGCAAAATAAGAAGAAGAGGGAAATAAGGGAATAAGGAATGCTTTAATTTCATATTAGGGTTTTTTTCTTGTAATTTACAATTAAGTGAGTATCAGAACTGCTGTGGTTTTCTTGCGTCTACATTACTGGTTTTTGGACGGTTGGGTTTTGTATGAGGGTCAATTACTCTGTCAATTGGGCAAATGCATTGACAGAACTGGTGTTAAACTCTGATATTTTGAGGCTGATATTTTGAGGAGGACAGCTTGTGATTTTTTAAAAATTATTTTTTAATTTTTTATAATTTTGAAGAGATACGTGTACCTATAATCAGACATGCCATCCCTATATACAGGGAGACATTATTATTTACTTTGACACCACCAAAGCCTAACCAATCTCCACTTGAGCACTTGACAAATAACTGGGATTAATTAACTTCTATTTGCCGTACATCAAGATATGTCTAATGTTGAGATTGTTTGAGTCTATTAATGCTTGATAGCCTGAAATATGCAACAATTTTTCTTTCAGCAAGTGTATTAGATCATGTAATGTCTTGTCCTTTCTATGTGGCCATTACACTTTTCGGCTTTATGAATTGGGGAAAACAGTTAACTACTATATATGGAAGCTGAACTTGTAAACCTTTTGATGGTAATAAGCCTGTTCCTTTCACCGAAGTTATATAAAGTTCTTACTTGGAGAGTGGATTTGAGAAGATAAAAAAAGAAGCTGAACTCCCTTTCTGTTTTCTGAAGTTTTTTTTTTGTAAGAATTTTCATTATTGTGCCTGTTCATGTCACTCTTTTAAAGCCTTCTTATTGTGTGCAGGCTTGAGAAAGAATCTGGATTCTTTTTCAATATGAAGTACTTTGAGGAAAAAGTGCAGGCTGGTGAGTGGGAAGAGGTTGAGAAGTATTTATCTGGGTTTACCAAAGTTGATGATAATAGATACTCAATGAAAATATTCTTTGAAATTAGGAAACAAAAATATCTGGAAGCACTTGATCGGTATGTGGAACTTTGTATTTTTTTCTTGGTTTTTATATATGTATTTGTGCTTGTTGTAACACTGCACATCTTGTTTTATCTATGATGTTTTTCCAAATTTTAGGCAAGACAAGGCAAAGGCTGTTGAGATATTAGCTGGTGATTTAAAAATGTTCTCCACCTTCAATGAGGAGCTGTACAAAGAAATAACGCAGTTATTAACTCTTAATAATTTCAGGTAATATCTAAAATATATATAATCTAATGGAATACATTGTTTGTCGCTGCCTTCTCTTGACTGTTAGGTGGATGAGATTGTACATGTGATTCATGAATCTTTGATTCAATTCACCACTAAATATAATTAAGTGTTAAGCTTGACAATAGAGTGGTATTTTGTTTCATATAACAGGGAGAACGAGCAGCTGTCCAAGTACGGTGACACCAAAACTGCTCGAAGCATTATGCTGATAGAGCTGAAAAAACTCATAGAGGCAAATCCTCTTTTCCGTGATAAGCTTATCTTCCCCACCCTTAAGTCATCAAGACTGAGAACTTTAATCAATCAAAGGTATGTATGATTATTTTTTATCCGGTAAATGATCAGAATTTGGAAGGTTTCCCATTCTTTTTTTAACTAATTCTTGTAAATTTGAACTTTTAGTTTGTTTTGTGCCTTATTTTTTTTATCAGCGAATTTATATCTGCACCCTATCAATGCAGTCTAAACTGGCAGCACCAGCTCTGCAAAAACCCAAGGCCAAATCCAGATATTAAGACTTTATTCTCAGATCACACATGTGCACCTCCAAATGGTCCTCTGGCACCTACACCTGTCAATCTTCCAATTGCTGCAGTTGCAAAGCCCGCTGCTTATACTTCTCTTGGAGCTCATGGTGTATGATACCTTTCATATCAAGCAACTGGTTATCTTGATTTTTAGTTGATAGATAGATACTATAATTGTTACCATGTTGACTAACTAATAATTCAATTTTTAAATTTTGTAGCCCTTCCCACCAGCTGCTGCAACGGCCAATGCTAATGCTTTGGCTGGTTGGATGGCCAATGCCTCAGCTTCATCATCTGTCCAAGCAGCTGTTGTCACGGCATCAACCATACCTGTCCCACAGAGCCAAGGTTAAGATTGTAGTTACCCTATTATTTTCAGTAAAACTGGCTGCACTATTTTTTATGACATTTACATGCCATGCACTAGTTTTTTTTTACACTTTTTTAAAAAGCCTTATAATCATTGGTGTCTTTCTTGGCTGTTGCAATTTGCTTGGCTAAGTGAATAGGAATCTTTATATTAAATAAAATATCACTTGTTCAATAGTTTCACTATGTGGATACCTGAATTAAAAATCCACATTTCTTTAACAGTGTCTATCTTGAAACGTCCTAGAACACCTCCTGCAACTTCTGCCATGGTTGATTATCAGAATACTGATCATGAACCACTAATGAAAAGGCTTCGTTCTGGTCATTCTGTAGAGGAGGTAACTTTGAAGAATTTCTGTTTAATTTAGTTGTGTCTAACATACTTTATGAAGCCAAATATTTTTGTTACTTTTTTTACTTTTTGATTACTCATGACTGATTTCAGTATCGTTCATATATATAATTTAAGGTTTCTTATCCCTTGGCTCGACAAGCCTCTTGGTCACTGGATGATCTGCCAAGAACTGTGACTATGACATTGCAACAAGGATCCTCTGTGAAAAGCATGGATTTTCATCCTTCTCATCATACCTTACTTCTTGGTAATGTTTATCATAACTGCATTATTCTAATATATTGGTTGTCAAAATACCAACAAAAGCATAATTTAAATTCCTTTTCTTCTAATGATATATATTTCCATTTATTAGTTGGTTCAAACAATGGAGAAATTACCCTCTGGGAACTCAGTTTGCGAGAAAAGTTGGTCACAAAGCCATTCAAAATCTGGGATGTGTCTGCATGTTCATTACCATTTCAGGTTTCATACTGTGCAATATTTATTGTTTGATATGTAGTATCCTTGGTTATCAGTCTGACCCAAGAAAATAAGTGCAGCATAAACTATCACTGCCAGTATATTATTTTGCCTGGCCACTAGTGTTGCTGATGGAGAATTCAAAACAATTGTAATTAATGTTGAGAATTTTTTCAGGCTGCTACAGTGAAGGATGCACCTATTTCTGTCAGTCGGGTCACATGGAGCCCTGATGGAAGTTTTGTAGGTATGAAACATTATGTTTCTAAAACCATTTTTGAAGCTGTCAGTCAATATCTAACTTGTTGCTTTTCTGTAGGTATTGCTTTTACTAAACATTTGATTCACCTGTATGCTTACACCGGATCAAATGAGCTAACCCAGCGTATAGAGGTGATATTTTTTTTTCATAAAAAGTAGCTAAAGTTTGTTTGCAGTTTAATTTACATTTTCCTTTTAAGCAGGTTGATGCTCATGTTGGGGGTGTGAATGACTTGGCATTTGCTCATCCAAACAAACAGCTGTGTATTGTAACTTGTGGGGATGATAAGTTGATAAAGGTTCACAAAATCTACTTTGCAATTTTTGGATTGTGCAAAAATTATCACTTTTTTCTGATTAAACTCTTGATAGGTATGGGATTTAAATGGACGCAAACTGTTCAGCTTTGAGGGGCACGAGGCACCTGTATATTCCATCTGTCCCCATCACAAAGAGAACATTCAGGTAAAAAGTGATGCATCTGTAATATTTAATGTTTATACTTTAGAATGTTTTCTGCTATATACCGCTTGCTAGAATTTTATAAATCCTTTGTCTATTTCAGTTTTACTATATGTTATTTTGTATTAAACATTTGAACTTATAAAAAGCGGCTTTCATTGTCTTGAAAAATTACAGCGCTTTTTCTGTTACACGCATATATTTGCCCCATTGGATGAGAACATTTATTGATTTAGCTTCTTGAAATTTATTTATATGTACACATATACACTCTATATGTTGATTATGTAATTTTGCAGTTCATATTTTCAACTGCCATTGATGGGAAAATAAAGGCTTGGTTATATGATAACATGGGTTCTAGGGTTGACTATGATGCCCCTGGCCACTGGTGCACTACAATGCTTTATAGTGCTGATGGAACTAGGTAAGCTGGATCTTGATGAGGGTATATATTCCTCCAAGTGTCATGCTCAAAGGATACCTATGATGTCTTTCATTCTCCATCTTTCTCCAGGTTATTTTCTTGTGGGACAAGTGAGGATGGAGAGTCTTTTCTTGTTGAATGGAATGAAAGTGAAGGAGCCATCAAGAGAACATACAATGGGTTTAGAAAAAAATCTGCTGGCGTTGTGCAGTTTGACACAACCCAAAACCGTTTTTTGGCTGCAGGTGAAGATGGTCAAGTTAAGTTTTGGGACATGGACAATGTTAATCTTGTTATAAGCACAGATGCCAATGGAGGATTACAGGTTGGTATTTATGGTTAACTAATTTATTTCTTCTGGAATATGACACCCAATAAAATATCCTGTGTATATGAATTTGTTTAGAGCCTTCCACGGTTGAGATTCAACAAGGAAGGGAATATTCTGGCGGTTACTACAGTGGACAATGGATTCAAGATACTTGCTAATGCTTCTGGTCTTAGATCTTTAAGAACCATTGAAACTCCCGGGTTTGAAGCATTGAGGTCACCCCTTGAATCAACTGCAATTAAGGTAGTGATACAGTTTAATTTTTTGCTTGAACACTGATGTTTAGATCTAAATATGTACGATGTCACTGTCTACTTTGTTAATGCCATGTAGGTATCTGGCTCTTCTACTGTTAATATTAGTCCTGTCAACTGTAAAGTGGAAAGAAGCTCCCCTGTCAGGCCTTCTCCAATTCTTGTATGAATCTAACCTTGTGAATTTAATAATTATTAGTTCATTATTATAATGTTAGAACAATGACATTGATAGTTGCTTCAATTCAGTACACACACTCTAGCAAGTGGGCTATTGTTTAGTCCTTTTATTCTTTCTTATAGTATGCATGCTCAAATCAGCAATAATTCATTACCCATGTAAACAATGGAGGACCACCTTTTGGATCTTCTACTTCCCACGTTTTGAAAAAACATGTTCTAGTTTTGGGGTACCAGTAGATCCAAAAGGCATACACAAATCTGTTTTACTTATAATTTGGCATTTGTATTCCTCTGGAATAAATTAGCCAATTGTTATTTATACCTTCTCTAAGTTGCATGTCTTGTGAATTTTACTGCATCTTAATACTTATTTGCACATGTATTGATTTTGGCCTTTTCAATAAAGAATGGAGTTGATCCCATGGGCCGAAGTGTGGAAAAACCAAGAAGTGTGGAAGATGTAATAGAGAGAGCTACTAAACCATGGCAACTATCTGAAATTCTGGATCCTGTCCAATGTCGGTCAGTTACCATGCCTGAAAGCACAGATTCATCCAGCAAGGTGTGTTGCCATTTGTTTATTTGACATTGGCATTATTCTATGGCTAACTGTGTTCTGTACGGTGTTTTAATATTCTGATCCATGCATAGGTTGTTAGACTTTTATATACAAACTCTGGCGTTGGTATTTTAGCACTTGGTTCAAATGGTACCCAGAAGCTTTGGAAATGGGCTCGCAATGAACAGAATCCTACTGGGAAGGTAGTCTTCAGCAAATAATTAATTTGCATCTTTTGCCTTCAGTTCTTTGTTTTCTCTGTGCTTTCCATTTGTTTGTTCCTTTCAGTAGAGAACATAATTCTGATGTTAATATGATTACAGGCTACAGCCAATGTTGTTCCACAGCATTGGCAACCCAACAGTGGTCTTCTTATGACTAATGATATATCGGGTGTCAACCTTGAAGAAGCAGTCCCTTGCATTGCACTCTCAAAAAATGACTCTTACGTTTTGTCTGCTTGTGGTGGAAAGGTTTCCCTATTTAACATGATGACATTCAAGGTGTGTCCTCCGGATGTACAATTCTGATATTCCATTCATTTGTTTAGTTTACTGATTACTTCACTTTTTAATAGGTAATGACAACATTCATGCCACCACCTCCTGCTTCTACCTTCCTAGCTTTCCATCCCCAGGATAACAACATTATCGCCATTGGGATGGAGGATTCAACCATTCATATCTATAATGTCAGAGTGGATGAGGTGATTACTATCTTTGACTAGTTTTCTTGTTTTGATACTTACACTATTATTTCTAATAATCTCACACCACTCTTTTCCCTATTTGGGGGTATGTTCCAGGTGAAATCAAAATTGAAGGGTCACCAAAAGCGTATTACTGGTTTAGCTTTTTCAACCAATCTTAACATACTGGTTTCATCTGGTGCTGATGCTCAAGTAAGTCTTTTAACTGTTTTCCATTCATACAACATTCAAAGTGGCTCGGAAAACCTTTCAAAGTGGATTTCTGGTGCAAGTATTTTGCTGGCTCGCTACACTTAATAACTTGCGTTTTTTATTTTCTTTTGGGAGCTAGAGTTTATGGACCTGTGTTTTAGTTGTATTTGTGCCTCTTGCATTTTTCTATGCTCAATTTTTTTATTTTCGGGTCTTAAGAATTTCAATTATTTTGTACAGCTTTGTGTATGGAGCATTGATACATGGGAGAAAAGAAAATCAATTCCAATACAACTACCCGCAGGAAAGGCACCTGTTGGTGATACACGAGTACAGTTCCATTCTGATCAACTTCGTTTGTTGGTTGTCCATGAGACTCAGTTAGCAATATATGATGCTTCTAAGATGGAACGCATTCGGCAGGTATGAAACTTCCTCCAATATTGATGAAGCTGCTGGTTAAAAATTAGATGCTCATAAATTCCTTTGCTGCAGTGGGTTCCCCAAGATGTTCTCCATGCCCCAATATCATATGCAGCTTATTCCTGCAACAGTCAGTTAATTTATGCTACATTTTGTGATGCCAACATTGGTGTGTTTGATGCTGATAGCTTGAGGCTTAGATGTCGAATTGCACCGTCAATATGCTTGTCACCGGCAGCTTTAAGTGGGTAGGTTTCAGATCAGTAATTTGGACTCAATTTAGTCTTTCTTATATTAAAGTGACTAACACACTCTTCTCAACACTATTATGGGTAGATTTCCTTTCAGTTCCGCTAAATAACCTATTCCACACTTTATTCAGTGACTCCCACATTCGTCTCACCCAATAGTAAAGAATATATATTGTCCAACATTTTTCATGCAATAAAGAATATGTATGTATGTATTTTGCCTAACATTTTCTCTTGTACTTGCGCAGTAAAATTCTGCTTAGTCATTTAATACACAAAGTCGTTGCTGTTTCAATTATGGATATTAAAATGGATGTAGCATTAAAATCATCAATACTATGAATTTTTAACAAAAAAGAATCCTTCCTCAGAAACGGGTGCATGGTGATTTTTTATTTGCATTTGCAAAGTTTGAGGTTAGGAGCTTGATCCTTGTGTATTATTGCAGAAGTCCATCTTTGTATCCTCTTGTGGTCGCCGCACATCCACTAGAACCTAATCAGTTTGCTGTTGGGTTGACGGATGGATCTGTGAAAGTGATAGAACCAAGTGAATCAGAGGGTAAGTGGGGATCCTCCCCACCTATGGACAATGGAATAATGAATGGTAGAACAGCATCATCATCTACAACAAGCAACCACACTGCTGATCAGGCTCAAAGATGAGCTCAATTGTATTATACTAGTATAGTTCTTTTCATCTGTAATTTTATCATCTTAGAAGTTTAGATTTTGATTCACCAATGTGTCTCGTCAATATCAGGTCAGAATTCGACATAAAATGCTAAATGCTTAGATGTACTCTGGTGTATACCTTAATTTATTCTAGTTAACTCAATTTTATTGTTTATAAATAGTTGTAATGTTCTTGCTGACAAGTGTATCAGTCAACTTCCCTTGCGTGTGATTCTCCGTATAAAATCGATTGTCAATTTTTTTTTTGTTGCAATTAGGAAACATCGTAGAAAATTTCAACTCCATATTGATGAATATTATATTTGTAAGAAATAGTATGACATTCAAGAGAAAGGATTAATTGAACTCTATTTTTTTTTTTTTTTTGCAAATTTAAGAAATTATAATCGTTCTTTACTGAATCAACATATTGAGAGTTTCACGAATAATCTTTTAACAGATAGAAAATACATTCACTATTTTACAAAAGCTACATCTAGTATTTTATAAAAAGTTATATCTAGTTGCTTAACTACATTACATCAGTTAAGTCCATGTTAAACAGAAAAAAAAGTTTACAAAAGATCAAGAACTATTTTTTTCACCCTACAAGAAATGGTTCAATATAATATTGGAAAACCTATTACAGAAAATTACATTGAACAACACCCTATTTAGTGAAACACAAGCAATCTACCTGAGAACCAATAAATATTGAGTTATTACACCTAAACTGAATACAACATAAATTATTACTTCTTGATCAAACCAAAAAGATCTCTAAGATTGCGATTGCAAAAGAAACCTCTAACTCAACATTATAAATCTTAGGAAAAAGTTCTTTCTCACTAACTTTTCACTAAATTTTATTTAGTATCAAAATGTTTTCAAAGAGAGTTATATAGAAGTATGAGTCAGGTGTAATAGACTAAAACTTCCAAATAATAAATTCATTTATTAGTGAAATACACAAATTGAATCATAATTTTATGTTAAAACAAATTGATAAAGCCTTTAGAGAAGATAAGTCATTTCAATCTATTAGAAAAATAGTTGAACAAATTGAAAACACTCAAATAAAGTAGGTTTCAAGTTATTTTAACATAATAACTTAACAATTCAACTTGTTAAAGTACTCACTGATGTTCTAAAGAACTTTAGTCTAAAACGCTTTAACATATTTAACTACCATCCTAACTAGTTAAAATAAACTTTTGACTAAGTTAGGATCAAACACTTTCTTCGGTAATATAAAAGATCACTTTAATCATAAAGAAGAAACAATATAAATAACTTGACACACACAACACAAAATCTTCATTTCTTCATGAATGTTAGATTCATCAAATACAAACTTCACAACCAACAATCTCCCCCTATTTGATGAAGACGAACCATTAATGATGTCTAAATGCCTTTTGATAATTATGCTATGTAAAACCGTAGAAGAAAAGAAAAGCACAAGCCAAAACAAAATATACCAAAATCAAGAGAAAAGAAATGTATGTATGAGTACCAATCCATTGAATTGATCTTCATAATTGAATTAATCCTCATAAGGAAGTAACAAACAAGGTAATTAAATGAAGAATATGTGGTAGATGAAGTAACAAACAAGGTAATTAAATTTTCCAACCGAAAAACAAATATAAACACTTCAAAGACATGTCTATGAAGCAAAATAGTAACATCCAAGAAGAAATACTACGACAGTTTAACAATACAATATAGTCATCCAAGCAAAATGAAAATGCATATGAGAATATGAAATATGCATGATTTAGCGCTCTATCATATGTAAGATTTGCAAGCTGCTCTTGTATGACCTCAATTTGATCATTTAGATGTTGAAACTTAGCAGTACAAAATTCATAGTCGTCTCTCTTATCACTTGTCATTTTGTCTAAACGATTCAGGATCATTCTCTCAAAAGAAAATATAGGTTCACCACGATTAATTGATGGTACATAAGAAATAACAACATACATACATACCATCTTGCATAGTCTCGACATTTCTAGGACCAACTTCATTTTGTGACTTAACTCCAGTACCTTCCTTGTTAACCCATTTGTCATTAGCTTTTACGAAATCCATCTTTGTCATAACGACATTATTTATTTCATGACCATGTTTGATGATTTTAGATGTTTTTCCTTCAACAACAACTTTAAAATCTTGAAGAAATTTAGAAACAAGAACATCATATTGAAATTTATGGTCAGCTAGACACTTTGACTTGAACATGTTTTAGCACATATATCCAGTTTACCTTAACTCGATGTTGAATGAAATACATCAAGGCCAAGTCTTCCTTGTTGAGCATTGCATGATTACTTCTACGAGGAGTATGCAATGATGAATACAAACAATTGTTCCTCAAGTTTGATACTTCTTGCATTAAATGCCTTAAATAAGGCATTAAATACCTTTTAGTCCTTTTTTGTCTAACTAGGAGAACTTCATAACCTTTGGAAGGTTAATATGTTTTGTGCTCATTTCTTGAAGGAAGATGGTCATTATTTCATCATCACCTACAAACCAAGTCTCCATAGTTTTAGCACGAGTGTGATGAGAGTTTGAGGATCAAGGGGTGGAGGTTTCTTCATCATTTTTTCTTCTAGTTTTGTTTGATTTGGACCTATTTCTTGGAGGAGTTGTAGACATTTTTCAAAGAGGAATGTATGCATATGCTAAATTTGATGTATGAATGCACACATAATAGGCCACTAATAGATGCTTTTATATTATTTAACATGGATAGGTGAGTATTCAAAGTTTTTTTAAACTACTTTACAATTTTAGGAGTAAATACTAAAAATTGTCAACTAAAATAAATTTGACAGTTTCTCAATAAGTTAGTCAAACAATCCAATGAACATGTCAAAAGTATAGTATTCAACATGTTTGCTTTCTATATGAGTTTGATTCATTTGCTAGTCCAAGAAAGGGGTGATTTTTTTTTCAAACTTAATTTGAAAAACACATAACCAAGTAAACTAATTTGTTAAAAAATGTATTTTATTATATACTTTTATTTTTTTATTAACAGAAAAAGAATTATATTAGGCTTTTGTAATCTATTATCCCTAACTCAGTTTGAAGCTCATCAAACCTCTTTTTTTCTAATGGTTTTGTAAACAGATATGCCAGTTGTCTAGATGTTTCAATAAATCCTATTTCACATTCACCTTTACTATGTGATCTCTAATAAAATCTAGTTTTCTAGATGTTTTATTGAGCCATTTCATATTCACCTTTACTTATGTGATCTCTAATAAAATGATGTTTGATTTCTATGTGTTTTGTTCTTGAATGTTGTATAGGTTTCTTTGTTAGATTTATGATACTTGTATTGTCACATAGTAATGGTACCGAACTAAGTTGCAATCTATGATATTCAAGTTGTTGTTTTAGCCATAAAATTTGAGCACAGCAGTTGCTAGCTGCAATGTACTCAACCTTAGCAATTAATAATGCAACACAAGCTTGCTTCTTATTATACCAAGACACCAAACTTGAACCAAGAAAATGACAAGTAACACTAGTGCTTTTCCTATCCAACTTGCATCTTGCAAAATCAAAATCACAATATCCAACAAGATTAATTGAAACATTGTTAGGATACCAAATACCAACATCCTTCGTTCCATTAAGATACTTTAAAATTTGTTTTGTTGTTGTATAATGTGATTTCTTGGGACATGATTGATATCTTGCACATGCATACACTAAACATGATGCCAAGTCTACTAGATGTGAGATATAAGAGAGATCCAATCAATCCTCTTAATTTTGTTGAATCAACTATTTTCCCACTTTCATCTGCATCAAGATATCGGTTTGTGGGCATTGTTGCTTCATTGTAGTTATCCATCTCAAATCTCTTTAGGATGTCACAATAATATTTAGACTGATTGAGAAATGTTCATTTTGAAGTTGTTTTATCTATAAACCAAGAAAGTAAGAAAACTCCCCCATCATTGACATCTCAAGATTCACCCTGAAACAAATTCTTCACATAAAATATCATTAGTTGATCCAAAAATAATGTCATTAACATATATTTGAACAAGTATGATATTTAAATATTCTTTCTTAATAAAAAAAATCTTATCAACTTTTTATCTCTCATAACTTTGAGACGAGAAAATTGCTAAGTCTCTCACACCATTGTTTAGAAGCTTGTTTTAAGCCATAAAGTGCCTTCTTGAGCTTGTAAACATATTATGGATGTTTGTGGTCTTCAAATCCTGGTGGTTGTGAAACATATACTTCCTCATTGATAAAATCATTGAAAAGTTCAATTTTGACGTCCATTTGGAATAGTTTAAAGCCACTCATACTAGCATATGCAAGTAACAGTTTAACAGCTTCTAATCTAGCTACAAGTGCACATGTTTCATCATAGTCAATTCTTTCTTCCTGGTTATAACCTTTTGAAAAACCTAGCTTTATATATTGTGATTGTTCATGTTTCATCCATTTTATTCCTAAACGTCCATTTAGTTCCTATTATGTTCATCTCATTAATTTTAGGTATAATAGTCCATACATCATTTCCAATGAATTGATTTAATTCATCATGCATATCAGCAATCTAGTGTTCATCTTTTAAAGCATCAGTTACATTTTTAGGTTGAATTTGAGATACAAAAATCATATTTTCACAAAAATTATTGAGAAAATGTCTAGTAGATACTCCTTTTTTAATTTGTCCAATGAGAGACCTTTAGGAATTCTCCATTATCTGGGTAAAATTTCATGTGGAACTTGTTCTTTTTATTCGAGTATTTGAATATGTTTATCTTGGATTAATATGTTCAAAATTCTTAAGAATATCTTGCACATGTTCATAATCTGCATCATCCTTCTAGACATTGGCATAGGCATATCGTTGTTAGTTTCATCAAAGACTATATGTATTCATTCCTCAACAACTATTAATCTCTTATTGTATATGCAATATGCATGATTGTTTAAGGCATAACCAAAAAGATTCCTTCATCAGTTTTTGCATCAAACTTTCCTAAATTATCTTTTCCATTGTTTAAAACAAAACATTTGTTACCAAACACTTTAAGATGACTGATATTAGGTTTTGTTCCCTTGTATAGTTCATATGGAATATTTTTCAAAATTGGTCTTATAAGAACTCTATTAAAAACATAACATGTTGTGCTTACTACATCAGCCCAAAATTATTTTGGAAGTAAAGTTTCATTTAACATGGTTCTTGCAAGTTCTTCTAAAGACTTGTTTTTCTATTATACTACTCCATTTTATTGTGAAGTTCTTTGTTGTGAAGTTCTAGGTGCAGAGAAATTTTGAGTTATGCCTCTCTTTTCACAAAACATATTAAATTTTTCATTTTGAAACTCTCTCCCATGATCACTTCCAATAAAGTTAATATGACAATTATTTTCATTGTCAAGAATTTTGTCAATCTTTTTAAAAACAAAGAAATAATCATTTTTGGATGTAATGAATAGTATCCAGATGTATATAGAGAAATCATCAACAAGAACCAAAGCATAGTAATTTCCCCCAAACTCATGGTTCTAGAAAGTCCAAATAAATTCATATAAAGTAGTTCAAGAGGTCTTTTTGTTGAAACAATTTTTTTTTTAAAAGAAGTTTTAATCTGTTTTCCTCTTTGACATGCTTCACAGATTTTGTTCTTTTCAAACTTTAGTTTAGGAAGTCATATACACTACAAGAAAATTACAAAATAGAAACTAATTTTAGAGATAAAAAATAATTAGTTGCTGTAGTGACTAAATTAGAGACCATTTTAGAGACTAAAAAAAATTTTGGTTTCTAAATTAGTTTCTATTATTATTAAATAGTTTCTAAATTGGTATCTAATTAGCTACCAAGGTTTTAACTACCAATTATTTAGATTCTAAATTTGGTGGCAAAAGCTTTGGTAGCTAATTAGATACCAATTTAAAAACTATTTAACAATAATAGAAACTAACTTAGAAACTAAAAATTTTGTTAGTCTCTAAAATGGTATCTAATTTAGTCACTATAGCAACTAATTATTTTTTGTTTCTAAAATTAGTTTCTATTTAATGATTTTCTTGTAGTGATAACTAAGTATGTAGAAATTAACTTATTCAAATGATGCATATGTATATCTGATAATCTCCTATGCCATAACCATGAATCATCATTCTTAGATAACAAACATTCAGTTATTAATGTAGCATGGTTAATGTCTAACATGTAAATGTTATTAATTCTCTTTTCATCAAGCAAAATTTTATCTAATGCAATATCACAAATGAAATAACAAATCTAACAAATCTGGTTCAAAAACAATTTTACGCCCTTTGTCACGTAAATAGCTAATGCTCAGCAAGTTATGTTTCGAACCTTCTACAAGCAGTACATTCTGAATGATGATTGAAGAATTGTTTCCTATATCACCTATGTCCAATATTTTGCCTTTATTATTTTTTCATATGTAACATATCTTTTAGGTTTAAGTAATAGACTCACAAGCTTAAAAATATCTCCAATCATATCTATCGAACAACCATTGTCCAGATACCACAATTTCTTGACTGTCAAGAGTTCGTGCAAAACAAATTAACTAACAAAATATGGTATCGTTATTAATTTGGGTCTAGCATTTTTAACATTTTCTTTTACACATTTTTGACATCCATTTAATTAGACATCAGGCACATCATATTTTCACATTATGCAATTTTTAGCATTATGAACTCTTCCCATACAATAAAAACAAGTGGTAAATGAAGAAGTGCTAGAATTTTTGAAGAAAAATTTGTTACATTTTTTAACTTTGTTTAGAAAAGTTGGTATGAAATTAATATTAACTCCGTCAAAAACACAATTCTTAGAACTAGGTACATCTTCAAAGTTACTTCTTCCTATTGAAAACTTGGTTCTTTGCAAAGAAATACAATTTTTACAATTCTTTGAGTTTTCAGTACAACTGCAAAAAAAAAATAAAAAAAATAAAATTGTAACTTATTTCTAAATCAATTTTAACAACTCACAATTCCTCTTCTAATGTACCAACCTTTTTTTTAGACAGTTATTTAACCCCTTAAGTCAAATATTAGAAATTGCCAACATATTTGCTTATTCACGTGTTTCTTTACAGGCTTGTAATAATTGACTCTAATTTTCAAAACTTTCAGAAGAACTAGAACTTACATTGCTGCTGGATGATTCATATCTAACCATAAGACATAAATTTGCTTATTCACTTATCAGTGATTGCTTCTGGATTATTCATATCCAGTCATAAGACATAAATTTGCTTCTTCACTTCTTTGTGATGATGAACTTGATAAGGTTTCATCATTGTCGTGCCATGTAATATATGTCTTCTTTCTCATTTTTCCTATCAAACACTTTATCCTTGTTTTGTAGATTTATCCGTAGATTAGATTTGGCGGAAATGTGGAAAATTATAATATATGAGTTTTAGACTTGGTTTGAGTTGAAAAAGAGAAAAAAGAATATGGGCAATGAGCTAGGTGATGTTGGGGTACAAAGAGAAAATTATAAGAGTTTTTTTCTTCTCCAAATACACCTCTTTCTTCTTTCACCTTCAAACCATTTCCTTCAATCATTCTTCCTCTTTCGTGTGACCCTTTGATCTTCAAACTAATTACCAAGAGTGTTAAGTGCTAAAGGTACGTTTTTCTCCTTCCCTCTTTCTCCAATTTCTGTTTACCTTTTCAATTGAGATGCATGCATGGAGAATTTTCATAAGGAAGTAAAAGAGTTTGAGTTTAAGGTTTAATCTTCAGTATGTAATGGTTAAATTTTTAATTTTGAGGTGTTATTGTAGTGCGTTTAGTGTTCTTGGCCCGCATAACTTATAAACCATTTTAATTAATTATGTTTCTAAAAACTGACAAAAATCACAAACATATATATTAATTGGATAATTGAATTCATTAAATAAATATAGATGCATAATAAATAGATTAATAATGAATGTGTTTTATGACAATAAACAAAGAGATCATTAAAAAAAGTTAATGCTTTTCAAACATTTTAAAATAATAAATAAAAGTTAAAAATTCTAAACATTAAACACAAAATGATAATAAAAATATATTGAAATGATGATTAACTATTATGAAATTTAAATTCTCATAGTTATAAATAGAGGTACACATATAAGTACCATTTGTCCTTGAAGGCCACAATTTGAAAAATGTGTAATTTGTATTTGAAGTTGGCTCTCTTAATCAGAATTTTTTTGTAAGTTTGTCCCAGTTCACGAGTTTAGCAAGCCCTCTCATTAAAAAAAGAAAGAAAGTTAGAAATATCATTTTAAAATTTAAATTTTCACTAATTTTGAAAATCTAACTAGAAATTGCCCTATCCATTTTGTTTATCTTGTAATATAATTGGTATCTTAAACCACCTAAAAATATATTTTTCTAAATCATGTTTATTTAATCTATAATTTTATATTAAATAAATAAAAGTAGTATATCATCATTTAACAATCATTGAACCATTAAAAATTCTTAAATTTCATATATATTTTTTAATTTTTTTTTTACTTAACTTTCATATCTTATGCAGGAAGAAACACCCAAGGGTTACAAATTTGTGAGTGGTCCACAAACCAAAACCCATGTACGACATATCATAATGGCATCTTTTATTATCCCTAATTTTACACAAATTCTCCCTCCACCTTTATACATTTCCCTCACACTTCCATATTAGTTGTAAAAATTAGATTTTAACCATTTTTAAAATTTTAAATAATCCTACATGAAAACATAAACTCACCTTTCTAAATAACATCAATTGCAATCCCGCATCAATCCCACATTCTCGTACTTTTCTTTATAATGCAACACTTCCATTCTTCTCCAGTCGTAATATTTGAGAGAACAATTTCATCATTTGAACGTGTGTGAGAAGCTTGTCAAAAAATTCATTGTATTCAATATTTCCTAATGTATAAAATATATATATATATATATATATATATATATATATATATATTTTAGTTTTGTATTTCATTTTTGCACCTCACTAGGTTTTATGATTTTGGAGAGAATGATTAAAAATTTTAAAAAATAAAATGTTACTCAAACTAATAATAAAAATAAACATATTTTTTAAATGTCTTTCTGTTTTATTTGATTCAGTTTTTTCATTATTGAAGAGAAAATATTTAATCATTGTTAAATTATATTTTTATCACACAAATTAGCTCAAATAACTTAATACTCTTAGAATAATTTTTCATAACATTTAAAAATAAACAACATCAAAAAAAATTTCTAAATCAAAAGGAATTAATTTAAACATGATATTTTACTAACTTTATTTTTTTTATAGGAAACTTTATTTGGGACATATTGAATTTTTAATTTTTTTATTTATATATTTTTATTAAAATAAAATTAAAGTACATTAGACATTTTGTTAATTTAATCTATACTTCAATTAAAAGGTATAGTTGAAATTAAAGAATATATAAAGGTATTGAAGAAATATTAAGGGTTAGAAAGAATTCACCTAATTTTATAATTATTAACAACTGCAACAATCAAAGTCACTTTAGGAAAAGAAACAATAAAAAAGTTTTAAAAAATATATATATAAATGGTTTAGTTTTAAAAATATAATGTAAATGATTTTTTAGAATATTATTATTATTATTTATTTTTATTTTTATTTTTTATAATTTATTATTCATTACTATTATTATTACTAGTGCTGTGTATTCATATTTTTTATTTCTCTTTTTTGAGTCTTTTTTTTATTCTTCAAAAATTAATTTCTTCCATATTTTTTATTTTTCTTTCTTTGATTTTTTTTTCTTCAAAAAATAATTTTAAAACCTTAAAATGAGAAGTTAAAAGAGAATACGTGAGGTTAATGAAGAAGTGGAAAACGGTAGTTAAGAAAAAATGTTACATATAGAAAAGAGAAAGAATGAATCTTCAAAATTTAACATTAAAAACTGTTTCTTCAATTCAAAACCGCTTATATCAAATATTTTAAAATTTTAAAATTAAAAAAATGCTTTATTAACTTCTAATATTATAAAATGTCCAAATAATCTAAACAAACTAATAAAACAAAATATTAAGTAGAGACAAAATAGGAAAACAATTTAGAATAGTTAGAATGAATCTTCAAAATTTAACATTAAAAACTGTTTCAAAACCGCTTATACCAAATATTTTAAAATTAAAAAGTTGTTTTATTAAATTCTAAAATTATAAAATATCCAAATAATCTAAACAAATTAATAAAACAAAAATATTAAACAAAGATAAAATAAAAAAATAATTTAAAACAGTGAAAAATTCCCTTTATATAGGTATAAATTATTATATATCATGATACTAATGGATATTATTTATATATTTTTCGTAAATGCTTATAAAAAAATATATAATTAGTTAAAGTCAGCTTACTTATGGATATTATCTTTTAAAAGAGCTAGCTTATATAATTAAATTGCATAAATTATACTTAACCTTAATCTAAAATAATCTGAAATAATACAAGATTATTTACTGAAATAAAGATGTATAATATACACGTATTTGATTTATTTAAATTAAAATATGGACGTGTTTTGGAGATTTTTTTTATAAAGATTTCAAGAAAAAAAATTATCTATAAATTAAAATTAACTTATGTTAAAATTAAAATCAAAATTTAGAAAATTTATACAAAAATATATTTTACAAGTTAGTTTATATATAAGTTAATTTTAACTTATAAAAAAGTTATTTTATTTTCTATTTTTTAGAGGTGTTTATGATGAAAATTCATTCTAACGTGTAATATAACATGTTCCGTTTTAACAAAGTTTTGCATAAGAAATTCTTGAAAAAAATTAAATAAACTTCTTTATAAACTAAAGTTAGTTTAATTTAACTTATGCAAAGTTTAAAAAAAAAAATTACAGAAGTTATAACAGGGATTTTTTTACAAATTAGCTTATTTTAATTTATAATTTTTTCTTCTAATTTTTCTCACCTAAAAAGTCTTATAGAGAATCTTATGCGAAACTAATCTTATATTCAACTTCAATATTATTACCTCCATTAGTTATATTATCTCAATCTTTCCTTTTCTCTTTATTTTTTTATCATTTGCATCTCTAAAAGATATGAATGTTGTCTAATTGGTTATTGAAAAAATTTCAGTGACTCTTAAAGTTTTCTTGTATTGATAAATTAATTCTTTCTATGTCAAATTATGTTCACCTTCTTAGTTCAATTTATGTTGACACCTTTTCTCATTTCTTATTAATGTGTCTTCTCATCTAAGTTAAAAATGTCATAAAATAAAATGATCAGAATTACCATTTTTGTTTCATGGGAAATAGGTTTTCGTATCCGAAAGAATTTGTTCTCAATGGTTATTGTTGAAACACTCTCCACTGATCATTTTATTCTTGGATGAATGGTAACACTAAATGTTTTCTAATGTGATAGGTGATGTTGTTGATCACAGTTATTAGTGTTGTTTATAATTATTTTTGGTGCTTGACAAAAGTAATATAAATGTAATTTTAGTAGATGATACATTTTTGAAATTTAATAATAAATTAAAATTAAACAAAGCTTTTTGAAAGTGTCCATTATAAGAAAACTTTAATTTATGTTTGAAGTCCATCATAATTTTGGATATTTTTAATTAAGTTCCTATTAATTTTTTTTCTATTAAATACTTAAAAATTTTATACTATTTAATTGAGTCTATGTCATTTAATTATTATTTTTTTATCTGGATGACATGATTGTTATTTTGTCATATCATTTTACGTAGTTGTCGTATCTATATGTTATTTTGTATTGGAGACTGTAGAATAAACGTGTGGTTGAACAATAAAATAAATATAGAGTTGAAATTGTGTGAAAGAAGTGAAGGACATTTAAGAACTATGTAGCTATTGAGTGTTATTAGATGTTTTATATTACTTTCACAAGCAACTCCAACTTCATACTTCTTCTATTGTTCAATCTCACGTTAATTTCGCAATATCTCAACACCGTTTTTAAATTTACGTTTACTTTCATCCTACAATAAAAGTCATATGTAATATTAACTATAAAACTACGTTGTTTAATATTAAAACAAAATAATACAAAGAAACAACTAAGTAATGTGACCGTGTAAGATAATAATTAAGTCATCCAATTAACAGAAAAAATTAAATGTTAGATACTCAATTGAAAAATGTAGAATCTTTAAGTACACAATAGACAAAGAAAATTTAATAGGGACTCTATTAAAAATACCTAAATTTATTAGAGACTTATAACTTAATTAAACTTAAAATAAAATACAAATCACTCTAAAATGCACCTAAAATCAAAATAAATGGCAAATGATTTTTGGGACATTTTCCACCAAAATTATATCATTATCCTTATTACACACGAAGTAAATCTTGAAACTATCATTATAAACAAGAAAATCATTAAATAAAAATTAATGTTAAAAATAAAAAATAATTAATATTATATTGATTACGTTAAATATTATTTTATAAACTAAAAAAATTATTAATATTAAAAATAATTTTTATTAATAATAAAAAATTATAAACTAATTTCCAAAATTGATAACTGACATTAATTACCAATAGTTTAACTACTAATTATTTTATATTATAAATTGTTACAATATAAGAATGTGGCCATAATTATCTCACCAATTTTCTTTTTCTTTTTCTTTATCGGTGAATTTGATATAATATGTCAGATGTATCTAACAGTGTCCTATAATGTTACATTTCTAGCACTGGACTCCAACACGATATTTACAACATTGTTTTCATTGTTTTCATGCATCACATTAGATAGCATTTAATATTGTCATTATCCATATAGGATGACACAAGGAGAAATGTGCCAACAACAACAAATTATCTTCACGTGACTAAAACTTCTTTGAAGAACCTAAGTTACAATGCCTATATTTTTTAGGAAAATATTAACATTACTCATTTTATTTTCTAGTGTTTTTAACTTACATGACCAAAGATGTTCATGAGAAGAAGTAAGAAGAATGTGTGAATATGACATTTAATTGAAGATGTAAACTAATATTGAAGAACTAACTTCCAAAGGAAAGGATATATTTTCAGCCCGAGTGTATATTAATATTTCTACAAATTACATAAAGTGAGAGTTTAACTCTACCATTGTTATGTTATATTAAGTTCACTTACATTTGAGCACATATTTAACTTGAAATATCCATATTGAGCTACAAGTCGGGATCCATCAAAAATTTATAAAAAGATTATAACCCAAAACATGGTATTATGTGATAAACCTAAGTTTCCTAAATTATGTTTAAATTTAATATTGGGGATCTAACATTAACTAGAGATAAAAATATTTTATAATATATAAATATGTACAAATCTTATCTTATAAGCTCATTTTATAAGCTGATTTTATAAAACTAAGTTAGACTTAAAATTTACTTCTTAATATGATATCAAAACATTTGAAAAATATTTTAACAATAGTTTATTGAACTATCCATAAATATATAATCATCTTTGATAAGTATATTTAAAATTTGAAAGCATGATAAGTTTATAACACTTCATCTTTGAAGTTAATTAATCTGAAAGCTATCCTATTGATATTTGTAATCCAAGTAGGAAATCGCTTTCAAGTTTTATAACAAAAAAGATGAGTTGAAGGTTGAAATGGACATGATTAGCTTTAGGCTGGAACTATAATCTGTTTCTCCTTTCTTCACGACAACATGGGGATTGAAATCTGGCAATGTTGAGTTGCTCTTTTTTATTCTTGCAGCATGTTAGGTAAATGTTGAGTTGTCTAACTCAATAATTAGTGAGTTCAATGAGCTGCCTATGGAATTGATAGCCACATGCCTAATCTCTCCAACCAGCAAAATCTTGGGACCATATTCTTGTTTTCAACAAGTGATGAAGTTGGAGGAAATTGATAAATAATCCATGCAACTGTGCTTTATGTCTGCATGAAAATATAAGCTTTTGCATATATATCATGCCTTTAAACACAAGAACTTTACTTAAGGATTGATCTACATTTAAAAAAGGAATGCCATGATGGTACCAAAGCTATAATATGAAGATCCATTTAAGACGTACATGAATCCAGACCCACCAAGCTTTCTATAGCATAATAGTTTAATAACAAAAGGGAACGAATGAACAGTGTTCCTGGTCAACAAGATTACTTGATCATTCACATCAAATGGCCAAATCTTTTCTACCAAATCATATGCATTTAATTTATGAAAAAATTGTTCTTTAAACTTGGGGACCAATTAGAATGGTTGCAGTACTTTGAATATCTTCAATCTGTGGGTGCAAACCCAACCCCAAAGGTAGGGCCTTTTTTCTTAGTACTTTATTTAGGGTTTGGGGATTCATGATTATTTGATTAATCCAACACATTAATGGAAATAATAAATGGTTTATGATTTTATGATAAAATATAATATCTGGGTTGGGATAAGTAGAAGTACATTAGGTGGAAATTGGGTTCCCCAACCTTTAGTAAAGCTTCACTCCTACTTACCCTACTTAACTAACAACTACTCACTTCAAACTGGATGCAATAGCTTTTTATCTAAACCCTCTATGAAAATAATCCATTTAGATTAATATTATAACATAAACATTAATCCAACATTAATTATTAGAATCTTTTTAAAATTCACAATAAACAAGTTTGATCCCAATTCTTTAATGATTTAGTAACATTCCACGAAATATTTGTAGAAAAAGTTTGACTATATATGAAAATTTTTCTACTTGTGAGAGGGTGTTTGGTAAAAGAAAATTTGTTCATATCTCATAATTATAATCGTTTGGATTATGAATTTTAGAAAATATAAATCTTAAAAATGACTAATTTGTATTTGCTATTGGGAAAAAAATTCTTTCAGATGTTTGTTAAAATCATTAATGTGTTACTACATTAAATGATTTAACACTCAATAAAAGACCTTTTCAGAAACCTTGTATAATGTAAATGTTACTCCTCCATTCTTTTTTAATATCGGGTTTTTAACAAAATAAAATTGTTCTTTTTTATTTGTTATTCTTCTAATTTTAAGATATGGAAAGAAAAAAAATGTAATAATATATAAATGTCTATTAAAATAAGAAAGCTGAAAAGAATTATCATTTGATAACTCACTTAAAATTACATTAAAATAGAAAAAAAAAATCTGGATAAAAAAAAAAACTTAAACTAACTATTGCAAAAGAAGAGAAACTATCTTTTAATGTGAACTAGAGAATATACTTTTTCAATTTTATATTATAAAAAACTAGCATTCCCATAATATAACATAATATATAAATAATATATAAGGAGATTCATTCATTTTGTGTTATATTCCTATTCTATTCTTAATGTATTTTTAAATAAAAACAATAAAAATAGAAATAAGTTATTCAAATCATAAAAGTAATTACAAACATTTTAACAGTATCATATATTATAAACCAATTACATCTTTTAACTAAACAATCTATCATAAATCACCCATTATTTTTTTATGTAATCCATATTATTAATTTTATTTTCTTAAAAATATATTGTCACTCACCAGTATCTATAAATTATTTTTGTTTTGATAAGTTATTGAATAACTAACAAAATACTTTATAACATAATATAAAAATATTTAACTCTATTTTTTAATTATTAAAATTTTATACATAAATGCTTACTTAAAGTTTACTTATTTAATGAGAGACTTATTAAGTTAGTGTTATTAAAATGCATCCCAATATATATATATATATATATATATATATATATATATATATATATAATTTAAGGGTAGAATTTTGGTAAACAATTAAAGATAATTATATGCCAATTCATTTAGGATACATTTGGTGCGTGGAATATGAGTTGTAATGTTAGTTTGTCATAAGAAATTGGATTAAAATGAACATTTCTTATAATTGAAAAATATAAGAGATAAAAAAAATTGAATTATAATTTTATTGTAACATTTCTAAATAGGAATAATTATAATTGAGGATACCTTGGATTTGATAAAAAAAATTCATCATAGGCGGAACGGGTAGAGAAACAGGTTACGAAGATTGATTATAACCATTCAAAATATAATAATAATAATAATAATAATAATAATAATAATAATAATAATAAATAAATAAATAAATAAATAAATGTAATGTGAAATTGTTTATGGGTGTGAAAAAAAATTATAGGGTAAAATTTGTTGATGTAAAATTTTAAATATATATAATATATTTCTCAAAATAGTTTTGTTCTTCTAAAACTTAGACTATTTTTTTAATCCTTCTTACTATGGATCATATATAAAGAAAAACTAATATAAGGTATAGTTTCAACATGTAAATTTTATTATTAAAAATTGTTTTGGTTAGATATTATATTAAAATAGTCGTCCGCATAAAATTTGTATCTATCTTTATTATTAATGAGAATCTTAAAGACATGTTTAAATTTTAGAGATCTAAAAAATACAGTCAAAATTTAAAGAAACAAAAATAATACAATTTTTTTATGACATTTAATATTTTAGGATTTTTACAAAGACAATATATTTTACTAAAATATAACTTTTACTCTTTAATGGCTCCATTTCATGTATTTAATGGGACGGGTAAACAGTAAAAATAGTTTAGTCCAAATTTTTCATTTAACATTATTGGTTAACTCGTTAATCCATAGCAAATTGACCCACTTATTACTTTTATTGGAGAAGGGGTAATTATTCTCGCTGTTGTACATATTGTAGCATAAATAATCACATGATGAACATATGTATGTTATAAAAACATCATTTTCTACCATGTTACAAATTCAAATAAGGAGCAATGAAATTTACATATACCATGATATAGTTACAACTGAGATGTAGTTGTAACTGAAAAAAAAAAAATCATGAGATCAACCTTATCATCTATCATTTTTTCAACAATTAACAATGAACTAAATTTCATAATTTTAATTTCTCAAAATTTCAACTCAATTAAAATGAAGTAAATAAATAATTTTTTTATTTAAAAACTATTTGAAATTTAAGAAAACTTCAACAAACATCTAAAACTACAACAACTAAGACAGCATATTAGATCATAAATATAATTTCATATAAATATTTTAGTTTTTCAATTGAATATGCTGTCTCATTATTTTTTTTTTATTATTATCTATTTTTTTATGTACTTTTTCAATAATTTTAAATATGTGTGTAACAATTATCTTATTAATAAAGTATACCATTTTCTCTTTTATTTATTTTCTCTTGTTTATTGTTCTTTTATCTAAATGAGATATATAAAATTAATATGGTATATTCTAACACGGTCATATCCCTCTCTTCAACCCATATATCTTTTTGCAAGGTCGCAATGGGAAAATTATCACCTTGCAAAAACTTATTCCGCACACCATTCCAAACACCAACAATGAGATCCATATCCATAGAATAGATGGATTTAGCTATTGAAACTATTATTGCACTAAAGTCAAGAAATCACCATTTGATTACACTAATTCCTTGTTTCGTGTAGAGGTTCATCGATGGGTGGTGGCGAAAGGCTTCCGTCAACAAATCATAGTTTGCTCTTCGATCACAAAGATGTTTTCATAAACCGCACTCATTCATCATAATTGCTCTCGATTAACAGGGGAGGTACGAAAATCATGATCGAATTTTCATTAGTGCTGAGATAAAATGGATTGGAGGGATTAGTGATGTAGTCTAGAGTTTAGCTTACCATAATAAAATAAATAAAATTTAGAAACAAAAGAGATGGTCCAAAGCTCCTAAAAGTTTTGATACTGTATTAATTTTATATACCTTTATTTGTAGACAAATAACAATAATGGAAAGAAAAAAAATTAAGAAAGGATTATGTTTTAAGAGTATATTTATCATCTAATAAAAAACAAACACTAAGAGATTCAAACTAAGAAAACAAGGGAAAACACAAATTACATAAAATTATAGAAATTAGTTGTATTAGGACAATAATAATTAATAATAAATAATATGATTTATTTTTATATTATATATATGATATATTTTCATGGATATTGTTCTGTTTGGTGTATTTTATTACATTTTGTTTTATCTGGTAGATCTTTCTTATGTTTCAAAGATATATATGTATAACGACCAGTATATGAATAATAAGGTAAACTATTTTTTCAAAAACATACCCTGCTAATAAAAATTAATTTATTCTATTTCAAAACTCAATACTCTATTTCAAAATTTAATGGGATAAATAAATTTTTTTTATCTTCTTAATCTGTTTTTTCTTATGATTTTATAAAAAAAAAAAAAGAGAGAGAGAGAAAGAGAGAAAAAAAGAGAAACGGGAAAAGAAATGAAAGATTGAAACCTTCAACTCATAACTTTTTTATTCTTTATTTTCTATACATTAAGTCTATTGTATATATCCAATTACCCAAATAACTTGAATTTAAGAGATAAACCACAGTATACAATTATGTATATATATAAGTTCAATGATCCAACTATTCGGTTATAGACCAGTTTGATCCGGTTCATTGGTTTTATAATATTATGTTATTTACTTTATTTCTTTCTAAATTTTGCATTTCAATTTTTCCTTATTTTATATTTTCCTATTTTTGTTTTGTTTCTTATTCCAATATATGAGTATTATCTCATTAATTTTACTAAAATATTTAATAGGTATATAAATGTTGGTACATACATAGATAAATATTTAATATATGTTTAAATATATATAATGATGCAATATTAACACCCTATTATTGCATTATTAGCTTTATTGGTCTAATCAAGGATTCTTCTTTGTACAAATTCCGAGCTTAAAATATTACTTAAAAAGAACTGTTTTTCGAAGCAACCATCAATTAATATTACATTACTTTTTTAACAACTATTTAATTCCATCTCATTGAAAAACAAATTTAGATGTATACATTTTTAATTTTGTCAACAAATAAAAAAACAAAAAGATTCATTAAAACTAATAATATTTTTTCCCACATAATTTAACAAGTTTAACATATCCTATAATTGTTAATGTATACAAACTAAATTAACTAAAATAATTACAAAATTATAAGCAATTACATATGTATATATATATACGCCATTAAGACTTAAAATTACTTGTAAAACACAAGTTGGCTGAAAAAGTGAACTCGATTACCACTAATAATATGTTTCCTTTTTGTGCTAACAATATAAGAAATTCTTGCTTTTTAGAGTAAACTTAATAAATATTTATTTTTTATACTTATTGAATATTTTGCAACCAACTTTATTATGATGTTTTTTCTTTATTGGCGAAAAGGTTGCGATCTAATCATCAAGTCCAAACCAAGGTACTGCTGTAATATAGAGTGAGTTGAAAGTATATAATAATAATAATAATAATAATAATAATAATAATAATAATAATAATAATAATAATAATAATTAATTAATTAAAAATATGCAGAATTTGACATAAAAATAATTAGCATTTTCTTACCATATTTACATGCAAATATTAGTTATTACATATTTGAGAGAAGAGTGAGATATAAAGTAGAAACTGATGTTTTTCCCACCCTTCAATGTAAACCATCAAGTGAGTAGGCGAGAGGCTCGGAACCAGGTTTGGTGTAGCTTTTTCACGTCAATATTAGAAACGGGAAACTACACCAACAAAGAAAAAATTGCCCTCAGAAAGTGAGAGAAAATTTTCAATACACATTTTCTCTCTACTTTCTACAATTCTTTGCCTTTCTCTGTGATTCTGCAGCAGCTCTTCTCAGAATCACAGGGTGCAACAGGTTCATTCTTTTTGGCTTTCCCTCAGAATTTAGCTAAACTATGCTGCCATTTTCACCGTGATCGAGGTTCTTCATGGAAGCCTTGGATTATACTTAGATTTGAATTAGAATCTGGTCGGAATTTTTGTTGTTGTTTTTGAGTTGGTGTTGGTTAAGCCAAGTCATGGCGCCAGAGCTAGCCTTGTCATTCTCTGTTGTATCTGTCATCGAAGATGTTCTTCAGACGCACGGAAGCCGTTTAAGCGACATTCACTTGGCGTCAAGGAAGGCTGAAGAAGCCTGTACATATCCTCTTTCTCGCTCTTTTCCATTCTTAATTTCTCTTTTTTTCAGGCAATGTTCACATTCAATCCATTGACAACATTGGTTTTTTGCCTAGAGTGAATGACACTTGTTTGTGTGTTTTTTTTTTTAAAAATTTGAAGTACAGAATTTGGATACAAGTTTCTTAGATACTTTGGTGTTATTTTCAATCAGATTAAGTTTCTTGTCGTTAATGTTAATGTGCAGAATAAAGGATTTCATTAAACATCAAATACAAGTTATTGAAGTGAAATTCTGATTGGATATCAATAGCAAATGCATTTAAGGAATCACTCGTTTTGTGGTTCTTTTGATTGGTTGTAGTAAACCCTATATGTTGATGGCATCACGACAAAAAAATACAAGTTTGATAGTTGTTAGAATGCATGAAATTAAGACTAGTGAGTGGTATTGCAGCCTCGAGAAGGAATGAAGCAGCTGGGTGGCTGAGAAAGACAGTTGGAGTCGTTGGAGGGAAAGACATTCCAGATGAGCCTACTGAAGAGGATTTCAGGATTGCATTACGTAGTGGCATTGTCCTCTGCAATGCTCTTAACAAAATTCAACCCGGAGCACTGCCCAAGGTGTGTATGTATGCTCGCTTCTGTTTCATGAAATTGAAATCTAGATTATAGTTCCTCTGGCCTCTGAGTATTATTTATAAATGCTTGTTATTGACATTGGATATCAATCAATATCATGATTACTCTCTGACAAAATGACAATGACTGGACCTGTATTGTTAGGTAGTTGAAGTCCCCTGCGATAGTGTTATCATTCCTGATGGGGCAGCTCTGTCTGCTTACCAATACTTTGAAAATGTAAGGAATTTTCTAGTAACTGTGGAAGAAATGGGGCTTCCCACCTTTGAAGTGTCTGATTTAGAACAGGTGAGGTTAAGATAGTTCGTTTCCATTCATTACTACGATAGATTCAAATCACTCAATGCTGCATTATTATAATGCAATTTTATTCAACTTCAACATTTTTTTCTTGCATGTACAGGGAGGAAAATCTTCGAGGATAGTGAATTGTGTTTTAGCACTTAAGTCTTACAGTGAATGGAAACTGGGAGGAAAAAATGGGTCATGGAAATATGGTGGGAATCCAAAGCCACCTACCAATGCTAAACCACCTATTCTGAGGAAAATCTCAGAACCATTCATGAGGTCTTTGTCAAAGGGTATTACGTTAGGCGATAAAGATGGGTTACTGAATTATATTTCTACAAACAGTGAAGGGGTTAGAGAGTACTATCATTTATAATCATCTTTTGCTTTTGTGTCTACATGTGGAGAATGAATATAGCATCTGTCTGAGGTTTTTGGTTGGATTGGTATTTGCAGGGTTCTATATCCTCCTTGAATTTACTAATTCGTGAAATTTTATCTGATAAGAAGCAAGAAGAAATTCCCATCGTAAGCGTTACTGCTTATCCTTAGCTTCAATATACAATTTATTGTTCACTAGTTCATTCTAAATTGAGTTTTTCTGTTTTTACCTTTTTATTTTATTTTAAATTTACTCTCCTCTAAAGAGCTAATGTCTGTTGCTATTACAGGTGGTAGAGTCTCTACTTAGCAAAGTCATGGAGGAGTTTGAACAACGCTTGCTAATCCAACAGGAAATGGTGTGTTCTCTCTGTTTTGTGGCAAAGTTCAACCTCATTAGTAACACCAATCAAAAAGAAAATTTTCATACTTTTTCGGTTTGAATATCTCCTCACAAAACTTGAGTAATCCAACAGGAAATGGTGTGTTTTCTCTGTTTTGTGGCAAAGTTCAACCTCATTAGTAACACCAATCAAAAAGAAAATTTAAATACTTTTTCGGTTTGAATATCTCCTCACAAAACTTGACTCCATGAGTCTCACTGAATTTTATGTCAATTTTCACTATTGCAGTTCAAAACAACTCAAGACTATAAGGCACTGCCTGAAGCAGAGGATTCCAATGTGAAATCTGCTTGTAATGGTGAAGAGGTAAATCTAAGATTTCACGAGACTTTTGAAAAATGCTCAGCAAAGTGCAAGTGAACGTATTCGTAGATTGCTTGGTATCATGATGCAACTTTATGTAACTTAATTTTCTGTTCAATCAATTTTTAAGATGGAAGAAGACGAAGATGTAGAGGTTAAACAAAAGGAAAGTGATGATGCGAAGTACAATGTCGATGAAGAACCAAACAGCCAGAATTTTAAGCAGCTAGAGTTATTTCAGCAGCAAAACGGGAACGTCCAGGTAACTCGTGCCAGAATAATATTAAATAACCACACTTACACCATGTATAAGTCTAATACGATATCATATAAACATGCAACTAGATAGATTGAATGGTTTGACTCAAGAGTTTTCCTATGAAGTTTATTGCCTAAACATGGACCCGGAATAAGTTAGAACATTGCTTCCGTAATGCACTATGCATAAGATAAAGTAACCAATTTGATGTTGACAATCCTTAGGAATTGAAAATGATGGTTCATCAAACAAAAACAGGAATGCAGGTTCTGCAACATAAATACCAGGAAGATATGATCTATCTAAGTACGTATAATGCTTTAAAAAATCCAACATTTTTTACAAAAACATCTATATAGTCTAGCTGATTCCTACCTACCGTTAATAGGTAAACACCTGCATGGCCTAGCTTCTGCTGCTTCAGGATACCAGAAAATTCTTGAAGAAAACCGCAAGTTATATAATCAATTGCAAGACCTGAAAGGTAAAACTCAATTGGTCAGAGTCTAAACAATTTTCTCCCTTTATATCCACAAATTCTGAATAAGACTAATTGACCAAATTTGATACGACGGTAGGAAATATTAGGGTGTACTGTAGAGTTCGTCCCTCAAAAGGTGCCCAACAAAATCATCAATGCCCTGTCAGTAACATAGATGAAGGAAGTATCTCACTCATAGTGCCATCCAAACACGGGAAAGACGGGAAGAAGACATTTAATTTCAACAGAGTCTTTGGTCCTTCTTCAACCCAAGGTTGGTCTTTCTGTTGTCCTTCCATAAAAGTTATTGTCACTCCATATGTTTGCTCATGTTTGTTTTTTTGTTTTCTGTAGCGGAGGTTTTCTCAGATACACAACCACTGATTCGTTCGGTTCTTGATGGCTACAACGTGTGTATATTTGCTTATGGTCAGACAGGATCAGGAAAAACACACACTATGGTGAGGAATTTAGACTAGACCATCTTGTTGCTTCCTCTATGTTTTCTGCATCTAACTTGCAAGTAATAACTGTCTTATTGCATCTTTGTATTGATACAGTCTGGACCAGACAACTATACCGAGGAAACGGTGGGTGTCAACTACCGCGCACTGAAAGATCTTTTCCATCTCTCAGAGCAGAGAAAAGACACCATTCACTATGATATATCTGTTCAGATGCTAGAGATTTACAATGAACAAGTCAGAGACCTATTAACGACAGACAGTGCTAACAAAAGATATCCTTTTCTCCATACTAAACTATTTGCTTTCTCTATACTGGATTTATGCATGCCATTTTAATTTAGTGATTATATTGCTCATGTCTGTGACCCTTTAACACTTCATACACTAGAAATTCGCAATAGTTCTCATAATGGCATTAATGTGCCAGATGCAAACCTTGTTCCTGTTTCATCCACTTCCGATGTCTTAAATTTAATGAACTTGGGACAAAAGAACCGAGCAGTTAGTGCTACTGCCATGAATGATCGGAGTAGCCGTTCTCATAGGTACATACTAAGTTTATCTCTTAAATTCTTCAACTTAAAGCATTGATTTCCTTTCAAAAACATGATCCAAAAAAAGAAAAAGTAGTCTTGGTAACTTCATTATAGATTTTGAACGTTTTAATTTTTCCATTACCATTTCAGTTGGTGAAAAAACTAGCATCCCGTTTTAGTGGGCTAGACTATTAACACATTTTGGTCCTTTTTTTGACCATTTACGTTTTCCATCACAATATTAATTGGTACTTGCTTATAATGCTATGATTGCAGCTGCTTGACAGTTCATGTTCAAGGAAGAGAGCTTGCATCAGGGAACAGTCTTCGTGGTTGTATCCACTTAGTTGACTTGGCAGGAAGTGAAAGGGTTGATAAATCTGAGGTCACAGGAGATAGGCTGAAGGAGGCTCAACATATTAACAAGTCGCTTGCTGCTTTAGGAGATGTAATTGCTTCCCTTGCCCAAAAGCAATCACACGTTCCTTATAGGAACAGCAAACTTACTCAGCTACTTCAAGATTCTCTCGGTATGCTTTCATTGCTTTTATATTATATAATTCCTTCAATTACTACGGTTTGTCTTCACTTAGGTGCTATCTGTTAAGGAGGTGATTTGTTTATATGTACCAGGAGGCCAAGCAAAGACACTTATGTTTGTTCATGTTAGTTCCGAGCCAGATGCCATTGGAGAAACAATCAGTACATTGAAGTTCGCAGAAAGGGTATCCACAATTGAACTTGGTGCTGCTCGAGCTAACAAAGATAGTTCAGAGGTCAAAGAGCTTAAAGAACAGGTTCTTACAATTTTGTCTGTGTTCTTAAACAATTAGTACATTAAATTAATGGGTGCGTATATCACTGTACCTGCACATTGCGCATTTTCAACTTTCTGCCTCCTTTGTCAGATTGCGAGTCTGAAGGCAGCCTCAGCCAGGAAGGATGGAGAATCGGAACAATTTCATCATTCTGCAAATAGCATTACTGAAACTCCAAAGTCCAAATCTCAATTGTCTTCCATTACACGGTCACCTACTTCGTCTCATGGAAATCGTAAGCCACCAAGGGAAGATTCCAGTAGCACGGTGGAGGTAACGTATTGTCAACCGTAACTCCACGAAATTAATTTAATGCATGTATGGTATAACTTTATTTTTAGAGATGACTCTCATTTTCTCCCGAAAATTTTGACAGTAAACTGATTGTTACAAGCTATCTTGAACACAGAATTAGCTGATCTACTCACATATTTAGTAATCTCATCTTTGGACATAATGATCCTAAATTTCGAAGGTGATTTACCAGTATGGGCATCTAAAAGTACAGCAGTAACGGTTCATGCATAGAATGTGTGAAGAGTTTTTATTGTCATTCAATCATAAAGTATCATCACAATAATTTAGTTTTTTTGTTGACTTTTATAATAATCACCTTAATATCTATCACAATAATTTCTTATTCATTGATTGATACCGTGAAACTTTTTACCTTGATAGTGCACAAAAATTAAATACAAAGAATAGTATGTGAATGAATGCCCTTCGTCAAAACCAGCGATTGATTAATGTCACGCATAAGTTCTCTGAAAAATGGTTTTGTAGGACAAGAAAAGGGCTACCCCGAAGCTCACGAAAAGAGGAAGCCTTGATCCCTTGGAAATTAGGAACTCACCACCTTGGTCACATCATGCAGAGGAAAATGGAAATGAGGATAATAAGGAATTGGTTTCTGGGGATTGTCTTGGTAAGAGTACAAAAAAAAGGAATGGCGGCTTAAGTACTGAAAATAACCTCGTGGGAGACTGTGACACAGAAAGCAAACGGTCATCTTCTCCAATGCTAAGTCCCACATTTCTTTCGGACCCTTCCAAAATATGTACTGAGGTGGCCACCACAAATGACTGTGATGAGCTTGAGTTAGCAACCAGTGAAAGTTCAGAATCAGACAAGAGTTGGCAATCACATGCACACGTGCCTAAAAGAACCTCTCTTTCCAATGGAGTAGCTAGAACAAAAAAATCAGCACATCCAAGAGAAACCAAGAACCAAGAAAACAGGTATTCATATTTAGGCTAGCTAGGTGTTTCACTTCATGTTATACTTTTGTTCTTGTCAAAGGATCATACGTATTATTCAGTAACTGTTGACTAACTTTTATTCCACTTCTTATATCTTTTTTGTGTGCGTGAACAAGGAGTACGATCCCGTTATTGTCTCCTTCATCATCAAGGAGACAACCCACCGTAGTTAGTCAACAGAGAAAGCATCTACAAGCTAAAAGAAGAACTGGAAATGCCAAATGAGAAAGCTGCTCAAGATATTTTGTTGCTTCACCACCCTAACATTTTTGTTTGGGTCTGTGTATCTATAATTTAGTTGCGCAGAGAAAGGGTTTTTTTTTTCATTAGAGGGGCATTAAAATAGTTACCTGTGTGTTTCCAGTGGTGAGCATGAGTTCCATTCCAAACCATCATTTTATACAAACCTGGTTTTTGTAAGAAAACTCCCCCACCTTTAGTTTCCTGTGCCCCTTGTTGCACTAGAACTAGGAGGTTGATGAATGGAAAGGAGAATAAAGAACAGAAACACGCAGGTTCATAATTTTGTTTTTGTGCTTCACTGCTGTTTAACTCTGTTTCCCACGACATTATATTGGCTAACTTTTGTATAGAAATATGTGAACAAATGAAGGGTTAGGATCAGTACACTGGAAATGGTTCAAGGGTTATTGGAACACAGTGAAAGTTGTTATAGGTAAAGAAGTTAATCTTTTTAACGTTACTAATTAAGGTTGAAACTTCTCTAAAGCATAGTGTTTATGTTTTTATTATTTTTTAGAATGATTTCGAAATGTGTTTTAGACCGTATTAACTCACTTTTATTTTAGTGTATATATATATATATATATATATATATATATATATATATATATATATATATATATATATATATAAGTCTTTTAACTACTTTATATTAATAAAATAAAATTTATTTAATAAAAACCAGTATAACATAATGTTGTATTTATGATATTTTTCTAATTTGAAATATTTATTTATAAAATACAGTGTAATTTTTTTTTTATATTTCTTTAATTTTATAATTTAAGTATATATAATGATAAAACATTGATGCATTGCATTGTAGAATTAGATTGATCAAATCTCATTTTTTCTTATTTCGGCCGAATTTAAAGTTAAATAAAATGATTCAATTAAAAATTGAGGTGAAATTTAAAAAATGACAAGCCTAGTTCATACTCCTCTATCAAATAAGAAAGTAGGATAATGGAGAATAAGAGTAAAGAATTTTTCTTAATTTCAATAAAAAGATAATACATAATTTAGTGAGAATGGATGATGAGAAGGAGTCCCCACTTCACCTTGGAAAGAAATGGATGAGAACTTAAACATGAGAATTGTAAAATATAAAATCTTATTTTACTCTACGGGACAACTCTTCTTAAAAAAATCGTTCACCTCAAAAGAATTCATTAAACAAATATTATCTTTTAACAATTACATATATATAATAAATTTCATTTTTTAATATATATAATTTATCTTTTAAATAATGAATATATTCAACTGTTGTTATAATTTAATGAAAAAAATCATTAAAAAAAATTACTCGATGAATTGTAGATAAATTCAAATAAATTCATGAACATTGATTTTTGCTTTATCTCCTATTTAAGTAAGAATATATGATAAGATTATAATATTTTAAGTTAGTGTTTACGTCACATATTAAATAAAATTATAATTATTATAAATTTATAATGTGTTATAATGGGGACACACAGACCTAATAATGTGTGCTAGTAATTATAAATATAATAAATTTTATAATTTTTTTGTAAATTCTAGTTAATATATTCTTCATCTATCTTGTCTTAAGTTTTAACAAAAGGAAATGTTTAATTTCGATTTTTATTTCACAATATTAACCAAAAATTACTTTATTATATTTTTAAAAATATATTGTAAGTGTAACGTACCAAAAGATATAATATACTAGTTGATAATATATATATATATATATATATATATAAATCATATATACACCAATATAAAATTATCAAATTACAACTAATTTTATAGACTAAAATAATTAGTTATTAGACTAAATAAAAGACTTAAAAAATTATTGGTATCTAAAGTAATTTTTATTATTAATAAAAATTTATAAAGTAATTTTTAAATTGGTATCTAATCATTAGCTACCAAGATTTTAGTTACTAATATTTTAGATTCTAAATTAATCTCTAAAACACTAATTGAGTCTAATTTAAAATCTAAAATATTAGTAGCTAAAACCCGGATAGCTAATTTATATACCAATGCAGATATCATTTTATAAACTTTTATTAATAATAGAAATCACTTTAAATACAAATAAGTTTTAGTATCTAAAATAGTATTTAATTTAGATAATATAATGGTTAATTATTTTTTGTCTCTAATTTTGGTTGTTATTTAATGAATTTCTGTAACACCCCTGAAAATAACATATAACTATTACAATACAAGTTCTACTATACAAACTTGGAGTATTTCAAAACATTCATATTACAAGATTACAGCTTATAGAAATACAAACAAGTTTAAAACATCCTAAAGTCTTCCAGAACCTCCTACATCTGTATGATCATATGCTCATGTACATAGTACAGTCATCGCAGTTCACAACACAACAAGAAAAGTAAGGGTAAGTTAGTGGAAATATAATTTTATAATATGCGCAATTAAATCAAAAGAGAAAACCAAATTACATAATCAATTCCAAAATTATTCGATTTTCTTCAAATCCCAACATAAAACAATCACATAGATCTCATATGGATCTACACATCCAGGATATTCAGCAAACATAATAATATCTGACGCCTTCCGAAAGACTCGTATTAAGTAAGTCCTACCCGAGACTAACAACTGATCCAAAGAGTACCAACGAATCTCATAGAAAGGATCATGGTAAGTTCAATACAATCCAAGTCGTGCATCTCATATGTCACGATGTACATGAACTCCCCATAAGCTTCTCACCACTTAGTATCTTAGTTTATATGACTTAGATCATTAGTGAAGCTCGGAGATCTTTGTTACCACATAGGCATCAATACTTAATACACATCAAACATCAGTTCATATATTATCCCAAAGGTATGAATTCAATTCCATATCATTTTCATCATACAACATCATTTAAAATGTGATTCACAAGTTTCAAAAATCTATTTAACATAAAAATAAAAAGTAAAAAACAACACTTAAATACTAAACCATCAAAATCTAATGTTTCTACAAGTTTAAATAATATATAAACAAACAACATAGTATATAAACACAAACATTCCTACAAGAGAAATTGAATATTGAGACTATATCCCCTCTACATCCAGATCTTCTAGCCTAGGGTGCTATTAAAAATTAAAGTTAGCTTCTCTTACCTTAATTGTTTACTTTTCATGCAACTTCTAGAATTTTATTCCCTAAGTCTGGATAAGTTTTAAGATTTAAGGTTCTAATGCAAGTTATCCAAACAGAACAGGAATTTAGTATATAGTAGAATAAGTTGAGAGAATTACTCTTCTCAACTAACCCTACCAAGATTGATGACTATAACCTAAGGAAAAATAAAAAAGAAAGGATCTTTAGAGCAAAAAATCAACTTACTTTGTTTGAAAATTTGATTGGGTATAAATATTTCTTAACTTCTCAACTACGACGTGGTCCGATCATATATAGATGAAAATTGAGAGAAGAAATGATAATGAAGATAATAGAACTTGAGAGATATGAAGAGAAAAAAATAAAGAAAGGTTTTGTGGGGGTGTCTCTTCTATTTTTTTTAACGCTGTTCTTATAGTGATAAGTATATATAACGTTCCCAATATATGTCAATTTCTTTTACTAATGTGAACCATTTTTTTTTTCAATTTGTATCAACTGAAATAATTTTTAGTTTACTAGTGTCAACCATTTTTTTAATTTATGTTAATTATAAATGTTTTTAGTTAATATTAGTTGGATTTTTCTTTACCAATATCAATTAAAGTCATTTTTTTAATAATATGGTTCAATGTTATTTTTGATGAATGTTAGTTAAGATTTATCATTGAGATTATTAGAATTATTTTATTGTTGATGTTTAGCCAAAAATTATTTCTCAACTAAGAATAAACAACATTTTCTTAGTCAATCTTAAAGGTGTTTTCTTAACTAATGTCAAACCTTTTTTTTAGTTTATGTTAACAAAAATTATTTTTAATTGATGTTGATCAATTTTTTTAATTAATATTAATTAAATTTATTATCTAAATAATATATAGGCCAAAGTTATTTATTGATCCACAATAATTATAATTTTCTTAATTAAAATTCGGAAGACAGTATGAACTAAAGTTTGTTTATTGATAACGTGAATTATTTTTCATTTATATTGTTAGGATTTTTTACATTACTCTTATTTTTTATTTGATATTAATTAAAAAAATTTCGATCAATGCTAATGCTAGAAGTTTATTCTTTTGAAAAGAAATAATTATTTTTTTAAGTTGACATGTATTGTAGATATTTTTTTATTGATGTTTGTAGTGATTTTTTATCAAACAACATCAATGATCTTTTTTTCTCAATTGTTTCCTAGAATTTGTTTTTTAATGTTTACTTGGAAAACTTTTACCCAATACTAACTAGGATTATTTTCTTTCATCAATGTTACCTGTGAAATTTTCGAACCATAAAAAAAAAAAAAAGAAAAAACTTCAATCAACAACATGGTAGAAATACTCTCGACAGACGAGTTCAATCCAGAAAAAAAAAAACTTTGATTGAAAAATAATATTAATAAATATTGATTAAAAAATGATTAATATTAATATTTTTGAAATATTAACAATTTTTAATATTTAAAATTTTTTTTGTTGCATTAGACGTGCTAGTTAGAAAACTTTATCCAAACGAGAAAATTAAAATTTAATAAATTGAAAGTATCTTATTTAAAAAAATATTTAAAAAATAAAGTAATTTAAGATAACATCAATTACTATTTTATAAATTGTGAAAAATTCTAAAATTTAAATTCTAATATATAAATAACAACTCCCTTAGTGATAATTAAAAAAAAAAAGTTAAGTTGAATAAAAAATGAAAATTATACATTTATTCTTATCAAATAATGTGTTGAACTATCTTGATTTAATAGGTATTACTTCCCCCGAAAATATACAAACTACTGATTTATTAAACTGCAAAGTAAGTTCAGAGAAAATTGTAATTTTAAAAATTGAGATAGAAAATTACTGTTATAACCTATTGATTAATTTTTCATTATTTATTCATTATAAAAGTGTCTCTTTAAAAAAATAAATGCTAAAATACATTCAATATATAAACAATAAAAACACTAAAAGTTGCATAATATCTTTATAAAAGATCAAACATTATTATATTTTTTATTTTTTATTTTCAAATTAAGGAAGTATATAAAATAAGGAGATAGTGGTGGGTGGAGATGATATAAAAATAAGTGGTATGCCTAATTTTATTTATTTATTTTGATTATAATACTATAATATAATTGAATAAAAAGTCAATGTCTAAAAGGAAAAGGAAATGAAAGTGGGCCCAACAATATGAACGTATTATGTGGGCGACAGATAATAACCTTTCCAGCTGGTAACCGCAGGGATACTAATACCACGTGGCCACGTCACCATCATATTCCCTATATATATATTAAATTCTTAAAAATTTCTGATTGATTTCACCTTTTGAAAATTACGTTTCTCTGTGATTTTATAAAACATTTATTCTTTATCACTTTATATTTAATATTATTAAGATTAATAACTAATGGAGGGTTTTAAATTTTATAAAAAAGATTAATCTTTAATATGATTTTTCTAAATTGAGAGTTTACTTTGGACAGCTGTATATATAATTAAGAAACTGAACTTTATTGGTATTTTAATAATTTGTTATGGATGTAAAATATATTAATTGCAATTTTTTTCATTAAAAAATGATATTACTCACTTTATCATTTAAAGTAAATTGATTAATTTAGAAGAGAGAATGAAAAAGAAAAGGTTGCAAACTAATATTTGCCTAAATTATTTTTATTATTTGAAGTTGAAGATTACAGGAAGTAACGCATTTTATTCAATAAACTTAATGGACCCCTTAACAATGACCGACAATGATTAGCAGAATAATATACTTGGAAATAGGAAAATAAATTACGATAATGTTGTTTTGACTTTTGATTTTATAAATATTTCTTTTGAGTACACTGTGCCAACTTCTTATATTAAGCATGCCAATTCAAATACAGCTCAGCAAATTAGAAAAAAAAAATGTTTCCAATAAATTAAATTAAATTATATTTGTTAATAAGACGAGTATCATTTACTAAAAATATAAATTCAAATAATTAAGTAAAGTTGTAATAATTTTAAAATACTTAAAAAATTTTAAATTTCTTATTTTTTATTTACATTTAAGTTATGAAAAAATATATTTGTTGTTAATTAGGGTTTTGGATTTAGTCGCATGCTTTAACTTTGCTAATTTTGAGCCTTCTCGTATATTATTGCCTCCAAAACCAGACAGCGAGCAATCACATGCGTGATTTTGTTACATTCTTTGTTGAGAAAATATGAATTACCAAATTACATATTAAAAAAATGGTCCCTCAAGAGAAAAACAAAGAAGATATTAAAAAATTCAGCAAAGAGAAGAATTTTACTAATTCAGCAAAGGACAGACATTGATGTTTTTTCGCAACGATTGTGACAAGGAAACATGATTTGCTTAGACAAATCTTTGCTTCCAAAATCAAGATAGGGACATTGGAAATTAACCCCGTTTTTTATAATTACTAAAATAAATATTAAAAAAATGTTATTTACACAAATATCCTCCTCCTTCTAAATTTTTAATTAGTAATTTTTTTGAATCACCAGTTGTTTTATACATTTTATATTTTAATAGAGTTAAATATGTTTTTTTCTTTTTTTTTTAATTATAAGGTAAAATTGATTTTTTCTTTTTTATCAGCAAAGAATAAATAAAATAGATGAGGTACTTCAAAGGTAATTCAACCCTTATACAGAGATTCCAAATCAAACTTCTAACACCCAACCAACTAAGGAATCAAGAAACATTACATCACATTAGCCATAATGACATACCAGATCAAGATAAAAGATCCCAATAAATACAAATACATCACCCTTCCAAAAAAAACACACCTTCAAAATAGGACACAAAATTCAACAACTAAACAAGAACTTTGTCAGCAACCAGAAGTACGTCAAACATCCAAGTGTCGGAACCAACAAACTGACCCTGGAAGAGGGATACAAAAACCAAAAAAATCTACACAAAGTACACCACGACTTCTAAATCTGATCAAATCGTTAATCATAATCACCAAACATCCATCTCCCAAAACTCATACAACATAACGATTCCAACACCAAGTCAAGTAGGATAAATCAGAAACATTTCTTTTCCCATAACCCAGGATCAAAATCATCAACCCGACTTTGTCAAGTAGAATCAAAAGCCAAAAAATCTGCAGAGACAAATTTGGTTATTGTCCATAATTCAAACATTAGACATCCTAAATGAAAACTATTCAAATGTGTTCTTATATGTGTTTTTCTCTAAATAACAAATAATTTTTTAACATAAATTGTATTATAATATTATAACACTAATGTTAGTGATGAGCTAGTATAAAATATTTTAACATCTTAAATTATATAAAAATCCATTTATTATATAAAAAAACTAATAAACATATTCTAATAATTTTCATTACAACTGGATAAAAATCTAAAATTTAAACTAGATAGAAAAATATATATTTAATTTTTTTTGTGGTATAGAATATTGGAAGACACGGTAAAGAAAAGAAAAAATTATTATAAAGCTATATTTTTTAGAAATAGAGAGCGAGACAGAGAGGGGTATTGATGTACTTTTGGGAATACAGCGTTGCGTTTCATGTTCTGAACTAACAAAAAATTGAGGTTTAGATTTGGGATGAAAACGTGATGATGAGGTGGTTCTCTCTACGCGTTTCCTCTGTCTAGAAACTTTTCTCTACCAATCAAATAACAGAGCAAAATCTCTCCTTTTCTTCTCTCTCTCTCTCTCTCCGAGTCCGTGGTGCCTCCATCTACACTCACACCCACTAGGGTTTATGATATTTTTCCTCCAAATGCTGAATCTTCCATCTCCACTTTTCAACTGTGAGTGTTGCTTTTCCCACACATCCACTCCCATCTTCTATTTCACTTTATGTTCCTTCGAAACGCAGCATCCTAGTTAGGTGGCTAAGCATATTCTCAAACAGCTAATTATTTATGAGATAATTGTTCAATTTTTAAAATTTGATGGGTTCTGGTAGCTATTGTAATCGCCAATTTGTTGAGAATTTGCTTCCTAATTTTTTGAAATTGTATGGCTTTATTTGGTTTTCGGAAGTAAGTTCTTTGTAATGTTTTATTGTAAAATGCAAATTATCTAAGATCTGTTATAGACTTCCAGATTCTTTGCTCCATGTATCTACTGAATAGGGGAAGTTAAAATTAAAATACTAAATGGATCTTACATTGAAAATAAACAGTGTGATATTATAGTGGTCTCTATCGCTGCCTCTTGTTTGTGTGAATTGTGTTGCTAAGTTATATATTGACATCCTAAAAGCATTAGATCTGCTTGAGATAATTGAGTCTTTTTGGATTTCTTTTCATTATTGATCATGAATCTTATTATTGCTTTTATTCTTGTTTTCGAATTTGTGTGGATTAGGATTTCTTCTGCGGGGTTCCAGAAATGTTGAATTTTGAACTAAGATGAGTACGACTGATTTATCTAATATGAAGCAGCCGCCTGTCCCACTGGCAACCCTGATTGGCCGGGAGCTACGAAATGGAAAAATTGAAAAGCCTTTTGTGAAGTATGGGCAGGCTGGCTTGGCAAAGAAAGGAGAAGATTATTTTCTAATCAAGACGGATTGCCAGAGAGTTCCTGGGGATTCGTCAACACTTTTTTCTGTCTTTGCGGTATTATTTATTTTCTTGGTTTACATTTTCTGTTGTATTTACTTAACATGATTAGCGTCCTTTTTGCTTTTGGTGAAATGTTTCGGATAGATATCTGAATATAAAGGATGAGAATATGGCCTAACATAAGGCTGAATTGGTAATCAGTGATACGGTTATGCACACTCGAGACATGTTTGTTTCTCAGGTTTAGTAAATAGATGAGAATTGAAGTGTATGTTTTCTTTCTTCTCCTATATTTTTCTCAGTGATCAAGTGGAGCGTCAATTTATTCCCACAATGGTTATGATATGATATCCATAAGGAATTCTTGATTGGCAGATCTTTGATGGGCATAATGGTATATCTGCTGCTATTTTTGCGAAGGAAAACATACTAAGTAATGTTTTAAGTGCAATACCGCAAGATATCAGTAGGGATGAGTGGCTTCAAGCTCTGCCTCGTGCTCTAGTTGTTGCTTTTGTGAAAACTGACATAGAGTTTCAGAAAAAAGGTACATTTAGAATTTTCTTTGCATCCCAGTTGAAGTTCACCGAGTGCACTTTTCCCAACCTTTTAATTTCATCTTCAGGGGAAACTTCTGGAACAACAGCCACATTTGTTCTGATTGATGGATGGACTGTTACTGTTGCATCCGTTGGAGATTCCCGTTGCATATTAGATACACAGGGAGGTGTTGTCTCTCTCTTGACAGTTGATCACAGATTGGAAGAAAATGTAGAAGAGAGGGAACGGATTACTGCCAGTGGTGGTGAAGTAGGAAGACTGAACGTTTTTGGAGGCAATGAGGTATATTGTAATCTTCATATTCCTTTCTAATCAGTGAATTTTTAACCAGCCCATTTTTTGGTTCTGTGATATATTTTATAGGTGGGGCCTCTTCGCTGCTGGCCTGGTGGATTGTGCCTTTCTAGATCAATTGGTGACACGGATGTCGGAGAATTTATTGTGCCAATACCACACGTTAAGCAAGTGAAGGTTAGCTGGTTTCATTTTATAGTCTTAGTTTATTGATGGATGATCATTTTTGTGTGATGTGTTTATTTTTAAATTTCAATACTAGCGATATTCTCTTTTTGGTTTGCCAGCTTTCAAAAGTTGGTGGAAGACTTATTATTGCTTCTGACGGCATTTGGGATGCTTTATCTTCTGATATGGCTGCCAAGTCATGCCGGGGTCTACCTGCAGAGCTTGCTGCAAAGCTGGTGGTTAAGGTAATATGATTAATTTAGGGAATCTTACTATTTTTTCAGGAATAGGTGTGCCATTATATTCTATACTCAATGCTTTGTGTTCTTTGTTTTCACTTTTCTTAACAGGAAGCTCTAAGGTCAAGGGGGCTGAAGGATGATACAACTTGCCTCGTTGTAGATATTATTCCGTCAGATCATCCTGTATTACCAACAATGCCAACAAAGAAGCATAATATGCTAACGTCCCTTTTATTTGGAAAGAAATCTCAAAACTCTACAAACAAAAGTACCAATAAGCTTTCTGCTGTAGGTGTTGTGGAGGAATTATTTGAAGAGGGTTCTGCTATGCTTACCGAGAGGTAACTCAGACTGTAAATACTAAATTTATATTTGCATGCTGCCGTTTAAAGTTTAACAATCGCTTTACCTTGTCAACTACGTGGTGGAAAGTGAGAACAAAAGTTTCTTTTCTCAATACATGTATCTGTGATACTTAAGAGTCTGTTTTCTTAAAATGCAGATTGGGTAAGGATTTTCCATCTAATACGAATTCTGGGATATTCCGCTGTGCGGTTTGCCAAGCAGATCAACCCTCTGTAGATGGTTTATCAGTGAACACTGGGTCCTTTTTTTCTCCTCCAGTATCTAAGCCATGGGAAGGTCCGCTCCTCTGTACAAACTGTCAGAAGAAGAAAGATGCCATGGAAGGAAAAAGGTCTAGCATGCCCTCAGAAACAGCATAGTAATACAGTATTTTGTAGTAACATAGTAAATATTGGTATAATTCTTCTCTGGCAGTGTGAGCATGCTTGCATAGTTGGGTGGTGATTGTCTAAGGTGTGTAAGAATGAGGTTGAGATAGCCAGATTAGGTCTATTGGAGGTTGTTGCAAGTTTGTCTTTGGTGTGTGTGCTCTGCTGTTGGACTGACAGAACAAACAACGTTGCCTATTAGATAACTTCTAATAGTTTGGTACTAACGGCTTGTAAAATTAAATGACAATTTCATGGTTACTCTTTGTAGAGTTGTCTACATTTGCGACGTCTTCATGTGTGACTGTAAGACAACAAGATGGTAATCTGTATAAAAACAATTGAGATTGCTGCCGATAATTTGCAATTCACCCTATTATTAATTAAGGATATTCCGGTAATTGTGTTTAAAGTGATTTTCTGACGAAAATATTTCACCCATATCTTAGGCTCTTTCTGTAAACGTGAGCTTTAGATGGAGAGAATGGTTAGTTTGATTCTTCAGTGTACGAAGAGCTTAATTTAATTGTAAATTAAAATAAAGTTTCTAAAAATAATTTTATCCTTTGCATTTATTTTCATTTTGGACAAATCTTTGTATGTTATTATTAAAATGTAATTCAGTTTTGTTATTATTAAAATATAATTTAATTCAAATTTATAAGAACTAAATCACATTTTAATAATGATAAATTGAGGCAAATAATAAATGTGAAAAATGGAAGTTATTTGTTTATTATTATTTGAGTACTAATTTATTAAACGCCTCTAGAAAAACGTTAAAATCAATCGTGGCACCTACCAAACGTCTCGTGTTAATACAAAATCACACACTAATAATGGGTTAAAGAATTAAAAGTAAACAGTAAATTAATATAATTAGAACACATTAATATAATTAAGAGAAATAGTCACTACCACAGTAACACAATTAAGAAAATAGTTTAGACATTATCTTCGTAAAAAAAAATAAGAATCTTATAACATATCTTACCCAGACTCTTAAACCCAACATAAAAAAATGAAGATCTTAAATTTAAAACTACAATATTATATAAGACCTTGAAACTCAACAATAAAAAAAATATTTAATTATCTATAATAATTGAGAATAAATATTAATTTCTGTAACTGTCTTTTTTACACATTTTTTTTTTTTAACAATCTTTATATTTATTGACTATTTTTGCCTTTGACACCAAAAGGATGTAATTTTGTAGTTTTCATCATCTACAAAAAATTACTTATAATAAATTCTGATAAAAAATTGAAAGTACTTTTATCATGTAATTGTAATAATTAATAAAAAGTAAAATTTTTTGCTATATAATTTTACTTTTCATTGTAATAATAGTTATATAAAAAAATTTAACTGTACTAAGATTTTGTTGTGATCGTGAAAAATGTAAACATTCAACACTGTAGACATTACAAGAAAATCTTAAAATTGATTTGATAAGATGAAACATTCAAATTAAAATAAGACTTCATGACTTTTATTAGAGATGCTCCTTCATTCTCTATTATACTCCACTATCAAATGATAGTTATTAAAATTATAAAATTACGTAAAATTCAATTTTAATGGAATCTCGTTACGAAAAGTAATTGTTGAAGCATTTTCTTTTCTTAAGAATCTATGTGGACTCTCTACGGGTTGCTACTCTCTGTAAGTCTAATCTCTTTTCTCGAAGACTAATCTATTATATGGCAGTATGAAAACATCATGATTTCTTTATAGCAATTATGTACAAAATTCTTAGTTTTGCATTCTTTTAGCATACGTACTTGTAGTGGAAATGCCAAGTTCTTCAGAGCTTAATGGATGCATATTCCGTGGCAAGCAATACCACTTTTAATCTTATTCTCATCTTCTTAACAGAATTTTGATCCACCTCCTGTCAGTCTATAATGCATTTAAATAAAAAGAAAGTATATCCACTTATATTGCTTTGCTGAAAAATTAGGGTATTACGTAAAAAAAAATCCAGCGTTAGCAATATTCTAGGAGTATTTGAAGCAATTTTATTGATAGAAAATACATGGGTTCAATACCGTTTCCATTTTGTTACATCTTTTGTAATTCAATCTTGGTGAATGCCATTTTCTGTATACATTTCTCAGGAACATGAAGATACGGCTCAAGAAACGTAGTAGATTTCGAAGATCCCAATGAATCACCAGTAATAGTCCACAAGTGATAGGCTGTCATTTCAAACGTAAGCAAACATTTAGAACTATATATCTCCAAATTTTTAGTGGATTAGTAATATTCATACCCAAACTACAAGTAATGGACACCATCAGTATGTTCTTCTACACCTTCCCATATGTAAGAAAACAACCATGGGAAACTGAAATTCAGAATGCTAAAGAATATATTGGAAAAAATAAAATAAAACCAAAGCATTCATTACAAATGCTACTTCAGAAGGCTAAGATTCTTACAGAAGATGCTTCCGTTAGATGGTCAGATTTCCTCTAAAACAACCCTTCACCTGCCAGCATATATATTTATTATTGTCAGGTATAACACCAGTCAATAAACTTCGATCTTAAAGTTAAAAGCAAAGTTGTTGTGATTATGGATGTAAATGAGCCTAGTTATTTGAAGTTCAAGTTTGGATTATGAAAAAAATAATTATTCTAGTTTGGCTCATTTACTCAAACAAATCTAACCAGATTTGAGCTGAACTTATTTACAAAAAAATAAAGTTTGAAATTCCCCTGCTTAACTTGTTTTCAACTGAATTTCTTTTTATGATTTTTTTCTTAAATTATATTACAACTTTATTAATTCAGTATTTAGTAAAGATGTTAAATATTAGATGATAATCTACAGATAGAAACATATGCTCGAGATGTGGCATGGAATTCAAACATATTATAGACTAGTACATTTTCATAATCCATTAAATAAAAAAATTCTAAACTTGCAAACACAACTTCAAAAATTAATATTAATGCTCGACAAATTTCAGCTGATTTCCATAATGAATATATAAATAATAAAGGCTAGTAAAATCTCCATCATCAATTTAAACAAACAAGTTATTCACATGTTGTCAAAGTCGAGTTTGTAAAGATAGACTTGACTCATTCTAATAATTGAATTCAATCTCAATCTTAAGATTGCTTATTTCATTAACAACCAAACAAAGCTTCATTGAGCATTTAAACAAGTTGAACTCGAATAGTTGACTAATAGCTCAACTCATTTACCCTAGTCATAAACGTAATTAACTTCTGAAAATGGTTACCAATTGTGTAGAAACAACTATTTCCAACATGTCATTATTTGCATCTATAGTTAAAAGTACTTACGCAATTCATCCAAGGAAGTTTTGTCAATGCTCTCTCCACTCTTGATGAGGCGAATTCTCCCTAAAGAGATAAAATAGAAAGTGACAATATGCCAACAAGTTTGAAAAATTAAGAATTAAATATAAACACTAACATCAATTTCAGTGGGTTTAGAATCCTTTAAACACTAAAAGTAAAAAAGATAAATGCACTGCTCGCTGTCTCCTTTTTCACAAAGATAAAATCTTCCTTTCAAAGCAAAGAAAGCATATTTGAGCTCCCAAAACAGAAGTTCTATTGCAGGAAATTGCAACAAAGCATTTTGTCCACAAATTAAATAATCTTAAGGTTGAAGATAAAGGAACAATAGTTCTACAATGATTAGGTTTAACATTGATGACAAGAACCAAATTGGGATCAACTTAAGTTTTGGATAGTAACCACCTTTTCCCCAAGAAAAAAAAAACTTTGGTTTTTAAATTGAACTCAAATTTAATATCCCTTGTGAAAGCAGAAGCTAATTAGTGCACACATAAATCTTTTCAACGTTTCTAACCTAGCAGGAGCATAAAAGGAACCTATACAATGTCCACAAGAGAGAACATAATGTCCGTTTGTATTTCAGAAAATCTATGAGAAAAAAATATTCATACAAGTGTCATACCATCACGACGAACACATATCTCTGGAATGCTTTTAACTTCACCATTGATGCTATCATTATAAACTCTAGTCTCAATGTCACCTTCAATATAGACTGAACAGCTGCATTAAAACTTCAAGATTGAGTCTGGAACATTTACACAATTAAAATAAAATATTCTCTTGTACAAATACTTACTTTTTAAAGAGTTTCTGTACTGAATAGGCCCCCAGCATATCATTATGCACAGCAATCCGATGCCATTGAGCAGGCTTTGGCAAATCCTTTGGGCCAATTCTCTGGTCAAACATGCCCCCTGTCCCAACTGTAAAGATGGTTACATTTTTACCATTCCTCAATATCTTCTGTACAGGGGCCTGGCCAACTTTGCCACAAATAATTGCCTGCTTAAAATGACTGGTCAGGTGCAACATGCAAATATTACATAAATTGTCAGTTTAAGCTTAAGAACATCAGCAAACATAAATCTTGACTTTCTATTGGCTCCAGCATGCCCATTGTCTAGAATAAATTCAATTCGTACAAACTTGTCCAACTACCGGCTATGATAATAAATAAATAAAAACTACACCCCTCTTAAATCCTAGTATTGCAAAAACTTTTACTCAGTCATAAATTTAGTTCACATACAAGTTTTCTGATGTTACCAAATCAAAATTCCATCCAAGTGATGTTGATAACAACAATACATCAATTAACAACTTCTAGTACCTTGTGCACACCACGAAACCCCCAACCCCTCTTGGGATCCACACCTTGCAGTTGTAGCTCGGGCCTTCCACCAAGAAAATCATCAAACCCTTCATCCAATTCTTCGTTCTTTGATTCACCATTATCATGTGAAGGCAGATCATCTACACCTCCAGATGGAGACGTCGAGTACCATAACGTTCCGCTCCTCGACACACCACCTGATTTATACCAACAAAGCTAGCTAAGCATCACACATCTTGCTATGCATACACATGTAATATATTATGTCAACGACAATGAAATATAATCTAGCTAGTAAGTAGTCGACGAAATTCTCCCGTGAAAAAAAGAATATAACCAGCGCATACATATCTAGTGAACGAGGCGCTACTTTAGACGATTGAACGAAACGCATACACATAGTAGAGCAGAACCACATTTATTTATGTTATAGGTTGCGAAGGAAAATGAAAGAAAGAAACGCACCGAGGGAAGATGAGGACAGAGTAGAGACTCGGAGATGCTTCGCAAGTCTCACGGCCACAGAATTCATTTCCGGCAGCAACCTTCTAAGGTGAACCACTGCAAGGGTTTAACCAAATACTCCTTCCTGTAAAAAACGTTGTGGGTTTATGCTATTGGGCTCACTCTAAATGGGCCCGGCCCAAAAAAGGGTTATATTATTAATTTGTTGTGTTAATTTTTTAAAAAATTATACTTAAAAATCATCTATTATAGTTCTTATAATACATGTTGTTATTAATAGTAAGATTGTTAAAACAAATGTTTAACCTTATGTTATACTCCTTATAGTTACAATGTTAATAGTTAAAGTATTGTCTCCATTAAATTTTGTCATTTTGCTTAACTTTAATCAACATTTAAGAACAGTTCCATTAGAACCGGTCTTAGTGTTTATAAATTAACATGGTAGAAACTTAAAGAAAATAAGTGGCCTTACATGGTTGAAGGGTAGCCGCGGCACGAACATTCCCACTCCCACGTTACTGTTAAATTTTGGCACCCACTAAGCCCACATTTTTAGTGATACCTTCTAGGTTGGTTCAACCTGTAACTGCTATCTCCTACTTCACTTCTTGCAGGGCCGTCAGTAGTTAGGGATTAAGATTTCAGGTCTCCAAAATGCAGAGAAAGTGTCACTCTCTGGCCAAAGACAAAGTCAATGGTAGTGCTGACGGCAGCGATAACGGGGGTGCAAGGTTTACGTGTGGAACTCAATTCTCAAGAAAATCAGTTGGGTCGGCATTCTCTTGTATGCTTGCAAACAAGGGACCACCTGGCAAGCATGCTTCCAAACTGAAGAAAAAAATGGCTATTGGTGACTCAGGAAACGGAAAAGCGTGGCATACCAATGGAAAGGCATCGTGTGGGGAGGAAGCAGTTGAAGTTGCATTTTCTCAGCTTCTTGCACTTGAGGAGACTGATCGATCAGGTGAAGGAAAGCAGAACAGCAAGGATAGGCAAGATGTGAAAATGAAGCTTCCTTTGTTGAGTTTTCTATACAAGAAGAAAGGATGGAACAATTTCACGAGGGCCAGATTTAGTATCGATGAGAATGGTGATAGCAATAATGTTATCAGGTTCAGCCAAGCGAGGAGGAAATTAAGCTTACGCCACTTGTTCAGGATTCCCTCCAAAATACTGCTCTTTCGCCTCAAGTTGAAGTTGGCAAAATTTCAGATTAAAAAGAAAGCGACAGAGCAGTTTGAACACGAAGCCGGTGATGATGAAAATGAAGATAGAGAACTATGCAAGAAGAGGATTCTGATGGGAGGGAGATGCAGGCCGTTGAGTTCGCCAGGTTACAAAGAGATGTATAGTAATTCCTGGACAAGGGCACAACGCCATCCATGATCCCCACCTCAGCTGCTCTTTTCTTTTTTTCTTTTCAAATAGCCTTTAGAGATAATATAGTATTTTTTTTTCTTTTCCTTCGTTAATATCGTTAACAAAATTTCGTATTTTGGCCTTTAGAATGTCTTCTTTTGTATCTGGATCGGTTCTCCACTCGTTATTGCAATCATATCCTCCTTTCTTTCTCCTGTGAAAAGAAACGTTACACTTTTCACTTCGTCAATAATTAGCAATACACCGAAGCCATGCCCGTAACAACTTACGTAGGGAGTTAGAATTTAAATACTATTTTTTCCATTGCAATTTGAAAGGTAAAATTCTTTATTTCATATGTTTTACTATTAAATCACCTGAAATTTAATTTTCCCCAAAATCCACAAATGAATACTAGCGGTATTTAATCCATAAATTTGATTAAGACAAGGCTGCTAAAAGTTTCTGTGGTGAAAATTTCATACCAGAGGCTCTGAACATGGTCTCATTAAAATAAAAACAATCAAAATCAGGCTATGGACATGTACAAGTTCGAGCTGGCGCAGCAACAGAAATACACGTAAGTAACAAACTAGTCCTTTTGACTGGATAACTGCCACTCGGGATGCACACATAAAGCTAGCAGCATCTAGAGCCACAATGTGGTAACATGGCATTTACCACCTTTAGTTTTTGGATCTTCAGTGGTTACGAACCCACAGACCAAATATGTCACAATGCCCAGATCAGACCTTCAGTGGTTTCAAACCCAGGGCTGCTCGGAGCTTGTTCGCTTCTGCAATCTCAGGATCTGGGTGGTCAGTTCCATCATCCTTCTTTTCTTTCTTTTCTCTCTTCTCCTTCTTCTTCTTTGGCTCACCATCCTCAAGTCCATCTCCGTGTCTTCTAGGGCTTACACTACTTCTAGCATGTCTCTTTCTGTAGTCACCACCATCATGTTCCTTGCGATCCCTGCTCCTACTTCGACTCCTTGAGTGGCTCCTTCGCCTTCCACGGTCACGATCCCTCTCTCTTCGCTCCCGCTCCCTACCCTCTCTCTCACGACCATAATCTTTTTCATCCCTGAGACGATATCGATCCCTGTCCCTCTCCCTATCTCTGTCCCTCTCTCTATCTCGGCCTCGTCCCCGCTCCCGATCATGCTCTCGATCATAATCTCTATCATAGTCTCTGTCATAGTCACGGTCCCTATGAAATAACATCCAAAACCAATCAAAACGTGATCTTTTGATGAGCCAAGAATCACAACTGACAAAACACGTCCATTTTATACTTCATGAAAATTCAGTACTTCATTATAAGGTCAGAAAGAGGAAACCGATATCAGATAACCAAAATAATGCACTTTAATGATCTGTGTAAAATTTGAAGGCACATGACAACATTGAGAGACTAAGACCGTGAATAAACCAGAATGTCTAGTAACCTGTGCTTTAACTACGAGCAGCAATTAAACCACACCACTCAAATGAATGCACACATATCATGTGTTCTTAAAATGACATAGTATAATCACCACCTCATAACATAATGCTTCCACAACAAAAAACATGCACGCAATTCAGTTTCAAATAGTTCAATCAAATGTGGACGATTGGGATTGGGATTGGGATCCCAAACTAACATGCTGAAGACAAAGATAGATTAACCCGTGACATTTTCATAAAGCTCAAAGATTGATGGACCAACGATAGAGCTTCAGATGATGTTCTTTCTAAAGGTATCTCTAATTATGGTAATTTCATAGTGAAAAGGCAAAGTATACGGGGACAACATATCAAAGGTGTGGAAACGATTAGCTGTATTAAGTTATTAACCAATTTGACAATCAAAAAAACTAACATTTCCAGTTAAAAATGAAAAGATGATTCAATAAACATAAGAGAGTAAACTAAACTCTTCAATATATAAGATAATATTTGTCGAGAACCATCAACCCATGCAACATTACTGTTTGACCCATCATACTTCTCACTGCACACTGTCAATGCAGAGAAACCTGGCAGGATCATTGAATCTTACTATAGGAAGCTGTTGTATACCACAGATAGCTCTGAATGCCAGAGTGGAAATAGAAGTGTAACCTTGCACAAATTCAAAAACAGCTTCCAGCATAAACTATTCCTTTGTTGTTAAAAAAGCTCAATGTTTTCCTAGAATCACGTTATTTAAGAAAATTTTAATTCATTTGAGTCTTAGACCCATACAGCCTACACTACCAAAGAAGTTGATGAAAAGATTAATCCACGCAAAACAATTGGAAAGGCAGAACAGTACCTGTATCTATGACTATCACGCCTTCTGTCCCTATCTCTTTCCCTTGCTGGGCTTCGCCCACGATAATAATCCTACAAATCATTCAATAATTATATCAAAACATAATAAATACTTACATTTATTTAACATAAAAAAAATTAAGAGTGAAGAATATATCCCATGACTGAGAAAAAGGAAAGGGAAGTACCTTCTCATAGGCCCTATCTTCAATCTCGTCAACAGGCTGGTCATTATCCTCTTTCTCTTCTTCCTCCTCAAAATCTTCTTCAAGTGCACTTCGTCTCGGTTCCAGTGAATCCAAAGATTCAAGAGTCCACCTATAGCAAACAGAAGACCAGAACTATACATGTTAACACCGCAAAAACTCAAGTAATCTCTATCAATTTCACAGTTCCAAAAAATGTTAGCTAAAATATATCATCATAAAGACCATTTTTATACACAACAAAACGACGGAAATGTGCTCAAAGCTCAATTAGAAATAAAGTGTAGAAACATTCTAAAAGAGAAAGAAAAACCGAGAAGATACCTTTTCTTGACGCGAGGCAAAGCAATGTCACAGGAATAATCTTTTGTGAGAAGTTCATCGATGACCTCATCCACATGCGTCAATGTAAACTCTGCAAACCAAGAGCAACACTTTAGTTTAACAAGCGAGCTAGTAATTGATAAAATCAACAGAGAATAAATTAACGAGAATTGACATGAAACCCACGTCCATCAGATAACTTTTGCCGGAGTTTGCGATAGTCATTGTACAAGGGTTCGAGGTAGCGGTAGACGTCAATGTCCGATCCAGTGAGACGCAAGTAAAACGCGCCGAGTATCCTAACGTATTTATAATCCTCGTTCTTGATGAACTCGATGACGATTTCTTTCTCCGGCTGAATCTGGAGCATCTTCATGACGAGGCACATGAAAGGCGTAGGTTTGCGGTTTCCGCCGTAGGTTCCGCCGAGGTGGTCGATCTCCATGGCCTTGTCCACCAACGTCTCCGCCGTTAACCCGAAACATTGCTCCTTCCAGTACGTGTTCTGATAAATCTTTGATCGGAGAATCTTCTCCACCAGGTTCTGAGGGTTCGTCCCTCTTATACTCTTCGCTGCTGGATCCGTGCGATTCGCCATCGATTACGCACAAGTGCACCGTCGCTGGAATTCAATAGCACAATCCCTAACCCTAACCCTTTTCAGGATCAGGTCCAGTACCAAGAAAGATTGATGGTATGGAAGAGTATATTTTTATTTTTTATGTTAATTATAATTTATTTTTATTTTAATATAGTACCTTTCTTGTTTTATTTAGTAAATAAAGCATTAGAAAAAATTTGAAGTTTGGGCATTTGGTCTAGTGGTATGATTCTCGCTTAGGGTGCGAGAGGTCCCGAGTTCAATTCTCGGAATGCCCCTTATCTCTTCTTTTTGGCATAATTTAGTACTTTAATTCAAGTAATTAATAATATTGTTTTAAATTTACAAATAAATTCTTAATTATACACTTTTGAAATTTTCTAGAGAAGATAAATTAAAAAAATAGTTAAATTTATTTTAATTTATTAAAATAATCCATTCAATTTTCAAAAATAGTTTATCCATAAAATTAAATAAATAGATTGAATTTAATTACTTTTTATATTTTTTTTAATTAATAAATATCAAATAACGATTAAATTTGATTGTTTTGAAACATATTATTGGATTAGGAATGAGAAGTGTATAATGAGACAATATTTATTAAAATACTAATGTGAGAATCCATTCAATTTTCAAAAATAGTTTATCCATAAAATTAAATAAATAGATTGAATTCAATTATTTTTTTTTTATATTTTTTTAAATTAATAAATATCAAATAACGATTAAATTTGATTATTTCGAAACATATTATTGGATTAGGAATGACAAGTGTATAATGAAACAATATTAAATTATCTCATCTACATTTTCAAAAGTAAAAACTTATCTCCATCTCCATTCTTTTTCTCAACTGATATAATAAATTTATCTCATCATTATTTTTATTGTGACAATTATATTTATATTTATATCCTTACTATTTCTAATTTAATTAAAATAAAATCACAATAATAAAAATAAGATATTATCAATAATTCAATGTAAAAAATATACACATTCAATATTTATAAACACTTGAAATTAAAATATTCTCATGTAAAATAGTCAATGAAATAATTTTATTATTTTTTCACTTTAGGAGTATTAATCTATTTATAGTTTTTATCATTAACATCTATCTACGTAGGGTCACGCTAAACCTATAGACTCATGTCGTCTTAATCATATTTTAAAAAAAATTTTAAACTTTTTCAATGATTAATCTCTATTGTAAATCTATTTTGTTGGATCTAGATATCGAATGGTTACATCATATTAAATCTATTAACTAATATGGTTGATAAATCCATCTATCGTAAGATTTTAGTATAAATTTAATATCTTATCAATTGATAATATAATTATGATAAAAGAATAGATATTTTTTTAAATTTGAGTAAACTATATTGAAAGTCAAAAAGGGAGAGGAGATAATGGAGAAAATATTTTTCCATAGAATTGATGTAATATGAAAATTTGAATTGCCATATTTAAAATTTGTTTAATCGAAAATGTTAAAATTGTTTACCCAAATACAAGGCGGAATATGGTACACAAAAATAATCCGTGTGAAATATGCGACCTAGCAGCACTACATGATTTTCCACCATAAGCGAAGTTTCGAATTAGCAGTGTTTTTAATGAAAAGTAGTGAAATAATTTTGCAGAAAGTCCTATGAATAAGAATAAGGGCACGCTGCCAAAACTATAGGTTAGGTTGAGGACACTAAGTCGTAGACTCAAATAAAATAAAAAAAATATTATATATATAAAAGAAAAAAAACAGCAGCGCAGTAACGCACGCTAGGGCCCTTTGTTTACGCAAAGCGGTGGGCGTTATTATAATGGTAATGTTGTTAACGAAACGCTCATACTCTGTCTTTCTTTTCCTCTTTCATTATCTGCCCTACACGTGTCCCCATCTTTAACAACGATTTTCTCTTTCCTTCAAACAAAACGCCGCCGTTTACCAGCAATACCTCTATCCCATTTCTACCGTCCACGTGTACGGTGATGAGTTGTGCACAGGACTATACAATTCAATGTGTTTTCCAAAGTCAGATACAGTTGAACTGCTCCGCAGAGCAGGGTAATTTCGTCAGAATAGAACAAACTTCTTTAATGTCCAATAGTTTATCAACACTCCAAATTATGTGTTAGACAAAGTATTAATATAACAGCTGGATTATATTATATTTTTAACACAATTATTGAATATTTATATATTATCATTATATATAGTAGCCAAATATATACAAAATTTATTATTTTATTGTTTTATAAATATATTTTAAAAATAATATAATTTAATATATATATATAGTATCAAAAAAATTTATAATCATTATTTTTCTAAAAATATTATTTAATTATTTTAAAGTAAAGAAAAAATTAAAAGATAATTTTATCTAATAATCTATTTTTATTTATTAAAAGATAAAATTATCAAATTAAAAGATTAAAAAATAACACCAAAAGAAATTATCAATATCTTTATAATGGCATAGATAATATATATAAATAATGTCCATATAAGATTTTTTTAAAAAAATTATCCAAATCTTGTTCAACTAAATCAATCTTAGTGGATTATTTCCAGATTGAATGATAATGACATTTAATTTGTATTATTTATAGTAATTATACGTTTAATAAATTATAGTGATATGATACGAATCAAAATCATATGAAATGGGAACAAAATAATTCTGGTATCTACTAAATTTGAGTTCAAATGATATTATTAATGAAATTTTATATATTTAATTAGTTAGAAATAGTGTCTGGTATATTTGATTTGTAGGACAATAATAATAATAATAATAATAATAATAATAATAATAATTGGTAAATGAAAGAAACGAATTTGGATTGGAGGAGGGAAAAAAGTATTAATGATGATGTAGAACGTAGTTACAGTTTTAACGTCCCTACCCTAAGTTAGAATGGTATTTTGGTAATTTGGGTGGTAACTCCAAAAGAGATGCGGACGCCATTTGAACGTTCTTACATTTCAAGTGAAAAATACTGTATCTCAATGCAAAAATAAAATAAAATAAAATATTATTTATACAATTTAAATTAAAATATGGGGAAAAGCAAAGAAACAAAAACAAGGCAAAAACCTCAGTTGCGGAAATAAACATAATCTGGAATTCGAGAAGCAAATTAATCGTTTGCGGTTGCTTTGTTCCTCCTCTCGCAGGTAACTCAATCCTTATCTTCTCTGTCTCTTTCTTTATTTGTCCCTAGCTTTCTCTGAAAAGATTCCACTTCAACGCTGTGTTTCCTCTCGTTTTGATTTCACCAAATATCTTATTCGGAACTCGGTCTTTATCTTTTCAATTATTGCTAAGGGTTTGATTCGTGTGATTTACCCCCTTCTCTCCTTAATTTTACTTTTCTGTGTTCAAAGATTTTTTTCCCAAACTCAAAATTCATGGTAAAAGATGCCTAATTGTTGATTATTTTTGCATGTTGATATTGATCGGTACCCTTTTCCGTGTGTGGCATAATCCCTGTAAATTTATCAGGAAACGGATTTTGGGATCTCTGTGATTAATTTTGTCTCTGTTACTATTTTTTTGTAGATTGGTAAATCAGATCCACGGTGGGGTAATTTATGAATGCTGTTATTTCCCTACCCGTTAGCAATAACCTTATTACCCCATTTAGGGTTTTGTTTAAAAGGGGAAACTAGTTTTGAAGAATCATGCCATTTATAACAATATATATGATTTTATATGATTTTTTTGTGTGAAGGCTTTAATTTTTTGACCCTTGACTTGAAAGGGGTTCTTATATATTTGCGTGTTTTTTGCTATCTGGTTGTGTTAGGGCAGATGGTTAGGGGAGGAAGGTTTAGTGGCAAACGCAATTTCAGAAAAAGGGTTCGGTCAAAAGAGGGAGGTTCCGATGATTCGGATGAGGACTATGTGGTTTCAGATGACGGCAAAGAGGTATCTGACTATTATTGCTCCTCCTTTGATGGATGTGCATCAGAGGAAAGTTTGGGGAGTATTTTGGGAGAGGAGGAGGAGGAATTTGAAACGGTGAGGAATTTCAATAGATCCAAGGCAAAAAAAGGCACTGCTAGTAGGCGGAAAAATGCCAGTAAAAACTCGCACAAGGGGGGAAGGATTAAATATGTAGAAGAGGAGGAAGAGGAGGAAGAGGAGGAGGAGGAGGAGGAGGTGGAAGAAGAGGAAGAAGAAGAAGAAGAATACAAAGTGGAGGAGGAGGAGGAAATTCAAGAAGTGAGGAATTTAAATAGACCAAAGGCAAAAAATGGTGTACGCAGTAGGAAAAGAAGTGCAGGAAAAATCTCCCCAAAGAGGGGAAGGAAAATACACACAGAACAACTGGAAGAGGAGGAGGAGGAAGAGAAGGAAGAGGTGAACGAAGGTGGAGATGACGAAGAAGAGGAGGGAGATAGAGATGGAGAGGATGAAGATTTTGACTATGTGGATGAGGATGATGAGTTTTTGCCTGAGGAAGAAGATTATTCAGATGAGGAAGAGGAAATGAGAGGGAGAAAGAAGAACAATGATAGCATGAAAATGGTCAAGAAGGTTTTTCAGAAGAAAAGGTCCTCTGTAGTTTCGACTAGAGGTAGAAAAAGGCAGAGTTCTAGAGCATCAAAGAAGCCCTTGAGAAAGAAAAGAAGAAAGAATGCGAGGTTAAGGAAGAACGGAAAATGTGAAGATGATGATGAAGATGATTTTATAGATAATAGCCCAACCATGAGGACAAGTAGGAGAAAACGGGGCCAGAAGAGAAAAAGGGTGCCTTTTTCAGATTCAGAAAATGCCTTTTCTGGTTGGTCTGATTTTGAGTTTACCATATCTGAAGAAGAGAGAGAACAGGTGAGAGAAGCCAAGAAATTGTGCGGAAATTTGAGAAATAACTTGAGGAGTTCATTCCATCTGATAAACAACGAAGAGGTTGATGTCCATGAGGAACAAATTCAGTTGCGGAAACCACCAGGTCGGAAGGGTAAGGAAAAGATAGAAGAACCTCAAGGAAGAAAGGGTAAGGAAAAGGTGGAGGATTTAAAAAGTGAGATGGGTAAGCAAGTATGTGGGATTTGTCTATCCGAAGAAGATAAAAGAAGAGTTAGGGGAGTACTAAATTGTTGCACTCACTTCTTTTGTTTTGCTTGCATTATGGAGTGGGCAAAGGTGGAATCTCGTTGCCCTTTGTGTAAGCAGAGATTCAAAACAATCAGCAAGCCTGCACGTTCAACCACAGGGATTGATTTAAGAGAAGTGGTGATACAAGTCCCTGAACGTGACCAGGTATTTGAATTCTTCCTCGTAGCTTTTATATTTTCTTAAATTTATTGCTCCTAATGAATATATTTTGATTTCATATGCAGGTTTATCAGCCCTCTGAAGAAGAACTCAGGAGCTATATTGATCCATATGAATATGTTATTTGTTCAGAGTGTCATCAAGGTGGAGATGATGGCCTCATGCTACTATGTGATATCTGTGATTCCCCTGCACACACGTATTGTGTTGGTTTGGGGCGGGAAGTTCCTGAAGGTAATTGGTATTGTGATGGCTGTAGACCTGTCGCTCTGGGATCTTCAAGCTCCCAAGTTCAAGAAGGTGTGGCTGATCCAAGGGTGACAATCCAGAACCTTCCTGTTAGACCACCCCCTGCTCTACATGTACGAGAAAGTATAGACCTCAACATGATATCGTCACCCCGTGCAGCTTTTAATCAAGGTTTTGGGCATCTTCCATCTTCTAGATTTAGTGGCAGAAGTGTTGAAGGATCTTCTCCTGTATCTGGAGGCGCACCGACATTATCAGAGAGACGCTGGATACACCGTCAAATTCAACAATTACTTTCAATAGATAGGATGACTTCCACCCCTGGCAGAACCACCAATGGTATTTCAGCTACCAGTTCCACTAGTAACTTATATAGCTCTCAAATTGATCAAAGTAGGGGAACTGCCACTCTTCATGCAAGGACACAGGATGTGGGAACATCGTACCACACATTTTTTGATGACAGGTTATGCAACAATACCTCTCCACTAATGCAGAATGGGCCATTATGGCCTGGACTTATAGGGACACCCCCAGTACCAGATTGTGAACAAGTTCATCAGTTCAGCAGATCAAGCATTGTCCCTGATGATGGCTTATCCTCTGCTGTCAGAGAAGAGACTAACTTTCACACTGCGAAGGAGCAGTTGCAGTCGATGGTTAAAAGTCACCTGAAAAGCTTGTCTCAAAATATTGATTTAGGTCAGTAAGTATTGCCTTTTCTTCTCAGTTATAGATTTTTTGTTTCTGCCACTTTTTTCTCGTTCATCATATGGGGAGGGAGGGGGATTTTTGCTACATTTGGGACTCGAATACATAAAGTGGGGCCTTCCCGTCTATCAAACCTCAGGGCCCGGATCGTTACGAAATTCAGGACAGACTTTTCTGTCTGTGAAGAGAACCTTCATAGAGGTACCTGTGTGTTGATCCTTTTCTAATCAAGCATTGGAATAGTTTTCCATCATGATATCTAATAACAGGGAAATTGCATCATGGTTCCATTGAAGGGCTTTTTGCTCATTTTCATTGCTTTCATAGAAAATCAAAATTCTTTTTATCCTTTTGATTCAGGTCACAGTACTTTCAAGGATATTGCAAGGAGTTCTATGCACACCATACTAGCAGCTTGTGATCTTGAGCACAAGAACACTGAAGTTTGCAACGTGGCTCCTCCGTCTGCCTGTCCGCACATGGAACTAATGGTTGGCGGGCCAACGAGTCTGATTAAAGGTTGCTGCTCATCGTGCTTTGATTCTTTTGTAGGAGATGTGGTGAAGAGGGTTTTGGACACAAGAGTTTCGTCCCAGTGGTTACGATTAGGTCTATAGGCATGAAATTATTGCAATGTGTCCAAAGACACCTTTTTTGTTAGTTCAGAAAGACAAGAACATTTCATTTACCTGTTTATAGATATCACATGAATATGATTCACTCTACCTCTGTGAACAGAAAGGCTGCTGCTTCTAACATATTATTTTTTTAACTGGGCGTTTATACAGATACTGGTTGAATGAAAAAGGGAAATGGGAAAGATTTATAGTGAAAGTTATTTACGCATGATTGGTTAAATATAGATGCGGAAGATACTTATATATATTTTAATTTAAATCCTGATCCAAAAAAATTTGTAATTCGTCTTATTTTATTCACAGCTTATTTAAAGGCGATATCGACGATTAATTACGTTTAGTGTCAGACATTCCGTTTACAACATTGGGTTTACACTGTCGGTAACCTCGCTGTCGGTCTTGTCTGCCGAAGAGGATTATTTTTCCTTTATTTTTTATACAAACACAAGCCGCGCGCATTTGTGCCTCGTCGTTTCAGAATGAAATTCTAAACTTCATCTATTTTGTCTTTGTTTTTGTTTTTCTTTCTTATAGAAATGAAGCACATGACTTGCTGGCACGACATTAAGTTGAGATACCCCGTTGTTTATTGTGATTTTGATTAATCACCATAAAATAAAAAAAGTTCCAAGCACACTGGAAAGGATCCATTTCATTTAAGCTTTATGATCTGAGATTAAAGGAGATGATAATACTCTTGAACTAAAAACATCATCAGTTCACATATAAAACATAAATTACATTCATTTTCTACTACTTATTCCCACTCTGATCAAATACATAGACAATTTCACGAGGCAAACCATACATTCCAGGTATCGCATGTGAATTACCCACTACTGAAGCAGCCACCTCCATGATTTCCTTCATAAATTTTCATCAAGTATGGTGGACAGCAACAGCCCTTGAACAAACTCGCATCTTTTTGCCTTCTCCTCCTTATCCTTAACCGACAAGGTTGATGTCTCCACATTTCTAAACAGAAAGAGTAGACACATTAGAAACCAGAAGATGCAATTAAGACAATCAAACGTGCCACTTGATTTGTTATTGTTAGCATATTATGCCCATAGCAAACATTGTTTTGCAACAAAGCACTAAATTGATTGGCTGGGGCGGTGAAAGGTCTTAGAAAATAGTCTAGAAAAAACAATTGAGATAAAGCAAATAGATTGTTCAACTGAATTAGGCAATGCAGCTATCAATAAACTCAAGCAAATGAAACCTGCCAGCATCACATGGTTGGAACTAATGGGAGAGTGGACAGGGTGGTCGAAAATCATCTCAGTGAAAAAAATCTTATCCAAAAATGTAACAATATTAGAGTGATACCAGACAGTTTCTAAACTTCTAATATTAGTACAATAAATTGAAAACAGTAGGCAACCAAGCCCACCAGGAATACTTTTGCAATATTGAGCAAAATTCCATGAAGAGGAAGTAGAAGTTTTTCGAAAAAGAAATAGAACTGAAACAGATATACCTTGTTGACACACTCTCATCTGAGCCCTTTTTAGATGATCTTGCCTCATTGTGTAAGTGAGGCTGAGAGGTGGTATGTTCATTAGCTAAAGGCAGTATAAATGATGACAACAGGGGATCAGCTGCATTAGATGAGGACACTATACATGAAGACCCACCAAAAAGGGACTGCAAATTTCCTTCTCGTAGCTCCTTCCTCAATAATGATAGTGTTGAATAAGATCCACCTTTCCGTGATTTCCTTTTTCGCTGCATGTATTCACTGGTTAAGAAAATCAATCAAGTAAAAGGGTTGGGTTTAAATGTAAATTTGCAGTGTTGTCTTCAATTTTACTTGACTATCCTTTTTAAAGTATACATTTTGGCAAAATGTCCCATCCCATGATGTAAAAAAAGTTAACTTGGTGAATGCTCAATTAACCTGCAATTAAGTAAAAAAATTTGTGCTAATAACCATTTAAGAATTAACACAACCAGTTTAACTTAAAAAAAAGGATATCTTAAATATACTCCCATGTTGTAGAGTTATATGTGCGACCATATCAACCCCCACCCTCAATGCACAAACTGGACATACCTGCACAGAGAAATGATGGAATCAGAAAAACCATTGATTTACTTAATTATGAAAACGTGTGTCACTTTGTTTCTAATAATATTAGTCTCAAAATAAATTTGACTTTACCCATACGAAATAGAGGGGAAAAGGTACATAGAAATGAACAAAAACTTAAGGCTATTCACTATTTAAGCATCGATCAGACAGAAAATACTATAAATGCTTCTAAATTGCACAGAAAATTGTTAGAAGGCCAAAGAAAATAGTCATCATACCCCATTTTTTGCTTCCATTGGATGTTCTTCGTCAATGTGGCAGCATAATCCAACAATATCAAAGTACTCGGAACAGAATGGGCAGAGAAACTCCTCCCTTATATCATCATCCCCATCATTTTCATCGAAACCCATGAACATGTCTATATTCACAAAAATCAATATTAGATTCTCGAAAAAAAAAAAACACCAGAACTAGAACAATCCCAAAAGCTCCTCTGCAGTAAATCCACGCAATTTAAAATCACAATATGATAAATTCTAATCTCACGTAATAGCATAGCTAACCAATATCTTCACATCACAAATCCAAATTATCCCTACCATCATAATCACCCCCGCGCCACAGAAAACGAGGCACCGAATAGCAGCTCGAGCTGCGCTTCTCAGATAATATTATTTTAATTAGGCTTCCAATTTCATGAAATTCCCCATTTCCTGCCCAGTACCAATAATCCAAACCCATGAAACAACCATTAAAATCAACAACAACCAGCTGAAGAAATTCCAGGAAAATCCAATTTTCACGTTATGCCCCTATTTTCCCTCCTCGTATATACATCGAGAAATCGAAAATCCAACCCCCACACCCATACCCCTGTAAGTTGTAACAATTTAGAATTTTGTTTGACAGGGACCTCGTCCTGAATAGGAGAAGGAGGAAGCGAAGAAAGGGGGGAAATGAATTGGATTGGGGGAAGTAGAGACGGCGAACCTGATCGAGATTGGAGAGCGGATTGGTAGCGCCTAGAGGCGGAAGAGAGACGAGCACTCCAAGTGGAATCACCGTCCATGTCTGGGCTCTGTCTGTGTATGTTCCGATTGTGATCTCGATTAGGATTAGGGTTTTGGTGGAGGAAGAGAAAGTGAGACAGTGAGAGAGAGAGAAAGAGAGAGATGTGAAGGAACAACACAACGATGCCGCTGAGGGGAGGACAGAAGGAGCAAAGGGAAATCTTACTGCATTTTCCTCCTTTCATTTATATCCTTTTTTCATTTTCTTTTTTCTTTTATTTTAATTTCACTTTTTTTCTCTCAACTTCCCACGTCAGCAACAATAACAACAACAAGAGGGTCCTATGTTACAGACTTTCAAACTCCAGCAAACTCTACATTGGAATGCACCAACCGTCTCTCAATCCTAATTGCGGTTAAATAATATGTAATATATTCAAATACAATAATTAATTATCCAAACTACTTTAACTATACTTCTTCTCTACTTAAATATCAATAATTATTTTTTACTGTTTTTTCATTCCTTTTTACTATTCATTTTTAAAATTAATAGTACATAACAACTAATAAATCCAATCATCTACTAAAATACTAATAATTGTTGTTTCAGACATTGAAAATGATATATAAATTGTGTCCAAAAAATAGCACATGAATAGAATAAAAATCTTTCCGAAAGTCTGATAATAATAATAATAAAAAAAATCATCTAATTCCACCAATCTTAACTGTAAAATATTTTTCATCAGATGAATAAAAATAATTAAAAATAAAACCAAAATTAAAGGGATGAAGAAATTGAAGAAATGAAATCAATGCATTCATTGAATGTGTTTTTTTTCTTGTTTTAAATAATAGCAATAATTACATAGTACCCAGAAAAATTACACTTACATAACAAGAGTTAAACCATAAAACATAGTTTTTTCAGCATTGACGTGTAGAAAATTTTCACCAACTATAAACCATAATTCTGTTATAGTTTCTTACAAACAATAACTTGTAAGTAATAAAAGGATTTTCTTATTCTTACATCTCTTTCTTTTCTATTTTTAATTCTCACTCTTAACAGTCAACACCAGGAAAACATCTGGTTCATCGGAACAACCAAAGACTGAACAGCTGATGGTCGAAAAAGGGCATCTATTCTAACTGGAGTAGTTATAGTTAGTTGCTACCTCAATTCGCATTTATGAAAACGTGTGTAATTATTTTATTATTTTATATGGTTAACATTTTAATAAATATTTTTAAATACACAATTTTAATATGTAAAGTATATGTTATAATTTATAGTGAATAATCTTAATTATATTATAATATCTTTTAATCATAGATTTCTTTTAAAAAATATTGAAAAAACTTAAATATAAAAGTATAAACTTCGGTAGATAAATAATTGTAAACGTAAAATATATTATACACTGAACCGAGTTTTTCAATGCGTGTGATCTCTTCAATTTGAAAGTTAGTAAAAATTAGTTTCTATACTTACTAAATTCGTCCTGAGAAAAAATTATTATTTTGCATTTGAGTTTTTGGTGGTGAACTTTTAATAGAAGTTAATATCAATAGTTAAGTGTCATATATATATATATATATATATATATATATATATATATATATATATATATATATATATATACATATTTTCACTCCTACGTGACATTTTGAGATCTTATGTGGATCTTAAGTGGTTATTGATGCATGTTGAGACTTAAATTTATTTATTAGTCATTTTAAAAGTCTAACATTACATTTTCAATCTTTGTCTTTTTTTTTTAATTTTAGAAATATTTGTCATTTTGTTTACTTTTAAATTTCATCTTCTTCTTCTTCCATAAAAAAAAAAGTTATTTATTGTTATGAAGAACTTTATAGTTAAGAATTAACAATCATTGTTGCTGTGTTATTTTCCATCTAATAGTTCATATTCTTAGTTTTTTTTTAAGTTTTTTTTTTACTATAAAATTCCGTATTTCAGTCTTTATCAATAATAAATTACTTGATTCAAACATATCATTAATTTTAGGATGCATGAAAGTATTATGGATAACTTTAATGGGTTTAATAATTTTTCAAGTTCTTCTACTAGAAGATTGGAACACATGAAGTGTAATAGTTGTAAGTGTTATTGTGGTAACATATGTCATTGATGAAGGTATTAAGAACATCAATAAGTTTTGAGAAAATAGTTTACACATGTTTCTTTCTAAGGGTATGTGATAGTGAAATTTTGTATTTTTTAAGTTAATTATAAATTTTTTAATTATGATAACATAAATGCTATGATTTTGAAGTTTGTTTCATGTTGCAACTAGCTAATTGACATATTTTTTAAGCAAATATGACAAATGACGAAAATTTATAGGATACCATAAAAGCGAAACAAAATGAAAGTGAGGAAACATGAAAACAAAAAAATAGAGAAGAAGAGATATACAAAGAGATTATTTTTTTGTTATGATAGATAATTTAGTGAAAGAGATAAAAATATTAAAAAGACAATAATATTTTGTAATATTTTTACTTATTGTATTAGTTTCATCTTAGTTGTCCATACAAAATAAAGGATGTTGTTTTTTTAACAAATGATGTTTACTTTGTAACTTTGGCAAATAATGTAAATCCAAAAATTGTCATGAAAGATATATTACATAATTTGGATATTTATTTTAAATTTAATTGTGATAAATTTTTTTATAGAATTTGAATATTTATTGCAAAATTTGACATTTATTCAATGTTGTGCATAATTTTGAATGAATTAGTGACATAATATTTGTTATAAAAAAGTGTTAGCAAAAAACATATGAGAAAATAATGCATTCAAAATAAAATCTTTCAAAACATTACAATTAAAATTGTTCCAAATACCATACTTGATATAGTATAATGTATTTATAAAAGATAATTATCCATTATTTAAAATACAATCCTATAATAGACATTACAATCACATGATTGGTCACAATAAATAAAATCAAATGCAAAATCAAAACAAAAAGATCAACCTTTTGTTTGGATGATTGAGGTAGAGGTTGACTAAGTCTTAAGTCTTGGTAGTTCCTGAAATACTAAGATATTTTGAGATTTATTGTGATGTGTCACACTAGAGGCTTGAATTTGTATTGATACAATAAAAACAAATGATAGTTTGCCCTCAAAGGCAGTTGAAAATGAAAGGAAATTTTTCACGGATGATTAGGTGTTAGCAGTTATAATGTTTACCTTAAAGATTTGGAGAAAATATTGCAATTACTAATATGGCAAAGTTTAAGAATGAGAGTGAATTGAACTTTAAAAACTTTACACAAATTTAAAAATTTAGTTTTTTGAAAGATCTAATTTACTAAATCAACAAATTGAAAGTTTCAAGATAAGCTTTTAACATATTAATTTACTGGAAATATGAGAAACAACAAATTAATGCATATATTAAAAGATCAAAGAGGAAAAAAGACACTAAAATGTTATACTGGTTCATTATTTTTCAAAAGTTACATCTAGTTGCTTAACTACACTAACAACAAAAACAATTTACAAAATTTCAAGAATCATTACACTGAACATCGTATTCACCAAAAACACTAGCAATCTACCCGAAAACCAAAATACAAAAAAGAATATAACTTGATTTTGAATTATTACACCTAAATCGAAACCAAAATAGATGAACACTTCTTTATCAACTCAAAAAGATCTCCAAGATTGCTAAAGAAAGCTCCAATAACTCAATTTCCAAACTCAAAATTATAACTCTTAGGAAAAAGTTATTTTTCACAAAATTTCATCATCCTTAAGAAATGCTTTCAGAATGAGAGTTATATAGAGGTATCTATCAGGTTTAACATATTGAAATTTTGAAATATAATATGTTGATTTCAGTTATTAGTGAAATACACATATTAAATCATAACTTTAGTATGTTAAAAAACAAATTGATAAAGCCTTATGAGAAATAAGTGTTTTCAACTTGTTAGAAAATTAGTTGAATATAGTGAAAACACTTAAATAGAACTGCAACATGTTCCAAGTTATTTTAATAAATTAACTCAACAATTCAACCTATTTAAGGAGTTAGAATAGTTAAAAAGAACTTAAGCCTATAACACGTTTACAAATTTAACTACCAATTTAACCAGTCAAAACAAACTTTTTACCAAGTTAAGTTCAAACACTTTCTTCAATAATATGTAAATATCACTTTAATCATCAAGAAGAAATAATACAAATAATTTGCCCACACACAACAAAAATACTAGGTCTTCATCTCTTCATGAGGGTTGATTCATTAAATAGAATTTGACACAAGTTTCAACATCAACAAATATTTTTCTAGTGTTAAGTTTGATGTGTTTAATGATTATAAGAATTTGAAGTGTTTGTTTGATTATAAGGAGTTGGATATGAGACAAAATAGACAAATGAAGTTTTTGAAGAACTATGAGTTTTAGTTGTTATATCCTTTAGGGAAGGTAAAAATGGTAACAACTGTTTTAAGTAATAAGACAATCCAAATGACAACACTAATGTTAATGGAATTGGAGTTGATTCAAGACTTTTAGAACTTGAAAATGGGCATGATGATATTCTCTCATGACATTAGTTGTAGCATGGTAGTTATAACATGTGGTTTTCTTGTGATGATGAAGGAAAAATAGCAAATGGATTTTAATTTAAGACACACGAATATATTAGTTAAGTACTTATCATGATAAAGAGTCTTCTATGACAATAAATGTGGTCATAAGATTTAGAGGCATAATACGTGTTCTAAAAGATAGTAAACTAAGGAAGACGAGTCTACGAGGAGGTCACAAGTTGAATTAGCTTACATCTAAACATGACTACGATGTAATAGGATTTAAATAATTTTTAGTAGTCTAAAATAAAAAGAGACATGGCCCAACTTGTAGCATCCTGCCTAATTAATCAAAAGGCTAAAGTGGAATACCAAAGACCAAGTGGTTATTGTAGCAACTGCAAACTCTTCATTAGAAATGAGATGACACAATCATGAATTTTGTTACCCAATTACTACAATTAGTGAGAGGACAATACATTGTATGGGTCATAGTTGATGAGTTAATAAACAATGTTTACTTGTTTCTTGTTAGCTTAAGGATATCCATTAAGAAGTTGACTCAACTTATTAGAGAGATTTCAAGGCTACATGGGGTATGTGGAAGTTTTGTACCTAATAGAGATTCTATATTTACCTCTAGGTTTTGACAATTTTTTACATGATTTATGGACTCAATGAAGGCTTAATCATACATGACATCCTATGACTAATCGTTAGTAAGGAAGGAAAAGACTTGTTAAGTTTTGTATTCTAAATCATCTTGGAAGTTGGGATGAAAGTTTACATTGGTGAATTTACTTATAACAATAATATCAAGTTAATACTAATAAAACTTCCTTTGAAGCCTTGTATGAACGAAAACACATGATGACGTTACTAGTTGGTAACAAGATGGGAAAACCTCTTGGTTAAATTATAATTTCTTTAACAAACCACAAAGAAGGTTAAGCAAATACATGATAAAAATGAATGAATCTTTTAGTTGATAAAAGTCTTGTGTGAATTAGAGAAGGTGATATTTCGATTTACAATTGTACCGACCAGTCCTCGGACACCGAGAACAGCTAATAATGGTGAGTCGCGTCAGCTGGGTCCCACAGTATGGGCCAGAGCCAAGTGGGCTGGGTCCCACAAGTAGTAGGGACTAATGGAATGATTTCATCAACATGTTGACCACCAGAGTGAACTGAGGTGTCCTCGTCACTCAACAGGGTGATAAGTCCTCAGCAACCGAGTGCGACGAGGTGACGTCGGTCTTGGATATTTCGAACAACAGAACTAGAACATTTACGATGGGTCTTAAGAGAAGACCAGTTATCAGTAGAACGAACAGAGGAAGGGAGGGGCTTTAGTCACGAAACACCCATGCGTGTGGCAAGGAAAGCACAGTTAGGTGCAGAGTCTTGAAGGGTTGAGTGCCCATTAGGATTAGGGTTTCCAAGTGAGGTTGCATGCATGGCACGTGAACAGTGAAGGCACTCCCAGAACAGGTGGTCCCAGAGACTAGATGCACGAGGGGGTACCTAGGTGGCCATCCTGTTAGAATTTGCCCTCCAGTTAAGGAAACCTTACGCGCTAGAATTACCCTAAGTTTGGGTGATAGCGGTACAAGGGTATTCCTGTAAACCCTAAATATGGGTAGTGGCACAGAGGAAACCCTAGACTATATAAAGGGTAGTAAAACACTTCACAAAGGTACGCAATTTTTAACCTAAAAACAGATACTGAATACACTGGTGTGCTTGCCCTAGTTTTGACTTGAGCGTCAGAGTGCAAACTGTCTCTAGGGCGCCCCTTTCTATCTTGCAGGTGCAGGTTGTTTTGAGACGGCAAAGCATAATTCAATGTGAGGAAAGGAGGCGTGTGATCGTCGTAGAGTCAACCGGCAATAACATTTGGCACCCACCGTGGGGCCGTAATAAAACGAGGTCCCATACAAAAGCGAAAGAGGAGAATCCAGAGACATGAGGAATACCAGGCAAGGATCTGTCCCACCAAATGGGGGTGAGAACGTTACCATGCAACAACTCATGGAAACGATGCGTGCCCTCCAGGAGACGGTGGCAGAATCTAGGGTAGATCAGGTGCGTATACAGATGGACTTGGTCGCATCACAGGCCAGGAATGAGGAGCTGCACAGGGCAAATGAGGAATTGCGCGTGAATTTGCGTAATTTGCAGCAAATAGAGGATCGCACAGTGGATGATCGGGCTCCACCAATACCACCTAGGGCATTCCCCATGCCCTTCTCGCAAGCAATCATGGACACAGTGGTCCCAGCCACCTTCGTGGGCCCTAAGACTGTGTTCACAGGGGTGGAGGATCCAGAAGTGCATCTCACAGCGTTTCACACCCAGATGATGCTATCGGAGGGATCAGATGCGGTGCATTGTAAGCTTTTTATGACCACATTGACTGGGACAGCGCTGAAGTGGTTCATCAGTCTGCCTGAGGGACATATCACATCCTTCGCGCAGTTTTCCACGTTGTTCAGGGAACAATATATTGTCAATCGTGCTCCCCCACCAGTGTCTTATGACCTCTTTGATGTGAGGCAGTATCAGGGGGAGTCCCTGAGGGATTAACTCAATCGGTTCGGAGCGATGACGGTGAGGCTGCACACCAAGGACGAGGATATGGTGGTGCATGCCTTCAGGAAGAGAATACTACCAGGACCCTTCAGTGAGTCACTCATTAGAAGTCGCCCCAAAACCTTTGGGGATATCAGGCGTCGTGCAGTCGCTCACATTGCGACTGAGGGGCAACTCAATGAGAAGCGTGAAAGCGTGGCATCTTCACAATCGTGGGTGCCTAATCACCCCCAGCTCATACGGGTGCATGAGGTGATGACGGAGAAGAGAACCCAGGGAAAGCAAACGCCCTACGAAATCAGGAAGCCCCAAACTAGGGCACGCGCTAAGGAGGATGTGCCCCCCAGACATGACTTCCTGGTAAAACTGAAAGAGTTGATCGTCATTTCTAACGTGGCGGAGAGGCTAAAGATACCCGTGAAGACAGACAAGAGACTGGGGCCCAACAAGAACACATGGTGTGAGTTCCATCAGGCGTTTGGCCATCCCATTCGCAACTGCCTGGCCCTAGGTCATCAGTTGGATGAGCTGGTCAAGAGCGATTTCTGGAATGATTACCTGCGGGAGTCACAAGGAGGAGAGGTGGTGGTGGCTCCAAGGACTGACCAAGTGCACGAGGTGCCCATACATGGCAAGATCCATACCATCTCGGGTGGGTTCTCGGGAGGAGGGTGCACCTTGTCGCAGCGCAAGAAGTACGCGCGTTCAGTGATGACAGTGGAAGCATGTGAGGATGACCACTTTCCAGATGTCGACCTCACGTTCACGAAGACAGATCGCCTAGACGTTGTCCCCCATGACAATGATCCAATGGTGATATCGGTGGTTACCATGGAAAGGAGGGTGCATCGGGTTCTTGTTGATCAAGGAAGTTCGGCCGATGTGATGTTCTGGTCGACCTTTAATAAGTTGCAATTGTCGCCAGACCAGCTAAGACCTTATACCGACTGCCTGTATGGATTCGCAGGAGACCAAGTCGAGGTGTGAGGATATATAGAACTAAGAACCACTTTCACTAATGGAGTGGTCTCCCGCACTGAGAACATCAAGTATCTCATTGTGAACGCCCCATCAGCTTACAACATGTTGTTAGGCAGACCAGCTCTGAACAGACTGGGGGCAGTGGTGTCGACGAGGCATATGAAGATGAAGTTGTCTTCGATGGAAGGTGTGGTGATCACCATCAGGTCAGACCAGAAGGAGGCTAAGAGGTGCTATGAAAACAACCTCAAAACGAGAAGAGGAGTGTGCAAAGTTACCACCCAACCACCAGGTGGAGAGGGCATTGATGCTGACCTTCCTCGAGGAGAAGTTGGGGTTACACGAGCAGAGGTCGCCCGAGAGAGACGACCTGAACCAGCAGAAGAGGTAGTAGAGAAGGAGATTAGAGGCAAAACATTCAAGCTTGGCAAATCCCTGTGCCAAGATACACAGGACCAAGTGGCAGGAGTCATAGAGCGGTATTTGGATGCTTTCGCTTGGTCTGCCTCAGATATGCCAGGCATTGACCTTGATTTTTTGTGTCATTGCCTAGCACTAAATCCCCAAGTCAGACCTGTCCGTCAGAGGAGGAGAAAATTCAATGAAGAGAGGAGACAAGTGATCAAGGAAGAGATGCAAAAGTTGCTCAAGGCTGGCCATATACGGGAAATCCAATATCCTGAATGGCTAGCGAATGTGGTTTTGGTAAAGAAGGCCAATGGGAAGTGGAGGATGTGTGTGGACTTCATTGACCTCAACAAGGCATGTCCAAAGGACTCTTATCCTTTACCGAGTATTGATGCACTGGTGGATAACGTCTCAGGCTGCAAGTTGTTTAACTTCTTGGATGCTTTTTCTAGTGATAACCAGATCAAGATGCACCCAATGGACGAGTGCAAGACAACATTTATGACAGAGTTATCCTGCTACTGCTACTGCTACACAGTCATGCCATCTGGGCTGAAGAATGCAGGTGCTACCTACCAAAGGCTGATGGACAAGGTCCTTGCACCCATGATAGGATGCAACGTGCAAGCCTACGTAGATGATATGGTGGTGACATCCCAGGTGAGGGATCAGCACGTCACTGATTTGGAGGAGTTGTTCACTACAATAGTTAAATACGGGTTGAAGTTGAATCCAGAGAAGTGCGTCTTTGGGGTAGAAGTAGGCAAATTCCTCAGTTTCTTGCTCACCGAACGTGGGATTGAGGCCAATCCAGAAAAATACGTGGTGATCTTAGCTATGAGCAGCCCGAGGTTGGTGAAGGAGGTGCAATAGTTGACAGGTCGGATGACTGCTCTTTCCAGGTTTGTGTCAGCTGGAGGAGAAAAGGGTCACCCTTATTTTCAATGCTTGAGGAGGAACAGCAGGTTCTTGTGGACCAAGGAGTGTGAGGAAGCGTTCCTCAAGCTGAAACAATATCTGGCCAGCCCACCGGTGCTATGCAAACCTCAGATCGGCATCCCATTGCGTTTATACTTCGCAGTCACTGAGAAAGCAGTGAGTTCAGTTTTGGTGCAGGAACAAGATCAAAGCCAAAAGCTCATCTACTTTGTTAGCAAGGTGCTGCAAGGGCCTGAGGTAAGATATAACGCCATAGAAAAGGTGGCATTGCCCATGGTGTTCTCTACGCATAGGCTTCGCTATTACTTCCAAAGCTTTACAGTGGTGATGATGACAGATCTATCCATCTGAAAGGTCTTGCAAAAGCTAGATGTAGCAGGAAGGATGGTACGATGGGCGGTGGAGTTATCTGAGTTCGACATACAATATGAGCTCAGAAGCCCAATCAAAGGCCAAGTTTATGCCAACTTCGTAGCTGAGATGTCCTCGGCAGAAATCCAGCAGGATGAACCTGACTTCAGATGGGTACTCTCAGTAGATGGGTCTTCCAATCAGCAAGGTAGTGGAGCTGGGGTGATCTTGGAAGGACCAAAGGGGTTGTTGATTGAGCAAGCCCTACGGTTTGCCTTCAAGGCCAGCAACAATCAGGCGGAGTACGAGGTTTTAATCGCTGGAATGTTGTTGGCTAAGGAGATGGGAGCGCAGAGTCTTTTGGCAAAGAGTGACTCCCTATTGGTCACAAGTCAAGTGGCGGGAGAGTACCAGGCCAAAGACCCTCAGATGGCCTCCTACCTAGAGTATGTCCAGGCGTTGAAGAGTTCCTTTGCAACTTTTGAGTTGGTGCATGTGCTCAGAGATCAGAATGCCCGAGCTTGCAAGGGGGGCAGGCAGAGGACGGTCATCCAGGAGACCCTGAGAACACCTCGCACATATATGGCTAATAACTTGGTAGGAGTCCATCAGATCAGCCAGTCAAACGGTGGGAAGAGGAGTCATCGGTCGTTGACCCAGGAAACTTTGAAGAAGTCAAGGGTCAACGCGTATGTGGCGTTGGAGGAGGTGTTGTCACAAGTCTATTTGTTGCAGAATAGAGAGACGTGGATGACGCCCTATAAACGCTACTTAGCTTATAGGATGTTACCAATGAAGCCAATGGAGGCGAGAAAAGTAAAGAAGAACTCGACCAAGTATACACTCGTTGATGGGGAACTGTACAGGCACGGGTTCACACACCCTATTCTGGTGTGCGTGCATGATGAGTAGTGCGTGCGGATAATGGCAGAGCTCCATGAAGGAATAATAGGTAGCTTCGTATGGAACACCTCTTCTTCGAGTGAGAACTCCCAATTTGAACAGAAAGGTTCACCAGCGAAATCCTCCTTTGGCTATGAGCGATGGGAGGTCAGTTTGAACTTGTCAATTGGGGTTAGAGGTCTCGACAATTGGAAGGTAGGTTCGAAAAGAACACCTCATCTTCGAGTGAGAACTCCCAATTTGAACAGAAAGGTTCACCAGCGAAATCCTCATTCGCCTATGAGCGATGAGAGGTCAGTTTGAACCTTTCAATTGGGGTTAGAGGTCTCGACAGTTGGAAGGTAGGTTCATATAGAACACCTCCTCTTCGAGTGAGAACTCCCAATTTGAACAGAAAGGTTCACTAGCGAAATCCTCCTTCGCCTATGAGCGATGAAAGGTCAGTTTGAACTTGTCAATTGGGGTTAGAGGTCTCGACAGTTGGAAGGTAGGTTCGTATAGAACACTTCCTCTTCGAGTGAGAACTCCCAATTTGAACATAAAGTTTCACCAACGAAATCTTCCTTCGCCTATGAGCGATGAAAGGTTAGTTTGAACCTGTCAATTGGGGTTAAAGGTCTCGACAGTTGGAAGGTAGGTTTGTATAGAACACTTCCTCTTCGAGTGAGAGCTCCCAGTTTGAACAGAAACGTTCACCAACGAAATCCTCCTTCGCCTATGAGCAATGAGAGGTCAGTTCGAACCTGTCAATTGGGGTTAGAGGTCTCGATAGTTGGAAGGTAGGTTCGTATAGAACACCTCCTCTTCGAGTGAGAACTCCCAATTTGAACAGAAAGGTTCACCAGTTAAACCCTCCTCCGCCCATGGGCGATGTGAGGTCAGTAAAGACTCGTCAGCTTGAGTCAAGAAGTCTCGGAAGTGTGAAAGGAAGATTCACAGAGAACGCCTCCCCTTTCGAGTGAGAACACCAAGGACAACTCGTACCAGTAAAATCCTCCCTTGTCTCGAGTAAGGAAAGGTCAGGTGGTTACAGATCGGTGCTGGAATCCTCGAGGACTTAAAGGGAGGTTTCGTGGAAAGTATTTTCTCTTTGAATTAAAGCACCCAAGTGAAAGATAGGATTCGCCAGTGAGACTCACACACGCCTATGGGCGATGAGAGGTCGGTAAGGTAATTTTCTGTGAGAGAGCATAGTTCCTTCACTAAGTCTCGCCCACGATGTGGTCTCTTATCCAAAAAAGGAATATCGGAGTTGATCATGTTACATAGCAAAAAGACGAAGTTGTTAGCTAAGTACAATAAAAGTGTCTAAGCGACTACGAAAGTACCAGAGATAGAAATCACACAAGAAATGCCAAGGTGAACATGTTTATATGCACAAGGTTAAATATATTTATTATATTGAAAGAGTGATTACAAAAGATTGTTACAAGAAGTTCAACCATAGAGTATGGCTGCTCAGAAGACCTATCTAAGCACTATCTGTCTGTCGACTACCTGCATGGATACAGAGAATGGCGAGAGGTCCATCTCAAGATGCGCGCAGGCAACCTGAGCAAGGGCATCGTCGAAACCCTCCCCCTAGGCGTCGGCGCGTTTTCAGTCAGTTCTGCCTCAGTCTTCTTGAGCAACTCAGCTTGTTAAGCAAGCTCTTTCTCAACTTTGTCCAGCTGAACTTCTCGTGTGGTAGCTCTCTCCTCCAGCTTGGTCATTTTAGTCTGGGCCCCCTCCAATTGTTCCTCCAAGTTTATGATTTTGTTGCGAAGGGGGAGAATCTTGGCTTCAAGCTGGATGGTCTCCTGCCCCTTAAAGAAGAGGAGCTTTTTGGTTTCTTTTTCTGACTGGCGGAGACTACTCAGCTCCTGGTTTATAGCAGTCTCATGCTTAGCAACTAGTTGGACTTGAAGCTCCAGATCTTTTCTCTGTTCTAACTCCTTCTCTAGTTGGACCACCTTCTCATTCAGCTCCACGTCAGCATTCCCGTGGATCAGCAAGGCACTGGAGGCGGCGAGGAACTCACCAAGGCTATGGCTGATGCGGGTCCTTAGTGAATTCCTGTCCAGGGCCTCCATCACCCCTTTGGCAGGCAGGTGAGCGAGAGTCTGTTGGAGGAGAGGAGGGAGTTCAAGGGCAGGAGGTGCCTGATCACAAGGGGAAGTGTTTCCCCCCCCCACCTTCGAGCGCCAGGAGAGGCTCAAGGGGAGAAGAAGCACTAGGAGGATGCTCCCTAAAGGATGGAGGTTGCCCCTCCGTTGCAGATGAGGTCGTCGCAGCAACCTTCACCCTTTTCCTCTTGAAGAAAAGGCCAGAGCAGGTGTCCTCATCCTCAGAGATTACCACTGCGGTTGCCCTCTTGTGTTTGCTTTCGGAGGTAGGGCCTGGGGCAGTCACGGCAGGAGAAGAGGGGCCAACAGGGCAGGAGCCACTTGTTGTGCGGCGACTCAGCAGATTAGCCAAGCTCTTCTTTTTTTTAGCATCCAGCACCATATCTACAAGAGAGTAAGACACACAGTTACAAGACGCGAACACACGGTTACAAAATGCAAGTACAAGCAGATATCAGAAGCAAAGTAAGTGGAATACCAATGTAGACGTTGAGAGTTTCAGCATCGTACTCGTGCCTGATCAGCTGGGGAGTGGTACTTGACACCACCCCATTAAGGCTTACCCAAAGCCTTTTTCTAGGACTTTTCACCTCGAAGAAGTATAAGAAGATGTCTACCAAGGGAGGGAACCCCAGGTTGTTGCAGAAGATGGAGAAGGCCCTGATGAAGGCCCAACTGTTGGGGTGCAGCTGGGCAGGTGCCACGTTGAGCTCAGTGAGCAGGGCCCTCTCAAACCCAGTGAAGGGCAGGCGGACCTTGACCCGCTTGAATATAGTGGCATACAGGAAGAAGAAGGGCTCCCCGTCGTTGCAGCGGTCGTCTGTGCACACGGGTTCGCCCTCCGTGCAGGGTCGAATCGAGACGTACGCGTCGCTCTCCCTGCCAAAGACGCGCCCTTTGATTTCATGCTCATCCTCCCTGTGTTTTCTCAAGTCCTCACAGGTAGTGAGCTTGGAGGTCTCAACAAGGAGTTCCTCAGAGGTCCAGGAGTAGAGGGCCTTGTAGTCAATGGCAGAAGGAGGGTTGGAGGTGGTTTTGGTTCTGGCCATCTCGAATCTAAAACAAATGAGAGGCAGGGAGAAGGAGAAAAGGGTTCAGAAGAGAGTGATGGCGTGAACAAATGGCGGACAAAGACTCACAGAGGAAGAACGAAAACAAGAAAGAAGAACAGAAACCCTAAAATGCAGAAATCATAAACAGACCCAGAACAGTTACATGTAAAGGGTAACAGAATCATAAACGAAGGCAGGAAGAAGAATAAAAGTCATACCTTTGAGTAAGCGAAGGCGAAGGGTTGCGAGAGTAGGAGTGGGAATAGAAGCGTTCGAGAGAAGTTAGAGATTGTGGAGGTTTGAGTGAAAGGTGATGAAACAATGTAGAGGCAGGAGGTTTTGAAAGGGTTTAACGTAGGCAAGGAAGCACAAACGTTAAGAAACCCTAACCGTTGATCTAGACACGTGTCCGCAGATTAAAGGGGGTTGGTGAGATGTCCCTTCAGCGCGCTGTTCATGTCCTTTCGCTTAGTGCCATGTAGGTCGTCTGAGCCGATGACTTAGTCACTTCGCTAAACAAGTTAACAGCTCGAGACTAGAGGGCTTGTGTACCAACCAGTCCTCGGACACCGAGAACAGCTAATAATGGTGAGCCACGTCAGTTGGGTCCCACAGTATGGGCCAGAGCCACGTGGGCTGAGTCCCACAGGTAGTAGGGACTAAGGGAATGATTAGTCATCAACATGTCGACCACCAGAGTGAAGTGAGGTGTCCTCATCACTTAGCAGGGTGATGAGTCCTCGACAACTGGGTGCGACGAGGTGACGTCGGTTTTGGATATTTCGAACAACAGAACTAGAACATCTACGCTGGGTCTTAAGAGAAGACCAGTTATCAGTAGACCGACCAGAGGAAGGGAGGGGCTTTAGTCACGAAACATCCATGCGTGTGGCAAGGAAAGCACAGTTAGGTGCAGAGTCTTGATAGGTTGAGTGCCCATCAGGATTAGGGTTTCCAAGTGAGGTTGCATGCATGGCACGTGAACAGTGAAGGCACTCCCAGAATAGGTGGTCCCAGAGACTAGGTGCACGAGGGCGTACCCAGGTGGCCATCCTGTTAGAATTTGCACTCCAGTTTAGAAAACCTTACGTGCTAGAATTACCCGAAGTCTGGGTGATAGCGGCGCAAGGGTATTCATGTAAACCCTAAATATGGGTAGTGACGCAAAGGAAACCCTAGACTATATAAAGGGTAGTAAAACACTTCACAAAGGTACGCAATTTTTAACCTAAACACAGATACTTAATACACTGGTGTGCTTGCCCTAGTTTTGACTTGAGCGTCGGAGTGCAAACGGCCTCTAAGGTGCCCCTTTCTATCTTGCAGGTGCATGTTGTTTCGAGACAGCAAAGCATAATTCAAGGTGAGGAAAGTAGGCGTGTGATCGTCGTAAAGTCAATCGACAAGAGAGTCAACCGGCAAGAACAACAACTAAAAATAATGCATTATTCATAATTACACCTACTATAAGTTTTAAAAGAGTCCTTAAGTTGAGGAATTCAACTCCTAAGTCGATTTGACTCATACCAAATCATTTGACGTATTGTTGGTTTATGAATTAACCTTATAACTCCAAGCTATGGCTAATCCACACATCGTTTTTCATATATCATAGCTAAGAAAGATTTTACTGGATCCAAGTCATATTTTGGAATAAAATAAAGTTTAGATTAAGGATAATATATCATTTGAGGCCAAACCCACATTGATTGACAAATCATAGATAAACTAATTGAGAAATAAAATTATTAACCTAGTGAAAGTGTTTTGAGATGCGAAATCATGAGACTCTACTTGGAAGTTAAAAGAAAAGTTGAGAAAATTTTATCTTGAATTGTTTCCTGGTAAGTGAATTCTTTAGCATGAGAATTTAGTTGTTTAAGAGATTATATGTACAATCAATTTTCTTTCATTTCTCAAGCATTTGTCTCTAGCCTTCTCTTTCTTTACCTTCTTTATATTGTTTTCAAACAATCTCCCATCTTTTTTTTTTCACAATTAGATTATACATTTATATAAACAACGAAAATGTTTTGGACATGAACATTAAGACTTTATAAGATAATTATGAGCAAATTAATATATGACATTTAATGTTGAATTGTATTAAGTCACATATTTGGGATGATTTGTTGACTCAATTCATTATTCAAAATATTAAGCACACAAATTATTAGTGGAATAATACATTCTTGCTTTATTGATAGTCTAACTCATGTAGATTAAAATATCAGGTCAGAAGAAGTTGACGAAGTTGACGGAGAGTTTGACACCACTCAAGCATGACATGAATGTACAATTATTTGTGTAATAAACCCAACCTAACTTATGAAATCAATGTTTATAAACCGAGAATGCTTGAAATGACTTAGATGTTAGTTTATAGTAGGATATGCTTGATATAAATTTTTTAAAAATTGTTTGTTCAATGTGTGTTATCTTGTAAACCTTATTAGACATACCTTTAATTGTGAATAAATTGTATATTTTGATTAATAAACATACCTAGTCTATGTAGTTAGTTATAAAATGTAAAGATGTTAAATAAAAATGTTTTAGAGAGATTAAAAATGAAGTATTTAAAAATTATAAATAATATAAATAATAAATGAAATTAATTTAGTCAAAATTTATATAAATTAAATAATTTTTAGTTTTTCGAATTTAAAAAATATTTATAAAAAATTAAAATTAATATATTTTGTTAATTATTTGTTTAGCTAAGAAAAAGAAATTGAATTATTTACAAAAATAATACCAAATATTGGAAGTTTTATATAAAAAAAACAAATATAACTTTTTTTAAGAGAGCGTGTGTTATTGAAGAACTTCGATGGCACGTGAGCGGCTGTTAGATGTTGAAGTTTGATCACGTGAGAGGAGATCGATCGATCGATCTTTGTTTCTGGTTTGACTGTAACCAAACGACGAAGCATTTCATTTGATTTGTTCCGAATCTGAATGGCGACGAGAAATCGCACTCTGCTTTTCAGAAAACACAGAGATGCGTTGAAGAGTGTTCGCATTCCCGCCATCTCTTCGCCGCAGTCCACCTCCTCCCGCGGCGGCGGTGGCCCCGTCATCGAATTGGTCAGCACCTCGCTTCTCAATCCCAATCGCTCTTACGCTCCGCTTAGTACCGATGATCCTGGCAATTCGAGGTGCGCTTCACACAGATCTTACGATCTCACATTTCCATCGATTTTAGTTGTTATCGTGGATCAATTGTCCGATTAGCTTTTTATATGTCAGATCCGTAGCTTTTTAAGTGGTTCATGAATCCTGCGAGGAACTATCTATCTATCTATCTATCTATCTATATATATATATATAGGACTAGGAGTGTTTGCTCTTGAAGCTCGGCACTCGAAACACGAAGCCATACCTGGAGGAATTTTAGAGTAGTATTAGTAAAGTATACCTCTGGCATTATCGAGAGTCTTGTGGATTAACCGATGATTTTGTATGTGGTGCACTCTTAATTTTTGCAGGTAAATAGAATTACGGTGGAAAGGGGTAGTTTTTTCTAAAATTGGACACTCGTCTTATAAAATTATTATGCATATCTCACTTCCTCCTGTTTCTCACATGTGCATGTTTCAAGTTAATAGATAAGACTTGAACATGATGGATTGATTATTATTTCTATGGATACAGTAGGGGTCCAAATGCAATCAATGTGGGACTACCTCCTGCGTGGGTGGATTTGTCGGAAGAAATATCAGCAAATGTGCAACGTGCACGCACAAAAATGGCAGAGTTGGCCAAGGCTCACGCAAAGGCTTTGATGCCGTCATTTGGAGATGGGAAAGAAGATCAACATACCATCGAGACTCTAACACACGAGATAACTGACTTAATAAAGAGGTCGGAGAAGAGACTTCGGAGACTTTCTGCTTCTGGGCCTTCTGAGGATTCCAATGTCAGGAAAAACGTGCAGGTACAATTGCCGAACTCATACAAAATACTAATGGGATAGATGAGTGATTATTGCTTTTGCCCCAAAACTATGAATTTGTTTTATTCAACTTGGAAATCCTTTGGGCTCTTCATTAACCATGCATCAGACTCTTTCACAGTATCACTGGTATGGTATGCTGCTTTTATATTTTAGGAGTAATGAAAGGAAATTTGTCCGGTAAAACTATGAAGAACCGATGCTTACATCTACTTAAGGTATTGTATCTAATACATGTACAGTATCCCTCATACTTGGATGCTTGTCCAATAATTCATCCTTTTTATGGATGATGCTCAATAGGGAATGCGATTGACACTATTCTTGTCTTTAAGGAAATAGATAGTGATTAGTGATGACAGTGTTTATAATTTATATTTTCTTTTTGGTTGTGTCTAATAAGCATCCTCTTGGTTTGAATTTTTAGAATTGCAATTATATGTTTATTTTTTTTAAGAAGATTTTATACGTATCTATATTGCATGTATCACACACCCTATATATTTTTGGAATAATCGTCTTGTGTTGAATATATATGCATATTGCATTTGTGCATCATAGGAGAAACGAGAAAGAATTACAACGAGTGGGGGGAGGTTGGAAATAAAAGACTAAAATGTTCGACATAGTTCCAGCTTCTCTATTATCACATATGGAAACTCCATTTAAATTACTGCCTGGTGTGAACACACCATTAAATCAATGGGCTTATACCTTAAGAATGTGCTGACAGAAGGCTTACTAGACAAGGTTTACTGACAATCACAATGCCATCCAATAACATATCCATTGGCATGCGGACATCCTTAAAGATGCATGTACTTTGCTTCAGCCAAACAATCACAATATTTTGCCTCCTTTTTTTTTATCAACCCTTTGAATTATGTCACGTGAAATTGTTCAAAGGTGAAAGGATAGACCCAGTATTCTCTAATAAACCCAAAATTTTATTCCAAAGGACTGCAACACAGCAGAAAAAGTTCCACGCTATCCTATTGCTTAATGCTGCACAGTGAAACCATATACCATGTTCCTGTATACAATTCTGTCAAACTTAAAATTAATCATGTGCCAATGTAAGCGAACAGATAACCATTTCAAGTTTAGTTGAGATTATTCTGGCAGTCAAGTATTCATTACAGAAACTAAGGTCTTATGACGAGAACTTAGCAAGGGGATGAGGAAAAGGCTTATGATGACCATTTACTTTTATACTATATTCTTGTGGCTTATTGATTATACAGTTTTCATCAAGTCATCCAAAAGTTTAATAGGTGTTCGGTTATGTTACTCTAATATTTAGATTTGCATTAAGTTGAAGCTCTGTGTAGTAGCTTCTTGTGAATATTTGATGTGAAATCATAGCTAAACACATGTAACTGAATTCTAACCAAACAAACTACGCTTGATTAAATTAATCCAAATATCTTAGTTGTATATGAACTTGCTGCTTGTACCATGTTTAACATTTTCTTATTTTGTGTACTGCATGCAGCGATCTATTGCTACTGACCTTCAGAACCTCTCTGTTGAGCTACGCAAGAAACAATCAACTTATTTAAAGCGCCTCAGACTACAAAAAGAGGTGAGACAAAAGCCTGTAGTTTTACTGTTCTTTCCTTGACTAACAAAGAAAATAAAGTACCAAATTTTTATTGGGCGTTTTGTTGTTAACTTGCACAGTTGATTTTATAGGGACAATTCAATAAACCCAAAATAGCAGAAGTGTGCAAATCAATTTGATTCACTTTAGCTCATTAAATTCTATCCTCAATTCTTATCTAAGTTCTATATGAAAACTTCATACCACACGCATCAATTTTTTTTTCTCTGTTGTGGCCAAATCATCTCATGGTAAATAATAGTTTTGGTCTTTAACCAAGTCAAATGACGTCATTTAGTCCATGTAGCTGATCTCAACTAGGTGGGATAAGACTTTGTTGTTTTTGTGACAAAATGATCCCTTGAAATTTCTTTTCTCTGGATAACAAGTAATAAAGCATAGGATCTTTTGTTTGTGTTGAAGATCCCACGTTAATTAGAGATTTAGTAAAATTATAATAAATTAGTGGGTACGAAACTCAATTTATAAGTTGGTGTTGTGAGGTTAAGTTAGACTTAAAGTTCACTTTCTAAGATGTTATTGGAGTCTATCCTACGAAAGTTTGTTAGACCTTTTGTATCACTCAATATTGTGTCACTACTAGACTACTCACAAATATCTAGTCACCCCTCTAAGATGTCCACTCTTTAGTGTGATTGAATGTGTTAGAGATCCATGTTGACTAGAGATTTGGCAAAATTATAGTATACAAGTGGGTTCAATCTTCATCTTACAGACTGATTTTGTGAGGTTAAGTTTAAAGTTTCCTTGCTCTCTATCTCTTGTCTGGAGATTATCTCAAATCTCATGCTATACACATCACTAAATAATTGATGGATTTTGTTTAAAGCTTTTGATCATCATTTTATTATATTGCAGGGTCAAGATGGAGTTGATCTAGAGATCAACTTAAATGGAGGTAAATCAAGATATGAAGATGATGATTTGGATAATATGGTACTTATTTTTCTGTTTCATTGTTTTTAGTTCACTTCTTTGTTTGTTGAGTACAGAATTGGTGGGCCCAATAATTTTGTTCTTACTCAGATTATTGGCTATTTATTTGCTGGAAGATTAATTGACAAATTATATTGTCCATATTGTCATCATACCCTTGCTGTAGTTTGATATATGTTATTTGATTGCTAAGGCTATCAAATTGTTTACATGTAGGTATTTAATGAGCATCAAATGGCCAAGCTAAAAAAAAGTGAAGCATTCACAGTAGAAAGAGAGAAAGAGATCCAGCAGGTAAGCAAAAGTTGCATTTATGTACTGTTACTAATGACTTGTTTTGACCCTATGTTGTGTTCTAGATTGACTTAGAGCCTTTTTGTTGTTTACTTTTATAGGTTGTGGAATCTGTGAACGAGCTTGCTCAGATCATGAAGGATTTATCAGTACTAGTCATAGACCAGGTCAGTAAATACCCTCCTGTGACAAATTTCTTTATTCCACACTCTTTTAACCATTAACATCACATCCTCTATACATAGGGAACCATCGTCGATAGAATAGACTACAACATTCAGAATGTTGCAACCACAGTTGAGGATGGCCTTAAACAGCTGCAGAAGGTCCTACTTCTGGTCTACTATTGCTAGCTTCCCTCTTTCCCCCCGCCCCCCCAATCTTATTTTCATATCTCTTTTCCCCTATTCTTTTCCCCTATGATAAGTATTTGGTTTATGTGACATGCAGGCAGAGAGAACTCAGAAAAAGGGGGGTATGGTAATGTGTGCTACTGTGCTTGTCATCATGTGCTTCGTAATGTTGGTTCTCTTAATCATTAAGGAAATTATATTGTGATCAGTGGTGATATTCAATTTATTTTTAATATCTGGTCACCCCTCATTTGTGCGACCTTTCATTCGACACCATATCCATTGTATACTCGGATAGTAACGCAACTTGTCTTAGCGAAGACCAAGCAGTTTTGGAGTAGACAAGCCATTTTTTTTTTTGTATGTAGGGACCATATTAATTCTCTTGCATTTTTTTTTGTTTTCCACTGGGTGGGGAGGTAGGGTGGATTAGATGTGTAGAAGCACAAGAACTTTTAGAAGTTGGTGTGGTATAGTAGGAAAGGATACACAAGGACGGAAAATGTATAGAGCGGTTGTATAAACCTCTACTTGGACATTTTTTACCTGCGGAACCGGGTGCATAGTTCCTTTTCATACAATTTTTTTTTTCTTTGATTCAGGAAAGAATTCTGAATTTATGGATTGATGAAACCTGCAGAACTGGGTGCTCAGTTCCTTTTCATGTATGTTCTCTTCCTTGATTGTTGAAAGAATTCTGAATTCATTGGTGAAAAGTAAAAATAGTACTGGATGGAATTGCATGCATAAATTTAATTGAGCTAATATTTATAGTATATGGTAATTTGTTTGAAAATACTATTCAGAGAAAAAAACTGATAGAAAAATATAAAACTGAAAATATGATTGCAATGAATAAAGTGAGTTTACAAAAAAGTATAACAAATGTTACACAATTAAGTACAAAGTTTCGTGTACGCCACATGGTCAGTGGGAGACCTAAACGTGGCATTTAAAGTAGATATAAAAACTAGGAAGGTTTTGAGTAAAAAAAATTTGAGTCAATGGTGAGTCAAATATTTATGTTTAAGAAGGTGAGGCCATATGTGGCATTTTAAGTAGATATTTAAAGTTGGAAGGTTTGGAGTCAATGGTGAGTCAAATATTTATGTTTAAGAAGGTGATGCCATATGTGAAGGTTGGGACTGGCGAACAGATGCGGATGACGGAGAGTAAAATGGTCGGCGGAGACAAAAGTGCGTTTTGGGGATGATTGCGGGTAGCGGAGGCATCAATTAGAATTAGAAAGGAGAGGAGTGAACGAGAAACATGACAATGTTGACGATGAAGGCCAAGGTCGGCAACAGAAGCGGATGGCGGAGAGTAAAGTGGGCGACGAAGATGAAAGCAGGTGTTTTGGGGAAGATTGTGGACGGCGGAAACGAAGACGAAGTAGAGTGTTGTGTTTGGATGAAAACCAAGGTTTGGGTAATAAGATATTGCATTAAATTGGGAGAAATTTTTTTGGGTTAACATAGTTGTCCAAAGTTATTAATTGTGTTGGAAAGTTAGATCAGTGTGTATTTTGATGTGAAAATGGTGGTGAATCTAAGAATGATAATAAACGCTAGGTGAATGTCTTCAGAAGTTTATGTTGTTCTTTGGGACTGTGTTGGAAAAATGTATTAGTTACATATTTGTGCATAAGCGGAAAAACTTGGGTTAACATTGTTGTAAAAGGCAGTTAATTGTGTTGTACATTTCTGTAATCTAAAATTATTGTATGTTTTGACTTAAAAAAATGATATAGTACACATTTCACAAGTGTTGAATTAAAGCAAATAATTATCGACCCCTTTACCCATGGGAAAACATAAAAAAAAAGGTACTTCATCAAGTTACATCACGGACATCGATATCTAGAGTTTGAAACAAGTGCAGCCTCTCTATTTAGTTCCAACTACCTCGGACAAGGGCAACACTATATCTATATAAGAAAAACAATGTTTTCACAACCTATTTGAATTGTATAACTAAATTGATAATACATTTAATAATAATAATTATTATATAATTTGTTCTTATAAAAAATATGCTCTCGGAGAATACTTGGATTTGAATATTTCTCTGTATGTATTTTCAGTTAGTCTTCAAATAGATGAGAAAATTCACCTAAAAAATTAAAAAAAATTAATGTTTAAATTATTAAGAACACAAAAGATGATAATGTATATCAAATAGGAGTGTATAAGTGTATTAAGTAAAATAAAATATACTTCGTATTTATATTTATAGATCCTTTGAATAATAACCCTTATAGTCATTATAATCCATAAATAACTTCTCAACAATTATAGTTTATTAAATTAATTTTTAAACTCATGACTACCATTGATAATAATTAAAGCCTAACTATAAAATAGAGTTGTAGACATTCTTGACTTTATGACTGAGTATATAATTCAATTTAATATAATAATAATAATAATAATATCAGTTAGTAAAAAAAAAATTAAATGTGACGCAGAAGAAAAAACTGCATTTGTTATATATTTTTAAGTGAATTTGAGCTAAGAAAAAACTCAATTAATTACGTTATATTGAATTATCTTGTATCCACTACAGTGAAATGAGCTCCTGAAGCTGAGTTGGTCAGAGCAACCGTGTGTAACTGTGTCAAAAATGTTTTAAACTGAAAAATAACAACATTAAATAGATTAATCATCGAGCTTTCGTAGCTCAGTTGGTTAGAGCACCCGTTTAGTAAGCGGGAGGTCTTGAGTTCGACTCTCAACGAAAGCATTTTGTTCTTTTTTATATAAAGTACAGCTCTGAATTTTGGAAACCATGAGCATTGATTGATACTAACATTTGCACACAATGTGAAATTTGGTTACTGGTGTGTATTCTTCTTCCCTTTCATAGCCCTCATCAGATCTGATAAATTGAAAGATTTTTTGATAAGGCTGGAAAACGTCAACTTCAGATCAGAGGTCAACAATGGAAGTATCTGGGATAATGTGTTCACATCTACCATGGCTCTGTGGGCTGATCCATCCACTTCAACTCTGTAAAACTCAGCAAGGGCAACCAGTGACGCTGAAGAAAGCTTTGTTCCTATATGCAAACATATGTAAAGTCAATATCTTTTCATACCTAAGCATCAACTGTTTCTGTGTTTTGAGAAATAGAGAGAAAGATACCAGACTTCATCAGTTCACGTGCCAGAGGAAGGGTGTCCAGAAACACCCAATTATCAGGAATCTCCATGGAACATCGAATGAACTCCTGGATGAGGAAAGGTGCATCAAAAGTGCGAGCATTGTGTGCAACCCATAACACATATCCACCATTTTTCTCTCGCCTTTTTATGTACTGCAACAAGATGGGTACCAGCTCTTCCATCCTAAAACAAGTTTAGGAGAGAACAAAACTAGTCAATTGGTCCCAAAAAAATGTATATCATGATCATAATGTTGGAACATGCGGCAAATAGTCTGTTTCCTCCAAGCTTTCAACAGGGTAGTATTGTTACCACAATCATTTAGTCTCCCAACCATGCATGAGTCAAATTGAGAGATTATGGAAGGATAAGAAAATTCAACCACCATATTACATATTCCCAAGGAAGGCTCTTTCCTATACGATAAGTATGAGAATATGTTGCCAAAATAGTCTAAACGCATAATTTCAAAATTATAAGCTCCTCTAATTTGTTTTCCTTGGTCACTTTAACTAATTTGTTCACTAAAAACAGAGAAAAAGACTTTACTTTGAGAGGTAAGCATAAACCAAGGAACACAATACATTACGTGCAAAAGCCATATAGTATATTTATTACCTTGGCACATCAGTTCGGTTCACCATATGGGTAGCAATTCCATGAATACGTGAATTAGGTACATGGCATTGAGGATTTACAAGAGTTTGGAAAGTGCTGCCCTCACCACCTTGGAGATCTCGAAGTGCAATCTCAATGATCCGATCCTTTACTCTGCTATACCCAGTAGTCTCAAGATCAAAAACAATAACAGTGAGTAGGTCAGATAAGTTCTTATACTGAGCAATTTCTTGTACTTCAGGCCACTGAATTTTCTGGAACTGATCTAGCTGTGTCATATTTACATTCACTGTAGCATTTGGTAAAATCTCCTCCCTAGAAATTTCATGCTTTGTACTTTTTGATTTGGTGTTCCAAGTGGTTTGTTTACTTCCTTCTGCTCTTGTAGCTACAAGTCTTTTAGTCCACTTAGTAGCAAATCCTCTCTCAAGCCCATAAATTCTAGAACCAAGTAGTCTGATGCTAGAGTTGTTTCCATAAATCTTGATAAAACTGCATAATGCTTCATCTTCCCTACAATTGGCTAAGCTATGCATGCTGCATCTGGATACATGCAATAGGGAAAAAATAGAAGACCCTGTCCTCATCTGAATTCAATAAATGCCAAGTTATCAAGCACTACTTACAAGTTACAACCTGAACTGAATAAATAAATTAGTCAAACAACAAAAGAAAATATACTAGCATAAATGAATTATATTAAGGGAAGTCACCCCAAAAAAAATATATGGCATGGTAAATGATAAACTATTATCTGTTAAATCTACCATGATAGATAACTAGACAGAAATACTTAATAGTAATAGATTCATGAAGAATGAATAAAGTGCTCAAATAAAAAAGAAAAGTGGTGTTGGATAGTCATCTGATATACTTTCATGCTAAAAAAGACAACAGACTATTGACCACAGGAAACCTTTATACCAAGTAAAAAAAATCCTAACTTTTCCTCCAAGCAGCACACAGCATTGCCAAAACCCATTGTCTAAGAACCCCACAACGAACTCAATGTTGAAACAAAATCAAGCTAACAACAAAATCTTGCTGAGAAGTAGACACAAGTTCTCAGTCAGTACTCCTCCAACATAATGGAATTGGATGGGACATCATCCCAATATGTTCAATTTCTTGTATCCTATTTAAACAATCTAAAAAATGAAATTTAACACTGTTTTATTATATTTCATCTCTGCATCAATACAAAATATATACATACATAATAGGGAAACTAGTAGGAAAACAACAAGCTATGTGTGGCAATATAACAAGAATGGTGCATTCTGTCAAATAAATTGCAGTTGCAAAAAGAGGTGAGAAAATAAAATCCGTGGATACTTTACAACATTACAATACAGCATAAAATGATAGGCCCATGACATAACGACAAGAAAATACGAAGGTCAACTATTTAAAAAGGAAAAATACATATTTTTTTCTTCAATATATGAAAAAAATCGAAACTTGAACTTAAAATGAGTGAACAGAAAAAGAAAAAACACACAGAAAGGTGAGATGATTGATTCAATGACCATTTTATGGTGTAAAACTGAAGAAAGAGATGAAGGGTGTATTAGGGTGGCGTAGAAGAGTGAAACTTGAAGACTCACCAGTTCAAAAATTCCCTGGCAATGCAAGTGCAAGGAAGAGGAGGTTTGAGATGTAGCTAGACACTAAAGAAAAAGCATTTGTAAGAATTGCAGAGGTTAACAAAGTGAATATTTAGAAACGGAATAAAAGCAACTCAACAACGTTCCGTTTTCACTTTTTCCATGTTTGATTCATCTGTTCTCTTATTTCTAGAAACACCATATTTCTACTTATTTTTTAAAATTAATTAGGCATCTTTATTTTATAACTTTATTTCTAAATTTTATTTTAGTTAAAAAATATTCACATACTTACTAATTCGTCTCTTACGATTTATGATTTTTCCTAATTCTGATAGTGGTCTTGGTACATATTTTGTGCGGGGGGAAGGAGTTTGAACTAAATACTTCTTTTTTTACAATCATATTTTGATTTTTTTTTTTTTATCGTTTACTTGAATCGTTTTTCAAAAATTATAAAATAATTTTCCCTTTTGGATCCTTAATTTTTAATAAAACGTATTTATTATTTACACTATTTTTATGATTGTTTCTTCCTATACTTTTATAATTTATCTGAGCATTATATAGATTAAGTAAAATGACTATTTTTTTTTATATCTTTTGAATTTTATAATCCATAAAATATTTCTAGAAATACTTTTCAGATTTTATAATCCGAAATATATATATATTTTTTAAAAAAATTATTTTGAATTACATAATAAAAGTATTTTCGGATTATACAATTCAGAAAGTATTTTTATATTTAATTTATTTTTGTTCTTGTTCTTATTCAACTTTTGGATTAGACTTCATTTGAAACCATTTGTTCTTGTTTTCTTTGATGACATTTTAATCTATATTTTTTATTTTGATTCTCATATCCCTCACTTATACTTAGTTTTAAAGCTCCTCTCTCATAACCATTTTTTTTTCTGCTAAGTTTTCTAAATGTACTTTTATTGTAAATTTAGTTCACTATTTAAGATACATTATCTTTGTAGCAAATGTTTTCCACAAAACAATAAAGTTTAAATTATCTACAATGGTCAATGTCACGATCACTCATGAAATTATGAGATTTTCTTGAATTTATTGAATTTTATAGACACATTATATCCCACTACACCTCTTCTCGCACTAATTTACATTGTTCAAAATAAATTCACTTGGACTATAGATGTTACATGAATTTTTAAGTAATTGACTTTACATGGCTCAATTAGTTATATAATCTTATCAAATATTTTAAATCGTCTACACTAGAAATAAATGTTTCTAATGTCACTATTAAGAGTTTTTCTTAACTAAGAGGTACCAATTGACCATAAAAAAAATGTTTCATCAATTTGAAAACTCTTTTATTTATGTGAGAGATATTTGTAGTCACAAAATCTATAAAAGAAATGGGACAACAATTATTAGATTAACTTTTCAAAAAATTTACAAATCATAAGAGTTTTCACTCCCTATATAGTCTCAAACAATCCAAACTTCAAAATAACAAAATGAGCATTAAAGTTTTAAGGATTTCAATTTCAATCTTTCTACAAACTCGATCATACTAATATTGTGGTAGATGTCCTGTCACGACAAATTTTCGATCCAATTTTTACCTCTATTTCGTCTCTAATGTTACATTTTTCAAAATGCTACCATTATTTGCCAAAACTTAAAACTAAGTTGTAGTAACAACCCAATTACTCCTTTTTACCTCACCCCAATTTAATCTTACACTCAATCACAAACACAAAGCCTAAAAACCAAAAATGTTCTAGCTAAAGAGAACTTAAGTTAGAAACATCCAATTTATCTTTACAAAAAGGATGTAGAGATATATTTGTAAACCTATAAATAATTAATCTATAATTTTTTAAAATTCAGGATTTAATATTTAAAATTTAAGATTTAAAGTTTAGGATTTATAAAAAAGAATTAAATCCTAAACCATAAAGAAAATAACTGAAATCGAATATATCCAACCTTTTGTATTGAACCAATGAACAAAACTCGAACTAATGAACAAGACTCGTTAATAAGACTTACTATATTATAGAGATATTTTTTATAAAACTCAAATGTATTATAATATTGTCGCATATTTATGTAGCAGGTATATAAAAGACTATTCTTTGAATTATATTATGCAACACTTTTCCTCTCAAACTTAATAACATTAATGATACATAAATTAATTTTAACTTGTCTAATATTAAATTTTATTAAAAGAATTTGTGTCTCTCTCTTAAAGTTATCATTTCATTGAAGTCAATAAAGTATAGGACCATACTAGATGAAAAATCAAGACTTCGTTCATCACCGACCAATCAAACGGCTACATGGCTCGCAAATAACCTTATAGAAGTCCAAACAAGTTGCAAACCATTACAAATTTAAGTACTTTTAAATTTGATGGTGTTTAATTTATTCTACATAAATTTCACATCATTCGTTTATTAATATATATATATATATATATATATATATATAAGGATGCATTATTTGATTATATTTTTATTACTCAAATTTAACGCAAACGATAAAAATAACATAATTATAATTCAATTACTGCTTCAATAATAACATAAACAACAACTCTATATTTTAATCTCTCCCTATACAACTGAGGATAAGTCGGTATTCTATCTCATTGTGTGGATTATTATTTACATTCATATTCTCACCTATTAAACAAATAATTATCCCTCCTTTCATAAAGAATATTTTACCTATTGACATTCCAAACAAAAATAAAAGTCATTATAAACTCAAACTTCTTAAAACTACTTAGAAGAAAATAATGAAATTTCAATTTTTAAGTTACGTTTTAAAAAGGTTAAAAGAGAGAACTTACTAAAACTTAAGTTAAATAAATTAGTATTAACATAAAATTATTCTAACTCTTGATTTCTGCCCTATAAATTAATATTTATCAAAAACATTCTTAGTTTTGATGCCTTAAAAATTCACATTAATTTTACCTGCACTCATCTTCATTCTATTTGTAACATGATTCCTTCCGTACTACGAAATTCCATTTAATTTATCTAAATATAAAATAAACACAGTTTGTATACACAATAAGAAAAATTAATGGAATTTCTTTTAAAAATAATAATGACTACACATTAATATATAAACCTAGACGTCAACTAATAAAATTAACTTTTAATACGATATTTTAAGCCAATAAGTAGTCATTTATATTTGGATGAATTTATAAATCTACTTTTCACCATCAGTATAGCATATATGAAACAATACGAAGCTACTTTACACTGCCAATACCTAGAACTTCATTGAAGGTTATTTTCTAATTTAACATCCTCTGCATCTAGATTCTTACTAAAGTAAAAGACGCTTAGACTATAAAAAGACCCTTTGCTATAGCTGAACTAATATAGCATAGGATACTCTGTCTTTCCCACTTTAGAACACGTCGAGTGAATGCACATAACTAGCCTGAAACAGATTAGAAGTATAGACTAATAGTCCCGAGTATAAATATAATGTTGAGATTACACAATAATTGCAGCATATTTTCTTTTGGAAAGAAAGTCCAAAGCTGAAAATACTTAACCAGGACCTACATAACCTGATAATAATGGAACTACGATGGGGTAAACTTCAGCCAATAAAGCTTACAAAGGAAGGGGATAAAAGAAAGACTCCAACGTTCCTTGTAACTATTTAGCATTTGGCATTTGCCATAAAACCAATCGTAACTTCAACTGCAATCTATGACATATATATCAAGATAAAAAAAAATCACGAGACTGAGCATTCATTGATTCTATGGAATGATCACTTGGCAGAAAGAAGACTCTACGGTGGCAAAAAAATATAGCCACAAAGCATTTTACATAATGAGATATGAAACACCAGGCACTGCAAAAACCCAATCCGGTCCAGCAACCATGTATTTACTTGTTGAACCTTGTAAGACCCATGACAATGACAAGACTTTGACTTGTTCCCCAACTGCTGTCCCGTCATAATGGAGGACTTTACACTGATAGACCAACCAAAACTCCTGCAATTGAAGAAATTCTAAATAATCATTGCACAATTGAAGGAAGCACAAAACACGTGTAAACTGCCAAAACATAATTGATTAATTTCATCAAATAATGTACAGATAAGATAAGCAAGAGCAAAGCCAAATATAAAATGATACCCCCAGTAGAGCATGAGCATCTTCTAATTAAAGTTAAATCCACCGGAAGGCACAGCAGGAGCGTCATTGTTACCAAAGTTGAACCCTGACTGAGAAGCATCCCCAGGAGGCATAGTCTCGTCTTCCTCCTCCAACCAATATGTCTCAAGAATCTTCACTGCCTTTTCATAAATCTCTGTATTGTCATGACTCTGGAGGTTCTCAATTTTCTCCAGCCCCTCGGCATCATCAATCATTTGGGCATATAGATTCACATCACCAGTATTGCCAATACTTTTATCAGCTTCTCCCACCTTCAAGATGTTTTCAAGGCCTTCCAGGCAAACTGTCACAATCCTGGGGTCGGGACAGATGAGAAGATCACACAAGGGCTTAATACACCCTTGACTTACTAGGAACCTGTAAACGAGGGAAAAAATAATTCATATCTTGCAAGAAATAAAACCATGATATCATATTAACCTCCTGAAGAATATTGAAAAACGATGCTTCTCCATACTTGATTTGTTCATGGGAACCACCGGAAGTAGCATTTGAGATAGCCCAAGCAGCCTCCTTCTTGATATCAAACTCGGCATTTTGAAGTAAGTTGACCAGAGGAGTAATTAAATTAGCCTCAATCACAGACTGTTTATTATCAGGAACCGAACAACATATTATTCCAACAAGAACTTAAAATGAATAACAAGTTTTAATTATCATAAAATGAAGTACTATACCTGAATCTGCTGTTTATTCCCAGCTGTAATGTTTGATATAGTCCAACATGCTTCCTTCTTAATGCTTTTTTTATAGTTATTGGTCAACAGATTCAGAAGGCAAGGAAGAGCCCGATGATTGATGATAACCTATTGAGCAAAAAACATTAGGTTAAAGCAAACATGAACTAGAAAAAAAAATCATCAAATAAAGCATTTTTTTATACCAAAACATCATTTTCAAAATAGAGATTGATTAGGTGATCTTGGCAGTAACCTATTGAGTTACACCTTAAGAAACAAACTACAGATTGGAATCATCTGAATATGACACTCCAGTGAAAATCCTCATCTATACAAAAATAACCCAGCCGAGAGAAGGATTGGCATGTCTCAAGCAAATAGCATTTCACTTTGATGCACGTTAGTCTGAGGTGAAAGGGAAATCACAAACCAACAAAGATCTAGTAATCTTAAAAAGAAACATTAATAGATAATAGATAAACTTACTAGCTGACAAACACACTAGATGATAAATCAAAATATAAAAAGTCACACTATGGGGCACTTTGTATCAATGGGAACAAGACACCAATAGTAAAAAAGTAATATGGACATTGTACTACAGGATCGTTCATGCACAAAACGAGGAAAATTCAAAAGGCTAATTGCAATTTGCAAGTAATGCTATCACTGTTTTCCTTATTTTGTGATAGTGTAATGTAGAAAGGCAAAGTAAAGTAACATACTGTACACAACAACTACAAGAGATATTCCTGAAGATAATACCTGAGTTTGCATATCATCTCCAGTGACAATATTTCCAACAGTTCGAAGAGCAGGAATTAGTACTGAAGGGGATGGATGCCTGAAGAAGGATAGGACAGTATTAAAATGACATCTGAGTACATATCTTTGCATAGTCATGTTTGAGAAGGGAGTACTCACATCAGAAGCTCAACAAGTCGGGGACAAACACCAGCTTCAATTACAGCTCCGATTTTATCATTTGTACCATCAGAAAGATATGACAGTGCCCAACATGCATCAGTCAAGACTTCTTCATCATTTGAATGGATAAGACGTGCAAGAGCAGGCAGTGCAGGTTTAACCTTAAGGGGAAAAGAAAGTAAAATCTATGATTGGTGAAAATAGAAATAGCAGCAAATAATCAATCGGTAAAAGCATGACACACAAACAAGAAAACAACTACTCAACTATAGAGCCAATGGGTAACCCTAAATTTAATTTTTTTCAATACTAATTCAATATTTTCGGTTTTGCTTGCATGATTGTAAGTACAACAGTTAATAGTAAAATTTGATCATAATGGCCTACTCAAGATGTACGCAAATGCAAATATATTGAATTGGAGAGACTGAAGCTTGGCTCCTAATAAAGAGAAATATCTCACGAACTATAAAATAATGCCAAATACAACAAAAAAGACTGAAATTTAAAAAAAAAAAAAAAAAACACTCAAGAAAATAAGAAAGGGCGGTATAAGATGATGCACACTACTTTGTAGCCAGAGCAACCTTAACTTTCCAAATTTCCCTCTCCCTCTCCTCCTCACGACCCACCCTATTATAAACATTTAACTTTTTCCTTGCCAATTCACACCCTTCGATCTATTCTATTATGCTCAGGGTTCACACATCAATTTGAGCCCTCCCTCACAGGCCTTCTATTCCTTATTTCTCCTAGCATAGACATTAGTTTCAGAGCCTAAAAGCATATTTGCAACTTCATAATAGGAGAGGAAAGATTTTGCTTAAATAAAATGAAGAAAAAACTGAAGAATGTTCATCAGATCAAAGGACCAACTATAATAAGGTATCAATATAATGCATAATCACATAAAATTCTAATCTATAAGGTAGATACTAGATACAGAGACTTGATTAACAAGAACATTCAAAAGAATAAATTGAGTTATATATGACTGCTTTCCATGTAATCATATGTGACATGCAAATTACGAGGTTAATAACTACATAAATAATATTTCACCAAGAGTGAAAAAATTGTGTTTCATCATATTAACAGATAATACAATATCTATACAAAAAGTAAGGGCTAAAAATATAATATTTTTCACCAACACTTAATTATTTATAGAGATTAAGAAATAGACATTTTTATACCTGATCAAAAGGAGGCTGTGGCTTGCCCCTGCAGAAGTTTGAAAGTGTCCAAGTAGCATTTCTAAGCATAGAAAGCTTGGCCTGTTCGTTCAATTGTGCTAACAAAGGAATCAATGCCCCATGACCGAGAACAAGGTCACGACATCTAGGAGAATCCCCAGCAACATTTCCTAATGCCCACACCGCCTATATACCCAAGACACCAAGAGTGAAATTGTTAAGCTTTTACAAAATGATAGCATGATACAAGGCAAGTATGCAACTACAAGGTATTATTGCCTGTCTTCTGCTGTCAGCTATGTATTAATAGTTAATAAATAAAATACCCAGCACAAGTATAAAGCTGATCACTCAAACCCCATCCCTTTCTATTGCATGTGCAAGCACGTACATGAGAACATCACACCCACAAACATTCAAATCCAAAACTAGAAAAGTGCTACCTTTTTTTAATTTCATTAACACAAAAAAAAAATCTGATATCAAACTCTAAGTTCTTGCCTTTCACAGGCAAATGAAGGTATGTTAAGATATGAATAATACATACCTGTTCACGGACATCATCACTGGGAGAAGCAAGTAGCTTCACGAAAATTGGGACAGCCCCATGGTCAATCACCACCTTGGTGTTTTCAGACGTTCCAGAAGCTATATTTGTCAAAGCCCAAGCTGCCTCAAACTGCAGCACGCAACAGACAAAACATCAACATAAGTAATATTCAAATTACTAATTCAAAAACAAATTAAAAAAAACAGACAAGCAAAAACCTGCAACTGCGGAAAGTCTTCCCTCATCAGAAATTCGACAAACCGAGAAACTACACCGGTCTGAATAACCTCCTCAATCGGAGGACTTCGTTCTAGTAAAAAAAAAAACAAATTAACTAAACCTTCAGTAAATTCACTAAACAAATTAAAGACAGAGACCAATCCGAACCAATCGAAAGCAGCTTCCTAAACTGAGTCGTTGCCTCGAGTTGCAGGTTATTGTCCTCAGTCCAAACACCGGCAACCATTGATGGTAGGTGTTCCAACTGCATCAACATACAACATACAACCACACAACTTTAATTCAAAAAATAAATAAAGCAAAAGCAACTATAACTAATTATGAAAATCAATGGAGTAATCAGAGTGAGACGAATACACTAACAAAAGATAAAAACGAAAGCTATTCGTTAATTGACCTTCTTCTCTACCAAAGTAGAGTGAACGGAAGCAGGAATCTGTTGAGGCTGGAGCCCTTCGCGCCTCTTCTTCTGCAAACTCTCTTCTCTGCGGTTCTTCCGGATCTCCACCATGGTGTCTTCTCGCCGTCTCCTACCTTCCTCGGCGTCCACCGCCACCTTGTACCGGTTCCGGCGGACATCGGTCCTGGAGTTCCCGCTTGGGCGATACGACATCGTTTTAGATAGAATCGACGGAAACTGTACGAACTAAGAAGCAGCGCACCGTTCCTCGGAGTGTTGAATTGGGGAACCTAACGGTAGGGTTTGGGATAACTGGATATGGGAAAGTAAAGAGAGAATTTTGGGTTTCTATGCGAGTTTGAATAGGGGAACTGGAAAGTGAAAGGTTTATATACGAGGGTGGAAGTGGAAGCAGAAGTTGGGATGAAAGTGGACTTGGATCCGTTCATATTTTCGAAAATGCCACTGGTTTGAATTGGATGCAAATGAGGGAAAAAGTTACTTCCATTGTAGATTGTAGTTTGTAGAGGACAATAGCTCGAGTTGAAATGCTATTTTATTATTTTTTAGCAGAAAAAACACACTAGGCCCAAACAACACAAATTTCGGGTCATTTAAGCTTTCGTTATTTTAGGGCACTTGGTTCTTGCATCCAACAAATTTACACTTGTACCAAATCAGTCACCCTATATGATCAAAATTATTTATATATTTTTTTAAATAGAAATGGGATCCAACTCAAAATGTATTGCAGATTTGATATTCTGGAATACAAATCTTGATTTGAGTTTTTGGAATGCATTTTTGAGTTTTTGGAACACTTTTATGGATTTTAAATTATTTTTTTTTCAAAATATCTTCTAGATTTTTGTTTCCAAAATGTATTTTGGAACTGTTTTCCCCAAATCTGATTTTGATTTTCTAATTTTATTTTGAAATTTCATTTCCATAACACAAAACTTTATTCCATATTTCTTTTGCATAATGTATTTTTAATTCCAAATTTTCTATTTCTGATTGAGGGGTAATTTTATAATTTCAAAAGCTGATTGGATGGAGGTTTTAAATCATTGAATATAGAAAGCAAGTTTTTTATTTGGCTTTTGCTTCTTGCACTATTTATGATATGAGAGTGTTTCTTATGTAGATGTGCCAAGAATTGGAAGCGCGGATGTGCGGGATGGTCAGATTTTGAGATTCTCTGTGGGATACGAAGATGGATGGGAGAAACGAGGAATGTCATGTAAGCAGCAGGTCAAATACTAATTTGCTCTCACTTTTTGTTATGCACCTCTAGTTTATTTGTCATTGTTGAAGCCGTGTGGAATTGAGCATGGAGTAGATATATTTTTGTATTTGAATAAGTTATCAAAGTTGAATGTTTATTTGGAATAGTCTTTTTTTATGCGTGAATTAGTTACTGCAAATTTTTTTTTTAATTTTAAAAAATATTTTGTTTTGTATTTATGTTATTAATTTTGATTTTGTTTAATATATATATATATATAATAACATAATTTAAAATAATATAAATTAAATAATCATAAATAATATTAAAACTATCTAAATACATTAATTTAACTAACAAAATTAATTTTAAATTAATAAAATGAAAAATAATATAATTATATTTAAATTTTTAATTTTATTTATTTATTTTATTTTTATATTCTTTTATTCTTTTATTTGTAATTATAATTTTACTTATTATTTTAATTAACTAAAATATGCACAAAATTAATTCTTTTTTTTCTTTTTTATATACATAAGAATAAATTTGTAATCTTATAATTTACAACATTAAAAATAATTCAAAATACACCTACAACCATTACATCACTCACATACTTCAATAAATTTTCCTTAAACATTCACTCTAACATACCATAATCCAAACATCCTAAACTTTCTTCACACTTTCTTTTCAAATCCTCACACTTCCACTCCCCCACACTCTCAACTTTCCACTCCTTAATCCAAACAAAACCTATATAATTTGGGGTCTGCACTATATAATTTTTTAAAATGCTCAAGTTACCCTTGGATTTTTTATTTTGAAACGGAGAAGTGTGAATTTTGTTTTTTGGTGTTGATGGATTGCGATAGAGGTGGAGACAAGATTGAGCTATGAAAAGATGCATTGTAGGTTATGGTTGTGATTGGAATGTTGGGTTAGGTGATTGAGGTAAAAATGAGTGATTGAATATGGGTTTGGGATGAAAAAGCGATGAGTCGTGGTTTTTAAAAATTAGGTTCTAAAAAGACCTTCCAAAATAAACAATTCAGAAGCATTTGTTGGTATTTTATTGTTGTCATTCTTGAAACTCTGTCATGGAATAGGGTTATTTTGCTTTCCAAGAGTGCAAATACATAATGTCTAATGCGAAAAGGTATTACGGAAACAATATTTTGAAATGCAATTTGGTACAATTTCAAATAAGCCTATGGATACCAAAATCTGGGAAATTTCCACACATCAAAATTCAAAAGCAAAAAAGAAAATGAACATCACCTTTCTTTTCCCCACAAACCGCATCTGAGAATACATCGAAAAACCATTGGAAAACAACTACAGATAAACTATTGAGCCACCAACAACACTCAAACCTCGCACAAAGCACTCAAAACGACCATAATTTGCACCCGCCAACCGCTAGAATAGTATTCTTCAACGCACAAAAGGAAAAGAGCAAAACATTTTTTAAAAACTTACAAGGATATTTCAATCATTTTAGTTTTGTGATATAGTGCAAGTTGCAAAATGATATAGTGAGCAAAAATCTTCTTATTTTAGAATTAGAAACTCTACCCAACTAAAGAAGAAAACCCAAATAACTGTATGAAATTAATTAACATTATCTGAATTTTTTTAATCTTTATATCTTTTACATTTCATCTGAATTCTTGCAATGTTTGAAGCTACTTGCTATAAAATTCTTAAAATAAAATATGCAAACGCTTCAAGTTTGGGAGTTAGTACCTGATTTTCAATGATCCCCGTGTTTAAATCATGACTAAGGTGCACGACTTACCTACGATAATTTTTTATACCCATTTTATAATTAATCTACAAAGTTTCCTTTCTTTTTTGTAAAAAAAAAGACGCCTTCAAGTTATTTTTCGTCCATCTATTGTAACCTGCACTAGTTATCATTTTGAGTATACCTATTTCTTGCATGAAACTATTTACCTTCTTTGCTTTAACAAGAAAAATCAATAGGATAGGTTCGAAGTTAATGATTAGGTATTTGGACCTTTCACCTCTGCGTACGAAACCAATTTTACCACAAATTGTACATGTGACTTGTTATACTGTGAGTGCGTGAAAACCCATGTTGTGGATCTCTTTACTACACTCACAATCAAGTCAGTAACTACCAGAAACATAAATATAAACAAATTTCCTCAAAGGAAACCAACTAAATACTGCATAATCTAAGTGTTATAATTTTACAACTTCGCATTCATTTTGGTTGTTGCATCCATTTCGATTGATATGACTCACTTGAGAACACTTTGAATCTCATTATACCATAGCGTTATTGGGTTTTCCATTGCTTGACATTAACACTAGAATTGAAGATATGAGAATGACAAAAGTTTGTTCCACTGCAAGAGGCAAAGTAAAAGTTGTTTTGTTGCCCCAATGTTTTACGGGAAGGACAACAACATGGTTTGTGATTTGAATTTGTGATTTGTCATTCCTGATTGAATAACCACTGATACAATCCAATTAGCCAAGCAGATGACTAAGGACACAAGCAACAATTCACACCGTGATCAATCATCTCAGTATGCAAAGTCAGACCCCACCAAACATCGAGAGAGCATCAGCTGAAGAAAAATCAAATATAAACCAAAATATCACAAGTTCTTCCTTCTTGTCTTTCCACAAGAGAAGTTATGTAAATAAATTAGACTCAAATTTGGGGGTCCAAATAGAAGAATAAATTAGAGTAAGGTGTGCTCAGTAAGTTGAGTAGGGTGTGCTTAGTAATTTGAGTAGGGCGTGTTTAGTAATTGGAGTAGGGTGTGCTTAGTAGTTTAGGATTTTGCCAAGCCCACTTTTCATGACAAGTGCCTCTAGGTTTAGGGTTTCTTTAACTTACCTTCTAGAAGACTTCTCACAAATGACACCCTACCTCTCTATCTTGTTCTCCAAGACACTTTCTCCTATAAATAGAGTACATTGCCGCGTGTATTTCACACATTAAATTTTTATAGTAAAGAAACCCTGCATGAGTGTTTTTGTGAGACTTGTGAGCTCTCTTTTGGGGTCTTATCTTGGGTGGATAACATCTTAAGTGACAGCTCTTTACACCACTCATCTTGGAGTTCTCTCTTTCTAAGTGGCCTGACATCCCTTCTTCTTCTGTAAGCTTTCTTCACCCTTTCCTCTTTTTATCTTTCTTTTTGCGCCATCCATTCCATTACTCTTTATGATATCATGTTTGTATTTTAATTTTGGTTATCATTTGTCTTTATTCATCTTATGTTCCTTTCATTTCCGCAATTTACTTTCATCATCACAATCACCATATTGTGTTTTTTCTCTTTGCCCTCTATAAATGAACTTTCACACTTACTTAACCACTTAGTTAAGTTCGTGTCCAGTGGGAATCTTCTTTGGGTCTCACCTTAAATTGTTAATTCAAAAAATCCTAAACAAAGTGCAACCCATAATTAACTGAAATATCATTTATATCAAGACCTATGTGACAATTAATGTCATGAATTTCCCATATCTAAATCCAAACAAAGTAACCTGCAGAGGACATGACACTATTTAATATAGAATATAGAATATAAAAAAACAAATGAGAGAAGATCACCAAAATTCAAGTGATAACTCATCTCACATTGTGCTTGTTGTATGTCACCATGGCTCGGGCTCCACAAAAACACCATACCAAAAAACACACACTAGCACTAGCTTAAGGATATCATAAAGTTGGTTTCAAGTTTTAATGTCCCTAACTATAACTTGAGCAAAGGGGTCTCAACCACTATTGAACCGAAAGGCTTGTACAACTATTGAAACAAACTGATGAAACTAGAAAACAAACCGAGCTTAAGCAAAAGGAGGATTTCGGGAATCCAATTCAGAAACAAAAGCAAGCATCACTAAAATACACTGAAATCATCGAAATTGTACCTGTCGACGAACCACATAAACTGTTGCGAGGAGGACATCCTTCAAGCCGACGACAATGGCAGACAAAATCAACGACGATGAGAAGTGTTTTGCGAAAGGGTTTTGTGTGAAGAGAGTTTGCGATAATGATAGGATTCTGTGTGAAAGGTGAGAAGGTTTACGTGAGAGTGAGAGGTTTTGAAAGAGATTGAAAGAGTCAGAGGGATTGTGGAGAGTGATAGGGTCTATGTGAAGGAGAGGGTTAAAAAAAGATTGAAAGAGTGAGAGAGTTTGCGTAGAGTGAGAGGGTTTGCGTAGAGTGAGAGGGTTTGTGTAGAGTGAGAGGGTCTGTGTGAGGTTTCCAAAAAAAAGTTTTGAAAAAAAAGGAATTATATGGAAGGAACAAAAATATGGGAGAGCGTATATTTTCAAGGAGAATTGTAATGATTATAAATAATGCATTTTGAAAGAAAATTATTACGGTTATTAAAGTGTCGTATTATACGGATAATTGTATCAAAAGAACAAACATTTTTTACCCTAATAAAAACATTGAAAACATAAAAGTGACCTTCTATTTATTTTAATAATAGAAAGGGAACCACTATTACCATTTTTGTTTTTATAATAGAATTGGGGAACTTTGAAATCAAAATAAATGGTAACTAGCCGCGTCGTTTGGTAAAAGACCTAGACCTTCCAAACCATTGTGTGTGTGGCTATTGAAGTTGAAGTTACCCCTTTGGAACTAGAAAGTGATGGATAGACAATGATTATTGTGAAAACGTAATTTGTATAGATCATTCGCGACAACGGTATCAAAGAATATGCAAACGCGCTTTTAAACAACACGCAATAGAACACCCCTATGAAGCATTTGCTTACATCTCTATCTATGGAACCCAAAACATTAATTCTTGGAGTTATTATTGTACCATAAAACTTGTTGCAAAGAAAAGACCACAACTACTTCATCTCAATTCTTAAAAATTACTATCATATGCAGTTGTTGAATGAAAAATCAATAATGATTAAAAAATCTTACAATTATATATGATAAATTACATAAGTGTATATAACAAATTAATGTTAAACTACATTTTTTTAGAAAGGGAGAGATAATCACATCATCATTTGGTAATGCAATGGTAAATGCATAAAACAGAAGGAAAATATACTTTCTTATGTATTTAAAAGGTCTAAAGTCTCATATAGTTTGAAACTAAACGTTAATATATTAATTATTAATTAATCCAATGTTTAAAGACGATGCATTGCATAACTGCGTTATATTTTTATTGTTGATCGTTTTTCTTTAGAACTACGTACCTATATTTTATTGAAAGACAAATTTCAACACTTGAACTGAGAACAACATATAATTACAAGGTGATGGTTGAGAATACTATGAATTTGTCTTCAACACGTTTCTAATAATTAATTTGACCCAGTGAAAAATATTTGTAAAAGATTTTTTTAGCAAATTCGTTATTAGTTAGTAACTTAAATTTATTGAAAATCATAAATTATACTTATTTGTTTTTATTTAAATTTTGATAACAATAAAATATGTATTTATATCTGGATGGAAGTTGAGATTTCAAATTTCATAGTGATATTTGCGATTGGTTGATATAGTCAATTTCAACGGAAGGAAAATATGATTGAAAGTGTGGGAAGCAGGTAATTGGTGACCATAATCATATCTTCTACAAAACTATTTCACAGAAAGTTCCTGTGAAATGGGAAATTTTGTATGAACTTCCACGTTCATAAACCCTAAAGTATTTGTTTATTATTTCCAGAAAAGATAAACATTGTGTTCACTTTTCGTCAAAAGAATGGTTACCAAAACATTTTTACAATTATTATATCAAATAAATCATACTAGTTTATTGTGTTAAAATGCACACTATACTACTCTTTTAACCCGTTCATTGCAAAGAATAAATACTTATTTTTATATAAATGATTTTATAACAAATGAAAATTTAAATATATAAATCATACCATTAAAATTAATAATAAATGTTTTTAAATTATAATCTTTTAGCTTTATGTTGAATGGATTCTACTGTGATATAATAGGTTTAATTATTGATTTTTTTTTTAAATATTGAGATTCAATAGTTAAAACTAAAAATATTAGAAATAATAAATTGAAGAAAATAAAAAATCTTAAAAATGCTCTCTTCAATGAAAAAATAATTAAAACACTATTTTTAAAAGTTTAATATATTATTCCAGATTATATATAAATATAATATTCAGACCTATAATTGCTATATATCCAGTTTGTACATTTTAAATAAATTGGTAAAAAAATATACATATTGTTAGACGAATATATATATTATTATAAATTAAACGTCTTTGTCTAAACTATTAATAAAGTACATTTTTTTATCTTCATAACTCGAATTGTGTAACAATAAGTAATGAGTTATACATTCGTGAAGGATAAACATATAATATAACTGGCTCTCAAATGAATAAGTAAACAAAAAGGATCATTAGCGAAAAGTAATAACTATAAATATTGAGAGAGTGAGTCTAAGTGAGTATCATTGTTACCTAGGTGTTCTCATATAACCTTTGATAAACTTATCTTTTGACTTAATGATATTGTAATCAATATCATTTGAAATATAATAAATGCCAACAAAATCGAGTTAAATTTTGGTTTAAAATGGTTGGTGATTGATATGTTGATAATAAATTATTTATTTGATTTTGTACCTGTGTGGATGTCGGGACCAGAGTAATACTCCATCTTAGTACATAATTTGAGGTAGTTGCGGTAGCTATCCTGTTCTTCAAGTCCTTCCTGCTTCGCGTACACGGTTGTCCGGTCGGTGGGGGTACCTGCGATTGCGCTCCGACGCTCAAGTAAGTATTCATGTTTACTCAGTTTCTCTGATCAGAAAAATGTACCTGTTCCCCCTTCAGAAGTCTCCTTTATAGGTTGACTTGGGCCTTGACTTGTGCAGGCCCAGCAGATGAGTTAGAAGGTGGTTACTGAAGGCATGCATAATGGTCTCTGGGTCGTGGGTAATGGTCTCCTGATATTAAGGGAGTGTTGATGAAAGTGCCTTTGACCCATTCAACCACAGTTGTAACTGTCATTCTGCCACGTGTTTACTTTATTTATATTATTTAACTTGCGTTCGGTCGTCCGGGGGATCGACCGGTACAGATTTCTAAGTTATATATTATTTGAAGTATATATGAATTAATGGTTGACCGAGTGGTCGATAACCCGTAAGTCTTTTGATATAATTAATCCAAACCATTAGATTCTAAAATATTATTAATTATTAACATGTTAGATTATTTATAAAATAGGATTGAGCCCCTTTTAGACCTATGCACGGGTTGATGATCGCAAGAATTTAATAAAAAAATATAAATAAAAAAGACACCCAAGAGACAAATTTGTAAATTCTACTCAGACTGACTTGAGCATCGAAATATTTTTGTAGATTTTTCCGTCATAGGTAGAAACGGAAGGACTAAAAGGTGGAAGGATCGTAGCACCTAAAAGCTAAGAAGACCAAAAGCTAAAGGAGAAGTCACTGTAGGAGGAATTCGACCTTGTAAGAACTTTTTGGAGCCCACCATGGGACATGAAAGAAACCTTTCGGAGCGTTCACATGGTAACAACGAGAAACATGACGAGCAATGATAAGCATGCGCCGGGATAAATGAAGAACAAGCAGCTAGATCCAATGGAAATGATAATGTAGAGGAGAAGGGAGTTGGAAGTGATTAGGAGGAAGAGTGAGGAAGAAATGCAAAGTTCTGAAGAAGATAATTTTCTTTCTCTTTGCTTAGGTATTGCGTGGCCAAGATGTCACCTATCCGACATCTCGTCCTTAGACTTCCGGTATATCCAATAGTTTCACATCACTTAGGAGTCGAGATTAAGGGCAATTTATATACACCTTCCTCCCTTAACCCTCTGATATGTCTTTTAAGGATAAAACTCTGACAGAGCTCCGAGCTCCAAAGTGGACAATATCTTAAATGCGGTGATTAACCCTAGTGATGCTATCTTAACAAATTTGAGATCGGAACATTGACGTCATCTGTGGGAATGAAACGAGGTTCCAAAGATGAATCTTCGTTCCCTTAGGCCTCAACTAGGGGGTTTGTTCTAGTACGTTCAATAGTCTCACGTCGCTTAGGAGTTGAAACCAATGAAAGTTTATATACACATTTCTCCCTTAACCCTTAAAGACGCATTTTAAAGATAAAACTATGTCGGAGTTCCAAGCTCTAAAGCGGACAATACCTTGAATGTGGTGATTGACCCCAGTGATGCTATCTCAACGAACTTAAGGTCGAAACAATATCAAATATAATAGGTACAAAAGTTCTCCAAATTCATAATAAAAAGTAATTTGTTCATGTGAACAATATGTGTTTAATTTATACTTGTCTCCCACGTCCAATAGTTTCATATTGTTTGGAAGTTGTGGTCAAGGGTAATTTAAATATACATTGCTCTAGTAACCTTCTATCTTTTAATAATAAAATTGTGATCAGGAAGCTCCCAGCTCCAAAGCGAAAAATACCTCAAATGCGATTATTGACCCGAATGATGTTATCTCAATGGACTTGAGATCAGAACATTGACGTCATTTGTTGGAATGGAAAAATGGTTCCAAAGACGAACCATTGTCTCCTTAGCTCTTGATTGAGGGGTTTGTTCCGGTATGCCCAATAGTTTCACATTATTTAGTAGTCTAGGTTAAGGGTAGCTTAAATACACCTTTTCCCTTAACTTTCTAATACGCCTTCTAATGACAAAATCGTGAGGGAGCTTTGTGCTCCAAAGCAAACAATACCTCATACGATGATTGATCTTAACGATGTTATCTCAACGGATTTAAGATCGCAACAACTTATGACAAAAATGAAGGAGTTTTAAAAAATTGTTGACTAATTAAGATATAGTTTGATGGAATGCTCGAGCAAGTAACTTGGTGTGATGTTAGTTATAATCCACATGATGTCAAAGTATTTGATAATAACATTTTTGCCAGAGCTCGTGAATTAATGGCTCTATGTTCTATCATTTATTAGTAATCATTTGTGTCAAAACATTAAATACTCTTAATGAGATGCTTTCATGGATTCCAAAATAACAAAGTTGTTTAGTTGGTTCTTAATTTCTTTTTTGAAGGTGGTCTTAAAACGTCACGTCCTTTGGAAAACAAGTGAAAAGGCACAATTTGAATGTGTTTAGGTGCTACCTTTCATTCTCAACACCTTCATTACTGCATACAAAAAATGTCATTTTCCCTTGTCATTCATTCATCACATTCTTGTACTTATATTTGCTTTAAAGGATTTGTTGCTTTAAACTATTTGGGTTTTGTTATGTTTTCTAACCATCCCTATATTTTGCTTTTGTTGAATGTTATATGTAAGATATTCATCTTTTCATTATCTAGTTTTCTCTATTGTTATGTTTCGTACATTTTCTTCCCTTGATATTTTAAGTGACTCTCCCCGTGATGACCATTACCTGATTGAATAAAATGATTTTTTTTAACATTGGCATGAGTCCACTGACAAAAAATGATAATATTTTTTAGGAAGCTAATGTCACAATTAAGGTTCCAATTGGGACAATGAATCCTTCTTAAAATAATTAATATTCATAAATTAATTCAGATAACTTAATTATTTTATTTATCTTTTATTTTGATTAATGTATACATAAACATTTGTTGGATAATGGTACTAAAAGAATGTGATAATATTTATGAGGTGTCACAATCATTTAAATTTTTCTTTTCAGTGTTGTCATTTAAGTAAGTCTTAATTCAGTCTCCACTTAACATGTATTTTTTAATATATTTTTAGTTTGGATTTTAACACAAGTAATTCACTATTGGAATGCTAGAATAATATTAAATAAAATAAAAAATAATTCTGAACTAAAATATAAATAATATTTAATACATTTTTTAAAATAAAATGGAACAACAATGATGTAAATTAATAAATTTTACTATGAGATAATAAATTAAAAAAACAAAAGTATATCAAAATATGATATAAATTTTTTATTTGATTTAAATAAAAAGGAGCTGATTTTTTATCTTGTGTTTACATTCATGAAAAATCAAACCAAATTTTATAAAATATCAACAAAATTATTTTTTATTGAATATTTTTTTAACTTTTATTTTTTTGTTTATAGATATAATATACCAATATTAAATAAAACTTAACCCATTTTTTGTATAGAATTGATTATTAGCTGCAAAAAGGCATTCTTTGTCATTATATTTTTTCAAGAAAATAGAACAAATATTAGATATTTTGTGGTATAATATGATAATGAACTAGATAAGTGATCTGTCATATCTTTTGGTGTTGACATGTGAGGTTATTTTTCATATATATGCAGTTTATATTAGTTTTTTTAATTTTAATATAATTAAAAATAAAATAAAAATATGAAATATATACTCTACACCTTATATAACTTTTTATAGATGGAAAATAAATTTCTTTATGAATACCTGAATTATTCGTTTAAAATGTTGATAAAGAAATAAAGTGGCAGTATTTTTTTTTTCAAGTTGATTTACCGTTTGCCATTTATAGAAAAGATCTTGTGGGTCCGATAGAATCAATATTTCCTAAACTTTTTTTTATACATTTTAAACCAAATTAAAAACAACGTTATACGGCAAGTTAAATTGACAAGGTCTTAAAATTTATTCTTATTATTAAAATCATGGCAAAGATTAATATTTAATTTTAAATAATCACCCTCTATTCCTCGGTCTAATCTTTTTCTTCAAATCCTATCATGATCATGATAAATTAATGATACACAATATATATATATATATATATATATATATATATATATATATATATATATATAAATATATAGAGAGAGAGAGAGAAAGTCACACATACTGCGATGCAGAAGAAATACTGAGCTTGATAACCCTACAATCTGCAATTTTTTCCTATCGAATTCGTTTCAATTGCAGTCGGTGAGTTTCTTCTTGTTCTTCTCTTATTCCATTGTTCTGTTTTCATTTTTTTTCTTTTATTTTATTTAAAAGTTTAGTCTCTTTTGTTTCTGCTGCATGTGTTATTTAGCTTGTCATATTTAAAAAACGAGAGAGAAAAGCAACAGTAAGGAACTTTTTCTTTTAATTTAATAATTTTTTATGTTTCTTCTCTGAACTTGTCTCCGAAGACGATGAAGCACGATGTTCTCAAAATCACTGTGAAATAAGCTGGTTTCTTCCGCAGCAAATCAAACACGGATAGAACATTGTTGGTTAAGAGTCTAGTTTTTTTGTAATTAAATCAATTATGCATAGTTATCAGAGCCTCCGAATTTCGAGTAATAAATGTGAGCAGAGAGATAATTGGTACTCCTTAAATTTTTTGTCCCTCTTTTATATTTTCTTGTTTTCAAGTGCGTATTGCAGCATAACCCAAATGCTATTGTGGAATCAATTGTACACTCTCGTTGCATGTGTGTAAATATACGAAGAATGCTTGTTTCAATTTGGTTATATGTTTTAGTGTAGTTGTTGTTGCTTAAGTTGAGGAGCCATTCATTTAAAAGCAAACTTTAGATTAGATATATGAGATGCTCTGATTAATTTATGGTATGAAAAGAGTGTTGAGGTACTCAACTTTATATTTTGTTTTTCTGATAGTTATCTAAGGCATCGCTGCTCTAATTGTAGTTTTTACTAGTGATGGATTTGGAGGAGAAAGTAGCAAAGACAGGCAACACCAAGGACAATGCTAGTCAAACGTGGACCTTGTGTACTCATGCTTTTTATGATTTAACGCATGTCTCTCCGGTGGTATTTATGTTCTTGCTGAAAGAATATTATTATCATGGTATGATCTCTTATCCTTTCAATGAAAGTAATTGTTGTCTGAAACGGGATCATATGATGATGAGTGCTAAGTGTTTGCTAAATTGGTTCAATTAAACCTTTTTTGGTAGTTTGTTTTTTTCTTTAGTTAACACCATGTGCCCAGACAGACTGGATATCAATGCTATTGTTAAGGTTTTAAATTAATGTTGTGGTGGTTGCTGTTTTGTTGCATTTGGTGATGTTGTGAAAAATTGTGGGCAAATGCAACTGATGTGGTCACAATTGCAAATGTGGAAACTCCATTTGGAGTACTAGGAAACACATTTTTTTAATAGATTGAAATTTATTAAAAACTACAAAATTAGTAGAAAGTTAATTAAATATGATGTGGAACCTGTTAAATAACATTGATTTTTAAGTAAATTTTAACCAATAAAAGAGAATGCGTTCAAAAGAGTGTGTTGTTAGCATTTCTCAACCCCAAAAGCCTTGACATCGCTGTATTTTAAATTTAAAACTTTATTTATTGTGTTTCCAAATGGTTCACCTTTCTCTGTTTTCATGGTCAGCATGTTGAGACTTTGCCACCAACACTAATTTTAAATATATAATAAATACTAATTAACCATTGCAGTTTGTGTTAGACTTAGTGTTGGTCTGTCTATCCTTCTTGCTATTTCATTGTTGTTTCTTTTCAAATGCCATTGCATAGGTACATGTAAGGCAACAGCAAAATTCAGAGCCCTTCAACATCAAGTACATATTGTTCTCCATAATGATCCAAAACCTGGACCTGCAACTTTTATTGTTCATTGCATGTATGTGTCTCCGCTATTTGAAGATCATAGTCAAGGATTTACTCATCTGATAGTATCTGCTCTTTGCCGATTCCTAAAAAGATCAACCCCTACAGAAGACTCATTGGAGGTGAAAGACTTGGTAGCACATCTACTTGTAGATGTTATGAGGGGTCAGATCTATCATGATGAAAAGATAGTCATGAAGCTAGTGGAGATTTTTAATGTAAAACTAACTAATATTGAGAAAGCAATGTGCCAAATTAAGGAAAAACATGATTTAAGTTGTGGCATTGCAAAAGAATTGGTTGAAGAGTATATTGTTACTTTGGTAAAATCCCAGTTGTACATGACAGCTGTAACTTTAATAGAGCAATTCTCTATCTACCATTATGGCCAGTCTTTTCTCCTTGATATGATACAGAGTAACCAATTCAAAGCGGCAGAGAAGTGGGCAACATTTATGGGGAAACCAATGTTATCCATACTTGTAAATGAGTTCATTAAGAGGAACATGCTAAAGAATGCATATGAGATTATAAAGAAAAATAATCTAAAGCAGGATTTTCCAGATGTATACAAAAGATCCAAGGAAAGGTAAATGATTTGTACTGGTTCACATGGGGGATGATTTAGTGTTGTTTTGATTTGTACAGAGCATCTTGAATCCAATTTTGCAACCCCTTAAGTTTTTTTCAATTCTTATTTAACTTTATTACTCTTTGATTTTCAGCTCACTAAAAAACTTAGCAGAAAAAGGATGTTGGGATGTTGCGGAGGCAAGAATAAACAATGATAGACACCTTATGGAATATTTGGTTAGTTTTTACTCGCTCTTTGATATTGACTGTCATTCTAGATGTACATACTGAGTTGGATAGATATATACCACTAGAAACTGTAAAATAGCTAATCTTTACTTTTTAAACTATGTCCTTTACAGTCTTTTATTGAGTAGTTTTGCCGTTGTATTCATGCACATGTGATCTTGATTTTTTATTTCTTTGTTATGTTGATTGTGTTGCTTACAGAAGACACTTAGACAGTTTGTTTCTTTTTCTGCTTTAGGTGCATGGTGTTTTCTGCAATCCTTGTTGGACAACCTTTAGGTGTCTTTATTAGTGTTAACTTTTATATCTTTTTATTTGTGTATTTATTCCTCATGAAAACTTGAGCAAGCATTTTATTCTTGTGTAATGGGTCATTTAGGCCATGTGAGTTCTCAGTGCTGCAAAAATACGTATGAGGATCAGGCACATTTCTTAAATTAAATATTTGATGACCTATATATTGTTTAAATATATTTTGCGAAGGTAAGATTATTTCTCAGTAAATCTGTGACTTTCTAAACCACTGCTAGCCTGTTGATAATTGAACTATGGAACCCACTACTTAAAGACAAGGGATTTTCAGGTGGTGCAAACTCATATTTGTTTGTTACAAACTGATGGGTGGTTAAAGTAACAGGACTAGGAGTCACATCCCAGAATATGCGGTTGGTTTTTTACCTGCTCTCTAACCTATATATCAGATACATAATACATAGGCACCCTAAGCATAATGTTAGCTTGATTATTAGGTATCATCTAACACTCTGCTATTAGAATTGCTTAGGGTGGATATACTAATTCGAGGAAGGCTGTGAAGTTTTTAAATTCAGAACAGGGAGGTTTCACGAGCCCATCATGTCCAATTTGAGTGGGATTGAACAATCTGAAGTGTCCAGGATGTATTATTAATGCATCAGATGCTCAATTGGAAATTGTGATAGTTTCATTTTAAAATGGATACAGAACATAGGCTTAGAAGCAAAACAGTAGTATGCTGGTTCTGCATTGTATTGAAAGGAGGATGTAATAAGGATTATAATTCTTTTATTTATTTTATTGGAAAAAGTAGTACTCGTTGGATCTTAGTTTTTCTTAGCAGTTTTAGCCTTATAGCCCCAGCATAACTTTCAAATATGTATAGTAGTATAATATTTTAATTTTACTTTTTAAAGGTTTATTTGGCAATGGAAGCTGGTTACACAGAGAAAGTTGATGAACTATGTCATCGGTACTCCCTAGACAGATTTTTGGACATCGAAGGTAAGCCAACTTGTTATGCCCAATGAAAATTAGTAAACAATGAAAAATATTGCATAAATAATAATAAAAATTCCGTAATCATTATGACAGTTGGTTGCTTATTCTTCTTCTGCCTCAAGTAGTTCCATTTTTTTTATTCACTCATTTTCTAGTTTTTTATAGTCTTTGTTATCAATATCCTTACGTTCATGTTGATACCATTTTATTTCATTAACTTTATTGGTACGTGAAGTGTCTATTTTCTTCTATTTATTCTCAAATGATGAACAGAAAACTGCTTTATGTGCCTGCAGTTCCAGAAACAAGTAACCTGCAAGGGCGATATTTATGTCTTGATGAGTTATTGGTTGAAAACATCATTTGGGTTGATGAAGTGGAAAGTTTGTTTGATGCAACAAGGCATATTGAGGGGTTTAAAGTAGTAGGTCTTGATTGTGAATGGAAACCCAATTATGTAAAAGGTAGCAAACCAAACAAGGTAAGTGATCTTATGCTTTTAATGTTTTTCCATCTATCTTTCTCTGTTTATTTAAATTCTTGAAAATAATTATATCTGGGTTTTAGTCTTCAGAGCTGTGACATTTTCTAATCACAAACCGAATGCTTGATTCTCCCCCTTCCTTTACTTTTTGAATTTCCGTGTTTCAGGTTTCTATCTTGCAAATTGCTTCTGAAAAGATGGTTTTTATCTTTGATCTGATAAAGTTATTCAAAGAAGTACCTGACATTTTGGATGACTGTCTCTCTCGCATTTTGCTGTCACCTACAATTCTAAAACTTGGTATGAAAATTCTAAACATCAGTCTTCAAATTATTGGCAAATATTTTTGGTGGACAAGATTGATTCTTAACTTCTGTGAATTATTACTTTAACCTGAATGAGAGTGCTACTGTTGTTGGGCTTGGATAAATACTATATTCTTTCAATTGTAAACGAACATTCTCAAGACAGATGGAGCACTTGGTTTTGTTTTGTAAATCTCAACTAGTAACCATTCATGGCTTGTATTTTCAGGCTATAATTTCCAATGCGATGTAAGGCAACTTGCTCACTCGTATGAAGAGTTGAGGTGTTTCAAGAACTATGAAATGTTGCTGGATATCCAGAATATTTTTAAAGAACTCCGGGGTGGTTTGGCTGGGCTTACAGAGGTAGTGTGTATGAATGTCTCTTTTAGTGTTTCATGTCTCCTTTAAAGTAGTTCTGATATTTGTTGAGGGATAGTTATCAAAATCCTTGGTTTTTTCCTGTTAGCTTATTTTGACGAAACTAGTGTTTTTAATGGTAAATCAGAAAATATTGGGAGCTAGTTTAAACAAGACAAGACGAAACAGCAATTGGGAGCAACGGCCATTAACTCCAAATCAAGTAATTGCTTCCCTTTCTTCATTGCTATCCATATTCATAAAACTTATCTGAAGATGCATTTGTGACATTTGCTTCGAGAACTCGAGTTAGAAGTGTAAGATAAGAATGAACGCTTGCTATATATTTGAGGCGAGTCATTCAGTTAACTCTGTTCTACATGTGCAGTTGGAATATGCTGCTCTGGATGCTGTTGTTCTTGTTCACATATTCCGCCGTCTTCCTGGTCATGGACATGATAAACCCGAGTGGAAGTCTCGCATCGTATGTTACCATACCTCTTTTCTGCCTATTTTCCTTTTTTTGCGAATTCTATTTTTCTTCTGTTATCGCGTTTTCTTTTTCTTTAGTAGTTCCACAATTTTGTCTTACCCAACTAAACTGTTAGAACCATGCAAAAGAAAAAACTGCATGCATAGTTATCGATTTTTACTGTTTTTAACTGTCAAATAGGTATCCCACACGGAAAAAGGCAAGAAGTCCAAGAAAAATACACCAGAAGTTGTAGACACTGACATCGAGACCAGCCAGCATTCATTCTGAATTGAGATCCATTCTCAGTCTATTAAATGTGTATATCTGGAAAACTTTCTATAGAAAAATAAGAAACTTTCATCATTAATTTCATTGAATATTATCTTCTCTTTTTTTAAAAATCTGATAGTTATAATTTTCCATTTTGTACAGGCTATATTTGCTAGCCGCAATTACGGGTATTTAAGGTGATACCCAAAATAGGCTCGATGAAACTTTATTTTTAGTTTCTTATAAGATAACTTATATATAGCTGAGGTGACGAACTTGACTAAATTCAGAGTGGTCTTCCACTCTTATTGCAGCTACGGATGACTTCCTCCATTCATCTTAAACATCTCATTCCTTCTTTACCGTAAACAAATTCATATATATGAAACGCAAATCCTAGCATTTCAAGTCTCTTGAATTCCACTATCCTTTCTTTCTCTCTATCTAACCAAACTAAAGATTCACACAGAAAGGGAGATAGAGAGGTAAGGACACCGTAACAATAGAAAACAGAATAGAATTCTGAGACTCGAGATTGCATTAAGAATCATCATCATCATCATCAAATCAAAGAGATGGCATTGGTCTACCACCCGCAGGCTTCATCATTCAATGCAGCGAGGACAGAGATCCAACTACACGAGATGAGAGTGAGAACCATACATGAAAACCAAATGAGGATAGAAAGGAAAAGGGAGAGAGCATCTTCTTATAGTTCTCATTATGAGTCATCTGATGCAAGGAGAGAAAGAAAACGTGGTGGGAGTAGACCACCTGCCCAGAAATCGCACTGGAATGATCTTGAGGCTAAGAGAAAGCGCAGAGTGGCCAAATACAACCTTTACGAAGCCGAAGGCAAGGCCAAATCCTCTCTCAAGGAGGGGTTATACACCTTTAAGCAGGCATGCATGAAGGTCGTCGCCGGTTTTGGCTAATAATGCATTAGACGGTGGCATCTTTATCTTGCGTCACGTAGGTCTAATATTGTATAGTAGTTATACTCATAAGGGACTTTCCTCCTGCTTCCTATAATGTAAATGCTTTTTTTCAGACTTTGCAATACACATGTTCGCATATGTGTTTCTTTCTTCCACCTTTGATTTATTTAGGTGTCGGAGAATTCAGATTCCTTATTTGCATGTTTGCTCTTGCTAGGATCTCACATATATACATGTATATATCACTTTCTTTCTTTCATGGATTAGTTCCATTTTGCAAAATCTGATCTTCTTTCCCTTTCAATAGTGTCATCTAGCGAAATGGTTTCAAGTATCACACTCAAACTGTATCTTGGGGTCCTCGAAAGTTTGGAACAATGAGGTTCTAAACATTTTTTGCTTGTTTCTTGACGCTGGGATTCAAAACCAGGTTAAGTAAACAAATTGATTCTCCTTATTTCATGTTCCTTAGATTCATTCAGGAAATTATTCGTGCTTCTCACAGAAAATTTAAGTGTAAAATCCTTTCATCAACTATTACAATAATATTTTAAAATATTTAGTGTAAAATATTTGTTGGCTTTATTGATAGTTATTGGCTTATGAGATCAGACAGTGAGTATGTTTCTCGAGACTAATATAATGTTAGTTAAATATTTCCATTTCCATTTGTTTATAAAAACTAAAGAGTAACTTGATGAATAAATTAAACACTCGGAAACTATTTTGAAATGAAATCTGATCTGTTAGTATTTTAAGCTGTATATTATAGATCATAAGTATTATTTAATTAAATTTTGTATTAAAAAAATATGCTATGTTAAATAAATCATAATTAAGTTTTATAATAATAAATATATTTAAATATATATATTACATTTTATATTTATAATAATTTACCCAATAGTACTTTTGAATTATTAACTTGTTGCTGTGGTACGGAAAACATCTTAATTTACAAGTGTTTGGATTTTATACACTGTCAATCTAAAAAGTATATAGACTATTAACTAATAAAAAATAATTATTAGAATGATGACTTTTAAGATATATATTATAAAATTTAACAAATTTATCTTTCAAAGCCCTTTATAATTAAATAACAATATTACAGATTGTACATTACCAGTATATTAAAATAATTAAAATTTTAATATAGAGATATAGTTTTAATCGACATTCGTAATTTTTTATTATTCAAAATATAAATGTTGTATCTTTTGTTAATCAACTTATTACGAGCTGAGAGCACTTTAAACAAATTGGTACGACATTACAAATATTTTATTAATTTTTGAATCCTCTCATGGTACTTTTAGTTATAAATTCAATTTTTAAATAAAAAATTACTGAATACTGTATATTACAAAGATATAAAAAGTATATTTGTTTTTTACATTTATTATGCTTCTTACACATTACTAGTAAAAAAGAGAAATTATGTACCTTTATATTTTAAAATAAATAAAAGAAGTCATAACGGTAACTATATAATAATGTATTATAGTGTTAAAAGAAGTAAATAATTTGAAAATTATAAGTAGAAGAAAAATAAAAGTAATAATTAAAGAAGTAAAATAAGAGAGAAAATATAAAGCTAAACAACTCCCTATGCTGAGGAAATTGCCATAAGATAAATACAACAGCAATACGACTTCGTTTAACTGTTTAAGGAAGCAGCAAAGTGCGCGCCCCCACCCAACCCTCTCTTAGGGTGTGTTTGGATTAGAGGATGTAGGTGAGTGGAAAGTTGAGGGTGAGTGAGAGTGGAAATATGAAGAAAATTGAGGTTGTTTGGATTGGGGTGTGGGTGAGTGGATGTGTGAGGAAAGTTTATTGAAATTTGTGAGTGATGTGATAACTGTAAGAATATTATAAATTATTTTGAATAGTGTAAATTGTAATATTATAATTTCACCCTTGTATATATAAAAAAATAATAATGATTAATCCTATTTCATATTTTAGTTAATTATAATTTAAAATTAAAGTATAATTATATTATTTAATATTTAATTAATAAAAAAATATTTTTTATTTAAGTTAATTTATTTACATAATTTTAATATTATATATGATTTTTTAAATTATGTTATGTTATATATATACAAATATATATAAAAATAATTTTAATAATACTTTTCAATATTATGAATAGTGAAATGAATATATTTTAAAAATAAAATAAAAATTTAGAATATAACATGAATATTAAGTAGGTGTCAAAAGATATAATATAAAGTCATTACATGAAGAACATAATAATGTTAATTACAAAAAGAAAAGTCATTCCCAGTAATAACATTTGAATTCTTCTTGTGGAGACCTTCAAACGGTTTTCTATAAGACATATCTTATTTCGTTATACGATAATAATTTCATCTTTTTCATCGACAACGTCTTCAGTGCACCATTTGAAAAAATTACAGCCTAGAACCATTCCACTTCTAATCTGTTTTGAAGAAAAAAATAAAATTGAACAATGAATAAGTTTAAAATAACATTCTTAAGTTTGTTTCAAACGTAATTGAATAAATTTTACCTTGTAGTTGGGACAACCCCAAAAAAATTTTTCAGCATTTTTTTGTATTGTCGCTATTCTCAAAACAGCAAATTGTCCACAATCACAAATAGGATCAACAAAGGCACTTGTGCTCCCAGTAGCATGAGTAAAAGTACCACGTTTTTGCACACTACAACCAGTACAACTAGATGACGACGTGTTGTGATACGCAAACATTGAATCACACTTAACCAATGCTGTCGAAGTAATAAGATGGTAAAAAAGTTGCATTCAAAACAATATGATTATGTAAATAAGTAGCATGAAAAGTAGCATAAAACCTTAACAATAACAATAACAATGTCAACGTCAAAAATAACAATAACAATAACAATTACAAATTAAAATAACAATGACAATAAGATAATAATAACACAGTCAATGGCCTTGATGACGTCGAATGTCAGTCAGAGTATCCTCAATTCTGTCCATCCTTTGATCAACCCTGTCAATTCGGGTATTCATGTTTTGTATGCCGGACAAAATTGGATGTAACAATTCGGTTTGAGTGGGGTTTGCCTCCTGAGGTTGACCACCTTCATCATGTTGTGCTGGGAATTCATCCTCTTCATCATCTTCTTCATGTGCATGGGGAGGTCTACCAAGTTGCCATACGCCATTGACCTAGAATACATTTAATTTTGTCATACTTTTTTTGCCAAAGTAATTATTCCAGCCTAGCATTATTGGTTGTTCATTGGACAAGTCGAAGCCATACACCTCCAAGATCCTCGTTATCAAATTTGCATATGGGAGAGGCATCTTGTTATCCCGACATTTGATGATGTGTTGCATGATGTAATGAGGCCAATTAATGCGTACATTATTTTTGATTAACCACAACATGAAAACATCTTCATTCAGTAGTTGTGCATAGTTGCTTCCTCGAGGGCACAAGATATGCACCCATGTGTAATGCAACAGTCGGTCATTCATTTTCAGACTACCGACATTTTTTAGATTCTCACCTTCAACATCTTCACGAATCATGGACGATAATGCTAGTGCTCGATCAAAATTCAGTTCCTCAGGGATCGTCCCAGGGGTTAACTTAAGACCGTCATACTGTAGATGAGCAAAGGTCATCCAATCCATTTCTTTAATGTGTATCACTCTTCCGCAAATCTCAATGGCAAGGTGACCAGCAGGTGTCAATTTTGCAGTTGTATAAAAGACTCTTACCAAATCCTCATAATACGGAAGATTAATTCCAAGGAGAGGTTGTAAACCTTGCCAATTCAAAAGATTTTGGAATTCAAATCCTGGACCAGAAAAAAATGGAGTTTGCATCACTTTTGGTGGTATTACTGCTCTTGCGTGAAACTTCTTTTCAAACACCAACATATGACGCCTGGTATTGAAGTATCTTGAATAATCAAGAACTTGTGGAATCCTAGTTGCTGGCTGAGGAGGAACGACAACATCTTCTGCTGGAGATTTACCCTTATGGGTTCTGTTACGTTTGTGGGATGATGATGCCATGTATAATGCAAGTACTACAATAAATAACTAAAAAAAAGTTAACATAATATCATAAACATAATCGTAGGTCTTTTCAAACACAATAGTGGAAGTTGACAAAGCAAAATATTACATGTCCAACAATAAACAAACACAGTCAAATATTACATGTCCAATAATTAAAGGTAATGCCGACGCAGAGATATGAAATCAATGCCTAGTCATAAATCCAAACAATTTTGTCATGCGACGCTCATATGGCATCCCAAATAGTTGCTTAACTCTTCCGGGATGGTCACATAAAAACTCGTAACATTGATCCATGAGCTGTTCATCCTGAATGTTAAGGTCCACGAGCATTCCCCAAATATCAGACTCTGAGTATTGGTATGAGGCATGACGTCGATGGTGGTGTACATGCTCAGCATATAGGTCGTTTCTTCGTCTAATTTCGGCAGCTACTTCTTGAGCTGTCGTTGCCTGTGCACGAGCAATATCCACCAATTGAGAGGCATTTTCATTTCCATCCTTCATTGATGCCACGCATTGTTGAAGATTACTATTCAACATTGCAAAATGTTCATCAATGTCGTCCATAGTAGGGCCTTTTCTCTTTGATCCTCGAGATGAGGATGTGCCCGCAGAGCCAACTGATGGCATAGAAGGAGTGTTTGACGGCGTGTCTGAAGGAGTGTCACTAGATTGGAAGTGAGGAGTAGGTGATCGTGGGACGTAGTCATCTGCCTCCTCATAGTTCAGTTGGTCGGGGATATAATCCATATTATTGTCCCTAAGGTTGACACTGAAATTGCTCATATGAGGAGGTGAATTGATGTCACGGGTTGTCTTGACCCGACTTCCCGTGGCTCTATCATTAGACCACAACTCCTCCATTAGGTCATAATGGCGAATGGGATTGACACGCCATTTCGCCGCAGATGGTTTGGCCTGCATAAATTTGACATATTAGTATTTCATGCTAAATGTTAAGTAAAATGTAATTGTTAAATAAAAAAGTACTTATCATTGTACCTTAATCAGCTCACTCCAAACTTCGTCCTCGGCTTCAAAAAGTTTGGTGGTCTGGTTTCATGAGAACCCACTCAATCCACCAAACAAATCATGGACTTCCCTCCACCTGTCCTTGAGGCTTTTCTGGCGGTTCTTCACATTATTTTTCTTAACACCTGATAAGCCACCCTCATTTAAAGCCATAACTATGTTAGTGTATCCTTGAGTGGTCCAGCTACCATCAATTCTACACCCTTTTCTTACCTAGTCAATCATTGCATTCAGCAAAATTAGGTCCATCTCCGCCGTCCATTTCGTGAACTCTCGCAGGTGTGAACCTGATGAATTTGAAGAAACATTTTTCCCACGATCCATCTAATTAAGTTAAATAAAGTTAGGATGACAAACACTGAAAAATAGGACAAAATATATTAGTTCATGAAATAAATTGTTTACATAATGTTGCCACATTTCGTTTGCTATAGTGTCCCTAATATGGGACCCTAGCCTATAGTCATGTTCACGAGCATGAGTGGTGCTTGGTTGGACATCTTCTTGTAACAATTCATTATCTACTTCTTCAAGCAGAGACTCATCATTGTCGACCCCGCGTAGAAAGTTATGTAGAATACAACAAGCTAAAACAATTTTTGTCATAGTATCCACATCATAATGTGACTCAGTCCCACTAGCTATAATTGGAAAACGTTTTTTGAGCACCCCAAAAGTTCTCTCAATTACATTTCTAAGTGATGAATGTCGAAGATTAAACAACTCTTTTGCATTTTGTGGCCCTCTTCGCGAATATTCTTTCAAATGTTATCTCACCCCACGATAAGGTGTTATTATATTTCGTTTTAACATAAAACCTGCATCACCAAGATAGTATTTTCCTACAAACATTGTGGAAAGCTTGGTTAGTGTATACTACTTCAACCTTTTAATTGTACTGCACACCCAATACCCTATAACTAACCTTCTGGAATAACCAAAGGATCGTCTCGTACCAAAGCATCTTTCAATATCCTTGAATCGGAGGCAGTTCCTTCCCAACCGGCTAGGACATATGTGAACTTCATGTCAAAGTCACAAGCTGGAAATATGTTTTGGGTTGGCCAATCTTTTCTCCCTCGAAAACGAGGTGCATCAGCACGTGCAACCTTAACACGTACATGACTCCCATCTATGGCCCCTAAACAATCCTAATGTAAAAAAAATTTCATAACTTTAATTCAACACAAAATAAGAAATACATTACACATAATTTGAAGTAATGTTATCACCAACAAACCTTAAAGAAGGGGAAAAATCGACTGTTGTTAAGGATGTGTGGTTGTACCACCGTTCCATTTGGTTGAATTAAGAATTCCCCCTCCAACCTTAAAATTGCAGTCAAAACATTATGAAAGTGACGGGAAACTGTTTCTCCAGACCGATGGAAAAAGAATGACACACTTCGATTCTTCACATTATGCCCAATAATGTGCAGAAATTTCGCTACTTGTTCTTCCACGGTTGATCGATATGCATCTTTAACAATTCCAGTTGCCCGTATTCGTTCACATAATTTAATAAAAGCTTCCGGTCCCATTCGAATAATATCACGAGATTGTTCAGTGTGAACCAAGTACTCCATCAATTCTTGTCGGCGACGCTCTTTTTGTGGTTGGGACTGACTGATACAGTTACTTCTACTAGGCACCGTGCTTAACAAATTCAGTCCAAAAGCAATCATACAAAGGATCATGACTGATGCACCTTCATTATTATTTTTTATTTGTTCTTCGATTTGTGACATTAAATTCATGTTCGCCGCAACAAGATCGTCATAAATTGCAACTGTTTCCTCAAAGTGTACCATCTCTGCCTTGTCATAATTTCTTTCCGAATTCATACCGAACGCGGTTACCGTATCGATGTAAAAGTTCACCAATACAATTACCCTAAAACGTACTTTTAATTAACTTTTAATAAATAAATTATTATAAATTACTATATCATTCAATAACATAATTTAATCAAACAAAAAAAAAATATAAACAAACAAAATTATTTATTATCAATCTTAAAAAAATATTAACTAAACATTATCAAATTTTATTTGGATTCTGTAAATTTACAAATACATTATTATTTCTTATTAACAATTTAATTTTAAACAGTAATAACTATTTACAATTATTATTACAAATTCAAATTTTTTCTGTAAACTTTTTCTGACTTTTTAAATTACTATAACATTTTTTTATAACATTTATTTCTAACACCAATAATTTATGTCAAATACAAATTAAAAAAATTAAGTCAAAATCATATTTCTACTCAAAACTTTGACTCTTTTTTTTAATTACTACAACATTTTTATAATGTTTTTAATTATAATACTAATAAATAATGTTAAATCTAAAAAAATTAAAACCCTAAACATTATAATTTGTTATTTCCATTCTGTCATAATTTTATTTTTAAATAAATAATTTTATTTTTATAAAGAAATCAATTTTCAAAAAAAAATAACTTTCTACATCTAGTATTAAAAAATAATCTTTCTTCTCTAAATTTTTATAACTTATTTTAATTACTACAACATTTTTGATAATGTTTTTAATTATAATAATAATAAATTATGTTAAATCTAAAACAATTATAACCCTAAACATTATAATTTTTTATTTCCATTCTTTCACAATTTAATTTTAAAAAAAATAATTCTATTTTTATAAACAATTCAATTTTCATAAAATAATAAATTTCTACATTTATTATTCAAAAATAATATTTCTTCTCTAAATTTTTACAGCTTATTTTAATTACTACAACATTTTTATAATGTTTTTAATTATAATACTAATAAATAATGTTAAATATAAAAAAATTAAAACCCTAAACATTATAAATTTTTATTTCCATTCTGTCAGAACTTTATTTTTAAATAAATAATTCTATTTTTATAAAGAAATCAATTTTCAAAAAATAATAACTTTCTGCATTTAGTATTAAAAAATAATCTTTCTTCTCTAAATTTTTACAGCTTATTTTAATTACTACAACATTTTTATAATGTTTTTTATTATAATACTAATCAATTATGTTAAATCTAAAACAATTATAACCCTAAACATTATAATTTTTTATTTCCATTCTTTCACAATTTAATTTTTAAATAAATAATTCTATTTTTATAAACAATTCAATTTTCATAAAATAATAACTTTCTACATTTATTATTCAAAAATAATATTTCTTCTCTAAATTTTTACAGCTTATTTTAATTACTACAACATTTTTCATAATGTTTTTAATTATAATACTAAAAAATAATGTTAAATCTAAACAAATTACAACCCTAAACAATTAAATCTTATCAAAATAATACTATCTACGCATATTATTTCAAATTAAAAAATTCTTCATAAAATAAAATGTTCAAAAATACAATAATAAATACATAAACAACTTAACAGACAAAATTAATTTACTAACTTATTAAGCATAATTCACTACTATAAACCCTAAACAATTTCAATTACAAAATCAGAATATAAATCTTTTCCACATATTTAAACCACAAACAAAAAATACAAATAAAAAATCAAAGAAAAACCTGAACACCAGCACAGGAGAGGAAGATCAAATTCAGCTAAGGAAGAACACCACCACAAGAAGAACTGCAAAGCTGTTTGGAAAAAAAAAATATTCAAGCAACCAAAAAATATCAAATTCTGAAAAACCTTAACCGATTAACCACTGCCTTAAAAAAAGAGGATAACCGATTATCCAACCTTTTGCACAGAGAGATAATCGATTATCTCTACAGCTTAAAAAACCCCATAATCGATTATGGTCCTTTTAAAACATAGGCCATAATCGATTATGGGCCAAAAACAACAACATTTATAATCGATTATGTCTTCAAGTGTACCCTATAATCGATTATCCAGGCCCTTTATTTTCAGTGCTAATCGGTTATATGAAGAAAAAAACCATGGTAATGCTTACCTCTGATCAATGAACCACTGCGAAAGTCACCCTCTACTACTACTATGATGCCAGAGAGCTCTCCAAGCCCAGTTTCGTTTGAGTTTCTTTCTTTCACAGATGAAATTTCAATGCACATGTCTTACTCTTATACATAACTCGCAATTAATAGGAACCAGCTACCTCACTACCTCACTGCTGCTGCATTCATTGAAAGGCACTGCTTGGTCAAACGATTCCTGAAACAAACTCAGGAATCTTGATGCCATGCGTAACAGTGTCGTAGGGTCACTGCAAAGCTGCATGGAAGTTTTGTCTGTTTGCATGAAAGGCAAAGGCACCCACGTGAAATGAAAAAGAGAAGGTTACATTGGTAACTTCTCAAATATGACGTGGCTTTCCCTCCCCACTCTCTGCCTTTCTTCTCATTCCTGAGAAGAACCACTTATCCCTCAACTTTCTCACCATCTCCTCCCTCACTCGCATGTGCCTATGGAACCAAACGGGGGTGGCCCCGCAACATCCATCGTCGACTACATTCGACCCCCGAAACCAAACATAGCCTTAAACCTGCGAGCATAACAGAATACAAGCATGAGAGCTAAATCTATATCTATATTATCTATATATTTATAACAATTTTAGGTACTATAATCGGTAACATTTCTCACGTAAAGACACGTGTCATGTATTCATGCTTTCAGAGAAAAGGTGGACATGTGACATTATTTGATGCATTCTCATTGAGGTGGGTTGGGCTAAAGTTTAAGCGGCCCAATCTTTTCATTTTCTTCTTCTGCATTTGCTGTAAAAATTAGGGTTTCGTATGGCTGTGAACACTATGTGGCTGTGGAAATTGCATTCTTCTTCTCTGTAATCTTTTTTCTCTTTTTTCTTTTTTTTTTTGTTTTGTTCTTTGTTTTGTGCAAATGTTTCTTCGTTTTTCATTTTCTTCTTTGCTCGGTGTTGGGTTTCGTAGCACTGCATTTGATTTTTTCATTTTCATCTGTGTTTTGTTTTTTGTTTTTTTTTGTTTGTTGTGTGCTCTGTGAACCTCTATTCTTTCTATCTGGTTTCGTAGTACTGGATTTCATTTTTCATTTCATCTGTGATTTGTTTTTTTCGTTTTTTTTCTTTCGCTATCTTTTATTTTTTTTGTTTTGTACATATGTTTCTTCGTTTTTCATTTTCTTTTGCGCTCGGTGCTGGGTTTCGTAGCACATTTTTTCATTTTCATCTGCCTTTTGTTTTTGGGTTTCGTACTACTGGATTTCATTTCTTTGTTTTCATCTGCGATGTTTTTTCTTTCGTTTTCTTCACTTGGGTTTTTGTTTATTTTTGCTGCAAAAATTAGGTTTCCAAGGTTTCATTGCTCTATTTTTTTCGTTTTTTCCTTTTATCGATTTCTTTTGTGCTATGTGAACCTCTATTTCATGTTTTTGTTTTCTTCTGGCTGTGGAAATGCTTAGCTTTCGTTTTCTTCTACATTTAATTTTTTTTTTTCGTTTTCTTCTGTGAACCTCCATTTTAGTTTTTTTCGTTTTCTCATTCTGTTCATCTCATTCTATTTACTTTTTTTGCAATCCGTTTGCAATTTAATTTGTGCTTCCTGTTTTGCGCATTCGCCTTAGCTTTCCTTTTCTTCTATGCTCTCTGAACCTCCATTTTAGTTTTTTCATTTTCTCATTTTTTGCAATATGTTCATATGCAGTTTAATCTATGCTTCTAATTTTGCGCTTTTGATCCAAGTTTGAAAAGGTTTGAAAAAGTAATTGTGTTTGTGTATTATTATTATTATTTATTATTACCCTTTATATATTTATTGTTTTACGTTTTCAAAATTTTCAATTCCAAAAAGTATGCTTTCTAATTCATATTTTCTTTTTGACTTCTTTCAGTTTTGTGCTTTTTGATCCAAGTTTAAAAAGGTAATGTGTTTATATCCGTTTATTTAATTAATTATTTAATTATTATTATTTTATTCCATTTATTTTAATATTATTATTATTATTATTATATCCGTTTGTTTTTATTTTTATTCTATCGATTTATTTTTATTATTATTACTAGTGAGAATAGATGCTTTCGCACCTTGTATTTTTAATTTTTTATTATTTAATAAAATATTAGTAAAGATAAATAAGAATGTTATGTATGTTAAAAATAGTTACAATGAGAAATTTCCTTTTTATATATATTTATAAATATAAATATTATGAAATTATTATTAAATTATATACTTAAAAGAAATCATTAATATTATGTGTATAAATAAACTTTACAAAGTTGAAGTAATAAATAAAACATAAGTTTTTAATAAGATAACATAGATAAACATATGGCAACAAATAGCACGAAGTTATTATCTTAAATTTCATAAAACAAATTATACTTTTTTTAAAAAAAATAAAAGAATAAAATAAAAGAATTAGGATGTACTATAATTAAAGTTATAATAAGTTATTGTTTAAATTCAGTTAAACTATATAAAATTTTCATTACATTTCATTGTTCACATGAAATATTCAAAGGTTACTAAAAATGAAAATGTAATTTAAAATTTTTCTAAATTTGTAATCATCATGTTTATAATAATGATAGACAAATTTTACTTAATATCGGAATTTATGTCTCTACTCTATTAATATTTTAGAAAAAAATATTTTGATAATTATTATTTAAAACATTAGATTTTTATACTATTATAATAAAATTGTGAACATAAAATAAGAGTTGTCAAAGTATTGTTATTTGTTTAGAAGTACTTTTATATTAATATTAATTATCAACTAAAATTAACTCTACAAATAACTCTATTTTTATATTAATAACTCTACACAGTCTCTTTAAAGATCCATTTTTTTTAGATTTCACTTTTATTTAATAATATTTTTAATTTAGAATGTTTTAGGGAGAAAGTATTGTTTGTCTCGATTTTTAGTTTAGAAACATATTCAAAGACCAAAGAGCGGTCACGAAAAAAGATATTCAAAGATTAAAGAACCGTTGAAACCTTCTTCACTCCGCCGCCTCCTCTTTCTCACTTCTCCACCGTGCCAACGAAAACCACTGGACTAATGAGGGCAATTTTTTCGAACCTCCGCTCTGGATCGCCACTACGGAGCCTTGCAAGCGTCTTCGTTGGTTTCGGACTCTGGAAAGAAAGTTGACGATCTCGCCAATGCAGACGTCGTTGCCTGTGAGGGAGAGGGGAGCGAAGGACCGATGAGAAGAGAGAATGTGAGTCAGAATAGGAGCGATTTGAAGAGTTTGGATTTGAGGAAGAAGAGAGATAGAGCAGGAAGAGGAAGAGAGAAACGATAACGAATATGAAAACCGTTCAAAAGAAAACACAATGATATTAGTTTTGAAAACAAAAAAGAAATATTAATTTTAATAACTGTTTTTTATAAAATTACGAAATAACTAGTATAATTTAATATAATGAAAGATTATTATAAGAGTAAAATGAAAAAAAAAAAGAGTATAGGATGTTTTCTTTATATATAGGTATAAATTATTATTATTAAAATTTATAATTTTAAAATTATTAATTAAGTGTAATGATGCTTTCTGATTATCTTCTTTCTTATTTATGCAGTATATTGAATGTGCACACTTTATTTATAATTTCAATATCATTATTATTAATATATTTATAATTATAATATTAGTTTATTATAATATTTTTAATTCTAATTATAATTATTTTTTAAATTAAAATTATAATTAGAATATAATGGATAGTGTTGGATAGAATGTGAAACACTTCTTTTGCATTTTAACATTCACCCATTCTCTTCTTTTTCTCGGTTCTTTCTTTTGCATTCTAACCATTCTATTCTTTTTGTGCGTTCTTCTACTATGACAAACTACCACCATACATCCTACCCCCATTCACAAGCAAGCTCATGCAACCAAATAGATATATTTTATGTCCTTTTTTATTTTTTAACTTTTTTTTGTCTGCAGTGTTTTCCCTTTATCTATTTTCTGTTCATAGTTTTAAGCTTTTATTTTTTCATTTAATCTATTTTATGATATTTTTGTACACTTTTTTTATCATGTTTTTTGGTTTTGTGCATGTTAATATTATTTGTCATTTGTTATTGGTTTTTTGATTTGTGGTTTTTCATTTTCATAATTATGTTTTCTCTTGCCTTTTTGTCCTTTTTTTTTGGTTTTTTATTTATTATTTTTTCTCTATTTTTGACAAAAAAAAATGTATTACTGTTATTTTACGACATTTAAAAAAAAATGTATGATTTTTACATTTAATCATTAAGTCAAGTGCTTTTTCCTGTTTTGCACTAGAAGCAATCTTCAAGTGATTTTTTTTATTGGTGCTACTGTTTTTTTTATCTCTTTTTGTTCATGTGTTTGATGCATTTTTTTGTCTTTTATTTTTTACCTTTTTTTTTTGCACTGTTTTTCCTTCATCTCTTTTTTCTTCACAGTTTCAAGCTATTCTTTTTTCATTTCATCTATTATATGATATTTTTTTCTCCACTTTTTTATCATATTTAATGTTTTGTGCATGTCAATATTATGTCATTTGTTATTGGTTTTTTCATTTGTGGTTTTTCGTTTTTGATAATTATGTTTTTTTTTTTGTTTTTTCTCCATTTTTTTTATTGTTTTTGATTTTTTATTTTTATCCCATTTTTGGATGATGGTTGATTTTGACTTATTTTATTTTTTGTTTTCTCTATTTGTTAGATTTTCTATTCGTAGTTTGAGCTTTATTTTTTAATTTCATCAATTTTATGATATTTTTTGTACACTTTTTTTTTTATGTATTTTTGGTTTTCTGGATGTTAGTATTATTTGTGATTTGTTAATGTTATAGATATAGATTTATGATTCTATTGTCTTTGTTATATAGTACCACAAATACAAAATTTTTCGAATTTTGATGCTTTTTTGACAATGGATTCCAAGAGAAAGTTCCACACAATGAACCTCTTAAACGAGGTATATTATTTTTTATTATTATTTTATATTTTAGATTACGATTAACGAAGATGTAACATGTATTTTCTTTTATAAAGGATCATGGTTTAGTTGATCGGGCTTTTGCCATACAGTTTGACAATGAACTCAGTCTGAATTGGTTTTTGGTGGATGAGGATAACAATAGATACATTGTAAAGTATAATATGGATTTGTATCGACCTGAGTTGACTGGAAGATGGTCTGAAATCCAGAAATATTATGAGCTTCGTGGTGATCACGTTATATATTTTGATTATGTAAGAAATAACTGTTTTAAGATTATTTTGTTTATGGGTAAATCAACTTCTTCATTTGTAAACAAATTTTATGATCAGATCCAGAATCGTGCCCCACTTATTCATGGTCCGTATGTTCATTTCATTGTGATATTATCCCACTATCACTACAATTCAAGCCACTTGATAATATTTTTATTGCATAATTTCCTTTTTTTTTTTTAGTAAAACTTTATATTACTTCATTACTGATTTATATACATGTGTTTCTTTGCAGGATCTTCCTATTGCTTTTCCAAATTACATTCAAGAAAGCAGGTTAAAGTATACTCTCCTTTATGGACATAAGAGTGAAGTAAAGTGCAAAATTCTCATAAGGGGCACCTCCGAAGTCTTCTGGTAAATTCGGGTGTGGATGGAGAGAATTTTGTCAAAACCATGCACTTCGTGAAGGTGATAAGTTGATCTCTGAGGCTAATAGTGTGGTAACCATAACATCATCCTTGGCAAAAACCTATTTGCCAAATTAAAATCAAACACACAACATCTAATGAAACAAAACGAAACTTACAAATTCTTGACTTTTTACAGCACTAACAACACCCTAATATCAATCGGGGTTACCCCACTATTAGCCTCAAATATCAACTTATTTCCTTCACGAAGTGCATGGATTTGACAAAACTCTCTCCATCCATACCCGAATTTAACAGAATGCTTCGGAGGTGCCCTTATGAGAATTTTGCACTTTACTTCACTCTTATGTCCATGAAGGAGAATATACTTTAACCTGCTTTCTCCAATGTAGTTCACAAAAGCAACTGGAATATCCTACAAAGAAACATATGTATATAAATCAGTAATGAAGTAATATAAAGTTAAAAAAAAAATTATGCAATAAAAATATTATCAAGTGGCTTGAATTGCAGTGACAGTGGGATAATATCACAATGAAATGAACATACAGACCATGAATAAGTGAGGCACGATTCTGGATCCGATCATAAAATTTGTTACAGATGAAGAAGTTGATTTACCCATAAACAAAATAATCTTAAAACAGTTATTTCTTACGTAATCAAAATATACAACATGATCACCGCAAAGCTCATAATATTTATGGATTTCAGACCATCCTCCAGTCAACTCAGGCCGATACATATCCATATTATACTTCACAATGTATCTATTGTTATCGTCATCCACCAAAAAGTAATTCGGACTTAGTTCATTGCCAAACTGTATGGCAAAAGCCTGATCAACTAAACCATGATCCTTTATAAAAGAAAATACATGTTACATCTTCGTTAATCGTAATCTAAAATATAAAATAATAATAATAAAAGACAACATACTTTGTTTAAGAGGTTCATTGTGTGGAACTTTTCCTTGGAATCCATTGTCAAGATAGCATCCAAATTCAGAAAATTTTGTAATTGTGGTACTAGAACATAGACAATAGAATCATAAATCTATATCTATAACATTCACAAATAATACTAACATGTAGAGAATAAAAAATATGTACAAAAAATAGCATAAAATGGATGAAATTAAAAATAAAGCTTCAAACTATGAACAAAAAACCAAACAAATAGAGAAAACGAAAAATAAAACAAGTCAAAATCAACCATAATCCATTTATTGTAAAATATGAGATAAAAGTAAAAAATCAAAAACAGGAAAAAAATGGAGAAAAAGGCAACAAAAAATAGAATTATCAAAACAAAAAATCACAAATGAAAAAACCAATAACAAATGACATAATATTAACATGCACATAACCAAAATATGATAAAAAAGTGTACAAAAATATCATAAAATAGATGAAATGAAAAATAAAGCTTGAACCTGTGAACAGAAAATAGATGAAGGGAAAACACTACAGACAAAAAAAGGACATAGAATAGATCTATTTGGTTGCATGAACTTGTTTGTGAATGGGGGCAGGATGTGTGGTGGTAGTTTGCCATAGTAGAAGAACACAACAAAAAAAGAGAATGATTAGAATGCAAAAGAAAGAATAGAGCAAAAGAAGAGAATGGGTAAATATTAGAATGCAAACGAAGTGTTTTACATTCTATATAACACTACTTATTATATTATAATTGTAATTTTAAAAAGTAATTATAGTTAATAATATAAAAAACTAATATTAATATTATTAATAATAATGATATTGGAATTGCAAATGAAGTGTGCACAGTCAATCTACTGCAGAAGTCAGAAAGAACATATGAATCAGAAAACATCATTACATTTAATTAATGATCTTGGAATTGTAAATTTTGAAAATTTGAAACAATAAATATCTAAAGAATAATAAAAATAACGGATAGAATAATAATAAAAATAAACAAATAGAATAATAATAAAAAAATAAACGGATATAATAATAATAATAATTAAATAAATGGATACAAACACATCACCTTTTCAAACTTGGATTAAAAGCGCAAAACTGGAAGGACAGTGGATCTACTGCAGAAGTAAAAAAGAATACATGAATTAGAAAGCATCATTACACTTAATTAATAATCTTGGAATTCAAAATTTTTGAAAATGTAAAACAATAAATATGAAGGACAATAATAATGATGATGATGATGATGATGATGATGATACACAAACACAATTACCTTTTCAAACTTGGATCAAAAGCACAAAACTGGAAGCATAGATTAAATTGCAAATGAACAGATTGCAAAAACACTGAACAGAATGAGATTAACAAAATGAGAAAACGAAAAAACTAAAATGGAGGTTCATAGAGCACCGAAGAAAACGAAAGTTAAGGCAAATGCCCAAAACTAGAAGCATAAATCAAATTGCAAACAAATAGATTGCAAAAAGAGTGAGAAAACGAAAAAACTAAAATGGAGGTTCACAAAGCACAGAAGAAAACAAAAAAAAAAATTAAATGCAGAAGAAAATGAAAGCTAAGCATTTCCACATCTAGAAGAAAATAAAAACACGAAATAGAGGTTCACATAGCACAGAAGAAAACGAAAAAATGAAAAACCAAAAAAACCAAAAAAACATAGCAATGTAGTTTACGCAACCATATGAAACCTTAGAAACCTAATTTTTGCAGAAAAAAAAAATAAAAACCCAAAAAAAGAGAAGAAAACGAAAAAAATAGATCACAAATGGAAACAAAGAAATGAAATCAAGTACTATGAAACCTAGACAACGAGACTAGAGGTTCACAGAGCACATAACAAAACAAAAAATGAAGTGAAAAAATAATAAACAAAGCGCAGATGAAAAGGAAAAAATGAAATGTAGTGCTACAAAACCCAGCACTTAGCACAAAAGAAAACGAAAAACGAAGAAATATTTACACAAAACAAAATAAAAAACCAAAAAAATAGAAGAAAATGAAAAAAAAAATCGCAGATGAAACAAAAATATGAAATCCAGTACTACGAAACCCAGACAGTGAGAATAGAGGTTCACAGAGCACACAACAAACGAAAAAATGAAAAACAAAATGCAAATGAAAAGGAAAAAAAATCAAATGTAGTGCTACGAAACCCAGCACCGAGCACAGAAGAAAACGAAAAATGAAGAAACATTCGCACAAAACAAAATAAAAAACGAAAAAAATAGAAGAAAACGAAAGAAAAAACGAAAAAAATAGATCACAGATGAAACAAAAAAACGAAATCCAGTACTACGAAACCCAGACAGCGAGAGTAGAGGTTCACAGAGCACACAACAAACGAAAAACAAATCGCAGATGAAAATGAAAATATCAAATGCAGTGCTATGAAACCCAATACCGAGCAAAGAAGAAAACGAAAAACGAAGAAACATTTGCACAAAACAAAGAACAAAACTAAAATAGAGAAAAAAGATTGCGGGAAGAAGAATGCAATTTCCACAGCCATGCAGTTTTCACAGCCATACGAAACCCTAATTTTGGCAGCAAATCTAGAAGAAGAAGATGAATAGATAAGGCCGCTTGAACTCTGGCCCATCCCACCTCAATGAGAATGCATCAAATGATGTCGCGTGTCCAAATTTCTTCTTTAAGTAAATTTCATTTTTGATTTTTTGTATTTAAAAAAATGAAACATACGTCCTTGACAAATATATTTTTGTCAAGGACAATGTTTCGCTTCTTTTAATATTACAAGTTTCGTTTTGTTTCATTAGATGTGTGTTTGATTTTAATTTGGCAAATAGGTTTTGGCTAAAGATGATGTTATGGTTATTTTAATATTACAAGCTTCGTTATTTTAATATGGCAAATTGATTTTAATTTATTTTATTTTTAAATTTTTATTTATAAGTTTCGTTTTGTTTCCTTTCACGTAGATAAAATGTATATTGTAAATTAATATAATGTTTATTTTTAAAATACATGAAGAGAAATTATAGTTATAATAATATGAAATTATAATTTAAGGTTTACAATAAAATAATGTAATAATTAATTTCTGATTCATATCTTCTTTTTGTAACAACGGTTATAGAACAATTTTGAAGTGCCACAAATTAGAAACTAGAAATCTATTTAGGACACAAAGTTGGACACGTGGCACATAAAGAAAGCATTTGTATTTTACATTACTGTTGGGTCCACATAATAACTATCAGTATATACACATAGTATTTTTGAAAACAAATTAAATTAGTTTATTTTACACATAGAATTAATAATATCTATATCTATCTATATTTATAACAATTTTAGGTAGCACAATCGAAAATTTTTTCCACATGTCATTATTACGGTTTTTTAGAAAAAAATGTATATTTATATTTATATTTATAATAATTTTAGGTAGCACAACCCAAAAACTTTTTCCACTTGTCATTGTTACGGTTTTTTGGAAATAAAATGTATATCTATATTTATAACAATTCTAAGTAACACAATCCAAAACTTTTATCACGTGTCAATGTCACTTTTTTTTTGTAGAAAGGAATTTCAAAAATAAAATTTACTTTAAGAAAAAAGTTTGACACGTGGCACATAAAGAAAGGCATTTCGTGGATGGTTGTGTGCAAGACACGTGTACAAAAATTGGCCACTCACAAACCTCTTCATAAGTGAGTGAAAGAAAGTTGGCAAAGTCTCTCCTTTTTAACTCACGAAACCTCAACCTTTCCTAAATAAAGGAAATTAGGGTTTTCGTTATCACGAAATCCTCACTTCTTTTTCTCTTTCATCTCAATATTCTAGCCTTCCTTCTCCTCCTTTTTCTTTACTCCTTTTCATGTCAATCTTTTGCCCCATTGTTAGAAAACATTTGTATTTTGCACCAGTATTGGGTCTATATAATAACTATCAATATATACACATAGTATTTTAGAAACAATTTAAATTAGTTTATTTTACACATACAATTAATAATATCTATCTATATTCTAGGTAGCACAACCGGAAACTTTTGCCACGTTTTATTGTCACGTTTTTTTGGAAAAAAAATGTATATCTATATCTATAGAATTCTAGGTAGCATAACCCGAAACTTTTGTGACGTGTCATTGTCATGTTTTTTCGAAAAAAAATATCTATATCTATATCTATAACAATTCTAGGTAGCATCACCCAAAACTTTTGCCACATGCTATTGTCACTTTTTTTGTATCTATATCTATACTTATATATAAATCATTTTTATGTTGTGAGAAGATAAAAGCATGCAACTTTGATCATAAAACCCCAAAAAAACATTTTTATGTTGCGAAAAAACATAATAAACAGAAGCAAAAATATCAAGAACAATGGAGCAAACAAACCGTAAAAGAGATGAATTGAATCGACAAAAAAGATAAAAGCAATCAATTTTTATTAGTTTGTAAAGTTTATTCATACACATAATATTAATTTTATGTAAGTATATAATTTAATAATAATTTCATAACATTTAAATATATATATATATATATATATATGTATATACTTATATATAAATCATTTTTATGTTGCGAAAAAAACATAACAAACAGAAGCAAAAATATAAAAAACAAAGGAGCAAACAAACCGTAAAAGAAATGAATTGAATCGGCAGAAAAGATAAAAGCAAACAACTTTGATAAGAAAACAAAAAAAAATCATTTTTATGTTGCGAAAAAACGTAACAAACAGAGAAGCAACAATATCAAGAACAGTGGAGCAAACAAACCAAAAAAGAGATGAAGAGAATCAACAGAAACATAAAAAACAAATAACTTTGATAAGAAAATCTTGAAAAAATCATTTTTATGTTGCGAAAAAACGTAACAAACAGAGAAGCAACAATATCAAGAACACTGGAACAAACAAACCAAAAATGAGATGAAGAGAATCGACAGAAAAGATAAAAGCAAGTAACTTTGATATTTTATTGTTATTAATATTTTATTTTATTAAATGATAAAAATAAAAAATATAAACACACCGACACAAATATATTATTTTATTTTTTTTTGTTTACAACATGAATATGAAAAATAATTAATATTGTATTATAGATGTTTAAGGCAATTACTTCCTCATTTGTCTTCTACTCCTGAAAGCACTCTCAGTATAATCTTTTATATATGCATTTAGTGTTTTGCACATAAAAACAAATTTAATTACAGTGATCAACATTTGCAATCCTTTTGTTTTTGATACTATTATACTATTATGTGGCCATGAATGCAAATGGAGGAGGATTTCCTAAGGATCTCTAAAACATTCAATGCCATGAGATATCTAATAATGTTCTCGCATCAAAGCATGTATGCATTAATGTTTGTAAGAAAGAAACATCTTTAAATTTAGATATATTTTTTCTATTAATAATAAACTATTCATATAAATATAAATATACTATTAATACACATAATATTAATTTTATTTAAGTATATAATTTAATAATAATTTCATAACATTTATATATAAAGAAAATTTATTATTTTGTAATTATTTTTAATGTATAGAATACAATAATAATAAAATAAAAGTTCATTCTGATTATAGAAATATTATGGTGATAATGTTGTTGCATTCATTTTTCTTATACAATCAGGTAATCATTTCATTAAAAAAATAAATTAAAAAAATAAATTTGGAATACAATTAAAAAAAATGATAAAAATAAATTATGTATTATGTATTATGTATTTTAATTTTCTTTAATAAACAAAAATACATATGTGGTAGTGATAAAAATAAAAAAATACAGATATACAATAATGATAAAAAAAATAAAATGGGAATACACAAGTTAATATTAAAAAAAAAATATATAAAAAAAAAAAAATATATATATATATATATATATATATATATATATATATATAATAAGTTTACGATGACTTAAAATATTACTATATAAATTTATAGTTCAATTTAAAAAATTCAAATACATATGATAATGATAAAACTAAAAAACGCAGATAAACATGTACAATTTTATTATCTTTCATATTCATGTTAATTATGACATTCAATAATTTAATATTTGTATTTAATTACAATTTAGTTATTTTATTTTTAATTTTTTTATTTAAGTACGATATTCCATAATTTAAAATTTAAGAAAAATAGTTATAATAATATGAAGTTATAATTTAAGGTTTAGGTAACAAAATTATTTTTTATTTACAAAAGCAAAGCAAGTTAAGTATAATAGAAGTCTATGAGTAGTCATATTGGTTCATAGGAGATAAAAACATTATTGATTTAAGATACTTTATTTAAGTAAGACATGAAGTAATTTAAGATTTGTATTTATTAAGTAATTTAGGATTTTTTATTTATTAAGTAATTTAGGATTTTTATTTGTTTAAAATTTTAAATAATTTATAAATTTTATATATTGAAAATTTTAATTTAAGTATGACATTAAATAATTCAGGATATGTATTTATTTAATTTTTTGAATAATTTTTAATTTAATTTATTTCTGATTATTATATAAGTAGAACATTAAGTAGTTTAGGGTTTGTATTACAAATTTTAAAAATTTAGGAATTTTATAATGTAATATTTATTTATATTGAGATTTTGAATAATTTAGAAATTTTGTTTATTTGAGATACTTTATTTAGGTAGGACATTAAGTAATTTAAAGTTTGTATTTGTTTAGTATTTTGAATAACTTAGAAATAGTTATGCATGCACATGCAACGTAAATATAATGCAAACTGTGTATAGAGAAATGAAAAATAAATAGCATACGACATGTCAATATAACGTGGACTTAAAAAAAAACATATACTGCAACTTGAATTTTGAATGCATGTATATAACAATGTTTGGAATGTATCCTAAGTATAATTCTAGATGCATATAATAGGGTGTTGTATAAAGTTAATAATTCCATCCAAAAAAAAGTATATCAGAAAGTGTTGTAGGCAAGATGTGTTCATTTTTTGTCAAAAAAATGGTGTTCCAATTGGTCTGAGTAATGGAAAGTGAAATCAATTGTCAAAGCTTCCAATCCTATGAAGCTTTTGGTGGTATAACAAAAGGTTTGTGTTGGCATTTCCCGAACGTTGTTTACGTTTGTTGGCAAATAGAAAGTGGAATCTAGGATTAATAATCTTTTGATATTTGCCATTCCAATCAAAGAAGCTAAGGAAGCTTCCCTTGAGACGTTTTCTGTTAATCTCCATTAAAATATAAGCTGTAACAAACAATGAGATCCTATTGATAGTTACTTTCTCTCAAGAACCAAATCTGAAGAAGAATTATTATTTGTTATAGATTTCAATTAATAGTGCAATTGTCATTTGTCTTATCTAATTTTAAACTTTGATGACAGATACTCCAATAGCGCCATAGATATCTTCTCTATGTTCCAAAGTTCAAAAGTCATCTGATTCTGTGCAAAATAAGAAATTATATCAGTTATCTTTGAACACATTATTGAATACATCGAAGTAGCCAACAAAAATTGATGAAGAACACCTAGGTTGTCATTGTATGCCTTGCCATATGATTTTATTAATTACTTTTTATATGCACATAGTGTTGATATCAATAATTTGTCAATACAGGAAGAATTGAATATCTTCAATGTTCTGAAGTTGGACACCATTCTTACTTTGTTTCTCAAAAGAAAGCTATTAGATATCCTTTGAACATCATGAATTCGATTAGCAAAACATTACATTATGTTGAATTGTCTCCAAATTTTGAAAATAATGGTAAATCATACAAGTTTCTTTAACCCGTTTCCTTTTACTGTATACAAAATTGTTATAGTTTTATAAATATGATTCTTATTATTTATCCCAGATGATGTACACAACAATTTTAGAAGTGAACTATATTCCAATATGAATTGCAAGGTTAGCACATTATTATTACTTGGTTGATAGTACATTGTAATATAAGTCCTCATTGTAGTTAACGTTTTAGCAAGTGTATAATAGAAACCATAATTATATTTTTTTTTTGTAATTTTCATAAGTTCTTCATGTTGGTCAACATTCAATTGAATGTGTTAATTGTGGAGCTATTATGTGGTTTGAGGAACGTGCTGATAAATCAAGACGTTCAGGAGAAGTGCAATTTTCTGTGTGTTGCCAAAAGGAAAAAGTACAACTACCCTTTTTACAAAGACCTCCAGAACGACTAAACAATTTATTAAACGGTGAAGATCCTAGAAGTAAGCATTTCTTAGATAACATTAGAACTTACAACATTATGTTTTCGTTTACTTCAATAGGTGGGAAGATTGATTCTTCTATGGATAATGTTGTGCACCTCCTCGGTTCATACTCAGTGGCAAAAAATTATCACCGTATTGGAAGTTTGTTACCAGTTGCAGGTTCCAATCCCAAGTTTGCACAATTGTATATATATGACACATAGAATGAACTAAGTAATAGAATAAGTCATTTTGAGTAAGTATCTTTGTATTTACTGCTATTTAAACATTCCAATGGTCTCATTGTTTATTGTTAAATTGTTGCATATGGTTTCAGGTCAAATAACAATAAATCCATACTTGACAAATCCTTGGTTGGTGATTTCATAAAGATGATTGATGAATAGAATGTTCTTGCTAAATCCTTTTGAAGAGTAAGAGACTTTTCTCTTTAGGATACATCATTAGATTTTACACTTTGGTTATTTAGAAATCGATTGAAAGATCCAAGAGTGTAAAACATGCCCTCATCAAATGAGATAGCGGCTTTAATTGTGGGAGATTTCGCAAACATGGACGTAGGCAGAGATATAATTATGAAGAAGTTCAGTGGTGATTTATCAAGGCTTCATGAAACACACATTGCTTTCATCCCACTACAATATCCTTTGATGTTTCCCTATGGAGAAGATGGTTATCAAGAAAATATTCCAATAAGGGAACATCACAGTGGTAGTGAAAGTAGAAAAATAATCCTTGTTTCCTTAAGGGAATTTATTGCATTCTGAATTTAAGAAAGACATTGTGAGTTTGGTAACATAGTATGTAGTAGGTTGTTTCAACAATTTGTGGTAGATTGTTATACCATGATTGAAGCACAATGTTTATCTTTCATTAGGTCAAATCAAAAATTAATTTGGTCTAAAATTTTGAATGGCCTACAAGAAGCAATTAATAGGGGAGAAACTGATCCTTCTTGCGTTGGTAGATAGATTGTTTTGCCTTCATCTTTTACTGGTGGAATGCGTTACATATTCAACAATTGTCAAGATGCTATGACCATTTGTAGAAGATTTAGTTATCCTGATTTGTTCATAACAATAACATGCAATATCAATTGGCCTGAAATTCGTGATGTTCTTGGACCAAAAGGATTAAGTCTGTCAGATAGACCTTGTAGAGTCTTCAAAGTTAAACTTGATGAAATAATGGTAGATTTCAAGAAAAATAAACATTAAATATTTATAGTCAAATGTTTCAGGCATGTCCACCATTGAATTTCAAAAAAGAGATTTACCAAATGCTCATATACTATTATGGTTGGATGGATTAAACAAGCTGCATAATGCAATAGACATTGACAATGTCATATTTGCTGAATTACCTCACCCAAATCTGTATCCAAAATTGTTCAAAGTTGTTACAAGCTAAATGATACATGGACTATGTGGAGTCGCTAAATTGAATTCACCCGGTATGAAACAAGGTAAATGTTCAAAATTCTTTCCAAAAAAGTTTACAGTTGTAACTGCTATTGATGGAGATGGATATCCAATGTATAAATGTCATAATAATGGAATTTTTGTGGAAAAAAATGGTATCCAAATGGATAACAGAAATGTTGTTCCATATAGTCTCCATCTTCTCATGAGGTATCAAGCACATGTGAATACATAATATTGCAATAAGTCAAATTCTATCAAATATCTTTTCAAATATGTTAACAAAGGGCTTGGCAGGGCTACAATGAAAATTAGCAATGGTGCTACAAAAGATGAAGAGAAAATGAATGTTGACAAAATCAAGGATTATTATGATTGTAGATACTTATCACCGTGTGAAGCTGTTTGGCGAACTTTTGGCTTTGATATACATCATAGATGACCAACTGTACAAAGGTTGTCATTGCATTTGTCGAAGCAACAACCAATTTTGTTTAAAGATGATGATAATCTTCATCAATTGTTGCAAAATAATGAAACTATGAAGACCATGTTTCTAGGTTGGTTTAAGGCAAACAAAAAATATGCTGATGGAAGGAACTTAAGATATGCTAAATTTCCAAGCAAGTTTGTATGGATTGCTCAACAGAGACAATGGAAACCGAGGAAGCAAGGTTACAACATTGGTAGACTAACCTATGTACCACCTGGATGTGGAGAACTTTATTACATGAGAATATTGTTGACTATTCAAAAGGGTTGTGTTGACTATGCTAGCATAAGGATAATGAACAAGCAAACATTCAATATGTAACGCCCCTCAAAAATATTGTTCATTTTTATATAATAAAATAAAAGTGAAACAATAATATCAAAAATTTAACATAGGTATATACAGAATATAATTCATCTATTAATACAAATGTGCCTCAGAATAATATCCCTTTTCGAGGAAGTTTTAATACATCTCCATACAGGAGTTTTCAAAATAAAACAAAACAACAACATTCAAAAACCGACGATCTCCTCCTCCAGAAATGCTCACTAAGGAGCTCTACCACCTGCAACCTCATCTGCTCCCGTGCAAATATACACGATCATCACAAGTTTAAGAAAAACATCCACGATACAAAACAAAGGGTAAGCTAGATATTTTTAAAAACTTTAAATATGAAACTTTATATCAATAGAAAGCATAAATCTTCACACCATTCATAATCTATATCAATTTCAACCATCAATATCCCCATATTCCACAAACTCGTCAAGTGTCTATTCAATACATTCAATACTCATGGTTCACACGTCAGACTTTCCACTGACTCGTAACACATAGACACATGACTCTACTTCCGGAAGACTCCTGCGTTGAACTTAGCATCCAGAGACTTGCACCTGTCATACTACATTGCTGTAAAATTCCCACAGCTATGCGCATAAACATAATCTCGATCTCAATCTCAATATCATCACTCTCTCAGTATGACAGGGTTAATCCATATAACAGGTCAAGTCAGTTATCTTTCAAATGACTTACCCATACATATGGACCTCCTTCGACTCTCACCAACTGAATGACTTCATCTATGTGATTCCATCATATCAGCAGAGTCAGGATCGCCTCATTCACAGGATACTCACAGATCAATACACCCTCATAAAATCTCCACACGGTATTTTCTTTCCTGAAAATACTATGCTTTGATCACTCTTTCACATTCATCCAGTACATCATACCACACGTAAAAGCACAATTCCATCATATAATATTTTGAATCTTTTCTTAAACAATCCCAATCACAGAAACAATCATACCAAAGTTCAGATTTTCGAATATCATATGCATTTCACCTTTCAATCTCAAACAATTTCAAAACGACACTAAAACAGGGGATTTCTAAATTTGCATTAAAACCGGCGATCACGTCGCCCCACACATAAAAACAGAGCATCGTGAAATAGAATATGAAACCGGCGACCACGTCACCCTCACTTCAGAACCTACTCGCCTAAAGTTTTTATAAACGAAAATGCTAGCTTCCCTTACCTGAACTTGCGCAAAATCACTAAGAGCTCCAAAACCCACCGAAGCTTAAAGATGTCCTAACCTGCACCATGGAGCCTTTATCACAAAACTGACTATACTACTCATTTTCTACGCTAACAGAGACGATTTCTGGAGCTAAGGGAGTCGCCGGCAACGCCTATGCAGAGGCAACCCTCTAAAGCTCAGATTCGACTCGAAAAACAGAGTAAAACGACTTACTCTGTTCTAGCGTCCTGACGGGAGAACTTGTCGAGACTTCCCAGAAGGACAATGGCAGTCGCCGATCGTAGCACTGGAACGTGAGGATAGCTGTGTCTTCGAGTGGAGGAGAAAGGAGAAAGGGGAACTAAATGAGTTGATTCCCTCAGCTCTTAAGGTCGAACGACTCTTTAGCCTTCACTGCCATTACCCACTCTCTGAGCAACCTTGCGTGTGGGTTTCCTCTAACAGTATGGCCACGTGGGTCTCTGCGCACACCAACTCTGGGTCACTTTCCATACCAACTCTCTGGAGCCACTGTTCTGAAGCACTCTCACTGACTACGTGTCGCGCATGCTGGGAGCCTGGGCCCCACCTCATCTGTGTGGAACACGACCTCGCGCGATGACCATCCACCGATGACTGCTCGCGCGATGACTATGCCTCTCATACCAGCGATGACCGATTCCTCTTCCTGACGGACGACCGATTTCTCACCCTGGCAGACAACCGATGTCTCACCCTGGCAGACAACCGATGTCTCACCCTGGCAGACAACCGATGTCTCACCCTGGCAGACCACCGATGTCTCACCCTGGCAGACAACCGATGTCTCACCCTGGCAGACCACCGATGTCTCACCCTGGCAGACAACCGATGTGTCTCCCATCCTGGTTGATGACCGATGTTCCTCTCATCCTGTTGGCGCTCTCTTATCGCCCTTGTGTGTGACGAGGACACATCGCCCCACTCTGGTCACCGATGTCACATCGTCACACCTTGCTGAAGGTTCATCCTCCCATTCCTCTAAGTCTGTGTTATCACGGTTCACACTACTCATGGTGGCAGACATGCCACCTATCTTCTATATCACTCATCTTCTGTATTTAGACCACACATACTAAGTGCTTACCAAGTCTTCTCGAATACACGACGATGTGCTCTTTTCGGCGATCATGTACACCATAGGCGATTGGCGATTTCATACGGGGGAAGTCGGAGGCCGCCGCCTTCTTCAAAAACGGCGATCTCCTTGACTTCTAAGCTACACCTTCCTTTCTCTTACCCTTCTTGATTCACGTGCCTCCCCCCTTTCAAGCACGCCCACGTGATTACCTCACAATGAAGTCATCGCACCTGACTACTTGGTTAGTACACTGGTCAACTGACCGACCTCTACCAGCTGACCCCAGACCTTGGGCGACGTCCGAGGTCTGACCACTATGGTATTTTCTATTTTTATGTCCTTTTTATTTTAAATAATAACATACCCAGAAATTATTTAAAATCTATCACTTCTATTCCAAATAATTTATAGGTCCTTACACAATACATATGAAAAAGCTTGCTATGCGCTAAGACTATTGAAAGATGATAAAGAATTCATTGATGCAATAAGAGAAGCAAATGAATTAGCTTCTGGTCATGAACTCAGGCGTATGTTTGCTTCATTATTATTCATGAACACAATGTCTAAACCGAAAGTGGTTTGGAAAGCTTCTTGGAAATTAATGTTAGACGAAATCTTATAGCACAAAAGAAAAGAGTTACAATTGCCAAGTATTGAATTTCTAAAATGCTATAATAAATTACATATTTTCACTATAAATTATGAACGTGATGCATATTTTGAAAAATAATGTTACGTCTTCAACTTGAGAAGAAGCAACTACATGATCTTTGCCTATTAAAAATACAAGAGTTATTAATAGCAAATGGGCACTCATTACAAAAGTTTGTTTGTTTGTCTCTGTTGAGTATCAAGCCAGTACCAATTGGGTTAGACTGACTAAACACCATGTTTAGTAAGTGGACTTAATAATTGTGTCCCCTTTATAATTTCTATTTAAAGAGATCATTGTACTTGTAATTGGTGTGCAACGGGAAAGAAATGAAAACCTAATAGTTGCCCGTGTGAATGTATGTTGCAGTTGGCGACCGAACCACGTTAAATCCTGTGTTGTTTATTTTCTTGCATTGATTCGTGATAATGTGTGGCTTCCACATGCATTTTTCCCATCAAGTGGCATCAGAGCTTGGTTCGTTTACACACTAGAGATCTGATCAACAGAAATTAATTAACGAGACGTAAAAATTGCGGCTGCAGCGGTGTCCCAAAGTTAGGGTTTCGCAGGGGCGACAGTAGCGTCCCAAAGCTAGGGTTTCGTAGTGGCGGCAACAACGTCCCAAAGCTAGGGTTTTGCAGGGACAACACTGGCATCCCGAAGCTAGGGTTTCGTGGGGGTGGCAATGGATCACGTTTTCACGGCAAACAAGTGCAGGTGCTTGCGGTGAGCGAGACGACATGGAGGTGTAGTGCAATGGCAGTGATGGAAGACGCAGGGTTGCGCGTGCGTTCTGCAAGTGCCTTGGTCTGAGACGACACGAAGTGCAGTGGAACGGCGGTGACCAGTGACGTGGTGGACGCAGGTGGTTGCGCGTGAGTTCTGCAGGTTGACCGCTGGTTTTGGGCGCTGTCGCCGGTGCGGCAATGAAGGTGCGGTGCTAGGCGCGAGGTGTGGCTGTTTTTCGCTCGGCACGGAGTTATGACAGTTCAGTTATTGAGCACATCAATAAAATGAATTCGATCTTAGCCCGACTTACGTCAATGGGCATTAAATTCGATAATGAAGTTCAAGCTTTACTACTACTATTGTCTTTGCCTGACAGTTGGTCCAAAACAGTTACAACAGTTACTAGTTCAGCGGGATCCGATGGATTCAGTTTTGAGAAGATTCATGATCTCATTCTTGGCGAGGATGTCCGAAGAAAGAGTTTTGGAGAATTATCTAGTGAATCACTATATGTCATCAGAGGTAAGAAAGATATGCGGACGAGGACCTCTTAGTCTGTTGCGCGGATAGCAGTTTGGATTCCTGGGTCATGGATTCTGGTGCTTCATTTCATGCTACCCACAACAGTGAAGCATTGCAGAATCTATTTATTGGAGACTTTGGAAATGTAAGACTAGCGGACAACAAAACTCTTGATGTTACAGGCATGGGTGACATAGTGTTGAAGACACCAGTTAGTTTCTGGACTTTGAAGGATGTCAGAGTCATTTCAAGCTTGACGAAAAGTTTGATTTCTGTTAGACAGTTGGACGAACAGGGACATGAAGTGAAATTCGGAAATCAACAGTGGAAGGTCGTCAAGGGAGTGACCGTCCCAGTTCAGAAGATAAACAAAGTCCGGTTCACAGAATCTCATGGGCAGAAGAGGGTTGTCTTTACAAGAGAGAAACTCATAGCCACAGGTCAGATTCAAGATGAACGAGCATGGAAAGGTTCAGGTAGACCAGTCAGAGGTACTTATGGTAGTGGGAGCACGGGTTGTGTTTCAGCTAAGGTCCCTAGACGACACTGGGTTAGGAGAACTAGTATTCCAGCTATTCAAACATTTTCAGAAAATTTCTTGTTGAGTGTGGAGAGTGTTTGTTCTTAAGTTGTTCCTGGATTCGGCAGTTCTTGCAAGTGGGAGCCGATAGGAACAAAGAATGGGTCAATGGCAGTTTCAGTCATGACTGACGTGTTGAAATTCAGGGGAGTTTCAACAAAGCTTTCAAAATGATTAAGAAGGCTAGTGGCAACTAGTGGTGGAACATTGAGTTCCGGTGACGGATTACAAAAGTACATGTACACAGTTGAAGCGCAGGTGAACATTGTTCCGTGGCTTCAAGTGGGAGATTGTTGGGTATGAAGCTAGGACCAATTGGGTTGGCCTGACTAGACACCATGTTTAGTGAGTGGGCTTAATCATCGTGTCCTCTTTATAATTTCTATTTTACGAGATCATTGTACATGTAATCGGTGTGCAACAGGAAAGAAATGAAAACCTAATAGTTGCCCGTGTGGATATAGGTTGCAGTTGGCGACCAAACCACGTTAAATCCTGTGTTGTTTATTTTATTGCATTGATTCGTGATTATGTGTGTTGCTTCCGTGTGCATTTTTCCCATCAGTCTCAACTTCATCTTTCTCATTCATCTTTGTTTCAAAATAACTTTATTATGGATGAACTTAACTATAACAAAGATGAAATGGCAAGAGAGCATTCATCATTGTTGAAATGTCTCACTATTGAGTGATTAAATGTTTATGAAGAGATCATTTCTTCAGTTATTTCTGAAAAGAGTGGTTTCTTCTTTTTATATGATTATGGTGGAATTGGCAAAACTTTCATGTGGAGAACATTCTCTGCTGCAGTTAGATGTACAGGAAAGATTGTTTTGAATGTAGCATCAAGCAGAATCGCTTCTTTACTGCTGCCTGGAGGGAAGACAACCCATTCTAAATTTTGCATTCCTATTCTAATAAATGAAGAATCAACCTGCAATATACCTCAAGGAAGTTATCATGCTAGACTTTTGATTGAAACAAAATTGATTATTTGGGATGAAGCACCGATGATGAATCGAATGTGTTTTAAAGCCTTTGACAGAACTTTGAGAGATATTATGAGAACGGTTAATGAAGAAAATAGCCAAAAAACTTTTGGTGGGAAGGTTGTTGTTTGGGAAGAGGTGATTTTAGGCAAATATTGCCAGTTATAAGAAAAGGATCAAGATATGATGTTCTGAAGTCAACAATCCTCTTTTCTCATTTGTGGCTAAGTTTTCGAGTCTTAAAAATTTCTTAGAACATGAGATTAAACCGTGCAAAATCTAATGTGAGTGCAAACAATATCAAGGAATTTGTTTATTGGATCCTCAAAAATGGAGATGACGAAATTGGTTTGAGTGAAAATGGTGAGTGTGTAGTGGAAATCCCACATGATCTATTGATTGAGGCCACAAAAACATCTTTGTTGTCATTGGTGAACTTTGTTTATCCTAATTTGTTGACTGACATAACGTCTCCTGGGTACTTTGAGGATGGAGCAATACTCTATCCGACAACTGAATTAGTAGAGCAAGTGAATGATTTTATTTTATCTATGTTAAGTGCTAAAGAAATAACTTATCTTAGCTCGGATGCACTTTGCCAATCAAATGAAAATAAGGAGATTGAAGGTGAATGGTGCACGTCTGAGTTCTTAAATGAGATAAAATGTTCAAAGATACCAAATCATCGCCTTCATTTGAAAATTGGGTGCCTATTATGTTTTTGAGAAATATTAATCAAGCCAATAGTCTTTGTAATGAAACAAGATTACAAGTTATTGATTTAAAAAAAATATTATTTATGCAACATTTTTAACACGATTAAATATTTGTATAAAATATTCATTTTAAGAATGAATTTGATTCCTTCAAATGTAGGTATGTCATTCAAATTCTAGAGAACACAATTTCCACTAACTTTATGTTTTGTAATGACAATCAATAAAAGTAAAGTCAATCATTAATCAAAGTTAGTTTACATCTTCAAAATTCAGTTTCACAGACAATTACATACTTATATTATTTTTTATATATTAATATTTACTTTATAATTTATTTATTTATTAATATATTAATATATTAATAATACATCTTTCCGGTCGAGTCCGGGTTAAAAACCTAGTTGAATTGAAAGACGAAAAAAGCGCGGGAATCGAAATGGGAAGCTCTAGCAGGAAGAAGGAGCAAGATCTGGAGTTAGAGAAAGTTCGCTTAATCAGTTTAGCTCTCGATTTCGGCTTCGACGAATCCTCCGCCAACAAATGCCTCCACCGTCTCATCTCTCTCTACGGTGCATACGCTACCCACACTTCACCAATTCGCTTTCCTTTCAAATCCCTTGCAATACAAATCAGTGCAATGCAACGCTGTTAACTGAATTTACTTCTCTTATTTCTGTTCAGGGGAGGACGGTCGCGATTTCATCACCGTCGAGCACTGCGGCGACGATTTTCTCGTGACTCTAGCGGAGTCGATGCAGGCCACTGAAGATTGGGATGACCTTCAGGAAATGGAATCACAAGCGTGCGGAACCTTGACGCACGTGCTTGACAAAACCGTAGCCCCAGGTGCCCATGCGGATAACGACCACGCTTCGAGAAGCTTCATTAATGTCGTTGGCGACTCTCCTCAACCGCAGAAACGCAAACGCCGCGCTAATGTAGTGGAGTTGGATTCGAGTGACGATGAGGATATGCACTGTAGTGTTCCTAGGGGAAAATCTGTGGTAACACAATAATTTTATTTTGTCTTTATTTTTTTTATTTTATTTGCTCAAGTATTTACAAATTGCAGTGTCTAAAATTTCTTCAGTTATTTTCTTTAATCCTACCAGTGATATAAAATATTATTTACTAATTATTTTCTAACTGTAAGAGCCTTTTGGAAAATAAAAGAGAAAAAGTAACAGACATTGTAATCTTTGACGCACTGTTCAATTGAGTGTTGAATGTGTAAGATTTGGATTGGATGTGGAAAGGCATAACAGTGGATTAAACAAATATAGTGGATAGGGATGAAGACTGACGCTGAAGAAATAAAATAAAAAAACTGGAAGAGGAATGATAAGTGAGCTTTTCTAAAACTGTATCACAGTCATGTGTACACGTGATACTGATTAATTCAAATCTTTACGAACAAGATTAAAGATATACCATGCATTTAAAAGTGAGGAAAATGCATTGACATGGACAGAAAATTATCGTGGATCTGCGTATGTACTCTAATGCTTAAATGTTTTGCTTCTTTAAAAGCCAAAACCAAGCACAAAGATTGTTAAACAATCTGGGATAAAAATGAAATTAGAAGAACAATCTGGGATAAAATGAAATTAGAAGAACAGGTAATGATGTAACTCAAACCCAATATAGCACTAATAAAAAATTGCAAGGAGAGTTTCTTTGATGATTGGGACATTGAACTTTTCCCAAAACATGTAAATTTTTTACTTACCCTTTTTGCTTAGATGGTCAACTAAAAGTATTACATGGTTCTAATTTAGTTGATCATTTGGATGGGAATATTAATGGGTAAAAGTTCTTGTTATTTTTAGTTCTATTATATTTATTTTTTGTTAGCTACATTTTCTGGTATATAAGACTGATACCATGATGAGATTATACCAAAATAATTAATATTTGTTGTAGGATTACAGAAGTGGCATCACTCAAGGCTCCGTTTCATCAACTTCCAGCAAAATGCGATCCTCCTTTGCATCAAGGGATAAAAGCGGTACTCTCACTTACGAAGAATTGCAAGCTCTAGATGATATTGAATTGGCCAATGTTGTTATCTTTGGTAATAGTACATTTCGACCATTGCAGCATCAAGCATGTAAAGTAGCTTTGGCAAAGCAAGATTCCTTTATTCTTATGCCTACTGGGGGTGGTAAATCTCTTTGCTATCAGGTCAGTTCTTTCTTGTAACCCCCTTTCTGTAAGTTTATTATTTGGCCATATTCTTCAAATCACTTACCATGGATGATGGTCATATTATTCTGAAAAATTGTTCGCTCAAAAGTCCTGAAGATCTAGAATGTGGCAAATAATTGTGTATCTTGACTGTCCCTCTTTTATTCATTATTAAAAGGGGTTTTCCAAACTGTGATTTCTACCCAGAGACTCTATTGATTGGTAAATACTATTATCTGTCTCCGAATAGTTTATGTGCTTGTGACATTTTTGCTGTATTTTGTACTTACAGCTTCCAGCAACTCTTCAACCAGGTGTTACTGTAGTTGTCTCTCCATTACTATCTCTCATTCAGGATCAGATAATAACACTAAACCTCAAGTTTGGAGTACCAGCTACTTTCTTAAATTCTCAACAAACTGCTTCCCAGGCCACAGCTGTGCTCCAAGAACTAAGGTGAAGTTTACTTATGTCTAATTCTTATCCATCTGATAATTTACCCATGAGAATAGTGTAGTTATACACTCAATATAGTACACTTCCTTTAGAAAAAATCTTGCATGTAATTGCTTATTTTAATGTTTAAAATGTTCTTACATTAGTCTTCTTGTATCCAGAAAAGACAAACCATCATGCAAACTTTTATATTTGACACCTGAAAGAATTGCTGGCAACCAATCGTTTCTGGAGATTCTAAAATGCATGCATCGGAAGGTAAAGTTTTCTTGATTTGAGTACATTTTTTTGAGACCCTTTTGGCAGAGCAGTAGATTTTGAAGTTTGTATGGTCGGTGTTCCCTCTTGAATCCCAGGGACAACTAGCAGGTTTTGTTGTTGATGAGGCACACTGTGTTAGGTAAGCCCTGTTCTTTTTGTGTACAATCCCAATAATTGTTTTTCATCAATCGCTACAATATTAGTTTCTATCTTAAAACCAATTGGCATTAAATGTAGTTGTCCAATAGATAAATAGTTGAATCCAATAAATGAGGCAGATGACATGTGACTCACCCCCCTTCCACATATGTCAGCCAATTGTATGGAACTTTAGATGGACTGTAGACTCTAATACCATACAAGATTTTATCTCAAAACCATTTGGTTTTAAGATATAGAATCTATCACAATTGTATGGAACTTTGAGACATAACATTACCATTGATCACACATTCTTGAAGTTGTACTGCGCCATATGAGCTCATATAATATGACATAATGATCACACAATATGAACAAGCCCCAAAGTTTAACTATTAATGAAGTATCATTATTCAGGAAATGTCTTTTTAAGTTAAACTCTCTTGGTGCCAATTAAGAAGACAAATCGACTGAAAAATGAACAGATTGATTCTGGTAGGCAATAACACACTTCGAAATAGTGTGATCACAAAAGGTGTTGGTGAAAATGATACAAAGAGAGTGAATCAAGGAACTCAATACTTTTAAAATCTTTTAATCACCCTTTTTGAAAAATTGAAAATTATTCTCTCATTTTTAATGTTAGATCGTTCAATCTATTAGCTTTGGGGTTAGTACGAGATACGTTCTAATGCAAACTTCTAATGTGTACTGACCGACTTTGTACCTGCTTACATGGAGTAGAATGAATGAAATGATACAATTTGTATGTTCACAATGCAGCCAATATAACAACAACAATGTCAATTTTATTCAATAATATCAAGATCCAATGGTAATTCACAATTCAATCAATAAAAAAGTCAAGATAATGACCCACACAGCCAATTCTCACAATTAAGTGCAAGAATTGGAAAAGATAGGGTTTAAGAGAGATCACACAATAGATTCACATCGATTCATCCTCTGCAACCGACAGGTGCATTCTGTCCCCAATTCAAAAATTGATTTTCCATCATTAGTCACCTTTGTACAATGACTGATCAAGGGATGACTTCACTTGATGAACTTTTTTCCTCACCAATTCTTAAACCTCCAAAGGATGTCTCACGCTTGGGATGCTTAAGAATCAGACCTAAACTAAAAAATCCATATAATGTGGTAAAAAATGCAATAGCACAAACCCTAGCGCTTCAAGAGCATTTAATTCTCCAAAAATCACTGAGACCCTTAGAGTTCCAATTTTGGCAGAGTTCGCGCTGTGGGTCTTGGTAACACAAATGACCAGGTTGTATGGAGTCTATGATGCTGGGTAGTTGATACTTGAAAGTAGTCTGAGTTGGGAAATGGTTATATATGTTTAAGATAAGAAAACTATAAACATGGTAAACAGTTTTTGCTATATTTTTTAAGGTTTTGATTATAACTCCTAGTTTTTAAATAAGATGAGCAAAATGGGTCAAACTCTAGCTTTGGTGTGCAAGCAGAACTTAAAACTGCTAGTGTAGCAAAGGTATGCTACAACTGGGATGAACTTGTTAAAGCTATGTACTTTTGTTGTTACAAGAGATATCAAATTATCTACCATTCAGTCATTACTATCAAATTGAATATTATGCTTTCCAGCCAATGGGGACATGATTTCCGGCCTGATTATCGGGGATTGGGATCTCTTAAGCAGAACTTTCCAGATGTACCAGTCATGGCATTGACTGCCACTGCAACCCATGCAGTTCGTGAGGTAATCAGAATATCAAGTCACTACGATGAACATTTCTATTGAGTATTTTCGCCCCTTTTTCAACTTTAAGTAGTTTTTATTTATCAGGACGTATTAAATGCTCTAAGAATTCCCCATGCACTTGTTCTTGAAAGAAGCTTTGACAGACCAAATTTGAAGTATGAAGTGATTGGTAAGACAAAGGAACCACTAAAGCAGCTTGGACAGCTACTAATTGATCGCTTCAGGAATCAGTGTGGAATTATTTACTGCCTTTCAAAAAGTGAATGTGTTGAGGTCTCTAAATTTTTTAATGAGAAATGCAAGATCAAAACAGTGTATTACCATGCTGGCTTGGCTGCCCGGCAAAGAGTAGCTGCTCAAAAGAAATGGCATGACGGGGAGGTCCATATTGTGTGTGCAACTATTGCTTTTGGAATGGGGATAGACAAACCTGATGTTGTAAGTTGAACTACGTTTTAAAATTCTGATTATGCTGTGATAATTCACAATTCTATGATCAACTTTGTTTAGGAATACTACACTTATAAAAAATAAATTGTGCCCTTCCCTGTAGATAATTCCGTGGTTTGATAGTTGATATATAAATTAAATGACCTATCATTGATTTGCTACTTATCACCAGTCGGATGACTAAGAAATGATTGGGACCAACCTTTTTGTAAATCCACAGCATTACCAAAAACTCCGTACCTTTGAAGTTTTTCTCCTTGCCTTTTTTTGTTGATTGAGTTAACTAAATTTAAAATAAAAATGATACTCCTACAATTATTCAAATTCCTAGTGATCATCAGATAATTTTATCCATACTGTCCAAGTACAAGTTGAAAGTATACACCCAAAATCTATTAGATCCATTTACCGAACCTGCCTTGTATACTTAAATGTAACATATTTACGTTAGTGCAGCATTTGAATGCTTGGCTAGGTCAAATATATCCACTTTGAAAATATAGGGATTAGTTCTAACTGAAAGACTACCTTATTGGTATCTTAAATTTACAGATTTTGTTTCACAAACTTTCATTTTTGTCATTCTTTCAGCGCTTTGTCATCCACAATACAATGTCAAAATCAATTGAAAGCTATTATCAAGAATCTGGAAGGGCTGGAAGAGATAATCTTCCTTCAGTTTGCATTGCTCTTTACCAGAAGAAGGATTTTAGTAGAGTTGTATGCATGATAAGAAATGGTCAGGGATATAAAAAGGAAAGTTTTAAGAGGGCAATGGTTCAAGCCAGAAAGATGCAAGAGTACTGTGAAATGAAGGTAATCAAGCACCTTTGCATGTCAACATCAATTGTTTTTTCCTTTTCTCTCATGTCTTGTGTCCGTTTTTTAAAATGGGTTTAAAAGAGTAAAGTATGAGTTTTGGATATAAGTTTTCATATAAAAATCATCCATATATTGCTCACCGTGTTTTTAAGGGTATAGCAAACTGGCCTCTAGTGCAGAAAGGCGTTTATTCACAAGACTTTATGTTTCATATATGTTTGGATGGGTAGGTTGAATGCCGGAGACAAACTTTACTCAAACACTTCGGAGAATCTTTTGATAGAAAATCCTGCAAATATGGATCTAGCCCCTGTGATAACTGTCTCAAGACTGTATTATGAATTGCTGCACCATCAATGTCGAGTCTGGTACGCTCTAACCAACTCTGGACTGTCTGGAGCAGAACCTATTGCATTTTTGTCTTGCAGAATTTTTTTCTTAGGTCTTACCTGTTGAAAAGTCGAAATATCTTTCATGGTCATTATTGTTCAGATATACAGAAGAAAGATGTCGATCCAAGATGCATCAAAATTTTGAAAGAAAAAATTGATGAATTAAATTTGCACATAAAATTATGATTATGCTAAACTGGAAATGACGTTCTATAGGTAGTATTGGTTCCTTCAAGGTCCTTGAAGTACAAAAACTGGATACAGCTTTACCCAGCTGGTCCTCGTCTCCGTACTGAAGCTTCAAATTAAATTTGTCTCAGTTAATATAGGATGCTTTTGGGAACCATTATACTAATAGACTGATGGAGTTATACATTTTTATAATTTTAATATCTGATTTTCATTAATTAAACGCTGAAAAATAATGATGATTCTCAATAATACTGTTTGTTCATATCCGTTACATTCAACTTCTGATCTCAATAATCCACCATAGAATCTTCTGGGCCCAGTTATGATGTTGATTGATAACTTGTAGACATCGAGTACATATTGAAGTCTCTTTCACTTTCTCGAATAAGTGCATGCATTTAATTCTAATTGTCGGGGCACCAATGATAAAGAAGTCAATTGAGCAAAATGGATTTTATTGTGATGCACCATAAAAACTAAATTTATGTTCTCGTTTAAATACTTTATGTTTTTTAATTAAAATATTACAAGTTATTTGGATAATACAACTGCATTTGTAGAAGTTTCCCTAGTCATGTGGAAAGATCAGCTCATGCATATAGACCGGGATTAGGCTAATAACTGTTGAGGTTTTTTTTTATAAAAAATAAATATTTTTTTACTATGAAATTTCATTGCACATCATGACATATTGAAAGATGTGCATCCTTTGAGTCCAACTCCATAACCTACAGTTCTTTACTGATTCACATGTGATCGTGATGCATTTAGTATGGAGTTCACTGGTATATATTAAAAGCACTCTACCAAATATTTTGACTTATTAACATGGTACAATGCAGAGTTTTAGTGAATGAAGGTTATATGAAATATGAATCTGTGAATGAAACACAAAAATGACAAATCATAGTTTGAAGCTGTATTATAGGAATATATATTAAATGAAAGCACATGCAATGTATTCCCAATTAGTTCCGATATTGTATTCTTTGGTGTCTTTTTATAACAACAAAACAAATTTTCAGAATGACGTCTTAACTACATGCGTTTTTTGTACCAAGTTCAACCTCACATGAACTCTTCTATTAGTACATGTATGTATAGAAAGCTCGTTATAACCGGCGGAGCACGAGATGATAAGACACGTGACATGTTAGACAAAATTCAACCTTAAAGCAAGATAGTTCATAAATGATGTTTTTATTCTTTACCTTAGAAACTAATTGTCCTTACTATATTATTTTGCCTTCCCAATCGTAAAGCACCATAAGTTGTACCATTTGATGTTTGTTAAATCAAGCTTTCTGTTAAATGTAGAGATGTGTTCGTCATGCAATGTAAAGGGCTTAGCGTGATGGTGCAAAAGATGCAAACTTTTTAAGATACAAAAGAATTCTCTTCTCAGATAATATGTCGAAATTATATAACAAGAGGAGAAAGTAAATTCTGTGTATAGAATTCTAGAAATTCCTAACAAGGTACATCATTTCATCAAGCGAATAATTTCTTATTTTCCAACAAAGACGTCAACGTTGTGGAAAGTAAGTCACAATTTTAAGAAACAAGATAACCTAACGGTAAGAATAATAAAAACCAGTGAAAATATAAGGAAATAAATTATGTAAATGTTGTGCTAAAAAAGATTTGAAAAGCCCATTCACGTATAGGTGTGAAAAACTAAGTTGTAAGTACGAGACTCAATTTTATACCTCAAGTTCATGTATGTGAACCTTACACCTTTTGTTAACTATTTTGTCAGTTTTAGCCTCTTAACTACTTTGTAAATTTTAAAAAGATACTAAGATATACAAATACTTGAAAATAATGTGACATTTTACCTTTTGAAACAACATATAGTACACTTTATTTATTTTGAAATATAATAATTATGTTTAAATTAAATGTATATATTAATTTGTTGAATTAAAAAAAATCGTTAAAAAATCTAAATAATTTTTTTTTAATAATAATATGATATGATAAAGATCACATATTAATGAATGTAGTAACTTATAATATGAATTGTTTCTATTTTTAATATATCTTCGATAAGGATTGGGTTAATTTGGTTAAAAGTACAAGTTATTTGAATGAATTAAAATATTACTATTTATTAAATTTAATTATTCAAATTTAATTTCACAAAAATCATAATCTCTTCAAAATAATTTACTTTGTTGTTTCTCTAATTTTTTTTGAAAAAATTATTTGTCCTTTCACATATATGAATTCACTTTAAAGATCATGGTGAAAAGTAGAACACTTCAGTTTATGTTAGACTAGAAGCATAATGATATATTTATATTGTTGATTGAAGTATTTTATATACAAGTTTAGCTCTTGTGAGATTAGTGTAGTTGGGAGTTTGTTCTTGGTTAAACAAGTTGTAAAAGTAGAGGAAGCTAGTTGTAGTTTAATAACACCTTTTGGACTATGGATAAGACTTTGTCATAATATTTTTGTACATGAATTGTGTTTTGTTGTAGTATATTTGAAATTTTTTGAGTTTTGATATGAATATTATATACAATGATAATTTCTAGAAATTTATGATAATAATTTTAAGTTTAGAATATAGTTGATGTTCTTTATATATTGAATTGTTGAAAGTGATGAAAATGGAGAATTTGTATAGATTGTGTGTGTGTGAAACTCTAAATTAGTTATAATATGACATAATATATTAATAAAAAGATGAAATTGAGAATGATATTTGTGTTCTTGTAAGTGAAACTAGTAATACTTGAACTAGAAATGTGCACCATTAAGATGTTTTGAATCATATTGTTTGTGTTGAATTAAGTCAGATGAGATATGTTGCAATTGGGTCAAATTTGTTTAAGATGGTCTTATTTAGAAAATAATTGCTTAATTATATGTATGAAAAGTGAATTGTAACATTTTTGGATCAATTTGTCATAATTTATACAATTCTAAAAAATTGATTCATGTATATAGTTGTCCGGCAACAAGTTAAAGTGAATCAAGTTATAATATTGAATATTATTATAGTTCGATGCACGGTGAATTGAATTTTATTAATATTTTTTTATGTGGCAATATAGAGTTTTGAATGATAAATTTGATATGTGAGTGTATGGGTTATTATATGATTGATGATGTATGTGATAAGATGTAGAATTTGAATTGTATGATGTGGAATAAAATATAAATTTGGTTGGAATGTATATGAATAAGAATATATGATGATCATGTTGTGATATGACATACAGTGTTATAGACACTAGTGTAGAAAAGCTCTTAGACAACTATTTTTAAAAGTCTTAGACAACGGTTTTGAAACCATAGTCTATACTTTTGACTTATAGACGATGGTTCACAGCCGTAATCTATAAGACAGTATAGACAATGATTATTTTGATAAACCATCAATTATAGTTCACAACAAATAAGGTCAAAGTATACCAGAGAAGGGTATAAACTATGATTGTCTTCAAAACCATTGTCTATACAACACTATAGAGGGCGATTGTAGACACAACCACTATCTATTGTGTCTTATAGACTGTGGTTGTGGACACAACCTAATGTAATCCAACTTTACAAGAAGATGATCACAAACCCAAATGACTATTCAAGGCTAGGTCAAACATCTCAAGCGGAGACACAGGGCCCCACCATCCATTAGAAGATCCTCAGGAGAAGAACAACTGGGCATAAGCCAGAGTATCAACTACTTTTCCTTCTAGTATTTTTTAGACAAGTTTAATTTGTAATCAATTGGGCTCACATTGGTCCAATTAGAAGAAGAATAAGCTAGCTTAGGCTTCTAGGGAAGATCACCCATGTGCTCACCTTTGACCTAGATTCTTGAAGACTCCCCCATGTGCTCAAATTTGACCTAGTTTCTAGAAGCTTGTAGTCATTTATGTCCTTACCCTTCCTCTCTTCCTCTATTCCTTTCCAAGGCACTCATATCTTTAAATAGGGTGTCTCCCTTCTTGTAAATCACATTGAATTTTGAAGTAAATAAACTTTACTTTAGTGAGTATAGAGTGTTCCTATATTTTCTCTGAGTCTTATCTTGGCAGAGATAGCTGCAAGTAGCGACTCCATCCTCACTCATCTTGGAGCTTCCTCTCCCAAGTGGCGTGATCCCTCTTCATTTCTCTCCGTTCCCTAAGCTTCCTCTACTCCTTACTCTTTTCTCTTCAATTCCGTCATTACTGTTCTTTTCTTTTGTTCATTATCTCTTTAATTGTTCTGCCATTTTATCTTCCTTTTCAATCCGGTTTCTTCATTCCTTTGTCTTGCTTTATTTTCCGCAATCATCATTATCATCTTATCAATTGTGTTTTTCTTTTGCTCTTTTGAAGAGAACCTTCACACTTACTTAACTACTTGGTTAAGTTTGTGTCCAATGATAATCTTCACTGATTTTCATCTATCATTGCTAATCAAAATCATAATCCAAGGAAAAATCCTAAAAACATGTATAATCATAAAATCAACTCACATTACAACCGTAGTTTATTATGATATTTTTTTTAGTTGAAATTGTTATTTATGTTTTTTCTTTTTATTAACTTGTTCATTTAAAAATTCAACCAGATACAAATTCATACTTATACATATTTTTTCGAACAATAAAATTATATATATTGATAAACGCATATCAAACAATAAAATTTTTTCAAACAGTAAAAAAGAAAGGAAGTTTAATTTTCGCATGAGCTTAAAGAAGAAGAAAACCACATATTTATCCATGTAAAGACCAAAATAACCTCATTATAGATGACTTTCATTGTTCTGATTTTCACACCTATGAGTAACTATAGTGCTCATCGAAGTGATGAAATAGTGATTTGTAGACAATAGAGATTGTCGAAGAGGTTACCTATAATCCATTATATTATAATATAATTAATTATATAATATAATATAATATTTTAAAAATGTTAATAATAAATTTATATAATAGAAATATTTAATAATATTATTAATAAAAATAAATATAATTGTTTATAATAATTAAAAAATAAGTTTATATGATAATAATAATAAAAAATAGTATCAATTATAATAAATAAATAAATATAACTATAAAAATAACAATATTAATATTAATAAAAGTAAAATTGAATATTTAATTATTTATAAATATATTATTTTAAAATAATGGTAAGAAAAACTTAAAATAATAGTAAAATCTTAAATAATAATTATAATAAATAAAATATTAAAAATAATAAAGTTATAGAATAATGATAGTAATTGTAATAGAAATAAAAATAACAAAATTACTATCATAAAATAATAATAATAATAGTATAAAAAAAATATTTGAATTTTTAGTTTTATTTTATAAAAGTAATTTTTTTATATATTTTTAAATGTATTGTAGTGTTATATAATTTGTAGTTTTTTTAGTTAAGTTCACAAATCCTACAAGAATAATAGATCTAAATAACTATCATCATTGATTCTAAGTTTAATATTTATTATATGTTAAACTTTTATAACTATAATAATAAAATTATAATCTTACAATTTTATTAATTAAAAAAAAAATCAATTATTTTGTTATGTCACTCATCCACTTTTTACTCTTCTCCTTTTAATCCAATTAACCCAATTTTCATTTTTTTTTACCTTTAAATATATCATTTTTGTCATCCTCAAATCCAAACGAAACATTGAGCGCCTATCAGACCTGCACAATCTAATTTTTATTACATAAACAAGAAAACATATGACCTCATTTAATACTCAAATTTTGCAAAATCAAAAATAGATAATAACATTATTAGAAGTATAATATTAGAGAAATAGTTACATGTTATAGTGAAAATTAAAGAGACTACAAAAATTTCACAGGCATTGTGCTTCACGTGACAGTATTTATACACATTAAGTAGAAATTAACATGGTTTCTGAACCTCGCTGACTTTTAGAAATTAGCAACTCACCTGAGCTTCCATGATCAACTTCATCAACATATTATATCCTCTCATTCACCTGCATTATTAATACAGTATATGGGTATTAATGTATGTTCTTTTCACTCACAAAATTTATCAGTATTAATAATAATAATAATAATAATATAAGAAAAATAATTTATACTTTTATGTTAGACAATCCTCTTGCTTCTTCTCTTCTTACGTAAACAAGAATTTGGTGTATATATATATTTATTTATTTATTTTTTAAATAAAGTGTTATTAGTGAATGTGATTTAAGGCGTTAATTAAGAAATGAGTGAATAAAAAATATTTAAAAAGGTGTGATTTGTTGAGAGCAGTTCTTTGACTTAGCTTTTATTTATTTTAGCCCCACGAGACCCCCGTTTTATGAGTCTGGGCCTTTCTTTCTGTCTGGTCTTTGCAAATTAATACCACACGCAAACTAATAACTGTTTTCTTCTTCTCTTACCTCTTTCTTTCTTTCTTTTCCTCCTTTCAGTAACACAGACAAGAGTGAATACACGTTTCAGTGTGTTGAGACCGATGCAAAATAGAGTTTAAGCATTGTTCACTGAGTGCTTTGTTTGTTGAGAGAGATTGCTGAAAATGACCCTTAACTCCCTAAATTCATTTCCATTTTCAAGGACCCCCTCTCAAAAAGACTCCAGCTTTAGGACACACGATGTGTTTTCTGGATGAAAGAAGGAGACTTCAAAATGGGGTTCTTCTTCCGATGAAGGACTTCGGTTCTTCTTCAGATTTGGTTCTTGAGAGAAAGTAACTGTCAACAGGATCTCATTGTTTGTTACAGCATATATTTTAATGGAGATTAACAGAAAACGTCTCAAGGGAAGCTTCCTTAGCTTCTTTGATTGGAATGGCAAATATCAAAAGAAGCAGCTTTGTGACAGTCCTAAGTTGCCTGGTAATTATCGGCAGTCTCTATTATATGTATTTATTGTTCTTATTTGTTACACTTCCGTCTTGCTTGCTTTGTTCAAATATTCTGTACCTTTCTCAATCATTAGTCATTCTATGAAGTGAAGTGAGTCTGATGGGCCTGTTCTAAACATTTATGCTACATGTACTGTAGACATTTCAAAGCAAGGAATGGAAAACATGGACAGCATGCCAAAGTCAGAAGTCAATGAGGTGTGAATTTGTTCAGCCTTTCACAGTTTAATAGTTATTTGTAACGTTTTTGTTTTTGTTTTTTCTGCCTTTCTTTCATAATACAGTTTATTTTTTGTTGGTTGTTGCAATTTTTTCAGATAAAAATGAACGACAATGGAGCAAATCCTAGTAATAATGCAAGCAGTGGTTTTGATTGCGCCATATCAATTAGTAGTGATGAAGGGTGTCAGACTAAAGTCCCAGGGTTACTAGCCAGACTCATGGGTTTGGATTTATTGCCAGTTTCAACTGTCTCTGAGCTCTCTTCATCATCCACTTCCTTATATTGCTCCAACTCTCTTGGATCTTCCCATTCTGGTGATGCGGATGCTCTTCACTCAATGGTTGACTATTGTTGTCATGTGGATTCGATAAACATGGGACTTAAGTCGGCCAAGCCTTCTTGGAGTGTCATGGAATCAAAAGTGAGAAACCCGGCCATGAAGGGATTTCAGACTGAGATGTTGCCTCCAAGGTCTGCCAAAACCATTCCAGTTACTTACAACAAACTTTTGTCTCCTATTAAGAGCCCTGGTTATATGCGACCTACGCATGCAACTCAAATTATGGAGGCAGCTGCCAAAATAATTGAGGCAAGTTCCCAACCATGTATGAGGAATAGAATGTCTTCAGCTGGACCTTCATCTGTACCCTTAAGAATTCTTGATCTGAAGGAGAAATTGGAAGCTTCCCAATATGAATCCAAGTTCAAAGGTAAGCACACTGCTAACCCTCTTAATGGAAAGCCTAGTGAGAGGAGAAACAGTTTATGTAAATCTACTTCGAAAGGTTCAAGAGATTCAGAAAAAAACAGTTCTTGCCGGTTGGCAAGCAAAGGAAAATCTGCTTCACTTGCAATTCCATCTAGAACCAATGTTCAGAGCTGTGACGAATTGACTTTGAATGGTAATTGGGGATGTGTGAAGCAGAAGGAACAAAATGATATAAAATCAAACCAGTTGTCTCGGAGCCAGAAAAAACAAAGTGCAGACCGAGCCAGAGACATTCAGCATAAAGCTTGTACAGGCCAGAATAGTTATGTGCTTGGGAAGAATAACCAAAAGCTGAGTCGTGAAACCACCAAAGGAAACCCGGCTCACAAGGCTTACTCCCATAAGCCAACACAAAGTTGGTCTTTAGAAAGCTCTACTAGAGCAAAGAAGACCACAAAAAAGGGCGTTGTAAAAGCCAACACTGAGCCCAAAAGGTCAGGCACAAGGGTAACAGGTTCTCCAAAATCAGTTTCCAAAAGAAAGAGCATTTCCCAAAAGAAAAACTATATCAATAGGGAGGTTCACAATGAGGCAAGAGGCACTGATACTGCAGCTAATAATTATGAAAACAAGTCCATAAAATGCAATATTACAACTGATGGAAGTATTAACCAGGATGCATTTAGTATGAAAGGAAGCAATGGTGTGATTTCATTTACATTTACATCTCCCTTGAGAAGAAAAATGCCTGAGTTACAGTCCTCTATGGAGAAAACGATGGGAACAAGGAACAAAACTGATGTCAATTCTTGTAGCAATAACGATATGCTCTATCCCAAAAAATCATCATTATCCCCTCCCAGGTTACATGTAATAGATGGTGAGGCTTTAAGTGTCCTTTTGGAGAAAAAGCTGCAAGAACTGACCTCTAGAATTAGCCCAACTCAATGCTCCCTGAAGATAGAAGGGTCCTCTGCTGGTTTGGGAGACAGAAGATTTCACCCCTACCTGGTTAGTAATAAATTGAACACAAGGCATGACAATTGTTTGTCAAGTGATAATATGGTGCTTAGTATGAATCAGCAACCACTGGTCTCTTTCATTTCTTTTATACTGTCAGTTTCATCTATTATGGATTTCATGTTCCAATTTTGAATTATTAAATGTAACTACCTGGTATTAATTGTCAAAGGGAATATATTTAGGGTTTTGTTAGGGAAGGAGGATGATACGGGGATATGTCTGATACGATTTGCACACTATTAAGTTATTCTTATTTTCAAGTTTAAATATTTTCTTTTTTGAAGTTTGAACTGAAAAGAACCGTATACTACTATTGGCACTCAATCACTCTTCACTTGTGCAGACAACAGAATCAATCGAAGGGCCTAGCTGTAGCAGCAACAGTGAAAGCAGAAATCAAAGTTACTTAGATAGTGCGTATGGTAATGCCTTAGTATTTTGTTTTGCACTTCCTTGAGCATATTTTCATCCAAAACTAAAAGCAATATCAGTAGCCTTCACTTTCTCATAGATTTATAATTGAATACTGCATCAAGTTTATGAATCTTCAAGGGGGAAGGGGAGTTATTAGAACTGTCATTGAGCTAGATGAGGCAATGAAACTATGCAGATGTTGCAGAAAAATCTAAATAACTGGCCAACTTTGCTTTATAATGGAGTCTTTATGAAAGTTTCAATTTAATGTCTAACATCCAACTGGCCCTGCATGTATTATGAAGATATATCTGTTATTCTTTAGGTCATGAAAATAACTTGGAATTTTTGTTGGTTCCTCAACACAATTCCACAGGCTCATAAAATATTAATAGCTATCCATATTTACTTTCTTTTTAGGCAGCAGAGTTTATTCTTCCATGCAAGATGAAGAGGTATCTGGTTTTTCTCCAATGAATGAGTCCCTGCCACATGAAAACGAGGCTGAATGGTCTGACCAAAGCTCTTCCACAGTGATGGGGGATGACATGGTTGCCATTGAACAATCAATTGTAATGTCAAATTCAGTCGAATTTACAAGATCAGCTAGGAACGTGGAATTTGAATATGTTAAGGATATACTCAACAATGCAGAGCTGATGACAGAAAAATTTGTAATGGGTGAGACAGATAAGATCATAATGCCTAATCTCTTTAATGTATTGGAGACTAAGAGCATTGTGGCAGAAAACTATGGAAAGTACTCTAAGATGGAGAGGAAGGTTATATTTGACACCATGAGTGAGTGCTTAGAGTTAAGATGTAGACAAGTTTTTGTTGGAAGCTGCAAAGCATGGCCTAAATGGGTGGCTTCAGTTCAGAAGAAGAGCTCTTTAGCAGAAGAGTTGTACAAGGAAATGTTGAGCCTTAGGAGCACGGAAGAATTAGTGGTGGATGAACTTGTCTGCAAGGACATGAGCACCCAATGGGGTAGATGGCTTGAGTTTGACACTGAAGCATTTGAAGAGGGTTCAGAACTTGAGTTTGATGTTGTGACCTGTTTGATTAACGAATTGGTTTCTGATTTGCTGCACTTTTAATTCCTCAGCGGCTTACATTAACATTTTTCACAATGTATGTATACATAGTCACATGGTAGGCTTTCTAATAGTTTTCTATAATTGTAAACAACCATACCATCAAAATTCCCTCTAGGCTCTTTCCATTGGATGCTCATTATTTTTTTACTTAATTGACACTAGAATTTTTCTTAACCTTAAAAGGCCTATTTTAGTATGTTATTCTCCCTTCTCACAAATATTTGTCCTTTAAAAAGAGTTACTACTACATTAAAATAAATGTTCAAGTTAGCAATATTGCATGAGAACATAATACTTATTTCATTTTCCTCACTTGTTTGTTTTCCACTGCAAACAACTTTGAGACAAAATTCTTTATAAGCATATTTAGAAGAAAAATTAAGGAAAAAAATTATAAGAGTTTTTTCTTAAATTAAAATTAGCTTATATATAAGTCTAAAATAAGAATTTAGATTGAATAATGTTATTTTTATAACAATTTTTACTACAATGAAAAGAGAGAGAGAAGAGAAAGTAAATAATCTTCTGGGACAGAAAGTGAAAGAAAAAATATTGTACTATAGATGGTTATATGAATAACACAAGTCATATAGACTATTTGGGTCTTGGTTATAGAAAAGGATACAAGTTGGTTTTAAACATATGACTTGCATAGTTTTTAACTTATTTATGATTAACACAAAAATAAGTAACACATAAAGCCCACCAGCGTCACCCTCTTGTGTGATAATAATGGCCCTGAATGAATAATTTGAGAGGTTAAAAGATTACAAAAGAGAAAATAAAATGATCTGTTTCTCTTTTCTTTTAAATTATTTACATCCAGAAATAGAGAAATAGAATGATGATGGTGTAAAAAAGTATTGCAAGAAAGTGCATTGGAGTATAAACATAATAAGCATGTAGGTATAATTTTCTAAAGAATACAAAAAATATATGATAAGCTTTAAATTTAAAATAGACAAAACGATCCCAATTATAAATGCATTGAATTGAACAGCTTCTGTGCAAATGTTTGTATAGACTTGAGACAGTAGGGTTGCAGCCATGACCCATCGTGGGGTTCAAGCCATGATTTTTTGCTTAAATGATTGTCTCCTTGTGTATACCGTTATGCTTGCCCATTACCATTGTTTTTACACACTAGACCACATAATTTCATTTTTATTCAACATGTATATATGTTAATTATTTATTTTTTAAAATTTGAAAATCATATATCTATTAAATATAAAAATATTTCATAGTATTGAAGTGAGTGTAAATTTAGTTAATTTTGTAATGTTGAGTTAAACTTAAAATCTATTTCTTAATATTATATCAGAATCTATTTAAAAAAATTTTTGTTGTCAAGTCACTCGTTACCATATAATTTTTTTTGACAAGTCTCAACCCCATTTTATAAGATTTATAAGATTGAGTTAGTAAATCCTACTTTTTAATTGTCACACCTTAGAAAGATCAATATCTCTTTATTCTTAATGTGTATGCTTTCATACTCGTGATAAGAGGATCGTCAACCATGCTTCAATTTGTCTTATTAGTGTTTCTGATTTGTTTAGGTATTCCTCTTACTTCTAATATGTTCCTCGATGTTCAGCAATTATCTACAAGAGAGAATTAAATTAAAATGTAATAATAAATTAAAATTAATGTATATATTAACTTTCTTCTAAAAGATTGACTATTTTTTTTGTAAAAGCTTATGAATTGAAGAGGTTGACATTTTCACACTAATGTTCTTTGTGATTCAGACTAAAGTGCAATTTTTATCTTGAATTTCTATATTTTCAAACTAAGCAAATGAAATATCTGTTAGAATGTGAGATTTTGTTAAGCAGTTGAAAATGGAAAGAGGACCAAGTTGAGTTTTTGTTGTTGCTGTTCTGTGATGTACACAAGCAATGTAGAGTAATGAGGTCATAAACGATAAGTGAAACAAGTTAAGGCATGATGAAGTTGAAGCATGAATGTGTTGAACAGTGGGCCATGGAGGAAAAAGAAACACAGGGTGAATCCAAAGAAATTGCGGGCATTAAACAAAGAAAATAATAGTTTTTGGAATGTAATGAAAATGGAGGAAGTTGTTATTGGTGCGCACATGGGTCCTCTGAGTGTGAGGTGAGAGAGAAAAAGTGGTCTTGACTTTTTCAAGTCGATGCAGTTGTAGAGAGGAGAATGGGATTCCACACTGTTTCATGAATTTTATTGTGTGATTTGCCTCCATTGTCAACGCACCACACATGTCATAACATAACAATCAATCTATTTCTAACCTCAAACCATTTATTACAACACAACATGGCATGTGCTTTCTTTCTTATTTCCTTGTCTTTCTGTTACTTCTCTCCTTCCTTTCATCTTCTCAGATCTCCCATCAAATTTCCCCAACACATATATCCTTCTCACATCACACCCACTTAGATTCATCAACTCTAATATTAATCTCTTCCCATTGCTGTTACTCACCATGCATGCTCCCTCTATAATCACAATGGAAAAACTATTCAAACTTAAAACCACTTGCATGTCAAATTCCACCACATACTCTATAATGGTCGAAAACATCTTACGTCGATTAAAATGAAAATATTTTATTATATATAAATAAATATAAATCTTATTTTATAAACTGATTTTATGGGATTAACTTACAGTTATGTTATTCAAATAACATTGAAAACAAAATTAAATATGCAGAAAACATAGAGGAATGAGCATCTTCCTCTGAGTTTCATTCACCTTTTCTAATGAAGTTCAATTATTAACTGGTATTGAATCGGATAAGAACAGCTACATTTCTTAATTCAGATTAGATTTCCGTACTCCAAATTATTTGCTGCTGACGTTGAGATGGGGAAATGGTAAGTGAACCAATTCAGACAACACATTGTGTAGTTGTTTTTTAAGTTAGAATAGGTTTTAAAAATGTAAATTATAACAAACTAAGAAAAACATTAAAATTTAGAGGAAATATGTTCATAATTTTAAGTTGAAAACAGTCAGAAACGCTGGCGTGTATCCTTGATAGTTCACCATTTTTAACTTTAGTTTGTTTAAAATTTGTGCGTAAGAAGAGAAGAGAGATGCAGATAATGTTATTTTGTAACAGTGATTCCCTGTGAGTGATGAAGAAGACCTCTGATATTCTTTGGTTGATTTCTTGGGTTTGGAGAAAACTGAAAAGAGTCTCTGCTTTCTATGATGTTCACAGATTAATATGCTATGTATCTTCTTTCTATATCATTAATTTAATCCATTTTTTAATTGCGGAATCATACTATTATTACAAAATGCTCAACCCAACCACCGCAACTGCTGGAGCATCCTATGCTCAACCCTACGCTTTCCAATCTTTTCCATTAATTATTTCATTCATTTCACAATTTATTTAACTCCTAATTTCTTTTATATGCTTTCTATAATTAATCAATAATATTTATATTATCTAATTCTCTCCTTGTCACCAAACTGAACACACCATTAATATTTACAACTTCCAAGCATTAATTTTCTTGTCTTGTTCATTACTATGCATAAAAAAACAGTGAAATATGAGAGAGTGGTAAAAAAATGAGTATCACTCCTAAGAAAGAAAGAAGACTAGATACTTCTCTTTATTATAAAAAAAAAGAGATTTTGTAACATTCATAAAATATAAAACATAACTTAATTTATGAATATATACATGTCTCCAAATATAATACAATATAATACATCAAAAGAATCTATGCAAATAAACTGAAACAGTTTATTAACATCCGTGCAATGTAATATTTTATATTCTCGTATTAAAGCACAATTATAATAGTTCTAAAGATAATACAACAAATACACAAAAATAAATTAACTAAAATGATTAACGTTTTAATAAATACTTTTCAACATTAATTATCACTACTCATCCGTATTCATAACTCATTCAAACTCATAACCACTTCTAAAAGTCTACATTAAATATTAGCACTAAAGATTAACACCTATTAAATACGACCTAACTAAATGTCAATCATAAATTGACTTGTTTCAATTTTGACAACCTAGAATCTCATGAGTAAAGATATTTGTACAAGAAAGAAAACTGATAAATTTCCCTTTCATTCAAAATACTATTTATAGCTTGAGTGTTAGTACTTCACTTGGGAGAGATATGCTTGTTTGAGAAAGATCAACAATGTTAAAAGCTTTTTATTTTAACCAAACTAAAACAAATATTTTCCAATCTAAGCATAATTTCTCATCCACGTATTACATTACAAAAAATCATGAAACTAATTTTAGAAAAAAAAACAATTAGTTGCTATAGTAACTAAATTAGAAACTATTTTAAAGACTAAAAAATTATTTAGTTTCTAAATTAGTTTATATTATTATTAAATAGTTTTTAAATTGGTATTTAATTAATTAGTTACTAAGGTTTTAAATACCAATTTAAAAACTATTTAATAATAATAAAAACTAATTTAAGAACTAAAAATGTTTTTAGTTTCTAAAATAATCTCTAATTTAGTCAATATAGTAACTAATCATTTTGTCTTTAAAATTGATTTCTAATCAACGATTTTCTTGTAGTGCTAATTAAATTATATTTAAATTCAAATAAATTAACATGTTCAATAATCAAACATTAAAATACCAACTTTAGATATCCCACAAATAAAAACAACTCCAAATCAATCTCAAAATTTGTATCAGAAGAATTTATTGAGATGGACTTATCATGTATAGTTGTATTCAATATATATATATATATATATATATATATATATATATATATATATATATATATATATATATATATATATATATTGGTCAAAATCACTAACTCTTCATGTTGAGTAAATGGGAATAACTTTACTCACCTAATGCATGTATTTTTCACAAAATTACTCGAAAATTAAAAATGTTAGAGAAGTTATAAATTTCTACTTGGACGTTTGAGGAAAAAATTAAATATATTTCTATGGACGTAAATACTCTCCTTTCCGACTTAAATTACAAAGGCAAACCAATTAACCATACATGCATGCAAAAAGAAAATAAATGAAAAAAAAAAGTGAGAAAAAAGAAAAATTAACACAAAAGTAAAATTTAATTATTTCAAATTGTTCTAAACTTTGTCGGTTTTTAGATTGCGGGAAGAAAGAAAAAAGTTAACCTAAAAAATCTAAAAAAAATTAGATATTTTATAAAGTTAGAATGATAACATAGAACTGAATAATATATATATATATATATATATATATATATATATATATATTTGTATTTCTTACTTTAACTAGTCTATTTCTTTTTACTTCTCATGCAAACACAAATTTTGTTGTGTGTTCTGATAAGGTTAATAAGTTAACTAGTGACTCAACACAAAAGTGTTATCTTAAAGTTGTTTATTTTATGAACTTCTACCTTATTTGTAGCTTATTTGTTTGTTTATTTCTTTATTATCTCTTATATTTTAATACATTTTCTTACTATTTTTCATTTTATTTATAACTACACATTTTAATCTTATAGATACAATTAAGCATTGAACTATTTTTATTATTTATTTGATTACTTTTTAATTTTTTTATGCAGTTCAAATTAAAAAAAATACTTAATATTACAAATCAAAGTGATAAATCATAAAGCTATGTGAAAATTATACATAAAAAATATTTAAAATATCAATATAACAATATTTTAAAAAATAAAAAATAATACACATTAGATTGTTCAAATAAAAAAGATACAACTTTAAAAAACTAGATAAAAGTACTAATTTTTGTTTAAAAAATTAATTATTTTTAAAAAATAAAATTATAAATACTTAGAAACATAAATTTTATTTATATAATAACACTTAAGTAATTATATTTTTATACCATTTTACGTTTATCAGCTAGTTTAATAAATATGTCAATTTTAATAAATTAGTTTATAATTTATAAATTAAAATATATGAGCTACTAGCTAACTTATTAGTTGGAAATTAAATTATCAGTTAAAAATAAATTTATCAAAAAATTTTATTATATACATCTTAAATTAACTAATCTAGCATTAATATAATTTGAAATCTTTAAATATTTTTTAAAGACTTTTTATCCATACTAAATATCTATAAAAACTTATAAATAGTCTTAAATATTTATCACTGACGTGGATATGGGTCAATTTCTACCCACAAAAATAGGTAGTGGGACCCATTTTGCCTTTCTTCTGTTTCCTGCAGTAGTAAATGCCTCAATCCTTATTGACATAATTTAACCTAATTTAAGTTAATAATAATAGTGTAAATTGTGAAAATAAAAATAAAAATAAATAGTATTTGTGAACCTGATCTCATCTTTTAATTCTTTTATGAATATTAGATGAGTTTGTTTGTACTCAAATTTTTAACTAGTACCTTTTAATTAAATAGTTGTTTTTGTGATTTCATACATTTAATTTATTTTTTAAATTATTTTTTGTTTTTTAATAAATAAATATTTTGAACAAATAACTATTTTAAAAATTACTTTATAAGCACCATTTTTAAGTGTGTTTAGTTTATTTTAAATGTAAAGAATGCACAAGTTTACCAATCACCAGCTGCATTTCATTATTTTTTTCATATTTATGTATTAGTAGGCTCAAAAAGTCAAAAGTGAGTGGATAAACTTGTTTTTTTTTTTTTTAATATGGAAACACTCAAAACGATCTGAAAGCTTTTGAAAGGAACTCAAATCATGGAAAAATCTCGAGCAACATATCGGACTTAAATAGTGTGGAAAAAAAAATAGGTTTTAACAAAACTTTGTTTTATTTGAGTGGATGCATATACTTTTGTGCAAATTTCTTATGGAAAGTAACTTTTTAAATACTATAATTAGAGAAAAAAATAGACAAATTGTGTGCAAGAGTATATTTTGGTTAGTTTGAAGGTAATATTTTAGACTACTTTTGTTTTTATTATTTTATAATATTTTTATCATTTGATAATATTTTTCTCTCTCCAATAAATTATATTTTATAACTATTTTTTTTTTTTTTTACTTTTATTTAGACTTTAGAGTGATGGTTATGTTTCTTGTTGAATAGACTTTTATTTAATTTGAAATAAATTATATTTTATTATTATTGTTTTATTTTGTAACTTCGATTTTAGAGTGATTCTTCTTAAATTATTGACTTTTATTTAATTTGAAGAAAGATAGAGGTAGGTATGTGAATTTTGTTTGATTTAGGAAAAAATATATATACATGTATGATTGATTCTATAATTGAATAATTAGATTTTTTTTCCAAAAGTTTGATAGACTTTTTTTTTTGTCGAATTTCTAAAATTTAACATTGTTATTTTTCTCGTTTAATTGTAATTGGATTTGTTGTTAGAGTTCACATGAGCACGTGTGTATTCCTAAGAATATGTCAAATTGTTTGCTAACGTTCGGTACAAATAAAGGATTTCAAATATTCACAATTTAGTATCTAGTATGTTTTAGTGGAGGTTGACATTTTGTATAATGCTTTAATTAGGTGGAGAGCTCTAAAGCAATTCGAAGTCATTGTTTTTACATTACACATGGCCATAAAATTCTCCTCCAAGGATGAAATATTATCATGGTAAAGGTCAATCTCAAAGCGACAAGAAAATATGAACAAAGCCTTGAAGTCACTCCTTATTTATTGCAAAGTTCAATTCAATTAAGATGTTAGACTTGCTAGAAGAGCATGACAATGTTCAACAATTTTATAAAATTAAGGGATTACCTCAAGCCGATTAAAAAAAAAAAGGGATTACCTCAAATTTTTTATCGAGATAATGCTAAGTTTGACACACGAGTTGAGTGTGAGGAAAATCGCCTCACCTTTGACGAGTCAATGATAATTGTATAAAAAATGATGACCTTTATGCATGTAGTCCAATAGATATGCCAAACATTGACCAAAACTTAATGTGCCATAAACCCTCCATCCTTACTCAAGCCAAACCAATATACCAAATGAAGAGAAAGCTCATGAAGAAAAATGCTTGGTTGTTGATCAAGAAGTCAGTCAATTGCTTAAAGTTGGCTTCATAAGAGAAATATATACCACATGGTTAAAAAATGTAGTCATGGTGAAGAAATAAAATGACAAGTGGGGGATATGTACCAATTACATGAATTCATACAAAGTCTACCCCAAAGACAAAACATAGTTGGCTATGAACTACTCAATTTTCTTAACGCCTATTCAAGATACAACCAAAATAGGATGTATCCACCCAATGAAGATAAAACAACTTTCATCATTGAAGAGGCAAATTTTTGTTACAAGGTCATATCCTCTAGGCTAAAAAATGTTGGCTCAACCTCAATGACATGAATATCAAATTAAAAAGGTTAGAAGATGATAATGGCCACTTAGAAAGGGTTTCACCAAGGTTAGAGAACACAACATGCATCTTAACCTAGACAAATTTTTTGGGTTGGTGAAGGGAAATTCCTTGGTTTCATGAACTGACGAGGTTTCATGATCATGAGGGATAGAGTTTGTTAGCCTTGACAAGTGTGACGCAATTTTAACCATGTGGAGTCCGAGCAACTTAAAGGAAGTTCAACACCTTAATGGGAATGGGAAGCTTGCGAAATTTTCAAGATTCCTCCCTACACTTGTAAGAAAACATAAATATTTTTTCTAACTACTTAAAGGGTAAAAAAAGTTTGAATAGGATGATAAATGTGAAGATAATGCTTTAAAGTATAAAAAAAAAATTATATGTTTTCCTTGTGATACTTGTAAGTCCACCACCTCACTCAACATTAGTATTGTACTTAATTATTTCCAGCTCTGCCATCAGTTCGGTGTTTGCTTACAAGTGTTGTAGAAAATCAAAGTTAGCAGGACAGATGATAACATGGCAGTTGAGCTATCTGAATTTGGATAGAAGTTTGAAAGTATATGTCTGATGAAAGCACAGTTCCTAGTTGATTTTTTTATCGAGTTACCCCAACTTGACGAAAGGCATGAATCATAAGTGCATATGGATAAGTCAATCTTTGCAGTTTTTCATCATTAATATTTTAGTTTCGATTTCCTAGTCTTCCTTCTTCAACAACTTCTTCCATGATTCTTAGGTCAATTCTATCTGCAAATTAACTCTCCAAAAGGTCAAAATATTATATTAGACAAGACAAAGTACAAACTACAAGAAGTCAATTTTAAGATATTTTTGTAAAAATTCTAATTTTTGGAGAAAATATAAATCTAATATAAAAGCAGAAATAATAACAAAAAAAACCTCAAAAAGATGCAATTAGTCTAGAAAAATCCTGAAAAACTAAGAGTTATCAATCCTTTTCACACTTTCCCCCTAAAAAGAATTGCATGCTGTAGCCAATCTTTAATAGTTTACAACTTGGAAAATGATCCATTTCCACTTTCCAAGGGGTTAATGATAATAATCAATTTATGGATAAAGAATTTGAACAATTCTTGTGACAACTCAACATTAAACACTGAGTAGTATCATCGTGGAGTAATCTCAAACTAATGGTCAGGAGTAACCAACCAAATTAAACTAAATGAACTTAAGAAAAAAACTCAAATAAGACGGGAAAAAGACATACCTAACATATTGTGGAGGTACTACTATATCCCAGAATCATCTACAAAAAGAAACACCCTTTAGATTAACATATGAGTTAAACACAATGATTTTGGTCGAGTTGGGAGAAATCTTGTGACAAAGATAAAATTTTGATGAAGACAGTAATAATAACCATTTCAGGATTGAGTTAGATCTTATGCATGAGATACAAGAAAATGCAAAAATAAAGAAAGAAAATGCAAAGAATAGGACAATATGACATTATAATACATGCGTAAGGAAGTGACTCTTTCATAAAGGTGATTTAGTACGTGAAAACTCGAAAAAATTTGAAAAGAAAAACAGGAAGAAAAGTTAACACCCAACCAACTTTAAATATTAAATAATCTTCTATAAATATGATTTATAGTCTCTTTTATTTTTAGTGACTTGAGTTTAAAAAATCTTTTATAGATGAGTCTCTCCATATTTTTAATAAATTTTATTTTCAGAAGTGACAAACATGATCTTTTAAACAAATCACTTTTTTTTTTAAATCTACATTATTTTTCTCTAAGGACATGAGAGATAGTGACACTATATATAAATGTTCAAATTATAATGATAATGTATTAATAACAAGTTTACATCGAAAATTTTGTAATTTGTGCCTTAACTAGTTAATAAGAAAGTGAGTATTAAAAATAAAAATTTTGTTTATTAAGTGTTATCTTAATAAGAAAGAAAGCTAAAATATATTTTTTTGAGAGAGTAATTTTTAATCTTTTAATAAAGTCATGTCAAATTTTGTAATAAAATATGCCTTATAACATCCACTTCTAAAATATATATTTTAAATTTAAAATGATATTATCAAGCTTTTAGTACTGATATATTTGGTTAAAAAATATAAATTTAAAATATTTTAATAAAATTAAAATCCTGTATAACTACATCAAAACTATTAAATATTTCTTTATCAGTTTATTGATATAGTTTTCCAAATATTTTTAAATTCTAGAATAGTATAATAACTACAACAAAATAGATAAATTCCTACAAGATAATCAATGAAACAAAACACAAAAGGAAAGAATAATCTTATAGAGTTAGAAAGACAATCTTATCAAAGTCTAATTCATTGAATGTTGATAAAGTATAATTCAAGTCCCTAATTAAACAGACTCTGATTTAAGATTCTTAATTTTTTGAAGTTATTGATTTAAGTTGTAAAATTGAAACTATTGATTGTTTTATTTTGATATATTTTTATTAACAGGATAATAATTATCATATTTTTATATCTATTATTACAAAAATTCTCTCAATAAATAAACTCGAAAAGAAATATATTTTTAATTGTTTTTTACTATATTTATAAAAATTTTCAATTCTCTTGTATTTTTTCTCCATAGTTTTAATTTTATATTTTTTAACAAGGATAAATTGAAAAGAAATATTTGATTAGATTGAGAGAAACTATTTTCTGTTAATATTTTTACATAATGACTATGGTTTTCTTTATAGAGCTCAAGGTTTAGAAATAAGTACTAATTTATTTATATAAGAAAAATTACATTTTTTAAGTGACACATGACTTGCAAAATGATATTTATGGTACATACATCTCTTGTTACCAAAGAATACTTGAAGTCATTTAAATTATATTAAAAGTCAACTATCTTATAACAAGTAGAAAGATATAACACATTATTTATTAAGAGTTTAGTTTTCATGTATAGTGTGACCTCTGGAGTACAATATTTTACTTTATAAATAAAATTAAAATAATTTTTGAATAAAATTTTAAAATGACTAATATAAAGATGAACAAATTTGAGCAAATATAATTTATAATTAATAAATTATTTGACCTCTTATTTGTTGTGCAGGGAGTAAGAAATTTTGGGGAATAAGTGAATAGCTTTATGTATTTTGATTAGTGTGTTGAGTGTTGAGAGGTATAAGGAAGGTTAAGTTATAAAAGTAAGAAAGAAGAATGAATGGCAGTTAAGGATATAAAATGAAAGAGGAAGGGCAGATTGGTGTAATAAGAAAATGCAGAGGGTATAATAAGTAAAACATTTATTTATTTATTGATTGATTGTTGGTGTTGTGTGCACTGCGCCAGGTGAGCTAGTAGGGAGTCACACACAAACATATCCACACCCACTCTCTCTTCATCATCTTCTTCTTCTTCCTCCTCTCAAACAACAATAATAATGGACCAGTTTCAATCAACCATCACCAATAATGCTCAAATGGCCAACTCCAGCAATGGCGAAACACTCTACGAAGACTTTGACAGCACCTGTTCCACACCTTACGTCAGCGCCCCTTCAAGTCCCGGTCGTGGGCCACTCCCAGGCTTCTTCTACAGTGCTCCCGCCAGTCCAATGCACTTCGCGATAACCGCTGCATCCTCCTACGACAAGACTCCCTCTTCCGCGCCAATGGGTTACGAGTTCGAATTCTCCGCCCGGTTTGGCACAGCCGGTTCGGCCGGTTCCGGTTCCATGAGCTCCGCTGACGAGTTGTTCCTGAATGGTCAGATCCGTCCCATGAAGCTCTCGAGCCACCTTGAACGCCCCCAGGTTCTCGCACCCTTGTTGGATCTGGAAGGAGAAGAGGAGGAAGAGGAAGCCGAGGCGGTTAGCGTTAGTGTGGTCCGAGGCAGAGATCTGCGGCTGCGGGACAAGTCTGTTCGGAGGAGAACCAGATCCATGTCCCCTCTCCGAAGCAACACGCCTCTGGAGTGGGCAGAAAACGAAGAGGATCATCTTGTTGGCGGGGATCACGACAACAGCGTGAACTCAGGGAAGCAAATCGAGGTTAGTTCCTCGGAAGCTGAGAAGCGAAGGGAGAATGCAGAGGACGGTTTGAGTTTAGGTTTGGAGACAACTCCTTCGGTATCAGGTTCAGCTTCTTCCTCTCGGTCTTCTTCGGCTGGGAGAAGCTCCAAGCGGTGGGTTTTCCTGAAGGACTTTCTCCGAAGCAAGAGCGAAGGAAGGAGTAACAACAAGTTCTGGTCCACCATTTCCTTCTCCCCAACCACCAAAGACAGGAAATCCACCACTTCCAGTGCTCAAACTCTCAATACCCCAGCAAACACCAAGACCGGCTCATCTTCTTCTTCCTCCGAAGCCACGCACAAGTCCAAAGGAAGTAGCTCTCAGGGTTGGGCTCGGAGAATGAGCGGGAAGCCCACCAACGGTGTTGGAAAGAGGCGCGTGCCACCTTCGCCCCACGAGTTGCACTATAAAGCTAACCGGGCACAAGCTGAGGAGTTGAGGAAAAAGACCTTTTTGCCATACAGGCAGGGTCTGCTTGGGTGTTTGGGCTTTAGTTCTAAGGGTTACGGGGCCATGAATGGCTTGGCTAGAGCCCTAAACCCTGTTTCCTCCAGGTAAATTCAATCTCCTCTTTCCTTTGGGGTTGGTTTATCTAAAATTGTACAGCTCATTATTAATTACTATCACCACTATTATCATTATTATTTGTTTCTTCATTATGGAATGGTTTAGCTTAGTCTTAGCTTCAAGAATTAAGATAGCCCCATCCCATCCCAGTGTGAACTGGATTGGTGAGAAGAGGACTAAAATATTAGGAGGGTTCTTGTTGAGGAAGATGATGAGGACGAAGATGCTCTGATAAAACTATCATGTACAATACATGTACTGGTACTCGCAGCATTTTATTATTTACACAGTTGCTGTGCAGTGACTGAAGTTTATTAATATATTTTCCACACTTACCTTTTCTTAAATTTTTATATTTTACCGGCCTTAAAATTATGCTTCGGCCATGATTGTGGCTATGCGAATTGCGATTCTTAATGCTGGTTAGCTCTCGTACAGTATGGATTTGCATTGGTTACAGAAACCACGTGGTGTGGGGAGCCCTGATAGTTGGATCAGGCCCCATGGTAACTGTGCAAATACACTTCGGCGACTTCAACACCACGCCACAATTGAAAGATGCCTGTGTTTTTGTTTGCATCTCATGCGTCCCTGAGTCTTTGGTTGCTTATGCAAAATTGCATTGAGATGGGAGCGTTGCGGTTTATTTTGGGTCCAAATGGTCTTTTTAGATGTAGCTTTATAATTATTATGGTGAGGTGAGATTGTTTGAGGTTTGAGTTCGGAAAAAGATGTTTGCAAAGCTACATGCGACAAGATGTGGACGTAAAGTAGATTGAGATTATTTGACATTGACCTGTTTATAAGTTAGTAAAATATTATAAAGTAGGAATGGAAATCATGTAAACCCTTCCAAGAGATGTTCCATTTTCTTTTTGGCTTCTATACAAGTCTCTTTTTCGATAACTCCTTTCTACCATCCAATCCAACCCCAGTTTTCTTACTGGATGCCCCACTCCTACCATTGAGAGATATCTCAGTGGCTTTTATATGTTGTTACTGGATTAGGTGCAAAATTTTGAAAAAGGAGGCAATAAATAATCAGCTAGACATGAATCCACCTGGGGGCCCCAAATGCTTTAATAAACTCAGCGGCATTTAAATTTGTTTAGCCCACTCAAAAAGATGTGTGTGCCATAATCAATTAATCATGCCTCCCCCTCCTAACTTTGCTAAGGAACAATTTGGCTGCCTTCCAAATTTCCCTTTTAACATGATTCAAATAATGAATAGTTGTTGAGTAAGATAATAATTATATTTCTCTTCATACCCCCACTCTTCCCTTCAATCACATGCTAGGGGATTCTGCTAGACTAGACTAACTTGTACTTCTGATATTTGGCCCCCCGAATATTTTTCTCCGACCTTTTTGCCATAATATTTACCCCTTGCCTTTACTGGATCGCAATCCCACTGTAGAAGATACTGCTCCTAAAAATATTACATGTTGCTAAAGGAAAAGTTTTAAATATAACATATAAATTTGGATTTCTCCACAACACCTACACCCCGGTTCAGTTTTTTCATAACTGTGCAACATGGTTTACCACAAAAAAACACAGCATTTTAAGCTGCTTGTAACCAGAATTGGTCAATGAAATATTAAGTTCCAAATGGGACGAGTTCAGTTCCTATACCACTCCAATAGGTTCAAAATAAGATAATATTTTTATCATAGGAGAGTTTGTTTGGCTCGTGTCGGTGAAAAAGATTGGTGGGATTGCATAAATTGAGGGTAGTAAGACCTTGGAACTCAGGAATTAGAACCCATATCTCCCGGAGCAGAACTTTTTAATGCACAGAATCTTCCATCATGATTTGGATGAAGGCAAGGAAGAGAAAATAAGGAGCTGAACTGAGAGTCAATTCATCTGACTCTACAAGACTGATTGACTGCATCAACAGATGCAAAATTCAAACATGCTCAGAACAGTCGTCCATACCAATGTCAAACAGTGAGAGCTTGTATGTGTTGCCCAAAATTTATTTTTAGAAAACCATTTCTTTTATTGGCAATTTGTTGCTGCTTCATATTAGTGACTGTTACAGGTCAAATCATTTCAATTATTTTACTTGGACTGTTACACATATCACTACCCACCCTTCTTTAACCTCAATATACAACAACAATATAGGATCTTTAACTGCTCATACATGGCCTGACTTAACAGTATCTTCACTGTCTATTATTTCGTAGCAATAGCCATACATTGCTTGCAGATGACAACTGAGTTCCATGGAAACGGTAATTATAAACATCAATTTAGTAATTTGAGAAGAAAATTAATCCAAAGTACTTTAAAGTAAATTTAAACTAGCTAATTGACATGATGATGGTTGTTAGAATAATTTAATTTTTTTAATAATATAAAATGTAAGAATACAAATTTATTTATATATATAAAAAAATTGAAAAAATAAGTTATTTTTATGTAAATTTTAGGTAATTAAAATAATATAAAAAAATTAAAATTAAAATTATAAATAAAAATAAAAATAAATAAATTAAATTGAATATTTAAATGTTTTTGTGTTATCTTAAAATTTTATTTTATTATTCATTTTATTAATTAATATTATTTAATTTTATTAGTAATATAATTAAATATTTTTGTTAGTTAAATTTATGTATTTAAATAATTTTAATATTATTTATAATTATTTCATTTGTATTATATTAAGTATTTATATCTTATTTATATTAAAATATTAATTCTTTTATATTTAGATTAGAATTTGATAATTTTTATTAAAATTTATTTTTATGTATACAGACCAAAAAAATATAATTATATTTTGTTAGATGCTAAAGTGGTTGTCTAGTTTTTTTTTTTTTGAAATTCATTGAATATATGAACAATACTAATTTATACACTCATTTACTTTCATTTCTCATCAAATTAATAGATCCAAACTGTTCAACCAAAGAGACTGAGACTGTGAGTATTTATTTGACTCATGCTGTATAGATATATGTTAAAAGTGTTGATGTTCTTATCTATTATTTTTTTCGTCATATCTATGTTTCTTTCTGGATACATGTCAGGGATTAATGCTTTATTTTTTTATAAATGACTAAATTTTTCTTTAAAAGTATATTATTTTAATGTACAAATGCAGTGTAGTTATAAAAAATGTTTGTATGGAAAAAAAAGGCTATTCTATTTTGTTATGTGATATATGTTCAAGTTATGAGATTTAGGTTAAAGCTAACACTTATGTTTATCATTTAATAAATGAATTAGATGCAAATAACATATGACAGTTAAGTCAAGTAATTAAAGTAAAAGTTGATTTTTTTTTAATTTTATAGAGGTATTTGAAATTATAATGTCATTTTCAATTTAGTTATTAAATTTAATTAAATCTTTTTACTGTTTAAAGTATTATTGAATTTAATGTTGATTATAAATTATTGACAAAGATATCAATATCTTATTTTTCATATATTTTACTATATTTTCACATATTTTTATTGTTTACCTTAATTTTCAGATTATATATTATTATATCAATTTTATCATTTTAAATTTAAATATTCCAAAGATTAAATATAAGTTTTTAAGATATGTTTTTTAAATATTGGAGGAGCTTAAAAATATGTTCTTAGTTTTATACACTTTAGTAACATATAATTTAATAACTTGATCTAGATAAAATATCCTGGTTCGAAATCTTATAAAGTTTTACTAGTGATGTCTTGAATTTCATCAAACCTGTCTAATTTAAAATTGTAAAAAAGAGGAAGTAACAAAAATACTTACGGGGTGTTGCGAGAATCGAACTCACGACCTCTCGCACCCGAAGCGAGAATCATACCACTAGACCAAACACCCTTTATAATTTATAAAAGTGATTTTAGAAACTATGGAAAAGAAAATGAAGTGTTTGAAAGAATGAAGAGATTATAGGAAGAGATGGTGTTGCGAAGAGAATAGAGGAGTCAATGAGCAGAAGCAGAGAGATAGAGAAGAAAGTTCTTCGTCTCCTTCACGGTTTCAAAACCCTAAACCAGCTCACCCAAATCCACGCTCACTTCCTACGCCATGGCCTTCACCAATCAAACCAAATACTCGCTCATTTCGTCAGCCTCTGCGGAACCCCTTACGCCACGCGCCTCTTTGCCCACGTCCCCAACCCCAACATTCTCCTATTCAACGCCATCATCAAAGCCCATTCTCTACAACCTCCCTTCCACCCCTCATTCTCCTTTTTCTCCCTCATGAAGTCACGCGCCATCTCCCCTGACAGCCACACATTCGCGCCCCTCCTCAAGTCCGCCTCCAACCTCCGTCACTACGCCCTCGGCCAGTCCCTCCATGCCCACGTCCTCCGCCTCGGCTTCACGCGCCACGCCTCCGTCTGCGTCGCCACGGTCGACCTCTACGCCACTTGCGGGAGAATGGACGATGCAAGCAAGGTGTTCGACGAAATGCGTGACCCGGACGTCGTCGTTTGGAACTTGATGATTCGCGGGTTTTGCAAAACGGGGGATTTAGACACGGGGCTGAGGCTTTTTACACAAATGAAAGAACGGACCGTGGTTTCGTGGAACCTCATGATGTCTTCTTTATCGCAGGGCAACAAGGAGGGGAAGGTTCTTGAGCTTTTCAAGGGGATGTTAGAGCACGGTTTTGAACCCGACAATGCTTCCTTGGTCACAGTGCTACCTGTTTGTGCTCGCTTAGGGGCTGTGGATGTTGGTGAATGGATCCATTCTTATGCGAATTCCAAAGGGTTCCTCCGAGATGCTGTTAACGTGGGAAATTCGCTCGTTGATTTCTATTGTAAATGTGGGAACTTGGAAGCCTCGTGGGGCATTTTCAATGAGATGGCTAATAAAAACATTGTTTCTTGGAACGCGATGATATCGGGTTTGGCGTATAACGGGGAAGGTAAAGTTGGGGTTGGCTTGTTTGAGGAGATGGTGCGTGGAGGCGTGGAACCTAATGATTCCACTTTTGTGGGGGTTTTGGCGTGTTGTGCTCATGCGGGTTTGGTTGATAGGGGGCGTGAGATATTTGCTTCTATGAGTGTGAAATTTGGGGTTTCCCCTAAACTGGAGCATTATGGCTGCGTTGTTGATCTACTTGGGCGTTGTGGGCACGTGAGGGAGGCTCTTGACTTGATCACAAGCATGCCATTGAAGCCAACTGCTGCTTTGTGGGGTGCATTGCTTAGTGCTTGTCGTACTTATGGTGACAGGGAAATTGCAGAAACTGCTGCTAAAGAGCTGGTTGGTCTTGAACCATGGAACTCGGGAAATTATGTGTTGTTGTCCAACATTTATGCAGAAGAAGGGAGGTGGGATGAAGTTGAGAAAGTTAGGGTATTGATGCGAGGAGGCGGTGTCAATAAAGTTCCGGGGCAGAGTGCAACTGGATAGGTGCAAACAATAACTATCTTTTGGTGGAAACAGACTAAAGAATTTCGGGACCATTTACAAAATTAATGCATGGATGAGGTCAAGTTACACAAAAATGTAATATTGTGAAGATTGGAGAATGCCCATGATCTTGAGAGAGCATCACAAGACAAGTATCGGTCCAGTCCGAATTCCAGACCATTTTTGAAATTTCTTCGTGGATTTGAATTCAAAAGGAATCAATGATCTGAACATAGCAAGCTCCAAGTTAGATGTGTTGATCGGTTCAACAGCCCACTGGTTCATGGCCGTGAGATTAAGGAATCAATACTTGCTATGTTGATTAGCAGAGTTTGATGATTTTTTAAAAGGGACAATTCGCCTGGTTTCAAATGAATGCAAAGTGTTTTTAATGACAACAATTTAATATTTATATATTTATTTAAATAACAGTACATGTATTATTATTTTTCATACAGAAGAAACAATATACATTGTAAATTTGCATGAACTAGAAAAGAAAAGGTCCAATCTAATTTACTGTGAACTAGCCGTGTTAAATTCTTTTAGTGGATGCATTTTTTTCTTATTTTTTATTGTTGCATATCTAACAAATGATAGTTTTCAGATTGACAATTTTAATTTTAAGGTGGAAAGTGTTGTGAATTTAAAATATAATTAAAAAGTATAAATATAAAAAATATGTAGATAAAATAATGGTATTTTCTTTATATATTGATGTAGATTATTTTTATTGAAAGAGAGTAGTGTGAATTTTTTAGACTTTTTGTTCCATGCGTGCGTCTTTATATAGGCATGTAGAGAGGTTGGATAGAATTGAGATAAAATCATTATCCAATTTAATGAAAGAAAATTTCGAGTTAGATTTCTACAATTTTTTATTTTATTTTATTTGACTTGATATTTCGAGTTAGATTTCTACAATATTTTATTTTATTTTATTAGACTTTATAGGAAGTGATTCATGATGGATGAGATTGATGAGATTGAATTGAATTGAGTGAATTAAGTTAAGATTTAATTATTTTTATTAAAATTTGTAATTTCAATTTTTAAAATTTGTAAATAATTTTTTTAAATAAAATATATTTATAAATAAATAATTTATTACTTTATACACATTTATTTTAATGAAATAAATTAAATAATAGTTATATTAATATTAGTTGTGTTGAGTTTTGCTTAATTATAAATAACATCTAACCTACATTTTGGATTAAATTAGATTATTTGATTATGTACTTAATAAATATTCCTAGTTTTAAAATAGAATTAAGAAGTAGTGATTATTTCAATTTTAAGTAAATGTTTATACTTATAAGATGAAAAATTGATTTTGACACATCTTATATATTGTCTAACTTTTGGAGTTTAGATTGCACATACTGAAACTTACTTTGTAATCCAACTTGTAAAAAATAATTATTGTTAAATTAATTTTAACTGAAATCAAATTTATTAAATCAATATTATTAAAATTACTTTTGTTGATGCCCATGCAAATACATACTTTGATTAGCCATAAGGAACTGTACAATCTGTAAACATTTGATTTCAAATGGAACCTTACTTCAGATCGCACAGTAGAATAGGGAGTACATGACAACAGCCATTCATGTTAGGAGAAAGAAGGAAGCTTTCAGCATCCGGTTAAAACTTGCAGTATGTGAAGTCCATTTAGTATCTGCTTCTTGCTGCTATTACCTATTTTCAAATTAAATAAACTGCAGCTGCTGCTGCTAGGATGAAAAGATAGGATCTTCTGAGGATTGGTAATTTGGGAGCATTATTTGTCTCTCCTCCAATGTACGCTGCCAAATTGAAGTTACCTACACGTAGCTTACATTTTGTTAGGCAACAATATTCTGAAGAAAATAGAAAATAGAAAGGACAGCTGAAGCTGATACTTAGGTGAGTGGAAACTGGAAAATAACTAGTATCCTGACCTCTTTGTCTTGAGAAACTGCAGCCAGCATTTAGTGCATATCTCATTTGTTGTACAGTGGCTTTGTTGTAGAATATGAAATTGGACAGTATATCATCTATGCAATTAAGCACTAGCTGTGCTTCAGTGAGGCATGCTCCACTACAGAATAAATCAGTGGCCTCCACTGGTATATTAATATTCCCAGATGGGTTTAATCTGTATGCCTCATCACACCCAACATAAATCTTGGAAACATTCAAAACAGCCAAAAGATGTTAGTATTGAAAATGCAAAATCTTTTTCATTCAAGAAGCAAAAAATAGAATGCTTACAATAGTTCTAACAAATGCCATTAAATATTTGCCACTCACAAGCTTATTGTTGAAGCATGATAAGGCCTTTACCAAGTTTTGTCCTTGCAGATCACCCTCGGCAGCCTCTGTTCATATTTTCACATACGTACACACATGTCATTAAAATTCTATACATCAGGTCAGGATCAGTAGTGCACAGAATAAATAGTTAGGAAGAAAAGTAGTTGAAGCCATAGAGATGGTATAATCATAACCTGAGCACAAGCAAAACATTGAAATTGAAAGAATAATAAGGATGCTGAAATTATCCTTTAGCTTGAGTGCAAGTGCCATGACTATACCGTATGAATGTGATGAAGCTGGTAGTGAAGATTCAAGCTTTTGTCCTTTTATGTGAAGGCAAGTTGAACAAAAGTGGGAACTTATAGTAGGCCACCTTACAAATATCTAATAATGGAAAAGCAGAAAGTAGAAAGTGTGAATGAGAGTGGTTTGGTTAACAAATAGCACCAGTTTATATGGTAGTGGGTGGAGACAAGTTGACTGATACACAAAGTGAAGGTAATGCATTTGACAACTAGTATTGAGTTACCAACTGGACTTTGCAAACCATCTAACTTGTGAAGCCATGCATACATATATGGAGGAAGTTTCCGTAATAGGATTCCAGAAAGTGAAAAGTAAAAATGAAAAATAAAAAATAAAAATGGAGATGCGGGGTATCGATCCCCGTACCTCTCGCATGCTAAGCGAGCGCTCTACCATCTGAGCTACATCCCCATTACAATTTGATAGCAATCAAATCATAAATATTTTAGTTTGTGCAAATCACAAGGCAAGTAATATAAAAGTACAAATTTTCTGTGAAAACAAGAGGAAACAAATGCTTGAACACTATATCATGTGCAATCTGCTTCATTAAACCCATGATCTACAAATATTAGAGTAAAATATATTTTTGGTTCATCTAAAGTTTCAAATGTTTGTTTTTTTATAGTTTTAAGTTTCCGAAACATAAAAATATGTTATCGTGTAGGACAGTTAAATTCAGTTAATAAGAAGAGTAACTTTGATCCACGTGGACTTGAGTAGCTTATGTTTTGGTTTTATAAGAAAAAAAATTCTATGAGCGAAGAAAAGACATTTGAACACACTAAAATTTACTGTTTTAATGCTCTCAAGGAGAATGCAACAAAAGAGTAGGAACAAGTTTGCTTAGAATGGGTTGAACTTACTAACTGTACTGAGGAATTTGAGGCTAAAAGGGATAAGCGCCAAAAGCAAAGAGAAGTGTTCCAGGTGATAGGGTCCAAATTTTTGCTTAAACTGGAGAACAGAACAAATTAGAAGATTTGAAAGTTATCTTTGATAAGCTTATGTTGTCACTGAGGTTAAATCAATATAGATAGTGTAACCAAAAAGAAAATCTCTACAAGGAAGAACAAAGCGTTAGACTCTAACACAATGTGGTGATAAAATCAGCAATGGGTAGGATTTTCCAATTATGCAAAAATCATCTCTTGGTTCAGTTAATTGGGATTAGAAAGATAAATAACATAGAGTAAATCTATAGAAGGTTCTCCTATGATCAAATAAGTACTCTGTACTGAGAATGTATGATGTGAAATTGATAAAAATGTACATTACTCATTTGTAGAAGACTTATTTATAGTGTTTGGTAATGTCTTATTTGATTTATTGATCATATCTAACGCATATCTTCAATAAATCAGTGTTAGCTGATTTCTTGGGTGTCACCCATATTTGACAGGGTTTGGCCCGGATTTATAGGAAGGTTATCCTGATTTATAGGATGTTTCCTTACTTTTCATTTATTGTCAATTTGTTTTTTAACGTGGTTGATCAATAATGCTGAGTGACGTGGCTCATTCGGCCCCGATCGGTACACTTGACCCCACGCTTGATGAAGCTTTACTTCAGAAGAGTCTAGATGTAAATGTTGGTTACTTCGAAGTACGAAGTGACTATGACACATTAAATGCACGTCGTGCATCACTCAACACGTTGTTTGAGTTTAACACTTACCTTCTTGTCCTTCTTCATCATAATAACACATTTCAATCCTAATGAGGTTATAGATGTGGGTTGTTTTAGTCAGGCGGTCAACCTCACTAGCTAATTGCCTCGTTATCCCAGTTATGAGTGGGTTGATCCTTGTATTCTTGATATTCCTGCCCGCTTCAGGGGTTCTTCTGTTATAAATGGATTCCTTTCCAAATTCTCTATGTTAAAACCTAACTCCTTGCTAGATATGGTTGTAGCCAATAGTTATGATTACACCAACCGAATATGTTACGGTCGGGAGAATGATCCTCAGGACTTTTTCTTTGTATATACTTATCTTTTTAATTGACTATTTGATTCATGAGTCATATCTGACACATATCTTCAATAAATCAGTGTTGGCTGATTTCTTAGAATATTACTCGGATTTAACGAGTGTGACCCGAATTTATAGGAAGTTTATTTTTATAAAATGTTTCTTTAGTTATCATTTATTGTCAATTTATTTTGAATGGATTTATCCATCAATAATATCAAATAACATGACTCATTCAACTCTAATCGGTATATTGTACGTAATAAATTGAATCGATTGTAAATGTTTAGTAACAAACCCTAAATCTTTAATACTATAATTTATAATAGAACATAGTAATTATTATTACATGGTTTTTAGAATTCAGTGGGCTTGTATGGAAAGAGAGAAGAAACTGAGGACTGAGAATGGTGGTTGAAACTGGCAGCGTCTGGATGCTAGAATCGTGTCAATTGTGAATCAGTGCTGGATATAAGGCCCACTGGTTGAAATACCAGAAAACCAAACCCAGAACCGCCAATAGATTCAGTAAAAGTCCAAGTGAACTCGCCTTTGGGTAAGGACACGTGGCAAACTGAAAAGGAAATTATATAAATCGACACATATATCACACGTATATATGACTCATTCATCTTATTACCACTTCATAATTATCCTTTGTACCTTGTCGTGATCTCAAAGCTTTTCCAATCAACGGCAGACATGGCAGAAGAAGAACGCCGGATCCTAGTGGCAGTCGATGAAGGCGAGGAGAGCATGCACGCTCTCTCATGGTGCCTCAAAAATCTTGTTTTTCAAAATTCCAAAGACACCCTTATTCTTCTCTACGTCAAATCCCCTCGTGCCGTTTATTCTGCCTTCGATGGAACAGGTATAATCATAACCTCTTAGCTTTTTCTTTATGTTGATTAACTAACTAATTATGTGTGGTGTTTCTCAATTTTTAGGATATTTGTTTTCCCCTGACGTAACGGCGGCCATGGAGAACTATGTGCAGAGAGTGGCCAATTCTGTCTTGGAGAAAGCCAAGAAACTGTGCAACAATGTTGAAAAAGTAGCATCTTATATAAACTATTTAGCATGATGTTGGGTTATTTTGGTTGACGAATTTTGTGATTGTTAATGAACGGGTGATGTGGTTAATTAAGGTGGAGACGAGGGTAGAGAATGGCGATCCGAGGGATGTGATTTGTGATATGGCTCAAAAGTTGGGTGCTGATGTGTTGGTGATGGGAAGCCATGGCTATGGTCTCATCAAGAGGTGAGTCCACAAACCACCCTTTTGAGAAAATGAAGTGTTGGATTAGTCCTTTATATGTGAATTGTAGATTTTGCTGATAAACTTTTTTGGATGTTGAATGGTGGCAGGGCTTTCCTTGGAAGTGTTAGTAATCACTGTGCACAGAACGTGAAGTGCCCAGTTTTGATTGTGAAGAAGCCAAAACCAACCTCCGGAAAAGTATAAATCATATTTTGATCTTTCGCAGCTTCTTTTTACTGTACATAATTTACTTTTGTGTGTCATTTGGGTTCTGTATTCATGCCTTATGATTTTTACTTTTATTCTATTCAAAAGTCTTATGACTCATCTTAATTACATTTTACTAATTATACTCCATCATCTAGTATACAATATTGGCTAATGCTCATAAATCAAGATAAAGTGAAAGTTATTCAACCATCAATTTTCCTGTCGTGTCAATAATGTCTCCCCTCTTATCCGCACTTCAGTTTGAATTAAGAAAAGGAAAAGTGATAGTGTGATCTGGATTTAAGATTTGACATTAAAATTTGAATTTTGGAAAAAATGAATGAAACTATTAAGTTATAAAATTGAAAATTTGTTTCAATTTTACAATAATCGGAGCCCTATTGTTGAAACTATCATTCAGTGTGTTTCATGCAAATTCTAAGGCATGTTGGGATGATAATTTGTGCAATATAATGTGAATGAATATTTTAGAGGAAAATCGATGTAGGGCTCTTGAATGATTAGGAGCTTTAGTTGGGGAAAATCAGTATTATTCACTCATGAAATTCTATAATCTACTACTTCATTACGCCGAAGCCGTTCTTCAAGGCATTAAGACATGCTTAAAACATATATTACTGTTGGATCCCAACTTATTTTACTTTATCTAAAAAATTAAAGTCATTTCCCTAATTTTAAGATATTTCTTGTTCCCCATTTTTGTGGCCAGCCAAATGTCAGAATCAACATCTTCTACATACTCAAAATTGCAAAGGAGAAGGGCTCAATGTAATTGGGGTGTTAATTCTCCTTTGTTCACATCCTGGTGTTGGTTTGAAAATTTTGTTACAAATTAATTGACAAGGGTGCTATTCATTCACACACTTTAAATACACCCACTTAACAATCTATTAAATTAATATTTTAATTATATTTATTTTTTTAATTAAAAATATTATTATATTATTTTAGGGATTGTCAAATGAGTGTGTTTTACTATTGAGAGTGTAAAAATTTTGCTTTTGAGAATGGTTGGAAAAATTGGAAAGTGATATTAGATGAAATTGTTAGAATGTACGTGTAGTTGGCTCTACTTCATGCAAAAAAAATTTGGTGTGGTTGCTTGCTCAAGTTGTGTATTGGTAGGGCTTAAGTGATTTGTGTCTATATAAAACAATAGTGTAATATGATGGTTTAAGTTAATATAATTAAAAGCACATTTAAACATTCCTTAACTTAATTATTGATAGCATCTGAACATATAATTAAATACCGTACCTATAACACAAATTAACATAGAATCATTTGATAAAATAGTGCCTCATAACTCATTCATTATCGCTGAACGGTCCGTTCCGTTAATAAGTGCAACCGTTTTATTAGATTATAAAGTTTTATAAGTTGTAACTTTTATCACTTATAACTGTGGAAAAAGTCCCCAGTCGAACTTATGGGAACAAGTCCTCAAATCTAACTGATTACCGAAACAAATCATTCAATTCAAGATTACCAAAACAAATCATTCAATTCAGGATAAGATAAAGAGAATGAGGGTTTGTTTTAGGAATATTTTTTTATTTCCATAAATTACTTATAAATCGATTTTATAACTGCTTAATATAATATCAAATCCATTTAGAATTTGTTAAGTTTATTTCACATGACTATTTACTATCGACTCAATATCACACCATCCGCTATCAGTATTATTAGACTAATCATAATATATAATTTCCCGAATTGATAAATCTCTGAACGTGAATAAATGTGTTGGAAATCATCTCACGTCATTGGAATCACTTTTCAAATTTAAAATTTCACCAATTATCAGACAGCTTGGAAACTCTGGATGGAAACGGCTGAAGCACTAACGTAAACCCTACCGGCCAAAGGGCGGGCCGGACGGTTTTTCTCTTCCTGATAGCAATATTTACTATCTAGCTTTTTATTTGAAATATTTCATTACTAATTTTTTAAAACATATTGTCTGAAGGAAGTATAATTAAGCCGATCTTACCAATTCGTAAATTGGAAGACAGCGGCGTTGAAGTGATAAAGTAAAAATACGTTCAAAATTACTGGAAAACAGCACCTTCGAAATGATAAAATAAAACGTCCACAAGAGCCAGATGATCAAAGTCCACAAAATTACAAGCTGATCAAATGACTTGTCATTAAGTATGTATAAAGTATGTCAGCTGATTTTAATCATATTTTTTTGTCATAATAAATCAATACAGTTCATGTGGATTAGTTAATTATAATATTATAGAAAGAGAAACAAGTAAAATTTCTAGAAGAACTTAAGAAACAATTTACAAAGAAAATGCTATTAGACTTCAAACGTAATTGGAAAATCGAAACAAGAGACTTTTTTGTCTGTTCTAATCAGTGAAATAGTCAAAAGAGATTGAAACAAAAGCTCTCCAGCTCTTACTAGCAGTTTTCGACAGTTTGCTTATCTAGAAAAAAACAAAACAAAAAAAACACTACGGCTGAAAACGATAGGACATTTCCGATAAATCCTCATCCGTTTTGCAAACTGCCTAGAGCTCATCCTGCATATCAAAGGCGTGAAGAGAAAATATTAAAACACATTGCTGCCAATCTTGATTAAAGTGAGATATTGAGTTGATTAAAAAACCTACATGACCATCTTCCTTGTCTTCCCCAGCTTCCGTCTTTGATTCACCATCGGAGTCATTGCCAGCTTCGTCACTTTCCTCATCATCATCCTCAGCCTACACAGAAAACATTTACTTCGTCGGAATCACAGCAACTGATGGACAAAAATTTCAAAAAACAATAGTTCTACTACTTACATCAGAGTCAACTGGATCCTCCTTTGATTCCTGTAGAGGAGATCAAAATATAGGAGTAAGAAAGGTTTCTTTCTTCCATATAAATTTTATAAACAACAGTTTCTTTCAAAGATGCTTTTCAGGATCAATTTTTACCTCCTCTTCCCTCTTCTTCTCGGCCTCTTCAAATGCTGTCTTCTCAGCCTACAATACAATAACACAACTCCATTAAGGAGATCATATCATTCAACAGTGTACTTTAGGCCAAAAGAACAGAGAATAGAAAGAGCTTACATCCTTGTGCTTGCCCCATGTTTCTTCGGCCAGTTGCTTAGCATATTCAATATCATCGGTAATCAAGACATTGTCAAACAAAGTGCCAGATTTCACCTGTAAGATAAAATTGCCTGCTGGTAAGAGTTCAGATTGAAAACAATCAACTAATAGAGTGACGATAAATTAAAATTAAAAGTTACCTGCCACAATTCAATGCCCACGTACTTCAAGTTGGGGAAAACATAGAGGTCGGGGTCGTCCTTGAAATCTGATACATGTTTCTCAAGTGATGAATATATTGATCTTGTAATGCAAATTAATATATAAATATTACTACTGTGTTCAATGATGAACCCCATTGCTTTCTAACCTGGGTTGTCAATAATCGGGGCCTTCCACTTTCCTTTGAAGTTGGGGTTCTTGATTTTCTGCAGAAAAAGTAAGCATGCGAAGTTAGAAAGTAAATCCATTACAAACATGATGCAATACGTCATATTTAATGCATTACAAAAATGTTTTCACAAACCTTTGCCTTCCATGGGCCCTTGTACTCAGGGTTGGGAATGGTTGGGGGTGTCCACTCACCATCTTCCTCATCATCCCAATCTTCGGGCTACAACATCAAATATTATAATTAGTAATTAAAGCACAATATGAGATATATAGAGCAGAAGAAAACTACAAAGTAAAGAATACCTTCTTGGCTTCGGTATCTGGGATCTCTTTAGGAATGTCATCATACCCCTATAAATGCAAGATTTAGAAGTCAGTATATACCACACGTAATGTTCATATGAGGTGAGATGCGAGGCCTTTTGGGAAAAGGCATTACCTCTGGTTTCTTATCTTCGGGATCCGGAATATATTCTTTGTCATCCCAATCTTCTGGCTGTAAGTATATCATGATTAGAATTTATCAATAGTGAAACCAAAATAAGTCCGACAATTAAATTTACACTGGGAAAGAAAAGTACCTTTTTAGCTTCAGGATCCTTGATTTTCTTTGGAGGAAGAAGATCCCAATCAGAGTAGAGACTACCAGTTTGCTTCTCCACATTATCAATCAGGATGGTGTAGGTTGCATCTGGACGGAGGATAAATGTATAAACATGAGTTAGTTGATCAGTCTCACACGGAACATCCTTCTTGATCAAGTGGTTTGTGTCATTGTAGGTCAAAATAGCATGCACTTTCTTGGTACTGTAACCACAGATATCTGGTCCAAACATGATACTGCAACCGAATACACATGTCAAAAGGTCAGCTATCATATCAAAAGCATCCATCAAGAATGAGTAACAAAACAAACGGGGATATATGAATCACCTGTAAGGAGTATCGCCACCAAATTTCTTCTGATCAACACTCCCACTAAGCAACTTCATATAGCCACCTCCACAGTCAAGCTTCTGTTCATGCTTGACAGAAAATTGGAAAACTAGCGTCTTATCCTTGTTGCTGAATTCAGGGTACTCAGCAGAAATGGCGTAGAATCTGTAATCTTCACTGGTTTGAATACCTGAAATGATCACCATTCAACCAAACACACCTCATTATCAATTTTAGCCAAAAGTAAACATGAGCAACAATAATACAGGACTGTTCAACATAGTAATTTAGTTTACCTTTGTCATTGGCGTCTCCGTTCCATTGACCAGAGGTGTGGTTCCACTCCCCAGCAAGGTTCTCATCCTTTTTCCAATCTGATTTAACCCACCGATTTTCCCATCCGTCTGGCATAACACAAAACACATGCGCACGAGTTAGAAAACTGGATAATGCAGATTTAAGATTACCAAAACATACAGATGAACCATGGAAACGTACTACCCTTAGAGATGCACAGACTCTTGTAGTAATCTTATAGACAAAATGTGTCATCAAATACATAAAGCAAATGCTAGCAATTTATAAAGGACATAACTACCATCACTTATCCAAACATGCTGTGGGAGTGTAACTGCTGTCTACACACTAATCCAGAATCAAATCTCAAATTTAACCTAAAATGTTAGGCCACAAACTCTCCTCGTCTATCCATTCTATTTTGAGAACCAGCGTCGAGGCTAATGCTTAAATCTCTTTGCAAAACAACATCAGCAAATACGCTTATTTAGAACAACTAGAAAAGTAGCATATACGCTAACAGATCTACTCCAAACTATGACATTCCAGGGCAGACCTCGACGTACAACTCATAACACAAATCGAACCATGAAAGTGTTTCAGATCGAGGCTGAAACGCGAAAAAAACTTTAATCCCAAACAAGAAACTCCAAATTCGATAAACAACAATGCAGAAGGAAAAACACGAAAATTCAGGGGACGCGATCTAGTGAGAGAGAAAAGGAATGAAATTGTATACCTTCGAAGCGCTCCTCGAAGAAGACCTTGGCGGAAGCGATGGTCAAGAGAGATAGAAGAATGAGAGAACGGAGGTCAGGGTTTCGAACCCTAAACGCCATCGCCATCGACGGAACAGAGCTAGGGATGTAGAAAGAATGTGAAGGCTTCTTCGATTAGTGAGTGAGTGAGCTACCCGTTCTATATAGCGGCCACTATGCTTTGGGTTTTCAGTGCAGTGGGCAAATGTGGAATTTGACGTGGCTAAGTCCTACGTGGGTAATAGTTGGCAGAATTAAACCAATTGAATCATGACACGTCATCTATTGTTGTCATTGATGTAATGTGGCACGCTACCATTGGTAAATACAGACACTACGGAGTCGCTCACCTTAAGTGGATCCCTGTACGCATTTAAGTTACTGCCATCATCTTTTATGTTAATGTGGATTTGGCACCTGATTCCAAACAATCAACTACACGTGAGAAACCATTGCTTCACTTCTATATTTTTAATTTTTAAGATGCAACCAATTAACTTATCCGAATCACATAAAAATTAAATATAGTTTGATTTAAATTTAATATAAACTTTGAAACGTATATTAAATTAAATAATACTATTAACATAAGATATTAATTTTAGATATATTTCTATATTAAATATTTTATGTATGTCATAATGTCGTGTATCGACAATTACAAACAATGTTTTATTACACAATATTTTTATGTGTATAACTGATATAGATAAGACTTTTCAGCGTAAAATTGAAAAATTAATACCAATATTATGTCTAAGAATTTTGAGATCTTAGATAATATCGACAACTGTAAAAACTACAAATAATACTTTATTATTCAAATATTTTGATATCTATATAATAATGACTTTTAATAGTAAAATTGAAAAGGTAACACAAGGTTATGTTTAGAAAGTTTGAGATCTGATATATTCTTTTCAAAGTATTATCAATTCTCATAATATCTTATAGTTTTTTGAACTTCTAGAACAGCTATACCATGTTGATCTTATAGATCTTTCATTTTATACAATGACACACTTAATTGTATCTCTATCATTAATTTTTTTTTTCATGGATTTGTTTAGATTTTTCTATTATTTAATTAATACTGGTAAATTATAATAAATTGTACAAAATTACACTTAAACTTTTTACAATTAAGGTATTATTCATGTTTAAGATCTTGTATTGCATAATAATTGAACTCAAATAATATTATTATTAATCCTTAAAAATTAAATTTTAAATTTAATTTAATTTTATAAAATAATATTGTAAAGTAAGATTTATGTCTATTTATTTTAATTATATTTATCTTTATTTAAGGTGAAATTTCCAACAAATTGTGCAAAACTAAAATTAAAATATATATATATATATATATATATATATATTAATTCATTTTGCCTTTTCTTAAATCTTATCCAATGTATCAACCTATCAACATCCTTACATTTTTTTTTTCATTGTGAAAAAACACTGGTTGGACGAATCCAAACTCAAATGTAACTGTTACAACCGCAACTCTTTCGGCACACTAACTTCACGTCTTCCATGTCTATGTTTATGGTCATAAAACACCTTAATAACTAGGTTTAGTGTTCTTTGTGTTTTAAGCATTTAATATATATATATATATATTAAAATTAGCACCTAATAAATTAAAATTTTGATTTTTCAGTTTATGTATATTTATTTGTATTTATTCTGGTTTAAGTTCGCAAAATATTTACCATTTTACTTCTTTCATATTCTTCTACCATTATAACTTATTAGATGGAATATACACTACCATTATAACTTATTAGATGGAATATATCGTGTCTCTGTGTATCCGTATTTTTTATTTTTTATTATTATTATATATTTATATTTAAATAAAATATATATACATTTATGTGTATCTGTATGTATAAGAGACACAGAGAACATGAGAAACATAAACCGAGCATGAAAGTCATGTTATTGGGTTTCAAAAGATTTGAGGAAGGAAAGAGATAAAGTGAGAAATGAGAAAGAGTAAAGAAAGAAAGAAATAACCTAAAAATTCAAAACTTCAAAATAGAAAGCAACTGTGCATGAAAATTAAATAAATAGAGATATATTTTAGAAAATTAAAGAAATAAAAATATATTTTAGAAAATTAAAGAAATGGAGATATATTTCAAGAAATTAAATTAAAAAAAAAAACTACTCTACATTCAAAAAACTGCTTTTGATAACTGTTTTAATATGTTTTAGAAAAAATAAAAAATAATGCAATACTCATAATACAATAATAAAATTAAATATTGATATAAATTCCTCTTTATAAATAGGTATATATATATATATATATATATATATATATATATATATATATATATATATATATATATATATATAATCATACATATGTCAATACAATACAAATAGCTTAAAAGATTTAATAAGAATTATATTGCTCAACGCATTGTACATCATGTGAGAACTTAAAAAGTATGGAATAACATAAATGATACATCTGAAACCAAAATGTCTATTTTATTAAATATGTAATTTGAATTCTTTAATATTCAAATTAAAAATGGCTAATTAAACATTTATAATATATTTTAGCCACATTATTAGCATTTCATTTAATACGATGAAATAATTATTTTGAATTTCTTTAAAAACATAGTAACAATTTATATTGGGTTTTTAAACAATAAAAGGACCTGACTAAAAAAGATTAAAAGAATAAAAGGCGAAAGTGAAATTTAATAATTTTTTATACATTTTGTTCTTTATTAGAAGTATTTATTTATTTTATTTTCTTTAAAAACTGTATTTTTTTTCATTTATTTTGCTTTTTTCTAATTATTTTTAATACAATTTTTTTTTTAAATAAATTCACTTGAAGTTTAACTACCGTTTATACCTATTGAGAAGCCGCAAAAGAATGAAAAAAAATATTTTCAAAGAAGTTTGTTCATAGTTGACATTTTTAACCAGTTATATATGAATCTGCATTGACATACTTAAAATATTTTTTTATATTTAAAATCACGAGTAAAATAATAATGAATACATAGATTATTATTATTATTCATGCATAGATTATCTAAAATTTTATAATAAATATTTATTATTTTCAATCAAATATAAATCCAGTAATGTTAATTATGTTACATTCTATCATAAAATTAAAATCCTTTTTCACGTAATATATTTTAATTAATTTAGATTTGGACATTTCATAATTTTATTATACAGCTGAAATGTTTCCCATTTCTTTGAGCAAAAGTTATCTTTCTAAGAACTAGAGTCACAGATTTTATTGGATCTTTCGTGTTTTGACAGTGTGGGTGTCCCATTAGCTTTGAAGTGTTAACAGGGCCAAGAAGGAAACTATGAAAAGATAACATGTCTGCTTTTTACAGTTGAGAAAGGTTATCAAAATATTCTATTATATTGATTTGAAATTTATGAAAAAACATAAAATTGAAGGGATCACAGTTTTTATTCAATGAGTTCATCTAATAACATTGATAAATAATAAATAATCCGTTGTGACACGGTTTTCTTCTTGACTTTTTTGGGTGGAAGAAGTGGAATGAAAAGAGTATGCTTGTAGTTGGGGTAAGTTAATAACAATAATGACAACGGCAAACACCGTGTTCACTAGGAGAACAGAAAATAAAACCAAAGAGGCCTAATATAAGAAACTTCACCTATTCATGGCTGGATTTTAGTGACGCCGGCATTCAGTTTATTATTGTTGTTTGCAAATTATGATGCTTAGATTTGAAGCTACTCTAGACCTAAAAAAACTAATGCAAATAATAGTTTCTGCTGTCTTGTTTGTGGGCCACAGTTATTTGTGATTCTAGAGAGTTCCATTGTGGAGTGCACAAGGGAATTAGGTTAACCTTGGCTTGGTTTTACTGTACTCCTACTCATATTCTACATTATGTAAAGTTGAAATTGAACAAACAGAACTCAAATGAGAGAGCCAGCAAGATTCTCTAGCCAATGAATATACCGACAATAAGTGGTGTAAAGCAAAACCAATGCACTGGGAGGGATGATCTCCTTAAGCGAGGAATCAGAAGAAATCTTTACACAAGCTGCATAATCAGGTTTTGATCTTCCTTCTATAAGTCCAGGATTAAAATTGAATCTCCTACAAACTTCTTCAACCATTGAACACTACTCATTACCATGGCTAAAAAAAGTTTGGAAGCATTGTCCCACTATCAAACCAATCATTTTTTTTTGGGTTCATCACATTCACTGTTTTGATGCCTGTTCTGCTTACATAAAAGCACCAAACAGCGCAAGTGACACAAGTACTGCTGATCCAGTAGCAATGCTCCCTTAGAAAGGCACAAGCACAGCATATTCCGATTTCCATACAAGACAATAATTTGACTTGCCTTGTGGTATTTTACCAGTTTTATGCTTCAGGCATATTATGTTCAACTTTCCCCACTATCTATACAAGTTAAATCAAAATCTACACATCTGTTGTTTTGAAAGATGGATTTGGACTTTAAAACATGTTTATTTCGGCATTGAGTGAGGCAAATCCAATTCCACTCAGTGCAGCTACAGGTACAGAAATTGTTGAAGACCCTCTCTCAACACCCACTTTTCAAATGCCACAGTTAAAAAATTTGCAGAAAGCTTTTTGAGCTAATATAGTAAAATTCAATACCTGACAAGCCTTAGAACAAGTCTAGAAATTGTGTTGTACTAAAACCGGAGGAAAACAAGGAGGAACCCGCATGGCCCTCACAATCTACAAAACTGGCTGTTTTTAACGACGAGTTTGGACTTAAAAAGTTCTATACAAGCTGCAATAAAGAAAGCATTAACACTTCAATAATTAATGATTTGTCGGACTGTTGCTAATCAATGAATCAAATACAGAGATCATATTTACTTTATAGTTCTGTTAATCCAAGGTAAATATTTCATAATAGTACCCGTTAAAACTTGCATAGAAGTTTAGATAAAAGGACAAACTATTCTAATTAGATATTTAAAACATAGTTGCTTGATTTAAAACAGCAGAAATCTAATGCTTTTGTCCAAAAGATAAAATCATAAAATTCAGAAGCATATAAGAAACAGCAGCTCAGTTTCAAGATAAAAATCAAAATTGAATTATTTTTTGCACTTTTGTTTATTCTAGAAGCATATAAGAAACAGCAGCTCAGTTTCAAGATAAAAATCAAAATTGAATTATTTTTTGCACTTTTGTTTATTCTAGAAGCTAGTCAGAAAGTAAAAACAGTGTAAGCCATGTCAACAAGTTGCCAAAGTAGGTCTTTTATATCAGCCTAACATTCAGATCACTATATTTTGTTAAATTGCAACTCTAAAGGTATCTTTAAGTAAGAAGAAAACGCAAGAATAACGATATTTTTTAGTTGGATAAAAAGTATAATGAGTTCGAGAAAATTAACTTCTGCAAACATAATTTAAACTTTTTTTCATCCTTAACACTTCACCTTCATTTCAAGTAATAAAATGAACATCATTCCTTTCAGTAACTGAGTTCCCCATCAAAACAAAGCCTATTCCTGAAAAACCTAGAAATCCCCATTAGCAAACATCCTCAAGTCAAATGGTTTTGTATGAATATTACAAAATTAATGGCAATAAACCCGGTACTTTGCACAATACCATCAAACATCAATGTGATTCCTTGGAGAAACAAAGCCAGGGCACCCAAAACAAAATACAGCAATTGTTAACATGAAATCATACGGCAAGAAGCTTAAAATTTCTCAGCCGCAAGCTGCAACAAAATTGTGAATATACTTGGTTACATTAGTATTTGACATGACTGATTGAATTGGGTTCCGACAACCCTGATCTTCCTCAAACGATTAGAAGATGTGGTAAATAAACGAAACAGCAGGTATTAATGCTGAAACGCCTGGGTAGCCCATAGAGGGAGAGGTGCACGTAGCATAACGTCTAGACCAGTAACAGGATGCTCAAATGACAAGGTTTCTGCATGAAGGTGGTGTGCATGATGAGTTGTACCTTTCCACTCGTATACACCTTCATATTTCACATCCCCTATGATTGAAATCCCTAGGTATTGACAGTGCAAGCGAATTTGGTGCGTTCTTCCACTCCGAGGATACGCTCTCACCACTATCTCACTCTCATTACCATCCTCTTTCATCGCGTTTTCTTCAACCACCAAAACATTTCCCTCGTTGCCCGAATCAGAGACCTCCCTCAAGCTGCCATTTCCGTTTACCGACAACACCTCAAAGGAAGTTTCCATGGACCGGACAGCCGAGCCACCCGGTAATGTGCGTCCCACATCGGAAGCAGCGTAGACTCGCCAGGCGCCGAACTTGGACCTCCCGTGACCGGATCGGACGGTGACCTGTTCCCAATTGGGAGGAGGACCGGTGCATAGGGCAATGTATGTTTTCTTCACTCTGTGTTCGGTGAAGGCCTTGACGAGTTTAGCAGCCACCTTGTGCGACTTGGTTAGGAGCAATATGCCACTGGTGTCACGGTCGAGTCGATTAGCGAGGTGAAGCTCGTGCGATTGGGAAGCGAGGGAGGAAAGGAGGGTCTCGCAGTAAATTCCATGGTGTTTGTTGACTGCGATGAGGTGGTTGTCGTGGTAGAGAATGTCGGAGGGTGAGAGGGAAAAGAGGCTTGAGTTTGAAGAAGCGGTCATGGCTCTGCTGAGCTCGATTTGCTTAGAGATTGCGGGCAGCGGAGGGGACAGTGGTACTGGGTAATTCTCAGCGGCTACGGGGGTTTTCCGTTCGGGGTGGTGTGAGAGTGACCCTGACATGGCTACGGCGGAGAAGACAAAAGGTTTGGGTTCGAAGGACAGCATGTGAAACTGGATTAGTTATTATACCGGCCCTCACTAGGGTTCCGTCCAATATGTTTACAACTACTTTTTATCATTGTAATATCACCTCCTACAAAATAATATTTATTAAATTAATAACTTTTTTAATTAAAAATTAATTTAATCAGTTTCAATTCCACCATTTAATAAATTTTATTTAAAATTATACATACTGGTTATATATATCAGGAGGTGGGGACTGGGTGACTGGTCTACGCAACCGTCTTCCTCTTTCATTTATCTTCTTAGGGTTTCCAGACATCAGGATTGTTCTCCTTCCCTCAAATTAACCATAGAGTAGGGTTTTCAGAGTTCAGAATTGTAATCGTCCTTCGTATTACTGCGTTTTCAAGCCGACATTTGCCCGTACCCAAGATTTTTACGAAGATCGATATTCTTCCGCGTTTTCGCTTCGGCTACGGTTCAGCGCGGACAATTACGTATGGCTTCTTCCTCAGTAATCACTCCTGAAGATGTGTTGGAGTCGCTGATGAACGACGGCTCAATTGATGCCCTCAGATTGAAGATCATCAACCAGCTCAAAGCCAATGTAATTTCTACACTCCTTTTTTTTATTTCCAATCCTCGTAGAATTTTTTTGTTAAGTTCTAATACCGTCTTTACCTGTCCATTTCTCTTCAATTTGCTCTGACCTTTAGTGTGATCGTTTTGTGTGGTTTCAAATAGGAAGAATTGAAGAGTACTACTATAAAGATGGCTGAGCAGAGTAAGGTTCTTAACACCCCTGGTGCTGAAAAGCAGACTAAAAGAGAGCTCTTTGATGCTCTTCGGCAAGAACTTGAGTAAGTGTTATGAACCTAAATATTCTATACTCTTGATTCTGTTAGAGGCTTATGGCCATTGAACTATTTTATGTATAACTTAAATCAAATCTATGCACTTACGATAAGTCCTGTCAATATTCCAAATTAAACTAAAAGACAAGTATAATTGATAAAGTGCAGCTGCCACTGTAGCATTGCTGCATTAGCCAATATGAACATTACTCTCGCTACACATGAAAATAGCAAATATGCTAGGGTCTGCAATACATTTTAATATTTTTATCGGCAAATTAAAAATTACAAATCGCATATTATGAATAAAAAGTAACGCAAGATATTATATAACACATAGATTTCAATTAAATCGATATTTCATTATATCTATTTTTTGTTAAATGCATTTTAAGGTACATTTCAAAAATTTTATACATATAACTATATCATGGAATGTTATTATTTCTCCTAACCTGACTCTACCAGTGGCCAACTCGTTTATTGAGTTGGCTATCAATTTTTAATTTTATTCCTTGCAAGGAATGATTGTCAAAAACCTCAAAGGTGACCCTTAATTAATCCTCAATGTTATGTCAATTTAAACTTTTAAATTTGATTTAAATCAATTTAAATTTCAATATCTGTGGATGTATAAAGCCACAACTAGCTTTGTCTTCCATCTCTGGTTGGTTTCCTTCTTCTCTTTTATTCTTGTTTCTCCATTCTCTCTATTCTTATTGATTCTTCACACTATTTACTAGCATGTACTACTTTGCTGTGTTCTTTGTTCATTGTTGACCGTTCTAATACTCTGTAACTGCCTGAACCTAACCAATCTGCAAATTAGTGACAACCAGTACGCAAAAGGGATGAATAAATTTCTTTGGTTGGAATAGAATAGATCAAATATTTGAAGAGGTTCAAATTATGTCCCAACTCCTGACTTGGTTTCCAAGTTTTGTACATGCAAAATCTATTCTGCTGCATGATGTTATTTTACTTAACACTTAAATAGTGGAATAATTTTGAATGCAAGGGAGCTGATCCTACAAATATGGTGTGATCATTCTGGAATATTTAGTAGTTTTCTAATTTATCACTTTACTATGAAATTTCCATAGCATTGGCGTAAATCTTCTCAAAGATCAGTAATTTTCCAAGACTATATGGCATAACGCATTCCACTTGTTGGGTAACTTGTTAACTGGACCATATTTTGTGTTTTAAGATCTTGTTGAAAATTTAAGTTTCTTTTACCTCAGTCGTTTTATGTTGTCTATCCAGCTTTGAAGTCACACATTGGGTTAGATAACCAAACTTCGAAATTCAAATCTATAATCTTTTCATCCTCCAGGCCACCATCCACAAAGTCCAAAGGTGTGTAGATTTGTAGCCACCTTTTGGAATGTCTGCATAAGATCCAACCTGATCTCTATGCAGGCTTCTTACCTCTTGCATAATTTGCACCAATGTTGCTGCCAACACCTAGATTTGCATGCCTCAATGTTTAGGAAAAATGTTATGTGCAAATGAGATCTGAAACCCAGCCAAAGGAGGGTCTTTTAAGTTTGAACCTTTCCTGTTATTAAGGAACAATGTATCTGCATAAAAATCATAATTTTTTCATCTGTGTATAGACTGTGAGATTGAGTAACTAAATTAATGTCAATTTTCTTATAATTGATATTGCTTGATATTGTTGCGGGTCAAAATTAATGTCGAAATTCTTTAGCGGCCCAAACCAAAGTGATGGTTTTTAATTTTCAGAGGATTGCTGCAGGGATATGTTCAAACCATATATAAGCAGTGCTCTTCAATGCACAGCTACTTGGTTGTGCTATTCGCTCTTATTCCTAAATAACCATTTCCTTGTGTTTTCTTGTACATGTTACATGCAGGCTTTGGAAGAATTCTTACATTGTTAGAAGTGATTATTCCCATTAGGATTGTATCTTCATGATTATCATTGTATATCTTTTTGTTCAAACGTATTGATATGCATACTTTGTTCACTTGTCTTCTTTCTTTTTCTTACTTCAATGTTCATTTCATGCAGAGCTTCTGTACTTGAAAAAGCCTCAAAATCAGTTTGGGATTTAATTGTAGACAATAATGGCCTGGGAAAAGAGATAAGTGAAACTGTTGAGCGAGTGTTTTGTCGATTGAGTGGCCAGGAGCCTCCATTGTTTCCACTTCCTAATGGAGAACCGCAATCTGAAAAGGAGGCTGGCAACAGAAAAGAAAAAGGCAAGGGAAAGCAGAAGGAAAATGAAAGCACAAATACAAATACTCCGTCAAAGAAAAGAAGCTTCAGTGAAATAAATTTGGAAGGACCAGACGAAACTGCAACCAGGTTCTCTGATCCTGCAGCAGTATTGGAAGGTTCTAGCAAATCACCTCTATCAATTTCGAAGACTTGAGTTGCAAATTCGACAATCGTTTTGTAACTGAAGTGATCAAATCTGGTAAATATATTATATTGACACTTTGTAGAACTTCACTGCAGTTTGGATGAATCTTGGCACTGAAAGTTGTGTATTATGCAGCAGTCATTGTGTATGCTATACCTACAATTGATGAAAATGATTCATGAAACTTAAGTTCTGTTTTTCATTGACTGATTTTTTATATTTAATCTTGTGAAGGTTGATAGAGGAGATATGGGTATTACAATGTGCGTATCATGGTATATGCCATAAAGGTTGAAGCTCTCTTGTTTTGCATTTAATCTTACAACATAAATCAATTGCCCTAAAGCAGTTAAAATTTTCTGGCTAAAAATCATTTGCAGCTCAAAAAACCCATTCAATTTGAAAAAACTTGTTGGTTATATATTTTCTTAAGTAACTTTTAACTGCTTTCATAAATTGAATTAAGACTTGGACTGTGTTACTATGAACAATCATCTTTTATTATCTGCATTTGTTGTGACTGTGTACATATTGACTTCCACATTAGCTTTTTCATTCATTATTACATCGACATTTACTGATGATAATGGTCTGTTTTGGTTGCGTTTTAGTTTAAGTATATAGTCAAGTGGTGGAAAATAAAAAAGACATAATAAGGAAGTTTTTAAACTAAAGATTTGGTACGCTGTTAAAACATTTTTTAATAAAATTTAGAAGATTAAAATGTGTTTCATTAGAAGAGTATTTTTGTAATTGATGCAGTAAGTAAATTATAAAATTTGGAGTGTATGTTCTAATGTAAATCAAGACACTGCCTGAGTTACATGGCTTCATTAACAATTGAATTCTCTTAAGAATTTATGAAATTAAGGTAAATATAAATTGTAGAGCGTCTAATCATTGGCTTATTTATCAAGAAAGCATTATTTTTGCTTTTTGGAGCGCGGGATGCCTACAACTACAAGCTCCGCAATTGCTTTAGCAAGATACTTGCGTGACAATTATTACCATGGTTAGTGTTAGTGGCTCAATATACTTTTAACATTGAAAATTAAATATCCGAACACCTCACTCGTTGTTTTCTTATATAGGTACAGATGCAAATACTTTGGAATACCCCTAGGGGTTCTTTAGCAACAAAGGAAACTGTTCATTTTTTAGTCTTACAAATGAACGAAGGTGAGTGCCTCCAGCTTCAACCCCTAGGGGAATGGAAGATTTCTTTCATATAACTTGATCTGATCATTATGGAATCAGATGTTGTACCTAGGATCCGCTTATTTTATCAAAACATTAAAAAATAGAACCCATGATTTACTAAAGATAAAAAATTTGTATAGATGAATTCAGCTCATAACTCTATCTATCTATATAGAACTTCTACTCTACCGAGTTTCTTAGTCAATGTTTCTCCTAAAACAATCAAGGGTATGGTAGGAAACTTATATGAACACTTGGACATTTGGACTGAATCTGTCTGTTGGATAAGAAATCTGTTGAATCGGTGAGGGAACGTGTTCAAGTAAACTAGAAATTAGGTAAAAAAACCCCGAGAAGAACTCTTCTATAACATGTCAATAGAAAGAAGTTTAATATAATACCATTTTAACGGCCTTCTTAAAAAGTAAAAATATAAACTTAAAACATTTGCTTTTTTATCCTAAATATCAATGTATATTATTGATTTTGATTTAAATGAGACATGTATGCTTTTGAATTTTTAGTTTTTACTGTTGTAAAGTGTTAACTGTGCTACTATTATAAATTTAGATTATGTTTCTTTTAATATTATTAATACTAATTCAATCATTGTACACACCGCCATAAAAAAAGTGACAAGTGGTTCTTTTTTAATCTTCCAGAATTTTTGTATTTAATTGTGCTACCTTCGTAAATATTTATGTTTATATTTTTTAGAAAATTTTAAAATGCATTCTGTGGACTATAATTTAAAAAAATCACGTGCATAAAAATTAAAAAAAATTATAAATATTTTTTCAGTTTAACCAAAAGTCTCATAAACCAAAATGTTTCACGAAAATTAAATAACAATTTCTCTCCAAAAAATAAGTGAACAATTGTGAAAAAGAAAATATTTTATGGTAGCAATTGCTCTTCTGGGTAGAACCAGCAGTGTTGACCATCATGCCAAGGATCCCTGTGCATGTTGTTGAAATTGATATCACTTGAATATGAATCCAGTAATCTGTTTTGGTATTGTTGGACAGACCTGCATTGGAAAATAGATTAGCCATTACATTTGCTTGAGTTGACAATATGCCTTGTGACAAACTTAATGTCGGGGATATAACAGTCTCTCATCGTGTCGTTATTGTGACTAGGTAAAACTCTTTTGAAGGTAAAGTGTCACAACTCGATTCCAAGGAGTTCACTTTGGACCTTGGAAAGGCATTTGATCATTGATGGTCTCAACTACATTATTACAAAATTAGTATCATGATTTTGATTTATCATGTTGCGAAGAGCACACTTTGCTAACAATGGAAATGTGGTGTGGTTGATACCCGAGGTTTGGTCCATTTGTGATCCATTTCCTTGATACCTGCAGATTATGACTAAAAGAAAAGGGTGTTCTCCTTGATCTATATGTGAATCAAAATAAGCAGAATTTGAACTAGGAAAAAGGTGTTTGACTCAATTCCGACAATCGACTATCACATTTCCTTATACATTCACAGTTTTGGTCAAGAACTCCGGGATCAAATTCAAGATAGTGTTTCCTTAGTCAAATCAAAAATGATTAGTGTACTACATAATGTTAAGATCCCCTAGACAATATTGAGACAGTCCTGAAGTAGGCCAACTACTTTGACAAACACACCTCAGCATCCCAAAGACAAAAATTAAGTATGAGATTAGTTAAGTTAAGAAGTCAGATTTAGTTTCAAACAAATATGGAAATTAACCATATAATTCATGCTAATCTAGAGGAGGATTAAACTTATTTCTATAAATATGTTAATTAAATACAACTATTAAGATACGTGTTTAATAGTATTTATTATTTTTAATCATTAGATATTATTAGATATTGAGAATTGATTTAGACATCGAAGAACTTCTAGTCTCTCCTTGATCAATTGTTGAAGATTGAGACCTATCATAGATCGACACCAAGAACCACTTCCTACAAGCAGGATGAGATGTTCTTGGCCTATAATATAAGAACAATTAGAAAATAAAGAAAACATATTAAAATATTAAACAAGTTAATTAAGAAAATGTACAGTGTAAAAATATTCACCGATAGTCTAAGCCTGACCGCGAGTGAAGTCTTGGGATGGTTCTTTGTTGGATCACTCTCGTGAAAGAATGATGGCACTTTATCAATATGTGGCAAAAACAGGTTTTTCTTTTAATTCGTATTGCTTTGGCATTAAAGTGTGTTTGACAATAGCAGGTAATAAAAAAAATATTAGCACACAATAAAATAAAATTGAAGTCGTGCGTTTTCACACTTTTAAGTTTGTAGGACTCTTTCATGAGGGAGAACATGTATAAAAATAAAGAACAATAAAAACACCACTTAAAATAGAAAAATAATAAGAAATATAGCTAACATTTTTTTATTTACCAATTTAAAATGGTTCATATTTATTTAACTTGAATTGGAGTATTTTCAAAATTTATTTTAACCCTTGTTGAGCCATAAATCTTATCTAATATTAAACATTGATAAATAAATAAAAAAATACTTAGGAGGATTCGTTTTAGAATGAAGGAAGTTTTTACTGGAATAGAATGTAGTTCATCTTTAATTTGCTTGAAAAAGATGTAGACCCATTTTGTATACTTTAACCCCTCTAATATACTTCTTTATCATATACCCTTTTGTATAAAACAATTAAAAAGAAATTGGCACTCTTCAATGAATGACTGTTATATTGATAATCGTTAAAATAAAACAGTCATTTAAAAAATAGCACTTATCAATTAATAAATACGATAATAATTTGCACTAGAATCTACAAAATTCACTGTCTTATTCCTGGAAACTGATTGTAAAATTCCATTGTACTAAATTTTGCATGTAAAATGATAATTAGACTAGCAGGTAGAAAGGAATACCTCAATTTGTAGAATTTCTCTCGAATTTGAATTTTTTGTGCATCAAACTATGAAGTAATATTTCTCAAACTGCACATCATATTTGTAGTCAATAATAATTTAATCCACATTATCAAATAGTCTACATATCTTTCCAGACATTGTGCTCATATGAACATAATACTTATAAAAAAATATATGGCGGCTTAATAATTATTTTCCAAGTATAGATAGAGAACTAAAAAAAATATTATTCAAACATTCTATTGTGGTTTTTAACAAAATAATATTTCTTAATTTTAAAGTAAAGTTAATAAGTTAATGGAAATTGCGAACAAAATCTGAGAATATTTTATATAAAACTATTGGATTAAGCTAGAGTATTTGGTCTAAGGCTTGGAGATGGAGTTGATGATTGAGTTGTAGTATTGGGGTTCTGTTCTCTTTGTCTCACCTTAAGGTTTGAGCTAAGGGGTACCCATGTTTGTAAAACTCCATTATATTCATATTATTCTGCAAGAAAATCAGCATATTAAATAACCTATCATCAATACGTCCATGCAGAATACTTTTTCTTTCTTTCTTTTTTTTAATGTATTAGTTAATGAATGAACAACTGATCAGGTTACTTCAAGAAAATTCTTGCAAAGTGTTATACCTTTCCTTTTAAAAAATAATTAACATTTTACTATTAAATTAAAAAGAAACGAAGAATGAAAATTTAGACTGACTTGATGTCATGATTTCTGATGATTTAAAATAGGAAACTACCTTATTGAATTGAAGTGAAGTATGTTTTTATTGAACTGGATTGAAGTAAATATGTGTTTGTTTCTGATTTAACTTGAACAGAAGAGACCTATTATTTTGACCAAATTTATATTTGAGTTTGGGATTTTTTCTTTCAGGTTTTAGTTTTTTTGTATGTAAATAGCTGATATGCTTAGTATCATTATGAAACTAAAAAATTCTTACTAAATTGACATTTTAATGCACATCAATTATTTGTTCCATATCAAGAAGAAAAGGGAATATACAAAAACACAATAAAGATAAAATAAATAAAAAAATTAAGATAGTTATCCGGAAATTTCTATCTTATTCCAAAATATCTGAAATTCACCTATAAAAAAACTTAGGCTTATTAAGTTATAATTTTTTTTGATAAATTTGTGTATTTTCAATTTAGTTTTACTAAAAAAAATTGTTATATTTAGTACATAATTTTTTTTATAATTTTCAATTGGATCTTTGTCATTTAATTTTATTGGGGTGATATGGTTGTTTTTTACATTGTCTTTATATAGAAAAAAAATCAATTAAGTTTTAAATCTCCCATAAATTTAAAATATTTTGAGGTGATGTGATCATTTAATTTTATATCTAAGTCTTAAATAAAACTCAGATAATAAGAAAAATAAATTTCTAAAATATAATTATCTTTATAACACTACAATAAAATTATTAAATAAAAATTAATTTTAGAGATAAATTACTATTTGACTAAATTAGAAACCATTTTATAAACTAAAAAAAATAATTGGTATCTAAACTAGTTTATATTATTAATAAAAACTTATAAAATAGTTTCTAAATTGGTATCTAACTATTGTTTATTAAGATTTTAATTACTTACTACTTTATATTTTAAATTAGTCTCTATTAATCTTTTAGAAACTAAATTTAAAATCTAAAATATTAATTGTTAAAATCTGGGTAACTAATTTAGATACTAATTTGGAAAACCATTTTATAAACTTTTATTAATAATAAAAATCACTTTAAATACAAATAATTTTTTAATCTCTAAATTAGTATCTAATTTAGTTAATATAGTGACTGATTATTTGTGGTATCTAAATTTAGTTTTTATTTATTGATTTTTTTGTAGTGTAAAAAGAAACACAATTTTATTTTATAAATTAAATATTAAAACAAAAATCAACCATATGGAAAAATGAAACAATGACATTTGGTAAAGATGATTAGGGTTTCAGAATTTTATTTTTTTATTGTTTAAATGTTTGTGATGTTCTGCTTTAAATTGTAAAATCAAAAGTTCGCATCCCTCGAATTAATGATTAAGACTTAATTAAAAAATATATATAAATTTTGGACATTTAATAGAATAAAATTTATTTTTTTTAATAATCATTCAATTGAAAATTCTCAAATTTATGGAATACTTAAAACTTAATTACATAAGATAAGACTTCCCATTTATCATGTATACTTTATTTATGGTGAATCTTATCTCATATATGTAAATAAGGAATGATAAGTTTCAATTTCATGGAGTTTTATATCTTATGTATAATGAACAATTATGAGAAAGTAGTTTACTTCTTAAAATAATTTAAAATATTTTGCGATGAATTATTTTATTTGGACAAAATATTTATGAAAAAAAATTAAAATTTAAAAATCATAAAAGTACCTTAATTACTCACTAGTAAAAATTTTAATCCAAAAAACTATTTCAATTTTTTATATTTTTTCATTCTTCACTTTCTTTAATTTTCTTTTTTTTTTCTTCATTCTCTTCTTTTCTCTTTGCTTTTTTTCCCCTCACTATATTTTTCCTCCTTTTCTTTCTATTATCTCTTCTCCATTCTTCCTCTTTATATTTCTCTTTTCTCTTTAACTTTCATCCCTTGACTTAACACATAGAAAATTAAACTCAGTTATTATTTATAATTTTGTTGTTTGAGTTATCTTTCTTCATAAATCATTATCAAAGATTTATCGAACAAACACATAATATTGGATCAAAGTTCATTTGTCATGATAAAGATAAATTTGTCATGGTAAACATAAATAAAAAAAAATAAATTACAAATGGTTGAATAGATATCAATCTACACTCCACAAATCAAATATTAAAATTATTTAAAGAAAGTATTAATTACATACAAATATTTTAAATTTTAAATATATTCAAACAAATTAAAAAAAGAAAAAAAGACTTAAATTTACATAAGTTATTTATTCTCACTCATACCTAAAATGCAACTAAAAAATAGAGACAAGAGAGTCTCTTAACAAAATTAATGTGAAAAACTATAAAATACTCCATGCCGATAAAAGAAAAAAACTCCATGTGAACTTCTTGAGTATTTTCTTTCATCTCATCATTTGAAATCTCCATTAACATATATCTGAGGTATCTCTATCATACCTCCCACAATTAACTACACGTGAGAATGTTAGGAAGAAAGCAATAAAAAGATGAGAGAAACAATGACTTTAACGTGACTCAACACATAATGTGTATACTGTAACATCCCGCCAAAATACTATACAAATGTATATGATGAAAATAAAGGTAACAAATAGATTCTATGAACAAAATATTATATATATGAAATGTAGTTTCTCCTCACAGGGAGTTTAATACAAATTCGGTCAAATTTTTCCAGAAACATAAACAAAATACAGTAAAAAAAAAACGAAGCAGGCGATCTCCTATCGGAAGAGACCGATCTCCTATCGGAAGAGACCGATCTCCGATCGGACGAGGCCGATCGCCCATCGGGGGACCCAAAAACAGCCGATCTCCTTCCGGCGACCACTTCACTAAGGAGCTCTACTTCCTGGAAGATCATCTGCTCCCGTGTAAGTTATACACGATCATCACAGTTTTAAGAGAACAGCCACAGAACCAAAACACGCAGGGTAAGCTAGATATTTTAAAGAGAGTTTAAATAAGACATTAAAATCAGAGTAAGCAATTTTCAAGATATTCACGTAAAGCTATAGATTTTCTCAATGCCCTTCACCTGATCACTCAGAAATCACATATTTCGCAGTATTCACAAGAGTCATTCTATTTCACAAAACTGCATCAAGTGTCTATGAATTTCAAGTTCCTCATTTCACATGTCAGACCACCACTAACCCAGCACACAAGACACTTGACCTACTTCCGGAAGACTCGTGCATTGACTAGACTCAGAGATTCTGCACCTGTCATACAAGCTGTAATGTTTACCAGCTATGCGCATCAACACAATCTCAATCTCAAGTTCACCATTCTCACAGTATGACAGGGTTAATCCACATGACAGGCCGAGCTCGTTCTGTTTCACACGACTCACCCATACATATGAACCTCCTTCGACTCTCAACGCCTGAATAACCTCATCTATATGAATCCATTATCTCAGGAGAGTCAGGATAATCCCATTATAGACATCACCGATCAATGCACATCCTACACGATCTTACACGGTATTTTCTTTCCTGAAAATACTATGCCTCGATCCACATTCACCACATCCAACACATCACATAACACTTAAAGGAATGATTTCAATCACAGCAAAACTCAATCCAAGGTTCTTATTTTCGAATATCTCATTTAAATCTCAACAGTTTCAAAGCAACACCAAAAACAAAGAGTTTCGCAAACAACGCCAAAACCGGCGACCTGGTTCAAAAACAGAGTATTTCGAAGTCTGCATTTAAAAACCGGCGACCACGTCGCCCAAACACATGGAACAGAGCATTCACGCAGATGCAAACGAAAACCGGCGACCACGTCGCCCTTACTTCAGAAACAGCTAATCCATGGCTTGTATTGAAAATGAAGTCTAGCTTCCCTTACCTGGACTTGCGCAAACACCAGGAGCTCCGAAACCCAACGAAGCTTGAACCCCGCCTTGTCTCTGTTTTCAGCGCCTGGTCTGTAGAACTTGCAGAGAACCTCTTAGGTGCTCTAAGGGCAACGTTGCGTGTCGCACTGATGCTGGAGGTTGCCTGAGTCTCAACGCAAGGAAGGGAAGAAGGGAGGGAGGAAGTTTGCACTCACTCTAACACTCTTGAGTCTGTAACACTCTTTGCCTTCCCGCAGTGGCTTTTGAATCCCAGCTTACCTGTCCACGTTTGCTGCTGCTGCCACCCCTTCTGCAGGAAAGTCTGAGAACCACTGCCCTGAACAGTACGACCACTGTTGTCGTTTATGCATGCCAACCACTGCTCTGAACAGTACGACCACTGTTGTCGTTTGTGCATGCCAACCACTGCTCTGAACAGTACGACCGCGAGTGTCTCTTGCGCATGCCAACATTCTGATGTCACCACTCTGAATCATCCTTTTTGTCTACGTGGCGCGCGTGCAGGACGTTTCATGCTGAGAGTCTGGGTCCCACTTTATCTGTGTGAGGCTCGCCATCGCGACAACTTTCCAACGCTGACTCATCCTGGCGAACGACCGATGTCTCCTTCGCCCTAGAAGACGACCGATGTCTTCCTCTGGGAGACGACCGATGTCTTCCCTGGCGACGCCCTCATAACTCTCGCGCCTTGGCCACGTCCACATGCCTCGCGCCCTGGCAATGCCCACATGCCTCGCGCCCGCGCGATGCCTGCATGCCTCTCGGGCCCGCGCGTTGCCTGCATGCCTCTCGCGCCCGCGCGATGCCTGCATGCCTCTCGCGCCCGCGCGATGCCTGCATGCCTCTCGCGCCCGCGCGATGCCTGCATGCCTCTCGCGCCCGCGCGACGTCCACCTGGCGCTCATGTGTAGCAGGCGACCGGCGACCTCATAGCCTTCTATACTTAACTTTTTCCTCCCTTTCTATTCTAAATAAAACATACATAGAATTCTTTTAAAATATATCTCTTTTTATTCCAATTCAATTTTACAGGTCCTTACATATACCTCTCTCCAAAACTACCCTACAAACATCTAATTTTGGTGTATTTTAAAACTTTTATAACATGTTGCTTTTATAGCAACATATAAAAATAGTATCTCTCAAAATGAAACTTCTAATCCTTTATATAAGAAACAAATAAATCGGTAGTTATAACTAATAAAAAAGAAGTTAAATTATTTTTAATTGATTATATAGTTTAAATTTTAATTTATATTAAAAATATCTAAAAATGAAAGGATTTAAGTGGTAATTATATTTAATACCAACACTTTTATAATGCCAATAATTAACATGTCTTATATTGTTAGTAAGTCAATTAATGCATTACTAAGCATTTCTATTAATTAACTTTATAATAGACTATGCTTATAAAATATGCGTTTGATCTTAAAGATATTAACTAAGAAGTGAATAATAAATAGAAAAAAAATGTTAGTTGCATTGTATAGAGTGTATATTTTGTTACATTTTCAATAAATAATTTACTTTTTAATTTTGTAATGATTGTACTACATGGTTGAGATGGTTGACTAATATCATATTTAGGTTGAGGTCATTTCGGTAACCTAAAACAAAAAATAAGTTAATAATGATTAAAAACTAATTAATAAACTCTAATCAGTTCATATTGTCGTATTAAAACGAGATTAATCTAAAAAATCGTAATAATCCAGATTAAATGTGAACATTGCTCTCGTTCGTCTTTATAAATAGGTGAATGCTATGTTTTTACAATATTTATTACTTCAACTATTAAATACTAACTTGAGCATTATAAAATTTGTTAGAAGCGTTCAATGTAATAGTATAAAAATATAAAGAAGTAGAACCTTTGCCCCCGTCACGCACCCTTCTTTTTCTTTCCTTTTTTCTCTTCCACCATATTCTCTTTTTCCCTTCTTTCTTAATTTTCGTTTTCTAATTTTCATCTATTTTAGAATCTGATCGGACCACGTTGTAGCTGGGGAGTTAAGGAACATTTCTAACCGATCAGAATTTTAAACAGAGTAAGTTCATTTTTACTCTAAAGATCCCTTATTCTTTGTTTTTCACTGTGTTTTAATCATCAATCTTGGTGGGGTCAGTTGAGAAGATTAATCCTCTTAACTTATTCTAGTATATACTGAATTTATGTTCTATTTGGATAACTTGCATTAGGCCCGTAAATCTTAAAGCTTATCCAGACGGTGGAGAATAAAATTCTAGAAGTTGCTTGGAAAGCAAACAATTAAGGTAAGGGAAGCTAAATTTAATTTTTTATAGCACCCTAGGCTAGAAGATTCTGGATGTGGAAGGGACGTGGTCCCAATATTCAATTTCTCTTGCAGGGTTGTTGTGTGTTTATATTTTGTGGTATTTGTTTATATATTATTTAAATTTGTAAAAATATTATATTTTGATGGGGCAGTATTTAAATGTTATTTTTTTTTAGGTAAAATAAGATTTCAAATATTATGGATTGTGTTTTGGAATGATACTGTATGATGAAAAATGGTATGGAATTGAATTCATACATTAGGGATAATGTATGGACTGATGTTTATTGTGTATTAAGTATTGATGCCTATGTGGTAACAGAGATCTCCGAGCTTCACTGATGATCTAAGTCACATAGACTAAGATATCAGGTGGTGAGAAGCTGATGGAGGAGTTCATGCACACCGTGACATATGAGATGCACGGCTTGGGTTGTATTGAACTTACCCTGACTCTTTCTGTTGGATTCGCTAGTAATCTTTGGATCAGGTGTTAGTCTCTGGTGGGATTTACTTAATACGAGTCTTCCAGAAGACGTTTTTTGTTGAATATCTTGGATGTGTAGATCCATGTGAGATCTACGTGATTGTTTTGTGTTGGGTTTTGAAAAAGATTGAATAATTGATAAATTGATCCATGTAACTTTATTTTCTCTTTTGATTTAATTGTGTGTATTATAAAACTTTATTTTCACTAGCTTACCCTTGTTTTTCTTGGCTTGTTTGAACTGCGATGACTGTACTACGTACACGAGCAGATGATCATACAGGTGTAGTAGATCCTTGAAGTTTTTAGAATGTTTTAAACTTTATATTGTAAATGTTTGTATTTTATAAGCCGTAATCTTGTAATATTAATGTTTTGAAATACTCCAAGTTTGTATAGTAGTATTTATATTGTAATAATTAGAAGTTGTTTTTTTTTTTTGGTGTTACATTTAATGGTATTAGAGTGGTTCATCCTTAGGATAACCTGAGGGTAGTGGGTTTATTGTGTTTCTCCTGTGTGTAGATTTTTGTTCAAGTCTAGCTTCAAGACTTAGATAAAAGTATCTAATAGGATGTTTAATAAAGTTGTTTTTTTGAAATCTTATTTATGCCTGAGTCAAAGTAGTTGTTATGAATAAAGCTGAAAGTATTAAGAATGAAAAGAATCTTGATAGAGTGGTGAGGGTGCACACTCATGACTGGATCAAGATTATTTTCTATCTTAATTCTAAATCGTTAGAGTACATTTTAGAGATAAGTCTTGATTGGTTGTGTATCTATTTTGTGTGATTTTTTAAAGTTAATTTGACTTAAAGAAGTAGTTGGAAATTTTTAGTAATTTCTAACCTAATTCTTTATGTGTTTAGAAGATGGCACGTAGATCACCTACTCCTCCTCCACCAGTAGATATGCCCAACTTAGCTTGGGCAATAGAGATGATGGCAACAGCCTTGCAACAACAGAGTGTTACTATGGCACAACAGCATCATGCCGCCCTTCATCAATTAGAAACCGCTAGATTAGCAGCAGAAGCGTCTCAGCTTCATCAACAACCTCATACCTTTAGTCTGGAGGATTTTCTGAGACACAATCCACCCAAATTTAATGGGAAGGTAAATCCAAATGAAGCAAACCAATGGGTGAGAGACATAGAAAGAATCTTTGAAGCTACTCAATGCCTAGAAGAGATAAAGTTATCTTATGCCATCTATATGCTTATTGAAGAAGCTGAGTTTTGGTGGATAGGTATGAAGCAGATGATGGAGGATAGAGAAGAAATTGTCACTTGGGAGAATTTCAAAGTAAGATTCATGGAGGAGTATTTCCCTGATAGTGTCAGATATGCAAAAGAAATTGAATTCATGCAGCTGGAACAAGGAAATCTTTCAGTCATTGAATATGCTACTAGGTTCAAACACCTAGCTAGATTCTAGACCCAGACCATGACTGAGGCTTGGAGATGTAGAAAATTTGAGTTTGGGTTGAAGCAAGAGCTTAAAGAAGTGGTGATTCCTAAGTCCATTAGAGATTTCCCTGCTCTAGTGGAGAAAGCAAAAGTGGTGGAGAGTTTGAAAAGTAGTAGCAGACTTGCTAAGCCTCAAGTGGGAGGACCTTCTAAAAGAATGCTTAAATATGAAGATAGAAAGAAACCTTATTTCAGACCTCAATCTTATAGCAGTGGAAGACCCAGTTCTCATTCACCACCTAGTCTCAGATGTTTTAGATGCGGTGGGCCACATGTTGTTAGATTTTGCCCTCATCCAGTGATAAATGTGACATGTGATAGATGTCACAGGTATGGTCATGCAACAAAAGATTGCCGTGTCCAATTGGGAGCTCCAAATTCTGGCGGAGTGCAGCAAGTACAACAAAATAATAATAAAAAACCCAGAGCAGCTGGCAGAGTTTTTGCCATTAGTGGAGCTGAAGCTTCGCAGTCTGATAGCCTTGTTAGAGGTATTTGTTCTATCCTTGGAACACAGTTATTTGTATTGTTTGATTCTAGGGCAACCCATTCTTTTATATCTTTTGATTGTGCTAAGAAACTTAAGTTGCCAGTCCGAGAATTAGAAATTGAGTTGGTGGTATCTACACCAACAGAAGGTATTATGGTAACTTCTTCCATGTGTGTTGAGTGTCCAGTAATTATAGATGGACATAGATTCAAGATCAACATGATTTGTATACCTCTAAAGGATTTGGAGGTTATATTGGGAATGGATTGGTTGTCTGCTAATCATATCCTTATAGATTGTGGTCGGAAAAAGTTAATTTTTCCTAAGTTAGGAGAAATGCAGGTAATCTCAGCTCAACAATTTAAGAGAGAGATACAAGAAGGTGCAGAATGTTTTATGCTTTTGGCTTGTTCTATAGTTACTGACAAAGTACAGAAAGATATGTTTGTAGTTCAGGAGTTTATGGATGTATTTCCTGATGAGATTCCTGGACTTCCACCTAAAAGAGAGATAGAGTTTGCAATAGACTTGATTCTTGGAGCAGGCCCAGTATCAATTTCTCCATACCGAATGGCACCAAAGTTAGCTGAATTGAAGAAACAACTAGAAGACTTATTGGAGAAACAATTCATTCGACCCAGTGTTTCTCCATGGGGAGCTCCAGTGCTATTAGTGAAGAAGAAGGATGGTTCATCACGTCTATGCATAGATTATAGACAATTAAACAAGTTAACAATCAAGAATAAAGTAGAATTGATGATCTAATGGACCAGTTACATGGAGCAGTTGTCTTTTCTAAGATAGATTTGCGCTCAAGTTATCACCAAATTTTAGTGAAAGCGGAAGATGTTCAGAAGACTGCTTTTAGATCAAGGTATGGTCACTATGAATTTTTGGTTATGCCATTTGGTGTGACGAATGCTCCAGCTATCTTCATGGATTATATGAATCGAATCTTCAGACCTTTTCTTGATAAGTTTGTGGTAGTGTTCATAGATGATATCTTGATCTATTCTCGTGCCAGGGAAGAACATGCAGAACATCTTAGAACTGTCCTGAACATTTTGAGAGAAAAACAGTTATATGCTAAACTTTCAAAATGTGAGTTCTGGATGTCAGAAATACAATTTTTAGGACATGTTATCTCTGCACTGGGAATATCAGTAGATCCTTCTAAAGTGGAGGTTGTAATTCAGTGGGAACGTCCTAAAACTGTTACAGAGATTAGAAGTTTTGTCGGGTTAGCAGGATATTACAGGAGATTTATAGAAGGCTTTTCTAAAATAGTGGCTCCTTTGACCCAATTGACTAGAAAGGATCATCCTTTTGCATGGACTGAACAATGTGAGAGAAGCTTTGAAGAGTTGAAAAGAAGGTTGACTAATGCTCTTGTATTGACAATTCCTGATACCAATCAGCCTTTTGAAGTTTTTTGTGATGCTTCCTATCAGGAATTGGTTTGTGTTCTAATGCAGAATAAGAAAGTTGTTGCCTATGCTTCTCGTCAGTTAAAGGTGCATGAAAGAAACTATCCAACTCATGATCTAGAATTGACAGCAGTTGTCTTTGCTTTAAAAATATGGAGACATTTTCTTTATGGAGTTAATTTTAATGTGTTCAATGATCATAAAAGCTTGAAGTATTTGTTTGATTAGAAGGAGCTTAATATGAGGCAGAGGAGATGGATTGAATTTTTGAAAGACTATGATTTCCAGTTGATATACCATCCTGGGAAGGCAAATGTTGTTGCAGATGCATTGAGCCATAAAAAGATACAAATGTCGTCGCTTATGATTAGAGAGTTGGCATTGATATAGGATTTCAGGAGTATGAATTTGGAGGTTTCCATTTTTCAAATTGCATTAGTTGTAATACACTTGTTATAACTAATGAATTTTTGGAGAAGGTGAAGGAGAAGCAGTTGGAAGATTCCAAATTGAAGAACTTCATGGACCTATTAAATACTGACAAGGCTAAAGACTTCTCTTTAGGAGTGGATGGTATTTTGAGATTCAAAAATAGAATATGCATTCCAGAGGATAATGAACTAAAACAAACAGTGTTATCAGAAAGTCATAAAAGCAAACTCAGTTTACATCCAGGGATGACCAATGTAACATCCCTAATTTCTACTCATCTATATAACAACTATCTCATAAATATTTAATTAACAAAATCCTTCATTTAAATAAGTAAAACAGTAACATTTTATTAACATACAAATACAACTATCTTACAATTGTCTCTCAAAAGAAACATCCCTCCTCGCAGGGAGTTTAATTTATACATCAAAAATTTTCCAAAAATAAAACAAAACAATTCAAAACTAAAACGATCCTCTTCTCCAACTGCTCACTGAGGAGCTCTAACACCTACAACATTGTCTGCTCCCGTGTAAATACACGATCATCACATATTTAAGAAAAACAAATATAAAACAAAACACAGGGTAAGCTAGCTATTTTAAAAACTTCAAATATGAAACTTAATATCATCATAAACCATCAATCTTTTTTTTTCTTTTTCTCCTTTTCACACAATTCACAATTTCATCAAGCGTCTATCATTTCACATAACCATCAAGTGTCTACCAACAATTTCAATATTTCTCTTTCTCATGTCAGACTTCTACTGACTCATAACACGTAGACACTTGACTCTACTTCCGGAAGACTCGTGCGTTGAACTTAGCATTCAGAGACCTACACCTGTCATACTACACCACTGTGAATCCACACAGGGTCGCTGTGAATCCACACAGCTATGCGCATAAACAATCTCAATATCATCACTCTCCGAGTATGACAGGGTTAATCCATATAACAGGTCAAGTCAGTTATCTTTCAAACAACTTATCCATACATATGAACCTCCTTCGACTCTCACCAACTGAATAACTTCATCTATGTGATTCCATTATCTCAGTAGAGTCAGGATCGTCTCATTCACAGGATACTCACAGATCAATACACCCTCATAACAATCTCAACACGGTATTTCCTTTCCTGAAAATACTATGTCTTGACCACAATTTCACAGCATTCCAGTATATCATCCAACACGTAAATGAACAAGGCAACCATAACATACTTTAAACCTTTTCTAACAATCCAAACATATCTCAATCAAATCATACCAAGGTTGATAATTTCGAAAATCATACACAGTTCACAGCATCCACTATAATTAAAAAAAAAAACCACATTTCAATCTCAACAATTACCGATTCACACAAAACAGGGGATTGTGAAATAGAATTTAAAACTAGTGACCACGTCACCCCAACTTCAAAATCTGCTAGCCTAAAGTTTATAAAAAAAACAGCGCTAGCTTCCCTTATCTGGACTTGAGCCGATCTCACTAAGGGCTCCAAACCCACCGAAAACTCAAGGATGCCTTAACTCTGTTTAAGCGTTCTGATTGGGAAAACTTGCAGAGTAACTTCCCAAGAGTTCAAAGGCAGTCGCCGATCTTCAAACTGATACGCCGATCATCAACTGCTAGGGGAGGGTGGCCGCGTCGTAGAGTGAAGGAGGGGAAAGGAAGAAGGAAAACCATAATGAACTTAATCCCTCAGAGATTATAATCGAGCCGTTCCCGAAATCTCCGCTGCCATCACCCACTCTCTGGCAACCTTGCGTGTGGGTTTTCTCTGCTTGAGTGCAAAACACGACAGAATGGCCACGTGGACACCTTTGTATGCCCAAAACTCTGGAGCCACCTGCCCTACTTACTCTTTGTTGCCAACTGCTCTGGGGACCCTTACTGTCTACGTGTCGCGCCTGCAGAACGCCTTCGCTGGGAGCCTGGGTCCCAACCTATCTGCGTGTAGAAGGACACCCCCGATGACCAGGCACCGATGACGGATCTCGCGATGACTATCGACCGATGTCTCATCCTGGCAGACCACCGATGTCTCATTCAGGAAGACGACCGATGTCTCACCCTGGCAGACGACTGATGTCTCATCCTGGCAGACGACCGATGTCTCATTCAGGAAGACGACCGATGTCTCACCCTGGCAGACGACTAATGTGTCATCCTGGCAGACCACCGATGTGTCTCACATCCTGGTTGATGACCGATGTGTCTCTCGTCCTGACGATCTCTCATCGCCCTTGTGTGTGGCGAGGACACATCGCCTCGCTCTAGTGACCGATGCCACATCGTCACACCTTGTTGAAGGCTCATCGGCTCACTACTCTACGTCTGTGTTATCACCCCCACATGGCTCGGTGACGTCGGTAGCTTCTCCTGCCCGAGGACAGGTCGGTACCAACTCCTCACGCGCCAATGCATGCAACACTGAGGACAATCTCTTATGTCAAAGCATAGAGTTTCGCATTTATCCCGCATGCATGGCGTATCTATGGTTCAAATCACACCTTGATACATGTGATTTCTGGAACCCACTATGGTCCACCGACCGACCTCTACCATACTGACCTCAGACCTCTTAGGCGATGTCTGAGGTCTGACTACTATGGATTTTCTATTATATGACCTTTTCATTTTCGGTAATCAAATATTCAGAAAGAAATTAAAATATACCACTTCTACTCTAAATTAATTTTCTAGATCCTTACAACCAAGATGTATCAAGATCTGAAGAAGTCTTATTGGTGGTATGGCATGAAGAACGATGCAGCCAAGTTTGTAGCTGCTTGCTTGACTTGTCAAAAATCAAAGATTGAACATCAACGGCCCGGAGACATGTTAACTCAGTTGGACATTCCAGTGTGGAAGTGGGACAGTATCTCAATGGATTTTGTTACCCATTTACCATGTACTTTGAGGAAGCATGACTCTGTTTGGGTCATAGTGGACAGGTTGACAAAGACAGCGCACTTCCTACCTATAGATTTGAGAATCTCTATGCAAAAGTTGGCCCAAATTTACATAGATGAAATAGTCATATTGCATGGTGTAGCCTCCAGCATAATATCAGATAGAGATCCCAGATTCACCTCCAAATTTTGGCAAACACTTCAAGAAGCTTTGGGGACTAAACTCAAACTTAGTTCAGCATACCATCCTCAGACTGATGGACAATCAGAGAGAACTATCCAATCCTTAGAGGATTTGCTCAGGACTTGTGTGTTAGATCATTTGGGCAGTTGGAATGAAATTCTACCACTGGTAGAGTTCACTTACAATAACAGTTACCAAGCTAGCATAGGAATGGCTCCTTTCGAGGCATTGTATGGAAGAAAGTGTAGGACACCTCTGTGTTGGTTTCAGGATGGTGAAAGTGTGTTAATCGGACCAGAATTAATACAACAAACCAATGAGAAAGTCAAAATGATTCAGGAAAGATTGAAAACATCTCTCAGCAGGCAAAAATCTTATGCAGATAAAAGAAGAAGACCTTTAGAATTCTCTTCGGGTGATCATGTCTTTTTGAGAGTTACACCGTTCACAGGTGTAGGAAGAGCACTCAAAGCCAAGAAGTTGACTCCTAAGTTCATAGGACCTTATCAAATTCTCAAGAGAATAGGTCCTGTGGCTTACGAAATTGCTTTGCCTCCTCCTTTAGCTAACATTCACAATATTTTTCATGTATCTCAGCTAAGGAAGTACGTACCTGATCCCAGTCACATTCTAGAGTCTGATTCAATCCAGGTGAAAGAAAATCTGTCATTTGAAGTGCAGCCAATCAGAATTTTAGATTCACAAGTGAAACAACTTTGTGGAAGAAATATTCCCATGGTTAAAGTATTGTGGGATCTCATCTCTGAAGACTCCACTTGGGAAATTGAAGAGGAGATACGAGCATCATACCCTAATCTCTTTATTGGTAAGTTCATTTTCGAGGACGAAAATTTTTGTAGTTAGAGATAATGTAATAGTATAAAAATATAAAGAAGCAGAACCTTTGCTCCCGTCACGCACCCTTCTTTTTCTTTCCTTTTTTCTCTTCTACCATATTCTCTTTTTCCCTTCTTTCTTAATTTTCGTTTTCCAATCTTCATCTATTTTAGAATCTGATCGGATCACATTGTAGCTGGGGAGTTAAGGAACATTTCTAACCGATCAAAATTTTAAATAGAGTAAGTTCATTTTTACTCTAAAGATCCATTATTCTCTGTTTTTCGTTGTGTTTTAATCATCAATCTTGGTGGGGTCAGTTGAGAAGATTAATCCTCTCAACTTATTCTAGTATATACCGAATTTATGTTCTGTTTGGATAACTTGCATTAGGCCCGTAAATCTTAAAGCTTATCCAGACGGTGGAGAATAAAATTCTAGAAGTTGCTTGGAAAACAAGCAATTAAGGTAAGGGAAGCTAAATTTAATTTTTTATAGCACCCTAGGCTAGAAGATTCTGGATGTGGAAGGGACGTGGTCCCAATATTCAATTTCTCTTGCAGGATTGTTGTGTGTTTATATTTTGTGGTATTTGTTGATATATTATTTAAATTTGTAAAAATATTATATTTTGATGGGGTAGTATTTAAATGTTATTTTTTTTTTAGGTAAAATAAGATTTCAAATATTATGGATTGTGTTTTGGAATGATATTGTATGATGAAAAATGGTATGGAATTGAATTCATACATTTGGGATAATGTATGGACTGATGTTTGTTGGGTATTAAGTATTGATGCCTATGTGGTAACAGAGATCTCCGAGCTTCACTGATGATCTAAGTCACATAGACTAAGATATCAGGTGGTGAGAAACTGATGGAGGAGTTCATGCACACCGTGACATATGAGATGCACGACTTGGGTTGTATTGAACTTACCCTGATCCTTTCTGTTGGATTCGCTGGTAATCTTTGGATCAGGTGTTAGTCTCTGGTAGAACTTACTTAATACGAGTCTTCTGGAAGACGTTTTTTGTTGAATATCTTGGATGTGTAGATCCATGTGAGATCTACGTGATTGTTTCGTGTTGGGTTTTGAAAAAGATTGAATAATTGAGAAATTGATCCATGTAACTTTATTTTCTCTTTTGATTTAATTGTGTGTATTATAAAAATTTATTTTCACTAGCTTACCCTTGTTTTTCTTGTTGTGTTTGAACTGCGATGACTGTATTACGTACACGAGCAGATGATCATACAGGTGTAGGAGATCCTTGAAGTTTTTAGAATGTTTTAAACTTTATATTGTAAATGTTTGTATTTTATAAGCCGTAATCTTGTAATATTAATGTTTTGAAATACTCCAAGTTTGTATAGTAGTACTTATATTGTAATAATTAGAAGTTTTTTTTTTTTTGGGGTGTTACATTCAAGATCTTAGAAGTAACCTACACATGAGTGCAAATCCACTTAATAGAGAAAACACTTTCTAGATCTATATAAGAACATTGAGTTTTTAATGGTTAGTATTTTTCCAGAAAGAAAATAACACACTCGTTAACCATTACTTAAATACCTAATTAAAAAATTTAATTAAGTGAGGAGAATCGTGAAAGCAAGTATATGTCATCCTCTCTCACATGCAATGATACAAGGGGAAAACCACATGTGTTGTGTGAAAATATCAAATTGATTGACAATTCACTTCTTTTAGAGTTGGCAAAGATTCATTGTTGAACAAAATTGTAATTTTGATTTAGTTATCAATTATAAAAAAATTAAACTTTTCTTGCTATACACTTCTATATATTTGCTATACATTGAGTAATGTAAATACACACAAGAGAATAAAAACATTTCTTTCTCCTTACCATCTTCTTACATACAATTTTCTTATATGGTATCAGAGCACCGATCTTGGTGCTCTGACAGCCTCTCCATTTTTATCAACTAAATAAGAAATCATGTCTTGCAAAGAAGACACCAATAACGAGTCTGATAGAAACCTCGTACAAGGCTTCACTGCTGAGCAAATTCAACAATTGGCAAAGGCTATTTACTCGCTCAACAATAACGGTAAAAGTGACACGTTTGTTAGCTCTGCAGGTTTGCTTGCCCATAACTCGTCTATTAATTCTGCTTCTACAAAACCATGGATTTTGGATAGCGGAGCAACCGATCACATTGCATCTAATTCACAATTTTTCACACACAATTCATCATCATTTATTCCAAATGTTAATCTGCCTACAGGCTCAACTGCGCCCATCTCATCTACGGGCACAATTAAATTCAATGACAATATCACTCTCAAAGATGTGCTTTGTGTTCCTTCTTTTAATTTAAATCTCATGTCCGTTAGTAAGATAACCAGTTCACTAAATTGTTGTGTCGTTTTTACTCCACATGGTTGCGTTTTGCAGGACTTGGCTACGATGAGGATGATTGGCTCGGGTAAACAACACGCAGGCTTATACTACATGTCCCCTCTTCCAAACCAAGCCCACGCATCTCAAATTTCGACCGACCCTGATTTATGGCACAAGCGCCTCGGACATCCCTCTTCGGCATATCTACAACTTGCATCTTCCTTACTACCTATCAGTAAAAATCTCATTCCCATTCAGAATAATTGTAGTATTTGTCCCAAAGCTAAACAGACAAGGCTACCCTTTCCTTTAAGCACAATAAAATCTCATTCTCCATTTAATCTATTGCATTGTGACATTTGGGGTCCTCATAAAATCCCAACTCATTTTGGAAAACGTTTTTTTTCTCACTATAGTCGATGACTATACTAGATGTACTTGGTTATTTCTTATGAATCACAAGTCTGAAACCCAACATCTCTTAGAATCATTCATTACTTTTGCACAAAATCAATTTCAGGCATCTATTAAAACCATCCGCGTTGACAACGGATTGGAATTTATTTCTATGCATAATTTTTTTCTCAAAAAAGGTATTGAATATCAACGCACTTGTGTCTACACTCCTCAACAAAATGGAGTAGTAGAACGCAAACATAGACACATTTTAAACACAGCACGAGCCCTCCTATTTCAGTCTCATTTACCATTAGAATTTTGGGGGGAATGCGTTTTAACCGCCACATATATCATTAATCGCTTGCCAACACCTTTACTCAAAAATAAATCACCTTTTGAGATGCTATATAATCGTCCACCTTCACTTTCTCACTTAAAAACTTTTGGTTGTCTCTGTTATGCAACTGTTGTTTCACCTAAGCAAAAATTTGATCCGCGCGCATGACAATGCATCTTCATTGGTTATCCTCTCAATCAAAAGGCATACAAATTATTTGATATAGATACAAGCACTTTTTTTACAAGTCGGGATGTCATCTTCCATGAAAGTGTTTTTCCATTCTGCCAACAGTCTCAGACGCAATCCTCACCTCCATTACAAGGTATTTTGCCTACTATTGACATTGACTTACCCACTCCTGTCCAACATTCACTCAACCAACCTTCTTCTCCTACTTGTCATGATACACCTGAACCTCCATCAAACCAACCTTTTTCTCCTACTAATCACAATGCACCTGAACCTCCACCAAACCAACCTTCTTCTCCTACTCATCATAATGCACCTGAACCTCTAGTAGACCAACCTTCTCCTCCCATGCCAAGAAGTCTAGCACCCATTACCGAACCTTCTCCAACTGACCTTCCTGTTCGACGATCCAGTCGCATATCAAACCCACCTTCCTGGCTACAAGACTACGTAACGGGATCCCAAGCCAATCATTCGACCACTGCCCAAGACCGGTCGAATGGAACCAGGTATCCTATGCATCATTTTCTTTCTAATTCACGATTTTCTTCTACACATAGTGCATATCTTGCTAACATCACAGCCACCAAAGAACCTCACACTTATGCTCAAGCTATCCTTGATCCAAATTGGCAAAAAGCAATGGACGAAGAGCTTTCTGCCTTGCAGCTAAATCAAACGTGGACCTTGACACCGTTACCCGTTGGGCAGAAACCAATCGGATGCAAATGGGTCTATAAAATAAAGTACAACTCAGATGGCAGCGTCAACAGATATAAGGCGCGCCTTGTCGCAAAGGGGTACACTCAGATTGAAGGTGTCGACTATTCTGAAACTTTTTCACCAACAGCAAAATTAACAACTTTGAGGTGTCTCCTCACTATTGCAGCAGCCAGAAATTGGTTTACTCACCAGCTAAATGTGCAAAATGCCTTCTTACATGGCACATTGCATGAAATTATTTACATGGACTTGCCACCGGGGCATCATCGACAGGGGGAGAACATTGTATGTCGACTCAACAAATCCCTTTATGGTCTCAAACAGGCATCCCGAACATGGTTTTCAACATTTTCTCATGTGATTAAATCTGTAGGATTTCAACAATCCAAGACAGACTACTCTCTATTCACAAGACAGAATAACTCATCATTTACTGTCCTTTTGATTTATGTGGACGATATTCTTTTGACAGGAAATGATTTGACAGAAATTCAGCATGTTAAAGACTGTCTATTACAACAATTTCGCATTAAGATCTTGGAGACTTAAAATATTTTCTAGGGATTGAATTTTCCCGTTCCAAAGCTGGTATTTACATGTCATAAAGAAAATATGCACTTGGTATTTTACAGGATACAGGACTCACAGGTGCTCGTCCAGAAAAATTTCCAATGGAGCAATATCTAAAACTCACACCAGATGATGGAGAGTTATTAAAGGATCCTGTCAAATACAGGCGACTTGTGGGACGACTGATATACCTCACAGTTACTCGGCCTGACATAGCATTTTCAGTTCGGACCCTAAGTCAATATATACAGGCTCCACGAAAACCTCATTGGGATGCTGCAATTCGAGTTATAAAGTACATCAAAGGATCACCAGGACAAGGATTGTTATTGCCATCTGAGAACAATTTGACATTGACAGCTTATTGCGACTCAGATTGGGGGGGTTGTCAGACAACTCGGAAATCAGTATCTGGCTATTGCATTTTTCTTGGTTCCTCTATTATCTCATGGAAATCAAAAAAACAGACAAATGTATCAAGATCATCTGCGGAAGCAGAGTATCGCGCGATGGCCAATACTTGTTTGGAGATAGTTTGGTTGCGATATTTGTTGCAGGATTTAAAGGTGCCATGTAACTTGCCAGCTCAACTTTTTTGTGATAATCAAGCTGCATTACATATAGCAGCAAACCCAGTATTTCATGAACGTACAAAACACATTAAGATAAACTGTCACATTGTGCGAGAAAAATTACAAGTCGGGATAATCAGTCCTTCATATGTACCGACACAGTATCAGCTCGCAGATATTTTTACAAAGGCATTGGGCAAGGAACAATTTTTGATGCTGCGACACAAGTTGGGGGTTCATGATCTTCACCTACCAACTTGAGGGGGAGTATTAAGAAAATAATAATTATCAAATTATACACCATTATTGTACGATATTGTGCAATATTATACGCAATTATATACAATTAATTTAATAATGATAGAATTCCATGATTAGTGGATCCCTACCTAATTAGCTTGTAATTTCGAAGAGAGAAGGTCTCCATACACTTCTATATATTTGCTATACATTGAGTAATGTAAATACACACAAGAGAATAAAAACATTTCTTTCTCTTTACCATCTTCTTACATACAATTTTCTTATTGTATTTTTCCAGAAAGAAAATAACACACTCGTTAACCACTATTTAAATACCTAATTAAAAAATTTAATTAAGTGAGGAGAATCGTGAAAGCAAGTATATGTCATCCTCTCTCACATGCAATGATACAAGGGGAAAACCACATGTGTTGTGTGAAAATATCAAATTGATTGACAATTCACTTCTTTTAGAGTTGGCAAAGATTCATTGTTGAACAAAATTGTAATTTTGATTTTGTTATCAATTATAAAAAAATTAAACTTTTCAATCACGCCTTATTAAGTCATTCACAATTTTTATAAAGTTTTTTTTATTTTTCTTCATTTTTCACTTTTTTTTCCCTTAATCCAAATAACATTACTTTCTTCGCTCTTATTCTTTAAATTCATTCTTTTTCACTCTCAAATCAACTCAACTATCCAAACAAAATATTATAAAATATTATGAAATTATTGGTGGTCCTCTCTATTGATAATAGAATGATATAATATTTTTAAAATATATCTAATGTCTATTAACGAAAGATAGCCTAAATCAAAGGACCACCTTAATATATATACAAAGCATTATTGAATATTATAATAAATCCATTTTTTGATCTTTATTAAGTTTAGTAGCCAAATTAAGTGGGAGTATGGTAGACTTTCGATACTGTGTCGTTGGCCAAACTTTATTATTTAGAAGTAGATAACGACGAGACAATTATAAACTACTAATAGGTTTAGTTCCCAACACCTTTTATTCGAACAGATCAGAGGTATTCGTCATAAACATAAACTTTGAGGATATATAACACATTCCCAAATACACTCATCTTTTCTAGAAGACTAATCACAAACTTTATGCTAATTATTTTATAAATGTATGCAATCCTGGGGCTGAGTAAACTATAAAAACATGACGCAAGGTACCTCCAAACCTTTTTATTTTCTTATCTTTATCCACTGCCATGGTAGCAAGACATCGCAGTATGTGATGGCTTTTAGATTATATAGGACAATGGCAATTTGAAGTGACATTAGATTTTGAACGTGAAAAAACTGTCACATGCGTTTTTGTTTTTAAAACATAAAGGAACGTATATGTAATTAAGGAAGGTGGTATCCACGTATGAACTGAATCACTGTTGCTTCTGAAGCAGATCATAGAATGACACACCTAACACGTGGATGGCTTTTTGTAGTTTTCTCAGCAGGAAATTCAGTAACACAATCTCACACGTTGATTCTTACCAATATTATATAGTCTCTGTGTGCGTGCGCTGTGAACCGTGCTCATATATGATTGTCCTTTTACTTTCTAATATTCATGCACCAGCAGTGAAACCCTGTTAATGGTGTGACCTCTCAATCTCATGGTGGGTCTCCACTCTCCACTCACCACTCTGCAAATGCAATTGGGTAGTTTTCGTGGATTCAAATGTGAGGTCGTCTTCTCATTTCCACATTAGCCGTCTTAGTCTCCAATCATTACTTGCAGGCCATTGCAAATCATTTCAGACTTGCTTCAACGCTATAATCCAAAACTACCATTTGTTGATGACATTACCATGAAATCAACTCTCACATAGTTCTGGTTAGAATATGGAATAAGACAGTGATTTGAAACCCTGTTCCTTGAGATTAAAGCTATTTATCAACTATAGTTTTATAATCCATCGATGTAATGGATGATGTGATAAACAATAGTGTCAGTTTCAGGTTCAAATGACGGCATACTGAAAGGTTTAAAAGTAGCAAAAAATGGAGTGAGTCACGTCACGTTTAGGATATAATTGTTATCCGGTAGATGTGAGACATGAAGAAATGAATAAAGTAATAGGAAAATTTGGATACGCGTGAGCATGGAAAAAGATTTGGCTGCTCTTGTTACGTCACAAAATCTGGAAGCATCTCTTTCTCTGGCCGTCGTCAAACTGGGAGTCATGTGACCACTTTCTGTCGTTCTCGTTGGGAGTGGAAAGAAAGAAAAGCAAAGCACATTCAACACATATTTACATACATTCATACACACCAATAGTAGCAAGGAATTTAGCATATGCCTGTGCTGCTGCTTTTTTTTGAATCATGTTGGAAAGTTACATGGAACACTTTCAATGAACTCATGTAATTATTAACCTCCTTAATACTACTTTATTTGCTGAATTTGTTTGACTTTTCTAGATTTATCTTCCCTCAGTGCTATTAACATGTTAATCAGCTTTTAAGAGCTAGTAAGAATGAATTCCTGTTCCTTATCCTCTCATAAAAAAAAACTTAAAAAACACAGTCGGTTACCAATTTTCAAAGGATATGATGACTAATATTTGATGGATAGATTGAATAGGGATGAGTTATACCCATTTCTACATCCAATCATCAATTTCATAATGATATCAGAAAAGCAAATCTCTCTTGAATAAAAAAGTTACAATTGGTCAGTTATCATAAGATTTAAGAAAAAGAAAAGCGTCTAAGAATCAAATTCTAGAATCCTATAAAATCTTATGTATTTAGACTAGAAAACATAATAGATTTGAAGTGATTTGGAAAAGAGATTTTAAGGAATGAATTTGAAATGATTTGAAAAGAAAGTGAAGTTATTTAAATTAAGTATATCAGTGTAGATTTATGAAAAAAATTTATTGAAATTTATGAATGATATGATGATTGTGTGAAAGTTTGTGAGTGACTTAATAAATATAATAAATTAAAATAATTTAATATAAAAACTTTAAAAATTAAAATAAATTAAAAATTAATAAATAATAATAAAAATACATATAAAAAATTAAATTTTAAATTAATTTTAAATATTTATTTTATTATAATATAAAAATATATATTAAGTATTATATTTATATTTATATTAAAACATAACTTTTATATATAATCAATTTATATATAATTAATTTTTAAAAAAAACCAACTTTCTTCACAAATCTCTTTATTTCATCAATAAAAATTTGAAAGAATAAAAATCATCGTTTTTAGTAATTTTCTATATTTTTTTTTACTTTCCTACTTTCTCTTCTATACTCTCATTCACTCATTTCTTTGTCTTTCTCCTCCTAAACACAAACACACCCTAAATTGTAAAATGGAATTACAAAATCAACTTATAAACTTCATTTTATCATAGAACCAGAAAAGGAAAGCAAACAATAAAGAACAAAACCAGTTAGGAAAAATTCAGCACAATATATAAAAACAAAGACAGTGACACAATCAACTTTTTAAAGCAAAGATTTGAATCACAGGACTAAAAAAAAGCAAACTCCAAGAATTATTGAATATCTCAAATCAAAGTCTCTGTTATAAAAAGAATGTTTGAATGATTGAATCAAATTTTGCATTTTTTTATTAAAAATGAGAGATATATGACATCTTCTATTATTTAAATTAAAAAATTTTAATTCATTAAAACAATTTAATTAATTAAAACTAAACTAAGAATTAAGCTCTTAAAATTTTGATGTTAGAAGTGATATTTTAGTAAGATTGAATTTTTAAGTAATTTTAATTAATAAAAAGTTGTTTAAATCAAGTAAAATAAAATTAAAAGGAAGACTTAATGTTTAACTAATTTTAATCAATTAAATTTAATCGATTAAAATACAATTTTAATTGATTAAAATGTATACATTAATTTTCCTTATTTTTTTTATAAATATATATCTATTAGTTTTTATATTTTACTTTTAAATAGTTAAAATGCGTGACTTTATTTAGAGTGTAATTAAAAATATCTTTATTTTTAATGAACTATATGTAGTTATATAATTTATGTTTGTTTTTCTTTCTCGTATGAAATGAGTTTTCTCCAGACAAAAATCATTACACATATACAAGACTTATTTGGTGATGTATAATGTGAGAGAAATTAATCTTGGTGTGTGTGAGTATATATATATATATATATATATATATATATATATATATAGTATTTAATCATATTTAGTATTTAAGTTATATAATTTATTTATTTTTCTTGTATTCTAATCTTTTTACATGAAGGAATGAAGGACTTGAGAGAGTAGAATGTTTGAAATTTACACTCAGAAAGAAAATGAGTTATTAAAATTAGGTTTATTTATTTTTCTACAAGAAAATTTGTTTATAAAGATTGAATTAACAGTATTTAAATTTAAATAATTAGTCACTAAAATAATTAGATACTAAATTAAAATCTAAATTTAGAATAGTAAAAATCTTTCATTTTTAATTTTTAAGACTGTTTAATATTAATTCAGGAACTTACTCAATGACAAATGAGCATAATGTATAAGTTAATGAATTTTAAAATATTTTATAGTTAATATGTAGCATGATTGAATATTTTTTTTCTCTAAATCAATCTTTATCTAATGAATTTTTTAAAGTGTTTAAGTCTTAATTACACTATTAATGTTCCATAGTGCCGATTAAAAAAAAACTATTAATGTTCCATATATAAGAATTATACAATTTTAACCTTTTAATCTAGACACTCTCAAATATCACAACTATATTACTTTATTAATTCATTCGTCAATTAAATTTTGTTGATTATTGAAGACTAAAAAAGATAATAGTGATACATATATGTGACCTAATATCAATTATATGAATTAAAATAATATATCATCAATAATACCTAATGAGCTCAATTAACAGAATCGAAATAGGGTACATTAAAATCACTAAATTGTAATCTTAGATAATTAAAGGTATAATTTTTTTATTTAAGTAAACTTAATCGAAAGCTTGAATTTGAGCTTTTAAAAAAACATAGTTTAAGTTTGAGTGATTTAACGTATCTATAACCTAAAATTTATTTACATTATTGATTTTTTGTAACATTTTTTATTCATATTTCTTATATTTTCTTGTAAAAGAGACGTACTTTCTATAAATAGCAAATAAAAATATTTTTATAAATTTTGTCATTATTTGAGAAAGTTTCCTAAAGTATTTTCATATTAATGATGGGATCTATTTAATTTTATTTTTTATTATGTACGTATAATTACACATACATATAATTATTTTAATTTAATCAATAACTTCAAATTTAAATCTTGAACATACAACTTTAATTATTAAATGTTTTTAATAAAATGTATCCATGGTTATACTGAGTAAAACTACCATTCATAAAGAAGTTGTGTGGTTTCTTACCAATCTTAATTAACTTTATAACTTCGATTTAAAATGCATAAACACAGATAAAATTTGGAAAAAACGTATTTTAAAATAAAGAACACAAAATAGGGTTATTAACTAAAGCACAACTTCTAGCCTATCTTGAGAAGTTGGTGACAGAAACTTGAATTGATCTGAAATAATCAACCTATCTTAGGAAGCTTCTACTTTTAAGTTAAATTAGTCCACTAATTTTTTTCCCTCTAGAAAAAGATCTTAGTCCACTTTGTTCAGACTTTAAAGATAAACACTAATTAAAAAACATGAATACACCCCATACAAGATAATATATAACCACGAGTAACTAACTTCAATCCCGAACAAGCCTTCCACAAAACTCAGACTCCTCTGCAGATTGAGCTTGCTGTATCTTCTATGGCACACAGCACTGCTTCCAATGACAGTGTTTGTGAAGGAGGATTCACCCACCACCAAGACATTGCTATGACTTCATATAATTATAACTCTTCAGAGAATCAGTTTTTGTATTTCTCATACCTTCAGGATGACCACCACAACGAATATCATGATGATGCACAAACTGCGTGTAAAAGGGTATTGTTTTTTCTCATGCATGCAATATATTCAAATTCTTCTAATCTACAGCCACCTGCATTGCATTTTCCTTTTTCTTTTTTTCATTGTGCAGAGAATTATCTTGATGGTTATGCATTTGTGTTTTTCTTCTTGTATGTAAAGGCCCTGAAAGAATTTTCCCAGCTTCCACCACCCATTGGGTTAAAATTCACTTTGACTCCTGAAATGCTGCAACCAAGTCAAATTGCAGCCAACAAGGTTGAGAAACTGAAGGCTGTGCAGTTTCCAATGGATGTGCTCAGGATCGGGTACTTTAAGGTACGTAATTATTATATAATACTTGTCGGTCAAATGTAGAATGCTGAATGCAGATAGAAAATTGTTTTCTATAAATACTTTTGACCTTTATCTTCACTGAGTTTAGCTTCTTTTTTTTTGGCTTCTATCGCTAAGTTCGACCCTTCAATTGTTTTCTGCAAACAAATTTTTCAAAATTCACTTTGACAGCACCAGCGAAATTTGAAGTGCAGTTTAGAAGTTTTCATGGGTGAATCCTTAACTGTATTATGAATAAAGAAAAATACAATTTGTACACTGGGGTTTTCCTAACTTGAACAGATTTTTATACAATGATCAATTTCTTTACTTTTCTCTAACTGGGAGGGAAAAAAGAATAGTGATATAAAAGTTGAGTATGATTATTCTTGATGAGATTATTGAGTAGAATTTAATGAGGTGCAGATTGAGGCTAAATATCCTTATGAATTGGTAGCTAAGTGTTATTACGCAAGACAAAAGATGATGTGGGAGATATTACACGAGGGTCTGAAGTACAAAATTGAAATACAGTATCAGAATATATCAGCCATTCGAGCTGTTATCGAGGAACACTCACCTGGAATTCTGGAAATTGAGGTATTTTCCCTTTATGATGACTTTAGAAGAAGAAAATGTGGACAGAAAAAACTATGGGTTGGCGTTTTACATATACAATTTCATTTAAAATGTTCTTGATAAATCTGCTCCTTCTATTGAGGAAAAACAAAAGATAATTTTCATTTATAAGTTGTTGATCTTTATTATTATAAAATGGAGAGTAAAATAATGGGGTAGGAAAGTTAAAGAAGTGGAAAGAGGGGCAAGATAAATAAGAAATGCAATTGCAAAGTCACGTTGCCACTTGAGTTCTTCATTTCTTATACATAAATTAAATACTTAAATTCATAATATCTATCACAAAAAAGTAAGCACATTAAAATAATCACAAAGCAAGCTCAATGGATAATGAGTCCAAGTAAATCCAACCATCACATCACTCAACAATCTCATTCCTTCTTCCATTATTTTATTTCAATTAATATAAAATTTAAAAGTATAATTAAGTGTAGAATATTTACGATTACAGGAAAATATGTAATTAATTGTCCTAAAATTGGTAGATATAAAAATGAATAAAATGCAGTATTAATAGTTTGAAAGTTGAAATGGACTTATTGACCTAACCGTTTAAGTGATTAAATAGCTTAATGATGAATCTTATGTCGTACAGTTAGAGAAAGTACCATTATTCTTTCGCGAGATTGAACCAAAGCCCAAAAAACATACTATGTGGACCATATCCAATGACTTCACCAATTCTCAAGCTTCACAATACCGGTATATTTTTAATCTTTCTACATTTTTATGTTCAATTCAACACTATATGTTCTGCTCGCATATTTGGTCGTTCTTTTATCTAAATTTTTATGTTCAATTTAACCATTTTTTTAAGTTAAAAAATAATTTCAATAGGATGTTTTCAGATTTTATGCAAAACTGAAGTTATATTTTATATGGTTATAATTATAAAAATGCACATTTTATTTTAAACATCAATTATAATTCCAAGTTGGTTTATAGACTATTACAAATGATTATTTTTTACATCCTGTATATTTTTTCAAAATTATAAAAATACACTACAAACAGTTTTAAGGTAGTTTTTGACATACAAAAAAGATGAAACAAAAGGGTTAATTAATTGTGGGTAGTAAATAAATATTAGTTTCCAAGAAACGTTGCTGAGAAACATTAATTAATTTTCAGGAGGCACTATCTTCAATTTCCTCCGGGAGTTCTTGACCAACACTACATGAAGCTATTGCAAAGCTGTAACCGATTGCAAGAATTAAGCAGAAGAAGTTTTCCTAGTTCACATTCTGCTTATTTTAATTTGCATTTAGACGAAGGAACCACTCAATTTTCTATTGGTCATGATCAACATGACATTGTCTACCCTCCCTTCCCCTCTAAACCTCTGCTTTGGTAATTCTCCATGCTTCATATTTTTCAAACTAAATCTTTTTTATTTTTCTAAATTTTCTTGCCATTTACGGTATGTAAGCATAGGAAATAATGGGTGCATTTCTTTTTCATTTATTAATTTTATCTTATGATCATGTACGCATCTAAAAGAATACTAAAATAGATAACAAGTAATGATATACACCGATGAAAAATAATCACTATTATCTAATCACCTATATTTTTTAGCTTTTACATTAACTGGGTAAAAGATAATTCCTACCGTAATTTGTAATAAACTCATACTATATTTCTGACTTGATGAATATCAAACTCATTAACTAAGACAAAGCCCTAATAATTGTATTCAATACTACAGTTATGATTATTTCACGTACTTCACTTTATACTTGTATTTGGTTGCCCAAGCGTTGTAGTTATAAAAAGTAGGGAAAGATTTCTTTGACATCTAAATAGTTAAATACATATACTTGACAACCATTTATAATAATATAATAATATTTTTAATTAAAAAATAAATTAAATATAATTAAAATATTAATTTATTTGTATGTAGAGTGTGTGTATTACTTTTGATGGTGTTAACATATCACATCCTAAAAAGTAGTAACGATGAATTGATAATAGTTAGATATAAGTGGTCTCAAATCCTCTTCATTTCTAAGATAAATGGACATCTCCATATCAGTAAATCACCATCAAACACGTGACTTAAAAAAAGGGTCGGGTGAGATTCAATTTTCTTTTCACCACAAGACTTCTTAAGTAATTTAGTTGAAAGAGGCTAATTCTTCGTAGAGCAGATCAATCAATTGTTACCTGCAGCGAACATGAATTTTAAAATTCTAAATTGTCCTTGTTATTTTTATTTTAAAAAAAACCTGCAGAGGAGCTTGTTTGTTGTGGTGGAGGCATTTTGAATGGAGGTGGTGGTGGAGGCTCAGGCATTGTTGTTAGATGCGGTGGAGTGGTGTTTTCAGGTGAACATTTTCATTTTCGTGTGGTGGATGTAGTGACAATGGTACAGGTCGTTTTCGTTTTCATTTTTCAGAAAGTGACTTGTGAATGTAGATATTTGGAAGCATTCAATGTAGATTCCGGATATTTGTTTTCAGAAGGTAAAAAAAGGCTTTCACATCTCGGTGTCCAAATGTCATTGTTAGGTGTCTTGATAAGAATATAGATGGTGATATCCAGAAGTCACTTATCAATTTCGGACGAGCAGATATAGAAATGCATTATTTGTGTTGTGAATGTAGATATTTGGAATGTTAAGGGCAAAATAGTCAATTCTCCTACAAGTGTTTGGTGCAGAAGTGATATAGTGCTTGGAGAATTAGCCTTTGAAAGATCAAAGTCAGGGTGTTTCTTCCTGTAACCCATTTTTTTCTTCCTGCACCCTCATCATAAACACAAATGGATGAAAACAACCCAGGCTGGCAGCTCCCTCGTTCTTCTCTCTGCTGTTTGCGTTTACATTGTGCACTGAGTGCCTTGCAATTTTGGTGATTTTGGTGATCACATTGTCATGCATTCTGGTTGCATTGTGTGGCTTAGCGAAAGGTTTTAGAGTGATGTTGCACTGTTCGTCAGAGAAAACTTAATTGGAGGTTTTGGAGTCACGTTGTTGTGTTCATTGGAGAAGGAAGATAAGGTTTTTTTTTTTTACATATGGAATCCATAATCTGAAAATTTGTTGAAAAACCAATTCTAGAAGCCATTTAGGGGAATGAGTGCTTATTGTATTCTAAAAAGGGGAGTCTGTAACATGATTCCAGAATATGCTTGTCAGAAATGCTTTCCGAGATCAACTTTTTGGAATGATTTTTTTCTCTTTCTGGTTTCGTATTCTGGGAACAACTTTGACTTACAAAACACTTCCATTCCAGAATGAGTTCTCTGGCTTACGAATTGTGATTCTGGAATTCAGTTTTACTCTTCCAAATTACCTATTTTGGAAGTCATTCCCAAAACCCAATTTATGAAAGCTTGTACGCCTCCATAACCACCCAAAATAGTTCAATATAATCCATTTCTGACCTTCAACCGCCAACGAAGCTTCGAAATCACACTAGCACCTCCATCGTAGCTCCATCGAGCACAACGATTGTTGCACCAACCGCAACGATCCCACCTGCAAACCAACCTCTACCATGGAAGTCACACTTTCAAATAAAAATGTCAAAGATAATTTGAATATTTCAAAAAGTGATGGGGTGCAGGAAGAAACACCCCAAAAGTTAGGACTGCTCCATCTGCATTTCAACTACACCTTTTCTCCTTGTGAAAAGACTAAACTACCCCATATATATATACATGTATATATATATATATATACATGTATATATATATATATACATGTATATATATATACATGTATATATATATATATATATATATATATTTATATATATATATATATAAATATATAAATATATATATATATATATATATATATATTTATATATTTAACTTGCTTCTCATCTCTTCTTCTCCACTTCTTCCAACCTCTGATGCTCCTCTTCCAATTTTTCTTCCTCCATCTTCTTTTGTTCGTGAGTAAGAGAGGCTGTTAAAAGTATGTTTATCACCATCGTGCACCGTCGTTAAAGATGTAGATATTTATGATATATTTTTGTTCTTAATGATTTTGTGTGTAATTTAATTTTCAGATCCATAAATATATTTCAAAATATACAATCCGTAATTATTTTTTCGTCTAAATACATTTCAGATTACACAACTCAAAATGTATATATTAATTTTATAAAAAATTATTAATTGTTTGTTATTGTTGTTCTTAGAGATATGGTCAGTACTAGAGATGGATCATCCCAAGTACAAGCTAGATAGAAACCGATGACATTGATCTATAAAAGGGATAGGGAATAAGTTGTCAATATTGTTATTGGTGATGATATGTTGTCGCTACAAAAGAGCATGAGAAAATTGGAGTAGCATTTCCTGGGGACCGAATGATACGCCATTGTTACAAAGTTATATTAACCATGTGTGTGTAGACTATGTGGGAGGACAAATATCGAGGGATCCTTCATTACCAAATTAAGATCGAGTTCTTACTATTGTGCATTATTAATTATAAGACCGTTGATAAATGTCTTATATCAGCGTTTATTGACATGTAGCATCACGAAACCAATAGTTTCTAACTCCCTGTTGGTGAAATGATCATCATTTTAGATTATGCATTCGCATTGTTCCATCTCCCTATTATAGGACAATTTTTGTATATATATGATGTTGGATTTCATATTAGTATTATCATTATTGGTTGAGCTACTTGGGGTAGATTTTGGTGATATCGCAGTAGAGTTGAGACAGTGTTATGGTGCTCACGTCTAACTGAGTTGGCTGCATGAGGTGTACAAGGAATTCATTGTACACCATAGATGGAAGTTTCTATCTCGAGCTTATATGTTTCATCTAGTTGAATACACAGTTTTTGTTGATAAAAAAATGGGATTGATTAGTGTTTCGTACTTGCCACTCTTTAGCAACTTGAGGATGTGTGGTGGATACGCATAGGAAGCTACCACACTCACCCAATCGGGAGATGCTTCTGCGTAAACAAAGTAATTAATAAGTTATATTGCATTGTTATGAAACCAAAGAATCACGAGGTGCAGTGTGAAAAGGGGAAGTTGAAACACAATTGAGGAAATTCAAACAGGGTTGACTAGGAAAGGGTGTCAATTGCTTGAGCGCAATAGATAGCAAGCATGCATGTGTGTCAAGTTGGCCAACCCCAATGAATAATCGAAACTGTGGTGGATGAAACCCAATTTGACCAAGTCTAGCGAAGCCTAATTAATCTTTCCACTTAACCTATTTTTATGACCAATTTGAGCCTAAGAACTCTGTTGGTGCTCAAATGCTATCCAGAAGAAAACAAAATATTACGTTGTTGTAGGTAAATAATGCATATAATTTAAACAATTTAAATTTATTTTTAATTAAATTTAGTTCATAATATTCAATTCATAATGAATAAGACATGGATATATGAACACTTTTCAGGAATGAAAATCAGGATATCACTCCCACATATCTGAAGCTCCTCGCTTACCATTATGTCGTTGAACATCATATATGTACAATTGGCGATGCACGTGTGCGGATCGACAATCTTACTCATGCTGTAGTGCTCTAAACTTCTTATTATGATCATTGGCCCATTTAAGGTGATAATCATATTCTGGCTCGAGATGTACTCACAACATTATTTGCCCAATTGTGTGTTGCACTAATTTAGGTAAGAGCAAACAATTCCTCGTCTTCCCCCTTTCAAATGAGGTGTATTTGCTATCATTGATGATCAACACTTTGCCAACCATCTTATTATTAGTGTAACACTAATTTCACATGCCTCAATGTGCAACAAATAAATGCACTAATTGAGATTAATGTTACATCCTTAAATACTTCCTCGAACATTAGAAGATGGACCATATATATTATTGCATCATTAATCACATAATCCAGAAAATGATCAAACACAACCATTGTCACAACACCATTATGCTTATTTACTGAGTTAGTTCTATTAATATGGTACCATAATTTTTTGTTTTTTTATTTTTCAAGTACCTAATGCACTAGTTCAACGAATGCAAGATATATTAACGAATAATCAACTATAGACATGTGGCAAAAAACACTCCTACATGAAACAAAACTTACAATACATCAAATTAATCCAAGATGTTAGAGTTATCCCAAAACATCATGGATGAGAGAATCATTTATACCAAACATCCAGGTACAAATTATTTTACTATTAATATATAACACATTATCACCATTCTAAAATATTTATTTTGGTGAATGTCCTATTATAAAAATACATTTCCACTAAATAAATTACTTGTTTTAAAATTCAAAAGTATTTTTTAAAATAAATTAATTCAATTTGAAATTAATTTAAATAAAATATAAATATTTAAAAAAAATTCAAAAACAATATATTCTAAAACATACAATCTAGAATACATATTGAGTATTTTAAACTGTACATTCTAAAATACATCTTTTTTATTTTTGATTGTATAAATATACAATATGTATTAATAGAATTTAAAATTAATTTAAATAAAATATAAATATTTTTAAAAAATAAAAAACAATATATTCTAAAGCATACAATCTAGAATACATATTGTGTATTTCAAATTTTACATTCTAAAACACGTATTTTTATTGTATAAATATATAATATGTATTTCGGATTCTATATTCTAAAGTTAAAAAGATAAATTCTATAATGCATAATTCATAATAAATCTTATAATAAATCTTATGTATTTCACAACGTCAAATCCGAATTATAATTTTAAAAGATGAGAAAGGAGATGATGGTATAAATCTGCAAAGGTCCCGTCTCAAATGGTGTTATATATATGGTCGTTGAAAAAAAATTAAAGCAAGTTAACAATATATATATATATATATATATATATATATATATATATATATATATATATATATATATATAACATGATCGAATTAGTTCAAGGATAAAAGCAGAATTTAAAAAAAAATCTTAAAATAATGAGATAAAATAAACTTGTAAAGTAATATCTTGTTATTTCCTATTTTGTTATGAATGCCATTACCTTCTAAATATAACCCGCTTTTGTTTTAGCTTTGCACACGGTAAGCTATACAGCCTTTTTAGTTATATCTGAGTATGAAGTTCTCAAAACCTTCGCTTCAAATTTTTAAAAACTATTAAAAGATCTGCATAATTCCTCAAATTTTTTTCAAGTTTTAAATAAGGCCCTCGACCCTTGTATTGACTCTGCAACTTATTTTGAGTTTTTTTTAATAACAGTGGGAAAATAAAATTATAAGAATGGGAAACGAATCAGTCCTCACTCACCGGTATATTATTGTCTTAAAAGAACAAGGAATGTATCACTGACACCCCTTTCTCCACATCCCTAGCCATTCAGTATGTTTACATACGTGTATTTGTGTTGGTAAGCTGAGTCTATAACTCTAGCTTAAACAGAAAGACAAGTACATTCTAATTATTAAGCATACTACTCTTCAACCTGCCCAATAAGTGTGTATAAAAAATGAATTTTAATTGGAAAAGTTGAGGTGTTATTGTCAATATTGGAATATTCTCCCGTGAACGTATCCCCTCAAATATAATTATACATGTTATTACATTGGAATGCCCAATAGATGAATAGAAACACCAAAAACAATTGGTACTAAATTGATGTAGTACAAAATTCAGCTGGTTCCCAGCTCAACAAAGAACGAAGTTTCATCTCAAGATCCTACAGGGCATTAGTGACTTACTTTATATTCTGAGATTGCTCATCACCAAAAGCCAAATTAAAGATCTGCATGTAGTCATCAACAAAATGAACATCAAGACCTTCTTTCACGTTAGGAGCTAGCTCATCAAAATCTCTCCTGTTAGCCGAAGGGAATATAATGGTCCTAACTTCACTCCTTCTTGCGGCTATTGTTTTCTCTTTAACCTGCAATTTTCACAGCACAAAACATTGAGGGGCATCTACTGATAAATAATCAGTTGGATGGGCAACCATTACTAGAGGACATTTGTTTTATGTAATTAGTGTAATTTAGTTGGTGAATAGATACTGAAAACAAGGGGCAAACGCATCGAGGACACACCACTTTAGTTGTTGAAATAAATGTAACCACCTTCAAAATAAAAAATGCCAAAACTTGAAAACCAATAGCATCTAAATATTTCCCCCGAAGTTTCTACATCCACAATAAGTTATGAACAATAAGATTTTAATAGAAGGTATTTCTCAACATACCCCGCCAATGGGAAGAATTTTCCCAGTAAGTGTCACTTCCCCAGTCATTGCTAGATCTTTCTTTACAGGCTTCTTCATGGCAAGGGACAACAGTGAAGTGGTCATTGTGCAACCAGCACTTGGTCCGTCCTTTGGTGTAGCCCCTGCAGGGACATGGAGGTGTAGTTTTGAATTTGCAAAGAAAGGATTTTCTGGTTTTTTTTCCAGTAGTATTGCTCTGGCGACTGTGTGTGCTATCTGAGCACTTTCTTTCATCACGTCTCCTAATTGACCAGTGAGGTGAAGTGTTCCTTTTCCCTCCCCTTCCTCAACAAAGGTAGTCTCTATATACAGTGTGGAACCCCCCATAGCCGTCCAGGCAAGACCCATCACAACACCAACAGGTGTCTGATCATAGATGCGCTCAGCATGGAAAACAGGCTTGCCTACAAAGTCAGTTAAATTTGATTTATCAACCAACACCTTTTCAATAGTCTTTGTTTCAATTTCCTTGTCTTCCTCACTTTCTTTTGAAACCTGCCAAAATTAAGATACATATATATAAAAATAATTAGATCCATACATATATCATAATAGAGAGTTGCCAAGTTACTCCAAGAGTAACTTTAAGAGAGACACTCTTCATCTTCTTCCTAATGGCTAAAATTAAGCTACCTATTACAATCATTAAATAAAAGAAAATAAAAGATGAGGGTGAACAATAATTCTCTTAGAGTAACTTAATCCCTTCTCATGTGTGTATGAGTGCACGTATGTATTTGTGTGTATATGTGCATGTGTGTGTGTTTTCTTTTCTTTTATGTATATGGAAAAGTCAATCAGTGAATGTAGTGAAACACCAACAAAATCTATCACATTTCTCAGGAAAAACAATCAAACTACAAAGTTTGTTCACATGGTTTTTTACCAGTAAAAAACTTTTGAACCAAACCACAAGACAAAAATGCATGCACACAGCTCTTAAAAATCAAACAAAAGCGAGAATTTGATTGCACTTTCAGAGAGTTAAACTACCTCAAGACTTTGCGATTGATCAGATGATAGACCTGTTTGCACCTCCTCTACTGCATCACAAGTTTCACCCACTTTTTTAGTATCACTACCCTCTACCAACTCAGAGTTCTCTTTTTGAACTGTATCTAGACCCAATTCATCGGAATCTACTTTGTCTTTCATTGGTTCCATACTCTGAGCACTACAAACAGTAGCATCAATAATTTCCCCTTGCCTCACAAGTTGTAATGCTATCTGTCACACCACAAACAGAACATTTATGATCACAGGTAACTGAAGCATTTACTATAAATTCAAATTCAGATATAGTGACGAACTCATTCAGTAAAAAATTCAAAACGAATCATGAGGATTGCCATTTCAACTATGCATACACCATAGTGTCAGTGGCGTTTTTACTACTAAAAAAATAAAATTTAAGAGACCTTTCTGTAAATTTTCTCTATGTGCTTTTGAAGGTTTCTGACCCCAGCTTCGCGGCAGTAATTTTCTATTAAGGAAAGAAGAGCAGCATCAGTCACTTCCACCTGAAGCAAGGAAGTTTTTTAAAGTCAACATTTTCAGCATGAAAGGCAATAAACGTTGGCATCATTATGCTTGCAATAACACTATGTTAAATATCCCATTCTCTGCAGGAGAAGGGGCCAGCAAAACAGAGACCAAAAATAAATACCTGTTCAGGCTTTATTCCACAAGCTTCTCGAGTGGTCTTCTCGAGATAATCTCTAGCAATGTGCATTTTCTCATCAGTAATATACCCAGCAATAGCAACAACCTCCATTCTATCCAACAGAGGATTAGGTATCATTTCCACAACATTTGCAGTGCAAACAAAAAGAACCTGCAGTGAGATTTCCAACGCATAACTCCAAAAGTAATGGTAAACTCAAGCCCTACATTGCCTTCATCAGGGAACGGAATGAAACTAAACATTCAAGAATTATTTGCCCATTCTAAGAACTACCTATCAGCAACGAACACATAATGAATAAGCCATGCACAAATGCTGACTACACCACAACCTCACTATTAAGGATTCAGATTGTCACATAAAATACCTTTGATAGATCAATGGGGACATCAAGATAGTGGTCCAGAAAATTAGCATTCTGCTCTGGATCCAAAAGCTCTAGCAAAGCACTTGCTGGATCACCAGCATGTCCTCTGCCCAACTAACAATTGAATAAAAAACAAATATTAATACTGAAATCAGCGTTGTTATTAAAGATTTACAAGATTACAAACCATAGTAAATTTAGTGAAACTGAAATGCGAGCATTACATTTATTACGGCCAGGACAACCCATACCAACAGAGAATGTAACAGGAAATCATAAAATAAATTAATATTACTCAGCCAAAAATGTTTAACCATTTAGAGATGTATTACTTTATCAATCTCATCAATCAAAACAAGGGGGTTGGATGTGCCCACGTTCTTAAGGCATTGTACCATCTTCCCTGGCATTGCACCAATATAGGTTCGCCGATGACCCTGTAAAATAAAATATTGAGGAATCAGAAGATGACCACATATGTTGCTAACGAACTGTTTTTTATAATTCAATTGTAACAGGGAAACAGAGACTTTAGCTACCTTGATTTCAGCCACATCAGCTAATCCTCCCACAGAAAATCGGAAGAACTTACGGTTCAAGGCACGTGCAACTGAACGACCAATACTTGTTTTGCCCACTCCAGGTGGACCAGATAAACAGATAATTTTCCCTGCATATATCAGAAAGATCATGAACCACGTCACACTTTTTGAAGTAGCAAAGATTAAGCGCCAAAGTCTTAACCTTAAACAAATGATTAGCATACTACAGTCAACATCTTAAAACCATTTTAACAAGAATCAGTACCAAATACATAAAAAGGGCAACTTCAATAATATTACAGCCAGACCCAGTCAACGAAATCATTAACTTTTTTAATTATTAATCAAATTTCTTAGAGAATCTATATTAGTTAAAATAAATAATACCATACTACATAGCAAGGTTGCCTGCAATAAAATACTTCATTATATATATATATATATATATATATATATATATATATATATATATATGTATGTATATATGTATGTATATATATATGTATGTATGTATGTATATGTATATGTATATATGTATGTATATATATAATTATTATCAAGATATATCATTTACAACAATTTAATACTACTTAATTAAAGCATCTCACCTATCAGAATTCTAAAAAAATTATAGAGATAGAGTATTCGGGTTAAATTATAAATTTTGTCCCAGCACTTTACACCCTTCTTCATATTAGTTCCCACATGGAAAAATTTCCCTAAATTTTGGTCTCTACATGAATAAATGTTCCATGTTGTTTGGTCAGTATAACAATGTTAGATTTCAACTGTATAGTTGGTGTTTTTAGTTCCAATGTGAAAAAAATATACAATTCATTTTAGACTCAACATTTAAAATTAAATAAAACTCGATACTCCGCTATTCACACTTGACACATTTTTTCATTTCATCCCTACTACGTATAAAAACTATAACAAACCATTATAACTTGAGCAAATTGAGGAGACCAATCCACAAGGACTTTTTCATGTAAGGACCAAAATGTAGAGTATTTTATGTGGGGCCAAAAACAAAAAGATGTAACAATGAAATTTTTTAAGTTAGCATAGTATTTTGTAGAAGTGAATAGCCAGATCAACATAAATACAGTATTTGGCATACAATGAAAACCCAGATCTTCAGGATACATTATATAGATGGACCATTATTACCTTGTGAAGTTCCTCTTAATTTCCCTACAGCTATGAATTCCAATATCCTTTCCTTCACATCAGTCAATCCATAATGGTCTTCATCAAGAATCTTTTGTGCCCGAGTGACATCAAAGTTCTCATCACTGAATTGAGAAATTAACTCATTAAAGTTCATGAAATTTGAAATAGTTTGTAGTGAACATAAAAATGACAGTTTTCAGAAAATAAAAACCCTAGGTCATCCAAAAGCCTCTGAACACTATGCTTAATTGCTTATGCATTTATTGTCACCTAAGGGCCTTTAACCTCCGTTTGGAAGCTGTCAAACATATCTGTCCCACATGAATGGTGATGGGTGGTGGTGTTCATAAAATGTAAGCAAAGAAATCTCAAATAAATTTAAATTACTCTAGCAATAACAATAAGAATGAAATCCCACGCATGGAAACCTGTATTCACCCCAAGGCAGAGCAGTCAACCAGTCCAAGTAGTTGCGGGTAACACTGAATTCACTAGAGCTAGCCTCCAATAACTGTAGCTTTGCAAGTTCTTCATCTATAACTTGTAAAATATGAGGCGGGCATTTTTCTCTCTTCGGCTCAATCCTTTCCCTGAATTTACCTGAAATAAAAAACCAAATAAATGTTACAATAAAAACAAATAACACTAAAGTATACCCCCAATAAACATATTCCATGAACGAGCAACTACAAGATATGCAGCTCATATTCAATCTGAGGACAATAAACATCAACCAGATTACAAAAGATACGTACAGTATAAAGAATATTCCTATACCCACTATAGTGCTGCACAAAAGAATTGAATGATACAGCATGGAAACATAAAGAGGACAAGATTTTAAAAATAAAATAAGGTTAGGTGAACCTTCCTTAGTAATTTAGTAATCAGAGTTCAATCACATAGTGCAAGTCTCACAAGCTAAATGATCTAGCCCACATGTATGCACACAGCAGTAATCCTTTGATCATGACACAGGTTATAAAAGAAGCCAATCCTGTACTTGAACTAGACATTATAGATCAGAACCAACCAGTAAGAGCTGTTTTGTCATCAGTCTCCAGTCCCAACTCCTGCAAATAGGAAAATTAAAAGAAAATAAAATTAAGACCAATATGAATAGTAGAGCATTCAGCAAAACATATCATTGCCTCAGTGCATTTGGATAACAACTTAATTCAACACTTCAGAAACCTCTTACTAAATAAGAGCTTATCCAGATGATTGATTGTGAAACTAAAAATATGATAAAAAGAGCTTATAGGTCAGTACTAAATAAACAGCTCCCATACATATAATTTCACTCATGATAGGATGAAGTAAAATGCAACCAGTAGGATCAGATGCCTAGGTTGACACCTAAACTTCCAAGATCACAGGATAAACTATAAAGCCTGATGAGAAGAAATATCCATAAGAAAATGTCCACTGATGAGACATCATACAAACTTCCAAAGAATGAAGGCAATGCCATTAAATAAGGTCAACCAGCATTTTTCTCAAGCATACAGTGACATCATTGCTTTGCCTGCTGTTAGAAAGTAGAAACAAATTGGCTACAAGACAGACTACAAACTTCAGAAATTAGAGGCAACACCCAATCATCTAGTGCTTGGTTGCTATGAATAAATTCATGAGCTACAATGATGCACATGGAACTAGAATTTAGAAGTAATCAGCAGCGGAAAAGAGATCATGCATAAGATACAGGTTAGCTAAGTAGTTGAAACCATGTATAGAAAGAAATAATGCAAAGAGGGTCTGACAAGCAGGTTAACATAAACAACTGAATAATTGATGTGTACCTTCTTTATGGCCTTAAGTTGCTCATTCAACAAGTAACGACGTTGCTCACCACTTATCTTTTCTTCAATTGCTTTTGCAATTGATTCCTGACAAGAATCAAAATAAGCCTTAATATATTATGAAAAGTTCAGTGCAAGACATACAAGAAAGCTAGAGACATTATTACCTGAATCTTGCTGATTTCCATCTCTTTCTTTACCAACTCCAGTGTAAGTTTTAATCGTTTATACACCTGTTCAGCAACCCAATAAATTCATTTCAAATTATAAATTTCGTATGTTAACCCTCTTTATATGTTAATTCGATACTAATAGAGAACATTGAATTTCCAAAGAGATTTTTTACCCAAGAAATTAAAACTTATTATGGCATAAAAATGGAAAATATAGTCTCACTACATCAAATCAGAGTTTCTCAGTGTCAGTGCCACCAAAGGTAAGGTGCTCACATCTAGCTCTTCAAGAACTTGTTGGCATTGTAATTTATTTGCCCCAGATATTGCAGCACCAAAATCAGCAAGCCTTGGATAAGTAAAGTCACCTATATGCTGCACAATTTAAGAAAAAGGAAGTCAATATAATAATGATAATATAAAAGTAAAGCATTGAACTGTAATCCAATATTTTATATGTAACAACCATAATACAAGTACTTCGGTAGCAATTGTTTTTTTGAGAAACACATTTATATGTGGGAAGAATAATGACACAATCCGTTAGTATTTTTAAAAATTAACAATATAATCAATAGCTTGTGCATTAAATAAAACAGTAGTTCCTCCTATTTTATTACATGGAAAAATTGTTTCAGAAACATAAGTAAAATCATAGTATTTATCAGAAACAAGGTTGTTTGACCCTAATAATTGTCACACAGTAATGAAAAGACAAACTCCAGGGATCTTCTTAAAGAGCAAGTAATAGAAAAATACAATAACTGAGAAAAATGAAATTGTCACTAAATTAAATAATTGACTGTTTCACCCCAAGTCCAACCAACCAATACAAAAACTAGCAGCTCAAACATTATATAAATAATAGACTTTCATTGACAATATTTATGTCTTTAATTGAGCATGCCAAATTGAAGAAAAAATCTTAACCAAGTGAACCCTAGCAGTTTCCTAAGAAACAGGGCTAATATTATTATAAAACCTCAGCCACAATGCAAGTATGACTAACATGCTCATATCAGCAGTATGCAGTTTATTCTACCCTTCTTCAAATCACCTTTGGATTCAAAATACCATATGATACTTAGTGTGTTTGATTCTTAATTAACACATTGCAAAGCACATTCAATTGAATCCATGAGTCAAGTGTCATTGGATTCACCATCTCTTTAAAGATTTTTTATGGTAAATCAAACAGCCTCGCAAAGCACCACTGCTTTGAAGAAAAATTTTAACTCATTAAATAAAGGCACGCAGAATGATTGAATTTGATGCTCAGAGTAAAATGTGTTCTTGCATTGACATGTATAATATTCAATAGCATCTTCATTGTATCTTGCATAAATTTAGTGTATCTTAGTGGTTTCCATATTCTGTTAAATTTCACAATTTGTTTACTTAGTTAGGATTATGATCTAGTATTAGTACAAGTAAAGGTTAGTGCTTTTTGTTTTGTATGACATTATTGTAATATATCACATCACATGAAAAATAATACCAGTTCCTGTGGTGATATACTGAGAGTTGAGTAGAAAGAAGAAATGGCAAGAATCTATAAATTCCACAAAGAATCATTCTATAAGAGAATTGCAAGCAACTAAGTAAAGAAAAAAACTTCATCAAACTAAGATCCATTGTTATCACTTATCAAGATGTCTAACGGTTCAACATCAAGATATCTAAAGCATGACTGTTAAGAGTTTCAAATAATAATAAAGTACCCCCCCCTATTTACCTAATATTAACTGTTCTTGATAATCCTTTTGTATTTCTTCTTTCTCACTCTACCATTTCATTGGTGGTAAGATTATCACAAAGATTGACATTAACTATTTTTTCATATTTGAAAAAGCTTTTTGACAACAGAAGAATGAAGCAACTTAACCTAAGGAAGAATAGTAGGGTCGTTTGCAAGCAATGTAGAGCCAATTCATTGGAGAGTTTGCAAACAAACATGGTGAGCGTGTTAACTTCCAAAATTTTTAGAAAACTAATGCAAAAAAACCTAGCCAGCTAGGCATGTAAATAAAACACAACTCTATTCATATCCTCCATTTCCATGTTCCAATAAACACATAAAGGATAGGGTCCAAACCTTAGTGTAAGTCTGAACATGATCTCTCCAAAGGGAACTTGTTTTAAGAACATCTCTTAGGGTTGATATAACCTCAAAAGATGTGGCCTTAATAATATCATCATCTTTATTGTAAGTTTTATCCTGCACCACCAGGTAAAACCTGATAAGAGAATAGATAATTTGATAGAAATGTATCAATTTAACAATAAAAAAAGATGAGGAAAACAGTAGACAAAGACATACCTTGAGATGATCAACTTTTACAGTTAGTGGATCCTCACTGACCTGCAGAACACACAAGGTTTCAGTTCAAAATAAACATCAAAATAATTTAGCCACATATTACATACACAAAAAAGTATTATCAGAAATCAGAACCACAGTGAATAATAAAATTCAAGTATGTGATACCGGCACGATAATAAAATTAAACACTAATCTTTATTATTTTTAACAAGTTCAACTAACCATCTCTGTTATGCGTAGACGCCGGTGACCAATCAGGATCACCTGATCCCCATGGATACTTGAAATCTGGTATTGTAAAGGGAAATAGTGAAAAATTTGAGGTACTAATTAAAGTTAAACAAACAATCTACTGAAAGGAAAAAAAAAAAAAAACTAAATAAGCTAGCTACTGATTAAATCACATACCTGAGCAAGCGTCCCAACTTCATGAAGACGGTTAAATAACTCCTTTCCTTTCAAATCATATACATTTTTATCTGTGTCAGAGCTAGATATTACACTAGGATCAGCCTCAGCCTCATCCTTAAGGAGGAAAGCACCAGCATAAGGGGCCTGTCGTTCTCGACTTTCTTGTAAAGCTGCCAATAATTTGGGATCCTAGAAGCATCGTAAAATACTCATTACAAGTGGGATAACCACACTTTCAATTTTCAAGTTACATTCAATCAAGTCCTCACCATACAAACACTGATCATTGATTACAATTTGCTTATGATTCAGCCATAAATACGTAATGAGAAAAGAAACATATTTTACTCATCATTCCGGACAACTCACCATACCTTAACAAAGACTGGCATGTAAAATCCTGGGAAAAGCGGTCTGTGGATCAATGGTAATGCCAAAACCTGTTCCAAAGATAAAGAGAAAAAACGAACATCCAGAATGTTATGAGTTATCAAGAAAAATGACAGAGACTTCATTCACAAGCTCCCAATGTTTTGTTTTAAAAAACATATAAAAAATAAATAACACAGGTAAATGTTGACTTGATACAGTCCTTGTTTTATTTCCAGGATAGGGTGTGGCAGCAGTGTAACGCACCCCAAACATGACTGGAATAGCCTAGACATGAAGTAGCATGACAAGAACAGTAAAACTTTCAAGCAGTCAACACACAAACATTGAATTTAAATCCTCCCCAAACCTCCCCTAAGATTAACAAAAATAACACCCTCCAATCCAAGAAGAGCAAAAATTTCCAACAAGGTCGTATCAAAGAAATGAGGAACATAAAACCCCAATGATCTTAACATATTAGCTGAAGGGAAAAGACTCCTTTGGCTCAATAAATAAAATCCCTACAGCAAAAGCACTTGAAACAATTATTGAATTCAGACTTGTGACAATGGTTAACTGGCAGCTTTTGATAAAGCTCACAAATTACAAAACGTGCTAAAGGCCAATTTAGATGATTTTTTTTTCTATAAGCACTTCTAGAAGTTGAAAATAAGAAAAATAAACTTCTTTATAAACTAAAACTAGTTTATGCACAAGTAAAAAAATACTATTTGAATAAATTTATACCACTGAGTTTCTACAAATTAGTTTATACATAAACTAATTATAACTTGTAGATAAATTTATTTTAATTTATTTCTTTTCTTCTTCTTTTTCTTCTTCTCCTGTACTTCTAAAAAAGTTCGTCCAAAAATATGCTAAAAGTAAATTAAGGCCATACGTAAATAAATTTCTTCGTAGACACTAACACATAAAGAAAAAATGAACTAAGGTTTTTTTTCATGAGTGAAGAAAAGCATTAGATAAAAATAGCTGGTGCAAATGTTAATCCGCTTTTAGAAAAGCTAAATGATCTTAGGTCATGAGACGAGCCTGTTAAATTTTCCCTTAAATCGGAGATATTAAATTTAGCATAAGTTAACTTTCACTTGCTTTAGCTATTGAACCTGAATCAAGATATATTCCGAACATCACATTTTACTTGCATGAGAATTGTTAAATTTTGCAACAGATTTTAGGAAAAATTGAAACAATTGAGCAAACTGAGCTACGAATAAAAACAGTCAGACAATCAGAAACTAACGGTGAGGTAATCCTCAGGTCTGGGATATGTGGGAACGATGGCGGAGGCCTTTGACTGAGACTCCTCGGCCGCTTGGAAACCGGCGTCAACTACTTGATCGGAGCCGTTGCCGGAATCAGAACAGAAAAAATACCTGCCTCCAACATCAGTGTTTCTACGGCTTAATCCGCCGAGAGAACTGAACACTCTGAGCAACGGCGAAGCGGAATCGTGTGCGGGACGGAGCAGCGTGGGGTGCATCCGGTGGATGCGCGAGGATGCAATGAGCTTCAACATTGGCTTCGTCAATGGGATGAATGAAGGAATGGGGCTTTGAAAATTGAAGGTTGGTTCATGCCCTAGCGAGGTTGGCTAAGATTTAGGTGACAAAATGGAGTTTTACACTGCGCAAAACGAAACCGTCATTGATGGTGCTAAAAGCTAAGAGGGCTGAGTTGTGTTCTTACATCCAAACTTGTTAAAGCCCTTCATAAACCCTCGTCTCACCTATTTACGAAAATGACCTTTTCTTGAAGCAGAAGGACGGTTTTATCTTCTCCTTTGACAGAGGTGCGTTAAGAACTGTGTTAGATGTATCACAACAACAACACTTGTTAAAGTGAATTCCATTCAAAAATATTTAAACATTAGAAAATTAAACTCTTGATATTGTTAAAATAAAATGTAATTATGTAATGTTCATAATTAGTCTCATATTAATTTATTTAAATGAGTTTCTTATATGTTACTTTTATATTTTTTTACTCGGTAAACCTAAAATTTAAAAAAAAAATCCCTATGAACCTAATGCAGAGATAGTTACTGAAATAGACTCATTCACAGTGCTTTATACCTAAGACAAGAGTACAAAAATCGGGAGGTTAGGTGGGTAAATATATTACTCTTACATTTCAAGTGAGTCCGGTTTTTTGGATTGAAGTGTGTTTGGGTTGTTTTTTTATTACAACATAAATAAATATTTTTAATTAATATGGTGAAAACTATATGTTTTTTTTTTTCAACTGTTTGGAAGTCGTGTGTGTGAAAAACTACTTTGACATATACTAGATATTGTATATATCAAATTGAGATTAGAAAATCCGAAGATTTTTCATATAAATAATTTGAATTCAAGTTTTTATTAAATACTCTAGGAAGTACTTAAATCTAACAGATTTTAATATAATTTTATAAATGTAGCGATGGTATATTTATACAAGAATAAATATCAAGATAACACAAATATAAACAAACTAGCTTGTAAGAGTAAGATTGTGGAATTATTTTAATTTATTTTATACATAGTTATTAACATATTATAATTTTTAGATGTATATAGTTATTATGAAGTTATTTTTATCTAACATTTTGAATATGTAGGTATGTATTTATATTATATTAGTTATTTTGAGTTGGTCCAAATTGACGTTAAGGTAAGTCGGCATAAGTTAATAGATTAATATTTATTAGAGTTAGAGTCAACTTATGTTTAGTAGAGTTGAGCTAAGTCCAGGTTAATTATAGTTCAATTAAGATTAGGTTGGGCTTGGTCGAATCAAGATTATGTCAAACCAAGTTGAGTTGAATTAAAATAAGTCTCTTGTTCATAAGAGTTAGGAGTGGCCCATGTTTAGTCAAGTTGGGGTAAGCCTAGATAGGTCCTATTTTGACTAAGATTAAGTCGACTCAAGTTTTTATACAAACCACAATAACTAGCAGATGACTAAGGATACATCAAGCATTTCACAAAAAGATCAATCATCTCAGTATACAAAGTCAAGTTCCACCAAACCTTGAGAGAGCATCAGCAGAAGAAGAACCAAATATAAATCAGAATATCATAAGTTATTCCTTTTTGTCTTTCCACAAGAGAAGTTATGTAAATAAATTAGGCTCACTTTGGGGTCCAAGTAGAAGAATAGGTTAGAGTAGGTTCACATAGCATAAATGGGAGCGTACTTAACAAAATGGACTTGTACCAAACCTACTTTTTCAAGACAAGGCACCTAGAATTAGGGTTTTTAACCTCACTTCTAGAAGTTATGCCTAAGGGGCAATTTTGACAAAGGCCAACAACCCTAGGCCGCCCCTCTCCCCTTCCCATTTTACCCTTTACTCATCTTGTTCTCCAAGTCACTCCTTTCTATATAAAGGGTGCTTTCCTCCATGTATGGGGACATTGAATTTGAATTAAGTAAATAAACTTTGCATGAGTGTTTTTGTGAGTCTGAGTACTCCTTCTTATATAGGATCTTATCTTGAGTGTATCACACTTCAAGTGGCAGCTCTGCACCACTCATCTTGGAGTGCCTCCTCCAAGTGATGTGACATCCCTTCTTCCTCCATAAGCTTTCTTCATCCCTTTCTCTTTTTATCTTCCTTTTGCGCCATTCATTCCATTCCTCTTTATGCTTTCATGCTTGTCTTTTAATTTTGGCTTTCATTTGTCATTCTTCATCTTATATTATCTTAATTTTTGCAAGTTTCCTTCATCATTGTCACTATATAATTGTCTTTTCTCTCTGCCCTTTTGAAGTGAACCTTCACACTTACTTAACCACTTGGTTAAGTTCATGTCCAGTGGGAATCTTCTTAGGATTCTCACCATAATTATAATCTAAAAAAGCCCAAACAAAAGTGAAACATTTAAAATGTGCAATCTTAAAATCAACTCACATCAAGTTTGCCTGGACCCAAGTTAAATTGAATCGACTTACGCTTGATTGAGTTGAGTCGAGTCAGCTTAGGTCAAGATCGAGCTAAGTCCACCTGAGCCCAGGTCGAGTTGAGTCAAGGTAAGCCCATATTCACTCAAGTTGGGGTGGGTTCACGTTCATCTGAGTCAGGGTCAACCCATCAATCAAGTTAGACTAGGCCCAAGTGAGTCCTAGTCCGATTAAGACCATGTTAAGCCAAGCCCATGTTGAACCGAGTTAATTTGGGCCTAAATCCAGCTAAGTCAACCCATGTCCAAATCCAACTGAGTAGACCCCAATCTAAGTTAAGAAGAGTTGATGTGGGATCATGTTCAATCAAATTGGGTTAGACCTATTTTAAGTCTAGTTTAATTAGGTCCAACTCAAATTGGGTTCAGATTAAGTTCGATTGAAAAATTGAGTCGGAACCATGTCAAACTAAATTGAGTTGATCTCATGTCAAGTCAAACAGAATTTACCTAAATCCAAGTCGAGTCAAATTAATTAAGTCATAGTCAAACAAATCTAAAAAACCAAAATATGATTTTGAGAATATAAAAATTAAAAATTATCACTTTCTAGATAAAATTTAAAATTTTCAAATTTTAAGTAATTCAATGACTCTGATAACATTTTAGTTTTTTTCAAAATTATTTACCCAAACAACATGTTTTGTCATAAAAATTTCAAAATTTATTAGAAAATGAATTACTCTGTTAAAATGTCTGTCCAAACACAAGGTGAATTTACTACGAACTTTATTTTGGATTAAAATATCCCTAACGTCTCACACCCCAAAATGTAAAGGAAATAAGTTTTTTTTTTTATTTCAATAATTTTGTCAAAATTATACTGCAAAAGCTTGTTTTGGTAGTGCGTTTTGACAAAATCTTATGTTTCTTATTTTTCTATTAAGATAGACTACAAAAACTTATTTTTCTCGTGTCATGTTATGAAAGTGGCAGGGATATTTTCGCACAGGGGTATTTTTGTCAAAAGACAAACTTCTGCTAATTTTTTTCGAGGAGTTCTATAGTAACTTAGGGAGTTCTGATAGTAAACAGGCTTGAAGCATTTATTTTGGGTCTATAGGTTTGGCCCACCAATCGGTGGTTCCTTCTAGACGGTTCGTTTTTTGTTTTGTCCGTGTTGTGGTCAACGGTCAATGTCATCGCCGAGTGGAGGCCGCGGAGAAGGCACGGTTGTTTACGCATGAAGATTCTTCCCTCTCTCTGAAGCATTCAATTTCAAAGTGGCTGCTATAGACTTTACATTATCTATAATCTCGAGGCTTAGTTAGGGTTTTCTGTCACTTTCATGGATTTCGAGAGTAGGAGGCTTCATCTGCTCATCTCTGTGCTTGCCATCGTTGCTCTCAGCTTCACAGGTATTTTACTTTATTCATCTCCCTCAATTCAATTTCTTCTGTAAAATTAAGATCTGAGGTGCACGAGGACCCTCCCCAATAACAGATCTCAAATCTCTGCAAATTCGATACGGTTACCGTTGAGGCAGGGTAGGATTTTTTGGTGAAGAACAACTACGGCTGGTTTTTATATTCCGAGAAGTAAAGGATTGATTGAGAGAATATTTTCATATTTCTATCAGTAGCATGGATTCTAATGAATTCCTTGGAACTGTTGTATTGATATGTTTTTCTTCTCGTGTTGTCATACCATAGCAGAACAAAAACAAATAAACTAACTCGTGGTTTTTTTCCAGAAAAGAGGTCACTTCTTCAATTCCTAAACTACAAGAAAAAAATAAAATTATATAAGCAATCTCGAGTATTATAAATCATGCCAATTAATCTCTAAACAACTGAAAAACCCTTCGAATTGATCTCTAAACATTTGTAAAGTATGCCAACTTGGAAATTAAATTGATTGATATTCAATACTTGAAGTATTTAACTCATATGTAAGTTGCTCCTTTCAGCTGAAAAATGCAGGGAACTTGTTGGAGAGGATGGGTCATCCCAGAGTGGAAAGTTTACGATCTTAAATTGCTTTGATATGGGTTCTGGGACAGTAGCATGTGCTGTGAAGGAAGGCGTGAAGCTCTATTTTTACAATATCAGATCTTCTCATGTTGAAAGTGCAAGAATTCGTGCAATTGAGTCTGCCCTTGTTCATGCTGTTGGTCAGGGGATGTCCCCAGCAGATTCAGCAAAACATGCACAGAAAGAAGGTAAGAAGGCAGCGAAATTAGCTTCCCGTCAAGCCAAGCGGATTATAGGTCCCATCATCTCTTCTGGATGGGATTTTTTTGAAGCTATTTACTATGGTGGTACTTTGACCGAAGGTTTTCTTAGGGGCAGTGGTACTTTGTTTGGTACTTATGGTGGAGGGTTCCTCGGGGAGAAAAGGCTTGGTAGATTTGGCTATCTAGTTGGAAGTCACATGGGCAGTTGGGTTGGTGGTAGAATAGGATTAATGGTTTATGATGTGGTTAATGGACTGCAGTTGTTGTTGCAATTTGTTCAGACAGGAGAAATTGTAGTTCGCGAAAAATCTGAACCACCTGAAAGTTCCTTTTTTGGCGAAACTCCAGCTTATGACAGCTCTGAAGGCTCCAGATTTTATGAATCACCTCCCAGTGAAGAATCATATGCGTATGAATCACCTCCCAGTGAAGAATCCTATGCCGATGAAACATACAAAGATTCTGAACTGTGATGAAAATGTGAAATTCATATGCTGATATTTGCTCAAATTTTAGGTCAGCTCTGATGGCGGTTTCCAGTGCTGGCAAATCATCTCCCAACGAAGAATCCAATGCCTAGGAATCTACTGAACCTCACAGCCATGAAAAATATGAAGATTCTGAACTGAGATGAAATTGAAGTTCATATATTTGGTACTTGCTCAAATTTTAAGTTGATTATCAGTGTTTTTCTTCAATGTCTTTGCTTAGATGTAGTGGGATTGATAGCCTCTGGAGACTCTACTAGTGCTCCACTTCATGTAATTGGCAAATGTTGGAGGTCCCAACTTTAATTCTGAATATATTTCTTGCCCTCAACAGAAGGAAGTCACATAAAGCAGAAATTAGTTGAAACTAAAATGAAAACTTTTTCTTTATCTTTTTTTGTCCTGTAAGCTTGAAGATTGTAATTTTGCAAACTGTCGAAATCAAATCCTTCATCTTTACTCTTTAGCAAACTCCAGTGGCTTAGAACAATCCTTTTAAAATATTTGATAGAAACGAAAATAATCTTATTTAGGGGGATATATGCTAGCACTCTTTTACCACTATTTATGAGTTGCAAATAACAATTAGTTAAGTGAATCAAGGATAGATCCCGAAAACAAACATGACAACAGCCCATAAAAATGAACTTTAACTCATTTAACACTTATTAATTAATAAATTAGAAGATTAAGCATTATCTTTATGCAGAAATAAATTTATAATTTTTTTATAAATAATATTTTAAGAAAGAAATTAAGGGGGAGAAGGACCCATGCTTGCAGTTTTGAAATTAGTTGCAGCATATTGCCACATTCGTTATGGAATTCTCAAAGGTTATATATACTACATATAGATCCGAAACCAAAGACAAGGCCACGAAATCATCTTCTACTGTGATGGAATAATTTTAAAAGAATTACGAAAGAGAAATAAACTAATTTATTTATAATTTAAGTTTAGTTTATACAGTGAAATATCACATTTCAGTTAAATTATGAAACTGATTTTATTTTTCTTTTGGTAATTTTTTATCTTCAGTAAGTTTTCCCACAAAATACTAAACAATTTCTTTTGTCTACTGTACCCTATAATGAATGCGTAGTTGGACGGAGTTTGGTGACAGCCTTCTGTTATTTAATTTGTGAACACAATCTTAAAATGGGTGTTTCTTTCCTACACTCCCATCAAATTTCTTCATCCACCCCATAAAATAGATAAAATAACTAAATGTTTTATCTAATTCACTTTCATTCTGAAACACACTCCAAAAAAGTTATTTTAAAAAATGGAATATGCATTATTATACACGTTCCAGAAGTTTATTGCAGAAATAATGTTTTGGAAAATATTTTCCAAAATATATTTTACAAATTCCAAAAAATATGTTCTAGAAAAAACTTCTAAAAATAATAATCTGATTAAAAAATTGGTAAAATAATATTTTTGAAAAATTGACGGGTGCCCGGAAGAATTCTGATAGGTTCAGAAAGAAACACCCAAAATATGAAAATTCTTGTAATCTAACAATATTTGTTTTTCAAAAAAATTCTGAAGTGCGATATGACATATCATTATATGTCGGAGAAGTTAATAAATATCCTGGATATAGAAAATATAATAATATTTGAATAAATTACACTTTAATTCTATCAATACTCTATAATTTAACTTAGTGAAGATGCACTAATTGTTCCATTTTTTAAATGATAAATAATATTAAAAAAAAAGTAGTAATGATTTTGAAATTAAATCAGTAATATTCTGAAATTCATATCTTTGATTGTTCTGGAGGAAAAATTATTTATGCAAATGAATCATATTATCGATAAAATATATAATGTTACAATTACCTTTTGTGCTCTTTTCATTTTAAAACTATTATGTATTTATCCCTTTATGACATTAATTTAATTATATTGACAGTGTAGTTTTTGAATACTATCATTTAATCATAGATGGTTATATATGATTTTTAAGATATTTATATTATAAGTTATATCATGATTTCAAATTAGTTAACGGTGTAAATTTTCTTACACTGATCTTATAAAATAATTAATTTTCGTTTTAAAAACAGTTATGAACAAAAAGCTAATTATTCTTTATTAAAATATAATTTGTTCTTAATTTCTACAAATATTTATTAAGTACTCCAGTGGAATATTTTCACATGCCACTCATGCTTATCAATATAAACCATGAGCGCAACATTTCAATTTTAAAAATATTTATCCTATTTGCCTTGTGCCTATGTCATTATTAATATTATTTTTCAAAAAAACGTTATACTGATTGTTTATTTCAGACAAACTTGAAATAAAATATATAATATTTCATTGAAAACTATTTTTTTTACAAAAAGAAAATTTTTAAATCAATATAAAAATTGTTTTCAATATTAATAAAAGAGCAATTATCTATCAGTAAATAAGCACGACAAATGCTAATCAATTGGATTCTTTAAATATATGATTCTTATTTGGATTATGGAATTTATATAGATAAATATAATTACGAATTTTTATTTGCCTTTATGTCTATCTTATCTTGAAAATTAGTCTTCTATGAAAATAATTACTAATATACTTTCTTAAACATTAAACAAAACAAATAAAAAAAGCTTCCAATAGAATCAAATTTCAATGCTTTGTTATTTGATTCGTTCTCACTAGTACAAGCTTTATTTTTAAAAAATTAGTACGAAAATCATTCGTATAAGCTAGCAATATGATATTTATTTGTGCAATGTGTCAGTGATCTATACAATTTGTTTTTGACTTATTGATGTAAAATTGTTATAGCAAGGAAATTATTGATTAAATACAATACAAAGTGATGTTTTGACATCTACAACTACTTTATAATTATAGAATTTTTATTAAAAAAAATATTGTTGTACTTTCTATTTACCCACGGGCGTTATTATGGAATTCTACTAGTAAAAATTTGTGTTTGTGTTTGGATTAGGAGTAGATTTATGAAAATTTGAAAGAGTAAATTTTGAGTAATTTGGAAGAAAAGTGTGAAGAAAGTAAAGTTGTTTAGATTAAGATAAAATTAGTGGAAAAAATTGATTAAATTTGTGAGTGATTTGATGGTTGTGAGAGAAATTTTAATTTTTAAAAAAATTTAAAATATAAGTTTACAAATTTATTATTTTTTAAATAATATTTGAATAATGAGATATGAAATATTTTTGTGTAGATTTGAGTTAATTAAAATTTTTTAAATTATTTCTGGTACCTTATACCAAAAATAATTATTTTAAAAAACTTATTTAATTATTAATGCATTTTAGTAGTTCATAATTAAAATATTATCTTTGATACTCTCCAATAGATAACTTTAGAAAAAATACAAAATATGAAAGATTGTTCAAACAGAAAAAATTGTCAGAAAAAAAAACTTCAATTAAAAAAAATTGAATTATCTCACATTATCATATGAAAATTGTTAGATAAAATAAATAATATTTAAATATTCATAATTATAAAAATTTAATTACATTTCTTTTATCTTAAATTAAAATAATAATATTATTTTATATTTTTATAATAATAATAATTATATAAATTTATTTTTTATTATAAAGAACTGTAGTTTTTTTTTTTGTTATTATTATTATTACTTATTATTTTTTATAAAATATGATTAGTTAGTTAATTACATATAAAATTTATTTCAGATTAATATATCATATGCAGTTGCAAATATAAATTATCTTTAACCCTACAAATATGTAATTCATCTTTTAAATTATTTTTGTATTTTCTACATCAAATATTGGAGTATTATATTTTCTAAAATAAATATTTATAAAGCTATAACTATTATTTAAAATTTGTAAATTATGATAAGGTGTAATAAAATAAATTATATTAATTACAATAATACTTATATTTATTTATTAACCTTGATGATGGTCAATAAAAAGTGAAAGACCCCAAACTCCAACACATGAATTTTATCTTAATAGACATGAAGTGAAATAAAGAAACTATTTTCAAAACAAACACAAAGACATAATCCTAATATACTCCTATGACAGGCTTTCCATTCCCTTTTTTTTTTCACAAGTGCTAGAAACCCCAATACTCATTTCTATGCAAATCCTCTCTTCCATTTCTTCCAAACCAGCAAATACAAAGACTTACTCTCCTTTCTATCTTTGTGAATAGTATTTAAGTAGAAATAAACAGTGTAAGTGATGTTCATTTTTCAAAATATAATTTTTATACTGTTATACAGGTCTATAGTATTCATTAGTACACAAAGTTTATACCATATTGTCATAAAATAATGATTCAGTAACGTTGATCGATTATGATTGTTGCCTATATACATAGTAGCTACAGTTTTTGCACTCTTGCACATATACCTACTCTGCAACATACAAAACGCAGGTTAAAAAATTAACACTTCTAGAGGAGTAGAACATATGCACACATCACTCAGGCACAAGGTACAGTACCAAAAATCAACACTTCATTTCCACTGCAGAAATAAACTACATAGGTCCTCCTCCTATGGCGCTGCCACTTACACCATCCATAATGGCAAATCGCATGTCTTCAGATGGTTTCCAATGCCGTTTCCTTTGGTTGATGAACCAATTGTTTATCTGCTTTTGATCCAGCCCCGTCATTTCTGATAGTTGCACTTTCTCCTCCTCCTAACAAACAATTTGTTTCAAACCATTCATATCAAATTCTGCAAGGTTTATTCTATTCACATGGAATACTAAACATGCTTCATTAATTAAATGGCCACAAGTGTTCATGGTTTAGACAAGCTTCTATCAAATGCTCCAATACTACACCATCTTCACAAACTCACCATTTCCTCCTTATTTTTTCAACCAACAAACTATCACTACAATATACAAATCCATGACACAAATTATCAAGTCACAATTTTTGACAAGCTTTAAGCAATTTGATTACTGCAGTATTAACTTAAATATAAGCATAATAACAAGAGAGTATTGCTATTTTCAAATCATTGCTGATTGCTCAAGGGGCACACTTCAGATATATATATATATATATATATATATATATATATATATATATATATATATATATATATATATATATATATATATATATATCATAGGGTCAAATTGTGTCAATGAAATACACATATCACATACACAAACACGCACTTGATGATATGAATTTGAATTACCGTAGGATAAGGCCACCTATAGTGGGTGCTCCACCAGTCCAAGAGTATCCTCCTTGCCTCCTTTGGAAGTTTACCCTTTTTCCTTTTCTTTAAAAATTCCTTTCTTAAGCTGCTAAGATAACCACCATACTTATGAAGGAGCATTTCTTTAAGCTCTTGATCACCGAGGCGGGAGCCAGAAGATTCCTGACCTTCCACTGCTTCCATCTTCTCCCAACTGAATTCATCCTCTGATGTCCCAGCTGCCTCATCTGACAAGAATGCTGAAAGATACAAAAGAGATATTACATGTCATTCAGAATTAACTTTACCACTTCTTAAATCTGTGCACATAACTAAAGGATAACAAAATGGAAAACCAAAGGACTAAGATGAAAAAGCAAGATTTGCTTAGGCGATTCCAAGACGAGAAATTGCTAGTATTTTCCATCATGGTCAACTAGCGATTCACCAAAAAAGGAGGACGGTTGAACTTGGAATAGGAGAGAAACAAGGTGCAGTACAGAGGAAGATGAATGAGGGTGAAAAGCCAAAGGTTGAATTAAACTTGAAGATGATGTAAAAGTTTGGCTACAATTATTGAGTGTCAGTACAGCAAATTATACACCAATTATTACAAGCCAAAGTCAGACACTTATCAACATTTTTGGTGCTTTTTCTTCATGTCTTCATGTTTTTTCATCAAAAATGGTCCCCCACTTCAATATTTTTAATTCCGGACTGAATCTGCTCATTTATCAACACGACTCTTTCGCTTTCACGTACGAAAAGAAAAATGCATGCGGTCTCTTCCATAAATACATACTACTTCTCTATATACAAACAAAATGTAAAACTTCTACTAAGAATTTCAGGTAATTGTCCCATAATATTGCACCGTGCAAAAACTTAAAAGTCAAAACCTTTCTTTTTCATATTGGATATGTCAGGACTCCAAAGCCATATATCGCAAATTCAGTATTGGAAATGAAAAGATTAATGCAGCTTTGACATGGACAGGAAACTAAAAAGTGCTTTGTTATGCCATCCTACAAATATTCATAGTACTTTGTTCAAAATAAAGAAAAGTAAATACATCTAATGTACTACAAACTTGAAAAACATTTAATACTTTCTTTATCTAATAAGTTGGAAGGTGATTTAGTACAAGAATTTAGAATTATTCATGAAACTATTATCACCTCAAGATAAATAATTCGCATGATATTGCATAAGTAAATTATTTAATTCTAGGATGTAGCAGAGATGAGCAGTAACTGTTAAGAACCAGGCAAAGGATATACTTCAACATTTAGAAGTTCCTGATACACTTTAAAAAAATAGACATTAATTGTTATACGACCTAAATGGAAATCTGATTAAACCTAACAGCAGCACCAATGCAATTTGCAAGCAACAGAATAACAATATATACACATTTTTCCCATGTCATTTTGAAATATTCATATACCCAGTCAAATACTAGGTACACCTTCCATGTATTACATCAAGTTGTAATGCATTGAAACAACTAAGTGAATCCATGGCAGGCTATTAAAAAAGGATAGAGGAGGATGAAATTAAAACAGTGGACTACTGTTAAAAGCTAAAAAGACATCAATGTACCCCATCATTTTTCTTTCCTGATAAAAGTTTAGGTGAATTTGTTCCAAAGATTCACTAAAACCAAGGCATATATCAAGACTCAAAGTGTGCTTACAGATATCCCATCAAAAGATTTTCTCATCGACAGAAGGATTTTAAAAAACATCCTTCCCAACTGAATCAGTTGTTGTCAATTTTTCTACCAAGTAATTTTTTATTGGGTCTATATACAATCATTTTCTCTCATATTATAAATGACATTTTCCTTTTTTTAGTATGCAGTTGCATGTAGGAGTGTGAACATATTTACTTACAGTAGTTACTTGGTCATTTACACACTCCACACAGGACCAAACTGAAAAAAAGTTAAGAATGTCGTAAATTAACTATTACTTTTGGAAGAAGGAACCAATTTAACAGGAGTGAGAGAGTAGTAACGTGGGCGTCATAGTAAATAATGCAAATTTAAATATTCATTAAATAAGACAAAATCCGACTCCATCTCCAACGTATAAAAGAGGGCAATTTGTTCGTCTTCACCTAAAAACAAAACATAAATACAATAAAATAATGATAACAAAATGGAAAAAGGTCCATCTTTTTTTTATCAGCAATGGAAAAAGGTCCATACCCTTATTCTTTTGACACAACACCATTTACACACAATGCTGGCATGGGTTGCGAAATCAAATGTTTACCTGAGCGGTTGTTATCCAGTGGCAATGCCAGTGTTCCCTTACAAAGATTGCTGAGTTGTGATTCGATACTACACAAAAACAAGGTCGCTTCGTTGAATGGCTTGGACAACTCCTGCGTGTATCTATGTAGAACTTCGCAGTATGATTCCTAACATGCGTTGCAACAAAAATTAAAATCTTCATCCCCACAAATTCTTTCTTTTAACTCAAGCAAAAAGAAATTAGTTTAAGATATAAAAGAAGAATACCATGAACTCGTCAAGCTCAGGATCATCTCCTATCTCACGAAGAGCATCCGTTGGGTGGTTTTCACGGGCTATTTCTTCAAGAAGTGAAGCGAGTTCGGGCGGTGCTCCAACCTTCCAATAATTGAAAATCGCAACAACCATTTATTCTTAATATTCATAGCAGAATTTAAGAGAAGAATCGGAATTAATTGAAAAAAGGTAAGAAAAGATAATTGATATGGCAGTGCCATAACCTTTCGGCATTCTATGTAAGCAGATACTAGATTTGGATAAAGAGGGTGAGTGGCGATCTGAGTCTTGATGAACCGTTCCGACATATCGGAACTTCCTGGCTCTTCCAGCTGAAGGAAGTTATTGGCCACCAGTCCTAGATTCAATTCAGATGCAGCGGTACCGGAAACGTTGACGTTGACTTCTCTAACAACATCCTCGGAACAAGATAGGAGAGAGTTCAGCTTGAAAAAATTTTCCATCGATATCCCTAGCTACTCTCCACTGAAAAGCACTTTTCTCAGCCACCAACTATATATATAAATAGTATAACTAGACAATTTTCACAAATCTAAAGTTTAAAAAGTAGAGCACATGCTGCGGAAAACCAACAAAAAAATCTAGCCCACAGTGCAAACCATGCACGTTTCTTCGAAGTGAGAATACAGGCAGGGAAATCAGCTCGAACTTTGAAGAACCCAACAAGAGAAGGTGTAGGAAGAAGGGGGCAAGTCTTTTGTTTTTTGTATTGTTTGAGGTTGTTTTTGTGTGTTGTGGGAGTGATCCGGTGAGAGAGAAGGGTAAGGGGAGTTGTTGAAAAGGAAGGATGGGGAAGAAGGGGAAGAAAGTGGAGCTATTACGGCACCTGGAAAGGGACGAGACCTTGCTTTTCTTTTCCAATAAAAACCTGGGGAAAAGGAAGAAAGGAAAGGAGAGAGAAAGGGAGTGGGAAATTAGGCTTTGGTAATGGTAAGTGGGAAGTGCAAACAGAGAGAGAGAGAAGAGAAGTGAAACAGTTGAAAGGATTTGACAAGGTTAAGGTGTGTTTCAGCAAAGACATAGGCATGTAGGTGATGTATAGGCCGTATTTGTAGACGTCAGTCACTGATTTTCACCCTGACGTGACATTTCGCCACGTGACTAATTTTGATTGGTGACTCTAACATGTGGGTCCACCTACCTGCATGCAAGTTTGAAGGTAACTATTATCATCATCATCTGTTTCTGCTAATAATTCCAACCTCACACACACGCTTGTCTCAGCACAATTACTTTTCTCAATTGGATCTGCTCTCTTCTTCTTATTATTATTATTACGGTCTATCAGTAACAATAACTATTCTCAGTTCCACTTCTACTTCCAACGATCTACTGCCATGCCACTGTCGCTGGTACTCCATAACCATCACTTTTCACACACACAAAAAATACTTATTAGCTTGTGTTCAAGATTTTTTTATAAGATCACCTCCAACTAATCCTCGTACCGTACATGCTGCATCTCTCATGAAATTATAGGGTATTTTGTAGGGTTTTTATCAGACTGTAGAATTAATCTCTGATTCAGAAAACTTATTGTTTTTCTCCAAAAATTCGATCTTCTACTTAGTAAGATATTTCTTTTATCTATTTTCTCATGGCAAAAGATAGCAGTTATTCTCCTATCATCTCTTACTAACCCTAAGTTACTTTTTTCATCAACCAACACTTCTCAGCCCAGCGAGTTGTACAATAATTAATTAGACTGTGTGTTATTCTTTATCTGTTTCTATTAACATATGTCTTTTTAATGATTTTTTATTATTTCTTTTAAATTAAACAATTCTAATTTTTTAATTATTTTTCATCTACTTCATTTATTTTCATCTTACTTATTTGTATCTTTTTATCAGGTGTACTTATTTTTTTTTTACCATTAAATCATTAAATAAAAATTAATTTTAAAAACTATAAATAATTAATTAATATATTTATTAAATTATATATTATTATAAAGATTAAAAAGTTATTGATAATTTATATTATAAATAAATATTTTTTAAACTAATATCTTATTAACTACCAAAGTTTTAACTACTAAATTAAATACTAATTTAAAGATTAAAAAAATTATTAATATATAATTTTTTTATTTTAAATAAATTTTAAATTAATATTTAAATTAACTATCAAAGTTTAAATTATTAATATTTTAGATTTTAAATTAATCTTTTAAAAGACTAATAAATCTATAGTGGGTAATAGTTATTGTTAAAAACTAATTTAAAAATTATATTACTTTATAAATTTTTATGAATAAGAAAAATTATTTTAGATAATAATAATTTTTTAGTTATAAAATATTATTTAATTTAGTTAATATAATAATTAATTATTTTAGTTTATAAAATTAAATTTTATTTTATAATTTTTTTTATTGTAAAAAATATTAAAAGATATGAAAGTAATTTATTTAAATGTTTATAGGTTGAAAAATGTTTTATTTTCTGGTTAAATTATTTATTTTATTCGTATAATTGAATAAATTTTACATTTTAATTCAAATATTTTTAAATTGCTATTTTGAATCTTTATACATCTTATTTAATATTTTTTAATTTAAAAAAAATAATGTTTTAAAATTTAAAAAAGTTCCAATAATATGAAAACAAAATATTAAATAAAAAGTTAAAAATGATATAACTATAATAAATAAATAAATAAAATATTTTTATCCCCACCAGTACTGCTTAGATCCACCACTTCCATTTTGATAAAAAAAAAATTCAAATCAAAAGTCGTGCTTCAAAAAATAATTTCTAGTTTTTTATTTTTAATTAAAGGACGACTCGTTATATATTTTTTTTCTATTTTTTTTGTTTGTCAATCATTTTAGGTTTTTTAATGTTTTTTAATTACAAGAAAATTATTGATTAGAAACCAATTTTAGAAACAAAAAATAATTAACTGTTATAATGATTAAATTAAAAACTATTTTGTAGTCTAAAAAAATTGGTTTTTAAATTAGTTTTTATTATTGTTAAATGGTTTCTAAATTGGTATCTAATTAACTACCAAGGTTTTTGCTTTCAAATTTATAATCTAAAAAATTAGTAGTTAAAACATTGGTAGCTAATTAGATACCAATTTAGAAACCATTTAACAATAATAAAAACTAATTTAGAAACAAAAAATTTTTTAGTTTTCAAAATGGTCTCTAATTTAGTCACTATATCAACTAATTATTTTTTATCTCTAAAATTAGTTTCTAATCAATGATTTTCTTGTAGTGTTTAAACTAATTAAATATTTATTTAAATTATAATAATAAATAATCTAAATTATATTCAATTACAAATAATTAAATACACAATTTAAAAAATTAATTAATTAATTACTTAAACTAAATAAATATTTGTTTAAATTATAATAAAAAATTATCTAAATTATATTCAATTACGAATAATTAAATATATAATTTTATAAATAAATAACATAAAAAGTTCAATATAATTTATGTTATTTTACAAAATTTTAAAAATAGAACAAAATTTAGAAATCAAAAAATTTAAAAACAAAAAAGATTTGAAAAACGAAAAAAATAGAATTCATTCTTCCAAACACGACTCTTTTAAAATTAAAATAGAATTGATTGAAAGTATTTTTTGGACACGAGTTCTAATTTGAAAAAAAAAAATTATCAAAAAATTTGTGCATCTAAACACAAGAAAAAAGTGAAAAACAAAAAAAAAAACAAAAAAATAGAAGTCATATTTTCAAACATAATTTCAATTAAAATAAGATGAAAACTAAAAGTCATTTTTTTAAGAGTACGAGTTCTAATTTAAAAAAAAAAAAGATTTTATCAAAACTTGTACATCTAAACACGACTTTTTCATATTCGTGCTCGTGCACGACTTATGTATTTTTATAATTTTGTATATCCTCAAATTTTCATAACTTTTTGTTCTTTCATTCCATACTTTTATAAGAGTTTTGTAGTTTAAAGCAAACGAAGAACTTATAATTATCAAGTAAATGACAATGTTTGCAGAGAAGGACTTAGGCAATCCAACCTATAACAACATATTCTCACTCTCTCCAAAAATGGTTCCATTCATCTACTTAGCCAACCCTTTTTTTTTTTTTTTTGGTGTATATGCAACTATTTTATGTCTCTTTATATCTTTTACCTTGCGAAACTCATTAAACTCCCATGAAACAAACTATAATCCATTCTGTCATAAGCACTTTAGGTTTGATCCCTTGTTGATTACTTACCATGGTGTGTCATTTATTGAACATATGAAATATATTAATTTTACTTTTCAAGATATAGATCCACACAATTTTTGAGGTATTGTCTATCATAGCAAGAAAATAAGACCATTCATCGTGAGTTTGAGTTCGTGTTGGACCCCATAGATCTGCATGAGCATACTCAAAAGGTCTACTTGACACATATTTACCAATCTCAAACTTTAATCTATAAGACTTTCCCAATACACGATGATAATAAAAATCCAGCTTCCTATCTTATGACTCCCTACCAAGTTCTACTTCTCCAGCTCCATCAAACCCTGTCCTAACTATAGATGCGATAACTTCACTTTATCTTGCATTGTATGACTAGCTACAAGCACATGCACGATCACTGTTAAACCATTTAAGATGTAAAAACCATTCCTTTTCACCCCTTTAGCAATTCATTCATTGTTCAATCTTGGTTGTTAAAGTCATATGATCAAACACGTTGATTAACAAAAGATTCCTCGTATACTGTAGAACATGTGCCATTTCTTACAACAATATCTCCCGATTATCAAACATCTTTAATCTCATACATGTCTTGCACTTTATAGACTTTATTGTTCCCTAGAAGGACTACTCCACATTCTTTCAGTTCAATGGTCCCAAAGAACTCCTTCATAGGACGCATGTGGTAAGTGCATCTTGCGTCCACAACCTAGTTTCTCTATGTATTAGAATGTAGGCACCACTAACACCCTTACAAACTCGTAGTTATTAGATGCTAACACAATATCAACAAATTCCTTCTTAAAGTAAGACCTATTTCCTTTCTCATTTCTCTCATTTTCTAGAGAACTTGACTTGAAGTGACATTTTGTGTGACAGTTGTAGCACTGAACTTTTGTCTTATCGTCTGACAAATATTGCATTGGCTTCTTCCCCTTAAATCCATTGTTTTCCATCAACTTTGACACATTCAAACTCAACCATTATCCTCTCCTTAGACTCTTAAAACTTTTTGAATCTCCTTAGTCTTTATTGAGGTTTGCACCTCCTCAAGAATAAGGGTATTCTCATTCTCGAACAACAAAGTTTCTTTAAAATATTCATATGTCTTAGGCAAGAGGTTAAGAAGAAGCAAATCCTCATCCTCATCCTCAAGTTTCGTATCAATGTTCTCTAATTGTCCAAATTTTTGTTGAAATTCACTACGTTCCCCACCATCGTTCTTGATTTGATCATCTTGAACAAATATAACTATTGCTTCAAACAATTTGTATGCATAATCACATACAATGACTCAAGTTTCAGTCACATCAACATAAAAATTTTCTCCTTAGCGACTTCCCTCAATGCCCTATCCCCAAGGCATAGAATAATGACGCTCCTGACTTTGTTGATCTTATGAGACATAAACCCTGATATGTTCGCCTCCTCCCTTAAAGCATCAACACAACCTTACTGTATCATGCAAGCGTTATCACCAATACACCAAATTATGATGCTTTTGGCTTTGTTGATCATGTTAGCCTTCTCTTTTTTAGACATAAACACTAACATGTTTGTCACCCATTATAACTTGAGTAAAATCTTGTTGTATCAAGATGACACCCATCTTGATTCTCCACAATCCAAAGTCATTCTTCCCAAAAAACTTCTCCATGTTAAACTTAATGGTCATGTTTTCAACTTCTTGACTTTATTTTTCTTATCTCCATAGACGCCAATTGTTGGATTCACAACAATAACAAGTAAGAAAACACAATAAGAACATTGAAATAAATAATTTTTATTAAGACTGGAAGGTTATATATAGAGAGAGAGTCTTACAAGATAACGTATTGTCTATACACACAACATTATCTATATATAGAACCTAAGGGTTGGAATAGCAAAAAATTAGTTAAGAAAAATTGTTAAAACGATTACAACGAGTTACACTAGACAATTTAACTGGTCTTAACAATATTAAATTGTCTTTAGTTGACGATATTCTATTTCCTTCCATTAGATAATATCATCATCTGATTGAACTCTTCAATACATTGTCTATTGTACATAATTTAAAGTTGATCATCACAACAACAAATAAGATAAATGCTCATTCGAAAGATATACATACAAATATAGATGAAGTGACATTGACCTTATTTGTACTCTTACTTGAAAATAACTACATAATTATTTACTTAAAACATTTCATATGCGAGTAAATAAATATTATTTTATGTTAATTTATTATTAGAAAATGATGTGTAACCATATTTTTTAGCTTTATAAAATATTGGAAAATTTTAGATGTCAAAGTTTAAAATTAAATTTTTTTTAAAGGTTAATCTTTTACTTAGCTTAACTTTAAGAATTATAACATTATATTTAAGAATGATTATGTTGTTAACGTAGTCTATCACGCTTAGATTGAAATTTAAAGAAACGATTTTTCAAATAAGTTTTACTTTTTTATTAATAATTTTTAATTGACTTATTAAGCTTAAGTAAAGCTTAAGTACGAACTTATGCAAGTACGGATATATAGATTTTATGTTAAGATAAAAAATTATTACATACAATTCTCGCATCAACATTTACCAGTAAATAATATTGAAATTATAAGATACAAATATCGATCAATTATAAAATAGAATTAAATTTTTTTAAAATTCTTATTTTAAGGTGAAATTTAATATTATCTAATTTGAAGCTATTTACTTACTCTAAAAAGAATTGTAAATTTTAATTATTTTTAAAAAAATATCACATTAATGTTTTATCATAAAATATTTCAATTTTTTTTATAAAAATAATTATCTTCTTTAACATTTTTGTATCAAAAACTAAATATTATGACTTTTCTATATTTCAAATTATATGTTATTCTTCAATATAATGTCTTAAAGTAAAATCTATTGAATTTCTTGGGATTATGTTTTATGATTACTATTTTATCATAATTTAATATATAAGAGGAGATAGGAATTTTGAGTTGTGGATAAAATAATGAAAATAAAAAAAATTAAAATAAATGACTAATTCACTAGCGCAGAAAAGTAAATCAAATGCGGTTATTTTTCATTTATAAATGCGGTCACAGGACTGCATTTGCTCAGCACGCATTCGTAAATCGTAGATATACAAATGCGGTCAAAGGACCGCATTTATAAATTAGACTTACAAATGCGGTCATTTGATATAACCGCATCTGTATAAAACAACACCAACCTTGTATGAGAAGCCTTCGCTGGTGGCAGCGGCAGCAGCAGAGAGCGGTGGCGGCAGCAGCGGTGGCGGCAGCAGATAGAGCTCAAGCTACAGAGGAAAAAAAAACAAGAACCAGTGCGTGCATGGCAATGAAACAGTTTGAAAGAAAACCAAAACAAAAACAAAGGCCAAAACCAATCGGTGCAACGAACTCAAAAACGAGAACGAAGGAGAATATTACCAAATGTGAAAGAGAAGAAGGCCAATGGGAACGAATGCACGAGCGAACGGGAACCAGCAGCGCAATACCAAAACGAAAACGAAAAGCAGTGAAGAGAAACTGTTTAGCGCGTTCAAAATTTTAGGGTAAAAATTATTTACAAATGCGGTCATTTGGTAAGACCGCATTTGTAAATCACGCGTTTTGATTTACAAATGCGGTCATATGGTAAGACCGCATTTGTAAATCAATATAATTACAAAAATGTCACCGTTTTTTTAACAAATGCGTTTTGGCGCTGGATCGCGTTAAATAATGAACAGTCTTTTGTTATTTTTGTACTAGTGGTTGCTCCAACAGCATCTATAAGTACCTTTTCATTTAAGTGTAATACTCACAAACTTATACATGAATAAACACAATTAAAACCTGAAAACAGTTCAAACATTAAGAACAAGCAAAACAACAGCTTCACATTCATCACTATATCAAAGGGTCTCCACCTAATCCCAAAAGCATACAAATCGTTCAAACTCAAAAAAAACCAAAAGGATAGAGTAAAAACATTCAAACTTAAAATATTTGAAAAATATTTAGATAAGAATAATCACGTTTTATTAAGAATTGTACTTTAAATCTAACTCAATCTTATAAAATCGACTTCTAGAGTGAGGTTTGTAGTCATTTATATATTATGAAATGTCTTTATCTCTAGTCTAGTCGATATGAGATCTTCAACACACTTCTTCATGTCGAGACCTGTCCATTTGTGCGTGAGACTATATATTATGGGTGGTTCAATAACAATTTGATAGTAGACGACCTAATAAGTCCAACAAACTCTCGTTAAGATAGACTCTAATGTCATATTAAGTGAACTTTAAGTCTAACTCAATTTATACAATCAACTGAGGTTTCCATCCATTTATATACTATGAAATGTTATTATCTCTAGTCGATGCAAAATTTCAAACATTTTCAAATCATGAATAGTGTTGTTACTCTTATGAAATTTTAACCCCAAATAATTACATAAAACATTTATTTATATTAATTGGTTTAAAAGAAATTCAAACCTCTACAAAATAAATAATAAATAAAGAATAAGTTACATTACTATTACGTTAGTGATCATAACTATTATCACTAATCACAAACTAGGTTGTGGTGAAACAAAACCAGCTTTCCATGAGATTCTCAATTAAGAGATCTTCATAAAAGTTATAAACAAAAATTATCTTTAAAATGTTCACACAAATGTCATATTATTACAATTTTTATCAATAAAAAAATATTATTACAATTTTGTACCACTGAAGATATATTCAAAATAATGCACCCACTTTGTCGAGGCCAATTGAAGGGTTTGGCAATTTTATTTTTTTTTCATTTTTAGAAGGAAAATAAAAAATCGATATTTTAATGATTTTGTTTTAGATAATGACATTTACGAAACAAATTAAAGTTTTGCCTAAATCGTTTAATTGATGGTCCTTCTCCTTTTATACTATTTATTTGAAATGCACATGTATTTGATCTAGTTCGCTACCATATATTTCTGACTTTGCTTTTGCCTAATTGCGTTTAAGTTATTTAATTAAAAGTTGAAACATGGTCGAATCCATAAATGAAAAATGCTTTTATGTAAATCAATACACTGTTTTCTTCTTCCTAGTCACGAAACCACTTCTATCATTCTGATCTAATAATGTTAGGTTTAACTATAAAACCTCTCTTGAAAATTTTCCCTCTTTCTTCTGAAAAAAACACATTACTCTATATTTTGTTACACCAATTTTGAAGCTTTTCTTTATTGATGAACATAGTGTTTTAGTGTTTGAAGATTTTGTCTTATACTAATCTAATTCTAATGGGTAAATAAACAAAGTCTGATTAAGAACTTCACTTAAGAATCCAAATAAGATCATATCAAACGAGTTGATTTTAGATTCAGTTCGAAATGAAAATAATTAATTATTTCTGGTAAGAATCTTTCCCTCCACTTTGCTCAAACACATAAAGGGTAAAAAGAATATATTTTGAACAGGCAGCACAATTTGCTTATAATTGGTGAGATCTTGAAAAGGGCTAAAAGGTAATCAGGGCAAATCTTTGACCGGAAAGGATCCTCATCATTTTGACATGGTGGTGCATTGACCCAAATAAATAAAAAAATCAACATTTGAATTTAGCTCAAGAGGCTTCTTGTGAAATTTTTACAAAATTGGGATAATTTTTCTTTTTTTATTAAAATATTATTGTTTTTGATAAAATTATAAATATAATAAAATCTTACCAACATGTAACGACTAGATTATGAATAAATCCAGTTAATGTGATATAATTTCTGACATGTCAAGGTGAAGTCCTATCAAAATAACAAAAGTTTAGTCTAGACTGAAGTAATGACATCTTAATACAATTTCATTTTGGAATAATAGAAAAGTTTGTATGACTTTAAAACGATTTTCGATTTTTATTATATTTGTAGTTTTTTCAAAAACAACTTATTTTAGTAAAGAAAAAAATAAATTATCACACTTTGATAACAAAAATAAAAGCCGTTTATGCATGGTAAAATTGAAATGTGTTTGAAGGGGAGAAGTGAATGAAAAGATTGGAGAGTTAATTATATGGTTTTGAAGGTACTGAGAAAGAGCAGAAGAGGCATTATGATTTGTGAGAGTAAGAAAGATATTTTGTGGTACAGTGAGTGATTGTGAAAAAGTGGTTAATAAAATTAAAGTTAAGAAGGGAACGACATAGAGTTCCCCACATTTTGGGATACAGACCACAGTCATGCAACAACTATTAAAGACTTCTGCGCATTTTCCACCGCAACCTCTCCTTTCCAAACCCTTGTCGTACTGGACTGGGCCCAACCACTTCAAAAAAATATTATACTTAAGATTTCAATTATATATATTTTTTTTCTATTTCTCTTCTAATATTCCATTAAAATAAATTAAAATCTTATCTTATAACTTTTACCATAAATACAATCTAAATTCCTTCTAATTAAAGACATTTCAATGCAAATATTATAATTAAGGTCCTACGATTAAAAGTTAAGACATTCCACTAGAGCGGTATGAAATTTAAGACCGAGATGTTCAATAAAATTATGAATTATAAAAATAAAAGTCATTTTTTTTAGGTTTTAAGGAGTTAAAATGTAAGTTTATAAAACTTTTAGTTTGAAGTAAAAATTGTAAGCGACTCTGTTTAAATTTATATAAAAATAAAATAAAATTAAGGATGACTTAAAAGAGGTTTAACTGCACCTACTTAAAAAAATAATAATAATTAGAATTGCATCAGGATCCAAAGAAATAAAGTGGAATAATTGTGTTTTGTTTTGAATTAGATTTCAGTTGGAACAGGGGTTAGTTGATTCTTCTCTGTCCAATCTGACATATTATATATATATATATATATATATATATATATAATATTAAGTTGTTTTACAATTTTCTTGATTTAGTGCTTTATTATCTATACGTATTTATAATTTTTTTTATTAACGCTGTATGCTTGGAAATATATAATATGTCCAGTGATTGATTCATAAAACTAGTTTTAACTAAAAAAAATAGATTTATTAATTGTAGGTGTTGCACTCACAAATAAAATTTATGTATTAATAATTAATAAAAATAATAAATTACACAATTTCAAAACAAATTATAATCAATAATAAAAAAAGGGTTTAAATGAATTTATTATAATATATTTAATGTTCTGACATGAAGTATGTTGTCATAACATAATTAAAATCATATATATATATATATATATATATATATATATTATACACTAATAATAGTCTCACGTATTCCACAGTAATAGTTAAGATTAAGAATAATTTAAATATATATATTTTTAATTAATTTAATAATTTTAGACTTGAGATAGAAAAAGTGTTATATTTGCCTAATTGTTTTTTATTTTATAAATAATTTGACCAAATTATATTTTTTTAATAGTTTATAGTACTTTTGAAAATGATTTTATTGATTTCTTTCTTCTTCTTATTATTATATTACACTGAATAAATTAGTATTTTCCATTTCTTTACATAAAGAAGATTTTATCATAATTTAAGATACATGAATTAACATAATAAAATTATTTATTTACTTAATTATATTATTATTTCTGTTATATACTTAATTATACATATTTAAGATATTGAATAATATAATATAAAAACTAAAAACAAATAGTTTAAACAAAATAAATAGTTTTTCTCCGAGAGTTAAGATTATTAAAAAAATTAGATTGTAAATATCTCAAAAATCAAAATACATTAAATTAGATATAAATTATATTTTAATGTGTCAATTCTTATAATTTTACATTAGCAATTGTTTCAACTGATAATTTTATCAACACTTATATTTCAATAAATTAACTTAATCAGTCTTAACCATTCCTCAACTTTTTGCTATTTTTCTCAATCATAATATAAGTGAAATTGGGTAGAAATTTCAAATTTTGTTATTAATAAAGTAAGTTCTTCAAATTAATAAATATCGATAAAAGTTATTGATAAAAAAAAAGTGCGTTTAATGTAATTTTTTAGGCATTATAAAATATACAAAAAGAGAAAAAAACTCGTAAAACGGTAGAATTTAAAAATAAAAATAAATATATATATATATATATATATATATATATATATATAACTTTTCATAAATTTTAATTAATAATTTTTTTAAATATATAAAAAAAAAGTGTTGCTGTCATTTGTTTTTGTCCAAATTTGTGGTAAATTCCAATCTTAAAGTCACGACAACTTGAACGGGTTAAGATGTTCCACAGATAAAGTTGATCAGAATATTTGATATTTGGCTATTAATACTTTTCGCTTTCTTTCCACACTCGTCAATTAAGGTTCTGCATCCAAAAAAATTCTGTTAATTTTTGTTGGGCATTTTTTTTTTTATGTTATTTCACTTCCATTTAAAGCTTTAGGACCCTGCTTCTTATGTTACTATTGGTAACCACTTCACCAACGATCACTTTTTCTTTTTTGTTTACGTTCTCACAAGTTACATAAAAGTTCATAAAAGTATCAACCCTTAAAAGAGGAGATAATCATGCACCTAACATTAAACTTGATTTGATTATTGGAATATGACATCCATGTACGGTCAGAGTTGCGCTATTTTTTAAGAACAAAAAATTGTAGCAACAGACAATCAAGTTAACCAACATAGCATAAAATAAGTCAAATAAAAGAATGGAAAAAAAAGAAAGAAAACCACTAGTCGATCAATGGTATACAAAGAATAGACAATTTGTGTTTACAAAGTGTAAATTGTCTACTTTTACAAAGGAGTAGACGATCTATTTTTACAAAAGAGTATAATGTCTACAATAATAGTAGACGGTGAAAAGAAAAAACAGACTAATATTATTAGTGAACAACGAACGAATTATACAAATAGGGATGAGAAACAATCAAAACTAAACAAATAAACTGCAACATTCCCTCTCCAGCTACATCATAGATGTTTATAAAATCAAGTTTAGGAACAATGGTGTTGAAGCTTCCTGATTCAAGGGGCTTGGTTAGGATATCTTCAACTTGTTAACTTATAGAAATAGGTATAATTGGATGACTTTGGCTTGATTATTCTCCTGCGTAATGTAGCAATCTATTTCTATATGTTTTGGTTTCTCATAAAAATTAGGATTCTAAGTTACGTGTTTAAGAGATTGATTATCGTAATAAATAATAACTTTTTGCTCAGTCACTCGCAAAATGTAGAGATCATCATGCAAGTTAGCCCATCCAATCATCCTCAATGTAACAATGTTCCAAATGATACAATTCTCAAAAGAAAAAATTTAGTTTACAATTAAGAGAATCTATGATACACTGTACAAATATCAAGTTGTACCACTTCGACTCGTAAGCCGACATTGTTTCAAGGAAGTGGTGGTTTGGGATAGCTCATGCTCAAGCCGAGATATCTCTTCAACCTTTCCGTTGTGGGCATCAACAGCTAGCCGCAGCACAACTCCTCGACAATGCAACTCTATGGAGGCAGAGAGGAGTTCATCTTCAGGAACCGAGGAGAGGAGATTCTCCTCAATCGGCGTCAGCCCGATCCGAATGCCCCTCAAAAACTGGAAGTCTCCTTAAGGAGCGCCAAAGGGTGATCGACAGCGACTTCGGTTGGAGGGGCCCTTGTCGGCGAGGGGGTCTCGATCCAGATTGGAGAAGGATGGGGGGTCTTCGTGGAGTGCCACTCAGAAATCGGGTGGTGGTGCCAATATCCTTCCTCTTCCTCTTCTTTTCTTTAGGGGCGGTGGTGCCAATATCCTTCCTCTTCCTCTTCTTTTCTTTAGGGGCGGTGGTGCCAATATCCTTCCTCTTCCTCTTCTTTTCTTTAGGGGCGGTGGTGCCAATATCCTTCCTCTTCCTCTTCTTTTCTTTAGGGGCGGTGGAAGGTCCAACCCCGGTAGTGGAGGGGTTTCCGGCAACAACCGTCTCCAGGCTTCCTCTGGCCATACCAACTGACTTATTACGAAAGACAGTGAGTATATCAACTGCCTGTGGAGCTTCTTTCACCATGATATCTACAGCAAAAAAAACTCATTAGTTAACAGCACATGTCGACCGAGAAGTAAAGCCATAAAGAAAACAAGTATACCTTAAAAATCAGTCCACCGCTAGGACGACTTATTCATGGGTAGGAAGCCTTCTCGGGAGGCTATCGAATAAGGAATAGATCTCTCGCTTCTCGGCACTGGCGATCGGACGAGGCCATTGCTTAAAGCGGATGGAGGTCTTGGTCCAATACAAGGGGAATTTGGAGCGGCCGAGCTCGTAAAAAAGAGCTCCTTACCCATGGGCTCAATGAATATTTTTAAGAATTTTCCCTTAAAATTTTTGTACGAAGAGGTGAAGGAAGCGAAGAGTGTGTTACCTGACCGACTAACAAGGGACAGCCAGTAGACCGGGTCGGTCGAGTGGGAAGTATAGTAGTGAAGGAAGGTGAAAGGAGTAGGACGGAAACGGAACATATCACATATGAGTCGAAAGGTTTGAAGGTAGGCCAATTAGTTTAGGTGGAGTTGTGAAGGAGCGAAGTTGAGTGGTCAAAGGACACCCATTGTGAAGTCATCAAACGGTAAGGTGGCATGAAGGTCTGAAAAAAGACAAGAGTAAGCGAAAGACGAAGCATCACTCTCATCTCAACCGTTGGATCTCCTTCCATCCAACGGTCCATGATGAATGGCACCAAAAAACCTAAGTCATCATTACGGGTCACGTCACGCGTTCGGCGCCGCCAACGTCACGTTTCACCTCGGGAAGACCAACCATCACAACGACCTCGAATAAAGACTCTTTAGATTAACTAACCTTGAGCTTGGAGGGCAAGTGTTCTAGTATGATCAGCACAACTGAGACCTTGACTCGGTATCTGGTCCGGACCAACCGATAGGACCAATAGCGAGATTGACTAATGACCCAACATTTGTTAATCTCCTTTTATTAGGCCCATTAATGACAATAGAACCATAATAATTATAAATTAGCACAGATCCCAAAAGATCAGGTACGCAATCATCTAATCCTAAATACTGAGTGCTAAGTGTTGAAGTTTGACTTGAGCGTCGAAGTACCTTTTATAGGTACTATCTGAGCCCGGAACTAGTAAGGAGGAGGAGTGGAAGAGCGAGTGTGAGAGTTCAACCGAGAGAAAGGAGTGAGGTACAGATCGACCAAGGAGTAGTTTGAATCATTCTCTTAGTTCTAATCCCGTTCGAGAACACAAGTTAAAAGAAAATTAAGGAATATACAAAATATTATATATGAATAAGAATTTTGATAACTGAACTAATCCTGCATAATTTGTTATAACTTCAGTATTATTAGTAATTTCACATGTATATGCTTTATTCTGTAGAAACTAGCAAAATTATGTATAGAATATGTAACATGATCTATAGCTCTTGTATCAATAATCCAATAGTTCTTGATTTTTAATACCTTTCTCATCGTTTTTTTAAAGTAAATTCACTAGTAAGGCTATTCACTTTGTGTATTGAATCTCATTTAGATTATTGAATCAATTTTAAAATTTGTTGTACCTGGTTGTGTGTGAACTGATTACTTTCTTGATTGAGATGTTGATCTTCTTATTTAGTTATCATTCATCTTCATATTTTCAGGGCTAGTTTTGGTCTTGGTCATGATAGCATTTGCAACACATTCATATTTCTTTTTGTACCATGGTGAGAAGCCATGTTTTGAAAAACATTATTTAGTAGAATGGTTCATCTTATGACAATGTGAGCATTGTTTCCCTTAATTTGGATTTCAACCTCTTCCTCTACCTTATGGTTTCCGGCCCATCTTCTCTTGTTTCCATTTAGTTTGATTACTAACAATATTGATAAAAGACTTATTTTCAATGACTTCAATCTTGTTCAACTATCTTTCTTATTGCAAAACAAGGAAAAATACTTTGTTAATGGTGGACAACGGGTTTAAAAGAAGAATTTGTGTTTTGTCAATGACATAAGTATCATTAAGACCCTTTAAGAAGCAAAACTCATATTCATAATCTTTATATTTAACAACAATTTTAATCAAATCACAAGTGCATTTAACTTCACAAACACATTGTGGCATCGACCTTAAAGATTCAAGCTCCTCCCATAATATCTTCAAATTAGTGAAGAACTTAGAAACACTTCTCTCTCCTTGCTCCGTTGAATGTATTTCTTAAAGGATGTCTGAATTTCTAAAAAGGTCTCCATTAGAGAATCTTTTTCTTAGATCCTCCCAAAGATTTGTTGCATTATGAATGTATATGGTGCTTTCCGCTATTTGAGGACTAATTGCAGGAGTGATCCATGAGATTATCATCACATTACATATCTCCCATGCTTCATAAAGAGGTGCATTTTCTTCTAGAACCTTTATGTTGAGATTTACAAACTTGAACTTGTTTTCTGATAGTAACGCACATTTCATGAGTCTACTCCATGAATGATAATTCTATCCATTGAGTTGTGGACTAACCAAAATCATTTCAGGTTTTCACCTGGATGAAGATAATAAGGGCTCGATGGGTTCTGAGAAACAACCATGGTGATATTGTTCATGATAACAAAAATTATTAAAAGAAGAGTAAGAAACAATCTTGATGAAAGGAAAAGAAAAGAATAATTAACGGAAGCAGAACAAGATTTAACCCGCTCTAATACCATATCGAAATACGACACCCATGGATGATATGAGTTGTGCTATCTGCCAAGAAGAAAAAATTACAACAACATAAAATCAAGTGAATAGAAAAACAGAGCATAAAATCATTGGAATAAAAAAACAAAAAAAGAGAGAAAAGAAGCAACTAAAGAAGAAAATCACTAGATGGTTAATAGTATATAAAGAGTAGACAGTCTATTTTTATAAAGGATACACAAATTATCTTTACAAAGAGTAGACGGTCTAAAATAAATTGTGAATGAGAAATAAAACAACGTACTAAATAAACAACAACCTATATAAATAGGAATAAATAATGATTAAAACTTAAAAAAAAAAAATGACAACACTGATTTCCATACCTAGTTCCCTTCACACAAAATCACATATGATGTTCAAGCCAATATGTGGCACCTTAGAAAAATAAATAACAAACTAAGATTTCTATAACATATTTATAAAGTTAATTTTGACCATGGAATTGATTTTATGTTACATAGTGTTGAAGTGAAATTCTTCAAAAGTTGAAATGGTAACAAGTTATATATAGAAACAAAAACTAAGAGGAATGGTAGTACAGTTACATAGATGGCAGCACTGCGATCCGAACAGAAAAGACATGGTGGGGAGCTAAGTGAAGGTTTGGTTTGGAAGACAGAGGAGTGAGGAACAGTTTACAGAAACCCCATTCATGGAGATGGACCTGACAACTTTTCAATCATTTGTTTTTGGTTGGCATCCCTCGTTAATGATGTCTACTAGGTAGGTCCCCTGCACCACAAACTTCTTTTCCTTTCTATTTTTTGTGTTCTTGCTTTACCCTTCATCAATATATTCTCCCTTTTCTCTTTGTTGGCTTGCATTTTCATTATTTGGTTTTTTGTTACTCACTTCCCTCCTTATCCGAGATCTCCCTCTTGGAATCACAACTTTCTCATCCATTCTTCTTTTGGCATTTATCCCATATCGGATGTGGAAGCAATAATTCCATGAATGGAATGATATAAGATGACAAAATAACTAAATTACTTTATTTCCTTGCAGGGCCACTTTGAAAATATATACACTTTTATTCAATAAAACGTTTATATACTCCTCAATATGTGTATTGGCAACAATATCTAAACCCACCATTCAATATTGACTCATCTCAGTTCACACAAGTACTGTCACTGTTCAAGTTTTAAATAGTTATTTGCTATGTTTTAAAAATGTAGTAGGTTACATGTGCTCTTATTGACAGTGTAACTAATTACTGATTTTTCCCTATTAGGAGGTATAAAAGAGAACAGAAATACAACTATAAAAAGACTGTGAGTTCACACTACACAAGCCAGGAAGGAAATTGCACCAGACTTGCCTAAATTAATTAGTAACTGATTGATACAACATTTAAGGTTTTCCTCCACTCAACAGAGAAAACTGTTAGTTTAATCCTTTCAAATTGCATAATATCTTTCAAAAGTTGTAAAAAGTAAATGTTGCAAAAACAATTTTTTAGCAACAGACCTTTTAAAGAGCTGATTTAATGTCAATCTTTCAAAAGATTACTGCGATAACACATGTAGATTTACAAAATCCAAATTGAAACTTGTTTAAAATTACATGTGTCTACTGTATAAAAGTTTGAAAGAAAAAGAAAAGTGAAATTCAGAATCGCAAACTGCACATGATCCTGATCTTCTTTATGTATGCACTGTGGCAGATTTTGACTTGGGGAACACGTGCAACCAATAATACCCCTCCACGAACAGGTAGTGCCCACGAGAGTGTTGCAGTGCATTAATCACAGGATTTACACAAAATAGCAAGTTGCAGTGCAATTGACTCCAAAACAGTGTGTAGGACAAGCATGTTGGCCCCCACATAAAGAGTAACAGAGTCTATATCATAAAAGCCTTGGATTGGAACAGTTCAGTAGATAGAAATTGTCTTTCTACAATTATATATATCACTGAAGTCAAAGTACTGGATTTACCTACTAGTCCTTACAAGGACCGATACAGATCCTAGAAATTCATGTCTGGAAGAACATTTAACGTTAGAACTATACATAACAGACGATGTAAGCATGGAACACCTATCTAACACCCAGCAGCCTTGAGGAAATTGTCAAAGGGGCTAGCAGGAGGTAGCCTCATGGGGTCCCTTGCCAGTTGGACATGCCCATCACCATTTCCTACCTACAAAAATAGTAACAAGTATAACATAACAATGTCAGCCCTGCATTTAAAGAGTTGGATTTATTTTTAAAAGAACTCTGTTTTCTAATAGTACAAAATATATTTTTGGTACATCTAAACTTTTTCAAATTTGATTTCTGTCTCTCTCAAATTTTTTGTTCCCTCTAATTTTGAAATGCATAACTTAAAATCCTTCAAGTGCTTTAGACAACGCTTTAATAAAATGATGAAATGGATTTTTAAATTAGAGACTAAAGATAGACAAACATTTTAGAGGAACTAATATTATGAAACCTTAAAAATTTTAGAGAAACCAAAAACATTCTTTATCCTTTCTAAACTAAGTGGAATCGTGAAAAATAATGATTGCACCATCTAGTGTTATCAGAACAAACCTTTTCAAGTGCTGAGTTTCTAACATCAGCAATTGCCAGAAACGATTTATCAGCTGCTTGGGAGTAATGATTCTCAAAGGCCAGCCAATTTGAAAGCTTCTTCCTTGCAAATGTCCCAAGTGATTCACACTGGCTAGCCATGGTGTTGTATGGTAGGGGCGAAGTGGAGACAGCTGTACCTGCCACTTGACCGGCTACCTCTAAAGCCTACAAACAGTGGATAGATTGTTGAGCTTGTAGGAACAGTAATAATTAAATGCAGGCATTCACCAATTCCAATTTCATTTGCATTTGCGTACATTGACAGATTAAATAGGCATGAAAGATAAACTATGGGATATTAGCTTTAAAGCATTTCATAGTTTGGTTCATATGGGAAAGAATAAGAGAAGGTACAAAGAAAGAACGAAAGTGAAAAGAAAGAAAAAGAGTAGAAAGTGAGATGGCTTCTTAGTCGTTTGCCATTACATAAGCAACATACATAAATATGCATATATAAATAGTACCCTCAATGATACTTTTTCCTTTTTAATTCAAAATGCTAGCCTCTCTCCCCTTTCATCCTGAATTGGAGAGAAAGGCATAAATACACAAAAATGCCTTATACACATGCAAGACAGAGAATGTACCGATTCCATAAGTTGTCCAATGCTGATAACATGAGGTGCGGAAGGGGATACAGGCATCTTTGGAATAAATCGAGAAAGGTCTGAGACAGATGCCTCACTGATTGTGTCATCTTCACCTGCTGAATTTAAGGGAAAATCCTGCATACACCATACATATCAATATATTGGTATTAAACTTCCATTTCATATGTTCAGAAATAAAAGTCACTTTCTTTATTAGCCAGGAAGCTTTCAGTCTGCAGTCCTAGAAAGGGCCAAACAATTAAAACCCAAGATGCCAAGACATGACCTATGACATTTGTGAGCTATAAAATATAATGTCTTGGAACACATTTTGCACTATTTCTATATGCGTGCGCACATAAACACACTATATCTGCATCAAGCACAAACTCAGAAATAACATACCCCATCAAATGACAGTGACTCCTGGGAATGAAAAATTATTTGATTTTGATCAAGCATTGACTGTGGACCAAACACAAATTCTTCATCAGGCTTGAATGTCTCTGACAGTAGCGAAGCCAGTTCATCTGCATCCAGCTTAAGAAACAGGAAAACACAAGAAAGTGAGAGAGTGGGGGGTTATGAACAAAATATGATCCCTGCATATAATGTAATACCTCAGTAACGTTAGATAAATTATGAACCAAAGCATCCTTTATGGTCTGGTGACATTCACGTATTTTGTTCTGTATCTCTGATAATATTGAACAGGCTGACTGATTATCAGCAGCAGTACCATATTCTCTCACATCCACATTGATCTTAGCATATACTTGATAATCATCACCGATACTCAAGAAAGGATCAACCTAGTTATAAAAAAGCAGGTAGTTGTCAAGAATCAAGATACATACTTCAGATTGTGCATAAAAATCATGGCTTTCTATACCATCAAAATCAGTGCAGAATTCCTCTAACAGACATTAAATAGTGTAGCATCAGAACCACATCAGTCACTCACATCAGACATTGGCAATGACGCAAAAACTTCATTCACATCATGAATCTGAAATATTTTGCAGGCAAATACCAGCATGCCAGCAGACAACACAAATACAGATCTCTGACAAGCTGGGGGCATCATTCCTGCCAGAATGGGTACAACAGTTTCACATCATTTTTTTCTTTAAAATTTATAAGTTATTTGAAATTATAAATAGTATACACATGGAAAATGCATGTCATACCATTATTTTGGTCCAACAACATAGTCCAGAGAGATAGAGGAAGCTGGAAAAACCGGATCACTAGGTTATCTCTGTCTTTCAGGTTCTGCAACATTGAAATTAGAATCTTTTTAACAACCAGTATAGTATTTATGGAAGTAGATGGCAGAAAGGGCAGTGAAGATTGTGATTATATTCAGTTTACTATGAAAATGAGAACTCAATATTAGCCGAGGGCAAAAGCATAGATATATTCACCAATAAGACAGGGCGCAGTCAGCCAGCATTAACACAAGACCAGTGAACCGGACCAAATTTGAAGAGAAAATAATTAAAGATGACAAGTTCAACAAATTTGTACAGTTTGATAGCCTGCTTTGACATTATTTTTTTACCAAAGTCGAAGTCACAGATAATTCAGTAAATTACACTTACTGCTATTTTTCTATATTGAAGATTAACTTTTATTGGGAACTCAAACAAACTCAATTCACCATGCATGATCTATCCAGAAGCAGAAATTCAACATAGAAGAAACTACTGGTATACAAAAAATGACAAAGATACAGAGTAATACAAATACATACCTTTATGCGTAAAACTATTAGTGTCAATATGAATGAATGAGCTATAGCTTCAATATTTGAAGGTAAATTATCAGGAAGATTGGCTTGAACCCAAAAGGCAGAAAGAAGTTGCGCCATTTGATCTTCCGTTAGTTTCATAACATATGATTCCTGAGAGCCACATTCAATACCAAAACTTAGTAGATAATAATATTTTACTAGGTAGGAATAACCACAATTAACAAAACCTATTGAACGAAACCAATTAATTACTTACCGTGTCAGCCAAACTAGGTGATCCTGTAGCCCTATCAATGATAGAACTGAGTTTGTAAAAGTTAGGGGAATTCTTTAAGCCACATCCCTGCTTCCAGTCTTCTGCTACAATATCCCTTTCTTGGCAGCAACCATCATGAACAGTATTCCCATGATTTTCTGCCTTGGTGCTATCTCTATTTCTGCGGAGTTTTTCAAGTAAAGCTGTAATTGAAGCAGATGCAGACACAGAAGCAGAATGAGAATGCCTTTTGTTGTGTTGATCTAGATATCTTGACCGCAGAGAGGAAATTTCATGTGTATGGAAGGAACTTGGAAAAAGAAGAATGCAAAATATAAGGTGTGCTCCGACACGAGCCTCCACATCTGAATGCAACATCACTTTTAGGAGTTGCACAAAAAGAGCTTCAGGAAATCCCTAGAAGGAAGCATAAAAAATTGATCAAACAAAACTATTCAGTATTCCAATATTCCCCAAATAAACAAATGGAAAAAAGGTTTATCTGTTCGAATTTCAAAGTATAATCAAGACAATGCCCCTCCTCTCCCTCCCTAACATGTAAAACTTTAGTGGTATATATAATCATATTTTGTAAACTATGACACTAGATATTCCAACTTCAATTTGCAGTGGACATAATTTGCTACAAACAATATTGGATCTACAAGCTTCTCTCACCTGCTGTGACTGTAAACGAGTTAATGCAAAGGTGACTGCACGAGCAAGGATGATCAAAGATCCAATGGTAGCTCTACCAACAACACCAGATTGAATATTTTCTAGGGTAATCGCCATCAGGTCAAAAAGTGGCTGGGCATCAGTGACCTAACCAATGAAGGAAAAAAAGTAGTTTAGTAGCTGTTGAAATGCAATGACCAAATTAATAGTGTTTTTTTGGAGCGGGGAGGGGGCATTCATGAGCCTACCCCATTGGCAATTTCTAGTAAGCAGTCCTCAATAGAATTTTGAAGTGAGATATTTAAGTTCAACTCTTGCTCCCCAACAACTTCACTGGAAGCTTGAAGGCTTTTCCTAAGATGTCTGCAAAGGTCACCAACAAAACCAATCTCTGCCAAGCCCCTCCCAGACCTAATTTGCATAGCCAAAGATGTGGCAACTTGTACAACACAAGTCTTAAGTTGAGGATCATTCATGATATTTTTGTGGTCCAGATGATGTATCACAGAAGCCAAAATAAAGCGTTGATTCCCTGTTGAAAAAAGGTGAGAAGAAAAACATTATTATGGAACAAGAATAGAAGATTCTATAAAAAGTCACTCATATAGTATTGCCCACAGCTCATTGCAGTTTCAAAATAATGTCCAAATGTTTTTAAAGGTAAAATATGAAATTTGACAACATATCCACTGGTTGATCTCTTTCTGAAAAGTGATGGTGTCAAAATTGGAGAAATAGTACCTGAGTTCTCCATGAAGTAGGCCATCCTGGATAAAACTATCATTGCTAACCCTTTCTCAGGAGCCCAATGTTGTCTAAAGTCAAAGTAGACAAACATTGGATCCAGCACACGACGCATAGTTGTGCTTTCCTTGGCTAATTCAACCATTCTCTGAATACATATCTGAGCCCATATTTCTGGTTTTTCAATTTCTTCTCTATAATAAAAAATAAATTGAAAAGGGAACCAAAGAGTGATTAAAAGCAGTGTAATAGACAGAGTACCACATATATAAATGACCTACTTTTTATAAACTCTTGAATACCATATACCTAGTCAAAAGGGAAGGATCCTTTATTTCTGGTCGCGGCTGTATGATCAAGCCACTAGATCGATTGTCATTAGTGCCAATAACTGGACCACCCCGACCTTCACACCGGATAACCTCATCCACCCAATTATGATGTGCCTCTGCCCTGACATCAGCCTCTTCATTTTGTCTACTCCACTCACAGTTATCTAAAGTGGCATGAACAATCTACATTTTGAACAAATGAGTAACAATATCTGACGGTATAGACAAACAAATTTCCATCGCAAAATTCAAAAGCATTTATTGATCAGAGAAAATACAATATAATTCTAGCAGCATGCTTGCTGGGTTTAATTCCTACTCCCACTAACGAAAACATCAAACTTTCATGACAAATGGGTTATTATCTTTTAGACATGAAATTAAAAGCATCACAAAACCTTGGATGGATAAAAGTCCCAGATATCTTCTCCACCCAGAAAATTATTTTATCATATTTTCGCCTCATTATTATTAATTGGAAATGTGCCATTTCCAACAATTAAAACGCTAGAATGGTTTCAATGTGAAGCATCTTTAATTTTAAAAGTACCTCGTCAAAATCTACAAAAATGTGTGAAAATTCAGCCATAAACCAAACCTGCCAAGAGTAAAGGAAGTCAGTTAATGATCAACTCACCACAACCATGAATTTTAATGTGAAAATAAATATTGGAAAGCAATTAGAAGCCAATGAACTTAAATGTAAAACATCATGAGCACAAAGAAAATCAAAATGAGGCACAAATTACCATTGCTGAAAGGCACTGCAAGCTTGATGCCCTCAAGCAGCGCTTTTCACTTGCTTCACCATGTTCCCGTGATAGCATGCATACTTTCCGCACCAACTTTTCTATGTTATAAGTATACGTAGCATCCACCTGTTTTGTCATTGTGTCAAAAGCATGAATATGCATTACAAATTCACATCAGCTTATTTATAGTTTGGAAGAAAGTAGTAGGAGAAACCAATCAATTAAACTTTATTAGAGAGACCAAATGTAATACCCAAGGAAGGACTATAATTATCGTTAAAAACAGCAAAGCCTAACACACTAGCAAAAACTAGTTCAATTGCATAAAAACCATGGGACATGTTAATACACCCCCTCACACCCGCCACCCGATATTAAGACTAAAAATAGGTTTTAATACCATACAAGATATAGAGGTTAGGCTTAACTCACTCCCAGAAGTTAGCTCAGGGAAGGAGGATTGACCAAGTCTTATTAGGAGTATTCCAACCATATTCCTAACCAGTATGAGACATTTTAAAAATTGTCAACTCACTTTTGAAAATCACTAGACTGAATACACACTAAATTTTAGTTGTATACATAGACATTGTGTCTAGTTTTTTCTGTTTAAAAGTAAATAAATCCAGGTAAACATTGATCCCACCCAATTACAATCATGCACAAACAACAAATGCAAGCAGCCATACACGTATGATAGGGTTTTTGGATTGTATAATTCACCTGACAGTAGATGAACCTTGATAAGCATTGGCAACCAAGTGTCTGGATGGTCTCATCCTTAGAATAGCTCAAGATCTCCGAAATTACATTAAGTACATCAACAGCGAAATATGCTCTGGGATATGCAAGAGGTAGATAAGAATCTTTTAAAGATGAATCACAAAAAGACTAGCCAGTAGAGATGAATATCATTATTATAATGAATTAATGGAAAGAATCCATAACATATCAATTGTTTGATAATGTGGAAACTTATGCTAATTAATCATGAGAAACTTACATCTGCACCTTACAAATGGAAAGCAACTTGTTGAAGGATTCCATTATAATATTGACCATTTTGATGTGCTCAGATTTTAGTTCTCTGGAGCACCTTTCTTCGAGATATTTTGCTATCTAGCAGAAAGAGCAGAAATAGTGAACTTCAACAATGGATCCTTCCTGATTTCCTCTTGGTTTATAAAAGGACTGACAAATACACATGCAAAATAGAATAATAAAATACCTTTGGAATCCGGAAAGGGTTTTTTGCAGCATATTCACATAATTTGATGATCTTCCTGTCACTTGGAGGCTCATCCTGACAAGAGTTAGTTGAAACATGAATACAGTGACTGGATTTCTACTTCATGTACAAATGAATGTATAGTCAAAAGACATTGCCATAGAATAAACTATATTGATTCGCCTACAAACATTCTGAGTTTTTGATGATCATAAAAAAATTCTTTGCATTAGAATAAGGGATAACTGAAAACAATAAGGTTTCCTTAGGTGCTTTTGGTGATATTATCCAATCAGAATTAGAGTTTCAAAAGTTTTGTCCAAACAATAACCCATAGCAACAATGCACAGAAGTAACAAGATGGCTCAATTTGTATGCTTCAGATGAGGGAAACAATAATTTTCTCATTCCAATGGGGATATAATGAATCTGTGAATGCTAGATTCTACAATAAATTTGTTTCGTAAGTGGTCATAGCGGAGAAAAATGAGCCATTGGCTAAACCAGCTGCAATGGTATGGCGGTGAACAAAGGAGTTCAATGAGGTTACTACTTCAATTTTTTTGGAGGAAAAAGAGTGTGATATGATAAGACACTAACCGGGGACTTAGGGAATATATCAGCAAGCAGTTTTCTGTATCTTTTGACCGGCTGGCGTGATCTTGACCTCAAAGCAGGACAGCAAACACACATGTTCCCACATGCTGGGAAGATCTTCCTAGAGATGACACCCATTGCCTGCAATTCCAAACACGAGAGCAAAATGTAAGCAAATTTAGAGCAAACCAAGCTAAAATACCCGACAAAAAAAAATCCAAAATTAACCAGCAAAAACCAAAAGCCCTAATTAGCCAACCCAAAAAAGAAAGTCAAACAAAAACAAAGAAAACTACAATAAAACTAGGATCCAAAGGACAAAGTCAGTAAAACCCGAAAGCCAAAATGGAAGCACACTGAAACCAAAAACATTTACACAATAAACAGCAACAAACATACCCTGTTTTTCAAAAAGCACAAACAAGAGAAAACCAACCCACCAAGAAAAGAATAAACAGAGCAGAAACCAGCACACTGTGTGTAATGAAAGAAACCAACCACACCAAAAATTTGCCACTGCTAGCAATTAATAACCAGAATAACAACCACCATGTTCCAGATAACTCCAGGGAAGACGGAAAACAACAATGAAAAGTTAGAGAGAAGAGAGACAACAAAAGCAGCACCTCACTCAAGATCTGGAAGCAGAAGTGAGGACAATGAAGAGAAGAAGAGTAAACAGTAACAAAGAACTACAGCGAAAAGAAAACATAAACAAAGATGGCGCGTGGGCGAAGACAAGTTAAGGTGAGACTATGTCGTGTTTGTGTGTTGGATTGGATGCGGAAGATCACGTGATTGTGTCAGGTGGAACACAAATTCATTTTCCTTTTTCTTTTTCTTTTGCTGTAAAAGCTATGTACCTATGCCCTGCGTTTTCAAACCGTGTCAGAACTTCCAAAACACACACCACAACAACAACTCTATTTTTTATCGTTGTTGAAAAAAATTTAAACACTCTCACTGCACGCTTGTGGAAACTGTTCTCATCAATTTTTCCCTGTTCAACTTTATTTTGAAGCTACTAGTTGGGAATTTTAGCGGTAAGTGGACAACACGCGCAACTTATTCAAATTAAATACTTATAATCTGTGATTATTCCAACTATTTTATTCATTAAAAACCTGAAAGTAGTTTTTGCTTTGAATATAAATAAATTCTAATTTATTATCTAATGCACTTGTTTTTTTACAGTTTTATAATGCTTTTAAGCATAAGTTTTAATAATTTCATTTAGTATTTAGGCAAACCGTTATTTTGGTCATACAACACTTAATTTTTGTTGTCTCTGAAACCTTAAAAGTATTGAAATTTATAAAAATGGAGCATGTTGCTTTTAATGATTTGTTAGAGATTGAGAAATGTTGTGGCATATGATTTGAAATTTTGGCACATAGCGGGGAAAATTTGGTTCGGCTAGGTCCATAAGAGAAAAAATATATATATAATAGAAAAAAGGAGAAAGAAGAGTGCATTTTTTTCCTCTGGGATTATAATAATTGTTAATTGTGTTTTTTTATTAAAATCATCGAAGAATTCTTTGACTTATTTTGGAAACGGCTATGCCTTACACCAACTTTGATGCACATCACATGAACACGGACTATGTTCATTTGTTTGTTTTGGAGATAGACCCACCAACTTAGATCACATTTCACTATATTTCTTCTTTTATCAAATCAAAATAATTGGATTTCAGTTAGTCAATTTCTATGATTTTTTTATTAAATTTGAATTTAATCAAATAATTAAAATTTTAAATGTGAATTTATCCCACATTAAATATAAAAATATAAAGGAAAAACTTTCATACTTATTTACTTATTATCTTAAATTTTTGGATCAGAAATACTTTATTAACTTCATTATATAAAATGTCAATAATTTCGACATTTTCGACCATTAAATAATATTCCAAAGAAAGACTGAATTTACTTAAACAAGTTTTTCAATTGGTAATAAAAGGTGAAAACTAACTAAATACAAATATTGTTTTAGTGCTCAAACTATTTATTCGTGTGTAACAGGTTCTTGAATAGAACGACCATTAGTACAGCAAAGATATTTTAATAGAAAAAGGTTTTTTTTTTCACACTGTCTGCAATTAGTATATTAATTATGAACTCAACACTTTCTAACAGCAGCCATTTCATTTAATTCAGAACTAATCAGTAATCATGGTACATAATTATCGTCATGATGAATATGTTATAACTATAAAAAGCAAATAAGATGATTAAAGTTGCCATACCGCAAACACGCGACAATAATATTGAACATCTCATGCGTTGAGTTGCTTAAGACTAAAGAATGTTTGTAATAATGCATATTTAGTTGGTGTTAAAAAAAGGTCACTTAGCCAAAAAAAGTTATGACATATTTTATTAATCTGACTATATTGGATTGTATTAAAAAACATATTATTTTTTAATAAAAATAATTTATTGACTAATAGTTTAGCATAATGTAATGTGATATTTTACTGTATATATTTGTGTGGGTTGAGGAAGTGGTGCATGGGTTGGGGTTGGTGGGCAAAGGCTGACACCATATGGGATTTCATAACTCAGAGTTTAATGAATGGATGATGTGTGTTGTGGGCCTCCCATATTGGGTCCCATAATAACCCAACACACACAAAATCTAGACTGGGCTAAAATACTTTGTATTCAAATCAGACAAATAAACCAGACACCTTTAACAGAGCCTTCTACAAAATGGTCCCACTCCTAACGCACTACTTTCAAATCATCATCTCTCCCATGATTCTATCCAATCATCCAACCAACACCAATTCTCAATTCAATTAATACCCACAATATCAACATCCTCTGGAATTTGGTACATTAAAATAACAGACAATGAAACAGACAGGTAAGAAAAAAACAGTAAAACATCAAATAAAATTAAAGAATCACGGTAAAAATAGAAAAATTTAAATTTAAAATAGTAACATCAAATATCTAAAGTAGCATAATTCATTCATTACCCGACCAACTTCAACTCGGTATTTACTTCCCCTTTGTATTCCAGTTTTGTGAAATTTTTGCCAGGCTATTTCCAGTACATCAAACCATGGAATTGTATTATGCTTCACTCGCTTTCATCCTACTTTTCTTTTTAGTCTATTTTCAACACAACAAATACAATTCTAATCCGTGTATGGGCTCAACATAAAACTACGACAATATTTAGAAAAGTTGTTTTAATTTAATAAAAGGTAAAATCATCTGGTTAAAAATGACAACAAAAGCAATTATAAGTATTTATCTCTTTATATAACAATATAGATTATACATATAATCAATTAATTAAATAATTAAATTTTCACGGTAACCTCCAACACATTCTTAGTAGCTCGGATTCACACCAAGGAAATGTAAGCTCCTTTAAAGCAACTCAGTTTTAAGAGTAAAATAAGCAATATTTGTCACTGATAAAATCAATATTCGATATCCCAACACATTCATACTTATAAATGAAATAAAGTATAAACGGCTGATTTTCTCGTTATCCACTAGGATACCTCCTTTACGTTTCCCCATTTTAAAATACCCAAATCCTGAAGGGAAAAAGTATTGAAACTTAGACCCTTCTCAACATCAAGCATACACATTTTAGCTTTCTTTTTCCTCCCATTTTTAAAGATGGATCGAACTGAGCGTCAACAATGCTCAAACATTTCAATTTCAATAGCATAATAATTTACAAGTGATGGTTGCGTAAGGGAGATGATCCACCGAGGAAAAATAACATTAATCGTACAAGTGAAGATGTCACTGCCCAAGGCAGAACTTTGATCGGAGGTTGTCTAGAATCTCTGCATATTCAATTGGTGTTGCCTCACTTCTGAACACTTCATCCCAGATCTTGCGTATGTCTGCCCAAAAATATAACCAACTAAATCAATAAGATTGAAAATCTTGGCAACAATAACCATTAGTTTGAGATAGCAAGTACCATTTAAGCAACTCAGCAACCAACAAGATATAATACTCCATGATTTATTAGGTTAGTTACTACCACAGATCCTAACTAATATTATTTTCTCTCGTTTATTTCATCTTCATTTCTTGGTTTAGGGGGGAGACCAGAGGTTAAAAGGATCGACTATAGTACAAGAATATATCTGCTTCTACATTACAACTGTGATATCTGGCTAAGAAATGTAAAGTCATTGACCCATCCACAACTACTTTTGGCCTATCCTCACAAACCATCATAAGTTGTCTGATTTAAGTTACAGAATTTTCTACTGCATTTACAATACTATCAAATGGGTTAACCTTTACTTTTTCCTGCTGAAAAGGCATAACATATTTAGTATCTTCGTTCCTCTCTTCTCTAACCATCTTATACTTTAAAGTAGAGACCCTTATTCTGCCTACCTACTTATCTTTCCACTTCCTTCTACCTCGTTTATCTTCTGAGAATTTTAACAGAAGGCTTGGCAAAAGAAACAATTTTTTTTTAACTATTACAAAGAATACATACCATCCTTGTTTGTTGATGAAAGGCACAGTACAATCATGTCAAATCTTGGAACTTTGATCAAATGCTCCATATAACTCACAACCAGATCCATGTCCTCACTGCCAAAAGAGCAAATTCACTATCATAATTAAAGCTCACAAAGAAGTCAAAACAATAAAATAATATTTTCTTTTGTAGATGGCTACTTACATGAAAAAAGATGAAAGACACTTGATAATGTCAACAAGTATGGTAGAAGATAAGGCATTTTTGAATATTTTCGGTAATTCACGGGGAGATATAGCCTAACATGCAAAAAAAAAACAGTTTGTTACAACATGAAGCAGAGCACTGAACACCAGAAACTTAAAGCATAAAATGGCACCTCTTGTTATAATTCAATGCCAAATAGGCTAGATTTTGACAATATAATCAGATTAAAAAAGAACAAGAAAAAGTTGTACACCTTTAATAGACGACCCTGCAGAGCAAGATCGCCTGACAATGCTCTCCAAGAGACCTCAAATTCATACGCAGTGGTTGGTGGTGTTATGTTTTTGGCAGCTTCAGCCATGGCTCTAGAAGCAGCACGAGAAGCAAGCTGTTGAACAGATGCTTTAAATTCTGGCTTAATAATTCTGTGGTTTCTCTGTTAAGAAAAAACAAATACAACAAATTCATGAAAAATGGGAATACAAATAGGAATATGCAGTTATGCACAATTACTAACATCGAAATTGCAGAAGCACAATAAAAGAATGTACATATGTACCCCCACACATAAATCGAAGTGGTAAAACCTAAATGGCAATTGACATAAATCGAAGTGGTAAAACCTAAATGGCAATTGAAAGTATACCATGATTGGACACATCATTAAAAAGCCCAAAAACCCTAAATGTTATTTTATTTTTATTACTTAATGAGTATAAAAATAAAGTAGCAAAATTACAGTGTTTCTAACAAAGATCCAAAAGAATAGAATGTGGATAATTCATATTTAAATAAGAACTCGTGAAGAACATAAAAACATTTCTTTGTGTTTTTAAGGATAAGAAAGAATAATTATTGCTTCCAACAGGACTAGGATATGCACTGGAACTAGATTACTTGACAAGAAGAAGGAAGGATTTAAAGATATGTAACCTGCTCCAAACTGTTACTTGCACTCAAACCTTTCTTAGAATCATCAACTCCTTGTGCTTGAGGCCTTTTTCTGGTTATTGTGTCCCTGCTATCAACCTCCTCTGTTACAAGTGATTCTTTAACAGGTACTTGCTGCTCATTAACCTGTCAAAAACATAGCCAAACTTTAGGGTGGACTACATTGACATGAAAAGCACAAACAAATTACTATTCAACACTCTCATCCATAAACATAACTATATATATCTTGAAACGTGATATTGAAAACTCTACTGTTTTGTACCTTTTTATGATTAACTTCAGCTGGACTGGACTTTTGAGCACCATGTGAAATGGGGTGGATGCTACCTCCATTAACTTTTTCCTCTGACTTTCCCACTTTTTTAGTTCCCTGTACAGTTCTTCTCAGAGCTCCTGATGCTTTCTGAAGAATATCCTGGATACGGATTTAAAAAAATAAAAGAAAAAATATTAATCTATGCAGCAGAGAACCTAGGGTCGGGGAATAGACACAAAACTAAAGTACCTAATAAATCAGTGTTGTAAATTCTAGTCTCTGATATACTCTTTTTCTATAACTAACTTTCTCATGTGTTTGAATATGCAGGTCTATCATTATCAACCATGTCTAATATTGACCACATGAACTGGCCATAATATGCGCTCACAAACAGCAGACTACAAAATTTAACCATTTTGCATCGATGATTTCTGTCAGTAATGGGAAACAGTTATACTTCTATCTACTATTAGATTTTCAAGCAGCAGTATTTTCTTTTCAAGAGACTAGTCTTCTACATTCATAAAGATTTCAATTTTTGAATCTCCATTCACAGATCACTACTGTCAAGAATAGCATCCCCTCATCCCATCTCTAAAGTCTTGTTAACATCACAATTCCTTGCTCTGTCCTGATGTTAATAAATCAAAGGCCCTACCGTTTATAACCTTTCTTCAAGGCATCAATTCATTTGATTTTATGGTATGTCAACTACTACTAATTCTACATTCTTGTTTGCTGTAAGTGCCAGTATGTAAACTGGTTATTGGCTATGTACCGTAAGTTCAAAACTAATATTTCTATGCAACCATATACAGGCACTACTTATTGCATGTTCATTAAAAATAGTAAGTCATATAACAATACTGGAAATAGTGATGTGCTTACTTTCTCATACAAAGATTTAGCATCAGCATACTGTTTCTTGATTTCTTGATTGTTCGGTTCCAACCTCAAAGCAAATTCAGCATCTGTGATTAGCAAATTTGAGACTCAATGAATTCAAAATCAGAATGTTACATATGTGGATAATGGACAAGTGCAATTATCAGGTATTAACAGACCCTCCATTGATTCTTTAATTTTTCCAAGTTCTTTCCTAGCTGTTGCTCTTCGTGAGTATGCTTTTATGTAACGATCATCAAGATCTAAGGCCTCTGTGCAGTCATCCTCAGCCTCTTGGAATCTACTGACACAAAATAGGTGAGGGAAAAAACATATTATTACCTTCAGAAAATGAAGTTCCTTTCGAGAGAATCATTGGGTTCATAGATCCAATAATAATTCACATTAATTGGAAGATTAAATTTCTTTTATTCAAAATTCAAATATTGATAAAATTCAACACTTTGTAAGCCAGACTTCTTTAAATATGAAACATAAGCTTGCCTTCTGAGCTTGATATTGGCCATTGCCCTATTTGCATATGCTACAGCTGTTGGTGATAAGGCAATGCTCCTTGAATAGCAGTCTCTAGCTTCCTTAAATTTCTTTTGCTTGAAAAACTCATTACCCTGTAAGATACAGAGTGATTGAATAATCAGCATCGTGCAGGAAAGCAACACTAAAATCAATATACAATATCTTAACAGATCAATCCCTGCCCTGTCACCAGGAGACTGAACAAGAGGGAAAGAAGAAAAACCTACCAGATCTTTCTCGGAAGCAGCATCAGGAACATCTTCAGGAACAAAACTACCATGCAACCCATTTAAAGGATCATTAATTTTGGATAAATCGTACAGTCCTTGAGAATTTCTTGCACGATCAAAAGAAATTTTTGATGCCTCCTCCACACCCACAGATCCAGTAAGTCGAGAAGATGAAGCTTTTGTGAATTGCTGTCAGAATATCACACATCAAAGCTACATTAATTCTTCCACACATACACAAGCACAAACATATTTAGGATATGCAACATAAGTAAAATCAAGGGGTCCTTTCCACGTCGTAAGACCATTTATTTAAGCACAAGAAAGGATGGAAAATTAAGAGAACCTAGGACAGGAATTACGCTTCCAACATTTCAAAAATATAACACAGCCATCATAAATCAGATTCATTTGAATAAAAAGTGTAAACTTTCGGCTAGTTATCTGAACAAGGCTAGTTATCTGAACCCATTGTTCGAGCACCACAAAATTAATTATTTTCGTTCATAAATGTTCATTGTTTTCAGACAGCATATTCAGAGTTCACCTTCCCTTTGTACTATAAATATGCAAACAACAAAATGTAACCCATTACTAACCTCCTCATACAGAGAAGAAAATCCCCAATAGGTTAGAAAACAGTATCACTGAATTGGACCACTTGAAAAAAAGACAAAGCAGTCAAACAAGGTAAAAAAAAGTCATGGTTCGATACATATTCCATCCATGACAACAACAAAAAATAATAAAGGGGAAATAAACCGTGAATAATAAAGAGGCTGAATTGAAGAATCATAATGCATGTATAAGTATACTCAAACGTTGGCAGTTGGACGAGAAAATCTTGAAGGTTAAGGAAAAATTACCAACATTTTCCTTTTGTGACTTTAGTGTTTGTGTTTTATCCTTTCTAGAAAGTTCCCAATCCTGCAAGTCGTTTAGGAATCCTTGGAAATCCTGTTAAAATGTGACGACAGAAACACGTTGCGGAGAAAACTGAAATTAGAAGAAAATGTATGAAAAATGCCAAAACAGCATCGTGAGTAAGCGACTATACCATCCTTTGCTGAAGAAGAACCCTTTACGCGACCCAGCAGATGCAGCAAAAACACTATACTATTCAATCACACAGCAACAAAGACGAAGTGGGAAGTGACGACTTCAGAAAAGAACTTTCGCGAGTTAAGATTTTTGAGTATGGGCCGGCCCATCACTCTAAACTAATTAATGGCGGCAATTACTTCCTGCACCATATCACTCACTGCACCAAATTTCAGGGAAAAAACGAAAAATATGTAGGGTGCAGGTTTAAAATAATTGGGTGTAGGTAGAATTTGCCATTAATGGCTAATGGTAGTGTGGGCTAACTGTTTCTGAACCCAAATCTTTATCTTTATACTTTAATTCGGAATAAATAATTAATTTATCTTCTACAATCAAAGATTTGAAAAATTAGATACTTTAATCTGTGCAATATCTTTATTTTTATTTTTTTTTCTATTATTATCTTTATATTTATATATAAAAAATTTAAAATTGTAGGCAGAAAATATTTATCCAATTAAATTTTTTTTTACAGTAGTTTTTTTAATTTTCACCCAAGATAACAACAATTTCATAATTAAATTATTTAAAAAATAAAAACCATTTATAAGATCAACTTTCTAATTGCGATTAACGTGGAGTAAATATTCAATTTAATTTATCTTAAAGAGTGGGATGTTTTAATCTATCCATAATATATTTGTATCTCTTTCATTTATTATGTTTTTTTAATTTTATTTTTTATTCTAACTTATTAATTTGTCATAAACTTTTTTTTTATTAATTGCATATTTGAATTTCAGTTTTAACATCTATTTTGACACATTACTATTCGTTTTCTGATTATTTCATTTATTGTTTTAAACTTTAAAAAACTATATTATTTTAATCATTCACATAATTTATTTTATTTTTACATGTGTATTTCACTCTTAACATTTATCTTAATGTGTGTGTGTGTATATATATATATATATATATATATATATATATATATATATATATATATATATATAGTGATTATAAAAAGTGATAAGAAAAATGAACAAATAAAAATATTGCCTTATTTTCATTTTTTTACTATTAAAATTTTTGTATCGTGGCTAAAGAAAGATTTGAATTCTAAATTTATATCGTCTTGAATTTAATTTATTATTTTATATATTAGTATTTTATTGTATAAAAAAAATTAAATTTAGTTACATTTGTCAAATTAGGTTAAATATACATAATATGCTTTTTGTTTTTAAAATAAATGAAGTTAATTAATAAACTAATCATCATCCATTCATACAATATCTTGATCGGTTTATAATGGTGTGAGTTTTCACTTAGAAAAATCAAAAGTGAAGACGTGACATGCAATAATAAAACTTACAGTAAAAAATGAGATAATTATCAATGAACTAACTCTTATTTTATATAAAGTGAATTTAAATATTATCGATGACTATAATACAATGTTTTATTGTTTGTAATTATTCTTAATAATACAGGTTTATATTTTTTGTGTGAATATTTATATCTCATTTCAATGAAAGAGAATTTAATATATGTAAATGGATCGAAGTTTAGGATATAAAACTTCCCTCGAAGTTAAAGTTATTTATTTAAATATATATTTATATATTAAATAAATAAATACATCAGTAAATCTAAAAATTAAATTATAATAAAGCATAACTAATAAGTAATTAAAAAATAGAAATATTACGCTAAAAATGTTAAAGTTGTTTTTAAATTTTAGATCGTAATTTCTATTTTCAGATTTCTCTTAGTTATCATTTTTATGAACTCATTTAAATATAATTTTGTTTACTCCAGAATAACATAAAATAAGTTAATAATATAAATACCTTAATATACAAAAGGAATTAGTATCATGTAAAAAAAATTCATCCTAAATCTAATTTCACATCTGGAATATACATTGAACCAATAAATAAGTAAATATAAACTGTTCTTGCCGGTTGACCCGCCTGTCGGTTGGTTGACCCGCCTGTCGATTGACTCACGACACTCACATGCCTCCTTCCTCACGTTGATATGTGCTTGGTTCTTTCGAAGCAATCTGCACCTGCAAAAGAGAAAGGGGGCGCCCTAGAGGCCGTTTGCACTCCGACGCTCAAGTCAGTGTAGGGCAAGCAACACCCATTGTATTGAGTTTCTCTCTGTGTTTAGGTCTAGAAACTGCGTTCCTTTGTGAAGTATTTTACTGTCCCTTATATAGTCTAGGGTTTACTGCGCCGCTAGCCCTAATTAGGGTTTACTGCACTGCTAGCCATATTTAGGGTTTACTGGAATACCCTTGCGCCGCTATCACCCAATCTTAGGGTAATCTAGCACATAAGGTTTCCTTCTCTGGAGTGCAAACTTTAACAGGGCGACCACCTGGATGCCTCCTTGTGCACCTAGTCTCTGGGGCCACCTGTTCTGGGAGTGCCTTCACTGTTCACGTGCCATGCATGTAGCTTCACTGGGAAACCCTAGTTCTGATGAGTACTCGACCCCTCAAGACTCTGCACCTAACTGTGCTGTCCCTACTACCCGCATGGGCACTTCGTGATTCAGGCCTCTCCCTACCTCTGGGTATTTAACTGGTCTTCCCCCAAGGCCGATGTCACCTCGTCTTCACCCAAGGCCGATGTCACCTCGCCATACTCTGAGTGACGATGACATCTCAGCCCATCCTGGTGGTCTGACGACTACTCACCCTTCCCTGTGGGGACGCGCTGATGACTAATCACCCTTCTCTCAGGGGACACACCGACGACTGATCACCCTACTCTGAGGGGAATGACTGATCACCCTTATCTAAGGGAACACACCGATGACTGATCACCCTACTCTGAGGGAACACACCGATGACTGATCACCCTCTAATGGGATCCATTCCTCACGTGGCTTTATCCCATGCTATGGGACCCATCTGACGTGGTTCGCCCTTTACTACCTGTTCTCGGTGTCCGAGGACTGGTCAGTACACAAGCCCCCCAGTCTCAAGCTGTTAACTTGTTTCAGCGAAGAGACTAAGTCATTGGCCCGGGCGACCTACGTGGCTCTGCGCGTAAGGACATGAGTAGCGCGCTGAAGGGACATCTCACCACCTTGTCATCGCCCACATCTCTTACCCTCTGAGGACTTCATTGGTGAGCTCTCTGCTCGAATTGAGGACTTCTTTCTCGACAAAGAGGTGTTAATCACCCTTCTCCCCGATGACCTTGCACCGATGACTGATCGGTGCTTCATTACTTATCGCGCTCTGCTATCAGGCGCTCATCTAGGAACTGATCTGCCGGTGGTGGTTACTTTAGCAACTGTCCACCGATCATCGTTCTGAGTGATCTCCCCTCTGATTCAGCTGCTATCTTCTACCACGTGTCACCCTGTGAATGGTCCACGTGATCATCTGCTGCTGACGTCATCGACTACCGCTGACCGACCGGATCACAAGCCCACCAGTCTCGAGCTGTGAACTCGTTCTCAGCAAAGAGACTAAGTGGTCGATGGCAAGATCATTCCTCCTCCTTGAGCTTCTCCCTTTGCAACTTCTTCTTTTCTGTGTAATTTCTTTTTCTGCTTCATAAAGGCTCACTGCATTGAGTTCAATATGAATGAAATCTTTGCTCCAGCTGCATGTCCCTTTCCATTTTTAACTCTCTGCATGTGACTCAACATTGTCTTTAACAACTTTTATGCATAACTTCATGCTGGACGACTGACTTGAAGGGCCTAAATGCTTTGGCTTCTCGCAACAGAACTTGCTTCTACCACCGACCACCGACTAGCATGTTGGTGCACCACCGATCAGTCATCGCGCTTCAGGCTTTGCTTTACTTCTCTGTTACTCCAGCGCTAAGCACATAAAGGGCCTGAACGCCAAAGATGATGCTTGTGTTTTGGGGAAGAAAAGTGCTTCTCGATGACCTTTCTTGCCTCAGCCTCACTGTAAGAAGTCGAGGTGAGGTCTTTCTCCTCTCGCCTCTGCCTCGCTGTACAAAGTCGAGGGAGACGACTTTCTTCTCTCGCCTCAGCCTCGCTGTAAAAAGTCGAGGGAGAGGACTTTCTTCTCTCGCCTCAGCCTCGCTGTAAAAAGTCGAGGGAGAGGACTTTCTTCTCTCGCCTCAGCCTCGCTGTAAAAAGTCGAGGTGAGGACTTTTTCTCTGGCCTCAGCCTCACTGTAAGAAGTCGAGGGTGAAGACTTTCTGCTCTCGCCTCAGCCTCGCTGTACAAAGTCGAGGGTGAGGTCTTTCTTATCTCGCCCCAGCCTCGCTGTACAAAGTCAAGGTGAGGACTTTCTTATCTCGCCTCAGCCTCGCTGTACAAAGTCGAGGTGAGGACTTTCTTATCTCGCCTCAGCCTCGCTGTACAAAGTCGAGGGTGAAGACTTTCTTATCTCGCCTCAGCCTCGCTGTACAAAGTCGAGGTGAGGTCTTTCTGCTCTCGCCTCAGCCTCGCTGTACAAAGTCGAGGGTGAGGTCTTTCTTATCTCGCCCCAGCCTCGCTGTACAAAGTCCAGGTGAGGACTTTCTTATCTCGCCTCAGCCTCGCTGTACAAAGTCGAGGTGAGGACTTTCTTATCTGGTGAATCTTGTTGTTCACGTTGGGTGTTCTCACTCGAAGGGGAGGTGTTCTCGACGAACCTACCTTCCCGCTTACGAGACCTCTAACCCCAAGTGACAGGTTCAATCTTGCCTCGCATCGCTCACCGGCGAGGGAGGACTTAACTGACCTCACATTGCTCATAGGCGAGGAGGATTTATCTGACCTCACATCGCTCATAGGCGAGGAGGATTTATCTGGGCGAACCCTTCTGTTCACGTTGGAAGTTCTCACTCGAAATGGAGGTGTTCTCTACGAACCTACCTCTCCACTCACGAGACCTCTAACCCCAAGTGACAGATTCTAACTGACCTCACACCGCTCACAGGCGAGGAGGATTTCTCTGGGCGAACCCTTCTTTCACATGGAAGTTCTCACTCGAAGTGGAGGTGTTCTTCTACGAACCTACCTCTCCACTCACGAGACCTCTAACCCCAAGTGACAGGTTCTATCTCGCCTCAGCCTCGCTGTAAGAGTCGAGGGAAGAGGACTTTTCTCTCGCCTCAACCTTGCTGTAGGAAGCAGAGGAAAAGGACTTATCTCTTGCCTCAACCTTGCTGTAAGAAGCAGAGGAAAATGACTTATCTCTTGCCTCAACCTTGCTGTAAGAAGCAGAGGAAGAGGACTTTTCTCTCGCCTCAACCTTGCTGTAAGAAGCAGAGGAAAAGGACTTATCTCTTGCCTCAACCTTGCTGTAAGAAGCAGAGGAAAAGGACTTATCTCTTGCCTCAACCTTGCTGTAAGAAGCAGAGGAAGAGGACTTTTCTCTCGCCTCAACCTTGCTGTAAGAAGCAGAGGAAAAGGACTTATCTCTTGCCTCAACCTTGCTGTAAGAAGCAGAGGGAGAGGACTTTTCTCTCGCCTCAACCTTGCTGTAAGAAGCAGAGGAAAAGGACTTATCTCTTGCCTCAACCTTGCTGTAAGAAGCAGAGGGAGAGGACTTTTCTCTCGCCTCAACCTTGCTGTAAGAAGCAAAGGAAGAGGACTTTTCCTCTCGCCTCAACCTTGCTGTAGGAAGCAGAGGAAGAGGACTCTTCTTCAATGTTCTCTGAGTGGGTGCATGCTCACAGGAGAGCACCTGGCGTGGCTGGTCTGAGCGCACTCGCCAGGCGCATCCTGCCTGCATGGCCTCATCACACTGTTTCATGCCCGTTCCCATCGGCGAGGAGCTCTTCTTCTGGAATCATGCGAGGTGCATGCGTAACGCTCTCGCTGGGAGCTTGGGTCCCAGCTTAACACGTGTTGGCGAGACCCCGATGACCATGCGCCGATGAGTGATCGTGCTCTGTATGTGGAGGCGACAGATAGCGTCCTCATGCGGCGATGTCTGATCGTGCTTGCACGGGGCGATGACTGATCGCGCAATGAATAACCACCGATGACTTCTTACACTCTGCTCCCAGGCGCTTGTCCAGGCGCTGATCTGTAGGTGGTGGTCACTTGGTACTGACCACTTATCACCTGCACTTGTGCTTGGGGCAAGGGAAACTTTAAATTGGAAAACACACACTTTATGTACTAAAGTCTTTTTTATTGGGTGGCCTCGTTAAAAACCCTCCTTAGGGAAAAGAGTGCCCCCTGGTGTATTCAACTGTTTACAGTGTATAGCGCGAGAACGCATCTACTTTACATCTTAACTGGGTGTATATATGCTGGGTCTCCTTTCATTGGCGATGACCGACCTCACGAGTAGCGATCATGCCCTCTGCTTCAGCTTCCCCTCGAGCTACCTGGAAGCCCCTCTAGCGTAGCACCCTCCATCACCTGATTTCCCCGTGCACAGGGATCTCATGCTACTGGTCACCTGCCTGGGACCCCGAAGCGCGATCACCTTGCGGCTCCCTCAGGTAATCGGTTAGGAAACCTGTTCTCACCAACTCAGCAAGTTGATGCCCCAGCGCCAGGCAGGTGTAGAGTGTGTGTCCATAAGCCTGATGGAATTCACACCAGTCATCCTTCTTACTTCTAAGCACCTTGTCAGTTTTCTCTGGTACTCGGAGCCTTGCAGCTACAGCGGGAATTGCAATCAGCTCCGCCAACTCTATCATGAAATCATACCTGGGGGGTGCATTGTTCTCCCTTGCACGCCCCCTGGCCTGATCCTTCCTGGGTGTGTAGGGGCGAGACCTGCCCTGCGCTTTCTTCCCTTCTCTGGCCTCATGCACCCATGCGTGTGGCTGCTGCTTCCCCTGTCCTTCGCGCGGCTTGGGCGGTGCAGCACTGCTTTTCTTCTCAGAGACCTGCGTCTCTGCTACAATATGCGCCACCGCGCGTCGCCGAATCTCAACGAAGGTGGCAGGGTGATCTCTGATGAGCGATTCACTGAAAAGATCAGGCAGCACACCTTTCTTGAATGCATGCACCAGCATGTCCTCGTCCTTGCTGGGCAACCTCACTACCTCCGCACCAAAACGGTTGAGGTAGTCCTTCAACGACTCCCCCTGGTACTGTCACACGTCGAACAGGTCGTAGGACACCATCGGTGGCGCTCTGTTGACGATGTACTGCTCTGTGAACAGCTTCGAAAACTGCTGGAAGGAGGTGACGTGGCCCTCTGGCAGGCTCACGAACCACTCCATAGCTACTCCACTCAGCGTACTCATAAACACCTTGCAGTACACAGCGTCTGAGCCTCCAGACAACATCATCTGGGTGTGGAAGGCTATCAGATGCGCTTCTGGATCTTCCTTCCCCGTGAACGACGCCTTCACTCCCACCAGGTTGGGAGGCACCACTGTGTTCATGATCTCAGGGGAGAAAGGCATAGGGAAGGCCCTTGGGGGCGTCAGTGGAGCCTGATCCTCTCCCACGCGACCCCCAGCTTGCTGCATGTGGTGCAGACTCAAGCGCAGCTCCTCGTTTGCCTTGCGCAACTCCTCATTCCTGGCCTGAGAGGCGGCCAGGTCCTCCTGCATCCGCGCCTGTTGCGCCCTGGACTCTGCCACCGTCTCTTGGAGGGCGCGCATCGTTTCCATGATTTGTTGCATGGTAACGCCGTCGGCTCCATTCGGCGGAACAGATCCATGTCTGGTATTCCTCATTCTCTGCGATTTCTGCTCTCGTTCTTGTGTATGGGACCTTCGTTTTACTCCGGCCCCACGGTGGGCGCCAAAATGTTCTTGCCGGTTGACCTGTCTGTCGATTGACTCACGACACTCACACGCCTCCTTCCTCACGTTGATATGTGCTTGGTTCTTTCGAAGCAATCTGCACCTGCAAAAGAGAAAGGGGGCGCCCTAGAGGCCGTTTGCACTCCGACGCTCAAGTCAGTGTAGGGCAAGCAACACCCATTGTATTGAGTTTCTCTCTGTGTTTAGGTCTAGAAACTGCGTACCTTTGTGAAGTATTTTACTGTCCCTTATATAGTCTAGGGTTTACTGCGCCGCTAGCCCTAATTAGGGTTTACTGCGCTGCTAGCCATATTTAGGGTTTACTGGAATACCCTTACGCCGCTATCACCCAATCTTAGGGTAATCTAGCACATAAGGTTTCCTTCTCTGGAGTGCAAACTTTAACAGGGTGACCACCTGGATGCCTCCTTGTGCACCTAGTCTCTGGGGCCACCTGTTCTGGGAGTGCCTTCACTGTTCACGTGCCATGCATGTAGCTTCACTGGGAAACCCTAGTTCTGATGAGTACTCGACCCCTCAGGACTCTGCACCTAACTGTGCTGTCCCTACTACCCGCATGCGCACTTCGTGATTCAGGCCTCTCCCTACCTCTGGGTATTTAACTGGTCTTCCCCCAAGGCCGATGTCACCTCGTCTTCACCCAAGGCCGATGTCACCTCGCCATACTCTGAGTGGCGATGACACCTCAACCCATCCTGGTGGTCTGACGACTACTCACCCTTCCTTGTGGGGACGCACTGATGACTAATCACCCTTCTCTCAGGGGACACACCGACGACTGATCACCCTACTCTGAGGGGAATGACTGATCACCCTTCTCTAAGGGAACACACCGATGACTGATCACCATACTCTGAGGGAACACACCGATGACTGATCACCCTCTAATGAGGTTCATTCCTCACGTGGCTTTAGCCCATGCTATGGGACCCATATGACGTGGTTCGCCCTTTACTACCTGTTCTGTCCGAGAACTGGTCAGTACATAAACAAAACAAACAACAACAAAAATATCAATAATTGATAATTAAAAAAATGAAAATACCGTAATTAAACGTGGATAATCAGAATTTATCATCACCGTGCAGTAAAAAAACAAAATTTTAATTGAACTCGTTTTTAAAAAAATTGAATTTTAAATTTTAAATCATAATTTTGATTTTTAACGAAAGATTTATCTTAGTCCTTTTTCTGAACTCAGTTAAATATGAAAATTTCACTTTATATTAATAAAAAATAATTACACAAAACAAATATATATATATATATATATATATATATATATATATCAAATATTACAAGATAATGAAAAGAAAAAATTTTAAACTAAATAATTTTAAATTTTAATTTCTATTTTCAATATTAGAGTTCTCTTTCTCCTTTTGTTGAAGTAATGTATAATATCAAAACTTTACTTTAGCGTAAGAAAATAATAAATAATATATACACACACAAGCGTGTATATAATTTTTTTTACCATAACTAGCATATTCCAAAAAAATTATAAAACTATCTTATATATAATATGTTATGTTGATCATTTAGAAAAACTAATGATACTCCAACGAAATATTATAAAATTATCCTATAAATTATATTATACCAACTATTTTGAATATTATATAAATTTATAAAAATATTTTTTAGATTTTTTTTTCTATACATTAATGGTCAATAGTAAATTTGATATAGTGGTTTTAAAAAAATCAATTTGGTCCAAATGTTTATTGAAAAGTATACAATTTGGTTCTTTATGTTAGATTCGCATGTCGCGTTAACAGGTGATGATGTGTGTGAGTGGTACAATTATGCATACATGTTTGTGTCAAAGACTCATTATCACTCTCAATCCTAAATCATTTTCTCTCTCCCTCTCGCAATCCGAACCATCTTCCTCCGTCGCCGTGTTCTCCGATGCTTTAGCGCCAGGTGAACTTCTTTGGATCCCAACGTGGGATCCCCACCGACACGAACACCACTTTCAACTCCTTTAAATCTAGCCCCTTTGCATCGCGCCAACAAAAGAATTCGTCCAACGCTGCTTCGAAGATCGATAGTGGGTAGTCACCGCCATAGGGGAAGGAGGACTCAATAGAGAGTTTTCAAGGAAGGAACTTGGCCAAGATGGAGACATGATGGAAGAGGAGCGAAGATGGTGTCACATAATAGCATCCCTAAAATTCTTGTAGATAACAACATCGCTTCAACTCCGCCAATGCCTCTTCCGTTCTCTCCCCCTTGCCTCCATTTTCATCTTTGTCGCGTTTAGCCGATCTGACAACTTCTTCGATTTCTTCTGCTTTGTGACAGCCATGCTAGCAATGCCAGTAGCAAGAGCATGCAGAAATGGCCACATGCAGAGGAAAATGATCAAGGTTGGGAGAGAGAGGGGAGAAAATAAGGTTTAAACTTTAGGGTGATGACGAGGCTCTGACGTGGAGACATGTGCATAACAGTGTCACTCACATTTGTCACATCATCATCAGTTAGCACCGTTCATGTGAATTTAACATAAATGACCAAATTGCATACTTTTTAACAAACTTTGAGACAAAATTGATTTTTTTTCAAAACCACTAGATCAAATTGATCATTGACCCTTAATGTGTGGACAAAAAAAATAATTATATTTTTTTATTATGTCAAAATTAAGCAAAGTTTTAATTATCCAACTAAATTCAGTCAATAAATTTATCAAGGTATTTTAAGTCGAAAGTTACACCTACAAAATATATAGTCATCATATGTGTAATTCTTTTTCATGTTTTCACATGTGTAAACCAAATCAAAATGTTAAGTTGAAAGTAATTAGTGTTAACATAAGATAATTAACTTTGATGAAAGAAGTACACATTTCACTATATAGAAATGAAAAATTTTGGGATTGTTTATTTCACTTTTAAATTTTAAAAGTAATTTTTTTTTTCAAAGTTAACAAGCAAGGAATAGAAGTCAATTCCAACAAGTGCGAGATAATCTTAACTATGAAAGGTTTTAGTAACTTAAAAGAGGTCCACCAAATGAAAAATTTATGATTTTTTCCTAAGCTTATAGAGAAAACAATGTCTTTCTTTAGGTTTCTCAAAGAAAAAAAAAGTTCAAAAGTGATGCTAAATGGAAAATATGTCTAAAAAAGGTATAATTACCTTATTCGTCCTTACATTTAGGGTCAATATTTAATTTAGTATAGTGATTTTAAAAAAAATCAATTTGATCTTTATGTTTTTTAAAATGTATGCATGGTCCTTTCCATCAAGTCGTACCTTACGGCGTTAAATGTTGATTATGTGGCAGAGAGAGATGGATTGAGAGATGTGACGTGGAGGAGATCTCAGCCTGTTGTGCTTCTCTCTCCCCTTGAAATTTCTCAACGCGAAACTCTGCCCCACTCTGCACTAGCCATTGAATTTCCTTGAAGTGCGTCAGGTGGGCCAACTGGCATTCTTCCACTTGCTTGCCATGGTAGGGAGATGTTGAGATCTCTCTTAACTAAAAATGCTGTAAGCCAAAAGGAAAAAGCTTGGAGCTTTGTAGAAAGAGAAGAAATGGGGTTTTATGAAAGGCACCTTTCGCAAAAGCTTGCACCTATCTGCAGTAGCAACAAGTCTTATTTAAAATGTTGCTACCCTCTTTAATTAGCGAATGTGGTTCAGCCAATTAGCGCATAATTATAACTCTATTCTCTAAGTTTTCTACCTACCATTTACATTGTCAATTCCTTACCGAAACAAGCAAGGCAAAAACATAGTTTATTAATAACTAACCTAACTTATAAAAAGTTGAAATATTCAGACCTACCATGGGTATCATAACAAAATTTATCAAGGACCTACAGATTGAGCCAATAAATCTGAAATGCTGAATGAAATTTCTCTCTTTTGGTATAAGATTAAAGGTAACCATAAATACGTGGAATGCCAAATTCCAGAAAAAGAAGAAGAAGGAATAATTACATACAAAAATGGAGAAAAGAATAAGAAAAATGCGTATATAAAATAGAAATAAATAAATAAAAACTTGGATTATGAACAACTGCGTCATCATCTGATAGTGGAAGCAACTGTGTGTCCAGTTTCATTGTTCAAAGCAAGTATTTTCCAATTCACCAAGGGGTTCACTCTTTTTCTCCTACCATATTCTTGAACCTCCCATGCTTCCAAAAGGTAAGGCCTTGGGACATTGAACTCATTACAATCTCCTTCTTCCTCTTGCTTCTTCCTTAGCCTTTGTAGCCTAGGAATTTCAAGGGGAGAGATGTAAGGACCTGTAAAATTAAATTGGAATAAAAGGGTATATTTTAAATGAATTCTAAGTATGTTTTCATTTGAAATAAAAAGGAAGGAAAGTGTAGCTTATAAGACTATAAGATCGCCTGGTTAGTACATAATCGCTGGTCGCCTACTACACATGATCGCCAGGGCGCGCGAGAGGCATGCGGGCGTCGTCGGGGCGCGAGGCATGCGGGCATCGTTGGGGCGCGAGGCATGCAGCATCACCGGGTCGCGAGAGGCATGCGGGCGTCGCCAGGGATAGACATCGGTCGTCTCCCAGGGAAAGACATCGGTCGTCTCCCAAGGAGAGACATCGGTCGTCTTCCAGGGAGAGACATCGGTCGTTTGCCAGTATGAGACCGCAGTGGATAGTCATCGTGCGAGCGGTCATCGGTGGAAGGTTATCGCGCGATGTCGAGCTTCGCGCAGAGAAAGTGGGACCCAGACTCCCAGCATGAAACGTCCTGCACGCGCGCCACGTAGACAAAAAGGGTGGTTCAGAATAGTGACATCAGAATGTTGGCATGCACAAGAGACAACAGTGGTCGTACTGTTCAGGGCAGTGGTTGGCATGCACAAGAGACAACAGTGGTCGTACTGTTTAGGGCAGTGGTTGGCATGCACAAGAGACAACAGTGGTCGTACTGTTCAGGGCAGTGGTTGGCAGGCACAAGAGACAACCGTGACCGTACTGTTCAGTGAGAACGTACACTCAGGCTTTCCTGCAGAAGGGGTGGCAGCAGCAGCATGCGTGGACAGGTAGACTTGGATTCAAAAGCCCACTGCGGGAAGGCAAAGAAGGTTACAGTGGCTCAAGAGTGAAAGAGTGTCTGCACCTTCATCCCTCTCTTTTCTCTCCTTCGCGCTGCAACTCAGGCAACCTCCAGCACCAGTGCGACGTGCGGCGACTGCCCTTAGAGCACCTGGGAGGTCCTCTGCAAGTTCTACAAACCAAACGCTGAAAACAGAGCTAAGGCATCCTTTAAGCTCGGTGGATTTTGGAGCTCTTGGTGTTTTGCGCAAGTCCAGGTAAGGGAAGCTAGCCTTATTTCCAACGAAAATCCTTATATTTATGATTGAGATGATGGGGGCGACGTGGTCGCCGGTTTTTCAACTGTTATTGTAAAATCCTCTGTTTTTGAACGAGATCGCCGGTTTTGGCGTTGTTTTTCGAACTCCCCTGTTTTTGGTGTTGTTTGAAGCTGTTTGAGATTTAAATGTGAAATACATGTGATATTCGAAAATCTGAACCTTTGAAATGACTGTTGCTGTGATTTGGATCATTCATTTGAGTGGTATGATGTGTGGAATGTCGTGAATGTGGGATCAAGACATAGTATTTTTAGGAAAGGAAATACCGTGTTGAGATTTGGTTATGAAGTGTATTGATCTGTAAGTATCCTGTGAATGAGGCGATCCTGACTCTGCTGAGATAATGGAATCACATAGAGGAAGTTATCCAGTTGGTGAGAGTCGAAGGAGGTTCATATGGATGGGTGAGTCGTGTGAAAAAGAACGAGCTCGGCCTGTTATATGAATTAACCCTGTCATGCTAGGATAGTGATGATATTGAGATTCATTTATACGCTTGTGAATGTGTGTGATTTCACGGCGCCCCTGTGAATGTGTGTGATTTCGCAGTGGGTTAGTATGGCAGGTGCATGTCTCTGGATGCTAGGTTCAACGCACGAGTCTTCCGGAAGTAGTGTCAAGCGTCTTGTGTGATGAGTCAGTGGAAGTCTGATGTGAGAATGAGAAACTTTGAATTGATAGACACTTGATGAATGTTGAGATTTTAATGACCTTCGAGGAATCGTGCAATATGTGTTTAGTTGATGGTTTACGTGGGTATCTTGAATTTGTTTTACCTGGATTTTTAGGTTCATATCTAACTCTTTTTAAATGTCTAGCTTACCCTGTGGTGTTTCTTTGGTGTTGTGTTTGGCTCTTTCTTAAACCTGTGATGATCGTGTATGATTTACACGGGAGCAGATGATGTTGCAAGAAGCAGAGCTCATCAGTGAGTGGTCGCCGGAAGGAGATCGCCTGTTTCTACTTCTGTTAGGCGATCACCCTTTTGCTGTCTTCTGATAGGAGATCGCCTGCCTTGTTCTTTTTTCTGTGTTTTGTTTACGTTTTCTGGAAAAGTGACCGAATTTGTAATAAACTCCCTGTGAGGAGAAACTACATTTCATATATATAATTTTGTTCACTTCAATCTATTTGTTACCTTTATTTTCATTATATAAACATGAATAGTATTTTGGCGGGATGTTACAAGAGAGAAGCGCAACAGGTTGAGGTCTCATCCACGTCACATCTCTCAATCCATCTCTCTCTACCACATAAGCAACACTTAACATCGTAAGGAGCAACTTGACAGAAATGACCAATTTGCATACATTTTTAAAAACATAGGTACTAAATTGATTTTTTTTTAAAATCACTATACTAAATTGAATATTGAAGCTAAATGTAGGGATGAATAAGGTAATTATACCTCTAAAAAACTATATACCTCCTCCTTATCGGTACTTATAAGTATATCTCCTCATTCATTTTTAGTATACTTGTTAGTCCCAAACTCGGCCATAAGCTCGATACTAATTTACGAAGAGGGTTAAAAACAAAATTATATGTATTTCACTAGCCGAACAAAATTTCATCACTTGTTTTCTCAACTTTGAGGCTTCAACAATACTTCTAAAGCTTCCATATTGTTGTGCGAATAAATTATATCATCAAACAGGTGCTCCAAAAGCCATAGTTGGCATGCCAAGTGACAACTTGGTTGGTTAAGCCATATAAGTTTGAATTGAAATTCGAAAGTAGAAGACTATTGAAAGGACAATTCTTGGCAAATTTTTCAATTGAGTTGCCCAAACTCGAAGAAAAACATGATTGATAGTCCCTTAGTGTGGATAGTTCATAAAATAAATAAAAAAAGGCATTGTAGTATAATCCTCTAGTGCCTGGCAATATCATCCTTGAACAAAGCATTTATTTCACTTTTGATACATTCAATAGTCAAACAGAATATGAAGTTTTAATTGTTGGGCTGAAACTTGCTCAAGAATTGGATGTGAAATAGTTGAAAGGTAAGAGTGACTCTCAATTGATCACATAAATGATGATTATCAAGCTAAGAAGCCCTTGCTTCAAAAGTATTATCATATAACCAAGAGCTTGAAATGACATTTTGATTAGTTCAACATTATATATGTGCCAAGATAATAAAACAATCGTGCCAACATCCTCTTCAATCTCACTAGCATAAGGAAGGTCAAACAACACCAAACTCTTATTCAAAAAATCTTGAGCACTCTAAGTGTAGACTATGATGATGTGTTACAAGTAAATATGTGCAACTCGAGTTGGATGATACCTATCATCAATTTTTTAAACCAATGATTCTTTACCCGACGACACAACAAAAGCTAAGAAGGTACACAAACAAGTATCATTTTACACTATGTATAACAATGAACTCTTTTAAAGAGGTTTTTGCTCCCCATTTATAAAATGCTTAGACAATGACCAAGCTAAATATGTGCTTTTCAAACTCCACAAGAGCATACATTGGATGCATTTGGGAGTCTGGTGTATGGCAGCATGAGTTTTAATAACATACTGTTATTGGCTAACACTTCGGAAGAATGCCCACACCTTTATTGAAAAATGCCAAGAATACCATAAATACGACCCTTTTCACACACTTCCTTCTGATGAGCTATACATGATAACCTCCTCCTGGGCATTTGCAACGTTGGGTATGGACAAACAGTTCATTCCCTTTCGCCAAAAGACAAGTAAAATTCTTATTAGTGACCATTGATTATTTCACTAAGTGAATAAGAGCCGAGTCACTAACAACAATCACAACTAAATATGTACAAAAATTATTTTGGAAAAGTGTAGTCTATAAACATGGTCTATCACATTCCATTGTCACAACAATTTATAGACAATGGGCTTAACAATTATTGCAACAACTCGACATAAAATACCGAGTCTGATCCGTGAAAGACTCCCAAACTAATGGACAAATTGAAGGGACCAATAAGATTATCTTGCAAAATAATTTATTTTAATAGTTTTTTAGTATGACTTCTTATTTGATAATAATTGTATAATAATTGTATTTTGATTGTAATTTATATTTTAAAAATTATTTTTAAATTAAGTAAATATTTATTTTAAAATTATTTTTTAATATATATAAAAAATCATTTAATTGTATCTATTGGATATCACATTTCAATTAGAGATAAGAACATTTCATAGTGTATAAGTGAGTGCAAACCTCACCTTTTAAGTTAGTTTTATAAAGTTTATTTAGACTTAAAGTTTACTTCTTAATATGATATATATAAGAGCCATTTAGAGTCTATTATAACGAGATTTTGTTGGGCTTATCAAATCATTCGTTATTGGATTTTTACCAAATCACCCATAAATATATAGTCTTCACTACGAGAAAATCATCAAATAGAAACCAATTTTATAGACAAAAAAAATTAGTTATTATATGACTAAATTAGATACTATTTTAAAGACTAAAAGAGTTATTGATTTCTAAATTAGTTTTTATTATTGATAAATAATTTCTAAATTGATATCTAATTAGTTACCAAAATTTTTAAATTCTAATTTTTTCATAAAATGAACTGAATGTGTAGGAGACTCTGAATTTAATTTTTCTTTATGTTGTTTGTTTTTCCCCGTCCTTTAGTGGATCCAAAGTATTAATGAAATGACATAAAAGATTAGAAGGAGAAGAGAGTGTGGCATAAGTAATAAGGAGAGAATTATTAGGTTAGAAGGGAAGGTGGATGACGAGAGGAAGTTGTGTGGTTCTCTATTCACAGTGGACCTACACTACTCATTTCTCACTGCTCACTAGTCACCACTCACTGCTCACTAGTCACTAGTCTTTTCAACATCATTGCTTCCCACTGTCTTCTCTTTACCTTTCAATTCAACGCTGCTTTATTCAATAATATGAACATGGATCAACTCACTCCCATCTCCTTTTCTGCATACTCTTTCTTTTCTTTCACCCTTTTCATTATGCTGCTCCTCATTCACCCACTCAATCTTAAAATCAATCACACATTCAATCAATCACTCACTCTTTCTTTTTTTCCTTCACTCCTATCCTGTCAATCTTTTTATTTATACCAGTTATTATTTCTTTTTCTCCCTTTTTACCTTTTATTTATACCAAACTAACTCTATCAGATTATTAATTTTAAACAATATTTAATGCATTTATACAAGTGTTAATTTAATTTGGATACTTCAATAATAACTAATAATAGTAACTCAAAATCATTTAAAATTCAGTATTTTCATTAAGGTGGTATTTACAATTTATTTGATTTTTTTTCTTTTTTTATGACATTAGATAATGCACGTTTTTCAATTTTTTCCCCTCCTTCACTCTTTTATCTCTTCTTTTGTTATATATGTATATTACACAAGACTTTGTCTTTTTCTTACAAGATTAGAGAAAATAGGTTGAATTAAACATTGGATGAATATGTTATTAAAAAATATTTCATTTTTCATTCTTTATAAATATTTATCCTTCCAAAAATATTTTTTAATATTTTTGAAATAATTGATTTTATTTTCTTTTTTAAACTCTACTAATTATAAGATTTGAGGAAATTAAGATTAAAACTATCTAATCAAAATCTTAATATGAGTATTTTTTTTCTTCCATACAGTAAGCCTTTTTTTCTTTTCTTTTCTTTTACGGGTGAGATTTTCAATTCACATGTTTTAGTCCTAACTTTAGGAATATCTAATCTAAGACCTCAATGGTATGTTTAATGTTAAGTTTCCACTTCTACAAACTACCTATTAGTGTGCTACCTATTAGTGTGTTTGAATATGGAATTTTAAGAGAATAATTTTTTTTAGAAACTTTATAATAAAATATGTTGTTTGTGTAAGTAATTTTAACAGAAATTCAAATTCTAGAATTTTATTAGAGTAATTATATTACTTAAAATTAGAGAAATTCATATTCTACTTAGAAAATAAGTTTGAAATTCATGTTTTGCTTTTTTTTAGTTCCTGTTAACTCTGGTTAATGTGTCATTCACTTGACTAAGATCAGTACATTATTTGAATAATTACTTTTCGGTTCATGTTGATTAAGTTTTTTTTTTTAATTTTATTTATGTTAATAGGAGTTATTGTGTAATTGAAGTTGTAAGAATTAATTTTGTTTATAAATCTCTATTATTATTTATTGATATTAGTTAGAGTTTTCCCTACCAAGATGGAAACTAATTTTTTACGGATAGGAATTATATATTTTTAACAAATATCTAATGTGATTTTTTTTTATGTCTATATTGTTTTCTTTTATAACCCATCCTCAATACAAGAAAATTATTAATTAAAAATTAATTTTAAAGACAAAAAATAATTAGTTACTATATTGACTAAATTATTTTATGCACTAAAAGTTATTAATATTTATAAAATAGTTTTTGTTATTAATAAATACGTATAAGCTAATTTCTAAATTGTATTAAATTAACTTTCAAGATTTTAGCTATTAACTTTTCTAAAATTAATTTTTATTTAATAATTAGAGTTTATTGCTACTTGTGGTGGTATTTTCTCTGGGAGTATAGAAGAGTTTATTTATGGTTTATCTGTTTTTCTTGATGTTCAGATTGTTTTAATTGCTGAGTTTTATGGAATTATACATGCTATTGAAGAAGTCCAAAAGATGAGTCTTATTAGTTTATGGCTTGAATGTGATTGTGTCTTAGTTTGTACGGCATTTACTGCTATGACTAATGTTATTTGGATGTTTTGTAATAAGTGAAACACTTGTCTTAACTACCGTGGAAAAATCAGGTATAGGATTTCTCACATTTTTTCGTAAAGAAAATGCATGTGCTGATAAACTTGTTAACTTAAAGCTTTATTCATAAAAAATATTTTTATTGGTATAATAGACTTTCTTCTAGCCTTTTTTTATAATTCTTTATTAATAGGTATAGTCCTCCTATATTTTCTTGTATTTTTTTTTTAATAATATTTCTTTTATATGTTGGCAAAATGATTGTTGTTACTAAATCCTCTGTTGATTATGGTTTTGACACCCATAAAAATGAAATTAAGCAGGTAAAATTGCATGTTTGATATAATAAAAATAAATTAAAATTAAATAAGATGTTAGTTTGGATTAGGAGGGGCAAAAGAGGACACAAAGGAGCAGCATCGCGCGTAATGCACGGGGGAAAATTTCTGTTGTGTGAAAGTGTTAGGCCCACTAGTTCACACGACCACACACCTATCTAAAATCCTTCGTACCACGACCCTGTCTCTGCAGTGCAGTGCAATGCCTCAATACAACTCAGATTCAATGATACTACTACACCATCATACCACTACTATCATCACACCCTCTGTCTCATCTACTAACTACTGTTTTTCTGTCCTCTGCAGTTATGTCTCAGTATTATTACCATCTTCTTTCTTCACTGCAAACCAAATTTTTAACAGAACCATGCATCTGCAACTGCACTGTGTAATGTTATCTATGGCCTCTATGTTTTTCACCTTTCCTTTGCTACGTGCTACTCACAGTTTAACTTCACGTACTCATAATTATCATAATTAATTTTGCTTAATGATCCATTTAAGATCCTTTTACTTGGTGTAACAAACTTTTTTCTGCTGCTAAACTTATTGTATGCATGGCAGAACAACAGCTTTCATACTGTATTGTTTTATGTATTCTATTCAAAATATATGCATTTAAAAGAAACTTCTTAAATAATTGAGTGAATCAATTGGTGTACCATTGTTAGCTATAAATGATAATAAATTCTCTTTTATTTTAAAAATATTTGGTGATGTTTTTAGAAGCTTATTTTATGGAGGAAGCTAAAGTTTAGGTTTGGGCATGCCCTACCAACAGACAAGAGCACATGAAAAAATAGTTGCGGTGCAGGGAGAGCACCTATTTTGATTTAAGCCATTAGTACATGATGTTTGTTTGCCAAAAAACTTTGGGAAACAAAGGATCAAAAGATTTAAAGCTACTCCAAGACACCAAAATCAAACTCAAGGAACCCTTCAGTTGAGACAATATGTAAAGGTTGTTGGTTCACTTATCATTGAAGTAGTTGATATGTTACGATAAAATTGGTACTCTTATTAGTCACTATTTTACAATAGTCAATTATGTTATTTTTCGGTTAGATTTAGTTTATTTATATATATTTATATATATATATATATATATGTATTTTTTTCTCATGATAAATTCTATTCTCCTTTACTTTTATATTTCTTTGTATCTTTTTTGTTTTTTTACTAATTAGAGTGTCAATATGGATTCAAATATGTAAGTCAATTCGACTTATGACTAATTTTATTTTATTGAGTTGAAAAAATATAATTTTTTAAATGAGTTAAATTAAATTAAATTTATTTAATTTACAAGTTAAACAAATTCAAGTTTGATTGGATGTGAATTAACTTATAATTCATGCTAATGAATCTCTTATAATTTTTATACTTTTTTATTATAATTATTTACTTTTAATTATGTAGGCTGAAATTTTGGTTTCTTTTTAACACTTGTTCAATAATATTGGAATGGAATGATTTGAATGCTTAAATTATTTATTTGTCCAAATATATACGTTGATATTTTAGTTTTTATATAATATCATAATATCACTTTCTAATTGTGATTAATATTTGGTAAAATAGGTAAACATAATATTTTGATTATATTGTAATAAATATATCAAACAAGCTGCTAAAAATAATAAATTAATCCACCAACTCATGTAAATCAAGATGACTAAGTTTAACACCAATAATAATAATATATGGTATAAAAGCTGGAATTTTGCAAATTCTAGTTATTTTTCAAACTAAGTGATTGAATCTTCGCCAAATAAGTGATTTTTTTTTTTCTAACTAGAGATTTTAGTTTTTAGAGATTGCTTCTTTGATAATGGGAGATTCAGACACAATAGTTTTATAAAAAATGTTATATCTTTGGAAGAAAATCGTAGAATCCTTCGTATTCTTTTACCTCCATTAAACACATTGAAATATCAGTACGATTACTACAAGAAAATCATTAAACAAAAATTAATTTTAAAAATTAAAATAATTAATTACTATATTAGTTATTAACTACTTTAAATTATAAATTAGTTTTTATTAATTTTCTAAAAATTAATTTAGAATCTAAAATATTAGTAACTAAAATTTTAGTAATTACTTTAAAAACTAATTTATAAATTTTTATTATAGAAATTACTTACCAATAATTTTCTAATCTCTAAAATAATATATAATTTAGTCAATACAGTAATTAATTATTTTTTATTTTTAGATTTAATTGATATTTAATAATTTTTTTATAATTATAGTTTGAACAAACATATTTTACTTCCACAATTTCAACTAATTTTTAGGTTATCTCTTAAACATTTTTTAAACTTATGTAAATTTACAATTGTCACTCACGTGTATGGTCAATTGAGCAACTAAATCCTTATCAAACAAAAGCTTATATTGTTTTTCTGCAAAAATATATATTAAATTTATACATAAAATATGTATTTTAAACTTAATATAGAAAATTTTATTTATTTACAAAAAAATTCATTAAATATGCTTCAATGAATTTGAATATTGGTTGTCCTTAGCATAGTGATACGAATAATCAAAATATGTAGTAAATGGATGATTGTTCGTCTTACGCATTACTAGTACTAGGCCTGCACCTGCTCTGGATTCAATTTATGCAACTACCTACAATATTACCATCAGATAGCTACTCAAATCCTTAAATATACTAAAAATGCATTAAATATAGAATCAACATTGTCCAGTAAAAAAATTATCTCAACTATTCTACCTATTTTTCTTATCTTTTGAGTGTCAATAATGTTAATAACCTGGGTCATATTATTACTGGAAAAAAATCATTTGAAGAAATAAAATAATTTTAAAATTATATTTGACACATTAGTGTAAATTAACACCTGTTAAAGTAACATTTTTTTTTTTACTTTTTATTAATCAAATTAGATATCTTTTTACAAAGCTAAAAATACCCCTCTTTCATTTATTGTTGTCCAATGACGTTTCTTCAACTTGAAGGGAGTCTAATTTGAAGGAAACGAGGGTTTAAGATACAAAATACCTGTACATATTAAATGTACATATTAAAGACATATTATTATAGTTTTTTATAAATAGATATATACTATTTATATTTTTTTTTAATATATAGGTTTTATTTAATTTTTTTATATATTTTTTTATACGATAACAAATAAATATTATTATTTAAGTGTTAATCAACAGAAATGCTAAATCGTATAATAATACTTAACATAAAAATTTTTATGAAAAAAAGTCGTCATTTTATAACTATGAATTCTTATATAAATACAATTTTCTCTCTTTCAATGATAAATCTTATTTCCCAATACTTTTCTGTATTTCTATGTGTTTTCTGCTAATAAGATACACAACTAAGTTGTATCCCAAAATCTTTTTATGCCAAGTCTTTACATACACAAGTTGAATTTGTGTATAGGAAAAGTGTATTCATTATCCACACTCCAAACTAGCCTTTACATAAAGAGTCACGCTATAGATATGATGTAACAATCATTCATATATCTTTATCTTATAATCTATGAAGCTTTTCTAGAATTGTCAATTCATGACGGATTGTAGGACCATGATTGAACAATGCTCCCGGCATATCACTACCATTTCTTTCCACATATATACACAGGAGGCAAAATCAAAATAAGATTACAATAATACCATCTGCGGTCGAATAATAAATTTTTTTTAAAAAAATATTAATGTGTTTAGATTAATTGATTGAAAGAAATGTAATCTTTTATAAACATAAATGGTATTTTTTAAATAATATCACTTCTTAAAAAATAATTACTTTTTCAGACAAATTATCTCTAATGCAAAATATCTAATCATGTCACTATTTTTATGTTAATACAAGAAATACGATATAAAAAAAATATAGTGATATTTTTATAAATATTTTGAACTTATTTATGTCGAACATTCTATGATTTAACATAAATATTCATGTTTATGATAACACTTACAATATTCAACGTAAATTTGAATATTTACGTTATATCTCAACACATTCAACATAAAACTATTTAAATTACATAAAATTATTTAAATTAAGATGCAATACTTCTTCTTTCTTATATTTTCAATACACACTTCTCTTTCTTTGTCTCTTCTTTTTCTTCAACGGAAATGATGACTGAGACATTTTATTGTTATTGGTGGCCATCTCGATCTTTTGCTCTCGTCTTTGTGTCTCATTGTGATGGTGAACATTTACCTCTAATTGCATTAGAGTATTTGAGGGTCAACATACGTTATTAAGGTAGGTATTTTATATCTCCATTTTATTATTGAAATTGAAACCATAGTTGATTTTGAGGATCTCAATCACGATAATACATGAATGTTTTCATTGAATTTGTTTGATATTATAATTTTTGTTTAATTTCAAATGTGTTATCTAATGACTTAATTTTAAAATTTGAAATGTTGAAATTAATTTTTGTGTAGCGGTCAATATTATAATATGTTTAAGGTTGGAATTTAGACTTTAGGAACCATAAAGATTACATGGAGTAATTATTTATTTTAGTCTTGGAGTGACTAAATTATTTAGTGAGTAGTTTGTTTAAAATTTAAGGATTAAATTATAGAAAATTTATAAAATGTATTGTGGAAAATTATAAGGTAAAATTTAGTTTAGAAGGATAGTAGGATTAAGATGTATTGGTTGATGTACTTTGTTTTTGTTGTAGTAAATTTTACTTAAATTAAATATTGTATGATGCATACATTTAGCGAATCTTAGTCCCCATTTGAGAAATCTTGAAGTGTCTGATTGGATAGTTTGAGAAAGTTATTTTTCATAATTTGTTTATACGTACACTTTATAAGTCTAAGCTTAAATTTGATGAAATTTTGTTTCAAATCATTTTGTGTTATTCTGCGGGTACATACTTGACAATGGTGCTTTGTTACCAATTTCATTTCGTGTACTTTGGAGACTAATGCAAAATGCTATCAAAATTTTATCAAATATAAGATAATAGACTTTATTTATATGTGTTAACGAATTATGAAAAATATTTTCTTGAATGGGTAGGGCTTCACCTTCAACTACAAAAGTGAGAATCACATTGCATGGTTGGTGATGATGGAGTTTGTAACATATGTAGTTATGGATTGAAGTTGAATGAATTCACGTTGCCTTAAAGAAAAGTATGGAAAGGGAGTTGCGAAGTTCTTGCAATTTGTTCGCCATAATGGAAAACCTATCAATGGGACATATTATTGTCCATGTATTTGTTGTCTGAATCAGATATGTTGGGATCTTAGGGAGATATGTGATGACCTATTTATATTTGATATTGTGATATAGAGTATGGACATGAAACAAAGAAATATTAGATATTCCAACTATGTCAACGACAATTTTTTTTTAAGAAAGACATGATACATGATGTTGGTGAAGAGAATTTTGGAAGAACACATGTGTATGATTATTTAAAGTCTGATTTGGATCAAGAGTTGAACCCAAGATGTAGTAACTTTACAAGATTGTCAAAACCTTTAAGATTTTTCTCTTTAAAAGCAAGAGATGGATGAGCTGATAAAAGTTACACAAAATTGTTGAAGTTGTTGTGAGAGATGCTTTCAAAAGATAACACATTACTTAGTCATAATTATGAGGCGAGAAGATATCCGAGGGGTTTGGAGTACAAGAGATAGACACACACCCTAAAGATTGTGTATCGTACAAAAATGAGTTTGTTGCATTGCGGGTGTGTCCAACATTTGGGTTATCATGATTTAAAAAGAAACCTAAGCAAGTAGTGGTGAGGAAGAAATAGAGATTCCCCTTGCTAAGGTGTAATGGTACTTGCCAATAATACTCAGGTTTAAAAGGTTGTTTGTCATTAAAAAGGATGCAAAAAACATGACACAACATGCAAATAGTAAAAAATAGGTATAATTACCTTTTTTTTATCCCAACATTAAGGATCAATATTCAATTTATCACAGTAATTCAAAAAAAAAAATCAATTTGGTCCTAAGATTTTTTAAAATGTATTTAAGTTGGTCCATTTTGTTAAATTTCCACCAACAGCATTAACGATTGAAGATGTGACACACAAAAATTGTTCAGAGCGTTACTAGCACAACTATGTGATTTTGGAAAAGCATGTGTTTTTATTTTTTGTCACCTTTGTATCCAATGACAAAATTTACATTACAAGAAAATCATTAAATAAAAACTAATATTAGAGAAAAAAAAATAATTAGTTACTATATTGACTAAGTTAGATACTATTTTATAAACTAAAAAACTATTGGTATCTAAAGTAGTTTCTATTATTAATATAAATTTATAAACTAGTTTCTAAATTGGTATTTAACATTAACTACCAAGGTTTTAACCAGCTTGGTCATTCTTGAGGGAGAAATTTAATCCATTGGTTAAATAGTAAAGAATGAAACCCTGCTGATATTCATGTTTTGATCAATTGGAATGAAGTAAAACCATACCTCGAGTAAGTGTATCAAATAATTAAGTTCAATTTTGTGCAAAATGTGATTCTCTAAATAAATTGTTCCTAATTCTGTAGATATATTTCATAGTTCATTTTTGCAATCTCAACAAATAAGCGAATCAAATACGTTGACTCATATACATGCATATTTCCCTCATGGTTCAAGGGTCAAATATGTATATTTTATTATGATTAAGTCATGTATTATCACTACAAGAAAAAATGATTTTGACGGAGGTTTATTTACATTATTCAGGGTTAAAATCTCTATTAAGTCATTTACCCAGGGTTGTACTTTCCCATGCTAAACCATCCCTAGGGTACATGTTCCCCGGGGTTTTTTTAAACCTCAGTAAAAGTCTTTCAGAACCCTTGTTAAACATCATTGGTTTAAGAACCTCCATAAAATACCATGAGTTTCAAAACCTCCGATAAAAATACCATGGGTTTCAAAACCTCCATAAAATATCATGAGTTTCAAAACCTCCATAAAATTCCATGAGTTTAATAACTTTCGTAAAAGATAATAAGTTTCAAAATTTCGATAAAATGACTTGTCGTTTGAAATAATCTTCAACCCCATTTTCCACCATCTCTAACGATCCTCCTGACTTCTCTCTTCCACCGTAGACACATTGCTTTCCGGCACAGGCTTAATAGTCACTGACAACAGTCCTAATAAGGAATCACAATTCAACCACACTTATATATATTATATCTACGGAGAAGAAACACTAAATAAGACACTATATTCTTCTTACACCAATATTGCTTCTTCCATCACCTTACTGCCCCAACTCATGTCACAAGCTACTGTTATCCAGCTCGACAACAACTAGTGTTTATTACTTTTTTATATATCTTAAATAATTACATTATCTGATAATGATTGAATTATGTTTTTATTGAAATTGAATCATTGTTATGCAATTGTTAATGTTGTTATTTTCTTGTTCATGTAATAACTTGATAGTGAAGCCTGAAAGCATCTGATGGAGTTACCTGCATCTTGTATTGCACAATTAGAATTATCTTTTGTAGATCGCAACTGAGAAGAAAAAATATCGAATTTCCGATATTAGAAAACTTAATTAAAACTTTAAATTTCTCACATATCATAGAACTTCGACTTGCTTTTATGATTCACAAGATATTTTACAGCTAAAAGAGCACGTTAAAAATTAATGTTAGAATATTAATTTCGTTTTTCAAAAATATATTAATTTAAATAATCGAACTATTTTATTTAGTGATGTAAAATATACAATATAAAATTAGTAGAGAATAAATAATGTATAAATAAGTTTAAAATTTTCATTTTAAAACTCTTAATTGTGTATAAGACATTATATAAGAGTGATAATTATTTCTCCAGTAGCTAAATTTAGAGAATGAATTGTTTTGTCTCAGTGATAGTCCCCCTCACAGTTTGCCCAAATTCTTATTCGGAGTGATTCTTTTATGCATGTCGGCCATCTAAGGGCCATTTTGAATACAACAAGAATAATTCTTAATTTTTCTATAAAAACTAATCAATCCTCATACTTACTTTTAGATACAGGCAATTCTAAATTCTGTATAAGTTTTATAAACGTAATTTTCTATGAGTTTTTAAACATTATATAGGAAGATTAGTAAAAAACTTATAGAAATATATAACATTACTGTTCTGGTTAATACATAATTAAATATGGATATAAGTTACCAAATGCTATTACACAACACAAGGTTGATCCAACAAATGCATAACCATTGAAGTACAAAGGATTATTTCCTAAATTTACATGAACCTTATTAGCCTCCCCAACAATTCATCCTAGGATCAAGCATGGTTACCACTTGCAGGCCCTCCAAGTGTTAAAACCAAGCCTTGAAGGTCACTCCTCATTTGATGCTCTTTGGCTAAAGATGCAGAAGTAGTCCTTCTCATTACTGGTGATGGTTGAGCTAGCACAGGTTGCCTGAAGCCATGGCAGGGCTCTGCACGTGAACAACTAGTTACTTGCTCAGAATCCCTCACATCATTTGAGTTCATAAAGGTTTGAGTGGAGGGAAATGAAGGTGATAAAGAACTGTTTGGCTCCACACATGTGGAGAATACTGCAGCTCCCTGTTGACAGATGCATAAATTTCTTTGGTACATAGCTTGTACTGTAGGTAGTATAAATAAGAATCAGGTTCAGAAACTTACTGGTGCAAATAAGACTCCTCTGAAAAGTCTTCCATTAACAACTGCAGTCATGAGTAAACCTGAATCAAAGGCGCCATCAACTTTCCCCCGAACTTCAGCACCAATCTAGGATTCAATAACCAAAGTGAAAGGACGATTAACTAAGAATAATAAGAGAAACATATTTCAGCAGAGTGGAATTCCAAAATTTGAAAGTAAAGGGACCCACCAGGTGTTGAGTGTGTCGAGGTACTTTTCTACCATCATCAATGTGAACATACTGCTCTTGTTTAGGTTGATGTTTCATGGGACGAACACTTCTTTGTGTGATATTCTTCAAAACTGTGGTGTTACTTGAGTCATTGTCAAGCTGGCAATAGCTTGGACTTTTATTGACCTGTTTAAACCAATGATACCTCTGAGAATCCATGATAGAAACATTTGCTTTTTGAGCTGGGGTCTGTTCTTGATCAGATTGAGAAGGAGAAGAATGCTGGGACAGTGAAAGAGAATGTTCTTCTTGTTCTGATTCAACATCCCACACCTTTGTCACAGCAATTCTCTTCCTCTTTTGTTGTGAAGTGCCTGCATGGAATCACAACTTTCGCTCAATGAATCCTTCACTCTCTACTTTCGCACGTAAAAGTGCAGAAATTATTACATCATCCAGCACCATGTAGTTCTTCTAAACAATCTTATGTATCATGTAACTATATTTTTCAAGTTACGAGTTAATAAAATGTCACATGTAAATTAGTCAGAACTTTATAATCCTGATTCATACAACAAATTCTCGGTTAAAAATTTCTTAACCCACCCGAATTAATGTTACAAGGTTGCACTTTATCCGACACAACTTCATTAGTCCATTTTCCTATGGCTTCCATATTGTTCTCCAGGCATGGAGTTGTCTGCTTTAAAACACATTATCAGTAAATAAATCATAATACGAACAGGAACTTGAAACAACATATCAACACGAGCTTTTGTACCAAGCTTGTATCAGCTCTTCCAGGTATGGTCCTCTGTTCTTGATTCCAATAAGTTCCAAAAACTTTGCACATGGAAATGTTGTAACGTCCATTAGGATGTTCTGCTCCAAGCTGCAACACTAACAACTCGTTTAAAGGACGCTCATCTTCCCCACACCTGTAAGATATCAGAAAGAAAATCTTACGCACAGTAAGAAATAGAAAAGAAAATATGAATTGTCACTTCACATTTATTAATGAATAAATTGTAGTAAATGGTAACCAACCAACCCGCCATATATGGCAATATCCATGTCTGCCAAAACAGCTGTGTGAGAAAATCGCCCCTGTGGCGGTTGACCACGAATATCAAGCTGAGCCCACGAACAGGTGCAGATATCAAACACCCATATGTCATTGTAATAACGTTTATCTCCCACACCTCCAATCACGTACACCTGTAAATCATGAAAATTTCATTATCTTGTTAATAGTATGGTGCAGGTTCTTATTATCTATCACATCAAATTTAAGAAATTTTCTCAATACTTTACTCTAGAGCACCATTCTCTTATAAGTTGTATTTTGAACTAACTTAATCTTAAAAGGTTTGATTTGTCTCTTTGATATTATATTTTACGTGAAACTTGAATTTTTTTATTCAATACAATCATCTACGAACTTAATATATTATCTCACAATTATTTTTAATCATAAAGATCAGATGCTTGTGTAAAATGAAAGGCCTGTAAAACCTCCTATAACTAATAACTTCTCAAGAAATTATACATTGGAGATGGTTGTTAAGTTAAAAATAGTATCGTATATTAAGTAAAAAACCAAGTTGCAAATTAATTAAGCATCATCATAACAGAAAAAAAGAAATGAATGTTACAGGTGAAAGATGATGCAATGTAAAAGAACTTGCCTTGGTACCAATGCTCAAAGCCGCATGACCTGCCCTGACTCCTGGGGAAGAGCCTTGAATTTTCAACTGTCATCAAAATGCAACAAAAAGCCATTGCTTAAGTCCCAGAAACATGATCTTTGGTCATTTAGTTGCATACTAACAAAACAAAGTATGAGGGAAAGGAGAAAAACCATACCCTTGACCAAGTCATTGTGTCCATGTCAAGCACATTAACATCGCCCTGATACTGATCACCACAGTCTCCACCATACACAAAAAGTCTGTTCCCAACTGCAAGAGTGCTGTGACTGTCCCTAGGGACAGGCAAATCCCCTTTGACCGGAGGAGAAGTCCACCTCATGGTTCGAAGGTCTAGAACATGCAAATCATTTAAGTAGTTTGCGTCACCTTCACCACTGCCACCAAAAATCACTAGTCTTTCATCACCAACTAGAGTAGCAGTGTGGCTTTCCCTTGGAGAAGGAGGAGTCCCTTCACATTTAGGACGAATCCACTCTTTGGTAACAAGGTCTAATATATGAGTGTCATTCACCTTCTTTAACCCATTGGTGCCACCGAAAACTATCATTCTATGCCCTACAAGAACAGCACCATGGCTATCTCTAGGTCCTGGCTTTTCACCCGTGGTGGCAAGCTTGCTCCAATTCATTTTGACAAGGTCCAAACACAGAACATCTCCGAAATGTAGCCCTCCACAACATCCCTGGAATGAGTACACACGGAACATTTTGTTATTTGGAAACAAATTTAAAGCTAACATTTGAACACACCAATGAAATCCAGCTCGAGGTTTCGTAGAGAATATGTGGTGTGTGGTCTATACAGAAAAGGCTAACTAGTTAATGGGAGCTTAATTGTGCTTAACAAGTTAAACTGAGAGTTTAGAAATGATTAAATTATTCATCTGAAGAACTAATCAAATAATTAAGAGGTTCTCATATTACAAGATATGTAAGCACTTTTCTCTTGCATGTTCCATAAATTCAGAAACATAACGCAAAGAGGAGAAAAACGAAATGTGTATATAGCTATATTAAGAAAGCAGAAAGTTTATCTTCTCCCAAACGCGTATTGTCTCACTAATTAGAGAAAGAAAAACGAATTCAGTCAATTGTCCCCAAGAAATATAAGGAGCAAGAGAAATTAGGAAAAAAACTAAAATTCAGAGATGAAAGTGTTTTGGTTATTAACTAAAGATAGCTATAAAGCAGGGAAGGTGAGAAAGAAGTACTAGGAGCTTATGAAATTAATGAGCACATCACAAAAATGTAAATTCCCAGTGAAGAAGACACTGTAACACATCTCTTAAATGGCAGAGCTCCAAAAAGGCAAGACTCGTGAGAAATTCAGACACCATAAATGAGGCCAACGCAGTAACAAGCATCATAAACAACTCAGAAGTTAGTACTAGGAAGTATGTAAAAAAGAAAAACACATTAATTTTGAACAAACACAAGGGATTTTACTATTCGTACCCCGAAGACATACATAAGCCCCCCAGAGAAACAAGCAGAATGCCCCCATCTTTCAGAAGGATTATAACCCAAAACCTTTGGATACAACCACATTGCTTTCATCTTGGCTGTTTCAGAAACCAGAGACCCCATCTTTGTATCAATGAGTGAGTGTGTGTGGGGGGGTGCTGTGGTGACTGAGTAAGTTTAAACTTTGAAGTAAGACTTAAACACAGTGCTTGACAACGATGAAGAAAGAGGAAGAGAAGAGGAGCAGAGAAAGAGAGAGTCAAAAGAAGACATGAACAAGCCAAGTGATGTATCAACTATCAATGTCAATGGACATGAAAAGATGGGCGCTTTCAAGTCCAAATCACTGGCAACCAACAGCAACAGATGGTTGTTGTGAAAAGAACATTATTTTTCTCTCACCCTTCACATTTAACATTATAATTTTTTCTTGTAAAGGTTACATCACTCACATACATATGTAGTCTGGTAACCTACAACAGTGAAATAAATAAATGAAGAAAGCTGATTCTTAACATTGACGTAATGGAATCAACATGCATGATATAATCATTTTCAGACACTTTTGATACTATAAACATACATAAATACCATCCTTAATTGGTTGGATAAGCTTCATCAACATTAATTAGTGGTGTAATATCATGGAATGTCACTGTTCAAGTGAAAAAGACACTGTTTCAAATAAGTTAATTATTTTTAAAATGAACTTATAGTTATAGATGCCAAATGGTTTTCTTCTTGAAATCAACAAATTTACTATATAGAATATGATGGAATAAACTTCTCCACTTAACATTCTTGAGAGAGAAATAAATTAATCTTAGTTTATGAAAATTTTTCTTTTTTCTTTAAGTGATTATAAAAAGAGTTGTTTAATCAATTTACTAGCTAATAGTCATGTAAAACTAAAATGCACTCTCTGTTAATACACTATTTTCTGTTCTTAAATACAATAATTTAATATATATATATATATATATATTTTAATGTAGTTTCTTGCTTTCATATTTTATGAAGATGAAAATGATGGAGTGTGGGACATAGGTTTGTTGGGAATGGCGAGGAAGTGTTTTGGTTTTGAGGCCTTTGAGACATGATAACATAACAAGGTTTGACAGACAGGGAATTGGGAAAGCACTCTTCACTTGGTTTCCTAAACAAACATCACGTTCTTTCTCATAAATAATGTGATTTATAGGGATTGATGGAGGGTTTAGGCTTTAATTTAATTGTTTTTCTCTGTGTTTCATCGTCTCTCTCCTTAGTCCACTCCCATGTGGGGTGAAGATCTAGAAATGTCTATTTTCCATGTTGTTTCGGAAAGTGAGGTGCTTTGTTTCTTGGTAATTCTTTGTTTCGGAAAATGGAACGGTGTTGTAAGTTGTTTACCCTAAAAGATCCAGTTTTTTTTAAAACTTTTTTATCATGTTTACGAGACAAAGTTCACACTCATAAGTCACCTGAAGAATAATAAGCACAATTTTTATTATACTGGAACCCTAACTTATGCCAAATTATATCTGAATATAGATGTTGTGCAAAAATTATGTAACAGATAAATTAGAATTAGAATTAGAGATAGTAAAATATGAAATAAAATACTTATTGTAATGAAAAGGCATAAAGGGAAACAAATAATCTTATAAAAAATATTGAAGCATTAATCTGTTACATGACATTAGTTTCTTATATAGTTTTTTAAAACGCAATAAATTATGGATCAATTCTCTACTATAAAAAAAATTAAGAAGAATATTCAAAACAATTTTTGTTTATTCTCACACATAAGGAAGAAAATGTTTTATTTTTTTATTTTTAAACACATGTGTATAGAAATAGATATTAAATATGAATGGTAGTAATTATATAATTAAATTAGAATATATAATTTAATACGAACAGTATCAATTATATATTATTATATAATTTAATTAGAATATTTAATTTAATAATAATTATTAAATAATATTATATATGAATTATAATATTCATATATAATTAAATTATATATTATTTTCTATATATTGAAAATATTAATAATATATATAATTATATAATAATTTATTTATGTAAATATCTTTACTGTGTAATAAGTCAGTGTTCTAGTTAAAACCAAGCCAAGAAACCAAGCTTATGTGTAAAAGTTTGAATATGTAATTATATTATATATTATATTATTTCATATAATATATAATTTGATTATATTAAAAATATTATTAATATAAATATTAATAATAGCTAATATGTTATATAATTATATATTAATTATATAATTAATATACTAGTTATATATTTATCAATATATTATTTAATTTAACATTATATATTTAATATATTATTTTTTGTTTAATTTTTATAATTTTTATAAATATTAATAAGAATTTCTAATAAGTATTAACATAATAAAATATATTTAATTAATAATTATATAGTCTTAGAATAATATTATTTAATTAATTAATTGTATAATAATACTATATTTTAAAATAATTATATTAAATTAATTAATTTTTTTATAATGTATATATAATTCATAATTTATTGTAATATTAATTTACAATAACATCATATTAATATTGATTATACTATAATATAAAAATTATAAGATATAAATATTATATAATATATACATCTACAATAATTATAATTTACAATACATTATGAAGAATTGAAACAAAACTGTGAGAGATAATAGAATGAGATTGCTAGGGCAATTTATTTATGAGATGGATTATTCCAACAATATTCTTTTATATTTTACTTAGTTAAAAAATTGTGATACCTTAGCAAATAGGGTAAAATTATTTTTTGTATTTTATAATTAATAAAAAATCAACTACATTAATAATTTTTTGGAATATAAAAAAAATTAAAAAAACAATAATGGTGAATCAATAATTACATAAACTAAATCTGTAATTTTTTATTTTATTTTATTAAGGATTGAATTTTTCCAGTAGTTTTATTTTTTTTATATTACCCTCTTTAAAAAATTCATTTTTATTTTATTTAAAGCTTTCATTTTATCCTTATAATAATTTCAAAATTTTTATTATAATTTGTACAATTACTTTAAATATAGAAATATTGATGTATGTTTCAATAATAATATTACATTCATGTTCATGATGTAATGTTATTATCATATTATTTAATAAAAACTAAATAAAAGGTGTCATTGGTGCTAGCTTCATCCTAGGACCAGATCAAAGGAAAATTCTATTTCTGTATTGGAATGTAATCCTGACACTTCCTTTATAAACATGTATGTAAAATTTCTAGACTAGTGGTATATACACTGCTATTTATTATCCTAATTCTGAAGTGCGTCACTTACGCTTTCATACTTTTTTTTTTTTTTAGGTATTTCGTGTTTTCTCTCTGTTTCTGCTATGGTGTTCCTCTCTTCTTTTGCTAGCTTTATTGTCTTCTCGTGCCATTGTAAGTTTGTTGGAGCTCTCTTTCTTCTTTACCAATGGTTTATAATTTTTTTTTGTTTCTCTTACTTTGTTTATTTTCTTACATTGTTTTGTTGCTACTTATGTGGATTTTTGCTTTGCTCCGTTGTTGTTGCCGCATCCATTGCCGCTACCGTTGCTCACGCAAAAGGTTGGTGATGTTTTAAATTTTTAATTTTTTTAATGTTTAGGCTTAGGTTTAGGATTTAGGGTTTTAATTTAAAAAAAAAAGAAAAGAATGTGACTATTTACCATAGTCGTATTCGTAAATATGATTTATAAATGCGGCTAAATAGCCACCTTCTTACCTGTGTACATCAAATGCGGCTATATAGCCACCATTTTAAATTGAAAATAGCCGTTGTCTTTTAACCTTTTTTCACCAAAGTAGAATCTTTTAGTTGTATCTTTAAACTAAACTTAAACAAATATCTACACACGAAAGAAACACAACAAACCCACAACTCTTAGGTTATCTTAAGGACGAACAACTCTAATACTATAATGTAACACCCTAAAAATTAAACTATCTATTATGCTATAAATCCATCAAAAGGTCTACATAAAGCTTATAGTAATACAAAATATGATTTAAACATACATAATATATATATATATATATATATATATTTATACAAGGAGAGTTAAAATAAATAAATAAACTCTATTATCTTCCAAACTGCACCTATATCTATATATACTCGTGTACATATTACAATCATCGCAGTTCACAAGACAAACAATGCGTACAAGGATAAGCTATTGAAATAAAATTTCAACATAAAAAATTATATAAAAGAAGACATTTTAATTAACAAATCACAATAATTCAATTTCACTCAACCATATAGACAATAAGTGGATCTATACATCAAGAATATTCAATAAGCAAAATATCAATTAATGTCTTTCGGAAGACTCTTATTAAGTATGTCCTACCAAAGACTAACATTTGATCAAATCCAATACTTAGATTAATAAACAAACCCAAAAATAAGAATAATGGATTAGGGCAAATTCAATACAACATAAGTCGTGCATCTACATATGTCATAGTGTGCTCCTCCCAACTTCTTAATACATGATATTTTAGTCTATGTGACTTAAACTATCAGTCAAATAAGGAGATATTTGTTACAAGATAGGTTTCAATACTTAATACATAAATCAAACAATAGTTCACATATCATCCCAAAAATGTGATCACAAATTCATGCAATTCTTATCAATCTTAACAACCATTTTCACACAAAGTACATCATTTAAACAAAATCATAAATCAATTAAATATTTAAATTAATATTCACTTTAAATTTATAATAAACATTCACATACAACCCATTAGAGAAACAAGAAAAGAAAAAGAAAAGAATTCCTTTTAGCTTGAGCAAAAATTTTCTCGCTTTAGTGAAAATCTGATCAAGTCAGGGGTTGAGTTGCAATGTTATTTTTCGCTTGAACAAACAAGCATTTGCCTGAGCAAAAATAAGGCTAAAAAAAAGGTCTAAATCTCTGTTGTATTTTCACTTGAGTGAAAATTTTCACTTCAACGAAAATATTAGAAAACCAATCCCATACAACAAAATAAATCAATTTTCAAAGGTTTCATTCAAGACCACTTTAGCAAATATAACTTTCAAATAATTTAAAATGATCAATATAATGTATAATTTGTTTAGACATACTCTTTCACTCATTTCAATTCAAAATCTTATAAAACAATTCATCTATTAACCAAAACACAAATAACATTCACTTTGAGACATTCAAACTATTTTCAAACAAAACATCATCCCTACATAAAAATCAAAATTTTGTGACATTCACCTTCACATTCAGATCATCTATCGTAAGGTTTTATAAAAAATATAAATAGTTTCTTTTACCTATAATCCCTTATTCCAAAAAACAAACTTACTCAAACTATAGTGACTCAAAACAAAGTATTCAAACATAATCAAATTTAAGTATGAGCTTAACTAAGTTTAGAGGATCACTTTTTTTAACAACCTTACCAAAATTGATGACAAAATCATAAGAAGAAAAAAATATTAGAATAAATGAAAACTTACTCTATTTGAAAATTTGATTGGTTATCATTAATCCTTAGCTCCTCAAATACGACAATAAGAACAGATTCTTAAAGAAATAAGTTAAGAAGAAAGAAAATTAGAGACAAACATCGTAGTATAACCAGAAAAAAAAAACACTTAACAACTATGATAAATGTTTATATAAATTTTTATTAAAAAAATCAGTTAATATTGTCAAGGAAAAATCATAGAAGGAAAAAATGTTATATTTTATAAAAATAATAATATTTTCAATATTGAGACTTTTTTTGAAGAACTTATTATTAATCTTATTAGTGAAAAATGATAACTTTTACATAAGATGAAAGAAAACGAGTAAAAATGATAAAAATATTTATTATTTTATTATTTTTAAATGATTTATAATCGTTATAAACATTATACTAAAAAACTTTAAAATGAATAAAATATTAATGTCATTGATTATCTTGTACAGAAACAATAAATTTTTACTTATTTTCTATATAGAAAGTGAAATACATTGTATATTTTTTTTTAAAAATCTCGTTCTTTAGTATTTTTTGATTGATCATCAACTTTTCGTGTCTGGAATTAAACAAGAAGGAGAGTTTTTTATCCTTTAAGATTAGTTAAATTTTCATTTCAAAACAGTTATTTTTCTTAAAATTTAAAGACTGTTTTTAAAACTAGTGTATTAAAATGAGAAACCTAAACACTGTGACCACTGCCTTGTATTTGCTTTCATATCACACTAAGGAGTCAACCCCGTATATTCAAGCAACTTGACCTCACCAAATTTCCACTCTCTTTTTTCTATTTATTTATGTCACATGCTAACAAACACTTGTGAGACCATTTTTATTAAAAACATAAAAATGTTATTTCACCACAATCAAACATAAATGAGTATTATTTTTTATGATTTTAAAAAAAAAAGTTATATTATATGTTTTTCACAAATATAAAATTTCCAATTTTTATGTTGAAAAGTAATTAAACATGACAGAATAGAGCGTACATGATTCCATTCTTGATGTAAGGGGCCCACCGTGACGGATACGTGCCGTCCACTTATGCCATATATTCTTCCTTCTCACGCCAATAATAATAATCAATCAACATCTGTACCATATGCATACATACAATATACGTAACATAACGGCGTCAACACGGCACGTAACAAAACAATTTGAAAACCTAAATAATTTTGGGCCTTTGCTAATGAACCTACAAAGCCGGTTTAGTTTTAAGATTCACATCTGTTTCTCCCTCGTGAAATTTTATTTTATAATAATAAATATTTAGCTTTATTTGTTGGGAAGGAACTTAGGAGTAATTATAAACATCAAGTCATGAGTCTTTCTGAACACAAGAATTGTTTTTGTTTACAGAGGAGTGTATGTCAATCATTTCCATTTTCCAGGGAAAGAGGTTGAAATATTACAGTTGTTTAATAAAAGGGAACAGTGAACACTGGAATGCACCTTTTTCATTCTCAATAATGGACTATCAACTTTCCAAGAAAGGGAAAAGAGATACAGAGAAAAATATAGTAAAAGAGATGTGATTGCTATGGAGGTCACACTTCATGAACAGATATCTTCTCTGGAGAATCTAGGTTAGGCCATTAGGAAAAACACTTGTGTGTTTGCTTGGATCAGACTAAAGGTCATACAAGAACTAGATCAAACTCTGCAACTTTCGATTATTTGGATATTCAACTTTAATAAAGTAATGTTAAAAGCACAAAATTTATCAAATTCAAAGGATAGAGTCAGATGAGAGTTTAAGGTTTAAGAAGAAAGAAATATTGAGATTTTTTTTTTTTTTTTGGGTGATATTTAATATTTTAGTTAGTGGAAAAATGGTTCAATTGATTTAGTTTATGTTTTTTTTTCAAAGATCTTTTAAAAGCTGCATAAAGGTGGGTTATAAAATATACCAGGCCCTCCCTTATATCTCCACCAGAACAAATAATTAGAATGAAAATGGAGATTGATTGTGTCTAAAATAAATATCAATTCTTTATTTTTAATTAACTAAAATTATTATATATTTTACATGCAGCATATTAATTATTTTATATTTTAAAGTACAGCCGATCCTTTTTCCATAAAGTGAAGTAACCTAAATAAGTTAAACATCAAAATATTTTATTATCAATCATTGACTATAGAAAAACTATTTTAACATATTTAGTATTAATTTCAGTCTCAGTTCATCTAGCAATATATTTACCTTAAAATGCAATTTTATTTTGAAGTATAATCAAATTAGATTCTAAGAAAATAAAAAATAAAAGATTTTAAGAGATCAAAAGACGAAGGTAAACAAACCACTTTTAAACAAAAATATTTTTATTGAATATTTAACAATGGACAGACTAATTGTATTCCGTGAAATTTCATCAAGAATCATTAAACCCTATCACAATTCACCGGACAAGTCTGCTCAGATTTTTAAAGAATTTAACAATGAATAAATGCTTTGCAAAGCATTTTTTTCGTGTTGAAAGTAAGACACCTAGCTAATTAAATTTCTCATGTACACTAATATAATATAAAGGCATGTTTACACATTTACGGAACTACAGGCAAAGCCATCTGTTTGTTCATACAATGAATATCACCTGCTAGGTGAGAAGAAAGCACCTTAAGCTTCCATGTATTAAGTGGATAATCACCCATCATACTATATTTTGGTTCTTGTCCACATCGAACAGCCTTTGCACTAAGGCAGTAATTGAAAAACTGCATCGAAAGAAGAACAATGGTTAGATAAAGTATTGTAAGATCAATGTCTAATAGAGTCCATAAACTGGATCCCTTGCTGTCTAAGTCAACCAATTTAGGAACAGTAACAAAATCTCAAATTTAGTCATAACGATTCTTATTACGAGACCAAACCAGTTATATCCTGGTTTACATGAGTTGATGTCGGACTAAGAAAGAGAAGAATATGACAAGCACCACACATGGTCCCCCACCAAACTTTTGTGTCATAGCGTAAGAAAACATTAGACAAGGGCCAGCACTTCTTGAACAATTCTAGACAATAAGACAGAAAAATAGTGCTACCAAACGATGAAGTACTAATATAGGGAACGCTTGCATACACATCAAGTTGAGGATTATAAGAAAACGGGCAATTTTGTTGCATTTTACATGATAGGAGCAGGTCAGATAGAAAAAATATACTCGTAAACAACAAACAATAAATACAAGGGATACTTACATATTTATCAAACTGAGGATCATAAATAAGAAAAGAGGTTTTTTTGTTCATCTGTTGGATTCAACAGCCATCTACAGAACATCCATGTTGCACCAAGAACTGACAGAAGAGACAACAAGGCCAAGCATCCAAAATGAGAGGGATCATTTGCAATTATTGCAACACCAAGCATTATGGACTCCGCCAAACTTGCGACAGCAATCTCTGTCGTCCCAATGAGATTTGCTTTGGATGATGGGATTCCTATCTGGAGAATCTGTGCCCCTACAACATCGTATGACATGTGTCCTAACCGCGATAAAATCTGCCCAGACAGAAGCAGAACAGTTATGTTAACAAAATTCAGTAAGAACAAATTTGACAAAAGTTAATTTCACATTAAAAATCCAAAGTTTGAAAATTTCCAAAAATAAATAAATATTTTAATTTGGGACATCTTCCGAGTGTTTTCTCTCCTGCCGCTCATACCAACTTCTGCTATTTTAACAGATATTCAACGACCTGTTGCAACTTTTTTCAAAACTGGTATCCTGTCCCCATCTTATATTAATAAAGGTTCAGACACTTAATACTTTAGTGACTTACAATCAAAAATAAGAAAGTAAGAAGAGGGCTCTGATGAGAAATTGATCCACTCCAGAATACAGCAACAGCTATGCTGAGAAGTAAAGCTTGAAATACCAGCCCAACTGCCCCAGCCTGGTACAGAGAGAAAAAAATCTTAATAAAAAAAAAGTGCTCAAACTTTCCCATCTGCAAAAGTAAAAGAAAAATTAAACTTTTAAAGATAGAGAACAAACCTTTAAAATGCCAAATTGCTCGACCAGAGTTGAAGACACAAATGTTGCAGCAACACCCATGAAAGCACACATTCCACTGAATCCTCCTATGATAGATGGATGTAAGCCTGCAGAAATATTGAAAAGAAAATCATGACCCAGCAATAATAATACCAAAAAACTATTCCCCCACCCTAAAATAAAGGAGAAGTAAAGAAAAAATAAATTACACAATGTCAATAATTATTGGTCTTATTACGAAATAATGATTAATGCTTAAAACAATTGCGGAGACTACAATAAATGAACCTCACATCAAAACCTGCGACCTTTTCCCTTCTGCCTTTTTTACCATTTGTTACACAGCATATAATTTAATATTAACAGTATTAAAAGACGTCAATTAAAAACACTCCATTTACGAAGATGTAATCACTGAAAAGAGTAAAAAATAAGCAAACGAGGCATAGACTACGTTAATCAAATCTAAAATAAGGTATGAAATGTTTGCCATATTAAACAAATAGATAAAACCCACCAATTATGGGTTCATGATAGATGGAAGATTTTGAAAAGTCAGGTGCTTCACCATATTGCTAATGCAACAAATTACGTGTTTTGTGTGAAAGAAATTTCCCAAGATAAAAAAGGTACTATGGAGGAAATTATCACATACCACGCTGTGTTAAAAATGCTGTCAACAAACTGCCTGGCGTGAGAACAATATTAAAGTAGAGGAGCACCCATGCAAGACTTGCAGGAAGAACAGGTTGACCCAGATACTCCTTCCAGCCAAGCTTGATGGCTTCCAGACCTTTAAAAACTGGTTTTCCAGCAGATGGAAGTAAGTATATTTTAGATACTCAGAGAAGGATAATTCTCAAAAGAAAGAATAGTATACCTATACTATTAGCATATGTTCCAGAATCTTCATTTAATGTTCTGCAACAGGTTTGTGAAGGATTAGGTCTATCAAGAACACCGGTAGAAAGTTTGTTGGTTAAATAAGTGAAAATAATCTGCAAATTAAGAATGGAGAGTGAAAATGAATTCCGCTTGCAAACTATGGATGTTATTGATCAAAAAGAAAGACAGAGAAATTACTGTGACTGGCAGAAGCCCCATCATTAAGCCAGAAGCAACTTTTAAGCAGATTACAGGATGAAATTTAGAAAGAAGAAATCCAAAGAGCAATGCCCCAGCTATCTGCATACAAACATTTCCTAAGTTTCCAAGACAAATAATATAATTTATATTTCATAAGACAGTTTCTGAATATTTCACTCAAATGGATTGGTAGCAAGCTCCGTAACACATGGAAATTTATAAGCTAGCCAATCAACTTAAGGCAAATATAAAAGAAATAAAATACCTCACATAGGAGATCAATTCGATTTAGAACAGCATTTGCCTGTGCAAGTGCAATAGGCCTATTCACTCCTGCCAACTGTGTACAGAAGCCAATGAGTATCAGAACAAGATTTAACTTTAACATAATTTTTTAAGGGAACAAATCACATTTCAAGAGATCAGAGGAAGATCCCAATGAATAAGAATGACAATACCAACACAACCCAGTCACGCTCATTTGCAACTCCCAAAGCTACACCACACAGCCTCTCAATAGCCCCAGCTGAAACCAATACGAAAAACCACGGACGCAGAAGCAGACTAGACAATGAAGTATGTCGCACAGAATGGGCGTGAATAATCATTGCCGCAGATAGTAACTGAGCTGCTGCCTGAAAAAAAATAGAAAGATTGATCCCTTTTAGCAAAAGAGCAGTATCTTCCTTTATTTTATATAGATTATCAAACAACTTGCCTGAACGACTGTTAAGCAATTATATGCATACATTCTTGGAAAATGGTCCATAACTTTGCCAACCAAGGGACCACTAACAATTATAGTCACTTTGGTGAAGAAACTCATCACAGCAACCGGCAAAAGGCTTGGATGAATCAAGGCAATGGCAGAAGGCCAAGCAAAATTCCAAAGCTGCTCCACTACATTTGCAGCTATGCAACTAGCATAGAAAGCTGAAAATATATAATCTTTAAGTTGAGAGCAGCTTAGATGATTCAACATCACAGCATCAATGAGTATAAATGGAAAAAGACACGGAATAAAGTCATTGGACAAGATAGACATCAAACAAAATCCGAGATGGGCTCGGTTCACCTCAATAAAGATAATAACTGTAATAAACTGTATTCACGACATTGTGATGTCAGTACTTTTGAAGTTAAAGAAAATGATTCATGAGGCCATATGAAATCGAAGAATAGCCATGTCAATATCAATCAATTGAAACCAACCCACGCAATAGACAGTTATTTAATGCTTTCCATTCCAACAGTAAATTAGGGAATTTTTGCTCAAGAGAGAAAACTCTAGTTAGTTGTTTGGAAAATCGCCTTAGTTGCGGTCTACCAAAGTTGGTCGCGAAAGTTAGATGTGAGAAAACAACCCACCGTGTAACCCAACTGGGTGAGCTGGAGTAGCTGAAAGGGCATGTTGCTCCTCCTCGGACAAAACCTGCAGAACACACCATCGGAAGATGAGAAACAGTGAGCAATGATTAACGACACCCTCAAACTCAATAAAACAAACCTACAGGCAATGTTGTCAAGAGAGTATCTACAAATGTGGCTTCAGAGAGCAAGTTCAAAGATTCAGTCTCAAGAATATCAGTTTTGAGTTTAACAAATGGCACCGGACAGAGAGGCTCAACCACCCCTCTTCCCTGACCCTCATCCTCGTCGGTGGTCACATGATCCAAATGCACATCAGTATCCGTCAGCGAACACTTGGAACCAAAACACGCAAATCTAAAACCAATCAAACAGAGAGATAACGAACATCCATTAACATTTAATTCGGAATGCAAATTTGAAATTTCAATTTCAATTTGATTCAATGAGGGACGACTATTGACCTGTGAGAGGCACGGGGGTAATAGAGATTGAACCCTGGGCCAGAAGGGAGACGATGGCGTATTGAAAATGAATGAGTGTGAGGAATGGGGAATTTGCGAAAATGGAAAGAGAGGGAGGCCGTAGCAATAGCCATAGCTGTTGCAGCTTGTAGAACTTCAAGCTACCAATCTTCCTCGTATTTATCCAACTCATGCAGTTGCAGTCCCAAAATCACTACGTTGAAGAAACCCCTTTTGCCTCAATGCTCATCCCAAAACAACACTCTTTTCTTTGGTGGAATCGTGAATGAGATTATTCCGGGATATTTCGCAAACACCTTATCTGTAAGAGGTGTTTGGAATGTTGTTGGGTCTTAGCCTGAACTTTCGTCGCGTGCGCTCTAGCAGAGAGTGCAACTGGTGTTTTTTGTGTGGACATTTTTTCTCCCTATTTCTTTTTTCAGACCATTACGTAAGAGAATTTTTTAGCAGCCACGTGGCAGCGTCGTTTTATCGTTGCACACCCTTTTTTCGCTTCCTCTTAGCGTGTTTGGTTCATGATTTCACTTGCTAATAAGCCGTGATTAAAAGTGCCATGTAGCATAGCAGGATTCCACACGCCAACACTGGTGCTTGGTGGAGGCCCAGTCACTTGCCAATGAGCCCACCCGTACAAATTGGGCCAATATTGAAGCCCACCGGTTCAACTCGTTTAATTTCAATTTAGATTTAGATTGAGCGAAAAGAAAAAATTGAATGAATCTATTTTTATACTGTGGAATTTGTTCTTCTTCTAAGTCGAACTTAAACAAGAAGTAAATATTGTCCTTATTAAAAAGTTAGTGGGAGCAGAAAGTGAAAGAAAAAGGTTAAATTACGCGTACTTGCGATCCGTTCAAGCATTACAAATCTAAAAGTCGTAGATTAAAACATAATGAGAAAAGACCTTAAAGTAATGTGTTTTGCCCAGAAGTTACTTAAATTACAATTCCATCTCCTAACTCTTACCTCAATTATTTTTGCATGAAAAGAGGTGTCTAAAATTTGAAGAAAATATGTCATTCTATCTTGTGTGGTACATTGGAGAGCCATCCATCTGAGTTGATGAAGACTTGCAAGGAATAATTTTGGGCAAATTGAGTGAGAGTCAAATTCTTTTCCCAAGGAACACGTTGGGAAGTATCAGAACCTGGTCCTGAACACAGAATCTCAGAGTAGAAAAGGCAACTCCTGCATAAACATAATATAATATAAGTATATATGAGTGATGATAAAATGGTAAAGGAATTAACAGATGGATCATACACGTTGTCTTTGGAATGCCAAGCATCCCATCCTACAGGTCGAACCACACTTCCAAGGTTTGTTTTATAAAAGATAACTCTAGAACAAGGACGATACCCTCTCCCCAATAACGAGTTACCAGTATTGTTACCAATCACAGAACCTCCTGCAAACACAAAACCAGTTGGCTCACTGTCTAAACTGCGTGCTTGTGCGGTTATGGCACCCAAGGCAGTCACATTCAACACACAATCCTACAATGAATTCAATTAATTGGTTAATCAATGTGTATGATGTGAAAATCCTTTTTATCACAAAATCAATCTCAAGTACCCGGTAGTAGGATTGTCCATCACCAAATATGAAGTCCACTGCACCTTCAATCATGCAATCTTTGAAGTAATGACGACCTAATTCATCCCAAAGAGTATCTTGAAAACCCACGAAACCACAATTGAAAAAGGCACATTTGTCTCCAGATATTCTTGCGGCCAATGATGGAGCCCTTATTCCATCATACCTTATCTTATGATTTCGCAAATCTTCCAGTATTTGCAAACCGTACGAGTTCTGAACACAAAAACAAGAAAGAAGCCTTTGTTTTAATGTTTGATGCACATGGCGAAATGTAATATTTGTTGTTCGGTGCATCTTCCACGTTGTTACATTTATACACGATAGTTATAAAGAATGGAATTTGAGATTAACTTAATTTTATAAATCATTTATATTTATCTATCTACACGCTTTCACATCAAAAATTTATTAATTTGTATATTTATGAGTTATTTAGAGTAATCAATAATAAGTGGTCTAAAAAAACTCAACAAGCTTTTTAGAATAACTTTAAATAATTCTAATATAAATTTTAAATCTAACTCAAATTATGAAATCAACTTATAAATTAAATTTACTCTATATATATATTATAAAATGTTTTTATTTTTATCAAATGTAACATATCAAAGAACACTACAATGATTTGTTTTCAAGAAATAGCAAAACTAGATGAAGAATAATGAAACCAGTGAGATAAAATGCAAAAGAAAAATATATCTCAGAATTACTAAAAATATCGATTAAAATTTATAAAAACCTATAAAAAATAGAAGAAAATATGTCAGAAAACTCTGTTAAAGAATACGTTCATAACATTTTTGTTAAAGAAAAAGCGACAAATTCGCTGTTTAAATAGAAAGAAAAAAATAATTTATGAAAAGAATTGCAGCATAATTTATTTTCTGAAGAGTTGAGTAGAAATATATATATATATATATATATATATATATATATAATTATGTTTCATGTATTACAATATAATTAATCATACTGAAGATATAATTAATTATGTTTTGGTATATAAATATAAAAGCATAATTAATGATATTAAATAATAATTAATTATGCATTTAATATAATAAATTATTTTTTTATTAGTATTATATTTTTATTTATTGTAATAAACAAATAATAATATAGTATATAATAAAAGTTAAAAATATTTTAATCATATCAATTACAATTAGTACAAACTTTTCATTCAAATTTATTCACTTCTCTTTAATATATGTAACTTTAATATAATAAATTTTATTTTTATTTTTATTAATATTATATTTTATTTATAATAATAATATAATATATAATAAAAAATAAAAATATTTTAACCATATTAACTATAATTAGTAGAAACTTTTCATTTAAATCAATTCACTTCTCTTTAATACAAGTAACTTTGTTTTCTATTCCTCTCCTCATTTCTTTTATTCTTTTCATTCCATCTCAATTCACACAAACCCTTAACTCTTTATCTCTTTAACAACTTTATTTAAACAAAACATTGACAAATTTCAAACGGAAAGTAGTATATTTTATAAATAAATATGAATTAAAATATAAAATTAGTGGAAAAAGAAAGTGCTAACTATGAAAATAGACCAGTTGATTGACTGAACAGTGTTAAATATTCAATCACCTTGATTTCTGTAAGAAACAGTCAAGCATTTGTTAAGAAAAAATCACTTGTTTTTTGGAGAAAAGTACTTCTGTGCAAGTTAATTGATGAATAATATTCATGAATGAAAACGAGTGTTTTGAACATATTTATACCTCAAAAGTAATGTCTGATGCAACAAAGTTGTCTGAAAACGAAGTGAATGTTGAACTGGTATTTGGTGCCAGGTGGTCATCGAATGTAATGGTGGTAACATCTTTCCCTTGCCCTTGTATGAATATGCATGGCTTATTCACTGAGATTTGAACCTTCTCTCTACACACAACATAAATAATTTAACTTTAGAAAAATTTGTTTACAGATATCAGTTTACAACTATAACGTGACATAATAAACTTCAAAATTGTTCTATCTTTCTAATATGGTTGTCATATATCAGCAAAAATCGTGAAAAACAAAACAAAATAGTGGAGAAAGAGATAGTAATTTATGATGAGTAAAGTTGAATAACATACTTGTATGTGCCAGCACTTATCTGAATTTTGACCCATTTAGTGTTGTTTGGTGGTATTGAATCAATGGCAGCTTGCAATGATATGAAATCTGATGATTTGTTTGATTTATCAACTAAGATGGTGCTTGAAATTTGCGGGCCACCACAATCCACTGCTCTACAAACCCAGAAAGAAGATATAACAATGAGAGTAATAGAAAGAAAGATCTCTCCAGTAACTAGCTCCATACTCAAGTATGATCGATCAATTGGTGCAATTCTGCAATGCCTGTTGCAACTATACTTATAGAGAGTTATAGCAATTGGAATTATTCATTTTAACTGTGTAATCATTTAATATCTATTAAATAACATGTTTGTCATAATGTCAAAATAAATCCTTGAGTTTAATGAGGAAAAAAGAAAGAAACTCTCCCTTTAATTTATTTCTATGTAGTTGACTTTTATTTAAATAATATTTTACATTCATAATTATAATTGATATTATAATTTAATTTTCTTAAGCAGCTTTGTTGTCATGTATAAAATTTAAAATATCTCAAATAGATTATATATCACAATAATAAAAAATATTTTTTATCTTAGAAATCACTAGAAGAAATTCATTAAATAACAACTAAAATTAGAAGCCAAAAATAATTAATCACTATATTAACTAAATTATATATTATTTTAGAGATTACAAAATTATTTGTATCCAAAGTGATTTCTATTATTAATAAAAAATTATAAATAGTTTCTAAATTGATATCTAAATTAGCTATCAGGTTTTAGCTACTAATATTTTAAATTTCAAACTTGGTCTCATTTAGTTTTTTAGAGACTAATTTAGAATCTAAAATATTAGTAGTTAAAACCTTGGTTGTTAATGATTAAATACTAATTTAAAAACTACTTTATAAATTTTTATTAATAATAGAAACTACATTAGATACCAATAATTTTGTTAGTCTCTAAAATGATCTCTAATTTAGTTCAATAGTAAATAATTATTTTAGTCTCTAAAATTAGTTGTAATTTGATTTTTTTTTTTAATGAACATCAACCATCAAATAAAATATTAATTAAAGTATAAATCTTATAAGACTCTTTCATTGAAATAAAATTTATAAGAAGGTGTTTTCTTAGGAAAACTCACAAAAAATACATTTAAGACATTCATATCACTAGTCAAATAAAGGAGTCTTATGTTATAACTTTCATTTCATTAAAATGTTCTTTAAGTCTCATTTTGATTCCAAGAGTGTGGTAATATGAAATCTATAATTTACTTTTTTAAGATCACTTTGCATGTATCACTTTAAAGAACTTTTAGCACTAAATTGTGTTTGGAATAAAGAGGAGATGTGTGGGGATTTTAGAGAAAAATGTAGAAAAAGTGATTATGTTTAGATTAGGGTATATTACAAAGAATTTGCAAAAAAAAAAAAAAAATTATTGAAGTTTGTGAGTGATATGACAGTTGTGAGAGAATTTTTTTTTTTTTTTGTAAATATGTAAAATGTAAGTTTACAAATTTATCTTGTAATTAAAAATTTATGAATAATGAAAATATAAGGTATTTTTGTGTATATTTAAGTTAATTAAAATTTTATAAATTATTTTTGATACTATTAAATTAATATTTTTAAAAAAAATAGGATAATTTAAGATTGTTGGAACATGAAAAATTGTCATTAAAATAATATACAAAATCATATTCATATAAATATAATTAAAAAAATATAATTTATTTATTTGTGTATTTTAATTGTTTGTAATTAAAAATTGGAACACACACAATTCTATCATTTTGTTAAAAAATAAAAATTTATAAAAAAATAATTGTGTTTGCATTAAAAATAAAACTTCAACTTTTCATAATTATAAAAAATTTTAGGTGGAAAATTATCAATATTTCTAACATTTCAAATTGTGAAATAGAAATAAATAAATTTAATATTCATAATTTTATAAACACTAATCTTTTACATTCACAAGCTCTGGTACCCGAACCCTTTCATTCATCAATTCACTCACTCAAATTTCAAAAATATATTTGATATTTTCACTAACCCAAAACGGTCTATCAAGTTTTGTATGGTCTGACTATGTCAGAGTAAATTAATCTAGGTTGCATGAAGTTGAATGTATTTTTTTTATCTAAATATCATTTTTAGAAATAATATGTCTTAAAAAATTTAAAAATATATTTTAAAACTATATTTTGGAATTATTTTTTGAAAAAACTGTGAACCAAATTTAAAAATACATTTTAAAATAAAAAAAAATTATGAAAAAAATACCAGTCAGATTAATTTTGATCAATTAATTATTGATATGAAAATTCATTGAATTTTGAAAAATAAATAATGGATAGATTTTAATAATACATAAAATTGAATAAATGAAGTTAATCCAATTAATTTTTTATATTTTTGTAATAAATGAATTAAATGAGTTTATTAATAGATAGATTAATAAACAATGGTTTTTGTTACATTTTTGTAATAAATGGATTAAATAAGTTTATTAATAGATAGATAATTAATAAACTATGGGTTCTCCCTCTTTTATATTTTTAATTCCCGCTCGTTCCCTTTATATCATTGTTTCTTTTCTTCTATACATAAAGGTTTTTTTTTATACATAACTGCATTGGATTTTTAACATTCTATTTGGCTTCATGAATAGGAATAAATGCTGTAATTAATGAATTTGATAACCGAGCTTTAATTATTATAATTATAAATTTTTTGTGTAAGATTATATAATCGACTTTTTTTTTAAGATAGCATTATTTTCAATTTTATTTTCCCAACTAACACATTTTTGTTTTTATTTATCAGTCTGACACCTTTTTGTTTTTATTTCTTTATTTGGCACTATTTTTTCTTATGGTTTTATTTTGTTTTTTTTTTTAAAAAAAAAAACCTCTTAGAATTTGGTTTATAGTAATGGTGTTTTTAGAATTTTTTATTTCTTTGTATAGAGTGAATGAAAAAGAAAAAAAAAAGAAATATAAAATAGAATAAAATAAATTTAAGAACCAATAAAATAAAATTTAAAAAAATTAAGTAAATTTTTTTTAATTTTAATTAAAAATAGGGAGAATAAATTTTAAATATTTATAAAATTGTAGTGAATTTAAATATTTATTAAATTGAAATAGAAGAAAATTTGAAATTTAAAAATTAAAAATTAAACATATAAAAATTTATGAAGAAATATCAATACAAAGAGAATGAAATAAAATATTTTATAGGTATTTTTATGTAAGTAAATATTATGGATAAAATAAATTTAAAATTGTAACATTATTTTGCTTTTTTTTAAAATATTTTTATAGTAAATTTGAATTTTGGAGAATAAATTATAATACATTTGTAAATATATTTTTATAATAAAATTTGGATGAAAAAATTATAATAAATTATAATGTTTGTACCAAATTAAATGTTGATATTTTTTGTTTGTTAAAAAGATATGAAAATAAGTAATAGTAAAATTTTTTTTGATATTTTATTAAAAAAATATTAACTGAGTGGGTTAAAAAAATTATAAATAAAAACTAAGTTATTCATTAATGATATGTATATAATAATAAAAAAAATTAAGTGAATAATTATGGACGAATGATGCGACAATATACATTATTGTCCTGTGTATCAATTTTCTCACACATTTTGTACCATTACTAACATTGTGAATTATTTTTAAATGTTTTTATGTTTATTAGTTGTGAATTGTTAATTTCTCATTTCAATATTATCTGTGTGTCCATTACTAATTAATATTAATTGACTTTGATTTTTTTTATAATTATTTACAGTATTTTTTACTTTAAATTAACATGATTACATCATCGATAATAATAAAAATAAATTTTAATTTATGTTTATAGATTCAACATTTATGTTGTAGTAGGGTTTAGTTTTTTATTTTCTTCATTCTTAAAAAAAATTAAATTTTAAACTAAACATTTTTAATTTATTAATTTTTATTTTTATTTTGTAAAAACTCATTTATTTCTTCAATAATTATATTTCTAACTATTTTAAACATTAAAAATATTTTTTTACAACCAATACATTTTTTTAATGCCTCCAAAATTAAAGTTATCAATTATTTTTAATTTATTAATTTATTAATTTATTTTTACTTTTTTTTTTATTTTATTTTATTGGTTCTTAAATTTATTTTTATTCTATTTTTTTTTCTTTTCCATTCACTCTAGACAAATTAATAAAAAAATTCTAAAAACACCATCCAGAAACAAAATTCTAAGAGAATTTTTTTTCCGAAAATACAAAATGAAATCATGAGAAAAAACAGTGTAAGATAGGAAAATAAAAACAAAATGGTGTTAGATAAAAAAATAAAAATAAAAGGGTGATAGTTAGAATAATAAAAGTAAAAATAGTGTTATCAAATAAAAAAATTCTTATATAATCAATTAGGCGGTAGTGTATTATACCATTTTTTTTTATATTGTTAGTGAGGTTGGATTTTTTTATATGGTTTGAGTATCTCTATAATACTCTAATTTTTTTATTGGTAAAAATATTATTGGTAAATAAAGTTTAATAATTGATGACTTTCATTATAAAATTACTAAATCGATAATGTAATTAATGAAGTATTATGGTTGATAACTTAATTGTTAAAACGCTCAGGTAATCAATTTAGGGTTAATGACTTTCTTTGTAAAGTTCATAACTTTTTTTGTAGGAGGATTGTTAAAACAATCATGTTTTAACCTTTACTATAAAATTGATATCACATTTTTGAAAGAACAATACATATATAAGAAAAAAATCAAAAATATTTATATAAATAACAATAAAATGATAATTATTATATATATATATATATCCAAATTTTAATTTTAATTAAACTGATTTAACAATTAATTTTCACATGTTGGAGGTTTTGGAGGTGCAGCGTCATGCCAAAAGCACTCATTCAGAGTAGTGTAGCATCACGAGTAATTAATTTAACATTTTTATCGCAAATTTTGATTATTTAACATATTAAAAACTTTAAAAAGATATTTTAAATAAGTAATTTATTAATTTTGTATATATATATATATATATATATACATATATAATATTTATTTAAGAGGTTAACCAACTTCACGGCAACCCACGACATATAAGTTATTAAGATAAATAATATGCATGTTACATAATAATATAAAAAGTTATAATTATTAATTTACTTATTTAAAATAAAATTATTATCCTAAAAATATCGTTAAATATAGTCTGTAACTTTTAAAGCAAACAAAATATTGAAACTGAAAATATATTAATTTAATGAACACAATACATAGTATAAAATTCTAAAAAACTAACGGAAACACATTAATTCTTACACTTTTATAATCGTATTTTTTATTTTTTATCATTTACATATATTTATGTCAATAACTTTAAAAATTTATGTTTTATTTTAGTTTTTAATATTATAAAATTATGATATTATGTTTATAATATTTTTTTATGTATTATTTAGTTATTCTAATAATTTTAACAATACTTTCAATCATAATTGAAGTGAAATTTTAAAAATATAATTTTTTATTATTATCATTATTATTTATAGTAAGAAAATAATTAAAGATTAGATAGAAATAAACAAAACTGAAAATGGTAACTAATATTTTTTTATTTTTTTAAAATCAATATTTAATACAGTTAATGTTTTTTTTAAAAATTAAATAAATAAGTCATCAATACTATGTTAGTTACCCTAAATAAAAAAGAAAATATAATGTTATTTCAAAATAAATATTTTCCATAATTATAAAAACTTTCAAAAGTGATAAATTATTCTGAGAAATAAAAATAAGGTTAAATATTGTTTTTATTCTTTAATATTTTATATTTTGATGTTTTGAGATATAAATACATTATGTTTAAATATGGCCAACTTGATATTTTTATTTATTTATCAATTGCATCATTTTCTAATAAACACTTTTTTTTCTTTACATAAAAGAACCACAAAGGAAAAAAATAAATAAATAAACTGTAGCGCAAAAAATAAATGTGGTTGGGTTTATCATTGAAGTGTCTTATGAAAAAGAAATTGAGAATTTTACTCCTTTGAGAGTGGAGTCACTCGTCCCAATCCAATCAAGGAACCAAACTTCATGTACTTGATGACGAAAACAATTTCTGTGTGGATTAATGTAATACAATTATGTATTTTATATCAAACTATTAATAATAAAAAAATAAATTAATTGAATATTGATAAATAAATAAAAAAGAAGTGTTTTGCCATCAAGACACTTTTGCTTACTATAATTTTAGGTCTCACTTTCTACTTACTCTAGAATTTTAGGTTTCCCAATACACACGTACTGGTTGGGAGTTACAATACGGTGAGTTTTGAATTCTCCTTCGTGAGTTGATTTTAAATCCTATATACAAAAGCACAATGTATATAAAGAAAAAAAATTGAGAATACCTATCTAAAAAAAGAGAAAATAAAAAAAAATAGAATGAAAGCGTCTTGAGGAGAAAAGGATGTGAGAGAGAGAAATGTGAAGTTTTTTTATAAAAAATAAGTGAAAAAGTTTTTAAGAAAGTTACGATTGTTTTTCAAATGATAAAATTAAAAAATAAAAATAAATACTAAAAAATGAAAATGGCAAAAATATCCAAAATAATAATAAAATGATAAAAATTCTCTTATTGTATATTTATAAAATAATAAAATAAAATATTGATATAAAGATAATATAAGAAAATAAATGTATAAAAAAAACAGTTACGAAAAGAAATTTTTTATATAGGTATAGATAATATTTTTTTATATCATCACATGTAAAATTTCGTTTTTTTAATGTTTTTTTAAAAGAGAAACTGATAATTTTAGCGTTAGCTGATAAGTTTTTAGGGAATGCAAAACATATTTTTCAGGAGATTTAAGTCAAATTATATGCGACAACTGATATATATTCGAAAGTTTTCTATGAGCGTCAACTCTTGAAAACATTAAATTTTATCTTCTAATTTCCAAATATAGGTTTGGAAACTGTGATTGTAACGGAAAAAATGAAAAGAAAAAGAAGGTGAAAGATAAATATTTACAGGTACTGTTTCGTAACAGGAATTGTATTTATTTTGTTTTTCTCTGGACCACAGGAAAGGCTATGGTTTTTGAGATAAGAACAACACCACAAAAATAAATCATGAAATTAATTTCATTATTCCTTTTAGTAGGTTTTATATAGTTTTTTCATGAGATTTTTTTATAGGTTAGAAACATAGATACACTGAAGTTGAGAGAAAGATTAAGCTTCACATCCTCTTCTAAGTTTGTTACAAAGAGTTCTAAAACAAAAATTGAATCGTTCATAAGTTATATGTTAATTGTATGTTGAATAATTAACACTTTCCATTCATGATTTGATCTTTAAATAGATAGGTTTATCGAGATTGTTTGAATGTGTTAAATGTAAGTTATCGATTTCGATAATATCTGAATCAACATTTGTTCGATACCTAATACTTGGTTATAACTCAATTTCTTCCACCTACATAAGAGTTGATCCCAAAAGAAAAATCTCTTATAGTGAGAACCTCCACACACACACTAATCAAGAGCATATTGGATGCATGACTACCTTGCATGCTAAGTACCACTATCCAAAAAAAAGGAAGGAAGACGTTATGATAAGTTATTTCTCATCTTACATATAGCTAAGAACAAATCATTTGAATGCTACATGATAAAAGACACATAGCTAACTATCCAAAGTAACCTTTATACTAGAATACCTTTTATAGATGAGTCATTGTTGTTTTTTAGGTTAGGAATTTAGTCTTGAAGCATATTTGCAACCTCCATGAATCACCACAAATAGAAAAGAAGCTCAAGTGTTTGGTTCATCCTTGTAAAAATTGTCGAAGACACATCTAAAATATTCAGAGTTGAAGCAATCTTCCTCTGATTTTGTGTCGCCACTAGTACAAAATAGTTAAACAACGACTAAGAATAACAACAGTTAAAAAAAAAACCGTCGTAACAAAAAGCGCGGTGACATTTCTGTAATTTTTTTGAATTTTCAGTGAGAAATAACGACGGTTGGGACACTGAACCGTCGTTAAAGATGAAGCTGAGCACATTTAACGACAGTTGGGTCACTAAATCATCATTAAAGATGAATACTGGGCATAAATAACAACAATTACATTATTAACCGTCGTTACAAATCTGAAAAAATAAATGAAAAATCCTCCAGCCCGCGCTCGAACTCACTTTTTTTCTCTCTCGCGTTGTTCTCTTCTTCCCTCGCGCTCTTATTCTCCATTGTCACCATCTTCTAGGTCTCATATCCTCTCCTCTCCCCTTAAGTTAAGGAGCTTCCTAACCCCTATGCCACCAACATCTTCTCTCTGTCCGTCATCCGCGCATCTTTTCTCACCACCACCGCATCTGTCCTCCGTGAGCGCTGAGCGCCAACCCTTCACGGTGGTAGCAACAGCAACGACGGCGGCGACGGCACAACAACGACACCTAAACCTAAAGAACTATAAAAGGTTTTTTTTTTTAATTTTTTAATAAATATTTGTGTGGATTGGTATGTGTGGATTGGTATGTGTTGATTGGTTAGTATTTTAGGATAGTTTAAGGTATGTATCATCATTAAAAAGAAAGAAAACAAGATTCGTTTGGTTTGTATAATTGAGACAATATTGTAAAATTCATTCAAAATAGGTAGAAAGTGATTTTTGATCCAATTTTTTTTGTGCGAACTTTATTTAGTGTATGTTTGATGGAGAAGTCCTTAGATTGAATAGAATAGTGATAGATTTGGAGTTGCCAAAAATTAGTGCGAAAAAACTTCAAACGGTCATAACTTTTGATAGAGAAGTCAGATGGAGACGCATAAAAACTGAAAGTCGCTCAAAACGAGGTAACGAATCACGTGGCCAATCTCCAATGGGGATTGGGGTCCCTCAAAATTCAAAAATTCCACTGTTTACTATTATTTTTTTTATTTTTAAAAATTATTTAGGTGTTTTTTAGGTACTTTGACGTTTTAGTTCTCATACTTAGACTTGTCAGAAAATTCTGAAATTTTGCATGATGTCTCTTAGTATAAATTAGAGATTTATCAAACCATTATGATTATATTACACTAAAAAATGTTATATGTTATATGTTCTAACATGAAATCTTCTTATTTGTTTCAGTTTTACTCATGCATGATGTCGACTATCTCAAGCTGTAATTCATAGAGGTTGGGATCGGGATCAAAATCAGGTAATATCTCAACACAAAAACCCTTTAAAAAATTTTCATATATTTATAGAAATTTTTGTAGAATGTTATATATAATGTACTAATTTATTGTATGTGAATGTCTGAAACATGATATATACATGCATTATGGTTTTGAAAATTTGAAACTTTATGCAGGGTTTAGGAATATATAATAATAAAATATATTTAAAAAAAAAATAAAGATATAACGATGATTCCACTTGGAACCATCTTTAAAAGTCATTTTTAAGGGTTATAACGATGGTTCCAGTCTAGAGTCGTCGTTATATGTGCCCTTTTTTGCTCTTTTTTTTTTGGTGAAACAATGTCAGTTTTTTATACGTGTCGTTAATATGCTTTTATAACGACGATTTTAGAACTGTCATTATAACTGACTAATTTATAATGACACCCGCATTAACGACGGTTGGAAAACCGTCTTTATATGTCCTTTTAAACCATCGTTAATGAGGTGTTTTGTACTAGTGCGCTATAAGACTTTGAGCATCTTTTATGTATCTCTCAACAACATGTTGGCGATAACTTAGACAAGTCCATGAAACCCTTGCAAGATGTGGCAATCGACACTTAAGTTTTTAAACCATATCCCACTCATAAATTGATCATAAGAGAATTATTATTTTTTACTCTAATTTATCTTTTATTATATATTTTTAATATCTTAAAATTTTCTCATTTTTACCATTTTTTTTCAAATTAATTATACTATTTTTAACATTTTTAAAATTATTCCAACAAAATTGAGTGTTAACCATAATAAGTAAAATTGAAAACATGATAGGAAATGTGTAATGAATAGTGACGTGGTATGAATTAATAATCCAACTACCTTAATGATTAATAGAAATGACACATTAATAATGAACAAAAATGGCTCTAAAAACTTATTTGCATAACATAAAGATCTTACAAACTACTATACTCACATCTCATACATTCAATTATAATAGAGATAAATATTTACCTTTATCCACGAGTGTCTCTCTATGTGAGCAGTCTCTTTAATTATATTTTCTCAATCTATCTCTTGACAATTCTTTTATTATCACACCCTTAGTCTCTTTAATCATCTTTTCTCAATCTATCCCTTGACAGTTTTTTTATTATCACACCCTTTCTTTGTGACCACAGTGAGATAACCTTCTTTGCAGAGACAGAACTCTATGTTCTTAATATTTTTCAATGTCCATCAGATTAGATTTCATGAGGTATCATAAGATATTTATAACCTCTTACATTAACCAATGGACCAATTATTTTATTAAATCACACTTAAGTCCAAGATCCAAAATCTATTTCACATGAGTCACATTAATTATAAAATTAATTTACATTACATAATTTTTTAACAATGACACCTTAATGATTAATAGAAATGACACGAATAAATCAACCACTAAAAATAACACTAACATATTGAGTAAACAAAATAGTACTAAATTTGTGCTATTATATTGTAAATTGGAAAGAAGAAGAGTCCTTGTTGCTCTTACAAGTAATTCGATGCATAGAACTAAAAGAAGCTTGAATAACTAAAGTTGAAGAAGATTAATTCCTTGTGTTTAGTTAGGTGGATAATCAATGAACTTGTAGGATTGTTTCTAGCATGACTAATGATTCCACAATGAACATGTATGAATCTATCTTTATCTTTTTCCTCATGAAAACATCATTTTTTTTTTCACTTTGATGGTATGTTTGGATTGGGAAGGAGACTTGAGGGAGTGAATTTGGAGTGATTTAAGAGGAAAGTGAGATTTTTTAGATTGCGGTATGTTAGAATAGATTTGTAAGGAAGGTTTATTGAAGTTTGTGAGTGATAAGATGATTGTGTAGAAATTTTTAATTTTATTAAAAGATGTAAAATGTAAATTTACAAATTTATCCTTACTTTTAAAAATATTTGAATAATAAAAAAAAGTTAATTAATTTATATATATATATATATTTTATATATAATTAATAATAATATTATTATTATATAAATAACTATATTTATTTTTGTTATTTATTTTTGTAATTAAATATTTGATACAAATAAAATTAAGGATAATTTTAACTTTTTAATGATATTGTGTAAATTTTTAATAATTATATAAATATATATATATATATATATATATATATATATATAATAGTTATTTCTACTTTTCACACAAATCTTTGCATATTTGTAAAGAAAGAAACATGAAGCCTTTTTTTACCTTGAATTCTGGGTGGTTATCTCACTTTCTAAGCCTTTTCTTTGCTTGCAAAAATTCCACTCCTGAAAACAAAACAATGCATGAAGGCATAAGAAGATTCAGTATGGCTCAATTATCGATCTTCTTCTGCTTCATTTTTTTTGGATCACCAAAGAAAAGATCATGGTGATGGAAGAAAAATTATCTATTGAAAATTTGACCCATATCAAATAATACGCTTCATTAAAACATATGAGAAAGTGCGTGAAATCATGACTACATTATGTTAAATCAATCAAAACCCAAGATAAATAATTTGTTCATTTATTTCACACAAAAATATTCTCAAATTTAATACAAAATATTGTTTCACGTGACACCATGACATCAAGCTTATAAGAGAAATTCGAGGTAAAAAAAGTGATCCATGAAGCAAAATGAAATCGAATACCCATTGTAACTTCCCAAAAATACATCTAACTATTATAATACAAGTTCTACATGTTTCTACACAAGTTTAAAGTTTTTTAAAACATTCATAATACATGATTAGAGCATATAGAAATACAAATATTTACAATATAAGGTTCAAAACTACATCTTAAAGCCTTCAGACCCTTCGATATATGTATGATCATCTGCTCATGTACGTAGTACAGTCATTACTGCAATTCAGAATACAACAAGAGAAGTAAGGGTAAGTTAATGAAAAGAAATTCCATAACATATTTAATTCATGCAAAAATAATCAATCAAACTAATAATTTATAAACATTTCTTTAAATGTTGTCATATAAAATTTCAATACCAATTTCATCATTCATATAGACCACACATGGATCTATTTTCAATCACAATTATTAGATTTCATTTCAATCCATAACACTTTGATTTTATTTCGATCACACTGACTACACATGAATTCATCGTCTTCTGGAAGACTCATTAAGTATGTTTCTACTAGAGACTAACATCTAATCCATACATCAAGGATTATGATAAGTTCAAATAGCGGGACCCGATATATATGAACTCCCTCATCAACTTCTCACCACATGATATCTTAGTTTATTTGACTTAGATCATTAGTGAAGCTAGAGAATCTCGATTAAACATAGATTTTTCCTACTTATCATCAAACAACAACTCATACATTATCCCAAATGTATGACATCAATTTCATACAATTTTCATCATTCATATATAATACATATCATTCAATCACATAACATTCAAGAACCTTACTAACATTAAAAACAATATTTAACTTCCAAACTACCAAAATCTAATATTTATACATGTTCACACAACATAAAATAAACAATTTTATCAACACAATATCCTTGCAAGAGAAATTGAAACTTGGGACTATGTCCGCTCCACATTCAGATCTTCTAGCCTATGATACTATTAAAATTAAAGTTAGTTTCTCTTACTTGAAATTTCTTATTTTGATGGAAATTCTACCTTAAATAGGGAAACCACTTCAAAATTTAGTAACCTAGAGCAAATTATCCAAACATTACCAAATTTTAGTATGAGCTTAATCAAGTTGAGAGAAACACTTTTCTCAACTGGTCATACTAAAATTAATGACTAAATCATAGTAAAAAAATAAAGAATATAAAATCTTTAGAGGAAAAATGAACTTACTGTTTGAGAACTTGATCGGATAGAAATGTAGTATGACTCTTTAATGCAAAGTGTGATCAGATTTGGGAATAAATGAGGTATGAAAGAAAAAATAAAGAGAAAAAATAGAAGAGAAGTTGAGAGAGAAAAAAAATTGTGTGAAGGGAGTTTCTTCTATTTCTTTTCTTGTTTTTCACGTTGTTACACATATCAATATCAATTATAGGACTTTGGCTCAAATAAAAAAAGACAATCTATTTAAAAAATATGTTGGAAATTTCTGTAGTTGCCAAAATCTTTCTCCAACGAACGCGTTGGGAAGTTTGGGAACCTACCCCTGTACACTTAACCTCTGAGTAGAAAATAGAACTCCAGCATAAATTTGATTCATATTTTATAATTTTTTTAATCAAATTTCTATTTTGTTTATATATTTTTTAAAAATTGAAAATTCTGAATTTTTATAATCCTAAAATTTCAAAGCTAGAAATAGTTACTCACCAAAACAACACCAATTACCAGTAGAAAGTGTACCAAACTATATCCAATTAGTAATCAAAATGTATAAACATGGTGAGAAGTAATTGGTTATGTTTAAATCAGCATAAATGACTTTTTTTTTATTTATTTCTAGTTAATAGCCTAAATTATTTGTATTTTTAATATGAGTAATAATTTTTGCTTTTAAAAATGCATATAAAATTTGGGTTATTCTATGTAATGTTCAATATGAAGTGTTTGAACAAATTGTTTAATTACAAAATGATCCAACAAAGAGTGGTTGAGATAAAACCAAAACTTAATCCATTGTTATATAATTTAACACTACAAGAAAAAAAAGTGTTTTAACGAAGGGTTTTTGGTAATATAATCTCAGTAATGAATTTAATTAACTAAGGATTTTTTTAATCTTCGTTATGTTTTGAAGGTTTATTTTCAATTCTCAACAAAACAATAAAGATTTTTTTATAGTTTCGTTAAGTTCCAAAGGTTTATTTTAAAATTTTAACTAAATAACGAAGATTTTTTTAAAAACTCTACAAAATAATGGAGGTTTTTTTAAAAACTCAATAAAATAATGGAAGTTTTCTTAACCTTTAGTTAAGTTATAAAGGTTTATTCTTAAACCTCAACAAATTAACGGTTAACCTTAGTTAAGTTTCAAAGATTTATTCAAAATCTCAATAAAATAACAAAGTTTTTTTAACCTTGAAAGGTTTATTATAAAACCTCAACAAAATAACATTTTTTTTTTTTTAACTTTCGCTATGCTCTGTTTGGATTGAGGTGGGGATTTGTGGGGACACTAGTACAAAAAGCCTTAACAACGACAGTCAATAACAACAGTTGGCCGAAACCCGTCGTTGAAAAAAATGCGGTGGCATTTTCGTTATTAAGTCAACATTGAAAGACAAAATAATGACGGTTCTGTTGTGAACCGTCGTTAATAGTGGTGTTGGACGACTTATAAAGACAGTTCTTTATGTGAACCGTCATTATAAATTGGTTTTGTGTTCAAAACCAAAAAATAAAAACCCATTAAACCCTAAACTCATTCACTCATCTTCTCTCATTCGCTCCTCTCATTCTCTCCAAGCTTCGCGCCCTCCTCCATTCTTTCTTTTCCATTCTTGCCTCTCACTCTCCTATTCACTCAGATCTGACTCGTCCTCCATTCACTTCTCTTTTCCCATTCTCGTCATGTCTTCCAATACGCTAAAATCTCTGTGTCTTCCAGCTTTAGCCCCGTCCCACCCCACGACTCCTTGTCCAGTCGTCCACCTCCGCCAACTGTCCACCTCTGCCGTCATCACACACCGCCAACACCTCCACCACACGCTGTTGCCGCGGACTTGGCTCCAACAAGTTAGTAATTTTAGGGTTTAGGGTTATTTTAAAATGTATGTGTTGATTAGTTTAGGGTTTCATTTATATTTGATGAGGAGTTCAAAAATTGAGGAGAAGAGTTTTGAATATTAGGATTTAGGGTTTGATGCCAAGAATTAGCATCCAAAAGCTTCAAACGACCATAACTTTTGATAGAGATATCAGATGGAGATGCGTAAAAAATGAAAGTTGTCCGAAATGAGGTAACAGAGGCAGAAGGGAATTGGCTGCACCAAAATTCCCAAAATCCATCATTTACTATAATTTTTTTATTTTTTAGTATTATTTAGGTATATTTTAGGATATTTTGAGGTTTTAGTTCTCATACCTACAGTTATAACAAAATTCCGAAATTTTGCATAATGTTTTTTAGTATAAATTAGAGATTTATCAAATGATTACGATTACATTACATTCACAAATTTATTACGATTACAATACTCACAAATTTGTTATGTATGTGTTCTAACATGAAATATTATTATTTCAGTGTCTATTATAGATATAACATGTTGGATGGGGGAAGTGAAGTGCAAGTGCAAATGGAATGGAATGGAAAGAAAGAAACTCACTTGGATGCACCTTAAGGTAACTATATATAACACTTTAGATTGATATAAAACTTTTTCATATAATTATAGAACTTTTTATACACTTTCATATTTAAATTATGATATTACCTGTATCATTGTTCTGGGAATTTGATGTTTTATGCAGGGATTAAAGTGTGTATATAATAATTTTTTTTAAAACACTTATAACAACTATTCGAGTGGGAACCATCTTTAAAAGCCCTACAGGGGCACTTATAACGACGGTTCTAGACTAGAATCGTCGTTATAAGTGCTTTTTTTTAATTTTTTTTTGTTCATATAGTAGAATTTTTAACTTTTATATCTGTCGTTAATGTGGGTTTATAACGACGGTTCTAGTTCCGTCATTATACACACATGACTTATAACGACACCCGCAATAACGATGGTTCGAGAACTATCTTTATACATCGTTAATGAGTTATTTTGTACTGATGGGAGGGGAAAGAGTGGATTAGAGAGGATTAGAGGAGACGTGTGAGGTTGTTTGGATTGATGGATGATGATAAGTGCCTAATTTCTGTAATATTTCTTATTTAAATATAGGCACTTATGAGTATTAATTGCTTATTTACATATAAAATAATCCCTAATTTATGAATTTATACCTTTTTACATTTTTTATGATTTTAATTGAATAAGAGCATTTTATTCCTAAATTTGGTGTTAATTGCAGGTTTTTATGGAAGAATGGAGATTTGGACCAAAGAAGAATGATATATGCTAAAAGGAGAAAGCTGGAAGGTCCAAAACACGCAAAAGAGAGAGAGAAAAGTCCAACTCAATAACAAGAATGTGTCAGATTAATCGGGTTATTTTTATGTTTTTATTATTAAGCCCATAAGCGCAACCCAGGAAGTCACTCAATCCTAGAAAATTAGGTTAAATAGAGGACTATAGGCACAACCCTAGTGTGCCAGATTGAGAGGAAAACACCATAGAGTGAATTGTAACCAAATTGGGAGAATGGAAGGTGCTAGAAGTATGCGTGGCTAATTCTACCCTTTGGGATTGGGAGTAATCTGCTCGAACTCTTATGTATTGAGGTGATATCTTATATTAAAATATTCAGTTCTTGATTGATTATTGGTATTGTTGTTTTACTTTTAATTTTTCGTGACAAATTGAGAATCTTAAATCTGACTGGAAAGTATTTTTAGGATTCTGACCTAAATAACAATCCTTAACATATTTGAGTGCTAGGAATAGACATGAAATGTTAATTGCTATTAACGTCTGAGCTTCGTTTTAAGTTGTTCTTATAATTATGCGAGGTATCGATAGTTAGGGGACATTCTTAAAGATTTTATATGCGAGGAATCGATATAAATGATTTTTATATGGGCATCAATTTCAATCAAAGAACTTAATATTGACATGCTAATCAAAATACATGAGGGTGAGAGAGATGAAACCTAATCCCTATTTTTCCAACTTGAAGCAACCAATTCTTTATCTGTTTTCTTATTGATCATCGCCAACACAACCACTTTCAACACACTTTTAATTGTTTTGTTCTATATTTAGCGATTATTGTACTTGATAATTCACTATTCCTTGTGGGATCGATATCTGTCATTAAGGACAATTATTACTTTTGACAAAGCGGTGATAGAGTGAATTTGTGAGGATTGTTTATTGAAATTTGTGAGTGATGTGATAGTTAGGAGATAATTTAGAAATTATTTTAAAGGTGTAAAATGTAAATTTACAAATTTGTCATTGTCATTAAAAAATATTTTAATAATGAGTTATGGTGTATTTTTTTTTGTAAGTTTGAGTTAATTATTTTTTTAATATATAATATTCATAATTACTCTTATTTTGTAATTAAAAATAATTTTGTGTTAAATTCAAATAAATTTATTAAATATGTTAAAATTTATCAAAATAATATTTATTATTATATACATTTGTTATTTTATATACTTATATATGTTTTGTTTATATTATCATTTTATTTTATTATTTATAATTATATGTTGTTATTAATAGTATAATTAAATATATTTGAAATTATTAAATAAATTTATGTAATATTTAAATTTGTATATTGTAGGTATATAATTATAATAGTAATAAAATCAATAATATTATTAATATTTTGAATAATCATATATTTTAAAAATAATGTACAATTTAAACATAGTAACACGATAAAATTTACATATTTTCATAAATATTATGAAATATTGACTAACAACATGAACAAAATTATATTTTATTTTTTATATATAATTTTTTCTTTCAATTTGTATCCAATAAAATAAAGAAAATAAAATAAAAACTTTCGCTTATCATTAATAAACATTAGATGAACATGAAATAGTCGGTGATTACAATAAATAAATAAAGTCATTAAATTAGAATTCTAAATGATGTTGTGTCATGAAAATTTAAAAAAATTACGAACATAATAATGTCCAATACCGCATTAAATTTAAGTGACAATCAAAATAAATTCAACATGAAAAATAATAGTAACACAGTAAAAAATGTTGAAAGAGGATGATGCTCCTTGAAGACTGTATAAGTTTTTGATGTAGCAAATGTAATGCTTTGCTTTGAAGCTTGTTATATTGTACTAAATGGGTCTTGAATAATAGGGTAATGTGAGTTTAAGGTAGCCTTTTTTGCTTCGTGACCCACCTCATGGCCCTAATCAAGGTGATAAGATCAAGCACAAAGTTTTCTAAATGTTTTTCTCATGTCTTTTCTCAAAATATGTTTTCTGCAGAAAAATAAATCTGTTGTTCTGTAAAACAACAGGTTCTTTCTACACTGCCTTTTGCTTTAAAGTTTTTCACTACGTTTTGCTTTGGCACAAGTAAACCTGTCTCAGCCTTTCTTGTTTCTCATATGCTGAGCTGGAGGGGGGGTTTGAAAAACAATCCACTTATTTCTAAATTCAACCTGTTCTTTTTATAATAGCCTTTAACTGTTTTTTGAAAAGTTGTTATAGACTGATTTTCTTTATAAAGAGTGACACTTCTCTTTTAGAAAGTACAGAGATTACATAGTTTCAAGTGAGCAAAAACATTTTCTTCCCAATAGAGATCACATTTTTGCTAGTTTTTTGTAAGATCTTTAACAAAGTTTTTTTTTCAAGTGCTTGGTTCTTGGTTACCTTGATCAAAGTGAAGGTGCTGTCACTGCTGGTCTACAAACTGGGCCACTGGTTTTTGGGTTCTTGCATCTTCTGTTCAGGTGCTTCTGTTCCATATTCTTTTCTGTGTAAAGGTGTTTGTTGTAAGACACTTCTTGATAGGATTTCTTGAAGTGGAAGTAGAGCTGAAATAGGGTTTTTCAGCTTTGTATACCTTGTTCTTGTAGGGTTCAAGAACTGTAAGGTGTTGTAATTGTTTTGATCTTTTTAGTGGATTTTGCCTTGGTGTAAGGTAAAACTGGATGTAGCTCTTGATGAGTGAACCAGTATAATCTGTGTGTGCATCTCTCTTCTTAATCTTTGTACTAATTTTTGCATAATTGGATAATCTGCCAGAAAATAAATCTGTTAAACTAAAATTGAATATGTTATTTCTGGGCATGTTCATATTGTTCTTCAAGTTTCAATGTATGTTCTTGGGTGCTTATGAACATATGAGTATGTGTGATTGCTGAATAACTGATATCATAAAATCCCTTTTAATAACTCTGTTCAAGTTTCAATTCTTTCTTTCAAGTTGTTCTTAAACTTTCAAGAGTTGATTTTCTTGGTTGAATATCCTTCTTGATCTTGCTGCTATCAAAGTACCTAATCTGTTATGAATAATTATCTGTTTAATCTCAAGTTTAATCTGATCTTGCTTACTTTTGTGTCAAAAGTAATAAAAATAAATATGTTCTTTTATAAATCAATCTGTTCTTTTTCTGTGAATAACTGAAAACAGTTTTGATTTGCGAAAATCTAATAAGTTTAATTCACCCCCTTTGAACTTAGACATTAATAGACCCAACAAAAAATACAATTAATGTTCTTCATTGAGTTGAAACTGGTGAAGTGTATCTTTGATTCAGTCCAAACGTGTGTCGATAGTATTGATATTTTCTTATATATTTTGAATTCCCCTCAAACATAATATAAAAAAATATAAATACATTTATAAAAATAAAAAAATTGTAAACACATAATAAAAAAGTAAAAAAATGTAAATACATTTATAAAAATTAAAAACACACATAAAAAAGTAAACAAAAAAGTAAAAACCTAAGAAAAAAATACAATTATTAAAATTAAAAACAAAAAACACATAATAACAATAAATATATATATATATATATATATATATATATATTAGAAATAGTAAATACATAGAATAAAACAAAAACAAAGTGTAAATCCATTTATAAAAATTAAATACAGTAAACACATAATAAAAAAACAAATAAAAGTCTAAATATATTTATAAAAATTAAAAACAGTAAATACGTTTAAAAAATAAACAGCACAGTGGAAATCTAAAAAAAAATGCAAATACAATTATTAAGATTAAAAACAGTAAACATATAAAAAAAAAAACAGTATCTTGTTAATAAAATAAAAAATAAAAACAATAAAAACATAATAACAAAATATATATATATATATATATATATATATGTAAATATTTATAAAAATAAAAATTAAAAACAATAAAAATATAGAATAAAAAACTAAACAGTAGATACAAAATAATAAAAAATATAAAAACAGTAAACAAATAATAAGAAGAAAATATAAATAAATTTATAAAAATTAAAAACAATAAACACATCAAAAAATTAAATGCGTTTATAACAATTAAAAATAATAAACACATAAAAAAATAAACAAAATTGTAAATACTTAAAAAAAATTGTAAACAACAGTTATTAAAATTAAAAATAATAAATACATAACACGTAATAATAAAAAAAATTAAAAACATTAAACACGTAATAATATAAAAAAAATACAGTCAAATCATAAAATAAAAAACTACACACTAAACATAATAATAAAAACTTTAAAACCAATAAACATATAATAATAAAGAAAAATAAATACATTAAAAAAATCAAAACCACAAACACATAATAATAAAGAAAAGTAACTACATTCATAAAAAACAGTAAACAAAAAATAAACCAAACAATAAACATATATAAAAGAATATAAATATATTTATTAAAAATAAAAACAGTAAATATATAGAAAAAAATTAAATATATTTTTAAAAATTAAAAACAATAAGAAAGAAACACACTTAAGACTACTCAAAACTCAAGAGACCCAATATCCAATTTGAAAAAATAAAAAAACATAACAGAATCAAACATTTTTCTCAGTCAAAGGAGAATCAATTCTCCTTCTACCTTTAAAAGCCACATAATCGATTCTCCCAAATCACTTATATCGAAAATCGATTATGTATCATTTGAAAAAATGTAAAATCGATTATGCACCATGTACAAAAATAGGAAAATCGATTCTGAAAAATTCGAAAAAATGAAGACAAACGAGTGCACTCTCCTTCCTCAAATCAATGAGTTTTCTCTTGCTCAAACGAATTCTCTATCATTCGTTGTGGGCATAAGAGCACAACAAACATAACTATCAAACCTAATTTCATTTATAGCAAACACAAGTTCACTTTCACATTCATGGGATCTACAATTTTTTGGTCAAAAATAAGTTTTTGTTTAAGATTCTTTTGCAATTAATAGCACTGAACAGTGTAATAAAGAAAAAAAGTCATTGGCTCATACAGAATTGCACTAGTGTAACATAGTATAAACTTATTCACATGTGTCTGAGTGTTTAAAGGGTACAAAAGTAAAATGCTATTTTTGTCCTCTTTGTCACATCTAATCCTCCTAAATCTTCTAAATTTTGTGAAGACAAAAAAAGCTTTCCACCCCACTCTCCCATCTGCATCCATACCTTCAAATACATGGATCCAAATAGAAATTCCACCTGCTCGCCCCTCCCTCCTCTTGATCACACCTGAAAACAAAAATTGCCTAAGTTTCAAAGGTTTATGATAAAATCTTTGCAAAAATAATGAAGATTTTTTAATCTTTATTAAATTACAAAGATAACCTCTTTAGATTTTTTTTTTAAATTTCAATAAATAAATAAAATTATGATTTTTATAAATAAATAATTAAAAATATAATTTTAATATGTTTGATATTTACATTCTTTAAAGTTTTTGAAAGTGTAAATTTAAACAATGTAAAACTTTTTAAAAATATTCTTAATCTTAAATATTTATTCAATCAAAATTAATTAATTTTTTCTTTATTTTATATAAATATTTTTATTAAAAATTATCATAAACTAAATATTATTAATTATATTTTTAATACGTTTATAAAAATATTGTATCATATTTTTTATTTGATAACTTTATATTAAAATAAATATTATGTGCAAAAATTTCACACCAGTCATTATTAAAAAAAGTTTGATTTTAATAGGATTATTTATCAAAAGATAATTCAGCAATGATTTTTAATTAATGGAGATTAAAAAAAATCTCCATTAACTTACAAAGTTTATTTTCAAACCTCAGGAAAATAATTTAAGTTTACTTTAAAATTTATTTTACTTTTCATTTTCCTAATATTTTATCAGTTTCCACTTCACTTTTGAACAAAGTTTCTGATTTCCCTCTTCACTGCCCTCTCTCCGCTCCTCCCACCTCGACGCCATCCTCCGCCTCCCGCTCCAGACGCCACCACTCTCTTCTGTCGCGCTGTCTCATTCCGAATCCAGAAACGACGCTCCGCTGTCCGATATTCAGAAGAAGATTCGCCGCGTCGAGCGATTTGGCATTTCCGTCCAGATGTCCGAGAAAGAGAAGCGCAGTTCCCGAGCCGAAAGGTTTGGCACTGTGTCAGCTTCTCAGGGATCAGAGCCGTCAAAATCTGAGGAGTTGAAGAGGAAGGCCAGGGAAGAGAGATTTGGAATGCCTAGTCCTACTACAGCTGCAGATGAGGAGGCAAAGAAGAAAACTCGACTTGCTAGGTTTGCACATGCTTCCAAAGTTGATCCTCTAGAATAAGATAAAAGGAAAGCTAGAGCACTTAGGTTTGCGAATCCATCATCAACTTCTATAGCTAATGTTAATGGCGAAGGAAACATTGAGCCGGAGGCTGCTATTGCAGGCAAAGCTGGAGGAGGTACCTGAATGACTGGTTGTGTAGTTAATTTTAGGAAATTTTCTTTTATTAGATTTTAGCAGTTCAAGATTTGCGGAGCAACCTCCACACCTTTCTTTTTTTTCAGCATATTAATCATGGACACGTCTTTAATTTGTTAGCTGATGCCTTCCTCTATGAGATAAAAGAGATTCAAGTGACCTGAAGAGGCTTGTTTTCTATTTGTTATAGTGTTGGCTTCGTAGGTGACAGCTTTGGGGTAATTTTGGCCATCTTCATTGGGTTACTTGTCTTAAAATTTGCGAAGTTCTGAGTTTTGGAATCTACAGCTTAAATGAACGAAGTATTCAGGAACAAAGCTTTTGAAATGTCCTCCACCCTCTGTTTCTAATGCATTGCTTATGAAATGTGCCATTGTCATGGTGTTAGAAGGTAGTACCAGGTAGTTTTTTAAATCCAACGTCATGCTGATCCAGTCTGCTATTTAGGAAAGATATGTTGCTTAATATGTCCTTGAGTAATGATGATTGAATAAGAAAATGAGCCCTCAGATAGAAATCATCTGTGCAGGATGAACTTGTTTCATGCTCTTTACATTTTTGGTCATTGTGGGGGAAGTGGGGGCTAGAGTTAGTATTTCATCATTAGTAATGTTTATTCACTTCTCTTCTATGATTTTCCAATTGCTATAGGGGTAATTGCTCTTCAATCCAGGATAGGGGGGGCCGGGGGGGGGGGGGGGGTTCAGGGGAGTACTACTGTTGCTGGTGTGTGAAATTGCTTTTCTTGGATCCTAGTGTCTTTTAACTTGTCCGTTAATGTGTATTTAGCCATTTTTAGATTTTCATCGTCATTAGATCTTATGAGAGTACCTATTAATGCACATCACATGGATTAGAAGCATGTTTCTCGAGAAGGGATCAATGGATTATGTTTTTGGTGCGTGAAGATATGTTAATTTGTTTGGTCTAGAGCTAGTGCACAACTTTACTGGATCAGCAGAATGTTGAAGCTCAAGTTCCTGGTATTATCTTCTGGCATTCAAGAAAAAAAAAAGACGGTGAATAATGGTAAGATGAACATACGAAGTGAAAACCCTCAAGGCAAGGCTGGTTTATGTAAATGTTTTGAAGGACGTTTTAAAATTGGGTTTTTTTCAAAGCTGTGGCTTCCAACTTTTATCATCTCTGTTGCCGCATTAAGATAAGCAACCCGTTGAAGATGTTTAGTAGTTTACTTGATTGCCATAATTAAGAGTTGCAGAATTGTAGGGTTGGATGTGGAGGGAACTCTTTACTTTTTGTTTTAATATGACTCCCTTGTAATTTATATTTGAGCTTTATGTTTGTTCCTATGTTTGGAGGGTAAAAAAAAAAAAGGTAGCAATCAGTGCATCTTCAAAGTTCAAGCATTCCTTGCAAAAGAAGTGGAGGAGGCATAGCAGGGTTATGTCTATTGCTATTGAGGATGAAGTTGATGCAGAAGAGTTACAAGCAGTTGATGCTTTTCGCCAAACACTCATCTTGGAAGAGCTATTACCCTCAAAACATGATGATCATGATATGATGTTAAGGTTATGATTTAGTTTCTTGTTCCTTTGTTGATATACTAATAGCTGTAGTATGAGTTGTATCATTTAATACCTCATAAATGGTGACCCAGGTTCTTGAGAGCAAGAAAGTATGACATTGAGAAAACAAAACAAATGTGGGCAGATATGCTTCAGTGGAGGAGGGAGTTTGGTGCTGACACAAGCATGGAGGTAACTTCCTGTGAAAATAAAGAAAAAACAATGTTCATAAATATACTTTTCTGTGGTAGTTTAACCGATATTTCTTCTGTTTTCTTGTTAAGGATTTTGAGTTCAAGGAGTTGCAAGAAGTTCGAAAATACTATCTGCAAGGGAATCACGGAGTTGATAAACAATGGCTACCTGTTTACATAGAAAGGTTGGGTCAGGTTGACTCTAACAAGCTGTTGCAGGTCACAACTTTGGATCACTATCTTAAGTACCATGTGAGAGAGTTTGAGAGGACATTCCTTGTTAAGTTCCCTGCTTGTTCCATCGCAGCCAAGAAACACATTGACCAAAGCACAACAATCTTGGATGTGCAAGGAGTGGTATGCATGAAAATATGGAGCATGTGTAGTTTTTACTTTTTATTCTATGTACAAATAAGCCAGAAAGAGTAAAAGTTCGCCATAACACCTTAATTAAATGGTAGCATGCATAACTATATGTAACAGAAGTTTCAAACCATTGCCGACTAGCATCTTTTTGTTCAGGGTCTCAAAAGTATGAACAAAGCTGCTAGGGATCTCATCCAGCATCTTCAGAAGATTGATGGTGACAACTACCCTGAGGTACTACTTCAGGTTCCTAACTAAAATGTCATCTTCTGAATTTAACCTCACTGAACTTTTCTTTTCAGATCTTAAATCGTATGTTCATCATTAATGCTGGTTCAGGATTTAGGCTGTTGTGGAACACTGTCAAGTCATTTCTTGATCCTAAGACCACCGCCAAAATCCATGTAAGCATTTTTTATACACTTTCACCACCAAGCAATGTTGGTTTCAGTTAAGTAGAAACACTCAACTGATATATTATATTTGTAATTATTTTGAAGTGACTGTGTGCTTGTCGCATCATAAATAATAAATAACAAATTATAATAAAATTAAAGAAGTAAAACAAAATTGCATTTAAAAAAAGTAAAACATATCAATAACAAAGTGAAATACGGAATAATACTACCTGTCCAATTTAAAGAGAAAGTAGAGATTCTACTTTTTGTTTTATTGTGGTGAGTAGTGAGAAGCATCGAGATTATCCCAGTTACTATAGAGTGAGAATAATAATTGATGGTTTAGATTGAAAATGGTGTCTTCCAAGAGGTAAGTGCCAGATACTATGGACAATGAACAACAAACATGTGAACATGAGAAAATCAAGGAATTAAAATTAGAAATTTTGAAGAAATGAACACTGTTGTTTGTGATAAAGAGGAGATACTTTTTCTCATATCAGAGACAGAGAATAAGTGCATAGTGAACAATTACTTTTCCTTTGGACTGGTATCCATAGTCCAGTGAGTTATAACTATAGTAGGTTACTTTTGAACAATATAGAGCAAATTTTGAGTCTTGAGAAAAATGAAGCAACCTCATGCAATAGTTGTATGTGGATCGAAAGAGCTATGTTATTTTGTTATGATTTATTTTAGTGTTAGATATATTATTACTATCTGCCTCCATCACCAAGAAGGAAAACCTTTACACACGTGGTAAGAACCTGGTAACCAAATTATGGACAATTTTTTTCTCTAAATCCTTCTTTTGTTCACAAATCTCACATGCAAGGTTTTTTTTTTTTTTTTTTAATTTGCATGCAGATTATGACTCATCCTGATGCACCAAGCCCCAGTACACCAAGTGTGCATGAATGGAATGGATCCACTGGTGGGTGAATTTCTTTTACTTGTTTTTTTAATCAACAATTTCTTTTAGTTGTTTTCTTTTAATCAGCCATAAATCTAAAATGTAAATTATATACTCAATATAAATTTTAATTATAGAAAGTATATATTAAAAATGTATTTTTACTACATTTTTTACACAAATGTAAACCCATAAAATGTAGAATTCTTGATAACTTATTTATAAATTTATTTTGTAATACGACCTCTAAATAGGATATAAATTAATTTTTAAATAAATTTACAGACTCTAAAAATACTTAATATTTAAATATAATAAATAAATAATATATGGATTAAATATATTAACAATAACAAAGTAGCCTTAATATTTATGTAAATAGTGAATGAGTTAGATTTAAAATTTGATTTTTTTTCAACTAAATGTATAAACTTTTTGTAAAAATGAAGACCTAATTCATTTTGTCAAAAAAAAAGTTTGATTTGAGCTTATGTAGACTAAATTATAGGTTATAATACTTGAATAAATAAAGAGATAAAAACATAAAAAACAAGTTAGAAATTGTGCTACATGCATAAATTTCTTGTATATAAATTCATTAAAGTTATAAAGTTCTTAGTTTCTTTTTGTATTTTACTTAAATCACTCTTGACTTTCTAGTTTTAAATTACTTTATATTATTGATGTAGATTATTTAACTACTTTGCCAATTATAGCTGGTGAATCTTGTTAAATTTCAATACTTATTTTATTAATATTCTAAATATGAAAATTTTATCTTATTTAATAAAAATATATTGGGATATCATTTTTTTCTCCGAGGATTATTTTATATAAGGATCAAACATAGCCACATTCTTATATAATTAAGAAAATATTGTCACAATAATATAAAGATCTGTTTTTCTATATATTAAATCAGTAGCTGTATAATTTTCTTTAACTTTAATTAAAATCTAATCTAAATCTTGTTTTCTTTTGTGCAAATCCAAAATGTACTTTTAAACCACAATATATAGCCACTATTTAATCAATCAGAATCCATATTCATTAAATTTATAGGTACAATTATTGATTGATTGTATAATAAGTTACTGTTTTCTTACTTGATTTTCTAATAAAATAATTTTTAATATTTTAATCTCATTTATGCATTTTTCAAATAAATTTTTTAATTACCCAGTTTCCCTATTTCCTCAATTAACTATTTAATCAATGTAACTAATATTAATGTAGTGCAAGGCTATGTCAACAAATATACAGTAATGCATCATGATAAAGGGGTGACTATGTTTGAAAAGGAAAAAAAACATGTGAGATGATGATATGGTAAATTAATTCCTCTTAGAATACTTACAAATATCTTGAATGAATTTTTAAATTGTGGATTTGAATTTGAAATATAAATCATTCTAACCCTCACATGTTTTTTTCACTTTTCTAGACATTAGAGAACAATGGCCAGAATTTCTTCCGAGGAGAAAGTTTTTTGTCAATTTCCATCAAATCTAAGGGTTCTTGCCATTGACATTGACCCTTTAGTTCTTGAATTCATCAAGAAAATATGCAATGAATGTTGTTATCAAGGTTAGACATACAATGTTTAATTGCTAACTATTTCTTGAAGAAAGATTTATATTCTTTTGTTTGGTTCATGATATTCTTAAGGTTGTTTGCTGCAGTTATGACATGCACAGAATTGCTATGTGCGGCTGATATTTTTAGGGACAAAACAGTGAGTTTTAATTTGGTGCTGATGGAGGTTCATATGCCAAACATGGATGGATATGAATTCCTTGTGAACCAGAAAATAGATGTTCCTGTCATCAGTATGTATAACTAGTTAATCTCTATGTTTTCACTTTAATTTTGAACTTTTTTTGCTGATAAAGTTTAGTTTTGCAGTGATGTCTTTTGATGATGATAAGAAATCTGTAATGAAGGCTATTAAACTTGGAGCTTGTGATTATTGGATTAAGCCTTTGCATGAGGATCGAATCAAGAATATGTGGACACATGTTGTTAGGAAGTCCATGAGTGAGAAGAAGATGCAGAAAGACATTATTGGCACCTTGGAAGATGATGATCAGAAAAGAATGATTAGTAGTGATGATTCTAATTCTATATTTGTTTTTTCTTCTAGTGGTGAAATTCCAAGAGAAGTTGATAATGTTGGTGAATCTGAGAGATGTGGCAGAAAGAAGGCTCGTATAGTATGGACATCAGAACTGCATCGTAAATTTGTTGAAGCTGTGGATCAAATTGGACTTGCTAGTATGATTCTTTAACCATTCTTTTATTTTTTTTTTCTCTACTATGGATTTAATGCAGTGCATGAATGAGATATCTCTGAGAGTTTTATTTTTGTTCTTTGATTATTATCTTTTAGATGTTGTGCCAAACAAAATTCTTGAACTCATGAATATGCCTGGTTTGACAAGAAACAATGTTGCTAGTCATTTGCAGGTTAGTTTTTTACATTCATTTCATTTTACATACTTGCACTCGTTCAAAAGTAGGTTAATTTTTTTGTTCATAGACTCTATTATTATATATTTATAGTTTGATTTTTGTACAAAGATTGATTATTGAAATAGGTAAAATTTAAAAACATTATTGAATTGGATTAGTCATACCAAGTGACACGACTTGATTATGAAGATGTTACATGACATGTATTTGAAAGTAGTCATGTATTGAGGCTTTCTGTTGCTGTGAAAAATAATTAATATTGTTTTTTTGATGAATAATAATTAACATTACTTTGTCAATGTGATTGCGACATTGATTTGGCAGAAATATAGAAATGTTTTGAAGGCAAAATCTGATAAAGAAAAACATAGTCAACAACAACTACTACAGAATGAGGTGTCAAGGACTATAACATCTACAAGAGCAGATCTTTATCCTGGTATCACAGGTTTGGTCCCAAAAAGAGAGCACCAATGTGTCTCAGACATGCAACTGGATAACCATTTTCATTCAGAACAAGCTTTGGTTTTGGCACATGGTTACCCCTTCACTACCTGTCCTAACATTGTTATTCCCCAGAATTTTCCACACTCCATTGGGACTCTAGATGATGCATCTACACATGGAATATGGTCTTCATATAATACAGTGTTTGCTGAAAATCAAGCCATGCTGCAGAGAAACAATGACACATTGGAGCAACAACAACAAATGCATTTTATTTTGTAATTTTTATTGTTTAAATTTCAAAAGTATACCTTTTTCTATTTTTTTATCAATTACTTGACAGTCTATTAATGTGTGATTATGTGATGGATGTGGGGAGGTGTAAATGGAATATACATTTTATATTCTTAATTTTCTTTTTTACAATTATCTGAGTAATTTAAACTTCTAAATAACTTTTTTTTTTAATGTCTTATCCTAAATGTATAAACACGAGTGAGAAGTAAGTGGTTTTGTTTTAATCAGCATAAAAATGACTTTTTATTTGTTTCCAGTTAATAAGTCATAAATTATTTGTATTTTTAATGAGTAATAATTTTTGCTTTTAAAAATGCATACAAAGTTTGGGTTATTCTTATGTAATGTCCAATATGAAGTGTTTGAACAAATTGTTTGATTATAAAATGATCCAACAAAGAGTGGTTAAGATAAAACCAAAACTTCATCCATTGTTAAATAATTTAAGCATATTGTTTAGTAACCTAATTAAATTTGAGTTTATGAGGTTGAAACTCAATCTACTCTTCAAAATTTTTTTCACTCTTCCTATCTGTTCATTTCTATTTTATTTTATAAAAATATCCTTTATAGAAGCATAACAATCTTCTTATTGAAAAAATTGTCACAGTAATCTTTAGATTTGTTTTTTTCTTATTTATGAAAATATCAATACTATTTTATTTTTCTATAACAAAACTGTATTGTGGATTTTCTCAATATAGTATTTAAACTAAATTTCAAATAACTTATAATTAGTATACACTCAATAATTTAAACCGTTCGCCATAAATCTAAAATATGAATTATATACTCAATATAAATTTTAATTATACAAAGTATATATTAAAAATGTATTTTTATTTATTTTTTACACAAATGTATACCCATACAATGTAATACTCTTGATAACTTATTTATAAATTTATTTTGTAATACGAACTCTAAATAGGATATAAATTAATTTTTAAATAAATTTACAGACTCTAAAAATACTTAATATTTAAATATAATAAATAAATAATATATGGATCAAATATGTTAACAATAACAAAGTAGCCTTAATATTTACGTAAATAGTGAATGAGTTAGATTTAAAATTTGATTTTTTTTCAACTAAATGTATAAACTTTTTGTAAAAATGAAGACCTAATTCATTTTGTCAAAAAAAAGTTTGATTTGAGCTTATGTAGACTAAATTATAGTTTATAATACTTGAATAAATAAAGAGATAAAAACATAAAAAAAAAACAAGTTAGAAATTGTGCTACATGCATAAATTTCTTGTATATAAATTCATTAACGTTATAAAGTTCTTAGTTTCTTTTTGTATTTTACTTAAATCACTCTTGACTTTCTAGTTTTAAATTACTTTATATTATTGATATATATTATTTAACTACTTTGCCAATTATAGCTGGTGAATCTTGTTAAATTTCAATACTTATTTTATTAATATTCTAAATATGACAATTTTATCTTATTTAATAAAAATATATTGGGATATCATTTTTTTCTCCGAGGATTAATTTATATAAGGATCAAACATAGTCACATTCTTATATAATTAAGAAAATATTGTTACAATAATATAAAGATCTGTTTTTCTATATATTAAATCAGTAGCTGTATAATTTTCTTTAACTTTAATTCAAATTTATCTAAACCCTAAACCCTATATTTAAATCTTAAATCTAAAAAGTATACTTTTCTTTATTTTTTATATTAGCAATAATGAATCTATAAATTTGAACTACTTTAGGGGTGGTCTAACCCTTATACATAAGTAACACTTTAACCTCTCCCTAACTGCCAAACACGCTTCCATCAACTAAAAAAGTAACTCTCCTGTCCAAACCTCAACAACCAACAAAGAATCAACAAAAAAACAACTCACAAGGTATATCATCAAGAAACCAACCTCATACAAACCAAAGGGTCCAAACACCAGTCCGAGTAAGAAAACGAAACAAAACGTGATTTGGAAGAAATTCAAGACCAAACCTTTACTTGAACCATTGCAAACAATTCTGACTCATCGGCCACACCCCTTTTAAAGATGACATTATTCCTGTGATTCCAAATTTCACTTACTACTCCAACCCATATTGCTCCCTAGACGTCATTAATTGAATTAGAAACATTACACATCCTGAATTGTAAAAAATTTGACAAAGGATCATTGTGAAACACGAACGTCACTCCAAGCCAAGCAATGCATTGACTCCAAACAAGCCAAGCTAATATGCATTCAAAGAACAAGTGACAACAAGACTCCTCCACCATCCCGCACAAACTACATAAAGGACTTTCGATCGTAATCCCATGCCTTTCCAAATTGACCTTAGTTGCAATCTTATTCTCCATCATTCTCTAAGCTGTGAAAAGTGCATAAGGCAAAGCTTTACACCTCCAAAACTTTTTGTATGCAGAAGACTTCTTCCCTTCTTGATCCCTCCTTAAAAAAGCATATGCGGAGTTAACCGTATAAGTTTGAAACTCTCCAACCTTCCAAACCCAGTTATCCTCCTCTTCCAAGTCCAACCTCAACCCCTGTAAAACCTGGAAAAAATGACTCACCATAGGTTTCTCCCATTCGAAGAAGCTCCTTCGCCACTCTAAATGCCAAACCCAAACACCATTAGTCCAGACCCCAAGCTCAGCCACCTTAGCAGCTTTGGATGAGCTCATCGAGAACAACCTCGGGAATACTCTCTTCAAAGCACCACAACTCAACCAACTGTCCTCCCAGAAGGAAATTTCCCTTCCATCACCAATTTTCCACTTGAACACATCTTCAAAATTTCTTCCCCAACCCTCTGAAACCCACACCTCCTTCAAGTCTCTCCACCACAGAGAGCCCCTACAATTTTTCCTGCCCTCAAACTTCTCCAACCTCCATATTTAGATTCAAGAATCTCATTCCACAAACCACCCTTCCCCGACCCCAACCTCCAAATCCACTTACCAAGCAAAGCCATATTAAAAACTCTCAAATCAATAACTCCAAGACCACCGGACTCGCGGGGCTCACATACCTTTCTCCAAGAGGCCCAGGCAATCTTTCTTCCGTCAGAACCCCACCCCCGCAGAAAATTCCTTTGAATCCTTACTAACTCGTTTGCCACCACTGAGGGCATTTTGAATAAAGATATATAGAAAAGTGGGATAGAAGAAAGCACTGACTTAATCAGAAAAATCCTTCTAGCCAAAGACAAAAACCTGTCTTTCCACCTACATAACCTGGCCTTAAGTCTTACTACCACCCCACTCCAAAACGTACCTCGCTTATGGCACCCCCCAACCGGCATACCCAAGTATACAAAAGGAGTTACCATCTTATCACAATTAAGAATCGCCGTAAAACGCTGCAGCGAAGGCTGATCTATCCCCAGCCCACCTATCCTACTTTTCAAAAAATTCACCTTAAGCCCAGAAGAAAGTTCAAAGAAATGCAAAATCGCCTTGATACAAAAGACACTTTTAGTGTTAGCTTCACAGAAAAATAAGGTATCATCAGCGTATTGTAACATGTTTACCTTCACTTTCGCACTTCCAATCTCCAAGCTATCTAACAAATTCTTCTCTATTGCCATCCTTGACACGCCTGCCAAGCCTTCTGCCACAATAAGAAACAGAAATGGAGCTAACATATCACCTTTAAGAAGCCCCTTCTTTGAGAACAACTCTTTAGTTGGAGTACCGTTTACAAGCACTGACACTGAAGCAAATTCTTAGCAAATCTAATCTAAATCTAGTTTTCTTCTGTGCAAATCCAAAATGTACTTTAAAATCACAATATATAGCCACCATTTAATCAATCAGAATCCATATTCATTAAATTTATAGGTACCATTATTATTGATTGTATTATAAGTTACTGTTTTCTTACTTGATTTTCTAATAAAATAATTTTTAATAATCTCATTTAGATTGTTTATGCATTTTTCAAATAAATTTTTTAATTATCCAGTTTCCCTATTTCCTCAATTAACTACTTAATCAATCTAACTAATATTAATGTAAAGCAAGACTGCATCAACAAATATACAGTAATGCATCATGATAAGGGGTGATTATGTTAGAAAAGGAAAAAAACATGAGAGATGATGATAAGGTAAATTAATTCTTATTAAAATGCTTCCAAATATCTTGAATGAATTTTTAAATTGTGGATTTGAATTTGAAATATAAATCATTCTAACCCTCACATGTTTTTTTCACTTGTCTAGACATTAGACAAAACAATGGCCAGAACTTATTCTGAGGAGAAGGTTTTTTGTCAATTTCCATCAAATCTAAGGGTTTTTGCCATTGACACTGACCCTTTAGTTCTTGAGTTCATCAAGAAAACATGCAATGAATGTTGCTATCAAGGTTAGACATACAATGTTTAATTGCTAACCATTTCTTGAAGAAAGATTTATATTCTTTTGTTTGGTTCATGATATTCTTAAGGTTATGTGCTGCAGTTATGACATGCACAAAATTGCTACATGTTGCTAATATTTTTAGGGACAAAAAAGTGAGTTTTAATTTGGTGCTGATGGAAGTTCATATGCCAAACATGGATGGATATGAATTCCTTGTGAACCAGAAAATAGATGTTCCTATCATCAATATGTATAACTAGTTAATCTCTATGTTTTCACTTCAATTTTGAACTTGTTTTGCTGATAAAGTTTAGTTTTGTAGTGATGTCTTTTGATGATGATAAGAAATCTGTAATGAAGGCTATTAAATTTGGAGCTTGTGATTATTGGATTAAGCCTTTACATGAGGATCGAATCAAGAATATATGGACACATGTTGTTAGGAAGTCCATGAGTGAGAAGAAGATGCAGAAAGACATTATTGACAACTTGGAAGATGATGATTAGAAAAGAATGATTAGTAGTGATGATTCTAATTCTATATTTGTTTTTTCTTCTACTATTGAAATTCCAAGAGAAGTTGATAATGTTGGTGAATCTGAGAGATGTGGCAGAAAGAAGGCTCGTATAGTATGGACATCAGAACTGCATCGTAAATTTGTTGAGGTTGTGGATCAAATTGGATTTGCTAGTATGATTATTTAACCATCCTTTTATTTATTTTTTTCTCTATGGATGTAATGCAGTGCATGAATGAGATATGTATAATCTAAGAGTTTTATTTTTGTTTTTTGATTATTATCTTTTAGATGTTGTGCCAAACAAAATTCTTGAACTCATGAATACGCCTGGTTTGACAAGAAACAATGTTGCTAGTCATTTGCAAGTTAGTTTTTTACATTCATTTCATTTTACATACTTGCACTTGTTCAGAAGTAAGTTTTTTTTTTTTTGTTCATAGACTCTATTTATTATACATTTATAGTTGATTTATGTATAAAGGTTGAGTATTTAAATGGATAAAATTTTAAAAAATTATCGAATTGGATTAGTCATACCAAGTTCTCACAACTTGATTATGAAGAAGATGTGTCCTGACATGTATTTGAACTAAAATCATGTGAAGGTGGCATGACTTCAGTGGAATTAGATTTCACCACCAAAATTAGGTCACCTTCATACGATTTCAGTATTACTTGAAATCTTTAACCCATACAATAATTTCTTAAAAACTTATTTATTTTAATAATTAACCTACAAAATTAACTTATTTAAGTAAAAAAAGCTAATAGTTCTTTATTAGCACAACTGATTGAAAGGAGCCATGTATTGGCTTATGCATGTATTGAGGCTTAGTGAAATATAGGTGGTCAACCTTCTTTTCAATATTATCTGAGACATTGAGTTCTGTTGTTCTGAAAAGTAATTAATATTATTGTTGGGTTAATTTTTTTATATAGATTGGATCTCTCTGAAGTGGTTTATATGTATATATTGTTTTTTATTGATAAAAATAAATTAATTAATATTATTGTTTTTTTTATGTATAATAATTAACATTACTTTGTCAATGTGATTGCAACATGTTTGACAGAAATATAGAAATGTTTTAAAGGAAAAATCTGATAAAGAAAAACATAGTCAACCACAACTACTACAGAATGAGGTGTCAAGGACTATAACATCTACAAGAGCATATCTTTATCTTTTTGGTCCCAAAAAGAGAGCACCAACCTGTCTTAGACATGCAACTGGATAACCATTTTCATTCAGAACAAGCTTTGGTTTTGGCACATGGTTACCCCTTCACTACCTATCCTAACACTGTTATTCCCCAGAATTTTCCACACTCCATTGGGACTCTAGATGATGCATCTACACATGGAATATGGTCTTCATATAATACAATGTTTGCTGCAAATCAAGCCATGCTGCAGAGAAACAATGACACATTGCAGTAGCAACAACAACAAATGCATTTTACTTTGTAATTTTTATTGTTTAAATTTCAAACTATACCTATTTCTATTTTTTTTATCAATTACTTGATAGTTTATTAATGTGTGATTATGTGATCGGTGTGGTGAGGTGTAAATGGAATATACTTATAGTCTTAATTTTTTTTTTCTCACAATTATCTGAGTAATTTAAACTTCTAAATAACCTCTTTTTATGTCTTATCCTAAATGTATAAACGTGAGAGAGAAGTAAGTGGTTTTGTTTTAATCAGGATAAATGACTTTTTTTTATTTATTTCCAATTAATAGTCGTAAATTATTTGTATTTTTAATATGAGTAATAATTTTTGCTTTTAAAAATGCATATAAAGTTTGGGTTATTCTATGTAATATGAAGTGTTTCAACAAATTGTTTAATTACAAAATAATCCAACAAAGAGTGGTTGAGATAAAACCAAAACTTAATCCATTATTATATAATTTAAGCATATTGATTAGTAATCTAATTAAATTTGAGTTTATGAGGTTGAAACTCAATCTACTTTTCAAATTTTTTTAACTCTTTCTATCTGTTGATCTCTATTTTATTTTATAAAAATATCCTTTTATAATCTAGAAACATAACAATCTTCTAATTGGGAAAATTGTCACAGTAATCTTTAGATTTGTTTTTTCTTATTTATGAAAATATCAGTACTATTTTATTTTTCTAGATTTTCTCAAGACCATCAATCAAATTACACATGCTAATATATGATCCTTCAACAATTTTTTTTCCCATTCATCTAATATCTGGATTTATTCCAATATATGTATAAGATATGATCCAACAATTTTAGTTTTCTTCCTTACTAAAATCTATTAAATCAGTGAATCATCGAACAAATCTATAAATTTATACAAGAAATTATTACACTACTTCAGTAAAAAATCTTTAAGAAAATGGATTTGCGAAAATTTTTCTTTATATGTTTTCTTCTGAATTTGAAATTTGATCTCACACATATGAATCAGAGGTTTGTTGTTATTCGATGAAGAAGGAGAAAGAAAAGGTATATTTTAAATGTTTAAGAATTTATCTATCATGTTATCTTTAATATTTGGTATTATTAAATTATAACTTTATTATATTTCTTTAATATTTATATAATATTAATTTTTTTACATATTATTATATTAATATTATGTTAATTTTTTAAAATATGAAATTTCAATTTTTTTATAAAAAATATGGATTTGGATTTAAAATTCAATCCAAATATTTGGATTTGGATTTATAAAAATATAAATTATTTTTATAAAAAAATATAAATATAAATTGAAAATTTAATCCAAATATTTGGATTTGCCATGAGCACCTTATTTGTTATACTTTGATATTTTTTCACCCTCAACCACATCTTTTTCTACATATATCTTCTGTAAACCACTACTCCTGTCCTGTCCCAAAAATATTGTAGTTTTAGTTTTTTTTTTTTTATGATTTAAAAAGGATTTATGTTCTTAAAGAAATATTAGTTTTTTTCTCTAATTTATCTCTTACTAATTACATTAATATTTGTGCTTACAACATATAAAAATAATAAATTTGTCAAGAGAATGGTATTACATGTGTCCCAAGTTATCTGTGGTTTTAGAATTTGTAATTTGTCTCAGAATAATTGATGTTAACAGTTTATAATAAACTATTCATTACTTTTTTTAATTTGTTCTTAAATAAATTATCTCAATAATTAATGAATGAGTGAAGTAAATGTAATTTATTTATTGAGAAAGTTTGACTATTTTGCAAAAACTGTATAAAAAGGTCATATGTTTTATTCTCATTCTTAATCTATACATAAAAATACGAAATTGTAGATAATTTAAGACGAAAACAGTATTATTTCAGTAAAAAAATTAAAAATGGGATTATTTTTTATCTACGCAAAACTTAAACTATTCTCTTCATCATGGGATGAAGAAAATACATAATTAGAACAAGTTATTAAATAAAATCATGGATAGCATACTTTTATATTATTTTTAATAGCTTAACCAATAAAAATACATGTTACTTCGTTCTAAATTATCTACAGTTTAAGGTTTCTACATATATATTAAGAATTATGGCAAATATATGTTCTTTTAATAAATTCATTATATTTGTTTCACTTATTTATTAATTATTGAAGTAATATATGTGGAAAAAAAATAGAGAAATAATAACTAATAGTATATTATAAACTGCAAGTATCAATTATATTTTTTTTATAGATATTATATTTGGGTTTTTTTACATTTAAGGAAGAAGTTGGTAAAACAAACGCATCAACATAATCTACAAAAAAAAAACCTACTCTACCATAGCATCTATTCTCGGATACATTTCTAGAAAACACTCAAGAGCTCCACCAACATTAAACTCCTTTCAACCTCACACATAAAGTTTTTTAATGAATTTCATACAAACCAACAGTTTAAGACACCGATCCGAATAAGAAAAACATGTTGTTCTTAAAGATCTTATTCTTCTTTTGCTTCCACAATTCTTCTACAACTGCTATCCACACATAATTCTAAAGTTGATTAATTACTTTATTAACATCCATCATCTTAAAAGTGTGAAATGTCTTTTTGATTCCCAATGATCCGTCACTAAACTCACCCACTCATAACACTTCGACCAAACGAGTCAAGCAACTCGACAAGTACAGAAAATGCGTGACATTATTTCCTTTTCCTCCCTGCACATACTGCATGTATTTTCTACCAAACTAATCACTCTTCTCTCCAAATTTACTTTATAGACAATTTTATCTTCCAAACCCTCTCAGCTATACTATGGAACAAATTAAAGTGCTGATTATTTTTGGAACCAAAGTATTTGGAACGTTGTATAGAATTTCTCATCTGTTTATGTTTGTTAAACAACGACTTTATTTATTACAATGTTTTTTTTTTTAAATCACAATTTCAAACCGAAGTGATATGCTTTTTTTAAATAATTAGTAATTAAAGACTTTTCTTATTTTGATATCCATAGGATATTTGTTAAAAGATAATTAGGTATTGAACATTATATGGGAGTGGATTTTTAATATTATTGCAATAAATTTTTTTTTTATTTCTTAATCAATATCCTAAGAGCACTATTAACATTTGTCTTAATTTATAATTTACATCAAAATCTAAGAAAACAAACCTTTTTGTTTGACTCATTAGTGATATATAACTACCTTTATTTTATTTGTATAAAAATATAATTAATTACCTCTTGTCTTAAAAATACTCACGTTTTCGGATCATTCGTGCAGATAATTTGTTTTAAGAAATAACAGTTTTAAAAAACTAATTTTTGACAAAACTACATGTACTTTTGTGCAAGTTCTTAATAGTTATTGAAAATACTCCTCCTATTTCATTTTATATAAGGTTTATATCATATGTATTAAGAAAAAAATAAATTAATTAATGAATAGAAAACTTTTAAATTATAATTAAATAATTCTTTTTTTTAATTTTACATATTAGTACTTATTCAATATTTCTGCAAGATTCACAAGTGAACATTATAGAACAATATCATGGAAAAGAAATTTTTATTCAAGATAATTTTTATAAACTTTGCAGAAGAATTTTGTTAATTTTTTGAAATTTTTTTACATTAAAGAGGATATTTTTACATTTTTTGTTTGCTTACCGTTTTTAAAATAACTAGATTTGATGTGAAAGTATAATAGGTTTTTACACTAAAGAATTTATTTAACTCAGTTGATTTTCAAGTGAAGCATTCTTTGGAATGAAATTAGATTTTTTTTTAATCCTTTGTTGAATGATTCAAATAAAAGGTAAAATATTTGGATGAAAATTTGTTTTCCATCAAATCATACTATCTAATATTTTTTCCTATTAATACTGTACAGTCATAATAGTATATATAACCACATACATATACCTAATTATGCTCAAAATAATTAGGCGTTTAAGCTTTTTTTCATCACATTCAATTCTGAGTTCTCTCCAAACTTAATAGACCCTTAACCTATATTTAACTCTAATTTAAATATAACACCAAATACTAAGGCGCTAGCATCTATGTTTCTGTTAGTATCAATGAATATAATGATGTGTTAAACTAGTTAATTATTATATGTTAATTGTGTGAATTAATTTCCATAAATCTTATATATAACTTAAATTTGAAAAAAAAAAAGACACACTCCACTAAATATATTAAGTTATAAAAGAAATTGTTATTAATATATCAATCACATGTATTATTTCTTCAATGTTATTTGTTATTTTTGTTATTGTTTAACCTAATTTCTTTATATTAAAATTATGAAAAAAAATTATATTAATAATGTTAAGTGCTAGATAAAATTTTTATTTCTAAATTCGTTTCTATTATGGTTAAATAATTTTTAAATTGGTATATAATTAACTATCAAGTTTTTAACTACCAATTATTTAGATTTTAAATTTGGTAACAAAAAACTTAATAACTAATTAGATACCAATTTAGAAACTATTTAATAATAATATAAATTAATTTAGAAACCAAAAAATTTTTTAGTCTAAAAAATATCTTCAATTTGATTACTATTATTATTTTTTTTTTCTAACATTAGTTTTTAATAAATGATTTTTTTTAGTAGTGTTCGTTTAAAACTTTATTACTTATTTGTCAATATTCTACCATTAAAAGTATGTGTAGAATCATTTATTCTTTGGTTGTAGAATAGCTTGGTTAGTTTGGAATCAATGTTTCTCGTGACTAGATCTGGTTTCAATTGCTCCTATTGATCCTTTTTCACATTTCATCCAGTTTTCTATTTGTAATGCTTCTGAGGCTGCCCATTTAGCCCTGGAGAGTGTGTGGATTTCAGTGGTTTGGGAGATATGGAGTCTTAGAAATAAGGTCATCTTCAATGATGGAGTAGTAGATCACACAAAAATTTTCTCTCTGGCCCATATGAATGTGTGGTCTTAGGTTACTTCTAAAGTTTCCTTTGCTTACTTCTCCTTTTTTGACTGGTGTTTAGCTCCAATGATGTGTCTGAATTCGATTGAAGTTGCTTGACTAGGTTTGGTTAGGCAGGTATGTTTCTTTTTTGGTGGTTGGTTGGGTGGTGTGCTGTTTGTTTGGTTTTTATGAGTTGGATTTTTCTACTTCGATTGATGGTTTGATTGTCTGATAGTGTTGTTTTTTGTGATTAAGTTGTGGAAGACTTTGTTGTGCTTTGGTTTCTTCAAGTAGGTAGTGCTTTTTTTTGTCTATCTTTTTTAGGATAGAGAGAGATGTTGATAGGGGGAGACGTGTTTTAAGAGTTGAACTATCCCTAAAGTGGTTCTATTTATTTATTATTTATTATTTATTGTTCAAAATAAAAAACTAATAACTTCTACTAAAAAAAATTAAAATTAGATGAAGGAAAAACTAATTTTTCTATATTTTGACTACAACCAAAACCGAAAATATAAACAGTACCAAAATCATATTTATCCATTGAAATTTTGACGGGTAAAAATAGGAACGCCACGTACTGCGTGCAGCTGTCGCAAAGGCATAAGATCTCCATGTTAATTTCAAGTAGGTGGGGGTTCGTGTTTCACTCTTAGCTTCGTTGCTTGCTTCCTCAAACATGGAGAAGAAAGAGGAGATAACGCTTCCATTGCCATTCCAGACCCATCTCAAGGGCCTTCTTAATGTTTCCTCCACTGCAAGTTCTTCTGTGTCCCACAAACAACACTGTTCTCCGGCTGATGACTCCGACAGCTTCTATGATAAACTGGTTGACTTGTTGGACTCTTCTGGGCTCACTCTCATGTGCGTATTTACTGCTTCCATAAAACCAACACTTCCCTCACTCAACAACATTCTAGCTTCCTCTTCTTTTTATATATCCTTAATGGTCTTCCCATTTTTCGTTTTATTTCTCTGATGGGGTGGTGAAACACTCAAATCATATTTCTCTTCAGCTGTTGTTTGGTTGCTCATAAGTTGCATTGCATGCAAAGAAAGTTCACTCTTTTTTTAGTGGGTGTTTCCTGTTTTTCCAGTTTTAGTTGTCCACTTTTCATGATTGTTCTCAATCAAGGTATGCGAGTTGATACTTGTTGTTTGCCTTACAGTTGTTCTTTATCTCATTTTTTAGTCTACATCTACATGTGTTGTTAGTTCAACATGAAATTGTTGTATTATTTAATAGATAACTGTGGGGAAAGGTGATGATGTGAAATATGAAAGGTTTGAATAATAATGCTCTAATCCAATTCTACTTGGCAGTTTCAATGTCCGAGAAACATTGCTAGACTTGTACCTGTTTTACCTGGAGGTGACAAAAAGAGGAGGATATCACCAGGTATGTATATTGCATTACCCTGTGGGAGTGTGGTCCTAATTGATATCAAGATTTTTAGTTGTTTTTGGTATGTTATTTTGTCTGTATTGGAGCTTTTGTGCGTGTGGAGTTTATTTATCCAAATCAGTCGTGGTTCTATAACAGAGAGAGGCTAAAATAGTTATATATCTTTGCATGAATTTATCTCTACTTTTTACCATGTTAATGTCATGGATTTTCTCTAACTTGTTTTCAGGTTGGTCGAGAAAAGAAGTGGGGTGAAGTTGTCATAGCCCTGAAATTGGAAGGGAATAGTGTGCAGTTATGTGCTCAAGTAGAAAGGCTTTACTCACATCTTCTCTACCAGTTTGAGCAATTGTACTTCTACAGAAGTCCTACAAAGCAAGCTCCCCTATCTATCAGCAGTGAAGGTTAGCCCAAGAGACCTATTATTATTTGTTGTTATTTAACTAGATATAAATTTGATATAAGGGGATGTTCTTGGCAGTTTCTACATACATTTACTCCTTGGACATATATAAAACAAGACACATGAGCAACTTCTTTAATTAATGTTTTTGATACACTTTGGTTTTTGGCTGAAAATGTACTGATTAACCTTAATGGCCCCTTTTTTCTCCCTTTCCACATCTTCCTCTTTATTAGAAGGTCCACTTAGGAAGAAGAGGATCTCAACTGCAAGTTTGCCTCATATAATGGATAGTAAAGATAGTCAGAAGAAGGCCACGGAAATGTCCAAGCAATACTCTTGCCACATGACAGGTTTGTTGATTGGCTAAAATCTTTCCATGTTTTGAGACGATATGAATTAGTTTAGTTTTCTTCAGTAACGGAGTGGTCTCTTGTGACTTTAGAGATGCTTATGCTATACTTTTTGTTCCAACTTAGCAGGGCCTGGGTATGTGCAACAGCCTGTGTTTTTACCAACACCTTCCAAAGAAAAAAAGAAACGCCGAGGTGCCCCAGTGGGACGAAAGACTGCATATCAGATATTCCTCAAGCATGAATGTGCACGGTTGAAAACTTGTAATCAGGCCTTAGATGGAAAAATACTGAGTATGGCTATTCATTCATGGAGGACTATGTCTGATATTGCGAAACAGGTATATAGAAGTTGACACAGTATCTATTCTTGAAAATTATTCCTTGTTCTTTTTCTTATGTCCCAATGGGGTTGCATGGAATTTTCCATTTCTGATAACTTTTCATGCAGCCATATGTGGAGGAAAGCAAGAAGAACAAAGAAGAAATTAAGGAAGCAATGGTTAGTCACAGTAAACAGCAGAAAACCGAAGATACCAGGGAAGAGAAGTGGTCTAGTATGTGTGGTGATTACCATGTAACTTTGCATCCTGAGGCAGATGACTGTTAGCTCTTAAAATGACTGAAAAAGCACCAAATGATCCTTCATTTCAGATGGATTGGGATGGTTATTGTCCACTAGATATTGCAACAAGGGAATCCGAGTAACTCCACTAGTCTACTTGTAGATGGGTTATTTCTGCTCTGAGGCCGTGGCTATGCATTCAGCAGTTTTCTCTTTATAATAACTCTGTCCTGGCTGCTATGTATATATATCCATGGTTTTGAAACAGCTTAAACGGGCCTAGAATAGTTGGATCATAGCATCTTCTCTTGACACAAGAAAAGTATGTAGATATATGTAGCAAAGGCTTGTTTGGTAACAGAAACTAATTATGTTGCTGTAACTCCTATTGCAGACTACTTTTTAGTTGGGACACAAAGGCAACTAATGGGACTGATTACTAATGGGAGTCGTTTATTAGTTAATGTTATGGACATGCAATGAAAATTTGCAGAAAAGTCCGCACACCTTTTACATTTCAGGCCAATAGATATCACTGATGCCATCTTTTATGACGAAACTTTTGGCATCTCCTTAAAAGGCAGATATTTCTAGGCAATGCAAACAAAATAAAAACTAGTCTTCATGATTAAACTGAAGTTACCACAATTTGTATAATCTCAATACCTGAACTATAATAATTTACCAAGCCAAAAAGGATATATCTTGATACAAACTTAATTTCAAAAACTGAAAGCTATTGGTTTCAGAATGAACTTTATTTTCGTTTTTTATGCTGTTTTATGTATTAAAAGATGGCTTGTTTTCATTCATCACACACCTGACCTCCTTATTATTGAGGAAATGGTAAGAGTTTGTAAAGAAATGTACACAAATGTACACAATGAGGTCTAATTAGTAGATATAAACTTCACGGTAAAGTTGGAATAAGAATTAAAATTCACTTATAATTAGTGGATATAAACTATAAGTTTGAATAAAATTTAAAATTCATTTTTTAATAAATTTTATCATTCTAAAAATTACTTTTATAATGATTAAAATTTACTTCTTAATAAATTTTAGTATCTTAAAAGTTACTTTTATAATGTTTAAAATTCAAATTTTATCATCTCAAAAATTACTTTTATAATATTTTTATAATGTTTAAAATTCACTTTTTAATAAATTTTATTATAATAAAAGTCACTTTTATAAGGTTATATTAGAAGTCACTTTTATAAAGTTAAATAAGGTTTTTATCATGTTAAAAGCCAGTTGAATAAGATTTAAAATTCACATTTCATGTGCATTTGGTAGTTCTGGTATATAAATTCTTTCGCCACCTAAAGCATTCTCTTTTAATAATATATCATATATTTTTTTATCAAAATAAATTAAATGGTTGAAGAAGTAACAAGACAAATGGTCAAATTTGAAAAGAAAAACACAGAATAATTGAGTAATACTAAGTTTTATTGACTGAGTGGAAATAATTAGGGAACAAGAGAACTAAAATAAGAAAAAGAAGATTGGTGCATGTTAATAAAAAAAAAAGGGTGTATTTAGTATTAGCTCTCTATACTTGGCAAAAAATCCTATAAGACTAAGTAGGCAATTGCTTCCTGCACCATATCACGCACCCAATTATAGGGGAATAGACAAAAATACAGTTAAAAAAAGGGGTACATATAAAATTACATTTCAGACCCTCTTTTCTGGAACATAATAATCTTTTCTGGATAAATTTTTCTATAATGTATTATTTTCAATTTCAAATTTTTTTTATCCTGAATGAGATTTTGATTTTTTTTCTGAATTTTTATATCCGGAACACAATAATCTCTTCCAAATCTACTTTTCTGGAATCTATTATTTTCAATTTTAGATTTTTATTTTCAAAATAAAAGGTATTTTTGAAATTTTAAAATTGTGTATGTTGGATGCAGGAAGCAATTGCAGACTAAAATAAATAAAAAGCAAACCTTCTTAAAGTCAATATTCGTCCAACAGCCGACTAGCAAAGCAAAACGTTTTGTACCCAGAGTTTCAAAAAGTTGCAACATAATTTTCCTATAAGTTGTCCAAAACCCTATATAAACCATTAAGCTTGAAAAAAATAGAAATGCAATCACAGAATCATATTAATAAATAAGTTAAACTGATACATTGAATCAAAATATGACTAAGCTCGGTGAGGACACGTGAATGTGAGTTAGCACGTGTACTAGGAAGAAGCCAACCAATATGATGATAAGAGGCACGTCAACACAGAAATTTCATTATAAACACTTTTAGTTTTTGTAGCCAATTCTTCTCAATAGTTCTTAGCTCTCTATCCATCTTGTGATATATACCTTCTACAAGTAAACAAATGTGGGTCTGCCACATGTGAAAAATGACCTCACACCCTGTTCAGACAGAGATATATCAAGAATGAAATTAGATATTTATGAATAGTAGAAAAATAATTAATAATTAATGAGAGAATAAAGTTGACAATTTTTATTATTAAAAAGTAAATTTAAGTCTAACACATTTGCATTGTGAGATATTGGTTATTTCCATCGTAAATTGTTTTGTTTATAATTATAGTGTTACGAGTGATCTAGACTACTTCTTACTGATTTGATTAACTTAAAATAAACATTAAGTATAGTATAATGATTTTATTAATTTCTCATATATTATGATAATAATATAACTACCAAAAATTAGTTTTAAATGAAAATTAATATCTAATATTGAAAAATAAGAGTGATAATGCAGATTGACCTGTTCTGTATTGGTTTGTTTTGCATTGACCTGTCTCATATCAGAAATGATTTGTTGTGTGACAGCTGCATAAAAAATTAAAATTTTATTATAAATAAAAAAATATTAATTCACTTGTAATATATATAGAAATAAAATTTGGAAGGAGATAAATTTGTACTTTTTATTAAAGTATTTCTTCCTGCACATTATCAAATTTCTTCTAACACCTCATCAATTTTCAAATTTAATTTCCATAACATAAAAGTCAATTATGGAAATGAAAATTTAAAAGAGAACAAAAATATTCTAAAATAATCTTTCTAGAACACCTATTTTACCTTCAAAATTTTAGAACAACTATTTTGACTTTTGAAATTCAATTTCTAGAATTCATAGGGTGCAACAAGAATTTTGACGAAGTGTAAGAAAAAATAACATTTTTATTATTATGCAAGCTTGTAAGCTAGCCACCCTGTCCTTGGTCCTTGTAGGTTGTGAGTTATGTAGGATGAGTCTAAGCGACTCAAAATATTAAAATAGTAAGTTTGTCCCGTATTTTTCATAACAAATTATAAGTGCATTACCATTCCTATTAAAAAAGACTGAAAACAATATCAAATATATAAAGAAGAGAACCTGTAAAAGATAAAACACACATAGTATTAGAAAAAGAAAGGACAAAATTTCCTATATTTCAAAATTAAAATGTTCTAATTCATATCTATCTTTATTAACTAGAACAACAATAGTTATGGATCTCCAACAAGTAATCTTACAACAATAAAATACTTTCAAAATCCTCTTTTCACATGGCTATCTTCTACAAAAGAAATTAACACACAACATTCATTATCCTATGGGCCATCGTCTTCACTTGTAAAAATTTACAAATATTTATTTTTATGCATTTAGCATCACCCTTTTCACTTGTAAAGGAAGATAGTTAAGAATCTTAAAATCCTTTCATCATTATCTCTTATTATCAGTTTGGATCACTTATCAACTAAGTATGCCATTGGTTTACAATTTGAAAATTAATTTAATTTAAGTTGATTTCATATAATTGATTTTAGTCAAAAGTGTGTTTTGACCGAAAAGTGATTTTGAAATAATGAATGTTAAAGTAATAAACTGTACATAGATTTAGTTTTGTGAATGATATCAAATGGGATTTTACTTCAAAACAATGACAAAAACATTGTTTTTTTATAGTGAACAAGTCGTAACTCTAACGCAAATACAATTTGATTGCAAAAGTATGAAACAAATATTTTAACATAAATTTGAAAGCACGTTTATAGTTTGAGACGTGGTTCTTACATGTGTTAAACGTCTCTGAAAACACTTGACTTAAATCCTAAACTACAAATTCAACATATATCTTAGCGTCTAAATTAAACAAGCTCTACAAATCATCAACAGACACAAAATTTGACCAAAATAACTTTGAGAGCATCAACTTCCCTTCTAATTAAGTGTAATGTTCTTTGAGTAAACATATACTTAATTATAAAGAAAATTCAGTTTTTAATGTTTCATCATAAATAATATTGTAATTTTATGAGCCTTTTTTTTCTATTTAATAATAAATAATTAATTCAAAATAATATTAAAATAATAAATAAAATTATCAATATAAAATATATATATATATATATATATATATAATTTTTCCTTTTTTTACTTAATTTAAACAAATTCATTTTCACTTTTTTTCTTTTCTTTTATTTTTTTTTTTTTCATTTTTCATCTTCTAATCCAAACAAATACATAAAGGGTTACTATAAATTAAAATTTAAGGGCCACTTTGATTATATCTTCTGTTTTCATTAAGGGTTAGGATGAAAATGATGAAAAACTAAATAAAGTTAGACTCTATTTTAATCTATAAAAAAATAGCTATTATATATATATATATATATATATATATATATATATATATATATATATATATATATTCATTGTGAAACACGAATTGGTATTTGACATTTTTCAAGCAATTAATTCCATTATGCAACCTCTTGTTTTATTTTCAAAGAATTAGTTGAGACAGTTTGTCAACTCATTCTTTTTAAGTTTTAAAAAAAGAAAAGGACACCTTTGTTAAGACAATTCTATGCAGTGTTATTTCCTTTCTTTTTTTCTTGATTTATATGAAGGAGTGAAAACAACTAAAACTCTTTTGTCAATTCTCACTTTTAATTAGAAGGGTAACAAAACCATATTTATTGCCCAATTTAAATTACGAAATTGATTTTATTGAGACAGCTTATCAACTCTCAATTTTGGAATGGTCACTTTCTTTAGTTGAGAAAGCTTGATGGACCATCATCTATAAATGTTATCATATTCATCTCTCACTCTTAAATAAAAGGACACTTTCTCAACTCTTTTCTTAAAAAATGCCAATTAACATAATTTATCTTATTTTTATTGGATATAAAATATAAAATAATTAATTAAGAAGGATAAAAATGAAAAAAGTGAAAAGATATACTGTTTGAACTAACAGAAAAATAAAATAAGTAGCAGAATTCATCTTTAATTATTGGAATAAGTAAAAATAAATAAATATATTACATGAAAATATTTGAACACTATTTAAAAAGAATAAGCAATTTTCACTTTATTATTTTTCTTTAAAAATGAAAAGAAAACCAAAGAAATATAATTCTCCAAGAACTTCATTATAAGTTGGGGAAAATGTTTTCGGGCAAATACAAAAAGTAAAAACTAGTTTTCGATTTTATCTCCTATCCTACTTTAATCAACTATATTTTCACCCAAAGAAACATAAAATTAATGATAACTTAAAATTTACTATCACGTGTGCATAATTTAATTACTTAAATTTCAAGCAAAACATTTAACTTTCAGTTTTTTCCTTTCTATTAATGTAAAACCTTAAATTTTCTTTGAAAATATATTTTTATAATAAATAAACAATAAAAGCCTATAAATATATTATAACAGTTTATATTTTATTTTATTAGAAAATTTATTTTCTAGAATTTTGTTCTCGAAGTTACTCTTAAGATTACGGATTCATAAATGAATTGTTGTGCTCCTATAAAGATAGTTGAAACAAATTTGTGATTTTAGATAGTATTCAACGAATGTTCTCCTCTTTCTTTTCTCTTTTTAGATTCTGATTAAGGAGACATGTTAAGAGTGTACGGATTCAAGAATTATAGTAACCTATATAGTTGAGAACTTATGGTGTTCTAGATTTATGAATTAGTGTACATACCATTACAAGAAAATTATTGAATAAAAATTAATTTTAAAAATAAAAAATAATTATTTTTTATATTAATTAAATTAGAGATCATTAATATCTATTATATTATATTGTGTTTATTGTTTAAATAATTAGTTATGCTTTTATAATAAAATATAAATTGTTATAATTCTACTTGATACTAAAGTTAAAATAATATTACAAGTGATAAGATAAAAAAAAAAAAAAACCAATAAAAGTATGATTATTTTCATTTTCTTTAGCTTTTGAATGTATAATATATATATATTATTTTGTTTTACTAAACATTGTATTCTTAATGTATTTAGGTTGGAAAAGGAGCTGGACCAAATATACATTGGTAACATGAAATTATATGTCAACCTACCAAAATATAAGAAGGATGGGCATGCATATAAAGATGGGGCGTTGAAAACTGCTGGTGAGGGTAGGAATCTGCTTAACAGTGAACTAGAGAAGTTGAAGGGTAAGAAGGTTTGGAGAGAAATTAAAGGGAAGGCAGTATCTACAGCTCAATATGAAAAACAATCTTACGCTGAAGTTGTTAGCAAATCTCCTCATGAATGGTGGAAAGGTACTACCATCGAAACTAAGTCTTATGTCCCCTCTTGGTTTTTTAGAAGTGCAGTTGGTTGAATGTCATCTGCGTTCAACTTTTCGTCTGTGCGTGAAGAGGTGGTGAAAGGGGGGATGAGCGGTGTTAAAGTGAGATATATGGGTGATAATCTTGTTTTATTAACTCCTAATGAAGGAGAAAGGATGGAAGATCTTATTCAGCGAAACAATGAATGGTTTGCTAGTGTTTTTGAAGTTACAAAACCTTGGTCGGAATCATATGTAGCGGGTCACAGAATGGCTTGGGTCAGATGCTATGGTCTTCCCCTATCTCTGTGGAACAAAGAGTGTTTAGCTAAGGTGGTCGGTGAAGTAGCATCTTTGGTAGATATCGATGAGGATACTTTGTCCTGGGAGAACTTGGAATTCGCTCGAATCCAGGTTCGCGTGCTTAAAACCAGTAGAGTAGGGATGACAAAGGGCTTTAAGATTAATGGTCATGTTTATAACATTAATCTAGTTGAGGAGGAACCGACCAAGGAAGAGGAGAATGCAATTGCCCTACAAACAACTATGATTCTACTGATAGTGTGTCTTCGACGGAATCTTTCGTGGAGGACACCATTTTTTCGGTTAATTCGTGTGATGAAGGGGCTGAGAAAGATGGAGGTAGGCGGAGGAGTGAGGAGCCCAAGGAGGAAACAAATTGGAAACAATTACAGAAACAATCTGAGAAGGATTTGGGCTATCAACAGAAAGGTGATTTCTCTTTCTCGAAAGAAGGAATGCGTGTGCAGGCGGCGTCTGACGGTGGGGCAGTTGTATCTGTGGCAAAGCAAGTCAACAAAGTGTGCCAGTTTTTTCAAACGTCTGTGGTTAATCTTGCTAAAGGGGCTCAGGAAAGGGGTGCTGCAATTGGGTCTGAAATAAGTGAGGCCCATTTACATGAAAAGGGGGTCCAAAAATCTTTTTCTAAAGTTACGGGCCCTTTGACTAAGCGTGAAGGGAAAAATGTAGGAGAGGGTTGTGATAAGGAAAGCTTACCTTATCACAACCCTCTCCTACATTTTTGAGGATAGGAGTGGCGCATCCGTCATCCACGACAGCAGTAGCGTCTTCGCCGGAGGTGGAGCCACCATCGCAGAGTATAGGCGCAACGTGTCCAAAGATCAAGTCAGGGGCGACGATACCTTTGCCAAGGTCAGAACCAAGGTCACCGACGTCTGGTGCAGTGAGTCACACGCCGTGTCCAAGGGCGATGTCTAGCAGATCGTCAGGGGCGACGTCTAGCACGTTGGCGCCACCCTTTATGGAGGTAGTAGAGGCGGTAGCGTCGACACCTTTGCCAAGGTCAGAATCAAGGCCACCGACGTCTGGTGCAGTGAGTCACACGCCGTGTCTAGGGGCGACGTCTAGCAGATCGCCAAGGGCGACGTCTAGCACGTCGCCAGGGATGACGTCTAGCACGTTGGCGCCACCCTTTATGGAGGCAGTAGAGGCGGTATCGTTGACACCTTTGCCAAGGTCAGAATCAAGGCCACCGACGTCTGGTGCAGTGAGTCACATGATGTGTCCAGGGGCGACGTCTAGCACGTCGACGCCACCCTTAATGGAGGCAGTAGAGGCGGTAGCGACGACACCTTTGCCAAGGTCAAAACCAAGGTCATCGACGTCTGGTGCAGTGAGTCACACGCCGTGTCCGGGGGCGAAGTATAGCACGTCGGCGCCACCCTTAATGGAGGCAGTAGAGTCGGTTCCTCTATCAAGGGAGGGTGGGACTCCGGTGCCAACGCTATGTGTCGTGCTTCCTTGGCCAAAGTCAGTGGCGGCACCAATAAAGTCGTATCCGTAGGCCATAGCCCTCAGTCCACACCCCTACTATGCAATTCGAAGTTGTAATGAAGGAGAAGGTTCGTCTTATACAAACACTGATTCCCAAACAAGTCAAAACACCATCTTTGCCGTAGGGGAAAGCGGGGGATTATCGCAATCGGGAAGGAGGCCGAAGGACAGTGTTGAGGTGGAAGAGATCGCAGAAGATGGTCTCAAAACGCCAACGACAGTTCGGAGGTTACGTGATCTTTGGGAGTCGGGAGAGGTCACTGTTCGTCCGCATTGGAGGTCTAATGGTGGATTAGGCTCCATTCACTATGGAACCAACTCTGAATCCATGTTAAGTCGTCTATCTCAAGTTGAATCTGATAATGATATTATTCAGTGTAATAACCGGCTTAAGTTAGAAGAATATCTTGTTGAATCTGCTAGAATTTGGGAATTGGGTAAGCATCTGGGAATGAAGTGTTCGGGGGATGAGGAAGATGTCATTAGAGTATTAGATGATTGGGAGGTTAGGGACAACGAAATTTTATTATCTAAGGAGGGTGTTAAAAAAGGTTTGTCATGATTATTGTCAGTCTGAACATCAGAGGGTTGGGGGGAAGCACTAAAGCAACGTACTTGAAACATATTATGGCTAAGGAGGGTGCAGAATTCTTATGTTTGCAGGAGACAAAATTATCCTCTTTCTCAGACGTTAGAGGCTTTTCGTTGTGGGGAGACAGTGACGTTGGGTGGGTGCATTATGAAGGTATTAACGGGGCATGGAGTATCTTATCTATGTGGCGCAAAGAAGCTTTCCGGTGTGACAACCATGTGGCCAGCATCTTAAATCAAAGAGTTGTTGTGTTGTGGTTAATGTATATGCAGCATGCACTTTAAGTGAAAAGGTTGCGTTATGGGAAGCCCTAACAACCATGAAGAATAATTTTTTAGATAAGGCTTGGTGCTTCTGTGGAGATTTTAATGCAATAAGGAGGGAAGATGAAAGAAAAGGGATACAGGGTAGCTCTTGTCATAAAAAGGAGATTAGTGGTTTTAATGGTTTTATTGACAATAATTTTCTGGTGGAAATACCTTTTGTGGGCAAAAAATACACTTGGTTCAAAGGAAATGGTTCAGCTAAAAGTAGACTACATAGAGTTCTGGTTTCGGAAGAGTGGCTTCGTATATGGCCGTCATGCAAGCAGTATGTTCAACCGAGGGTGGTTTCGGACCACTGTGATTTAGTGGTGAAGGCGTGGGTTAAAGACTGGGGCCCCAAACCGTTTAGGACCATTGATGCTTGGCTTAAGGAGCCTGGTTCTAAGGAGTTTGTGAAGGAAAAGTGGACTTCATACAATGTGCAAGGTAATAGTCTGTCTATTGTTAAGGATAAATTGAAGTTACTGAAGATTGACCTTAAAGTGTGGAATAAAAATGTCTTTGGGAGCCTTGATGTTACTAAGAAATGCATTCTAAAGGAAATAGAGGAGCTTGACGGTAAGGATGATAATGATGTTTTAGAGGATATCGGCAAGTTGAGAAGAATGGAGTTATTTAGTCAGTTGAAGTTGATTGATAAAAAGGTGGAATCTCTTTCTAGGCAAAAAGCTAGAGTGAATTGGTTAAAGTTTGGGATTCAAATTCAAAGTTTTTTCATTCTGCAATCAAGTGGAGAGGACTCAAACATGAGGTAAAAGGTGTTGAAGTTGGTAATCAATGGTGTGAGGAGCCGGAAGTAGTTCACAGGGAAGCTAAGAGGGTGTTCGAACAGAGGTTCAAGGCTACACAAGATCTTGGTGTTAGTCTTGGTTCGGTGGAGTTTAAAACCCTCCCTATGGAGATCAGTGTAAGAATGGTATCTAGCTTTTCTGAGGAAGAAGTGAAAGAAGCTGTTTGGCAATGCGGAGGTTCAAAAAGCCCAGGGCCGGATGAGTTTAATTTCAATTTTATTAAGAACAGTTGGGATATTTTTAAATCTGATATTATGGAAGCTGTGCAGTTCTTTTATGATACAGGGTCTTTTCCGAAGGGGTGTAATGCTTCTTTCATTGCTTTAATTCCTAAAGTAAGAGATCCCTCCTCGCTTGTTCAGTTTAGACCTATCTCTCTTGTAAGAGCACTTTACAAGATTATCTCAAAGGTCTTATCGCGACGTATGAAGGAAGCTCTTTCGATGGTTATAGATGATTGCCAATCTGCTTTTCTTAGTGACAGAGGTTTGTTAGATAGTGTTCTTATTGCTAATGAAGTGGTTGAGGAGGTAAGGAGACATAGGAGGACTAGGATATGTTTGAAGGTGGACTTCGAAAAGGCATATGATTCGGTTAGGTGGAATTTCTTGATTGATATGCTCCAGAGGTTGGGGTTTCACAACAAATGGATATCGTGGGTTAAAGGGTGTTTGGCTTCGTCGTCTGTGTCTGTTCTTGTAAATGGCAGCCCCACGGAGGAATTCAAACCTTCTAGGGGACTGAGATAGGGTGATCCCTTGGCCCCTTTTCTTTTTCTAGTGGTAGCAGAAGGTTTGGCTGGGCTTGTGAGACAGGCTACAAAAAAGAATGTTCTGAAAGGAGTGAAGGTGGGAAGAAGTGGTATAGAGTGTTGTATGCTACAATTTGTTGATGACACTTTATTCATGTGTGAAGATTCGTTCTCCAATATTTTCTCTCTTAAGGCGATTCTTAGGTGTTACGAACTTGTATCAGGGCTGAAGGTACACTTCCATAAATCTAAACTGGCAGGTGTTTCTGTTGATAGGTACTCCCTTGATATCTATGCAAAATCCTTAAACTGTAATACCATGCGGATTCCTTTTAAATACTTGGGATTAGAAGTAGGAGGTAACCCAAGGAAGAATCAGTTCTGGGAGCCTGTGGTGAACAAGATAAGTGCTAAACTCAACTCTTGGAAAGGGAGATTCTTATCTATGGCAGGGAGAATATGTCTACTTAAATCGGTCTTTACCGCCATCCCTCTCTTCTATTTGTCTCTCTTTAAAGCGCCAGCTTCAGTGTGTAATCGTATTATTAGTATACAAAGGAAATTCCTATGGTCTTGGGGCAAACACAACAAAGCCATTCCTTGGGTAAGATGGGAGAAAGTTTGTAAGCCCCTTGAAGAAGGTGGGTTGGGCATTAAAGATATAAGTAAATTCAACAGCGCTCTCTTGGCAAAATGGAAGTGGCGGTTGATGAGCGATGAGAAAGGGAAATGGAAAGATATAATAGTATCCAAATATGGATCGAAAAGCGATAGAAGTCAAGCTCGGTCAAAATACCAATCATGGTGGTGGAGAGACTTAGCGCATGTTTGTGGGGAGGGAGAAGAAGAAGAAGGATGGTTAAAAAAAGCCATGTTTTGGAAAGTAGGTGTTGGGGATCAAGTTAGATTCTGGGAGGATGCATGGGCACACAATAATAATCTTAAATCTCTGTATCATAGACTCTTCTCTTTGTCTATGGATCAAGGTAGGAAGGTGGGTGAGGTAGGAGCTTGGGTGGATTCGGGGTGGCAATGGCGGTTAAGTTGGAGGAGGGCAAGGTTTGGGTGGGAATCAATTTTGGAGGAAGAAATGCTCGAGATCTTGAATAGGGGTGTCATACACAATGGAATTAATGATAATCTTGTATGGAAAGGAGATTCAAAAGGTGTGTTTTCTGTGAAATCAGCTTATGCTATCTTGGATTGTCAAACTACTGTTCTAAAGGATGGGGTTTTTAGCACTCTATGGCAGTCAAAAATCTTCCCTAAAGCTTTAATCACTGCTTGGAGAATCTTACTCGATAGAATACCAACTAATGCTAACCTGTCTAGGAGAGGAGTGGTTGTGAACCCATTTGTGTGTGTTCTTTGTAATCAAGCAGAAGAATCCACCCAACACCTCTTTCTTGAATGAGTTTATGCACAACGAGTCTGGTCTCTTTGTTTCAGGTGGATAGGCGTCTTGGTGGCACAAAACAAGGATTTGAGAAATCATTTTGAGAATTTTCACCTTATTCACAAGTCTAATAAGCAGAATCAGGTTTGGAAAGGAATGTGGGTAGCAATAGTTCGAAGTATTTGGGAACAGAGGAATAAAGTAGTTTTCAAACAGGGGATTCCTGACGCCGAAGAAACTTTTCAATCGACGCAACTCCTTTCTTGGCTTTGGTTGAAACAAAAGGTCAGTTCTTTTTCATATGCTTTTTCAGATTGGCATTTGAATCCCAATCAATGTCTGAGTTGCGTTTGATGTAATGGATGCCAAAAAGGTACAGGGGGTGTTACCTTGATCTAGTAGGTGCTGGAGTTTTCAGATGTTAGTTGTTGAGAAGAGCTGTTGCAGGCCTTTCTTTTTGTATGTTTGTATTTTCTGGTAGTTGGGCTGTTTTGTGGTGTTTCTGCTTTAGGAGGGTATGGAAGGTTCACTATTTTGTTTTGCCAATTAATGTTTTCGGGGATCTAGTATTAGGTTGGCTTGCGTTTAAGTGTGGCAGCAGTTGGTTTTGTTTCAGGTGGTTAAGGGCTTATCCTTTGGAGGTTTGGGGGCTGAAACGAGGAGGTCTCTAATGCTAGAGGTTTGGGCGGTCTTGTTTCAGATAAGTTGGTTTTGGCTTAGGTTCTTAGAGGATGTTTTTTGTGTCTTTGTATACGGGTTGAGATACCCCTTAAGTATTCATAAAGTAATTAATTTTATTCATTGCTGATAAAAAAAAAATTCTTAATGTATATATACTACTATATGAACAACATTGAATATATCTACTAACTTTTATAACATTTTCGACTAATATATCACAAGTGTTACAATCAAGAAGAAATAACTTTATATTTTTTTCATTGATCCAAATATGTCTCGAGCTAAGAATATTACGTATAAATAAATTTTCTTTTTTATTATTGTCTCGAGCTAAATATATTTTACCTATTTACTTTATTTTCTTATTTTATTTGAGGTGAAACAAGTATTTTAAAAGATATTAATTATAAGATAATTACTGTTGATAGATATATTAGAATTGTAGTAAGATTTAGTTTCCATATTTTCTTATGAGTAATCAAACCTTCGTTTCAAATTAATTTTCAAAAACCAATTATTTCCAGAAACAAAGGGTCTTCATCTTTTTCCAATTTTAATTTTAAATAAAGCTGGTGATGACTCTATTGTTTCATCAATTTAATTGTCATTTATCACGTCATTCTCTAAGCACATCGTGATAGACGTTGCACCAATAAACAATTAATAACGAAATACATAGGCAAAAGTCATCTTCTAAACCTAAAAACGTCATTGATGAACCTAATTATATGATATGCAAAACGATACAAATTTCTAACCTTACAATCATTTCAGAAACCACCAAAGATGGGTCTTAAAAGTGTCTATAATTGGTACATTCAAGTTGCATTTCCTTGCATGTTAAATAAATGTATCACTTAAGCCATGTGACAATTATTTACATCGTGGAGAATATCTCAACATAATCGTGCCATTTTCTTTAATCCTTAAACTATTAAGACGTCTAAAATCTAAACAAATTTGTTTAGGTGTTTGGCATTAGCTCAACCCAAATCCAAGACTTAAAATCACTTTTTTTTTTCATTTTCCTTGTAAAAGTGTTTTTTTTTTTTTTGTTCTTTCAAAAGGAGATTAATTACTTTACTTCACAAGGAGAAGAGGAAGATGAGATAAGATGTTTGTAAAGAAACAAATTGTATCACAAGAGAGTAAATATTTGGCTCACTATTTGTATATTCTCTCGATTTCTTTTTAAATGATGAATTTTTCAAAAAATTAAACAAATTATTTAGTTTTTATTAATTGCACTTTTTATCAAAAAAAAAAATTATTAAGCCACACATTATATTAATTATGAAAGTGAAAAAAGAAAAAAAAAATGATTGTAGAATAAAAACAAAAAAACATCATAACTATTTTATTACGTTTAGAAAATTTTATTATATATTTTAATTTTTACATAAAAACCAAACTAAAAAGAAATATTCTATAACTTAATTATCTAAGAGGGAATTTGATTCACCTATCCTTCTTCACTTGGACAAGATAAAATAAATTAAGGATAGAAAAAAATTATTACCAAAAACTTCGTATACTTACAACGTTTTTTTTTATTATACTAAAATCCTAATTTAGATAATTTATATAAAATTTCATTTGATTCATAAATCCAAACACTACAATAAAATTATTAAATAATAACTAATTTTAGAAATAAATAAATAATTATTTTTTTGACCAAGTTAGATATTATTTTATAAACTAAAAAATTAAATAATTTTTATTTTATAAAGATTTATTTTATAGCATAACAACCTAATTGTCACAATTCAATTGTGACTTTGTCCTAGCCTACACCACGAGACAATGGATGCACCTTGTAATAATTTGATTGAACACTTACGATTATAGATTAAAAGTTATATCTAATAGTCATATCACAACTCTTTATATTTAATTATGATTTAAACATAATGATTCAATTGTGAATTGATCTACTTGACCTCCGTAATAGGATAATTGATGCCTTGTGTAATAAGGCCTTGTGTATTTGTGTTTAAATTTAATGGGAATCAAAGTGAATAACATGGAAAAACTCTGTGTATTTAGTTTGGAGAAACTATGTATTTAGTGTGAAGATGCATTGTGTACTTGTATAGTTTGAAAAGACTTTATACACTTGTTGTAAGTTAGAAAAGATAGAAATAATACTTGTAATTTGATTTGTTTAATAAAATCCTTTATCATTTACATTAGATAATTTAATATAGTCTAGATTGAGATAAACTAATATAAAAATTATTAAAAGAATTGAATATAGTCTAGATTGAGATAAGTATAAAAATTGTGTTATTATTCAAATGTCTATTACCTATAAAAAAAATATTTGCTATCTCTTTTGAAAAGAATTGTGAACATGTTTATAAGATCATTAGACGAACCCTTACTAGCGTTTGATAAATTTTTTGAAAATAATTTTTTAAGATATTTTATTAACTCTATTTAAACCTCCATCTTAAAGGTAATATGTTTCATTTTTATGCAAATAAAATTGTTGTATTGGTTCAACCAAACCAATGCATAAAAATCAAGATGGGGTAAATCACATTTAAGTACAAGATGTTATGAGGGGTTAGATATAACATAGGTGACAGAAATATTAGAAAACTTTGAAAAGGCGTATATATTTTATTTAGAGGTTCTATTTGAGCAAATTTATTATTATTTTTAGATCATCATGAAACAAATTTCCATAAAGTATTTGTTGGTTTATAATTTGCTCAAAAAATGTTTCTAAGTACGGTAAACATCAACAACAACGGATTTAGAAGTTTATAACATATTGATGTCTGTTTAAATGTTATATCATAACATAGAAAAACATGTATGAGACATGGTTATTTTCATTGTCCATATCCAATTATCTAAAGAAGTTCATACTTTTTGGCATAAGAATCAACCTTTTTAAAGTAGTTCAGTTTGTTTAAGAATTCAAAATTTTGTACACCCTTAAAATATATATATATATATATATATATATATATATATATATATATAGATATATATATATATATATATATATATATATATATATATATAATGGAAAGAGAAGAAAAGAAATAGAGTAAGAATAAAGTTTCTTTGACAGTCTAAACTTAAAGGAAACACTCTTAATATTTTTTAGAATAAAATATTATATTATAATAAAATAATAATTTTTTTAAGTATCAAAATGAATAAAACTGGTGTTAAAATATGATATCATTTTCTATATAGTAAAAATGAAAAATATGATGATGTATGGTGTAGCTGGCGTCTTGTGATAATTGTTGGCTCAAAAATGTTTTTTTACACCCATACTCCTCCTACAACCTAATAAATATTAATATTTTAATTATTTATAAAAATTTATAATTTTTTTAATTTTAAAAATTATTTTAACATTTTGCATTTTGCTTATATTTTTATTAAGAATTTTTGTAATTTTTTTTATTATTATAAATAATAATATTTTATTGTGGATGTAAGTGTCAAAATATCATAACCCTTATTAATTTGTTGGCATAATGTAGAGTAAAGTTATAACGAAAGAAGCATAGAAGTAGATAAAAAATAAAATTATTTTTATAACCTATATAAGATTCTCTACAACAGTTACAACTTTAACCTCTCTACATATATAAATAAGATTTTATGATGATTTATAGTGATCATTTAATTCATTTCTCACAAATGATAGCAGGATAAAAAAAAATTGCAAATAAGATATTATTTATTATATCACTTTAAATTACAATCTACTTAAAAAGTCTTATTTATAAATTTATTATTAAAATTTTTATAAGGTTATCACGTTTATTGTGAGTGAGTGAGTGAAAAAGGAATTATTATAAAAAGTAATTATTAAATTCTATTTTTACAACTAATGAAGGAAAAAGAATAAACAGAAATATGAACTTTCTATATGATTAACAACTTAATAAAAAATTGTGAGTTAACCTTCTCACATTAATTACCGTTGATATTAATAATATTTGAACTACTTACCACTTGGTATAAGCACTAAAGTTTCTAAAATTATACTAAAATGCATTACATTAATAGATAATTTCATTGGTTTGGAAAATTTGTCATGTATAATGAATTTACCATTCTAGTATAGAATAATATATTTAAATCTTATAAATTTACTATATCTAAAAAATATTTTAATTTTACACAGTTTCGACTAATGGAAAAAGGGTAACGACCTACTTCTTTTGCTAGTATCTTAAGTCTTTTTGTAATGTAAAAGAAAGCTTAATTCATTATTTATAAGTAAATAATTAACCAAATTAAGGTAATATTGTTGTGAGGCCACCTTCGGAAAGTGAGTTCTCAACTCCACAAGAACAAGCCTCTCTCGGCACAGTCTTGGAAGTTTTTTTCACCCTCTGAAGTACATTATACAGTATTCAAGTACCTACGAAACGATTGATGCAAGATATGCTATTATATTATAAATAATTACACTTCTGGAAACAAACAGTAATCTAAAATCGTGTTGGGTGTGTTGGGTTTCTCTATACTAATAAGATGACATCAGAAAGTGTGTAATAATACATTGAAGAATACGTTTAATAGCATATTATAGAAAATAAAGATGATTATGATGATTGTTTTGCGGATAAGCAAGGGATGGATTGATTAGCAAGGCAAAGAGTTGCGTTTGATTAATATAAAGCTTGTGGGGTGGCCAATAATTGGACATTCGTGTGTTTTATTCGCTCTTAGAATGCTGAGAACCATAACAAAGAGGTTGCAAAGAAATTAAATAGTGTTTAGAAACAGTCTTCTTCACCACAACACTTATTATAATAATATTCAAGATAAGACAGAGTGAAACGCGTTAGTTGCACCAAATCCTAAATTAAACTTCTGCCTAACAATTGTCTACTTCTAGTTTGGTACAAGCCATTTCGTTAGTGCTTTTATTCTAAGCCTTAATTATATCATCATCTCTATTCATTCCTAACATTCCTATAACACACCGCAAACATTATTATTAACACACTTTCTATTTCATTACATCCCTTTGCACAAATAAAAAAACTAAAATAATACAAATTTATATTAGCTTTTGATTTGAGTTTCATGTGTCTTAATTCTCTATCCAAATTTATATCATTAGGTCTATCTAACTCACACTAACTCTTACTATAGTTTATAGAAATGTGGACAAAATTCAATAGTAGTCCTTTAAACATCGATTGTGTCATTTTAAATCTTCGTCATTCTGATACTGTTAAATCCAACAAATTGCAACATCAAAGTTCGCATGGCCCTCACAAGCCACATTAAGCTCTATATATAAGTTGGTTTGGTAGCCACATAACCATTTTTGAGTTCAAGAGTTGGTAACTGTGGAAGAAATCTACATAGAAGGTCAAAATAATTGAGGTGGGAAACTGTTCGGTAATTGAATCCCCGTAGGATAAACAATATTTTTCTATCCAGACATGATTCCTCTTCTTTTTAGTGTTTGAAGAAAAATTGGCAGAAGGCTGCGAATTTTGGTGCCATGATCATGAGATTTGGTTCACATTCGAATTGTCACTAACATTGTGAATTGTGATGACTCGGCCCTTGCTTTGCCTGTCCAAGGTCAACCATTCATGAATCATAACAGGTGAAAAGATATGTGTGCATATAAAAAATAAGAAACTGCATAATATGTTATGAGTTTATTTAATGCAAGAAAAACATGTTGGGAAGCATAGCAGCATCATTAATGAATGTTGTTTGTCTTATGCGGTCACCTGCTATAACTAATCGTTTGTATTATATTTATATATGCTAATGCTTGTGCCAAGAGCTGAACTTTCCAACAAATTATTATAATATGGTCCGAAACGAGGAAGTAAAATGCAAATTGGGTTCTTCAAGGAACATGGTTAATTAACTGGAGGATGAAATTATTGGTCTAACAGAGAAGTCAAATGGAATATTGATTATAAACTGTGAAGAGGAGCTGCATAAAAGTCTCATCACATCACATAAGTCATATCTTCTCACATGGATTAACAACAAGATTATAAAGTGGAAATCCTAGTAACCCCACATGAAAATACGAGATTTGGAGCAAATCTTTAAGAAAGGTGAAAGAACAGTTGTTCTTAGGGAGTAAAGATGGTTTCTGTTTCTGACCAAGATAACTTTGAATATGCAAAAGGGAAAATGAATATAATAATAATAAGGTATCATGTGTTTCACTATCTGTTACATATTAGGACATGAGATTAGTGAGGTACCTAATTAACCATGCGGTGAAAATATGTATGGAGAGAGGAGGGGTCTCTCTCAGTCTCACTGTCGCATAGGTTTTCAACTATACATGGTTATGATACAGAGAAATTAATACTCTATTGTTTGTTTCTTGGCTGAATGCAAAAAATCATTGTACTGGACCAATTGCATTGTTGTTTAATATATTGGGAGGGAGTTAAGACAGCCAGGCCTGTCTCTTTCAAGGAGACAAGGTTCTCTGGCTTGCCATTTGGATACGAGGCTGATCAGATTTTTCACAGATTTTGTTTCCAATTTTCCATTCTCGCCAAAGCTATTTTATTGTAAACTTCGTTGCTCATAATTTAACATGGTGTTCTAAAAACCATGGAAGCAATTGAATAAGGTGGTGGGCAAAATGGAGTGCGTAGTATACCAATAATGCAGGGCAGTGTACAGTAGAATATTTTTATTCTCCAGAGAGAAAAGGGGGTGGGCAATGTGGATGAAACCTGGCCACACCGTCTCAGGGAGGAAGTGAGTCCAAAAACCCTTTCCTTCATACATTGAAAAACAAATAAATAAATAAATACAAAATAGAGGGCCAGGTGATAGAAAGTGCGATGAAAACAACCACATGTCTTCCTTTTTCTGTATCTTTGGCTTCCATTTGGGTGCATCACCCCCTAATCATTGCCAAGAATAAAAACAAACAAGTTTGGCCCCATTTCAGGAACCAATCAACAGAGGCCAACTCCATTTCTCCATCCAATAGGCCATTTCCATTCATCATCAATGCCTCCCAATTAAAGAATAAAGCTTTTTTCTCCATGGAATAAACCCATTACTTTATCAATTCATCAACCTGTTTTTCAAGCCCCGTGCCCAAAAGATGGGGAAACTTATTTATGTAACAATCATAAAATATAAACCAAACCATCAACATAAAAATCCTTGCAGGTAAAGGTAAGATACACAGTGAAATTTAAGATTATCATAATACACATTTTGTGGCTTTTATCACATGCTGGCCATTGTCGATGGACTCATTAGGCCTGTCATTCACGCCCAGCCAAAAAATGAACGAATGAAAGAGAGAAAACTTTATCATCTAGCGTGACCAGGTCATGACTACTCTGACCATCAATCTTGACCGTAGATGAGACACAGCAATGCCTCTGCACTCTTTGATTCTGAGAAGGGTTAAATTTTGCACTTTGTGTAATAAAGAGTTGGAGATACTCTGAAAACGTTCTTTTTGATTTAGGGGTAAGAATTACAGAAGCAGTTTTACCTGCGAGATGAAGTAGCAGACACAAAATAAAATAGCCGGAATTAACAGTAGGTATTATATGTAATGTTGCACCGAAGGAAAGTTAGACACATTGGTTAACCTAATCATGTTTTAATTTGTTTTTCTTTTTTTTGTCCCCCTTTCTCTCTCCTCTCTCTGTCCTTAGGTTGTGTCTTTGTAAGCAAGTTAAGATGATTGAGGCAACATGGGAGATCTTATCCGTATGAGGCAGAAATAATAGGGATTAATTGGATGTGCATGGTTTGAAAATGGACTCCCCGTTCTCCATTTAATTAGAAATAGTTTTATGCTTCCCGTGACTTTGAAATTTTAAAAGTTTGTTGAACAGAAATTTAGAATAGAAGAAGCAGAGGGAGGGTTGAGGGTTGAGGCATGAGGGGCCGAAATTGAAAGCCAAAATAAAAATTAAAGAGGGATGAAAATTGACGATTAGTTAGAACTAGGGGAGAATACAATATGATAAAATTAATTAGGCAAGTTGTCCACTAGCCCATCTTGTCCAATCAAATGAACCTCAACTTTCCTCATGGGAGGTGCCATGTGAGGTCTCTATCTTTCCCTATTTTATTATTATCATATTCAAATCACATCCTTCTTATTCGTTAATCTTTCATTTCGGTTTATTAGTCAAACTAAACTCTGAGTTAAACTTCCCACTCCCTCATCTTCCTCTCATAACCCTCTCAAATTAATTATATACCCTTTCTTTTATTTCGCATTCTCTTTTATTAATAATCAAACACCTCAATATATTTCTTTCAAAACTATACTTCAAATGCAATTCATATTAAATATACAACATCGACCGAGGAGATATAATTTTTTTTATTAAAAATATACAGATTTCATGAATAATGTGTTTTTCAAGTAATTTGTGCCTTGTAGAAAAAGTTGGTATTATATATATTTTTTTATTTTATAATATTGTAAGATAATTATTACTATTATTAAAAAACAGCAGAAAAACAAGGGGAAGGGAAAGAGTAGGGGCAATAAATGTGAGTAACTAAAGGACGCGTGGTTCCCCGTGACTTCAACTCCTTTTATACTCTTTCTTTTCTTCTGTTTTCTTCCCCTCACTTGGCTTCCAACACCATCAACTTCTTCTTCTTCTTCTTCCGAGTTCATTGTTCATTAAAATTCCTCTTCTCTCTTTACCTCAACCGACAAATCATTCAATTGCAATTATCTATGGAGTCCTTCGAGCCCAACGTAGATTCAAGTAATTCAGAAACGTTGCGAGAATCTAATCAAAAGAAGCGCAGAAAAATCGGAGACCACGCCGCCGATCACAATTCCGCCAACGCTGTCCCTTGGAGATCCGACGCGGAGCAACGGATCTACTCCCGCCGCCTCGTCGAGGCTCTCCGCCGAACCCCATCATCGGCGGCCAAGCCTAGAGCAGCCGGCCAAGTCCGCGAGGCCGCCGACCGAGTCCTCGCCGCCACCGCCAGAGGCCGAACACGGTGGAGCCGCGCGATTCTCGGACGGTGGAGGAAGCTCCGCACGCCACACAAGAAGGCGAAGAAGACATCGTCCACCGGATTGAAGAGAACCAGGATCAACGGCGGAGAGAGGAGGAACCGGTTACCGGCTGTGCAGAAGAAAGCGCGCGTTCTTAGCCGGTTGGTTCCCGGTTGCCGGAAGGTCTCGTTCCCAAACCTTCTGGAAGAAGCCACGGACTATATCTCCGCCTTGGAGATGCAAGTGCGAACCATGACGGCTCTAGCCGAATTACTCTCCGGCGGCGCTCCGGCTGGTCTCGACGGTGGCGCGTTGAGTTGACCGCGCGCGTTAGTTACAACAGCCTAGGCTATATTGCGCCAGGTGTTTCTTTTTTTTTTGTTTTTATTTTTTTAATTATATCGTTTTTATTGGTTTCCAGATTCATGTATTTTATCGTGTACACTGTACATGCCATTTGCTTATTCCTCCTTCATTCCAGTTCCACTATCATCTCCACCTTCCTTTTTTTTTTTTTTTCTGTTTCCTTTATTCTTTCATATTTAATTGAATGTCAACATGCTACCTACTTTTATTCTTTTCTTAACCATTTCCTTCATAAATGAACAAGTCCTTATATATATTTATCTAGAAAAATAAACAAAATATCACTTCAAATTATTACTTTGAAATAACTTCAATAACATTTTCTGAACTCGATATCATATATTGTTCTTCCTTCACAAGTTTATATCGTGAATGCTTCTATAGAGTGTTTAGTGGCTGTGAAATTGTAACGTCTGTCATACGAAGATCTCGAGGGTTTTAGTTTTGTTTATTTTTACACATTTTGTTGTCTTGTTAAACATAACTAGAAAGGAAATTATGCACAGTTCTCTCCGCCTATTATTTCAAGGTTTATTACAAAATGGAAGGAAAAAACATAATTCAATTTTTTAAAAATAAGAAAAGCTAATTAAGCTTTTAATCTTCATCCATGGTCACTTTCAGCCTTTTATCGTTTGAATTTGAACATCGTTAGAATGCTTCACTTTTATCGGGATTCCTATTGCGTACAAGTTATGAACTTAGATAACTGCAATTACATTCCGTGTTTTTTCTTTTTATCAGCAAAGTACATTCCGTGTAACGATAGAATTTTCAGTTATGCTTGAAAACTGAAAAATCAAAAGCTCACAATAAAGGGAAGGAATCCAAATTGATCCAATGTGTTTAGGCCCATCTTTGTAAATTATCTTTAGGTTATCTTCATTTATTTACGGACTTTTTTTTTTCTCTGGATGAATTTTGGACATTTTTTACCGAGATATAAACCTTTTAAAAAAAGTGAAAAAATAAATTATTTTTTATAAACTAATTTATAAACATTTTCTCATATAATTTTTATAAATTAATTTTCTTTTTAAATTTATGGAGAAACTTATCCAAACGCATCTGTGTTTCATAATCTGTTAATTAGTTTCCTTAATGATGACAGCTCTTTCTTCCTTCTCTTGAAGAAAAATATTTTAAAAATAACTGGCAGATTTAGTTACAGTGAAGTCCAAAAATGTGTGGGATCTCCCTATTTCTCTTTGGGAGCGGGATTTTCTTCGGTTTAAATTTTAAATATGCAAAATGTGTCCCTTTAAATTACTGTAACATTATTGTATTAAAGTAAGAAATAAAAAAAAAACGTGTAAAATAAAAAATTATGGACTGCACACGATGAATTTCTAAAACTGAGCTCCACTCATCTGCAACAAAAATAGAAAATATTTAATATGGTGAACTATATCAGCCCAGACAGATAAATCATGGCACAACTTATCACATTAAGTATGGCCAATTATGTCGTATCTAGTGTGATAAAGTAAAATTTAAAATAAAATCAGATATAGTGTGCTAAGTTATATGATTATTAACTCATACGGGTCAATAAATAATTTATTGTGTTCAACTTTTTCGATTTTACTAAAAAAAACTCAACTATAATAATACTATAATAAATAATAATATTTTTGCATATATTATACACTATCTTTAAGGTAAGTAAGGTGGAGTCGACTTTTTTTGTGCAAAAATAATAAAGGGTGTAAGAAAAATATATATGTACTTAAATATTACCAATCAACAGTAAAATTCTAATATTTTTAAAAAGTATATAATAATTTTTAAATTTTGTGGACTCATCAAACAAAATTTATTAAGCAGCAGTACAGGCATAAGCAAATCTTACGTTAAATTTATGTTAATAATTTAATGTTTCGTTAATTTTGATTTATTTTATTATAGTTAATGTTATTTATCTTCTAATCTCATGTGGAAAAGTTATGAACTGCATTCAAAATTTATAACAAATAAAAACAAACTACAGCTCCAATAAATAAGTTAAATAATTTGAAAATAATATTTTAAAAATAAATTAAATAATAAAAATATAATAAATAATTTTAATAATTAAAAATTTGGTAAATTAGACTGACACTTTCTACTTTATTTTAATATCACGTTAATCCACAATTTAGCAATACCTTCTACATAAAAATATTCAAATTACAAATAAATATAATTCACAAAAACTAGATTTATAAGCAAAACTTACTTATACCTTTTGATATTCCATCAAACAAAAAAATATATAGTTGTCAAAGTTTATCTATAATCTTTAAATTTTGTGCAGAAAAGAAATGAAAAAATGTAAAAGAAAAGAAGAAAAATATATTTATACATACAAGATATGAGAAATATATAAAACACACAAAGTGATGTACTATCACTTTGCAGTCTCTCTAAATGATTAAAAAAAACACTCCACAATTACATCCAATTATATATATTAAAATTTAAAAATTAAGGAATACTACAATTATTTATTTTTAACAGTAATCTAGACTTTTACCGATGCAAAATACCAGAGTAAAAAATCTTTAAAAAGTACACACCAAAAAAAAATTATGATATTTATATATATTAATAGATCTCAACACACGTCAAAAGTTACATGATTCTTTTAAATAAAAAATAAGCACATGTGAAATTCAACTAATTATATATACATGTTTGCTTTTTCTCTTTGTCAACAAAAAAATCTACATATTTATAGTGTAAAAAACCTAGAACATTGTCATGTGAGTAATTCATTTAGTTTGTTTGTGTAAGGACACCGCGAATTCAAAGTATTGTTAATTTTGAAGTTGAGATTTAGATCATAATTTTATTTATAAAAAAATGAATTAAGAAATATTGAACAATAATAATATATTATATCAAACAATAATATTAGTTATATCTCACCGTTATATAGATAGTAGAAATATTGAATACGGTCTTTATAAATACCATCAGTAAAACTTTCATCACAAACACAGAATCAGTGATGTTAATTACCATTGAGAACTAATCCATGTACCAGATAGTTTATGCAAAACTTGACTCAGTAAAGAGTTGCATTCACAATAAACTAATAAAAAAGATGAAGTGCTTAGTTGCCTTTTGGTGAAGAAGCATATACATTCATATATATATATATATATATATATATATATATATATATATATATATATATATATATATATATATATATATATATATATATATATATATATATATATATATATATATATATATATATATATATATATATATATATATAAAAGCACCTGACCCGCGTAATCGACGGTCCATGACAGCTTTACTAGCATGTATATTATCCCACTGTCATTTGCTTCACCATTTTTGGTCATCTATCATTCTAGTTGACTGCACCATGCTTAAACTAGTTTGTACATATCAAAGTGATTAAATCTCACTAACTAATAACTGTACTCATTTCAAGTACTTAGGTAGTTGGCATCCGCTGGCAAACCCATTCCTGCTCCAACAACAACATTTCTTCCCACTAACACATGTCTGCTTAAGCCCTTAATTCTTCCTAAAAAACATTCATTTTCATTATATATAATGCACCCAAATAAATATTTTTAAAAGGGACCAATACTATAGCCATGTTGTCTAAAAAAGGTAAAAAGAAAAAAAAATGTCATGTGGTTAAGGTGCAAGATTGGATTAGATAGAGGCTGAGGAAGAAGATGGTTATGCTGAGGTAGTTTTGGATATTTTGTTTGTGAAAAGGGAAAGTAAAGAAGGCGACAAATTGAAAAGTTAGTGAAGTGGGGGAAACGAAATATATAATGTATCATGTGGGAGGGAGGCCCTACAAAATGAAGAAGGGTTTATGCATTGGGTTGCATGTGAGAATGTGAGTGTATGGGGAAGAGTTTCACATGGTGTTTTGAGAAGGAGAAGAAGAAAATGGTGGGTTTTTTTGTAATGCATCTTTGCATAAACTTTGTTCTTCTTGGAACAGGCAGTGATTGAGGGTGGGATAAAGACTAGGGTTGGACCCTACCCTCTGGATGGAGGGATTAGCCAGTTTTGAGGGACACCTTTTTCTAATAAAAGGGGGTGACACGTGTGGCAGAAGGGCAACCACATTACAACTGTCAAGTTCCACATGCTCTGACTTTCATATCCCCATTCTCATCCATGCAAACAAAACCTATTTCATACTTGAAAATATTTTTTTTACAAGAAAAAAGTTTTAAAATTATTTTTCGTTTATATAGAAGTTTATTTTATTTCTCAAATTATTTATAAAAAAATCATCTGAAGATGTGGTAGTGGTAGGTGCATTCTCAGTAACCAAATTATCTATTATGTCTTTAAATGGCTTTGCCTGTTGTGGTCTATCCACGTGTCAACCACATTTCAGTTTTATTCTCAAGGTAGGGTTTCCTTTCATGACAGCCACAGGCACTTCAAAAATAGAAATAGTTTAATGAAATAAAAGATAAAAATCATTTTTCAACCATTTGTATATTAATATGATACTCTTTATTAATGAAATGAAATTAACATTTAATATTGAAAAAAAAAAGACTGAAAATATGATCAAATATAAAAAGATAGGAGACGCATAAAAAGGACGTGTATGATCAGAAAAAAAAATATAACAACAACTCAACTAAAAATTCCTATATTTCTAAATAAATTGAAGGTTTTAATTATTTTAAAATTGATTATATTTTACATGATATATGATTTATAAGTTGATGAAAACGTGAGTTGATTGCATAGAGATGGTTAATTAGAAGGGACCACATATACATATAATGTGTATTTTGTTGGCTTGCCCCTTCAAACTTCCATGAAATCACATTATATGTGCCCTTTCTTTTATTCTTTTTCATTCCCATTAGTCACCACATTTCACATGCATCCATGTGCCTCCATTTAAGAAGCCATCTCTCTCTCCTCTCTCTCCTTTTCTCTTTCTTCTTTTCTTCTTTTTCTTTTTTTTTCTCTCTTCCTTTTCGTTTCCATTCACCTTTATCTTCCTTTTTATTTTTTTACTTTCCTCATCAACTATTGCCTCAAATTAACTCATAAAAAAAACAAAAAACCACCCTCTTAAATACTGAGAATGTATTTTCATTATAACTACCATGCTAATTATGAAGGTGAAATAATGACATTGAAGTATACAACTATACATACAAAACAATATCCAAGTTATTTGGTAATGACATGCATGCGCCCTAACTAGCATTTTCCTTTGATGGAATAAACCTAAAAAACAAGGTACAAGGAGAGTTTGTTTGATGGGAAAACTTGTTTTTTCAAACAGAGATGCATCTTCTTTTCAACATTCAAATGTGGTCCATCTAGTGACATATATCTTGATTCCTAGCTACTCTGTGGTACTAGGTAAAATGGAGTTTGTTCCATCAATGATTTTGAAAATTGAGTTTACTTTACGTGGCTTTGAAAGCTGGGTTTAACCTCGTTGAATAAGGTAAAATATCGATCATTGGCTTCTTTCACAAATCAACCTTTTTGTTTTAATATTAAAACAAAAACAAAAAAGCAACTTACCTTAGTGTCATCATTGGTGTCATGGTTCCAAAATCTTGAATTGCGTTACAAGGAGTTCACTTTTAGTGCATATATTATGTTCACCAAACAGGTGAAGTAATTATATATGTTAGGAGCCTTGGAACCTAAAGCATCATAATTTGGGCAATGACCCATGTTGCTTTTATTATTGTCTGATTAAAGAGGATCATCAAATAACGACTATAACCTCTTTACTATTCAAAACATTTTTTAGTTTCCCTTCTATGTTTTTACCTACATATATATATTTTTCTCAATGTGATTAGTGGTAGGTTGGATTGTTAATTCTTTCTGCTGTTTTGTGAGGAAATGTTATTATTGTTTTGACTGTTGTAGACTTTCAATCCAATATGTATAAAAAGACTTTCAATCCAATATGTATAAAATATGTATAAGAGTTAGATAATTTCTTGAGGGATTCATATTTTTTTTTTTATAAAAAAATATTATATATATATATATATATATATATATATATATATCTTTTCACCAACAAAAATAATATTGGACTGTTAAACTATTTATTTATTTATTTTTAATCAAAAACCCTTAAAATGTCTTATCCTAGTTGTTGCTTATTCTAATCACATTTACACGATGTTTTCACGAGATAGACAATTAATTAAATGAGTTGGAACAAAATATAATATTATTCTATTGCTTGCATACTTTATAATGGAACGAAACATAATTTTTATAATGGAGTGAATAACGAGTTATACCTTTTATTTTTCACATTATTTATATTTTAAAATTATTATTTTAAGATACTAAGGTTAAATTTTGTAAATATAAAATAGTCATATTTACAAGTTTTGTTTTATTAAATACACCCTAAATTTGAGAGAAAAATTAATTAGTGGAATAATTTTTATTTTTTACAAACCAAACAATGAAAAATAAAATGACTTCTCATTCCACTTTATCTTTCTCTGTTTAACCTGCTACCACAAATCCAAAAAGTTAGGGTTAATTAAATTCCTTAAACAAGTTACATATTAAATTCCAATTTTTTTGGGATTTCTGTCTCTTCTCAGAATGGCTATTTTTATTTTTTTTTTATATGAGATTGCGTGGTTTGCAGAAATGCTATGTTTCTGGGGTGTCACTTTCTTTCAGAAATTCAGATGAAACTGTAATTGTGTGTATAACTGGATGCATGTGCTGCCAAATGAAATGTCATAGTTGGATCAAAAGGAAGAACTTGCATATTCCTTAATCCAGAGCCAACCAAAAAAAAGACATTATTTTAGTTTTTTTATTTTTATTCTTTTGCTTTTTTTTTTTTTTTTCTGCCTTTGGTCTTATCGAAATCAAAGCAAACGGCCAAAAGAGAAAGGGAAAAAACAACAATGACCCTTTCAATTCAACGCCCTAATAATTGAACCCATGTATGTGTCAGCTAGTTCAATTTCCAAATCACCAACTTAGATTTATTAAAATTGTGAACTCTCAATTTCAAGAAGCTGGAGATAATTTGATCAAATATCCATGTCATCTTACCTAAATGTTGATAAACCCAATATTAAAAAAATATTTGTTGATTTGTTCAATTCTACTGACTGAATAATTTTGAGAATAAATTCTAATTTTAATCTTCATTAATTTTTATCCAGGGTTTTAATCCTTTCATATGTTTTACGACTTTGGTTTCCACAAATTTATCTTTTATATACTTCTAGTTCAATTTTTAATTTTACATATGTTTTTTAATCAATTAAATTATTTTGTAGTGATACCTTATATAAATATAGGTGTCGGAGGTTTTACATTTACTAAAAACAAAAATAGTTGATAATATATTAGGGATTACAAACTTTATCTTATAAACTGATTTTGTAAGGTGAAATTAAGTTTAAAGTTTATTTTTTATTATAATATTAAAGTTATCTATAATTTATCCTAACGAGAATTTATTAGACTTATTATATCATTCGTTATCGAATTACTATAGAACCATTTATAAATATATAATCACATATACAAAATTTAAAATTTTTAAATTTAAAGTTAATAAAAAGTTAAATCTGGTGAATAAGTAGATTGAAAGACAAAATTTAAAACATATATAAAATTAAAATTAGAGCAAAAATTGTATATTTTGGAAATATAAAAACTAAAGTGACAAAGAAAATCATAAATAAAAATAAAAGATATAAAAGAATAAAAATCTAAAATTGAACTTACTTTGGATTATGTAGTTTTATTATTGTGCAACTTTAGTTTTGCAATGAGAATTAAGATAAAGAAAAAGTGGAATCGAAGTCACATCCAGAGATTAAAGAGAGACCACACCCATAACTGCAACCTAATAAGAGTTGTTTGGTTGGTTTAGCAATAAGTAGCAGTTAAGCCCAAGCTTTGATGAGATTAAGATTAGATAGGAAGAAGAGTAAGAGAATAGTGGAACTAATAAACGACAACATAAGAATTACTTTTGAGTTGTCAGAGTCCAACGACAACGCCCTCAAACAAAGAGTGGTCACATTGGGTTGGGCCCAAAACCCAGTACGCGACAAAATGTGTGTCAAACAAACCACCTTCACCCATTTTCATTCAATGAACATCGTGTGGAGATACCGTAACGCAAACTATTTAATATCCATGTTTTTCTTTTATGCGTTTTTAGTTATAAACTTTTTTTCTTTATGCACATTATCTTACATCATTTTACATTACAGCACTTGCTTGCTTAGTTTTGTTCGGAATAGTTTAGAAGGTATTAGTTATTATTGTAGAAAACAAAATTGGAGGAAGACTTTTGGTGGCTGTTGTGGTGGTTCCTTGGTGTTGAGGTGGTTGAGAAAAAAGGCAAAAGAAAAAAAAAATGAGAAACAAACAAAGGAGAAAGGGTTGTGGTACAAATACAACAACTACTATTTTGGGGATGTGGGCCCAAAGTGTCCCTTACCACACGTGGCCTCTTCGAATAATGGACAAAAACTCTTGATGTATAGGGGTCCCCTCCCCTCCCTGATCCCCCACTCCTGTGGATCTATCACTAATACTTTTCACGCAACAATTTTAGGATAATACTTCTTGTCTTTATTTTCCTCAACTATTTGCTAAACGTCAATGTGTACACAAAAATGACAAAAATCAACTCAAACATATATCATCATGGAATCTCATAACCCTTCTCTGTAAGTGCCCTCTCTTCCTCATTGTTTTCAATATCCTTTATATTTATCTGCCTATCTCTCCATGTCAAAATAAGTTCTTTTTAAAGATAATTTGTCCCTAAAATTACTAAATAAAAATATGCATGTACAGGGTCTTTTTTATTTAAAATGTATTATAATAATCATACAGAAATATAAGGACCTAAAGCTTTCTAGCTTATTTAGAACTTTAATCAGCGTGCAGCATCAAAAAATTAGTAAATTGCATTCTCACCATCCTTGAAATAGAAAATTCTAAACCCACGGTGTGGATCGAGTATCTGCGATCCTTAAACTCTACACTCTAAATCAATATAACACTCAAACGACTTTTAAGATTAATAACTCAGATGCTGCAGTAGTCGTCTCAAAGCCAAATTTGCATAATCATGAAACTTGGCGGAATGAAAAAAATGGAACAAAAGTCTCCATGTTCGGCTCATAATAACAAAATCGAATAAGGAGTTTCTTTCTGCAACCCATAAAACCCATAATGTTATGTAAAGACAAAATTATTTTTATTATTTTCTAAAAATTCTAAAACACATTACCCACACTCTTTCTTCTTGTTCCTTACGCACACTACAAACCTACATTTCCAACATTTTTTTGCCTTTCTCTACGCACGACAACTTCATCTCATTGCACAGGAATCGTGAGGTGCGTTTTGCTTTGTGGTAGTTCTATGATGTCTCCGGCGGCTTGGTGGTGTATCTTCATCTTATCCCTATTGTTTTTATTTTCTACAATCGTAATTTCACAACATAGTCCTGGATTGAGTGATCCAAAAATTTCTTGGATAAGTGTGTTCAAAAGTTATCTTAATTGAAATGCATTCTAAATCCACCAATTCGTAAGTCTAAAAAATGCATTCTAGATTCACCAATTCGTAACTGAAAAATTGCTTCTAGATACAACAATTCGTAAGTCAACAAATTGCTTATGGAACACCCCCTTATCCAGAAAACATAAAGCTTTACTTACGAAACGATCAATCCATAGATCATATTTTCACTTCCAAATTGATCCATCCGTAGCACAATCCCAAATCCTAATTTTTGGGAATCTAAAAACACTATAACTATCCATCCTCTTAAAAAAAACTCGATTTTTACCTCTAAAAGCTAACCAACACTTTGACAATACAACCCACTCCTCCACCTTGCTCCATGCAGCTAGAATGAGCCTCCACTAGCATCACTGAAGAACGAAGAAGAAGAACAATGACAAAGCAACTCATACACAATGCCCATTCCAAATAAAAGACCAAGACTAGTTTGGGAATTTTAAAAATTGTGAGGGTGCAGGAAGAAACTCTCAATCGAATAACCCTACAGCCTAAACTTACTTCAAAAGCCCAAACATTAAATAATGGGTAATTTCTTTTACAGCCTCTTTGTCATCGCCCTCACCCTTATCTATTATGTTTTAGATGAAACAAAAAAAATATTTTAATTATGAATGAAAGACACTTTTAGATTATGCCATCCATAAATATTTTTTTACATAAAATAAAGCTTATGAATTGTGTAGTTTAAAAAATACTTATCAGTTACACAATCTCGAAACCCATTTTTTTGCATAAAATAAAGCTTTTAAATTGTGCAATTTAAAAAATAAAGCTTATAAATTGTGTAATTTTAAAAAAAAAAACACTTCTCAGTTACACAATCTGGAAACCAAAAAATAACTTTACGATTATACAATTCAATGACTTTTTATCATAAAAAAAATAATTTTTAGATTGCATAATTGAGGTCAAAAAATTTCAAATTATACAATTCCAAAACATTGCACAATTCAAAGATAAAAAGATTCCTAATTATACAATCTAAAAGTAAAAAATTTCCTGATTGCATAATAAAAAGTCAAATATTTTGAACTACACGTTCTAGAATTCGAAAATAATTTCCAAAAGCTTTTATGAAAAAAAGTGACTTTCGAAAATTTTTTAAGGACGAAGTGAAAATTTTCATATTTATGAGTGCAGAAGGAGGGAGTGGAAAAATAAATCTCCTAAATAATGAGTCAAGGAAGATTAGAGGCCAAACATTAATTATATGCATGATCATCAAATAAAAATTGCTGGAAGCTGCTAGTAGCGAAGACTACCATAAATACTTTACCAAAAAAAATAATACCTCACCAAAAAGACTATCATAAATTAGATAAATAATACCTAGTTTTTTCTGCTATTCTTATGAAATGGCACATCTCCTTAACATGAGTTTTATTAAAAAAATAGTTTTTAATCAATCACGGACCATTAACAACGACCGCAAAAGATTACAATAGCATCTTTGGATTTAAGCACAGCTATCTGAACTAAATGAAAACATCGCGGACTCCAAAGCCCTCAATATTATTTTCGCTAAAAACAAGTGATGCATCACATAATATGCAATAATGCCACCGGGGATATGAAATAAGAAACAAAAACTGTCAATTAAGACAAGTCCATCGTACATAACTGGTGTAAATACCAAACTCTGTCCGCAAGAGATAAAGAAAGTGACTTCATCTTTTCATGTAAAGTCGAGCATTGCCATTCTTCTTCTGCTGCTAAACATTAGCAATATGATCTAACAAACAGTGAGTACATACTAGTTAGAAACCAATCAAGCTTTGATGGACTCAACACGTGGCCTCCATAATCCCAGCCTGTACTTGTGTGTGTATTTCAATATTAACTTCCTCTGCAAATCAAAAACTAGTCGTTAGGAAGAGTTTGGAAGTTAACTAAACAATTTATATGTCTTGTGGCCAAATCAAATCATTGTATCATAAAATCCAAGTACAAAAAACCCAATCCAAGTTATGATTGAAAATCTGACCTGAATTGTCTCACAATAACTGACTACCACGACAAGGAGTCATTTTACTTCCAATATTAGAGTCAATAACAGCCATACGATTTGTGCGAATTTATCTTGGATACACGAATGTAAGACATAGAATACAAGTTATACTAGCATCTAAGATAACCCATGTTTGGACTCTGCTAAAAATATTAATTTAGGATCATAAAGCCTGACTTTGTTTAAATTGATGGAAATCACATGCCTTAAGACATCTAAGATGCATGAATATAACCGTGTACCTAACTAAGGTAGTGTGCCAGGATAAAGGTGACAATAGTACATCAACCATCTTAGAAAACACAGATAGATGGAGAAAACCGAATCACTTAACAATGTGTAGATGTTACTCTTTTCTACTAGCATGTTAGGGGCAGTCCAATGACTTAGATGACAGAGCAGAAGGGAATTTATAGAAAAGGTAGCAGGCATTGAGCAGAATAAATTTTGTCAAGGACAGGAAAATCTACAGGTTCAAAAGTCATACAGATTTTCAGATCTGTAATTTATGTCAAATACCAGTTCTCAAAAGCATGAACCGTTGAATAATGACTCACGAATGACTTTATTAATGTCTAACAAATTATTTTGTAAAACACGGTGCACTACGAGCCCTATAGAGCTTCTAAAACGCCCCTTGATAATCTTAACATCAAGGCCCTCAATATTGATAAATTTTACATAAATCATAGTCATTCATGTTCAATTTAATGGATCATTTAATATAGGAGACAGAAGCAAATGGAAAATGACATCTCCTGATATTGGAAGAGAGGAATGCTCAGCTCCTCATTTTCCCTTCCCTCAACCCCCTCCGACCAAACAAAATGTAAGGTTACAATGCCAGTCATAAGATTCAACGATTTAAACACAAATTTGCCTACAGAGTTAAGGTACAAACCAGGATCACACACAGCACCCAAAAATCTTGAACTTGAGGTAGTTGATTCCGTTACAAATTAGTTGCCATAGTTGATTGATTGCAACTTAAGTACGTGTGTAATAGCTGATGTGATCAATTAGTTCTTCAGTTAACTACATTTATCTTTGTGTGTCTGTAGTTCAGCCTGTATTAGTTTTAGTTTTAATCTCAATTATCAGTATTCGCCAATCTCCCTTCATTGCTATTTATTACCATTTTCACATAACGCGCACAAGGACTAGCATTTTTTCAAATATGGACCTGCAACAGTGGCAACTCTTATTGAGGTCATCATCCAAATTCTACTTTTGGAGAATTGTCAAATTCTTTGTCACTAATAGGGGAAAAATAATAGCCCAAATTTTATATAGAATGAACTGGAAAAAAAAAAATCACTCTATTTACGAATTCGGCAAGATCAATGAACTAATTTCACACATTATGTTAAAGAACCATAAAACAATCGTGAAGCAGAAGAAATGGAGCGAAAGTGTAGGGAACAAGGAGTACATACATGTTTGCAGGGAATACCAAGCTTCTTGAGCTTGAGGGTGCGAGTGACAAGAAGCTTCTGGAAATCTCCGATTTCGGATTCGAGCTTGGGAACGTGAGACTCAACCCCTTTCCCAATTCCGTTTAGAAACTCAGGTATTCCAACCTTCACTGCATATAGCGCCAATCAAAAACATTAATAACTCGCTCACGGCTTAGGGTGTGTTTGTTTGTTTGTTGGTTAGTGGTGAGTGCAGCAAAGACGAGAATAGAGAAAGAGATTACCAACATAGAGGGATGATTTGGAGAAGAATCTAGAAGAAGAATAAGGCGTAGAGTTTGGGAGTGTTGAGATCAAATTAGCACCTCCTTTGCTGATGATTCTCTGCAACTGCAACCATGCCATTCCCATTTTTCTCTTCGACCTTCAGCCAAATACCTCCCAATTTCCCCAGACACGTTAGGTTCATACAGGGTTTTGTGTCATCGTTTTTAGGAAACGACGTCGTTGCAGTAAGTACATCATCGTTTCCTGTGTCTTGCTATACCGGCCCAAAAATGAGTTTAGGCCCGCCTTTTCATTTTCGTCCACCCAAGGCAACTTCTTCCTGCACCTCTACATTCTTCTTCCTGCACCCCTACATTCTTAGAAAATACCAAAATTGTCCCTTACACAGTTTTGGTTGTTTCCGGATTAATGGTTCCGTAAGCAAAAAAGGTATTTCCAGAATAGAAAATCCGGAAAACAAAAAAGCATTCCGGATTAGCTTTTCCGGAATACTTTCCGGATTGATGAATCTGGAATACATTAAAATACGTTCCGGAAATGATGTTTCGGAAATATTTCGGAAAAAGCAATCCAGAAGTCATTTTTTAAAGAGGGCAAAACCGTCTTTTTCTGATAATGTAGGGGTGCAGGAAGAAGAATGTAGAGGTGCAGGAAGAAGTTGCCTCCACCCAAAAACCCCTACATGTAAAAGGCCTAGTTGGATTATCAAATAGGAAATAATTAAAAATAAATTGCACAAAATATATTAAATTAAAAAAATATTAATTAGGTTTTAAATTTGGATATTACTTATTAAAAAATTTATTCAACTAAGTATCTAAAATTTTTATACTTTTTAATTGAGTATATGTTAAGGTTAAGTGTGTTGACGTACCATTATCTTGCATCTTACGTGTTTTCATATAAAAATAAAAAAATAATAATATATTAAGTTTTTTTATAAATATTTTTAATTAAGTGTTCAAAAGTTTATATTTTTTAAATTAAATTTTTAACATCAACTAGAGTGATGTGGTCATTTTATTACAATTTGAACAATAAAAAACATGAGGTTCTATAATCTCTTAATTTCATTTATCAAATGAGATTCTTTCTTGTCTTCAAATGATTATTTTTATTTTTGTTAATATTTAATTTTAAAAGAATCAAACAATGTCATTTATTATAAAGATAATTATGATTTTAGATATTATTTTTTTATTGTTATCTAAATTTGTGATATTGTACTTAAAGTTATAAAAATAATTTATCACATCCACTCCAATTTATAGTAAAATAAAACAACATGAACTTAATATAAATATTTTGGATACTTAATAGAATGATTTTTTTAAAATTATACTAACGGAAACACAAGCGCTTTCGCGCCTGTGTATCTGCATTTTTTATTGCAAATATTGGTGCAAGACATAAGGACCCTTTTGAGTTTTTACCATATGGGTTTTTGAAGAGAATAGTAGGGCATGGTTTGGTGATGCCTTGTTGGGCATCTCAGGTTCAAATCCTTGGTCATGGTGTAATTGGGGAGTTTCTGTGTCATTGTGGTTGGAACTTAACACTTGAAGGTGTTGTGCATGGGATTCCACTGATTGCATGGCCACTCTTTGCTAAGCAAAAGATGAGAGAATTGTGTTCTTGCTTCCATCTTAAATTACACTAATTAGTATACACATTTTTATATTTTATTTTTCAAATTGTCAAATATTTGTGGTGGAGTTTATCGTGATGGAGCTTATCATAGAGAAGTCTATTGTGAAGGAGTTTATCGTGGAGGAGTTTCTCATTGAGGAGTTTATCATGGTGGAGTTCATCGTGATAGAATTTATCCTGAAAATAGATAATTTACTGATTTCTTTTCATGAAATTAAAAAAGAAAAAAAGAAGAAAGAAAAAGTAGCACTTGACGACTACACTTTCATATATTGAAAAAATTGGTTTCATAACAATAATGTTATGAATTTAGAGACACACAAAAAAGTATACAATGTAAGATTAATAAACTACTCTAATAGACATAAACTCCTCCACGATATATGTGTTCCCACAACATATAAACATATAAACTCTTACACGACAAACTCTTCCACGATAAACTCCTCCACAATAAACTCCTCCACGATAAGCTCTTCCGCAAAAACTCCACTACGATAAAATCCACCACAATAAACTCCTCCACGACAAACTCCTCCACGACAAACTCCTCCATGACAAACTCCACCAGATAAACTCCTCAACAATAAACTCCTCCCCGATAAACTCCACCATGATAAAATTCTCCATGATAAACTCCTCCAACATAAACTCTCCCCGATAAACTCCACCACGATAAACTTCTCCCTGATAAACTCCTCCCCGAAAAACTCTCCCCAATAAACTCCACACTATAAACTCCTCCACAATAAACTCTTACACGATATATGTGTTCCCACAACATATAAACGTGGTGGAGTTTATAGTGTGGAGTTTATTGTGGTGGAGTTTATCGTGGTGGAGTTTATCGTGATGGAATTTATCGTGGAGGAGCTTATCGTGATGGAGTTTATTGGGGATGAGTTTATGGTGGCGGAGTTTATCAGGGAGGAGTGATGGAGATCAAATAGAAGAGGAAAGTGAGGATAAAAGCCAAGAACCTCAAGGACAAGTTAGCTCAAAATCCTTCATACCTCAAAGGATCACAAGGAGCAAGGCTAGAGATTTGGGTAAAGAACATCAATTGTTTTCTCTTTTTGTAATTACCCATGTATAAACATTTGTAAATATTTGTAAATAAATATAAAATTAGCTTTAGGAATATGCCAAAGAGGGAAACCAAAGAAACCTCTAATGTAAGGCATTTTAGGCACTTTCTTTAGGAAAAAGTGGAAAAAGTGACTATTCTACTCCTTTCTCTCTTAGACACTAGAAGGAGCTAGAAGAGTGACTCTTCCCACTCCTTCCCCTTTGTAACATGTCCAGCCCTCCTTATTATAAATAGGAGTGCTTGGTCCTTAATAAAAAAAAACAAGTTGAAAGTTAGAAGAAAAGAAACTATCTTGAAATTGAGAGAGAGTGAGTTTGTGAGACTTGTCTCTTCTTCTCCTTCATGTCTTATCTTGTGAGCTTTGGAGACTCTCAAGTGGCGGCACCACCCACTCATCTTGGAAGAACCACCCTCCAAGTGGCGTGAATCACATCTCCAAAAGGCTACAACCACATAAGTCATTTCTATTCATCTTCTAAAAATACCCATTTGTGTTTTCTTGTAGTTTTTCCATTTTTAATCGGTTCAATCTTTTCCATGAGTTGTTTCCTTTCATTTGCTGCCATTGTTCTGCACTTTGTTTGGTTTATTTCCTTGTTTTCTTGCTGTTTTAATTTCGTCCAAACCATGGGTTTCCATATACATGTGTTGTTCTTGTTTTCCATCCATGGGTTTTTTGTTCTTTGATGAGTTTCTTGTGATTTTCTAATTCCTATTGAATTTCAATCAGTATTTTCACTTCTTCTTGGTGTTCTTATGATGTTCTTGTGTTTCCTTTGAAGTTTGGTACTGTTCTTGAATTACCCATTCATATTCCATTGTTATCTTACACTACAAGTTACCTATTCATGTGTTTTTAGTATGAACCTTTGTTTTCTTGAGTAGAAACTCTATTAATTGCTCTTTAGAATTTTGATCCTAATTCTTGAAAGTGTCATGAATACAATGAAATCTATATCAACTCAACCCAAACCAAGAAAGGTTCATAAGAGACTCACATCAAGGAGTTTATCATGGAGGAGTTTATCGTGGTGGAGTTTTTCATGAAGGATTTTATCGTGGTGGAGTTTATCAGGAAGGAGTTTATCGTGGTGGAGTTTATCGTGGAGGAGTTTATTGCGAGATAGGGAGGAGTTTATCGTAGTGGAGTTTAGGGTTTAAGAAATATTTAATTATGAAAATTAAGCTAATTTATTATTTTATAAATTTCTGTTAATAATATTTTATCAACCCTTCAAAGAGATAGTGTGTTTTTTCAAAGTTCCTCCAACATTATTTTATAAAAATAGGTATTGATACCTTACTAAAAATAATCTTACTTATTCATGTATATGTTAAAGTATAATTGGAAAATAAATATATATTTATTTATATGCTAAAATTACTCTTATAAATAAATTTATTTACACTTGCTCTGTTGAGTAATGAGAGGTGCTACCACCACTTTACCACTTTCATCAACATCAAAAGCACAGTAAATTGGTTTTGTTAGCAATCTTTGTAGGGAGAAAAAGGAAAAGTAATTCTCTCTTCTCTATTTTGGTTAGAGTCTTCCACTACAGTTCTCCATGGCTCATCACATGCATTCTCATAGTGGATAATCTCCACAAATTAAATAAATAGAACACACACAATTATAATATCATCAGCATAATTATCATGTCTCATCCATAAATCCCAACGCACAAAGACCATTTCTGTTGTAGTACTCTGGAAAAAAAAAAGTTTTCAATAATTTACAATTATGCAAAAACTAAAAATTGAACCCTCCAGGAAATAAAATAAATCACCGCAGATCAAATAACACATTTATATTCTATACAAAAAAATTACGATTTATATTATTATCAAAGGGAGCAAAGAGTGTAAAAGAAAAAAAACCTAAGAAAAGAAATTTAAGGGAAAGGAACTTTAGTGTTGTACAGATCAACGTTGGCCTTGAGGGGTGCATTTGGCGACGGTACAAAAATGATGAATTCCTTAACGATGTGGTGTTGGGAGTAGTCAAAGTGATCTTCATTTTCAAAAGCCTTCACGAGAATCATGGGATTATAACCTTTGCGTGTGCCTCTAAGCACCAACAACGATGTGTGATCTTCATTATTTTCTCTCTTGCTTTAGATTTCTCTCTCTCACTCCCTCTGGAAAAAAATCTGAATCAAAGTTCAAAGAGAATGAAAGGGAATAGATCAAAAACAAAAAATTACACAAAATATTCAGATGTGTACTCCATAATATTGACACGAAAACACACCTAGGGAGAATGAAGGAGGAAAAAAAATGTACAAAGATACGAAAGAACAAATTTACAAAGAAAAAAACAAATTTACAGAGAAAAGAGAAGAGAAGTGAGAGATGAATAAATATAATGATAAATAATATATAATCATAAAAAGTGTAACAAAGAAGTTGGGTAAAGTGAAGAAGAGAATGTGCATACCTTAGAAGAATGAAAGAGTTCTTTTTGTTAAAAGCATGAAACTTTCTTCTTCTTTTTTCCTACACCATTACACATTGTTACACTTTTGGGAATTCAAAATTTAGCTTTTAAAAATAAAGAAGTCACAAAATGACAAATATCTCCTCTCTTATATTTTTAAAATATTAAAATAAAATATAAGTATAAGGATAAAATTGAAATAAAATAAAATGGAAGTTAAGAGGGGAATCCCCTTTCTTCTTTTTCTTCTTCTTCTTCAAAATTCTGGAAAAAATATGAACATAACCGATTATCCTTTGCCTTAAAAATACCACATACTCGATTATCCAAAGATTTCAGAGGCATAATTGATTATGTCTGTAGTTACAAATCGAACATAATCGATTATGCTATAACATAATTGATTAAACTGATATTTACACAGAGCAGATACTCGATTATGCTCCAAAAAAACTACAGATAATCGATTATGTCACCAACATAATCGATTATCCACTATTTTTAACAACATAGTCGATTATGTTCTATGTTGTTTTTCAGTGATAATCGATTAGGCACACTACAAAACTCTCACAAAGTGCATTCATGGCATTCAAGTGTGGTCAAAGAAATTCCCTGCAACAAAAGAGAGTCTTGTGCATAGGATGCGTACACAGTGACATTGTTATTGTTGTGCATGGAGGCAGTGTTGTTACTGCACTGCACTTGTTGTGTGTATGGCATGGCTGGTGTTACATAAAATATAAAGTGAAGAAAAACAAGGGTACCATAGTCTTTTATGCTATGTGACGTGGCTTTCTTCTTTGTTTTCTCTCACTTCTCTTCATTCTTGTGAGGAAACAAAAAACGCTCCACTTTCTCTGCCCACTCACCTTTACCCTCAACTATACACTGAAGCAAATGGGAGTGACATCCTCTCATCCATCTTCGCTATAGTGTCACCCTTAAAAACAAACACTACCTTAGAATTAATGATCATTTTGGTCTCAATGTGTTTTTAAAAAATGTAATTTGGTTCTCACTTATTTAAAAAGTTCAGTATGATCCAAAAGTTTTTGAAACAGTTTAATACAATTTTTCTTTCGTTAGATTATCATTACTACAATAGGTTCACCTCAAGGTTTATATATTCAATTATATGTGTTATGACCAAATGGAATCATATTAGAATACTTTTGAGATCAAATATAATTTTTAAAAAAAGTGGGGCTATATCCAAATTGGTTGCGGGAGATGTCTTCGTATATAAAAATTATACCAAAGATTTGACTATAGAATTATGACTATATTCACTTATATGTAGAATGTATGCTAATATAAAAAAAATGCACCAAAAATTTGATCATAAGGCTTTAACAATATTATCACGAGTGTGATAGACGTGTTTATATAAAAAAAATTGCATTGAACTATGAAGTCCTTGTGAAGAATGAGTTATAAAATTGGTTTTATGGATATAAAATAAATATCGTGAGAATTATAAGAGTGATCGTATTGAACTATGGAAGATTTTTTGCACTAAAGTAAGGAAAAGAATAAATCACATTGAATAATACAAATAACAAGTATGAGTTGATAAAGAAATGTCGCTCTCTTCAACGACATTGCCATATAGACTTTTAGCATTCAAATAATAAGATAAATAATGGGAAAAAAATTGAAAAAATGTTAAAGATATTCAATTTTGTGTAGTTATGCCAATTATTATGTATGGAAAAGATTACTTTGCCAGTTATATATAATATAAAGTAAAACACATATTTCACAACCCATTATAATAATAATAATAATAATAATAATGTAATAATGTTTTAAATTTTAAAAAAATAAATATAATTAAAATATATTAATTTATTGAGTTGTTAAAGTGAATTCTTATCAAGTGTTGTGTGTACAGCTGAGTTGCCAAACGATAGCAGAACATCATTTCCTCCGTCAACACAGAAGCAGAAGCAAAAACAAAAATGTTGGAAACAGATACCAGATTGAGGATCAGCGCATTTTAAACACCCCTAATTTTCTCCTTTACTTTCTTACACAAGAACAGTAGCGAAAATTTCAACCTAGTTCAGTCACTGCATTTCTACTTTTTCAATACATAGACCAAATTTTCCACTTCAAAAAATTAAAAAAAGCATAAAATTTGCAGCGAGGGCAAAAATGAAAATGGGAAAGGAAGATTGAGGCCTTAGGGGTTGAGAGAGTTGAGATCAAATGGTACAGCCACAGAATAAGAAAAAGAAGCAGAGCATCGAAACGAGAGCGACGGATTCGAACGCCGTCACCACTCTCCACACCACGTCGTCCACAATTGACACGCTCATCATCCCCGACCACCTCAGCAACCTCACTGGAGACCACCGAGGAGTTATGTACGAAGCCAATGTTCCTGGCCACGACGACACAGTTGAGAGCTCCCACATTGGCCAACGGAATGTTGAACCCATCTTTCCTTCTTCTCAAAAAGGGTTTGGGAACTAGAGTGGGTATTTATAGATTTTAAATTTTAAATATTAATCACAGTAAATAGTATTATTCAATGGTAAAAATTATAAAAAATTGAATTTGAGAAATGTCCATTTGAATTATACAATTCATTTTGAGAATGGTTTAATTAAGTAATTTTTTTATGTGTGGGGAGCATGACCTACGAGTGTATGGTTCCGGCATAAATTGCGGACATGCAAGACTTTACGGACCAAACATTCATCAAAAAGTTACCATCAGATCAAAATTAACACCTAATAAGACAAAATAATTTTGTTTCTTTCGTAAGGCGGGGGAAATTTGAATTTAAAAGTTTCTTTGTATTTAAATGACTGTTTGAATCCCACCGCTTGCTTTTGATGGAATAGTAGTTTGTAGCTACTTTTGAACAGCTTAGCAAATTAAAAGTTTATCTCCTTATTTATCATTACTTTATTATCATTAAAGTGATTTTTTTATAAATAAAATAGATCATATATTACAGAGAGATTGATTTTTTTTATAATACATCTATAATAATATATAATGAACATTTTCCTTTTTTAAAATATTTTTTTTTTAAATTTTATCCTTTATAATATTAAAATGTAATAAATTTAACCGTTGATTATTTTAAACTGAAAATTTTAATTTGAAAAAAAAAACTCAATTTCTTATAATTTTATCCTTTAAATAACTACTTTTTTTTTTTAATTTCAAATAATTTTTCTCAATCAAAAGCCAACCTACACAATAAAAAAATTACCTGCAATAAAATTATACTCAATTATTGTTATAATTTAATAAATAAAATCATTAACAAAAAGTTTATTTCTTATAAATTTTGCAGATAAAGTTAAATAAACTTATAAACACTAATTTTGTTTAGTTTCCTATTTAAGAAAAACATTATTTTTACATGATTATAATATTATCAGAATCTAAATTACTGTTTTCATTTTTATATATGCAGTAAAATTTGTAATAACATATGTAAATATACATATATTAATTCAATAATATTATAATTATTATAAATTTATAATGCAATATCTATAATAGAGAGAATAAAATAATTTTTTAAAGATATTTAAAAATTGTGGACACTATTGCCGCATGTGTTCCCTAGTTAATTATAATGATACCTTTTCTTGAATTTTTTGTAAAAAATTATTATTAAATAGATTAAATTTTATTTTATAAGAAAAATCTATCCACACTTTTGTTTTTTAATAAAATAAATATTGAACTTCAAATATTCAAACTTTGTTTTTGTTTTTGTTTGATGTGTGTTTAGGAAAAAAAAACTAATGGTGAGGAAAAATATTTGTTTGATAGGAATAAAAACTGAGGAACAAGAATAGTAAAGAAAAAATAAGGGTGTAATTTTCTTTTCTAGGTTTTAAAAGTTACTTTATAGAATAATGTTTAGACACTGAACTAACCCTCTCCCTACGCACAGGACGCACTTCGGGCATAATAATTAATTATTTGTTGTGGAAAATTAAAAAATATAAATATAAAAAATTATAAATAAACGAACGCAATAATTTTAAAGCATAAAATATTACATTATTACATAATATAGAGTTAATTACAAGTTCAGTACAAAAAAACAATTAAAAAAATAGATTACATTATTAAATAACAAATTGCAATTTAATATATGCAGATTTTTTTATGTTGAAACTAGTTCTAAAAATTTTGATCGATTCATTAAATTTTGATGTATTTATTTTAAATGAATTGGATACACTCAAAATTGTCCTTTTGCAAGAGTGTGGAAAGTTGGTAACAATGTGGCCAATAAATGCAACAACATTGTCAAAAGGTTGATAAAAAATATAAAAAAAAAAAAAAGGTTGACAACAGCTGTATTTGGAGATAAACTAGCTGCCTAGACACAAACCTTTTGTTATTTACTATTTTTTGTTATTGAAATAATTATGAGTAACAATAAAATTGGTTGTTGTATGGAAAATATATCAATTTTGTAAAAAAAAATATATTAAAAGTTATTATAGTTATATAATTACTAAAGGGGTGTTTTTTTTCATATGTAGTTCAAATTCATTCTATAGACTTTTATAGGGTAATACTTAAATAATGAATTTCTTAATGTGAAAGTTTTAACTGCGAAAATGATGTTGTTATTCGTAACATAATTTAAAGGTATGCCTAATATTATAATAAATTGAAGACAGTTGTGAATATATATACATAATTATTGTATGAAATCAATTGAAGAAGAGACACATGTAAGAAAAATGTAGCTATTAAATGGTAAGTACACTGTATGTGTTGTGATTGGAAGAAATATGTGTAGCAATGTTATCGTATAAAGAATATAGTAATTTGTATTAAAAAAACTGTGTTAGAAGGTTATTATAATTACATAATCACTAATGTAATATTTATTCATACGTAGAGTTAACAGTCACATTTTTTTGAATGTAATTAATATGGTTGAAAATATTTTAGGATTTCGACTATTAATAAATTATATATTTAATGTTATTAATTCAAACCTTGGACATAGTTAATGTGAAGGAAATATTTGAAATTCATGGTTAAAAAATGTAATATTTGAAAGAAATTATATGATAGATAAAGTTGTTCTTAAAAGGTGGTGTAAAGAAAAATAGTTGGATGTGGTTAGAATGCCCGTATTGAATGTTACAGTTATTATGAGTGTTTTTTAAGCAATAGGGTGCTTATTACTTTAAATGGTATCCGTTTACTACATGAAGTATTCCCACATGCTATATAGCACAAACACGGAAATACGTATAATTTTTAAAATGTAGGATATGGGAACACGAATTTATATATTATATAATTAGAAATTATATAAATTGACAATAAAGATTTTTGTGTACAAGTATTGTTTTAATTTTTTTTGAAGCAGAAATATGTTTTTTATGACTGATTCAAAATGATTTGTTCCTTATTTTTTTATAATTATACTAAAAATTTATATAATACATTTGACTTTTTAGAAAATTAATGTGTTTCTCCTTTTTAAAATTGTGTTAGAGTCGTGCTAGAATACTCAGAAATCCAACAAATATTTTTTGAATCGGATACTTCACCGATACATGTCCTACTATTTATTAGGACTACTGCTAATATAGACTTTAGAATATGATGGTGAGATTACAAAATTTAGGCAAAGTAAAATGAGTCATATTTTAAGTTATCTTCCATGAAATTGAAGTAAAGAGATTGATCAACTATAATTAAACATATGGACGAGTTAAAGGCTAAAGAGGTGAGTGTAATAACGAATAATAATTAAGTAAAGAAAGAAACAATGGTTCTCACATATTTAACACAAACAAAAATAGAATACTCACTTACATGACCTTTGTAAGGACCTATAAATTATTTGGAATAGAAGTGATAGATTTTAAATAATTTCTAAGTATGTTATTATTTAAAATAAAAAGGACATAAAAATAGAAAATTATCATAGTCAGACCTCGGACGTCGCCTAAGGTCTGGGGTCAGCTGGTAGAGGGCGGTCGGTTGACCATTGTACCAACCAAGTAGTCAGGTGCGATGACTTTATCGTGAGGTAATCACGTGGGCGTGCTTGAGGTGGGGAGGCACGTGAAGCCAGAAGGGTAAGAGAAAGGAAGGTGTAGCTTAGGAGTCGACGAGATCGCCGTTTGTTGAAGAAGGCGGCGGCCTCCGACTTCACCCGTATGAAATCAGTAATCGCCTATGGTGTACATGACCGCCAATCGCCTATGGTGCACATGATCACCGAAAAGAGCACATCACCGAGTATTCGAGAAGACTTGGTAAGCACTTAGTATGTGGTCTAAATACAGAAGATGAGTGATATAGAAGACAGGTGGCATATCTGCCACCATGAGTAGTGTGAGCCGTGATACCACAGACTTAGAGGAATGGGAGGACGAGCCCTCAGCTGGGTGTGACGATGTGACATCGGTGACCAGAGTGAGGCGATGTGTCCTCGTCACACACAAGGGCGATAAGAGATCGCCAACAGGATGAGAGGAACATCGGTCATCAACCAGGATGAGAGACACATCGGTTGTCTGTCAGGGTGAGACATCGGTTGTCTGCCAGGGTGAGACATCGGTTGTCTGCCAGGGTGAGGAATCAGTCGTTCGTCAGGAAGAGGAATCGGTCATCGCCGGTATGAGAGACACATCAGACATCAGTAGATGGTGGATGGACATCGCGCGGTCAGTCATCGGTGGAAGGGCATCGCGCGGTTCCCTGCTACGCGTGTTAAAGTGGGACCCAGGCTCCCCGCGAGAACGTCCTGCATGCGCGACACGTAGACAGAAAGGGTGTTTCAGAATAGTTAGCATCAGAGAGTTGGTATGCGTCGAGACCCACGTGGTCATACTGTTCAAGGAAGTGTGCACCCAAGCTTCCTGCAGAGTGGGTGGTGGCAGCGGCATTTCTGGGCAAGTTGGTTTAGATTCAAAACTCACTCCTAAGAGGCAGTGGACGTTGCTGTGGTTTGAGAGTGATTGAGTGAGTTAGCTTTGGTTCCCTGTTTCCTTCCTCTCCTTCTCCCTGCGTTCAGACGTCCTAGCGTACCAGTTGAAGATCGGCGACTACCCTTGGATTCCTGACGTTGTGCCCTGCGAGTTTTCTGATCAAAGCCTTAAAACAGAGCTCGGGTATCCTTAAGTCTCGGTGGTTTTGGAGCTCTTAGTGAGATTTTACGCACGTCCAGGTAAGGGAAGCTAGATTTATTTTCAATAGAACCTTAAGCTAGAAGATTCTGATGTTGGGGCGACGTGGTCGCCGGTTTTAAACGTTCTTACACGATGCTCTGTTTTTGGTGTGTGGATTGGAAATTTATTTGAGCTTGAAAATGTGATACTTTAAATATGGTAGATGCTATGAAATACATATGATTTTCGAAATTCTGAACTTGGTTTTGATTGTTGCTGTGATTTGGAACCGTCCATTACGTGTTGTATGATGCATTGTATGTTGTGAATGTGGGATCAAGGCATAGTATTTTCAGGAAAGAAAATACCGTGTAAGATCGTGTAGAATGTGCATTGACCGGTGATTCGTCTAGAAGGAGATATCCTGACTCTCCTGATATAATGGAATCATATAGATGAAGTTATTCAGATGTTGAGAGTCGAAGGAGGTTCATATGTATGGGTAAGTTGTTTGAAAGATAACTAACTTGACCTGTTGTATGGATTAACCCTGTCATACTAGGAGAGTGATGATATTGAGATTGAGATTATTGTTTATGCGCATAGCTGTGTGGATTTCACAGTGGTGTAGTATGACAGGTGCAGATCTCTGAGTCTAGTCAATGCACGAGTCTTCCGGAAGTAGTGTCAAGTGTCTATGTGTGATGAGTCAGTGGAAGTCTGACGTGAGAAAGAGAAATATTGAAATTGTTGATAAACACTTGATGGATTATGTGAAATGAATGACACTTGAGGGAATTGTGAAATGTGTGAATATTGGATGGTTTACGTTAATATCAAGTTTCATGTTTTAAAGTTTTAAAAATATCTAGCTTACCCCTTGTTTTGTTTTGTGGTTGTTTTCTTTAAAACTGTGATGATCGTGCAATTACACGGGAGCAGATGATGTTGCAGGCAGTAGAGCTCCTCAGTGAGTGGTTGGACAAGGAGATCACCTGTTCTTATGCTGTAGTTTGTTTTATTTTGAAACACTGGATGGTTATGTATTAAAATTCCCTAGAGAAGGGATATTAATTGTTGAAATACAATGTATGGGATGAATGTATTTTATTATATATACATACATTAATTTTGATATTATTGTTTTACCTTTATTTTATTATATAAATATGAATAAGATATTGAGGGGCGTTACAACCTTTCATATTTACTACAAATTATGGAATACTTATTTGAAAACTACATTGATTGTATAGTTCAACGGTATTTTTTGGTTGTCATGAACTAATTATCTTCAATCAAACTCTAGTTTCAACTCTAAAAATCACAACATGCAATTGATCATGCCTAAAAAATGATGATGATAAGAACAATCTTATGAAGCTAAAAACTATTATTGATACTTGTTTATTGTCATAGCATAAGATAACATGATTGAAAACTGTACCGTCCAGTATCTGGTAGACATTTTGTCGAGCTCACTGAAGGTCCATACGAGAAGAGCAATAACACAAGCTGCTGACATGGGTCATAAGTCGACCTCACAGACCCAAAAGCACAACCATTTGGGCCTCAACCCAGTACCACATGACACCAACAAAAGATGACCCGCTTAAGGAAAGCTTAACGTTTTTCTTTTCTCACACATATCCCCAATAACATAATAAATACGAATATCATGTCCCCGATAACGTAATAAATATTATCCTTAATATCCCTGATTATGTTGTTTAAATGTTCCGATTTATATTCATGATACTCAAATTTTATGGAAAGTTACCATGATATGATACATTAATGCCTGGAGGAACCAGAATAAAAGATTCAAGTCCATGAAGACTTATAAATAGGTTACTACCGACAGGGAGTATCTCAACTCGCATCTTTGCACTATGTTCATCTCATACATAGTATTTTTATGTTCTTACTGACTTGAGCGTCGGATTGTCATCGCAGGGGGAGCTCCTCTTATTCTTTGAAGGTTGACTCACTAAAGCTGGAAGGGAGACCACCAAGAACTCATCCAAATTCTGACCGACCTCGAGCCGACGAGAACATTTGGTGCCCACCTTGGTGCAAGTAAAACTGCTCCTACTACCATCAATCACTTAAGATATACACATGATTTTGATATTGATTCTACAAATCTTATTTTCATAATTATCATCATTTAAATATGTTGAGATTTTATCCTAAAAGAATTATTATCGCCCCGTGCGATCAGAATTATTATCGTCCCAATATTATTATTGTCACCCTGTGCGATTAGAATTATTATCGTCCTACTATTATTATTATTACTTAATTTTGTTATGATTTAAATCTGTTGAGATTTTATCCTAAAAATAACAAATATAATAGTTGTTATTTAAATCTGTTATAATTATCATCATTTAAATCTGGTCGCAATAACCACGAACTTATGTGTTCAAACGGAAAAGCAATCCAGAGTTTTCAATCTGATTGTCAAATAGCTCGAACCTATGTGTTCAAACGGAAAAGCAATCCAGAGTTTTTAATTCAATTGCCGAACAGCTCGAACCTATTTGTTCAAACGAAAAAGCAATCCATATTTGTTAATCTGATTGTCGAACAGCTCGAACCTATGTGTTCAAACAGAAAAGTAATCTAGAGTTTTTAATCTGATTGTCAAACAGCTCAAACCTATGTAACGAAAAAGCAATCCAGAGTTTTTAATCTGATTGTTGAATGGCTCGAACCTATGTGTTCAGACAGAAAAGCAATCCAGAGTTTTTAATCTGACTACCAAATAGCTCGAACCTATGTGTACAAACGAAAAAGCAATCCAGAGTTTTTAATCTGATTGTCGAACAGCTTGAACCTATGTGTTCAAACGAAAAAGCAATTCAGAATTTTTAATCTGGTTGTCAAATAAACCGAACCTATGTGTTTAAACAGAAAAGCAATCCAGAGTTTTTAATCTGATTGCCAAACAACTCGAACCTATGTGTTCAAACGAAAAAGCAATCTAGAGTTTTTAATCCGATTGCCGAACAACTCGAACTTATATGTTCAAACGAAAAAGCAATTCGGAGTTTTCAATCTGATTGCCAAACAGCTCGAACCTATGTGTTCAAACGGAAAAACAATCTAGAGTTTTCAATATGATTGTCAAACAACTCGAACCTATGTGTTCAAATGGAAAAACACTCCTCTCATTATCTGAAGGTTGACTCACTAAAGCTGAAAGAGAGACCACTAGCAACTCATCCAGATTTCGACCGACCTCAAATCGACGAGAAAAAATACACTTAAAAGGACATGATGACTCTGATGGTGACATGTACATTTTTGTATATATACTTTATTATCATTTTTCTTTCCTATAATAATTGTTGCCCTAATGACATGATTTGCTAATTTAGTAACTATTAATCTACTTCCATTAACATTTTTGTATATGTACTTTATTGCCACTTTTCTTTTCTATAATAATCGCTGTCCATAATGACATGATTTGATTTGTTAGTTTAATAACTATTAATTTACTTGCATTGACATTTTTTATATATTCTTTATTGTCACTTTTCTTTTCTATTATAATATTTGTTTTTTATCGTTAAAGTACTTTTGTTTAACTTTTCCAACTTCAATGAAATAGTCACTGAAAATTTAACAAGACAGTTGGGATTGTTTAGTATAAAAGTATATAAACTTATAACTTTTAAAAATTACATGGTTACAACTTCTATGAGACTAATGTTATGTTTGGATTAAAGGCTATGAGACTAATGTTATGTTTGGATTAAAGGATATGAGGTGTGGAAAGTTGAGGGTGTGGTGGAGTGAAAGTGTGAAGATTTGAGAAGAAAGTGTGAAGAAAGTTGAGGTTGTTTGGATTGAGGTATGTTAGAGTGGATGTGTGAGGAAAATTTATTAAAATACGTGAGTGATATGATAGTTATAAGAGTATTTTAAATTATTTTGAATAGTGTAAATTGTAAGATTACAAATTTACCATTATATATAAAAAAAGAATAAATAATTATTAATTTTGTGCATATTTTAATTAATTAAAATAATTTAAAGTTTCATTTATAAATAAAAGAAAAAAATATAAAATTCAAAGAAATAATTAAATATAATTTTAAATGTAAGTATAATTTTATTATTTTCCATTTTATTAATTTAAATTAATTTTGTTACTTAAGTTAATTTATTTAGATAATTTTAATATTATTTATGATTCTTTAAATTATGTTATGTCATATATATATATATATAATTATTATTAATAATGATTTTCATTATTATCATTAACAAAATCAATATATTTTAAAAAGTAAGGGTAAAATTGACTGTTATTAAGGATGTGCGGTTCTACAACTGTTCTATTTGGTTAAATTAAGAATTCCCCCTCCAACCTTAAAATTGTACTCAAAACATTATGAAAGTAACAGGAAATTGTTTCTCCAAACTGATGGAAAAAGAATGACACACTTCGATTCTTCACATTATGTCCAATAATGTGCAAAAATTTTGCTTCTTGTTATTTCACGGTTGATCGATATGCATCTTTAACAAGTCCAGTTGCCCGTATTCATTGAAATAATTGAAGGAAAGCTTCCGATCTCATGTGAATAATATCACGACATTGTTCAGTGTGAACCAAGTACTCCATCAATTATTGTCTGCGACGCTCTTTTTGTGATTGGAACTCACTCATAAAGTTGCTTCTAGTATGCACCGTGTGTAACAAATTCAATCCAAAAGCAATATTACAAAGGATGATCACTGATGCACCTTCTGTATTTTTTTTAATTTGTTTTTGGATTTGTGAAATTAAATTCATATTCGCCGCAACAAGATTGTCATAAATTGCAACTGTTTTCTCAAAATGTACCATCTCTGCCTCATCATAATGCCTTGCCGAATTCATAATGTTATCCATGTAATCTTTAACTTTTATCCACAACCATAATTACGTGTAAGAGTCAATACAACATACCGAACGCGTTACCATTTCGGTGTAAAACTGCATCAATGTAGTGACCTTAAAATCTAATTTTAATAAAAATTTTATTATAAATGACTCTATCATTTCATTTTTTTAATATAACAAAAATAATATAAATATATACAGAAATTATATTTTTCACTATTATAATTTAATTAAAGAATAAATAAATATAAACATACAAAATAAACAATTACATAAAGTTAAATAACTATAATAACAATAATAACTATGTACAAATATTCAAATTTCAAATATTTATGTCAAATGTTAAAAAAAAAACCCTAAACATCAAAAAAATATATTTCATTTCTGTAAAAATATTAATTTTAAATAAAATAAATCTATTTTTATAATGAATTAAATATTCACAAAATAATAAATATCTACACATTTTATTAAAAATTCAAATTTTTTCTCTAAATTTTTTAATTTTTTTAATTACTACAACATTTTTTATAATGTTTTTAATTATAAGATTAATAATTTATGTAAAATCTAAAAAGAAACCTAAACATTATAAATTTTTATTTTCATTCTATACAAATATTATTTTTAAATAAAAAAATCTACTTTTTATAAACAATTAAATTTAAAAAAAAATAACTATCTACATTTATTATTAAAAATTCAAATTTCTTCTCTAAACTTTTTTTTTTAATTACTACAACGTTTTTTATAATGTTTTTAATGATACCATTTATAATTTATGTAAAATCCAAAAAAAAAGCCTAAACATTATAAATATTAGTTTTAAATAAAAAATTCTATTTTTTATAAAGAATTAAATGTTAAAAAAATAATAACTATCTATATTTATTATTAAAAAATCAAATTCTTCTCTAAAATTTTTCTTTTTTTTTTAATTACTACAACATTTTTTTATAATATTTTTAATTATAACACTAATAATTTATGTAAAATATTTAAAAAAACTCTACAAATTACAAATTTTTATTTCCATTTTGTAAAAATATTAATTTTAAATAAAAAAATCAATTTGTGATAAAGAATTAAATGCTAAGAAAATAATAATTATCTACATTTATGGTTAAAAATTCAGATTTCTTATCTAAAATTTGTCTGCTTTCTTTAATTACTACAATTTTTTTTAATTATAAGATTAATAATTTATGTAAAATGTAAAAAAAAAACCCTTTAACATTACAAATTTTTATTTCCATTCTGTAAACATATTCATTTTAAATAAATAAATATTTTTCTTATAAACAATTAAATGTTAAAAAAATAATAACTATCTAAACATATTATTAAAAATTAAAAATTTCTCCATAAAATAAAAATCTTAAAAAATACAATAATAAATGGCATAAACAATTTCATAGGAAAAATTAATTTACTGACTTATTAACACAAATTACTATTCTAAACCCTAAACAAATTAAATTACAAAACCATAATCATCCAAACAGAATATAAATCTAAACCACAAATTTAAAACACAAAAAAAAATACATATAAAAATAAAAATAAACCTAAACAATAGTAGAAGAAGATCAATTCAACTAGGATGAAGAACAACACCACAAGAGCACAATACAAAGCTGTGCCTGAAAACAAAAATAAGCAACACAAAAATTCACAAATCTAGAAAAAACTTAAACATAACCGATTAACCCATACCTTATAAAACAACATAGTCGATTATCCAAAGATTTCATAGGTATAATCAATTATTTCTACACTTAAAAAACTAACATAATCGATTATTAAAAAAACAATCAATTACCCTCAGTTATACATAGAGTACATAATCGATTATCATCCAAAAAAATAACAGATAATTGATTATGCCACGAGCATAATCAATTATTTTCTCTATTCTTTTTCACTCATAATCGATTGTCTGCTATAAAAAATCAAGACAATGCTAACCTGAGATCAAACAACCACTACGAAACTCATTCCCTTACCACTCTGATGCCTCACGAACCTCTCCAAGCCCAGTGAACCAATTCACAAGTCTGTAAAAATAGTTTGAGTTTATTTGAGAGAATTTTGAAGTTTCACAGCCATGATTTTATATACAAGTGAAACAACAATTTATTGGCACACATATACTCTCACTCGTTGCATTGATAGCATTCAAATGCACTATGTGGTCAAAGGATTCCTGAGCCAAAAGTTAGAAATCTCATGCCATGCGTAAACAATGCAATAGTGCGTGGTAGTGGCAGTGCTTTGTCGTTGCATGAAAGATAACCTCGTGAAGAATAAATGAAGAATGAATGGTAGATTCGTAAATTCTCATGTGACTTGACTTTCCCTTCACTACTATCTCCTTTCTCTTCATACTTCAAATGATCCCCTAATCTCTCCACTTTCTCTCCATCACCTCCCTCACACGCATGCAACCCTAGAACCAAATGGGGGTAACACTCACACATCCATCATCGACAACAATATCACACTCAGAATCAAACACATGTTAAAAGTATATTCAAAACAATATTGCAATATTTAGATTAAATTGTGAATAATGATAAAAAATTAAACAGTAAAAGAAAAATAATAATACTAGTTTGCATTTTTATTTTCTTAGATATTATAGCTATGGAAACTAAGTTTTTCAATATTTTAATTATTTTCTTCATTATTTATTTTCATTAAATATGTAATTTATTTTCTTAACACTAACGAGACACATGTGCTTAATTTTTATTTTACTAAAATATATAAAATATTGTTATTTTTCTAATTTTACTTTTTTACGAATAATTAAAAAATAATAAAATTCAAATATATATAATTTTATAAAAAATATGATTAAATAACATGCAATTGTTATTAAAAAATTATTTTAGTTGTTTTAAGACAAAGAAAAAATGTTTAATTATTATTTTTATTAAATAACTTATTTGTTGTTATTTATTAAAGAGTAAAGCTATCTAATTAAAAATTTCGAAAATATTATTAAATAAATAAATGATTTTTTTATTTAAAAAGTAAGGTTATATAATTAAAATGACACAAAACATTATTAAATAATATTTTTTATATAATGATATAAATTAGAGTAAATAACTGTATCAAAGATTAAACAAATTACATATTATTTAACATATATACTCACAACTTGTGTTACGTGGTTATATTTTGATGAATAGTATGGAAATAAAAATAGAATTATCATGTCATAATTAAATGTTATGACGGAAAAAAACATGTTAAATATTTAATGGAAGAGTAATGAAAATATCGAAATTATACTATTAAAATATCTAGAGGCATCAATCATATATATTATTATTATCATAAAAAAAACTTGCTGTGAAGTTAACAACTACAAATTAAAATGCCGGTAATAATAAAATCACAATTAAGAAAAATAATAATTAAAAAACACAAAAAAATAAAAAAAAGAAGAGGCAAAGGGATCTGGGGCAAACGGAGGGAGCCAAGTGCGCCGTTGAATCGCGCAACCCTGCAGCCGCTGTGACAGAACCGGCGAGCATAAACCCTAAACCCTACCATGTCCGAAGAGAAAGACAGAGAGCAGTACGGAGTGCTCCTCTACTACAATTACGCTGAAATTCCTGACCTCAACCACCTCCTTACCTTCTACCACTCCAACTGCTCCTCCCTCAACCTACGAGGTCGTGTTCGCCTTTCTTCCCATGGCGTCAATGTCACTGTTAGTAACCATATATACTATTCCCTTTCTTTTTTCATTTCCTCTTTCAATTCCTATCACTACTCATTTCTCTTCGCACAGGTTGGTGGCAACTTATCCTCTCTCGAGTCCCACATCGCGGCCCTCAAAGCCTACAACTCCCTGTTTCACAACACTGATTTCAAGCTCGCCACTTGTCATCACCCAATAAACGACAAAGTTTCTCAGGAGTGCGGTTTCACTTCTCTCTCTATTCGGATTGTGGATGAACTTGTTACTCTCAGTTCTCATCCACTGTTAAAAGCGCCAGATGTATCCAATGCTGGGAGGCATCTATCTGCACTTGACTTCCATTCTTCCCTTCGCAATGCCAGTAAGTTTCTATAACTTCATACCATTCATTTATGGAGTTTTTTTCTTTTCTTTTCTGTTTCTTAGTTTAGTGTTACCCTGTTAACTTGTTTATTCCTCACTTTTATTGTCCATATCTTCAGCATTCGGTTATGTTTGGGGAATTGGTTTTGGAACTTGAATCATCTATCATCATTTGTGTAATCCTATTGTTTTGTAGACAACGAGAGTCCAGAAAGCGGCCTTGTTTTACTTGATGCAAGGAATCTGTATGAAACAAGAATTGGGAAGTTTCACGTGCCAAATGTTGAGACTTTGGATCCAGAAGTTAGGCAGTATAGTGATTTGTCGTCATGGATAGATGATAATGGTGACCGGTTGAAAGGAAAAAATATCCTCATGTAAGTTTTCTTATATGACATTTTGAGGGTGGTTCTAATTATGAAGTATGATATGATAGATTATGAAGCTCCGACTCAGACACGGACCACAAGGACAGACTAATGTCCAAAATGTAAGACATGGTGATATTGCTGATATATATAATCAACATGACAAAAGTCTCTATTGAAAATTAAGATTTTATAATTTATACTTTATAAACAAAATTGATGTAGTTTTCCTATAATAACAGATAATAACAGCTCTCACAATAGAATTCCTAAATAAGAAACATATATATCTTAGTATTTTAAATAACTAGTTAAGTCTTATGGACACAAGCCTAAAAAAATGAGTCCTGCATTATTTGTAATATAATTTGTTTTCTTTAATTTCTTCTTTACCTTTTTTTATGATTGTAGTGTCTAGTAAGTGCTTAGCCAAGAATTGATGTTGGTTCACTTTCTTTACTTGAAACCATGTCTAGGTTTTGAGCTAAAAAAATATTGTTTAATTGTGACATGGTTGAGGAGTGTCAGACATGTGTTGAAGGTATGTCTAACAATTGTGGTATTTTATCCAAAAAGTTTCATACACGGCACTATTCTACAGATTTGTTGGTGCTTCCTATCTGATGGGGGTAGTGTTTTCCATGTTTCAATCATGTTGTGCTTGAGTAACTTGTAATTACTTATCCTATGGTTTCGCTGACTGGTTGCAGGTATTGTACTGGTGGAATTCGGTGTGAGATGGCATCAGCATATATAAAGTCTAAAGGTGCTGGGTTTGAGAATGTGTTTCAGGTAAAGCCTGAATTTTTCTTTTCTCTACCCATCCCTTTTGAAAACAAAATAAGAAATCTTGATCGTTATGCAATGGAAATGTATTATGTTCACAAGGTGTTCATATTGTCACAGCTAATCACCTTATAAAAGAGCCTATGAAGTCATAAGGTCCTTCCTTGGTATTAGTGTGTGATGGAATACCTACATTGGTGTGGGGTGTCGAAATATTATGGTTGAGGTGTACCCTTTTAAAAGATTTTTCTATAAAACATGATCAAGAATGGCCTTAATGCTGATTAGCAGTATTTCTTATAATTTTGTATTAATTACAGTTATTCGGTGGCATACAACGGTATTTGGAGCAATTCCCAGATGGTGGGTTTTTCAAAGGAAAGAATTTTGTATTTGACCACCGGTATGCCCCTTTTAATTCTGAAGTCATGAATTTGCACGAATCTTGTAATCTTGTAGTGATTGGAATATTCATATCATGTTAAATTCTTTGGTTGTCAGTGTTAGTATTTGGTAGCAAGAGTTATAGTGGTAGATATTTTGTTTTTGGAATGATAAAGGGCAAGGACCTGCAAATGGAATAATTTAAGCTTCATGACACTATCCATTACTCTTTGTTTTTGGATCGAAGAGATAGTTAACCTCTATGTAACATAAATAGGATATGTGTATGTATCTCTTACTACAAAATATGATTATTTTATAGGTATACTGGATTTGCACGTAATATGTGTGTGTGAACAATATCTGGATTATATATGTATTATTAGAATTTTTATTTATTTATTCTCGTATTATATCATTTTTTTTAGAGGATATCAAATGTCCTTTATTTATTGTATTGATTCCTTTTTTTTTAAAAATATAAATAAAGCATCCATGCTATCTTAGAAACACGTGACTTCAGCTTAATGTTTTTCTCTTTCTTTGAGTTTAACAATTATAATTATGCAAATCTAAATAAGAACATATTTCTTGGTCATTACTAAAAGCAAAAAAAAATTATAAATCATTGTCATCATAAATTACTTCCTATTATTTACAAATAGGAATAGTGCTATCAATCTTGTTCATTTCTTGAAATCATCCTTAAACAGGACCGTTTTCTATTTTTTGTTCATCAAGTATACATGTTTGTATGTCCCATGTAACTTGATTGGACTTTTACAATCCTATTATTTACCAACACATGTGAGTATGGTATTGGAAACTCGCAGGTTAATCTTACAAAGTTCAAATGCTTGATTTTATTATGAACTGGGTCCTTCTCTACAAATAATGTTTTTATGCGATTCCTTGATTTTTATTTTCTCATGTTTTACCTAGGAGTCACTTGGTGATTGTGCCCCTCATTTCAGTTTTTTACATGATTTTAAAGTTTTACCATCACCTGTAAGCTTTTCATCCAAATTTGATGTTAAGGTTTTTGTTTTCTTTCTCTCTTCCTCTCACTCTCAATGCTACCATTCTTATTTTTATGAGTTCACCACTGTCCCCCTCCCCCTATCTTCATTCCTCTCAATTTCCAGAGTATTAAATCTGTGCATATCTTAAATTTGATGGAATGACTTAATCTGTTAATTTGTTTTTCTAGAAGTGCTATTTCCACTATTGTGTATGGAATGGAGGGCAAGCTTTACTATGAGCAATATTACTCTCATAATCACATGTATTGTCTTTCCAAATTACTGGCTATGCTCTTAAATCTCATTTTAAAGAGCCTGGATAGACTATCATGGTTTACTGCCTTCACTGATCAGGTGTATTGTTCACATAGCTAGCTGCACATGCTGACAATTCCAATTTAATATCTTTGCCTTTTAAATTTTGGGGTGGGGGTGGTTCATTTTTTCTTGTCTTCTAGTGTTTGTGGCTTCCAATGCATTGGTGGTTTCATTTTTGTATATATTCTTTTTTTGAAAGTCAGTAAGTGTCTACTAAAGAGTGGAAGTAATATTGAAAGCTGGTCAAAATCATGGGTAGTTTGCAACAGTAGATGAAGCGAATCTTATTGTATTCATTCTGACTGTAGGATATCTGTTGGAAGTTCAGATGCTAATGTTATTGGTACCTGCCTCATATGTCAAAGCTCATTTGATGATTACACTTCTCGCAGCCGGTGTACTTATTGCAGAATGCTTGTTTTGGTTTGCCATAGTTGCCAGGTATGATCTGATAATTTTATTATTTATGCTTACATTCTTTTGTTTGCATTTTTGTGAATTTTACCATCTTTAAGGAGTTAGGAAGGAGAAAAAGTAAAAGAAAAGAAAAGGAAGTAATTAATATCTCCTGATATCTTATACTGGATCTAGCAGTTCAATCATGCCGCTGTTTGCCTGTTTTTAGAGAACTTAACTTAAAACTGTTATATATGCTAGTTTGTGAAGTATCCATGAAATTCTAAATAAAATTTTGGTGTTGGTTATTTTTGTTTACTAACTGAGCTTAACTTTAGTGTTGCTTTTGTGCTGTTTACTTGTAACTGGTTCTGGGTAATACAAATAATGTGACTTGATGTTGATCAAGAGTTTAACTTTGTTACTAGTAAAAAGGTTGGATATTTCCCAAATTAGGCTCAAGTTTGAATTGATTTTGTATTGCCCCAGACCAGCTATTGCTGTTGTCATCAGGCCTCAAAATTTGGCTTCAAGCATGTTTGCACTTGAATTAAACGTGTCCTTATGCCACGTGTCCTATATCTTGGATTAACTACAATTCTTAATTGGTACTCCAGAAATTTATTCCTTCCCCACCATCTTTAATTTCTATAGTCTAATATTTTTTCTATTTGATTGTTGGGTTCTATTTTTTCTTGCTTCTGATATCATTGTTTCCACCAGAATGAATCTACCGTGTATGTTTGTGAGCTATGTCAGAAACAGGGCAAGGCCGTCAAGTCAACACAGTTAATTGAAAATGGTGAATCAAAAACATCATTATCAGCTGCTGACTTCCGCAATTTTTCTTCAGATGCTATATGTTTGCCTCGATTGCCCAGGGGTGATGGTGATGGTAAGGTCTGTGGTCCATATTGTTCGACCAAACTTTACGTTCACATGCGTTTTGTAAAATTCAAGTTTTTTAAAATTTGAAGCTGAGGCAATTTAAAAGCCCTCTATAATTTACTATAAGTGTGCAATTCCTAACATCCTAATGATTAATGTTTAGATCCAAGGACCTCAAGAAAACTGAGAATCTTGTGCTTGCATGGGTTTCGGCAGAATGCATCCAGTTTCAAAGGCAGAACAGCATCACTAGCCAAGAAACTAAAGAAAATAACTGAATTTGTTTTTATTGATGCTCCCCACGAATTGCCATTCATTTACCAACCCCCCATGTTTGAGCCCAATGTAAATTGTGCATCATCGTCATTGCCATCTAGTCCTCCACCACCATTGGAGAATTGCAAGAAGAAGTTTGCATGGTTTGTGCCACCCAACTTTGATGGAAGCAGTGGTGTTGACTGGAAGGTAGCAGATGGCCCATTTGATCCACTTCAATACCAGCAGCAAACTGATGGATACGATATTTCACTATCACTCTTGAAGAACGTCTTTTCCCAGGAAGGCCCATTTGATGGAATCTTGGGATTTTCACAGGGAGCAGCAATGGCTGCCTTAATCTCTGCACTACAAGAAGAGCTGAAAGGTGAAATGGACTTCAAATTTGTAGTCTTGTGCTCTGGGTTTGCTCTCCGGATGAAAGCGATGGAGTCTGGACCTATCAAATGTCCTTCTCTTCATATTTTTGGTAATGAACATGGTAAAGACAGACAGATAGCTAACCAAGTAAGCAAGGAACTTGCTTCTCTATATGACAGTGATTGTTCTGCGATCGTTGAGCATGACAGTGGTCATATAATTCCTACCCGGTCCCCATACATTGATGAGATAAAGGATTTCCTTAGTCGCTTTCTGTAGCAGATCAAACAAAAATGATCTAAAGTTTTTGATACCATTCAAATTTACGTCGTTGCTTGATGATATCTTGTCTTTCCATGTACCGCCACAAAAATTTGTACTATGCTCTATTATTATGCGATTGCCTCAATGGAACTAGTAAAAATGGACGCTTCTTTTGGTTATATTTAATTGTCCACTGAACCCAATGTCTAAAGAAAATGTTAGGTCTTCTCGAAAATGTGACTAAAAGGAATGGTTTTTCACCATTGAAAGGAAGAGAATGTTTTGTTGATTTTTTTCAATAATTATCTTAGAAGTTATCTTAACAGTTATATTTCATTTTAAGTATTTAGTATTCACATTTTGGTTGCCTACCAATATGATTGGTAGGTTTCTGCGTACTAGTGAGAGTTGAGAATGAATTCCAGAGCGGCGGGGTTTTATGGCGAGGGAAATGATTAAGTACACCTCACCTGATTACAATACTGCAAGTGCACTGAGTGTTGTTTCAATTAAAATTGAAGCTTTAATTTCGAATTCACCCCTTCTAAGTGTGTTCAGCGGACAAATCATGGAAACCATTTTTTGTTTTTATAATATTTTTGTTCACCTATTATTTTCTTTGAACAAACTATAATCAAAATTTAAATAACAATAAACTTAGTAATACTAAATCGTTTATCTGTGTTATTTATGTATCAAATAAATATTTATATTTAAATATTTCCAAGCATATATTTTTGCATTATAAAAGTTACTCGAAGGAGAGAGGGCATTCCAACGTTTTACGGCAAAAATAATTTATAGATTGAAAATAAATTGGACATAATAATAATAATAAATAATAATAATAACAGTAATAAAACGACTGCGACCAGACACACACCAATGAAGTGAAGTGAGTGCACAAACTTGTAAGGATTAAGTCGCTCTTAAACCCTTCAAACCTCTCCACTGTAGTGTATTGTTGAACACAAAGAAGATGCAGCGCGTCGTGAGAAAACTTACCAGCATAATTTCACACAGACAAGTATGCTTTCTTTCATCGCTTTCTGCCACCTCTTACTTCATATTCATAGCAACCCAGACTGCTTCTCGGCTTAGTATGTTATGAATGATTTGCTGATGCCACTGTGGTTTCGAACATACGAATTTTGTTTTGTTTCCTTAAATTCTATTACCCATTTCATTAACTGCATGTAACTCTTGCTTTTCGGTTGGTCAATTCAATCTTCTCGCTCTGCAAATATTTTAACAAGTCATACTCTCCACCTTTAAACCGGTTCCTCTCACCGGAAGCTATGTATAGTTGATGATCTCGTTTCTAGTTTCTTTATTCTTATTTGTGTGGGTAAATCTAGGGATTATTCAAATAATTCATCTGGGTTACTCTGACTACTTGGCATTTGCATGTTTCGCTCGCAGGTTGTAGGTTTTCGTTCCTATTGCACTGGCGGGGTTGTGTTTGATGTTGGACAACCGACCTCTGCATCTCATCCGCAGGTTTATTGTATTTCCATTTGTGTTTATTAAAAGCTTATTAAAAGCTCAATAGTAGAACTAGAAAAAATTGTGAAATGTAACCATAAGTATCTGAAGTGTCTGTTATGTGTTTGACACATGCACGACAACTATTTTGAAGTGTCAGGGCTTCCTTGTTTTGCACTATGTGCTATAGAAGTATAGAGCATTTAGCTAAAGTGCTTGTTTGTTAAGACTACTTAGCATTTTTTTATCTTATGTTACATTGTAGCTACTAAAAGATGGGGAACTCACACCGGGCATATCTACAGAGGAATACATCCTAAGAAGAAAAAAGTTGTTGGAACTTCTCCCGGAGAAGAGTTTGGCAATCATTGCTGCAGCCCCAGTAAAGATGATGACAGATGTCGTGCCTTATACATTTCGACAAGATGCTGATTACTTGTATATCACAGGCTGCCAACAGCCTGGTGGTGTGGCCATTTTGGGACACGACTGTGGTTTATGCATGTTCATGCCAGAAGCTAAGACTTATGTGTGTCTGACATTATATCTTCTTGAAAATAGAACTATGTTTTGCAATAGGCATGCAATGCCAATGTAAAGATGATGTAAATTCTCCTTTTATTATCTTAATTGACATAAATTCGTTATGGGTTTAATATTCATGCATTTTTAATGTAATGATTTTTACACAGTTAACCAATTAGAAATCTATGACTTTTAAAGTAGTTATTACGAAGTTCAACTATTTTATCTTATATAACAATCTGTGATTAGATGACAATGTAAATTTCTTTTACACTGTCAGTTTATTTAAATTTAATTCAATTATTTACTTACGTATAAAAAAAGTTCTGTTATATAAATATCTGATTATCAACTATAGATCTATGTAATATTTTATTTCAATTGTTTTTTTATGTTATGTTAACCATCTATGAATTTGGTCATTATGTGTGTGATTTTTGTTGTGACTTGTATGGAGTTATGTGATAAAGAATTATTTAATCTCAAGTGAACATAGTTTTAAAACTTAAAATGTGTGTAGGATGTTATTTGGCAAGGACAGATAGCAGGAGTTGATGCAGCATTAGATACATTCAAGGCTGATAAGGCATATCCAATGAGAAAATTGCATGAGGTGAATTGCTGGTATCGACTATCAAAAGCTTTTACTTCCATAGAAATTATATAGTAAACTATTTTGTCCCTACAACTGAAATATCTCCATTGGTAAGCTTGCTGGAGGCTTTAAGCCAATCTTAACACATATTTCCATTCTAAAAAGGGCATTGTCATCTCCTGGGTTAAACTGTTACAACTGTTCTTTATGATGATTTTTATTTAATATTTTTTGCTACTGATTCAGATCCTTCCCGATATGATAAAGGGATCATCAAAATTGTTCCACAATGTCCAGACTGCAACTCCAGCATATATGGAACTGGAAGCATTCAAGAAACTAGCATACTGTAACAATGTAATGGATCTAGCTGTTTATACCCATCAACTGCGATGGATAAAGTCACCAGCAGAGCTTAAGCTGATGAAGGAATCTGCATCAATTGCTTGTCAGGTACTTTCATCTCTAGTGCAAGGTTAACTATTTGGTAACTGAATATTCCAAACTTCCAACGAGGCTGTTGCATGCACAATTGGTAATACCATTAGTAAGTCCTAGATGTGGAATGATATCCATCTGGTCTTTGAACAGGCTCTTTTATTGACAATGCTACATTCAAAGACATACCCTTTTGAAGGTACACTTGCAGCAAAGGTCGAATATGAATGCAAAATTAGAGGTGCCCAGCGGATGGGGTGAGGAGTTTTTTATGTCTGAATTCTTAATCTATTGTTTTTGATATTTTAAGAAGCTTCCACAAAAAGAAATAAATAAATAAAGAAGTTCATTAATAGAAAAGAAATTCAAGTTTAAGCATCACTTTCATCCATAATTAATGATATAACTTATTTTTTTTTTTCTCTGTATCAGATTCAATCCTGTGGTTGGTGGCGGACCTAATGGAAGCATTATACATTATTCTAGGAATGATCAGAGAGTAAATTCATTTAATAAAGGCCATCTCCTAGTAACTTTAATTTCGTGTTTCTAATATTTACTTTTTTGGCAGATTAAACAAGGAGATCTTGTTTTGATGGACATTGGATGTGAGTTACATGGTTATGCCAGTGATCTTACAAGGACCTGGCCACCTTGTGGTAGCTTTTCTTCGGCCCAGGTTAGCATGATTCTTGTTCTTTTAGCAATTCAATCTACTAATTGCAGGAGAGCTTAATAAGAAGGGTTTATTTTCATTTCAGCATATGCAGTAAACTTATGTCTATATCTTTTTCTTATTTTCCCTCTCCTTTGATATCCAATTTGTTGATCAATTAATAACAATCTAAGACAAGCAGACTTCATATTCTCAATTTCCTATTGCATACCTCATTCCATGATGGTTGTATACTTGTATGTATTCTTGTTTGTAGACGTATAACTCTTCTCATACACAATGCACTTGTTCTGGATCAAGTTTCTATGATGTTAAAATAACTTCTCTTTTGTTTTTTTGTAATGAGCTTTTTTGGCCATCATGTTGTGCTTGCTAAGCTTACTACTCAAGGCTAAGACATTGCAACATTAAACTTCACAACATGAAATCTTATGGCTTTTTTACTTCAAGAAAATGTTTTTTTTTTTCAAATTAAATTATTAAAAATGCTACTTTGTTTTGAAATACATGTTTGTTTTCTGTTGTTAAAGGTTTGTAAAGGAAATAGTGAAAATAATTTTGTTTGTTGTGAAAGATTTGTAAAGGAAACATTTGTTTTCACTGTTTCTTATACAACCCTTAAAAATGGAAAATATAATGAAAAATAATATGATACGTAATTAAAAGTTAAAACATAAAATGTTTTCTCAAACCGACACAACTTATTTTCTTGCAATTTTTTGGAGGGACGGGAGTTATTTATGAGATTGCTTTCTCAACAAATAATGGTAAGTGTTGGTGGTTATGATATTTGAATTTGGTTAAGCCTATAGTTATACTCTACTTCAAGATTTAAGGGAAGAAGTGTTGCAGATTATAGTTAGGCAAATGGTCTCTTGGTGAAGGGTGAATACTTTAAAAGTAGATAAAGTTCACCTCTAGTTGTTGGTGCTCCATGACACGACACAGAAGATGACATACCAATAAGTTATTATAGCTAAAATGGAGGTTTTTGTACATGGAAATATAGTGAATTGGTGAGTGGTACTTTGAATAACTTATTCATATCTAGTCATTCAATTAGGGATAGATTTGTCCTCTCCTTGGGGACATAATTATGTAATACAAGTTGGTTCTTTCTTTGCTTTAGGTACACTATGACATAAAAATGTTTGAAACTTAGTTTTTTGTTGGAAATAACAGTTTATTATTGTTAGATTAAATAATCTTAAATAAAATTTATTGTAAGGGTGTTGTGTGCTTTGTACTGCACCTAGTTCTTAGATTTATCTTTTCAGATTCTTCTCTTCCCTCTCATATATTCTATTTGATGTATCTAAAGTTGTTATAACTATGAGATCCTAAGAGAAGGAAATACACTCTCTAAATTTCTAATTCCTTTGTATTATTCTCAAGTTGGTATCAAAGCGGGTCAATCCGCTTTGCTTCCAGCAAAGGAATTGTCTATCAATCTCTGTCTGTCGTTGGAGTTTTGTCCTTCGGGTGCGACCCAACCCCGGTGTGCTCAAGGAGTGTCGTCCAACTGCTACGCTACCCTAAGCGAGTATGTCACATGTGTCACCTTCCAGTGGTCAAAATCTTCTTAGACCACTACTGTTTGTCTCACCATAGCCTTGTGGGCCCATTTCTGCCCTTTATTCTTTGTTCTAGGACCATTTGATGCATCTTCTAGTGTTGAACACAATTTCTCTTACTTGAAACCCTAGGTTTCTCTCTCTAGAAGCCTTAGGTAGCCTATTGTTCTTCTTTGTTGCATTACTGGACTGTCCTTGCCTTTACCTTGTTCAACAAGTTTTCAAGGACTATTTCCTTTTTTTCTGGGACCCCTTCCATAACTTCTAAAAATTAAATTAAATGGGAAAAATTACCTATCTTGGTATGCTTTAGTTGAACTTTGGCACGTTGGCCAAGGTTTCCATGATCATTAGAAGATGGGAGTTCAATTCTTGTAGATCAAATTCAATCGTGGAAGAAAATTGATTTTCAACTTTGTGCTCTACTTTGGGAAACAGTAGAGCCCAATATTTTGAGCACTCTTAGGTCATTCAAATCATGTAATTCCTTTTGGAAAAAGGCCCAAAATATTTTTTGGAATAATATCCAACGCCTCTTCAATTTAGCTAATCAATTGGCTTCTCTCAAAGAGTCTGATAATGACATGATGTCTTTTATTGCTTAAGCCCAATCATCAGTTGCGAAATTGAAGATGTTCCTGGAAATTGATTCATTAGAAGAGATAAAAAAGTTTTATATGGCTATGATCCTTTGTGCAATGAATCTAGATTTTGATCATGTTAGAGATCAAATTTTAACTGGTCAAGAAGTTCCTTCTATGGAAAACATGACAACATGAGTCCTTTGTGTTCCGACTCTTAAGAATAGATCAAGAATCTGTTGAGTCCTGTGCAATGATTTCTGCTCGTGGAAAAGGAAGTTGTGGAACTAGAGTAGGATGTGGTGGTAGAGGACATCCTTAGTGTACATATTGTAAAAAAATGGTCACACCCAGGAGAACTGTTACTCTTTACATGGCTTCCCTAACAAGACAACCAATATTTCCAAATCTGGAAGTTCTAAGCCAAAGTTCTCTAATGAAGAATATCAGGAATATTCTAGGTTGAAATCTAATAGCCTAGCCCAATCATCTACAACTCCCAGTTTGTTAATAACTTGCATTTCACAATTTGTGGAGAGTAAAAATCCATGGATAATTGACATAGGTGCATCTGATCATATTTATGGTAATATCTCTTTGTTCTTTTTTCCCTCTTTTCCTAAAACACAATAACCAGTGGTAGAATGTCTATTCATAGGAGAACCAGTCCATTCAACGTCACAATACCCAAAGATTTGGAGTTGAGTCCTCTTCAACATGTTCTTCTCAATCATCACCTAATATCAAGGCCCCTGATCATGATGACTCGAGTTATCCCATTGCCATTCGCTAAGGTACTCGATCTACCCGTAATCCTCATCCTATTTACAATTTTCTTAGCTACCACAGGTTGATTGCCTCAAAGCTCTCGATTGGTAGTTAAAGGATATACTTAGATCTATGGACTTGAGTACAATGATACCTTTTATCCGGCGGCCAAAATGACCACTGTCAAACTTTTCCTTGCTTTGGCAGCCATTTGTCATTGACACCTTCATCAATTAGATAGTAAAAATGCTCTTCTATATGACAATCTAGAAAAGGAGGTCTACATCAAGCAACCTTTTGGGTTTGTTGCTTAGGGAAAGTTTGTTTTGGTTTGTAAGTTGTGCTGCTCTCTTTATGATCTTAAGTAATCTCCCCATGCTTGGTTTGGAAAGTACAATCACATTGTTCAATCCTTTGGGCTAAAACATAGTAAGCAAAACACTTTGCTTTCAATTGTCATACGTCCCCTGGAAAATGTGTACTTAATAGTGTATGTTGATGATATAGTAATTACAGGGAATGATACAACTACAATCTCTCAGTTAAAGAAACACCTATGCAATCATTTCCAGACCAAAGATCTTGGAAATCTAAAATATTTCTTGGGCATAGAAGTAGCAATCAAAGGAAGCAATTGTAATGTCTGAAAGGAAATATTACTTGACATTCTAAAAGAGACATGCATGATGATTGTAAACCAGTGGATTGTCCCATGGATCCAAATCAGAAATTAATGGCAGAACATGGAGAAGTTTTCACCGACCTGGAATGATATAAAAAACTGATTGGACAACTTATTTATCACTATTACTAGACCAACTCTGTCTTTTTGTAGTTGGTGTTGTGAGTGAATTCATGAAAAATCCTTGTATTGACCACTAGAATGTTATCATTCGTATTTTGAGATATCTCAAAAAGGCTCTAGAACAAGGACTACTTTATGAAGATAAAGAGAATACCCAAATCTTTTGGGTATTGTGACGTTGATTGGGCTAGTTCTCCTATGGATAGACGTTCTACCACATGTTATTGTGTTTTGCTTGGAGGAAATGCTATCTCTTGGTAAAGCAAGAAACAAAATGTTGTTGCTTGATCATTTGCTGAAGCTGAGTATAGAGCAATGACATCCTTCACCTATGAGCTTATATGGGTAAATAATTCATCCAAGAATTAGCTTTTTGTGAGATTCAGCCAATGAAGATGTATTGTGATAATCAAGCTGCTATCCACTTTGCTTCCAATCCAGTGTTCCATGAGAGGACTAAACACATTTAATTTGACTGTCATTTTATTTGAGAAAAGTTGTTGTTCTAGAAAATTTGCATTGAGTTTGTCGGATCAAATGATCATCTTGCAGATGTACTAACAAAATTCTTGAATTGAATATATTTGTTCCAAGCTTGGCGCATACAATTTGTATGCTGCATTTTGAGGGGGAGTGTAAGATTAAATAGTCTTAAATAGAATTTATTGTAAAGGTGTTGTATGCTTTGTGATGTGCCTAGTTCCTAGATGTATCTTTTCAGATTCTCTTCTCTTCCCTCTCATACATTGTATCTAATGTATCTAAAGTTGTTATAAATATGAGATCCTAAGAGTGGGGGAAATACACTCTCTAAATTTCTAATTCCTTTGTTTTATTCTCAAGTGCTATGATAAAATATCTTTAGAATCTTTGTATTTATTTCAACTTATTTCGTTTCCTTATTTAAGAGAGATTGGTTGTTATAAATAGAGGAGCTGAGAATGTAATTGGTGGGATTGTTGTTAACAAAATTATTTTGTTGTTTCCTTGCATAGTTCAAGCTAGAATAAGAGCTCTTGATATTGGAAGCTCTATTTTTGCTGCTACGCAAACAACAAAACAAGGATGCACTGTTGCTTGTGCCACCACCGCTGTTGTTCTTGTGGCTAGTGGTGGGTAAAAATGGTGTGCCCCACATCGGCGACCACAATGCTAACAGTTGCATTGTTCAATGGAGCTACCATAAGACATGATAGACTATCTCGTTCAAGTGTAGAAGCTAAATTTTGAACCCTTGTTTCAAGATATGTGCGAAGGACTCTAGATGAAAATAATTCTTGATGACCTTAAAATCAAGGTAGACATTCCTATGACATTAACATTGTCAATAATGTAGTACATGACCAGACAAAACATATTAAAATTGATGAACATTTCATCAACGATAATCTAGATATAGACCTTGTAGTTACAAATTATGTCCCTATAGGACTTAAGCTTAAGATAGTAGACATTTTCATTCAAGGGCTTCCTTAGGACATATTCCGGGATCTTGTGGTATGTAGAGAATGATTGATATTTATTTACCAACTTGAGAGAGACTATTGTAAATAACGGTTTATTAGGATCTCCATATTGATTAAGTTAAATAGTCCTAATAATCTTCCTATTTATTTTTTCATATTTTGATTATTTATTTTAGAGAAATTGATTGTTACAAACAGAGGACCTCATAATGTATTTGGTATGGTCATCATAAAATTATTTTCTTGTTTCCATGTGTAGTTCAAGTGTTTTGTTCCTTATGCATGCCTTGTGAAACGAAGACAAAATGAAACTCCTGATCCCCATATTGCTTTGCTCTTTTATTCTTGCCAATTTTCATATGAATGTCATGGTTTCTTCTATATTTCAGGAGGAGCTTTATGAGCTTATACTGGAAACAAATAAGCATTGTGTGGAACTTTGTAAGCCCGGTGCCAGTATTCGGCAAATACACAACCATTCGGTATCCCTTTTTTCTATTCCCTTTTCAATTTTCTAGGGATGTAATAAGGTCACTATTACTTGTAAACCCACCTATTAGCAAGTTTTTAGGAGAGTTGGTGACCAACAAAGTATTAGAGCCTCTCTGACTAAGTTGCTAAGAGTTTAATTCTTGCTGCCCTCATGCTTTTAAATAAAATTTGAATTCCATCACAAGTTTGGGTGGGCCTGTGATATTCCTTCTTTTAACCATGAGGGATTGTGTCGTAGATATAATAATTTCATTTTTGAGCCTTCACCTAACAAAATATTTCAGGAGAGTTGTTGATTGACACAAATTTTAGTCATTATTATCAGAAGAAGCTGTGTTTGTTCTCTGTTGCTCTTCTCTTTTCCAGTTCATGATAGGATTTAGAGGGAAAAGTATCCTTAGTTATTCTGATCTTAAAACTTTCTTAATGATCTGATCAGGAATATGCAGTACTTTCTCAAGTAATTGATCAAAGGATTCAAAACTATGAACTTATTTAGATTCAAGTCAAGATATATTTAACCACGTGTAGAATGTTATGCAATTAAATAAAATAATTTGTCTTAGTAGATTATTTTTGGTGAACAATAAACAACATTTTGCCCTAGCTAGTAGCAACAATGGAATTGCTTATTCAGATTAAACAAAATCCAGCCTTGTCCATTAATGGAAAAATTATTTTGTCTTAGCTAGTAGCAACCTACATCATCCTATGTATTTGGTAATAATATAGGATGCCCGTCTGCATATTTTTACTTTTTAGATTGAAAAACGTTTGCAATAGCTTCTATTCCAGCACAAACAAATACTAGAATTTGGTTTGCCTCAAAAGTTGGATGCTGCTGGCTTATTTTATGTGGGTATTAAAGCACAGGTTTCTCCAAATATCCCTTTTTATGTGAATCTCATTAATAAATCTTATTAGCACTGTCATTTGATTAATTCTTATTTTATTCTATGATCAGTTGGGGAGATACCAAAGGCAGAGCAGAGGGAATTTAATTATCTCTGGTTTCTGTTGTAGGCTTGTTGATACTGTCCTATAATTCAGCTGTATTCTGGTTCAAGATTTCAAGTGGATCTGAAATATTTTTTTGGACAGTTGGCTTATTTAATGTTCAAATATTTTCTTTTAAGCCTTCATAGCACCCCCTTTCTCTACCAAAAAAACTTTTGCTTTGCTATATGAATGATGAACATTATCTCATAACCAGTAACAGTAATTAGTGTGTGCTAATGGCCTGAGTATCTTCTTCATAGACCCATCGTTATCTGTTGATTGCCATCTAGCTTTTTCTTTTTGCACTTTTGAATGTTTTATTATTGTTCATTCAACTAGCTGAAGTTATACAAAGTGTAATCTGAAATGATCTTGTTGCATAGGTTGAAATGCTGCAGAAAGGACTCAAAGAGCTTGGGATTTTGAGAGGTGTTGGAAGCAGTTCCTACCATAAGCTGAACCCAACTTCTATAGGTAGCTATGCGCTCAAATCTGCTTGCTGACAAAGTGTGCAATTTGTAGCCGTGATAAAAATGATTGTCTTGTAGATTCATATTGATGGAGTTTGAAAACAAAAAATTGTGATAGCCAAGAGAGACTGCAGATATATATCTACTCACACTTTGTTGGTCCATCCAGGTCACTATCTAGGGATGGACATCCATGATTGTTCAATGGTCAGCTTTGACTGTCCTCTGAAGCCAGGTGTTGTAAGTAGTTTCCCTGACAAAGCAAATTTTTTCCATCTCCACTAACCACAGACAGATAATATTTAATAAGAACTTGTCACACGTGGTAGTGGAGATATCTTTGCCTGAATATATATATATACACACACACACACACACATATATAAATATATGGAGAAATTGAAATACAGGTAATTTAAATTTTTTAAAGCTCATTCAACAATAAATTGCTAGGCAATATATTCTCTACTAACTATCTTTGAGTTCATAGAAAGAAGTGATTGCGTGTATTTTAAAGAAAGTAAGATAATAGAGAGAATGAATGGATTCTGCCGTTCTAGTTCTACCTACAATCTGTTATAGACACTTTAGCATCTCTTAGCCTACCTACAATCTGTTATAGACACTTTAGCATCTCTTAGCCTGTCAGGAACATACTTCTATTTGTTCAGTGCTGTTAGATATTATTAGACATCTTTAATTATGGTAATTGGTCAATTGTCAGATATTGTTAAATACCCTTATTATGGTATTATAAAAATTCTACAATTTACAAAATTTTGGTAATTAGGAAATTATTTTCTCTATAATTTTACCCATGCTATATAATAATATACTTTGTTTTATGTATTTACACTTGGTTTCAGACACGCCCGCCGCTTTCTCTTCTATTCAACATGGTATGTAGAAACTAAGAAGAGCCAACCATATTTTGTCTTTCCAACGGACCCACTTTACATCAAAGCCATTTTTTTTGGAAACCTTGTCTCTTTGGTTTCGGAGTATTACCCTGTCTTCTTCTTCAGACTATGTTTTGTCTTTTATCTGTGCCTCACCACGCTTCTACTGTACCACCAATTGCCACTTGCCATCCATGTCATCATGCCCACTCTGCAGCGCTCTACGTCGAATTATGCTTTCATTGCACATTCCAAACCCTTTTGCCTTTTGGGTTTTCCTTTTTCTTGCTATTATCATGTTACATATTTCTCTATCCAGATTGGTCCATGATGTCTTTTGCCCCAATCCTCCTATTTTCACCAACTATATCCTTGCTCCATTCTCTACCAACAAATTGAATACAACCATGACACTTGGACGGACTTCTGACATTCAAGCTTTGGCTTAAAGGTCAGGGATTTTGATGATCACTTGACCACAACAATTGATTCTATTCTAGAGGTTGATTGCTCTAATTGGAACAAGATTGATGCCTAACAGTGTAGTGCTTGAAATCTTGGTGGAGTCACTTTTAGATCCTTCTAGGTACAAACAACTTGTTAGGAAGATGAATTAGTGTCACCTGACCAGATAATTTCCTTTGCAATTAGTGTAGTTAGTTTCTTAACTTTACTCATTAAGGACGTTGTCAATTGTATTTTGATATATATCAAAGTTGTTCCAAAAATAGGTCTTTTGTGATAAGACAAAGGACATATGCAAGTTCTCCCACTAATAGGCGTTCCACCTCCAAATATTGCATTCTTATTGGTGGTGGTATAGAGAATTAAGTTATGTATTTTCAGTTCATGATGTAATGTAGAAGCAGAGTATTGAGTCATGGCTTCAACCACTTGTAAACTTCTTTTGATCAAGTAGTTGCTCAAAGAACCAAAGTTTAGTGATGTTACACAAATGTCACTTATTTGTGATAGGCATACTGCCTTGCACATTGCTTCAACTTTTGGATAAGAGAACTGAGCACATTGAGGTAGATTGCCACTTCTCTAGGCGATTGTTGACTAACATTTACCTCAAATTTTGTTAACTCTACCGATTAATTGGTTGCTGTCTTCATTGTGTCTTGGGGGTTCATCAATTTGAGGGACAGTGTTGGATATATTTAGATATTTTAATTAGGTAATTGTTAGATATAATTAGTTATTGTAACTAGGTATTTTTTTTCTCCAGAATTATTACACGTGCAGTATAATAATAGACTCTTCTTCCCAACATTAACATTTTGCTGTGTAATAGAATTTGTAGTGTACATTGACACATGGATTCGGTCAAATATCAATGAATCTCTTACCTATTTGACTTATGTATAGGTTGACAATTACTTTTAAGTATATCTTTGATGTAAGGATTCTTATGAAAGACTGAATTAGCTAAGAGATGATATAATCTCTTAAGCATTTTTCCATATTTCTCTCTCAAGTTGGTGGTAGAGCGGCTCAATCTCGCTTATCATTGTCCAGTGAGTCCATTATTGTCCATTGTTGTTCGCCTTCGACCACTATGGCCCTTTCTCTGACAAGCACCTAATTGTGTTTTTGTTTCATTAAGTGACATATAACTCTATATCCACCATCATCGTTGGCCACCACAATTTTCTTTGAACGCCCTAGATTTGGAGCGCCATCAAGGGACGAAGAACTCAAGCAGGCTCAAAAGCAGATTCCTCCTCATGTGCTTCCACAGCCTAGCTCGTTGCGAGGCTAACTAGGTGTGTCTAGTCCACGTGACACCTTTCGATCATTGATCTTATTGATTTCTTTAGTCCCTGTTCCAACTTCTTTTTCCTCCTCTGAAATGCAAGCTCTTAACCAAAGCCAATTATTGGAGCTTGTTTCTCTTCCACTTGGAAAGAAGATAGTTTGATGCAGATGGGTTTATGCTATTAAAGTTGGGTCAAATGGTTAAATTGACCACCTTAAAGCAAGATTTGTTGGCAAAGGATACAAACAAATATATAGTCTTGGTTATGCTAATACATTCTCTCTTGTGGCCAAAATGACCACTGTTAGACTCTTCTTTGCCATGGATGCTATTCTCCATTGGCCTCCCCGTGAGTTGGATATCAATAATGTCTTTCTTCATGAAGACCTAGAGGAGGAAATCTACATGGAGCAACCTTCTGGGTTAGTTTGTAAATTGTGTCACAATCTCTCTATGATCTTAAACAATCACCATGTGCTTCGTTTAGAAAATTCAGCCATTGTACAAAACTTTGGGTTTAGTGAAATAGATTATTTAGTCATTTGTTGTCATACCTCTATGGAGTAATGTGTGTACTTCATTGTGTATGTTGAGGATATAGTCATTACAAGAAATCATTTCACTAAAACTTTTAAGCTAAAGAAACATTTATGCAATCACCTTCAGACCAAAGATCTTAGATGTCTTAAATACTTAGGTATTGAAGTGACTTAATCAAAGGAAAGTACTGTAATTTCTCAACCAAATTTCTTAAATATCCTAAATGAAACAAGTATGGCTGATTGTAAGCCTATGGGTAGTCTTATGGATCCAATCAGAAAGTAATGGTAGAACAAATTAAGCTCTTCTCAGACCCAGAAGATATAAAAGACTTGACTTGACTTGACATTATTCATCTCATTGTTACTAGACCTGACTTGTCTTTTGCATTTGTAGTAGGTACTAAATTTACGTGGGCTCTTCGTTTAGATGAGTGGATCATTGTCATTCACATCTTTAGATACCACAAAAAGGCTCCATGATAAGGATTGCTAAGGGAAGTAATCAGTTGAGTAGGTATTGTAATCTTGATTGGTTAGGATCTCCAATAGATAGGCGATCCACAGTCGGATATCGTGTTCTCATTGGATGAAATATTGTTTCTTAGTGTTCTCGCTGGTTGACCTCGGTTGGACTTGATGGAGAGCTCCGCTTCTGATCTGTCTCCTCTTGCTGGTCTGGAACGCGGATCTATTGGGACAGAGGGGGCTGTACTTGTTGACAAGACTCTAATGATCAAGTCAGTGAGAACTTTCTCTATGTAAACCAGTTTCAGTCTCTAGTACTCAGAAACAGCCTACCTTTACCAGGGTTCTTAAGTCCCTTTTATAGATTTTCTTTCAACCACTTTCACTAACAAGAGTGCAATCTCAATCGAAAATATTTAATCATAACATAAAAAGCACCTGCTAATGGGCACCACTTATCTTCAGGTGCTAACAGTAGGAAAACATTCTGTTTAACATGTGCACCATTATTTTTGGGTACTCCTCTTTTATTCTCAACAACTATTAATTAATATGTAACTAACATGTATTAATTAATATATAACTAACTTGCATATTATCACAAAGGATAAAATATCTCTTTATTTTCAGAATAATATGATAACTGATTTAAATAATAACAATCAAGGTTGTCAAACTCGTGAGTCTACGTAAATTCGTGGGAGTTCAGTAGACTCGACTCGTAGACTCGAATCGTAAACTCGTAAGAGTTTACTTTCATATTAAAAAAATAATTAATAGTAAATAACTACATTTAGTCATGAATAAAAATTATATAACCTCAAAATCTCGAATAAAAAAATTCATACAAATACTACAAAAGTTAAATTGTTCAAGTCATAAAAATTAAATAATTAAAAATTAAATAATTAGAAATTATATTATTCTGCAGCTTAATTAAATAAAAAAAAAATCAAATTTTGAGCCCATCTTCTATTCTGCAGCCCAATAAAGAAAACAGAACCCTAATCCCCCAAGTCACACTACATAAGAATTGCAACCCTAATTTCACACCACCCATCTTTAACCTTATATGATGAACGACATTAACCACCTGCAATCCGCGACCATCGTAACCACTGTGTGAACCACCTGCAACATGCAACCACCGCACGAACCGCCACGACTCTGCGACTAACCGCCGCCACTGCGCGACCGCTCCCGCTCAATTGTCACAACCGCCGCACTCCACAGAAGAAGACGCACCACCTCTGCGCACTCCACAGAAGAGCAACCAAAACGAAAATGAAATGCGAAACCCTAAGTTCACTTTGTTTCCCCCTTCAGAACGACACCGTTTTGGGTATAAGAAAAACCCAGTTAAACTTGCCTACTCGGATCAGACTCGCGATTTCACTCCGAGTTTGCTGAGTTCATTCCGAATCTGCCAAGTTCATTCCGAATCTGCCGAGTTTGCTAAAAAAACGAGTCTACTACCGAGTTAACTCGGTGAGGGCATGTGGATACGTAAACTCGGACGAGTCAACGAGTTGACTTGCGAGTTTGACGACCTTGATAACAATTATATCTTTCATCTTTAGAGTAATATCACAATAGATAAAATATCTCTTTATCTTTTATCTTAATTACTTTTTATGTGCTAACCAACATCTGGGCCGAGCTTACGACTCACCTCTTAGACCCAAACATCGAGCTGACCTCCCACAAATACTAGGGCCGAGATGACGAGCTCATGTCTGGTACACTTAGAAAAACAAGAAACAAAATGTGGATGCTCAATCTATTGGTGAAAGTAAGTATAGGACGATGTCATCACTCACTTGTGAACTTGTGTGAATAAAACAATTCCTTCAAGAGCTGAAATTTTGTGAAATTCAACAAATGAGAATTTACTATAGTGATAAACAAACAGCTATTCATATTGCAACCAATCCTATTTTTCATGAGAAAACCAATATTGAGATTTATTGTCATTTTGTTTGAGAGAACTTGTTGTCCAAGGAAATTTGCACAAAACTCCAATGATCAACTTGTACATATTTTGACTAAGTTCTTGAGAGGACCTCAAATTAAATTTATATGTTTCAAACTTGGTACATGCAATCTGTATGTTCCTGTTTAAGGGGGGCTGTCTTAATTGTTTAACTTATTTGAATGGGTTAACTTGTTAGAATAGGTTAACTTATGCATTGTATTACTTATCTGACCTATGTGTAGGTTGATCATTACATTACTTTTCTGGATATCTTTGATGTATTGATTCTTTAAATGAATGAATTAGCTATAAGAGATGATGCAATTGCTTAAGCATTTTTTTCATATTTCTCTCTCAAGTGTATATAGGTGCTCTCGGCTAACTGGTATCAGAAGAACTCTGCTGCATAAAAATATGTTAAAGCTAGTGTTAACTGAATTAATATTTAAAATTTACATCCCAGGGCTCTTTGCTGATATTTTCATCACATATTTTATGTTATATAAATATAAAACAATTTCTGGCTCAATTAACAATATAATCTTTTTGTGCTGGGGGTTAGGTGGTGAATTGAAGCAGGTGAACCTTACCACTTAATTTTAACCCTCTTTGAGCAAGATAACCTCTTTTTGGAGTTTTGATTGCCTGCTTATGTGGACATATGCTTCAGAGTTGCGCTGTGACAACCTGTTCTTTTTTATAATTTCTGTGGTGTGGCTGTGTACAGGTAATAACTATTGAACCAGGAGTGTACGTCCCATCTTCTTTTAATGGTCCAGAGAGGTAAGTATTAAGGTTGATTAAAGAGATTTTTTTTATAAAATGGTTTTTTTCGAATTGATGATTTCCCATTGCTTACTCCTAAGGAAATTTTCTGGTTTACTAGCTAAATCTACTGAAGAATGCTAATTTACGGGAGTTTGTTTCCCTTGACTAGCTCCACGAATTTACCCTTCATTTTCCTTCCAAGAATCTGGTTTCATATACCAGTTTGTTAAAGCTTGAATTGAGTATCCTGATTAAAATAATTTCCAAGGATGTTTAAGCACCAATTACCCTGTTTTCTCATAATCTTGTCGTTCCCTAAGGTCTTATTTGGAATTTTGGAATGAGACTAGTCATTCACTGTCTAGGGTGTTCTTATACCATCAGAAAAAGGAAATAGCCATTCCCTCCAAAATAGGAACAGTATTTCGTTCCATCAAGATTTACTGCTATTACCTCTATACCATGTCTTCTCTAAGAATGAGAAAAATCATTTTCTGCCAGTGGCTGCACCATCAGGGTCCTACCTTCAATCCCCAACTGCCACTGCACCAACTCCATCTTGTCATAAATAACATTTTATTATACTCTTATTTATAGGACTCGAATGGAATAGTCATTTAATCATTTGCACCTGGCAGTGGACATGGCTATTCCATTCTCTTCCGCATTCTTATTTAAATCATTAAATCCAATGGGGCCCAAGGTTCTAAAGATGTGTAGTTCCTAAATTATTCTAGCCATCAAGAGAAATGTGTCCGGTTTTGGAGCTCAAATTTTTCATATGCAAATTAAGAATCTTACTTGAGTTAATGTGTTTCAATCCAGTATCAGTTGGACATTTGGGCAAACATAATATGGATTTTATTCCTCTCATCTGTATTCTACTTGTTATGCATTTTTGCCAATAGCTGCACTGTCCACAATTTCTGTTACCTCATTTAAATAATCTCAATATTTGTTCGCCATATATTGCTTATGAACATTTAAGTTGTTTTCACTCTTGACATTAAATATTTGTTTCATGTGCAATATGATAAATCTTGGAAGATGTCCAATTGGCAGGTATCGAGGCATTGGGATACGGATTGAGGATGAGGTTCTCATAACAGAAACTGGTTATGAGGTAATTTCTCTAAATTTTGTTGCAGTTGATCGTTGAAACTAGTATGTAAAATTGTGATAGCTAGGTGATTTGCTAATTGTGCTTCTTTTGAGCGTTAGAATGATGAATGAAAGATGCATGAGGTCGCAATGGAGGAGTTCAAATAAATACTTTATCCTTAAAAGATAAACAGCTAAGCACTTGCGCCATTTGAGTTTCACAATGCCCTCCTTTAGATATTATTATCTAATATGTCCCTTTTTTATGTTATGAACTAGAACTCTCCAAGCCGACTTCACACCATAAAAAAATGGGGACATATTGGATAATAATGTGTTGTGGTGGTGCTTAAAAAACTCAAATGGAATCAGTGGTAAAAACTTCCGCATATGAAACTTACTGGCTGACAAAAACGGAAGATGATTCTTTACTCAGCATCATCCATACTGTTCGGTTTAATCTAATTTTGATTGTTAATTCTTGTCAAAGCTGTATGGAAAAATGGAGAGAAATAGCGTGAATAAAGAATAGGTGAAAAATAAAATAAAAGTTAAAAAAGTTTTTGTTAAAAAGAAATAGAGAACTGGTAAAAATAAAGATGGAGAAATGAATGGAAACAGATTAAAAGTAATAAGCTGAATCTTACAATTTTTAATATTATACAGTTCAATTTAATTTCATCTTCTCTTTCCACTTCCATTTCTTCCCTACCAAACATCCTTAATGATTTTGTGATACGCGCTGCTATGGTACGGTTTTTTTATTACCCTTGATGAGTTGTCAAGTATTTTAGGGATTGCTGCTTCTCACAAGTTGGTCTCTGAAATCCGTATAATAGTAGTAGTAGAATTTCTTAGTCAAACCCTGTCTTATACAGTGTCATTATATGAGTAATCTGTTAGTTGTGAAATCACAAACCAATAAATTGAAGGATGTTGATACATTAGAAACTAGTCAAGCGCATTAATCTCCATCAATTATTGTCTAATCAATAAGAATTAAGTCGTTAGAATATTTACAAACTTGGATGCACCAGGTTTAATTCAATAAATTCAATTGTTTTCCACAACCCTCCGTCCCCTCCCTTGAAGCAAACGCAGCATAAGTGAATATTTATTTTGAAATTCCTAGTATGTATTCAGAATATTTTATTAATGGAAAAAGGTCTAATCTTATTGGTTAAGGAAGATGTATATATATATATATATATATATATATATATATATATATATATATATATATATATATATATATATATATATATATATATATATATATATATATATATAACCATTGGTTTTACCAGTATCAAAATAAACTTGCAAGCAACTATCAGACAAAACTTTCGAAGTAGATAAAGTGTGACATGATTAATGCATAACTTTGCCTTTTAAACATGTTTTTATGAGTTTGATCATTAGACTTGTGTGTGAAAAAACATCTATTTAGAAAGGTAAATTTTTTTAAATAGATTTCAATATTTAAAGGGATTAATCCTTAACTTTGGGTTGAAAGATCTTAGGTGTATTTGTAGAGAAAGAGAGTTCTTAGATTTAGTTTCAGTTTCTTGAGAGTTTGTGGTGATTTTCTCTTAGCAACACATGTACTATACTATTCCTTTTACACCTCATATGTGAACACTTTGTAAGGGTCTTACATAGAAAATTGGTTAAAGAATTAATAAATAACTTTACATTGAAAATCATCTTAAGAATACATTGGAAATCGCGGTGGAGTAAATTAATAACATTTTGATGAAAAACTTATTTCTATATTTTTTACTTTAGTAATATACCTTGTCACATTAATTTTTTTTGTGTGACCATGTTAATAATGGGAGTTATCTAATCGCATTAGTTAACTTAATGTTAAACAACTAAAGCAACTAAGACAGAACATTTAATTTGTGTTTTTCTGTAAAATCTACAGATGGGGTTTGTCCTAAATAGATACTAGTGACAGTGAATCAGTAACTAATATTTAATTTTTTGGCAAACAACACAGGTCCTAACGGCATCAATCCCAAAAGAAGTGAAGCATATTGAGTCCTTGCTAAACAATTTCAGCCACGGAATGGGAACGCTGGACAGCCAAAACAACTAAAGAGGTTAACCCAATTGATACATTCCTTATGTTAGCAGTTGCAGACAACAACCAGAACAGAGTGCATGCGATTGTTTGGAGCAGTAACTAAATTTTTATCCTTTGTTTTGGTCTCCTGCATATTTCAACCTGTGAAACGTGTACTCTATAATCTTGACGAGGAAAACGAGGTGGTTGAGGGCGGGCATATGTTATTTATGGGGTGTGTTAGTGTTAGGATTTGGATGATAAAAAATAAATTAGAGAAGAAAATGGATAACCATACATTTATTTGATTTGATTCAAGAGCAAAGTGAGAAGAAAATAGAAAAAAAGTTAGTTTCTATATTCTCTTTAGTATAATTTTCAAATTTTTGTTTATTCATGCTTTCTTTCTTTGCAACTGAACGGAACTTTAATTCATTGTTATTCCATTCCTGTTCTGTTTTATAGTTCATAGTTGTAAATTATTGATGATTGCGATATCAAGAAGTGGCCGGCTGCAGATAAATTATTCAGTGCTGTTGGAAAGTAACGGTTGAAATATGAAAAAGATAATACTTATTACATTATTCTGTTTGATTAATTAGTTGTGTGTGGTTTAGTAATTATTTTTTATCAGATTTTGGAGAGTGTTATGAATTTGTTATTCAGAAAATGAACTGAAATGTAATAATTTATAGCTATGTATGCAATGCTTTTATAAAATATCATTGAATTATATTTTAATTGAATTACACTTAGTATTTTTAATGAATATTTAGTTATTGATTAATTTTTCATTGTTAATTAAAGTAGTATTGAGTTTGGTTATGGTTACTTTGTTATCCAATGATCAAAGATATATATATATATATATATATATATATATATATATATATATATATATATGTGTGTGTGTGTGTGTGTATGTATATGAATTTAGTTTTTCTTAATTTCAAGATGAATTGTAGTCCTTCATCAATACCTATTAACATCGTGGGATTGATACCTAATAACAAACTTGATTAAGATAGATGTGATTTTGAATGAATTTAATATTATTTAATTATTTAAGAAAGTGAAATTTAAATTTAAATTTAAGTTAATCTTACAAAATCAACTTGAAACTTATAAAGTTATATTTATATCTACTTGTAATTGTAGGCAAATTCTCACTCTACTCCCATATTTTTATATTAATTATGAAAAATTAATTTTAACCTTTTTAAAATATTTAAATAAATTTAAAGCAAGTATAACCTCTTTTTTTTAAATAACCGCACTTTTATATTGTAATACTTTCATTCTTCTTCAGTCACAACATTTTAGAGAGTAATTGACAAAAATATTTGTACTTTTTTAAGTTTTGTATTTCACTTTTGTATCTCACTGTTTTTTTTTTTTTTTTTTGGGTTTTGAGGCTTTCAAAATAATTACTAAAACTTAGAAAAATAAAATGTTGTTTTCGATCAAACTAATGATAAAAGTAAACATATTTTTAAAATTTTTTATTTGATTTGATTCAATTTTTTTATTATTTAAAGAAAAATAATTTAATTAGTTAAAATTTATATTTTTATGACACAAATTAGGTCAAATAACTTAATACTCCTATTTAATTTTTTTTAGTATTTTAAAAAAATAACATTAAACAGATTTTTTAAAATAAAAAAGAATCAATTTAAATGTATTTTACTAATTTTTTTTATAGAAAAAATTATTTGAGACATATTGAGCCTTTAGTCTTTTTTATTTTTATATACTTTGATCGAAGGAAAGTTAATATGGATTAGACATTTTTTTAATTTTAATTTGTGTTTTAATGGAAGGATATTATTGAAATTAAAAAAACATGAAGATGCAAGAGAAGGTATGGAGGTGGAGGAAGAATTTGCCTAATCATATTTTTAATCAATGTGAAATCCCAAATATACTCACTCACGTCAAGTACTCTTAGATATTTTGAATGGGAAATTAACAAGAAACTTAATAGTAAGTGATAAGATAAAGAGAGTCTACTCAACAAAAATTTATTAAGGTGATATTTGTAACTAACAAAATATATATATATATATATATATATATATATTAATTTAAGTTGATATAAAATCTTTATGAAAAATAAATAATATGTTTGTATCTAATAAAGGAAAAGAGACAATGAACTTTCATTGTGTTTGGAATTATTAAAAATAATATAAACAAATTAACAAAGTTAAATATTTTTTAAAAGCCACTAGTAAATAGTTGCTCACCCCATTTTTTTTAAAGTTTTGTTTAAGGTTCTTTTAGAGAAATCAAGAATTGCAATAAGTTTTCTTTACTTTAAAACAAATTATACATTTTCTATTATATTTTTAATATTATAGTAAATACATATGTGTAAACTAATAAAAAATATTAGGGTATAGATTAAAAAAGTAATTAATATGGTATTGAATCGAAATTTTCTTAAAGAGAATATGCCACTTAAAAAAAAAAAAAGACTAAACACAAAATGTTACAATTCACAAATTTCGTGTCCTTGTAAAAGTACTTTAAAAACATTAACGTTGTTCTTTGTGTTCTTTGGATGAGTATTTAAAGTATAACCATAATCTTTTATCCACTACTATTGATTTAGATATAACCATCTTGATTATTAATTAAGTGAGCCTTTTGATTATGTTATGTAGTTTTTACATTCTTTTGATGATGTTACTACTTGTCTTTATGCTCAGGAAGGAGTAAGCATTTGTGAAACTTGGTTGTTTTCAAACCACAAGAAATATTTATTCTTTGTGTAAATGTTTTAAGCTTTGACTTTTGCTCACTGCAACCCAAATTTCTACCTATATTAAAATTATGTTTTTCTTTTAAATTTCATGTCGGTTAGCAATAAAAAATTACTTCTTAAAATTTATCCAAAGGGTTTCGGTGATGATGTCAAAATATCTTAGAATATTTGTTCAATGAGATTTATATTGAAAGTGTACTTCAAAACCCTAAACGATATACCTAAAACATTAGAAGTGTATTCCAGATTGTCTTCAGATTTCTCCTTTCTGGAATTCCAATCCAAGCAAATCTGAAATAACTTCATCGTTTTTATTTCTTTTAGTTTATTTATATTTATAGGTAAGTTTAACATCACAAAGTTAGTTGGTTCACAACAAAATTTAATCAGACATTAATCAGTTTTAATAGTCTTAACCATTTATATATTTTTATTATATTATTAAAAGAGTGATTACGACAGTAAAAAAAAGAACTACTGATTAGTGTAGCTAATATCTATTTCTAAAAATTATTTAATTTTATTAGTTTAGTACAATAGAATGAGTATTAATAATAGTTATTTCTAAAAATCATTTATTATTTCATAGTTTAATATGCATTTAATATTTTTTCAACTATGTTTATACAAAAGAAATTTTTTTTGTAAGTTAAAACTAACCCATGTATAAATTAATTTGTAAATTTTTGTTTTATAAATTTTTAAAATTTTTACTTTCAACTTCGAAATTGATTTTAATTTATAAAATGATAGTTTCAAAAAAATTATTCTAGAAAAGAATTATATTATAGAAAAGTTTGACAAAAGAATAGTAGTTATCATTTTTCTTAAAATAAAATTTTATAGGCAGTTGTAGCATATAAAAGTTTTGTCTGAGTTAAAAAGAGTGCACTAGAAGGCACACTTTTTTACTAATTTTGAATATGATGTGAGGTGATGTTATTAATACTCATAACAAAAAAGAAAATAGGTGACCTTCCCAACTGTAATATTACACCACAGCTTTCTCTCTTCACTCTTTATTATGCATTAAATTTTCAACCATATCAAAATGTATAGTGCTATGTGTTTCAAGAAATTTCTATATATTTTTTAAAGTATTGTGATAGGAAAGAGTAATGAACAATAAAGTGTTAGGTCATCCACCCATAGCTTCTACACTTCTGCCACTGTAAGATATTGGTGCCGATTATGACATTAATTATCTCATTGATCTTTATGAAAAAAAGAATATTACTATTTTAAACATAAATAAATTTTAAATACATTTTATTTTATTCAATAATAATATTTTTAAAAATATTCAAATTTTAATTAATTTTTTACATTTCTTTAAATTGAATCGAACTTTTATTATTAAATTAATATATTTAATAGTGATGATATAACTCTATTTCGAGTTTAGTAGTCCAAGTACATGATTATTTGATTTTGATTCAAATTGTGACAATTTTTATTAGGAAAAAAAAGGAAAAGATTGTTCTAACATATCTTTTGCCTAACACATGTCTTAACAAGGTCTAAAGAACCTAAAAAGGAAATGTTTAAAAAAAATTAAAAACTTAAAAAGGAGTTGATCCTTACTAGACATTAGTAAAACAGTAGATGGTTTATTGACTGAAAACAAAATAAACTAAGATAAGGTATAAAAGAATTGAACTTCTAATAAGAACATCGAGAAAACTCCATTATAAAACAAGACTTTACTATGAAAAAATAAAACCTCAACAAAAATGTCATACTGAGTTAGTTTTTTTAAATGCTATTATCAATTTGTTTTAGATTGTTATATCACCTATATGCATGTTAATATATATATATATACATATATATATATATTTGGTTTAATTAAATTTTAAATTTCTCATAAATATAAATATTTTCAATCGTGTTTCTATTAACTTTTTATTTGTTTATTGATTATTCAAAAATTTTATATTTTTTTAACTGAATTTTTATCGTTTGATTTATCTGTTAATTAGGTGATGTAATTGGTATCTTACCTTACTATTTTACTTGTTTATTTTTATATATTAAAAAATATGAAATTTTATAGTTAGTATAAAACAATTGTGGTTAATATAAAATAATAAATTAATTTTTATTGAAATGTGTTGATAATAAGGGATTGTCCTCATCGTCTACATTAATAATGGTGATAACAAAATTCTTTTGTTCGTTATATGTGATGATATAAAAGTGATCGAGAAACATAAGAATCTCATTGTTCAACATATTTTTACATATTTTTATTAAAATAATAAAGATCACTTATATTAATTATTATAATTTTTATTAACCACAAAATTTTACTTTTTGTAACAAATATAACTATGTCATAACTTAATTAAAAAAATTAGACAAGCAAAACTTAATTAAGAAATATAATTTTTTTAGTATTTAATGAATCCAAAAAGTTTAAGAGAAACTTAATTAAAAATAAAAAAATTTATAAAATTAAAAAAAAATTTATGAGTAAAACTTGAAACTTAAGTAAGTCCATAATTTAGTTTGTTACGAATAAGCTCGGAAATAATTTAGTTCAGGGTAACTAGCATATAAATGTGTTTTGTTAATTAGAAAATTAGCTATATGACCACATTTTTTTAGTTGCAAACTAAGAAATATAAATTAACTACATTAATGTTTTCTGCAATAAAAACATAACTAAGAGGAGAAATTCCTTAGAAGTATGTGATCAGTCAAACTATTCAATAAAAATAATAATTAATAAAATTAATAAATACTTCAAAAGTAACCAAACAACCTTTCCAATAAAAATAAAATTATCTATAAAACTAATAAATACTTTCTTTTTAATTAAATGAAAACCACATATTTATCTCATCCTACGTGTTTAAAAATACTTATGTTCATAAAAGATAACAAAACATGGAAATAGCAGTCATTAGACAAAAAAAATTGAGATTGGACAAGTATGATTTTTTTTTAATTACCAAACAATAATTTATTTTTAAAATAGCAAGGATATTATCTAAACACCCTACACCTTAAAACAAAGCAAAAACTTTTAAATAAGAAATATATTGATAAGAAACGATTAAGGTTTAGGTGAATTCATTACAAAGGATTAATCCATTCCTTCAAACATATATATATTATGGGCATACAAAATGGTTATGACCTTCCTAAAAATGGTAAATTAGAACCTGAATTGCTTGCAATTAAATCTGATTCAAAACACATACAAATTTATAATACAATCCGTCCAATCTGGATCAGACAGACAGTAGCAAAGTGATGTTCCATGAATGCTGTCATTTCCCACTGTATTGAATCCATTTCCTAAAAATTGACATAGCTGTAATGGCTAGAAAGAAAAGTACACCTGCCTCAAACGAATTTGACAGAAAAATTTACTGCAAAAAGACTCTCATTTGAATACTTTTTTAATACTTCAGCCATGTATAAAGACATGCAGAAAGGCATTTAAGACTACAAGTTTTTGCTCACCAACTACCTTAATAGTGAACGAACATAACATTACAAAATTAAAGTCATGTATGGGGTCACATTAAGAACTATGAGAGTGGCATTTGTTGAAGTTTATGGAAGATAGAAGGGCAAAGAGATAGCACTAGGGCTATATCAACCCCACTTATCTCTCCTTCCTTCATCCTTCACACAATCACAAACGTTTACTGATCATAATATCAGAAAAGAAGAGAAAATGAGTCTAGTGTCTGCAGAGATCAAGGCCAAATCCGAGGTGTACCGTGGAGATGAACTCTGCCAAGAAAAGACAAAGTTGCTGCTGAAGGAGGTAGGGCTACCCAATGGCCTTTTGCCCTTGAAGGACATTGAGGAATGTGGGTACGAGAAGGAAAGTGGATTTGTGTGGCTTAAGCAGAAGAAGACCATAAATCACAAGTTTGAGAAGATTGGGAGGCTAGTGTCCTATGCAACTGAGATCACTGCCTATGTGGAGGTTGGTAAGATAAAGAAGCTCACTGGTGTGAAGGCCAAGGAACTCTTGGTTTGGATCACACTGAATGAGATCTTTGTTGATGATCCACCCAGTGGTAAGATCACGTTCAAGACCCCTACAACGTTGTTCAGGACATTCCCTGTCTCAGCTTTTGTGATTGCGGAGCCAATTAAGGAAGTGAAGAATAGAGAAGAGAAGGAAGTGAAACAAGTTGGTAATGCTGTTGAAGTCCAAGAGGTTTGATTCTTCCTCTGGTGACTGCTATTACTATGTATGAGTACTCACTGTTATATGATAATAAGTTTATTATTCTATAGGTTTTATGTCTAAGTTGTAATGCTTTCAATTTCTTTCTTACTCTACAGCAATGCTCTAGCTAGCTATTATCAGCTAAGCTATCTACAGCTAAAAAGAAAAAACAAATGCTTAAGTTATAAATTTGTATTAGTATTAAACTTTGTTCTCTTAAGTTTCTAATATGATTTCACATTTTCTAAATTACGTGAAATTGATCCTCAGTTTCTTATTGGGGTTCAGCACCTTGTAATGCAGTAAACAGCTCTCATCTTCATGCTCTGGAATGAAAAAAATATTAACTATGCAAAGCACATACTTGGAGTCCGGTATTTCTTTCAGAAAAATTATACTTTTGAGAACTCAAAGAGTTGTATAGAACCATCTGCTAGTTTCTAAAAAATTATATAATAAAAAATAAATTTATAATTAAATAATATAAAAAATTATTAAAATAATAACATTTGAAGTTGTTAGTGTAGAAAAAAAAAAGTTAATTTTCGGTATATCATTTCTCTACCCATGATACTTACACCGGTTACATTCGGTTGTCATTTTAATAAATTATTATTTTATTACAACATAATTTATTAAAAAAAAAAAAACAGTCCAGTAATTGAATTAAAATGATCTTAAATGATTTTTTAACTAATTCCTTTGGAAAAATTCAATAACATTTAATTTCATGACAATTTATTACAAAAAGAGATAAAAAAAACCTCTGATTAATTATAATTTTGAGTATAAAAGACATTTTTGGTGTCATTCTGAGTATAAAAAACATTTTTGGTGTCATTCTATTCAAACTCTCTCGAAGGAGAAGTATCACATGAGAAAGAAATATATTCAAACAGAAAAGTTTAATGTGTATGCCATTGTTTAGTTTAAGTAAATTTGACACCCCTTACCTCAAAAATGAAAACTAGAAAGAAAAAAAACTAACAAAAAAAATTATGATAGAGAGCTAGGATTACGAGTCTTAAATCTAAGGAAGCATAATTTTTAACTTATTATTTATTTATAACTTAAACTGTAAACTTTATTTTTAATGATTGGGATTGATGGAGACAATTATTCAAGTGCTCATACTGATCTGATAAAGTAATTTATAGAGAAATTCCCTTACTTTATTGGTTATATTTATTTTGGCTATAATTAGGTGATTAAGTTTGAAATATTTAGTGAATACATTACATGTGCTCATGCTGAGTCCCCTAGTGTGATGTTTAACATCCAACGTAATTAAGAGAAGCATTATTGGTCCTACCAACCAACACTTACCCGGTTTTAATTGCTAAAGCAACAAATGAATTGGACTTTTTTTCTACCCAACCGAAAGTCATACTCAATTACTTCCAGCACCGAATGAATTTGTATTTCAGATTTACCATCCAAAATGAGATTTTGATTTCCATAACACAATCTATTTTAGATTTCTTTTTTGGTATGTTTTTTCCAATTCCAAAATTCCAATTCAGCATGAAGGATAATTATGAAATTTAGTTCAAAATCATTGGATTGGGTACACGGAGCAATTGCCAAAGCTACAGCATGCTGCTTTTCATCTCGTTGATGCCAACTAAATATACTGATAATTATAGGGTATAATAATGACATTTTTAATAACCTTTTTCTTTTTATGGCTTGTCTGTTTTTGTAAGGGCAATATTATGACATAGAAAATCGGCAAGTCAGAAAAAGAAAAATATGTACTGGATATACTCACCAGAAAAATGTCAAAGGTTTACGTCTAAAGCAAAACTAAAACTAAATAATTCAGAATCTAAAGTGACCATTAGCATATCAAGAGGGATGAGTTCATGCTTAGATCCAAACAAACTTCTTGTAAGCCATGATGTGTGACTGATCTGAATCCGGTTTTTTCTTCTACCTCTTGCTATCTTCAGCGTTCACAACTTCATCGCCTGAAATTTTTAAGCAAAAGAATTAAAAGGTAGTGATCTCTAAACAATATTTTATGCATGAGTCGGTATATCAATTACTCGTCGTCTTAGTCAACTAGAACAAGTGAGTTACAACTCGATCAAATACATGTGAACAACGTTAATAATCTACAACTAACAAGTCATGACCTATACTTAATTATATTGATATTATATATCAGTATAACCAAAAATTCCTATCTAGTATCACATCCACTATATAACCAAGATTATTAGTTACCGAAGTTGTTGTTTCACTCTACTCATTTCTTACACATGCAGGTATGCTTTTTACTCTATTGATTTAGGACATCCCTAAACCCATTATCTTAGGTCACAACATATTTGTCAGATGAGGATGCCAAACTAAGCTAACAGCCACAGATGCAGATTAAATTTTGGAGCAAGTTTTACTCTTCCTACAAAGAAGAATATATATATATATATATGCATCTCTTGGATGCAGAGGTTGATGGGAAACTAAGATGGTCATAGATGTAGAACGAATTTGGAACAACGAATTTGGAACAAGTTTGGATACTATTCCTGTAAAGAACAATATAGCAGCTGACCCCAGAATATTATAGTAGAATAGCATATGGCGGCAATTCTGAAAATTTTAATGAGCTTATGCCAGTGTACTTATATACATACAAATTCTAAAAACGATCAAGGCTAATCAAAGTTCGTGACATTGATACTTGATATAAAAAGGCATGGGTGGATTAAACAAAACACAAATATAAAAAAGAAAAAACTCCCATACCCTAGTGCCAGAAGGCTCTTTGCTATGGGAATATAGGGAGGAGAATAATTGCAAGCAATTATACCCTTGCATACGCAAAAGAGGTTGTTCCTACATTTGAACCCATTAAGAATCGGCCACCAAGAAATAACCTTACGGTTACATCAGGCCTCATCCTAAAAAACATACAAGTAAATGTAACAATAAAATTCAAATACAAGTTTCCAAATGGGAATCATCAATCATCATCTTCTAATTTCAAGTCTATCATTTTCACAATTACATATATAGATTTCAAGTTTAGAGATTGAAATCCCACAAATAGACCCACAAAAACCCTAATGTCATTGTAAAGAGAGGCCTTTTGGAATCAATGCATGGCAGTACTATTGCAGCCAGTACTTGGACCACTACAACAGCAGCCAAGAACTCTTCTTTGCTACAGCACTGTAGTGGCACTATTTAAAATCTTGATTCGGACCTACTAAGCCTAATAACTGACTTAATTTATGTTGGTAATTATCCCAACATGATTAAATGTAGATGTGAGTTTCGCATGAGCAGATACAGTCCAGTTAAATATTTATCGGGTGCCTCTGTCTTCTAGAGAGATTCCCTAAGAAGCCACAAAGTCAAAAGCGCAGGCATGAAATCTAACATGAAAGTCTAAAAGTCAATCTCAACCTACTTTTTATTGTAAGCTGTCAAATGAAATCCTAAAAAAAGTCTGAACATGCATGCTTGATCACAGAGTTTAAGTGAATACCCGTGCATACCTTAGAAAGCATAACCCATCTGCCATGAATCCAGTCCTGGTGCAGCCTCAAATCGGAGTGCTGAAATTCTAGTTCCTCGTTAGAAGACCTGAAGTAGACTACATACTTAGAACCAGTAAGAACTTTAGAAATCACACCGACCCACCAACCATCATTGTAAAGGGCATCAACTTCGTCAAGAATATTAAATTGACCATCAACATTAGTATCCGGAGGAGGAGGCCTTATATGCAACACATCAATCTCCTCTTTTAAAAGATTAGAATCATCATCAGCTAACAGAGTCTGGTATTCAACAACGAACTTGTCATTTCCCTTTGCCTCAACGACAGTGGCAGCAAACCAAGCTCCACTGAACCCATCTTCATCATTGCTGACCTCCACTATAGCCCCTTTGCCAAACTCCTCGGTCTTCACAACTTCATTGGATTCACCATTATCCTTCAATTAACAACATTCTCGTCATAATAACATTAAACTATAATCAAACTAGGCCGACCCTACTCCTAGATTTTAAAATTTTCAGTTTATAGAGTACTTTCTAATACAGTAAATAAGAATAAGATTAAGAGATGAATGTGCCTGTTGGAGTGGTGGGACCCAAGTGTGATCAAACCATTCTCTATGGATTCTAAGATGTTCTTTGGAAAAGACTAATTGCTCCTTTGATGCCCTAAAATACACCGCGAATCTGTCGTTATCTAATTCCTGGGTTATGTAGCCCTCCCACCAACCGTCGTTGTAGAAGGCATCAACCTCATCCCCGAATTTAAATATTTGGCCTGTCTCTGATGGGAGAATGGGCCGGAGTTGGCGTATATCCAGGACTTCTCTCAAACGCTTCGAGCTCTTCTCATCTGCCATCAAGTTGTGATACTCGATCAGGAACCTGTCAGAGGGAAGATGGCGGATGATGGTGCCGGAAAACCAGGAACCGCGAAAGCCTTCATCTTCAGAGCTGATTTCCACGACAGTGCCTGGTTTGAAGAAGGCGGCGGAGGCAGATGCACCTTTGGTTTCAGGCTTGGGTAGCATTGTACTCCGGAGAATTTAGGGTTTGTGTCAGTCACGGAAATTCCAACAGAACGGAAGAAGAAATAGAGAGAGAGTGTTTTATAAATGCAGTTGGCGGGAATGTGAAGGGACTAGTCCTCTTTTTTGGGCACCGCTTCATACTCTCTATGCATTATTCACCATTAATTACTCTTCAGGCTGATTTCATAATTATGATAATTTTATAAATAAGTGGCTCTATGTTACAATGAGATTTGAACTAATATAAGAAAATAAAATGATGATGATGGATATATTAAGAAAGCATATTGAGGATAAAGAGTTAGAAAATATGTATAATGTTACAAAATAAAAAGTTCCCAAAAATTATTTCATGAAGCCTTAAAATTTGGGAGGAAAAAATCAATCTCTTTCAACTGACAATTAAAGAAAGGAACAAAAATTAACATTAAAAGAAAAATAAATAGAGGACATGAAAACTCACAATTTGGGAATCATAAATCTTGAGCAGCATTGAGAACAAGCACACATTATGAAGACTTTTTCTGAAGTCTATCTATTAGAGTTGTCCAATGAAGGTTATTTAAGACTTTTTGTGATCTTATTACACATCCTTCTTGTATTCATTTTACCATCTTTATTGTAAAGGTTTGATACATGAAATTGGTTTTTGTATTTAGGAAAAAAAAAACATATAAAGTGCAATAAAGTTCAACCATTTTGTTAAAGTAAAAAAATTTAGGAAAAAAAAACATATAAAATTTAGGAAAAAAACATATATAGTGCAATTACTTTCAACAGTTTTGTTAAAGTAAAAAAATTTAGGAAAAAAAATATATATAAAGTGCAATTACGTTCAAACATAAATAGGAGAAGTTGAAAGATAATATTTAAACATACCAAGAAGTTAACTAATCAACTTGTTTTTTAATAATTAAAACAAGAAAAATAAAAAAGGATTATTTTATATTAAAACAATTTCTTATAAGTTCTTACTTGTGGAGTTGTTTTTGTTTCAATGTAATTTCTTTTCTAAGTTTTAGGCTTTTGTATTAAAAAAACACTCATTTTATAATTAGTAATTATATTTATCTGGGTGTATATGATGTAACTTAATAAATAATTTATTTAAAAATTTATTCATGACAAAACCTTTAAATAATATATAAAATTATTTTAGTAGTTTACAGATCTTCTTTTTCAATATCAACGCATTTAATACTCTTTTATCTTTCTTGTAACAGTAGTTTATTTTTTTTTACTAAGAAAAATATTTAATTTTTCTATATTTAATAAAATATTAAATGACTTACTTATAATATCTTTTTCATTTTTACTATTTCAATATATATTTATGTACCATTATATTTTCTCTTTATTATAACTGATTTTCATACCAATTATATGAAGGATATAACTAGAAAAAAAAATTATGTTATCTTAAAATTAAAAAAAAAAAAGTGATGAATAAAAAAGTAAATTTGTGTAAAACCAACAATTAAAAATAAACAAGGCTAATTAATTAACAAAGATAAATAAATTATATGATTGTAATGTCTTGTAACAAAATTTAATATAACAATTATAAAAAAACAAATTATTATTTATAGTTATTTAAAGAAGTTGACTTGTTAGGGTTAAAATGTGTTTTTGATCATATAAAGTTGATTTTTTTTTGTATATTTTTATAAAGGTTTTGGAATGAACTGGCTCAAGCATTTAAAGGTAAAGAAAAAAAAAATGTCTAAAGAGTGATTGGCATCAACCTTTACTAAGTTGGATTTAGATGTAAAAGGGTGTTCTGGATTCAAGTAGCCATGGAAAACAAGTACCATGGATAACAGTGACAAAGATGACTATAAGAATCTCTTTTCATATCTGAGTTTGAGCTTGAAGACATGTTCAAGGTTAAAGCAGGAAATGATGATATGGACCACCAATTAGAACCATCAATTTTTTTAATTAATTCTTAACTTATTTCATTTCTTTATTTTTTTTTCCTATCTTAACAAGATTTCTGTATCAGAAATCCTGATTTCATATCCTTATTTTATTAACTAGGATAGTTTTTATTAACAGTTGAATATAATTGGAAGACTCTTTTATACATTCAAAAAAATAAAACAAATGTTTGGTTCTTTTAAAGACTAAATTCATTTATCTTTTTTTTAATTTATTTTAACTTAACCAATAGGCTTTGAAAGTAAAATGTTGAATGCTACCGTACCCGGACTCTTTGCTGTTCTCTGTCACCAAGTGGATTGGTGTTTGGTAGAAGTATCAAACCAGATAATCTGATAGAAGCTTTCAGCAATAACATGGTCTTCTATTCAAGTGATCATTCTTGTCTCCCACCTCATGTACAGTACAGTCTAAATCAGGTCCATCTCAACATCTTTCATAAGCACAATCAACAATTTCAGAAGTTCACACAGCTCTTCATTGGAAGAAACAAATCTATCTCCAACAACTAAACTACAAACCTTGTCTTTCAGTTTAATCCAGCTGCTTTCCAGAGTCACTTTTATTTTTAGTACTTCTCAGTTTTTTCAAGCTAGCAAAATCAGTTCAGATGCCTTCAGTAGCATAAATATTTGATATCAAGGCATAAGTGCCTGTCCTAATTGGCTTCATATCCAAAGCCCTCAAAGCTGCTAATTTGGCCACACTGGGTTGATTATGCAATTTACAAGCTCCCAGAAGAACTGCCCAGATAGACTTGTCTGGCTCAAATGGCATACTCTCTATTAGTTGATAAGCTTCCTTCAATTTTCCAATTTTCCAACACGACCAAGTACCAAATAAATCTACTTCGTCATTAATCTAAAATATTTCAGTCTTCAGTACACTAGTCCATCATGACTACGAGCTAAAGGGATTCGGTGCTCCTTCCTCCTGTACTAAATTTAGACTACTAATAAATAAAACAATTAAGTAAAAATAGACTTTAAAACAAGAGAAGAGGGATAAAGCAGAAGTTTACCAGAAACATTTGACAGAAAACTCTTGAGACCACCGTAGGCGTCTCCCTTATGAGTGTACCCAGTGGTCAAAGTAGTCCAGCAGACATCAGTTTTGGTAGTGAAATCCTCAAAAATCATTTTTGCTTGGTCCATGGTATCGCAGCAAATGGTATACATGTCCATTAGTGTGTTGTCAATGTCAATATATATGGATGATCCTTGAACACCAATATGTCCAAAGCATGAGCTAATTGGCCACATAAAAGAGCTTTCAAACCCTTGCAGGTCAGCGGCTATGGTGAATTCGTTGGGCTGCGCCCCATCTCTGAATGCGTGCCTCTTGGATTGAACCCATATCAAGAGGAAAATTAAAGATACCATTGGCTAAACGGTCAAATCCTAAGGGGAAAACAGTTCATTCAATTCGATGCAATGAAGACAGTTTTTTAGCACCAACGGGATGGGTTGAATCATGGAAAATCAAATGGGGACTGTAACTTCCCAGCAAACACCATCGAACAAATGTCCATTCTTATTAGTGTTGTTACGATGTTATCATGATAAATGTTTGGGGATGGACTTCAAAAAGTGTAACTGTTGAAATTTCATAATCACATGTCCTGTGTAAGTTGATTCAAGTTATATTTGATGCTTTTTCCTTATCATAAAGATGAGCTAATTGTCTTATCATTAGAGATGTGTAAGTTATTTGCTAAAGTCATCTAATGACTACCATCTTTAATATCCCCTTGACTTTAGTTATTGGTTGTCATGGAATAAGCTCTTACTGTTGAGAAATGTTCCGGGGACTAGCCTAATTGCCTTCTATGAACTTGGCCTGAAGTCCGGAACACAAATATAAATACTATTGAAATAATCCTTGATAAGTTTCTGAACTCAGTTTTTGTTTCACAATATCATCTATTATGTTTTAGTCAATGGTTATAATTATAATTTACTTTTTAATATGTCCTTTTAAACTAAAAGGGTGAATTCTTAATCTTACCAGAGTTACAGTCACTGTTCTCTGTCAGCATCCTATATGGCAACCTTGACTATATTATTAGTAATGTCCTTTCATCTTAAGACCAGTGATGAGAAAGTGAAGTCAAAGACACAGAAGAACAAGGTAAAACAATTGTACAGAGAGATAAAGAAACTCATTATAAAATGCTGCAAAGGAGCAACTGTATAGTGAGATAAATCATCGTGATTATTAATTAGTTCATATACAAAGAGGACGTACTTATAACCTTCTATCCCCTCATTGTTAAAAAGAAGTAAGAATTGTCATCCTAGAACAAAGGAACCCTTCTTAACCATAATTATACCAATGGAGAATATGTTAACCTTCTGATTTAACTTGTACTATAAGCTACCAAAGACATAAAAGAAATATATGATCCCCGAACTCTATGAATTTCACACTACACTAGGTATTCATCATACAAGAATCTGAGACCTGGCAGCACCACGGGAACACCTTTTCCTGCCATTCTTGCTAAGTCCACAAACACATATGTCTAGAAGCTCGTAATCCTCCTCCCAGAATAACCTGGATGCCATCTCAGGATCTTTCAAAAGCATCTTAGATGTAAGGAAACCAGCTATGGTCCATGTTTGATACATCCGGGCTTGTTTTCCAATAAATTTTCCAGTGCGTGTATCATAGTATTCAGGCCAAGAATCAACTGGCAGTCTTTTCTCAGCCAAAGCAACTGCTTTCTGGGCAAGTTCAATTCTCCCCATTTTGATGCATGCCAGCGTGAACTGAATATGAGATGAGGTACAAGGGTATATATCAGAAATTAAAGCAACATTTCATGACTTGACAATTGACATGCAAGGTCCCAGCAACAAAACTGGCAAATAACTTTGTTTCATTTATAAAATTTTTTTCTGTCAATTAACAATCCGAGAAAATAATCTCCCCACATATTTTCTCTTACTTTAGGTTCTCCAGTGTATGGTTTTAATTTCCAATTTTCTGCAATATAGCAGAATGAGTTTCTATTGGTGGCCTGGTAAGTACTCCTCCCGTGCTTATTATTCCCCATTGAGTTCAAAAGTTTAGGTGGTAAGACACAGGACAAAGCGGATAGTCAACAACACATCTTAGCTTTCCTTAAAATACACCCATTGCCATCAGGAAAAATTTACCTGCCACAGAAGGGTTGGCCAAGATCCACCATTGTGATATGACCAAGGGCTGCAAAAGTTAAGCACGTTGTTTCAGTTAAGATGCACACACTAGAAGCAATTCTGACTACAAAGGCAAACAAATTATAAAAATGAATTCAAGAAATGCACTTCATATTAAAAAGAATCAAAATTCTCAGGTCTGCAAACAACAAAAAGGAAAATTATGGTAAGAACTTACGTATTCTTTGGGTCACAGCCAGTAGTTATGCGCCACTCTTCATTATCCAGGGCAGGATAACATATTTTAAGAGGCATATGACCCACAAGATCATCCCATTTCGCTTCTACCAGATTTAAAATAGCCTGGTTCTGTCTTGGGGTGCCCAATGATGAGACAATGGACCAAAAATTTCCAAGTGTGAAAAACCTGAAGTCCATGTGAGCTGGCTGTAAATTCCCAATCAGATATCCACCTTCTTCTGGAATCCAATCCATTAACCAAAGTGGAATTTGTTCGGGATAGATGTTGAATTTATTAATGGCATCCATGGAGTACTCTTCTGTTTTATACCTGTATATTTCATTCATCTTTTTCATGTCCACCCAATAATATTCTCTAATGTGGAATGACAGAGCACTGAGTCGGTTGTTAATAGCTCTAATAAGATTATCAGTTCCCTCAGTTACAACAAGCATCTCGCGTGAGCAGCGAAGAGCTGAGTAAAATAGTGCCTGTAAAGTAAAACTTGCCACAGCTAAATGGAGGGATAATATGTGAAAAAGTAGAACTACAACACAGAAACCAGGTTACCTGAATTCAGAGTTTTTTCTTTATTTAGCAAATACAGATTAATATCAGTTGAAGCATATGCACTAAAATAACATATATCAATGGAACGGGAGCATATAATGATAGATGCATAGACTAGGGCAATTTCAACTGTGTAATACAGAGCATTGTTCAATTTTAAACGAAGAGACAAAAAGAACAACATAAGAATGAAGAAGCATAGCATAGTTAGACTCACTTGGATCTCAAGGGGGTGACCATGAATGCCCATCCTCCTGTCTATCATGCAAGAGCCATCAGTGACTAGCAGAGAAGGAAACATATCGAAACCATCTGTTAAACACAAGTTAAGGATCATTTTCAAGCCTGTTTGAACATCGGCCCTTTCTTGCAAGGTGCAATCTCCAGTGAGCTTTCCGTAAGCTCGCAAGAGGATGATCCACCACAATCCTATCGAGAAAACAAAATAGAAATAATAAATGAAAGTTCTTTTGTTATACTACTCGAATAATATTTTTCAGAATTCTCATCGTGTACAACTTAATAGCAATTTTCAACATATTCCTCTATGGGAAGTATTTAAGAAACAGCTAATACTAACCTGAATCTACAGGTGCAACGCGACCAATGGCTGATTCCCCAAAATCAGGATCTAAAACTTCTTCATGATTATCTTCGTCCAGAGCTACACTTCTAACTTTGAAACTTGCTGGCATCAAGCCCTGCCCTGGACTGTAGCAGTCCACTGTTTTCTCCCAACTCTTTCAACAAAAATGTATAATATTAACAATCAGTTCTCAACAAAAAATTTAACACTAAATGAGTTATGTTACAGAAAATCACTTTCTTTCTGGATCAATCAAGTAGAGACAAAACACTGAACTGTAAAATCTATTAATCCAAAAAGGAGTGCAAGAGCAACTCGCTCTTGCTAGAACATTGTCTACTATTATCAAACTTTATCAAAAACTACAACATCATGAAACTCGTTAAATAAGAAGCGAGACCTATAACAATTTTGTGATGTCCAATAAAATTTTGCCTAGAGTAAAGCGTGTGTTGTCGACATTTCTTATTCTTCCAACAGAGAAGGGATTCAAGTGATGAAGCACATGATTGAATCATTAGGTGTCTGACTCTAAAAGGGTAAATTACCTGCAACTGCAAGGTGTGAAGAAGAAAGTTCTTGACAATCTCACTTTCTCCTCTAAGCAAGAAAGCAAGTGCTGATGGGATAAAATCCCTAAGAAAGACCTGATCATAATTCAAGGGCAGCTTGTCACCAGGATCATTTGCAGCCACAGTCCCCACAGGGTTGCCACAATAAGTCACAACGGCTCCCTGCAACAATTTCCATGCTTGTTTTTCCACCTCTGACTCCTCCCATTTACTCTTCTCCACACTCACATTCACTTCACCACCTAAATTTCTCTCATCTGTAACATCCTCATGAGAACTTTCCACCACCAACGGCTTCACGTTATTCATGCCACCCTGTACGTAAATCCTCTCAAAATTGTTGTCATGGCCACGGGTCTCCACAGAGGTCGAGCAATTTCGAAACTTGAAGGTAGAGACGTCCCCGTTGGATGTGATCAAACTAAAGGGCATTGATAAAGGGGCCAAATTCGAAGAGGGAAAGCCAAAAAATTTCTGTGCATTACCCTTTATGCGATGCATTTGCATAGGGTGGTGATGATTGAAACGAGGTTTCGGCAAATTGTTAGCAATAGAAGGAGAGTAATCATAATTTGCAGGTGTGGACGGAAAAGGAGATGAGTTCCGAGAACTGATGAGAATCCTGCGAATGGATTTCATGGCGCGGTTGCGAATAAGGGCAATTGTGTTCATTATGAGAAAGAAATAGGAGTGGCAACAGAGACGAAATCTAAGGAAATTTGAATGAGAAACACGTTAAACACGAAAGTATTAGCATTGGGGGTGTGGTGTTTGTAAGAATGGGTGAGAAGGCTTAGGTTGAGTGGTTATGGAATCATGGCATGTGGGCTGAAGGCGGTGCTGTTACCGGCGGGGAAAACAAAACTCTTCTATACCTTTCAGTTTTAGAACGTGAGTAGGTTATCCAAAGATTAGTTTCAGAATATTTTAATCTGGTTTAATTATTAATTTGATAGCTACACTTGTCTGCACTTCAGCGTTTTCATCTTATCACCTTCATGTAAACTTAAATACATTTTGTTGTTTATGTTAGTGGACTATTTTCTAACTTTGGTGCTGCCTAATATCACTACAAGTTTTTCTAACACTCTAAATATCTCAACAAAAACAAGATTTCCTAAAAAAAATATTAAACTTACTGATCGCAAATAAAAATCTTACAATTATAATTATATGACTTTTTTCACCTTTTCGTAATAACATGACTGTCACTTACCGACAGCGAGTATTAAACACGATTTCTCACTGCATAAAAAAAATATTTCATTATTTAATCTTAGTAAAAATTTACTATGCTTTTAGATTCATATTTACCAAAAGTAAATCAGTTTGAATCTCTCACAGAAATTCGTTCAAACGTAAAATGTAAAAATATTATTTTTTTATAAAACCTAATATAAATTTCCAAGAACTATACAACACCAAATCATATTTTATACTTATTCTTTTTCAAAATTTGCCCATCACAATTCTAAGTTGTTATAAGTATTAGAATCATGTTTGCACTCAAATCAAAATAAAGAGAGGATGTTGCAATTGAAAAAAGTTTTGAGTATAAAAAAATTGAAAAAAGGTGTTGAGAAAAACACAACCCGATTATTCTTGGATCTGCTGTTCCTGTGAAATATTTTGAGTTTCAAGTACCACTCCGAAATCAAGCTTTTATTTAAAAATGAAGTGGCAAGAATAGGATCCAAAATTACTTAAATTACAAGTTCTAAAATAATACGATATATATATATATATATATATATATATATAAAAGAAAAACTAATAAGATGAAAAGTATTCAAATAAAAATTTAATCATATAAATTATTGTCGCATACTGATAACAAAAGCCAACTAAATAATTAACTTTGAATGGAAAAAATTAAACAACTTCGATCAATTTATATTTCATGTTTTAAAAAAAAAAAAAATATATATATATATATATATATATATATATATATATATATTCTCAAGCATTAAATAATACTTATAATTAAGGATTTCATATGAACTGCATCCAACGTCCTTAAATCTTGAAGCACAAACAATACACGTCTACCTATTTTATTATGAGATTAAACTATTTATGATAAAAGCTATTCCTTCCTAATGTACAAACATATTTTTATAAAAATGTATAAACAAAACTAGATAGAGATCAGATGAGATTAAGAGTATGAAAAATTTGTACATCTTAACAAAGTTTTGGGATACTAAGTACGTAAGAAATGCAGAGGTTTTGCACCACTTGATAATGGAATGGAAGCAAACATAAGGTTCAGCAAAGAATAACTCATGACTAGAACAAAACATTGTCTACTTACTTTACAAAAGAAACCACCTAATGTTACTATAGGCAGTAAAACTTCATATCCACACTATACATATGACTTATGGTAGGTCCTAAATTATGATCTTACATCAAATTGACCTGCCCGAGTAAGAGCTCTAAAACCTTTGTAAAATCGGCATGGTTCAATCTTCAGATCCAGTTTATCTATTTGCAGACCAGAGAGGGCGACACCCATGATCCTAAAACCCACTTGAAATGAGGGGAAGACATGAAGGCGCTCCAAACCAGTTTCAACCACCAATATTCCAGACATGGAAGGGGCTTTATCTTTTGGAATCCGACCAATGGACCATATGCATGTCTAGTATGATATAAAGAAAAAATAATGCTAGAGTAATGTTAGTATAAAATGTACACTGTCAATCAGTCAGAAATCATCATTTTTAAAGTAGTTATGGTAAAAATCATTGCAATCACTTACCGATGGTTTTGTAATTGGATAACAGTCTGAAAACCTTTCATACTATGTCTACACTAGTTACTAATGATATTGCAAAAATGGACCATAGAAGCTTATCTTTAATGATTTTATTTTAATCACTTTCAAGTTTCACAGTGGATAATTAATCGTCAATATGAAACACTGCTGCTCACTACTCACTATTCACTAGAGGCATGGTACTAGCAAAACTAAGTACCTTTTTAGAAAGGATGTTCACTGTTCCATGATTTGAAGTCAGATCAGCTGATAAGATGAACGGAGGGAGCTGAAACTGAACAGTAACCGAGTCGATCATTTTTCCAGGATCATTTCTTATTCCAACCAATACACTAAGACGACATGTCCCACCATCCGAAATTAACTGTGGCTTTACATATATTGGGGTGCTTTTCAACTTTCTTACTCTGAAAGTGAAGTGCTTGAATTATTGAAAGAACACAAAGTGGGAATACAAATATTAAAATTCAACATTCACAATTACAACTGTATCGATTACAACTTTTTTGAAAAAGATTTTGGTTCTTGAAAAACACAGACAAGAGAAACAAAGCTTACAGCATGCTAGTTTCATATCCTGAATCCTGATCCAGGCAACAAACAAGTGGGTTTGTACCTGTAGCTCATAAGCTTAAATTGTCCATCAGGAGGCACAAAAGAAAGAATTTGATGAGACTCCCAAGGCCGAAAACGAACACACGGATGGAACCTGACATCATCTAGGACGGAAGGATTTGTAAATGAAAGGGTTAAATCAGGAAAACCTGAGATACGGGAATTTACTTGAACTTCACCATAGATTTCACATTTCAACAAACCTCCATCCCTGAATGAATAAAGCTATTTAGCTGTGATTACTAGGAAATAATGAAATTCTCCAAAAGATAAAAACTACAAAAGAGCGGTCTGAACATGATCTGCAATAATTTTTTACAAAAAAGGTTTCTGCAAGTTCTAGCTTCCAAGAGTTAGTACCATTCACAAATCTTGCAAAGTAGATGTCCCATTCACCAAAACATTGTAGCATAAGACCGCAATATCCAAAAAGTAGAAACACCATCAATATTATCACTATCAAAGTGTAATTTTAAGAAGTGATAAAGGAGAACGAGCATATAGACCTGTTAATAGTCGCATCCATTTCTTCAACAAGTTCTACATATACTTCATTGTTGGGGTACTTGGGCTCTGATGTTCTCCAGGGAATACAAGATGCGGTAGCCCTAGGAAGGGTATCACTCACATTTGAATTGCTACCGGTCACAATGCTCAAGGCTTTTTTAACCACATTTGGCGGATTAATAATCTCTCGCAGGTTACTAGGTTCTGTAGTTAAGGGGAAGCCATTATCTATCATCTCATCCAACAGCTAAAAGAATAGCTCAAAGTAAACTGGTTAGTTTACATCTAATCAACAGAGACCAATTGATAAAGCTATATCAGTAGAGGTTAGTAATAGAGACAAGTACCTCGTACACAATGACAAAGTTGTCTTTAATTATGTCTTCGTTTAAGGTCCCAAAATAATCATTGAGGACATCAGCTACCCTACAAAGAAACTGAAAATGAGATAGTTAAGAGAAAAATTAATAAGTAAACATAGAAGCCTTCAAACGGCTTCATATTCTGAGTAGCAAAAAATATACCTCAATGGCCATCAAGGGTGGCATTTCAATTTGCGTGCACCCCAAAAAAGTGATTCCATCACGAAAAACTTGGAAAATGTAATGCGTATGAGAGGTAATCACTGGTTGTTGCTAAAAGTAAAATAGTTGAATGAAGAACGCAGATAAATAAGGTCAATGAAATTAAAAAGTCCGAAAGAAAAAAAAAACCTTGAAGGAGTCGCCAAGTGAAACGGCTTGTTCCCAGAACCAGGCACAAATGGAGCGATCGACGAAGTGCCCCGAAAGCTGTTTCTCTAGCATTACCTCTCTTCACATGAAATCAAATTCAAATTGCAATCAAATTTAACTGAGTTTGCAGCAAGTAGAGCAGATTTTAAATAAAATGAAGATTACGAAGTTTGATTTATCTTACCCGGCATCTGAGAGGAGAAATATGCACTGCAGCATCACTGTCTTTCTCAGCAATCGGAAGGAGAATTGGTAGTGAAGAAGAGTGCGGAAAATAGTTTGCTTTGCGGTGAAAGAAAGGATTAGAAACAATGAACAATGCGTCAGCTTTGCAATGATTCCAACCAGAAGAAGCTGGCAAACTTACCTGCTGACATGGATATCCAATAAACTATTACATTAATTTAATCTTATGTAAATACAACTCATTTTATACCTGATTTTTAAATAATTATTAAAAAACTCTATCACAACATTACCGTAATTTTTTTTCAAGCAGTCACAACATGTTGATTTAATCTCAAAAGTTCAAGTGTTTAACTTTATAATTTACTTCTATGTTTACTAATTTTATGAATAATTAATATTTTTTATATCAATTCTGTTTTAGGATATATTAAAATTTAAATTTATGATAATTTCATAATTTAATCAACAAAATAATTTGTTATAAGTTGATATTCAAAATTATCAATGATATTGACACGTGCTTTTAAACAATAAATAAAAAATATATTAATTTTTATGACTGAGGGAAATTGGAAAGGCTGGAGTTGAATTTTGAAATGAGCTTTCTCAAATAATTAATAGTGCATTTTACATAAAAGAAACAGTGGAGAAAATGAAAGGAGAAAGGAAGAAATAGAAGGGGGAAAAAAGGCATTTATCATATTTGGTAAAGAAGAAACATAATGAAAATAAACGTTAAGTTGGAAGATTCTGTAATAAAGAAAAAGACCCAAGAGAAAAAAGTGGGTTATAATGTGAGTATTGCGGTTATCGGATTTCACAAATAATTATCCTTAATCCTCGTCCTTTTTTTTTTCTTTTATGATAATCGACCATTTTTTGGTGACAATCAATTATATTTTCTCTAATAATTGTTTTTCCCCTTGTTCTAAATTTTATGCAAGTTCTGCATATATTCCAGTCCGTGATGCAACAGTGGCCGGTTACCCGTGATGATGAAACGTCATCATTTATAATTATCATTCATTTCCATGAGATAATATCCTGATTATATGAAGTAACTAGTTTTTGCAGTCAATATTGAATATCCTTCAATGCAAAAAGAATACAAGAAAAAACATGATTTACACCTAAAAAGAACTGTTTTACTATTCAATCATAAAAGTCTCATTCAAGCCATCTCATATAAAAAGTACAAAATTTTGCACGTGCTGTATAATCATGTACAAACTTCCACCGCATCTCAATTCAACTTGTATTTCCATCTTTCACAATCAGACGACACTGAAGGCTGATTGTAGGGTAGATGAGAACCGAGAGGCAATTGTCTGAGAGGCAAATTGTTGAATCTGCTTCTTGGCATCTGAAATAAAACCAATAAGATCTCTTATGTCATTGCAAGGTTTTAGCCATTCATTTCGAGTATAAAGAGAAATCCTTCGTAAAACCACTATTCTCAAGATGCGGAGTAAAACTAGTCTTTTAGAAAACTCCTTAGGCGTGTATGTTTCACAACCATCCCAATCATTCAGAATGAAACATGCCTCCATGGTAACATCAATTAAACCCAGATGCAATGAAGAAAATATCGATACAATAAATAAATACAAGAGCCAGAGCACCCAATCCTGAGAAAAACAGGGTGCTAGTACCCAGGATGTACAATATCATTGCAAAAATATTGTAGTGTTTAATTTTTACTTTTCTTTTATGTTCCTGTTATTTAATCTCACTTTATGTTTTGTCGTTTATTTTTAGTGTAGTTCTTAGTATTACAACAAGTCTATATGGATTTGACACTCTTACTTTTAAAAGTACTGAAGCTAATGGTGTGCTTGCCACAAAGTCAACAGTAATATATTCCAATATGTTGTGAATTTAGAAATAGATTGAGAGCACCCTACATAAGTTTATATCAGCATCCAAAGCATTTTTTCATACCGAACATCATGTCCAACCCTAGGGAATTATGATTCAGTTATTAAAATTGTTGTGTTGATGCCTAATGAAGCCCTTTCACCAACAGGGAATTGAACAAAAGAACATAAATTGGCAGTTGACAAATAAGAGATGGACTCTAAACATGACTTATCTATAGTCAGCATCCTCATATGTCAACAACCTTAAAGGAAGTAGGAGAGTGCAGCAAATTATAGTTTACATTTTTCAAAATGAGAAGAGAAAGGGGCACTACAAGACTAAGTTTCAATAGCTTCATGATGAGATATATGTGTTGTATATCATAAACCATGAAAATTACTTGTATCTTATTATTATATACAGATAATTCCTCCATCCTAAATCAATTTTTGAATATTTTGAAGTAGAAAGCATACATTTTTAAGAATATTATCAATAAACCAACTGACCTTTTTTGCATTTGGTAAAACCAACAATATTTGCAATGCTGAGGGTCAGACAAACTCCAACAACAAGGAGATAATCAGCTTGAAGCCTTATGAGTGAGAATATTGCCAGAAAAATCCATGCAATAGCCTGTAGAACATACAAATAAAAAACATCAATTCTTATGTTGATGATGATTATGATTTTATCTTCCCGGAGGGGGGTTGTATCAAAAGTACAAGCAACTTTGTTAATGACAGATGGTGGTTTATGAAAAGCAGTCAAAATAGCCCATAAAATTATGCTAGATGGTGTAGCATTTCAAAGTGGAAGCAAGGTGGCTATAAAAAACATAACATATGCAAACAATAATAAAAACTGCATAATCTAACACAAAACTATCGTGTTAAAGAACATTGAACAAAAAAATACGCAATTCATAAACTTTAGACACAGAGCACTAGAACCTAAAGAAACCGCTTAGGAAAAAAATGGAGTGCGGAATCAATATGAAAAAGCAACCTAAGGAACTTGAAAGAAAAAGAAAAAAAAAAAGTGTCTAGCTAGGAAAAAAGGGGTCAGGGGGCACAAAAACCAAAAACAGGGGGAAACAGTTGGAAATAGACTCTAGGCTGGCAGAGGTGGATGAGGAAAGAACAAGAATGGGAGTGTGTGCTGAAAATGAAAACTGAGGAGAAAGATACAGGTCTCCTGAAGATTGTGCGATACAGTTTCACTAGAACTTATGGATCATGGGTATATCCTTGAATATGGATCTAACCTGTAGGGTTAGAGTGGCCCCATTATTTCCTGGGAATTTTCCACTATAACTGGTTTTTGGCTCTATGGTGCTGTGAGCATGATGGTCACCATGGCACAACCACAAGAATCCGTCACACCATGGACTCAGTATGGCATCTTGTTGAAAGTTTGTCATGCTATCCCATCATCACATCAAAACCACCTTTCAGAAACACTGACCACAAGCACTAGTACAACCATGCCATGTTAATTCTTAGAGTTTTTCTCCATCTATCGGGTATTGGCCCCATCCCAACCGAAACTTTACGGAGAACTGATTATTTTATTCCGAGCATTACAAACTATGTAGCATACTATTTACTCCTAACCAACACATGCACATGTGAATGAATCTGATCAGGCAATATTATTACATAGAGCCCCCATTATCAAAACTGCCAACAGACACATTTTAACTGTAACTCTAAGAATCCAAGAGAAAACTGGAATGCCATTGCATACTGTAATCAATCTATATTTACTTACCGTAATGTACAGGGTCCACCAGAAAAGCCAAGAATCTTTCTTGTTCATCCGAGCCAATGACTACAGAGGTAAAAATTAAAAAATCAATATATGTAAGGTGCAAGCAAGTATCTATAAAGAATTCAGAGCTCATTCTTTTGCTATGTTCTGATTCAGCAGAAACAGTAAATGACAGAGCTTTCATTTCAAAAATGCCACTGATCTGAAGAAGGACTACCTACCTCTTGGTCAAGACACTCAAATTTCCAAACACTCTCACCCAGATCATTAATTTCATTCCACCACCTCAAACCAACTAAAATTCGCCCACTCACATTCTTGACTACCCAAAAGTCAAGGGCAGCAAGAAGGACAGTCACGACAAAAATGATGACAAAGTTATCAATAAAGAGGGCCGAGAGAATGTAAAATGCCAAAGCTGCGGCCTGCAAGATACAAAGAAAAAGTTATGCCTTAATGAAATGAACATGGCTTGCATAAAAATACACGCTAAAGAGCACAATTGGATAAACAAAACCTTGAAGAGGACATGAAAGAAGCAAGTCTTGGGATTGGCGTAGTTTTCACCCACAGACTGCACACAGGAAAATTTAATTAATCGATTAAATCTGGAAAGAATCAATATTCAATACCACAATCAATCAATAAATCGTATCCATTTTCAGTGTCCAGCGCAACCAGTGAAAAATGGAGCAGAAAATAGAAGACATTATAAATCATCAGAGGAAATTAAGCGTGTATGTATTCGGCTAGATAATCCCCAGGGACAAAAATCAAAATAAAGTTTCTTTCAAGAAACGCAGGGAAATTGAATGAGAGAACTTAGATAACAGCAGATCTAGGAATTACGCAGAAATGTAGAAAAGTAGTTGACTGACCTGGTTGGGATCCATGTGTAGAGATGAAAGAGAATGATCGAAGCTTGCAAGTAAAGAGAGACGAGGGACCTATAGCATACCAGATCTCATACCCTCCAACCAATTTCGGACCAAAATTTGTTCCCAAAACACTTACATAAATATTTTTGGAGAGTAAGCACTTTTTTTTGTCGAGGAAGTATGCCAACAGTAAAAAAAAGCGTTTTCTGCTGGAATGGGCTTTACTGGGCTAATACTAAGGCAAATTCTTTCTGCACCTCCATAGTTTCTTTTGGGATCCCATATTTTTAAAGATATTGAAATTGCTCATTTTCAATTTTTTTTTATATTCTGAATTTTACAATTTGGAATACAAAATTTTGTATTTCGAATTATTCATAATATAAAATTTCATATTCTGAATTGTACATTCCGAAAGTACATTGCATTCTAAATTAAATTCATAATACAATTTTTGAATTTCGAATTTTAAAATCTAAAATACAATTTTTTCTACTTTGACGCAAATGTAAGGGATTGCTACGGTGGTGATGTTGGACGTGTTAGGTGTTGTGGTGTTGACATTGGAAGTGGAGGCTATTACGATGCTGGCACTGAGGTGGGGAGCTATTATGGTAGTGGAAATTGTAAGTGGGGGTTGTTGTGGGAGTGGAAGTTGGAGGTGGGTGCTCAATGGAGAAGATGAAGAATATGTACGAAAGTGCATAAACAAGGCATAGAGGTGCAAGAAGAAATTGCATATTATATATTAATTGGGCTTTCTCAAATAATGTCAAGGTAAAACAAAAAGAGTTTTGAGCTGGATTAGGCTTTACTGTAAGGGTTTTATATTTTGCACCCCATAAGTTTCAACCTGCACCCCATGAGTGACAAAGTTGTTCCTAAAAAAATATATTATGGATTGTACATTCTATAATGTACTTCTGAATATGTAGTGTACATTTTAGAATGTGCAATATGAAATATAATAATATATTTTGGATTGCATAACCTAAAATGTAATTTTGGTTGAAATATCTTCTAAAATGTGCAATATGAGATGTATTGTACATTCTAGATTTTGCATTTTATAAGGTATTTATGGATCCAAAAATATACTATGGATTGTGCAATCTAAAATGTATTATTAGACTTTGGGTTTTTGAAATGTATTTATTTTTTGACAAAAGAAACATTACTTGGAACTGTAATTTTTCCCCTCTTCTTGGTTGACTTCCATGTAGAAGAACTATCATTTATTGAATAAATCACATCAAAATGCTCAAAATATGAGGGGTCATGTTTTGTAGACCTGTCAATCTATTTGCTCGACTTTTTTGAGATCCCTTGGTTTTCACTTTATCTATTGGTGCACACATTAACGTCATGTATGGGTATGTTATTTCATGTAACTTTGTTTTAATTATGACTTTGTCTACAATGTCAAATTCTTTTAAATGATTCAAAATAATATCAAATTCTTGCTGAATATACAAATCAGATGATGAATTGCATGATGACATGTCATAAAAACTCAATCTGCTCCACATAGCATGAAATACATCTAGGAGTATGCTATCAAGGTCATATCTCACTAATTTCCATGCACAAGGTAGATTGTGAGTACGTTTAACTGCACAACCACACGATCAATATCATACCAACATGTCTAACTCGATCAAACTCTTAAAAAATGTGCATTAAAACATGTTTAGAATCAAATCCTTAAAACATTGTATTCTAAATTAAATTCATAATACAATTTTTGTATTTTGAATTCTAGAATCTGAAATACAATTTTTTTTGCTTTGATGGTGAATGTAAGGGGTTGCTGCAACGATGATGTTGGACGTGTTAGGTGTTATGGTGGTGACATTGGAAGTGGAGGCTATTGCGATGTTGGCACTGAGGTGGGGAGCTACTGTGGTGCTGGAAGTTGTAAGTGGGGGTTGTTGTGGGAGTGGAAGTTGGAGGTGGGTGCTCAATGGAGAACATGAAGAATATGATAAAATTGTAATTTCACTTCTTCTACGAAAGTGCAGAAACAAGGCATAGAGGTGCAAGAAGAAATTGCATATTAGATATTAATTGGGTTTTCTCAAATAATGTCAGGGTAAAACAAAAAGAGCTTTGGGTTGGATTAGGCTTTACTTTAAGGGTTTTATATTTTGCACCCCATAAGTTTCAACTTGCACCCCCATGAGTGACAAAGTTGTTCCTAAAAAAATATGTTATGGATTGTACATTCTATAATGTACTTCTGAATATGTAGTGTACATTTTAAAATGTGCAATATGAAATATAATAATACATTATGGATTGCATAATCTAAAATGTATTTTTGGTTGAAATATCTTCTAGAATGTGCAATATGAGATGTATTGTACATTCTAGATTGCGCATTCTATAAGATATTTATGGATCCAAAAATATACTATGAATTGTGCAATCTAAAATGTATTATTAGACTTTGGGTTTTTGAAATGTATTTATTTTTTGAAAAAATAAACATTGCTTGGAACTGTCATTTTTCCCCTCTTCTTGGTTGACTTCCATGTAAAAGAACTATCATTTATTGAAAAAAATCACATCAAAATGCTCAAAATATGAGGGGTCATGTTTTGTAGACCTGCCAATCTATTTGCTCGACTTTTTTGAAATCTCTTGGTTTTCACTTTATCTATTGGTGCACACATTGACGTCATGTATGTGTATGTTATTTCATGTAAGTTTGTCTTAATTATGACTTTGTCTACAATGTCAAATTCTTTTAAATGATTCAAAATAATATCAAATTCTTGCTGAATATACAAATCAGATGATGAATCGCATGATGACATGTCATAAAAACTCAATCTGCTCCACATAGCATGAAATACATCTAGGGGTATGCTACCAAGGTCATATCTTGTTAATTTCCATGAACAAGGTAGATGGTGAGTACTTTTAACTACACAACCATACAATCAATATCATACCAACATGTCTAACTCGATCAAACTCTTAAAAAATGTGCATTAAAACATGTTTAGAATCAAATCCTTAAAGTCTTCTATAAAAACTGACATCGGAAGTGTGACCCATAACATGTAGACTTTCCCAAATGATGTTTTAATTCATTATGCTGCAAGGTAATGATGTTGTTTACTACGTCCCAACAGGTACAAAAGTTCCTAATACTATTTTAAAGTACTCGTTTAAGGCTCTAATGTGGCTTCAACCCTATGAAATGAATATGAAATCAACAAATTATTAACACTACTTTATTAACAATAACTAAGGAATACAATTTGAAATAATTTCCTATTTGTCATTGTGTTACCCAAATGCATGACATGTCTATCAAACACTTAATATTTTAAGGGTCCAAATGAAGTTGTTTTCTTGTTTTGTTGCTAACAACTCAAAAGTAGTATAGAAAGTCAATCCCATGGACGTCATACCAACTATTTCACACAAAGGAAACATATATTTGCTAATTTTGTATGTGTTATCCATCAAGAAGGCATTGTTGATTGCCTTCACCAACTTAGTCGCATTCGGATGTGATAACAGAGCCCCTAGCAAAGGACCAACCACTAGGGCAATGGTTGGAAGAATACAAGAAGAGTGCGACTCAATTACCTAAGCAGAGACATACTCTTATACATGTTTGAAGAGCCATGACCTAGTTGTAAAAATTAGAATAAGATTTTCATTCTTTGCAAAATAACTTTGTTCAAGTAGTATAGGTTTTGGCCTATATTTTCCTTAACTAGACTAAGGTTAGAGTTATGGTTTCTAAAACCTACATAGGGTATACTTGGGGGTCAATTAAGCCCACATTAAACCCTATGTCGGTCACCTAAACCTAATTAGTCACACAAATCACACATCTTCACACTTACCATGTGACTAACTTTTGGCACCTAGTTTCAAATTCAAAACTCCCACTATTTGGCTTGTAATTTGGTCGGACCTTTCACCTATAAATGGAGGTGTTTGACTCATCAAAATTTAGATAAACAATATTAGAGTTTGCTGCCAATATTGCAAGCAATAGCTCTTCTTGTCTTGCCTCTCTTTAGGTTAGACATCTTTGTTGACCTCCTTCCCCTCTTCAAGTGATTAGGACTCCTTTACCACTCTCCAATACACCTCATGAAACTCCAAGTTCCAAGAGAACTCTTTGAGTTCTTTCTTGACTTCACTCTGTCATTGCTTCCGCTTCCATCTACAAGTCAATCGGTGTTAGTTTTCACATCATGAAGAAGGAACTCCATCATGATGTGTCCAAAAAATATTTATAACAACCTATGTAAACTCATTACACTAACTCCAGTAAATAATTATCACGCTTTAACAACATCATTAACCGTTACATTTCAATTCTACCTTTTTTATGTGATACCTTATGTGCATATCTAACACTGTAAACTTGTCTCATTGTTGTGGTGTTGCCATCATCATTCTATTTCAACGTAAGTAATATGTTTGTTGGCTTCACCAAACTCTTAGTCATGTCAATAACCATTGAATGATCTTTCACTTTTAATATGTTATTCCAAGGGTGACCAACTTGTGTATTAGATAACTTATGATTATGAGCACCGCATATTACCCTCAACACCCAACCTTCTCCATGGATAATTGGTTTGCCTCATAATTTAAAAGGACAAACACATTTCTTCTACCAGTTATAGTCACTTCCAGATCGTTTTTGTATTTCCTATACTTACCACTCCTTTTACAATCTAACAACACAAATGTCTTCCTTCATTGTTGTCCACTTGATTCGTCAAACCTTAATATGACAACTACAAAATCTACTTGAAAGACCACCTTACGCTGTTGAAGTAAGTCATATTGCATACCAAATACCTACATAAATACAACACATTTTCAGTGACATATCTTCAATTGTAATCAATGAAATTACACCTATCTCGTCTGTTGTAAATGGTCAAACACAATCTCATTCAACCAATTCATCTTCAGATGTTTCTAATTTCATTATGTTGGACTCGTACATGTCAAATAAATTATCTACTTCGTCCAATATTTTGTTCCACCATTGAGATTATATCTTTATATTCAACAACTATCGCTAAATACATCATAATGCCATTTAAAAAAATACAAAAATACAAAAATTTAAATAAATATAAAAATTTATTATAACTATATTTTGAAACATAGAATTTAGAATACAAAATATGTATTCAATAACATAGAATTTGAAATATAAAATATATATTATAAATTCTACATTTTAAAATACATATTTTCCAAATTTTACGTTCTAGAATATAATTAGAATACAAATATGTATTCCAGATTTTATGTTCTAAAACATAAAATGACAAACTTCTAATATTTCAGAATATACAATTCAAAAGGTCATCAAATTGTATATTATATAACTTAATCTGCAAAATGAAAAATACAAACTCATAAAAACTACTGCATTAACCCCTTCAACTAAATTGACACCACCACCAATCACGACTAGCAACTATTAATCAGACCAACCATCATCTCCAATCAGTGCGTCCAACCACCTCAAAGTCATCAAGAATACAAACCTGCAAAATGATCTGAACCAACATATTGCCTCCCACACTTAACATTTATTTTGAGAAGGACAAACTGGTCATTTAAAATTACATGGCGGTGCAGTTCAAAACTCATGGTGGTGCAGAATGCAAAACCCTTACTTTAGCTAATATTAGTTACGAGTTGTTGGGCTTATTTTGAATGAAGCCCAGTGAAAACCATAAAACAAATTAGTGGGTGGGCCTGATGGGAGCTCTAACTTTCCCTGCCCGTTTCGGGATATATTTCGTAGTTTCTAGCAGATTTTTTTTTTTCTTTTCAGAACAATATTTGAAGTATTATGAAATATTAAATATCCATAATCTTGGTGTTAACTTAAACTTTACACGGTTCATAGTTTTAAAAGTTTCTGAAAGCACTTTTCACTTAAAACAGTAAAAATCATGTGCATGTTAGAAGTTTACAGAAATTTGTATAGAAATGATATTGTGTGTATGTAAAATTAACGAGCAAACAGATAAGTATGAGAGTGTTTGTCGTGCCTACTTCTATATATGTTATTTAATTTTGCTAACATATTTTGTACAAAGATAAAAAAAAATTACAAATATTCTTATTTAACTGCATCAATAAAAGCTCTTCTTAATTTTGTTTTTTATTTTGACGTGAAATGTAATAATAAACATAAGATCCAAAATAGGAGCAATATAAAAAGAGGAATCTAGAAATTGAGAGAATATTCTAGTGGAGGAACTTTCTTCTGTCAAAATTGAAGGCAACACTTTTGAACCTAAAGCTAAAATGGTCGGCGTAGGAAAACAAAGCCCAAAGCATTATCCTAAAAATAAAAAATGTTACGTTTCACTTGACTATTTGACTATTCCTAATGCTGCCGCATCTTAGAACATGGACTAATGTCGTGTTTTTTAAATTTCTTTTACTTACTTTACTATATTTGTAATTAATAAATAAAAAGGAGTCCCATAATAAATTAGATTTGGTCGTTTTTGTTGATTTTCCACCAACTGACGAAACGAGAAAACGATACTCATAGGAAGTTAGACTAACTGCCATGTGGCTCTCTCTTCACCTTACAGCGCCAACCCTGGTTTACACACGCAATGGATTTCATGGATCCCACCAATATACGGAGTTCGCAACAATACCCTCATTCAATGCCACGTGTCCTGCAATTGTCGACGCGACCGTCGGTGGTGGTTGGTATCCACTGTTTGGGGGCGGTGGCAGTTAAACTCATAACGGATATTCTATCTGGCTATATATGTACACCACAATTTAACTTTTCCCAAACATTTGGATCACGGTTTTTTCTTTTCAAACTCTCTAAACTTTCATTTTCCCATTTCAACGCTATAACTACTTCTCCCAACTGTAAGAACAGGATTACAACTGAATTTCAAAATTTATGACCAGAAAAAGAATCTAATGCAATTATTGATACAGCATATGAATGTATAAATTGTAAGAAAATGCGTTGTTTATTCCCCGAGTAACTATTCTAACTAAAAAAGAAAACCCCTAAACATATTAAAAAAGGATACTATATTTCACTATGTTTCGTTTATTCTCTTTACAAGAAATTGAAGATTCTGATTCATGTTCCTGAACTATAATAATTTTTTATTATTTTCCATTGAGATACTATATATGATGAAAAAAACTACGATTTGCTTGTGATGAGATATAAGAGTCAGCTTGTAATTGTTGGCTATATTGGTGTTAGGATTTTATTGATCAGTTAAGAAAACACCAATAATTTTTGTTTTATATTGTCCATCGTTATCAAGTATTTATTACAATTACAACTACCTAACAGCAATTAATAACACCAATAATTCACCCTGGAAGAATGCTAGAATGCTCTAATGTTATAAAAATCCACAAAAAGGATAAGTAAGTTAATTAATCATTTCTTTAATTAATTAACCCGTGAAAAACTATCTATAACCGCGTGAGTGGAATAATTTAATTAATCAACGAAAGATATCCGTTATCCTTGACCGTGCGATCCCAAAACCATCTCCTAACCGTTGGATCACTTGTGTACTTAATGACGATAGTACCCTTCAGAGCTCTATATAAGAAACCGCGCCGCTATCCGACCAACACAACAACAAACAAACCAAGATCTTCCTTGCAACTTTTCAGTGTCCTTTGTCTCCAAAACCCTTCAAGCAAGCAAAAAGTACTTACTGAGACCATGGCTCCTGTCATGTCCACCGTGAAAGCCAACCTCACTGAAGCTAAAACCGCCGAGGCTGTTGGCCGTGCCTACGTGACCTTCCTCGCCGGAAACGGTGACTACGTGAAAGGTGTGGTTGGGTTGGCCAAAGGTCTGAGGAAGGTGAAGAGCATGTACCCTTTGGTGGTAGCAGTGTTACCTGATGTTCCTGAAGAGCATCGTAACATTCTCATCTCCCAAGGCTGCATTGTTAGAGAGATTAAGCCCGTCTACCCTCCAGAGAACCAAACCCAGTTCGCCATGGCATACTACGTCATCAACTACTCCAAGCTACGAATTTGGGAGGTAGATACACACATATTTTACATATGTCTGTAATTCATGTTTTAGTTTTTGTTCTTTTGCCAATTTTTTTAGAGTATTAATGTGTTGTTTTCTTCACTGTGATTTTGGAAAATGTTTCAGTTTGTGGAGTACACTAAGATGATTTACCTAGACGGTGATATCCAAGTGTTTGACAACATTGACCACTTGTTCGACTTGCCTGATAACTACTTCTATGCGGTGATGGACTGTTTCTGTGAGCCCACTTGGGCCCACACTCCGCAGTATGAGATCGGTTACTGCCAGCAGTGCCCTGATAAGGTTCATTGGCCCACTAACCTTGGGCCAAAGCCTCCTCTCTATTTCAACGCTGGGATGTTTGTTTACGAGCCCAATCTGGCTACCTACCATGACCTTCTTCAAACAGTCCAAGTCACCAAGCCCACTTCCTTTGCTGAACAAGTACTAACTGATACAATGATAATGTGTTCTTATTAAGTGATGACAATAAGAATATGTTTATGATGGATTATTTGTTGTGTTGCAGGATTTTTTAAACATGTACTTCAAGGATAAGTATAGGGCAATTCCTAACGTTTACAATCTTGTGCTGGCCATGTTATGGCGTCACCCTGAGAATGTTGAGCTTGAAAAAGTTAAAGTGGTTCACTACTGTGCTGCGGTGAGGGTTAAATTCTGAGTGAAATGAAAGTTGAATATAGAATGAATGTTTATTTAATTTGGTTGTATTGCTTTGACAGGGATCAAAGCCTTGGAGGTACAGTGGGAAAGAGGAGAATATGGAGAGAGAAGATATAAAGATGTTAGTGAAGAAGTGGTGGGATATATACGAGGACAAGAGTTTGGACTATAACAATTCCCTCAATGCACAAAGACTCGCTGCACCGCTTTTGGAGGCTGGTGGACTCAATTTCATTCCTGCTCCATCTGCTGCTTAAAGTGCTTTTGTTTCTCTTCGGAAGTGTCACCAAGTACATATTTAGTTTTATGTATTTGTAAGCAGTGTTAAGAGGACCCTTTTTATGTGTCCCCTTTCATATTTTCATTTTTTCAACTTTCCCGTTGTAAACCACTGGATACCATGAAACAGTGATCACATACCACCAATTATGGTGCTGTTGTTGAATCAAGATGGTCAACAAACTATTCTGATTTGGAACCAGTGACCACTTGATTTCAACTTACTATTTGTAACTACAGAATACGAATCTGCTGATATTACTATACATTGATTGTAATATGATGCGCATACTTGCATGATTCAGGATTTATTTAATACTGTTACAGATGTTAGCTAATAAACTACATTCCAAAAACAAGTCAAAGAAATTGTAACTTGGTATGCCTATAAAACTTGTTTCAAGAACTAATTACAGAGAGTTTAATAAACTTTCAAAATTGTATGTGGCGATTCCGCAAACAAGTTTCAAGAACTAACTGACATGTTATTTTCCTGTTTGAAGACTTCTTACTTCTACAGATTTTAGATTCCAGAACAGATGCTATAGAAATTATATTTATAATGTTTTGATGAAAGAATTAGTTACAAGACATTTAATTTATTTCTATTTATGAAATTAATTAATAATAATAACAAGTGTATTACTTATTTTAATTAATCCTTCAATGGAATAAATTATTACAATAACTTTCTATATAAAAAAGATAAAGAAAATATTTATTCCAATCAACATAGACTGTTTTATCATAAATTGTTAAAAAGGAAATATATATTATTTGAGATAGTATATAGTGTAAGTTGTTTCTTGTTTTACTGAGTATAAATACAATAATAAAACACATTATTTTATAAGAAGACCTAGCATATATATATATATATATATATATATATATATATATATATATATATATATACATATCAAATTTTAAGGATTGCTATATCAATAATTACAACAAAGAAATCTTGTACATATTATTCTAGAACAACTATTCAATTATATAAAGAAGACAGATATGAATTAACTACTAGTATCATTAGTTAGAAAAAAGCTTCTCTAACTTATAATTCTCTGTCTCTTATTTGTATTAGTGAGATACATAAACACTTGTATCTTTCACTCTGTGATTGAAAGAAAATCTTATTGTTAATATTTTAATGAGAGTTAACCTCACGTTTCATATTTATCTATTTGTATAATAAAAAAAATGAAGTTTTTATTATTAGGGAAAAATTAAAAAAGAAATAGTAAAAAATTACTTGTGATACTAAAAGTGACGTAGGGTACTCAGTTTATAATTAATATTTAATATTTAATTAGTAGAACTATTTAACTTCTTTTAAAAGGACAACCGAAAAGATAAGCATTTTGTGTTTTTAATTTTTTTTCTAAAAGGAGAAGTGAACAGATAATCATCTTGGGTCATTCTTATAACTTATAATTATGTGTTTTTGGTATTTGTATTAATGAGAGAGATAAATATTTTATATCTTTCACTTTGTGAACTTGTGCCTTTTTAAAGAAAGTCTTATTCAACCCTTTTTTAAAGGTCTAGTGTTTATGAGAAGAAGTTTTATATTCTATTTAATCCCTTCTAAAACATGTCTGTCACTCAATATGTTCAATTATATTTATTTATATTTTGATGAACTAATATGGTTATTTGTAAAAAATAATATAGAATTTTTTTTTTTACTGCAAATGATAAACTTATCAACTCTATAATCAATTCTTAAAAAAAAAAAATGTACCTTATTGTTATTTGTTTTGGGAAAATTTTTCCTACCAAACATAAAAGATATTCTATTTCCACTTATTTAAACTTAAGTTAAATTGAATTAAAATAATTATATATTTTTTTCTTAAAAAGAATCCTTAATTAGTCAATATAAACAATTTTTTGATGTTTTAGATGTAATTTTATGGAGTTACTCACTATATTTGTCCCAACCTATCAAATCAGTTTCAAATAAAAAGAAACTCTAAAAACAAATTTATGGCTTCCTTTTCATTATCTTATCTCAAAGTTTTACTCTCTCTTATTAGTTGTGTAATATATTTTTTTTTTTATCAATATGAGTAATATCTTTGCTCTCATCTTACAATATTTCGATGTTGTTTCCTTTATTTTTGTTCTCCGTTTCCTTCCAATTATTGGTATTGGATTGTTTTGGTGTTACATGCCCTCTTTGTGTGTTGTTGTTTTTAAGTGCATGAGTTTAATTTGTTTATTTGTATGAGTCGTTTTCCTATTTTCATAGGATTTTTTTGGTTTGTTTTAACTTTCGCATTTTCATTTGATTATTGTCCTTGTTGATTGATTATTGTACCATATGGCATTGAGACCCCCTCAATCTAGATCACTGATTGAATACCATTTAAGTGACGTTACCAACATGGTTCTTATAGATCCAACAAATGTTCATTAACCCAATAATTAACATAATCATGGTACATAATGCAACCTTAACCTTGAGATTAACTCGATAACTTGTCCTAATCTATACCCAATATTAGGAGGTCATCACAGTCTTATAAATGTGCACATCAACTAAGGCAGAAGTACATATTGAATAATATTTATTACTCTCACATATCTCATATTGAGCTCTAACTTAAGCATCAAATTATATTTTGCAGGTACTCCATCCTTACCGATCTAAGACAGAAGATCTTGTGACATTACTGAGGATCAGTGGGAGCGCGACAAGACAGAGGAAGCATTGAGACCTTCCAAACCTTTTTGTAAGAACAATTGTGCTCTTTATTTCCTTCAATTTTGATTGCTTTTTTTTTATATATATATAATATTAGGTTATGTGGGTTGCATTATGAGTTTTGTGTGGGGGTTAAATTTCCCATACACTACAAAAAAATCATTACATAAAAATCAATTTTAGAGATAAAAAATAATTAGTTGATATATTGACTAAATTAGATATTATTTTAGAAACTAAAAAATTGTTAGTATCTAAATAGTTTCTATTATTGTCAATAATAGAAACTATTTGATACTAATAATTTTTTAGTTTCTAAAATAATATCTAATTTAGTTAATATAATAATTAATTTTTTTTCTAAAATTGGTTTCTATTTAATAATTTATTGATAATAATATCATATGAAATTATTTTGAGTTAGTTTTTCTCTCACACATTTTGACGTTGATTCTTTCACTTTAATCCTTATTTCCTTTCAAGTTTTGGTATTAGATAGTTTATTAATTTATATTTTAATTGATGTCTTTATCTTTGCAATAAGGATTGGTTTTAAGCTCAAATAAAAATTTAAAATCAATTACTTATTATGACGTTAGGTATTGAATATACATTACTACAATCAATCCCTTTGATCATATTTTTTTTAAATTTTAGATTAATATGATTTCAAAATTATCTTTTTAAAATTATTTAAAAACATCATTCAAGAATTAATCCCATGATGTTTTCACAAAGAAGTGAAGGAGAATCACAAAAGATTTACTGTAATTTTCTTATTCTAATTTTAACCAAATGTGTATTTTTTTAAAAAAATTATCAACATGGGTAATTTGTACTTGTATAACACGACTTTATTATAAAAATGCGAGTTCAAGTGAAGTTGTGTTTGATCAACACGACTTGAGTATTTTTGTAAAAGTTGAGTAACACAAACACAATTTTGATTAGCTTATTTCGATTTTTTTATTTTATTTTTACTTTACAATGATGTGTGACACGACTTCAATTCAACAAAAATTTAAGTTGAAGTCGTGCATGATGCACACGATTGCATTGTTGTGTGATTTAAGGTAAAGTCATGTAGGGTGGCACAATTTCAATATTTTTTATTTAAGGTGAAGTCATGCTTGATGGGCATGATTGTAGTGTTGTGTGATTTAAGGTGAAGTCATGTAGGGATGTCACAATTTCAATATATTTTTATTTAAGGTGAAGTCGTGTATGGATGACACAACTTCAATGTTTTTTTATTTAAGATGAAGTTGTGCAGTTGTGACACAACTTTAATTTTTTTATTTAAGGTGGAGTCATGTAGGAGTGACACAATTTCTTAGTTTTAAGATTTTTTTTTGGGTCCTATGATTTGTTGAAATTTTTTATTTATATTTTTGTGTTTAAGTTACAATTGTCTAAAAGTGTTTGAAAAGAAAAAAATATATAATTATATTTATAGAAATAATTTTTTGTACCTATATATATATATATATATATGTATTTGACAATGTTTCTGTTGAATTAGTAGGTGGTAATATTTACAAATTTTTAAGAAGCTTATTTGGCAAATTTGAGAAGCTTATATGGTGAGTTTGTGAATTTTTTGAAATTAGAGAAAAGAGTGTAAAGTCATAAAAGGAGAAAGTAAAAAAAAAAAATTATAATTATAATGAAGTGACTAAATAAAAATTACAAATGAGATTGTATTATCTAGATGAACAGTTTCTCTATTATGACATTCATTGTAACAATAAGAACATTTTTTTAGCTTATTTTGTATTGGATGATCAATTTTATTGTGGATACGATTAGTTGTTGATCTTCTGAATTGTTTATGTCAACACTTAGGATTATGGATGAAATTTGATCTTGTATAATGAAATTAAACTACATAAACCTTATAAGTATTGTGTAGACTATAACTTCAGTCGACAAATACTATAAATTGTAAATAAAAATATGAATAAAGTGAAGAGCTTGAAAATCCCATAATCACACTACCAATAATTTAATTTAATTATATGACATTGGTCGTCAAATTAAGTTTAGGAGTTATTTTTTTTTTAACATTAAACTCAGAATTTTCACTTTTATAATCGTATCATGCAATCTGTCTTGAAATCTAATTCAACAAACCATTTTTTTTTTATCGGCATTAATTCTACAAACCATAATCCATTCTTTTTTAAATGTTGTTCTGAAAGAGCTGAAATGGATAAGGGACGTACTCTTTTCAAATATAGTTCATGTATTGTATTAGGTTTGTTCTCATATCTTTATATCTCTTGCCTCCATCATACAATTGAATTCACCCTTGTAGTAGTATTTGATTTAACTTAGAAGCCGTTTGCTGGAATTATTATCTTATAGCCAACAACTTAATTTGAAACATAACTTACCTATACTGATAATTTAAAAAAGAAAAAATCTCATTTTGATAAAATTGGGAAAAAATTACAGTAATGTAATAAATTTTCCTAGATCCACCTGATTATCTGATAAATTTTCTTAGAACCACCTCTTTCATTAAAATACATCATAAGATTTTCATTCCGTGTGCCCCGAATGGTCGTATCGGTTGGTGGCTGAGGCGAACGCGAGTGTCTGAGAAGTAGCCACGCATCCCCTTTTCCTACCCCCAAAAGCCACCAAACACCACTTCATGAATCAATTTATTCACCAATCCGAAGCTCACAAGCATAAGCAGAAGCAGAGACACTCGGCCACGTTTCGCTTTTAAACGTTAAAATCAAAATGGCCGGTAATGGGACTCATTCAGATTCAAAACCTGCAACAATTGTCATTAAAGATCTCAAATTTACATACCCCGGCATCGACGGCCACCCGCCGCCGGGTTCCTTGCCGCTCATTCAAAACTTTTCTCTCACTCTCTGTTCCGGCGACCGCTGCCTTCTGGTCGGTTCCAACGGCGCTGGTACTCTCTCTCTCTCTCTCTCTCTTTCTCTCTCTCTCTCTGAATCTTGAGAATATGCAATTGGCCATTTTTCATATTCAGTTGTAAGTTTATTGGTTTTGCGATTTATAGGGAAAACCACGATCCTGAAGATACTAGGAGGGAAGCACCTGGTGGAACCTGACATGGTTCGCGTGCTTGGAAGATCAGCTTTTCACGACACCACTTTGGTGTCTTCTGGTGATCTCTGTTATCTCGGTGGCGAGGTTCGTTCCTGCTTTCATTTTACTTTTTCAGTCACCATTACTACTTCTGTTAATGTAACTAATGACTAATGTTCATTTTAGTTATTAGCAACTAGTTAAATGCTGAGCTCCCTAGTTACACTTTAGGACTGTTGGAAATTTATATTGCGATTTGCGTTTTTATTTTATTTTTTGTTTCTATGGAATTTTGTTAATTGTTTGAAATTGATTCCATCAGTGGAGGCGAGATGTTGCTTTTGCGGGTTTTGAGGTGCCAATACAGATGGACGTTTCCGCTGAAAAAATGATATTTGGTGTGGCAGGGATTGATCCTCAAAGAAGAGAGGAACTCATCAAGGTTGGATGAATCTTGTCCTATTATAGCCTCCTTTTTCCATTGCTTTATTGATTGGACTTTAACTAGTTATTCATTTCTGTATGTGGTTTCTATTAACTTATGTAGCTCATGTTTATAAAATATAAGGAACTCACTGTGGTGGAAAACATAAGAACCTAAAAGCATCTTATATGGTGGTACCTGACTCTATCTCCATGAATTTGATATTATTATTTGATTCCATGAACTGAGCTTGGTATTTAACTAGGGTCTGTGTAGATAAACTTTTCTCATAAAATATGAAATAAATTTCTTTATAAATAAGATTAGCTTATACTGAAGTTAATCTGTATAAATTCTTTCATGTTAGTTTTTCTAAAAGATGATTTTTAATTGTATTAGCTAATTTAAGCTTATGGATAAAACTTATTTCATTTTTCTTTTCCTAGAAATGTTTATGTAGAAATTTATCCAAATATGTTCTAAAACCAAGTTGTTACTTTCTCTTCATGTTCATGTTCTTTGTTTATGCGTGGCTATCTCTGGAAAGGTTTTTGTGGCAATGCATATATAGTTTTTCTCTAGAAAAACTGTTGCATAATTTCTGTTTTTCTGTTCAACTGGGTAGGTATTGGATGTTGATCTTTCCTGGAGATTGCATAAAGTATCTGATGGTCAAAGAAGAAGAGTACAGATTTGTATGGGTCTCCTCAAACCGTTCAAGGTATGTTCATCTTTTGCTTGATCTGTCAAAAAGTCATTTTAGCCTCATTGGACGTATGTACAAGCTTGTTCCTTGTTTATATAGGTTCTTCTTCTTGATGAGATAACTGTCGACCTTGATGTTCTAGCAAGAGCTGACCTTCTGAGATTTCTAAGAAAGGAATGTGAAGAGAGGGGTGCCACCATTATCTATGCAACGCATATATTTGACGGTCTTGAGGATTGGCCTACCAATATTGTACGTTTGCGCTATTTCTGAACTCTGTGTCAGTTCTAGCATAATCTAATCCTACACCATTCTTAATGTTATATGTATCAGGTTTATGTAGCCCATGGAAAGCTGCAATTAGCAATGCCTATGGACAAAGTCAAAGAAATTAGCAAATTGTCGCTAATGGTTAGTGTTCTTGTACATAATCTTAAGACTTCAAAAAGTTATTGATCGATTATTTATTTGTTGCTAGTAATGTGAGCTTAAGCCGAAGAAAATAGCAAATTGGCCATTGTAAAACTTGTCAAGACCCCAAACATGGATAACTCATAACAAATTATTATGTGTGCTAATGTTAGATCGTAACGCAGAAGTAATGTGCTGTATGTCTTGAGTATAAATGATAAATAAGGTAAAGAAAGCATTGGCACAAAAATGTTATAGAAAGCAAGGACCCTCACATTTTTTTGGACAAATGAAGATGAAAAAGGTTAGCCTAAATGTAAATGATTAAGCTTGGTACTTCAATAGGTTAGTACTTTTGGTTTTTCTTGATCTTTTGATCCATTCCACACCACTTGGCAATCAATGATTTACCTTTTCAAAATCAGTAAACATTATATGCAGTCTCTTACCTTTCCATCAGTTCCTGTAAAAGATAAATAAATTCAATTCTATACCTTCCTTACAAAAACCAAATTGTATATGATTTCATCCTCTACTCTTAATCTATGTTCAGTAACCGTTTCCCATAGTTTAATAGCATGATTCAAAATATCTCATTATAGTTAACACAATGTTAAATATCTCTGTTGTTCTTACATATAGGAATAGGAACCAAAATACTCCACTCATCTGATATTTTCTTGAATCTCAAAATGTTACTAAAAAGCTCAGTGAGCTAAACGATTGTTCTCTTGTACACTTCCAAACTTCAACAGAATGCCATCTGGACCAACACTTTTACTGTTATTCATCCTTTTAAGAGCATTTTTTACCTCTTCAACTTGAAGTTTGCAAGAATAAGCTAAAATTCGTTCTTCTTCTTATATTTTTATTTATTCTATATTACAAGTCCATCCTTCTACATAATTGAAAAACTTAAGAAAATAATTCTTTCCCCTCTCCTTAATATCTTGATCTATAACTAGAACATTTTATTTTTTTCATCCCTATATTTTACTTGATTCAAATCTCGTCTTTCGTTCTTCATTTTAGACTGTGCATCATCATAGTATTCCTCGTCTAGTTGTTGCCTTTGTATATCGTGCGCTATTTTTAGCGTTATTGCTTACTTTACTTCAAAGATGAAAAGAGGTGTATTGCATATGTGAAGTTAAGTGATGCAACTTTACGATTAAAAAAATTGCACCTAATTGGTGTTGAATATGCAGAGAACAGTAGAAAGTTGGCTGCGGAAGGAACGAGATGAAGATAGAAAGAAAAGAAAAGAGAGAAAAGCAGCTGGTCTTCCTGAATTTGGAAAGCAAGTTGAGGGAAGCCGTGTAACAGGGGATCCTGCACGTGCTGCTGTTCGAGCAACTAATAATGGCTGGGCTGCAGGGCGATTAAATTCCACCGTTGCAGGTCAGGAAAACTTTATCCTCAGCTCTAATCGAGTACTGAGGCAGTAGATAATTTTCAAATGCAATCAGCATTTTTGTCGTGTTATTTTTTATGAACTTCAGACCAAAATTTGTTCGCCTGTGCCTTCTGGCATATAAGATGTGTTGTTATATAGGAAGCATCATAATATTTGAGGTAATATATTTATTTACCCTTGGAAGTGTAATGTTCCATGTGGCCATAGTATTGCAAAAATGTGCCCCTTATATATGAGAATAAGGAAAATAACCTCCGTAAAATTCTCGTTAAAATTACTTTCGTGTTCTTTTCATCTACATGAAGTCTTTGCCTGTAATCCAAATATCCGAGAATTCCACTTCCACAAAAAATAAACTTTTAGAAACAAAGATTGATCTACGGACTCGTACCCTGGCGTCAGTTCCCTTGAAACATATATATATATATATATATATATATATATATATATATATATATATATATATATATATATATATAGAATATAATTCTTGACATACCTTATCTTTATCTTTAAGGCTCTGTTTGCTTCAAGGGTATACTATTTAAGAGGAAAGATGTGAGTGGATATCCATCTTTTGGATCAAGGGATATGCAGGGAAAGGAGAGATTGGATATCCATGAACAGTGATTTTTTTCATCCTCCTCATATGCAAAGATTTGAAGGAGAAGTCACTTATGATGGTAGTGTTTTTCCTTTTTAGCCTTTTTTTTTTTGCTTTGTCATTCATGCAATAATATATATAATAATATATTTTATTTTTATTATTTTTTCATCATAATTATCATATTATGATATTTCATACTTTATTATATATATTTTCTTTTTTTTTTATAAATAAATTTGTTGTACAATTCACTCTATATATAATATTTTTTTATTATAAAATATTCTTTAAAATATCTATATGGTTATGTATCTACATGTATTCTAAATCAATGAATATTTATCTTTCAAAATGTATAAATAAATATAACAATAAATTTATATATGCTTAAATAATATTATTTTTATGATTTTTTTCATGTTTCAATAATATTAAGTAACTCGTATTTTTTTCAAAAATAATTATTTAATAATATTGAAATAAATTATTCAATTGTATAGAAAATAATTTAAAATATTTCAACTAACTCAAATTTACACAAAATACATCATATTTATAAATATAAGGGTAAATTTATGAACTTACATTTTACACTTTTAAAAAAAATTAAAAAAACCTTACAACCATTACATCACTCACAAACTCTCATAAACTTTCCTCACATATCCACTCCAACATACCTCAATCCAAAAAACCTCACTTTCTTCACACTTTTTTCTCAAATTTTCACACATCCACTCTCTCAAATCCTCACATATTCACTTCTCATTTCAAACACACACTAATAGATAAAAAGGAAGGAAATGCATTCCATTTATCGTACGAATTAGAATGCATAAGCAATATATGGGCATTGCACTTTAAATCGTATATCCGTTCCCCGTGTCTTCAAGGCTTTGGTGACAAATCGTTGGAAAAAGAACCATTAACCTGGAATCATGTGATGTCGATTACAGACATTCGGCACGGATTTTGCCATTCATGGCGGCCGCACCACTATGCTTGGATCATGACTCAGGTAATTTAATTTCTTCTGAAAGAAAAACGCAGACCTAGCAGTACAACTATTGAAAAGTAGCAATATTTGCGCATAATCAAAATCATATACTAAGTAGAAGTTGTACATCCTATACCGGAACAACTAATCGAGGCTTAAAATGAAATGGTTTAGAGATTATTGACTCATGCAGAATTCTAAGAAAAGCATGATCGCTGCATGTGTAGTTTGTAATTCATTAATATTATTAATTATTTAGGAATTCTACAGAAACGAATACGATTGCTATGATAATAGAATATCAAACACCTAAATAAGACAAAAGAAGGACTTAATAAAGAGTTGAAAAAAACTTTAATGCTAAGAGAACATCAACCGATCAACTTCAAAATATAATCGTAAAGCCGAGCAAGATAGCAGCGTTCCCCAAAAATGTCCCTAAGCCTGATCCAGAAAAGTAAACAGAAATCAACTAGAGTTATACAGGTCAAGCATCGAACGCAAGAGATGAAGAATTTATGCCCTACCTTGTTAGCTATATTATTGGAGAGCCAGTCCAGCCCTTCATAGAGCCCTTCCCCAGAGGTGGCACATGTGCTCTGAATATACCTGGGATGAACAAAAAAAAAGAAACACCCAACACCAAAATCCAATTACCATAAGTACTCGATAAAGATGGCAGCAGGCGGCAGACATAACAGAAATGCATTTGAATACCAGTGACGTTGACGAAGAGAATGAAGACCAAGCTTGTCTGTGATTTCTGCGGCATTCATAGCATTTGGAAGATCTTGTTTGTTGGCAAATACAAGGAGAACTGCATCTCTCAACTCATCCTATAAATTAACCAAGTAGATAACTAAATTTTCTACCACAAAGTAAGGCTTAAATGCAGCAGTTTCACCGTCGACACTCAATCAATCGAGAAAGGCAACAGCCAGAAGATTATCAATAAAAATAGTATAACTAATGCCATGTTTGAGTTGACAGAATAAGAGAAGTATCAGAATTCAAATCTAGCATTATTTAAAACGACTGAACATGCAAGACATTTCAATCGCAGTCATGCTGTCCACATTAATTTACATTCATCTTGCTCTTATTTTAATCTATTTACCTCATTCAGCATCCGGTGGAGCTCATCTCTAGCCTCAACAACACGGTCACGATCATTGCTATCCACAACAAAGATAAGTCCCTGAGTGTTTTGGAAGTAGTGTCTCCATAAAGGACGAATCTGTGAGAGCACCATACAAGAGACCATTAATGTTTAACATACAAGAATCAAGATGATGGCAAGACAAATTTAGAAGCTAACCTAATAGAACTTCTATTGTATGTACTCTAATAAGGGTGCAAAAGTCATAGCAACATACAAAAAAATTTCAAAAGTAAACAGGAACATAGAAATTTTGCTACCAAAACAGTACAAAGTTTTGTCAATCTAAAGCTCATAATAGATATATACTTGGTAAATACTTCCAAAGCAAAAAAAAAAAAAATGAAGAATGTTCTTAACAGAAATGCATTAAAAAAGCTGGGAAGATGGACTACTCAACACAGACTGTCTATAGGTAAATGCAACTCATCAATGAACACGAATATATATATATATATATATATATATATATATATATATATATATATATATATATTATGTTTAACATCTAAACTGTAAGCCACATGTACAGGAAAAACTTGAAAACCTCGACGGCTCAATACGGTAGTTTATGTTAGTATTGTGTGCTAATGAGAGAACCTCTGCTAGGCACAAGACCATCAATAAGCATATTTTCATCAAAACCTATAAATTTCAAGCAGCCAAATCTAGAATAAATTGTGACAGATTGAAAATGTCTACATATAAGGAAACACAAAGCTCGTTATGTTCATATGCAGTGGTGGAGCTTCTCCAGGTGGCAGCTGCCCCCCAATTTTGGATCTTTCTTGTATTGTCATAAATTTTCTTTCACAATCAAAGCTTGAAGCTTTTCACCACAACTACATAGAAGCCTTCATTAAGCTCCTGTTCCCATCAAACTTTTGGGTGAGTTCTGAAGTGCTCCATCACTGCTTATATGAATTTTATTTAATTATTTTTAAAATGTAAGTCACAACACAACGCTGATAATTTTCCCTAATATGGTTCAAAGAAAACTTGAAAGGAGAGGGACGGCATATATGTAGCTTATGTCGATCGTCAAAAGTGGGTTAACAAAGAAAGTAGTTACTGCCACATGTTCACATCTGTTGTCTCAGGTTCAGAGTTCTTTATCAAAAAAGAAAAGGAACAATAAAAATTAAAAAACAATAATTCAAAAACCTTAACAGATCTTAATACAAATATGCAAGCAACGGACCTTGTCTTGGCCACCCACATCCCACACAGTAAAGCTAATATTTTTATATTCCACAGTCTCCACATTAAATCCTGTACAACAACAAACATAAGAATCAATTGGCAATTCCTTTTTCAACAACGAAAAAATGTACAAGAGAAGTTGGACGGTGAGTTTGAATCAGATCATAAAAGTACCTAAAACTGTGGAGAATAAAAGAAGTCGCAACATAAGCAAGCAAAAATGAAGCATGTAAAGGACAAATTCAGGAGAATACCAATAGTGGGAATGGTTGTCACAATCTCTCCCAGCTTGAGCTTGTACAATATGGTTGTCTTACCAGCAGCGTCGAGACCTACCATGAGAATACGCATCTCTTTCTTCGCAAAGAGCCGGCTAAAAAGCTTGGTGAAAGACAAGCCCATCTTACTTCAACTGGATGCAGAAATTCCTGGGAAGGCACATGTCAACAAAATCAGATACTCCCAGTCAAATCTCATATTTTAAGAATATATGTGCATGAGAACCATTAACCTTAATTTTCCAAATTCAGACGGAGTTACAAAAAAAAAAAAATTACAAGCAAGTGATATCCTAGAATTTTTTTGAAAATTAAGAGGCAGTGTCAAGTGCTAATTTATTTCACCAAATCTATCAAACAAATAGAATAACATAATTCGGTGCGAGGTAAAATGAACAGTCAGTTAAACACAATTACGAAAGAAAGTTTTGAAAATAAAATGATTCGATTTCTTCATTGAGCATAACACAGCAAATGCGAAAGCTAAGATCTCCGTAATTGAGAAAAAAGCTGCTTGATTTTGTAATTGAAAATGAGAAACGGTTTTACTTGCAACAGATCTGCTAGCATAACACGTAACAAGATGGCGAGGATTTCAATCCAGAATTTGAATAAAAGGTATTCAGATCTAGCGCAAGCGAGATGCAAAAATGAATCAGTCACAGTCCAAAAGAGAAGAATCTTACAGAGAGAGGAGTTAGGAGGTGCAGAAGAAGCAGAGGCAGAGAATTGAGATTATTAGAGAAGTTGAGAGGTTAGATCCAAGAAGAAGCTCCCTCCAAATCCAACACTGGTGGGGAAGGGGAATGATGCTCCTTACGTTTAATATTATTGAGTAATTTTAGTGCCAAAAATTATTATTTAATATAATAAAAAAGAAATACTAATCTATATACTCTTTAATACACTAGTTAATTATACATCGTCGTATACGATTAGATTATAATATATTTTCATTAAATTTATTTCATGTATAGTATAAATCTTAAAATTCATTAATCAAACAATATGTCAACAAAATATTTATAATGTGTTCGTATGAAAAAAATTTAGAAGCATATGAAATACTTTAGAAGTAATTTATTTATATAAAATATTTTGAAATATTTTATGATAAAATATGTTATTTAGATTGAAAATATAAAAAGTTAAAATCTTGAGACTTCCATTTAATTGATTTTTAGAATTCTTTATGAATAGATATAATCTACTTATGTATGTGTTAACATATGTATTTTGATCTAGTCCCCTATATATTTTTTTTATCTTTTTTAATAATATTTTTTTTCATGTTATAACAAATAATTGTTGTTACTTGATGTGTCATCCTAGTTGAAATGTTAAGTTGCATAGTAATGCCTAAAATGAAAGTTTTTATATATTAAAAAAAAATCTTGAAAATGATTAAAGTAATTTGATTATTTAATATTTTAAAAAATAACTATTTTTTTTATATTTTCACTACTTTATATTTATCTTTATTTTCTCTTTGGTTCAGAATCAATCGAAATATCATGAGTTTTTTTTTAAGTTAGAATTCTTTTTTATCAACATTAATCAGATTAATTTTTTACTAAAATAGAATAATGTTATATGTTTTAATTTAGATTACCTAAGATTTTCTTAATTAATATTAGTAGTGTTTTTTTTCAATGTCAAACATATTTTATTTTTTGATGTCAACTCAAGTTATTTTTGAGTTAGAGTTAGTCAAAATAATGTAACTAGGGTTAATCTTAGTTGTTTTTGACTTGATGTGACATCAAATTATTTCTCTATTATACTAATTAGAGTTCTTTTTTCAACATTGACAAAACTATTTTTCGACCTAGTTTTTCTTAATGTTAATTGTGGTGTATTAACTCTAAACCATTGTCTTATAGAAAAATGTCATCCATTAGAGAGAATATAATATTATGAAGCTTAGTTACAATTCGATTGGGGGTTAATACACAAAGATTTAAAGTCATTTACTATCAATCACCACTTCTTGTATAAGGTGATATTTTGTTTTAATTATCTTAATGATTTTTTGTCATTCATTTCTTCAGTTAGTTTTATATATACAAAGAACATATATTTGATGGGTATGTGTGATATACATTGAATTAATATTTACTCTATGTATAAAAACTTCATGTTATAATACAATTGTTTTCTTTCATTTTTGTTATTGTTATGTGAATCTAACAATTGATGTCATTTATGGGGACGAGACAAAGAAAGTCAAGAAAATCAAGCTTTGAAAGACATGATCACCAAGTTTAACTTGAGAAGTTTTCTTTTGAGAAAAACTTCATTTATAAAGGATCAAAATGATGAAAGCTATCTTGATACTTTAAGATGTATTAATGTGATAAAAAATGAGACAAATATATTAATATCTTTATCTCATAAGGAGAAGACTTCACATAATAAACAAAGTTAAAAGTTATTTATTGATTAATTGATTATTTTTCAATTGATAGTTAAGATCTTCTGATTGGTATACATTAAAATAATTGTTTCATGTGTGTCATAATTATTTATTAATGGACTTTGATCAATGTTTTGTCTCTTAGGTTACTTTTTGAGTAGTTATTTCAAAAAATATATTTTTATGTACTAACTTTTCTATGGTTCTTGCTTGTTTTAAGAATCATTCTAATCACATAAAGGGAATTTTTGAAATAAGATGTTATTTATTAAATAAAAGAAGAAGAAATATGAATTAGTATTAGGAAATTAATAATGAAACAATGATAGGAATAAAGTAAAATTTTTATGGAAAATTCTTCTGTTTTAAAAATCATATCATCTATAGTAACTTGTACAAATTATCTTTCCTGAATTTGAAAGAGACCTTCTGATAGCATTCCTATGAGCTCTTCTTTGGATTTTGGAGTTCCTTGGTGATGATGAATGCGGAAGCTTATGGAGGAGGTGAGCAAGGCCTTCCTAGGAAGCATGGGTGCCTTGAAGGTGCATGAAGAGTGAGGAAATTGGGAGGTTTGGCCAGCCCCTTTGGTAGTGATGAATTGAAGACTAAAACCTAAGTGTTAGGCAAAGAGTGGTGTATGACACAATTTTGGCAGCATAACAATACTCTATTTAATCTTCAAAATACAAGGTGTAGGCTCCTCCTTTTATAGGCTAAGGAGGACCATAATGCAACCCTAATGCTAGCCAAATGAAATGTAAATGTGAAGCACATGGGCCACATGGAAAGTGTGAGCACATGGGGAGGGGTGTGTCTAGTTTGTAAGTTCACCCCCTCCATGGGCTTTCTAGAATAGTGGGAAGGTTAACTTCTCCTTAATTCTAATGTGCAGAAAAATAAACATTTGTCCACATGGCTATGCTATTTACACCCCAATTAAAGCTAAACTACATTTGATGGGCCTTCACGGAATATGTGCTAGTATGCCACTCTCCCATTCATAGCTTTGATCCAAGTCTTCTTGTCCTAGACGCTTCTAGCTTGGCCTTCTCGTCCTAGACGCTCATAGCTTGTCTTAGACGCTCCTAGCTTGGTCTTAGACGCTCTTGACTTGGCTCTTGCCTTTCATGGAAGGTTATGCTTGGCCCTCTTCCATCATCCCCTCCCTCTTGAAAAAGGATTTGTCCTCAAATCCCTTGCTTTGTCTTCAACTAGGGGGATGGATGGGGCAGGATGGTGTCCATCATCTCCTCCTCCTTTGAGAAGATCTATCCTCAGATCTACAGATTTGATCTCGGATAGCAGCCTATTGTTTCAGCAAGGCTTGTCCTCCCGGATCAAACGTCCACCTATGGAAATCATCAAACAAAGTAAAGGTGTTAGTGTGAGCAATTGGAGAGAACTTAATTGTATGAAGTTGCCATTTTTGTTTTTCTTTTGTTTTTGGCAACTTTGTACAATATTTCTCTTTTGATGGTTGTATGTGTTCTCTAATCCTCTTATGTATTTGAAAATTTTCAATATTGGTTACCTTTTCCTTAGGCACAATACCTTTAGGAAAGGGTAACAACTTAAAAAGCGAAAGAGGATTAAGTCCACATGCAATTTCAAATGTAGAAATATTAGTAGTCTTGTGGACTACTCCATTGTATGCATGCTCAAAAGGATACTCATCCCAAGAATTGTGATTGTCTTTCATGATTTCTCTAGGCATAGTAAAAAGAGCTATGTTTTCAATTTTATTTTGACCATTCTTTTGAGGATAAAAATTTGAAGAGTACAACTTAATTTCAAGTTTTTCTAAAAGATTCCTCAAATGATGGTTTTCAAATTTTGGAGCTCTATCCAATACTATGCTTGAAGATAAACCATGAAGACTTGTCACTTCTATATAGAAGAGATTATCCATATCCATAAAAATGGAATCAAAACCTTTTGTTGTCCTAGGAAGCTCTAAGATAAAATTGAGGTTTATGTCTTCCCAAGGATCATTTGCAAAAGGTAAAGGAGTATAGAGTTCATGAGACATCACCTTAGGTGTATTTTTAAAACAAGAAATGTATCTAGGGTAATGTCTTTGAACATCTTTTCTCATGGGTGACAAAAGTTTTCCTTTTAAAAGCTCTAGAGTTTTATCAACTCTAATTTGGTCCATGAGTTCTTCTTCATGAAGAATTTTTCTCTTATGTGTAAAGATAGTCTCGTTGTTACAACCATTGTTTATGAGAAGTTGCACACTTGGCAATGGTTGTCTCAATAGGACATGACAAGTTTCTTTAGGCACTACTTCACATAAAAATTTGTTTTTGTAGATGCTTGTAAATAACTTGACATTCACTTGGTGATATCCTAGCACATATGAGAAATAATCCACTTTATCTTTATCTATGCAAGCTTCTTTTAAAGACTCTTTTTTTGTTACTATGCTTGCAAGTGTTCCTTTACAAAAGGAAAGGCTAGGTTGTTCAACAAGACGCATATTTGCAAAGGTATTTTTAAATCTTTTGTCTTGTTGAATGACCTTGTGAGAAGGAACACTATTCTCCCACGCCTTTTGTTTCTCAAGGGTCTTCTCATGCTTTTCTTTTTCTTTAGCTTCCCTTTCGGCTTCCTCTCTTTTCTTTTGTATCTTTCTTTCCTTTCTTTCTTTATGGGAAGCAAACAATTTTTCTACCCTCATTTCCCAATCTAGGCAAGTTTCTATATTTTCTTTTCCATGGGAATGGGGTAGGTCTACCCTAACCTCTCTTGGGCTTTCTTGTTCTTTTCTATCTCTTCTATGTCTTCCCTCCCCAAAAGAATCATGCTTTTTAGAGATAGATGCATGAGAAGGTAATTTTTTTGAAATGTGAGACTTCTCATCCTTTGATTTAGTCAATTCATTAGTTTTGGCCTCATTCTCCAATTGTTTAGATGAAATTGATTGAATATTCTTGGAAAGTTGTTCCAAAAGAGATTTCAAGGATTTCACCTCACTTTTAAGAGATTTAAAGGAATGAGAAGACATGACTAGACCTTTGTGTATAGAAATATTTTACCTTGAGAAAATTTAGGGAAGTCAAAGAAGGTAGTCTTCCAGGTAAGGGAGGTGAGTCACAATGGACTACTTAAATACCAAGCCTTGCCTTAGCCAAAGACTATCCCTCAATGTCTTCACACAAAGCTTTCTCTTAGTAAACCACTTAAAACACAATTAGGTTGAAGAAATCAAATTTTTAATGCAAGAAAACAATGCAAGCTATGAAAGCCTTAAACAAGATTAAACAAGAAATTAAAGAAGTGATTAAAGCAAGTTGGTTCAATTAAAGCAATTAATAAAAACAAAATTAAGCTAGACGGCCCTAGGTGAGGCTTCTTGGACACTTGGAGCCTTTGAAGACACACTCACCGACTAATTGCGTGATTAACAAGTAATTAACACAAGCAAGATTGCAAAGAAATTAAATGACACTCCCTTTGTTGCTTTTACTATTTGCACCCCTTTTGTTGTTCTTCTAGTTGCACCCCTTTTGTTGCTTTTCTACTTGTTGGGCCTTCCAAAGTGTGTGGTGTATTTGTAGTATGGTGTTTGTTGTTGCCCTTTGCCTTTGTTCCTCTTGGAATTAGGTCAATAAAATCTTCAATCCAGCACCTATTAAGCAAGCTAGACTCCCCTCAAGTCAAATTCTTACTCAACAAGTACCAATTGATATTTAATCCACCAACAAGCTTAGAGGCCAAAGAAAGAAAGCAAGAAACAAATTAATTTGAAAAATAGTACCACACAAATGGAATTTAAATGTGACACAACTAGAAAGAGTTCAAATGAAATTAGACAAGCAAATAAAAGGTACTCAAATAATGGATGGCACACAAAAAGGAACCTAGGAATAGCACTAGATTTGATTTAAAAACCAAAAAACAGCACCACAGAAAAGCACAAATTGTTGTGGTCCAGAAAGCGTATCTTTAAAAGATTTATGCTGAGCTGACCCTTTTGTATTTGCTTCTGAAAATTGAGACACAATCAGAACAAGATCTTAACAAACTTTTGGCGTTGGTTTCACTCCAAACGCATGTACCAATTAATTTTGGTAAATTTTATAAAATCAGTGCTCAGAGCTGCCAGCTGGAACGTCAAGATTGCACACTTTTTTTGTAATATTTATCTTTTTTTTTCTATTTCTTCTTTTCAGATGGTTCTTTTTTTGTCCTTTTGCTAACACCTCAAATTTGTGAAATCCAGAGGCTTAGAAATTTTTGATGATGTATGTCATTTTCATAAATCAAAACAGTCAGCATAGAAAAGTAAAAACAGGGGTTCTGAAAACTGGAATGAAAAACAGAATGATATACCTCAAAAACACAATGGAGTTAATATGATGGAATTTGTGTGGATCTAACACACAAATAAGAACTCAAACTAAAATTAAAAATGCACCAAAGGATCAACACAAAACAGATTTCAGATCAAACATTCAGACCAAAAACAAGAAACAAATAAATCAAAAAGAGTATTACTAGGATTTGATGACAAATATGGAAACACATGACTTAGACAAAACTTATGGATTCATAAAATGAAAAGACACAAGAACATCATATGACCCAAATGAAATTTCAAGCAAGACTCAAATACCTAAAAATAAAAACAGCAACACAAATATATCAAGAATCCTACACAAAATTGAAAATAGATGTTCAAGCACAAGTTTGAACAAACCCACCAAATGAAATGAATAAACAAGCATTCAAATCATATTAAAACACAAAAAACAGCAAGACAACTTGGAATAAAGATGAACAACTTGGAGAAAAGAAGAACTTAAAAAGAAAATGAAAAGAGATACTCATCTTTGAAGAACCATAGCTCTGATACCAAATGATAGCATTCCTATGAGCTCTTCTTTGGATTTTGGAGTTCCTTGGTGATGATGGATGCGGAAGCTTATGGAGGAGGTGAGCAAGGCCTTCCTAGGAAGCATGGGTGCCTTGAAGGTGCATGAAGAGTGAGGAAATTGGGAGGTTTGGCCAGCCCCTTTGGTAGTGATGAATTGAAGACTAAAACCTAAGTGTTAGGCAAAGAGTGGTGTATGGCACAATTTTGGCAGCATAACAATACTCTATTTAATCTTCAAAATACAAGGTGTAGGCTCCTCCTTTTATAGGCTAAGGAGGACCATAATGCAACCCTAATGCTAGCCAAATGAAATGTAAATGTGAAGCACATGGGCCACATGGAAAGTGTGAGCACATGGGGAGGGGTGTGTCTAGTTTGTAAGTTCACCCCCTCCATGGGCTTTCTAGAATAGTGGGAAGGTTAACTTCTCCTTAATTCTAATGTGCAGAAAAATAAACATTTGTCCACATGGCTATGCTATTTACACCCCAATTAAAGCTAAACTACATTTGATGGGCCTTCACGGAATATGTGCTAGTATGCCACTCTCCCATTCATAGCTTTGATCCAAGTCTTCTTGTCCTTGATGCTTCTAGCTTGGCCTTCTCGTCCTAGACGCTCATAGCTTGTCTTAGACGCTCCTAGCTTGGTCTTAGACGCTCTTGACTTGGCTCTTGCCTTTCATGGAAGGTTGTGCTTGGCCCTCTTCCATCATCTTCCATCCAGTTGCTAGGTAAGGGTAATAAATTAAAATGTATAGGAACAATTTTCAATTTACACTTTCAAATATGACATTTCAAAATGCACTATGCTATAGAAACGTCTTTGTCTTCATGTAGTTAATCTGCAAAGAATCATTTTTCTATCTTCTCCTCTTCCCTTTAATCATCACCATGATGATGCTTTCTTTTACCGTTGAAAGGATTATATATAGGGTTGCGATTTCAGGTCTTTCACATCATTCTTCATTGCCTCTGTTATCTAATGAACACCATCATTCTTATGCACCTCTCTGTTCTTTCCCCCACAACATAAAATACAAACCAAACACTATCAACAGAGACCATATGGCATTAGAAAAAAAAATCAAAAACCTTAGATTAGGAACAAACAAATCAAATTGAAAAAAATCATAATATACAATTTTTATGGGTAGGTATCGAATTTGAGTGAAGTTCATGTAATTTCGTACGTGCCAATATATAATTGTTCATACAGCAGGACCCATCTAAGAACAACAATGATGACAAGCAACAAAGAGGAGAACACATAGAGAGGACCTTTCTTCTCAATGGACCACAAGAGGAGCAAATACGTTAGTCTAGTATAAATAGTTCCCTAAAACCAGCATTGTAAAATACTTTTCTTTTCTTTTCAATTTTTACAATTTTTAGAGATTAAAAAACTTTGCTTGATGTATGAATATTTAACTTTTGATATGAAGATATATTAATTGAATTAAACAAGAGAGGTATTTGTAAGCTTTTATAAATAATGAGTGTTAATGTGTAAGTAAAAATGTACCAAGATAAAGGATGACGAATGAAATGTTGATGTGAGTTGAATTCATCTTTGTTTAATTTGTAACACTTTATTAAGAATTGGATCAAGATTTTTAGAGTAATTATGGTGAGTCACCTAGAGAAAATCCCCACTGGACATTAACTTAGCAAGTGATAAGTAGATATGAAGGTTCATTTCTAAAGGTCAAAGAGAAAAACACATGTTTAAGTGACTTTTATGAATTATATGGATTAAACCGTGTGGGTATCATAAGAACAACAAAGTATATGTATGAAAAACACAAGAACAGTTCAAGAACACAAGATTAAAAATAGAAACACAATAAGAATTGAAACTAACAATAGAAACACAACAAGAACACAACCTACTATTGAAAAGTCAAGAAACAACATGAACATGGATACCCATGAAAGCCGAATAGAAAACAAGTTGGTATGACATGTTTGCACCGATTAAAATGGAAGAACAACACATCAAATGAAAGAGGACATCACAAGGAAGAGAATGAACCGATTGAAATTGCAAACAAACAAGTAGAACAAAAATGGATATTTCTAGAAAATGAATAGAAATGACTTATGTGGTTGTAGTCTTTTGGAGAATGTGCTCACGCCACTTGGAGGGTGGTTCTTCCAAGATGAGTAGGAGGTGCTGCCACTTGAGAGTCTCCAAAACTCACAAGATAAGACATGGAGAAGAAGAAGAGACAAGTCTCACAAACTCTCTCTCACAACAACTCAAGATAGTTTCTTTACTTCTAAATTTCAACTTGTATTATTATGAACTAAGGTCCCCTATTTATAATGAGGGTGACCGGTTTGGGTTTACAAAGGAGGGAGTTGGAAGAGACACTTTCTAGCTCCTTCTTAGCACCTAAGTCTAGAAGGAGTAGGAAGAGTCATTTCTTCCACTCTTTTACAAAATCCGTCCCAAACAATGCCTTACACTAGAGATTTCTTTGGTTTTTCTCTTTGGCATATTCCTAAGGCTATTTCTATATTTATTTACAAATGTTTATACAAGGGTAATTACAAAGAGTGATAACATTTCATGCTCTTTACCCAAAACTTTAGCCTTGCTCCTTGTAATCATTTGAGGCATGAAGGATGTTGATCTAATTTGTCCTTGAGCTTCTTGGGCTTGGGCCTCATCTTCCTCTTCTATTTGATCTCCATCAAATGTTGTAGAGTATGAGAGAGATATATATCTCTTTATGTAAATATATACACAAAAAACAACAACAACAACAAGTATGGGATACCGTGGATAACATTAGTGTGAGAAACGAGTCATAAGTGTTTCTAATATAAAAAATAAAACAAAAAACATAAACATAGAGTGCATGTATGCATGTGATCCATTTTTGAGAAAAAAAAAACAAATTTAGATAACTACTTACTCAAACATTAACATTCTTAACAATGTCTAAATACATGACAAGATTTTTTTTAGACTAAAACAAATTTATGTAATTACTAGTATGAATGTCTCTAATGTTGTATCTTATCGTACCATAAAACAATTATCAGAAGGTCATAGTTGAAATATTTTTAAACCTGCTCATGAACCTACTCTATCCAATAAAGGTAGATATCCCAAAAATAATTTTTTTTCCCTCCATTATTCATCTGAGTAAAAAATGTCATCTGTAAACCAATTATCTATTTTCTGTAGTCCTAACCATTTACAAGAACCTTAACTAATCAGTAGTAGAGAATTGCAACAAGATATCCACAAGAAAAAGATGAATTGGATGTCACACAATTGAAAGATTTAAAGTTAAACCAGTAGTCAAAAATTTTTCTCGCAACTAACATAACTGTCCAATTTTTTTCTTAATTATTCCCTTTATTTGTATAGAAAACATAGTTTATTGTATAAGACGAGAATTTGACCACTTGAAGTCAAATTCTAAACACCATTCTACATCTTATTGAAAATTCAATTTTTTTTATATATGTTTCTTCTATGATAAGAACTTAGGTTCATTTACAAGGCTTTCTCCTATGATAAGTCAAAGATGTTTCATTATTGATGAAAAACTATCCAGCAACAGAACATCCACAAAATAAGAATATTAGATGTGTGAAAGCAAGTAGTTGCTTTAATGATCTAAATAAAAAATGGTGGGCCAAATATCAAATTTCAAGAACGAGTATTTTTTTCATAAAGGAAAATTTTAAATTATTGAAAACAGATGTGAAAATTTGGAACAATAAGGTCTTTAGGGATATTAATAGGACAAAACAAAAATTAATAAATAAGATAAGAGACCTAGACCTAAAGGATGAGAACTAACACTAAATGAACATAAAAAGAAAGGGAGAAGCGAGCTCTTAGTTGAACTGAAAGGGTGATTTTTTATCAAGAGGCATTAGAAAAACAAAAGGCAAGAGTAAGGTGGTTATCCCTAGGTGATTCAAATTCTAGATACTATCACTCCTTAATAATTTGGAAGAGAATGAAAAGTGGCATTAGAGGTGTGAGAATAAATGGGGAATGGAAAGATGGTCCAAAGACAATAAATGAGGAGATTAAAAACTATTTTAAGAGACAATTTGAAGAGAAGAGGAAACTAAAAATGACCTTAGATGGGGTGCAATTTCAGTCCATTTCTAAGGAGGATAACATAGAACTCTCAACCCAATTTACAAAAGAAGAAATACATGGGGCAATGTGGGAGTGTGAGGGGAGTGAAAATTGGGAGAAGAGAGTTAGAAGTGTGTATGTTATAGTATGTTGATGACATCCTCCTTCGTATGTGTGAATAATATTCATAATATATTAATCCTGAAAGTTGTGCTAAGGTGTTTCAAAGTGATATCTGGACGCAAGATTAATTTTCACAAGAGCAAGTTAGGAGGGATTGGGGTAAATGAAAGTCAACTACACTAATTTGTTGTTATCCTTAACTGCTCAAATATGTCAATCCCATTTACATATTTAGGAATCCCATAAAGACGTGAGATATCATGCTACATAAGATTAGGAAGAGATTAGCATGTTGGAAGGAAGGGTAAGCACTTATATTTTATCAAAAGATTTTTCCTAATTAAGTTTGTAATTTCAATTCTTCATCTTTTCTTCTTATCCTTCTTTAAAGCTCCGAAAAGGATAATAAATGAGATTAGGAAGATACAAAAACAATTCTTGTGGAGATATGGCTTATAACAGAACAAAATGTCATGGGTGAAGTTGGATACAATATGCTGACTAAAAGAAAGAGGTGGGTTGGACATAAGAGATGTCAAAATGTTTAATGAGGTGTTACTTGAAAAATGGAAGTGGAGGTTTGCAACAGAAGAAACAGAGATGTGTAAAGATATATTAATATCCAAGTATGGTGATTGGAGGGAGTTAAACACAACACAACATTCTAAGTATGAATCAATATGGTGGAGAGACCTAAAGAAGCCTGTGATGTAGGACATTTACATAATAAAGAAATTTTCAGTATGAATTGTATTATAATATTATAACATTCAAGTCAGCAAAATTAACATAAATTATTTTAACATCATAGTCTACACTGTAAATTTATTTGTCACATAAAAAAGATTGACAATAATGTATTCCAATAGTTTCCATACTATGTATAAAGTTTAGATTATAAACAAAAAATCAATTTCGACTAAAAGTATGAAAAACATATTTAACTTTTTTTTTATGGTCCATAATTTGTTTTCTCAACTCTATGTTTTCACTCAAACAAATTTTTAATTTTTTTAATTCTATTTATTTCTTTTTTTTATTTCCATTGAATTAAACAAATTATATGGATTGTGTTTGATTCCATGTGATCAACGATTTTCTTTCATCTGTATGGATGACGTATTTCCCTTGCAAGCTGCACCTACAAGCACCCATAAAAGACCAGCACAAGGTGGGCCTTTCCCTAAAGCTAAAGCCTAAATATGTTTCCTATTATTTCTCTTGTTGTTTACCATAAACAGATGGTCAATGTTACCTTCATATTCGGAGAGTTTTTCTTTTTCTTTCTGTTTGATGTGTAGTAAGATATTCTCTTTCAACAATTCAAGATTAACTTCTATCAAGGGACAAATATCATCATGCAAGTAACTTTTGATCTCTTTTAACCAAAAATATACATATAACTAAAAATTGAAGCCTAAATAATATATTAAAAAAATTCAATCCTATACTATTTATTAGTAGGGATGACATCATATCTAAACAGTTCAGTCTAAAAAAATTGCATAAACTTTCTTTCTTTACACTAAACAGTAAAAACCACCCGTTCACAACTCTTTATATTTTAAATTAAAAAATAAAATAAATCTAATTAAAATATTAATTTATTAGGATATTAAATGGGTGGTTTTATACATACGATGTATGTCTTACCATCCATAAATACTTTTCAAATTGTATTTTTTTTTAAACTTTAAATAATAATATAAATTTTATCTTAATTATATATACATATACAATCCAAATTTTTCTAAAAAAATATTTCAATTTTTTTTATCAACAATAAAAATAATTCAAATAAGTTTAATGCAAAGTATAACTTTAAATAAAAGTTATTAGTTTTTGTAAAAGTAATTTCATAAATATAAAATAAAAACATATAAATTTATAAAATCAAATTTTAAACAATTATTAGTGTTTTTTTACTAGATTTTTTACTTCCGTCATCTAATTCCAAAAAATATCTAAATAAATGACTAATAATTAATACAAAAATATTATTATTAAAATTGGAATCAAATATTAAAACATAAAATTTTAGAAGATTATATATATATATACCCATCAAATAAAAAAACACTCACTTGATATTCCTAAATAATAATATTTTAATAATATTTTTTTAATTTAAAATTATAATATATACACTACAAGAAAATCATTGATTAGAAACTAATTTTAGAAACAAAAAATAATTAGTTGCTATAGTGACCAAATTAAAAATTATTTTTGAGACTAAAACAATTTTTGGTTTCTAAATTAGTTTCTATTATTGTTAAATGGTTTCTAAATTGGTATCTAATTAGCTACCAAGACTTTTGCTACCAAATTTAGAATCTAAATAATTGGTAGCTAAAACCTTGGTAGCTAATTAAGATACTAATTTAGAAACTATTTAACAATAATAGAAACTAATTTAGAAACCAATATTTTTTTTAGTTTCTAAAATGGTTTCTAAATTAGTCACTATAACAACTAATTTTTTTGGTTTCTAAAAATTAGTTTCTATTTAATGGTTTTCTTGTAGCGATATTATTATATTATTAAAATGGGTTGGGAAGTTAATGTTATTTTTTGGAAAAGTGTAAACAAATCTTTTTCCATATAATATAAATATTTTAATATAATAAATAATAAATATTTCCTAATGTGGATATATGCTCATCATCTTAAGTTTGTATGTTGGTTTTAGTATAAAAGTGGATTCTACTAACTTTTGTTCAGTGGGATTGTTTCCAGGATCATGCTTCCTTAATTAAAGAAAATGATGAACACAACAATATAACTAGGCGTGGTTTATTAAAGAAGATGGATAACAGATGATATAAGATTATGGATGAGGGATATCAGCTTGTGGAGTAGACATGGAAGAATAGTTTAATGCAACAAGGCTAGAAATGATGATAGTCAAATATATACAGAACAAGAAAGTGCAATGTAGCAATGAATGGATCATATGATGATGGCGAATGAGCTCTGTTGGAGTAGGCAGCAAAATTATAAGTGGTTGGCCAAAGGGGAATCTCCCTGAAAACATAGCAAAGATAATGCTAACAGGTGGAGTAACACTGTCATTACAATAACCACAGAATAAACCCCTGGAATTGCAATACAAGTTTTGTTGGAGGAACGTCTATTCTTTGGCAAGATGGAGGGAAGTAGTAAAATAGACTGCATGGTATAATTATATACGTAGTCTAGGGGAAGAGCATGGAAGATGTGTATCTGATATTAAGGTACACTGAACTATGTTTATATTTTCTATGGCTCTGTTAATGCATAATCAATGAGTATTCTCTACGTTGAGTCACTTGTAAACTTGGCCTTTTAATCTTCTCGAATGTATGATTCATATTTATTACATATATATATATATATATGAATATAAATATATATTTTTTTCAGACTTAGTTATTTTTTTGTTATGAGATTATTATTATGAAAATGTTTTACATGTTTTTTCATTCATCTTTTTTTAATAATATTATACTACTATTTAATAATATCTACACTTTTTTTCTTATTTCTTTTTTTAAGTGTTAAATAATAATAGGAAAACATTTTGTTAACACCATATATCCACTAACACAGACTTGACGCCGCAGACGTGTCATTGGGTGAAGATGTAACAGTGGGGTTGTTTATAATTTTGATGGGAGTGATGTGGCACTGAGGACACTTTTGTAAGAGTGTAAGGGTTTAGCGTTTGAGTGCGAAAGCGAAAGAGTTTCGAAAGGTGCAGAAGCAGGATAGTTTCAAACGAAAGGGAGAAAGAATTCGAAGTAGCGGCCTCATCAAAGGGAGGGAGGGAGAAAGAAGCAGCGGGAAACACAAACTATAAATGTCTTTCTTGTGCGATCGTCGCTACTTCTTTGTTTGTTGTTCAAGTGTTCAGCGTCATGGGTCATATATTACATTGGTTAGATGACTTAACCGTGTAATATTGATCATAACCATATATTACATCAGTTATATGGCTTAATCTAATGTGGGTCATATATTACACCCATGGCAAAACTAGACACCCACCCTACCAAAACTAGTTACCAGCCACAGGTTCCACCAGATATATTGGCACTTGTAAAACTAGTTACCCGTGTGTATGTAAGTGGTTACTTATGTGACGCACGCAAAATTGGTTACCCGTGTGTCTGTAAGTGGTTACTTATGTGACGTTTATAGCCACCCACTCTTCATGAAAAAAAAATCAATTTTTTTTTAATAAGAATCATATATTACATGGTTTAGATGGTTTAACCGATGTAAGAATTGGTTATCCAGCCACAAATTCTTCCATATACTGGCACACACTAAACGGATTACCAGAGTATCTGTAAGTGATTACTTATGTGACATTTATTGCGACTCACTCTTCATGAAAAAAAAACCAATTTTTTTTAAATATGAACCATATATTACATCAGTTAGATGACTTAACCGATGTAATATAGATTATTTTGAGTAAAAAAATATATATTACACCGGTTGTTACTAAAAACTGATATAATATATTCTTTTTTTATCTTATTTTTGAAGTTCGCGCTATTCATTCGTATGCAATCTCACTCTATTATGTCATTGTCACGTGTACAAGATAAAAATATGTATTAGTGGGAGAGAGAGATTAATGCATTATTTTGATCTGTGTTAACATCACGGTGTAGACTGTTTCTGGACAGTGTGAGTGGAAAAAAAGTACCATTATTGATTATTTTCCAATTTACTTTTCTTCCACTTCACACATTTGTGAAATTTGCCCCATCTCTCCTCCCTTATCATGTGGTTTGTGGTTGTGGGCTTGGAAAATTGGTCCACTGAGTGATGCTCTTTTTCCCAACATGCTTAATTCAAATTGAGGCAGTTGTCTGATGTCAAGCTAACGCATCACCCCCACTCACCTCAACCTGCTCAATCATTACCATGACACTTTCAAACAGACAAACACATGAAAACTGTCAAAAACATAATTTATATAAAATATTCTTATTACCGGGAATTGGGTCGGAATACCTTCCAGGTGGTAAATGAATCATTGAGAAAAGGGAGAACTCCACCTGTATAAGAAACTTCCACAGTCTCACTAAGAACATAGAGATATTGGAGTAAAAAGTATATTATAAGAGTTGAGATAGTCTCTGATAATCATTATTCATTTGTAGGTCATCGTTAAACTACGATTAAGAATGTATTCAATAATTTTTATGACATAAATAGATTTTATAATACTACGTTAAATTATGATTATTAGTTTAGATGCATCTAACTTTAAGGTGGAATACGTATAAATAAAATCAAGATAATTTTGTTTAAGGCAATTAATAAACATCCAAAAATATTTGTCAAAAAAATCTCGTTTGCAAGAAATGTGAACGTTTAGAAATCGTCAAAAGAGACTTAGAATCCGTTATGGGCACGTCTTAATTACACCTGAAATATAAATGATAAAATTGTTTTAAAAAAGTAATTAAAGTATATAACAAAATTAAAACTATAAAATATATATTTTATATATCTTGATTCAGGAAATACAGGGAAAATTGAAGGAACAAAGCAATTTGGTCTTGAAATTAATGACTGGCAAGGCAATCGATTACATTACAAGTTTTGGAGTTAATTATAAAGAAAGAGTTAGGTCTAAATCATGGGTTGGTTTGTTGTTATTTCCATTTTGAGCCTGTGGGTGTGGCTCTGTGGTTGCATCTGCTGATTCTTTGTGGGCAGGCTCTTTCTCTGTCTCTTTCCCTGAAGGACCTGGTGCATCTTTATACTTAATCTTCGCCAACTCTTCATCATCCATGAAATCTTCTGGTTCAAAACTTGGTTTCCAAACACCCTTTGCCTTCTCTTCTTCCTTCTCTTTAGACAACCGATCCCTTGCATCTTTGGTGCTCTTAATCAGTGCAAAGAACTTCTCCATCTGCTCCTCCTCACTCTCTTCCTCCCTCTCCATTTTCCTCTTCCTTCTTCCTCCCTCCATTCTTCTCACTTCCAACTACCTCCAATATAGCAAAATCACTCACTCTCTATTCCCTTTTTATTACTTCATGGCTCGGTAATGGTAGCTGACGATGAATCACAAAAAATGGAAAAACAAAAAAAAAAAACAGTGTGAATCCAAATTAAGTTAAATACAGTAGAAGTGAACAATTTTAGAATGGATAATAATTAATATATTACATGCCATAGTTAAGTATGCAAGTGATACTCTAACCACTTCAATGCACCAAAACCTACCTCTTTGATCAAATTGAATGCAAGAGAGGTTTACCTTCTTGCTTTGTTTTGCTCAATAGATTAATGGATTCACAAGAATGCGAACATGGTTTTAACTTCAGGACACGAAGGGTACCATGGTAGTTAAGATGGAGCCCAAGGGTACCTTCTAAACCTATTGTATCCTTTTGCGTCAATAAAATTTTATACAATTTATGAGTAATGAGTAATCTCTACTACTATCATATTTAAAATTGTACATGAAATTTTTCTTGAAAAAAAAGTCTTGTTAATTCATAATTTCTACATGTCAGTCCTGTGAGTCTTGTGATTTCTAATTTATGTAGCATAGACATTGACACAAAAACACGGACACAAAGATACGTATAATTTCTAAAATATAAAATACGGAGACACATATCTATATATTATATAATTATAAATTTTATAAATTAATAATAAAAATTTATGTGTACAAGTATGTTTCAGTTTTTTTTTAATAGAAATATGTTATTCATAGTTGATTTCAAAAGGATTTGTTCCTTATTTTTATGATCATACTAAAAAATTATATTCTAAGTTTGAGTTTTTAGAAAATTAATATATTTCTCTTTTTTAAAATTATGTTATAATAAAATTGTTAAAAATTTAATAAATATTTTTTGAATTGTACACTTCAATAATAAATGTCCTATAAGTATTATACAAGTGTCATATCCAATATATGTGTTAACATGAATACGTCATTTAAGAGTTGCGATAGAACTTCTTAGTTTCTAATTATGAAAAATAGTTTTTAAAGGTATTGGTTATGCATGATGTTGGAATGGATGAGCGTTGCGTCTACGAGAAGAAGGTATGCACTTTTGGGAAGACATTGAGAAGAGGAATAATACTTTTAGGTGGGTCATGGTGGAGATGGAGATGGACCCGCAATAGAAAAATGAAAAAAAAAAGATGTTTTACCAGTGTGTTGATTTGACATAACTGTAAATAATAATAATAATAATAATATATTAAAGCAAATCATTTAATAAAATATAAATTAAAGTATTGAATTTAAAAGTAATAAAATGAGTTGCAAATTAAATTATTTAAATAAATTATTAAATATAAAAGTAATAAAATGAGTTTTAGAATGGGAATAAAATTTTTTAGAGTATCACATGAGGATCCTAGAAAAATATCATAAGGTAAATTAAAGTCTCAATTAATTTTTGTGTCTCAACAAGGAGATACCAAGTCTCTGTCTTCATCATATTAAGTGATTTTCTTTTTTATTCTGAAAGCATCTTTGCATGTGTTTGTGCGTCAAAACATAATTTTTTTTAAAAGAAATACTGTATAAGTTTATTTTAGAAAAAGATCTGTGGTTGATTAGTTGGATTTTTGTGAAAAGCAAAATTGTGGCGATTGATCTATTATTGTGAAATAATTATCATAAAGTGATTTGAAGTGTAATTGTTGGAAGAGAGGACGGAGGAGATGGAACCATGGAGTGGGTAATTATTAAAATACATCTCTCCCAAGGTGGGGGCAAATTATTTGTAACAACTTCGAATGTTTAATAATTTTTTATATAACATATAAAAATTAAAAGTATCATAGAGATAAGTTTTAATTTTATTATTTTTCTAATACAAATAAATGATTTCAAATTAGATTATTTTAGTTGAATCATTTGTTAGTAGTGAAAGATGTATTTTATTTTATAAATCTTAGTTATTGTCTATTAATTTTAATTAATATTATATAATTTTTAAAGTTTATATTTTAAGTATCATAATTAAATATTCCTTTAATTTTTGTTATAATTTTGAAAGTTTTATTGAATTTTTTTTGTTAGTGATTAATATAAGTTATATAACAGATTTTAGATAAGTTACATTTTTTTCTTAACAGGAAATGAACTATCAATTATTAATTATTAGTACTCAAGCCGAATAGGTGAAGAGGTTTATCCAAAAAACACTCGAAAATAAATAAGTTGTGTTTAATCGATTTTTTGAAATGTCTAATTCTTGTAACATCCCTCTAAGTCTATTTAATGTTCAATCTTAACTTTCTAACAAGTCAAACAAGAAGTTACAAACTAAACCAAATCTCTTTTTAACCCACACCAACAAAAATTCTTTTTAACCGAGACCAACAAAATTTTTTTAATCATGTATGGATCCAAAAGGTAAATTTATTGTTATGACCTTTTATCAAAATCAATCTCTTCAATTCATCACCTCTTGACACATGTATCATGTCTCTAAATTTCATAATATCTTTTGAACTCAAAAGGAAATCTTTCACTTGCTTAACTCCTAACAAATCCTTAATGTGCATTAGGCTAGACTTTACAAGCTATTTTTCCTTGATCATGATAAATAAATCACTGGTAATTGTCAACATACCACAACTAATATGATAATATGAAAACTCTACTCTCATATTCCTATATTTGAATTGTTTAATCAACCCCAACTCTTTTAACATCGTTGTAAATATTTGAATGATATTTTTACTAAAAAATCTATTTCCACATTAGTGTCCCCTACACGATACATAAGCTAAAAATCATAATCTTTCTAGGAGTTTCATTTATCTCCTCTATGATGTAAATAAGAATGAGGAAGAACTTGTTGAAGAAAGAGAAGAGGAGATAGAGAATAAACACAAGAACATGACAAAAAGATATAAAGAAATATATTTTATGAAGATTCCATGAAGATTGACAAAAGGAAGATTCCAAGCTTTGGAAGAGGAGATCTGAGAACTTGTACTTAAGTAGTTTCTTTGTCTTTAGATGAACTTGAGAGTATTAGGAACTTCATATCTTGAACTTGAGAGGTATTGGATAAAATTCAATTCACTCTTGAAGTTAGAAATGTCTTTTGGAGCTTTTAACTACCTCGTGTTACTTTCAAAGTGCACATGATGTAGTTTGACTCTCCACTTAACTTTTCAAGCTTTCAAAAGTCTTTTTGTGTCCACTAAAAAGTAGATAGGTGTCTCACATGTGATTTCTCCAAGAGTCATCATTACTTTTCACATGTAATCATTACATCTTTCTAGATTCAAGGAACTACCACATGCACTCCCTAATTTTAAGGGATTAAGATGTGTTAATCTTTGTTTAGTGGAGTTAACTCTTGATTAATAAAGTTAACTCATTTTTGTTGCATTTTCCACTTCCTTGGATGAAACCCCTCTTTATATAAAAGAGTCTCCTCCATTTGTAAACATTAATAACCTTAAAGATTGAATGAAATTCTCCTTTGTGAGTTTGTAAGAGTTTGAGAGTTCTCAACTCTTATTTTGGTTCTTATATTGAGAAGCATTCTCTCAAGTGGTGAATCTCCTTGTTCTTATTCTTTAGTTCTTGAGTTAAAGGTAGCTTGTTCTTAACTCATTATCTTGTCTCAATCCATTTTCTAACTTCTTTTGTAAAATTATTGTTTTACATGTTGTTTTTTCATGGGTTTTTGGTGGCATACAAATTTAAATGAGCATGGTTACATGCTTCCACAAACTTCTCTTAAGTTGATTAAAATCCTATTAAGCTCCACATCACTTTGTCTCATACTCAATTTTTTTTTATCGCAAAGTACTTCAAACTCTTGTAATCATTGAACATAGAAAGAAATAGTTGATGTAGAATCTTCCATTCCCAATTGAAACCAATATCCTTCTAGTTCTTGATTGTCTCCAGTTTTTTTATCTTCTTTGAAAACCTATCTTTCAGTCATTTATAAGTTGTGGATTTAATGACCTTTTGCTCAAGTGGGTCACTTTTTCTTAGTAAAAACCTATACTTCAGGCTCAAGAAATATCTTTTCGCTTAATATAAAACAATGCTGAGAGACAAATCCTATTTTTTTTTTATGTAATTTTGTTCAAGTGAGAATAATTTTCTTGAACTAGACTATCTGACAATATTATCCTATTTTATAGTAGTTCATTCAAGAAAAAGTGAGAGACTCTTCTTGTGATCTTAGTTGCATTGATCAACTTCTTTAATTCCTTTTTTCTCTATTTAATCTGATCTCCTCCTCATTTGTTATACTAACTTCTATTTAAGAAGAAGCTATAAGTAATATGTATATTTATTAATTTTTTAAATATACATAAAATATCCTATTTTCCCTTAATTGTGATACTTATCAACTTATAAGGATGACTTTTTCTTTTATACATGGTAGATTCTAACCATTTAAGTTGGACATTTTGTTTCTATATTTTATTTGCTTTGTAATGACATCACTTTATGGGAATAATAAATATGTACATAACACATCTTATTATTATAATTTTTTTTCTCAATCTAAAAATTAATTTATGAACAAATTGACACATTACATAAACATTGAATAATACATGTCACTATAATAATAAGATAGTTTAATTTGAAAAGCAAAAACTACACTAACTCATTTATTAAAAAAATAAAAAACATTCAAAATAATAAAATAATATTAAAAAATTATCATAATAATGAGAAATATTAAATCAAAATTTTATCACAAATTCACAACTAAGAAATATATATAATATATAGACTCTTACCCTAGGTCAGGTTCATGTCCTGCTGAAGAGGACCTGACCCAACCCTACATCACCATATCATGATATCTGGGAATGGAACAAGGATGCTCCCAATTGAATACAGAGACTCATCCAAGTTATTATGGCCTCTGCATTGAGATGCTCAATCACCATTCATCATTCACCTTTCACCCATGCCATTTTTGTGTCCTTTCCCACAAATGGAAGCAGATGTAGCTTGTAGTGATGATATTTTGTCAGTTTTTGGAGTGTATTTGGTAATAATTATTTTTTAGGAAAATAAGTATTTTTTTTTTGTTTTTTTTATGTGTTTGTCTAATCTATTTTAAAATTAATTATTTTTTAATTTATTTTAACAAACAAATTATATATATATATATATATATATATATATATATATAAAATAAAAAAATCCAATAATACTGATATAAAAGAGAAAGATATTGTTCAATTCTGCATAATTCAATTGACATCTGTCACTGGGCGAAATGATAAATAATCAGAACAATTGTATTTTGTAGGCAACTTTCGGTCACAGCCGAATCAGATTGGGCAGTTTGGGTTGGCCCAAAATTCAAACAAGTACTTCATATAAACTCATAATAATTCATTATTTTAATTGAATTTTTGTAGACATATGATATACATGATACAGTTCAACAATTTTTTTAATAATAATAATTAACGCAGCAAATAATTTAGAAAAAAAAGTAGTATAAAAAATTAAGTAGATTTCGGAAAGAGTCTTGTATATAATGATGAAGATAGAATTTTCATATTATTTTCCTTCTTATTTGAAAACCTTTTCCAAAATTTGTTTATTCCTTTTATATTAAAAAAAAGCCACTTGTATTTTAGAATTTTCTTTGCAATATTTTTAGTCAGTAACATTGAATTTGTTCAACGTTTACATATTTTTTTAAAGAAATTATCCTTAAAATTGTTGGGGTTGATTATCTAACTTTTTCACCTAGTTAATTAACAAGTATGGAGATACTTTCTTAAGGGTTTATTTCAAAGGAAGAAAGACAAAAAAGAGTTTGTTGTTGATTTAATAAGAATTAAAGTGAAGGCTTTTTAATATTCTTATGCTTAATTGTGTAATGAGTAATGGTGGGCATGGCGTGAAGTTTTGAAATGCTAGAAAAAAAAAAAAAAGAGGAATAAAAGAATCCTTTCATTTTCAAACTATCATTTTTTCAATACTTTAATGTAAATCAAAGCAAACAATTCTAGACTGGGCGGCGGAATGGCCATTGGTGTATTTGACTACAAAATAATGCCTCCATAAAATTTAATCACTTTTTTTTTATATAATTAGATAACTAACAGATTTCTTTATCAATTGTCAAATTGTGTATTAATAAAAGAAAGAGTGTGGTAACAATTCTCAACAATAATTTTTTTACCAAATAATAATGCTGGCGATAGTGTGAGGTTTTCGGTGCCTCATTTGTAAGTGGATTCTTTGTAAACTTCTAGGGTCTTCGGTTCACGTTAGCACTAAAAAAGGAATAAACTATTTAAATCAACACATGTTATTTTTAGGTATATTAATTTAATGATATGACATCTTTTAAAATCTTTAGAATTTATATTTAAATTAAAATTAAAGTTAATTATACATAAATGATCAAATTCTATAGCTTATTTGGTTCGGTTTAGTGTGGATTAATCACTTGGTGGGTCAATCCAATTGAGCTTAGAAAAATAAGTTCAATAAACTAGTTCACTTAATTTAAAATAAAATGTATCTTTTTAGCTCTCTTTTTTTCTTCTTTAATTTATTTTTTTTAGTATAAAAGTTAAATTATATTTCCAATTAACAATAATAAAATATCATCACATTAGCGAGTATATAATTCATATATATATATATATATATATTTATTTAATTATGTAGAAATTAATATAAAGGAATTAAGAGATATTATGTTTGGTTCCAGCGTTCTCCTATAGATGAGAAAGGAAAAATACATGTTTAGATCAGTGTTTTCAAGGGAGAATGCAAAGACAAAAAAAGCGAGGGAGAGACAACTTTCATTATTCTCTCCACCGCATAGAAGTCCGAGTAAAACCACCTAGATGCATACACTTTTACTTCATTGTCTTTCATTAACATTTACTCAACTATGCTTTTTCTACACTTACAAAAGAACATTGCATGTGAAAATTGAAGCATTGAAGCACCTACGAAAGAACCTTGCATGTGAAAACGTTCAAACTTTGAAATTTATGTACTAGGAGGTGAGTCATAATCGATTATCATCGTTAATCCACACAACTACATATCAATTATACGTTATTTTTAAGTGCAGAATCGATTATGATTTGGTTACAATGTGCAACATAATCAATTATACCTATATTTTTAAAACAATGATGGATTATGTAACACGTTTTATTACATGCATAATCAATTTACCACATGTTTTGAATGAATAATCGATTATGTAATACGTTTAATATGAACCATAATCAATTTACCACATGTTTTGAATGAATAATTGATTATATAGTGCATTTAATATGAGTTATAATCGATTTTTCGAAGATTTTAAAGTTATAATTAATTAATAAATTCATTTCATTTTATGTAGTGCATAATTAATTTGTCATATTTTTTTTATAAACATGGTTATATATATATATATATATATATATATATATATATATATTTTACAAAGGTATGTTTTTATTTGTTCAGTACTGCCATCTCTTTTAACAATGAAAAAAACAGTATTTTTTTATATATATTATACATTAATATTGATTTTGTTTAAAATTTTATAGTACATGTTTAACATGAAAAAAATTGTTGTTGTTATGTTTATATTGAATTTGTTGTTATGATTATATGAATCTATTTTTGTGTATTATAATTATGTTTAAAAAATATGATTTTGTGTATTACAATTAGTTATAATAGTAACTTAGTCCTTACAAAATGTCCTAACCCTAATTTTAACACTAACACTAACCCTATTTTTAGCCCTATTATTATAGTTTCAAATTATTTATTCTATTTTGATTGTGGATCTAAAAATAAATGTCTTTAATATTTCTTTCAATGCATTTTAAATTATTTTTCAAATGTTTTTTTTTACAATTTTCAACATTAAAATTTAATTTTTAATGTAAAGTTTTATTTTTATCACAAGTTTCCATGTCTCACAATGATAAGTAACTTGTATTTTTTTCAAAAATGAATACTCAATTGTACCAAAAGTAATGCACAAAATTTTAATTAATTAAAATCTACACAAAAATGCATCATATTTATTCAAATATTTTTAAAGACAAGAGTAAATTTATAAATTTACATTTTAAACCTTTTAATTTTTTTTTAACCATCACATCACTTACAAACATAAATAAACTTACCCCACAAATCCATTATGCATACCTTAATCCAAACAATCTCAATTTCTTCACATTTTTCTCTCAAATCCTCACACATCCACTCTTTCAAATCCTCACAAATTCGCTCCCTAATCCAAACATATCATGAAAGTATGCAACACCTCGTGATTAATCTACACATGAATGTTGTGTTTGGATTAAAGAGGGAATGTCGGAGGATTTTAGGGAGTGTATTTGTGAGGATTTAAGAGGAAAATGTGAAGAAAATGAAGTTATTTTGATTAAAGTACGTTAGAATAGATTTGTGAGAAAAATTTATTAAAGATTGTAACTGATGTGATGGTTGTGAAAGAATTTTTAATTTTTTTAAAAGGTGTAAAATCTAAGTTTACAAATTTGTCATTTTCTTCAAAAATATTTTAAATAATGAAATATGAGGTATTTTGGTGTAGATTTGAGTTAGTTAAGATTTTGTAAATGATTTTCGTTGAATAATTATTTTTGAAAAAAAAATACAAGTTAATTAACATTGTCGAAAAATGGAAAATTGTCAAAGCCAAAAGCTGTAAATATGTTGAAGTTTTTCTACGTAGGTTCGAATCTTGCCTCTCCCACTTGTTTTTTGTAGACTTTTTTGAAGAGAAATGAGGAGAAAGAAATCATATACTTAGCTTGAGTAAAGCCCATTAACAAAAAAAAAAAAAAAAACCAAAATATCAATGAAAAGAGAGGGATTCAAATCCTTGATACAATAATTTGTACAACGGATTAGCACTCCGAATAATATTATCTAAACATATATAAATTAACCGTTATATTTTAAATAATTTAAAAACCTATAATTTATTTATTTTTATATTTTAGTTATTTGTAATTAAAATATTTTTTTAAAAATTGTGTAGGAACTGACTTTGAAAAAAAATATGCATTATGTAAATTTGTGAAAATGTAAAAAATTGTCAAAAAATAATCGTCCTTCACATAAAAATAAAACTTTGATAATCAAATGAAAAATTATAATATATGTAAAAATTGAAAATGATTAAATACACTACTAAAAAAAATTACTTTTAACGGGTTTATATTTGGCGTTTCCGACAGTTTTAACTTCCTTTAATCTACGGTTTTCTCGGATCCTTGGTTCTTTGCATCAGATCCACAGACAGCTATGTCCATTCTTCTTCATTTTTCCTCTCAGATTCATCCTCAACATTAACACTTCAAACTCTATCACTCACCTTCTTTCCTCTTTTTATGCTTCAAACAACAACTTCATCATTAAACTCTAGTAAATTCACATAAATTTAGTCCAAATCCTGAGTCTGCTCTCATGTTAGCATGTCTATGGAAATAATGGCACGCACAGTTTCCATGCATCATAGACTAGAATGCAAGCAACTAAATTATGTCTCTTCTCTACCTTTTTTCTTGATTAGTTTTATACATAGCTAGATTTTGTGACATTAAAAGGCAAATGTGATCATTTTAGAGCAGATGAACTAATATTAAAGAAGAGCGAAACAAGAGACGATCGAAAAGAAGTGTTGGATCTTTGAGCTTAAACCAAAGGCATCGAAATCACTAAATGCACAAAACACACGGTAGTTCTGGGAGGAAAATGCACTAGTTGAGAAAAATTTCTTCACGAAAACAAACAAACACACTGGAGTTAGGCAAAGAATAGATCTAGGGCATAAGAAATGAGGGTTCGAAAATACATACCAAATGGAAATAGAGAGAAATGAGGTTTGAAGTAATGAGGTTCTTAAATCGACGTCACACACAGTAGAGGGAGAAGATGATTTGAAGATTGGTTCTGAAAGAGGATTTTAAAATGGATTTGAACATATGGAAAAAAATTTGTGTGTGAAGGCAACGTGTGTAGAACTCTAAGGTTCAAAGCAATGAGGTTCTGAGATTCAAAGCAATGAGATTCTGAGGTTCGAAGCAATGAGGTTTTGAAAATTTGTAGATTGGTTCTGAAAGAGGATTGTGTATAAAGGCAACGTGTGTAGAAATAAGGAGTAAGGTGTGCTCCAAAAAATATATAGAAAAGAGGAAACGTATGAAAACTTAAAAGTTACTAAGAAATTGGGTACAGTTTTTCAAAACACAATAGATACTTATAAGGGGTTTAGAAAACCTCCAGTATATATTTTTGTTATATTACTTTATTATTACTATTATTTATTTTTAATAATAATATTATTAAGTATTTTTGTTACATAAATTTAAATATAAATTTTTATATCTCAATAAGAAAATATAAATGATCTAATTATAAAAATTTATTAAAAATAAATTTTGATAAAACTAAATAATATTTAAATATTTGTAATTATAAAAATTTAATAATTTTTTATATAAAATAAAATTATATTTTCATAATTATATTTATAATTAAAATTATTAATATATAACTTTTTTATTATAATTAAGTATATTTATTTTTATTATTTTACAATTATAATTTATCATTATTATTTTATTAATAATAATATTAGATATTTTTATAACATAAATTTATTTATTTATTTTTAAATATTATTTTATTCTTTTACATTATTTTATATTATATTATATTATATTGAATTATGTAATTAATTAATATATTATATTGAATTATATAATTAATTAATATATTATATTGAATTATATAATTAATTAATATATAAATAATCATATATATAATATAATCGATTATAAGTTTTATAACTTATAATCGATTATATATATATATATAATCCAAACGTTTAATCGACTATATATATAATATAACCGATTATTTTAATTTGTTTTAAAAGTTAATTATTTTTAGAATCTGTTTTTTTATATTTGGAGTGTAATTTTTGTATATAATTATTTTATCAATTTTTTTTTATAATTTTGATTATATTTTTTTATATTTGAAGTGTAATTTTGGTATATAATTATTTTATCAAATTTTTTATAATTTTGATTATATTCTTTTATGTTGGATTTATAATTTGAATTAAAATAAAAAAGGGGCAATGAAGTAAATTTAATATAGTCTACTTAGTTTTCTTGGTGTCAGGAACGTCTTTGTTTTTACACACTCTTAAATCAGCAATAAGTAGTGGATTGTTTTTCACTCACTCTTTTATCTGTTAAAAAAAAATTAAATAAAAATTAATTTTAAAAATTAAAATAATTAATTATTATATTAATTAAATTATAAATTATTTATAAATTAAAAAATTATTAAAATCTAAAATAATTTTTATTATTTATACAAATTTATAAAATAGTTTTTAAATTAATATCTAAACATTAATTAATAAATTTTAATTACTAAATACTTTATATTCTAAATTAACTTATATTAATCTTTTAAAAACTAATTTAAAATATAAAATATTAATAGTTACAATTTTTATAATTAATTTAGATATTAAAAATTATTTTGTAAATTCTCATTAATAATAATCACTTTAATATAAATAATTTTTAATATTCAAAATAGTATATAATTTAATTAATTATTTTAATCTCTTAATTTTATTGTTATTTAGTAATTTTTATTTGCATTGAAACAAACAGAGGTTAAAAGATTCTTGATGTAGATTGAATTTTCGAATTTAATATATAGAGATTTACTATTCATGTAATTTGATTTCAATTAAGCTTATTTTAAATTTATGTAAAATATAAAATAATACAATTTAAAATTTGTAAATAAGATATATGTATAACAAAAAAACAGAATAGTAATATCTTACGTTAGTCTTGTTGCTTCATCTGATTTTCTTAACAAATTTTCTTCATAAAAAAATACTTAATTTAAATGTGAAAGTTTCTTGCGAAATTAAAATATTAATTTGTGATATTAAAGATTGGTTTTAATATAACAACGTTAATCCTAATTTCAGTGTAACTTCACACAAACGAAAGCATAAAAACTTTGTGAAGCAACTTTCAATGTTATGCTAACAGCTCTAGATAGAATTAAGAATGAATAAACTTACGTTGATTAAGTAAAAATAAGTTGATTTAAAAATGAAGATAATAACGATAAGGAAGAGTAATAATAATAACAATAATTATAGTAATAATAGAGCAGTAGCAGGTGGCATGATATGAACATGATAACAATCCATTACATTACAGTACGAAGTTAATGCTTTGTTGTTTGAAAGTGACTCCCACGTAGCCTTTATTATTATTATATATATAAATTCTCTTCCTTCTCTTTCTTTTCTCTAAATAAATCTAATCGGAATCTTCACCAGTTAATCAGAGCTTTGAGTAGATAAGACTCGTGGATGTCTCATCTCTCTAATTGAACGTTCAATATTGTTATTATTCATCCCTGGTAAGGGAAAACTCTCTCTCTCTCTCTCCCTCTCTCTCCCTCTCTCAAGACCTGATTAATCTTAATTATCTTCTTTTCTTATTCATTATTTGGCTTTGCGATCATCAATCATCAGTTTGGTTTTCATGTCCAGTGTTTTGGTATAAGGTTCCTTTTTGAGGGGTGTACTGTAATTCGGCCATAACATAGCCATATGCTTAGTCCTCTAGACAGTAAATTTCTCTGAAAACTCTTGAAAAAACCCATAGATGTGTGTCTCCTTGTCTTTGTCCTTGTCCTTCTTTTGACATTTAATTATCCTTCTTTTGCGTCAATCTTGAAATCTTTGATTTGCCTGCAAGGTTATGTCAATACCCTCATGCCACTAGCTTGTCCTCTCATAAGGATAACTGCCCTTGCCGAATTAGCGACTTTTTTTGGGTTTGGTTACATGGGGTGCTCTTTTTATCTTCTCCAATTTGTTTTCCTTCTAAAAAGGCTTGAAATTTGATTGTTATAATTTGCAATTCATCAAAGTAATTTTGGGTTGAAATCAAGTTTGATAGGGGCTTCTTGTGATTTTGGATTATGAGATGAATTCTGTTTAGTATTTGATCCACCTAATAGGAAACCAATCAGTTTTTGTTCCTTTTTTACTCAAATTTGCTCATCATTTAATGCAGGTATTGAGGAAATAGTCTGTCCTTGAAGCTTTGAATATTAACAGACCATCATCAGCAGATGGGGTCTGAAGGTTCTCCAGCAGCTGTAACGACAGTTTATGTAACAGGTTTCAAGAAATTCCATGGAGTTGCAGAGAATCCAACGGAGACAATTGTCAATAATTTGATGGAGTATGTGAAGAAGGGTTTGCCAAAAGGGTTAGTTATTGGGAGCTGCAACATTCTTGAGAGTGCGGGTCAAGGAGCAGTCGTTCCCCTCTATCAATTATTGCAGTCTGCCATTACTTCCAAGGAGTCTGAATCTTCAACTTCCAACAGAATTATCTGGGTGAGTTTTCCCATCTACTCGTTATGTAGGTTCTCAGTTTATGCTCGCTTGTTAATCCTTATGAAGTTCTTGATTATAATATCAGATCAAGATTCATACCTCTCCATGAACTTCCAGGTGAATTTCTTACAAATAAAAAACGAAAAGTGAGACATATCGTTAGTCAACTATGGATCCATTTAAATAAACTTTACCATAAACATTTATAACAGAAAAAAGAAGTAAAGTTAAGCTCTTTTCATTTAACTTTTCCAAAAGGTAATGTGCCTTAGTTGATTGTCAATTATGGAGAAACTCAATTTTTTTATTCTACAAGTTGTGAAGAATTTTCTCTTGTTCACCTGCCTACACCAGTTGCAGTTTGCATGCGGACAAATCTATTATTTTTCTAATCTCTTAACAAGCAATGCAGAATGTAAACCATGGCATGGGTAGTCTCTCTTCTACTCTGTCAAAGTTTTTAGTTTAAAGCTTTTATACAATTATTGGTATCTTAATATTTAAAGCAGCTGGATCTATATTCAAATAGAATAAAAAATTAGGTAGTCTGGCTCCATTAAAGCGATCAAAGTTAAAATACGTAGTCTTTGTTGTTGATATCTATGAAAAAGAAAGTTAATGGCTGGTATTTCATTACATTCATGATCTGATACATTAGTACAATTATTACCAACCTTGATTTTTATCTTCAACGATTGAAATTATTTTATCCTCTAAAGTGAACAACATACTTTAGAGTCGCCAGATTTATACAATTAAAGTTTAGCAGTGATAATCACTGGACTATGAACTGAGATTTCTTTGAAAAATTTAGTTTAGAATGAATTGAAATATCTATTGAACTTCTTTCTTAGTACCTTAACTGTAATACTGAGGCCGAACTAGAAGGGGTGGATGGTCTCAAGATAAACTCTGAGGCATTTTTATTCAGTTGACGAGTTGGAGTCATTCATCTATCCTAAATCTGTAATCATTTGATTAAATTTTCTTTCATTTCAGCATCCATAATCTTATAGTTTGGCTGTTTCTGATTTTTTTTTTCATTTAGCTGCATTTTGGGGTCAATAGTGGTGCAACAAGGTTTGCTATAGAGCGTCAAGCTGTCAATGAGGCTACCTTCCGCTGCCCTGATGAAATGGGATGGAAGCCCCAGGTCAGATTGGAATCACTTTAGTTAATGCATTATAAACTAGCTTTCATCAAACCTGATTTGAAGAACTATGTCCTCCTTTAGTGAAATTTCCAAAATTTTATGTTGCAGAAAGTGCAAATTGTTCCTTCAGATGGTCCAATTACACGAATACGCCAGGTAAATTGGATCGCTTATTTTTCTGACACTTAAACTCATTAACTGATGGCCCTAAAGCTGTTGCTTACGCCATATTTAATATCATTTAGCAGGCTTTTCAACTTCAAAACTTAAAAGTAAGGAGTTCTAGAAAAAAGTTTTTGTTTTAGCAGTGTATGCCTCTTGATGGAGACATGCATAGGTTCAAAGTTTTTGATGAGTTAGCATAATTATTCTCTGATATTTTCGTCTATAACATAATTTTGTGTCCGAACTGTTATGCAGACTACCCTTCCCGTGGAGGAGTTCACGAAAGCCCTGGCAAGTAAGGGTTATAATGTTATGACATCCGATGATGCGGGCAGGTTTGTGTGCAACTATGTTTATTATCATTCCCTGCGCTTTACCGAGCAGAACGGGATGAAGTCCCTTTTTGTGCACGTCCCACTCTTCTCAACAATCGATGAAGAGACCCAAATGCAATTTGCTGCTTCCTTGCTAGAGGTACTTGCTTCAACATGCTAGAAACATTCAGATCAGATCATGTAAATGCTCTGGTGTTGCCTGGCTTATGAAGTGGATGATTGTACTTTGAATGAGATTATATAAAAAGTTATTGTTTTGAGATGGAAAATGATTTATTGCAAATGGCATGTGTAGCAGAGGTGTTTGCTTTATCAGTGAATGTTTCTGATTAAAGGCTTCGGCAAATTGTCAAGACTTGTTGCCATCTTCAGTGTTATCTTGTGAATATTTTGTTCCTTTTCGTTCTCCTTAATACTCTGCTCTTATTTTTCTTTGTAACTTGCATGAATGAATTGTATAAGGTACACGTCCGAGTAAAACTGAAAACTAATAATTCAGAGTGTTCTTTCAGTTTAGATGCCGTGACAGTATGTTAAATTGGAATTGCATATAACTTATTAGATAATACAAGTTGTTCATTAGATAATACTCCCTCCCCTTGAGACTCTTTCAACTAATTCAGGTTCTTAGTTGAATTAGTCAAAAATAATAAATTCTACATTGTTTGTATTGTTCTTCTAAAATTATGCTTATCATATTTTAAGTTAAAGTTTTAAAGTTAAAGTACAGAAGTGAGACTTTATAGGTGTTAAGAGAGAGAAGCTTTATGTTGTTTATTTTAAAAATTTATTAATTCTTTTAATAAAATCATGTTAATTGACTAAGGTATTTTAGGAAAAAAAATACCATTCAACCACACAAAAGTGTTATATAAAAAGGACGCCAATTTTTTTAGAAGAGTTTGTAACTGTTTTATACTCTTATGAACAAATTTAACTTTTTTTAATGGTTAAAAAGTAATTATTTTATTTACATCAAGTACGACACAATTGATGTCGGATGCGGGTTTTTTAAACTAGTTTGTTTCAACCACTTATAATTATAATAATAAAATTGCAATAAAAGTTTACAATTATGCCATCCAACAAGATTCTTTTATTTAATTAAAAACTTCTAAATTTGTAAATATATATATATATATATAAAAGGTTGTCAAACTTGTGAGAGTGAAGTTTTGAAGACTCGACTTGTAGACTTAAACTCGTAAGAATTTATTTCATATGAAAAAAATATTTCAATAATATAATTAAAAACAAATAAGTCTACAATACTAAAATAACTCGTAAAAATTTATTTCATATGAAAAAAATATTTTAATAATATAATTAAAAACAAATAAGTCTACAATACTAAAATAACTATATTTAGTAATGAATGAAAATTATATAACTTTAAAGTATTTCAAATAAATAAGTTTATTCAAATATTACAAAAGTTAAATTGTTAAAGTTATAGAAATTAAATAACTACAAATGAAAAAAATGAAAGTTTTTATGTTCAATCCTCTAATAATATTATTCTCTCCTCCATCATCATCTTCTTCGGATGAAAATTGTACATCAACATTAGCATCAAAAGTTATATTATCAAGATTAAGAGCATTTAGAGTTGGATCTTTTATTGTTCCATCTAAGTGAACATTTTGACCATCATATGCACCTTGAGCTTACCCAATCTCATCAACATCATCTTCGTCCTCAGTTATCCATGGTTAAATATCATCAAGGGAAGAACAACCATTTTTCTAATTTGCTTATTTTTCAACTTCAAGTTATACATCACATAAACCAAATTATTCATCTTTTTCTTATACAAACAATTTCTTCTCTTTGTATGAACCTTTAATTAAATAGGAAATTTAGTAACTATATAAACTAAATAAAGAAATTATTATAAATTATAAATAACTCAAATTGCCATTTCAAATTAGCTCCAATTACACTCACATCCATAAGAGTTACAAGTCAAGCTTATAACTAAGATAACAAACCTCTTCAACTTTGGAGTTCCATCCCCAAACATCTCCCACCACTCTTCAGGAAGTAGTGCTTTCCTACATTCCTTTGCATCATCCATTGCAAAAAGTACTCTGGCATAATGAAATTAGACTCTTTGGAGGTATCAAACGATGCAAACCAATCTTCGACCTCTTACTCAAGAAGGCTTACAGATATAGAAATTAACTTTGAATATTGATAAGTGTCATATTTAAGTAATATTTTATATTAAAATACTGACACTTATGGATATTTATTGATAAAATAACTATAATTTAACCCCTAATTTATGAATTTAAACATTCTTACATATTTTACATTATAATATGAATAAGAATGATTTATTCCCAAATTTGTGTTAATTTTAGGATTGTAGGGAAAAATGGTGATGAAAGGGCTAGAGGAGAATAAACAAGATGAAAAGAGAAAACTGGAAACACTCAAAACTCACTCAAAAACTCATCTAAGCCAGATCACTCTAGAAGAACTCGCCCAAGCGAGCCCAGGCAAGATCACTCTAGAGAAGTTGGGCTTTTTCTCGCCCAAACAAGTTGTAGCTCGCCTAGGCAAGAAGTTACTTAACCCAAACCCAACTAGGTTAAATATGAGGCATGAGACAAATCCTAGACATCATTGGGAGAATAGAAGGAGATAGAAAACCCTAGAGGAGGCAGTCGTCAGGGAGAAACATCCTGGATCTTCTTTTCTTGTTTTCCATGCTTGTAATGGCCAACATGAGTGGTTAATTCTATCATTTGGGATTGAGAGTAATATGTTCAAACTCTTATGTATTGATGTGATATTTAAACATAATTTCTTATCTTGATTGATGATTGGTATTGTAATTTTATTCTTAACCCTTGGTTTATCATGATTTTAATCATTAGATTTGACTGAAAAATACTTCTAAGCATATGACCTAAATGATAATGCTTAATGTATGTGAATGCTAGGAATAGATTTGAAATGTTAATTTCTATCAACATCTATTCGTAACGATAAGGAGTTTTTATAAATATGCGAGACATCGATATTTAAGAGACTACCTTAATAATTTTATATGTGAGAAATCAATATAAATGAATTTTATATGGACATCAATATCATCAAAGATAAAATATTATTATGTTTTTCAAAATACAAAAGAGTGAGAAGGATGAACCTCAATCCAATTTTCTTGATTGAATCAACAACTCTTTAATTTGCTTTATTTACATTCTTGCCATCTAATACACAACAAACATCCAACAAACTTTCACTTATTGTTTTCTATTTAATGAATATTATACTTGAGAATTCAAGTGTTCCTCGTGAGTTTGATATCCGTCCTTAGGGACAAATTTATTACATCTAACACGGTACACTTGCCATAAAATAGTCATCAACTATCAACTTACATATGATATGGAGAGGAGAACGATCAAACCTAGACAGAGGTTTGAATATGTTGACCTTATCAACTATGATAGACAATTTTGAGCCTAGAAACTTCTAGGAGTTTATAGAAGGTGTGGAAGGTCACCAATGGCAGGTTGTCACGGAGGAGGAGATTGAATCTCTGAAAAAGAACTACGCATGGACATTTGTTGGTCTGTCAAGAAACCAGGAGGTGGTAGGATGCAAATGAATGCTAAAGAAGAATGAAGGAATACCAAGTGTGGAGGGACAGAGGTTCAAAGTTAGATTGGTGGCAAAAGGGTTTATGTAAGTGGAGAGAGTAGAGTATAATGAGATCTTCTCACATGTCATAGAACATTATTCAATAAGGATTTTGATATATATTATGAACGAGTACAATTTGATATTTGAACAATTAGACGTGAAAACAACTTTATAGCATGAAATTTTGAAATAGACCATCTACAGGGAGTAACCTACCTCAATGGTTTGGTTTGTTAAAGAGGAGGGAAATGTGTATCTTTGGTAAATGTCTTGTTGTATGATTTGAAACAAAGTTTGAGGGAGGTACATAACTTTCTCAATTATTGATTAAAAGCTCTACATTAAGAACAAATTGAATCGCATATGGTTTTCATACAGTTTGATTATAAACAATTGAGATTAGAGATGGTAGAAATCTCTTATGCGTGAACAAGTAGGGTGTAGTATGGATTAAAAAAATATAAATGGATATATTTGTGTGAAACATGAATTCCAAAAAGCTACTGCTAAAACGTCTCTACATTCTTTTAGAAAATCAACCATAATGTTTTAATTATATTTATTTTATTTTTTAATTTAAAATAATATTATATTATTAAGAGGGATTGTCAAGTGAGTGTTGTTACTGTTCACCGTGTTAAAGCATCGTTTTCCTTCCAAAAATTGAGAACATTTACAAAGTAAAAAAAAATCCAAACTCTTCTTTCTGGTTGAAATTGCCGAATTTTTTTCTGGTCAAAATAGCCATTGCTCAACCATTTGTTTACTAAACACCAAACAACATCATCATTGAGGCATAGCAAGTGGATTCCCATCTAGAAGAAGGCCAAAAACTGGTGCAATTGTGAGTGTATGCATGGTTCCATTCCAGTAAAATGAGTTGGTCAAAATCTGGCCTTGTGCAGGAAACAAGTTATTTTTGTGCACGGAACACAATTCCTGGAAGCAAACGCACTGAAGTCGAAAAGTTAGTCATATTTAAGTGTGAAACATAAACACAAGCTCGAATGAATATGCATGTAATATTGTAATCCGTCTACAGTTACTCATTAAACGCAAGGTCGTGGAAACTCACATAAAACACTTTGACAATAGTGTCTATATGCTCCATACTGTTTGTTTTCCATAAATATTTCAAAAAAAATAGTTAATAGAATCACAGTTGGAAATGTATGAACTGTGATTGTTGACATTATTTGTATTTTTAGTGAGTGATGGGACTCAAAACTGGTGATATTATTTAAGCTTTTCTATATGGACACTTTGACACAAACATCAAATTGGAAATGGATTTAAGTTCTTGGTTTTAAGTTCTTGTAATATTCAACAATAACACAGAGCTTCTATATCTGATTCGACATGCAAACCGAACTAAAAATCTGCTTGCACATTCTGAGAACTCTTCTGACCACTGGTATTTTGATATTAGGTTACTATCATTGGTTAGACATATGAGGGGCATAGAGAACCAAAACACTCACATTCCTCAAAATAAAAAACAGTTTAAATAGTAAATTAACTTGCAAGATAACTCGCGGAATTTTAGAGTTCTTTACTACGTGGAAAATAAGTCTAAATATGTAAAGTTCATTAGTTTCATTTATTTAGATGTACAAGGGTCACACTAGGAGTGACTAATTACCGAAAATACGAAAATAAATAAAGAAAAAAGAAGGGGAAAATTATTGTTATTTTCACATATCCATCAAAGTACAAATTTTCAAATAAATTCGTTCATTTTTTAATTAGACTGAATTTTGAAAAGTAGGTTCATAAGTAGGTTTTTTTTCTCACTGATTGGATTGCTTATTGATGGTTTGGACAAGGACAAAGGTTGTTTGACACTTAAATATGACTAACTTTTCAAAAGATGTAAAAGAAAGGTTATAGAAGAAGTACCTACCCGACTTAAGGTTAAGAATGTCAAAGAACTTGGGGCGATTGCATGTCTTCCCTAACCGAGCCTTTATTGTCATCAATGACCATTATGAGTAGAACGACCTAATTAATGAGTCTTAAATGATGAACGGTTATTTATGAAATAATGAATAGTAATTATATGACTAATCTAAAAGACTATCGTCTGAGGATACCACTTGATGAATCTATAAATACCCACTCTTAAGGGAGTACAATTTATCTTATCTCATACTCTTAACTCTCATACTGTTAAGAACATATCATCTTTGTGCTCCTACTGATTTGAGCATCAGAGAGTCTTTTTCAAGTAGACCTCCCCCTCTTATCAAAGATCAATTGAAAGTTCGTTTTCTAAGGAACATCCTATCTTTGTCGAGTTGCACTCCCCGAATTTATTTCCGGTAGGAACACAAACCATTGAAGACATTAATAATGGACATAAGTTTATAGACAAAGGAGCACATTAGTGAATAATTCCAATGCAGATGTTTGGAATAAAGAACAATATGATTAGAAAAATGGGTAGATGTTCTTATTGATGAAGAAGAACATGAAGTGTCAAAGGATGAAAATCTCAGTAATGTTACTACACCACCTCAAGTTCAATCCTAGAGGTTTAATACAGAGAGGAAACCATCTAATATGGATTCTTTTTATGAGTTTGTGAACTTGAGAGACAAAGAGAATTATAATGGTATAGGGAGACCATAGAGAGTGAAGAAAAACAAAAGTAATTGATAATGTTGACATGAAGCTTTATTTTTTATGTTGGTAAGTCTACTTTAGCAGGGTAGTTAGATTCGGATATTGTTGAAGACTTTAATTTTAGTAAGTCCACTTTATAATATTAGATTTTATGACTTGACAATCTAGCATAAACGTGTAGTTTTGTCTACTACAAAAACATAATTCATTTTCATTAATGAAGCATGCAAGAAGTCACTATGGATAAAGAAATTCTAACATGAACTTAGTTTTGTTCAAGAAAAAAAAAGTATCTTTCACTAGTAGATATTCAAAGTGTTATTCATCTTCATCCTGATTAGACTTTTACTTTTTATTCAAAATTTGTACATAATGATGTGAGATATCAATGGATATGAAATGTTTTGTTTTGGATAGTAAATTGTTAGAATTAGTAATGATTCATATTAATGATAATGGAGTTGATATGAATATTAAGTCAATACTAAGAGAAAATTTTGAAATTTGTTAAATGACTTGTGTTTTGGCAGCTTACCTCCATATAGTTATGGGAGGAAATTTGTTGGATTTTTTACACTCCCATTCTATATGGAAAATATACTTAAATGTGATGTATCTCACTTATTTAGGTGGATTGTTCCTCTTTTTTTCTTTTGTTGTGTTCTATTTTGATTGATGCTCTTACATATTCTCACGAGTTAGATTTTTTTTTTATTCTATCTCTTATTATGATTGAATTGTTATTTTGATACATTCTCCATCAATCACAAATGTTGAATAGAGTCTATATAATGATCGAAAGGAGTTGGGGGTACTCTGGTCGCATGGTGTGTTCTTTAATGTTCTTTCTTTTACCCTTAAACTATAATTCGTTTGCCCAAATATTTTCTTTCGATACATAATACTATATTTTGTATTCGCATGATTACACATCCATTTTATTCTAATGCGCTTTTTTCAATTTTTAATGACGAAAAGGAAACACCATAATGGAACGCAGAAGGCTAAAATCACAGTTGAAGATCCTTCTCTGGATGATGCAGACATTAGCTTATTCAAATTATTCAAAATTTTCATCACTAGATTAATCCTAATAAGTAATAACTTTTTGTAAACCAATTTACTCGGCATCTTTCACTTTCACATTAATTTGGACAGGCAATAAAAAGCAAATTATTCATCCAAGTTGGTGCTTACACACACTGTTGCATAATTTGCAACTATAGAATAAGCTTAATAGTTCCATGATCATGATGCTTCATTTACATAATTGTTTCGCATCATAGTGAATTGATATACAATACGACATTCTTCTGAAGATGTTGAACGTTTCAGTCCAAAAACAAACGTTTTCTGACTTTTGTTTTAGGAATCGATCGCATACAACAAAGCTGAATGATGGGATTACGATACATTATACAGCAATATTGGCTTGGGGATGGCTCAACTTCGCCACCAACCAATTGTTCCGTGTCAAGGTTTTAAATTGGGGATAGGTTAACTCCGTCACCAAACTAATTGTTTCATGTCAAGGTCTTCAATTGGGAATGGGTCAACTTTGTTGCCAATCAATTGTTTCATGTTAACGTTTTTAATACTGTGAAAAATTGCTAACTAACATTACCAATGCAATTACAATTGTGATTCTTCTACTATGATGAAAATCCTAAAAATCTTGACAACCAAGATCACATATGGTGCCCGCTTTATTAATCAAAGTTACAGTCTCTAATTTATGGATTTGACATAACTGCCACTAAAAGCTTTCAAGGCAGGCAGCCGTATGAAGTGAATAACCAATTTTATCTTTAAATGTGAGTTGCTATATTCAGTTCTTGAATGAAGCAAAAATATAATTTAGTCCTAAAACTTTTTGCAATTGCAGCTTCCTATTAGGTTTCGTGGGATTGTTTTATCATTAAAATGTAATTTTAAAGATTAATTAGACATAAATCAGAAATATTTTGTCCCCAAGCTATAATAGTCAGATAATAATGAGGTGGAGAATGCTTACAAATGAAGAAGCTGGCATGCCTTTAACTTGGTAAGGTGTCAAAGCAAACTCAGCAGTTCACTATCAAATTATAATATATTAGTATTGATTGAACATTAAGATAGATTTGGATAGTGTTTGATACATGAAAACTCCAAATAAGATGGTGGGGTTATGTGATGGGAAATAAAAAGGTTAAATAATAATAACAACAAAAAATGATTGAACAGAGTGTCTTGGCTACACTCAGAGATTGAATTGCTATAAGTCTATCCCCAATCCACAAAGGGGAGATGGGGATATCCAGCCTCCGGCGGAGGCTGCAGCGACGGGGGCAAATTTCCCAATGACACTCCTACCACGTTTCCTGCATGCACAACTGCACATATATATAATATTTTTTATCATTAAACTATAGATTAGTAAAATTAACTGTTGTTGTAGGGGTTATGTTTGGATAACACTAATTTATCATTCATATAGGACAGGAATTGGTTAATTACCTGGTGAGGGGATTGGAGCGTGTTGTGTAGTGTTGTTGGGAGTGGGATGAAGGTACTTGCAAGAGTGGCCGTAACGGCAAAAACCCTAAAATAGAGAGAGTGAATGAGAAGTGAAAATTGAAAGAAAAAAAAAAAAAAAAGTGGTAGCGTAAGGTAACGTACCGTGTTGAGGAAGTGAAAGCAAAGGGGTGGATTAGGGATTTGTTGGTGGTGTTGATTGAAGGAATCGTACCAGCGAGCTTTGGCTTGGTGGTGTTGAATACCCTGGACGTGTCGTTTCCGATCGGCTGGTGTGTCTTGGAATTGCTTGTCGCAGTAGTCGCAGTAATATTTCTTCGCTGGCATCCTCACATTCACTCAACAACCACCTTCGCTTTCAGTCTAAATAAACCAACCTACCAACCCTATTACTTTGTTATGTGCACCGGCATTTAATATTTTTATAATTATATGTTAAGAAATGTTAATGGATGATTTATATTAATATTATAAGTTACATATATTTTTAAAACTGTGACTTGAATTTTAATGAAAAATAATATATTAATATATAAATTACTTATATTTATCGAAAAATATGTTTGAATGGTTATATCAGCCAACTTATAATTTATTTATTTGATTAGCTTATAATTTATCTTATTAAATTATATAATTGTACTTTTATTATATAATTATACTTTTAAAGAAAAATTCAGAACAAAGTTATTTAATTTAAATTATACATTAAACATTTGTTTAAATAATAAAACGATTTTTTAATAAATGATTAATAAATATTCTATTGTGCTTTGTATTGATTGAAAAATGTGTTTTTACTAAAATGATCAAGGATTCTGGAAAACATTCCTCTAATTAGTTACATAGAGTAAATATTATTCACTTGACTTTATATTAAAAAAAGCGGGAAACATGTGATTTACATAGACAAAATAATTATAGAAATTATTCTATCTTGAAAATGAAAAGTTATATTTTCATTGTAGACAGAAAATGAAATGTAAGAAAATAGTGGTCAATAGTCATCCCATATGCTAAGAAAGAAACGACAGAAAGCACCAAATTGGTGTTAGACTCCTTAATCAAAGCAGTTGATGAATATTGAAATTCAAAGTCGTTAAAGAATACCTATTAACTTGAAAATGCCTCATGGAAAATATAGCCTCCGATGACGAAGATATTCTTAACGTAAAGAAAGAGGGAGAGAATAAAATAACAAAGCAGATTATCACCGACTAGAACGCGCTTGTACATATTCTTCGTACACAGAAGAAGGCAAGAGTCATACATCCAAGTTCTTTTTTTTGGGTGTTCGCATTAGTCCATCAGACACCTCAGCCTCGAATAGGAACTAAAAAAGAGCCAATCTCCTAACTGTTTGCTTAAACTATGAGAAATATCGCTTTCACTTACTACGTTTAATATTTGTCAATCGATCAATTCAGTGAAGACAGGCCCGAAGGTTCGTCCCATCGTTCGGCCAGAGATTACCTAAAGAATGGAAAATAAACAATTCACAGACAAGGCCATTACAACTTCCAACCACCACGCTAAGCATTAACTAAATTAAACAACCCATCATTGTCTCAACAAATACAAATACTGATGCAACATTTAGATAATTGCAGACATTTGTCTTCTATTGTATGTTACAATCTGCTGTGATACAGGAAACAGGGTATTCTGCATACCCTTTGGGGGTTGGGTAATAAGGAGTAGCATGTATCTCTAGATCTGCTTTTACAGGGCAACCGAATACAATAAAGATACCAACAAATATCATATCATATCATCAAATAGAAGAAAGCTCAGCATTCTCATGGAAACAACACTTGAAGTTCTGTTACATTTTCACAAGCCAAGAAACGGGCATTGCTTCCTCGCATGCTCTGGAACCAATTTCACCAAAATCTCAGCTGGGACTCCTTTCAGTTCTGGTACACATGCACCCATTAACATACAAAAAATCAGCCAAAACTATTTAATGAAAACAAAAGACGAGCGGAGTCACAAACACAATAGCCTATTCAAAAATCAGCATACCATGAGATTTAAAATTAAATAGTGGTGGAAGGAATCGGCCATTTGGCAGGCGAGTATTTGGATCACGAAGTTCATCAAAGAAAGGATGCGTCAGAGCATCTAACTGCACCACATAAAGCAAAATCTCAAATTACACAGACATTATCGGAAGATGAAAAACAGTCATTGAATAATTAGATTTGAAAACATAAAATTGCCAAAAAGAATATTTGAAAAACTATTATCTGAAAGAGGGAAATGTTATCTTTTTCCTACGGTGAGATACTGAATGTTTGACAAGTTAGATTACTCACAGCTGTGCACCGCAAGTTAGGGGAGTATTGTAGTAGTCTTGATACCAGATCAACAGCCTCTGGAGGCATGCGCTTGTGGAAGATCTAGTAGAAGAAAAACAACGAATATATGTTAGTATAGCTTTCAATAAGGATTTTTAAAAATGTTAATATAATGATCTTAAGAATAAAGCATGAAATGCTACTAAATTTATCTGTGATACCTTGTGCCATGGATGTGCTTTGATCTGTGGGAATTTAAATTCTGTATAGTTAGGGTTCATGCATTTAATCTCTTCCCTTGTTGGAGTGCCCAGAACCTATCAAGACAAACAACAAATGGTATCATTTACATGCTATAAATTCACACTTCGATGAATAAAGGATCAAATCATCAAATACGCCATTTCAATATTAAAAGACTACAGAAAAATGAGATTGACAGTTCAAAACATTTGCAAGAAAAATGGCAGCAGTAATAAAATAAGTTAAACATCAGAAGATTACCTTTATAATCTCAACAAGCTGATCAACTCCACTCTCACCAGGGAACAAAGGCTGTAAAACGAAAATATTGATTTTAATTAAATATGCTAAACCACAAAAAGTAAAAGACATCACATCAACAGCCACCAACCTGTCCAAGCAGCAGCTCAGCTAAAACACATCCAACAGACCAGATGTCAATAGCTGTAGTATATTCAGTTGCTCCAAATATAAGCTCAGGTGCTCTATAATATCTAGAACATATGTATGATATATTTGGTTCGCCTTTTACCTGTCCAATTTCATACTGAGTAAGTAAAAATAAAGCGACAATCTAACTCAGGAAAAAAGAAGTTTGAATGAAAAGGAATTATTTGAGGAAGAAGCAGAAAAGCACAGACATATATGTAACATACCAAAACCTTCGCACTTCCAAAGTCACATAATTTAACCTGGTGGGTGTGTGGATTGACCTGCTCAGAAAAACATCAAATTAGTATTTTCCACCCAACAGTCCTATGACCAGAGTTTCAATTGGTCATTTCCTATCTTTTAGCCACCCTAAACACAACCAAAGCTATGAAGCACGAGAACCAAAATAAAATCCAAATAAAAACCAATGATTTATGCAAAATAAAACAAAGGCCATACCAATAGATTTTGAGGCTTGATATCCCGATGGCAGACTCCAATACAACGATGAATATAAGATAATGCCCTAAAGATCTGCAATATATCAAAAGTATTGTTAAAGCCTGAACATAGAAGAAAGCTGAATTCAGGAAGGACAACGGGCATACCTGGTATGTATAGAGTTTCACATATATCAGAGGCATCCTTTGGTTCAATTTGTTGTAATGTTTGATCACACGATTAACTGTTTCAGGAACATACTCGAGAACCAAATTAAGGTATAGTTCATCCTTTTCAGTGGTTGAAAAGAAACAGTGCTTCAAAGAGACAACATTTGGGTGGTCAAGAAGGCGCATTGTTTGCAGTTCTCGGTTCTTGTACCTCTTGTCTTGAAGAACCTTTTTGATAGCCACAGTTTCACCAGTTTCCAAGCACTTGGCCTATAATCATACACAATGTCAGAACTAAGGGAACAGTTATCTTCACTTGAGTTAAAAAGGCCAAATAGAAACATCTCATTTACCTGGAAGACAACACCAAATGATCCATGACCGACAACACGCTCTGCCATGTAGCTTATAGTCTGAAATATTAACAAGGATATAAATTTATATTAAAGTAATAAACATATATAGAAAAAAGCGGCAAGGATTAAAGTAGACTGTTAAAGACAATATGACAAACTACATCAGGGCACTATCATCCTATCCAATAATATCATGAGATTCATCATTCAGAAACCAATTGGCAAGGATAATAAATTCAAATATCAATATTCTAAATCACAGCAGCTAGAAAAGTTGGGAAAACATTTGCACAAATAATATATGAAGCTGGAACATTGATTGTTTACAGCCTTTCATGGTAAACACAGTAAGTGAGATGGCATATACGCATTTGACAGACGGTAGAAAAATTAAGAGAGAACATATACCTGCTTCGGCTGACCATTTCTACCCCCAATGGTAGTCACAATGATATGTCCTGTCTCCGTTCCATTGCCATCAACAACTGTGGCTTCCATTTCCTACAAGATGAATCAAATTGAAAGTAACTTAGCCTCAAATTGAAAATCAACCACAAAGACATTCACGAAAAAAGGTAAAATAAGAAAAAGTGCAAATTTAAGAGAGAAGGGTTTACATACTCTATCATCCCTAATTTTCATATCGTTCATCTCCTCTGGCAATCTATCAACACCTGCTGCTCCATGCCCACTGGCTTCCCTCAAACCTGAAGTTGGCGCCACACCAACAGATGTCATCTTCACTGAATCCCTTTCTCTTTTAACTTCTGTTCAAAAGCCACTCATACACCTGCCAGAATGAACAATTACACCACAATTAAAAAAAAAAATGGACAACTTTTTTTGTTTAATTTGAGCATTAAAACTGGAGTCAACAGACATAATAAAAACTGGACCAAATAGGAAAGTAGCACCGTTCAAACACGAATTAAAGAAACACAAAAACGCAAATCCCTTTTGTCCATAAATAAATATCCATTATGCGAAAAAGGAAAACATTAAAGCAACATAAAACTCCATCAATCTCACAGAAAGCCACAAATCCATCCGAAAACTCATCAACAGAAACAGAAAACAAAGAAAAAATCCCTAAACAAACCTAAACCGAAGATCCCCGCAACTGAAGGCGAAACAACACGATCCGAACAAACAAAACAAAATTAACAAACGCAGAGCGTGAAAACACCGGAAAAGCACAAAGAAAAGCAGCGACGTCGGAGAAAAAAAAAAGTTGGACGGAAGAGGTAGCAAATGAGGAGAAAATAGAGAGAAAGAGAATCTAGAGTTTGGAATGGAAAAGAATGAAGCGAAACGGGCGGTTAGAAGGAAGAGAGGGTTAGATCCATGAGAGGCATACCCATGGCGTGTTTGGATTTGTGTGAGTAACAGTTGTTCTCTGCTTTTTTGTGTGGTGTGCTATAATGCGCTGGTGACAGTCAAAGAAGAAAACCAACCCATTCTAACTATTTATTTAATTATTATTATTATTTCTTATTTCTTATTTATTAATTAAATAATTGTGTATTTTGGGGTAAATAAAATATAGAAAAATGTAACCTAGTTTCCCTTCACTTTTGACCGTTCAAAGTTCAAAGTTCAAACTCACTGTATTAAACTGGTAACAACTATTAATTGGCCACGGCGGCATGTGCCTTTTAGGCGCCTTCTTTAGTGACCTCGTTTTTTTATCCTTCCAAAAAAAATCGTAGATATTTATAATATTCACAATCACACGTGAAAAATTACTAACAAATCAATACACACTTTAATAATTCATATTATTATTTTCTTCTCAAATTACCATCTCAAACAAATCACTCAGCTCCATCATTTGGCTTAGGGATCTATATGTGTATAAAAAATAACACTACTATATTCTTTATATTTTTTATATAACTTTTAAGTCTTCATCCATTAAATTAATCATTAATGTTATTTATTTTCTATTGACATGTATTTTGATGTTTTAAATATGGTTTTCAGCTTTGAATAAGATTCATGAAATAAATAAAGATATTTGTATTTATTACCTTGTAAGAGTGTGAGAGTTTTATCTCGACATTAATAAAGTGATAAAATATTTTTTACTGTAAATTAATTTAGTCTCTAAATTTTAATGGTAAGTTAAATTAATATTACGAGTTAGATTATTCTATAAAATAATCAATCTCTCAAAATTAACAGAAAACCTAAAATTATCAGTTATAAATAACTTGTTTCTTTTGTTATTAACTGATGCCGTTAGATAATGAATTTATAAGTGTGTCAGTTATTCTTTTAAGAGAAAAATGTATTTTTAAGAAAATTAACATTTATTAAAATTTTTACTTGTTTGAATAAATTTATAAAAAATTGATGTTTTATAAGCAATTTGAATTGCTTATAAAAATTGTAGTTTTATGTTTTTATTTTGTTTCTATTTTTTGCAATATTTTTTTAAGCATAGAGATCTTATAAGTAACAGGCAACTCGTACATATCTCATTATCATATTATATAAATAAAAATGACTAAAATATCAGTAAAATTGAAAAAATATAACCACGATAATATCTAAAATTATTTAGGATTATTAAATTGCTATCCTTGTAAATATTTTTTTTCCATTTAATTTGAAAAAAATAAACTATAATGCATGACAAAACTTTTATTATTCTTCTATGATGATCACGTGGATCTTTCAGAAATAATGAGAAAATTATTTAAATGCAGTGGGAGATTGAAAATTCGGAATTAATGTGGACAATTTATTTAAAAGTATATTATTACTTTAGATATAAAAATAAAATCATTTTTTTGCAGGTACAGAGACATACTGTTTAACTAATAAAATTTTTAATGCATCGTAAAAAAGAAAAAAAAATTAACTTCCGAATCAAAACACTTAATATAAAAATATCAAACCTACAGGAAAAGTAAAAAAAAATTAGACAACGGATTCAAATATAAAGAACTTAAAAGTTAAAAAAAATAATTTTTTTTACATTTGTTATCAAAATATTTAAAATATTTGTAAGTTTTTATTTTAAATCATTATATTTCATCAACTAGTACATAATTAGATCCTTCAGGTATAAAAAAATGAGTTATAATTTTAAATTAAATATACTATGTGTAACTTACACTAAAAAAAATTATTAAAAAAATTAATTTTAAATAATAAAAAAAATAATTAGTTATTATATTAACATCAGAATTAGAATATTGATATTGGAAATAGGAGAGTTTAAATACTTTAATTCCTCTCATCTGTGATAGAATTGATTTGTTATGATATATTTTAAAGTTACACATTAATAGATTAAAGAGTAGCTTATAAACATTCTCTTCCTACTTAAACACATTTTCACAATAAAATCACGATGGAACCATTAAATTGAAAAAAAGAAAACAATACTTCATTTGTGGTAAATTTTAAGTTTGTAATATCAAAAAGAGAATATCTACCATAATTATGATATTTTTTAATTATAATTATTATTATTATAATAAAAGAGGTACTATGTTTATGATTAATTTATACTTACAAATTATCTAAATTCACTCTAAGATGCTAATTTTGGCATTAAAGTTCCTTTTTAAAAAGTGTTTGATTTTATAGATATACTTATCTAGTGATTTTTGAACAAATTAAAGATTACACTATTGAATATAAAATTTGTGTATCTATTACTTCTTTTCCATATCTATAAAATGTCATGTTAATTAAATAATCATTGGTCATGACAAAATTTAAGTATCTCATTATCATTCTTCTGATTAGTCTCTCTAAGTGTGACTAGACAGACAAAAATAGAATTTTTTTTTTACAACATAATAATAAAGTAGGTTAAATAATATGTTTTTTTTTCCGAAATTATAACGTAAAATTAATTGTTATTTTTTATTAAATTTTTAAATTTTTTAAGTACTTATAATAAAAAAATTTATTTTGAATTAATCTTTATTAGTGTTCTTCTAGTAACAAATAAATTTATAGCTTACACGGTACTATATTATTCTAATATTTATGTCAGTCGTAAATTAATATAAAATATTTTAACATAAAAATAAAATTAATTTTGCGTAAAAAAACATATTTAATTCTAATAAAATTTTTAAAAGTTATAATCTTAATGGTTATAGCAATAGCATATAAATTTTTAAAAAAAGTAAAGAAAAAAAAGTGAAAAAGAGCATTGTTGTTTGGTTGTTCTAGGTCTAGGGGCGGTGCTGCATGTCTGAATCATGACCACTTATTGGCCGGTTATCATAGTCAAATAATCTATTAATTATGTTTTTTCTTATACATAAAGTTCTTCTTGTTTAGAGTCAACAACTAATTTTCCTCATAACTCAACCCATTAATTCTTCATGCAGAACAGAACAATTCAGTGCCACCTCCATAACTCACTTCTTCTGTCTCACCTTTTTTAATCAGAAAAAAATTGCTAGTTTTAAAAACTTTAATTACTAGAATGTGTTACTATAATTTATTCTAATTAATTTGTTGTTTATTTACACTACATAATTTAATTTTTAAAATAAAAAGGTGCATTGTGTTTCCAACAATATTAATTTGAAAAGAGCATCCATGAGAACACAGGAACCAAAAAAACACATAGTCAAAACCTGATTAGGCACCTCTTTTGAGCGGTTTGTCCAAGATTTACCAAAAGACAGAGCAGCTAATAAATGAGGTGACTTATTTGCCTAATTGCATATCAGCCTGTATGAATCATGTGGAAACTTTAAATATGCTTCAAAACTTCTTTATATAGTCCATCACTGCCACATGGTTAGTTCTCTTCATCCTAACATAGACTTAAAAGCAATTATGCAAGCTTAGAGCTAGTGTTTTGGCAATATCTAAGGGAAGAAAAACAATATTTCCTTCATATCATCTCTCACAAACCTTCCAAATCTTTGGAAAACATGTTTTGTATCATCATTTATTAAGATGGTTTCATAGCAAAGATAATTTCATAACAAGTGACACGATAAATCTAATACAAACATTCATTATGATAAATTCTAAATGACTTAGATATCATATTAAGAAGTAAATTTTAAGTTTAACTTAATCTTATAAAATTAATTTATAAGATGAAGTTCACACCCACTTATATACTATAAAATATCGTAATTTCTAGTCGATATGAAATCTCAATATTATTTAAATGTTTATGCATATGAAATTTAATTTCACACAGCTTATAAAATATAATAAAGTCTGCTGCTAACTATTCTAATTAAGCTAAAGTGTTTTGGAAATACAATTGCTTTGAGATTTATATGACTGATAGTAGTCTTATCTTGTTTGAGGCTGATAGTCATATTCTAAAAAGAGAGAGAAAAAAAATAGTTAAGTTTGATTCACAAGCATTATTGTAAACATTTCATATTATTTTTTAATACTCACAGTTCGAAAATGATACAGTTGTACTTCTTAATATAAGTGAGTTTATATCAATAAGAAACAAAAACTTAAGCTTTATAGAACTTTTTTTATAAAATTTAAGATTATAGGTTTTAAATAAAAGGAATAAAAAATTAATGTGTTAGAAAATGAGGTAGTTGTATTGCTTACTAGGAGTGGATTCATTCTGATGAGAAACAGTTATTTATATAAGTAACTATTACTTATTGATAATATTTAAATAGGAAATGTTGAGTGAAAACCTAAATTCTAATTAATAGATGGGAAGATAATGGAGAATGTATAAAACGAAATAATAATAATAATAACAATAGAATTTATAATTATATTAAAAAATAAATGTCAATAATATTTATTATAAATTTGTCCAATGAAACTGTGTAATAAGTTACAATTCTTATAACCCGTGGTTTAAAAATTGCTTAGGTAAAGGTATATATCATTTCATTTCATCAAAATAGAATAAAATTGATAATTTAATATTACCTATTTTTAAACGAGTTTTTTCATTAGTATTTTTGGATAAAAATATAAAAATAAAGGAGTTTCTTTATAAATTAAATACAAAATTTAAAGATATTATATGAAATTCTTTAACGTATAAACTAATTATGTATTTGAAAAAAAATTAACTTATTTATTGTTATTGAAGAAAATCATCCAAGTCAATCACCACCTGAACAAATTTCCTTAAGAGGAAATTTGATAATTGATTAATCATTATTGTTTTAATCAAATCCTTACTACAGCTATAAATTTATTGAACGTAAAAGGAAAAGGAACATAAATATTGAAAATAAAGAAAATAATTTTTATTTAGTTTTCTTTGCAATTCTTTATATTAAATATAAACTAAAAATAAAATAATACTTTTATACTTGTGTATAAAAAAAGAGTAAAGATCCTAAATGGTGTTTAAACCCAACAACCCATTCAAGCTAACTTTTTCATTTCTCAAACGAAGATGATAGTTTCATTTATGTTATATTTAGTAAAGTTAATTAAGTCAAAAACAAATGATAACGTATTCAATTTTTATAATGTTTGATTATTTTTAATTGATCCGTGGTACACAGTTTCAACATGAAATGATAATAAATATTTCTAATTACATAACTGTATTAATTACACTCATTATCTTTGTCATTTAACCCAATTTTGGAGTTGAGAAATTCAATATGCAAATATTTTATTCATAATGAAGACAAAGTCCGTAATAACACATTCTTCCGTTGCATTAATTAATAGTGGTACTAGAGATGTGGTGTCATTGCCCCACCAATAATGTGTTTCACATACTATATTCTACTCATTTATATTTTATTCAATTACTTTATAATTTTTTTAAAAAATAAAAATATCTAATAATCAAATTCCTTTCATTAATTTATAACATTTTCTCACCATTTGAATGTTTGAAATATCTGATTGAGAATTATACCAGTCAAGAAACAAATTAATATTCAATGGTTGAATTGGGGTTTAGAATTTATTTTAGTGAGCTTTTTCATAAGCTAGAAGAAAACAAATAAAATTTGCTTTATAAACTAAAGTTAATTTATATCTAATTTAAAAATAAAAAATATATAGATAAACTAGTTTCTACTGTTGATATTAATAAATAGCAATAATTATTAAATAAATATAATATCAAATTTTAATAATACAAAAAACTAAAAATAACATATATTTTATGTTTTAACATTGAAAAATCATAGTACTTAAGTTTAAAATTCAACAATATACCATAATGTTCTTTAGCAATAGCAAATGAAAATTGAAAATGAAAGAGATAAAAAATAAAAAAATTAGATACACTTTAAAAATTAAGATAACGTTATGCTAAGTTTTTTTTTTTCTTTTCATGACAATATAGTCTCTCTAGTTCTTAATATAAAATATAAAAAGCTTTTAACAGAATCACGATTATAAATAGAACTAATTCAGTTGGATTTGTTATTTCTTAAATGATACCAATTTTCCCTAATTTTTTTTATTTTTCAAACAAATTCCTCGATTGTTTTTAAATATAAGAAAACATTGTTTTAAATATGATTTGAACTAATCAATATCGGTTGTTGACATAAGTATAAGTGGACTGACTTGTGTGTTTGAGTTGGTCAATTGAGTGATCCAGAGTTTGAATTTTGATGATGTCGTTTTCTCAATGAATTACATTTTATTATTATTGTTTTTATCTCAATACTTTAATAAAAATCTCCTCATGGAAAACTAGGAATTCTTAATATTACAGTATTTACTTTAACAAAACTAGGAAAAAGAGAAGCACTTGCTTAAATCTTTTATAAGATAAAATGTGATGAAATAGGAATAGAGAATAGAGGTTAAACATGTAATAAGAGAATATCAATGGTACAGATAATTGTACATATTTTTTCTTCAATACTAAAATACTTCTTTTAATCATTATACCGATTTCACCGTCTAATTTTTATTTTTAATAAAATATTTATTTCTAAACAAAATAAAATGTAAAAATATAGTAACCTAAATATTTACTTTTACAACTTTTACATTCCAACAACCAGCATGCTCTTCATATTTGCCAATATTGACCTCCACGTAGTGAAAAAAAAAAACGAAAGAATTTGCTGACAAAGGTAAAGTGATGATTTGGAAGAGAATAGTTCCGAAATCTAAATATCAGAATAAATAAAAATTATGACCAAAGAAAATTCAAGAATTAACAAACTGATTTTGACGCGCCATTTCTTTCTGTGTTTACTCTCTCCCTAGCCAGAAAACAATTTGAATAAAAAATGAAAATATACGACAGAAAATTGCAACCTATAAAATAAAATAAAAAAGTTTTATTTTCTATTCCTAGGACAGAAAAGCACTTTGAATCTAATCACTAAGATACATTTCACCTAATTGATACATTCCAGGACGAACTAACAGTTTCCATAAAGCATCCACGCTTGTAATGCATCCCCATGCATAACCTCAATTTATTTCTAATGAAGAAACGAAACACTCTCCTTCAGTTACGAGAAAGGTAACAATCCTGACAAAAAAACCCACCATATTAAGCCATAGAAAATGTTCACAAGGGAATCGCTACATAAGGTATATATATATATATATATATATATGATTATGTTCAAGTCAATATAGCTATATATCTCAATTAGGGTAGAGACCACGTAATGTATATGAGGTCATATCATGTCAGAGCATGAGAGGAGATAACTTTGATTCTTCAATCTCAAATAAATTATCAATATTGAAATTTATTTAAGTAAAACATTCTTTACCTTTTATGTATGTTTAAATACTTATATTAAACCCTTCTCACTTCTCAGGTTCTCACTTGATTTACCTTCCTAAATATATATACATACACACACTGCAATTCTTTCGTACTAAATTCTACATAATGTTTCCCCCTATCTAGGCAAGTTTTAGGTTATCCAAATTTCATTCAAAGGATATATAATGTAAACTGCTTCACAGTCTACATGTACTGTTGATTATGACTGGGCACTGTAGTGCCACTCGTATATCATGGGGACAATTACCAGAGGATGATAAATATTCATCAAGGTAAAATAAAGATGGTGACTATCAATTGCCCGCATGCAAACCACAAGATTTAATTGAAGCTTCCTAACAGAAGACTACAATCAGTACCTCTCTATCATGATTGCTGCACTTGTCGGGAAATCTGTATTATCCAATCAGCATATCCATTATTAGCACCCATCTGGTCCTCAAACAGGTTTGAAAGAAGAAGGAATCCTTCTCTGGGGTGTTCACCTTGTCTCACAAGGCGGCACAACTGGTAATATGCACAGTCAGTACTTCTGAGCTTCTTAAGTACCTTTATCAGCCTCCGGGACATTTCATTATCATTCTCATTCTCATTTAGAGTAACCTGTTCAAGGAAACAAAACATTTACACAGTAGAAGATAGACGACAAATGTTATTGAGCGACAGAAACAGAGGAGGAATACATCAGAAGTCTACAATATTATTAAATAGGATATCGATCAACACTAGTGTAAATTAAGGGACAAATTTAACAGAAAATCCACTATGAATTATTTTTTTTTATCAAGAAGCTGCAGCACTGAGAAATGCATAAATTTATCTATTGAACACTCCGGTGATATATCTTAAGGTTCACATACAATATACTTTTCAGCTCAAATGTAAGAAAATATCAATAATTTGTTCAAGTACTAGGTGCTATCAATTATCCTAATGTACCAAGCAAGCTCGATATAGTAACTGTTTATAATTCAACAATCGTATACATGTGCACGCATCAGATTGCAGAGAGAAAATAATCTGAACATTGACAAGCTTTAATGAAGAACCGAAACTGAAGACTTAAAATGACAATAATAATAAACTCATGTACTCTACTGTGCTTTCTTCTTGTCTTTCTTGAATATACTATACCTTTGATAACTCAGCAGCAAAGTTAGACCCAAGTAAGTTTTTAGCTATGTCAGGTGAAATCACTCTACCAAACCATAAAATGAACTGGAAGCCATCGTCATATATATAAAGGCCCCTAGAATCCAAGCTCTCCCCAGTCAAAGGTAACCTTCTGTCAATGCTTCTCAAGTCATCAGCCTGAACGTAAACACAAAAAACAGAAATAATTCAAGGAACAGACATTTAAAACATTTTATTTATGAGTTTTCAGAGGCAGTAAATGCATACATTTAGAAGATATTCATCAAGTCGATGCAAACTAGGGTAGAGAAGTTTCAACATCCTTTTTATTGGTAGGGTCATCATTGTGTGTCCAGCTGCACACCGTTCATCTAGTGAAACATCCCCATACCCACCACGGAGAGGTGCTGATCTACAAAGAGCTAAGCCATACAAGGGTAGGAACTTTAATGACTCAGGATATACCATCCTATTCACCAAGCGATGTTGCGCAGCATAGATATTTCGATAATCTCGGAGGCCTTTCACAATTCTTAGTTGTACAGCACTCCGGGCTTCTTCCAGTTTATGGGATAATGTTTTCTCAATTGCTGCAAATATGAAGGAACTGCTTAGGAAGATGAAAGAAACTATGAATCTATGATCCATGCATATGATGTCACTAGAATAGAAGTCATGTCACCCTACCTAGCCTACTAAACAGAGATAAAATTGCACCAGTATCAGCCAAGCGATACATGTCTACCAATTCTGTTACTACTGGAGCCGCAGCTGTATGTACTCTGATACGCCTTTCTCCACAAGATGCTGTATACCTATTTTATTTGTTAAGGACACACCCTTTCTTGCAGAAGTTTCAGATTCTAATAGTAGTTCCATAATGACCTTAACTGAATAACAAGCATGACAGAAATCTACATTGATGCAAAACATAGAAGAAATAACAATAAAAATACACAGTAAAATGTGCTTAAACAAAAATGAGAAAGATAAAATAAGGTCACTTTATTTTGTCTTTCCAATAGAAATGACTTAATTCATGGCATAACTAGTTCCCAGGGAATAAGCAATACCTTAGAATACATTTTCAATGCTCATAACAAAACACGGGAAATCTACATTCCTAGCAAGTTTTTAATGAGTAACAAACATGAGAAATCTACATTCCCAAGTTCGTATTCCTAGGAATGAGTTTTTAATCTGTAACAAACATATTCTTAATGCAAAAACATGATGGGTGAGAAAGGCCTCATGATTCACATAGATGATTATGCTGCAAGAATGAGCTTATACATCATCTTGAATGACAGTATCATGAAAATATATGGATGATTTATAATTATAACTCATGTCAAGGATTATGGAATAAAGGATACAACAATGCAACTTGGAAATACATTGTCTGAGTTGTCAATAATGTTTCTTCAAGTGATAACTGCATGGCAAAGGCTTTATCACAATCCACAGCTGGAAGTGCTAATAAATCTGTGGACCTTAGCATAAAGTTTCCATGATAAGTTGTGAAACGGACACCTAGAAGCACAAAAACAGTCAACAACTATTGTATAATAGATATTTGTATATAATTGAATACTTGCTGCACAAGCCAGAAGAAAAACAAAAGGTAAGCAAGGTCAAAATTCAAATGAATACACAAACCTTTTGCACATCTAATTCGCAATACAGCTTCCCAGCCAGTTTCTCTGGTAAGGTCTCTCCTTAGCTCATTTCTTAGTTTCTCCCCGTGAATGACTGATTGGAAAGCTGGATAGTAATACAGTTGACCAGCGGTATACTTTGACAGAGTTCCTATAAATAGTACATTGTAAGCATATAGTGCACTTTGTCACCTATAAATATAAGTTTGTTAGCTGCAAGGGTATGTGCTTAGAAATTAGAATAAAACCACTTATACCGAAGGAGGCAAATTAAACAGAATTACAGGGACAGAAAATGCACGCATTTGTTCGCAGGCAATTAAGATGCATCGCCAAATAATTGGCCAATGCCAACTAAGCAGTTATGGAAAGGGAGATAACCCTTTGTAGACACATATTTGAGTGGCCCTTTTAGTTGACATTCACTCATCCTTTTAGTAGACACAGTAGTATCAAACAACACGAGAGTAAATATATGGTACTCATTCAATTAAGTTTATTATTCAAAAGTCAGAATGAAATTGAGAGAGGACTAAGAAAACCATAGTTAAACAACAACATTTCATCAGAGAATCATCCTAAATATCCATTCCATGGAGAAGTTAGAGGAAATTATAAATATTTACCTAGGGATGCTATGTCGGTGTACTTATCACTGAATGCATACACATTCACTGAGATTTGGTATTTAGAAAACTCAGCAGCCATTTGTTTGTAAAAGGGATCTTCTGGCAATCTTAACACGTGTTCTTTATCTGTGCCGTAAACTTTAGAATCATCTCCACGTAGTTTCAATCGACCGGCACCAAGAGATGGGAGTGTGTTTTGAAAAATTAACAATTTCCCTCCAAGTTGACTCTGAATAGAGGCAGGAAAAATTCACAACACATAAATGCATAGAAAGTGAAATTTGGTAAAGGGATGTAAAAAATGCACTAAAATTCTACAAATTCAAATGGACCATCCTTTAAACTTAGCAAACCATGGGTTCCATCTGTGCGTGTAACTTGTTTCATGATGATATATCAGATTTATTCAATGACATTTGTATCAGATTTATTCTAGCAGCAATAGAAGGCCCATCCTTGCAATTGAACAAAGTATCGATTATTCAAATTTAAATAAGATATTCAAATAAAAAATGTCATATTAGATGAATCTTCTAGAACTGGGTTAAGATTTTCCTGCCATGATCCCAGGAAATACATTTACACACACCACAAATACACAATACACACACATAATAGAAAATTATAACTTGTAAGTTTGCGCTCACAATGTCCAACATTAATCCTCTCACTCTTATAGCATGAAAGCTAATCTTTTAAATCATATTGTAGCATTGTTTTAACTTTCAATTAATACAAACAATGTTCAATGCATTTTGTGTAGAAAAGCTCACTTACTACTTATGAGTTGCAACCAAACAACAACCTATAATAATAACAAAACAATTCAAAGTAGTAGGCAAAAAGGGACTAATATACCATAATTGCAAAGGCAGCCTTCAGAGAAGGACCAAAAGCAGATTCCAGATTCACATTGTCCTGGAACATGGATGGTAGACTATCAAGAAACGCTTCCACCACACTTCTTGATTCTGATAAGTTGACAAGAAGATCATCTGGCAGGGGAACAAATATGTCATCCAGATCTGAGACCACCAACATTTGTGGTTGAGTCAAGGATGACTGGAAAAGTGTAACATAGAATAATAAGCAAAAAGTTGAGCCAATTACGGCAAAGATAGAGGTATATTAACAATAGTAATACTAATAATATTGCAGACCTTCATGTTATAAAAATGTATTGCACTGTCAAAAGTTGCAAACCCTATTTGTGTTCTTGGAAAGCCCGGAAGCTCATCTAAACATGACCTGATTGTTTCAGCCACAACCTGGAATAAAAACAAAAACATGAACCACCAATAAATAATGGTGTGAGTTTGGATAACAACTCCAGAATACACCTGAAGCTTAACTTTATCTTGCACAAAAGAAATTAATTCTGGGTAGAACTAGACTTTGGCATCCCCAAATGAAAAAATACATCTACAAACTAGAGTTCCCATAAAAACATTTGTTACGACCTAGGTAAATGTCTTTCTAGTCATATTTGGTATAATTAGACAATTTTGTCCACAACAAATTATAAATACTCAAAAAACAATTACAAAGATAGAATCATAGAATAGACAGTGTGTGTGTGTATTTACAATAAAAAAAAGTAATTCAAACAGCACCTAATCAATCAAAATTGCTGTTTGCAAATATTCCCAAAAGTAAAACTAAATCTTCCAAAAATAGTTCTTTAAAATATTCTGTCCAGAATTACTCTACACAAATAACCCAACCCAATCATGCTCATAAAGGATTAAAATTTAATCCTTCTTTCTTTTTCCTCCCTTCCTATGTGTGCTTTCCCTCATGGTTCAATCCTACCTCTTCTTTTTTACTTTAGTTGTGCATGTGGTTTTGTAATGATGGTATTCGGAAGCATGAACTAATTTGCAAGAATACAGCGGCAGTTTTTCTCAGTGGTTGCAGGCAGACAAAGCATACACAGGCCAATTTTACAAAACCCATTTTCAGTTCAAACAGTTTGCTAGACTGATCCAGTTTTTAACAGCTGGATGTTTTGTTACCAGTTCAACATAATGGCCAACTTTTAGAGATTACTCAAGCTTTGTAAAAAAGTAGTTTTCTTTTATTTAAAATTCCTTCACAAAAGGTATCACTACGAAACATTGGAATCCCAACTTGGTTAGCACCCAAGATCCAACTCTGTAAAAAAGTAGTTATTGCTTAGAGATTTTATGAAAGGTAGAAGTTTTTTTATGGCTACAATTATAAAAAATACTTTTATTTTGAAAGGGAATCATAATACAGTTTTTTTAGAAGTTACTCAAAACAAAATTTCAAATAAACTTAAATCAGATAATTTATATACTGTTTTTTTATCTTAAAAAACTTTAACTAACACACTAAAAACTCTTAAAAGTGAACTTTCAGGGAAAAAGAAAAGCAGCACAATCTGACTTGTAATATCAGTGAAAACCTAAATTAACCAGATTTTAATGAGCAGATCACTGGATTGTCTCAACTGTAAATGTGAAAAAATGTGTAGGCAGTAAGCAATAATTATGGAATTACTTTCTAAAAAAAACACAATACATTGGTATTTCAAGAAAAAAAAAATCATAATAAAAGGAAATAAACCTCCTAAAATAAAAGAAATAAATCTCCTGACATAAAGACCCTTTATCTGGAGCAAATCTACCAAATAAACTCTTAATCTAAATCCCTTAATTTTTGGGATTTCTTACAAACAAATCTATATTTATTATCTAATCCATCTATATTTATTATCCAATCCATCTATATTTATTGTCCAGTAAATGTGCAATGTTGACACCCAAATTTCCACACCCCCTCTCAAGCTGATGAATAAATGTTCTCCATTCTCGGCTTGGTTATGAGATTATAGAAGTTTGAGGCATTGAGTCCTTTTGTCAGCACATCAGCCACATGTTGTTTGAATGGAATGGATGACATGCATACTAAACCTTCTTCTAATTTTTCCTTAATGAAGTGTCTATATATTTCTATGTTTTTTGTTCTGTCACAGACATTCATGAGAAAGGAACGAAAAATGAAAAATTACGAAGAACAAAGTGGAGAAGAAACTCAACAAAGACGAAGTTCAACGAAGAAGACAAATAACAAAGATGAATAGTGAAGAAGACCAACATCAGAGAATAGGAAGAACGAAGAAGACAAATGATGAAAAGAGGGTAGGAGAAGATGATCAGTGAAAAAGGAGAAGATGAATAGTAATAATAAGGGAGAAGATGAATCGTGAGAAGGGAGAAGATGAACAGTGAGAAGGGAGAAGATGAACAGTGAAAAGGGGGAAGATGAATAGTGAAAAGGGAGAAGATGGTCCCTGGTGCCTTTGTTTGGAAGAGGGTGAGTGAGAGTGGAAAGGGAAGGAAAGAGGAGAAAGAGTGTGAAAAGTTATGTTGTTTGGATATAGGAAAAGTGAGTTGAAGATGAATGGATTTGAATGAAAAGAGCGTAGATAAGATTGATGTAATTGAAATGTAAAAAAAAGATGAATGTTTATATATCAAGGTTGAAACATATATTTATGCATTAACCTCCATCCTGAAACCACACATGCCACTTCCATTTATTATTCTCCATTCACCATTCACCCCAAACAAAATCACGATCCCAAACCCAACCCCAATTTTGCCATTCACCCTAACCCCAAACAAAATCGCGAACCCAACCTAGCCCCAAACAAAATTGTGAAACCTAGCTGCCACACAAAACTAGAGTATCTAACTGAAAATGAAGGTAGAACACGACGGTGGTGCTAGGCAAGGCGACCCGGCACGAAGTGACGGTGAGCGACAGCGAGAACGAAAACGAAAACCTTAAATGAAACACGAAAGAACACAAGTACGACAAAATAAATCTGAAATTGTTCACTCGGGTTTGACTAATTCTACAGAGTCTGGCTTGAGTTTACTGAAAAAATTGAGTTTGTTCACAAGTTGACTCGTGACATGGGAGTAGACTCTTAAACTCGGACGAGTTAGTGAGTTAACTCGCGAGTTTGATGACCATGTGTAGAACATTTTTAAGAGTAAGTTTGGAAGATAAATAGATATCTCCATATCTTGCAACTGTAGCTAAAGAGCCATTGATAATTTTCCTATTACTTGGAGATGCGGTATAAGAATGACAGAATTGAGGCGAGTATGTCATGTGATCGGTAGCTCCCCAATCCCACAATCCAAGAGTTAGTAAGTACTATATGGGACACTCATATAAGAAACATTACTGGAGAGAGCAAGACAGTACAATTCAAAGAGTTTCTCAAGTGTTCCCAATAGGTCTTTCAATCTTTTTATCTCCTCAATATTGAATCCTCCTTCCTCTATTGATTTTGGATCAGACGGGTGATCTTATAAAGAGAAAACAACAATAAAGGGTGTTACAATGAAACTGCAGCGATTAAAGCTGCAACCTCTTGAAGTAAGTGGTAAAAGAGAGACCAAGGCTACATGAAAAACCTAGAGCTATGATACCATGTGAAAAAATGTGTAGGCAATAACCAATTATTATGGAATTACTTTTCTTGATCTCAAAAGGAAACAATACATAGGTATTTAGAGGAAAAACGAAATCCTAATAAAAGGAAATAAATATCTTAAAATAAAGAAAATAAATCTCCAGACATAAAAACCTATCTGGAGCAAATCTACCAAATAAACTCCTAATCCAAATCCCTTAATTTTAGGGATTTCTTACAAACAAATCTATATTTATTATCCAATCAATCTATATATTGTCGTATAGTAACTGTGCAATATTTACACCTATATTTCAGCAGTAAATAAAAACATTTAAGACAATACATTATAGCCCAATTTTTTGTTCAGGGTGGTCAAAAAAGATTTATCACATGTACTTGGTGAGCTGAGTTTCAATGATGCAAATCAAGCACAAATACAAACAAATATTGCAGCTCTACAATTATTTTCTTAAATCAGACCTGAAAACCCTTGATCTTGTTAAGAAATCCATAGAATGCAGTACAAATTATACACTGCTTCCAAGCTTCAGTTGTGCATAAGCTAGATTTCATATGAATAAAAAAAAATTGCCACTCAAAAGAATGAAATCATCAAGGTTACATAACAACAAACCTACTAATGATTAAAGAGCTTGAAGTGAAGTACTTACCTCAATCATTCCGCTTCTAACCGCAGATATGGAAACATCAATAAGGAAGAAATATACTGGAGGCATAGGAGGCCGCACCATATATTCTGCTGGGGCAACAAATTCTACAGTACCATTTGTAAGCTCGGGTCTTTGATTCAAATCAACTCTTCTGCCTGTGGGATCTAATTGTGCATAATATTCACTAGGAACTGTACATAAGGCCAATAAATTAGCATCTTAAGAAAGATATATTAAACCAATTAAACGTGCAAACTACAGTCAAGACAAACAGACAACTTTCATCACAGAATATCATCATTAAGCGTGCAGGTTATCAGTCTGGATTGACACCACAAGATTCAATATATTACCATCTTAAGAAAAATATATTAAACCAATCACATGGTCTCTGACACTACAATTCCACCTTGTAAAAGTAACAAGTCAACTATAACCATGATTTTATCAAGTGACCCTACAGAATTAAAATGGGGATAATACTGAAATAATGAATTTTCAGAACCACTGAGCATGTTCTTCTTTCAGAATGTGATGGACTGTAGTTTGGTCACTTTCAAATAATATATTAATATCTCCTAGACAGAGCCTTAATTACTTCAATTTTCTTCTTTAAATATGTACAATACTTCAATTTAATAAGAACCATTAAGCATGCTCTTTCAAAATGTGATGGACTGAAGTTTAGGCCATTTTTCTCAATATTAATTAGGTCAACTTTCTTCTTTTATTATTCTAAATTTGTGAAGCACGAGAATGTAAATAGTACCGTCATTAAGTAAGGAGCAGGTGTTGCACCGGAACTTTCTTCCTCCTTCAGTAAATTTGACATAGGGATTTACATATGTGCGGCATCTCCTACAGCGTACGACACCAGTTGCAGTAAAATTAACTATGGGTACCTCTTCCTGTAATCAAAGAAAAATCAATGCACAAAGAAAAATAACATGCCCTCTATGAGTTACAGATAATTGAAAAGGATAGGGAGGCACTAACCCCATCAGGAGACTCTGCAAGTGGACATACAACTGCTCCAAGTGGAAGATGCCACCTTGAACATAAGGACTGGGAGTTAGGCATTCCACTGGTTGTGAGTCGTAGAAATCTAGTATTGCAGTTCATGGGATACACATCAGCTAAAAACTTTTGCTCCTCATCGCCTTCCAATGGCCTTGGCAATTCTTTAGTATCGATGGACGGCTCCATGAGTCCAGGACGAGTTTGAATTGATAGTGAATTGAAGTCCTCTGTCAAGCCACTAATGACACCCGTAGGCGGTTCAGATCGCATGGGCTGGGTGCCTGACGGAGGAGCCATTGGGGGCTGCGAAACATAACCTCCTTGATGAGGGAAAGGCATAGGTGGTGCATGGACAGGCCCATAATTTCCTTGATTTGAAGGGTGAGAGGAATGCACAGAGGAAGCTAGCATTTCTGCACCAGCCTGTTTCTGCGGATATCCAGCAAAAGAAGGCTGAAACACAGGAGGAGGAACACTCGATCCTGGAAGTGCAGAAGGGGGAGACCCTATTGAAACAAAAGGCGTGTGCGGCTGAGGCTGAAGAGAAGCCGGAAAAGACTGTGTTTGACCCGCAGATGGTTGAAATGTTGGTTGTCCCATGAGTGGAGCACGCAGGGGAGGTGCTTGAGCATTTGAGGAGAACTGTGGCATCGGAAAACGCTGGAAAGGTCCAGCAGCAGGTGGGAAGTTGGAAGGAGAAGGAGACACTGAGGGGTCATTAAACTGGCCCGGTGGCGCAGATGATGAAAATGGTGTGGATGCCAAGGGAGGAGCAGGAGGAGTAGGTCTGAAAGAAGGAGGCTCAGACCCAACCATGGTACCAGTTGACGAAAAAGGTGCCATACCCTGTGTACCAGCAAAGGGTGGTCTAGAAAGGAAGGCTGGTCGACCAGGGTTTTCTGTCCCCATAGTTTACGCAAGCACAATAACAACAATCGAACCACTTAATTCATAGCTTTGGCTCCAACGTCACCAAGCCTGTCAGAGAAAGCAATTTGATACAATCGACGCAGAAAAAGCCTCTAAGTGTCTAACAAGTCATACAATTCAGTGCAAAACAACATCTCACAGAATTTAGGAAAATGATCAGAAATGGAATGAATTGTCAAACAGCTATGACGAGAATCAAGTACGAATTGGTTGAAGTAAGAGACGGATCGAGAAAGGTGAAATTGAAATGGAGATGCGGAAGAACAGAATGAGAGACTTACCGATGCTGATGCGATAGGGCAAGAGAAGTTAGATCGGAGACGCATATGCTGAAACAGAATCGAAATACTCAATCATCTGTACCACTTGCTCACTGCTTCTTACACCATCTCCTTCCCCCTTCCCTGCAATCTCACTATTCTCGTTGCTCCCCGATCTCTATACTCTCAATATCATATTTCATTTTTCTTTTTTCGCTTTATTTAATTAAGAGAGAGAATAAAAATGGGTAATTTTGTACCAAATTTATTTATTATAATGACATATTTTTAAAAAATTATGTAAATGGGTAATTCATGTTTGGTAGGACGACTTTTTTATTCTTAAGATGTTGTTATTTTCGAATACAACTTTAATTTAGTGTAAAAAATTGATATAAATCATTAGGATAGAACACGATTGAGATTCAATTAAGAACATTAAAAAGGTCATCTTAAAATTATACATAAAAATTGTGCATTAGACAAATGAGACTAGATGATTCTTGATGTTAATTTTTATGTTTAGATGATAACAAAAATCATTGTAATGATTGTAATATTAAAAGATCTATACGGTACTTCTACAATTGAAGATGAACATCTATAATATGATATAAGTCTATTAGACGATCTTTAATGCTAATTTTTATGTTTTGATGATAATCAAAAATTATTTTAATAATTTGTGATAATACTGAAATATGTAAACAGAGTTTTTATAGTTGAAGATCTACAATATGATAATTTATTAGATTATCTGAATATTTGTAACATATATTTATTAGACGATCTGATTAATGAAAAGAATGTCTATAAGATTTTCATTAAAAAGTTGAACAAAATCTTTTAAATATACATATTTACTATACGCATTCAATCAAAGAAATTATGTATAAAAAATATTAAAATTTGAAATTGCGAAATCACATTGTTCACCCTTGTTTTTCGAATATCTCTAAGGTTTATCTTTTTCTTAAAGATATTTAATCAAATTAACGTTTGTAATTACCTTTTATCATGTTTGTGCATATCTCTGTACCTTTTCCAAACAAAAATATTTTTAATGATTGAAAAACTTTAATGTCCTTATTTAATGTCATGAAATAGAATGAGAAGATTATCGATTAAGTTTTTATCTGTTTTCTTTTACTAACCCATATCACGGTTACTTTCAAATTAGTTTTTGTAAATAGATTCAAACTAAAAACAAATTGAAAGATTGCAAATTCAAACTTTATGTTTTCTAGAATCTAGTACAAAAAAGATGAAGATATGGAAAAAATCCAAAATTAACCATGACTGACCCTTGATACCATGAAAGGAAAGACAAAAGGCAAGGAAATGAAAGAAGAATCATATCATTTGATTAACATAACTATAACAGAAAGATACAAAGCTATATAAAGACAAGAGAAAATGAGGACTAACTAATGCATAAAAGACGAGGATTGTCTAATGCATAAAGAATGAGGACCGTCTAGTATATATTTGTTCTTGTAGACGGTCTAAACATTAGATCGTCTATAATGTATAAGTGGGTGCAAATTTCACTTTATCAACCGATTTTATAAGATTGAATTATACTGCATTAGATCCTAGAGAGATATCACTTCCTCATGAATTTATCCTAAATCAAGATGTTTTGGCTCAACTTTATCCGAGTTTTGCTGAGAGAGCAACTCCATTTTTCAACTTGAATTGGTCAAAATATGGAGAATCTCTTACTTTTTGTGGAGGATTAGATCCAGTAACTGGAGGTCTATAGCTGACCGATATTATACACCATCATTTAACTTCCTTTTGTAAAAAGGTTGGAACACCCCTTTGTATTCCTTTTTTATTTAATTTATTGATTGTCGATTAAAAAAAATTTAACTTCCTACTATAAAATATCAAAGTCATTTAGAATTTATCATATAAAAATTTGTTGAAATTATAAGGTCAACCGTTATCAGATTACTTATAATATATAATTTCATGCACAAATTTGCAAGTCTCAACGTAAAGGGTATGCTGAAGATCCTATATCATCTAAAAAAGTAAATACAAATCTTCTTATAAATTGATTTTATAAAATTAAGTTAAACTTAAAATTTAATTTTTAATATTTTTTTTTAGTTTATCGTTATCGTTTTGGTATCTATTGATACGAGTTATTTGATAGTCTCTTTTTTATTCATATGTTCTATTGAAGCAGCTTTATTATGCTATTAGGAACTTTGGATACACTTTTTTCAAGAAAGGTTGGTACAACTTTCAACTAATTTTTTTAATTTAATTTATTATTTACTGATAAAAAAAATTAAAATTTGTAAAGAATATATTTTTTATTTATTTCTGTCAAGAAAATTCTTAGAACCAATGGTCCTTTTTCTATTATTGAGAGTGAAGAATTTGAAACATCCCGTATGGAGTACTCTTGTTTCAATTATTTCCTTCAGCATCTAGAATCTATATTTTAAAACTATAGTATAGGTGCACATAATAACAAAATTATGGTCATTTGACTTTTGTCATATTCATTACAAAAAACTTCTCATAATATTTTTTTAAACAAATTATAGAGAGATGGAGTGTAGAGCATGTCCCCTACATCCTCATTCCTCGACATGCATCTACGAATCCTACGTAACCTAAGATTTGTCTTAGATAACTGTTAATTATAGTTGCTCCATGAGTTTATGATCTGATATTAATTCAAGTGTCACTATCATTTCCAAGTGCAAATAGCAAGTTATATTGTTAAAGAAAAATAGGAAATACTCTTTTGAGAACATTATTTAAGAAACACATCCATCCTACAACTATTAATTTAATTAAAAATTAATTTAAAATATGAATAATTAATATCTAAAAATAGTTAATCAATTTAAAAATTATTTTATAATTTTTTTATTAATAATAAAAATTATTTTAAATACTAATATTTTTTATTTTATAAAATAATATATTTTTAATATTTAAATTAATTGATATTTAATTATTTTCTTATAATGTACAATTAAATATATTATAATATAAAATTCATCAAATCTTTTATTCATTAAATTAAGTGTAAAATATTGTGATTATTATATTATTTTTCAAAATTCAAGTGATTCAACAATGTAAAAGAGAACAGAAATAGAGTTAAAGCTCCCATTAGCCTAGAATTTCAAAAGAATTCACAATGTTTCATATTTTAAACGTATCATTTGAAATACATGAGATGGTGTCCCTTGTTTAAGAAGTCAAAGGCATTTCTACTGGTATAGAATAGCTGATAAAAAAAAGAAACTGGTATAGAGTAACCTTTCACAGTATCTTTAACAATCAAATATTCCAACTCTGTATATATTTTGTACACCCTGGTACCGTATATATATATTATTGTTCTATTATTGGAAAAAAAATACTTCAACTCTAGATTATTAGATCCTCTAAAAGTTTTATTGTTCTTTTATGAAACAAAACAACACTATTATTAGAAGAAAAAAAATCCATAGTGATCTAACAATGAAATCCAGCATTCTTGTGGAGTTTGACTAAAATTTTGGAAGAGTTAAAACCTTTAAATAATTTTGAAAAAATCTTGAAATAGAATTTTAAAGAATTAAAATATAATTATATATATATATATAATCACTACAAGAAAATCATTGATTAGAAACCAATTTTAGAGACATAAAATAATTAGTTATTTTATGATCAAATTAGAGCTAAAAATTTAGAAACCATTTAACAATAATGGAAACTAATTTAGAAATAACAAATTTTTTTAATCTCTAAAATATCTTTAATTTGATTACTAAAAAAATTAATTATTTTTTGTCTCTAAAATTAATGTCTAATCCTTATAATGAATATAAAAAATAGAAAAAAGTTTTTAATTATCTTAGTTTTATTTAAACTTTTAATGATTGAAATAATGAAGCACCACTTATTAATTTTTAATAATTGTTAATATATTTATTAAAAATAAAATTAAGTTAATATGCAATGAATCTTATGTTAAAATGAAAGGAAATCTGTAGATAAAATGAAAGGCACGTGTATATTTTTCGTTGAGGCACGTGTATGTCGAGGGTATAAAAGGGAAACTTCTCATTCTCTATAGGAATAACATAATATTCTTTCAATTGTGTAAACACTATTCCCTTTTGCTCTGAATCAATAGAACTCTCTTCGCAATCTCTTCTTCTTCTTCAAGATTCCCTAGTATGTTTAGTTCTTCGACTTTCTACAATTTCTAAAACTACTTCTTCCATAATTGGTATCAGTCGGTTTTTTTTCGCATCTTTTTCATTGCGGAAAACACAAGAACACAAACAGCAATGAAGGACATGGAGGACCGTATCACAACACGACTGGAAACGCGTTTGATGGAACTTACGCCGAACATTCAAAAGGCTCTTGATGCATCTTTAACAAATAGCATTCAAGAACAATTTCGAAAGTCACAAGAAGGCAGAGGTAATGGTTATTCTGCAGACACAACTCTGAACCAAAATAGGGGCCTTACATTAGAGTATTCTTGCGACACGAGACTCGCCAAAATAGATTTTCCAAAATTTTGTTGGCGATAATGTTCATCAATGGATCTACCAGGCTGAGAATTGCTTTTCTATCGATAATACACCTGACAATGTTAAAGTCAAGATAGATATAATTCATCTTGAAAGGAAGGCCTTGCAATGGATTACGCATTTGTCAGGACTGCTGGTAATTTTCATATTCATAATTGGGTTGAATACACTATATTGTTGATTGACCGATTCGGTGAAGAATGTGATGATCCCATGGCTGACTTAATGAAGTTGCTCCAAACGACCACCGTTCAAAAATACCATGAGGATTTTGATGCTCTTGTTTCTCGAATCCAGTTATCAGAAGAGCATACTTTGAATTGTTTTTCAAGAGGATTAAAGAAGGACATTCAAATGATGGTGAGAATGTTTCAACCGGATTCTGTGGGAAGGGCGTTTACGTTAGGTAAAATGTATGAAACTGCTAGTTCTCCATCTTCGGTAGCAAATTCCTTCAATAAACTAGATACAAATCTTTTGACTCCAAAATCCTTATTGGGAGAAAAACCAGTCTCTCTCGCACTTTCAGGGGTGGACAATTTCAAGACAGCACTCAAGATTTCCAAGAACCTTACTCCGACATATATGGCGAAAATAAGACCTAAGGCTCTTTGTTATTTTTGTGATGAACCTTTTACTCAAACTCAGTTTGACTCACAAGAAATTCCAGATACATGTTTTAGTAATGAATGATTAAGATGAGGAACTCCAATCATTTGATAGTGAGATGCATGCCACAGATGCAGACATGAAAAACCAAAAACTTCCATGAATGCTTTAACAGGTGTTGCTAATTTCAGCACTATGGAATTACTGGTTATCATAACAAAAGGCCTATTCATGTCTTAATAGAGAGTGGAAGTACACACAATTTCTTAGATATTAATGTGGCTAAGAAATTCGGTTGAAGATTACGGGGTTGGATCCTTTAAATGTGGTAGTGCAGATGGTACTAAGCTGCAATTTCATCTATAGTAAAGGATTTTTCATGGACAATCCAGCAGGCTACTTTCACCTCAGTATGTTGCTTATACTGTTGGGTTGCTGTGATTTGGTGCATGGCTTTGAATGGCTGGCTACATTAGGTAACATTACTTGGAAATTTTGATAAACTAATATGTTGCCTATACCTCGGATATGTTGCCTATACCTCATATATGTTGCCTATACCTCGGATATGTCTCAGATCTGTTGCCTATGTCTCGGATATGTTTCCTATACCTTGGATATGTTGCCTATACCTCGGATCTGTTGCCTATATCTCGGATATGTTGCCTATACCTCGGATATGTTGCTGATTTCAGCACTATGCGAATTACTGGTTATCATCACAAAAGGCCTATTCATGTCTTAATGGACAGTGGAAGTACACACAATTTTTTGGATACTAATGTTGCCAAGAAATTTGGTTGAGGATTACAGGGTTGGATCCTGTAAATGTGGCAGTGCAGATGGTACTAAGCTGCAGATTTCATCTGTAGTAAAGGAATTTTTCATGGACAATCCAGCAGGCTACTTTCACCTCAAATATGTTGCTTATACTGTTGGATTATTGTGATTTGGTGCATGGCATTGAATGGCTGGTTACATTGAGTAACATTACTTGGAAATTTTGATAGGAATTTTCATGGACAATCCAGCAAGCTACTTTCACCTCAGATATGTTACTTATACTGTTGGGTTGTTGTGATTTGGTGCATGGCATTGAATGGCTGGTTACATTGGGTAACATTACTTGGAAATTTTGATAAACTGATATGTTGCTTGTACCTTGGAAATGTTGCTTATACCTCTTATACCTCGGATGTGTTGCTTATAGCTCGGATGTGTTGCTTTATACTGTTGTTGGTTGCTGATTTCAGCACTACGCGAATTACTGGTTATCATAACAAAAGGCCTTTGCATGTCTTAATAAATAGTGGAAGTACACACAATTTCTTGGATATTAATCTTGCCAAGAAATTTGGTTGAGGATTACGGGGTTGGATCCTTTAAATGTGGTAGTGCAGATGGTACTAAGCTGCAGATTTCATCTGTAGTAAAGGATTTTTCATGGACAATCCAGCAGGCTACTTTCACCTCAGATATGTTGCTTATACTGTTGGGTTGCTGTGATTTGGTGCATGGCATCGAATGGCTGGTTAAATTGGGTAACATTACTTGGAAATTTTGATAAACTGATAATGGAATTTACAGTGCAAAGTAGGGGGCATGTCCTTCGTGGAGCTTCTTCTAATGGCCTTTGTACTGTTAAAAAAAATAGTTACATAGAACTCTGTCTGAAGAAGTCCATCTTACTATGCTCCAAGTTTGTTATATAGATACTTCTTTACTTCAATCTATGGCTACACATGCTACTCAACCACCTATTCTGCTAGTAATTTCGCAGCTTTTGGATGAATTTCAAGACTTTTTCAAGAACCCACGCAACTTCCTCCTTCCAGGCCTAATCATTATCACAGAATTCGCCTACCTTCTCGAATATTCTTCTTCCTCTTCCCTTCATTTTCAGATATGAATTTTCTTCATGTATTTTCTTTTCGTTTTCCTTTAACTAATTATGCATTTTCGATAGGAAACGGATTGGGAGAACTTGCCAAACGATTTTTGGCATTTGTGATCTGGTGAGCCATGAATGCTAAAAGGTTAGTGTGGACTAAATTCGTGTTCTCTCTCGTTAATATGTTTTGGAAAAAGAGTGTCGGCCATCACTCGATTCCGTTAGGCGGGAAAATGTTGTTAGATCCTTGGATACGACGTGTAGGAGGCTTTGGATTTTCTATCTCGCGCTGGTTTGAATCGATTGATGAGTGTGATTTATTGGTGGTTTGAATCGATTGATGAGTGTGATTGATTGGTGAATTGCTGTTTCGTGGCTTTGGTTTTTGGTACATTTTTTAATTTCTTTTTTTCTTTTTTTGAATTGGTGTTGAGTGGGTGAAGGATGGGGACTGGTGAATTGTGGATGAGTTTTAGTATGGGTTCTTTCATTGATGTCAAATTACACTGTTGAATGATTCCTTGCATCTTCAAATTGGAATAAGAATTGTTTTGATCCTGGGATCGACGATGACTAAATTATCACTGGCATGTAGATTCCTGTAACAAATATGAGGGGAGATATTTTATAACTTGGCTTGGTTGAATTGTTTTCATTAAATGATTAAACAATGCTTTCCCAGTTTCGCATCTCGGCATATATTTCCTCGAACGACTTACCAATGCTATGCAGTATTTTATTCATTTTAGATGAGTCCCGTTTTGTTTTTATGGCCTATCTAAGTCATTATATGTATTGGATTGGAGCCTTCGAGAGGACATTTTTGTTCGAGTCGAATTGAATGTGAGAAAAGCTAGATTGGGTAACATATCCTTTACCATGGATACTGAAAAGGACGATGCAGTTGATGCTCATAGGGAAACGAGTTTTATGCATGTTTTCTGATATGGGTGAGCTGTCAGTGACGTGTATATGTTAGTTGAGGGCATAAAAGGGAAACTTCTCATTCTCTGTATAGGAATAATATTCTTTCAATTGTGAAAACAATTTTCCCTTTTGCTCTGAATCAATAAAAATCTCTTCGGAATCTGGTCTTCTTCAAGATTCCCTAGTACGTTTAGTTCTGAGTTTCTACAATTCCTAGAACTACTTCCTTATCATTTTCATGTGTATTCAAAAGGCTATGATGAAGTTGTGGTGAATAATGGATATGGGTGGTGAATAATAGAGAATGGCATTCTGTTGTTATATTTGTTTAGCAAATGTTTAGTAAATATTGAGTAACCTTTTACTTCCAAGGATAAGGTGAGGTGATAAAAGATTTTCTCCCTCATTATATGTAGAAAATTACTTCTGCTGCACTAGTTGTAACTTTTATTTGATCAGTTTCTATGGTTATTTGGTCTATGTTTATAATCTTATTTTTTAGAAATGCTTAAGCGTATGATATATTCCCCCCGATATGAGCAATGCATGCAAAGACTGCCTTTCGTTCAAATTTTCCTATGATTTAATTCAATTTATATATCTAGAATCCTTGCTAGTTTATGCGCTTATGGAAACATCAAATAATTGAAAATTATCTTGCTTGTGTATTATCTGACCATCTGGCTCATATCACCGTATTGTATATTATTATTTTGTTCTGTTTCAAAGATGGCCGTAACAACATAATTGCACTTTTTGATAGTATTGAGGAGGGTGGCATCGGAGCATCGTCTCTTTACTCAACCTCTTCCCATGAAATTGGTAAACATGATAATGAACAAGCATTGGATGGATTGCAAGATAGAGTCAATCTGCTGAAAAGAGTAAGCTTACTATTACTTGCAACATGCTCTAGGTTCCTGGTTATCTCCCTTATACTAACAATTGATGCACCATATACTCAATTCTTCATTTTGTTTCAACTATTGATAAACATCTCAATGTTTATAATCTAATTCTCTAATTTCATGTTATCTTTTATGTTCGGAAATGAAAGGTAAATTATATTGCACGAATTGCAATCTTCTGGATTGGAATTGGAACCTTTTCTTTTGGTATATATATATATATATATATATATAAAATACATTATAGCTTAGAAGTGTTCATTTTTTCCTTGCCTCGATTAATTTTAATTTTTAAGTTGTTGTCTCCCACTCTTTCACCAAATCATTCCATTTGTGGAGTATTATAAGATTTGTTGGAATTAGCAAATTATCACGATAAAAATTGTTCTCAATATCTCCATAGTAATTAGGAAAAAATATCTTCATAATATTCCTATTTATTTCAGCATATTTTTATTTCCTTTTTTAAATGTTTTTGTTAACAATGTAATTTGTGTGATTAATATTAATAAAATTCTTTAGTTTTCAACTTATTAGAAAAAAATATCTTCATAATCTTCCTATTTATTTCGACATATTTTTATTTCCTTTTCTAAATGTTTTTGTTATTACAAATAGAGATGATAACAATGTAATTTGTGTGATTAATATCAATAAAATTCTTTAGTTTTCAACTTGGTATTCTTGGGAGACTTGTTTCCATTGCCTTGTTAACCATCATTATCGCCATTGTTCGCCATCATTGTTGAGGTCAATGGTGGGCCAGAAAGGTGTGGCCATTTGACTATGACTTGGTTTTGTTGTCAAACATGTATTTTTGTTGTTGTTACGAATCAAAGCAATTAGGACTAAATCTTTATTATCTTTTTTTTTTGTATTTTCCAATGTCTAGTATGAAAGTTTTTAATGAGGAATTTGATCATTCGTAAAGAATGGTTGATTCAATGGTTAAGTTTTCTAGATCGTATACCCTATTCATATACCCTACTTGTGAAAGCTAAGAAAGGTAAGAGTGCAATTAATACTATTAGTCCTTTGTCTTAAGGTGTTATTGGATTCTTGATTCAGGAACAATTGATCACATGACTCCTTTTCTTACCTTGCCATGAGGAAGACAATTTTAATTGCTAAGGAGCAAAGTGGGTTGTGTCTATTGGAATCTAAGAGCAAAAACAAAACAAAGGTCAGAAGCTAATAAGTAACATTAGAAACATGGGAAATTTCCAAATATGGCTTCATTATCAAAGACATAGGCATCCCTCTTTCAATATTATGAGATCTATATTCCCTCATTTGTTCACTACTAAGTTTGTTGAGTCTTTCAAATGTGATATTTGTCAACTGTCAGAGCATCATTATGCAGCTTATCTCATTGGTAAAAAGGAGTAATTTTTCATTTGACTTGATTTACTTTGATATTTGGGGACTTGATTTCAAATCTATTTTTGGAACAAAGTTGTTTATTACATTTATTGATGATTGTACTTGTGCCACATGCACATACATTATGAAATATGGGAAATTTCCAAATATGGCTTCATTATTAAAGACTTAGGCATCCCTCTTTCAATATTATGAGATCTATGTTCCCTCATTTGTTCACTACTAAGTTTGTTGAGTCTTTCAAATGTGATATTTGTCAACTGTCAAAGCATCGTTGTGCATCTTATCTTATTGGTAAAAGGAGTAATTTTTCATTTGACTTGATTCACTCTAATGTTTGGGGACTTGATTTAGAATCTATTTCTAAAAAAAAGTTGTCTATTACGTTTATTGATGATTGTACTTGTATTATGTGTACGTCATTATGAAAAGTAAAGTTGAGGTCTTTCAAATTTTTGTTAAATCTTTTTGTCTTGTCTAGAATCAATTTGGAAAAGATATCAAAAGAATTAGATCTAATAATAATATTGAATATGTAAAGTAAGAATTCTCCAAATTTGTCACATAATGGTGTTGTTCATGAAATAACATGCATTAGCATTCCACAACAAAATAGAGTTGTAAAAAGGGAAAATCATCCTTTTCTAGAGGTAACACATGTTCTGGAGAGAACATGTGTTAACTACTACATACCTCATCAACAAGTTACTCCCTTTATCTTAAATAATGTGAGTTTTTTTTTTTTTTGTCTTTGTTTCTTATACTCCTTTGGTGTCAAGTCTACCTTGTAGAGTATTTGGATGTTCTTTTTCTGTTCACTTTTATAATCCTAATCTCAATAGATTAGATCTTAAAGTTCTTAAATGTGTATTTATTGGTTATCCTCATAATAAAAAAGGTACAAATTTTATTATTATGAGAGTTGTAGTGTCTATAACCTTGGATGTCACATTTTATTAAACAAAATCCTTTTCTATCACCCTTGCACTTGAGGGGGAGAAAACAATTGAAGCGGATGATGTCTCCTTTTTATGATTACTATATTTATCTTTGTAGGATGCTTAAGATCCAAGTGATAATGCTACCATAAAGGGGATCAAACCAACCTATAATGAGTAAGAAGAAGATAAAGCAAAAAATATCAAAGAAGACAACCTACTTTAACTCCTAAGCAAGAAGAGTTATTTGACTTAGAGGTAAGGATCTTTGAAGGAAGCCGTGAGGAGGTAAGTGCTATTGATGATTTACCCTTTGCGTTGAGAAAGGGAAAATGACAATCTCTTTAATAGACATCAAAGCTTTATTGTTGCCTTATCATAAAAATTCCTACCTCAATTCAATGAGAAGTGAACATTGGCCTCAAGCTATGAGATAAGAGATGGATGCATTAGAAAGAAACTCAACATAAAAGATTCTTGACAAATCAAGAGTGAAAAAGACAATAGGATGAAATGGATATTTATAGTGAAACATAAGGCAAATGGGTCAATAGATAGGTAGAAAGCTAGAATGGTTGCAAATGGGCAAAAATATTCTTACAAGGCTGCAAAACCGCACTTTCCCTACACACTTATCTTGTTGCTCTTGGTGTCTTCTACTTCTTGGTCTCGGTCTTCTCGTCTTCTTATATTCAATAATAGGGGGCGTTGTATTTGCAATGACACTCCGACACTCAAGTAAGTATTGCACATTAATGAGTCAAAATGCTATTAAATTTAATCTTTACCTCTCCCTTGGTTACCTATTTATATTATTTTGTGATAGGCTTTTGCCATTGGGGGTCTCATCAAGTCCAATCCCCTTAGTCACCTATAATTATGGCTTACTTAAGGTTTTAATCCTTGATTAAGACTTTTGATTCTTGTCTTAAGAATTTGACCCATGAATGATTATGATACGAGGCCGAGCTACATGGGATTGATGGCGCCTCTTAGGCTCACCTAGTCTAGATGCCAAGGATGTGGTTCCCAAGTCAGGATGTTTGATGGCGCTCCTCAGGCTCATCTGGCCAAGAGGCCAAGGATGTGGTTTCATTAAGATGCTAGTTTAGGAACCTGGTTCGATTATCCGAGATGCCGAGTGGTACACTTAAACTTATGGAGTTGACTATGAGGAGAATTTTTCTCTTGTAGCAACAATGAATACAAATCGAGTTATTCTTGCTCTAATAGCTCATTTTGGATGAGTATTACATTAGTTGGATTTTCAAAAATATCTTTTTCATAGGGATTTTAAAGAAGTGATGGGGATTTCTTTCGGATTTGAAACTCATGGTGAAAGTAATAAGGAATGCCTCCAAAAGAAGGTCTTATATGGTTTTAAACAATCCCCTAGAGCATGGTTTGGGAGATTTAAAAAAAGCAATGATTTCCTTGTGAAATAAGCAAAGCCAAGGAGATCATACCTTATTCATTAAACACTCTTTTAGAGTTAAACTTACTTTTGTTGGTTTATGTGGATGACATTATTATTTTAGAAGATGATGAAACATAGAAATTGGCTTTAAAGGAAAAATTGGTGGCCTAATTTGAAATGAAAGACTCAAGGAAACTTAAATATTTCTTTGCAATGGTGGTTGTTTATTCAAAACATCTCTCTAAAAAAATATGTACTTGATCTCCTTAAAGAAACAAATAAGTTGGGATGTAGAGTCTTAAGAGTTCCTATTAAACAGAATCATATAATTAGAAGTTAAGAGAGGTCTCTTGTAGAAAAAAGCCAATATTAGAGAATGGTGGAAAAACTTATTTGTTTATCACAAACGAGAAAAATTGCTTATGCAGTTAGTGTGATAAGTCAGTTTATTATAGTTACGAATGAAGAAAATAAATATAGGATTGATATCTCTTGTGTAAAATACACACATAGGGATTTTTATTTATAAATGAGAATAATAATAGAATCAATAACAAAATAATATAAACTTTGAGCTAAGCCTGTTACATTCAATACTCTCCCTCAAGCTGGTGCATATAAATCATATATACCAAGCTTTTTACAAATATAATTAATTATAGGTCCCCGTAAAGATTTTGTGAAAACATATGTTAATTGATCTTTGATTAATTACCTTATTCGTTCCAACATTTAGGATCAATATTCAATTTAGTATAGTGATTTATTAAAAAATCAATTTGGTCCAATATTTTTTAAAATATATACAAATTGGTCATTTTCAGTTAAGTCACACCTTACGACATTGTCAAATACTGCTTATGTGACAGAGAGATGAAATTAAAAAATATCAAGTGTCAATATCAAGTAACGCGACAATTGAATTCCTTCAATATCACTCCATTATTCCTCCTATTTTCTTTATCTCACAAATATTACTATCAATTTCAATATTAAAATTCATTTGTGTATTCGTTATTTTTAAAATTAACAAATTTCACTTTTAAATTTATTTATTTATTTTATGCAGTATCATTTCTCATATATAATAACTATAGTTTAGACGAAGCAATATTTTTTATAATTGAAAATAAAAGTAAATTTAAAAAATAATTATTTTTTTATGTTAATAATTGTAAATATATTATATTTAGCCCAGAAAAATGATAAAAGATGGTATCCTATTTTTTATTTAATTTTTTGTTACAATCGATTTAAAAGATGACTTGAATTAATAAATATAGCAAATACTAAAGCTTTTAATAGACATACATTTTCTTAGGAAAAATATTTATATTACTGTAAACAAACAAAATATCATTAATGGAAACACATTTTTTTTTATGATAATAAGAAATAAAAATAGAATTAATTTCTCTAATAATTATTAAAATAAAAAAATTATTACTGAAAGTTGCATTAATTTTTAAAAGTTATATATATGTAAAAAATAATCATAAAATAAATTTTTTTATTAATTTTTATAATGTTATAATTCCAACGAGATACTACCCCTTATTTTGGTGGGTGACTTCTTATAAATCATAAAATCAACAAAGTAAATTTTTTAAATAAAAGTAAAAATGTAACAAAATACGTATAGAAAAATAATCACATTATTAATTGTTATAAATAATTTTAAAAAATTAGATATATATTAATCTGTGATAGAATAATAATAATAATATAAAAAAATAAAACAAAATATTGGTAGTACAAATGTTATTTACTCAAAAAATTATTTATGTTTAAATTATTCTTTTAATTTTTTTTAATAGGATTTCGTTATTAACTTTCTCACATTTTTTTTAATTTATATATTTTTACTAATTAAATAAATGATATATATATAATAATAATATTTTTATTATTATTTTACTTACAATAGTTTATATTTTCCTAAGACCTGTAAAAGAACCGGTGGTGGTGGAATGGTTAAAACCCAAATTTTCTTTTAAAAATGGATATATGAAGAAATGGAAAAATATTTTAAAAATGGAAAATGATACTGCATAAAATAAATAAATAAATTTAAAATTTGTTAAATTTAAAAATAACAAACACAAAAATAAATTTTAATATTTGAAATTGATAGTAATATTTGTGAGATAAAGGAAATAGGAGGAATAGTGGAGTGAGTGGGTGATGTTTTGGTTATTGAAGAGATTCAACTGTCACGTCACCTGATCTTGACATGTTACATTTTTCAATTCCATCTTTCTGTCACATAAGCAGTATTTGACGTCGTAAGGTGTGTGACTTAACGGAAAATGATCAATTTGTATACATTTTAAAAAATATAGGGACCAAATTAATTTTTTTAAAAACTATTATATTAAATTAAATATTGACCCTAAATGTAGAGACGAATAAGGTAATTATACCTTGATCTTTCAAATTAACAAATTCAGTCTTGATGTCTCCAGACACAATCTTTTCTCAAATGAAATGATAATCAAACTCAATATGTTTGGTCCTTTCATGAAATACGATGAAGAGCAATCTGATTATCATAAGTGAGTGTCATTTGATTGACTTTCCAAATTGTAATTCTTTGAGTAACTGTTTAAGTTAAATAAGCTCACAAGTAGCTAAAGTCATAACTCTATATTCCGCTTCAACACTAGATCTTGTCACAACATTTTGCTTCTTACTCTTCCAAGATATTAAATTATCACCAATAGAAACACAATATCCGGAAGTAGATCTTCTATAAGACGAAGATCCTACCCAATCAGCATTTGAATAACATACAACTCTAGTATGATTATTGTGACCATATAACAAGCCTTTTCCAAGAGAACCTTTAATGTATTTCAATATACGAATGACTGCATTTCATTGATCAACATATGGCGAATTAAGGAATTGACTCACCACACTAACAACAAATGAAATATCTGGACGAGTGACAATAAGATAGTTTAATTTTCCAACTAATTTTCTGTACTTTTCAGGATCTGAGATTAGATCCTAACTAAGTAGGAGTTTGACATTAGATCCATAGGTGTCAACAAATTTTGAATTTGTTAATCCAATTTTCTCCAAAATATCCAATGCATACTTTCTTTGAGAAATAACAATACCATTGTTTGATTGTACTACCTCAATCCTTAAGAAATATCTAAGTTTGCTAAGATCTTTGGTATGAAAGTGTTGACAAAGGTGTTGTTTTACCTATAAGATGCCATGGTGATCATTGCCTTTAAGAACAAAGTCATCAACATATACTACAAGATAGATACACCCAACACTCGAGTGACGGTAAAAAACCAAATGATCTACTTCACTGCGAGTCATACCAAACTGTTGAATAACTTGGCTAAATTTTTCAAACCAAGCCTTGGGAGACTGCTTGAGACCATATAAGGATTTGTGGAGACGACATATCAATTCAGAAGACTCCCCCTGAGCAACGAAGATGGGAGGTTGCTCCATATAAATTCCTTCCTGCAAATCCCATTAAGAAAGACATTTTTGACATCTAGTTGATAAAGAGACCATTGTTGAAGAATAGCCATAGCTATGAATAAGCGAACTGAAGCCATCTTTGCTACTGGAGAAAAAGTATCACCATAGTCTAAACCAAAAATTTGGTATAACCCTTAGCCCCAAGACAAACTTTAAGACGATCAATAGTACCATAAGGACCAATTTTAACAGCAAAGATCCACCTGCAACCAACAATAGATTTCCCAGAGGATAAAGGAATGAGGTCCCAAGTTCCATTATTATGAAGCACACTCATTTCATCAAGCATGGCTTGATGCCAACCAGGATAAGCTAAGGCATCACCTACAGACTTTGGAATTGACACAAAAGAAATAGGTGAAAGACAAGTTTAAAAAGGTTGAGATAGTCGATGGTAGCTTAAAGCATTATAATGTGCAGAGGGATTACGGGTAAAACGTATATCTTTATGGATGGCAATGGGAATATCAGGTTCAAATATCGAAGTCGAAAGGGACGAAGGATCTAGCACTAAAAGAGAGTCGTCCTGTTGACGATTGGAAGATTGGCGACAACTGTAAACTTGAAGAGCTGGTGGAGGAGGAGAATCTTCAAGCATACTTGACATAACAAAAGGACCAAAGACAACTGGAATATGTTTCTTGTTCAAATGGAGACGCAGGTGGAAAAGATAAAAACTTAAATCAAAGAGAAGACTCAGTGAAAATGACATCTACAGAAATGAAATAACAGTCAAGAGAGAGTGAAAAACATTTATATCCTTTTAGAGGTCTACTAAATCCTAAAAAAACTCATTTATGTGACCTAGCAAATAATTTATCTAGACTAGGACAAAAATTGTGAACATAACATATAGACCCAAAAACTTTAGGTGGTAAGGGATGAAGAGATTCATGAGGAAATAAAATAGCATGAGAAATTTTATTCTCTACAACCGTAGATGGCATACGATTAATTAGATAATATGCACTAAGAACATCACCCCAAAAACGTTGAGGAACGTCACCATGAAGTAACATAGTATGAGTAGTTTGAACAAGGTGTCTATTCTTATCCTCAACCACCCCATTTTTTGTAGGGGTATAAACACATGAAGTTTGATGAAGAATGCCATATGATTTCATAAAAGTGGTAAAAGAATGAGAAAGATACTCATGGGCATTATCTTTGTGTAAGTTGGAATCCATGGAATTCCCATGAATAATTTTTGCCACCCCTAAAGTTAAGGTGTAAGATTGTCCAAGTTGTGGATTGGGTTTGATTATGTTGCACCTTCTGAAACTGATTCGAGCAAAGGCAAAGCAACCAGCGTATACTTTAAGGTTGGAGGAGTTAATTAATATTAGTTTTCATTCGTTCCTATTTTGTACCATGCGTTCATTTCTCTAACGTAGAGAATATTCTTGGTCATCTTTGTTGGGTTTGAACAATGAATATACGATGAATTGTGCAGCGTTTTCACTTTTCACACAATGGAGGCCGCTCTATAAGCACAGATCGAGATGGTTTTTGTACTGACCAGTCCTCGGACATTAGCTGGGTCCCACAGTATGAGTCAAAGCCACGTGGAATAGACCACACAGGGTGACGAGTCATCAGCCTACAGAGAGGGGTGACGAGTCATCAGCCTACAGAGAAGGGTGACGAGTCGTCAGCCCATAGAGACGGGTGAGTAGTTGTCAACACCAGGATGGGCGGAGGTGTCATCGTCACTCGGCAGGTCGAGGAGTCCTCGGCAACAAAGTATGGCGAGGTGACATCGGCCTTGGGTGATTTGAACAGCATAAACAGAACAGTTAAGATTGGTTCCCAGAGGGGGCCAATGACCAGTTAAATACCCAGAGGTAGGGAGAGGCCTGAATCACGAAGTGCCTATGCGGGTAGCAGGGAGAGCACAGTTGGGTGTAGAGTCCTGAGGGGACGAGTGCTCACCAGAGCTAGGGTTTTCCCAGTAAAGCTACATGCATGGCACGTGAACAGTGAAGGCACTCCCAGAACAGGTGGCCCCAGAGACTAGATGCACAAGGAGGCATCCAGGTGGTCACCCTGTTAAAGTTTGCACTCCAGAGAAGGAAACCTTATGTGCTAGATTACCCTAAGATTGGGTGATAGCGGCACAAGGGTATTCCAGTAAACCCTAAATATGGCTAGTAGCGCAGCGAACCCTAATTAGGGCTAGCGGCGCAGTAAACCCTAGACTATATAAGGGACAGTAAGATACTTCACAAAGGGACGCAGTTTCTAGACCTAAACACAGTGAGAAACTTATACACTTGGTGTTGCTTGCCCTACACTGACTTGAGCGTCGGAGTGCAAACGGCCTCTAGGGCGCCCCCTTTCTCTTTTGCAGGTGCAGATTGCTTCGAAAGAACCAAGCACGTATCAACGTGGGAAGGGAGGCGTGTGAGTGTCGTGAGTCAACCGACAGGCGAGTCAACCGGCAGGAACATTTGGCGCCCACCGTGGGGCCGGAGTAAAACGAAGGTCCCATACACAAGAACGAGAGTAGAAATCGCAGAGAATGAGGAATACCAGACATGGATCTGTTCCGCCGAATGGAGCCGACGGCGTTACCATGCAACAAATCATGGAAACGATGCGCGTCCTCCAAGAGACGGTGGCAGAGTCCAGGGCGCAACAGGCGCGGATGCAGGAGGACCTGGCCGCCTCTCAGGCCAGGAATGAGGAGTTGCACAAGGCAAATGAGGAGATGCGCTCGAGTCTGCACCACATGCAGCAAGCTGGGAGTCGCGTGGGAGAGGATCAAGCTCCACTGACGCCCCCAAGGGCCTTCCCTATGCCTTTCTCCCCTGAGATCATGAACACAGTGGTGCCTCCCAACCTGGTGGGAGTGAAGGCGTCGTTCACGGGGAAGGAAGATCCAGAAGCGCATCTGATAGCCTTCCACACCCAGATGATGTTGTCTGGAGGCTCAGACGCTGTGTACTGCAAGGTGTTTATGAATACGCTGAGTGGAGTAGCTATGGAGTGGTTCGTGAGCCTGCCAGAGGGCCACGTCACCTCCTTCCAGCAGTTTTCGAAGCTGTTCACAGAGCAGTACATCGTCAACAGAGCGCCACCGATGGTGTCCTACGACCTGTTCGACGTGCGCCAGTACCAGGGGGAGTCGTTGAAGGACTACCTCAACCGTTTTGGTGCGCAGGTAGTAAGGTTGCCCAGCAAAGACGAGGACACGCATGGGTGCATGAGGCCAGAGAAGGGAAGAAAGCGCAGGGCAGGTCTCGCCCCTACACACCCAGTAAGGATCAGGCCAGGGGGCGTGCAAGGGAGAATAATACACCCCCCAGGTATGATTTCATGATAGAGTTGGCGGAGCTGATTGCAATTCCCGCTGTAGCTGCAAGACTCCGAGTACCAGAGAAAACTGACAAGGTGGTTGGAAGTAGGAAGGATGACTGGTGTGAATTCCATCAGGCTTATGGACACACACTCTACACCTGCCTGGCGCTGGGGCATCAACTTGCTGAGTTGGTGAGAACAGGTCTCCTAACCGATTACCTGAGGGAGCCGCAAGGTGATCGCGCTTCGGGGTCCCAGGCAGGTGACCAGCAGCATGAGATCCCTGTGCACGGGGAAATCAGGTGATGGAGGGAGCTACGCTAAGGGGGCTCCCAGGTAGCTCGGGGGAAGCTGAAGCAGAGGGCATGATCGCTACTCGTGAGGTCGGTCATCGCCAATGAAAGGGGACCCAACATATATACACCCAGTTAAGATGTAAAGTAGATGCGTTCTCGCGCTATACACTGTAAACAGTTGAATACACCAGGGGACACTCTTTTCCCTAAGGAGGGTTTTTAACGAGGTCACCCAATAAAAAAAAAAAAAAGACTGTAGTACATAAAGTGTGTGTTTTCCAGTTTAAAGTTCCCCTTGCCCCAAGCACAAGTGCAGGTGATAAGTGGTCAGTACCAAGTGACCACCACCTACAGATCAGCGCCTAGACAAGCGCCTGGGAGCAGAGTGCGAGAGGTCATCGGTGGTTATTCATCGCACGATCAGTCATCGCCCCATGAAGGCACGATCACTCATCGGCGCATGGTCATCGGGGTCTTGCCAACATGTGTTAAGCTGGGACCCAAGCTCCCAGCGAGAGCGTTACGCATGCACCTCGCATGATTCCAGAAGAAGAGCTCCTCGCTGGTGGGAACGTGCATGAAACAGTGTGATGAGGCCATGCAGGTAGGATGCGCCTGGAGAGTGCGCTCAGACCAGCCACACCAGGTGCTCTCCTGAGAGCATGCGCCCACTCAGAGAACAGTAGAGAAAAGTCCTCTTCCTCTGCTTCTTACAGCAAGGTTGAGGCGAGAGAAAAGCCCTCTTCCTTTGCTTCTTACAGCAAGGTTGAGGCAAGAGATAAGTCCTTTTCCTCTGCTTCTTAAAGCAAGGTTGAGGCGAGAGAAAAGTCCTCTTCCCTCGACTCTTACAGCGAGGTTGAGGCGAGATAGAACCTGTCACTTGGGGTTAGAGGTCTCGTGAGTGGAGAGGTAGGTTCGTAGAGAACACCTCCACTTCGAGTGAGAACTTCCAATGTGAAAGAAGGGTTCGTCCAGATAAATCCTCCTCGCCTGTGAGCGATGTGAGGTCATTCAGAACCTGTCACTGGGGGTTAGAGGTCTCGTAAGTGGAGAGGTAGGTTCGTAGAGAACACCTCCACTTCGAGTGAGAACTTCCAATGTGAAAGAAGGGTTCGCCCAGAGAAATCCTCCTCGCCTGTGAGTGATGTGAGGTCAGTTCGAACCTGTCACGTGGAGTTAGAGGTCTCGTAAGTGGAGAGGTAGGTTCGTAGAGAACACCTCCACTTCGAGTGAGAACTTCCAATGTGAAAGAAGGGTTCGCCCAGAGAAATCCTCCTCGCCTGTGAGCGATGTGAGGTCAGTTCGAACCTGTCATGTGGAGTTAGAGGTCTCGCAAGTGGAGAGGTAGGTTCGTAGAGAACACCTCCACTTCGAGTGAGAACTTCCAATGTGAAAGAAAGGTTCGCTTGGTTAAATCCTCCATCGACCATGAACGATGACGGATCAGTCAGAACCTACAAGTGGGGTTAGAGGTCTTGTGAGGGGAATGGGGTTCATAAAGAACACTTTCCCCTCCAAGTGAGAACGCCCAAGTTAAGGTAAAGGTTCATTAATGAAGTTAGCGGAAAGGCATGTTACTTGAGGTTTATTTCAAAGGTGCATTATTTGTGATCGTGAGCCCATCAAATACAAAGCACGAAGAAAAGATGAACAATGCATAAATGAAATGTTATATTGCAAAGAGGATAATTACAAGAAGTTCAGCTAAAGTACAACTGTTTAAGAGGACCTATCTGGGCACTATTTGCCCGTCGACCACCTGCAGAGTTGCGGAGTATGGTGAGAGGTCCATCTCAGGATGCACGCAGGCAACCTGAGCAAGGGCATCACCAAAGCCTTCCCCATAGGCGTCGGCGGCGTCATCAATAAGCTCAGCCTCGGTCTTCTTCAACAGTTCGATCTGTTGGGCAAGTTCCTCCTCAACTTTGCCCAGCTGAACTTCTCGAGTGGTCGCCCTTTCCTCCAGCTTGGCCATTTTAGCTTGAGCCCCCTCTGCTTGCTCTTCCAGTTCAATAATCCTGTTGCGGAGGGGAAGTATTTTAGCTTCAAGCTAAAGGGCCTCCTGCCCCTTAGAGAAGAGAAGCTTTTTGGTCTCCTTTTCGGATTGACGGAGACTACCCAGTTCTTGAGTGAGGGCAGTCTCTCGCGTGGTCGCTTGACGAAGTTGGAGATCCTTTTGTTCCAGCTCCCTCTTCATTTGGGCGGCCTCCTCTAGCCTTTCTTCCAACTCCCTCTTCAACTGGGCGGTCTCCTCTAGTAGCTCCGCCTCAGCACTGCCCTTGACCAGCAAGGAGTTGGAAGCGGCCAAGAACTCCCCGAGACCATGGCTGAGGAGGCTCTCGAGAGAGTTTCTGTCCATGGCTTCCAAGACAGCTCTGCCAGGCATTTGAGCGAGCGACCTTTGGAGCAGAGAAGGCAACTCTGGGGCAGAAGGCATCGGACCAGAAGAAGGAGCACTCTCCCCACCCCCCTCAAGTGTTAGGATTGGCTCAGGAGGGGAGGAGGTGCTGGGAGGGTGCTCCCTAAAGGAAGAAGGGTGCCCTTCTGTGGCAGAAGAGACCTCTGCAGCTGTCTCCACCCTTTTCCTTTTAAAGACGAGGCCGGAGCAGGTGTCCTCGTCGTCAGAAACCTCCATAGGGGCTACCCTCTTGGAGTTTTCAGCGATGGGTTCCAGGACAACCCCCGCGGGTGATGACGGACCTGTAGGGGCTGAACCGCTAGCATTGCGACGATTCAGCACATCTGCCAGCCTCTTCTTCTTATCGGCGCTGAGCACCATACCTGCAGTGAATTCGAAAGTGTCAAAAAGGCGAAGTATTGAACAGGTAAATGCAAGATGAAGCAGTTAAATGAAAGATACCAAGGTATACGCTGAGAGTCTCAGCATCATACTCATGCCTAATCAGCTGGGTGGAGTCAAACACCACCCCCCAGCTGGAAATGGTTTGGCAGAGTTCTTGATCGGGAACCATCAACTCCTCAAGCTTGCGCGGCTTCTTGAACTTCAACTCCCCCACCCAGTATAAGGGAAACCCATCAAGCATGGTGGGGTCGTAAGAGCTGCAGCAGACTCTGAAGAACTTTCCCTTGAAGTTCTTGTATGATTGTGAGAAGAGTGTTAGCAGGACTCTCCCTGCCACCCCATTCAGGCTCACCCAAAGCCTCTTACCGGGGCTCTTAGCCTCGAAAAAGTAAAGGAAGACGTCGACGGAGGGGGTGAACCCTAGATTATTGCATAGAATGGAGAACGCCCTGATAAAGGCCCAACTGTTGGGGTGCAGTTGAGCGGGCGCCACGTTTAACTCTGTGAGCAAAGCCCTTTCAAATCCTGTGAAGGGAAGACGGACTTTGACTCTTTTGAAAATGGTGGCGTAGAAGAAGAAGAAGGGTTCCCCATTGCTGCAACGACTATCAGCGCATACAGGCTCATTCACTGTACAGGGGCGCACAGAGACGTATGCGTTTGTTTCCCTGCCGAAGACGCGTCCTTTAATCTCATTCTCATCATCCCGGTGCTTGCGGAGATCGTCGCAGGATGTGAGTTTGGAGGTCTCTGCAAGAAGATCCTCAGAAGCCCAGGGGTAGAGGGCTTTGTAATCAACCGCTACCGTTGGAGGAGGGTTGGAGGTGGTTTTGGTTCTGGCCATCTCGAATCTAAACAAATGAGAGGCAGGAAAAGAAGAAAGACTCAGAAGAAAGCAATGGCAGACGAAGACTCAAAGGTGGAATGAACCCAGGAAAGAAGAATAAAACCCTAGAATGCATAATCTGCACGCAGGCCCGTAAACAGTTACAGCATACCGTATGGATGATCAAGTTCACATTATAAAGAAGGAGAAGTCATAAAAATCATACCTTTGGTTGATGAAGAACGGAGAAGTGCGAAGGATCTGTTGGGAAGAAGAGAGCGTGCGCTGGAAGTTAGAATATGCAAAGGTAAGAATGCAAAGTGATGAAACAGTGAAGTGGCGCGAGGTTTTGAAGAGGTTTAACGTAGCCCTAGGGAGCGTAAACGTTATGAATCTCAAACCGTTGATACGGCCACGTGTTAGCAGATGGGTGGGGGTTGGTGAAGTGTCTTCTCAGCGTACTATTCATGTACTTACGCGCAGAGCCACGTAGGCCGCCCAAGACAATGACTTAGTCCCTACGCAGGAAAAAGTTAACAGCTTGAGACTGGGGGGCTTGTGTACCGATCAGTCCTCGCCTATCGCTTAGTCTCTTCGCTGAAACAAGTTAACAGCTCGAGACTGGGGGGCTTGTGTACTGACCAGTCCTCGGACATTAGCTGGGTCCCACAGTATGAGTCAAAGCCACGTGGAATAGACCACACAGGGTGACGAGTCATCAGCCTACAGAGAGGGGTGACGAGTCATCAGCCTACAGAGAAGGGTGACGAGTCGTCAGCCCATAGAGACGGGTGAGTAGTTGTCAACACCAGGATGGGCGGAGGTGTCATCGTCACTCGGCAGGTCGAGGAGTCCTCGGCAACAGAGTATGGCGAGGTGACATCGACCTTGGGTGATTTGAACAGCATAAACAGAACAGTTAAGATTGGTTCCCAGAGGGGGCCAATGACCAGTTAAATACCCAGAGGTAGGGAGAGGCCTGAATCACGAAGTGCCTATGCGGGTAGCAGGGAGAGCACAGTTGGGTGTAGAGTCCTGAGGGGACGAGTGCTCACCAGAGCTAGGGTTTTCCCAGTAAAGCTACATGCATGGCACGTGAACAGTGAAGGCACTCCCAGAACAGGTGGCCCCAGAGACTAGATGCACAAGGAGGCATCCAGGTGGTCACCCTGTTAAAGTTTGCACTCTAGAGAAGGAAACCTTATGTGCTAGATTACCCTAAGATTGGGTGATAGCGGCACAAGGGTATTCCAGTAAACCCTAAATATGGCTAGTAGCGCAGCGAACCCTAATTAGGACTAGCGGCGCAGTAAACCCTAGACTATATAAGGGACAGTAAGATACTTCACAAAGGTACGCAGTTTCTAGACCTAAACACAGTGAGAAACTTATACACTTGGTGTTGCTTGCCCTACACTAACTTGAGCGTCGGAGTGCAAACGGCCTCTAGGGCGTCCCCTTTCTCTTTTGCAGGTGCAGATTGCTTTGAAAGAACCAAGCACGTATCAACGTGGGAAGGGAGGCGTGTGAGTGTCGTGAGTCAACCGACAGGCGAGTCAACCGGCAGGAACAGTTTTCAACTGACTCGTAGGTTAATGAAATTTGTTTCACTCCACAGAAAATTTACCTGTTTGAATAATTTTGACTTACCATGTCTCCTTAAATACCACATAGTAAAGGTCCATCTAATAACGTCATAGTGGTTAGACAAGAATCTCGATTTGAAGATGAAAATGATAACGGTTTTACTAATGTAAGTAATTACCTTCTTTGGTTATCCAACACTAAGAAATTAGATCTTGCTAGTTCAAACCTATAACCGATATTTATGTGCAAGTAATATCTAGTTTATTAACTGCTTGTTTGTATTTAGTTTAGTGTCTAGATGGAATTAGGAACCCCAATTCCACTAACCGTATTGACCTACAATCGGTTTGAAGTTTTTGCTTCAAGAGGAATCAAACTTGGACCAACATTATTCTTCTCATGGTGAGTTATTTTTCCACATTCAATATATGCATTCCTTAGGTAAATGACTCAGAGAAATTTTATTATGTGTTATTAGTTGTTGTCCTCCAACATTCTTCAACATATATCAACTACAAATTGGTCAGGTTCATGTATTAAAAAATCTACTTTGACTAGAAATAAAGTTAAATTTCAGTATATAACTAGATTAACGTGAACGAGTAAGCTTAAATTTATTTCCAAATTGTGATCAACAGAAACAGTAGAAGATGTACACAAAGTGATAAATAAGCTATAAAGTTAAGTGCAAAAATAAGCAGTTGTATAACCTACATCAATTTTGTAATATATTCTGACAGGATGAGTGGTGAAACAGTTAACGGATCCTTTGCTTCATATCAAGCATTTGCAATCAATGATCCCAGTAGTGTGCGAGGCTACGGTGAAGGTGCAATTGGCGTTGGACTATCGTGTCTGGTATCCACAAGTGAATTGTCAATCCCATTGGTGTAATATTCATTACTCTGCTTGTGTCACAAATAATATTATATCACTTGTTTGTATTTTTCATTTTTCTTTCCTTCCACACTCTAATGAAGTCTCTTTGCTCCAAGTTTTACTCTAAGTGCAAGTTTCATTATAACGATAGAAAGTCAAATAATCAACAACCATATTTTTTTCTCGATACTTAGATTCTTTTGGCTATTAGCATTGTTATATGTTTTTTTGTCAGCAATAGACTATCTAGTTTGTTGACAAACCATCTAAATTGTTTTGTTTATACCAAACTGTTTAATTTGTTTGTTCACCATTAAATCGTTCAGTCTCCATCAAAAGATACATATGTCTTCATCTTGCAGCTATTATCTGCCTGTTAGAATTAGTCAATCTAACACATCTGTAGAAGTGGAACACGTTTGTAGAAGTGGAACAAGTCTTAGCTTAAGAATAGTGTTAGTTGGTTAGTTGCCTTAAGAATCGGATCATGGATCCAACTTTGTATGTAATCAGTTACCGATCCAACTCTGTATGTAATCAGTTACCTTTTTTTGAATATAAATACAATACGTCCTCCACACAGAGAGGTACGGTTAGCAAACTCTTGTTATGGTATCAGAGCTTTAGAGATCCACGAGATCCATCTTTTCTGCTGCTAACCATGTCGAACTCCCTTCAAATCAATACAATGTCTTCACCATCAATCAGCCAAGTGATTAGTGTTAAACTCACACAAGAAAATTATTTGTTGTGGTCTGCTCAAATCCTTCCCTACTTACGTAGTCAGGGGCTGGTTGGGTTTGTGGATGGATCCATGCCACCACCAAACCAAACGATTACTGTTGAGCCAAGTGAAGAAACAGGGAGCCGCAAAATTATTGTTAATCCTGAATTCACAGTCTGGTACCCCTAGGACCAGCTGGTACTCAGTCTCATCAACTCATCGGTTACCGAGGAAGTTCTCAGCACGATGGTTGGAATCACCATTGCACGAGAAGCCTGGGCTACGCTGGAGCGGCAATTTGCCTCCATGTCTCGAGCACGAGCAATGCAGATCCGTATGGAACTCTCCACGATCCAAAAGAAGGACATGACAATTGCTGACTATTTTCGTAAAGTAAAACGTCTCGGAGACACCCTTGCTGCCATTGGCAAGCGAGTAGAGGATGAAGAACTCATCGCCTACATGCTGCAAGGACTTGGTCCAGATTATGATCCTCTTGTCACAAGCATTACAACTAGAACAGATGTTTACACTGTCAGCGATGTGTATGCTCATATGCTGAGCTACGAGATGCGTCAACTGCGTAATGGTACTGTTGAGCAATTTTCTTCTGCTAACAATGTCAACAGAATGCCTAATCGAGGAGGAACTAATGGACGTCGTGGTGGTCGTGGTCGTCAATCAAATGGTGGCTGAGGACAAACATGGCGCACCGAAAACAATTCTAGACGTCAGCCATCAAAGGCACAAAGCAACTCAGGCAACGTCTGTCAGATTTGTGGTAAGCCAAACCATGATGCTTTGCAATGTTGGTATAGATTTGATCAGGCATATCAAGCCGAAGACAATCTTAAACAAGCAGCTGTGGCCACAAGTGGATATACTGGTGATGCAAACTGGTACGTAGATACTGGAGCCACGAATCACATCACCAACGAGTTAGAAAGACTTACCACCGGAGAACGTTACAATGGCACTGATCAGATTCAAGTTGCAAATGGCTCAGGTTTGTCCATCTCTCATATTGGGAACTCATTAATTTCTGGTTCATCTAGATCTCTTGTATTGAAACATATCCTATATGCTCCTAAAATCAATAAACATCTGATTTCAGTACAAAGACTAGCATCTGATAATAATGCCTTTGTGGAATTTCACCCAAACTGTTTTTTTGTTAAGGACCGAGCCATGAAGGAACTTCTGCTCACAGGTAGATGTAAGAATGGCCTCTACACTTTACCAAATAATTCCAGCAAAGCATTCCTGACAGCCAAACTTTCGAAAGAACAATGGCACAGAAGACTTGGGCATCCTGCTTCCCCAATCACAATTAGAATCTTGAAAAATAATAACTTAGTTGTAGATACTAGAGTTTCTTCTTCCTTAATTTGCCATGCTTGTCAACTAGGAAAAGCACATCAATTACCCTTTGTTTCTTCTCAACATGTATCTACAACACCTCTTCAATTGATTCATACTAATGTATGAGGTCCAACCATTGTCTCAGTGAATAATTCTAAATATTATGTTTCATTTGTTGATGATTTTAGCAGATATGTTTGGATTTATTTTTTGAAATGCAAGTTTGATGTTGAGTCTGTGTTTCTTCAGTTTCAAAAACATGTTGAAACCATGCTAAACACCAAAATTCTCTCTGTCCAGTCAGATTGGGGTGGTGAATACCATCGTTTGCACCAATATTTCAAAACAACTGGAATTATCGTATTTCTTGTCCTCACACACATCAGCAAAATGGGTTGGTAGAAAGAAAACACAGACACATTGTGGAAACTGGCCTTACTTTACTTGCCCAAGCTAACATGCCTTTGTCCTATTGGGATGAAGCCTTCAATACAGCTTGTTTCCTTAAAAATAGACTACCATCTCGAATCATACAGCAAGACACACCACTTCATAAATTATTTGCAAAAAATCTAGATTACTCCATGCTTAAGGTGTTTGGCTGTGCTTGCTGGCCCAATTTAAGGCCTTACAACACCAAGAAACTGAGTTTTCGAACCACTAGGTGTGTCTTCTTAGGCTATAGTTCTTCTCATAAGGGATACAAGTGCTTAGATAGAAGTACAAAACGAATTTACATCTCTAGAGATGTAATCTTTGATGAAAATGTGTTTCCTTTTGAAGAATTAAATTCTAAGTCATCAATCCAAATAAAAAATTCACACCAGTCTGCTCTACTTTCAGACTTCGTTAAACCTGTTCCTTACACTGAAAATGCTCTCACAAATATTGAACCAGTTGTTAATGATTCCCATATAATTGATGGTCAATCTAATAATGTTGCTAATAACAACTTGTCTGGTATAAGCTTGTATCCTGCAGATAATACAATAAGTCCAGAAATTGTTGCAGAATAGGAAGCTGAGAACAGTCCAACCAATTTCCAAGAACAGGTGTTCGAACAAGAAACTTCTGATGGTGAAACATCTGAGGCGATTAATCAACACCCAATGAGAACAAGATTGAAAAATAACATTGTCCAAGCAAAACAGTTCACTGATGGTACTGTCAGATATTCAGAGACCTCAAGAAAGTTTACCGGTGCTGTCACTGTCAAAAATCCGACCACAATAACTGTATTGAAGAATGCTACTGAGACCGATACAGTTACTGAACCTCAAAACCTGCAGGAAGCTCTACAAAGTCCAGGCTGGCGGGAAACAATGAATGATGAGCTCTCAGCATTACAACACAATGAGACCTGGGATCTCGTTCCACCAAAACCTGGCATAAATCTCATTGATAGTCGATGGGTGTATAAAGTGAAAAGGAAAGCGGATGGATTAGTGGAGAGATTGAAAGCAAGGTTGGTTGCTAAAGGGTTCAAGCAAAGATTTGGCATTGATTACAGTGATACCTTTAGCCCCGTGATCAAGCCATCAACAATCAAGAGTTATTCTTTCACTAGTAGTAACCAAAGGCTGGAATATGAGACAAATTGATATCCAAAATGCATTCTTGCATGGAATTTTGGAAGAGGAAGTGTACATGTGACAACCACCGGGATTTCAAGACCCATATAAACCAAAGGAATACATATGCAAACTCAAGAAAGCACTTTATGGCTTGAAACAGGCTCTAAAGGCTTGGCACTCAAGGATGACTGGAAAGCTTATGGAATTAGGCTTTAGAGCTTCTGTAGCTGATTCATCTTTGTTTATTCTTAAAAACAGAGAGGTAACCATCTATATGCTCATATACGTTGATGATATAATTATCGTGAGCTCCTCTGATCAAGCCACCGAAAGGTTGATTCAGAAGTTGAAAATAGATTTTGCTGTAAAAGACTTAGGTGATCTTGAGTATTTTCTGGGTATTGAAGTCAAGAAGGCAAGAGATGGCATCACACTGTCACAACGAAGATATGCATTAGATTTGTTGAAGAAAGCAAACATGGAAAAATGCAAACCCATGTCCACTCCAATGGGCTCTGCTGAGAAATTATTCAAAGAGCAGGGAACACTCTTATCAATTGAAGAACAATTTAAATACAGAAGTACTGTGGGAGCATTGCAATACTTGACAATGACCAGACCTGATTTGGCATTTGCTGTCAACAAGGTTTGCCAATACCTTCATACGCCTACTGATGCTCATTGGAGTGCTGTAAAGAGAATCCTTCGTTAAGTCAAGGGCACATTAGATTTGGGAATCAGAATTCAAAAGTCTCCAACAATGCTGTTGTCCGGGTTTTCTGATGCTGATTGGGCTGGTTGCCCTGATGATCGACGTTCAACTGGCGGCTTTGCTGTATTTCTTGGAGCAAATATAATTTCCTGGAGCTCTAGAAAATAAGCCACAGTGTCCAGATCGAGCACCGAAGCAGAATACAAGGCCATTGTGAATCTGACAGCAGAAATGATCTGGATAAAATCTTTATTGAAGGAGCTTGGTGTGTATAAATTAAAAGCTCCTCGACTCTGGTGTGACAATCTAGGAGCTACATACTTAACTTCAAATCCAGTGTTTCATGCAAGAACAAAACATATTGAAGTTGACTTCCATTTTGTTCGAGAACAAGTGGCACGCAAAGCAATGGAAGTTCGGTTTATTTCATCAAGTGATCAAGTGGCTGATATCCTAACAAAACCACTGTCTAGAACTCTCTTTATTACACATTGTAACAATCTCAACATGTATAAAACCTGTTGGGATTGAAGGGGACTGTTAGAATTAGTCAATCTAACACATTTGTAGAAGTGGAACAAGTCTTAGCTTAAGAATAATGTTAGTTGGTTAGTTGCCTTAAGAATCGGATCATGGATCCAACTCTGTATGTAATCAGTTACCGACCAGGTTGCTCTACTCCGCGATAAAAAAAAGAATTGATAACTAATGAAAAAAAATAAAGATTGAATGCATCCCTTTACCATATATATACAAATAGAATAAACCATTTATACATAACGGTAAAGGGACCATCCGATGATCGCCATGAATTTCCCATTTATCACTTAACGACGGAGACTCGAACCCAAGTCCCAAATTAATATTGGAAGCAAACTGCAGCAGGCAGGACTCGAACACAAGTCCTTCCCGTCACCAGAGAAGCTTTAACCACTAAACCAGACAAGTTCTTCTATCATATTACGATTTTTATTATACTTATTATTAGTTATAATAGTTATATTAATGTTAATAATATAAATTATATTAATATTAATATTCATAATATAAATTATATATTAAAATATTTATTAATATTAAAAAACTAATATAATATTAATAAAATATTAATAATATTAATATAATAATAATAATATTAATAATATTAATATAATAATAATAATATTAATAATATTAATATAATATTAATATTAATAACATATTTATTAATATTACTAATATTTATTAACAATATTAATATTATTAATTAATATATTAATTACTAATATTATATTAATATTAATATTATTAATATTGTTAATAAATATTGTTAATATTATATTAATATTATTATATAATTAATAATATTAATATTAACAATATTAATATAATATTAATAATAATTATTAATATTAACAATAAATAATGTTAATAATATTAATAATAAACAATATTAACAATATTAATAATATTAATAATATTAATAATAAATAGTATTAAATATTAATAATATTAAATATTAATATATTAATAGGAATCTGAAAAATAATAATAATTATAATAAAAATTATAATAATACAAAAGAATTTGTTTGGTGTAGTGGTTAAGGTTTCTTTTGTCACTGAAGAAACTTGGCTTTGAAGAAACTTGACTTCGATTCCCACTTACTGCATATTTTAATCGTGTTTAGTTAATACAATTTTTTAGTATTTTCCGAATCAAACTCATGTTGTACTCTAACCATTTTTGTAAAAAGAATTACACTAAATTAAAATTGTATTCAAATATATTCACTTCTTAAAAATGAAGTCGTACTACTCGAGTTTCACTTACCCATTTAAGTAATATTTTACAAATCTACGCATTCTAATAAATTTGATGTAAAATTTCTCCTCATTGTAAAAATTCTTCATACAGAACCCCATCAAAATATCACTGATGCAACTTTTGTTTTATATGGAACATTATAGTAGAAAAGAAAAGGAAAATAACTGCACCCAAATATGCAGACACTTTGATGGTTTATCATTGGTTGAATTTGTACAAATATTTTCTTTGACAATCTGCACAAAATTATACTTATTTTTTGTGATCCAACTCCTGTAACCAATCAAGGAACAGTTACATTTCTAATCTACATAGCGATGCAAGTGCAAAAAAAAAATTATATTTATACATGGCTGCTAAACCTTAACATTATAACGTGAAAAATAAACTATCAAAACAACCATTTAATAACTATATTATAGTAATGTAATAATATAAATAATTAATTAATAAGTTAAAATAAAATTATAATTTAATTATATGATTAAATATAGTTATTAAAATATCATTATTCTTCAACTATACTTTAGCCATGCCATTACAAGTGTACATCTAAGCTCACAGAAGATGTTGTGGAAGTTACAAATTGACCATAATGTTGTGGTTTTTCATGTCTCCAAAGCAAACTATAAATATTTCTCTCATAATGATTTTTTAGAGGTACGCTTAGGTCATAATCCAAGCTTTGTTTGGCATAGCATCTACACTTGATGAGTGGTGATAAATGGAGGATTGGGGCGGTGCATCGGTGACAATTATAATGTCAATGTAAGTTTCAAGGAGTTCATACTATTTTTTTTATTATTATTTTTTAATCAGCACAAGGAGCTCATACTATAGTTGGAGTTCAAGTCTTCCCTCAGCCAAGGATTAAGCTGAGGTGTGAGCACTATATCATGCAATATGCATCGTTTAAGGCATGATTTTTTATCACATTATTATGGAATTGTATTGTAAACAAGTAGGTGATGATGGACTTGCTCCTTCTGCAACTACATACAAACTTTTGTGCTCTAATAATATGTAAAGAGGAATTTAGACAATGTCAAGACGTTCATGGTTATAATCTTATAAATTATTTATGAATGATAATTGTATGGTCCCGTAGCTCAGTTGGTTAGAGCGTTGGTCTTATGAGCCGAAGGTCGCGGGTTCGAGCCCCGCCGGGACCAGTTTTTGCTTTCACAAATGCAATTTTAAACAGATTATGCAGTGTAGGCAATATTGCACTAGTGGCATAAAGAAGGAAAATACTTCTACACATGTTTTTATAGCCAATCCACATTTTTACAAATTTTAATATTATTATTTTAATTTTTTTTCATATCATTTAATTATAAATTTATATTTTATAATATATATTTATTTCTAGATTTATCATATCAAGAATCGTATATAATTTCATGAGTTGTCAAAACATTTTTTTTTTTATGTATAATGACTATACTATTCATAATCTTAATATACTAAGTAATTAAAAGGGTTAAAATTAAAATTTGTTGAAAAAAAATGTGTTACAAGTATATTTTTCTTACAAGGCCGTATCTCTTTTATACAAGGTACACCTTCTTCACATTTCACTTCTTGATGAATTAGTTTCTGTTTTTGATAACTTCTCCTGGATAGGAAGCACACGAGATACCTAAAACAAATATTTCGATGTTTAAGTTAGATAAATCTAAATTAAATTATATACAGAAATCGGAAGTTTATTACTTTCTAAATTAAATTAAAGGTGTTTACCTATTTATAGTATTAGATATTATTTATTAAAAACCATTAAAGCAAATTTAAGTATTTCTAATAATGTTTTAAGAACATAATTTAAGTTGTTGAATCACTTATACGATCTTCCGTAGAACTTCCTTGATTAGATTGAGAGGGCGACTGAGGTGCCGAAGTGGCGGAGGATTCAATTTCCACTCTGGCATTCGGTCTTGAGTTGTGTAGATGTTGAAGCTGGAAAAATTCCGTACAAGAACTTGGAAACGTATTTTTAACTCCTCTGTCAATGTCCAGAGATTTTTAAGGATCCCTGACCCTTGTTTCAACCTCAACTGTCGTTAGTTGGGAAAATTCAATAATTCCCAACTACAGTAATAAATGATCTTAAAACCCTACCTTGTGTGCTTCACCAGCCACATGATTTTTTCACCTAAAGAGTATTATAGTTAGCATGGCTTAGTGCACCTTAGAAGATGTGCCAGCAACAAATCTACGGCTAAGAAAATTAAAAACGTTGGGTAGAAAAATTGTCGTTGCCCCATAAATACTACTGCTCAAACACGCTTAACAGAACTATTTAATATTAGGGCAAAACATTAACATGTCTTAAAATTTCGATGGTAAGATTATAAACATTGATTGTAGAGAAATACTTTTGTCTGAAAACTATAAGTTTAGTTTTTTTTTAAGTTGAAAGATAACTAAAACGTTTATGTGGGAGGGTGCATTAAAAGCAAAGGCAAGAAGGATTGGCACTATAAAAGGGGAGAGAAATGTGAGCATTCTCATCGTGCACAGATAGATACCTAAGTGTTCTTAAAATACAAAGAATGGAGAAAGTGACTAAGGTGTTGGTGATCTTGGCCATGGTGGTTCTGGTGTGTGCTTCCAATGTGGAAGGAGGAAGATTACTTAAGGAGAAGGAGGATGTGGAACAGCCCCAGAACTTCCCCGGATCCGGAGGCCTTGGAGGTATATTTCCAAGCCCAAGCCCAGGTTTCAGCTTCACCGGTGTGGGCTTTGGCCCAAACGGATTTTGCACTTTCCCTGGTGGCTGTACCCCTACTTTTCCCACTCTTCCCGGAGGTGGTGGCGTGTCACTACCTGTGCCACCACATGCATAGGAAAATGTGATTCGGTAGAAGAAGCCATAATGGTATTGCTAAGTGATATAAAAGTACTGTAAAACTTGTTTAAGCTTTAATTTAGTTTCCTATGTATGAGTGTCTTAGGTATTGTTATGTATGAGTTTCTATTTGGCTGGTCTTACTACTATTATAGAGTGTGTATGTAGCTTCTTGCATGCTGCAGTTTATTTATATAATAAACATTATGTAGCTGTATAACTTCGACCAATACGCAACCACCAATGTCTATTCAAATTTGATTGGTTATTTTTATTTCTACTTGTACAAGTAGCAGACTATACAACATTATGAAAGCAAAGTTTTAAATTTTAAATCAGCTTTTCGGTTGATTTTTCCTCCACACCCATAGCTTTGTGAAGTGAAAAGATCATATCTTTACAATATATTTTTTCTTTTTACACTTTTTAGATCGTGGAATTTGGGAGATTCTATAATTTGATTAAGAGATCTGGTAATAGTTTTTGGATTGTATAATCTACAATACCTCTTTACCATAATATGTATTATGGATATACACGAAAATAAAAGAAAGAAGATAAATGAATAGAAAATAAATGATAAAAAATACTACAAAAAATTTCTTTAACTATCAACGGTATCTTCATCTACATATGTACAAGTCTTTTTAATTATTTCTAATTTTTATTTAGACCTACCTTTATTACTATTAATGTTGGAAGCACTTTGCAGTGGATAGGACTCGAACCCAAGTCCCAAATTAATATTAGAAGGAAACTGCAACAGGCATGATTCGAAGACAAGTCCTTCCAGTCACCAGAGAAGCTTTAACCACTAAACCAGACAAGTTATTCTGTCATATTACGATTTTTATTATTAATTATATTAATAATAATTATTAATATTAACAATATTAATAATAAATAATATTAATAATAAATAATATTAATAATAAATAATATTAATAATAAATAATATTAATAATAAACAATATTAATAATATTAATAATATTCATAACATTAATAATATTTATAATATTAATAATATTCTTAATATTAATAATATTCATAATATTATTAATATTCATAATATTATTAATATTCATAATATTATTAATATTATTAACAATAATAATATTAATAACAATAATAATATTAATAACAATCTTTAAAATAATAATAATTATAATAAAAATCATAATATTGTAAAAGATTTTGTCTGGTGTAGTGGTTAAGGTTTCTTTTGTTACTGAAGAAACCTGGCTTCGATTCCCACCTACTGCAGATTTTGTTTTTAAAGCCCTTAAACCTACTAAGAATGTGATTTTTTTTCTCAAAGATATTCTTAAAGTAGTATATGTACTTTCTCTTCTACTTAATTCAACATTTTGTTCTTCATTAGTCTCAACCTCTTCAGACTCTCTAACAACATCTTTACATTATTCATTATTGTCTGCCATCTAACTCTAACCATCAAACTCATTAAACAAAACATCTCTACTCTCTACAATTTGTTTGTTGATAGGATTGAACTACTTGTAGCCACTAGTTTGATGATATCCTAACAGTATTATCTGCTCTCCTCCATCATCTAGTTTATTTTTTAACAATTCAAACACGTATTTGTAGCATGTTGATCCAAAAACTCTTAGATGACTCACATATGGCTTGTTGATGACCAAACTTCTTCTAGAGTAACCCCTTCTAATATCTTAGATGGACAATTTTTCAAAAGATAGGCAACAATTGGCACAACCTCATCCAAAAAATATCTTTGGTAACACCTTGATCTTTAGCATACATTGTACCATATTCATAATGGTTATATTCTTTTTTTTTTTTTTGCAGTACCATTATGTTGCCGTGTGTATGGAGGAGTTACTTATGGCTCGACCAAGTATTCTTTACTAGGTCACTACTGACTAATCAAGTATTCTTTGGGTACCTAGCTACTCTTTGATACTTCCTTGAGTATTATTTACCAAGTCACCACTGGCTTAACGAGTTTTGTTTGCCAAACAGCCACTCCTAGCTAAGATATGAATGTTGAGGGTTTCAATGCTCATCAAATCATAAAGTCTGACTTCTGGAGAGGGTTTGCATCTTTCAATGAGTACAAGGTTTAATTTTTCTCTCCTAGTTCAGATAATTTTCTTTGCTCTCTAGGAAGGGGTTGTGTCTTTCAACGTATACAATAGTAAGCACTCTTTCATAGGTAGCTATATGAACACTTTTAGTTTTCTCCCTTGAGTTTTTATGGATCCAAGGATATGGCAAATTCTCTGCTCTCAGCACAAGGATCTGTCTTTAAAGCTTTATAGAGGCACACACTACAACAATTATTACTTTAGGCAACAGCATCAAACCGTGGTCTAAAGCATTAAAACCGTAGCCTAAAGTTTAGACAACGGTCTTTTAGCCGTGGTCTAGGTGAGCGTGGCCGTTTATAATAGGCCACGGTTTTTATAAAAACAACAATTTTAAAATCGTTGCCTAAAATCTTAATAACAACCACAATTTTAAAAGCGTTACTTAAAATATTGACAAGAAACAACAATACATTTCTTTAATTTTAGAGAAATTATGGATACAAAAGTTCAATATCGCAAAAATAAATATTAAAAAATAATATGTATTGAAATAAAAGTGTCCCAACAAGAAATCTCATATATTTCAATGAAAGTATTCAAACTACATAATCAAAAACTGTCTTAAAGTATAATGATAACAATTAAGTCTTCAAAATTAAAATTACAAACTTAGTTAGAAATACATAATGTATTGTTTCTTTACTGCACATCAATAACTTTATTTTTCTTCAAGATTGTCTTCATAGTCTTCATTGCCTTCAAGCTGAAAAAAAATACAAAAATATATATTAATTAAATCTAATTCAAACAAAATAAATATAACTACTAAAACATAATTGTATAAATAATCAATAACATATAATTGACACCACATTATAATAATATTTAAAATTAAAAAACAAATTAGATATGATTGAAATATTATTGTATTGATTTGTGAAATGAACATTTTTTCCTGTGGTGTGAATATATAATTGTTTCTCCAAAACGTGTACTCATAATCTTATAGTTCTCCGTCTTTAATATATATAATATAATAATCAAAATAGGTTATTTAATATTACCGTGGATCAAATAAAGTAAATCATAACAAGATGTATAAGTTCAAAATTTATTTTAATACATAAGCTAGGCTAATAAACTCGTATATGGGATACTTAAGTTAAATAAGTTCACAAGCTAGTCAAATAAATTATGATATGCTAAAATTGAGTTATCAAATTCTGGTAAAACTAGTTTTATTAAGTTAGTTTGTTAAACTATAATAAAGTTAAAAGATTAAAGTTGATAAACTTTCCTAATAAAACTAGTTAAAAAGGCACGTAAAAGTTTAAGAGAGACAGGAAGATTCACCAATGAGTAATATTCTCCCTCTCGTGTGTTGGGATCGTTGTAGGAAGAAACACTGCAAAGATTTCACCAGAATGAGTAAGATGGCTTGTGAAAACCATCCTGTTAATTAATAAAGAATAAACCCTCTCTCCTAAATGGACTCTAATGTAAAAACAAAACTAAGTAAACGTCCCAATATTAAAAAACCGTTCATGGATTACTTACATATATAGGTTTATTACTTTACAGGCTACTTTAGAGAGGGGTAATATTTGAGGGACTAATTTGGGGGTTCTTTCATTTAAAAAAAAATATAGAAAACTTGAAAACATAATGACATCGACATAAAATATACAAGTTCTATGGTGGTTGCAGCTTCACAAGGAAATAACAGTTTCACAAAGGTTATCAATACAGAGTTCACCTTCATTAGAATAGATAGTTAAACCTAAAACAAAGGATAAAATATAGGGGACTGCCAAGATATTTATAACGTCCCAAAGCAAGTTCAAATCTAAATTTGACATTGATGAACTAATGAAAGTTAACTTCCAGTTTACATAATTCTGCATATAGTATTTTCATGAAACATAACATTATGTTAACCCAGATACAAGAACTGTCCTACATGTAAAAACTAAAAACACCAATATTAAAATTTTGTGAGATACTTGCAATGTTGTTGTACCCATACATCAGATTAGACGAGGACAACAACAGTTAATGTAAGTTTGCCATTTAGCTAGAATTGTGATGAATATACACCATTGAGACTTGTAAAAAATCCATCCATAAATATGCATCAATATTAGATTAAAATATACACATCAACCACAGAAAGGAAAAAATAAACTTGATACCTAAATCCAACATATACGCTAAGAAGTTCAGATACAATAACCAAAAATAATGCAGTTCATAACATTTAATTTTCAAAATCAGTGGTGTTCTAGAAGTAAAACAATGGCATTTAAATGGCAAGATTACAATCAAAATCAGGGTTGAATCTATAATTTATTTAATGTCATACCTTCTCTTTAGCAAATTCAGCAGTTGTTCCTTACTGACAACATTTTCAGATGATTTGCTTTTGGAAGCAATATCAACCAACTCTTGGGGAGTGGTATACACAGTCTGTGTGTCAGGTAAAAATCGATCACCACCATCCCTAGCTATCAAGGACACTGAAATAGGATTATTGTCATAAAATCCGAATGGTCCTGAGACCTGAAAGGATAAATCAAGAAAATACAAATGAAAAATGCATAACAACCACCACCACCAAAGCCATTTCTCACTAGGTTCTCGTAGAGATATAATTCTACACCAATAAACAACAAACAACCTACGTGTAATGTTGATTTAGGAAACAATTTTCTGCAAAAAAACATACTCTAGACATACATATATCAAGGAGAAAATTTTACCTGGCAACAACCTGAGATGCTTGCAATACTCAATACATTAAATGCTCCGCTCTGATAAGACTCTTTCCCACCTAATTTTGGAGGTGGATCAGCTACGGGGGATAACCAAAATTTCTTCATCCTTGAAAGTGTAAAAAATTAAGTAACTCGGCGCAACAATGTGTTGTTTATAAGAAACTTACAATATAGTCTTCATATATATATAAAAGAAAACTTCATGGAAGAACATTTACAGCAGCTTGCCTTTATTTTTAGTGAGAAAAAATTATCAAAACTCTTAACAATCTAGTTACTCAAACACTGTTTAAGATTAAATACTCTAAAAGATGTAAGTCAAATTCAATTGAGACAACACAAAGATTGTCACAGAATAAGGACTTGAGGAAAGTAGGGTGCAGAATGGTGCAAATTATTACCTTCAAAAGAAAATTTACAACCGAACGCATCTCACTTCTAATAGATTTGGGGTTTTCAATCTCCTAATCAGAACAAGAAAAGTAGACTCGTTAGGATAACACCCCCACTCTCCCATACTGCGAAACAACCTCAACACATCCTCAATCTTCCTAATCTTACACAAATTCGTTATCAGCACATTGAAAGTCTCCACATTCCTGGGAAGCCCACGGTACTCCATCTTAACCATATAGATAGGTTTAGGAAATTTGTTTCATTAGAGTGAAGAAAAAAAAAGCACATAAGGGCGTACAAATTAATCGGTCTCAAGACAAATCAGAACACATATCTGAAACTTGGAATTCCAAAAATGCTATCTCATTCTCCAGGTGCGATTCTAGTCAATCCCAATCTTAATGCAAAACCCTAAAAACCTTCATAACCCCAAAACCTAAAATCAATTTGGCTCCTGACATGTCCTTGCACAGGGAAAAAATTCATTCAAAATACTGAAATCAAAGTATTCAAACCAGAAAAACAATAAAACAAATGCATTCAAACAAACCTAACGAGAATGTCAGAGGAAGAACGCCAGAGGGAGAACGTGAGACGAAGACGGTGAGGACGGACACGAGAGGAAGAATGCAGAGTGAGGAATAAACGAGGAAAAACACGAGGGAAAGGGTGAGGAAGAGGGATTCTTGAACAGGACGTGATAGGTATTTAGCGTTTTTCACAAGAGAGGGAATACGAAAACGTGCCTGAGAGGTATTATGCGATTTTTAAAACGAAAGGGAAGAAGAAAATGTGTCTCGCGATATATTTTATTCCAAGCTTTTTAAAATGATCATAAAGCCACACATAGAAAATCGTTGCTTAAAGTATCCACGGTTTTACAACCGTGACTTCTTATATCTTTTAAGCCACATTTCTAAAACCGTGGTCTATACTATGTTTAGACAACACTTTTATACATGTGGTCTATTTTAGCATTGTTTAAAGTAAAAAATGTTGTAGTGACAAGAGATTTTAACAAACTTTCGACACAACGCAACCTCTGATATCTTATTCTTCTTTTTTCTGAAAGGCTTTATATAAGCACTAGAAGAAGATAGTCATTGAGAGACCATTTCTAATCGTTGAGCAGCTTCAACTTTTATGCATGTCCTTTATACGTCTAATAAGTTTGAATGTGGACATTGCATTAAATGCACTATATGTGGCTTTAAATGCAATTCTTCTGTACACAACAACCTTGGTCCCTGGCAATGTTCTATCTCCCTAGGTAGCATAAAATTTTGCACCATCTCATGGTAAAAATGTGTACCGTACAAACAAGTTAATCCAAAGTTGAAATGTGCTTGTTGAGTTTGGAGGTTGGTGAAGAAAGCAACTTTAGATCACATTACAAAAGATCTCGATGTTGACTTGTATTTGATCTTGAACAAATCTCTTCGGTTAGACAAAGGCAATTAATATTTCCTACAACATAGAATAAATATGCATATGTGTTCAAGTAGTACAATGTTAGCTTAGTTTATGTGTGTATTGTCTCATCTTATAACCACGTCATCCTATCATAAGCGCTTTATCAAACGTAAAGAAATATTGCATAGTATTGTATCGTCTAACATACAGAGCACTTGCAACTTACATGATTTGTTGTTGAAACCATTCATTTTACAAACGATGCATGATTCATGTTTTATGCCTTGTGATTTTAAGTACATAATCAAAATCATAGGGTGTTGGTTTTTTCCTTAACGAATTTGAACCTTGAAAATTCGATTAATTGTTAGAGGTGATTTCAAAATCAAACAATGATGTTTATCATACACTCAAATTATTTTATCTTCTAATCTTGAAGTGTATCCTTTCTCAAGTAATTGAACAAGACTTGGTAAATTACTTTTCATTCCAGGAACAAATAAAACATTTATAATAGAATCTTGGTCACCTTTATTTATTTTAATCATTATCTTTCCAACCTCTTCTATATTAGAGCAAGATTATCAACAAACTTCACCTTGCGCTTAATTAATTCATCTATACTTGTGAACCAATCAAGATACCAACTATTTTCTTCAAGTCCTTCTACTCAATGATTACCATTAACAACACCTATTCTGACACTTATTCTTGAATCATTTGGACTTCATCTCTTCTTGGATTTGGTTTCTAACAATACTTGGCAATATAACCCATTTTGTTACAATTATAATGCTTCACATTTCTAACAAAGTTGTGTCCTTTTTTTTTTGTTGAAAATAGGTTTATCCATCTTAACATCCCTTTTGTTCACTTCTTGCCTTCACTTTTCTTTGTTCTTGTCTTTCTTCTTGAAATTTTTCTTTTGGATTGGTCTGTTCGTGGAGATCTTACTCATTTTTTTTTCTTCTTCATGTTCAATCAACCTCTGTTAATGTAACTTTAAAGAACCATGAAGCTTTTCAAACTCAATTCTTCAAGATTCTTTGAATCTTCTATAGCCACAACTATCTGATCAAACTTTGATGATAGAGTACAAAGTATTTTCTCAATCATCTACAACTTGCCTCCAAGACCACTCATCATGTTTACCATCGTCTGAACATGGTAATATTATCATAGGCAATAAACTTCAACATGGATAAATATTTTTCTATTATTCACTATCATAACATATTAAACAATTGTCGTACTCCACTTTTTGAGTGCATTAGAATGATTTTTTATTATAATTTTGGTTTGTAAATCTTTTGCTTTCTTTCTCGATGATAGTAAGATGTTTTTGATTGCATTTACTCTAACTTTTGTTTTGGTGAAAAAGTCTTTAAGCTTTTAACATCAATTTTTTTTATGTAACTTATTTTTATCGAATATTATATACTTGGTATCTTTTAGTTGTGTTACATAATTTATTTATATAAATTTTATATATAAAATTATTTTATGTCTCCTTTATAGAAATAAATATAAAATATATTTTTCAAAATATACTAAAATATAAATTTTATTATATTGATATTTTATTTAATTTAAAAAGATGATATAAATAATCATGATTCTATAAAATTATAATTTATCATATAGATATTTATCTATTATATACATATTATATGTTAGCATGTCACAAATATGGTCTCTTTTATGGCTCTATGATTCTCAGTGAGTCATGTTCTAAATTTATTGGATCAACACTTTGATGCGAGATAAACAATGTCTTGTAACCTTTTTTTTTTCAATCTCCTTGTTTTCTGCTTGGTGAACTTCCATTTCTCATGCACCAACGTATTTGTAATCTTCTCATAACAACTCGAATCTATATTTTCCAATTATCATACTTCTTCATTGTGAGACTTGGAAGGTTGGTAGGAATAGAAGCCATCTTGCTCTTGCAACCTGAACCCCTTCAAACATTGCTCTTGATACCAATTATTGGGATGAACACAAGAGAAAAAGAGAGAAAGAGAGAGCCAAAGTAAATTTATGAAAATATGTATGCATTGTTTTCAATAGTCCGATAGACAATATTCTCATTATTGTAAGTATGATGTATTGTATATTTATAAAGAAAAATTAAAGTTGAATAAAACTAAATTACAACTTAATAACAACTGAAACTAATAAGTCAAGTGATAGTTTTTTTGAACAATAACACATGTTCACTGAGTGAGGTGGAAAGAAAAAAATAAATAAGAAAAAAATATAAAATGAGAAAGTGCTATCTAATGGGTGGATGGTGGATAAAAAAGAGAAATATAAAACACAAAAATAAGGTGAAAGTAAAATAATCCTAAAACTGAATATTTTTCTATTATTCATTATTATAGTAAAAAAAAACTTCAACCTGATTGAAATTTTTATAATATCCATTATCATAGACAAAATACTTCAACATGTTAAACAATTGTTATGCTCCACTTTTTGAGTGCATTATAATTATTTTTAATTATATTTTTTATCTCTACATCATTTGTCTTTTTCTCGACGATAATAAGATGTTTTTTTATTGCATTTACTCTAATTTTTATTTTGGTGAAAAACTCTTTACACTTTTAACATAAATTTTTTTATGTGACTTATTTTTATCAAATATTATATTACTTAGTATCTTTTAGTAGAGTTATGTAAATTATTTATACAAATTATATACATATATATATATATATAATCTCCTTTATATAAATAAATATAAAATATAATTTTCACAATATACTAAAATATAATTTTTATTATATTATTTTATTTGCTTTTAAAAAATTGATATAAATAATCATGACTCTATAAAATTATAATTTATTATATAGATATTTATCTTTTATATAAATATTATATGTTAGCATCTCACAAATATGGTCTCTTTTATGGCTTTATGATTCTTAGCAGTCATGTTCTAAATTTGTAATTTCAATTGTTCAATGTCCACCATTATAAGTTTGAACATGATGTTCAAAGTTTTTATGTGTTCTATTTGAGTTAATAAGACATTTTAACAAGAAACATCTAAATTATAATCTTCAACCCAACATTTGTTTGGTTTTTTTTAGCTTGAGACTAGAGAAGAATGAATACCTTCCTTTTCATATATCAAATAGAATGTTTGATATCTACTAAATTAAACTAAATAACGACATTGTTCTAAAATAGATATCAAGTATGGTAATAGGTGATGAAGTATAACTAAATATTCAACTCTACTCCCATATTAAAATTTATTATATTATAAATAAATTTTTCTTTAGTCGATGTGAATCTCTGAATCGATGACATCAAGCATAAGATGCGAGGGAGATCTAACCATGAATGTAACAATAAATTCAAATCCAAATTAGAGCTACACTAAGACTAACTTAGTCATGATATTTGGCGAGATCATCACAAAAACTAACATGGACCACGAGAAGATCGTGCGTGACACATGTCGTTCTATAGGATTTGTGTCCAATGATGTTAGCCTTGATGCTGACAACTGCAAGGGGGTCCGTGGCCTCCTCATGAAGCGACCAGAAGGCATATGAGTTGGTGATTAAGGTCACAAATTTGGCTATGCCACAGATGAAACATCAGAGCTTACGCCTCTCAGTCATGTCCTCGCAGCCAAACTTGGTGCCCGGCTCATGGAAGTGCGCAAGAATGAGACCGATCCTTGGTTTGAGACCTGATGGGAAAACTCAAAACTCACTGTTGAGTATCGCAATGATCGTGGTGCCATGGTCCCAGTGCGTGTCCATATTGTTCTCATACATATCTACTCAATATGATGAAACTGTTACCAATGATGAGATTGTTGCAGACCTGTAAGAGCATGTTATTAGGCCTGCTTTTCCTGCCAAGTACTTGGATGAGGAAACAAATTTCCGTCTCAATCCATCTAGTGGTTTTGTAATTGGTGGTCCACGTGGCGATGCAGGTGCCACAGGCGGTAAAATCATTGTTGACTCATATGGTGGTTGGGGAGCTCATTGTGATGGGGCTTTCTCTGGTACAACCCTACCAAGTGGATAGGAGCAGAGCCTATGTTGCTAGACAGGCTGCCAAGAGTAATGCGGCCAATGAACTTGCCAGAAGGTGCATTGTGCAGATATCATACGCAATTGGTGTTGCTGACCCATTATTTGTTTGTTGACGCTTTTGGCACATGAAAGATTCATGACAAGGACATTTTGAAGCTTGTGAATGAAAACTTCGATTTCAGGCCACGAACGATTACCATTAATTTGGAACTAACAGGGGTGAAAATGGCAGGTTTTTGAAAATTGCTGCTTTTGGCCATTTTGGAAGAGATGACCCGGACTTCACATGGGAAGTGGTGGAGACTCTTAAGTGGAAATAGGGACATGAATAAAGCTGATTGCCTGTAAAATATATATCTCTAACTGTTTTCATACCTATCCGTTGTGTTTTTAACTTGACTTTCGAATCTTAAAATGGCATCTCTTATCTCCACCTCAAGTGTTTGTTACGTCTTATGTTGATTTGAGTACGTGTTCTTTACTATAGCAATCGGTTAACTATATGGTAGGGCAAAATTACGGTGATTGTATATTTGCAGTTATTATACACGTTACACTGGCTTCATTGTTTCCTTCCTTCCCTGGTTTTTTAGTCCACCAATAGTAACAATAACAAGTTTACAATCCAATGTCTACCCTCATAATATACTCAATAAAGGGACTACAAGGATCAGGGAATTTTTAAGTAACTATTGTAGTGTGAAACGCAATGATCTAAGCGATAAAAATCACGAGAAGGTAAAGCCATGATCTGGTTTATTTTACTTTTCCCCAGTAACAAGGCCAACAAATTTCTCAAATAAATCTCGTAAAAAGCTATCAGATTCTGTACATACCCCAGATACTTTTTGGGTTCTTATAAATAACAGCCACCTTCATACACAAACAATATATATCCATCTAGAACAAATGCCTATTCTTCTACAACAAAAGAAAGGAAAGGAAAACACGAAAATTAATATTATCCCCTGCTCAGCCTCTGCCATGCCCATCTCGGGTAGGCAAATCCAAGAATCTAACCAGACAAAAAATAAAATAAATCACTCACTTTATACACACCACTGATCCTAAAAAAGAATCTCATTCTCTTAGGCCATGCCATGCCTGCAGTTACCTTCCACTTTCTGATCTAGAACCCTGAATGTCACTCCCATCCGTGTCAGAACTATCCTTATGGGATTCAATTTCTGAGTTAACCCCATGATTTCTTCGATGCCTACGGTCCTGAGCATCCAGCCAATGAAATAAATCAAATGTCAGTCTAAAATCTTCTAGTAAAAATAATTGTCTCTTTAAGTATGGGAATATATGAATTCATGTATGATCTAGTATGAAACTGAAAGGTTGCTGCTGAGTGATCACATCCTGAAGTAGGTCCAACCAGCTTGACTCAAGATTAGTCAGAAGCCAAAAAGGCTTTTGAATATCAGGGCAGTATAAACAATTAAAGAAAAAAAAAAAAAGCTTAGAAATAAAGATCATGTTAATGGCAACAGCATAACAAACCTCTCTAGCTAAAGGGTACTCCTCTGACTCAAGCATACGCACAACTTGACCCATCTTGGGTCTTTTCTCTGAATCTGGATCTACACATCTCAAAGCAGTTAAGAGCGCCCGTTTCAAAGTCCTGGTAGATGGCTTCACCTCAATGTTTGCATCCACCGCTTCTTCCGATCGCCTGTTTCCAACCATCATCTTCAGCCAATCAACCATATTAACCTGAGGGCAATGTCGTTCATTGTAAACGTCAGTCAAAATTCCTTCATCAGAATTTGTCATAACAAACTGATGTAGAAAATAAGCAACTGAGAAGAACACAAAGAACATCTGAATTTGTTGTTGTAAAAAATCAAGCACATGATCCTCCTGCCTTCTGCATAAACTAATTACTGAGAAACCAAACAGATAAACTAGAATGGTAAATCCCGAGCTGACAATGTTGCAACTCCTAATTTTGTTATCAGCATTACAACCCTTAATTAAATCACTAACCTAACTAACTTCAATTCCCTATTTCCTGTATGGAAGCCCTAAATAAACAAGCCATCTAAATTTGGCATCAGTCATAAGCAATACAACAGCAGCAACCGTAATTGTATTCACGTTATAAATGTGAACAGGAAGAAGAATGAATAAGAAATATAGAACTCATTCATCAATATTTCAACAGTCAGGTCCAAGGCAAGTTCAAGTGATAAAAAAAGGAATGAAGACATTGTTTCAAAAACTTGTTTCCATTGGATCTATATAGTATAGTGATCAAACAATAAACTAGATTTAGGGACTGTATTAAAAAGGTTTTTGAAATTACTGAAAAATTGTGATGTTTATCAATAGCATCCACAAATAATTATTGCATGTGCCCAGCTGGAGTTCACATGTAGCACAGCTAAAATGGACATGATCAGGCACTCCAACTTTATATCCTAAATTTTAGCCAATGGTGTATGATGTTTAGAGCATTTTAAGGCCAGGAATATGTCTTATAAAGGGCAGGGTAATAAGTTTGGTAGAGAGGACCAAAGGAAAGGACATTGGTCGCATTCTAGAAAATGTTTAATTTTTTCGTTGATTATATAGCTTACAAAGTCAATATTAACTCCTCTAGATGTTTCAAGTTGGTAACTGAATTTTTCACCATAATGACCCATGATTTGCTTTTCTTATAGTATTGGATAGAACAATTATAGAAATATTTCATAAATTAGCTATGCATCAGATCATCAAAACAGAAAAATACAAGCTATCTTATATGGACACTGTAGAACTGAGTGGGTAAAAATAGGTTCGTTTTTAAATGTGTCAAACTAGACCCATTTAGGAATCAGAATAATTGTATCCTGAAGTTGGCTACAATATGGTAGGAGAAATGCCAAGCAACATACTGACGCTCTATTATTAGGTGAGGTGCACACGAAAATTTACTCAATTATAAAGCAAGAGTTAAAAAATGAGTAAAGGAGTATGTTGCTAACATTTTTCAGTAAGATAAAGTAATGTTACATGTCTAAAAACATATTTTGAGATAATAAGCCTGAAAATATCGAAACATGAGCTGCAATTAACAACTAATGTCCAGACAAAAACACAGATTTTTTTGGATGAATAAGTCAAATTCAAAAGCTAATGCTTTATGATTATTTGGTGAATTTAATGAAGTTTTAACAAGAACACATACTTCAAGATGGATTTTTTTCCAACATTAAAGATTACTCACTTCCTGTGCTGGGCGACCATAGTCAACTGGATCTCTTCCGGTAATTGCTTCCAATAGCACAACACCAAAGCTATAAACATCACTTTTTTCATTTAGAAGACCAGTATTTGCATATTCAGGAGCCACATATCTGTCAGTTTTATGAACAAAAAAGAAAGAATAAATATAAGGTTCCAACTAATCAAAGTTCGTCATTAGGTGTGGAAAAAGGAAATAGTGAAGAGCAAACAAGTACAGACCCAAAGGTTCCCATAACTCGTGTAGCAACATGACTCTTCCCAGAACCCAGTAACTTGGCCAGGCCAAAATCAGAAACCTTTGCATTAAAGTGTTCATCAATTAATATGTTGCTTGACTTGATATCTCGGTGCACCACCTTTGGCTCAATCGCTTCATGCAAATATGCAAGCCTGAAACAAATATGTTGCTCTAAATTAGGACTAAGTGATAACCCTAAGAACTTTATGAGGACCACAAAAGCCTGAAGAAGCATAGACACAGAAACTCACCCCTTAGCTGTGCCAAGGAGAATCTTGATACGTGCTTCCCAGGTTAGATATCCATGATGTCGCATAGCTCCGTGAAGCCATTGCTCTAAATTTCCGTTACTGACGTATTCATAGACTAACATCCTGAAATATACCCCCATACGGGAGAAAATATAATTAAGACGACATACTTAAATTGTTGCGTGATGAACTTAAGATCGACCTCACCACCAGATAGTGGGTCATGAATATGCAACTCAAAGGCATTTTCATAATTTTATGATTCTGGAAGTTATAATTCAATTCCTCTAAGAAATTTATTGAGATTATGCATGTTGACAAGTTGGGTACCTGTGAGTCCCCTCCATGCAGTACCCCAAAAGTCGAACCAAATTTTTATGTCGGACATGGCCAATAGCTTCCACTTCCACTCTAAACTCTTTCTCAGCTTGACCACTGCAGAACAGGGGGAAGAGAAATTAGTTAAAGTTTGGTATAAGTATGAGGATTAAAAACAAAACAGTTAGTATAAATTCAATGCCTTAGACAATTTGCTGGAACTCACATGTTATTGAGTATCTTCTTAACTGCCACTGGAGTCCCATTGATCAACTGTCCCCGGTAAACAACTCCATACCCACCCTCACCAATTACATTTTCTTTTGAAAAACGGTTTGTAGCAAGTTCGAGATCCCTCAGAGTAAACCAGTGACCCCAACCCAAGTGAGAGAATTCTGGAAGGCCAGAGAGAGGTGAAGGAGCTGTTATAGGGTATGACGAAGATGGCATGTACATTCCAACCGAGCCGGAGCTAATCTCCTCCCCTGATTGTGACCCTCCACCATCTTTCTCTAAGTAATGAAACGAATCCGAGTGACTGCCACTATCCCCATGCTTCTTCTTCCCAACACCTAAATGGAGCATAACTTTGTCTGATTCTTTGTCACTGGATTTATCATGAATTGTCAGAAGTATTCCTTCACGAGGAACAAATCCATTCGCCGGCACTTGCTCAACTCGCACTTCTGTGATTTCCTTTGAGACAGTAGGTATATGACTAACAACCCGATCCCTGGCTTTTCTAGATTTCTTCCTTGATGTAAGGCAAAATGAGAGCACACATAGGATGACAATAATAAACAATCCAACCGCAATTCCAATTATTTCCCAAACCTTAAGATCAAAAACAGGAGTTTTCACGGACAATTCTTCTTTGAGATCAGTACCCATCTCTTATAACCCCTGAGTCCTGCAATATACATGTAGTAAAAGAAGAAATAAGCTGCTTTATAACCCAAAAATGACATCAATATTCAAATTGTTGATGCATTATGTAATTGACACTGAGGAATATGAAAAGGTATCTGTGACCACTAGACTACGACGCAAAAAGCTAATAGAATATTCACCGCACCATAAAACAGACTTGATTGGCTGATAATACAAAAGCATGAGCATTTCAGGACAACAAGCAAGCATTCACAAACAACAATAAAAAAACAAAGAAAGGAACCCTAAAAGCAAAGGCACGGACTTCAAAGCATTACCTATCAACGTGGATTGCTGGGCGAGATTCAGAAGGAGAAGCACCAGAAACCCCAGATCACCACATCTGAAGAAAGGAACACCAAACTGAAAAAGGCCAGATCTTTGACCAAATAGAAGCCGAAAAAGATGGAACCCTGACAACCCAGAAGTGAAAAAGAGATAAAAATTGAAAAACCTTAGTGGGGTCGGGAAATGTGAGGGAAAATCTAAGCAGTGTTAAGAATGGGAGTGGTGGGTAGGGTGATAAGAAGAAAGGGTGGAGTTATGAGTGAGAGGGAATAGATGCTTTAGAAGGGATACGCATACAGATACATCCAATTCGAAATTTCCAGTGCAGTAAAAGAAAGAGTAGAGAAGAGAAGAGAAACATGCAATGCAATTCTGATTGTGATGTATCTCTGAATTGAGTCCTCTTGCGATGGATTAGATATTCTCATGGCATCGATTACGAACATAAACATTACTAATTGAATCCACTCTCGTCCTTTACATCTTCCATTTTTATTCTGTTTTCATACTTCCATTTGACTCCATGGTTACCTCTTTATTTACTCCTTCACTTCCAACCATGCTGAGTAACATATCCTCTTTCATAAATTACTGTCAACAATTATCCACACATTTTTATGTCCTTTTTTTACTAAATTTATTGTCTAACTAAATATTGCATAAAATCATACTATATATGCAAAGTATTAAATTATTATTATTTTATTATAGTGTTTTAAATGACAAATATGGAAATTTTAATTTAAAATAAACTGGCATAATAATGATCATTCATGGTATTTTAATTCAAAATGATAATAATCATCATTTGCCTTTAATGAAAGTTAACGAGGATTGAGTCCAAAAAAGAAGAAAGAGATAACCACGATGAAACTAAATTTTAAAGTCTCGTTCGTATCAACTATTCGTGTAAGTTTCTTACTATCATTGTATACCCTTCAGTTATTACCATTGCTACTAAATTATCAAAATAAATTGTCTAATCATTAAATTAATAAACTTTTATTTGAATAACGACTCGGGCACTAAAACAAATACGTATAAAGTATAAAAAACAATTGTGTATATATTAGACTTATCTTATTTAAACTAAATAAAAAATTTATAATTGATAAAATTATATCCCTAATACATCAAAAATTAAATTTGAAATTGTATTATTTATAAACTAGAATGATCTAGATAATCATATCTTTAACCTTTGTGATATGTGTTATAGATCTAATTGACGGATTAGACATTAATCCTATATTAGATTACTTGGATAGCTAACCTAACTTGAGGGAAGAACTAATCAAAACATTTAAATATAAATAAAGATTTCAAGATATAAATTACTCATTGTTTATTGATTTATTATTTCACATATATCTTAACTAACTTTGGTGTTCAACTGTTTTCATACGTACATTCAGCCTTTAAATAATTATAAACAAATAAAATATCACCAAATAGGATATTGGTATTGTAAGGTATCTTTATGTTGATGTAATTATTTGTTTTTTTTTTGTTTTACATTATATACTTATTATTATAAGGGTGTGATTGTTTGATGTTAATGAATACATGTGTTGCTCTTGTGAGAAATTGAATTAATCGTGTATTTTTGTAAGAGGTGGTTATTAAGAGATTAACAAAATCTTGTTTGCAGTTTAGTGCAAGTCTTTATCGGGTCTCTCTCGATTCTCATGCTCAATATCTATGGCGTGAACGCACAATGTCCTCAACATGAAAGGTGTGTTGGAGATCTCGACTAAAAACAAGATTAATTTACAGTATTTAAGTGGGTCCAAACCTTTTTTTACTAAGTCAATTTTGTAAGGTTTAGTTAAGCTGAAATTTACTTCTTAATATGGTATTAAAGCCATTAAGAGTTTATCCTAATAGAGATTTGGGTCTATAGTGTCACCTGTTATCTCCTTCGATTCCTACACTCAATGTCTTCGGTGTGAATGTACAATATTCTCTATGTAAATTGTATGTTGGAGATCTCATTTTGATTGGAGATAAGATCAATTTACAGTATATAAATGACGAAAAACTCCCTTCACAAATTTCGCATTAGAACCTAATATTATAACTTAATTATTTCTCTTACATTATATGCTTATTATTATATGGGTGTGATCGTTTAATGTTGATTGATAAATATATGTGTGAAGGTTGTGGAAAGTGAAATAATTATGTATTGTTATGAGAGGTAGTTACCAAGAGATTAACATAACATTGCTTGTAGTTTAGCACAAATATTAAGTTATGAAATATTGAAAATGAGATATTTAAACATACTAATAACTTAAGTTATATAAATAATTGTATTAGTGATGAAAAGTCGAATGAGTATCTCTTCAATCTATTCGGAAAGAAAGAGTTATATAACTTTATGAGTATAATTATAAGAAGAAACATTAAAAATATTTGATACCAATTAATCATGTGCATTTCAAATAAAAGACCAAAACATTATATTTTTTTTTATAGTATTTATCTGTGAAACCAAATTCACATTTTTTAATCATATCACTTTAAAAGATAAAAGATTTGTGTCTTTGGTAGGTGATGAACATTTATCGAGTTTTTGTATACTTGGGTGTTCTTTATACATAAGTGTTGTTGTAATTCTTGCTAGTTTATCCTAATTCTTTATTGTTACTATGTGATATAATAATTTTATATATATTAACATGAGAATAGATAATAGTGCAGCTACTAGACCATCGTGTGCTCAAGAGGAGAGGTTGTTTTGCATGACCACATTTTAGATGTTTTTGTTCATAGCACTTATATACTGTATGTTGTTTATATTATTTATGGTGGGGTCACTCCACTTTCTATCTATATAAATGTATAAACTCAATTTGTAATTGTGAGAAAATTTACATTATTTTTATTCCTTTTAGAAATTTAAAAAAATACAGAATATCTTTTTTATTAAAGATAACAAAGCATATTGGGCTGAAATTTTCAGACCACCTTAACCTATCTCACCTACTCGTATCTTAAATTTTTATATTGTGTGTGAAGTATAAAAATGATCTATTCAAATTAAAATAAAAAGAAATATAATTTACATTGTGGTAAATTGTTGTCTTGTTTGAAGAATGAAATAATATTATTTGTATGCTAAGTTTTAATTATTAATTGTAATTAATTAATTGAACCTATAAATGTACAAATTTATTCAATTAGAGAGAGATAATTAAGTTAAAACTTATAAAATATTTGTATGATAATGTGTTTTTAAATACTATATATAATTTCATATAAAAAGTGAACTTTCTCGAGTCGAACAATTATAATTATAATAAGACAATTATGTGTGTGTTATATGTGAAAGGAAATTTTAATCTTGAAATATTGTTAACTCTATTAATTATTCATATTTTCTATTTATAAATATCATTATAACATTTGAAATGGATCTTATACTATTAATGATTAGGTACCATAATAAATACAAAAAAAACTTATTAAAAATGTATAATCACTCACATTATATCTGTTTTGAGTTGAGTTTAATTATTAAATAAGTTAGATCAAAATGCGTTAAAGTCTATTTAATTATTATTAATTACACGTTACTATAGATCTAAAATATACATACTGAAGGTATAATTCCATTGATTTCTACGAAAAAAGATCTATTTACATATTTAAACCAAAAAGGTCTTGTCACAATAAAAATAAATTATTATAGAATAGTTTATATATTTTTAAGTTAAACTCAATTTTTTAAATGAAAAAAAAAAGACAACTTAACTTAGTTTGATGAATATAGCCTTGTTTTTAAAGGGTTTTTTTATACTACATGTTCGTGAGCATGTGTAAAAGTATTTAATATATTTTATTAATTATTTAAATTGCTTAAAATATCACACATAAACAATAAAAAGAAACTCGTTATACTTTGGAGTGTATCTTATAATTTGTTTTAATTAGTTTACAAGCACGTTTTTAAAACAAACATTATTTTAAGTAATTTTTATTATACAAAATTATTATTCTGTTTTGAAGCGCTGACTTAGATAGCAACAACAAAAAATCACCACCAAAAACGTTTGTTGACTTAGGCGTCAAATATTAATAAAGTGTTCACGAGTTTTTCTCTTTTTCTTTTAAAAATAATAAAAGCAAGTACTTATTATTCGATTAATGGAAAGAGACAAAACATGATAAAGTTTAACAATTTTTCTTCAACTGTGCAAAATAAAGAGAGAGAAATTATTATCCTTCCATTTTTTTTTTCATTTTCTTTAGTATCGAGGAGTTAATAGTACGTAATTTAAATGATCTATAATAAAACAAAAATTAAATCTTAAGTGTTTTGCGGATTGTTCTATAAGAAATTTTATATTTACCTACTGTCCACTTTTAATGTTTATTTTTTATTCCATTAACTATTAGAGCAAAAGTATAATTTTAATCAGAGAACAATGCAACCAAAACATTGTTAGAAATGAAATTTTATACTTTTTCTTTATTTTTCAAAATCAAACTGCTAGAAATATGTTAAAATATTATGCCCATCTTAAAGTATGTTAAAAGTAAACTAATCGTGTAACGTGAAATATTATCTACTTATCCGTATATTTATATAAAAAAAATTAAAAATTAGAAATTTATGACATACTACATGGTTATGAACCATAGCCGATGTATAAAGTGGATATTGTATTAGTTATGACCTATAACCGATGTATAAAAGACTTAGTAAATTTTTTTTGTTAAAATATTAACATACTACATTTATTCTTGACATAACATGTTAGATTATAAACCCTAAAAAAGTTTTATTTATAGTAGTGAAATCTCCATATACAACCAAAATAAGTAATAAAAGAAATTTGAGATCTAAATGAAAGGAAAAAATATTTCAATTAAAACTGATAAATTTTTTTTTATCTTTAATAACTACCATCTCATCAATACTCTTTAACCAAGAAAAAAAGATAATAATAATGAAAGTTAAATATAAATAAAAAAATCAAAGAAAAATAAATTTAGAATAATAATCAGATTTAGAAAGAAATAATTAAAGTTTTAATGTCAATATAAATTAAAAAAAATATTTTTATTTTTTTAAAATCATCTCTAGTGAACCTCACTCATATGTGTGTCTAATAAACTATTCGGATGTTTTATGGTAAGGGAAATGTTTTTCAAACACTAAAAATAATGATAAAATATTGTTTAAAAATACAAAACATAAAAAATATATATATAAAATTAAAGAAGAAGACAGAGATAATAAATAAAAAAGTTAAAGATAGTTATGTATAATATCATATTTTTTACACACTAGAAAATGGAAATTGTTGTGAGAGAGAGAAATAAGAGGAAGCGTGAGAATCAGGCGAAATGATTCTGAATTTTGTTAAGACGTTGTTTGAGTTCCATAAAAACACGAAATTAATATTTATTAAGGGCAATTAATTAACATGAATGTCCGTATTAGTTATGGAAAGGATAATTGAATAGTTGGTTGTGTAAATTAGTTGGCCACTCGTTCACACAGGCCATAAAAACTTGTCTCTTTCACAACTCATTCTTTTCAACTTTCAATAATTAGTTACATTTTGGGCGATAATTACGTGAAAAAGAGTATAAAATAATACTGCACGAAAACAACACTTCTCTAACAATGCAAAACCTGACAAATCAAGCTACAATCATTTTCAACAAAAGGAAAAAAAATAGAAAATGAAGTTGCTGTGTTCTATACACGAGAGGGGAAGAAAAAAGAAGTGGTTGCTGGCAATTTGGAATTATTGCTCCATCTCATCTCCTGCATTTCATACATAATGTTCATTTGGACCCACATTTTTTGGCTTCAGTACCCATCAATTGTTTTCAAATGCATACACATGCTGTTTATACAATCAATTTCCTGCTTTTCTTTATACAATCTCATCATATTTTACCCCATAAACTCTAATCTCAGCTTTTAAGTCAAAAATTATTGCTTTCAAATGTTTTGCAGAAGAAACGCTTAATCATAAGCAACAGCAATGTCTATTATATGCTTTCCAACGTTAGTTGCATATCGCTTTCCCTAATATCGTCGTCGATTACACATGCAAACTTCTCAATAATTATTTTCATTTATTTCAAATCTAAAATGACTTGTATTAAGTTCACAGTGAGTTATCGAACCTCATACGTTAAAACCATATTTAAAAATAAAAAAAAATATGTAAAACCAACTTATAAATAAGATTTATACTTATTAATATATTATTAAATATTTTTATCTCTGATTGATTTAAAATCCTTTTTATTTTTTTAAATAATAGTGAGATTTATTCACAGTAAGAATTTTAAATAATAGTGAGATTTATTCACAGTAAGAATTCCACTTCTAGAAAAAAAATCAGTTTTCTGAAAAATAAATTTTTATTCTAAGCAAATTTCAATATTATTAAAAAAAATAAAGCATTCAAAACTTTATTGACATTATTTTCCAAAACACTCAAAACGATGTAACTTGAATGGTCAGAATATTTTTACTTAGAAAGCTAAATTATTTGCATTTGTTAAATCAAATGTTGTTTGGCGGGTTAAAGGAACATTATAGAAATTACCTAAATATGGTAAGTGGTCATAATTATGACAGTAAATAATTAATGATGCATTTTCGTCACAGTGATGAGTCACGAGCCCGAATAAAGGCGCAATCCGAATTTCATTACATAAACTGCAATCATTAACACTTGTTGCTCCTAAGTCCAAGCTAAATTTTTGCTACACTCTCACTTTTAAATTATGGCGGTTAATATATATGATTATTTTTATTTAAAATCTTTTTCAAGATAATTGATTCTTAATATAATGGAATTCACAATTCAGAACATTAATTATAAAATAAATACTTGAAAAAGGGTTTAATGTTTTAATTATCTGACAACTATTGAGGTTGAGTGTAGTTGGATGAGTTTCTTTTTCATAATGCAGTGAATAAGGGTTCCAATTTTCATTCGAAAAAAAACATATTTTGTTTATAATTATTTATTAAAAAACATTGTTTTTAAAGAGATACCGGTGAAAAATATGTTTGAAACAAGGAGTTGAAACATGTGAAAATAGAAAAATAATATCGAATTTCAATGGTGTTTAACATTTATATGCTATTTGTCTTATTTTACCATGTTGGCACACTGGTGTTATGTTATCAACAGGTAATTGTTTGAGTTATTTTTTATATAAAATTTTGTCATATAGGATTTTTCTTACACATAAATATTTCTGAACATTATTACACTCATTTAAAGAATTTAAAAGAAAATATTTAATTTATAATATATTACTATTTCCAAATAAAATATCCACACACTATACAGATACTGGTTAGTTTATTGAAAAAGAGTTAAATTATTTCAATATTCAAGTTTATGCACGATAAATGACAGCAATTCATTTTTAACATGTTTTCTTAATGTATTTTCATCATGAATAGAAATTAATTAAACACAATAGTATAATTTGGCGATTTCTACTTCATAGTTAAAAAGTCCCTGTCACCCATAATTTTATGATTTAAAAAATTTATCAATAATAAAAAGTGTATTAAGAATGTGTTGGCAGTGTAGTTTTCACTATATACTAATGATTTCAAATGAGGCTGATCCATTAATCTTTATATGGGATAACAATTTAAGGCCCACTCTGCTACAGATTTTAAGTTGAGATTTTTGGGCCATATAACAACCCATGGACAAAATCATATTGCTAAACATTTAGCTCTGGCAAATTCTTTCTCTATCTCCATACCTTTTTTCTACATTTTTATATTATTTTAAATTCCAGTAATATTTTTATGAGTATATTAGAGAGTGTGGTATTTTCTTCTTAATTTTCAAGTAATAATAATTATTTGTGGTGACTAGTTGTAAACATTGGTAGTTGAGATAAGTTTTGTGATGTTTTTAATAGTAGTGATTGTGTTTTTGTACACTTATCTTTTTTCATTTTTTTTAAAGTCACAAAACTTTAGAAAATAAAAAACAGTAAGGTGCAAAAATAGAGTACAAAACTCACAAATTTATCTTTGCATTAGAGAACGTTGAATACAACAAATCTTCTTACCAACTATTTCACACATATTCAAATGATGAAATTGTTCTCTTAAATGCTGCAGCTAAAAAAAAAATGAAAGTGTTGCAAGTGAAAGAAAGGTATGAGAGTGAAGAGATACAATTAAGGTTATTTAAACCTATAAGATTATATTTTATTTATAATTATATAATTTTTTAAAAAGACTAAGACTGACTTTTCATAATTAATATAGAATTGAAGGTAGGAGATATGAAGGTAAAAAGAGAATTTGTCTAACTCTATAAATTCATTAAAAAGAAGGTAGAAAATTTTATATTAACAAAAGAAAATACACGCAAGTTGAATGATTAGATTTAATTTCAATAAAAAAAAAACTTTAATTATACATAATCATAATATACATATTCGTAGATAAAGAAACCAACACAAACTTTCATCAATCCTTGGTAGCTTAGTAAAAGTTGCCCTCTTCTCTTATTTTCTGTAACTAAAAAATTTATTTATACCCTCTAATTAGATACACAAGGATTCTAATATGAGACATATTTATTGAGTGGATTAAGCTTTGCTAGCCAAATTAAATTTTCAAAAAGTGTTTTCTTTGCCAACAACATTCACTTAACAACTTAACAATGATATTTGTTGAGCTGAAACTAATATTGATTATAATTAATTATTTATATAATTAACCATAAAATTAATATTAATTATAATTAATTTTTACAAAAATCATGACTGTTACATCATACGCTTTAGCAAGTCAAAATAACAATATTTTAATTAAAGCTGGTTGTAAGGTGATAGATAGAGTTGTTAAAGTATTATTTTTTTTAGAGCAAATGATGATCACTCTGACAAAAGATAGAGTGTCTTTTTTGAGCGGTTATGATTTTTGTAAAAATTAATTTTACGGTTAATTATTGAATAATTAATTATAATCAATATTAGTTCAGCTAAAAAAAGTTTAATAAAAAATATTAAAAAATTTAACTTTTTCGTGATGTAAAAAAAGCTTTTACATACGAAAAACAATATGCATAATACTGAAAAGAAAACATATTGTTAAAAAGTAATCTTTAACTACAATTTTTCATATGGAAGAATACAACTTAATTTTCAACGAAAAGAGGTTTTACAATTTCAACTTTTATTCGAAAAACAACTTATTTCTATTTAAAAAAAAAAAACAGTGTTGGAATCTTAAAACTTAAGAAAGAGTTGGAGATAAAACTTCAATTAATTAGAAAATATTTTTGGAAATTATATTATTATCTTTTAATAATATAATTGAGTCAAGATGAAGTATGATCTGAAGTATTAACGTATTAAAAGTTTTATTTTGTCGGAAGATGTTATCACCATGTAATATTAACGAAAACGTCCTAATAAATTAAATCCTATGGGAAATTTGTATGAAAAGCTGTACTCCTACAATATATAAAAATTAAAAAATTAAATTCTTTAAAGCAAGTTTACTGGTAAAGTAATTTGACATAGATAAACCCAGTCCGATGGTTAATTTCATAACTTTTCCCATGATCATAGAGAAAAAGAAATAATTTTGAGAGTGAATAAAGTTTAGTATTTTTGAAAATATTATTAAAAAAAAAATTCTATTAAGGAAAAACTGAAATGGGTCAATTTTATCCTAATAAATAAGGTTTCATCTATTTTTCAAATTTAAAATTTGAGTTTAATTTATTTATCTAAAATGCCTCTTTTTAAAGATCAAATAGATACTCTTTGATCACTATATTTTTTCTTGGTATCTCATCCTTTCTTTCTTATGGTGGAATATTTATTAAAGTGGTAGCAATCATTATTTTGTATATCTCATATAGAGAAAGAAGAGAAAAAGGAGAAAAGAAAATGATATATTTTATTGATCAAGAACTATTACACATAGATTATTGAGTGCTATATTTATATAGCACATAAAAAAAAGATAAAAGATAAAAGATAAAAAAATAAAAATAAAAATAAATGATACTGATAGAGCAGTAATAACTGATAAGATAGTTACAACTGAAAATCTAAAATATTATATGAGAATATTTTTATCATCTAATAGCCTCCACAAGTTGAAACATGTATATCTTTCATGTTTAGCTTGGATAAGTTGTTATGAAATAATCGAGGATGCAAAGGTTTGGTCAACATATCAACCACTTGATTAGAGGAAGAAAATGGGATTAAATGAATGAGACCTTCTTGAAGTTTAGTTTGAACGAAATGACAATCAATTTCAATGTGTTTTGTCCTCTCATGAAACATGGGATTCTTTGCTATGCATATAGTAGATTTATTGTCACAATAGACAACAAAAGATCCATAAATATTAGTATGCAAATCATTGCATAAATATTGTAACCACTGAAGTTCACAAACAAGTGAAGCTAGTGCTCTATATTTTGCCTCTGAAGAAGATTTGGACACTGTAGACTGCTTTTTAGACTTCCATGGAATTAAAGAGTTTCCCATAAACACACAATAACCAATGATAGACCTTATAGAATCAATGCAAGTTCCCCAATTTGAATCAGAAAAAGCTTTAATAATTTTTTGATTATTACTGGAAAAGAATAGACCAAGACCAGGACATCCTTTCAAATATCGTAATACACGAAGAGCTGCTGTCATATGAGGTTCTCGTGGATTTGAAATAAATTGACTGAGTTTATGAACTACAAAACTGATATCAGGCCTAGTGTGGGTAAGGTATAACAAATGCCCAATCAATCTTCTATATTCACCTGGATTCAAAAGTAATGAACCTTCACTTTCAGAGAGAGGATAAGATGGTTCCATGGGAGAAGAGGTGGGTTTGCAAGCCAATAAACCACGATCAAAAAGAAGATCTAAACAATATTTTCGTTGATTGAGAACAATACCAGAAGATGAACGATTTATCTCAAAATCCAAGAAATAGCGAAGAGTACCGAGATCTTTGATACTAAATGAGTTATGAAGATGATTTTTAACACGTTGGACTTCCTGAAGATTATTGCCAACCAACATAATGTCATCAACATATATCAACAGAGCAGTGAAAGAATGATTGTCTGTGCGAATAAATAAAGAATGATCAGCTGTATTTTGAACATAACCAAGTTGTATTACAGTCTGAGTTACTTTTGAGTTCCATTGCTGACTCGCCTGCTTTAGTCCATATAAATTTTTTCTAAGTTTACAAACTTGTGTGGGATGAGAAAGAGTAAGCCTTGCGGGAGGAGTCATGTAAATTTCTTCATCAAGATCGTCGTGAAGAAAAGCATTATTTACATCTAGTTGATGAAGTATCCATCCCTTAGCACTTGCTAAAGACAAAATAAATCGAATAGTACTAATTTTAACTACCGGAGAGAGTCTCAAAATACTCAATACCTTCGGTTTGAGTATATCCTTTTGCAACCAAACGAGCCTTGTACCTATCAATAGTGCCGTCTAGTTTATGCTTGGCTTTGAAAACCCATTTACACCCAATAGGACGTTTTCCAAGAGGCAAATCCACCAAAGACCATGTTTCATTAGACTCAAGAGCATCAAGTTCACGTTGCATAGCTTCTTTCCAACAATCATGTTGTATCGCCTCTTTAAATGATTTAGGTTCTTGGATAGAAGAAATATTATGACAAAAAGAAGAATATATAGGAGAACAATTATCATAAGAGAGATATTTTTGTATAGGATATTTAATACCTGAAGAATGATTGGTAACATCTTTTGAAGAGAAAAAAGTAGTGTGATAGTCCTTCAAGTATCCAAGTGGTTGTTTGAGACCAGTAGAAACTCGAATAGATGAAGGTTGTGGATTAGAATGTTGGTATTGCAAGACATCAGTATCAATTAAAGGTAATGGTGGATCAGAATGTTGGTGTGGCAAGACATCAGTATTAATTAAATGTAATGGTGTAGAAGAATTAGTAGCAGGAAGACTGGATGGTAATACAGAAATTGAAGGAACAATATCACTAACAGTTGTAGGCACAACAATATCATTATCAAAAATAGAAGGAAGCAAATGCTTAAACATATCATGTGTTTCCAAATTGGTATCTATGGTGTCCTTATAAAAAGGAAAATGATTTTCATAAAAAATAACATCGCGTGTCACAAAAATATTTTTATGATTCATATCAAAAAGAGTAAAATTTTTACCCCATCTTTGTAACCAAGAAAAACACATTTTCTGACTCTAGAACTAAGCTTTGTTCTTTGAACACTACTAGTAGTAGCGAAAGCCAAACAACCAAAATTTTTTATATGAGATAAATCTGGTATGGCATTATAAACCATTTGATATGGTGATTTATCATGTAAAAGAGGAGTAGGAGTTCTATTAATTAAATGAATAGAATGCTTGATAGCATATGACCAAAAACAAAGAGGTAAGTGAGACTGAAAAATCAGTGCACGAGCGACATTCAAAATATGTTGATGTTTACGTTCAACAATACTATTTTGTTGTGGAGTTTCCACACAACTAGTTTGATGAACAATCCCTTTTCTATTAAAGAAATCAATCATAAGGAACTCAGGACCATTATCACTTCTTAATATTTTCAAATGACAATTAAACTGATTTTCAATCATACTGATGAAATTTTGTAAATGTGTATGTGTTTCAGCTTTAGTTTTCATTAAACAAATCCATGTATATCGAGTAAAATCATCTACAACAGTTAAAAAATATTTATACCCTTCAACAGAAACATGATTAAAAGGACCCCATATATCAACATGAAGCAAATCAAAAAATTGAGTTGATTTAGTAGAATTAGAAGGAAAAGGTAGTCATTTTTGTTTAGCAAAATGACATGTATCACAAGGATGAACAAAACATATGGAAATATTTGAGTAATATGAAGACAAAATTTTCAACCTATCATAAGACAAATGTCCTATTCGAAAATGTCAAAGTTTAGCATTATCAATATCTACATAAGATTTATTGATGTTGACAGACTTATTTGGAAGGCACGAACTCTTACTGTCAAGTCTACTCATCTCAATTTTTGTTTGTGACACCTGATGGATACTAGAAGTCCTTAATTGATAAAGGTTATGGGATCTCTCAGCTGTACCAATCACTCTTCATGGTTGAGTCTGAATAATGAAAGAAATAGAAGGTTGAAAAATGGTTAAACAATTGTGATTTGTGGTTAATTTAGAAACAAAAATCAAATTGACGTGAAATGAAGGTACACATATAAAACACCAGTCAATGTGAGTAAGAGAGATATTTGAACTGTACCAGACTGATTAACACTTAATTGACTTCTGTTAGGTAAAGAGACTAGGACAGGCAAAATATTATGAATGGAGAAGAAAAGATTCTTATCGTAACATATATGATCTGTAGCCCTTGTATCTAATACCTAGTGACTAGAAAACTTACCTGATTTGGCTAAATTGATTTGCGACGTACTGACATGATTTAAAGCAGGAGTTTGACAAGATGATTGTTAGATCAAAGCCATTAAACTATTGTATTGTTCTTGAGCAAGATAGAGAAACAAAAGAGATTATTGGCCCAGAGCTCCTAAAAGCTTTGATACCATATTAGTTTTGTATATCTCATATAGAGAAAGAAGAGAAAAGGGAGAAAAGAAAATGATATATTTTATTGATCAAGAATTGTTACACATAGATTATTGAGTGCTATATTTATATAGCACATAAAAAAGATAAAAGATAAAAGATAAAAAAATAAATAAAAATAAATGATAATGATAGAGCAGTTACAACTGATAACAGTTATAATTGATAAAACAATAATAACTGATAAAGTAATTACAACTGAAAATCTAAAATATTATATGAGAATATTTTTATCATCTAATAATTATTTTAATTTACTAAAATATGTAAATTTTGAAAGAAGTACTTATAAGTAACTTATTCTTTAAAGTACGACTTCATAATAAAATAACTATGCTCTGATACATGATTTTACTCTCTTTTATTTTACTAAAAGAATGTTTGTAAACATGATTTCACTTTTTTTTAACTAAATCAGTAAAAAAAATAAAGATTATGTTAAAAAACCCCACTTCAACTAAGTTGAAATAATTACTTCATCTCTTATATGGGTAATTTTTTAAAAGTTTGTCTATTTTAAAAACTAACCATTTTGTCTGTAACATCCCTCTCTCCAAATTTTGTGGTTGTGACCACCATGAATTTGACTAACCTTCCTTCTTTTTTTTCTCATACACACACTTCTGTCACCCTTGCAGGATCAACAACACATATGTTCACCATTTCTAGCCAAATCATAAAAAAAGACCTCTTTGTTGTCATCTCCTACTCAGCCATAGATCGTTCACTTACAAATCACCATATTTATCATTCACAACAACTAAATTGATTTTCCTTTCATACCCTTTCACCACCCTCAAATCGCATTTTTATGGTGTATTTAGTACATTACTAATGCATACATGAGGACTAAAATTATTTTATAAATCCAAATTTAAGCACTCATACTAACTATATGTTGGAATAAGCTAAATAAAAGAGTTAGGTTGTTAACTCTAATTATTCAAAACTTAAAGTTAGATATTTCTATTATCAGAATGTTTTATTAATTCATTATGTTTTAACAGTTATAAATAGCATTGTATGTATTGTATCAGTACAATTTTTCTAATAAGAGAATTTAGTTTCAATTCCAATTATCAAATTAATTCCCAACAGAGTGGTATCTAGAGCTTAGAAAAATTAAGGGGACTTCCGTGGTTCCTGGAAGATAGGGTGAGGTTTTTGAAGGAACGTGTTACTGGAACACTGTTGGAGTAGAGGAGAATTTGCATAATTGCAAGCCAAGAAGAGAGGAGTTGACTGCTGCAGGTGGTAACTGTCATGACTACAATTAATATGGTTCCAGGGAGTTTACCAGTATTTGATGATAGGGTTGTGAAGATGGAAGCCATTCTTAGTTTTCAAGAATTGGAAGAAGCTGTCCAGATCGGTTTTCAAAAACCAACCAAGATTGAATCTAAGGAGCAAAAGAAGAAATTTGAGAAGCAAATAAAAAATAATAGAAAGATTGATTGCAAAGCACGAATGTTGTTGCATCAATGTGTTTCAGCTACTATTTTCCAGAAAATCTCAAAAGCTGAGACTGCCAAGCGTATATTGGATATACTAGAATAAACCTATAGGAACACTAGAAGGGTCAAGAAGGTAAGGCTGCAATCACTCAGAAGAAAATTTGAATTGATGTCCATGGCTAATCAACTATCAGTGAGTGATTATTTTGGTAAAATTCAAGCAATTGCCAATTCTATGCGGGGCTGTGATGAGCAATTAATTGATTCAAAGGTGGTTAATAAGGTTTTGAGAACTTTAACTCCTGCTTTGAAGAATCCAAGGATCTGAATGCAATGACAGTAGAAAAACTCCAGAATTCCCTTGAGGCACATGAGCAACAACTAATTTCAAGAAAAGGCAAAGAAAAGATTGTAAACCAAGTTTTCCAAGCCTAAACCAATAATAGCAAAGGTAGAGGAAGGAGTGGCTGGAAGAAAAAAGGCAGAGGCAAATCAAGAGGAGGAAGATTAAGTCACTGGATTGTCTCAAACAATCCAGTCCAGAATCAAAGCATTATGCAGAGGCAGAAGATGGTTGCTGGCAGAGGAAATCAAGATCATGGATCCAAGAAGTATCTTGATAAAATAAAACTGCAGTGTTATCATTGTGGTAAGTATGATCACTTTCCAGCTGAATGTTGGGGACCTGATCTCAATAATTGCATTGGAAAATTATCCAAGAAAGATGAAGCACATTTAGCCCAAGAAGATTATGATTCTGATTCAGACAAAGTGTTATTGATGGCCACAACAAATCAGGATGAAGATGCTTCAAATTGGTACTTAGACACAGGTTATTCCAATCATATGACTGGCAACAGGGATTGGATCATTGATTTTGATCCTAATGTCAAAAACAGTGTGAGATTTCCAGACAATAATGTGATTTCTATTGAAGGAATTGGAAAGTTCAGATTCACTTGTAAAGATGGAAGATCTAGTTATATGAATGATGTCCTATACGTGCCATCAATGAAGAATAATCTTCTTAATTTAGGCCAACTACGGCAAAAGGGATTCAAAATATCAATAGAGCATAATTTTATCAAGATCTATAATAAAAAATCAAGGTTAGTTCTTAAGGCACCTTTGTCTAAAAATAGGACTTTTAAGACTAACCTTAATACATCAACTGCACAATGTTTGTCTTCAATTGGTGGTAAGGAGGAAACAAGTTGGTTGTAGCACTATAGATTTGGCCATTTAAATTTCAAAAGTTTAAATTGGTTAAGTAGCAAGTAAACAGTCACTGGGCTGCCACATATTTATCTACCTCATACAACGTGTGAAGGCTATTTATTTGGAAAGTAGTCAAGAAAGTTCTTTAAGATTTCTGGACTACAAAGAGCAAAGAAGTCATTAGAGGTTGTATATTCAGATGTATGTGACCCTCTAGACAACAATTCACTTGGAGGCAATAGGTATTTTCTTACTTTTGTGGATGAATTCACAAGAAAAATCTGTATTTACCTATTAAAGGAGAAATGTGAGGTGTTTGGAAGATTTGTGAAATTTTGTGCTAAAGTTGAAAGGCAATCAGGCTATGCCTTAACCATTTTCAGAATTGATGGAGGTGGATAATTCAATTCCAAAGAGCTAGAAGAATTTTGTGTTGCAAAAGGAATTGCACATGAGGTTACAACTCCTTACACTCCACCATAATGGAATTGCAGAGAGAAGAAATAGAACTCTACTTGATATGGCAAGGTGCATGCTCAAAGGAAAAGGGGCTACCTTATAGTTTTTGGGGAGAAGTGGTCACTATTGCAACCTATATTCTAAATAGGTCCCATAAGAAGATTGGAAGCAGCCATACCTGAAACAATTTGGTCTGGACTTAAACCAACTCTTAGTCACTTAAAGATATTTGTTTCTTTGTGCTATAAGCACATTCTAGATGAGAAGAGGAAGAGGTTGGAAGATAAGAGTAAAGCTCTTATTCTAATTGGGTACCATCTAACTGGTGCATATAGGTTACTCAATCCTGTAAACCAACAAATCATCATCAGCAAGGATGTATTATAGATGAAAATGCATCTTGGGATTGGAGCAAGCTAGGGAAACAAATCCATTGCCTTTTTTAGGACAGTGGGCAAAAGCAAGATGAAGAGTGTGTGGTATAACAGTTGAAACAGAATCTACAAGATCACAAAGACAAATGTTTCCCTCTTCTAGATTAAAGAGTCATGAAATTTACAGTGATAATTTGATCACTGATGAAGGAGAGCTGATTCACTTAGCATTTGTGGCAAACATTGGGCCAATCACTTGGAAGGAGGCAATTGCTGACAAGGAGTGGAAGAGTGCCATGATTGAAGAGCTGAAATCACTGGAAAGAAATAAAACCTGGGAATTAGTGGTTTAGCCGAAGGGAAAAGGACTAATTGACGTCAAATGGGTTTTTAAAATAAAACTCAAGTTTGACGGCTACATAGCCAAGCATAAAGCCAGATTAGTAGCTAAGATTTTTCTGCAGAAACATGGAATAGACTACATTGAAGTCTATGCACTAGTGGCCAGATTGGAAACCATTAAATTGGTGATTGTTGTGGTCAGTTTTAGAAACTGGAAAATCAGTCAAATAGATGTTAAATCTGCATTCTTGAATGGTATTCTAGAAGAGGAAGTCTATGTGACTCAGCCACTAGGTTTTGAAGGAAAGGATGCCAGCCACAAAGTGTTCAAACTCAAGAAGACACTCTATGGACTCAAACAAGCTCCTAGAGTGTGGAATAAACTAATAGACTCGTTTTTGCTTGAGTTAGGCTTCACAAAATGTTCAGTAGAATATGGAGTTATGTGAAAGAATCACAATGTCAAAGCCTAATCTATGTATGTTTGTATGTGGATGATCTATTAATTACAGGAAATTCAGTGGCAGAAATTGAGTAGTTCAAAGACAGATTGAAGGTTGTTTTTGAAATGACAAATTTGGGAATGCTTACTAATTTTCAAGGAATGAAATTCGTGTACACATATCAAGGCATCTTATTAAATCAGAGGAAATACATTAACGAAGTACTCAAAAAATTTAATATGGATCAATGCAATGGAGCTATGGTGCATGTTATTGGAAATTTGAAGCTGACAGAAGCCTTGGAGGAGAATACAGCAGATAACACTCTATTCAAACAATAGTTGAAAGCTTAAGGATCATCTGCAATAGCAGGCTTGACATAAGCTATGCAATTGGATTAATAAGCATATTTATGGGTAATCTAAGAGCCTCTCATATGGCAGTAGCAAAGCACATATTGAGGTATCTTAAGGAGACAAAAAGGTGTGACTTACAGTTTCCAATAAGCTTGAATGAATCAGAAGGTTGTTTGGAGGCTTGGAATGATTCAGATTGGTGTGATGATAAAGTGGGAAGGAAGAGTGATAAGTGCCTAATTTCAGTAATATTTCATAATAAAATATAGACACTTATGAGTATTAATTGCTAAAATAAATATAAAATAATTCATAATTTATGGATTTATACCTTTTTACATATTTTATGATCTTTATTTGAATAAGAGCATTTTATTCTCAAATTTGGTGTTAATTTCGGGTTTTTAGGGAAGAATGGAGATGACTAGCTAAAGAAGAATAATATAAGCTAAAGGGAGAAAGCTGGAAGGCCTCGGAACGCACAAGTGCACAAAAAGCCCAAATCAACATCAGAGCATCTTGCTCAAGCGAGCCCATTCTTGCTTGAGCGAGAATGCTCCAGCAGCATTGGACAAAATCGACGCTTTGCTCGCTCAAGCTAGCTATATCTCACTTGAGTGAGATAGCGCCAGAGACATTGAGCTTTTTTACGTTTTACTCGAACAAACTGGCTCATCAGTGCCACACAAGAAGTCACTTAACCCTAGCAAATTAGGTTAAATAGGAGGCTTGAGGTACAACCTTGGGGTGGAAGATTGAGAGAAAAACACCATTGAGTGACTTGTAACCCAATTAGGAGAATAAAAGGTGTTAAGATGTGTGGCTAATTCTACCCTATGGATTTGAGAGTAATCTGTTAAATCTCTTATGTGTTGAGGTGATATCTGAATATAATATTTTGTTCTTGATTGATTATTAGTATTATTGTTTTGCTTCTAATTCTTGATCTAGAATCTTAAATTTGACTGGAAATTATTTTTATGGTTCTGACCTAAACAATAATACTTAACATATTTGATGGTAGGAATAGACTTGAAATGTTAATAATTGCTATCAACGTTTGATCTTGATTCTAAGTTATTTTTATAAATATATGAGGAATCGATATTTAGGAAACATCTTAACAATTTTATATTCGAGGAATCGATATAAATTATTTTTATATGGGCATCAATATCAATCAAACGACACAATATTACCATGTTAATCAAAATACAAAGATGTGAGAAAGATGAAACCCAATCCATATTTTTCCAATTGAAGCAACAACTCCGTGACTTGTTTTCTTGTTAATTATTGTCATCATAACAACTCTCAACAAATTTCTATTATTCTGTTTTATATTTAGCAAATATTTTACTTGATTATTCAACTATTCCTTGTGAGATCAATATCTGTCCTTAGGGACACATTATTACTTCTGACAACGCGGTGCACTTACCATAAAAAGTCAACAAAGAACACTTATGGATATTTTTTCAAATATCTAAAAGCACCATTTTCTTGGTGTTCTGAGAAGCAAACTGTAGTTGCTCTCTCATCTTATGAGGCAGAGTATATAGCTGCAACGGAGGCAACTTACAATGTGTTTGGCTTGAGTCTATGCTTGATGACCTAAAGTTGGATCATGTGAAGCCTGTGCAACTTTACATGGATAACCAATCAGCCATCAACCTTGCAAAGAATCCAATCTCACATGGAAGGAGTAAACACATAGAGACCAAGTTCCATTTCTTAAAGGAACAAGTTGGAAAATGAAAGCTAGAAGTGAAGCATTGCAACACCAAGTAGCAAGTGACTGATATTTTCACCAAACCACTTAGACTAGATAGATTTGAAGAACTAAGAGAGTGTTTAGTTATAAGTGTTGTAGAATTTAGCTTAAGGAAGAGTCTTGGAATAAGCTAAATAAAAAAGTTAGGTTGTTAACTTTAACTATCCAAAACTTAAACCTAGATATTTTTGTTATCAGAATATTTTTTTAATTCATTATGTTTTGACAGTTATAAATAGCATTGCATGTATTGTATCAATATAGTTTTTCTAATTAGAGAATTCAGTTTCAATTCCAATTATCAAATTAATTCCCAACACTATACACTCTCATGGACTGAATTTTTTGTTCTTATAAGTTATAAGGTTGAATTTCTCTTACATAAGGTCGCGCCTTGACTTCACACCTTCTCACTTCTTGATCAATTGGTGTTCGCTTTCGATCGTTCGTCCTTGATCCAAAACGCGTGGGGGTACCTACAACAAGTACTCTAACGTTCAAGTTAGATATGTCTGAGTTAAATTATATGTGAGGATAAAAAATTTCTTACTATAAATGGGTGTTCACCCATTTATAGTTTTGGTCATGGACCCCCTATTACAAGGGAGGTTGGGGTAAGCCCATGTAGGCCCATATCCTCCTAATCATGCTTTAGGGACGTAATTGATTTCTTTAATTGTTAATCGTTACAGTAGGTTTTATTTTGTATTAGGCTGAAAGGTTAAGTGATTGCTCTAGTACTATCTTTTTACTACAAGAAAATCATTAATTATAAACGAATTTTAGCGATCAAAGTAATTAGTTATTATTTAACTAAATTAGTAGTCATTTTATAAACTAAAAAAATGATTGGTATCTAAAGTAGTTTCTATTATTACTACAAATTTATAAAATAACTTTTAAATTGGTATCTAACCATTAGCTACTTACTACTTTATATTTTAAATTAGTATCTATTAGTCTTTTAGAGATTAATTTAGAATATAAAATATTAGTAGCTAAAAGTTTGGTAACTAATTTAGATACCAATTTAAAAACCATTTTATAAATTTTGTTTAATAATAGAAACCATTTTAGATATTAATCATTATTTAATCTCTAAAATAACATCTAATTTAATCAATACAGTGATTAATTATTTTTAATCTTTAAATTTATTATTTAATAATTTTCTTAATATTTAGAAAATAATTTCGCAAAATCTTTAATACGGACTCAACCACTCGATAGTACACAAGTACACTTTTGTTATGTATACAAAGTCTGATACTAAAGTTATAAATACATGATGAATAACTTGACAAATTTAATATGCTAAGTTATATGCAAGTAAGTTTGAAACTAGTAGATAAAATCGAATAGGTCTCTCCCACTGTTTTTCATGTATGTATTTAGGTCACCTATTGATACCCAAGATATTTCATGCATTGGCTTCAAACAATTGAGTAATTGAAAAATGTACGTCATTTATTCCTACATTTGGAAAATCACAGAAAAGAATTTTCAAGAAATTTGGTTTGAAGTTCATCACTTGTACACATGTTTTGATGTTGGACAGTGTCAAATTAGTCCTTATAAAATGAAGGCCATGTCTATGCTTAATTTAAATTTTACTCCGACACTTAATGTACCTCATAGATGGCAGTAACTGCGAAAACTAACAGAAATACAAATCAATTATTAATTTCTAATTCCAAAAATTAGTTAAAAATATTGTTAATGTTACAGACCATATTTATAGGATCCTATAATTTGAGCCACATCTTAGATATTTACTCTAATTTTCATTAAGTCATTTTAATAAAGAAATTAAAAGTAAAATCACAAATCTCTAGTGAATGGCGTTAAGTTATGTTTAAAATTAAATTTGAATTGTTTTATCATTTTTGTTTAACTTTTTAAATGTTTTGTTTGGATTAAATAATTTATGAAATTATAATTTTTTACAGAATATTTAAATTATCATCAAATAAAAAGTGTCACAAAAGTAAAATTAGTGACATCAATAGAAAATTAATTTTTTCAAACATCGATTAAAAAAAAAAGAGTAACCACATAAACTTTAACTACAAAAATATGTCTAACTTTTATTGACAAATAGTTTCTTCTACATTGATTAGGACAATTCTTACAAATATTAATCAAGAAATAATCCTGACTTATGTTAGTTAAAAAGAACTCTGTCAATAGTTATTTTTTAATTATGATCGTTAAAAAAATAACTCTGTCAATGTGGATCCAAAAATAACTTCGACTAACAATAGTTGAAAATAATATCTTAACATCAATTGAAAAAATTGTGTTTAACATTATCAAAAAAACACCACTAAGTTGAGAAGGAAATTTGTTCACTATCATTAATAAAAAATAACACTAACATATATGACAAAAAAACGTTTACCGACCATAAAAAAAAGCAGTAAACTTTAAATTAAAAGAAAATATGTCAAAGTTGAAGAAATAATATTTTTAATTAATGAAATAAAACTTCAACTGAATCCATTCTATACAGAAAAAATATATTCTAATATTTCTTTTATTACAAATACTTAGATAATCTAAAATTTATATTTATATTAAGGATGAAAATCATTTCCTTCTTATTATAGTAACCATATTTTATAATAATTTAAATTTTGTTTCAAAAATAAATTACACTCTAAAAAATTATCATCAAACTCCCATACTCGTACTCTGCTCCGTAATGTAAGTAAACTTTCTCGTTTTGATCATCTTGTCATGACACTGAAAAATATCAGCAAAAAAGTTGTTATTCTGATATGTGTTTCTTTCATTATTAGGTCATTACAAGCAGTAGCATTGGAATCTGTGACATGATAAACTTAGATAACCTCCTTTCTCCCATTACTTTCACTGGCAAAGGAAAAATCTCTTTGGATGTGTCATGTGTTTTCACTTTTCAATTGAATACTCCCAATTCATCCCAATCTCCCTTGATTCTGTAATCATGTAATAGCTAGCAGACACCACTTTTCATTGCATTATCAGCACAAACACCACTACTCTTTGTTTCTTTACCTTTCTCTCATCACTCCTCAGTAGTCTTAATTCATGAACGAACAAAAAGCTCTCCCACGCCCACCCAAGTTTCCTTTCTCAATTCTTTCACATAACAAACAACAAACTATCTAACCACCATCAAAATCAATTAACTTATTCAAATACAACAATTTATGAATGAATTGAACACACATTTCCCAGATGATCAAGCAAGCATTTGTTTTCTTCCATTTTATTATATTTTATTGTGCTTTAGAGGTTTAGAAGGGACGCCTTTTGCATCAGCCTTATCAATGGTGACTGTGCAACCACTCTCAGTTTCTCTCTCTAATCTTCTTTGCTTTTGGCTGGAGACCTAGTCATACAATGCTTTTGATTACGTTGAAACTTGAAAAGAGAGAAGGCAGATTAAGATTAAGACTATGCTATGCCACATGGGTTGTCCCACCCATGTTGTCGAAATATTGGAAAATTGAACAAGGGTTGCATATGACTAGTACAGAGCATATACTTTATGTGAAAGAGAAATGTCCAAAGCCAATAACCAAAATAAACTTTTTTTCATCCTACTCAGCTCAACAAATTCTTCGCAATTTCATCTTCTATTGTTAATCCATCCCTTGTGGTTTTTGCTACCCGACGAAGAATGATTTTGGTAAAAATACACCTTTACCAACTTTTAATCGTTAATAGGTACCCAAAAGCTCACAGTAATCCATATTTGATCTCATCCGAATTAAAGCAAAACCATTTTCTTTTGCTACCCCTTTTGTCCCGCTTTTTCTAGTTACCCTAAAAAAACATTACTTTCAAAATAATTTGTATGTGTTTTGTTTTGTTACAAAGTTGAGTCTTTCATGCAGCATGGTTTTTTCTAGCCAAATTTTCATCATGGCAGAATATAATATCCACTGCCTCCAACACGTGGTTTTGTGAAATATGGAATCCAAAATCACAAGCCCTTACCGAGGAACATGCGCATAAATCATAATCTAAATTGAAGGGCATGGTGTCCCAGCATTGGCCATGCACATTCATGTAAGGGCTTTGGTAAAGATATAGAGATTCTCCATACTGTTATCAGACCAAAAGATTTCCAACTCAATCCTTCGAGACAAAGTAACATAGTCCAATCTACTATGATATCTTTTTCTTTTTTATCATAACAACATGGTCGTCCTTCTTTTTTGACACCTTTTTCTCCCCTTCTCACTCATCACCTTTATCTTCAGCACCCCCCGTCTCTCTGGGCTTTTATTCATGTTCTATGTCACTGATACACTTATATGTCTTTAAAGCACTGATGCTGCATGAATCGCACTGAAATCCTAACCAGGTCATTCTTCTACTTTCCAGTTACACTCTCTGATAATGGCCAAGGAAGCTTCTCTATGCCTCTTCTTTCTCTCCTTTCTCGTTATCTCCTGTTCTGGTGAGTAACCGACACTGATATATATTATCTCTGAATAGTAATCGCATTTATTCCTGTGAGTATTCTTGGCAAAAGTCCAAAATTAGCCGTTTCTCCTTTCTTTGCTAACTGGTTTCTGAATCTACAACACTTAGTGATTATATTCATTCCAATATGTTGATTTTTTGTCTTTAGATTTTGGAGTGCTCCACTTTTCTCTTGTAGCGAAATCAGTGGAGGCAGCTCAAATTCAAGTGAGAAATAAATTGGACTTGTTCATAATATTGTGATTCTCTTGTTTCACTCTTTGCAGGATCTCTGGTGGGTATTTCCTACCGTGAGAGGGGAGGCACTTCAACATCTGCTAGAACCATATCATTCCTCCAGCAAAAGAACGTTTCCATGTCTCAGATTCGAATTTTTGTTACTGATCACAGGATTTTGAGCACGCTCAGCAACTCCATCGTGCCGACTGATTTGTACTTGAACAGAAGTCAAGTTCAAAGTTTAATTACTTCGAAACCCTCCGAACTAAAAGCTCGTCTACTTAACTTTCTCGCACATTCAAACATCAAAAGCATCATTGCTAACTGTGGCAGTGAGTGCTTAGCACAAAATGAGATGCCTTTGTTCTCACGTGCTTTGAAATCAATTGGTTCAGTTCTCAGAGAGCTTCATATAGGGAGGGAGGTAAAAATCTCAGTAGCATTTCCACTCTCATTATTAGAAAAGTTGAATACATCGCATGAAAATAGTATTCGTAGGATTCTTTCATTTATAAGGGAAATGAAATCCTTTGTCATGGTAGAAGACGGCATTGATGGAGAATTAAGCACGGAGAGTCACTTTCTTCATGCCATAATAAAACGAGCCACTCTTGCTGCTTCCATTCTTCCTCGCAAAGATGTTCCTATCGTTTTAACAATCAAGACCACAGTTGTCCCTACTTCAATGGAATTAGCTCAATTTTGTGAGAGGGTATCCAAATATCTAGAAGCAAAAACTCATATTACAAAAAGAATAGCTGCATTGTATGCAGAGGTGCATAGAACAGAAGATTTTGCAAGTAAAGAACTCAAAAGGGAAGAGGAGGAACTGTTTCCTGTCTCCCGCAGAGAGATGCTCAGTAAATCCCACAAAAGGAGAAGTCTAGATGATACAACCAGCCCAACAAACACAGTTTTCCCCACAAATCCAGCATCATCCATTCCAATCATCACACCCCCAGATACACCAACCATCATCACAGTTCCTGCCACAAATCCTGTCACAATTTCCCCTTCCAATCCTGCTGGAATGCCCGTGACAGTTCCTTCTACCACACCTGTGCCTTTTCCTCCCACAAATCCAGCCAATACACCAGTACCAGTGAGCAATCCGGCTACAACAACTCCTGTAGGGATACCACCCCCAACAACCAACCCTGTGACTTATCCACCTTCATCAGGAAATGTTCCTGTCACAAATCCCCAAACTCAACCACCCCCTGCAAACACTAATGCTCCAGCCATTCAGGGGCAGAGTTGGTGTGTGGCAAAGCAAGGAGCTCCTGAAGCTTCTCTTCAAGCAGCACTAGACTATGCTTGTGGAATGGGTGGGTCAGATTGTTCTCAAATTCAGCAGGGTGGGAATTGTTACAGTCCAGTTACATTGCAGAACCATGCTTCTTTTGCCTTCAACAGCTACTATCAAAAGAATCCAGCTCCAACAAGCTGTGACTTTGGAGGGAGTGCCACCTTAGTTAACGCGAATCCAAGTAAGATCTTAAATTCTTAATAGTTTTAGCAACCCTTCTTTTTATTATTCCAAGATCCTTTTGGAAGAGCACATAGAAATTTATGCCGACAGAAACTAGTCTTATCTTGTAACGTAATCATTTACACTAGTATTTGAGAGAGCTTATGGGAAAAAAAAGCTTATGATATGTATATAGCTATTTCCATATGACTTCAATAAGCTTTTCAAGATAACTACTCTTCAGACTAATTTATAAAAACAACTTATACGTTAGTAATTATATGAGAAGTACCAATTTTAGTTAAGTTGTTTATTTAAACGGACAATTGTAAACGAGTGGCCATTTTTAACTTGTTCTTCTGAACTGTGAATAGGCTCGGGTTCTTGCGTTTTCCCATCCTCATCGTCATCAACAACAGTAACGCCAAAGTCATCACCCCCAACACCACTTACACAATCAAGTCCAACACTACCACCACCAAGTCCGGTTACGCCTGCACCATCAATTCCAACGGCACCACCAACAACATCAGTAACAGGCCCATTCGGGTAAGGGAGAAACCATGTTTTTCATGATTTCAATAGCTCTAAAGCTCCATTAAGCATACTAGTAATGGTCCTTTATAACACTACCCTTTTGCAGGTATGGTACCCCACCTTCAGTGTTAAATTCAAGCAACCCCGCGTCAGGTACAATGCCAGATTTTGGGTATGAAAGCCCTCCTGTTGTAAATACAACGTCAGCCTCGCATTCTATGAGTTTGAGACCTTCTGTTGGCTGCATTGTTCTGATGGTATCATTTGTCACTACCAGACTCGGTATGCATCCATAGAGTTCAAAACAAGATTCAATCCGAATCATAGCATGAAATGCTAGATCGATATATAGTATCTCTAGCTGTGCGTTGGAGTTGTAATGTAGCATTTTACATTAGGTGCAGAAAGATGTAGAAAAAGAACGGAACAGAAGAAGGTTAAGTGATTGTGAGTGATGTGTTAAATTTAGCTTAGGTGAAGGTGAGAGAAATCTTAATATGGAAATAATTGCTGTTTGATGGTATGTAGGTTGTACCACAGACTATAATTAATATCGGTTATGTACATAGTTTTTGAAAGCTTTCTAGTTCTTTTCATTGTATGGAGTTTGTAGTCAGTTCAGTGTAAATTGGTCTTAGTTTTAGAAACTGTTCTCGGTAAATGGAGGATTGCTATTCATTGAAAAGTTCAATTTCAAATTTAATGAAAACAGTCCACACTATTATTTATTTATGAGATAGGTTGAAGATTTCATATCCACTAAAATTAATAAACAAATTATAATATATGAATGAATGGATAATAAATCTCAATCTTATAATCTTATATAAGATATAAGTTGATTTTATAAATTATAGAGTTAAAGTTACAATTCTTATAATGGATTCTGTAGGTGCACACCCTACTCATACCTTAGTTAAGTATGAATTATCTCTTCAAGATTTTTCATGTTGCTGTGCTTCCTTCTCTTTATCAGTAACATCTTGATGGCTGATGTAGCTTGAATTTCTTTTCCAAAGTTTTAATTTTCTTGAGCTTCCATGCTTTCCCCTTTTATGTCAATTACAAAAAATAGATAAAGGATGCTTCTTGTAATTTATATAGCAAATCATGAAGATTATGATTATAAATGACAAGAGTAATGATTAACACAAAAATGTGCACTCTAATCGTTCACTTAGGTAAGGAGATAATTATATATGCAAATATGACTAATTTTATTTTTAAAGTAATTAAGAATAAATAAATAAAATTAATATTTTTATCACACAATTAACATTATTATACTTCTTTTGTAAAATTATGATATATTTACCTAAAAAAATTGCATATGAGTAGGTTTATATATATATATATATATATATATATATATATATATATATATATATATATATATATATATATATATATTAACTGCGAACGATAAACAACTTGTATTATTAATTTTTAAATAAGACAGCTCATTGACATTTTTATAACAGTAGTTGAAGGTTATTTTAAATGTAAAAATTGAATTCATCTCAGTACTTAACACATTTTACTAAAACAGACTGAATTAGACAGTTTGAAGGTCTAAAAGTTTAAATATAATTAAATTAAGAATATTAAATAAAATTATTTAAATTTTCAATAAAATATATATTGAACAAGGTTAAAAATATACCTAGAGTTTATTTGAAACGTAATTTATCAAACAATTAAAACCACTTATATTGATTGAATTTTGAAGAAAGTATTATTAAATGTGCTCACTCCTTGGATTGGATAGGATTTGAGCAAATTCATTCCATAAAAAAAATGTGGAGTTGAGTTCGGTTGGATTTTTTTTATACACAATTCACTCTTAAATGAGTTAAAATTGGATGGACGGAAAATGTTAAAAAGATTTTCTTAAAAAAATATAATTTTCAAATATCTCTTTAATTAAAACTATAATACAATTTTTACAAAAGAATAATGAGTTCAAGTAACTTATAACAACTTTATCTAAATTAATTTAAGATATTAAAAAAAAATACACAAGTTTAAAAGTGAATTTCGAATTGAGTCAAATCAATCATACTAAATTCATTACTTAATTCGTATAAAAAAATTATTAATTTATATTTAATTAAATCATAAATAAAACTCAACTCAAATTAATCAAACTAATTAAATTTAATAAATTGATCTAATAAACATCAATGAAACTAATTAAATTTAATAAATTGATCTAATAAACATCAATGAAACTAATTAAATTTAATAAATTGATCTAATAAACATCAATGAGTATTATAAAATAAATATTATGCAACTCTATCTTATCATCTCATCATTGTTAGGCGTAATATTACAATTTGTTAAAAAAACATAATTGTACACACCAACATATCAATTTAAAACAATTGACATATTTTTACCCATTTATAAGGTATCTTATAAAGTTAATTTTAAATAAACATACAAACTGTTATGTATTTTAAAACTATATAGTTTGGAGAAAACTATTAAACTTGAAACCCTTAATGAAAAATGAAGCAGGGAATAAGTCAAAGACTTCCAAGAGCAAGTTATTATTATGAATGCATTGGATGCCAATTCTATCATCGAAGAAAATAAAGAGGAAACACCAAAACAGCAATCAGGGGAATCCTACAAACGCATTGACTTTTAAACCGACGCATGTGAGCCACTTTTCTGATATCCAAAGCAGTGTGGACATTTGCCAGCAGGGCAATACCTAAACCACATTATTAAGAGGCTTTTTTACAAAATTTCCTTTTCCATAGAAATGAGAGTGAACAACTATCAGTATGGCAACTGTAGAATCACATTAAAGAACCATCACATCACTTTCTTTGCTGAGAAATGCATGAACTAAGCTGAACTGGCCCAACAAAGAGTAGTAATGGGACGATTATAAATGAGGAAACGCAACTACTGTCTGCAATGTATTTTCTTGAGCACCCGAAAAATTGTGATTCTCGTGCTACATGTACATACTGCACAAGCTAAAGCTAGTTTATCTATAAAACTGCATTTCTCCGTCCCAAAAAGGCTTCTACAATTTCTCTAGTCTGCTAAAGGTAACTCTATACAAGAATTGTTTTGGATTCAGGAATGGTTTCACCGCCTTGAAAATACTACCAAGACCAACATGGACATAGAGACCACAATTTTGAATCCAGATGTGTCCCAGAAATTCTGATTTTGCTTATCTGCACCAACAACTTCTCTTTGTTGCTTTGCCGCTAATTGATCTCTCAGTTCTTTAATAGCTTTGTCCCGTCGCTCACCCATCTGTTTACAAACCCATAAAATGAAACATGAGATTTGATTAGAATATTAGTAAGCAAGGGAAATTAACTTCACTAAGCTGCCTAAGTAAGGAGGGCTTAACACAGCATGGCATCGTTACAAATATATCTAGGCATCCATGAAAAGTCGTGAATAATGGTCCAGATATGAAAAATCAAATCTCCTTCAATATCACGTTTCACTCTTTCATGGTTCAATGCAAGTTCTAGGCTAAAAGTAATCAAAGCATTTGATCAAAACATTCAACTCAAAATTCAGAAAGAAGAGCCAAGAGAGCTCAATTCAACTATTTATTGTATAAAACAAGAACAGTAAGTATCTCTTGAACCAGAAGTGCATAGGAACAAGTTTTCTCAGTAAATAAGCAATTATTTCTTCAATAAGTTGAGCCAAACACACTTTCCGCAATAGCTAAATTTACCCTTTGGAGTTTTCGGGTTTGGGAACGAGCTTCCTGCAGACAGAACTCTAGCTTCAAAACCTTCTTCTTCAGCTCCTGATCAGTACGCCGCTGTTTCTCCAACTGTTAAGTTAAAAACACATCAATGCCATTAGATACATTAGCCAAGCACCCGTAGAAAAGACAAGAGTACGTGCTCTAATAACAAGAAAACACTAAACAAATTAATGAGTAGTATCACACTGGCAAAACAAGATAGTTTACCTGTGACTCTAATTCCTTAGTCTTGAGCTTCCAGTGAGCGGACATGATCTTAATTTCATCCTTAAGTTTTGCTATTTCTTCATCCTTAACACCTAGAAGCTTATTCATCTTCTCAAAATTTTTAGGAGAAACCTCTTCTAATATTTTCCGCAGTTCACAGTTCTTGTTCTCTCCGGCTTTTGCAAGAGCCTCCATAATATCATGCTCAATTCTCAAAACTTCATCTTTCAATTGCTTTTGTGAAGATTCCCTTGTCTGAAGATCCTTCTGTAAATTGTCTAGTTGCTCTCCTAGTCTTAGGACACGAGCCTCGTGCTCTCTTAGTGAATCATTTTTCTTATCTAATTCTTTTAAAAGTTCTGAACATTGAAGCTGTGCTGATTGAGCTGATGCAGCACTTGCATCAGCAGTTTTCCTCGTTGCTACAAGCTGTGCTCTAAGGTCATCCAACTCCTTCAGATACTGTATCAAGATTACAGTATATGCGGTGAGTAAATGATACTCAGGCTACTATCCAGGATGGTTTCACTTTTGAATTTATACAGATAAACAATCGCTCAGAATCTATGGATTTTAGAATATATTTATAAAACAAACCACAAGCTTGTAATGTAATCTCAGAAACATGATATATACTTGAAGATATACAATAAAAAGGGTGTATGATACCAATCAAAAAAGAGTGCCAACAATGAAGTTACTTAGCACCTTAATGTTCAGTGATCCGTTAGAGAATACCCCGGAGGTCTGGCATAACCAAAATGTAGTGCTCCAGTTTATATACAAATGATTTCTCAAAAAAATGTTGTACATGACAATGACAAGTGCTTTTCATGTGAGTCAGTTATAAGAGTTTTCTACAAGGTTGCTATTGGATGAAGTCTGGATTGAATTAAACTAAGTGAAAGAATACTTGGGTTGAGTTCATCTATAGAGATTGAAACCATGTACGAAACTCTCAAACTCTATTGTGCTTACAATACACTCTATAACAGATGCATAAGTTCAGTGACTGATGTATAGTTAGGTATTTGTGGTTTATTTTATGCAACAACAGCAATACAGAAAGATTCAATTACAAAACTACAAGTTTAAGGCTACAATTAAAAATAAAAGAAGACCTAAGTAAAATTTCCAAATAATTTAGGAAGTTACGGAGTAATTTTTAATTTATATAAAATGAGATGCTGATTTACAGCAATCCATGATACACAGGCATTTATGCCAAATGTTTACAATAAATCATAAAAATTATCTACCCAATAAATAAAAATATGTTTTTCCTGCCATAATATGGGTGTCGTATATCATAGATTTAGTAATGAAAAATGAATAACTGACTCATGCGCCTCAAAATCCTGATTCAAAGCAAATCTACAGCCTATACGCCCAAAAACTTCTTAGTACCATGTTTTCTAGTTCCCCATACTTAGGCACAATTCCACATTAAACGTGGACAACCCTTTTTACCCCGTCAAGGTGCACCAATTCCAACCCATACCTTAGCAATGAACATTATTTGTTGAACCTAACCAAGTGATTAGGCGATATCCATTGTGAAAGAATTTAGAAATTGAGACTCTGGCAGATAGATGTTCCAATTACTAACGACACACAAGAATACTAAGTAAGTTGCTCTAGTTCTATGAGTGCCACTTGAATACATTAGTAATTTTTTTATGCTTTTCTAAACAAAACTGACATAAAATTATGTATATCAGCCATTTTCTAACATGATGAACTAAACTCCACGTCAAAGTTTATTTTCGTAAATTTATAAATTTTAGTCAACAAACCAATAATTACTCCAGGAAAAATGTAGCATGAAAAATATTGAATAATCACAGGAGACAGGGGTTATAATAATAATAATAGTTCCGTGGGATCCGCTAAAACGAAAGAAGACAACTAGTTAAAAAGCATCATAATAGATGCTCATCGAATATAGAAAATCTAGAAAATCAACACCAATTCAGCCATAAAAAGGCAAGCAAAAGACACAATTAGCGAATGGTGCAAAATTTTAAAGAAAGTAAACAAAAGATAAAAATCCTAATCAGACCACTAAATAAGATCAATAGATGTGCTACAATAGTAGTAAATAATAATAATAATAACAATGACAGGTAAACCCTAGAGAAAGTGTAAACCTTCTCAGTAGAGGAAGCTGAAGCCTGAAGCTGCTGGTCTTTTTGTTCCAAATTCTTCTCTAACCTGCCAATTTCCAATTCCATATTCTTGGCATTTGTCTCAGCTTCCTGCGAAAGAAAATCTATAAAAAAATTGATGGACCCAAAAAATTTCAATGATTTCTAGCTGACCCCACGACCCCAAACACTAAAAAAATAGAAATGATTGACATCAAAGTTCTAATTTTTCTAGCATGACAAAAACAAGTAAAAAAAAAAAGGTTATATTGAAGATAAGAAAAAAGACAGAGGAAACCATCCAAAAAGACAAAAATCTAGTACCTGTCTTGTTAGAGTTTCTTTGGCATACGATTGTTCCTGGGAGGAAAGACGACTACGAAGCTCCTTCAACTCTGCCGCTAAAGACACCACGTTGCGTCTAAAACTCTGTTTCTTTTCATTCAAATCCTGTAACGACGGATCAACTTCTCGAGCAGCTACAGATGATGTCCACGATGAAGATGGTTTCTCAGACATGGAAACTCGATATTTCTCAACTATTACAGAATGAAAGTGTGCAACATGTATGCCCCAAATCAGATCCTATGGACCAGGGACAAGCACTTCGCGGTCCTTAAAATGAAAGCAATTAAAACTTCATTGTTCCATGTGAACAAGGTATTGTTGAACATTTAATTTATTAAGAACCATACCCAAGGAAGAAAAGAAAAATAATAAACAAAAAATAAAAACTAATAAAAAGTAGCTTAGAAAGTACTGGATCTTCTTTTCAAAAAAAGGTCAATAGATTCAAATTCAAAGCAACTCTGGAAAACTTGATTCCTAATGAAATTTAGAGAAATTTGTTTTTTTCTGGCAGTGGTTGCACCAGGCATCCCCTCCCTCCATAATTGAGAGGAGAGAGAAGAGGCAGTGACCAGCCATGGGTCTATCTGTCATTGTCGGAAAAATAATAATTCTAATGATAATAAAAATACGATCAGGGAAAAACCGTGTTCAAAATTTATTGTTGTGTCTGCTACTGCTAGCTAAGTTTCACAATAATTTGAATCAAATCTTAAGCTGTCATATCAAATTCAACATCAATTCTGAGCACAAAGAGTAATTTATCGAACTGATACACTGAAGAAGAAAAACTGAGATAGCATACATACCAGATTTCGAGTTGAATCTTGGGTCTGCTTGTGCCGAAACTCTATCCGAGTCTGATTGAGGACGAAATAGTAAAGCTGGAGAAATAGAATGTGAAGGTGAAATGATGGAACTGAAATGAGTTGAGTAACGAATATGGGAATCAAAGAGTCATATCGCAACTTCACTACTTTTATATTTTAATGATTTTTTTAAATTGTTTCTTGTCTCATCTGTCAGTAATAGTTGGCTGGGTTTGCGCGACATGTCTGTGTCTTACCTATGAATCAGCTTAGGTTCGGATTTGAATGTTATTAAATTTTATGCAAATGTAAATAAATAAAATGAATTAGGAAAAGGAGAACCAACAAGGAAAAACTCAGGTTATTTAATAATTTAAAAGAAAATATATAGAAATGATAATGTTTATAAATAAATTTGGTCAATAAAATAACTTACTGGTGAGGAATATTTAGCATATTTATAGTAGATTAAGTATTTTTAATTGCTTGATGAAATATTTTCATCTAAGTGGAGTTATTGGAGTTACTGAGTAATTTGTATGAATTTAAATTTTATTGCTGGTATGATATATGAAGATTATTATTCTCATACATATTAATTGATATGTTAAGAAATATTAAAGGATGTATTAATCATTAGCAAATAGGATTGTTGATTATTAATTATTTAATTTAATAAATAAAATGTTTGATAGAATATATATGTGGCGCAGGACACTAGGTTCGGGTTGTCTGAAGGTGAGGTTTGGCGTGATGACAAATTCCGAAGCTACAGCTGGGATGGAAAAATGATTGTGTTGACCCGAAAGGGTGTGCGCGGCAAATACAAATTTTAGGGTTTTGAAACGCGTGGATATGTGTGAGATTTATTATACATAGCATTTACTTGTATATAACACTGAATGCACACCGAACTATCAAACAGAATTTTTAGGATTTGAATTTTGAATTTTGAAATTCAAAGTCATATTTTTAGCCATTCATTGTTATAAATGTGTGGCAGGTGTTCAAGAGTTTAATGTAAGATTTTTCTATTCGAACATGTTAATGTATCATGAAATTTAAGATTTTTGTTTTTGAATAAAATTTCAAATTATAAGAAAAATAATCAAAAAATTTAAAATGTGCAGACTTTTACATTAAAATAAAAATTATAAAAATAATATGATATAGTAAAACTACACAAAATAATAAAATATAATAGTATGATACTTATATTATGATTGTAAGAATTTCATAAAAAATATGTACACAGTATATATGATATTATTTTTAAGCAACTGTTTTTATAAGTTTTATTTTAAGGATATATAAAAACTTAGACTTTTTATAATATTTTATTTTTTTCTTAATTCTTATGATAAAGTTTGTTAGTTTATTTTTGGATGAATTTATTGTTAGTTTATTTTTGGGTTAGTTTATTTTGGGCATTTTTTTTTTAACTCCTTTGTTCCAAACATTTTGTTTATTGTTTTCTCTTTTATATAATGCACTCTTATAATTATTAAACATATTAAATAATAAATTTTCTCTTTTCTCTTTATTTTTATTTTTATTTTTTTTTACAGACAGTTGTATTTTTATGTTTTTTTCTTTGCTGAAAATACATTTTATAGTTATTTACTACTTTATCATTGATTGAACAATCACACAAGACGATTATTTCACCACTGTTTATATAAAACTTATTATTTTATAACTTAAAATTTTAATTTAATCATTAAAATATTTTTTTTATTGTGAAAAAATAATTTTTAATTTAAAAATATTTATTATATTATGTTTTATTAGTTTGCTATAAATAGAATATTTTTAATACAATATTTAAGAATTTTGTTAGTATTCTTGAGGTTGTATTTTGCTATAAAATTATAAGATGAGAACCCATTTTCTCACTTGAGTCTTGAAACCCATTTTCTCACTTTCTTTCTTTTTTTCTGATTTATATTCTCATCTCCATTTATGGTTTCTCAAATTTTGACCCCAATTATTATTTTTAAAAAAAAGGTAACACCTAGGAGTTAATGTGTGTTTTATAAATCAAGTTCGAATTTTAAGTATATTTTTACTCTAATAATTTTTTAATTCCTTTTTCTGCCAGTGCTGAAATATTATTGATTTAATAAGTTGAAAAAAATAATATTCTCAATTAATTTAACATGTAGTTGAAACTTTTGTATTGTTTTTGGTATATCTCTCTAAGCATCTAAAATTTTGATGTCAAACTTGTACTTTTATATTAATTACTTTAACTACAAGTAATTTTTTTTGTCAACTTCTATTTTTATATTAATTACTTGAACTACAAGTAATTTTTAAGTAAGAAAAATTATTTTAAGTTTTATTTATTTATTTGTGTATAGTTGTGATCTATCTATGGATGAATTGTTTTGAGAAACTAAAGTTTATGAGTTTGGATATTTATATTGATTTTTAACTTGGAAATTTATAATGATTTTGGATTTACTAATGATTTAAAAGGGTTAAATTGATTACTTGCAATTGAGCAAATTAGATTTTTATTGAGTCCAAAATTATATTTAAATTTAGTAGGATAGTTTAATTGATTGAAAGTTGATTTGGGATTGATTATGAGATTTTTACAAAAATTTGTTGTTTTTAGCTATTTTGATTTAGAGCATTAAATTGTCGCTTAAACAATGTTTAAATGAGAGTTTCAATCTAAGTACAAAACATTATTTCTTGAACAACAATTGACATCTTTGAGTGATAACATTCACTGCTTAAGATAAAGGCCAAAAACTTGCGAAAGAAAGATAGTAAGCATCCCTCTAGTTAAGATGCTTAAGTAATGTTTAGTTGCTCAAGATTTTCATACTTAAGGTACTTAAAATAGTTAGGCGTCCTTCTCTAGTAAAATATATTTAAAGACGTTAATTTATATTTTCTATTGTATATTTGTTTTAATACATAGATTCTTGTTGTGATATATTGTTAAAGAAGTTTATTGTGATTTTTGTTTATAGTCACATGCATATGATTCGCCTAAATTATTCTATTTATATATAATTATCTTGTGTTTGATAGTTTACTCTCCTATTGTTGTTTGGAGTTCGTTACGATTATACTTTGTATATGAACAAATAGGATTGCAAATCTAAGAGTTGAACCTAAAACGAGTTAGTAGAAGTTATACATGTTTATTTTTTTATGCATGCATGTATGTATGTGTGTTTGTTTGTATTGTGTATATATTATTTTAAAATGCCTTTAGTTTTTGTAGACTCTCTATTGAGTAATACTACAACATATTATCTGTATGAAGGTTATAGATACATGGGATGTTCTCATTATGAGTGTCTGAAAAAAATAAAAAAATAATGATTTTTAAAAAAAATGTATCATTTGTATTATTTTTACTAATTTTGTTTATTTTTCAATCTCTCCTATTTTTCCTTTAATTCAAATCATTTTCATTTTTTGTATTTATACTTGTAATGTCTCGATTTAACTATTTATATACTACTTTGTATAAATAATATGCAAACATACATCTATTAATATATATGTTTGTGTGTGTATTTTCTCGTCGGCTCGAGGTCAGTCGGAATTTGGATGAACTCTTGGTGGTCTTCCTTCCAGCTTTAGTGAGTCAACCTTCAGAGAATGAGAGGAGCTCCCCTACAATGACACTCCGACGCTCAAGTCAATAAGAACACAAAAATACTATGTATGAGATTAATATAGTGCAAAGATGCGAATTGAGATACTCTTTGTGGGTGGTTGTCCATTTATAGGACCTCATGGGCTTGGATATATGATTCTGGTTTCTGTAGAAATTAATGTGTTATATCATGGTAACTTTACATAAAATTTGTACATAAATCAGAGTATTTTGTAAGATAATCAGAGATATTGTGCAGGTCATCTGGGATATTTTGCTTGTAGTTATAGTATTTATGTAACATAATCTAGGATATTGTACCCTAATAATTTTTGAGTCATGTTTATAGAGAGATTGCTTATTTCTCTTACTACTGGATTAACATGGGCTCAGGACTAGATTGTCATTTGGTCAACCCCATTTTAAGCGTACCACTATCTGTATTGGGCCATCACATAAAGGGCCTTTTCGGCCCACTTCGTGTTCTCTTAGCTAGACTGGTCGGCCCTAAGGAGAACCACAAATTAGGCTCGTCCAATCAGCAAAAGTCCTGACAAGTCCAGGACGGTATATAGCCCCCCAGCCTTGGGCGAGCTTGCGAGACTGAAAGGCTATCGAGTCAATACTCTTCGACCCTATTCGTATGCTCTTAGCTAAACTGGTCGGCCCTGAAGAGAACCACAAACTAGACTCATCCAATCGGCCAAAGTCCTGACAAGTCCGGGATGGTACAATATATATATATATATATATATATATATATATATATATATATATATATATATATATATATATATATATATATAAAGTTCCCAAAAATAGTGCACATCACTACTCGTCACCATGACTACTATATGTAATATTATTTTCTCTCTTACCACATATAATTATCAGATTCCACAAATATACATGTAAGATTGAGTTAATTTAATTTTTGTTATCAGACACATAATACATATGTATCATGCATATACACATAATAAAGTACATTGGTTCAATATCCACAAAAAAAGAAGAAGCAATAATTAACAATACCCCTACTGCAAATTATATATCAAAAGAGTTTTGTCTCCTTGCTTATAGTTAGATCTTGACACTGGAGCTTTACTTAAAAGTTGTTATTCATCCCTCAAGCTCTAGATGGTCCTTTGAGCAATCAGTTTTTGTAAAGACAACTAACTTTTCCTCTTTAAGCGAACATATAGTGCTCAAATGAGACTTTTATTAAAAAAAAATTCTTCCTAACTTTTTGAAAATAAATAAAGAAAATTAAAAACATATAATATGAAAAATTATGTTCAAAGCTTTTTGAGATAAAATAATCTATTAAAATCAAATAACCTTAGATCTTTATGAGAAAAGCACAAGAAGACTAAGTTGAATCAGAAACAAATTTTATCATCCCAGGAGATACACAAATCCTAGTGAGAGGATAGAGATATATTGTATTTCATCTTTGTTGATTAAGATTAAGTGTTATTCTCGTAGAGTGAGAGAAACAAACATTGTAATCTTACTTTCACAGTAAAGATATTTTTGAATGAGGTCCTGTGGGGTTTTACTTCTCATGTTGAGGAGGTTTTTCGTGTTAGAATTCTTAGTGTCATTATTCTATTTTGCTTTATTCACTTGTTTGCATTTCTCTTCCTCCCAAATTTCCTTTATATGGAAAAGAAGAAAAAGTAATTAATGTTTGTCACATTTTCATGATACCTTAAAAATATTATCTTTAACTTCCTTCAAGAGATGTATAATTCTAAGAAATTGAAATTATCACTATTAAATATATTCAATTGATCAAAAATTTATTTGTCATGGTCTCCCATTAATTAAGGAGAGATTTTCAATAATCTTCCAAATACTTTTTATAAGCATTGATTGCCTCTATATTGTTTTGACATAACATGCTAGTCAATTACATCAATGATTCTTCCATGCATAAGAGCAATTCTTAGGATTCGATATTATTTATCAAATTTTGACCGAACCAACTTTACGTGAACAAGTATTGAACAAAGTTAAAATAAATATTTTGAGATAACTAATAGAAATGATAAACATGTGTATATCAAGTTTATTTAAAGAGATACAAGCTTTAGATGAATTTTTTTCATTAACTACAATTTTTTTTTTAAATAAAAACTTTCATATTAGGTATCATTATGCCACTAACTACAATTAATAATTTAAAAAATAATTATTTTTTTTAAATAATGAAAAAATAAAAATTATGAACAGACACTTAATTGCTAATTAATTGCTAAATTGTTAATCTTTTAAAACATGTATTACATAAATAATAATAATACTAATATACTACTAAGTAGTCTATTGATGGTAAGTGTGCCGATTAATATCTTTAAATTAAATTAATTTTATATTCTCCTAATTTGCCTAAACATTTAGTATAATTAATTCTAAAAAATTGCATCTTATCCTAGTAATTAATTTACACTTGTTATAATATATAAAAAGCTATTGAAATAGGACAATTGAAACCATTTAAAAGGACACATTAGAATAATATAGTTTAAAAAAATCAAATTTCTTATTATAAAATATTAACTATTATCTCATACACTTTAAAAAATAACACTGCTAATAAATATAAATATAAAAAAAAAATCAGCAACAACTTACAAATATTTTAATATAACAATTCTAAAATTGAGAAGAATAATATGCTACTTATAATAATATCATTTCCTTAGTTACCTTTTTACATTATGAAATTCACAATTTAAGTGTTATAATTACAAAATTCTATACAACAAATTTGATCTACAAACAATAAATATATAATTTATTAATATATTAAATTTTAAAATATTTTCAACTAATATTAATTGCATTCAAAATGCTGAAATAGTAACTTTACATACGAATAAATACCTTTTTAATAGTTATATAATTACAATAACTTTTGATATAAAGTCTTTTCTAGTACAAATTATTATATTCTAAAAAATAAATTTTAGTATTACACATATTTCTTTCAATAATAATATATATTATTACATTTTTTAAATTCTTAAAAGGAATATTATTTAAAAAATCAGCTATTAAATTTCAATACTAAATTAAAATTAAGTTGGTAATCAAATAAAAAAAACAAATCAAAGAAGGTCTGTGGATACGCACGGATCTCGGGTTAATTTAGACTTAAAAAACTTGTTACTAGTAAAGATGGGATCATAAGATTTTTTTTTTCTTTTTTAAATCTTAATTTTGTTATAATAATAATATATAAACAATAAAAATTAAATAAAATAATATTCTAATTTTTTCTCCTTTTTTACCTTTATTTTTCTCCTTTTTTACCAAACATGAATTAAAATATTTTAGAAACTAAGATTGGTTAAAATTTATATTAAAGACTTAAATTGAAAATTCCAAAAAAGTTTAATAAAAGGTTTATTAATCCAGCTTATTTATGTTTTTTTTTTTTACTTTAGACCATATTTTTATATAAAAAAAAAAACTTATTGCAATCAGACAAGTTTTTTAGAAAACTCAAAATTGTAATATTAATCAACCAGGAAGACCTAAATCACCAAATACTTATTTTGAATAAAAAAACCTTTAAGAATAATTTTTTTTTTGCTGTGTTCTTATCTTGCTGTTTCCTTGAGAACACTTTGAACTCCCCACCTTCTGAAATTTTACTCCATACATGATTGACGACTTATCAGTACTCAGGTCAGATTTCAATTTTTTTCCTTCTCTTCAATTTTTTTTGACTTTGTTCCATGGCAATAAAGCTCCCATCTTCGGCATATCCTACTCGATTCCTCAGATGGGTTTGTCTCTCTTCAAGTTGTATTGCAGATATTTCAGAAACCCCAGAGATCCTTAAACTCAAGGATTCATCTGAATTGGATCAAAATCTCAACTTGTTGAGAAATAAGCTTGCCCCTGACAACTTAATCCGGATATTGGACCGTACAAATGATTTGAACTCAGGGGTTAGGATATTCAAATGGGCTTCAAGGCAAAATAGTTTTCGCCGCACTTCGAAAACATATTATCATATAATTTTGAAACTGGGTATGGCTGGGCACGTTGCGGAAATGAGGGATTTTTGTGAAAACATGGCCAAGGATAGGTGCCCTGGTACTGAAGAAGCACTTGTGGCATTGGTTCACACATTTGTGGGGCATTGTAGGATTGAAGAAGCTATTACAGTTTTAGAGAGCATGCATTTGGGTGGGTACAGACTGCCCATTGAGGCTTTTAATGTTTTATTGGGTGCTCTTGTGGGAGGAAAGGGTAGAGATTTTCAAAAGGCGTTGTTTGTTTATAAAGAGATGGTGAAGGCATGTGTGTTACCCACAGTTGACACTTTGAATTATTTGATGGAGGCATTGTCTGCCACCAATCAGATTGACTTGGCTTTGGATCAATTTAAGAGAATGAACAATAAAGGGTGCAATCCAAATAGTAAGACTTTTGAGATTCTTGTGAAGGGTCTCATTGAAAATGGTCGAGTGGATGAAGCTGCTATAATTTTAGAACAAATGTTCGAAGTCAAATGTCAACCAGATTTGAGTTTCCATACCTGCACAATACCTCTCTTTTGCAGAGAAAATAAAATAGAGGAGGCTGTAAAGTTGTTTAAAATGATGAAAGATTCTGATTTTGTGCCAGATTCTTTCATTTATGAGGTTCTAGTCAGGTGTTTTTGCAGCAACTTGCAGTTGGATTCTGCTGTTGGCCTCATAAATGAAATGATAGAAAGTGGTATGCCACCAAAACACTATATTCTGGTTAATATAGTGAATTGTTTTTGTGAATTAGGGAAAATTAATGAGGCTATAGTGTTTTTAGAAAATAGACAAGTTCTTGAAACTGCTCCTTTCAATACATTGCTTGAAGGTTGCTGTAATGCTGGTGAAATTCTGGCAGCAAATGTTCTGCTGGAGACAATGTCTGAGAGACACATAGCTGATTGTCAATCTTGGAACATTCTCATTGGATGGTTTTGTGAGAATGAAGACATCAAGAAGGCATATACACTTCTTGGCAGAATGATCAAATCATTTGTTATTCTTGACCGTGCAACGTATTCTGCTCTGGTAGTTGGCAACTGTAGATTGGGCAAGTATGAAGAGGCACTGAAACTATTTCATCAAATTTGCTCCAGATGCTGGGATTTAGATTTTGCCTCGTATTCTGAACTAGTTGGTGGTCTTTGTGACATCAAACATTCTGAAGATGCCCTTGAAGTGTTTCACTATATGTCAACGAAGAGATGCTCTCTTCACTCCTTGGCCTTCTACAAGTTGATAAAATGTGTATGTGACTCTGGACGGGTCAAAGAAGCCATAAGACTATGGCAATTAGCTTATTTTTGTGCTATTTCTTGCTGTATTGCCACACACACTGCTGTCATGCGGGAGCTGTTAAGGTCAAGGAGGGCAGAAGATATGTTAGCGTTCCTCTCACAAATGTTGATGGTAGGCAGCAATCTTGACCTGGAAGCATATTGTATTCTTATTCAAAGTATGAGTGAACAAAACAAAATAAAGGAATGTGTTTTATTTTTCAATATAATGGTCAATGGAGGTCTGATACCTGATCCAGACCAACTATTTGATCAACTGTCGTTCATGGCCAACCATTCTCAGTTATCTATGATTTCTAGTGCAATTGATAGAATTTCAGGTGGTGACATTTTGAATTCAGCAATGTATGACTTACTGATAACCGGCCTGTTGAAAGAGGGTAGGGAACACGAGGCCCGTCGATTACTAGATTCAATGTTAGAAAAAGGTTGGGTTCCTGATGCAACCACTCATAATTTATTGATTGGATCTGATGTTAGAGAAGGACTGAGTCAAGCAGTGTTGTTTGATGACTCTGCCTCACTAGATTCTGTTAGCAGTATTCTTGCAGAAGGCCTCGGGGATTCATGAACTTCAGCATTCTATAAAAAGAATCTTAATTGCTTAACATACCAGTTCCATCATGAGTGCTGCTCCATCCATCAAGGGTTGTTCATTCAGCACCTAGTCTTTGCAGCAAGGGAAAGAAACTGATGTCTCACTGACAATTCTTTCAAGAGAAGCAGAAGAACAGATGTTAGCTTGGTTTATTTGACATGCTCTACTTGCTAAGGTGTGGAATGACTTGTGATTTGTATATGACTTTACTTAAAAAATTTACTTTTGTTTACAATGTATACATGTCATGCTTTGTCTATGAAGCTATTTTATTCTTCTTGCTGCAATCAAATTGTCTCAAAATTGTTAAGCAAATTACTAGCTAGTGCCAACCTTGAGGATTTTAGATTCTTTTCATTGACGGTTAAATCTTGCACTCACATTATTTTACCATTCATTTGCGGAATCTAACCTGTGTAATTTATATGTTGCAGAAGGACTTCATTCTCTACATCCATGATAATTTGACAGTGCTAGCTACCAACTGCTTTATGAAAGAGGAATATTTTTCGAGGTTACTGCCATTATGGTTTACTGACTTTTGACTTCTTCAGTGTTCTTCCCCATGCTATATTAACCCAACGGGATGGGAACATAGCTTGAAAGCTAGTTATTGCTGATTTAATCAAGCTGACAACTGAATCAGATACAGTTAGAGTTTATTTTGAACATAAGAACTTTTAAAAGAAAAATTGAAACTAACTTTTCATTAGTTAAAATTAAATTTTTCATTTACTAAAATTATTTTATGCATAAATCAATTTGTAAGAGTTCTCTTCTATAATTTATCTAAATTTCTCTCTTTTTAGATTATGTATAATAATTTTAAATTATGGACATATCTCAACTTTAAATGAGACTGACGAATCAATTTAAATTATATTAATAAAATTGCTTTTTATTCTAATTATAATTGTTTAAAGTATAAATTATGTTACATGTATATATTTTAAGAATGTAATATTATTTTTAAAACGAGCCGAGCAATCGGGTCAATAAACTTATACGTCTAGACTAAACAAATTGAATAGAGAAGAATAATGGTTGGGATAATTAAACATATGAGTTGTTTTAGTAATTATGAAGTATTTATTAAAGAAAAAGTTAACATCAATATATAATTAAATTTTTATTAATATGCAGTTAAATATGTAAATTTATAATACATATGAGTAGAGTTGTGATTATTACATATTAAGGTTAATTTTCTCTTTAGTAAACATTTATTAAAAATTAAATCCATGTTTAATTACTTTAACTAATGATGAAATTTAAAAAAATTAATTGAAAATTAAATTTTTATATATAAACTGTTTATTTTCTTATTATATTAAAAACAAAATATATTAATAATTGTCATCCTGATGCAACTATTCACCAAAATTTACATGTGACTGTTAACGTGACTTACTAATGACCTCTGCCGGTAAAGATTAATACAAAAACATATTATAAAATTATTTCGCAAAAATAAATATAAAAGCGCTATTTAATTACTTGAAAATTATTAAAACATAAAACTATCTTCTCCATATTTTTTTTTTATCGGCATCTTATCCATGAATATTAAACTGAATTATTTAATTTCTTGCCAATCATTGCGCTCATGAAGATTAAACTGAATTTCCCAGCCATGTTGGATTAGGACAGTAAACATTTCACCACTCACCACTGTCAAACAATAAATGCAAAGAATGAAGTTTATTCTGATTTAAATTAGCTTCGATTTCTCCCCATCCGTCAAGTTCCGATTGCTCGGAAAGACTAACTTTCAAGACTTTTCTTAGAAGAACCCAATCTGCATTTTACAAGTTATATGTGAGGCAAGCAGAAAGAATTATCGAGCACCAAGTCCCCGTGTCAAGGAATTCTCTACTCAAAACTCAAGTCTTCTTTGCATTGGCTGGTTTCTTTAGCAAAATGACAGCATCCGGTTTCTCTAACGGAAAGATGATATTTTATTTTGAATATTCGTATTATGCAGAATTTACCATGTTCTGTACTTTCATTTGGTGCTTGGCTGAACATCCATTAGGCTTCTTCCACTAGCACTTACATTCTTAATTCGATTAACTGGAACATCAAGAGCCCAAAAGAAAAACTGTTTGTGTTCAAAAGTTTATTAGGCGAATGACCTACTCACATGATCCACTCACAGCATACACAATTGCGGGCTAAGCAGAAACATAAACCTGACATCACATTGAATACAAAACATCCTTCTAATTCAAACAGCAACTCTAGCAAATCACTAACCAGTTCTATAATATATGCAACATGCCTTTGATGGAAGGTGAAATTTGCTATGGCCAAAGTACAAACTAAAATTCCTAAATCCATTGTGAAGTAGTCAGGCATCAGCCACAAAAGAAAATAAAAAGAATAATAATAGAGATCATGGAAGAATGGACTAACATCTGATACTAAGGAGGAAAAAAATGAGCTTCAAGTAGTTACAGTGTAGCACTTAAATCGTATAATCACATTACTACGGAGGCTTTACAAGGGCATATCGGAATGGAAAATGAACCATATACATGCTTCAAACCTCCTCCGCAAATTTCGAACACAGTCACTCACTTCCTCTACCTGCATTCAAACCATTCAAGCAAGATGTTCATAACTTAATCCAAAAAAACCAGCACCATTCACCGAATAAAAAATAAGGGAAAAAGTGTATTTAATCCCTATAATTAGGACCCTCAGAACTAAAGAAAAACATGAATATAAGAGTACAAGCACTACTCTGAAAGCAAAAATTTCTGCTGAAAAATATTTAAAAGGGGGAATACCTTGGATAAATCTGAATGGTTTTCCAGTGCCACCTACAAAATATTGGTAGAGGCAACATCAACTATCCTACCCTATCAACTCCTTTATCGATTCAATAATTTGCAATCGTTATTCCCATTTTTAATGGCAGGCCGGGGCAAGGGCAGCACCTCAGAAGGTACCTTAACATTAACCTTACCCTGTCCTGTGAAGCTATTCAACTCCTCTTTTTTACACACAACATTATTATGATGTGTTCCCAAATTCCTAGCGTTAGAAACCTCAAAGGTACCCTCGAGGCCGAGGCGTTTAATCTTGTCCAGGATGGAGCAATGATCGAGAGCGTCCCGGGCCCTCTTTCGCGCGAGGGCGGCCTCGCGGACGGTTCGCTCAACTCGGGCCCGGGCGAGGACGAGAGACTTTGTGGCGGCGGCGGAGGCGACCTTGCAGGCGCAGAGGAGAATGAGGGCGCGACGTTTGTCGAGGGGGGAGGTGGAATCGGGGAAGAAAGAGAAGCTTGGTTGAGAGCAAGGTGGGCAGAGGAAGGGGGAGGAAGGGGGAGGGGAAGGGAGACAGTCGAGGTGAGTGAGGGAGGAGCATTTGGTGCAGGACAGGAAACCGTGGGCGGTGGCGGAGGAGGTGTTGGACAGAGGGTGGTCGAAGAATTGGAAGCAGGAGGGGCAAAAAGAGGATGGGTGGAGGAGCAGGACGCAGGAGGTGCAGACGCGGCGGTTCATGCCACGAATCCAGAGGCGGTGGAAGAGACGGCTGTCCTTGGAGGCACAGTGGCCGCATTCGGGATTGAGGGCAGTGTCTGGCAGCGGAGGAGTGGGTTTAGTCGGGGGAAGGTTCATGACAATGGCGATTGGTTTGGAGATGAGGGTTTTAGGGTTTTGGAGGGGATGGGGATGGGAGAGAAGGAGGATGAGAAAATACGTTGAACTAAGGTCATTTCATTTGATATTTTTATTTCCTTAACAACCCATTTTAATAATATAATAATATATATTATAATTTTTTATATTCACCAAACTTTTTTATATTTTTATTCTTACCCCTATTAAACTATAATATTAACATATTAATATGGTTCTATCATAATAAGGACAAAATTTACATATTCTACATTAGGTATAATTTCTATTGTAATTTAATTATATTTATATTTTATTTTAAAAATTTTCATTTTATTAAATATATTGCATATTTTTTGAAATGAAACTTTAATAAATTTTCAAATTAACACCTACTATATCTAAGCATACAACTTTGTCTAACAAATAATAATAACAATAATAATCTATATTTATATATAAGAGATTTTTTAAATAACCGTTTTTAATATATTTATTTTTTTTAATTCTATTTTTATATTGAAATAATTATCAGAAACATTTTACATTTTAGTTATTTTATAATTTTATAAATATCAAAATCAAAACAGATATCAAAATGAATGTAGAATAATTTTGAATTTAAAATAAATATTTTTATTCTTAATATTACATCATCAATCAATCAACCATAATATAATATTTAATTTATTAAATTGTTTTACCATTATAAATTTATAATTAATTTCAATAAATACAGATATTTATATAATAATTATAAAAATAATCCATCAACCATAATATAATATTTAATTTATTAAATTGTTTTACCATTATAAATTTATAATTAATTTCAATAAATACAGATATTTGTATAATAATTATAAAAATAAAGAACACGAATACACAAACACAAGTGTTTCCGCTAGTAATTAATAATAAGAATAAGTATATAAATATTTTTTTACTTTTGAACCCATATATATATTATTCTCTCTTCTATTTAAGTTTGATTAAAATATTATTTTTTTTAATTTTTATTATGACATCAACTCTACTGAAATTGAGATATAGACCAAATAAATTTTTTTCAACTGATTAAAAAATAATTTTTCAAGTTTTTTTGAGGTTAAATATATTTTGTTCATTGTCACTAAGATTATTTTTTTATCCTTATAAAGTAGTGTTATTTCTTAGATGTCAGTTAGGATATCTTTTTGTCAACATCTACTATGTTTAACTACAGAACATAATTTTTATTTATATTAATCAATGTTGTTTTCAATTAACTTTGATAAGAAAATTAACTGTATTTTATTAACAGCAATGAAACTATTTTTTGATTACTTAACATAATATCAATCATTTTTTAATTAAAATTATTGAAACTTTTATTCACCAATATAAGAACTATTTCTGCATTAGTGTTTGACAAAATTTTCTGAGCTAATATCAATGAGTTTATTTTTGGGTAGATATCAACCCTATCATGTTAATTGAAACTTGTAGTGAAATTTTTTTCTTTATATCTACTTAATTGGAAGATTGAGGCTCTAAGTTTTCTATTTAACTCAAAATCCTGCAGAGAAGCAGCCAATCTACCACTTTATTGGTGTTGTATTTACAATGAGTGCAATTTGGTACTAACTAGTAAAGGAGACCTTCTTATTTGGTCTTCCGTAATTTTATGTCTGCCACACTTCCATCGCATTAATGGAGACTAAGGAGAGATTTCAAACAAGACAATTGAACTCGTTAAGATTACAGCATGAATTAAAGCAGTAAATCATGTGCAGAAGAATTCTAGACCATCGAACTAGCATGCTTATTGTACACCTAAACTAAAGTAATTCTAGTGTCTTTTTTTCAGTCCCTTCAGAAGATCAGTTAGATGTATTGTACAGACCCTTGTGTTACCGATCCTTGGCTGAAACCCTGTTGATAAAATAGAAAAAGGAAATAAATTAGTTCATTGTCAATCCATTATTGCTCTCTTAAGACTAGCAAATTCAGAATTCAGCAGAGCAATAATATTGGTTGTAGTAAAGGCACATACATATGATGGTATCCAGCGCTATAATTACTCCTTGCAAGTAGACTTGTTATGCCCAAGTCCCTTGCATCGGCTGCAATGGAGATGGCGCTTGACTACTTCTTGAGATCCAAATCGCTTTGTAGCTGGCCGACCAGGCGGTCTTTTGGTGGGAGGAGGTGTTACCGTTACCACAAGCTGAGAATCTTTCGAAACAGATAATTCTACATCTGAAATTGGATGTACAATCTCTGAGTATGTCAACCTGTAGCTCTCGGTTGTACAGTATCTGGAGCAATAATCATAAACACTTTGACCAATGCCACCAATTACGGCAATGGCATGGCAGCATGGCACACCAGTCAGTTGCCAGGCTTTACAACTACATTCCCACCTGTCAATATCAACCACCTCAGTTGTGTCACCACAAACCTCATAGGTGCTACAGGTTGATTGCAGAACTGAAAATGAATGATTTTTTTGGCTTTCCTTCTTAAGCTTATCTTCCATGGACGGACTCAACCTAGTTTCCCATTGATCAGATGCTGCCTTTCTGGCACCTATCAACTCCATAATCTTACCCCTAATTACATTGACCATCTGTGTTATCGGCAATTCATCTGCATCAGCTACCCAACTATAGAACAGCTCCCCAAAGTTTGATGTCATGTGATTATACCTAGTACCCTGAAAAATTGAATTTGCCCAGTTCTGAGGTTCACTTTGAATAATCCAGTTGTAGGCTTCTTCAGAAATCTTTTTAATGCTCTCCATTGAGTTTTGAAAGCCTTCTGGTTTGGTGGCATACGCAGCAGCATATAAATCCTCAATCATGAGTCGCTTTACCTCATGAGAAAACTGCCCTTTCAAGTCTCTAAAAAGTTGCTCAGTTAAGTATCGCAGGCAGTATGCATGAAATGAACCTTCAAATATCTCTGCAATTGAAGTCTTCAGCCCCTTCTCTCTGTCTGCTACAAATGTTATGGGACAAGATGTTGAAAGCACCGATTTGAGTTGGAGTAAGAACCAATGCCAGCTATCATCAGATTCCGCATCATCAACAATAGCAAAGGCAACGGGATATTCACCATCATGAGCATCTGCAGCAGTCGCTGCTAACAGTGTCCCTTGGTATTTTGACCTCAATGGAATGCTATCAAGGAAAATCAGTGGTCGGCAACCTTGTTGGAAGCCATGCAATGAAGCATGAAGTGATACAAAGAGACGGTCGAAACTTGAGTCTTCCTTTGTTGTGCACATGGCAAGACTCCCAGGATTAGCCTCCATTAATTTTTCACAGAACAAAGGTAACTGACTGTATGCCTCTTTATAGGAACCCTGAAGCTGCTCCTTAGCAATCTCTTTCCCACGCCACGCTTGAAAATAGTTAAGTTGAATTCCATATTCCTGTTTGATGTCATTGACAATGTCCTTGGGCTTGTAATCCGGAAAATCTTTCAACTTCTCCTTTATAATACTGGCTACCCAACTCCTAGTTGCTTGATGCCCTGTTGTTGCAAAAGCCCCATCACAGGTATGAGTTGAATTCATTTTCTTGATACATATCAACTGTGTAGTTGACAACCTTGATGCATGAATTCTCCAAGGACAACCGTCTGCTTTGCATTTAACAGTTACACGATGACTATCATTTTTCTTATATTTAAACGCAAATTGATGAGCAATGGCATATTTACGCAAGGATTCTCGAAATTCATGTACACTGCTGAACCTTTGACCCACCCCTGTTATAGTATTCTGCCACTGCTGTGCCCCTTTGGCATACTTCTCATCGTTTGAGGATTGAATAGGGAGACAAGGAGAAATTTCTGGGGGCATGTCCATATCCATATTTGTATCAATTTGATTGGTATCATGAACAACATCAAGCACAGTATCAACAACATGACTGTGACAAGCATTGAGTGGTGCCGGTGCTACTGTTTCAGACAAGGTTGTTCTGCTTGACCTAAAAGTCCAAGAATTCCAAAATTAAGCTCCCACAAATAAAATAGATGGATACATTATTAGCCCATAAACAAAGATAACTACCTACTGCCAGGCATGTTTGACACCTCAAGGGCAACTACCTCTTCAAAAAGGATATAAATATCAACAGTAGAAGAACTCCCATTAAATTTAATCATACGCTTTAGATCCTTGTCATTAGATATAGTAATGAGAGTTTTCTTATTCCCTGGAAGGAAATACTTGATAGACATGCTATCAGTTCTAATATTAAACATTTCGGCCACTTCCACCTTGAACTCCTCAAACTTCATTTCATCATCAATGTCTATGGCATGAGCATCACCACCTTTATATGACAAACAACCGTCTTTTCCAGTCAAAAACTTGCCTCCGGCCTGGCATATTGCAATGAGCTTCATGGCAGCCATGAGCTAACACGGAATAGAGAATTCTTATCATCAAGATGGCAAATATAAAGAATGTTCAAGTAATCATGGCAACACACAAAAAAAACAGTAGGTGTAAAGAACATTCAGAACTACCATTAAACTAATCAGTTCTATCTTTTTACTGTAGCAAGAAAAAATAAAAAAAAGCACAAATTTCAATCTTTTTAGGACTGTGAATGACTAATTCAAATATCTATAGTACAAGATGACATTTCATTCCTTCAAGAATAATAAATATCGCATTGGAGCATAATATTGTTCCATTATCCCTAATTGGAGACCCATTAACCTGAAAGAGAACTTGGGTGGGTTTTCATTTAAATTCAGGATAGGTATGACGATCAATCAAAGTGTAACCCTAAGATCAGAGGAAACACAAATATACCTGGCTGATTATTAGAGAAGGTGAATTAGGGCTGGTAATCCCAAAAGACGATATGGAAGCACGCTTCTGAGGTTGGTGTGTGCAGCGTCAGAGAGAGTGCTGTCACATTTGATTTCTCTTTGACAGTGAATGGAAACAGAAGCAAAAGGAAAATCAAAATTTGAATTTGTTGTTGTTTATTGAAAGCAATGTCGTGTCCAACTCCTGCTCCCAAACAAATATTGTCATGTCTAGCGTTTAGGGCTGGAAGAAACTGGGCTCGCATAGACGTGTCCTTCTTTATTATAATCTTTCATCCTCTCTCTTTTTTACCCTTTTAGATCGCATGAATAAGAACTTGTCACCTACTTTTTTGGTAAATTAAAATAAAAACTTTTGAGATGGTTTTACTATCTCCCTAAGGAAACCTCGAAGGAAACAAAGAATATTTAGTATGCATGTATTTATCTAGACTATGATTTAGGTATTTTATGGTATACCATTAAAATGTTCTGGAATCATAATCTTACTATATACTCTTTCATGCAAAATTTCTAAGCTCTGTACTCTGTTCTCCTCTCAGTGAAGAACAAAGATTTATCAAAGAGTTCTTTAATTTTTCTTCAGTGAAGACAAATGATGACATGAGGGGTTATTAAACAAGGGAAAAAATTGTTGTGGAGGATTTAATGTTGCTAGAAACTGCTTTTTATGATAGTAGATAGTGATACAGGATGAATGGTGGTAAAATAATAGAGAGGAAGATAAAGTTATGTTTTTGTTTAAAAAGTAGTTTTTCCTTTCATAAAGATGAGACTACTTGAAGTATCACCATAAACCATATTTATCATCACATATTCAACATGTCAACCTAACATTTATCATCACATATTCACTCTGTTTAATTTATATATTATAAGGGTTGATACTTAATCACTTAGTTTGTATAGTGATACCCAAAAGTCTATGCACACATTTACACATTTGTAAAAGGATAAATAGTTACAATAAAAAAATAATTAGTTATTACATACTTAAATTTGTAATAGAATATTATATTTAATATTATATGGTGGAAACCATCTAAATCATAGGTGATTAAGATCACCTCAACATGTATTTTCAGAATTATTTGTTTCAAAGACTGACTATACCTATATCTATGTAATTGAAATCACCTTGGAAATAATGTAAGTGCTTATAAAAAAAGTTAACATCAACAACTAATTAAGAGCGATATTAATTCTTAATTTGAACATGCTAAACCATTTTTACAATTAAGTTAATATGAGGTTAATCACTCCTTTCGTATTAATCTAGGCTCATTTGTGTAAGGTCTAATACAATCTTATAAAAGGTTGGCATGAGACAAGTAAACATTACATTTTTAGTAACATTTATCACTCTCAACTACCAGAACTTACTTGAGCTTCAAAAATCCTTTGCAGGTATAACCCCACCATTCTGGATTTAAGAAGATAATCAAGAAGCGAGACAACGTGAACATCTTAGAAGGAGTAAAGGATAAATCCAAAGGGAGGAGACCTTCTTGACCCATATAAGTGTTGAGAACTTGGACAATCTAGCAATATGTCTAGAGAGTTTGATGAGACACTAGACGGTCCTTGATTCATACTTTTATGTTTTGATAATAAAAAACCATTTTGAATAACTTTATTAAATTACGGAAGATCTAAATAGTGTTTCTATATAGATGTAATATTCATTAAACAGTTTGATAGACGACATGAACGTCTACAACATGATAAATGGTCTATTAGACAATCAAAGCATCTATAACATATATCCATTAGATGGTTTGAATATGTTAATTCTATTCTAACAATGGTTTGTACAGGTGCAATACGTATAAGATATTTTTTTAGTGTCTACAATTTTTGTTTGTATTAGATAGTCTAATAAATTGCTCATATTAGACAGTTTGATGAACAAATTGAATATGTAACCATTTTCTATTAAAAAGTTAAATGAAATCTTTGAATATACATATCCCATACCTATGTGTTCAATCAAAGAGATTTTATACTTAAAAAAAAGATTTGAAATTGTGCAGTGTCTGTTCGTCCCTATTTTTTTGAATATCTCTAAAGATTTGTCTTTTCTTAAACGAATTTGATCAAATCAACTTATTAACTTTTATTATGTTTGTGAATAAATCTTAATCTTTTTCTAATAGAAATATTTTGAAAAACTAAAATTGTTTAGTGCCTATTTTAATATCATTAAAAATCTGGAATGAAAAGATTATTAGTTTAAGTTTTGATTTATTTTTTACTAACCCATATTATCATTACTTTCAAATTAGTTTTTTAAACATATTTAAATATAAAACAAATTGAAAGATTGTGAGTTCAAGCTTTTTGTTATTTTTTAGAATCACGTATAAAAAAGATGAAGATAAAAGATCCTACAAAATTTAACATTAATCAATTTGAGTATCAAATGTCAAAATTGAAAAGATATATTGGGTCTGAAGGTGAGTAAGGCAAATAGAGCAACAAAATTCGTATTAGTGATCATGTAGAACATTTTTAGTCTTTAGGTTGTGAGTGAAATCATTGTAATTCTTAACGTTGTGAAGTTATATCCATGAACTTACTTTGTGCTTTCTTTAAGAGTGTTTTCCTTGTTTCTTTTGAAAGTTCTTAATCTTAGGGGGAGATTAAGAAACTGTAACCTAAAGAAGTACAAATACTTGTTGTAACCTGAAGAGGTGAGAATATTGTGTAATAACTAGTTGGTTAGTTAAGCAGTTGCTTAAGGGGACTAGACATAGTCTGGATTTGGATGAACCATGATAAGTCCTTGTGTGCTAATATCTTTTTACTCTTCCTGTTGTTTTTATTTTAATTCTTACTATTGAATGATTTGTTAAGTGGTCATACTAGACGTGTTACTAGACAATCTGTTAGATGATTGATAAATCTCATATGTTAGTAATATTTCATATTAAAAGACAGATACTTATGAATATTTATTGATAAAATATTTATAATTTAACCCATAATTTATGAATTTAAACCTTTTTACATATTTTGTGATTATAATATGAATAAGAACGATTTATTCCCAAATTTGTGTTAATTTTAGGATTCTAGGGTAAAATGGATGTGGAAGGGCTAAAGGAGAATAAACAAGATGAAAATGGAAAGTTGGAACTCTCAAAACTTGGCCAAACTCGCCCAAGCAAGCTCACTCCATAGCGCCCAAGACTCGTCCAAGGCTCGCCCAGGTGAGTTCACTCTAGAGAAGTTGGGCTTTTTCTCGTTAAATTCGCCTAAGCAAGCTATAATTTGCCTAGGCGAGAAGTCACTTAGCCCAAGTCCAACTAGGTTAAATATGAGGTGTGAGGCATAACCCTAGACATGGGGGAATAAAAAGAGATAAAAAACCTTAGACATCAATGGGGGAATAAAAAGAGATAAAAAAAACCCTAGAGGAGATAGTTATCAAGGAGAAACATCTCGGATTTTCTTTTTTTGCTTTCCATGTTGTAATGGCCAACATGAGTGGCTAATTCTATCATTTGGGATTGAGAGCAATTTGTTCAAAATCTTATGTATTGAGATGATGTTTAAACATAATATTATGTTCTTGATTGATGATTAGTATTGTCATTTTATTCTTAACACTTGAATTATCATGATTTTGATCCTTAAATTTGAATGGAAAGTATTTCTAAACATCTGACCTAAATGATAATGCTTAACATATTTGAATGCTAGAAATATATTTAAAATGTTAATTACTATTAAAATCTATTCGTAATGATAAGGTTTTTTCATAAATATGCAAGAAATCGATATTTAGGAGACTATCTTAATAATTTTATATGGGCATCATTATCAATCAAAGATAGAATATTATATGCTTTACAAAATACGAAAGAGTGAGAAGGATGAACCTCAATCCCAATTTTCCCAATTGAATCAAACAACTATTTACTTTACTTTATTTACATTCTTGAAATCTCATGTACAAAAAACTCCCAACAAACCTTTATATATTGTTTTCTATTTAGTGAATATTATACTTGAAAATTAAATTGTTCCTTGTATGTTTAATATTCGTCCTTAGGGACAAATTTATTATTTATGACACGATACCCTTATCGTAAAATAGTCATGAAAGATCCATAATGTCTACTAGAATAGTCTAATTATTTTATCCCCTACAAAAAAGAGAGTCTAAGGCTTTAGACACCCCCCCCCCCCCCCCCCCCCCCCCCCCCTTAGAACCAATTACAACTACAACAAGAACAATTTGTGTCCACTGTGTGACCAAGGAGAAAGCTGAAGGAATCCATGGTATCAACAGGAAATAAGACAAATGATCGCCAAATATTAGTAGACAAACGATTAATTGAGGCAGGGCACATGTCATTACTCTTGGCCCTTTAAAAGGAGATGGCAAAGTTGAAACAGAAAAATGCAGAGGAGGTTAGCACTTTAAAACAGGAAAACGAGTAGATGGGAAAAGGTTGGGGTAAGGCACCTATGTATCTCGCTCTCTTGAGGGAGAAACCCATTAGGAAACTACAAAAGACATGATTGTCTCACCCAGGTAGCCATCACCTACCATAGTAACCCAATCTTAAGAAGAAGAAAGCCATAAAGTTGAGTCCCAACTTCACACATCGACCAACACGTTGATGGCGATAGAAGGCACTCAAAGACACCCATTTGTTGATGGCATAATGGATGTTGTACTCCCACCCACCTAGAAGGGACTGATAATTGGTCGCTATGATGAAATAATAGACCCAGACAAACATGTCAATGTATACATCACACAGATGAGTCTGTACACAACAAAGAATGTTGTCATATGTCATGTGTTTTGCATGTAATTGAAAGGGCGACACTAAGTTGGTTCACATAACTCCCCCTCTCGATTGATTCCTTCAACATGTTGGTGGCTAAACACGAAACACAGTTTGCAAAAATTTGACTGCACCATCTAATATTAATTGTTGTAGTTAACATTCGACAAGAGAAGGGAGAGTCGCTCAAAGTCCTCATGGAGAGGTTCAGAAAAGCAGCCCTAAACATCCAAAACCTCAGTCCGGAAGTGGCTCTACACCATATAGTCATGGTCATGAGACTAGGACCTTTTGCAGATAACTATGTAAGAAACTCACGGTGGACCTAGACGAGTTATAATAAAGAGCTACAAAGTTTATGCCATTGGAGGAATTGCGAGACTTTAGAAACAAAGTTAGGGCAAAGATGGTGCTCAAGAAAGCAAAAGAAAAGGAAAGATCGAGCAAGCCTCATCCAATCATAAAACCTAGAAAACATAAAGCACTAAGGTTCTCGCAATATACCCCTTTTAATGTCGATCATATCCAAATCCTTGAGGAGGCCCTCAACGCTAAACTCATTCCAACCTTAAGGAAGGTATAAACGCCCCCTAAATGGCGACACTAGTAAACAACACAAATACCATCGAAACTTTGGTCACGTCACAGAAGAATGTCAGGTCTTGCAAGACAAAATTGAGGAGTTGATTCAGGAAAGCCACCTCCAAAGGTTCATTAGAGAAGTAGGGTATCAGGCGATGCCTCGATCATCGGAGGAGGAGCTTCTACATCTGTAACTGGGGATTTGTCATGTATGTCACTTAGCTAAACAATGACTTCCTTTTTCATATACTAATTCTATTTCTTCTTATGCTTTTAATTTAATTCATGTTAACATATGGTGTGCTTTTGCTTTTTCTTCTATTCATGGTCATCGATATTTTTTAACCTTTGTGGATGATAATACTAAACATATATGGTTGTTTCTCATGAAAGGTAAGGCTGAGACAAGAAATTTCTTATCTAATTTTGTTACTCTTGTGCAAACTCAATTTAACACTCAAATTAAAATTATAAGGATTGATAATGACGAAGAATTTGTTTACCAAGATTTCTATAATAAATTTGGAATAACTCACCAAACTACTCGTATTGGAACCCTCAACAAAACTCCATTGTTGAATGGAAAAACCAAAACATTCTTAATGCTTCTTGTAGTTTGATTTTCAGTCTAACATACCAAAAAAAATTGGTCAAATTTGGTCTTATGATATTACTTATATTGTTTATTTTATAATACACTGCCTACACCTATTTTGAATAATAGAACTCCTTTTGAAATGATCTATGATCAATCTCCCAATCTACATGATTTACGTGTGTTTGATTGTCTTTGTTTTGCTTCTACTATTGAGAACAATAGGTCAAAAGTTGACCCAAGAGTATGAAAACGTGTGTTCATTGGATATAAAGTTGGAACTAAAGGTTATATCTTTTTTTTTATATGTCAAACAAAACAATATTTATGTCAAGAAATAATGTTTTTTTATGAAAATGTTTTTCCATATAGGGACTCTAACATTGTGCAAAATGAAATCACTTCCCATGAAGATTTCAACTTTCTTCTTGATCCTCTTAGTCAGAAGAATGATACTAGCATTTCACATAATAACAACAACGAAGGTGAGATAGCAAATGAGAATCAAGGTCTTCAAAGGTCGACTAGAACTCGTATGACTCCCATTTTTTTAAGGGACTTCCATCATCAAGTTGTTACCACTACACAAATCGACATTGATTTTAATCCCAGCAATACAATTTTTCCCATATCATTTGTTATGTCATATAAAAATTTGTCACCAAAACATTTGCATTACACTATCGACATGTCCTCCCATACTGAACCTCAAACCTACAATCAAGTTATCTAGTCACCTTAATGGACTCAAGCCATGCACAATGAACTTGTTGCTATTCAAGATAACAACACCTGATATCTTACTGATATTCCCCTTGACAAGAAACCCATTGGGTGCAAATAAGTATATAAAATCAAATATAAAGCTGATGAGAGTGTTGAAAGGCATAAAGCTCGTCTTGTCGCAAAAGGGTACACACAACTTACATGTGTTGATTATCTTGACATTTTTTCCCTATAGCAAACTTATAACCATACATCTTCTTCATTATTTTGCTGTTATTCAAAACTGGAGCCTTCATCAACTAGATGTCCAGAATGATTTTCTTCATGTAGACGTGAATGAGGAGGTCTAAATGATGCTACCACTTGATTTAACTAGTGCCAAGCCAAATCAAGTGTGTAGACTCACAAGTCCTTATATGTTTTGAAACAAGATAGTAGAAAATTATTTTCTAAGCTTTTTACTTGTCTTTAATTTATTGGTTTCATTCAATGTTAATTTAATTATCTCTTAGAAATCTTGGCCCATCTCTTATCTCCTAGAAATTCAAGAAACATTCTACCGTATTTTTATCTTCCTAAAAACAAACATGTTTTGGTCACCACTACACGTGAACTATACTGATTGACGTATCTTCTTCATAATTTCAATGTACAAACTTTCTCTCTTGTTGTTTTCTACTATGATAGTCTATCTGTTTGGTATATTGTTGTGAATTCTAGCTACCATGCACGAACAACGTATATCAAGATCCTACTATGATAGTTTATCTATTTGGTACATTGTTGCACATTCTAGCTATCATGCACGAACAACGTATATCAAGATCGACTGTCATGTTGTTCGTTATGTTATAGTAAAAATTCCCAATTGTGAGGAGGATATTATGATATAATGTATGTTATATATACAAGTTCGTGTGATACAACATTTATTACATTACAAGCGTAAGCGTCCATGGTCTTATTTTTGCATTAGTATCTATTAGCATGTTTTCTATTAGTGTTTTGTTTCCTATATGTATCGAGCAATGCTCATCTTTGGTGTAATTTGTAATTCTGTATGCATAAATCATATTTTGTAACGTCTTTTCTCTTTTGTTTTGTGCAAACACCAAGCTTCTTCCATAATGGGTATTCAATATACACACAAAAACCGAATTAGGTGCGTAATCTTTCATTCTCCACTCCAACTCCTTATAACATGTTAATACGTTGAATAATTTCTAACATCAATAATATAGCGAATACTAGTTCATGAATTAATTTTTAACATTGCAAATGCTAATGGGATATGTTGCGCCTAGGGAATTGTAAGGTGTTTTGTTGTGTGAAATACCATACTGAATTAGATAGTTTTGAACAAGTTTACCGAAGAGGACCCGACAGAACACAAAGCAGGTATGGGCAAAAAAATAAATCCACACATACTGAGCTAGAATGGAAATTGGTCCTTTAATTTTGGAAATTTGCAATTATAAATAGAAAACAGTGGGAATCTAGGAAGAGAGTTGATTAAGATTGCAGAAAAGAGCATTTGAAGAAGGGCAAAGTCAATATTCGGAGATACTATTGTGTATAGAAAAGTGATGCATGTGTTAGTAATTGAGAGTTAATTAAAGCTAAGAGAAGAGAAGAGAAGATAAGAAGTTCAATCGGAGAGAAGAGCACAGGTGAAGCCATGGCTGACAAGTTGATTAATTGCATCCTTAAACTTAATATAGTCTTGAAGTGTGTTGTAAACCTGGTGAGAAATTCGGGCATAGGCAGTGACAGAGGCTTCTTCTCCTCCAGCAAAATAAATGGGAACTTCAACCCCAAACTCATCTCTCAAACGCGTCCTAAGTTGGAGAGCATGAGAGTCACTGAAAATCCCCAAACATGGAGGCAAACCCACCATCACCATGCTAGCACTCATGTGAGGAGGACTCCCAAGATGGGTTCCCCAAGCCTGCACCAACATCTCCCCCATCTCAACCACAACATCATGGTTCCTTTTTCTGATACCTTCGATTCCACCCTCGAACCTCTGCACGAAATCCATAATCGCAGGAACCACCAACTGCGCACTGTAGTCGCGGTTCCCGGTCCAAGAACTCTCCACCGCTAACCCATTCCCGTATTCGTGAGACACCACGGGATGGTGCAGGTCACGTGACTTCGGCGACGCACGTGCGTAGAGGAACGCCACGGAAGGAGGGCAGAAGAACCACTTGTGCAAATTGCTCGTGTAGAAATCCGCGCCAATCTCCTGCATATCCACGCGCGTGCACCCAACCGCGTGCGCCGCGTCGACGTAAACCTGGTCTACCGCCTCCTCCCTGCAGATCGTAACTAACTCCTTAACGGGAATGACCATGCTGGGCATGGAAGTCACGTGGTCGATAACCGCCAAGCGGATTCTGTTACCTTGGGACTTTCCTTTCTCAATGGCCTTGCGAAACTCGCGGATGATTTCGTCGTTGGAGGTTACTGGGAAGCGGAGGGGGACCTCGACGACGGAGCCGCCGGCGCGCACCACGTAGGCCTCGATGGCTTTCTTGACGGCTCCGTAGGCGTAGTGCAGCATGAGGACGACATCGCCCTTCTGGAAGGTTCCATCGTGGAAGGCCCATGCGGCCTGTTGGAGGACGATGGCGGTGGCGGTGGAGGCGTTGTCGACGAGGGAGATCTCGTCCACGTGGTGGGCGTTGACCAGGTCCTTAATGATGGTTCGGGAGCGGAGAAGGCCGCTCTTGAGGTGGTTGAAGTAGAATCGGTCCGGCTGGCGCAGGTTCTTGAGCTGCCAGTCGCGCTGCACGGCGATGACGGAGGCTGGGCAGCAGCCGAAGGCACCGTTGTTGAGGCGCGCCACGGCGGGGTCATGGTGGGAGAATTCTGACTGGATCTCGGCGTGGGTGATGAAATTACTGGGTTTTAGCTTCTTGTGGGAATGGGAAACCGCGTCGCCGTTTTGGTGTTCGGTGGAAGCCATTAGAGATCGTGAGAGGAGAGTGGAGTGAGGGAAGGAGGGGAAAGAGAATGAAGACAAAGTGTGGTGATATTATCTTTTATTCGCATTAGAGTCTACTGAGTAATCCACATAGTGACATGGGAAATTTGGAATATAAAATTAGGGAAGAACAATACCAGCCGACCAGCATAAAGGTACCCTTTTTATGGATGCTGCTGTTTTCTTATTCATATAATGCAATGTAATGCTGCAGGAGGTGCTGGTATCATTGCAATTCATTTGCCATCTTTTCTTTTTTGTGCTTGGAATTTAGTTTTCTATTGCACACCCCACTAGCACACAACTATAGGATTTTGACCCCTGAGTGATCTTGTTCTGCTTGCTTATTATTCATCACTTTAAATGCTTTCTCAGAGTAAAGGATTAATGAGTGTGCACCTGCTTCATTTATCATTTTCAACAAAGAATGAAAGTTTGCCAATCTCAAAGTTCCAATCGAAGAACAAGGAATTAGTCCATGTCATTGAAACCAAGGTTAGTTACATTCAATGTGTTACAAAGTAAAGGGACTTTTTCTTAAACTTCTTACTTAATAAAGGGGTATTTTTACTACTCTGTTTCCTCTTCTTCTGATCCAAACACAATCAATGTGTGTTGTCATTTTCCAACCATAAGAGAATAAAACCATGAAATTCCTTGGACTTCTTTTCAATGTAATTATTTGTCGGGGGCAATGAAGTATAATGTAAATAATACCCATTCTTGTATACATCTCAATATTGGGACAACTTCAAAGCTCTTCATATTATAACCCTCCACTTGTTATTAAAAACTGTAATCAAAAGCCTTGCAAGATACCATAAACAATAGGAATTATATTCATATTATTACTGTTAACGACTTTTTCTTTTGGATAATACAATGTTTCAAAGTTTGCATATCATCGGTTAATATTATGTAAACCCATAAATTTCAAGTTGTAGAATAGTTTGTTTGATTCTTTTTTACAAGTATTTCATTATATCGAATTGTTTGAAAAAATTTAAATACGAGTAGAGCAAAATAAAAAATAATTTTCCAACTGAAAAAATGTGTATTATAAAATAAGAAAAATATACATTACAATTTTTTAAGAAGGAAGAGCCAAAGGTTGAAAACAATTATATGTTTTTATTGGGACATATGGAAACCAACGACACCATATTATTTAAGACTTTATGTGTGTGTGTTTGGATTGAAGACGGGATTTGTGAGAATTTGAGAGAGTATATGTGTGAGGATGTGAGAAGAAAGTGTGAAGAAAGTGAGAGTGTTTGGATTGAAGTATGATAGAGTGAATGTGTGAGAAAAGTTTATGGAAATTTGTGAGTGATGTGATGGTTGTGAGAAAATTTTAATTTTTTTAAAAATTGTTAAATATTACTTTACAAATTTATCTTTGTCTATTAAAAATTTGTAATGATAAAATGAGTTATTTTTGTTTAAAAATAAACAACTTTCTCGTAGATTTAAAAATTAAAAATAAAAAATAAATATATATTAAATATAAATAGATATAATTTAAAAATTATAATTAGAAAAAAAATTATTCAACAAATTAAATAAAAACAAAACTTCAAGTAATTTATAAATATTAAACATGTATTATAAAATTAGAAAATAAATTAGATCTTATATAAATAAAAAATAAAATTTTTTATTATTAAAAACCCTAGTAATGAAAAATAAAAATAAAAATACTAAAAAAAATATAACGTAACTAACAATAAAAAATAATTTCATAAAAAACTATTATAAAAAAAATATTAATTTATAAATATTAAACATGCATTATAAAATTAGAAAATAAATTAGATTTTATATAAATAAAAAAAATATTTTTTATTATTAAATATTCTATAATAGTGAAAAATAATAAAAAAAATACTAAAAAAAAATATAACGTATAATAATAGAGTATAATTTCATAAAAAACTATTATAAAAAAAATACTAACTCATAAACATAATAATTATAAAAAAAATATATTAATATAAACGCACCAACAAATTAAATAAAAAGAAAATTTCAAATAATTTCTTAAAATATTAAATGTATACTATAAAATTAGAAAATAAATCACATCTATATAAATAAGTAAAATACTATTTTTTAATATTAAAAACTTTGATAGATGAATGATGGTAAATTCGAAAATAACACATTGATGTGACTTTTCCTCTACATCTCTTCATTTTGAGGGGAGAGGATATTTACTGTTCACAGATATATCTTCTTCTCTGCAAAATCCTGAATCTAAACTACTGATATCCTCTCACTTCTTTTCTAGTGAACAGTACATCCATAAAAGCAAATAGATCCATAAAAGTAAACAGAACCTATATGATGAACTATATGATGATTTATATGCTTTTCGATTCCATTTCCACTTAGTGATATTCATTTACAGAGTAATATTAAAAAAAAAAAAAACATTTGGATGCAGGCTTATTTTTCCTTTTCAAAAAATAACTTTTTGTAATATGTTTTGGCATTTGACTTTGTTATAAATTACCTTTGTTGCTTCAGTTTGCTTAACTTGCAGGGATTGGGTCAATGACTTGATGCTAAAACTTGAATATGTACCTTGAAGTATTCAAACTAAGTGCTGTCTTTTCTACCCTTCAGGGGGACTACCTTTGTCCATTCTTGGTTGATGGCAAAATTGTTTTTGGAATAAAGTGTTGTTGTTGTTGTTTTTTTTTTTTACAATCTAATATATAAAAAATAATTATTTTATAATATTTTTATAATAAAATATTATATTATAATAAAATAATATTTTTTTTAGTGGCTGAAATTGCTGTAAAGTAAATTATAATTCTTGTCGTGCTAAAAATATGTTTGATTTTGGATACAATTACACTTAAAGATAAACATAAAAACAAACTTGACTTCAAATATCTCAATCTCATCTCTTTCTCTGAATGTAAGCAACAACTTAATCTAGTAAGGTACGACTTAAAAAAAACAATTTAAATACATTTTAAAAAATATAAAGATTAAATTATTTTTTTAAAAAAATCACTATATTAAATTAAATATTCTCTGAAAAATAATACTAATAAAATAAAATAATAATTAAACCTAAGATATTTTATAATGTACTCTGTAAAAGTATTGTGAGGTCCTTAGAAGAAGTTGATTTGCATAGGGAGAATTCTTCCTGCACCTGCACCTCTCTTCCTGCGTGCACCTCCATAGAAGACCTCCATAATAAAGAAGAGAAACGACAATTTTGTTCTCTACTTCATCTTCTTCATTGAGCACCCCTTTCCCTCATCAGCCACAACAACCCCCACCTCCAACGCCACCACCATAAAACCTTCTCTGTCCAACAAATCATCATAACAACCCCTCACCTTCCCCCTCTAAGCATAAGAAACTGTATTGCAGATCACATAATCTGAAATACAAATTAATGTATTCTTGGATTCTAAAATTTGGAATATAATATATTCTGGATTGTGTTTTGGATTATACAAATCAAAATGCAAATTTTATATTTCAAATTTTACAATTCGAAATGCAGTTTTTTGTATTCTGAATCATTCCGAATTGTAAAATTAAGAATGGACAATTTTGGTATTTTGGAAAATGAGAGTGTCAGAAGAAACTATGGAGGTAGAATTGGTTTTGCATAGATGGCCGACTTCATTCTCAGCCCAAAACAGCCCACTACTTAGCAAAATGGGCACATACTAACGCCCGAAACCTGAATCCACCATTAGCGAATAGCCATCGTTCAAGGATACTTTGTCCAGTATCTATCTCACCTTCCATTTATTCCGGAGTGTAGTCTTAGAAACGTGTTTTACACATTGTGAAAAATTCATTCGAAAATTTTTCAGGGGAGAAATTAGAGAATTAAAGTATATTACCCTTTCTAATAGCAATTAATAGTGAGAGTAATTAGCTTAATTTTCCCTGTGCGATGCCACAAAATGAAATCCATACCATAAAACTTAAATATGCAAGATATTTGCAACCTAGCAAATCAAGTATATTATAATGTTACAAGACTGATGTGATTTCAATATGCCCATTTCCTGGGGAGAAAAGGTTATCAAAAACTCCTAATTTTCCCTTTTTTATATTAATTAATAGCGATAAAAGGAAAAGGGTGACAACATCAGTGTTATTTTTTATTGTCGTAAGCAGCTATATTTTGGGGCTCACATTCAGGACTAAATAAACGAACCAGTAAAGCCGTGCTTGAGCTTACAGTTACAGCTCCACATGCTGCCCAACGAAGACTCCTAGGATTTGTAATTCGAGGACCTGCGTGACCAACAGAGATTCAGAGAGTATAGAAGGATGAGTTACAATGGCACAATTTTTTTGACATTTAACCAATACAAGATTTCAAGGGAAAGAAAGGGGAGATGCAAATACTATTTAAAACCCCGAAATTATTTCAAGAGTGACGCCACATCATATAAGAAACACGTATAAAGGGTTTGTTTTAAATAAGAGGCATGCTGAGAGATAGTCAACTCCCCTCCTTATTAGTTTGGCTACTCTGTTACACTGAATGAAGAAAAAAAAAAAAAGTTTGACAAGTTGAAGAAGTTGCTAATATCAAGGAGTCTATCACCGCCAGAAATTAGGGGGAAGCAATGACTACTCACTCGGTTCTGTTGCAGTGAATTAACAGTTTATAATTAGATTTCATAATCCTAAAGACCGGACTATAAAGCTTCTACGGTCATGTTGGCTCACAATTGTGTTTACAGATCAAAGTTGGATACAAAGCTAAAAGGACTTTTTAAGAGTTTCTTTACAGAAACAAGACCCTATATTTCAGTAGAGAAGCGCTCCTAAAGTATTTTTAGGTTGTATTTTTGAACACACCAATGGTACATGTAATAAAAGTTAAGTTGGTTAAGAACACAAACACAGGAAGCCCAAATGAGGCGCAAAATTTCAAACGAGACCCACCACCTTTGCTACCCACTTTAAGGTACATGGAGAGTCATTATAGAAATCCTTTTGAAAGTGTGAAAACTACACAATGTGAGACTAGTTGCCGTTTGTAATACCCAAAAAGCATAACACATAATTGATTTAGTTTCCTTGCCTTAGATTTCAATTTATATAAGATTTGATTTGTATTTATGCAGATTGTCTATCTTCAGGAGGTTTACTGTACATTTTGTAATTAGGATCATATCGTTAGATTTAACTACATTCTTTTATATATTTAACTTCTTCTTTTATCTATATATGTTCTGGCAAGGGCATGGCCCAAATGACCTGTCCATATTAAAAACCCTAAACCTAGCTGACTCAAGGTACGGTACCTTTACTGACTAAACCATTGAAATTTCGTAACTGCTACCCCCACCATTGCAGAGCATCGAAGACCAACATTGGGGGAACAACCTGCTACTGCAAGGCCATGAGGTACGCAGTACTTTATCCAGAGTACAGTGTAATCAATAAGAAAGATAAGTTTTTACCCCAGCCTTTTTCTTCTAGTCTAAACTAGTTGATTTAGTGATTCAACAAAACATTAAAACTGTGAAGAAAATGCTCCAGAAATGCTGTGCTTACTTTAAACATCATCCACGGCAAAGCAATATTATGAGCAATTCAGTTGCAAAGTTCAGCGAGAACTAGAAGGAAGCAAGAGTAAAAGGTAAAACAAACCATAATGCAGTCGACAAAGGATCCAAAAACCTAATGCTCCCCCAACACTATAGATTCCAGCCGTGTGCCTCATTAGCCGAGAACAAGGTTTTGCATCAGACCTCATGACCTCACCATCAGAAAAGCCAAAGAAACGCCTCAGCGACATTGTGTTAATTACCTACACAAAGACACCCTCGGGTGGTTAAGAGTTAATGTTCAATATACTGGGCAAGTGTGATAAGAAAGATGTCCAATAGAATACCTATAACTTCAATTTAACAGTAAACATATCACAAAGTCACTTTGCATCAGTGTGCTTGTCATTGCAATGCAAACAGAATTCACTCTAACAGTTAGAAAGCACATGAGAAATGTCAATTATAAACTTAAAAGTGGCTGATGTAAAATGAAAATCAAATACAATAAAAGAAAGATTCGTAGTAAGCACAGAAAACTATAAAGTTGATGCCACTGATATTGCAGGTTGTGAAAACTACTTGTTTTATTTTATTAGCATTTTGCCTATGATAGCTTCTAATTTAGTAATAAACTAAAAAAAATAGCCACCCAATATATGAGACAAGATTGTCATACAATGTTATGCACCTAAACAATCAAAATTGCCAAATACTAGCTTCATTACCACAAATCTAATGCAGCCGCAGCAGCAGAAACTTTAGCTATATCGGATCATATTGATAGTACAGCATTTTCAGGGTGAGGGTAGTTAGTTACAAAATTATCCAATAGAATATATAAAAGCGAAATTTGTTTCAATATATGCAACCATGTTCCCTGTGAAACAGCTTTATAGTTCCTTTAAAGAGTCAAATTCAAAGAAGTCACATTTCAGACTACCCTGGAGGTATTGTCTCATAATGAGAATTAGAATTGATCTCTTGTTTGAATAGCTTTTTTCATAACACATTATAGAAGAAGAAAATAAGAATGCAAAATGTATTAGTTTCTTTCATAAGCTAAACCAGTTATGCACCTTAACAATTGAAGAAATTGAACGAGAAAAGTTTAGTAAGTTGATTTTAGCTCACAGAAGAAGCTCAATTCATTTTACCTTTTATTTATTTTTTTGTCTCGTATAGGTGCCATAGAAGAATTTGTCGAATTGGACCCCAAAAAGACAGTAAATTGCATACCAATTATGCTTTTTGTAGATTAGAAAAACGAAAAGTGCCATGACTTCTCAATAAAAGAAAATATGATGCGAAGCCTCTATGTCACTAAGATTCCTAGTTTTCTACACTAATTATTCTTTAACAAAGAATAGAAACTACCCATATATTATGTCTCAACCAAAATCGTGTGAACCTTTCCCTTGGGGTCATTTTATCAAACACCCAAAATGCAAGGTCATCCACTCATCAAACCAAGGACACAACCATATTCCAAACTTTAAGCAGAAACAGAATTAGAGGACCATTGACGAAGGTGAAGTTGAAAGCTTCTGTTCAGAATGATAAAAAAAATTACCTCGAAGTACAAAGCCACCGAAGCCAGAGACAGGAAGATTACTTTGCTGCCTAATCACTGCAAGGAAGAAAGCGCCTCTATGCGAATTGTGCCGTGAAGAGAACTGGGCCGGACTGAAGTGGGCCGGACTTAAGTGGGCCGGGTTACTGTAAAGATAGCAGCAATTTCTTCTTATACTTTTAGTGAAAAGTCAGGTTTACCCTTAATAAAATTAAAAATTAAATCTAAATCCTTACACTCTCCATTATTTAGTATTCTTAATTGTTTGGAAGTTATTTTCTGGATTTAAAAATATTTTTTAAATTGTAGAATTCGAGAACAATAACTTATCAATTTTAAAATTTGAAATATAAAGTTAATTTTTAAATTTTATAATTTAAAAATATTTTTTTAGATTAAAATGATTTTCAAATTATAAAATTTGAAAGTCAACTTTTTATTATGAATTTTATAATTTATATATTATTTTTTAATCCAAAAAATGGTTTTCAAATTATAAATAAGATATTTTAAAAATTTCATAACTAAATTATGGAGGTGAAGGGAGAAATTATGGAGGTGCAGAAAGAAATTGACAAAGATAGCCACCCCTTAGCCCAATAATGTAATACAAACCATTACTTAAATACTCGTTTTTTTGAAGTGACTTTTAAACATGTGCTGCACGCACTAGATATACACATTATTATATTTTAACATACATACATACATAACGCGTATAATACAAACATACACAGGATCTGATTGTATATGTGACAATTTTTAAGAGAAAAAATAAAAAAATGAAATAAGTTTTTCTAAAAATTGAAATTAATTTGTAAAAGTTCTTCACGTGATTTCTTTAAATTTTTTACTTTTTACTTTGTATATAAAATAATTTTTATATAAGAAAAAATTAATTTATTATTTTTTATATTTTCAAAGTCTCAGTAAAAAAGTTTTTTAAAATGTCTTTTATTTTGATATTCACGTCTCAAAAAGGTAAAAACATGAAAACAGCAGTAGTTATATAACTTGAATGTGAACCAAGTTAAACCCTCATATATGAGATTTTACTTGGTGTTATCAACTTTATATTTGAATGATTATTTGGTTGTGTTATCTTTATTTTCTTCCTCCCAATTTTTTATTCAAACTAGATAGAATTAAAAAAAATCCACTTTTTTTTTTTTTTCCTTTCAAGCATATTGATGTTTATGAATTAAACGTGAAATATAAATAAAAAGAAAAAAAGAAACATTCTTGATAAAAAAGTATATTGTTTGCATGGATAAAATATAAACTGACAATTTCTTATTACTGGAAATACAATGTACAAAAATAATTTATAACCATTAAAATAATTTAAACATTTTCTTATATTATTTTTAATATAAAAATATTTATTATTGCTATGTTATAAAATACTTAATTTTTGTAAAAGGTAAGACAAAAAAGTTAAAGTTTAACAGAATTTTCCAATGTCAAAATTTGTATACGCAAAAATACTTCCACCTTTTCAATTTTTTCGTCAGGTGAAAAATAGCATTTTGTTTTGCTATATTTTCTCCACCCTCTTGATTTGCATTTAAAACGTGTTAGGTAGAAAGAAAAAAAAAACTAAGTAAGTGAAAAGAAGAAGGTAAAGAAATATAATAAAAATAAGTAAATTTATAAACACTTACATTTTTTTATAATTTTAATAACAACATTCACGTTTTTTTTATATATTTCATTCACATTAGTGATAGTATTTGCTGTTAAAAAAAATCAGTGGTAATATTTTTTATTTTTTTATAAAAATAAAATTTAATTATTTTATACTTTTTTATTTTAATATTTTATATTTTTTATTAGAAATTTCACAATTTTATTAAAATTATAGTTGATACAATATTTTAAATTAAATAAGGAAATTGTCTGTCACTTTATTGAAAACATAAATAAAATTAAATATCAATTTAAAAATTAAAGAGAGCGAATATTAATTTTTTAGAAATATAAAAAAGGTAAATAATCAAGTTAAAATTAAAGAAATATAACCTCAGACAAAATTAGTTATTTCTCCTTGAAATAAAAATAGTTTGACGGTAGAGAAACAGAAAAAAAAGGCAAGGTAAAGATTAATTATGATAATACTTAATTTAAAATATTTATTACAATTAATTTATTGTTTTTTTGTTATTACCAATATTATTATCCATTTCATTTTATTTATTATCTTCTCACCGTGATTTTTTTTTCTGTGAAATTGGATAATTTCTTTAATTTTGTTTCTTCATATTTACACTTTTGAATAAATAACCATTTTAGTTATTGAATGTATAAACCAATTAACATTTAGTTTATAGAAGAAACAAATAATTGAAATTTAATTCTTCAACAATTTATTCGGACGTCAAGATGAGATAACTAGATTCAACTGCGTATATAAAAGAATGTTCGTTAATTTTTTTTCCAGTACGTCAATAATCTCATATTATTTAAAAATTAAAATAAAAAATAATTTAAATATATCTTTTAAACACTTTTCAAAAACATATCGATAATAAAACTCCTAGATCCAAAACATAGTATACTCCAAATAATAAAACTCCAAGTTCCAAAAGATACTATACTTCAAATACTGTGATTATCTAACTCAATTAATTAAATAATGTGTAAGTTATAGGAAATCTCTCTTACCTATATTAGTCCCAATAAATAAATAAAAAATGAACGAAATCTAAGGATAATGTGCTACACCTAATAAACTAAAGTACATTGCTGGAGCATGGGAAGGGCAGATTTTTGTTTGACAGTGTAAAGAAAAGCCACGCTCTATTAAATAATTAAGTAGATATTCAGATAATAGGATAAAGCATGGCCTCGTCGATGTCATCATAGATATTGTTTTTTTAGCAATTAATTAACGTAAATTATTGTCTGTAAGTATATATAGTTGCCATCTAAAAGATTCCAATCTGCTCCTCCTAGAGACCTTCCTATCAGTGTAGGTAACGTGTTCTCCCATCAACTCTTTTCTCTACTCTGTTTTCAACCTTTGTAAAGTACCACGCTAATTGCTGCACAAGCATCTGCACTAGCTAAAAAGGTTTGATTTTTCTGATCCTTTAGCTTTAATCACATGAACCCCCTAAAAAAAAATGAAAACTTTAATCATATAATCATCCTAGTGAGTTCAAGCACCTTGGTTTCTCCTAATTTCCACTAGATTTTACTTGTCCTAATTTTGCTATGATTACAGGTTTGAATTTTAATTACTTTTTTTTCCTTTGTTTATGGTATCATGATCATATGTTGAGTTCAGTTCAGTTGACTTTTTTTCTGGTGATATATCTTATCCTCAGTTTTCCGCTGGTTTTGATCTGTCTCCATGCTACTGTATAAACATGTTTCGTCTCACTTTTTAGCCTTTCTTTTTCTTTTGATGCATCTGTTCGAAGATTCCGCTTGTGGTTTGGGGACCTGTCTGATATTGTTACCAGAAAAAAAAAGTTTTTCTTTTCATATCTTTTCGTATATGGGTTAAACGAGTGTAGAAATAGATAAATAAACTGAGAAGAAACATTAAAATGAGATAAGTTGAAGAAGACAAGTGTTGCCTTCTTAAGACCCACTCATGAGATTTGGGATACATTGTAATGATTCCATTAATACCGTTTATTATGAAGTTTGTTGATGAAGATCTTACTTTTACCGAGAGTTTTGTTTAGATAAATTTTTCTATAAGCTCCTTTCAAAAAGAAAAGAAAGAAAAGCAACATGAGCTTCTTTTATTAGTTAAAATTAGCTCATCATACGTTAAAATAAACTTTTAGGGAGGATAATATGTGACAACTTCTATAGATTAACTTTTGTATAAGCTAATTTATTTATGTGTAAGTTCATTTTAGCGTATGGAAAAAGTTTATTTAATTTTTTTCTTATCTTTTTCAATTCACTAGTGTTTTTTTGAACAAAATTTCAAATATGGGTATCCTTGGACGACCTTCTCCATAAGCTATTTAGGGAAGAAAAAATGAATTTGACTTTTCCTAAATTTCGTTTATGCAGAAGTTAAAAAAAAAGATAGAGAAACTACTTGAGAGAGCTTTTGGGAATTAGTTCATGCACAAGCTAGTTCACGTTGCTACTTTGAATGTAAATTTGGGACTATATATCTGACTTACCGTTACATTACCTGTATGGCAGATTCTCTCTGAAGATGGGGAACACGAATTTGTTGTTCACCTTTTGTTTGTGGGCTTTGACATGCTCACTTCTTCCTTTTTTCTCGTGTGGACTTATGAAAATTGGTTTGAAGAAGAGAGATGTAGATCTTGACAGTATCAGAACAGCTAGAATGGTACGAGAAAAGCTAAGATTAGGCAGACCTGTGTTGGGTGCATATGATCAATATGTTGGCAAACCAACCGATGAGGGCATAGTACCTTTGAAGAATTATTTGGATGCACAATATTATGGAGAGATTGGAATTGGCACACCTCCGCAGAAATTTAATGTCATATTTGATACTGGAAGTTCCAACCTATGGGTTCCATCATCAAAGTGCTATTTTTCTGTGAGTTCAACTTAACTTCTGTGCATTCAATCTTTGCAATATGTACTAACAATGAGTCCTGTTGATTAATGTTCTTTTACAGCTTGCCTGCTATACCCATCATTGGTACAAGCCAAAGAAGTCCAAAACATATATAAAAAATGGTAATGCCAGCTTCTCATTATGCAGAATTATTATAGTGGTAGATGCAATCATGTAACCACAACATTAAACGATAGTGCATGCTATGCAGATGCCAGTTAATATGTTTCAATTCACCTTTTTACTTGTCAACCAGGAACATCATGTAAAATAAGCTATGGATCTGGATCAATATCTGGTTTTTTCAGTGAAGATAGTGTTAAAGTTGGTGATATTGTTGTAAAGAAACAGGTGAGTGCCTCTATACATGAGCTCCCACATCTATATTGTACAGTTTTGCAGCAATACTTTAGAGAATTTACCAATATATTATTCTTTTTAACTGCAGGATTTCATTGAGGCAACTAGAGAAGGAAGTCTTTCCTTTCTGTTAGCGAAGTTTGATGGATTACTTGGGCTTGGGTTTCAGGAGATCTCAGTTGAAAATGCTGTGCCAGTATGGTATGTTTCATCTTTCCTTTTGTTAGTACATTTGCATGTGTGAGATCCATGTTAGAAGGCCAATTGGTAAGCCTTTTATATCTTTTCATTTACTGATCCATTATAAATTACAGGTACAATATGGTGCAGCAAAATCTTGTAAGTGAGCAGGTGTTCTCTTTTTGGCTCAATGGGGATCCCTATGCGAAAGAGGGTGGTGAACTAGTTTTTGGAGGTGTTGATCCAAAACACTTCAAAGGAAATCACACTTATGTTCCAGTTACTAAAAAGGGTTACTGGCAGGTTAGCAAAACAATGAAGTTTGATCAGGAATGTATGCTTTATTTTGGAAAGGCTCACAAGAATATTTTCTTTTTCAGATTGAAATGGGAGATTTTTTCATCGGTGGTCTCTCAACAGGTGACTTCATTTCATTCTTCTTCAATGCTATATAGATAGTTTCAGTTGTCTTTTGGGGAGTTATTTGGGAATAAGTAGTGAGTGATTGAGTGGCTGAAAGGTTTTCGAATATGGTATTAGGAGAAAACTTGGTTGTATTTTTCCCTCTCACATACTGTAGTGTATTTTAAAGACTTGTGTTTTGTGTACTCACCGTATCTTTACATTGTTTTTTTGTAGCCATAATCTTTGATTATGAAATGTTTCTATTTCTGATGTATATCATTGTTATTTTTAGGTGTCTGTGAGGGTGGCTGTGCTGCTATTGTGGATTCAGGAACATCTTTGCTTGCTGGTCCAACTGTGAGTCCTTATGTTTCTTTGAGGACTTGATATTTGTAACTTTCCATTTATAATTTTTATGACGCTGTTAATTTCAGACTGTTGTAACTGAAATCAATCATGCTATTGGAGCTGAAGGAGTTCTAAGCGTAGAATGTAAGGAAGTTGTTTCTGAATATGGAGAATTGTTATGGGATCTCTTGATATCTGGGGTAAGTTCTGTTGCCTGACTTTGAAAATTTCCTCTCACCTTGATTTGCTGTCTTTGCTCTTTCCCTTCACGTGTTTTCCCTCCTAGGACCAAAGTGTGTTTAATCTTGATTTGCAGGTACGACCTGGTGATGTGTGTTCACAGGTTGGTTTATGTGTTGCCAAAAGGGGTCAATCAGAGAGGTCAGGATTTTTTTTTGTTTAAATTTGTAATGAGCAATTTTATATATCAATGTTTTGTATGCCCTTTCAACATATTTGATTCAGTGCACTTCAATAGAGTAATGGTTTGAAGATGTTGGAGGGATGGTTAATATTCTGACTGAGCTTAGCAACCAATTTCTCAGGGCTTGATACCCTTGTTTACAATTATTGGTTTATATAATTCTTCTTTTGCCGCTGGGAGGATTTAGGTTCTATTCTTACTTATAATGCTATCAGATTTTGGCTAAAAATTCTCCTAAATTTCTTCATTGGTTACAATTACTGGTTTATGTATTTCTTTTGCCTGAGAGAGTTAAGTTCTGTTCTTTCTTACAATGCTATCAGATTTTGGCTGAAACAGACTCCTAAATTTTCTTTGAATCCTAATAATCTGCAGCAATGGAATTGAGATGGTGACTGAAAAGGAACAGAGAGAGTTGTCAGCTAAAGATACTGTTTTGTGCACTCCCTGTCAGATGCTTGTGATTTGGATTCAGAATCAACTAAAACAACAGAAGACCAAGGAAACAGTTTTCAACTATGTAAATCAGGTAGGCCTGTACCATCCTTTTCAGAAACCCTAGTTGTTGGTTACATTTTATGTCACAGCATATATGTCGTGCTGATTTTTTTCACTTGATCATTGGCAGCTGTGCGAGAACTTGCCAAGTCCAAATGGAGAGTCGGTAGTAAACTGTAATGGCATTTCTGGATTACCCAACATCACATTTACTGTTGGAGACAAACCTTTCACCCTCACTCCTGAGCAGGTTGGGTTTACAAATTTTTTGATAAATTAAATTACAATGGAGTTTTGGTATGATTACACTCCATAAATCTAAAGCTAGCGTCAAAGCAACATTAAATGTGGAATATTTTTGGCTTTTTAGTGGAAATATGGAATTTTAGTTTAAAGCAAAACTAATAGCAATAACTTTCCAAATGTAGACAAATAATTGAATTGGAGGGCATATTGAACTACGAATTGTGGCATTGCCTATCTATCAATATGCCAAGGCTGACTCTAAGAGATTTTTTATTTATTTTTATTCTGGTTCTGAAAATGCTGTGTAATTTCAGTATATTCTGAAAACTGGAGAAGGCATTGCAGAAGTTTGCATTAGTGGGTTTATTGCTTTTGACATTCCTCCTCCACGGGGTCCTCTTTGGTATGCTACCCTTCTAATGTTAATACGTTTATATTATTTATGCATACACTTGCATAGCACAGAACAACCATGCATGGAATTATTCACGACTATTGTTCTAAGCTTTGCCTTTGATATTATTTTTTTCGGATATTGCTGTGACTATCTACCTGAAGGATTCTTGGGGATGTTTTCATGAGGGTATATCACACTGTCTTTGACTATGGGAATCTCAGAGTTGGTTTCGCCAAAGCTGCGTAACAAGACATGTACGAGATTATGTTGTAGGGCTTCTTTTAATAAACTTGTTAATGTGTTGTAAATAAGCTCGTCAGTAACTAATATGGCGCAGGTTCACGTTATAGTTTCCATGAATGTACACACTTGTGAAACTATGCGCCTTCAAGTATTGTGTGCTTGTTGTACTTGAAGGAATCATTTTCATTAAACACCATGTTGAACCGTGTAGATTGTATATTGTACCCTTATGTTATGTGCAATGAAGATAGCAATGGATTCTCAAGCCAAATGATAAGGCCAATGATACGTTTCTTCTTTTGTTCATTTGCCTTCTGTCTTTTCATTTCATGGTATTAAAAACCAATAACGGCTTCTTCTTCCTCCACAACGCTTAATCCTGAGTTTTTTTGGTCTTTGACGTTTGTTTTGCATACCTTCACCACGCCCATCAATCTCAAGTTTGTTTATAATTTTTTCATCTAGTAACAGCTGGTTCTTGCCACCATTCGAGGCCTTAAACTTACAAATTTGGATAATTCAGTAGTACCTTTAAAATTTAAGACTTATGAAGATTCTTAAGCAAACAATATCTATCGTGACTTCTTGCGCCACGAGTAACAAAGACCAAATTATTGTTGCTTGACTTCTTGTTTTGATGTTAACTCCAATTTTCATCAAGATGGTTAGTCTTGAAACTTCTTTGTAAATTTGGACGTGATTGCAAACGTATCACGCCTCTCAAATCGGATCAAAGTCAAGAAATTGAAACTTTAGTTACAAACACTGTAGAAAGATTGTAATTTCAATACTTATCTTGATATAAGAAAGATGGTTGATAATTTGGAGCATATCGCCTCAATCCCTATTCAGTTGATGATTGAAGTGCTAAGAGAGCTTTGAGAAACATAGTCATATTATTCAATTTTCTTTCTAAACTTTTTTTAGTTCGTAGTCTTTGTTAAATCAACAACACTATAGACATCATTACAACAATCGTTCATAAAATAGGGGGAAAATCACCTTTTTGTCATAATAATTCAGCATTCTATGCGTTTTTTGGTATCCAAGAATAAAAATTGTGGTTCTTGGATTCTTCTTGGCAAAACAACAAATTCCAATGTCAAATTTGTGGGCAACTTGGTTATATAGCTCTACATTGTTGGTAAAAGCATGAACATGTTACATCGTCTAATGTTCATGCTAACTTTTTCCAATTTTCATCTACAATTAATGAGGATCATGAACCATCTACTCTAGGGTGTGTCCTCTATCGTTGATGATCCATTTTGGTATCCTGACCATGAAGTGTCTCATCATGTTACAAATGATGTTCAAAAGAATTCTACCAAAATGACTTATTACGACGAAGTAGTAATGACTCAAATATGTTTATTAAATTTTGGGAATACTTGTGTTACTATACCAAATTCAAATACTTCTTTCTATTTGAATAATTTGTTGCTTGTTTTTGAAATTAACAAGAGTATTTTCAGGGTCTCAAATTTAGCAAAAGATAATAACGTGTATTTTGAATTTTATTCTGATTGTTGTTATTTAAAAATTCAGGATACCTAACAAATTCTTTTTCAAGAAAAAATTAAAGATGAGTTGTATGTTTTCCCTAAGTTCACCTACTTATTTAGCTAATACTACATTAGTCACAACCATACCTACTTTTAATTTCTACCTTTCTATATTTAGACACTCTTCTTTCCAGATGGTTTAAACAAATTTTAAATCAATATAATGTATATTGTGCCAAAGAAAAATCTCTAGTATTCTTGTGCTAAGGGCAAATCTCATCAGTTGCCTTTTATGTTGTGTATACTACTTCTTTACAACTTGTGTATATTGATATTTGGGAACCATCTCCTATGTGTGCGTCTAATGGTGCAAGGTCCTATATTTTGTTTTTGGATGTTTATTCTAAACATACTTGGATTTTCTTGTTGTATACTAAATCTCAAATGACTTTTGTTTTATGCATTCTAATTTTTAAAAAAAAAATTAAACTGGTCACAAACTTTTTAATATTCAATATGACAATATAAAGTAATTTCTTGTTTTAAAATCCTACCTTAATGACAATGGTATTCACCATCATCTAATATGTCCTTATACACATGATTAAAATGAAGTTATTAACATAAACATATAACTAAAATGAGTTTAACTTTTTTTGTTGGTGCATCTTTACCTATTAAATTATAGGTTGAAGCTTTTATCACTACGTATATTACAAATGTCTTGCCTACACACGTGTTAAATAAGTCTATTCCCTTTGAAATGTTTTTCCATTCACAACCTGATTATAATATATTTTAAGTGTTTGGATGTGGTAGTTATTCTTTAATGCGACCTTAAAATCGTGATAAGCTTGATTTTAGATTTATCTGTTACTTATTTTTGGGCTATATCATGTAAAGCAAATGATACATTTGTTTGTCTCCTACAGATAAAACATATATCTCATGTTATGTTTTATTTAATGAATTTTTTTTCCTTGCATTGATTCAGAATATTTTTCTTTTCTAGTAATGCTACAAATGTCTTACCATCTATCATCTCATCCCCTTTAATTGTCCTTAAATTTGTTCCTCATCATAGTCCTAGTAATAGAACTTTGCATGTTGGTGTTGTGCCTACAATGATACTAGTCCTTGTTTTTCTGCCTTACCTTCTACATTTATTGATATTAATTTTAATGAATCCTCTGAACCTATATATACTATTGATATTAGTTCTCATGTCACTTCAAATAATCACCATATGGTAATTAAAGCTAAGACTAGTGTTTTTAAATCAAAAATTTATTCTTTATATAATTTCTCTATTCCTTGTGAACCAACCTCTGTTAAGTAAACATTATCATTCGGTATAAAGTTATTCAACATGAATATAATGCTTTTATTATAATTCGTACTTGGAATTTTGTTCTTCTGCCCTCTGGTGCAACTATGATAAGCTGTAAATGAGTGTTTTAAAACAAGGTTAATGTTAGCTTTCAAAGGCACAAGGTTAGGTTGGTTGCCAAAGACTTCAATCAGACAAAAGGTTTTGATTACAATGAAACCTTTAGTCTTGTTGTTAAACCTACTACCATTTGTGTGGTTCTTACTCTTGTGGTATCATCTAATTGGTCAATATGTCAAATTGGTATTAATAATGCTTTTTTAAATGGTGATTTTGGAGGAAACTGTGTACATGCAATAACCATTAGGGTTTGTCAAATGTAACTCTAATCTTGTTTGTAAATTACACAAAGTTATATATGGTCTTAAGCAAGCGCTACGTTTATGGTACCATAAACTGAGCTCCACTTTACAAAAGTTGGGTTTCAACTCTACACAGAATAACTCATCTCTTTTTGTTAAATTCAAGGATTCTTCCACTCTTTTTGCTCTTGTTTATGTGAATGATATAATTATCACGAGTACATCGTTTAAGGCTCTCGATTCTCTTATATAATTAGTACGTAACTCTTTTTTTTGAAAGATTTAAGGTCTTTGCATTACTTTCATGGTCTTGAAGCTTCTTGGATGGAAGATGACAACATTCATTTGTCTTAGGGGAACTTCTAACTTGCACAAACATGTTGGATTTCAAGCCCCAATCAACTTCGATGGTTTCTTTCCTTTGTCTCACTTAAGATGCGTCTACTGTTGTTCCTGATGCTTTCGTCTATCGCTTTGTCGTAGGAGCTTTGAGGTACATTTTGATAATGTGACTGAAGCTTGCTAATGCTGTCAACAAGGTATGTCAGTACATGCATAACCTGTAGAAACATCACTGGAAAGTTGTCAAACACATTTTTTGATATCTTGTTTGTTCGGTGGATTTGGTTTCCTCATTCGAAAATATCAATGCTTTCATATCCTTGGTTTTAATGATCCTGATTGGGATTCTAATCCTGATGATCGCAAGTCGACTACAGGATATTACATTTAATTAGGTCTAATATCGTATCTTGGTCTTCACATAAGTAGAAGGTGGTTTCTCACAATAGTATAGGCGGAATATAGGAGCATTGTTTTCTCTTTGACTTAAATAAAAGGGTTGTCTTTGCTTCTCAGTGAACTTCACTTTTCTTTTTCAATTATGAAGTTGTACTTTGATATTCTCAGTTTGTTTTACTTGCTGCTAATCTTATTTTACACTCCAAATCAAAACATTTTGAGTTTGATCTTCACTTTGTTTGTGATAATATTCAACAAAAGCAAGTGCAATTTGTTCATCTTCCAACTTGTTTTCATATTGTTGATTTGCTTCCAGAACCTATTTGTGGGTCCTCTTTTCTTAGCAATCATGATAAATTTGTGAATTTTCTAAATCCAACCATTAGTTTAAGGAATGTTGTTAGGAATATTGTATTATTATGGCTTAGATTGTCATCGTCACTAGACGGTCTTTATCTTCTATGTGTTAAACGACTATTGTCTTCTATCTAGTAGACGATCTTCGTCTTCTATGTACTAGATGATCATCGTTTAATATGTGTTAAACGGTACTCGTCTAATATGTGTTAGATGGTTTTTATCTAGTATGTAGTATATATTCTGAATTTAATTTTGTATTAGAAGGTTCTCATTTTTTTTTATCTATAACTTTGTATTTTTGGCTGTAATTATGTTAATTAAATGATATGTTTCGTTAATTTTGTCTTCTTTCTTTTCTTCCAACACAAAATGGTCCCAAGAATGTGTCTTCTTTTTCCATCTCAAATATTCAATAATGTATTGTTAATTTTGCCAAAAAATACATACTTCGTATTTGCCATGCATTGAATGTGATCTTGAAGCATCTGATTCTGAAAAAGCTAAAGAATGACTGGTCTCTACATTCATAGAACTTGTCTACAATTCTTTTTTTAACAAAATACACTGTTTCATTAATTTCTGGCTCTCAAATTGAGTTTCCAGCAAAGGATCTTGGGATAATATCTACAATGAATAAAAGGAAGCTTTTGAAGCCATTCCATTTGCTATGCAGGAGTAACATACCTTCAACAAGTTAAATATTTTAAAATGAAAAACATGGACACTATTTAGTAACATTAAAACAAAAATTAGAACAAATAAATCATTTGAAACTAAACTGAGTCTATATCAACTAAAATAACTTGAAACTATTAATATTGGGTTGGTTGGCATGCTTGCTTGCCTTCAGGCTCAACCTAACCCATAACCTTTTGACATTAAGAAGAATAAATAAGTTCGTTTTGACCTAAAATTCTTATAAATCATTTGAGATGTATGATTGGTTGGTTTTGGTACACATTCAATCACTAGGCAACCCAAAATATTTTACATCCTTTGCTTCAAAAACCAACTCAATCAATTGACCAACGTGCCAATTAATTCATAGTTAAGTTGGGTTGGTTTGTCAGTATAGAATACTTAATGTGACATTGAATGAATATTGTATATAATAGGCTTAATTGCATTTTTAATTTGTAATGTGCTTAGTTTTAGTTTATCAAGTTTCTTGAGTTAATTGATTTCTTTTTCTTTTAAAATGAAACACAGATTATTTTTTCACAATGTATTTTTCGACTTAAACCATCTACTCACACTACTAAAAAAATCATTAAATGAAAATGAATTTTAGAGACTAAAAATAATTAGTTATTATATTAACTAAATTAAATACTATTTTAAAGACTAAAAGAATTTTGGTTTCTAAATTAGTTTCTATTATTGATAAATAGTTTCTAAATTGGTATCTAATTAGCTACTAAAGTTTTTAACTATCAATTATTTAAATTCTAAATTTGATAGCAAAAACCTTGGTAACTAATTAGATACCAATTTAGAAACTATTTATCAATAATAAAAATTAATTTAGAAACCAATAATTTTTTTAGTCTCTAAAATAATATCTAATTTAATCAATATGATAACTAATTATTTTTATTTTTTAAAATTTGTTTTTATTTGATGATTTTCTTGCAGTTGTATTGTCAAAATATTTTTATATTTTGAATTAATTAAGTTGTCTTCTACCTAAAACTCAAAACTCAAAACTCAAAAATCAAAAATCAAATTTCATCCAAATTAAGTTGTCTTATAAAATCGGTAAAATTTCATTAGGGTTACAACTAAATTTCTTACTTTTAACTTTTAAGATTGCTTTACATCTCAAATCCCTAAAAAACCTCAAATGTATGGATAAAAATAGTGAAATGAGGATTTTAAGTATAAGAAGAACGATAAGAAGATAAAATTTGCTTTATTTGAAAAATAGATATACTTAATTAGTTTAAAAAAACTTCAGAGATGAATATCTTAAATAATTTAAATTAGACAAATACAAATACAATTAATCCTCTTAGAAAAAAAATGCAATTGTTAAGCCTTTATAATATTATATATTTTGAAGTTATTTATAATTTAACATGTACAAATGTTAAGAATAAATTATAATATATATTTTTCACATAATATCAAATAAAAATGAAAAAGACTTAGAGTAATAGCAAATAATGGTTAGAAGAATAGTACTTGCGTTCTAGCATCTTCTACAAACTCATTTTCCAAATTATTTGTTCTGGACGTAGGATCAATGAACCATGCGCACTCACTATATTGGTACCAAATAAAAGAAAAGTATATATACACAATCATACATCCAAACATTATATTGTGAAATGTGCACTTTGTTGGCATAAAGTTATATCTATAATTTTATAATTGCTAAAAGAAACTCCCCAATTTAACCTCAAAAGTTACATATTTCATTATATATGTTAAAACTCTTGTTCTTTTAAACTTGTCACTAATAAAGTGTCACATATATTGGTTCTTTACAATGGTCATAAAAAACACTAATATTTTAATTTAATGATATAATCTTTAAAGAATAAAAGTGATTGCATGAAGAATCTTTGAAGGTTAATCAAATGATCAAATTGGAAACACGATTGCATAAAATATAGAGGTAGGTAGATGTAAGAATTCGTTCAAGTATAAAAATAGGTTTTACAATGTATTCTTTCGATTAAATTCTTTACTATTTACTATTTATCAATAATAAGATGATTGATTTGAAATAATTTATGAGAATAATATGTATTTGGTTTATGTGTTTGTGATAACTCATAAGAAAAGTTTTGAAAAAGAAATTAGTGTATGAAATGAAGAGAAAGTGGTAAATTGGTGGGAATTGTTTCACAAATTACTAATTTATCTTTACATATAATAAAATTTGATTTTTTAAAATAATTCTATTTATTAGATTTTATTTTTTATAATTATTATTAGCCATTAATAAATAATATTTTCAAATAATTAATAATTTTTAAGAAATAGTTTATTTTTATTTTCTCAATTAGTTTTTTTGACTAAAACATGTTTATATTTTAAAAAAATATACCTTAAATACAATTTTGATATGATATTATAAAACAATCTACTAAACTTTATTAATTAAATGAAATTAATCATACTCAAATCACCTATCACTCAATCAAATAAAAAAAATAACACAGTCACTTCAATTTTCAACACATATTTTAACTTTAGCTAATTAAATGTTAACACACCTTTAGTGGAATATTCTTTATCAACATATTTCGTATTGTTTAAAGATAACATGATATGAACATAGTGGGGTAAGATATATATTTGTATCCATCTCTTTAGCAGTTAGATATTCATTTGCAAAACTATTTGTGGATTTTGTTTTATATTCCCTGTGATCACAATTATCATGTACAATTTATAAAAAAAAAAAACTAATTTAATATTTTTTTACAATTTTTCTTCCATGGTGTAAGTGTATATAAACTTTTACTAAAAGATAAAATTATTCAAATTATTTATAAATCAGCCTCTTTAAAACATCTCATTCAAATAAAAAATCATACAAATAATAGACATGTTTATATTATTTTTTTTATCTGATAAAAAAATGTTTATATTCAGGAAAAAAAAAATTAAAATAAACATATATTTATAGGCATGCACTACCTGATATGAGTAGTACGATGTTTGTCTGTGACTTGTTTAAAAACAGGTAGAAAAAAAATCCATTTAAATTGTTCATGAATAGATATATGTGAGTACAATATTTTTTCATTCGTTATTTTTTTTATAATCTGTCATTGATAAGACATACAAATTGTTACCTCATTTGCTCATCAGTATTCATTATCCCTTCTATTATTTAAATTGTTTTTATACTAAATACATCTAACTTTTGAAGGTTTGTCTTCTCAAAAGTAATCATTGAGATTTATTCATTTAGATATAATTGAGGTTCCATGAGCATTATCTCTAAAGTGAAGAGATGTATAAAGTAAGAAAATGAATAACGGATAAGCATCTAATTAAGGCATTTAGTTAATTTTGTTCAGATTTGATAGTGTATTAACTTTAATAATTTATATGTTTGAGGGTCCTATTCATTATAAATAGTTATATTAAATGATTAATTTAATTATTTTTTACGGATAAAAAAAGTGTTATGTAGAGAGTATATTCCTAATAATGAACATATACAATATTGTGGAGGTATTTTGGATATGGAGGAGATTTTATAGAAAGTTAATCAATAAGTTATCGTCAAAATAGAGATGGAAATATCTAATTAACAAATAATATATTAATTGTTTTATTACCAATATAATTTTATGTACATCATTGTAGATCTAAAAATTGGTCATGTTTGGCCCTTTGATTTAAGATTGGACTTGGCTCTATTGATAATTAAGATTTAAGATTGTACTTGACACTAGTGATAATTAAGATTGGTTTATGAATTGATATTATAAATTTATTAGTGATTTAAGAAACTTTTTCTTGTTTAGGAAGCTTTATTTCCCTTCCCTACACGATAAAGGCTTTGTATATAAAGCGGAAAATAGCCTAAGGAAAAGCAGATGATTCTTGAATGCTAACTTTAGGGAAACTTTTTCATCTACAACAAAATCTAACTTACTCATTTATCCTATTCATATTCATAGATAGATGTACCTATTTGTCACAAGATCGGCAATCAAAGAGTTCGAGTGAGTGTATACATCCCCTAACCGAAACATTCATTACCATCAATGATCTTATGAATAAAACGACCTACATAATGAGTCTTTAATAATGAGCAACTATTTATGGAGCAATGAATGACAATCATACGGTCAACCCAAAGGCCGCCACCTAAGAGATCTATAAATACATATACTTTCTAATAAATACATATTAAACTCTATTTTATACTTTCTTAACTCTCTCATACTATTAAGCACTTTTCATCTTTGTGCTCATACTAACTTAAGCATCAGATAGTCTTTTGTAGGTGGACCTCCCCTTTGTTGAAGATTAACCGAAATCTCGTTTCTTGAGGAATATCCAATTCTTGTTGAGACACCCTCTAAGCTTATTCTTGGTAAGAACATTTAGCATCCATCGAAGGGTCTGGGTAAAAATTTTCCAAGACCATAAGATTTATGGTTTTGATAAAAAGTCAATCCATCACATCATCCTCATTCGCAAACCATTAAACAACTAATATATTTTATTCATAATCGGTCATGTGCCATTACTCTCTCAATATTTATCTATCTATATATCTATCTTTCATATGTCCATCTATTTATGTGTTTGTAGTTGGTGTATGTCGAATGTGTAAGATCTATTTTCCTAGTATTATGACTGAACAACTCTAAAGTTTGAAGCACTTATTTATGTTTTTTTTCTTCTATAAAGTGTTTTTAGGCACCTTTGATTATGATTTTGAGTAATGTCTTCATTGGGATATTTTGCTACCTCAAACCAAATGGTCAGATAGCTCACAAAGACCAAACGATCATTGGATCAACAATACTTATCTAAGATCAAACATAAACATCGACAAACCTTTACCATGCTTAAACCAATTAATAGACATTACTCAAAATTGAAATGGGTCCAAACCGAACCAAAAATCCCTATGTAATGCAATAAATTTAATTTTTAATTTTTTCATTATTATTTTTATCTTTTTAATTATTTCTAATTTCGAGTTAACTCTTTTGAAATGGGTACGCACTTAACTCTATTATATACTCTTAACTCTCATATTGTTAAGCATTTATCATCTTTGTATTCCTACTGACTTAAGCATTAGAGAGTATTTTACAGGTGAACCTCCCCCTCTTGTTGGAGATCAACTGAGATCTCATTTCCGAATAAATATCCAGTCCTCGTCGAGACACCTTCCGAAGTCATTGTTAGTAAGAACAATAGATAATGATAAAACACTTAAGATAAGTTTAACAAGATATAAATATCAATAATATTATTTTTTATTGAAAAATAAATAAATAAATATATATTGAAATATTTGAGGAATGCCTCCCAACTCGTATACAAAATATTAAAAAATCCAAATGACTCTTTCAAAAAAATCATGCAAGAAAACTTACATCCCTCTATATAAAAAATATGCATATGAACATACATAGATTTAAAATCTGCCCAACATAACATACAAGGAAACTATTGCATCTAAAGACGGATTTCTTAGTTTCTATTTTTTCGAAAAATCTATATTTCTACCCAGAAACGTTAATAGTACTATTATCTTGTAGATAACAAATAATGATAAGATATCTTCAATAAATAGATAATCAAGGTAGAGTTATGAGTACCATTTATGTATTATACTCATCTTAATTATATAGAAGTAAATTTTGTTGTGTTATAGTAGTATTTGATTGATAAGTTATTAAGGAGGAGTTATGGAGAGAAAGTAGTCTACAAAAGTGAGGAACTGCACAATAATGTGGGGAAAGAGGAATTTTGGACATAGAGAGATTTTTTCAAAGAGATAACAAATAAATCATCATTAAGTAGAGATAAAAGAGGTAAGAAATGATAACAAATTTGAATGGTGTTATTAGGATGGTGAATATCTTTTTATAGCTTTAGTTAGGGGAGATTCCTTATTAGATTATAAATTTTATGCATCCATATTCAACCTAAGTTGAAGTTTTCTTAGAACTTTGAACTGAATTCAATTAAAAGAAGAATAAAAAAGTAAGCAGCAGTTTGGATGGGATTTGGTTTCCCTTTCCATTCCGATGAGGCAAAATAAAATGAAAAAGAGAATAAACCGCAATCTTCTTTGAAAAAGGAGGTACTTACCCAACTTTACGAACAAATAAATCATATTTAACATGTTTATAATATATAAGATGCGAATACTTAGAAGGTTAAATAAAAAGATCCGTACAATTTTGATAATGATATGTATCGGATTGGTGAATTACAAAAAGGAAGACAATTACAACATTCAAAACAACCTTTATCCACCTTACTCTCCTTTTCTTTTGCTGCTTGGCTTCAACCCTTTAAATGTTTGGAATACAAGTAACCCTTAGACTATTAAAACCTACTTTATTAACCTTTCATTACAATATTTATCTATTCTTCTTTATAATCATGATAATTAATATGTAAGGATTTAAATAGATACTATATATTATATTAAGAAATAAACTTTAATTTTATAAAAAAAAAATTGTATTTATTTATACATATTTTTTTATATTGACGTTGTTGTGTGATTATATATCTATAGATAATTTAATAACGATCTGATAACTGAAACTATATGTTAAGGTTAACAAATTTTTATTAAGATAAACTTTAAATGATTCTGATACTATATTAAAACGTGAACTTTAAATTTAACTCAGTTCTAAAAAACTAATTTATAAAATAAGATTTATACTTATTATATTATTATATTATGAAATATTTCAAACTTTTGTACAATTACTATCAATCATACAATACAATGTGTAATTGAACAAGATGATTAATTTCTGAGAGGAATTGCAAAGTTTGTCATTCATTTTCCTTTTTTCCATGTATTTAGGGAGTCACAGAATAGTGTGGAAAAATGAAATAGAATTTCATTAATTTTTTCAATGGTGGAAGGTTAAAGAGTGGAGAATATGACAAGATGTATCCATCATACAAAAGTGTCTCAGGTCTCAGTTGTAAGACTCACTGCTTTCATCGAATCCTGCTTCCCTTTTCCTGCTTTCATTATTGGCTTCTACCAAAAACATGTGACTTTTTCTTTATAAATATAAATTGAAATTTCTATTTTTAAGAACATAAAAATAGTATATATATATAATATAAATAAATAAAAGAAGGATGAAATTACTCCAAAACTAACTTCACTTCTCATCCTAACCTTTAAACTTTTTTAATACAATATTAGTTGTAATAAATAATTAACCTACAAAAAAACTGTTACATAAAAAATGAGTAACTATATATATGTTGAAAAATGTATGAATTGAATATTATAACAATAAATTAACTTTAAAAATTATTGGAATCAACTTAATGAAACATAAAAGTAATATTTATTTTGAATAGTTATTATTCAAAATTTAAAGTTACAGTACTTTGTGGGTAACTAGAAGAAGAACTGAAACAATAATAATTTTTGGTTTAAATATGCTTTTTGTTCTCTATATTTTCACATAAAATTAATTTTTATTACTAATTCAAACTTTAGATATTTATTTTAATAATTTTTTTTATTATAAGTACTCAATATGTCTAAAATTTGGAATAAAAATAAAAATCAATTTTACTTTATAATATAAGGAGAAAAAAGATATCTAACCCATAATAATTTGATTCAATGGTTATCAATAAATTCCTTTTATCTTTCCATATTTTGTATTTTAAAATATTTTTTAACTATTCAATCTGATTATCCAGTAACATTTAATCCAAATCAATTAAAATAAAGTAAATTGAATTAACTTTAAATATTTTCATTATATATGCTCCGATCCCTAAATATATTCCATCCTACTCTATTTTGGGGACACCATTTTCGAAAACCAACTATTCTTCATTGAGCCCATTAACGGAGAGTATTTGCGATTATTGTTCTAGAAATATGCAAAGCTTGAGATTTAAGTATGCAGCACAAAACAAACGTTATTCTTCTGTTGTAGGTAGCTTTTGAAGCTTAAATGTGATTACAGCAAAGGAGCATAATCATAATGACTTAAAATAACAGTTCTAATTCAAAAAAAGAATCTAAGTATAATATTTAGAGATCCGTGTCTAAGAGTGCAAATTGGGTATACCAAACTCTGGCCCTTAACAAATATTTAAAACTAGATATTATTTAGATTCCCAAACTTGACAACTTGCAAGCAGTGATAGAAGAAATTTTTAAAAAAAGCAAGTTACTGCTTGTTTGGGTTTTAAGTACTCCACAAGTAAAAACTTGTAATGGTTGTAGTTTAGTAAATGTATATTCAAATATTTATATGAGCCTTTCATGCAGGTGGCAGCCACAGCTTTGAGGCCACTAAGGACTTTTCCTGGTGAAGAGAATAACTTAGAAGAAAAGGGGAGGCAACTTTTGTTCTATTGTTTTTTCAAATTACCTTTATCTGTTTCTTTAAAAATTTCAAAAACTCCTAAACCATACTATCCTGTGATATGCATGAACCATATCAATAAAGCAGTTTTTTGACTACCTTTCTTCATTCTTCACTTAGTTAACAACCCATTAATCTTATTCTTCACACTAAATTAATAATACTGTTTTGTTTAGCCCTGTCTATTTTAATATGATAAGTATAATCTTACTATTCATTTTATCCTAGCAGTGCCATCATGAACAGTCACCCCATGCAGTTTCTGAGAATGTTACATGCTTTCACAATTATATATTATGCAATATGCTATCTTACCTAGCTGTGAGAATGTTCTCCCTAGGCTATAATTAAACTTGGATTTAGTTCCTCTAGTATGACTCATGATAGGTTTAGAGTATAAAGTGTAAATTTATAACCATTGATTAAAAAATCAATGGAATAGGTTTGAACACTTTCGTGATTTATTTTACGAGTTAAAGTTAGTATCATCATATATCGAGCTTGGAAAAAATCTAGTAACAATGTGACATTCTCAACCGTGGCCAATACCCAATTGGTAAATACTTAACAGAGAAAGGAGATTTTGATTTTCTGAATTAGTGAGAAATCAAATCTGCTACCTATCTGTCTACTTCAACATGTGCACAGATTCATGCAGAAACAGTTAAATGTTGAGTTGAAAAAAGTTACTTTAACACAGTGAAAAACACCAGTTTTGTGAACATATAAACACTCTTAGATGTTTGTTAATTACAAGAGAAAACAGTGCGAAAAGTTAACGTGAAACTAAAGCTCGGAGCCAAATAATTGTGCATCACTGAAGAAGGAACAGAACCAAAACAAAACCAATCACATGAGTTCTCATGTCAAGCAAGAAAGCAAAGCACTGGAGCACAGAAGATGTACCCTGCCCAAACGTTAAATAATTGTTTACTGTCCCATGTGAGCATGTTTGGAGCATACCCGTGGTTTGAATCAGATTCCCTTCTTAGCTTAACAAAGGACGTCTAGTAGTACTATATAAATTGAGACCACTGGCCTGCAAGTTGGTACAAGACAATTCTTCAATTCTTTCCCACTCACTAAGCCTAGTAGTATTCTCACCAACCAAAGACTCACTACTCTCTAGTGTTTGTGTTTGCACTAGCCATGGGTGGCAACAGGCAAAGGAAGTCTTCCTCCTTCAAATCTGTCTTCAACATCTTCAAATCTAGCAATAGACAAAGAGGAGGGCATTGTGATGCTTATGATGATGGACCAAAGCAATGGACCAGAGTTTGGCCCAGTGATGAGGACAGAGGTCGCTGGGGGGTGGCTGATCCTGTCATTGACATGAGAGCCACAGCTTTCATTGCTCAATACAAGAAACGGGTTTCTGAGTCAGAAGTTCACTGCCAAGCTCAAGTCCAGCAGTAGGAAACCAAAATCTCAGTCCCGTGGATTTAAATAGTTTGTTTGTGCCTCTACTGTAATTAGCTATTGATTATCCTATGTGAATTTCACAATATTAATCTTGCTATGAATAAACTTCACCTGTTAATTCAAAGTTTGGCTTTCTTCTAATGGAACATATTATACTATCTAATACTAGTACACATCGTCCTCCAACTTCATTTTTTCTTCACGTCGTCTGCATCTAACATATAGTTCTGGAATCTGGATACACACACATTTTATCATTTATCTCATAAGTTTGAGTTCATTTTTAGAAGGGTCAAGAGCTACAACTGCCAAAACACCAAAAAATGTTGATAAGAAGCGAATATTAATTTTGCTTCCAATGTAAAATATTCAGATAAATTGCTTCTTTTGTTACTGTTTTATTTGAGAACTGCAATGAAGAGAAGGCCTTTATCAAGGTTGATAATGGTTGAGACATCCTCAGATCAGTGTAACATTATTCATTTGATCCCTTTCCAATACCCTTAACATGTTTATACAAACTCTGGTACGTGTAATTAGCTAGTTATCGATTATAGGATGTGAAACGCAATGAGTATTAATGTTAACACGAATAACCTTTACGAGTTGAACTTGAAGGTTTGTGTCTGTCCATTGCAGCACATATGTTATATAGACTTTCAAATTCATAATCTTTAACTTTTTCCACTGTTCAAGAGGTTCTGGTCCATACCACCATTGTAATCATCAATCGTGTTGTGTGCTAACTACCACTAAGAGCTTCCGAAACACCAAAGAATTTTGACTTAATAGTGAATAAAGTTTTTCTTCCAATATAAGGACAGAACCAAGTGTTCAGAGAAAATTGTTTTTTGTACTGTACCAAGTTTCCTTCCTTCCAATGTACCTAGTATTCTGAGAAGCTACGTTATTATTGTCGAATTACTCGTTTGGCTGTCCCTTTTTCAAGGGAGCGCTTCACGTTTTTCTCATGGATGTCTTTGTTTGTCTCTTTTAGAAGCGAGAAACAATTAAAACTTTCTCAGAGTAGCTTCACATTCACTTGTTTGATCCTTCAAATATAGTGCATAGCTTTTTTTGATGTATATTTATGATGTGCAGACATGACACTGCATTTAAAAAATCTTTATTAATTGTATGGCAATAACATATTAACGACCAATATTCGGGAAGAGTTAAGTGAATGCCAGCTCTTGGAATCCTACATAATATATAGTACAGACTTCCATCAAATGAGTGTTTCTGGTTTCTTCTAACTTACAATACCTACCTCTCACGTCTTTCTTCTTAACCTCTTTTTTTCAATTTAATCAGAGTTTCCATATTGTCCTTTCCTCTCCCTTCTTTTTGGCCCTACTTTTATATTATTCCCTTACTAGTAATATATTTAGAAAAGAATGATGTTGAATGAATATTTTTAAATTTACTAGAATGTACGTAAAGAGAAATACGGGGTAAAGTACGTTGTAATAATCCAAATATTGTAACTATATTAACTGCAACAATTACAGTTATATAATTTAGTTTAGTTTTTAAATACTTGTAAACTTTGTAAATTTTGTGTGTAATGAGAAAGTCTCTTGTTTCCTAATCTCCTTAAGTTTTTTGTGTGCCATACCGTGTTCCAACAACTTGGTATCAGAGTTGTGGTTTTGAGCGAGACTGTGAAGGTGTGAGAGGGAGAGCATTGAGGTTGAAGCATTGTTTCGAGTGTGCTTCCATGGCTGTTGCAGGTATAATAATCTTCCTATATTTGATGGGAAGAGCTACGATGATTGGTGTGTAAAGATGGATGCTATTCTTAGTTTTCAAAAATTTGGTGGGGTTGTATAGATTAGATTTCAAGAACCTCCCAAGAATGCTAGAGAAGAGTTAAAGACTACGTTTAACGAGAATAAGAGATTGGAATGTAAGGCAAGGGTACTGCTGCTGTTGAAGAATCAAAGGATCGTGTATCGAGAGGAAGAGCAGTGGAAAGGTTACTGAACAAGCCTTTCACGTCAGAACCACCAATCAATACAAGAACAAGGGTTGTGGCGGATTAAGTAAAAGATCAAGAGGAGGGATGGAGGCAGAAGTAGAGATTCTAATTCTCAAGATCACTTGAATGATGACTTTAGTATTGAGCAGGAAGATAATTTTGTTTCTAGAGGAGGAGATCAGTATAGAGGGATATGAACTTCGATAAAAGGAGGGTGCAGACCTACAACTGTGATAAATTTGAACACTATTCTTATGAGTGTTGGCAGGGTAACAATGTGAACAAGAAAGGCAAGAAAGATGATGACACACTTGGTACAAGATCAAGATGATGAGAGTGCTGATTCATATTAGTACTGTAGATGGTGACCAGAAATGGTGATTGTTCATTATCTGGCAAGCATACCAATATCAATTGTAGTATAATAGTTTGAAGTATGAGTGTTCAACCCATGAGAAATAATTTTAATTAAAATTTTATTTTCAATGCTCATCAAGTATATAAATATGGAGAGTGAGTTTTTTCATGATGGATTGAAAGTACAAAATATATTAAAGAGTAAAAAGGTAACTTAACAAATTGAACTTCATTTATCAAAGTCCTCTATATTATATTATATATATATATATATATATATATATATATATATATAAAATGTTTAGAACTATTAATATTGATGCAACATACTAATTCATTCATGTGCTGTGCTGATTCTTTAAGTATAAAATTCATAAGAAAAATTTCCTAAACACTAATTCTTAAGCTATCTAGCAAATTATCCATCATTATGATTAAATATTGTAAAACAATTGATACATTTAAATTTATTCCTAGTATTACAATATATCGATTCCTAGTATTACAATATATTGAGTATTCTCGTTTGTATAAAATTTTTAAAAATACTTTTTCAGTTAGATCCAAGAATCTATTAGTTAGAATTTAACAAAAAAGAACAAAACAAAAATACCAATATCAAGTAGAAACATATTGCTATATATAAATATCATCAGGATACATCAAAGTTTGAATCAATTACATTCAATCCCAAGAAGGAAGCTACTCATGGCAACCATTACAAACACCAAGATTTGATCAGATGTGGAAGAAAATATGATATGAACTTCTTCTCTTTTCTGATTTAGAGCTTCAACATATTTTTGTTTTTTGGCTCCTATTCTCTATTTTAACGTTCTTCTTTATTTTGGATTAATTAATTCTTAGCTTGAGCCAACCTATTCTCTCCTAGGCGAGAAGAATACTTCATCATGAAGAAAAGTCTTTTCGTTCAAGCAAGAAAATTCTCACTTGAGCAAGAATGATACTAAAAAATCACCTACTTTTTGGACAACTCTCACTTAAGTGAGTTGTTTCTTGCTTGAGTGAGATTATCACTGCAAGGCTTCTCTGTCTTTGGATAATTCTCACTCAAGCAAACCTGCTCTAGCTTGAGCGAGTTCTGGCTTGAGCAAGAATTGGGCAAATGCTCATTTTATATATCTTTTCATAATTTCTTGATGCATCTTCCAGTCCTTTCTTTCCTCCATCCTTAATTATCTTAAATTTGTACAAAGTTGGGATTAAATGACTCCACTTATCTCACAACTCATGAATATATATTTGGATTCAATAATTCTCAAATTAGTGGTTATTGCTATCTCAAACAACAATTAAGACCAAAAGTGATCCAATTTCTCATGTAAAATTTACTAAATATTGGCACTTATCAGTGGTGAAAATTGTTCTTCTTGGTATCTTGGTACTAGATGTTCTAATCACATGATTGGAATTAGGGACTTGATGATAGATCTTGATTCAAATGTTAATAACACTGAGATTTGTTGATAACAACACAATTTCAGCAAAAGGGATTGAAAAGTTATGATCACACGTAATGATGGAAAGACAACATATATGCATGATGTTTTGTATGTTCGTACAAGAAGAATTTGTATGTTTTGTATTATTAGTAATAGACTTAATTACCCTTTTAGTATTTACATTAAGGATCAAAAGTCAATTTAGTCTCGAGATTTTTAAAAAGTTTAATATGGTCCCAATTTTTTCTTAAAATGATTCAATGTGGTTCTTTCTATTAGATTGCTCTCATTAAAACAGATTTACCTTAGCAATTCCACCACTGCACATTGAATTATATATGTTGTTACCATATTCAATCATTTTAAAAAAGTTCACCACATTGAATTGTTTTAAAAGAGTTAGGATACACATATATAAAGATGATACACATTTTGTGTACACAATTTCTTACAATTTTACCATTTAAGTAACTACTTTTTTAAAATGTATAACTACATACACTACAAGAAAAAAAGGTTTTAACGGAGGTTATTTAACGGATGTTAATATTACTCTAGGAATTAATTTAATTAAGTGAGGTTTTTTTAACCTCCGTTAAGTTCCAAAGGTTATTCTAAAACCTCAAGAAAATAACAAAGGTTTTTTTAACCTTCATTGAATTTCAAAGGTTTATTTTAAAACCTCAACAAAATAACGAAGGTTTTTTTAACTTTCAGTAAGTTCCAAAGGTTTATTCTTCAACCTTAGCAAAATAACGAAAATCTTTTTAACCTTTGTTAAGTTTCAAAGGTTTGTTATAAAATATCAACAAAATAACGGAGGTTTTTTAACCTTAACCTAAATAAAACACTGCAAAATTTTCAAACTTCAATAAATAAATATAATTAAATCTATTTATAAATAAATAATTAAAAACTATATAGTTTTAATATATTTTATAACTAAATTCTCTAAAATTTTGAAAGTGTAACTTTACATTACAAATAAGTTTTCTGAAATTTCAAAATTTTATTTTAAAAACTCAACAAAATAACCTTAGATAATAAGTATTTCAACAACTAATCTTGGATAATATGTATTTCAATAGTATTTGTGTATTTCTTATGATTGATGGTAGTTGGTTTATATAATTCCTAGTTTTTTTTTGTTATGAGCTCATACTTAAAAAAACTTGACTTATTTTGTTTTAGCTTTCGATGTACATATATTATATGTGCAATTTTAGTTTTAGTTATAATTGTTAATGTTTAATTCTCATAATTTTGAAATGTTTTAAATTAAGATCTTTATTTTAAAATGCATCTAATAATTAATTTACTGTGAAAATGAGAAGTAATATAGTTAATTTCTCCTTGCAATATGTTATTGCAATCTTTAGCCAATAACACACATGGCTTGGAAGCCCACATCTGATAGATAATGCAATTATTTAGAATATATAAAGCAGTGATAAACACTAGTTGTTGCCGAGCCAGGTAACAATGGCTTGTGACCCAAGTTGGGGCAGTAAGGTGATGGAAGAAGAAATATTGGAGTAAGAAGAAGATAGTGCCTTATTTAGTGTTTCTTCCCCTTAGATATAGTAGACATAAGTGTGGCTGAATTGTGATTCCTTGCTAGAACTACAGTCGGCGACCATTGAGCCTGTGCCGGATAGCAGTGTATCTACAGTGGAAGAGTGGAGTAAGAAACATCGTTAGAGATGGCGGAAAATGAGGTTGAAGGTTATTTCAAATGGCAAGTCATTTTACGAAAATTTTGAAACCCATGGTATTTAAAGGAGGTTTGAAATCCAAGGTATTTTATGGAGGTTCTGAAAGACTTTTCATGAGGTTTAAAAAAACCCCAGGGAACACGTTCCCCAAGGATGGTTTAGTGAGAGAAACTGCAACCTTGGGTAAATGACTTAATAAAGGTTTTAACCCTAGATAATGTAAAAATAAACCACTGTTAAAACCATTTTTTCTTGTAGTAATATAAAGAGAATACATGTTTTATGTACACAATTTCTTACAATTTTACTCTTTAAATAACTACTCTCAATAAAAAAACTACTTACACAATAAAAAAACCACCTACAATAAAATTGAAAAATACTTGTTTTTATAATTACTTTTAGGTATAATTATCTTTTTGGTCCTTACATTTAAAGTCAATATTCAATTTACTACGGTGGTTATTAAAAAATTCAATTTGGTCCTAATGTTTTTTAAAATGTATTTAAGTTGGTCCCTTCTGTTAACTTTAGACTAAAAGCGTTAAATGTATCTGATTTGGCACAAACAATTGCAGACATGGACTCTGCAAATGTAAATAAAGTCTTTTCCCTCCCTCACCCTCTAATTTGCTTTCACTACATCTCTCTCTCTCTCTCTCTCTCTCTCTCTCTCTCTATATATATATATATATATATATATATATATATATATATATATATATATATATATCAAATACCCTTTTTTGTCTTCTCATCTACCCTATTCAAACTTCCCTTCTAATTCTCCATTCATTTTTGTGTGCCAAAAAAGAACCAAACAAAATGGGTTCTCTTGATGACTACTTTTCAGTTTCCACCCCAAAAAGGAAACACAAACCAATGCATGTTTTCATGAGCTCCTATACCATATATGTGCATGTCTTTTATGGTGGTAGCAATTTCTGATTTTATTTTCCTTTTCAACCCTTTTGTCTAGTTGAAATCATGGTGAAAATGGATTGTGATGGCTGTGAAAGAAGAATTCATAATTTTGATTCCATCATATCAGAAATAAAATGGAGAGGGTTTGGAGGTTGGAGATGTAAGAGAGGAGAACGTAAGGAGCAGATGTTTTGATGGTGAGGTTGGAAAGGGTGAGGTTCCAAAGGTGGGAGCGGAAGACGACGCAGATGGTGTGGAAACTCTTGACGGAGGTGAGGAAGCGGAGCGTGGAGGCGAGTTGGGGAGGGAAGCACTTGGAGGAGGCAGTGGGGTGAAGGGACACTTGAAGGAGGAGGCCTACGTCTACAATAAACCAAAGTCCATGTTTGTAGTCGTCTTTGCCACATTAGAAACACTTAACGTTGTTAGTCCAAAGTTAACAGAAATGACCAACTTAAATACATTTTAAGAAATATTAGGATCAACTTAAATATATTTTAAAAAATATTACGACCAAATTGAATTTTTAATGACCACGATAATAAATTAAATATTAGCCTTAAATGTAAGGATGAAAAAGGTAATTACTCCTTACTTTTAATAAAAATATTTTTATAACTTAATAATATATTTTTCTTTTAATAGTTGTTATAATAATTATTAATATTTTTGAAGAAAAAATGTGTAGTATTTAGATTATTTATCTTTTAATAAATAAAAATTATTTATTTACTTAATAAAGTAAATAATTAAATAACTTCTCTTTATTTCAAAATAATTAAATAATTTCTCTTTTTAAAAATAAAAACTATATATATATATATATATGATAATTTACCCTTTAATATATATAATTTATTCTTTTATAAATAAAATGTATTTTTTTTTCTATTCAAAATATTTTTTAAATATTTTATACATTTATCAGATAAAAACAAATATTATTATCTATTTAATAAAATAAATAATTGAATAACTTCATTTATTTCAAATTAATTAAATTATTTTTTTTTAACAATAACAACAACATAATATTTTAATATTATTTTAATATTATTTTATAAAATTATATATATTATAGCATTTGTCACAAATACATATGGAGCATAATATCAAGCTTTTTCAGCTATGTTCAAAGTGTAACTGAATGTTATAATATCCCGGTTGCCGTATCTCTCTCAAAATATTGCTAACACTTAGAAAAAAATTGAAGAATAAGTATATAGATAAGTTATTAAAATATCATAAAATAAAATTTGGTGATAAAAGTGTACTATTAGCATGAATTTACTCACAAACAATGATTTGTAATGAAACACCCATGACCAAAAAATATGCTTTGGAGACATTACAGATCATTAAAGGACATATTCTCGAGTGTGATATTCCATTAGGGAGGAAAAGTGATTATATTAAGATAGAATTTTCATAAGGTATTGTCAATTGTTCAAAAATGTACAAAGACAACAACGATTTTTATGTGTATCATTAAGTAGTCTTTATGGAGTAGCACAAAGGTAATTACAAGAAAATCATTAAATATAAATCAATTTTAGAGACAAAAAATAATTAGTCACCATTGATTAAATTAAATATTATTTTAAAGATTAAAAAAAATTATTAGTTCTTAAAGTAGTTTTATTATTAATAGAATTTATAAACTAATTTCTAAATTGATATCTAATTAACTACAAAGGTTTTAGTTACCAATCACTTTAGATTCTAAAGTTGGTAGCATTTTTTTAATTTGTGTAATTGTTAAAATTTACATATAATAATGTATATATTTTAATTAATTGTTTTCTCTAGCCATATATAAGAGAATTCAGTATCAAATCATAATTGCTATAATAACAAATTTTGTGAAAAAAAAAAATTGTCTTTATATTTATGAGGTTCTTATTATTTATTCAGTTTTTCATTATAGATTATATATTATTAATGTGTCTAAATACATTGCATTAGTTTTTTTATGTTGTTTTTTAAAACTCAACAAATTATGGATTATGTGTTCTACAAAGAAGTAAGAAGACTCATTGAAAGATAGATTATGTTTTCTACTTAGATAATATAAATTTACTCCATTGTTGTTATAACTTAATAAATAACATCACTATAACTTAATAAATAACATTAGTATAACTTAATAAATAACATTAGTATCTGGTAGAGAATACTTAATATGAGTCTTTTGGAAGACATCAACTCATATCCTTGATATATAGATCTATGTGTGCTTTGTATGGTTTTTGTACATTGGTTTTGGAATGAAATTGGATTGTTGTAGATGATGCATGAATTTCATATGTCTACATTGGATTGAAAAAGAAACTAGATTATTCATGAATTACAAATCTAATTGCTTCTTTACTTACACTTTTGCATGTTAGAACAGTATTTCAATAGCTTACCTTTGTATGTCTTGTTTGTTTTGTTAAATGCGAACTGTATTACACACATGAACAAATACGGATGCAAGTGTAAGAGCATATGAAAAGCCACAAGTGCTTTATTACGTCTCTTTTATATGCTTTATAATTTTGAAATATTGTATAAACCCTCGAGTTCATAACATAATAGTTAGTAATAGAATGTTACAATAACAATAGTAATTTTAATAATAATAATAATAATATTATTATTATTATTAACAATAATAATATTAATAACGTTGTTTAATAATAATAATAATAGTAATAATATGATGATTAGGTTAAGTTATTATGTTTAATGTTTTTGAATTAGCTATTTTAATGTTTTTGAAGTGGAAGAATATTGATATTTGATTTTATCTTAATTAAATTATTTATGTTTGACTATGTTTGAAATGGGAAAAAAAAATATTCATGTTTGATAGTAGCAAATATATAAGTTCAATTTGACAATTTTTCAAGAACAAAAAGTAAAAAATATTTTCATTGAATTTCTAAAAAAAAATAAAAAATGAATGCGGGTTGGCCCGCAAATCCGCAGACCGATCCTTATGCGAAACATGACGAAAAATCGAACTCGCATTTATTATGCGGGACGGGCCAACCCGGTCCGTATTTTGTGGACCAAGTACGGGACGGGCGAATCTATGTCGGACGGGTCAATCCGCTTTGTCATTCCTAAGTATAGTGATTCAAGGTTATAGGTTTATATGGGACCTATAATTTTTTTTTTTTTTTGTAGTGTGTTATGATAAAATTTCATCCCAAATTAAAATTAAAATTAAAAATGATTTTTTTTAATTATATTTATGTCCTCTTGACATAAATTTTAGAAAAAAACTTTAACAATTACTGAACATACTCTAAACTTATTTAATATATACCTAAATTCTTTTATATCTTAGATATAAATCCTTGAATGTTAAATACATAGTAACCTATTTGATTTAATTTTATTTGAAACAAGAAGAGCATCAAATTCAATACGATTTCTAAAAGAATTGATTTTTTTTTTAGTGACCGCATCAAAGAATAAATTTGAGTCTTTATTGCAATTTCAAACATTTTAATATTTTAATATTTAGATCTAATATATTTATTTAATACTTTAAAATAATTTTCTTTTTATTAAATTTTTATAACTTTATGCTATATGTTTTTGCAAAAATATATTAAATTTTCACGATTTAAAAAATCTAATTACCGAATAATCCCATGCATCATACGGTAAGTACTTCATCAAACTAAGCTAGAAAAAAGTTATATAAGTTAATATACATGTTTTGTAGGTTTTATTGTGACTTTACTGTATGAGATTAACTTGTGAATAAATTTGACTAAGTTAATAATTTTTCAGTGGAGCGAATCTCCCCAGCTGTCTGTGGCATACCTCCAAAGCGTGATTATATAATAATTGCTTCTGTAAAAAATCAAAGTTAGCTTTGTGGATTACCCAATTTGTTTAAACTCCTAAGTCACCATATTAATCATGCCAGAATAAACAGATGCATTCAAGTAGGTAGATTATTGGAAGTACAATGGAGCACTTAGTTTGGTGCTTAATTTAGTAGTGAAAAAGTACCAATAACAACGTGAATCTTCACAAGAAAACAAAGTACAAAAGCAGAGCCAACAATTGTGCGTTATTGATGGAATTTTTCCACAAAGCTTGTTTAAGTACAAACTAGCGGAGCACAACAAATGTGCCTCGACAAGGATGTTACAAAACAAAGTGTCGTTTATTACCTTGCCAAATCAGCACCATTTGAACCCTTTATGCTGGTCTTGCCTCTTTCTTTATTAGATTCTTTCACCATTCACAAGTCATGCATTTGAAGCCACCTTCTGGTATAAATAAGTTGTGTTACCTCTGAATTGAAAACCAAGACAATCAGTCCTCTCCAAAACTTCATTGTCTTCACAGTGATTATTGCAGTCATTGTTAGCCAAAACAACACCACAGTCATGGCAGGTAATAGGCAGAAGAAATCTTCTTCCAGTTTCTTCTCTATTTTCAACGTTTTCTCATCTAAGAAGCCCAGAGGAAGGTACTATGATGCCCCTGATTCCAGCCGCAGGGTGTGGCCTAGTGATTATGATAAAGGTAACTGGGGTGTTGCTGAGCCCAATATAGATATGAAAGCTGAAGCTTTCATAGCCAAGTACAAGAAACGTGTTTCAGAATCTGCACTCTATCAACTTGATCCTGCTTCTGAAAATGCATAGATTGGAATGTGTATATTGTTTTATGTTTCTAGATTGTAGTTTATACCTTAATATTGCTTTGAACTGGTTGAATAAATAATAATGATGTATGATTAACTTATTCTATTCAACTACTGGTTTAGTTGTTCACACTGATTTCCCAAGATATATTTGCCTTGCTCTTCAGGTATATATGCTTTCATTCCGGTATAGAAATAGCCATGGGCTCTTTCAGAGTCAGTTACAGTTAATATAACCGTTGTTTATGTGTATCTGATTAAGAGTAAAGAAAGCCAAGAATGATGGGAGAAGTTAGTTCTTCATTGAGTGAACAACCTCCTTCATTTCCACCACCTGTGGGGCTTATTTCTCACAGTTTGAACATTCAACAAGTACATGACCAGTTTTAGTGTGGTTTCACTTGTTTAATTTATAATATGAGAAGTAATTAGCATGAGTTGGTTCTTGTTGGAAATACTCATGTGAGTGAGTTAAATTATTCAAAAGGAAACCAGTTCATGTTGTATTTCCTTGTCCCAAACACCATGAACTGCATAACTCAACCAAAGTTCCTATCTGTCACATTAAATATCTCTGAAACTTTTTCTCATTACTTTTGGAATAAAATGTAGATTTAAATACTTTTAAATTTAGAATAAGTATATCTTTTATCATTAAAATTTAAAATCAATCTTTTTAATTTTAATACTTTTTAAATATTTTAATTGCTATGTTCAAATTAGTTAACTTCGTTAGTCATATGTTCAATTTAGTTAACTTCGTTAGTCATATAAACCTATCTACATAACCCACACCTTAATCAGATCAAAGCGCGAGCTGATTTGTGTGTCCTACTCTCCTATATTTATTTTTTAATCTTTTAGGGTCGTCTAGTCCTTCATTATTTCATTTATATCACATATTTATAAATATAAATATAAATATAAATTTTATTTCATGGTCTACTTAATATATATATATATATATATATTATTTTATTTTTTTATTGTGTGTTTCCTTATTGATTCGTAGCAATAATAAATCATCATTCTTTATATATTTTTTTAATTGTTTATACTTATAATAAATTTGTATTTTTATAAAATACTTAAATTTAGAATTAAAAAATTAAAAAAATCTCTTCATGAATGATTGTTCTACACCTCTTGTGGTACACGAGTTTTAACATCTCCCTAAGAATAAGTATTCTACACTTTTCTAGGTACACGAGTTTTAACTACTCTTGAGGAAACCTCTTTAGGTAACTAGTCCTAATCTCTCATTGAGATCAAAACCTCTCAAAGAATTAACAAAAACACTCTTGACAGAGAGAACAATGAAAGCTCACAGGTTATATTTCACAGAATGAAGAATTTTCAAGGTTTAGCACACAACCCAAATTTCTAGATGCTCTATGAAACAGATAAAATATGTACAAAGCAAAAACACTTACACAAACTTATATTTCTCTTTGGAATATTTTCAGCATTCTTGTTTGTATTTCTCTTTGTTCTCCAAGTCTTTCTATGGTACTCAAAATATGACCATTGAAATTTTGTGTACTACATTTCTCCAAGTATTCGTTAGACGCTCTATATAAAAACTTATGATATGAATAATTCTCTGTGCGTCTTGAATGTGTGATCCAATTTGAAATGTTTTTTTTTTTCTCAAATGTGTGTGTTGAAGCTTTAAGTCCTCTTGATTGAAATATGCATAACTTTCCTTTCATCATGTAATAGACACTCAATAAGACAACTTTTGTTTTGATGTAATTTGTGAGTCTTGATCACATATTTGATCTTTTAAATTGTTTTTTCATTTGTAGAAATTTGATCGTTGGAGCTTTATCATATACGTACTTAAATCTTCATCGTATTGTACTATATTCATCTTCTTCTTCGTATTAGACACTTAAAATGGAATGTTCTGATATTGAATTTTAATGTGTCATGATCACTCGTTGTACTTTTGAATTCTTTCTCTATTTGTATATATTCGTTCGTATTAGCTTGATATTGTTTTATTCATCATTTACACAAATCCTGCAAATCTTGTATTGTACTTCATCTTTTTGCCATCAAACACTTGAATAGAAAACTTTTGATTTAATCTTCTTATGCGTCTTTACCAAAATAATATCACATGGTTTGAACTTTGAAATCTTTCCATATTCAGAGATATTTGAACTTTGAAACTTGATACTCCTATATCTGAACTTTGCTCAATTCTTAAGTTTAAATATTCATCACTTTCGTGATAGACACTTGAAATGGAAACCTAGTCATTACATTGACTCCTTACTTAGAAGATTCTTGTCGTATATCAAACATCCCACCATTAGATGGATTTTTCTGGTATGTAGAATTTTCCCTTGTGTCTTATTTTCTTAAGTTTTTTTACCGTGTTGAATTTAATGTTTGTTTACAGGTATAATGGCTCAAACTGAACTAGTGAACATGATGAAACAACTCTGTCGACAAGCGGCTGACCGACAAAGGGACTCAATTGAGCTCGTTGTTGGGGGTTCAACCACACCTATAGTTGATTTGGTTACCCCTTCTGGTAACGAAACTCGACCACAAAAGCACAAGAAAAGGGGGAGAATCGAATGGTCTCCCTGACGATCATCTCGTCAAATATCATCGAGTGTCGGTGTTGATTCTTCCTCTGTGCTAGGAGAGAACCTACAAGTTGCTACGGGGTGCAAGTTGCACTTACCCTTATGAGGAAGAAGTTATTGCCTCGACACCGGTTGACGACATGGTTTCAACCGTTGTTAAGATGATAAGTCAGTCCCTGGTACTGTCTAGGACAATCAAGACCAAGGTTCAGAAATCCTCCTTCACTGTGACTGAAAAGCTAAAAATAGTGTTGACCGACTCAACCAGCTCTTTGAAGGCAACCCTATAGACCAATACTTCTTTAGAAGAAGAGTCCATTCAGACCAACACTAATCTTGATGATGTGTGATATAATTTGATTAGTGATATTAAGGCTTAAACAATATTAAATAGTTACATGCAATGATTACACATTAGTTAAGCATCAGTCAAACTATATTCTAACTTTTTTACTTAGAAAACTCTTAATGTGTTTCATCATAAATTCATTTCCATTTATCCTATAACTCTACTTTACTTAATTATCATATTCCAAATCATTGAAATCAAATTGATTGAAATAAATATAATTAATCAGCTCCTCTGATATAGAGGTAACATGTACCTTACTAGCAACAAATTAACTATAGAATACCACAAATGTCCAAATAAGCTAATTAAAACTTTTTGAAACTAATAAAAATTTTAGAGTTTCAAATCTACACAAGCAACATCTCCCCCTTTATTAGATCACCATAATAATCTTATTTTCTAGCTTATTAAAACAACGAGGTTTACAACTTCCCAAAAGCCCTAGAAAAGTGTAATTTAACCGAATCAAGATTATGATCGGATTATCTTGATCTATCCATTATTGTCTCTTAAGGGATATAATTTGTTTGTGAAACAAATGGCTTGTCATCCTGGAACCTTGAAGAAAGTGCAAAGAATAAATATCTGTAAAGAGATGAAGTTGATACTGACATGAAAAATAAATTAGTTATAAACTTATTTATGGATTTTTTTTAAAAAAAAGTATTTTCATTCTCCACTTATTTTAAATCATATATCTCTTAATATATTTTGGTATTCAAATAAAAAAGAATTCACGAGTCAAGTCCACAATTTCAAAGGAAAACCTTTGGATATTTCATGAGCACTTTTTATGGAACAAATCTTCAACTTGTAGTATAAACATTTATAAAAAAAATACATCAAAGAGTGGGGTCTTTTCAAGTCTTAAACACCAATCTAAAGAAACTTGTACACAACAATAAACAATAATAAGATATATATATATATATATATATATATATATATATATATATGATTTTATATAAAATTATAAGATTATAAAACTCACTTTGTTGAACGAATGAATATATATACCTATAAATTCATTTATGTGTAAAAATATTTTTTTGATAAAATAATTTTACCATTAATTTCAATATATTTTTATAAGTCTTTCATGAAATTTTTTACTCGGAAAGTTTTTTTTTTTTGTTTAATTTTCTATAATAATTATTGATTATTTCAAAAAATTGTGTCAAAAAATTTCTAAATAAGTATCAAAAGTATCATATATATAATGTATTTATAATTTAAAAACAATCAGCTTCTTACTTTCTATGATTACAATAAATTAAATAAATAATTTAATTATTTTAAAAAAATATATTACCTATTTTATTATATTTTCCCTTTTATATACATTATGTATTTTTGCTTTCAATCTTAATTTTTTTTTTCAGTTTTATTTGATAATTATTTCTTTAATGTAAACAATTATCATTTTATAGATTTTCATATATAATTCTTTGAGGAATTAAACAATTAAACTGTTGTAGATGTAAATATAATAATATTTTATTGTATATAACTGGATATAAATCTCATTTAATTGTTTAGTTAAATTATCTGGATGTATATAACAATAAGGTGAAGTTAAATTTAAATTTAAAATTTATTTTTTAATATAATATTATATTTATTTAAAATTTATTCTAACATGAGAGTTTCTTGGACTTATTATTAAGGATTCTTGCTCTTTATAAGTTCTTTTTCATTATTTATACTTTTGCTTAATCTTTTCACATATTTAATTATATTTTTCCCTTAAATTCCGTTATCATTTGTAATTATAATTATTGTTTTTATAATTTTATTTGGTATTGTTATATTTTTAGTTTCATTCTATTAGCGTAATGTACCAGATATAAAATAAAATTTGATAATAGGGATCGAGAACCATATAGTGAACTAAATAGTGGAATGTGATCCGAGTTATTCTTATTTCTTTTCTCAATAATAGAAAAAAATAACTGTAATACACAATTTCAACATTTTGAAATAAATTCATTTGAGAAACGATATAACAGTTCATAACTAAACTAAATTGAGAATGAAGTCAACTATGTTCATAAACAAATTTAAATATAAAAAATTAAATATCTACAAAGTTTAAGATTCGCAAAAGATAACTATCACTGCATCAGGATTCCCAATTTATTACTTTATTAATTTATTTTTGTTTGAGGCATATAATCTAAAAAATATGAACTGATTTATAACAGCACATTTCACGTTAAAAGTATATTCGTAAGTTCTATTAATAATACTTAAACAATTTTTAATTTTTATCTCATTATTTTTAGTTTTCATAAAATTTAAAATATTTACAAATGATCAATATATACCGTTAAATAACACAGTGAGAAATAAAATGTCTTATCATTATTGTATTGTTTTGAATAATTACAACTCGAGGTTTATAATTCTCATCTTGAAACTCTTGAGTGAATATTATTAAAAAATTATTAAATAGATATTAGTTTTAAAGACTAAAATAATTAACTATTTAAAAAGTTATTAAATAAAAACTAATTTCAGAATTAATTATTTTTATCTTTAATATTTTTAATTTAGTTAATATAATAACTAATTATTTTTTACTTTCTAAAATTAATTTTTATTTAATGATTTTTTTTTGAAAAAACTATTATCTATATAATCTAAATAAATACACCATGTTAATAGTAGAACTAAAAACAAAAGTATATTGAATTCAATATCGAGAGAACGGAATGGTTTCACCTTCTAAATTAACATCAATTCTCTTTAAATAATATAATATTATATTAACATATGTGTATAAGATATCAGAATATATAGAAAGCTAACTTATTTAAATATAAATGAGGTTGTTCTTTGATATTTATATTAATAACTTTTAATTTGACTTCTAATTTGGCATAATAGTATAAATATATAATTATTTATATACGAGACCAACAAGAAAAATCAGCCTCATTGAATACTTTTCAATATAAACACAACCACCATCAACATTAGAACTAAGCATATTTATTAAATACTAACACCCTTCGAAAACTAACACTAAGTAGTAAATTATTATTTCCAATCTGAATATAATTTGGACACTGATTGGAGCAACACACAAACTTAATCAATAGATTTCTCAAACAGTTAAGACACAACATGTGTTTCATGACTTTTATGTGGGTCATTTGATGGAAAATAAATATAAGTATCATATAAAAAATGATTTTATGGGAAGTTTATTTTTAGATTATCCAGTGCAGTTTATCCGTTAAACCACCCCTGTGTTTTCCGGGATTATGGAGAAGAAACACTAAATAAGACACTATCTTTTTCTTACTCTAATTTTGCTTCTTCCATCACCTTAGTGTCCCAATTTGATCACAAGCCACTGTTATCTAGCTTGACAATAACTGATGTTTATTACTCCTTTATATATCTTAAATAATTGCATTATTTGTCAGATGTGGACTTCAAAGCCATGTGTGTGTTCTTGGCTACAAGGGCTTCAAAGATTGCAAAAACATATTGTGAAGAGAAATTAACTTCATTACTTCTCATTTTCATAGTGAATTAATTATTAGATGCATTATAAAGTAAAGGCCTTAATTTAAAATATTTCAAAATTAGGAGAATTAAATATTAACAATTAAAACTAAATCTAAAATTGCACATAAAATATACGTACATCAAAAGCTAATACAAAATAAGTCAGGTCTTTTGAAGTATAAGCTCATAACAAAAAAAATTAGGATTTATATAAATCAACTACCATCAATCATAAGAAATATGCAGATAGTGTTGAAATACATATTATCCAAGATTAGTTGTTGAAATACTTATTATCCAAGGTTATTTTGCCGAGTTTTTAAAATAAATTTTTGAAACTTTAGAAAACTTATTTATAATGTAAAGTTACACTTTTAAAATTTTAAAGAACTTAGTTATAAAATATATTAAAACTATATAGTTTTTAGTTATTTATTTATAAATAAATTTAATTTTATTTATTTATTGAAGTTTGAAAATTTTTGAGTGTTTTATTGAGGTTCTATAATAAATATTTGAAATTTAACTAATGTTAAAAGAACCTCCATTATTTTGCTAAGATTTCATAATAAACCTATGAAACTTAACAAAGGTTAAAAAGACTTCCGTAATTTGTTTAGATTGTAGAATAAACCTTTGGAACTAATTGAAAGTTAAAAAAAACCTTTGTTATTTGTTGAGGTTTGAGAATAAACCTTTGGGATTTAACGAAGGTTAAAAAACTCTATCTTATTTTGTTTGAGTTTTTTAATTAACCTTTGAAATTTAATAAAGGTTAAAAAAGCTTTTGTTATTTTGTTGAGGTTTTAAAATAAACCTCTGAAATACCTTATTATTTTACTGAAGTTTTAAAATAACCTTTAAAACTTAATAAAGATTTAAAAAAAAAATCGTCAATTAAATCAATTCCTAGGTTATATTAACCTCCACTAAATAATCTCTATTAAAACCTTTTTTTTTTCTTGCAGTGAATTACATCGAAATATACATATAATATAATGATTAAATAATTTATTTTAAATAGTTTTTCTTTTAAGTTTTTATGTTAGGCATCATTATGTTCCTTGAATTTAAATAGTTACTTCAAACAAGTTAAGGAAATTTCTATCTAACCAGAATAGAACAATTAAAATAGTATTTGGTATACTTGAAAATTTTTAATTCTTTAAAACGTTTATTTTTAAAGTATGTTTCTTTGGTGTGCGTAAACGGACTACAAATGTGCAGGATTCTTAACCAAATTAAACAAAGGAAAAAGTTTATTTGCGTGTGTCAACAAATCACCCTGTCGTGCAGTCTTGGTCGTGTGTTTGAACCATTTTCATGCGAGCAAACAAGTGCATACAAGTAGTTAGATCATTGGAAGTACAAGGGAGCACTTAGGTGCTTAGATTGGTAGTGAAAAAGTACCAATAATAACGTGAATCTTCGTAACAAAACAAAGTACAAAAGCAGAGCCAACAATTGTGCGTTATTGATGGAATTTTCCCACAAAACTTGTTTAAGTCAAGTATAAACTAGCGGAGCAGAGGAAATGTGCGTCGACAAGGATGTTACAAAACAAAGTGTCTGTTTATTACCTTGCCAAATCAGCACCATTTGAAGCCTTTATATTGGTCTCACCTCTTCTTTATCAGATTCTTTCACTATTCACCACTCATGCGTTTCAAGCCTCCCTCTACTATAAATCACTTGTGTTCTACCTTTAAATTCAAAACCAACACAATCACTCCTCTCCAAAACTTCATTCTCTTCACACTCATTCTTATCCAAAACAACACCACACTCATGGCAGGTAATAGACAGAAGAAGTCTTCTTCCAGTTTCTTCTCTATTTTCAATCTCTTCTCTTCTAGGAAGCCCAGAGGAGGCTACTATGATGCCCCTGATTCCAGCCGTAGGGTGTGGCCTAGTGACTATGACAAAGGTAACTGGGGTGTTGCTGAGCCCAATATTGACATGAAAGCTGAAGCTTTCATAGCCAAGTACAAGAAACGTGTTTCAGAATCTGCACTCTATCAGCTTGATCCTGCTGCTGAAAATGCATAACTTTAAACCATATGTATATATTTGTGAACTTGTGATTTATCCATTGATATTGCTTCTACCTTGTACGGTAGAAATTATGTAAATAAATAATGACTATATATATGAATAACTTGTTGCATTCTACTTTTTCTTCTTCTTTCTAATATATGCGTTCAGTCTGGTTTAGAGATATCTTTTGGCTCTTTCACCTTGCACATGTTGTGTAGCATTATCAACTTCTTTCACGTAGGGTGTTTTGGAAGTGCTTCTGTATGAGAACATGATCTGGTATTATATTAAACAGTGCACTGATTCTGCATAAGGTACCATGATCTCCTATAGTTTACAATTATGAACATTAGGGATCAAAGAATCCTGTAAGCTTATGTTTTCCAAATGCCTATGTTTTATGGTTCCTAAACCTGGATTGTTGGGGCGATGTATATAGTGTGAGGTACTAGGGATGTTAGACCCTGTTTGTACCTTCAAGTAAATATCTTTTTGTGTATATGGAGAATGTTTCATTGAATTCAATTTTTTTTGCTAATAAAAAAAACCTTCTTCCACTATTAAAGTTAATAACACTCAGTTATTTGGGTAATTACAAACGTAAATTAAGGCAGGAAGTATGAGTGGTGTTACTTCTCGGTAGATAACTTCTTTCATCTGCACCACCTCTGGGGATTGTTCGCCATGACCTCTGTAATTAAGATTTCACATAAAGATTACAATTTCAATATTCAAGTGCACGGCTTTTTAGCCTGGCTTCAGTCCAGTAATATGTGTCAAGTTGAACATCTATGTAAAATATGTATTAAGTTCATGTCATGTTGGTTATAATTTGGTTGTGAGGGGTAACGAAACCTCGTTATCGTATGTTTTTATAAAAGAAAATTGAAACATTTCAAAAAGATATTGTTTGGAAAATTATAGTTTTAAAAGAAATTAGAATTTAAAAAAGGGTGATGATACATTCACATCCCTCACATTAAAACACCCTTCACAATTCATTAAATTAATATTTTATTTATATTTATTTTATTTTTTTATGAAAATATTATTATATTATTTTTAGGGGTTGTAAAATGAAAGTATTTTACTATTGAGAGTGTCAAAATAAATTTTGGTAGTAAAAAACTTGGTAGTTAATTAGATACTAAATTAAAAACTATTTATCAATAATAGAAACTACTTTAAATATCAATAATCTTTTTAGCCTCTAAAATAATATCTAATCTAGTTAATATAATAACTAATTTTTTTTTTCTAAAATTAGTTTCTATTTAATAATTTTCTAATAGTAATAATATTTCAATCTTGGAAACAACATTACAAAAGACATCATGATCAAGAGTCTTAGTGAAGACATTTTTAGGTTGTTCTGCATAACATGTGCAAAATATTAAATAGTTGTTGTTGTAGCTTCTCTCTAACCACATGACAATAAATGTTAATGTGTTTAGTACATTCATGGAAGTTATTATTAAGAGTTATATATCTTATTGATTGGTTGTCACATTACAAACATGCAATGTTGCTAGGAGAAACTTGTAAATCTTCGAGAAAAAAAGCCAACTATTGTATTCACGTGTTGTGGTAGCCAAAATGAGATACTCATCTTCTAAAGAAGATCGTGATATAGTACTTTGCTTCTAAGTTTTCCATGACATCATAGATTCTGCGAGAAAGATGCAAAATCCAATGGTAGAGCGACGTGTAATTGAACAAAAGTTTAGTCAAAATCATTGAAAAATTTTAACTGTATGATGGAGTTTTTGAGATATAATTTATCTTGTGATGGTGAAACTTTAATATATCTCAGAATGTGCTTTGTATCATTCAATCTCACCATCTTCTTTCGTTTGATTTTATATACCTATTTACATTCAATGGGTGTTTTCCTTAAGGAAGATCAACTATATATCAAGTGTCATTTGTTTCAAGAGCCTTAATCTCTATCTCCATGACTTTCTCCACTCTAGAAATTGTATGACCTCTTCATATGTTTGTGGCTCAGTTTGAGATTAGAGGAAATAGTATATCTAAGTTATTTCTCATATATATTTCTATATGATAAAACTGATTTAAGAGAGTATCATACCTTTTCAGATTTTTGCATGGTGATATCATAAGTTGATGATAGTCTTCCTAGAAGATCTTCTTAGATTCACAATTTCAGTATTTTCATTATTTTCTATGTTATTTTCTTGTGCAGTTTCATGATTTTCATTATGTATGTGATACATGTGTTCAAAAAAAAAAAAACTTTCATCATAATATCATTTTGATTAGATATATCAACAACTTGAGAGAAATCACCTTTGTCAAAAATAACATTTTGAGATACATAAAATTTTCTAGTGCGAGTATCAATTCCTTTAATGTGGTAAATCATAGATAAAATTTCTTCCACATCCGACTTAGCATTTCTAAATATTATGTTGTTTCTTTCATTCCACAAGCACCAAATCATAACTACTAATACCCCTTTCCACAACAAATTTGCTTTTATACTTAGGTTTACCAAGTGGAAAGTTTGGAAATATATTTTTGATTGGTTATGATGGACATTTATCATTGGCTTTCTCATTCAAACCAATTGTCCTAGTGTTACTTCCTTTTTAATTTAATTGCATTAGGATACATTCTAGAATATTTATACATGAATGGATTCTCTCCTAACCATTTATCTTTCCGAAATAATATCATACCTCCAGACCTTATTTTCTAGGTTATATTCTCCTCAAACCAGCCTCTTTTATCCCCATCTATGTATACCTTACGTAGGTTTTTCCACCACCTTAACTCCTCCTTTATATTTTCTATTGCAACTTTCTCCATCAATTATACTTTGATTCTAAAATATTCTTCCATACACCTTTCAACTCCTTGCCTCCATTTCCATTCAAGTCAAGTGAGTGATTCGAGTAGTGGAAGATGTAGTCTAGCTTAAGAACAAAATTACATGTATAATAAACGGTCTAAAGTTAAATGTGTAAATTTATATTTTTTACTAAGTTTTTAATTATGGGATTTAATATTTGGTCCGCATAAATTGTGAATTAAATAAATTTTATTTTTAACTTCACACATTAATAGAAATCTCCATCATCAAACCCAAAATTCAATTTCTATTGTTTATATTGGTTGTGCATTTATTTAATAAATTGAGGTTAATTATTGTTAGATAAATGAATAACAAAAAAAATCTTAACATAGTTTTCCAGATATGGATTGAAATAAACTCAAAAAATCTTAATATAATTTTTCGATATTGATGTAATTTAAAAAAAATTAAAACTCATTTAAAATAAGGATTATATGGATGGATTTTTTATTGTACAAATATATGTAAGTGAGAACTTAAATATAGCTTCAAATTCTTAACTCTAATCAATGTTATTGAATCCGTCCAATCTAATACTAAAAAATCATTAAATAAAAACTAATTTTAAAGACCAAAATAATTAGTTATTATTTAACTAAATTAGAGATCATTTTATAAACTAAAAAAAATATTAGTATCTAAAGTAGTTTTATTATTAATAAAAATTTATAAAATATTTTTTAAATTGATATCTAATCATTAGCTACCAAAATTGTAACTACTTACTACTTTATATTTTAAATTAGTCTCTATTAATTTTAGAGACCAAAATAATTAGTTACTATTTAACTAAATTAGAGACTATTTTATAAACTAAAAAAATTATTGATATCTAAAGTAGTTACTATTTAACTAAATTAGAGACAATTTTATAAATTAAAAAAATTATTAATATTATTAAATAACAATAAAAATTAAAAATTAAAAATAATTAGTCACTATATTGATTAAATTAGATACTAATGTAGAGATTAAAAAATTATTTACATCTAAAGTGGTTTCTCTTATTAATAAAAATTTATAAAATTGTTTTTAAATTAATATCTAATTATTAGCTACCAAAGTTTTAACTACTTACTACTTTATATTCTAAATTAGTCTCTATTAGTCTTTTAGAGACTAATTTAAAATCTAAAATATTAATAGCTAAAACTGAGGTAACTAATTTAGATATCGATTTAGAAATAATTTTATAAATTTTTATTAATAATAAAAACCACTTTAGATGTAAATAATTTTTTCATCTCTAAATTAATATCTAATTTAATCAATATAGTAATTAATTATTTTTGGTTTCTAAATTTTATTGTTATTTAATAATTTTCTTGTAGTAAAGAGGATACACTGGTGCAGAAACGTAAAACAAATGCGGTTATTTTCATTTTACAAATGCGGCTAAACAACCGCATTTGATCAACACGCATTTGATCAACACGCATTTGTAAATAAGAGATTTACAAATGCGGTTAAACAACCGCATCTGTAAATACTATTTACAAATGCGGTTGTTTCCCGTAACCGCCTCTGTAAATGCTCCAGAGGTGTGCCAGGTTTCATGAATGGCAATGATTTACAAATGCGGTTGTTTACCTTAACCGCATTTGTAAATCAAGGCAATGATTTACAGATGCGGTTGTTTACCTTAACCGCATTTGTAAATCAAGGGAATGATTTACAAATGCGGTTGTAGTAAACAACCGCCTCTGTAAATCACATTTACAGATGCGGTTGTAGTAAGCAACCGCATTTGCAAATCATTCCCTTGATTTACAAATGCGGTTAAGGTAAACAACCGCATTTGTAAATTAGGTTTTTTTTTTTTAGAACTATTTGGTTAGTTGTTTTCCCATACAAATTATCTTATGCAGTTTCATTATACCCATCCCAGCCAGGCAGACAAATAAACAGATTCAGAGAAACAAAGTCAATTTATAGTAATTGATCAAAATGTATACAAAAATAGTAATAATCTCTATCTATTCTTACACTATTGATCAAATCGTAGAGTTATAAAAGTTTAGGAAATATGTGGACCAAGATTGTCTCACATATGTCATGGCTTCCGAACTCATGGGTTCCTCATCCGTGAAGAACTGCATTTCAAAATGGTTGACACATAAATTAGTTTTAAGATAGATAAATTAGTTTGAAGTTATAAAAATAATTTAAGAAATCTTACCTCTTGCCAATTACTTGTAAGACCTAGTCTTACAATGGTACTCATCCATTGCATGACGTAATAGCCACACTCATAGCTTCCTGGTTGTTTATTACACTATAATTCAATAAATTGTAAAAGTTAGTATAATTAAACAATGAAAAAAAAAAAGAAAAATCTTACATACCTTTAATCTTATCCAGTTCAAATTTTGAAAATTTGAATTCGATCTCCCTTTTAGAATGTTATATCCACGCCATGAACTGGTTGAGACAAAAAACCTTGTTAGTGGATTACTTATAGTATCAACCATAGTTAAGTTTATAGTGTACTTACTTATCAATGATATTCTTAAAACTTGTGGATATCTTCTTGTGTAGGGAACAGAACCACAAAGCCGTACTATCCTTCAGTGATAAGACAAGTAATTGCCAATGACCCCTATATCATCCATGAAAATAGTTGAGTAAATTTATAAAACATGAATATAATAAACTTTTAACATATATATATTTAAACTTACTCGTTAATATAAGGGCACAAATAAACCTCTTTTCCCTCTTTTTCCAGGGTGTTAGTGATGTATGATTGGGTCTCATTTGTCTTTGCTCCAGTGGGATTAGTATATGCAGGATCTAAGAATCCATACACATTTTCCTTCCCCTCAGTGACAGAGACACCATTCAAAAACCTACAAGTAATTAGTTAAATCATAATGAATGCTAATTTAACATAAATGAAAATGAAATGTAGGTAACGATACTTACATCATAAAAAATTGAATGATATTTATATTCAGCTCCTGATCCCCAGCTACAAATTCTAGCAGATCTGACATGTATATGTACAATGGTAGCTCAGGGTTTGTTTCAAAAAAGGTATCATCCCATGGAACTTCCAGAGGATCTTGTCCAAGTTGTCTAGCAACTATAGCTAAGGAAGCTATAGGATCGTCAAGCGGAACCTCTTGTTTCTTTTTCGGACTTGGTTTCCGACGAGGTTTCTACAAAAAGAAAAAAGATTTGTTATAAATTACATGTAATATATAAATATAAATTAGCACATGAAATGAAATTATTACCAGTGGTTGTGGCATATATCGAATCAGGTGTCTGGGCCAGGCTACAAAGGACTGAAATGCTTCGGCCACAGTTGTTACCTCTTTTGAAGGTAGTGGAAGACGAGCATCAGGTACTCGTACTCTTTCAACCGTGACCTTTGCTGCATCAGGGGAGAGAGGAACGTTATGTAAGGTGGTGGCGTCTTCATAGACTTTTCCAATGGCCACCACCTGAGGAATGATGCCACCTTCTACCAGTAGCTCACATTGCCTCGTCTGGCCAATGATATCATCCCCTGATGCTGTAGGAGCTGCACAACTCCCCTTTGTGCTCTTGGGAGCGGGACTAAGAAGCGTCTGAATCGGCTGCTCAGCACAAAGTTGTTGCGATATCTCTTGTCGCAACTCTAGCCTCATCTTTTCCGTCTCCCTTCTCATCTCATCCATTAGTTCCTGACGTAGCCTTTGCTCCATTTCTTTTTTGCTCTCTTTGGAGGAGGAGGATGAGTGTCGTGGTGCAGCTCCAAAATAAAGTCTAATCCCAACTCCTTGTCCAGCTGCACGAACACGACCAGAGTGCTCAGGTTGTCCAATTGCTTCAACAAGGATATCGCGACGACCATCAGCAAGAAAATTACCTTGGGAGTCCAAGGCATCCTGCAAGAGACAAAAATCATGAGGTTTTATTATAAGTAATGCATCATAATAGATGAAAAAAGGCTTAAATAACTTACAATTTTTTCAATGATAAGCCCTGATTGCTCTGAACTTGGTGCACCCGACTTCTTAATTCGGGCCCTCTTCCATTTGTCATGGCGCGTAGGTGGTGATGGAGGATAAGTGACCCCTGTTTCCACATCCTGAGATGCACTCCCCTGTCTGGATTGCTCCTTTTCAACCATCAGTGCTTGCTCAAGCTTTCGATACCCCGCACGAGACATTACGTGCGGGGTAAGATTCTTTAAAGCTATTTCTTGAGCTTTCTTCCGCCGATGCTGTCATAATTGAAATAAACAAAGTGAATTCAATAATATTAACTCATTAATGTTATATAAGTAAAAATAGTTAAGTAGCTTCACTTACAGTCCATTCTTCAGTTAGACGGCTTTCTTTAAAAGCAAGTCATGTCTCTTCATCAATAAAATTGTATCTTTCACAAGGACTTTCATCCTTAAGCTCACCAAAAATGTATCTCGTCGTGAGTCTTGACTTAAAGGCGCGAAACTTTAGTCCGATATTGGATAGAATCCTTGATCGAAGCGGTTCCACATTAGGAATTTCAAAATTTGCCTGGAAAATAACATCACCAAAGTAAAGTTAGTCAATGAATATTAAATAGCTTTATATGATAACAATAATTATGTAAAGCTTACCAGAACATCCTCCCACAGCATGTTTCGGTCGACCTCTGACACCTCGTCCCATGAATTAATCAAAACGGAGACTCTCTCACGAGAAAGAACTCCAAGATAGCTATTAAACTCATCTGCATTAGGACCTGATGCCATTCCAGTGTTGACGTCAATGTCAACAGCTGTCTTCTCACCAGCGGCACGTTTCTTTGCCAGACGCTTCATCCTAGTAGGTCCTCTGTTGCCTCGTCCGGATCGGGGTCTAATTGGAGTTTGATCGTCACCCATATCTCTGTTAAAAAAATTATTTAACAAACATTAGTTCATCTGCATGGAAAGAAAATCATATCAAACAAAAACATAATATAGTAAATGCATATTATAAAAAAATATTTCTAAATTTATTACCATAATGGGTTACAAGTTCATATGTAAATTCCTTCACTGTGGTCTTTACGGGTTGCATGTACATGATCAAGTACATCGTCATCTTTATTAGTTATCATTGGTGTGAATGAATGGGGTTCACCATTTTCAATATCATCTATGGCCTCCCCTTGTTTTTTCCCGTGTAAAACAACATACCAATGTTCTGACGTAGGATCTTTCACGTAGAAAACTTGAGATGCTTGTTGAACCATTATAAATGGCTCATCTCGATACCCTATCTTTCGAAAGTCCACTAGTGTGTATCCTGATTCATCAATTTTAACCCCACTTTTATTGTCAACCCATATACACTTGAAAACTGGAACTGAAAACTTAGTATAGTCAAGCTCCCATATCTCTTCTATAAATCCATAATATGCCATTGATCCAATTACAGGATTTGTATCTTTCGAGGTGGAAAACTGCATTGACTCGGCTTCAAGAGTAACACCAGAATTTTGAACTGTACTCTTTTCATCCATAGACTTAGTGTAAAATATACAATTATTCACTTCGTACGCTTTACAAGAAATGACATCAAACTTCAATCCAGCAGCCAACCAGGTCAAGGTCTCCGATGCCGTTGAATCCTTTAACACCTCCTCTTTAAACCAAGGCATGAATGTTCTATTATGTTACATCAAGACCCATTTGTCTGCTTGTCTTGGATTATTTGCCTTCACAATGGCTTTATGAGCTTCTATGTAAGGTATAACTTCATCTGTATTATTCAATATATACAAATGTGCTTGCAAGACTTCTGACCGAGATTTGCTTACAATATTCACACCGCGTAAACATTTACTTGTAGAACGCCTATGGTGCCATGAATTAGCTGGAAGACCTATTGGATTTGCTTTTGACATCTAATCTGAACAAAATTCAATACTTTCTTCAGCTATGTACCTTTCAATCATTGAAGCTTCTGGACGATAATGATTTTTCACATAACCTTTCAAAATTTTCATATACCGCTCAACAGGATACATCCATCTTAAGTACACTGGTCCACACAATCTAACCTCTCTAACCAGATGCACAAGTAGATGAACCATGATGTCAAAAAAGATGGAGGAAAAAACATCTCCAATTCACATAAGATAACAATAATTTCATCTTGAAGTTCATCTAGTTTTAATGGATCAATGACTTTACAACAGATGGAAGAGAAGAATGAGCACAAACGGGTTATGGTATGTCTAACATTTTTTGGTAAGATCCCACGAATAGCTACAGGCAGAAGCTGTTGCATCAAGATGTGGCAATCATGAGACTTCAACCCAATTAGCTTCAAATCTTGCATTGACACTAGGCTCTTCACATTTGAGGAATGTCCTTGTGGCACTTTTACACCCTTTAGACATTGACAGAAACTTACTTTTTCATTTTTTGACATGGTATAACAGGCTGGGGGCAAATATGTACGCTTACCCATTTCTATCGGTGCCAACTCCCCTCGTATGTTCATCTCAACCAAATCTAAACGAGCATTTAGACCATCCTTCGTCTTCCCGTTAATGTTAAGAAGTGTACCAATTAAGCTATCACACACATTCTTCTCAACATGCATTACATCTATACAATGTCTGATTTCTAACCTCGACCAGTACGGAAGATCAAAGAAGATTGATTTTTTCTTCCAAATGTTAGTCACAACTGACTTTTTTTTTGACTTACCGAAGGTGTGGTCTATGTTATTTACCTTTTCGTAAACCTCAGCAGCAGTTAGTGGAGTTGGTGGACCACTAGTCTCTTGGTGTCCATTAAAGGCTTTTTTCAACCTCCGGTAAGGATGATGACTTCTAAGAAATCTCCGATGGCGAAGATATACTGTCTTCCTTCCATGTTTCAATTGTTGAGAAGCAGTGTCTTCTTCACATATTGGACATGCTTTATGACCCTTAACACTATAACCTGATAAGTTACCATATGCCGGAAAGTCATTGATGGTGCAAAATAACATGGCATGAAGCTTGAAAGTTTCATTAGCAAATCCGTCAAATACTTGAACACCCTCATCCCACATTAACTTCAAATCTTCGATTAAGGGACTTAGATAAACATCTATGTCATTCCCTGGCTGTTTCGGACCAGATATCATCATAGACAACATCATGTACTTTCGCTTCATGCACAATCCAGGAGGTAAGTTGTAAATAACTAGTAAAACAGGCCATGAACTGTGATTTGTACTCATATTACCAAACGGATTCATTCCATCTGTAGCTAGACCAAGTCGGATATTTCTTGATTCTTTACCAAACTCTGGAAACTCATCATCAAATTTCTTCCACTGAACAGAATCAGCTGGATGTCGGTACATGCCATCACATTTCCTCTCATCTGCATGCCATCTAAGATTCTTAGCATCGTCTGGGTTTGCAAACAAACGCTTCATCCTTGGAATGATGGGAAGATACCACATAACCTTCATTGGGGGTCCATGCTTTTCCATCTCTTCAATAGTATCATCATCTGTTTGTTTCAATTTATAACGTGATAACCCACACCTTGGACAACTTTTCAACAATTCAAAATCTTTCCGGTATAATATACAATCATTAGGACATGCATGTATCTTTTTATACTCCATACCCATTGGACAAAGAATCTTTTTGGCCTCGTAATTACGATTAGGTAGAGTATTTCCCTCTGGAAGCATATCCTTCAACAGCTGGAGCAATTCCGTGAAACTTTTATCGGTCCATCCATTTAGTGCCTTCAAATTCATCAATCTTAACACCGCTGACAACCGTGTGAAGTTATTAGTTGATCCAGGATACAATGGAGTCTCTGCATCGCTTGACATACTTCCATATCCATGCGCTTTTGCAAAAGACTCAGCTCCCACATCACGAATCATGTCCTCCAATCGATCATCAACTACATCATCGTGTTCTGCTTCATCCGTGGTGGATCCCACATATTCTTCAGTTACGGAAACACGTGGTAAATTTAATAATTCACCATGCCATGTCCAAGTTGTATAAGATCGAAGAAACCCATCACATAGCAGGTGTTCCCTCATGATATTCACATCCAGTATCCTTCCATTCAAACAGTTAACGCACGGACACCTAATCTTTCCTCCATCACGACCACTATTAATCGCGTTACGCTGCGCAAATTGTATAAATTCTTCTACTCCTCTTTCGTACTCATCACTTATACGAGCACAATGAATCCAACTTCGATCCATTATATATTCTGCAATATAGATACCTAGGATTTTCTAATAAGTGTTCTATCTCATGCATTTGCCGAGGGTCGAACACCCCCGGACTCAATACCAGCACGTATTATTGTCGGAGGTCCAAATACAAACACGATATTCTATTCTAATGTAACAACTAACATAACATAAATTCTACTATAAACTAACAAATAATTACTAAATAATTTAAATTTTAGAAAATATAAATTATATAATACAAATTATATAAATTAATACAAATTTATATTAAATAATATACAAATTATTATACATAAAAAAAAATATTCAAAGTACAGCAAAAAAAAATTAACAAAACTAACATAAAAACTACTAACTAAATAATATAAATTTTAAAAATTAAAAATTATATAATATAAATTTATATTAAATAATATACAAATTATAATAAATAAAGTCAAAAATTCAAAAAATCTAAAAATCAACTAACTTTGTGTGCGAAAATGATGATTCAACTGATAGAAAACCAGAGGTGGAAGCGGGGCGCGACAGCGGCGAGCAATGCAACAGTAACTTCAAGCACTGCGCAAGGAAAAAACCATATATAAGAACAGCATTCCTAAAGCGAACTGAAGAGAATGAAATGGGATACGAAACTCACAATGGAAGCAATAACAATGAAGATGCACAGAAGCAAGGAACACAGCGCAGCGCAGCAACAGCGACAAGGAAGAGCAGAGCAGAAAGAGTGAAAGTGCAGTGGCGCGCTTCAAATTTTAGGTTAAAAACATTTTACAAATGCGGTTATTAGTTAAAACCGCATTTGTAAATGAAAGTTTTTCATTTACAAATGCGGTCACGCGTATGACCGCATTTGTAAATGAAAGTTTTTCATTTACAAATGCGGTCACGCGTATGACCGCATTTGTAAATGAAAGGTATTTCATTTACAAATGCGGTCATACACATGACCGCATTTGTAAATGAAAAACTTTCATTTACAAATGCGGTTTTAACTAACAACCGCATTTGTAAAACAAACTAATTTCAAAAATGCCACCGCGTTTTTAACAAAGGCGTTTTAGCGCGAAACCGCACTTAGAAAGGAGTATTCCTTTCATCATTTTGCACTAGTGATATAGTAATATAACGTCAAAACCCACACACACAAACCCTAGATATATTGACAATTTTCTTTTTCCCAAATCTCAAACAACATCTATTCAAAAGATTAATTTGTTTGAATAATAAGTTGACAATTGCAAGAGTTGTAAACCAATGTAGCGTGTAAAACAGTATACAACAAAACATACTCTTATAGTTAGGTTACATAAATATAAATAAAGGTAATGGTATATTAATATTAAAACTCACTTTACAAATGTAATGTTTGCAATTTTTAGTTAAAAAAGTACTCCGAGTTCATAACTTATTACAATGTTTATGGAGCCTCTTAATGATTTACAGCATCATCTTAAAAAGGTCCAACGAAAGCGAAAGCAATTGTTATAGGACAAATTCTCCTTCATTTCCATATCTTCCTTATGCAACTCCATATTAATTATTAAAAATCAATTTTAACTTATTTAAATAATCTTAAATAAAGTATAATTTTATATTTTTAAATAATTTCAATGCACACCCACATCTCATATCTTCATTCTAGTTACATACCTCCCTTTTGCTTTTCTCCAGTCATAACGTATGAGAGAGTAATTTTATTATTTGAGTGTATATGAAAGAGTTAGTGAAAATATTCATTGTATCTTATGTTTTTCATTACAAAGATAAATTTTTGGAGTTTTGTACCTCGAAGCAATTTTGGGTTTTGTTGCTTTTGAAAGAATGACTAAAATTTTAGAAAAATAAAACGTTTTTTTCGCTAAAACTAATAATAGAAGTAAACATATTTTTTAAATATCTTCATATTTTATTTTATTTAGTTTTTTACTATTTAGAGAGAAATAATTTAATCGTTGTTAACTTATATTTTTATGACATAAATTAACTTAGATAACTAAATACTCTAGTTTAGCTTTTTTTAATATTTTAAAACATCAAACAAATTTTTTAAAATAAAAAAGGAATCAATTTAAATGTAACATTTTACTAATTTCGTTTTTTTATAATAAACTTTATTCGAGACATATTGAGTTTTTAGTCTATTTTTGTTTATAAATATTTTTATTTAAAAAATTAATGTAAATTAGACATTTTATTAATTTTAATTTGTACTTCAATTGAATGGTATTGTTAAAATTAAAAAAAAAATATGGAAGTGAAAGAGAAGGTATGAAGGTGGAGGTGGAGAGGGAGAATTTGTCTTGTTATAATATGAGGAATTTTTAAACATGTTACTAAGGTTGTGTTTGGATTAAGGAGTGGAAGTATAAGGATAGGAGAGAGTATGATGTGTGAGAATTTGAGAGAAAAGTGTAAAAAAAATTAGTATGTTTGTACTGAAGTATGTTAGAGAAGATCGGTGAGGAAAGTTTATTGAAGTTTGTGATTGATGGGATGACTGTGAGAATATTTTTTATTTTTTTAAAAGTATAAAATGTAAGATTACAAATTTACCTTTATTTTTAAAAAAATAGAATAACCAAATATTATGTATTTTTTTGTAAATTTGGATGAATTGAAATTATTAGTATAATCCGATATAGTTCAATAATTTAATTTTTGAAAAAAAATACAAGTTACTTAACGAAAAAATAATTTATATGTAAAATTTTGAATATACGTAAAAATTATTAATTTTTATATAGAAATAAATAATTTAAATATTCATAAATTTAAAAATTGTAATTGAAAAATCCTTTTTTATTAAATGTAAATAGTATTATTATGTTTATATTAATAACTATTATATAATTTATTTATTATAAATAAGTATATATTTTGTATTAAAATTTTCTTTTATTATTATTAATTATTATTATTTTATTAAAATATTTCTGTTAGTTAAATTTATTTAATAAAAGTAAATTCAAAAATAATCTCATGCTGACATGACGAATTTCTTTTTGTTTCTCTTCTTCATTTTAAAGGAAAAAAATATTTACTTTTCACATTTATATCCTTTCATTATTTTTCCTATAAAATCCTAAATCCAAATAACTAATATACTCTCAAATCTTTTCTTGTAAATAGTATATCCTCACATCCATATAAGCAAAGAGGACTCAAACTTATCTATAAGAATTTATTTTTTATTTTTTGTATAAAATAGGCAGGATGGGGACTTAAATAAAAAATTATAATTTTAATAAAATATCTTTCATTTTTATTGAAGATATAAAATATATTTATTTTTGTAATATGATTTTTATGAAATATTAGCAAAATTATTGACAAATATAAGATATAATGTTATTAAGCGGGCAATTTTTATGGCAATTTGAATAATTTTTCTCAAAATAATGAAATATAAATTAGCCTATGTTTTAGTTTGTTGTACTGGTCGTAAAATTCTAGTAGGTTCATAGGTAAGTTATGAGTGAATGGTGAAAGTAAAATTCATTGAATGTGCATAAAATCCATTAAAATATAGCATTGTTATTAATACATATCTTGAAAATAAAATATAACTTAAATGATGCATTATGGTATAAACAAAACCACATCCTAGTCGAACCTTTTGGCATATCATCCACTTTACAACCTTATAAAAGTTCCATATCTTTCATATTCTTTAAAAATTGTAATAAATTAATTAAGGTATGCCAATTTATGGCACATGAATTTTAATTGTTTTCCAAATTAATACAACAATGCAGTAATTGTAAATACAAAAAAGATATGAGTAGATAAGTTTGTGTTTGGAACCTGTGATAGTGGTATCAAGTGTCCAAACAAAGATTCCAGAATTTGAAATGAAAGATAGAATAACTCGTTATAAAACCCAGTTAGCACAGGGAAAAATAATGCATAAGCTATTCTAATTTCTTAACACTTTGTTCCCAACCATGACTAGGAAGAAATTGAAACTTGCTTTTATCTCTAATGACATGGCAAGGAAAACCACATACAAGAGAAGGAAGAAGGGTATCATGAAGAAGGTGGATGAACTCGCCACCCTCTGCGGGATCTCAGCTTGTGCTATAATTTCTAATCCTTTTGATTCTGAGACAGAAGTTTGGCCAAATCCAGAAGGAGTCAACAAGGTGATGGAGAGGTTCAAGAATGCATCTGTGCTAAACAAAAGCAGGAATGTGAACCACGAAAGCTTCATGATGCAAAGGATCGTGAAAGCACAAAATGAATTGAAGATGCAACGTAAAGAGAACTACGAGAAGGAGATTACCTTGTCCATGTTTCAGTTCATGCAAGGTGAAAACCTGCCAAATACTGTTGAAGAAATCAAAGAAATCCACAAAATGATTGAGAAAAATATAAAAGAGATTGAGAATAAGTTGGCTGCACTCCACTGTGAGTCATGATTTCTACACATGTTGTGAAATTATTCAATATTTATAGGTCCCTTTATCTTTTCATTGTAAATCTGTTGACCATTTAGAGGCACGTCCTCTATCTTTATGACCTTTGTCTTTCAATTCACTGAAAGTTCTATCATTTTCAAGTTTTTTATTTTATGACCAAGAGATGCAGTTAGCACCTTAAAGCAATAACAATCTACTGCAAGATAAAAATTGGAATCGAATTAAAAATACCATTCCAATTCTTTTATCACACAACGATTATTCACAGGGCTTTAATTGCAATTAGACATATAAACTATCAAGAATTACACCATAACAACCACAGTTATACTCAAACTCTGCAGGTAATAAAACACCCACACCACACAAAGCACAAAAACACAGTAAAATACTTTTAATCTTCAAAGAAGAATTCACCATGTTGCAACAGTTACTTTTTTCAATAAAATATCTGTGAAAAATGTTTTGGACTGACATGCGAATTAAAATTTAAAAATAACTCATACTCTACCAAAAATATTAAATATTATGCAAAAAATTATATATATATATATATATTAAAATACATATGTTTGCTTTTAAAATATTATTGATTTGTAATTACTGACTGTTGGCTAAACGTATTCTTTAAAAATTAAAATCATCCCAAATTTATTTGATATTAAGTTTGTTACAAGCTAGATTAAATAATTTTTTCTTTTATTATATATTGAAAGTGAAATGTTAAAAATGATTAATTGTAAACTATAATCAATCATTAGTTTTATTTCTAATAAATGGAAATAAATATTTATGAGTGTTTTCTTATTGCGATATGAGTAGCACAACAAGTTTATTACAGAGACTATTCCCTTATATTAGAATGTATAATTTAAATTTAACTTAATTTTATAAAATCAAAGATTTATAATGCGAGATTTTCAATTCACTTTTATGTTATAATTTGATGGATATAATTAGATCTCCAATAGTAATTAATAAAAATATAAAATAAGTTATATTAAAAAATTATATTTTGGTGAAATTTTTTTATAAATATTTTGTAGAATTTTACAAAACTTATTAATATTGAACATAAATTTTGAGTAAACCTTTGAAATTTGTTGCCATAGCTTTGCACTTAAGTATGATGCAGAGCGGGTACAAATATATAAATATTCAATTACAAAAATCGTGATAAATTTGCTATATCTCACAAGTAGAAATGTCGGATACATTTTTATTCTTTTTTTCAAAATGAGAATGAGAGTGAGTTTCACTGATGGGTTATATTTTAGTCATTATTATAGTTAGGATTATCTTCTTTACATAATCTCTCTATGTTCATTTTCATCTTTTGTTGAGCTTCTTATGCTTTTGATGTTTTTTTCTTCAAGAAAGGATTTTACCATGGTTAGAAGTGCCCAAGGAGTTTTGAATGCATTATAGAACTTGCAAGTGGAGGAAAAAAGAGATAACTCATGGAGGGTTGTTCAATCGCGCAAGTTTTGAAATTATCATATTTTAGTTTGTTGTGAAAGTTGCATAGTGGTGGAGAGAAATCATATGAGTATGGAAAGAAGTTGATTAGAATAATTTAAATAAGCGGCATAAGTTTTCGAACAAGTAGTCTCTCTTATTATTTACATATTCATCATTCTATAGATATTTAAAATAATATAAAGATTTACAATTATTTAAAATAATATAAAGATTTACATGATAAAACTGAAAGTGCTAAAACATAAAAAGAAAATAAAAATCCTGAAAATAGCATATCATGTGTAAGTGAAATAACAAATTATTCCTATCATTTATCATCAGTTTTTTTAACAGTAATTAATAAATAAATATGTTTAGAGCATTTAAGGGATGTTTAAACTTTTATACAAATATTCAAACAAAAGAGTAGATCTACTACTTAAAAATATAACATTTCAACTCTGTAAAAAGCTTAATAGTCTATCATTTATGATTAGTTAATACTCCCCCTCAAGGTGGAGTATAGAGGGTGGAGAAGTCCAACTTGGATGATAAAAATTCAAAACTATTTTTTTATCAAGCACTTTACTAAGGATCTTTTCACATTAGGAAGAAGTGCAAATGTGCTTTATAGAAAATAGTTTTGGCCATCATATGCTCAAAACAAAATGATAATCAAGTTCAACATGTTTTGTAGGCTCATAAAAAAACTGGATTGGAGGCAATATTATGAATGTCAGATTGACTGTCACAATAAAATTTTATGGACATGGAGTGGCAAGATTGTGTAGCAAAACTTTGATCCATAAAAGTTCAGAAGAAGTAGCTACCATGGATCGATATTTAGTTTCTACAAAGGAACGAGAAATGATATGTTGCTTCTTAAATTTCCATTAAACAACAGACTATTCGAGTGTAATATAATAGACAATGATGAACTGCCAAGTAACAAGACAACTCGTCCAATCAAAGTCACAATATGCATGAAAAACATCACAATTAGAATGGAGAAGTAGGTCTTACCCGATATTACTTTTGATATAGTGCATTACACACAACACTACATCATAATGTTCTTGTTGGAGATGTAGGAGAAATTGAGAAAATGTATGGACGACATACCTTAATTGAGGGCGAGAGATGGTAAGATAGACAAGACAACCTACAAGTCATTGATAACAGTCAAGATCATGATAAGTTGAACCTTCTGCAAGAGCTAATTTATGATTTTTTCCATGGGAAAAGCAGCTAGTTTGCACTCAAGTAAGCCACATTCACATAAAATATCCATAACAAATTTGTGTTGACTCATAAATAGGCTAGAGGAACTACGAGCAAATTCAATACCCATGATAAGTGCCGAAATTACTTGTTATTGTACTTGATTTAAACACTCTATTTACACAACTTTGATTCTTTTTGCAAAATACAATTTTTATCAACCTATAAATTCATAATGTTTGTATTGAGAGAAGTTACTTGGATCTTATGATTTATTTTTACATATTTTGGTGCAATAGAAAAATTTAGGAATAGCTAATTTGTTGAGCAGATTGAGCCAACACGTAAAGCTTTTGTTGAACGGAGGAAGCCGGAGTTGAGCAGATTAAGGGGGCAAAAATAATTCAAAAATTTAATCTCGGAGTTGAGCATATAGATGGGACTAAGAGGACAGAGAAAGGTGTAATTTGAATAAATCAACCAAGGATCACAACCATTAGGAACAAAGTTGTGTTTTTGGCTGTCAGAATCTAGAAGCAAGGATTACGTGACTTTAATCAAGAGATTGATTGATTATTATTGGATTCTTAAATAACCATGATTAAGGAATTAACTTGGTTTGGTCGTATAGAACATGTGAAACTGTGATATAATTGTATGTGTGAACAAGAGGTGTATACTAGTTTTCAAGTATAATTCAATTTCAACACTTGATCATACCTGATAGTTACAACCATTGTATTTAGTTCCATTCAATCAAAAAAATTGAAACTTTTAATATTCTCACATCTATACAAATCTTTCTAAAAAGGATTTAGAATTGTCAATATATTCCTTAGTCCCTAAGGATTCGATAAAACCCTTTTCAAATGTACTATAGTTGACCCGATCGACTTGTCAGGAGAAAATAACAAACAATAGAAAAAGTATTTAAGTTTGCCAAGATCTTTGATTTTGAGCCAAAACTGCAAATGGTGTTTAAACAGAGCACAAGTAGAAGTGTTACTGTCAGCTAGAATGATATCATCAACATAGATAAGAATAACAATGAAATCATTATCTCAAGTGAAGGTGAATAACATGTAATCAGCTTTGGACTAGTGGAACAACTAGTACAAAAATACATTTTACAAAAATACATTTTGCAATCAATTATTGATGAGTTTTTACATCGATTTAATCACTGATGTAGATGTTGTCGATGTAGAGAGTGAGACATGTTTTACATTGATTGCACAACTGATGTAAAATATACAAATATTACATTGGTGTTAAATAATAACTAATACAAAAGCGCATTTAAAAGAGCTAAATACATAAAACAAGAGCGAGACTTATTACATCGGTTGTACCCTAGAACCAATGTAATAGCCTTCTAGTGCAGTTTTTTGTACAGTAAAGGTACATATTGCATCGATTCTAATCATGTGTGAATCTAATATCTAAAATATTTGAGCTATTAAAGTTATGCTTAGATGTTTTGATATTTGCTCTAGGCTTAGAATAAACTTCTTTAAGAGCAAAATTGGTGCTTTAGGAGTGGATAGAAATGTGTTAGAATCCTTCTCTGAGGTCCTCAATTGCAGCATTATGAATATCCCTTTTTTATACCTTGGATTGCCTATAGGGGAAATTCTACTAAGGTTTCTTTTTGGGTCTCAATGCTTACAAAGGTTAAGAAGAGACTATCTATGTGGAAAGGTAAAAATCTATCCTTTGTTGGTCGTGTGTGCTTGATTCGTTCTATGTTGAATGTAATTCTTTTGTATTATCTTTCTTTCTTCAAAGTCACGTCCTCTATTTGCAAAAAGATTACAAAGCTACAATGTAAGTTCTTGTGGGGCTGGGATACCGAGAGAAGGAAATTTGATTGGATTAAATGAGATAATATATGCAAATCTAAAATGGAGGGTAGTTAGGCATCAAGCAGATAGATACTTTCAACAAAGTTTTACTTGGTAAATGGAAATGGAGCTAGGGTCTCTTGAGAATGGCTTGTGGAAAGATACTCATATTTCTAAATATGGCACATGGAGGAATCTATCTAAATCTAGAACTTCAAAGCATGCCTCTAGATGATGGTGTGATTTAAACAAAGCTTGTGAGGATGGGTAGAACACCAATTGGTTTGATTCTAATATAGAATGGACAGTTGAGTCTGGTGAAAAAGTCAAGTTGTAGGAAGACATTTGGGTTTATAACTATCAACTAAAAGTCAAATGTCCAAGATTATTTAATAATTCTCTCATCTTAGACAATTCTCTATGTTGCTTTAGTAAATTATATAATGAAAGCTGGGTTTAGAAATTCAAGTGGAGAAGAAAGTGGTATGAATGAGAAAAGGTTCAAGTAGATGAAATCTAGTTGATATGTACAAAAGAATAGTCTATTTTTGGTTTAGAAAATATGACAAAAATCAATTGAGAAATAGTTTGACCTACACCAATAAATAAATAATTCTAATAATGTGAAAAAAAAAAAAAAAACTTATACCCATGTCAACTAAAAATTTCTAACTTACCTCGACTAAAAAAGTCTTTGATCAATAAAAAGTTGTAGTTCACGTCAAGAACGAAATAGTCATGGCAATGTTGCTGAAGAAAATCTTAAACAACATTTGCCAAAAAATAAACTTCATAAAACAATGGTCGAAAACAATTCCAACGGACATTAACTTCAATTTGAAAGAAAATATGTCGATGTTAATAAAAAAACAATTACAATCTCAAAATTTGATAATATCCCAATCGAAATCAAGCTGACGATACCAAAGTCGAGTAAATCAGTAGCTAAGAAATTAACCATTTTTATTTCAGTATTTTCATTAAGTTATTTGAGGTGTCATATGATCTTGAGTGTTTAACTAATCAATATTAAAATCTACTTTTTTCTTTCTTTCTCTACATTGCATGCATCAAGATGATATACAAAATATTGACTTTTGTGATAAAAGAAGAAGAAAGCAAAAGAAAAATTAAGAAGATTTTAACAAAAATAAATAATTTATTAGATATGCAATTTTAAAAATAGATAATATATTAAAAACATGAAACTTATTTTAAGTCATTTTAAATAATCAATTATTTTCATAAATTCTTAAAACTTTATTTTTTTTAAAGAGATTTTATTCAATAAAATATGTATTATAAAAAATTTTAAAATTCTTTATAAAAATAAATTTTCTCCAAAATTTGAAGTGATAAAATAAAGCTTTGAAGTACTAAACTAGCGGAGCAGAGGAAATGTGCCTCGACAAGGATGTTACAAAAACAAAGTATCTGTTTATTACCTTGCCAAATCATCACCATTTGAAGCCTTTATGTTGGTCTCACCTCTCCTTTATCAGATTCTTTCACTATTCACCACTCATGCGTTTCAAACCTCCCTCTACTATAAATCACTTGTGTTGTGTTACCTTTAAATTCAAAACCAACACAATCACTCCTCTCCAAAACTTCATTCTTATCAAAAACAACACCACACTCATGGCAGGTAATAGGCACAAGAAGTCTTCTTCCAGTTTCTTCTCTATTTTCAACCTCTTCTCTTCTAGGAAGCCCAGAGGAGGCTACTATGATGCCCCTGATTCCAGCCGCAGGGTGTGGCCGAGTGATTATGACAAAGGTAACTGGGGTGTTGCTGAGCCCAATATTGACATGAAAGCTGAAGCTTTCATAGCCAAGTACAAGAAACGTGTCTCAGAATCTGCACTCTATCAGCTTGATCCTGCTGCTGAAAATGCATAATTTTAAACCATATGTATATTTGTGAACTTGTGATTTATCCATTGATATTGCTTCTACCTTGTACTGGTAGAAATTATGTTAATAAATAATGATAGTATGTGAACAACTTATTGTATACAACAACTTGTCTAGTTGTTCATATGGATCTCCCAACTATAATCGCCTGCTCTTCAGGTGCTTTATATTCATCCTTCTTAATGTAATATACTGTGGTTTATAGATAGCATTTTTGGCTCTTTCACCATGCGTTTCGGTGTTTTTCTGATCATTACCATTACACTTGTGTAGCACTACTATGTCCTTCCACGACTTCAAGTTACACGACTTGTTTAGTGTATGTGATTAAAAAAGTAAATAATAAAACGGAGGAAGTGTATATGGGTCCATAACTTCTTTCAATTACACTAGCCCTGCTGTTTATTTCGCCATGAATTAATGCAATAAAGATTTCTCAGAAACTTTAGGGTTTGAAACATTCAGCAAGTGCAGGACTTTTTTACTTTTACTTCACTTGTTGAATCTGTGATGTGAGGGGTAACGTGAGTTTGTTATTGTTGGAAATACTCGACTAATAACTCAGCTGTGTATTAAGTTCAAGTTGTATTCCTTGGCCCTAATACCATATTCACTAAAGTTTAGTGAATATACCCAGTAACAACTCACTTTCAATAATAAAATATTCGATTAAAATATAAATTGAATTATTCAACTAAAAATTAATAAACATGTTATTAATAATTATAAGGTGATTGTATATTATGGTTGTATAATTAATATGGTTGTCAATATTTAGGGGTTCTAATAAAAATTTCAAATTAAATAACATTTTAAATAAATAAAAAAAGCAGTCTCAACCAAATTAATTTATTACAATTAAATAAATAAATATAGACAACATATAAAAAAATAAAACTGAAATAAAAAAATTCAAATGTAAGTTATAACTCTTCAAATTTACTTTTAACAACTTAACATAAAGAAAAAAAGTTGACAGTGATCGAAAAGTGGCAATTTAACTTTAGAAATGAAAAAACTTAGAAAAACAAAACAAAACTTAAAATATGAAAACGAGAGGTATTTATATGGAAGAGAGGCATGTGAATGACAAAAGGCAATGTTATATAGCTTTAATGTAAATAGGTTATAACAACGTCTCTATAGAATGGATTTCCATCTTTTTATAAATTATAAAAAGAAGTTCAATATTTACTAGTAAAAAATGATAATAAGTAAAAAATGATAATAAGTATTCCGACCTCATGATTTACTTTAGTGGTATCATCTCATCAAACTTAAGTCAAAACATTGATGTCGGCTTTGAAAAATGAAATGATGTTTTAAAGATGAATCCTCATTTACTTAGTCTCGATTAAGGAAATTTATGTCCCTTATACACTTGACTCAGGAGTTTGTTCTGGTATGTTCAATAGTCATACATCTCTTAGGAGTCGAGGTCATGACACTTTAAATATACATTTTTCTCTTAACCTTCTCATGCATCTTTTAATGACAAAATTGTGACAAAACTTCAAGATCTAAAACAAACAATACTAAAGATATGGTGATTGATCTTAATGATGCAATATCAACGAACTTAAAATCAAAACAATAAGCAATGGAGAATCACGATGGAATGAAAGGGATGGAGCTAGGATTGCACATACTTGAGGGAAGGAAAATGTGTAAAATGAAAACAAGAGATGAATCTCGAAACGTTTACGTTTAGAATCGAAATTAAACTTGTCTTATTTTACATCTTGACCTACATTGTGTAACGAGATAAATGTGACGAAGAAATTGTATTTGATTTCCTGTCAGAAACTTATAGAAGTAGGGATGACAATGCGGGTTGGTCCCTCCTGCATAAGCCCTCCCCGCATTTTGCCAACAAAATGCGGGTCGGGTTGACCCGTTCCACATAAAATATACGAGCTGATTTTACTAGCTTGCCCCATATAAGGATTGGCTCGCATAAGAAATTTTTTTTTTTTTAAAAAGAGTTAATGATTTTTTAAAAGTATAAATAGTGAATAAATTTAACTTTTTTTATTTAGATAAATTAGGTAAATGGTCTCACAATATTATTCTCAAGACACATGCGTAATAAGATATAAGTAAAATTTATGGAATGTGAAATTCAGAGACTTCTGAGGTTATAGAATCTGGAAGTTAAAATTTATGTTTCGAATTGTACAATATTCCTGATTACACAATCTAGAATACAATGTATTCTAGATTGTAGAATTTAGAATGGATAATTTTAGGATGTTTTAGAATATGAGACGGCATGAAGATAATATAGGGGGTGCATAAAGAAATTTCTAGATTTTGAAGTTATGCGGATCAGCCCGCTCCGCCTCGCACTTGGCCCCCACGAGCTGCGTGTTATGCGGGACAGGCCAACAAGTTGGAATAAGTAGTCCGTCCCGAACTTTTTCTCAGTGGACCGTGGGACAACCTAAACTACTCGTTCTACTTTGTCATCCCTATATAGAAGGACTAATAATATCGCAAACAAAATTTAATCTAATCCAAAAATTAAATAGATAATTATGGTAAAATAAAAAAATAAAAAAAACAATTAGTTATTTCTCAACCACATGAGTCACCACTAAATTAGTATAAATTGTTACTTACAACTAAAATTTAATTAGGTACAAATATAATATATATATATATATATATATATATATATATCAATTTGGTTAAATTTGGCTGCTTTTCTTTTGTGTTTTTTCTTGTAAAGTTTTAAAAGTTAAAACCTTAATGTAAAATATTATTATAAAAAATTGACAAACATTTTAAAGTCATCAATAATTTATTTATTTTTATTTAATAAAAATATATGCTAGTTAACAATAAAAGTTGTAGTAATTATTATAATTAATCTATTCCTTACAACCAACCTACTTATAGATAGGTTAGTCTGATTTGATTTATTTAACATATAATTTTAAAAATATTGTTTTAATTTAATTTATGTCCGATGGTTTAAATCAAAATTTTAACATAATTATTTAAAAATAGATAAAGTAAAATAATTCTATTTTTATAGTTAAAAAGAGACACATTTTTTTCTATTAAATGCTAAAAAATAAGGAAATTACAATTGCATAAACTTTATAATAAAGTACTAAATGAATTAAGATTTTTTTATCATATCAAATAAATGAATTAAAAAATTAAAAAAGACATTTAAAGATGTTAACCGTATTAAAAAAAATAACTTTGGTTACAACCATCGACACACAATTGAAAGGGGTAGATTTCTGCTGCCAAATTAGATTATACACTTAACAACATAACAGTAGAGTATATATACGCCGATAAAAAGAAACTAGAGCATATATACCCTCCCTTAATAGAAAATCACCTAAAAAAATTTCAAACATGTCAGGACATGAGTCATAATTCCCGAAAATTCTTCTTGACCTATACAATGTCATATTATCATACACATACGTGAACAACATGGGTCAACAAAGAAATAGATGTGGGCCAAAAACATATATCAGTGTTACAGTTAGGATTAATTGTTTGTATAGTGATCCAGCAGAGAGCCTGCATTTGGTTAACTTCTTCAAAGGTTCAATGGTTCATTGGTGAGGTTGTGTTTCGTTGGTTCACCTTCAGGCATTACTGGACTGCTACAAACTCAACCTGTATAAACAATTACATATCTTCCTATCCTATTTTGGTTAGCATTTTTATACATAATATTCTCGTACGGGGATTGGGGTCCACATAACTATTACTAAGACTTCCTTTGATCGGTCGGTCTTCACACCTTCCTTCCTTTGACTGAAGTTGTGTCCTCCTTTCTTCCTTCTTGCTCGCGTCTTTCAGTCTCAGATGGTACTTGTAGAAGGCAATCCGACGCTTAAGTCAGTAAAAGTATTCGGCACTCGGTTGTCAGAGTACTGTAGATAATGACATATATGGTTCTTGGAATCTGTACTATTTATATTATTTTAGTGTGCTTTCGTTATTGGGCCGAATTAGGGAGCTAGACTACGCTTAGGGTTGTATTGCTTAGCTTCTAATTGCTTATTAGCTTTGCTGACTCTGCTTAAGCGTCTTAGTATTGGTCGGTCCTGTAAGGTAGACCTTGGTATCCGTCGGTCCATTAACGCGAATCGCGATGTTGGATGGTTCGTTGCAGTGGACATGGATATTGGTCGGTCCAGTGATGGGGACTAAGACTTGTCGTCATTTGTACGACCCTTATCGGTACACATAATATTGGGTTTCAAATCTAAGTATGAGAAATTTGATTTGGAGACCATGCACCTAATTCATGCCCACAATTTAACCAGAGCCTCACAAAATACCTGATATGCATCTGCTATCCTGTTTTGGAATACTATCTTGTTTCTGTGCTTCCACAAATTCCATACCATTGCCAACCACATCCCTTTCCACGTAATATTGCCTTTAAAATTCAGTTGAGCAGTAGAAAATTGAGAAAAATGTTCTGTAAGCTTATTATGGTCTACACTACTGATATCCAGTCATCTCTGACACTATCACCATATTTCCCTAGCTACCTTACATTCAAAGAAAAGACAAATGGTTGTTTCTAGGTGGCAACAACACATTGGACATAATGTGTCATTATTACCTATTTTCCTATGACTCAATTTGTCCCTAGTAGCTACCCTTCCTAGAAAAAGTCTTCAAGCAAAGTGTTTTGCAGTAGGCATTGATGTTGTGATAAGATAGAGAAAACTTCATCATTCTTCCCATGATTCTCTTTCATTATAATGTCATAGTTTAATTGTATTGAATACTCATCGTTCTCACCTAGTTTCCAAATTCAATTATCTACCAAGTATTGCATCGGATGAACCCTATTCAACTCATTCATATAAGTATCTACCATAGATTTCTCTCATTCAAATCAACGTCTTCTCCAAACAATATTCAAATTCCAAGTATTGTTTGTCCAAAACCCAACTTCGAACACCATCATAATTTTGTTTACATCATTACCATACAATTTGGGCATCCTTTCCTTAATTGCAATCCCCCCTAACCACCCATCATGAAAAAACTTGATGTTTTTCCTATTCCCCAATGTCCAACCTATGTTTTGTAAGAACCAACTACCATTTTTTGTCCTTCATAATGTGTTGGATGTCCTTCCTCCACCTAGATTATTTTTTATTCTTTCTTTCCAACTAGCTCCTTCAGTCCCCGTATCTAGATTGAATGATTTCTTTTCATAACCACTACAAAAAAATCAGTATTATCTACAGATTTTTACCTACGGATCTGAGTCCATAAGTAAATTTAACATTACCTATGAATATTACCTATGGACAACATTACCTACGGATATTACCCACAAATATGAATCCATAAATAAATTCAACATTACCTACCAATTATTACCCACGAATCTCTATTACCTATAAACTATTACCCACGGATTTCTATTACCTACAAACTATTATCATAATAATTATGATAACCTTGAGTGTTTGAACCTAACCTCCAAACCCACTTTTCCAAAAATGCAATGTTAAAAGCTTTAATGTTTTTAGTCCCATCCCTCTTTCTCATTTTTCTTGCAAATATCCACCCATTTTATCCATGATACTTTTCTATTTTCGCTTTTAGCTCCCCATAGAAAATTTAGTTGTAACTTCCTTATCCTCTTTTCAACTTTAGCTAATATTTTATATAAGGAGAGAACATACAAAGGCACAATTGTTAGTACAACTTTAATCAAACACACTTTATCTTCAAAAGATAGATATTTTCCTTTCCATACTACTAACTTTCTCTTAAGTTTATTGATCACTCATTCCTATAACGAGGTTTATTTATGATTCCCTCCAATCCACAATCCCAAGTATTTATTTGTTATCTTTATTTTATCCATCAAATCAAAGTTTTCTAACTTTTCACATACATTACAAGAAAAATTGGTTTTATCGACAATAAAAATTCATCAATAATGCCAAAATTTCTTTACTAAATGAAAATTACCTATGAAAAAGCGATAGTCAACAATTTGTCGATAATTACTGACGAACTCAAATCTTTCAATAATTAATAATATTCTTATATATTATTATTAGTATTTTTTAAATTATTAGTTATTATTAAAAAATATATATTTTTATATTATTATTTACTATTATATATTTTCATCATTAAAGTTATTAAAGTTAATTCATTTTTACTGCAACAGAAAATTAAACTCAAGTTTACTCTACGTGGAAGACTATGTGATCACTAGACCAATGTAATTTAGTCTTCATAATAATAATATTATTACTATTATTATAAATAATATTATGGTCCGTTACTAATAAATATTGATTTGTACTTAATTATTTGACAAATTTTATCGATAGATATAAAAGATATATTAATTTTATTGATTTGTACTTAATTATTAACAAATTTTATCGATAGATATAAAAGATATATTAATTTTTTTTTATGTTCAGGTAAAATCATTGATAATTAGCAACGGATGCAAATTCGTTAATTTTATCTGTCACTTAAATCCATCGAGAATTAAATATTTATTGACAAACATGTATTAATTAAAAAATTAAGGTATTAACTAACATTACAGTAATTCAAGTAGGTCGAATCGTAGATGGTTATCATCAATTTTTTGATCACTCGTAGAAAGATTATCATTTCCAACTCAAACCTCGTAAGGAATCAAGTTAACTTGTAACTTATGTTGACAACTAATTACAAGTTCATAACTTGTGATTTGAACTTATTTTGAATCCTAATTACATATTCATGTTCCTTTTAGGTATAATTGTCAATTCAACCTTAGTCATCTTATTATGAACAAATTGATGAGACTTTTACTCCATTAACCAGTTATCCTAATAATATTAGTCTGGACTAACCTACCATGAATTGATGGGTTAAAAGGATTTCTCCACCTAAATTTTAAAATAATTATTTTAAAAAAATAATAACTTACATTTAATTTTTTTATATATTTAAATTACATTATACATGAAAAAGTAAGATTTTATAATTAAGAATGAAATATTTCATATGATAAATAATACATAACTAATTAAAAAATAAAAAAGTTCACACTAACTGTTTTTATATATTTTTTTCATTGATTTTAAATAATCAATTTTTTCATACATAATAAAATAAATAACTAAAGTTTTAATTTAATATTAATATTTTTTTCTTTTTTAAGTAAATTGGTGGATCATCATATCTTCAATACGAATGAATCAGTTCATAGATGGGTTAAATATATATAATTTTATTTATTTATTATAAAACTATTTTATTTAACTCTCAGCCCAAACTCATAGTGAACCAAATTGACCCATAAACTTGGAAGTGTTTTCAACACTCTAAGTTTAGTGAAGGGTTTTGGTGATTTCTTGATATAAATTGAGGTTACTGACATTTATTTTGAAAATATCTATTTCAATTTATGCTCTTTTATTTATATCTTTAAATTACATTTTAATATTTTTTAAGTTCAATAATTAAAAATAAGTTTGTACATATAATTAAAATATAATTTATGATTTAAAACATAGTTATTTTTAACTATATAATATAATGTATACATTAAAAATATCCGTTTCTTATTACAACTTTTAATCATATAAAACAAAAGGTTTATGATAAGCAATACATATACAAAAAGTAGTGATATTGGGCTGTGAAAATGCAAAAATAGATAGGGTTTGAAGATTCGTTCAATAATATAATCATTTAAGAAGAGGGGCCTATAAAAATCATGGTGGATGGGACATAAAATGAAATTAAAAATATCACTAATATAGTCTTCAAACATTATTAATTGATTGAGTGGCTTTAGCATAAACATTCTGCACAAGCCCTTTATTTCTGTGGTGTTTAAGCTCTCTCTTTGGCTACCTTCCATCGCCTCATTGATCCTCAAACATCAATCTTCACGGCACAACATGTGCCATGCACCCTCCAAAGTGAACAAAGACAAGTAAACATCACAGAATTTGAAAACAAAGAGAATCCATGAAATAACCCTCAGTTTTAAGAGATTCGTCCTAGCCTTGTCTTGTCTTCTTTTTGTTTATTTTGTGATTCAGAACCAGAAAAGAGAAAAAGGTGAAGCCCGTGAACAGTGATTTGCCAGCTAGCTTGCTTAAAGTTACTGATACATCGACTGTGACATGTGAATCTCTTTTGTTACAAATTTACTGGATGGAATGGTGGCCATCTATATTTGTGAAGGTTCTTCTTTCTTTGGATATCATAGGAATTCCATTTGATGGTTCTCATGTGTTTCCTAACCCATTTTTTTACTTTATAGACCCTCCAACTCGAATCAACCCTTTCTAGGTCGCTGTGTATTCCATGCTACTCTTGCTTACTGTTTCATGATTTCTCTCCTACATCACGTCTCAATACAGACAACTCATTATTTCTCAAATCTTCTCAGTATTTTCAAAATAATTATTGTTAAATTACTATATTTAGTACTGATACACACTATTTACGTTACTATATATATAATCATTTGAGATATTTTGATCTCATTCTACGTAAAAAAAGGCACTATTATGTTATGCATGGATTTATATTTGAATCATTTGGAGGTAAGAAAAGTTATATGTGTGCTAGTTAGACCTGGCTTCATTTTCTCTAAGTATATTAATTCGGATAAAGCAATAAGTTGCTGTCAAACAAATAGGAGGAGGATGAGAAACCAAAACAATTGAAGCGATGTTCATGGAGAATATTGCATACCAAGTTATTGATCTGAAAAAAAGCATCTCGGGAGATCACTGAAAATCTGAGATTGAAGCTGCTATGATATTTGTAATAGTCACAGTTGTCCAAAAACTAAATATCTTAATTCTTCTCCTTGAATTATTCAACACTCACTACTTACCACTGGAGCTTTGGCATATTCCATTCAAATGCAAAGGTAAATGCTGAATTTCTGGAAGTCAATGCAGAAGAAGACATCTCCGTCTCTAATACCACTATTCGTTTAAGCAAGGCAAAGCGTAATGTGAAATTATCTTTCCATGAAAGAATCAGTAATAGCTCATGTTTTGTGGTCAAAAGTAAGCAACAAAAATCTCATAATCTTCATTAATCTAAACATAAATTTACTTTACGAAGGAACCAAATAAGCACCTTCACTATTTTTACCACTTTACTATTTATAAGAATCATGTTGAACTGACCCTTGAATTCAAGCCCGCCAGAAAAGACTTCTGATGTTCAAACCTACGCTTACTGACTCATATAATCGGCTCGTTTTGATATTTTTTTAGCTAAAATGTGCCCTAAAATTTTCGAAAAAGTAGTCTGGGATAAAAAATTGTTATAAATAATTAATAACTTAAATATTATTTCATTTAAAGTTTATTAATAGCAAAAAAAATGGGTATTTCCACTAGTAAAATTTCTTTCAAAAATTACAATTTTAGATTAAAAAAATTACAAATTAATAAGTCATACACTATCTAAACGATTTTAAAGCAAAATATTTTAGGTTAAAAAAAACTTCACTTGAAAGTTATACCAGCCGGACGATGTTAATTTCATTAAGGAGAAGTGATATGTCATTACAATGAAGTCATGTATGACTTTACTCTAAAATCGTTATGATTTATTTATTTTTATAAAAAAATTACTCAAAATCTTAATTTGTGAAAAGAAATTGCACCACTACTTTTGTGAAGAAAAAAATGTGTAGTTAAAAAATAATGGTTTTGTGAAATTCTCCCAAGGCAATAAAATTTGAGATTTAAAAATATTTGAGGAGTGTTTGTTAGAGAAAAAAAAAAGCAATTAAAGTTGTGCAGCAAAAGTGATATTCAAGTCTTTTCGTAATGGATTGATGAATATACAATTTTCCCTGTAATGGTCGTCATAGATGAATAGCTTTCACTCCTTTTATTCCTTCAACACAAAAGAATCGTGTTCTGGCGTGAAACTTTTCTCCCAAACTTAAAGGAAAAGGATGCATGCAATAATAATGGTTGAAGCACACCGGATGGTGCACATAGAGATTCACAATCTCAGATGTCACAGTGAAGACACTTGTATCACGAAACTCAATTCAACTACATATGTGCATCTGTGAAGTGTGTGTTCACATATGTACCATTGATCTCAAGTCTTCCATTTTATGTTTGTTCAACTCACGAATAAATAAAGCAGCACACTATTAGAAGAAAGAATGGCTAAACATGATTTTTCTATCAACAACACATTTCCACAATTCTAATCAAATTTAATTTGAATGGTCATTAGCATTGAAAAAGGAAAAACCCTTTATCTGGGGCATCTTATATATTCAATTCTAGCATATCTACAACCTTATTGAAATGTTTCATAGTACAGGAGGTGGATGGAACATTTCATTCAATACATATTATATATAGTTTGGATTTTCATATATATAGGGTCTAGACCAGGCTATAGATTTATGGGTTTGAGTCCTAGGGCTAGCATTTTTCAAAGATTGGATTTACAAGTTTTTAGTGCTCTAAATTGATTTCATATCATATGATCTGATTCCATTTTATGATATTTTAAGATATTGCTTCAATTAAATTACTTTCGTATTCAAATGACTATTTTATGTATGCTATGATCATATATTTTTATATTGTTGTAATTTGTTAAATAATATAACATTTCTTTTTCTAATTTCTTTTATTTAAGAATGTTGCACACATATTATTGGAATGTGTTACTATAAAAAAATTATTACATAAAAATTAATTTTAGAAATAAAAAATAATTAATTGTTATATTAATTAAATTATATATTATTTTATAAACTAAAAATTTATTGATATCTAAAGGAGTTTTTATTATTAATAAAAAATTATAAACTAATTTCAGTACCTAATTAGTTATCAAGTTTTTAGTTACCAACTTTAAAATTTAAGTAATTAGTTTATTTAATTTATTTTATTTATCTCCAAGGTCCATTTTATTTATCTCTGGTTTTCAATTTATTTATTTTATTTATATTATTTATCTCTAGTCAGTCTATCTTATTTATTTATATTTATAGTAATTATGGTATCTCACTAACATGTATTTCTTTATTAGAATTTTTTTACTTTATTTTATTCAATAAATTAATATGATAGAAATAATTTAAAAATAAAAAAAATTATTGTGCAAGTATAATAAGTCTAATAATAAATAAAGATTTAAGACATTATAGATGGAGATTTGATATTGGGGATTTAAAGTCCCGTTTGCTTCAAGGTTTTATTGTGTTTGGAGAAAACGTAAATACTAATGTAAATAAAGTTAAAAACATACGGAAATCGAAAAAAAAAATTCAATCAAAACTTTCTTCATTAGATTGCAAAGAAAGTTGTAATTTATTAAATAAATATATATTTACTTAATTAATTAATTATAATTTACTTTCTTACTCTTTTCATTTTACACTTAAATTATTATTATTTTTATTTAAAATAAAATTATAATTTAAATATAAATATAATCAAAATTGTAAAAAAATAATTATTATAAAATAACATAATTAACCATATCATATATAATAAATTACAAATATAAATAATAATAAAAATAAATATATTTTTCAATAATATGGAAATAAATTTATATAATAATTATATTAATTACAAAAAAGTAAAGATAAAAATAATAGTGTTATTTAATGTAAAATTAAGTTTTTATCAAATATTTATAATTATAAATATTTAAATAATATTTTAATTAAAATAATTATAATTTATAAATAAATTAATCAAATTAATTTTTAACAATTTTTAGATATAAGAGTAAATTTGTAAACTTACATTTTTATCAATTAAAAAAATATAATTTCAATTACACCTATCACATCACTTACAAATTTCCATAAATTTTTTCTACACTTTCCACTCTATTTACCTTAATCAAAACATCCTAACTTTCTTTACATTTTTCCTTCAAATCATCTCATATTTCACTTCGTCATTTCCACTCCCTCAACCAAACATAGTATAAATGAGTAAATATTATTCTAAGATGAGTTCATGTTGTACTATTCTTACAACCATAGTAAAACTCATTTATCCCAACTAATAACTACAAAATTAATTCAAATTTTTCTAATACAAAACAAAAATTATATTATTGAAATTGTAAAAGATGAATTTTATATTATTTTTATTTATGATATTATTTTACACGATATTTGTTCTCACTTTCTTATTTTACTCTTGATCCATGAAAATAAAATATACAAATTTGAAAATATCACATACATATAGATTGAAGGATTCTCCACACTGATAGTCATAGTAAATATGAATATGAATATCTCGATCATTCTAGAAAAATCTATTGTGGTCATTTCTATATGTCATAAATACTTCACATTAATCCTTTGATGAACATGTTTTTCTGCCATTGTAGAATAACTTAGTAGTATTATGAAAGGAAGGATTTATATATAAATAAAACTCTTCATTTCTCTTTAAGAAACAATAAATAAATAAGTAAATATGTAAATAGAAAAAAATAATTCAATGTAAAAATTATAATATATATATATATGTGTATATAATAATAAATTGATAATATTAATATGTTAAAGAGAGAAAATAATAGGATTTTACACCAAATGCAAAACCCCCAGTTTTAGCTAATTCTTCCTACACCCAATGGACTGTAACATGCACTCCATTTAGTATTTAATTTCTAAAATTGTCCTTCATTTCAGAATTGAAAATCTGGAATAGAAAAAATACATGACAGAAAAGAAAATTCAAAATAGATTTTTGTGTTCTAAAAATAAAATTCCATAATAAAATTGGAAAATCAAAATTCATTCTTAAAACGCAATTCTAGAATAAAAAAATACATTTTAGAAAAAAAATTATGAAAAACAAAATCTAGAAACGTATTCAAAAAAGGGATTTCAAAATTGAGAAAAGTATTTCGAAAATTCAAATCCAGAAACATATTTCAGAAAAGGGTATTTTGGAAACGTACTTCAAATGCTCTTATTTAGGGGTGGTGCAGGTCACAATTCATTAGGTGCAGGAAGTAACTTCCCCCAGCTTATTACTCACGCTACATTTGAATCGGGCAAGTCAGTTGTGAGATGAAGCCCATTACACAAACAAAACGGTGTTTGGCTAATAACCTTTTTATCTTCAAAAAATAAAACAATAGTAGGGATTTTTGAATGAAGATTTAATTGGGTCCAGCTCTCTTCCCCATATATCATAGTCCAAAATATATTTATTTATCAAAGAAAAATAAGAGTCGATCGAGCTTAGGATTGAAGTGCTCACTATTTGGCAATTCAGTTTCTCATCTCTAATTATAAATTCTATAAGGAAAAATTGTTATTTGAAAAATATCAACTAAGGATAACCAAGGATATATATAGAAAGCAGACAAAACCCCATATACAGAAGCAAACACCAGCTTAGTTACGTTACATGACTTAACACTAATTCAGGGTCAGAATCAAAATCTTGTTATTAACAAAAATGGGGATCTAGCAGTGAGGTGATGGTGAAATGAGGAGTATATCATACTACCGCTTATTTGGATAGCTTTAGTATTTATTAAAAAATATTTTAAGAGAAGAAAAAGTAAAATATTATTTTCTAATTAATTTATACATAAGATTTAATTAACTTTTTCTTTTCATGAAATTCATATACTTATAATAAGATTAAACCTGTTAGAAATAATATATAATACTTATAAAAAGGAAATGCAGCTTATAGAACATCTATGAAGAAATATCCAAACCTCCTGAGATTATAAAAATCAAAAGTTTAGTACATCTATTATGTTACTAAAAAAAGTTTTATATAGAAAATTGGGTAACTCATCTTTAAGTAAAATTAAAATGAAGTCTTCTTTTAATTAATATAAGTTATGTTTGAATTTTTAATTCATTGAGATAATACTACTTAAGTTTTATTACAGTTTTATCATTAAATGACGTCTCATCATTAAATAACAACTCAAATAATTAAGAAAAAATATGTATTTAAATTATTTTTATCTCGGTTTCTAAACTACACGAATATTATTGAGTGTACTGAAATAAGTTAATTTATCAATACAAACATTTTTTATTTTATAAATTATGAATTTGGATAGAAGAGCACATGTTTAGACATTTCAACCATGTGATTTTATTCCAAATTATTGAAGGTTTGAAAGAATAATTACATTTAATATTTTAGATTAGCTAACCGAAAAAGCATGCTTTATTAACAAAATAATAATTATGGTTTCATCATAAATGACACACTCAATACCGAAAAATACAATAACCAATTAAATTTTTTTTATAGTTTTAAGATAAACTTTCTCTGTAATTAAACTCAAGAAAACTAGTAAGAGTGACATATATAACAATTAGGGTACTCTTCACATTGACTAAAAATGAGAAAGTTGAATGACTTATATAAGAAAAAATGATGGAAAAACACACAACTTTAAGATTTTGGATTAAAGATGGTATCATGTTCTCTTAAATGGTTGACTTATGTCTCATATTGCACCAATTTCAAATTTTGTGCAAGTTAAACACAAATAAAAAGGTTTTGCAATGACACAATTTGTAATTTGTGATCAAAGCATAGAAAGATATTGGTATACTATCCTTAGAGACACACCACCTATGGGTATAAACACCTAACTTAGTTTGAAACTATTCTCCCAAATTTGACTTACGAATAAATCTAAATTTTTATAAATTAGTTTTATAAATAACTTAAACTTTAGCTTAAGAAAAACCTTATTTCATTTTTTTTCTGAAAAAAAAAGAAAAAATAATGATAGTGGGTGTGATACTTTTCTTCCTTATATTTTACTAACTTTTGCATTTCAACAAAACTTGAAATTTAAAGTTACACTTACAGGGTGTTTGTTTCTGGGGGTGGCACTGTAGCGAAGACGGATTAGAGGGTGTCACCCCCATCTATTTCAATGGAGGCTTGAGTGTGAGGGTGCGGGAGGGAGGGAAGTTATGGGTTTAAGACTTCCTTTCAACAGTGAAGAGAAATGAGCGCATGACAAGGGGAAAAGTCACGTAGAGAGGTTAAAATACCATTGTATCCTTAGTTTTCTTTAACTCTTTTATACTTTATTTGTCATGCACAGGAGACACAACATTCATGTTCACCACTGCATTCACGTTTGTTTTTTTTTTTTTTTTAAATTATTCTTATATTTTTTAATTCTTTTGTTTACAAAATTCTTTTTTGAACATTTAATTTTTTGTAAAAAAAAGAACTTTTATATTTAAAATTAATATTTTGACAGAATGGAAATATAAAAGTTTCAATCTTATATTTTATTTCTCACATTTTACATAGACATAGCATAATCTTATAAATTATAGATACAATTAATTTCTCACATTTTACACAAAATATTAATTTTATAATTAAAAATATTATAAATAATATTTTAGTAATTAAAAAAAAACAAAAAAGTGAAGAGAAGAAATTAGAAGGTTTAATAAGGTTAGATGAATATTGGAAATTTGATGAAATATAAGTTTTTATTTTATTTGACATGAATTTAAATTACATATGTAAATATGTTTTCTTAAAATATTATTATTAATACAAATGGTTTTTGGGTTTTTTTATGAAAATTAATTATATACATTATTTTAAAATAGAAATATTAAGATAGTAATGAAATTATATTATATTATTTAAAATTAATTTAATAAATTAAATATATTTATTATTGTGAATGAGTTCCGAGAGTGTTAAAATTTATTTTAAATATAGAGTAAATTAATGTAATTATTTTACATATATATATATATATACAAGGGTAAATTTGTAATTTTATAATTTATATCATTAAAAATAATTTTAAATATTCTTACAACCATCACATCCCTTATCAATTTCAATAAACTTTCCTCACACATCCACTCTAACATATCCCAATTCAAACAACCTCAACTTTCTTCAGACTTCCACTCTTCCACACCCTCAACTTTCCACTCCCCCACACGACTTTGTTTGGATTAGGGAGTGGAAAGTTGGGGGTGTGGGGGAGTGGAAGTGTGAAGATTTAAGAAGAAAGTGTGAAGAAAGTTTAGGGTGTTTAGATTGAGGTATGTTAGAGTGGATGTGTGAAGAAAATTTATTGAAATATGTGAGCGATTTGATGATTGTAAGGATATTTTGAATTATTTTTAATTGTGTAAATTGTAAGATTACAAATTTACCCCTATATATATAAAAAATAAGAAATAAATGATAATTACTATTGTACACATTTTATTTAATTAAAATCATTTAAAATTTTAATTATAAATAAAAGAATAAAATAATATAGAATTCAAATAAATAAATAAAATATAAAATTTAAATATAATTATATTATTTTTTAATTTATTAATATATTTTAATTTTTTTAATTAAATTATTTGTATTTAGATAATTTTAATATTATTTATGATTTTTTCAATTATATATATATATATATATATATATATAATTATAGTATTAATTATATATATATATAAGAAGTAATCCTTTCGATTCTCCTAATGTAGTCTAAATTTGATTTACGCATAATATAAATTAAATTTTAAAAAAATTACATTTAAAATAATATCATTCTCTAAATAAGTACCATTAAAATGGATAGTCATTAATAAAAAAAATTAATAATTATATTAATAAAATAATTATAGTATTATTTTTATTTATAGAATTTAAATATTTAAAATTGTCATTAATAAAATCAAATTAATAAAAAAAATTAATAATTACATTAATAAAATAATTATAGTATTATTTTTATTTATATAATTTAAATATTTAAAATTGTCATTAATAAAATCAAATCTGAATTACTGTAATATATAAATTATATCAATTGAATTCTATTATTTATATTTTTAGAATTTAAATATTTAAATGAATTTTGTATTCTCATTAATAAATCAAAATCTAGATTATTATAATATATAATTGAATTCTATTATTTATAATTTTAGAATATAAATATTTAAATAGTTTTTTTTATTGTTATTAATAAATCTAAATCTAAATTACTATAATATATAAATAAAATTACTAAAATATTAGCCTATAATTTTAAATAATGTATTTTTTAATTCTGAAAAAATATATTTTTTAATATTTCAAATATAAATACAAACAGAATATTAAATTAGAACAAAAAAAACATCTAAAAAATTAAAGTAAAAATCATAAAAAAACAAAATTTGAAAAATTTGAAAATAAAATTAACATAACCAATTATGCTTTGCCTTAAAAAAATAACATAATCGATTACCCACTATTTTTAGGAGTCTTTGATTATGTCTTTCCTTAGAAAAAAGAACCTAATCGATTATGTTGAATATCTTAATAGCATAATCAATTATGTCTATTTTAATAGACACTACATAATCGATTATCATCCTAACAATAGAGGATAATTGATTATATTGTATGTTTAATCGATTATTAATTATTTTTTAGGACATAATTGATTAAGTCCTATCTGTTTTTTCAAGCATAATCGATTAGGCACTGAAAAATCTTAAAATTATTATTTATAATTTTATTGTTATTTTATAAATTAATCTGAAATATTATTATTATTTTAATATTTATTTTATTAATATTAATAATGCTTTTTTTATTATAAATACATTTATATTTTAAGGTATATAAGTATTTTTTATTAAAAATATATTTAATATTTTTTATTTTTATTACGAATATATTAAATATTTTTTGGATATTTATAGTTTACTTGAAATAAAATCAAATAAAATTAAGTAATTTAAATTATTTTTTATTATATATGAAGGGTAAAAATGTAAGTTCAGGAGTGCTTATGTGGCTTTCTCTTCTTTTATTGCTCTTTCTCTTCAATTATGCAAAGCACCCAAAAGTACTCATCTTCCTTTTCTGTGCCCCTCCTCCCTCATTCTTCTCTTATGCAAACAAGGGATGCACTCTCACATCCGTCCGCGTGAGCAGTGCATCCCCTAATCCAAACGGTGCCTTAGAGTCTGTTTATTTCTGTAACACCCCAAAATACATATAACTATTTTAATACACGTTCTACATATTTCTATACAAACTTAGAGTTTTTCAAAATATTTCTATTACAAGATTATGACTTATAGAAGTACAAATATTTACATATCCATAGCTCAAAATAAAACTCTGAAACTTTTAAGGTTCTCATGCACCTGTATGGTCATCTGCTCGTGTACATAGTACAGTCATCGCAATTCAAACACAACATGAAAAACAAGCGTAAGCTAGTGAAAATAAAGTTTTATAATATATGCAGTTAAATTAAAAGAGAAAACCAAATTACATTACCAATTCTTCAATCATTCAATCTTCTTCAAATTCCAATAATAAAACAATCACATAGATCTCACATGGATCTACACATCCAAGATATTCAACAAACAACATCTTCTAGAAGACTCGTATTAAGTAAGTCCTACTGATCCAAAGATTACCAGCAAATCCAATAGAAAGGGTCAAGGTAAGTTCAATACAACCTAAGTCGTGCATCTCATATGTCACAGTGTGCATCAACTCCTCCATAAGCTTCTCACCACCTGATATCTTAGTCTATGTGACTTAGATCATCAGTGCCGCTCTGTTGATTTTTTTTTAAAAAAAACGTTGTTACAATTTCCAGACGAAGAAAGGCAAAGAAAGTGTAGATGAAAGCATTGAAGGGAAAGTAGGAAAAACAAAAAAAAATGATTGGAAATCACGAAAAACAATGTATTTTTATCTTTTCAAACTTTCTTTCGTGGTTTAAAGAAAATTTGCGAAAAAAGTGATTTTTTTAAAATTAATTATATATAAACTAATTATATATAAAAGTTATGTTTTAATATAAATATAAATATAAATATAATAATTAATATATATTTTATATTATAATAAAATTAATAATTAAAATAATAAATAAAAAGTAATTTAAAATTAAATTATTAATATGTATTTTTATTATTATTTATTAAGTTTTAATTTAAAAATAATTTTAATTTTAAAGTTTTTATATTAAATTATTTATAATTATTTTAAATTAATTATATCTATCAAATCACTCTAAAACTTTCTACTTTCTTTCTCTTAATTCAAACCATCTCACTTTCCACTCTTTTTCCTTTCTTTTTCACTCCCTCGAATCCATCTTTAATGCAAACAAAACATTATATTCCTAACATATTGATCATCACATAGGGGCACGAAATTGATTTTGTCCTACATTGACGCAAGGGACGAATGAGAATAATTCTTGAAAATATTGAAATTAGTCAACTCAGTTGTAGCATGTGCAGTGGGTAGTATGGTTTGGTATCCACTTGCATCAAGTTTTTTTTTCATAGTTTTACTAAACTCCTTAAAACTATTGTTTTTCTTCAATATAAATGCTTTAAGTTGAGATGATGTCCCTAGGATTCACGAAGATGCCAAAGCCAGTTATAGCCTTTTCTAGATATAGAAGTGGTTGTAGGCTAGTGTAGACACAAATGAGCAACTTCACAACTAGAGCCAAATTGAAAAACACATTTTTTATAAGGTCTTTAAAAATTAATTCTCTAACTTGTCATTACTTTTAATCTTATCTTCAATCTGAAGTTCACATGAGAAAACTTCAACTTGAAAGGAACTTTAGACTTCCAGAGGCCGAAATTTTATCAAAATGGTGCAATTCAATTTGAGTATTACATAAATAGACAAATACAAAAAAACAATTATAGAAATTGACTTGAGTCAAAATTGTCAATCATCTAGACAACATCAATTAAATCCATTAATCTGTCCATTTTTTTTAATTAAAATTGTCAACCGAATTGACAACTTCAGTTTAAATAAAATTAAATACTAGATTAATAACTTCAGTGTATTTTATCTCAATTAAAATTGTCAATTCGGTTGATAAGTTCAGTTGATTTTTTTTTAAAACAAATGATAATTAATATTTTTTAAAATATATAGGTAAAAAGATTATTTAAAATATATAGGTAAAAAGATTATTTTATAAATAATACCATAATTTAATTTTGTTTTATTTAAGAAAATGATATATAAAGTTGAAGAATCAAAATAATTTTTTTTACAATAATTTTAAATAAATTGGGTTAAAAATGATTTGTGTGATAAATTAAAAATATTAACTATTTTTTAAATATTGTTAAAGTTAAAAATACACTTATAAAAAATGGGATATGATTTATGTACAAATTTTTAAATTATGTAATATATGAAAGTATAAATTATATAATATGTAAAAAGTAATAATATACATATATTTATGCTAAAATAAATGTGTTAAAAAATAAATTAAATTATTGAATATAACTCATTAAAAGAAGATGATATTAAAATATTTGATGAGAACAACATAACAAAAGATGATTTTACTGTCTAATGGACAATTTCCTCTGTTGTGACCTTCATTGCAATAGTAAGAACAACTTTTTCGCTTGTTCTAAATTGATTGATCCATTTCATTATGCAAACTAGTTGTAGTTGGTGGTCCCGAGTTTTTACATTGTATGTAGGGGTCAGGTATGAAATTTAGCTCGGTATAAGTAGACCAATAATCCTTTTCAAATAGGATGGAATTCAACTTGATATACCTTTCTAATCGTGTGGAGGTTGTAAACTAGATCAATGAATGTCGTCATTTGTAAATGGCAAGAGGAACAAAGGGCAATAACGTGACAACAAGGAAGTCGAAGAGCTTGGAAGTGACCATAATCACACCACCAATCATTTAATTTAACTGTATATGATTGAGGTCGTCGACCATGTTGGGGGGTGGCTAATTCTTGGACATCAAATTTAGAATTTTCTACATTAAACCTTTCCACAAAACACATAGCCGAATCTTGTTGATTTTTTCTAAGTAAGGTTGTGATATCTTTTGGATAATAATGACATGTGCGTAACATGATGTCTATTTTGAAGGCTCGTTCAACAAATCATGTTTTTGTTTTTTCAAAAGTTGCCTTAACCAAAGCAAAAATCGTCAAGGAACGAGCTCCCTTAAGCACGAAGTTAATGCATTCCGCTAGATTTGTGGTCATATCACGATACCTCTTTCCCCCATCGTATGCTTGATTCCATTTCTTTAACGATATGCGATCTATCCAGGAAAATGTTTGCTTGAACTCAAATTGCATAATTGATAGCTTTGCTTGTATTTTAGGTTATTTCATCTCATAAGCTTTCATAAAGAAGTAAATGAAATTAGTTAAATGGTAAAAGGTCGTAATTATCTATTAGGAAAGGTAAGGAATGTTATTACCCATGTTAATCAACTGTCATTTGAGGTCGACATTTTTTAATTTTTTGTTGAAATTTGATGCGATATGGCATATGCTATACACAGAAATGAGGTCATCTCCTACCCATCCAACTTCTTCGGATTGTAATGTTGAAATTATACCAATTCCTCTATTAGTAATAATGCACAAATTTGGATGAGGTCTCATATATTGTCGCAATAATTGGAATAACCAAATTAAAGCCTCCCGAGTCTCGCCTTCAACAATCGCAAACACCAATGGAAATATGTTCTGATTGCCATCTTGAGCGATTGCGGTCAACAATGTTGCATGGTATCTTCTGGTTAGAAATGTCCCATCAACTTGTACAATGTGCTTGCAAAGATTGAAACCATCGATACAAGGCTTGAAATACCAAAACACGCGATCCAACGTGTAACAAGATTTGTCTTAAACACCATTAACCACACAAAAAGAAGCAATATACGACACAATTGTCCCTGGATTGCTTTTTTTTACTGCTTCCTACCATCTAGGAAAATCATTGTAGGACTGTTCCCAATCGCTAATTTCCAAAGCAAGAGCTTTCTATTTTCCCAACCAAGCTTTTCTATATGTGATAGTATAGCCACACAAATTTTTTATTTCTGCAATTAAGCTTTTAATTGGGACGGAAGGATTTGCTTTTACTGAAGTCAGCACCATGGACGCAATATGGGTTGAGTCCAAATTAACATGGTCTGCCGAAAGATTTGCTGACAAACAACTATGTTATGCATCAATTTTCTTTATCTCCCATTGACTTCGAAATTTACTAAAAGATGCATGTAATCTCCATTGGCACCCTCCATCATGATTTATGCACCAAGCCACATATCTGTCTGACTTTGATTCAACGAAAACAAATTTGTAACCGTTTTGTATGTGGTATTGTTTTATAATATTCAATGTCGCCTCCTTTGACATGAAAGACATGTGTTCATTGAGGTCGTAGTCAATATTATGTCTGAATTGACTACCAAACGGATTATATTGTGAAGAAGATCTGTTGAACTGATCTTCATCATCCAAATCAAAGTCGTAGTTCTCTCCATCTTCACTTATGTTGTCCACAATATCTGTAATTATTGGTTCCTCTTATTGGCTTACTGACGTTCCACTGACATTCCACGTGTCTATTTGTATTTAAAAAAAAAACATTACCTTATAGAAATATATATATATATATATATATATATATATATATATATATTATGTGTGTGTTTCCTAAATAGGAGGAAAGAAGATGATAAACAAGAATGTTGTGGAAAATTTACATTACTTTTACGATTTTGTTTGAACTTTATCCTAGAAGGAGAAAATAATGTATCCCACAAACCTTCTCCTCAATTTTTTTTTTACTAGGATACAACAATTGAGATAAGAAAAAGTAGAACAAAGGATGAGTACAAAGCTACAAGACTCCATTGTTGTTCTATTATATAACAAATGTTGTGTCTTAATTGAATATAATTTAACATAATTATTGAAATTTTTATTGACAAGTCAAATCCTAAACTATGAATGTGACATTTTTTTTTCAATATATTTGCACTTTGTTTCATTTATTTTTTTATCAATTTCATAACAAAGAAGTTCCCTTCCCTATTGGCAACTTTGGAAGAAGCTGCCTTCACCATTGGCAACTTCTATTCAAAGTTGTCATGGTTGACAACTTTGCATGGACACCAAATGAAAAAGTTTAACACACCATTGACAACTTCTATTGAAAGACTCTGCACCACTAGTTTTATTTCCTCACAAGCAATGCTTTCTTTTTCACATCACATGTCTAGCCTACACTAATTGTCACTTTGCTTAGAATGTTTTCTTCACATGACTACAACAATTTTCACTTTGGTATGGATACAATATTCATGGTCACAGAGATTCTCTCTACCCATTAAGTTTGAATTCAAACTTACATACTTACATTCATTGGTGTGGGTGGATTCAAACTTATATTCAAACTCACAATGTTTCAGCATTTCTATTTAATAGACTCCTATATGTAATTCAACCTCGCTCACCTTCATATTTCTTTAGATTTGTCATTTTTTTGGAAGTGTTTAGGTGTGCCAATTTATCTTCAACAGTAATTTCTATCTAATGTTTTGATTAATTAATTGTAGTAGCAATCACATGCTAATAAATGATATATCACAAAATATATTTTTATACACTGCAAGTTCATTCTCTTTATCTTAAAGGGATCTATACTACCTCACAAATTATGTGAAGCTTATAAAGTAAACAAAGAATGAGGCTCTTCTTATATGAGGATCCAACCCTCAAACCCTGCTTTTTTATTTTTCTCTTTCTCGTGAGTGATGTTGATCACGGACAAGAGTTATGGCAATCAATCAATCTAAATCGAAACCACACTCTTAACAATTGGAATTAAATTATTAATTTTTGGGGATGAATCATTGACTTGAAGGAAAGAAAAATGCATGAGTTATTCTATTGTATTAATCAGTGCTAATCTAACTTTTCATATTAACGTAGTAGGTACCTTTTGACTACATGTTAATCCTATTTTATCCCGTAATGTTAATCCTATTTCAACAGTTTGACATTTAATATTATAAACCATTTTAATTGGTAAGTAGTTTTGTGTGAACCATTTAATATTTTTTACTACAATGTGCATATTTCAAATTAATTGTAGTAAGTTAAATAATTAATTAAATAGAGTAATTAACATTTTTTGCAATGATCAATCTCTAAAAGTATCTGATTACTCAGTAATTTATAATTATACTGGTTACTCTTTTTACTTTTTCATATATTAAACATTTTAGTTTTTCTATTAAATATGCTTTGCTTTTCCAGGAATTTGTTAAGAAAATATACAATTTCTCACTTGAATTAAATCAACAACTGAGCTAAAAAAGCCCAAACTGCCAATATTGCTTGTTTTTCACACTTTTTACTACCTTGGTTCCTCTTTTAAATATACTTTTGAAAATCTTTTTTATCTATCTTTTCATAATTATAATTAGATCTAGAAAAATAAGCTAATATTTAATAATATAGTGAATCCATGTTCGAACATTTAATGAAGATATTCGTATTTAGTGTTTAATAATGTTTTTAATATGATATTTAAAGAAAGATGCATGTATGCACCAAAATATTAAAAAAAAAATACTTACTTATTTTCAGTTTATTATATTATCACTGTTGTTTACTTATAATAATTAATTATTTGATACATTTATCATTGAATTGTAAAAATAATAGATAACATTTAAATAACTTCTACAGAAACCAGATTTATTGTAGTGTTAAAGTTTTAAGTTTACAAAAGTAGATTATTTATTAATTATAATTCTTATTAATTATAATTCTTACCACACAGATCCTGAAAAGTTTTAATAATAATAATAATATTATTATTATTAGTATGTTTTCTTAATTCATAGTATACCATAATCGTAAATATCTTTTTTCTTATATTTAATTTAAGAAAATAAATATTTATCGATAATGGTGTATAATATAATTTAAAGTGTAATTTTATTAAATAAAATAAAAATAATTAAAATGTATTTATATTTGAGATCTACAAAGGAATACTCTTTTTTATAGGAATTACCTACAAAGATACTCTAAAAATTTGTTGTATTTTTAGAAATAATTTTATTAGAATTTTATGTTATCTCATCACCTTCCCGCAAATATGTTCCTATTGCGAATTCAAGAAAAACATGTTACACGTATGAGAAGGTAATGAAAGATTATTGAGACCCAGAAGACATGCAATCTTGATACTAAAGCATGAGAACATATTTGACCAATGAGTCAAACACTTAATTGATCATTATGGTTTTTGACATTTGTTAAAATTTAAAAATATTGACTTCAAGCACGTATTACTTACAACATTAGTGGAAAGGTGGAGAACAAAAACTCATTCCTTTCACTTTCCTCTCGGTGAAACAACTGTTACTTTGGAAGATGTGAAATTGGTATTGAGTTTACCTGTTGATAGAGAGGTTGTCACTGAGATTATTAGTAGTGATTTAGTATCTTTGTGTGAGCAGTTGCTCGGATTTATATCTCTCGGTACAACGGTGAAAGGAAATATAGTTAATTTGTCGACTTAACAACACTTTTTAGGAACTGCCACATCATGCAACCAATGATGTTATTGTTCAACATGCTCCAGCCCACATATTAACACTTATTGGAAGCCTATTGATGCCTGATTCTTCAGGTAGTAAGGTACATTTGATGTATCTATTATTGTTGGTTGATTTGAACAACGTCAAGAATTATAGTTGGGGTCAGTTGTATTGGCTTCTCTATACTGTGCGCTCGATCACGGAATAAACTTTAATCAAGATAATATTGGAGGTTGCACAATGTTTTTATAGTGTTGGGCATGGGAACATCTAACATGCATTTCTTCACAACTTCAACCATTGATGGATGAAGAAGTTCAACAAGACTTTGGTTTTCCATTCGAAAAAAAGTATGTTATTTTTGTATTAATTTTTGAAAAAAGATAACAAAGTTCTTAATATTCTTTTGCTTCAAGTCCTTACAAGTGGACTTGAAGGATAGATAGGACGCACAGAAGGAACCATTGTTCCCCAAATACGATACGAGAATGTTTGATGGCATCATGCTCTTAGTAATTGTCTTAATCTATCCAAACAATATACCTTAAGTTGTTTTCATGGGGTTTAAATAAGGATATCCATATGTTTGTCTGTATTTTTGAACTTGCTACAGTTTAAAAAGCTTTTATGTTAGCCAAAATATATGAATAGGCGAAGACATAAGCTCTTGTAGAACCTTCTTGGCACTTCAAAAAGAACAAAAGCATATTAGGCCCAAATCCTACGTTGCCAAAAAAATCTGGTGTCATTAAAAATTCATATACACCTAAACCTGCGTTTCGATCAACAAGAACGTTGACACCTGCCTATATGAATGAAAGACGATCCAAGGGCTTTGCTACTTTTATGATGAACCATACAATTCAGAACATAGTCTGACACACAAGAAATTATAGGTCCATGTTTTGGAAATTACAGATGATGAGGACTGTGATGATAGTATTGAACCGGAAACATTTAGGGACAATGGCCAAGAACCGCAGATTTCAGTCAGTGTTCTCATAGGAGTGACTATTTTTAGAACAATGCGGATCCCTGGGTATTTGAACAAACATCCATTGCATATTTTGTTAAATAGTGGCAACACTCATAATTTCTTGGACATGCAAATAGCCAAGAAGTTTGTATGCCAAATTAAGGAACGAGAACCCCTACTGGTTACTATTGCATATGGTAGTAAAATTTCAATTTCCTCTATGGTTCGGAATTTCTCATAGAGGATACAAGAGACAACATTTAATTCTGATGTGTCTTTACTTTCACTAGGTTGTTGCGGCTTAGTGTTAGGCGTGGACTGGTTAGTCACACTGGGTGACATAACTTGGAATTTTGAAAAATTAACCATAGAATTTCAGGTGAATTGTAGGAAACATGTCTTAAGAGGGACTTCTACACAAAGTATTAAAACTGCTAAGAAACAACACTTGTTTAAGGCTTTGGAAGGAGGGTGTCCATTTGTCTATGATGCAGCTTTGGGACAATACAGAAGGGTTGTTGCACTCTCTTAGGATACAAGCGACACAACCAACAGTTCTGATAATAGAGCAAGTGTTAGATGAATTTGATGACATATTTCAGGAACCCAAGCAGCTACCTCCATTCCGAGCTGATCATGATCATCACATTGGCAGGTCGGTATGAGAAGGGCTTTGGCTGATTGCTAATTGATCTTTTGAAGAAGGACATTTCTATATGGACATCTTCTGAAGGAAATGTTGAGTAAAACCCTGGTTTTGGCATTGTTTGACTTTTCAAAGGTATTCATAATGGAAGTAGATGCTTGGAGGTTTGGTATTAGGGTTGTGTTGATGCAGAACCAACATCCTATTGCTTTTATCAATAGAATGTTAAATATGCAGCAACAATCTTTATCTACTTATGAAAAGGAATTGTTGGCTCTAGGTTTTGCAGTTCAACGATGGAGACAATACTTGCTACCTGCTCACTTTGTGGCCAAAACTGATCATTGTAACTTGAAATATTTGCTTGATCAATGCTTACCACTGTGTTTCAACAGAATTGGCTGGTAATGGAGTTTGATTTTTTCCATTGAATACAAACAAGGCAAAGAAAAAAAAATGTGGTTGTGAATGCTTTGTCACGTGTTGAGCACGTGGATTAGAAAGTTCTGTATACACATCAGATGCAGCCACAGCTATTGCACAAAATCTTGTTGATGTACATATTCAGAAGAGAATACAGGAGTTACAAGCTGATCCTAACTCCCACATATTTTATCTTTGAAATCAAGGTGAACTGCAAAGAAAAGGAAAGCTTGTCGTGGGAAAGGATTGTAATATATCCTTAATTGGTTACATTCTTCTCCTACGAGAGGATATTCAGGTATCCGTGCTACAATGCATAGGGTCAAAGCTGTGGTGTATTGGAAAGAGATGACAAAGGATATTAAACATTTTATCCTACAATGTGTTATATGTCAGCGAAGCAAGTATGAGATTTCATCCTCTCCCGGATTGTTGCAACATACTACTATGGATTTCATTGAGGGATTGCTTAATTCTTGAGAAAAGCAGGTTATTTTTGTAGTTGTAGATAGGTTGAGTAAGGCTACCCATTTTATGGCCTTATCCCACTCTTATACAGTTAAGGATGTAGCACAATCCTCTATGGATCATGTCTTCAAATTACATGGCTTTACCAATATTATCACAAGTGACCATGATAAAGTCTTTGTTAGCAATTTTTGGCAAGAATTTATAGCTTATCAGGGTGTACGGGGACAGTTATCTTCAAGCTACCATCCAGAAATTGATGGACAATCAGAAGTTGTCAACCAGTGTTTGGAAACTTATTTACATTGCATGTGTTCGAATTCTCTTAAGCAATGGAGTAAAATATCTTCCTTTAGCTGAATGGTGGTATAATACTACTTATCAAATTTCACTCTTTATGAGATTGTTCACGGCCAATTATCCCCTGTATACCAATTGCCCCCTATGTATACCTTCCTTATTTTCCTGGGGAGTTTAAAATTGAATTAGTTAACTGAAGTTTGGTTAAAAGGAAGGAGATGATGAAGCTTCTCAAGTATCATTTAAAGAGAGTTCAAGAACGCATAAAACAAATGGCAGACAAGAAGGATATAAATTATCAAATAGGTGATCTAGTTTATGTCAAACTAGATCTAATAGATAGATTTCAGTGGCTCAAAGAGGAATATGATGCTGAGTCCTAAGTTCTTTGGCTCAGATAATATTCTTCATCGTGTGGGAGTTGTCGCTTATAAGAAAGTGTCTCCTCAATCTCAGGTGCATAATGTATTTCATATTTCATAGCCAAAAGAAGTACGTGGAATCTGCAATGGTTGCCTGTGAACTCCCTTTTGCAACTGACTATACATTAGGACAAGGATGTTTTCTAGTGGAGACATTGATATGAAATAGTTGTAACCTAACTGTCAGTTCCTATAACTGCTTTCTGGTAATAGTTTAGTGAACAAATTGTAAACTCTGTATTCTTCGGCCTCTCACCTTAATCAAACCGTGGAGCCGCCTGTTATATGTCTTCATGTGCCATACATCTAGATTTATCCTTCAATCTGCTCTCTCTCTCTGGTTTCCTCGTTCTTCCTCCTTGCCACATTCTCTTCCGCTTGCTAGCTTCTTATCATATTGGTGCAGAAGTTAGTGTGAACAATGAAGGGGAACATGGACATGAGGGAGGGTGGGTGGGTGGGTGGGGCATCAGGATTATTCAGTAAATATCAGTTCATATCAGCGGACTCTTTCTTCATCCATATCAGTTCATATCAAGTAGGAGTAGGAGGAAAAATTGGAAGGATGCAACCAATAGGATTCAAGCAAGGTTGACGAAATGACAAAATGTTAAGCATAATTTCAGTTTTTGTGACATCAGAAGAAAAATTATTCTGGTGGAAATAAATTTAGAAAAATAAGATCATTTTGATGGATGAGTAAACATACAAAAAAAGCTAATATTTGATCATAATTAGAGTGTCATTTGTCTAGGAGAGAATAACAAGTTCTTTCAGAAGATGGTTTGATTTCAAGGACAAGACCAAAAGATGTGTTAAAAATGTAAATCAAATGGAAGATTCCTCAATTAAAAGAAGTGGAGAGGATACTGCAACTTCAGGATAAATAGTCAAAACATTTCTTGCTGTAAATTGATTTATTGAAATAATTTGGTTTTGATGGAGACTAATATATAGCGTCATTTGTTTCATGTGGCAAACTCCACACGGTGGTATAATTTGAAGTTATGAACAAAGTTTCACCCAAATAAGCTGCTATTTAAATTGTAAACAACATTCTATTGCAGTGGCAATGGTATAAATAACCACGTCACCCTGATTGCGGACAGCACAGGTTTGCAATGACTTGCAAACTAACAGTGACTATGAGGTGATCGCAATTGCAGTAACTCCCTTTAAATAATTGTTATCTGATTATAATTTAACTCGATTCAAAATTTTATTAAATTGAATTGGTATTTTGCTCCAACATTTTTCAATTATATCTCTAATCTTGCATTAGATTTTTATTGCTTTAAAGTAAGCATGGCATCTCTTGTTCTCTGATGAAGAACAGTAAAATGAGAGAATTTGCAGTGTGTTTTATTTAAATATTCTCAAAGACACTATATAGACTCACAATTGAGTTCATCCATCTTGTTCTTAGTTTCCTTCATACTGTTCTGAATGAGCTTGTTGAGTTGTTTCAATTCTTGAACATCAGTTGGGAGGTCTTCACCTTGCATGTACTTGAAGATGGACAAGATCTTCTCCTTCTCTTGGTTCTCCTGACGCAGCTTCTTCAGTTGCTCCTGGGCTTTGGCAATCTTCTGCATGAGGAAACTCTCTTGGTTCACATTCTTGCTTTCATCTATCACAGATGCATCCAAATACTTCTGAATCACTTTCTTGGCTCCCTCTGGATCTGGCCAAATCTCCGGCTTAGCTTCAAAAGGACTTGCAATAATAGCACAGGCTGGGATCCCACACAGAATCGTGAGTTCACTCACCTTCTTAATGATACCCTTCTTCCTTTTCTTGTACGTGGATTTTCTTGCAGTCACATCACTGATATAGGCAAGTTTCACTTTCTGCCTAGTCATTCCTACAATTCTCAAGAAACTAATAAGAATTCAGAATCATGATTTCATGCAATATTTTCTCTCTAAACCATCTGGGCTTTATAAAGAGTTCAAATTCCTGGAATCCTTGTTTGGACGCTTGACACCACTATCTTGGGTTCCAAACACAAATCTACCTGAGCATAAATCTTTTGATATTTTACAATGATTGCATTGGTACATTGAATTGGAAAATATTTAAAAACCACGCGCCATAAATTGTTACACCTTAATGCATTGCCATATTTAGAGAATATGCAAAATATGGATCTTTTACCAACCGTTGTGTTTTCACAGAAACTGGAAAAAAAGTTTACAAGAAAATAAATTGTGGGTCTCACTGCTTCAATCGAGTTCCTTTAAATAGATTAATCCGCATTTCGATTTCCTTATTTGATAGAATAATTCAATTTTCACCAAATTCAATTATTTTTTATTTTTCAAATGTTTATGTAGAATTAAACTTTATCAAAAGTAAACATTAGCTGATTTTTTAAATATTTAATCATTCAAAATGGTTTTAGTAAAAGATAATATTTAATAATTCAAAATAATTTTTATATTGGGTAATATTTCATGATTTAAAATGATATTGGATGACATTAACCATGTCAAGAGAGATCAGTATATAACTCAAAATAAATTATATTTTAGAGAAACTCTCACTAAAAAGGATGTTTAACTCATAGAAAGGATGTTTAACTCATAACCCACTAAGAATCTTGTTAATTGTCTTTATCCATACAATTCTACTCCAGATGCATAAACGTTTTGAGATAATGTTAATCACCTAAACCACAAAACTTTGAAATTTTGGTTAAAATCAATAAAAATAAAAAAAAACTTATTTGCAGTTAGTCAGTAAGAAATGTTTAATACATCATTTTGGCTTTTTAAAAAATTGAAATTGAATTTAAATTTTTATATTTTGTATTCTAAATGTAAACTTATTATTAATAATAAATATTGATATTGTTGATATTTTGACTTAAATTTTTTATATGTACTAAAATGTTGAGAATTTAAAAACTATGTATTAGTGTTAGTTTCTAGTATTATATAGTTATAATATATTTTATGTATTTTTTAATTACTATTATTATATTATGGTATTAACATTGGTTCAATTATGATGGAATCTTGAATTAGTGTATTAATAGTATACTATTAACTGGTTGAATGATGAATCCAGGTATAATTTTATTTTTAACAATTTATTGATAAATAAGAGACTAATATTATGTTATAAAACACAAAGTAAAGTAATAAAAACCAGAATTTAAGTCCAAATTTATAAATTTGACTTATGTTTCGTTATTTTATTTCATTTTATCAACACTTATGTCTTGAATTTATCTTATATTCACTCGAGTTTGTGTCCCAATTATAATACTTGAAAAATATTATACATTAAAGTGATATATTATTTTATTTAGTAGGATAACGTATACTACTAATGCAAGTTTCTTTTCTAAAATAAATGTGAAGAAATATTTCAATATTTTTCATCAATATAGACTAAAATAATTTATGCATTACATTATACTAATTTTATTTTTCTAAAATAAACATCAATACCAAAATCAAGTTTTACCATAAGATAGATAGATATGTGTTCTTATATATAACAATATATGTATTCATATATGCAAACAAAAATACAACCTTCTCAAAATCAAAACCAATGAAACACAAGTCAAAGAAATAAAAAACAAAATATAATTCATATAAAACTAAAACCAACAACTAAAAAAACATATAAATTGAAGCAACAAACCCTAATCTAAGAGAAGAAATGTACAACGATGTGAGAGAAAAGAATAGACAAACCTAGTTACTGATGAAAAAAGATGGCTCTTCTAATAAGTCAAGAGAACGAGCATACGATACAACGAGACAGAAAACAATTGAGAGAATGTAGCAATATTATAAAGAAACAGAAAATACCTAATAAATAGAGAGGGATAGAGTAGTATTGGAGAGATACAATACAAATTGTTATTTAAAAATGGAGATAGTGTACTGTTGCATACAAGAGAGTTTATTCTCCTATTTTAATCAACTAAAATATTTTATAAAAAAATACTAAAATTTAAATATTTCAATATTTTGAGGGAGAAAATCATATTATCATGCTTTTAACTTCATAAATATAAAAAATATTTATTTAATCTAATAAATTGATTTGATTAATTTAAAATAAGCAACTTATTAGCATAAATTGTAGACATAATGGATACTTGTAAATAAAAATAAAATTTATGAGATAGGGAAAATACCTTAAATAGAAAATAGACAACAAACCATTAATATGAAGTTATTGGTTACTTTTTTATGTAGAATTGAATGAATGAAACTTATATAATTCAAATTTTTGTTTCCACTGGGCATTCGAACAAATCCTACTGCATCTTCTATTTGCTGTCTCTGAGCACTAAGATGAAACTCAGCATCTTGCGTATCCATCTCATTCTCCTCTGTTTCATCTTTTAACCCTTTCTTTGTTTTGCAATTTTTTTTCAAATTTACGTATTTTTGCCTTTGCTTCCCTCTGCCGTTTTTTTACCTTTCTTTTTCATATTTTTGTGCTTTCATTTTTTTTTTTTCAAATTTTTGTGCTTTTGCATTGACCCTAATTCTTGTCAAAATGACGCGAATTGGATTTGTGCAAAAGAAGAAGAAAAATGCTTTTCTTGACAAAGTTCTCTCTACCTGGATATATGCTCTACGTATAAAAAGAGTGCGTTTTCTCTCTCTTTCTTTCTTAAACATAACTTTAATATAATGATGATGAACTTCTCCTGCTTACTTTGTCTTTCAAATTATTCCTTGGCCGAAACTTTCTGTATGTTCTATGACAATATCTGTCGAACAATTAAGGTTGTGCTTGTTAGAGAAGATAGAAAATGAGAAGTGAAAGTGAAGTGAGATTGAAATGCCTTGATTTGATGTGTAGTTGGGATGAGTGGGGAAAGGTCTTTAAAGCTTACTTTCGTGCTGTGGGAGGATTTGCACCTGTGTGTCTTGATGAGGATATGTTGCATTTTTGGATGGCTTGGTGGAATATTAGAGAAGGTTTTTGATTTTCAGTTGGTGGTACTTGTTAGGTGGACTGGACAAAAGTAGGTTGTGAATAATTTTCTGCCGACATTCATGCCATAGAACAGACAAAACTTGTATGACTGGTGTGAAATTGAGTTGCATTGTGCTTTCAATTGCTCCAAATATCTATTGTACCAAGCAAAATAGCATGAATTTTTTTCCAATTTTTTAGCCTCCCTAGTATTTATCTATTCATTTGCTTTTCAACTACATCAAGTAAATCTCGTGTTACCTCATTCCCTTTTGTCAAATATAGATGGCAAGCTGTTGCTTCGTGGACTTGGGATGCCCAGGATGAAACATGTGGGATTTGTAGGATGGCTTTTGATGGATGTTGCCCTGACTGTAAACTTCCGGGGGACGACTGCCCATTGAATAAGCTTTTGATAATATTATATGCTGATTTTCATCATGATTATATTTTGTTAGTTTATTTCTCATGTAATCTTTAATATTATAGGAATTCTATGCTACTCTAGCTGTTGCAAATGCAAGTTAAGCAAGTGTACAGCGTGGTAAACCTTGGGATTTCATTACTCACATATTAGCTTCTATTAAGTAAATGGATTTGTGTGGACAGTGATTGTAATTTGTAATGTGGGTTCTTATGGTAGCCTCAAAACAGGTTTTTAATAGTTTGTTTAGTAGACCTACTACAGCGTGGATTTTATTCAACAAACACTCAACATGGTCTAGATCAAGATTCTTGGTTTGCTTTCAAGCTTGTAGGTTTCTAAAAATGGTCCTTTTATAGCCTTTTTGTGGTCTATACATGTAGGATAGTGACAGCGAATAATTTTGTTTTCTTATTGCGTGTGATGATTGAATACATGCCAAACCAAACACGCATTGATATTACAATGTTATCATTTTAGGATTTTCCAGTTTTCCGGACTGCAGATGCAGTAGGATACCAATAAACATAATTTGTAGTTTCACCCACGCACATATATACGCATACATACGTTTAAAGTTCTCTAGCTCCCCTGATTTGAATGTGTTTAACTGCTGCAAAGATGCTATGGTCGCTGACATACATGATGACTATTTAAAAAGTTTTATGCTTATCGAAGTAGTATGAAGGACTTCCCGCACAATTGAGAATTTCTGAGGAAAGAAGTAATTCTATTTGAGCTATAAAACCAAATATTGACATAATTCTATTAGGAAAGGCCTAACACTAACTGATCAAATTGCAATATTCCGTTAATATGTATATCAGTAATTAGTCTAACATGTTGCTCTACAGTTTGAGGTGTGTGCAATCACGCATTTCATTTACACTGTATCCTGAAATGGGTGAATTCTCAGGCATCACAAGCTCATTGCCCCATGTGCCGTCGAGAGTGGCAGTTTAAAGGGTGAGATCATATGTTTTTCTACTTTTTAAGTGTGGTCTCAGAGGACGATGTACATTGGTATGGTTAATTTGAAGAACTTTCAGCAACTGTTCCATGCGTACAAGATGTATTGCTTCCTTATTAGGAAATGTAAGTCTATATTGTAAGGTGGTTGGAGCAAAGTTTTGTAGAGTGCCAGTTTATTTTTGGGTACTAATGATGAATGATAATGTACTTTTCCTTTGTTTTCTGATCTGATCCGATAGTATATGCTGATGTGCTAAGTCATATGTAAAGCTGGACATACATATATCTGATTGAAATTGAGCCTTTATAAATTTCACGTTACTAAGCTTTTTTTCTATTTAAGATATTAGTTTCCAATGCATATATGATGATGAGTTGTTGCATAACTTTATGAACCTGATTAAACGTGTCAGATTTCCCGAACTTTCATTTTTACATGATTTAATGAACTGTCACTAAAGATTTTGAAAATGTAATTTGATACGTTATTGCCTGATTTCAGAAATGCCATGTCGCAAGTGTCTCTGTTTGTCATTTTCCTAACACGTCGTTAGATTAAATTGTACTATGATTATTATATCTTTAAAATAAGTTATCCAATTAGACCGCTAAAACTGTTATTTTTGTCGCGTCAGCAAGTTATTTTACTAAGATAATATGATATGGACCACATATGAAAGGTGGTCAAATTCTTAGTAGATAAGATTGTATTGATAAAGTTGTCAGATCACCTATTTTTTAAACTAAAATATTTCGCTAAATAACGAAAGTAGAAATAGCATGTACAATAGTAAGTTTGAGTAGGAAAAAACAACTTTTCAACACCTAAATAACAAAACATGTGACAGTTGTTTCTACATTATGCACATTCATATTCTCTTAGAATTGCACATTGGAGGATTCCAAAGGAATCACATTCCACGACACTTTCAGGGCTCCCCTTGTTGATGGCTTCACTGGTTGGTGACTAAAATCAATGCCACTGGGGTAGCAGCTTGTATCATAGCAAAGGCTCAACCATGGTGGGGCTTGAAAGAGTAAGATGAAAATTAATATGATTCTTTACTGAAAAAAAAAAATCATAATTATTACTAGAGCAAGCACCGTGCTCAGAACCCCTTGAAACTAGCGAATCAAGAGTGTAAAAGAAGGACTGACAGAAGAAGAGTACAAAATAAGGAAATCCTTGGTGAATTTCCTTTGCTTGTTTCTTTCTTTCCTGCAAGGGACTCCCGACAAATTTATCATCGTTTTCCTAGTATTATTTATGTTTAAACGAATTAAATAAAAATGAAACTGTTAACTTTGAATTATGTACTTATTTATCAAGGACATACTGATATTGAATCAGATTCTTTGGTAATATCATTGGACGATGATATTATTTCGAGCTCATTATCGTTAATCTTTCCTCTTTATCTTAAAGATAAGACTGAATATGTGCAAAAGGGTCAATAGTACAAGAACCTCGTCCCCATTGAACAGATGAATGACATCGACTGAACACCTTTACCATAAAGTCAAAAGCGTTCTCACAAATCTAAACAGAATGTAATAAGAATAAAATTCAATTTATTCATTTGAAAGTCAAGAATAGCACAATTTACATTAGATACTTGAACAAGAACATTGATACAAATCAAATTGTGTATTTAAAATTGATTACCACTAGAGACTGCATACAAGCTACACACTCCACTCTCGCTTAAGCTAAAAACAAAGGGATTTTAGAAACAGAACATAAAAAAATGGACGACATTGACAATGATATATTAAAGAAACGCTAATATCTGAGTTGAAAGACTGAAACGCCCATGACATTTTCTTATTGCCTTCCTGCCAAAAAAACATCATTTCATCAGTAGAATTAGAAGGTCCACCATAAAGTAAAGCTAATCAAAGCTAAAACCCAGCAACCCACATGCAATTCCTTCAATCACAATTATTATCACGAGAAATTAGCATCGAAGCGGTGCGAGCTTCTCTGTCTAAACTTTTTTCTTCATTCTTAATTATAACTAGTATTCTTCTGAATGAAGATTTTGTTTTTTCTTTTTATATAAAAAGAAAGAAGGAAACAAAGAAATATATGGGTTTCATCTTCATGCGGCTAGAGTTGAACAGGGTACTAGAGACTGCTCAAGTATAAGAGCTTATGCTGCTTGAAGCCAAAAAGATTCCAACAGACAAATTATTTCAAACCCAAATTCCTTGAAGTAATTAACGTTTATCTTACAAAAGCTAAAGTCGGATCACTTGGTGATGGCATAGACAGCATAGATAATTCCAGGTATATAACCAAAAAGGGTCAGCACCAAACAAATCCAGAACTCCACCTGCATGGAACAAACCATCAACCATGTGTTGTATTAGTCACACTCTACAATTCATCAACACGAAACAAAAAGAAATAACCAAAATTTCTTGAAAAATCTTGGTGCAAAGAAAAAAATATGTAAAATTTATGAATACCTTGCAGCCATATTTGAGAAAGACTCCAAGAGGAGGCAAGATGATAGCAAGAAGGATGTCTATGCATGTAGCAGAACCGTCACCCGCCATTTTTGCTTAATGGGTTTCCTTAACTCACAAACTTTTCTCTGTGAAGTTGCAGCTTACGAAAAATACAAAGGAACAATTGTGATTAGAACGAAACACCGAAAACCTTTAACTGCCGAATTTGTAACTTGAGACGACACCGAAGAGTTTTGCATGCTTATTTATAAGCCACGTACACACTCCCACGGATTCACGTGGCATCTTTTCATTGGAACTAAGAACGCGGTTGCTTCACCTCAGGTAAATCCCGCGTGCCATTATGCCATTACCACACTATGCCAACGCGAATGGAACTATTCTTTTAAATAAAAATATCTTATGGTTCCCTCAATTAAAGTTCTACGAATCCATATTTTTTTAATTAGATAAATTATTTTTTATTATAATAATAGTTGTCAAATAAAAATTACTTAAGAGACAATTATTTCCATAGATGGTAACTTATCCTTTGGATTGAAAGGAGATGGGACATGCCAGATGTAGGGTTGACATCATGCAACAGAGGACAGGGAAGAGTGTTTGTGGTGCCACGTGGGGCCATAAGAAGTAAACAAAAATAAGTAACACACGCAATCAAAGTCAAAGGCAGAGTGTGAAAACTGAAAACATCGACGGCTAGTAGGTTGCCGCGCTAAAGAGAAGCAACGGCGTTGATGAAGCCACGCTTTATGGGGTTTCATGTTACAACCGACCTCTCATGTGTGTGCCACCCCTTTATCTTTTTTTTTCTTCTTTTTGCTTCATTTATTTAAAGAGGAACAGGTTCTTCTTCATGTTAGAGAATAAAGTTAGTATTTTACTTCTTAAATAAATATATAGAGAGAGGGAGAGTTACAGGAAAACTTAGTTAAATTACATTTTCAATTTCTTTTATAAAATACAAATTTAATAAATTCAATCTAAAACTTTATTATATCATTTCAACGATTATATTTTTCAAAGTTTGTCATTTATAGATATGCTATCAAATTTAGATTTTTTAATATCATATTACTCGTTAAAATTAAGTGATGCGATAAATTTAAAAATTGTATGAAATTTTATACACCTAACCTAATTAATAAAAATATGAAATTCAAAGTTTTAGGTGTAAAGACATTTAACTTATATTTTTATATTTGTAATAAATAAATTATTTTAGATATATTCAAGGTATGTCCTTTTAATTTTGATTTTTTATTGATGTAAGTATCCAAATGTATGTAGTCACTAGGGAAAGTGGTAGGCCTCCCCTTAAACATAATGGAATCAAATCATGTGTAATATAAAAAGCACGAATTCAACTTTAATAAACTATTATATTATTTTAAATTTATGTTGGCAATTATTTAGGAAGCTGTTATATTCGTATTCACAATCAAAAGTGTTTTTTTTTTTCAATCCAACTTATTTAATAAAAGAAACATTTTCAGTATATTATAAAACTAATAATTTCACCATACATAATATTTGTGATGGATCAATATTTATAAATTATTTTTTCTTTATAAAATTATTAAATATCAATTTTATTAAACATAATTATTGTGTTATGTAAAATATATGAAAATAAAATTATAAATTACAAATATTAAGTTTAGCATGAGTATAAAGATGTTGATTGATGTCTAATGTATATAGGAAGTGAGATCTGTGAAAAGTGCACGTGCTGTGCACGTCAGCTTCACATTCATGTAAACGGAAACCCCACGTGCGGCAACCAATCTTTTCATTATTTTCTTTCATTTTCAAAGATAACATTTCTTCTTCTTTTTCAATTTATATTTTTCTTCTTGTAGCTTTGAATCAGAATTGGTGTTGTCAAATAAACGTAGCCGTTGCAAAAGGTTTTATTAGTTTAATTAAAAATAATAAATTAAACTTAAAGATATTTTATAAAAAATTAATTTTAAAAATACTATTAGGCAAAATAAAAATAAAATATGTAGTATATAATAAACATAAATATTTAGTACTTAGGACTTAAGAAATATAATTTATTATATAATTCACTGCTTACCTAAATTTAAAAACCCATACATTTAGTCAAACATTAATAATAATTTTAGATTTATAATGGGTAAGAATGGCTATAGCTTTTTATAGTGCCCATTCTAATAATTACATTTTAAAAAAATATTTAGACCTTTATTTATTAGTATAAAAGTACCCATAATTATTTATTAACCACGATTTAATAAGCTGTGAAAATATAATAAAAAATACATATAAACTTTAATTCAAATATTATAAAATAATTATGAAAACTTATCAGTCATTGTTTTAACTTTCATTATCTATAATTGTATTTTTTTTCCAGTCTTTTATTACATGTTTTTCCCTTTTATATATGTTGGTGTACTATTTCGCTATCAATCCTTGTAATTCTGATATTGTAATTTTAAAAATAATTTCTTTTATGGTTTTAATTTTTTTTTAAATTATTGTCTATAATTACATTTTTTATATCCCTTATTTTGATAGTTAATTATAATTCTTAACTTTTTAAGTTATTTCTTGTTGATTTAATTATAAATATTTTTCTTTCTTTGTATGTTCATTAATTCATTATCAATCATCAATCATCATGATTCTGATTATGTTTTCTTTTTTATTGTATCGGGAATATAGTTAAATACTTTTAGTTTTAAATAACTATAATTATATTTTGACTTTTCCTTTTTATTTTCACCACTTAATCATATTTTTATTATTATAATTTAATCATAAATATTTTTTACATATATGTTGACGTATTGCAGTATCAAATATTATGATTCTGATTTTTAATTACAATTTTATTATTATAGTACAAAATTTATAAGTTTCATTATCTATAATTACATTTTTCACTTCCCTCTATTGATTTTCAATAGTTACTCCATCGTAATTATTCAGTTATAAATATTTTTTTTCTTATATATGTTCATCTATTTCCTTATCAATTATTATAATCATTACTTTATTTCCTTGTAATTTTTATTTTAAAACAACTCATTGGTATTCACTGTTCATTGTCTACCATTGTATTTTTTATCTTTAAATTTCATTCTTTAAAATTTAATATTAATTTTTTTTCTTTTTATATATGTGCCTGTTCTTCATTGCCAGTCATTATAATTCTATCTTTTTAACTTATAATTTTTATTATAGTTATAATTAATTTGTCCAATTTTCATTATTTACAATCACACTTTTAATTTTCCGTTTTATTTTTAGTTGTTAATTATATCTCTTATTCATTAATCTACCTTATTTATTTGATTAGAAATATTTTTTATTTTATATATGTACATGTGCTTCATTATAAATCCTCATAATTCTAAATTTTTTCTTTACAACTTTTTATCACAAAACAATCCATTTTTTTGTAATATAATTGTAGTTTACATTTTTCTTTTTTTTTTCAATGGTTAAATATATACGTTTTTAATTTCTTTCTCTTTTATGTAATTATAAATTATTTTTATTTTGTTTATATTCAAGTTTTTCATTATCATTATCAATATTTATATTTTTATTTTGTTTCCTTATTTTATTATAAAAAGAATTATTTTATTTTCTATAATTGTAGTTGATTTTTATCTATTTTCACTGTTCTTTTTTCATTTCTTCCCTATTTATTTTATTATAATTTTCGTCTTTGTGGTATTCATTATAAATATATGTAGTTATTTTTCTTTCTAAATTTTCTTTAATTGTGATTATAATTATTTTCCTTCTTTTTCTTATTTCCATATATTTCGTCATGGTTTTCTTATACACGTATAGTGTGCAATTCTAACTATTATGGCGTTATGTATCTTTATTTGAGATTGTTATGTTTTATTTCTTTATTCTAACTATTACAATATTTCTTTCTGTATAAATCAAATGTACCAGAAATAAAATATAGAATAAAATCCGATATCTAATGATTTTTACTACTGGAATGTGATTTCCGGGATATTCTTATTCCTGTTTAAAATGATACAAAAGATCATAATAAAAAATAATTACAATATTTTTTAATCTATTGATAGTTTTCAGGGTAAGATTGAGGTTATTTGGGATATTTTGGTTATTAAAGATTTAGCTTGTCTGGTGGAATATTAATATGTTCGATTTCAATTTCAATGTGATCAAGTTTTTTTGTATTAATACTTATACGGATAAAGTTCTTCGTCCTCTTCCTGTGAGATGGGAGTTTCCTTCACCAGACTAGGTTAAAATAAATACTGATGGGGCTACTAGGGGATACCCTGGTCTTGCTACTTGTGGAGATATCTTCCGTGAGTGTATGGGGAAGTTTATTGGAGCTTTTTCTGTGTTTCTTGGAGTTCAAACTGCTCTGGTTGTTGAGTTTTATGGGGTTATATATGGAGGAAGCTCAAAAGTTGGGGCTTACTAATGTCTGATTGGAATGTGATTCTGTTTTGGTTTGTACTGTGTTTACTGTTAAGACAAATGTTCCTTGGATGCTTCGAAATCGATGGAATACTTGTCTTAATTACTGTGGAAAAATTAGGTTTAGGGTTACTCATATTTTTCGTGAAGAGAATGCGTATGCATATAAGTTGGGTAATTTAGGATTTATTCATAGAGAATTTTTTCATTGGTATAATAGGCTTCCATCTAGTCTATTTTTAGAATTTTTTATGAATAGGTATAGTCTACCTATGTATCATTTTTGTTAGCATATGTGTTTTGGTCTAATCCCCCCATATTTTTGTATTTTTTTTTAATAATACTTTTTTCATGTGATGACAGATGATTATTGTTGCTTGAGGTGTCAACCTAGTTGAAATGTCAGGTTGCATAGTGATGTCTAACATGAAAGCCTTTATCAATTTTAATAGATTTTGTTTTTTAAATAAAAGCTTTCATGTTAGGCATCACTATGTAACCTAACATCTCAGCTAGGTTAACACCTCAAGCAACAACAATCATTTGCCATCACATGAAAAAAGTATTATTAAAAAAAGAGAAAAAAAAATAAAGAAAATACAAAAATATGGGGGGACTAGACCAAAACACATATGCTAACAAAAACGACACATAAGTAAACTATACCTATTCATAAAAAATTCTAAGAATAGTCTATATGGAAGCCTATTATACCAATGAAAAGATTCTCTATGAATAAATCCTAAATTAGCCAACTTATCAGCACACGCATTCCCTTCACGGAAAATATGAGTAACCCTAAACCTGATTTTCCCACAGTAATTAAGACAAATATTCCATCGATTCCAAAGCATCCAAGGAACATTTGTCCTAGCAGTAAACGCAACACAAACCAAAGCAGAATCACATTCCAACCATACATTAGTAAGCCCCAACTTTTGAATTTCCTCCATAGCATGTATAACCCTATAAAACTCAGCAACTAGAGCAATCTAAACTCCAAGAAACACAGAAAAAGTTCCAATAAACTCCCTCATACTCCCAAGGAAAATACCTCCACAAGTAGCAAGACCAGGGCATCCCTAGTAGCCCCATCAGTATTAATTTTAACCCAGCCTGGTGAAGGAAACTCCCATCTTACAGGAAGAGGACGAAGAACTTTACCACTACGAGTATTAATACCAAAAAAATTGATCACATTGAAATCGAATATATCATTATTCATAAAATCTTTTGACGAATTACCCACCAGACAAGTTAAATCTTTAATAACTGAAATAGCCCGAGTAACCTCAATCTTACCTTGAAAACGAGCAAAATTCCTCATACACCATATCATCCAAATAAAAAAATTTATCACAACAAGCTTAATCAATTTAACCAAAGGACTACCATCACTCTTAATAAAAGAAAGAAGGTCATCCTTATTAGAGAAATGAGAAGTAGGAAAAATCTCTCGAACCCACTCCAAATACCCAAAGCATTAGAACATTCAAAAAATCAATGCGGAATAGATTCCTCGTGCTTTTCACAAAGCGTACACATAGAACAAATATGCAAACCTTTATTCTGAATATGTTGATCTGCAGGAAGCTGTCCATGAAAAACTTTCCAAAGTACAAGAGATTTGAAGGCAGAATAAAAGAAGACCAAATAAATTTACCCCAACCACAGGGAACTCCAAGTTCCAAGAAGAAAGTCCTAGCCGATTTAAAAGTGAAACGACCAGACTCATCTAGAATCCAATTAGGAATATCATGTTCCGTACTAACCATGATATGACTAAAAAGATGAGGCATCTGTTGTAAAGACAATGGAATATTTCAATCACAACCTGTCCAAAGCTGAGAGACAGTATCCGGAATGCTAGAACCATTAGATATACCTGCAATATTTGCTAAAGCAATATCTGAACATCATTTATCATTCCAAAAATTAATAAAAGAACCCGTACCAACAGTCCAAAAAGTATAATCAAGTATAGTAGAATAAAACTGCTTAATTCCAAGCCAAAGAGATGAAGATCTATAAACCATTCTAAGCTCATATTTTGATTTAAGAACCCTAGCTTTCAATAGCAAAGACCAAGGCCCATTGCTATAAGCAAAATTCCAAGCAAGCTTAAGAAGATAAGCATTATTTTCATGGTGAAGGTTAATAATCTTCAAACCTCCATTCTCAAAAGGAGAACAAAGCATAGCCCAATTAACAGTAGTTATGTCTTTTTCTAGAATATCTCTAGTCCAAATAAAATTTCTACACCACTGCTCAACTTGCTTAAGAAGAGAAACATGCCATTTATACAAATTAAAACTATAAGCTAGAAGCCCTGTAATCACCGTATTGACCAACTGAATCTGACCCATCATGCTAAGAGATTTACCTTTCCAAGAAACTAGCTTCAGTTTAACTTTATCAGTTAAAGATTGAAGAAACCGACCCTTTGGAGCACCAACAAAGATAGCACTCCTAAATAAGTGAAAGGCAAACAACCATGACGACAAGAAAGAATACGCTAAATTTTGGTGACAAATCTTGCAGAATTATCCATGATGAAAAAACTACTCTTAGAATTATTAACATATTGACCAGAAAAATCACCATATGTTTTAAGAAAAATACTCAAAGTCCTAAGAGACTTATTATCCGCCCTACAGAAAACAAAAATGTCATTCACATATAAGATATGAGAGGGAGTGAGAAAACCTGGCGGGCTAGCCATGTGTAGAATCTTCTTATCATTCACAAGCTTAGAAAGACCTCTACTAAGAACTTCCTCTGTAAGACAAAAAAGTAGAGTAGACAAAGGATCACCTTGTCTGACACCTCTACTACAAGAAAAAAATCCTACCAAATTCCTATTTATTCTGATTGAGAGCATAGCTGAACGAAGAATAGTACTAATCCAACCAACAAACAAGGTGCGAAAACCAAAGCGTGTCAAAATTAATAGTAAAAACTTCCAACTCAGAGTGTCAAAGGCTTTGTGAATATCAACTTTGTAAGTCACATTACCTCCGTGAACCTTTTTAGAAAGCAAGTTAATAGCTTCAAAAGCAATACCAATACAATCTTGAATCTGTCTGCCCTGCACAAACCCATACTGATTAGGAGAAATAATTCTGAAAGCCACAAGAGCAAGAGCAGGTCGATCAGCTAAAATCTTGGAAATAATCTTAAATTGATAATTGTAGTATACTGAATATATATATATACTAATATTATAAAGTTCATATAAAATCTAGAATAATATAATCTTTATATAATAAAAGATTTATAAAATAAATCCATTTTTTACTTATAAATACATCTATCTAAAATATATCAAAATACAAAACATATGAAAACAAAATCAAATAATAGCATGAAATAAAAAATAATTACACATGATAACTTAATTAAAATTAAATAAATCTACAATTGAACAATAATTATATTTATTATGGTGTGGTCCAAGATATTTCATTTCACATTAAACAATCTTTATTCATTTACATCTAAACAATAAATATATATATATATATATATATATATATATATATATATATGTATTATCTTCACTTAATATTTACTTAGTATACCAGTTCTTTGTATATCTTAATGAATTATCATTCAACCAGATACATCCCATACAATGCACACCATCCTATAAAATGCACGCACACACATATATGTTAACCATCGTTACTTAACACAATCTATTTCTATTCTTTTCATGTATACATCCAAATCATAAAATTGTTTATTTTACTAAAAATTTGAATAAAACAATAAAATAATTTTTCAAATTTTTTATTTAAGTGAAATAGTTTCATTTCAGCGAAAAACATCCTAGATAAAAGAGGTTAATTTTTATTATATTCTCACTTCAGCGATAAAAATTTCATTTAAGCGAAAACTCAGCTGAAAAAATCCAATGTCGCTTTAATTTTTGTTTAAGAAAAAATTCTTCACTTAAATAGTTACATCATGCATGTTTTACCATTTTCTTAACTCAATTAACTTCTAATTCAAACTTTAACATGAAAACAAACACTCCTGGTTCATTTTTTTATTCCAAAATTATCTCTATTTTAACATCAAACTATTCATATTATAAGCTAACACAAATCAATCGTATAAATAATTTAAAATCTATAATTAGTAATAACTTTTTTTACAACAATTTAATAGATTCTCACATTCTCAAATCCTACCAAAATTCAAAACTCATGTAAAGATAAAGTAAATAAATTAACTCATCTTATCTTAATTATTCTATCTATTAAGGAATTATTAAAAAAACTTAGAAAAGTTATAAAAGTCATAATTTATTCTCATAATGTTAGATTTACAAACAAATTTTATCACTCTTAACCTATAGTTGTTGAGATTTATCTAATAGACTCTATCTCACATGCAAGTTTAAAACTCTACACATACAAAATCCACTGGAAACTATAAAAGAGACAAGTTTGAGAGATTTGAAGGAAAGGAAAACTTATTTTAATAAGAAATCTTATTAATTAGAATTGATATTTTCTTTACTATCATCTCGGACCACTCTCTAATTAGGAGAAAAATGATGAAAATTAACTTAAGAATGTAAAAGGAAGTAAACAAATATTTTAGAAAAAATAGTTTATAAAATGGTAAAGTTTTGATAAATAAATATCTAGATATATAAAATTCTAATTTATATATTCTAACATAATTTAGAATTCTAACTTTTATTTTCTTTTTAAAAGAAATTAAAATTGGGTCTCACAATAATAATAAAATATGGTCATAATAAATTTAATCTAATTTAATATTTTATGTGGTACACTACTTATTATAATTGCTTAATAAATAATTTTTTATATTGGGTGAAGATGAGAACGATATATTCAAAGAGATAAGTGATAAAGAAACATGTCTAAAACGTTAATGTTAAAAAAAATCTAGAAAGAACAATAGCTCCTAAAAATATTTTGGTATAAAAGAATTATTCTGATTTATATATATATATATATATATATATATATATATATATAGTATATTTTGGATATCCATTAAATATTTTTATATGGTTAAAATTTATATAACAAATAAATACTATTAAATATATAAATTACATCTAATTAAAACCTTTTGTAAGATTTTAGTATATAAATTGTGTTTTAGATTTATGATAAATGATTTATATTGTGATATATAATGTTATTTTTAATTATTAATTTTTTTATAAAAAAATTTTATTTTTATGATAGTTATTATTATACAACTTGACATATCAGTTAGACTGACACATCAAGTAATAACAATTATTTAACATCACATGAAAACATGAAAAAGTATTATTAAAAAAATATATAAAAAAATATGGAGAATACTTATTAACGTTTTATATTTAAATTAAGCCTTTTATGTAAAATGTATTGAATCACGAAATCGAATTTGTTATACTTTTATTTGATGAACTTTACAAATGATTTGTAATATTTTTAAATGATAACAAAGACCGTATTGAAAATGGCATGTTAAAAATATATTGTAATATTTTCACTTTTATGCACATTAACGTTTTTCTTATAAAAAAATTACGTAAAAAATGAAAAAAAAAAAATAGAAAATAAGTATTATATTTAATTGAACTAAAATTATGTTTAAAATTATAAAAAAAAAGTCATATTTTCAGACGTAAATCTGTCCTGTATAATTAATTAATTCCACCATTTGGCTATTTATTTTTTGAATTAAGGAAGAAAATATAAATGTTGGGTAAAATTAAAGTGGGAACGTGATAAAAAATTAAGAAAAAAAAGTTTATTACGTTTATGCTTAAGAGTCTATATATATATATATGTTTCTTTATAAGAATTTTTAGAAGAAAAAGAAACGAAAATAATTTTTCTTACAAAATAAAATCATTTATGTATAAATTAAAAATAATTATATAAGAAAGGTTATGATTTTTACATAAAATAACTTTAATTTACGAAAAAAAATTAATTTTAATTCTCTTCCTCTCTCTCTCTCTTTTTTTTTTCAAAATCTTTATGAAGAAACTCATCCACTTGAACTCTATGGTAATATGTAAAAATTATATAATTTTAGAATAAAATAATTTTAATTTGAATATAAGTCAATTTTAATTTGTGGAAGAGTTTTTTTTATTTTATTTCTCTTATAAATGTTAGTGAAAAAAAAAAATCAGTTAAGTTGTAAGTTATGTTTATCGTGATCAAACCGCAATTTAAACGAAGTAGTAAAAGCCTGTTTGTTTGAACCTACCTTTTTCTTCAAGTTTTTTTCCAAGAAACTTTGCACTTAAAATTGAAATATTTTCTCATAATTAGATAAATGTTTCGTAACAAAATCAATTTACAGAAAAGTTTGACCATTTTTTATTCCGAATTTAAATAATAATTGCCAAATTCTTTAAAAAAATACCTTATAAGTACTTTAAAAAATAATAAGTGGGCAGCTGAGTTGAGTCTTGATCCGTTAGGAAGCTAAACCTGTTTGGCAATTACTTCCAGCATCCGATCAATTGCTTCTTTCACCCGATGAGTTTTTTGAAATAATCTCATGCCCTTGTCTTCTTTAATTTGAAAAAATGGAGTAGGGTGCAGAAGAAACTTGGTTTTCCTCTTTGGTGGTAGTTTGAGCTGCAAAGTAGGTGCTTTTAGTGTGGTGGTGGACGGGCCGTTTGCACTATATGCTCCGCTGGTTGACATTGTTGTGAGGTAAGAAGACATTTAAGTTATTTTTTCGCATTTTGTTCGAGCTGGTCATGAATACCGATATCCAGAAGCTTGATTTTAACCTTACAAATACAAGCGTCCTGAAGCCATATTAGAGAAATGCATTACGGATATGATTATCTGGAAGTGGGTTTGTATTCCGGGTATACATATCCAGAATTGGTTTTTGAATTTTGGAAGTATATATCCAAAATAGTTAAGTGTATTCCAGATTTGAGTATCTAGAAGTGTATTTTTTGATTTATGAATTTTTAAATCCAGAAACTAAGTATTTTTTTTCTTTTAATTTTATTAAGAATATTTTGGTATTTTCGCAAATTATGATTGGATGACAGTTCAAATGTGTTGAGTGCAGGGAGAATCAGCCAACCTGTTTATTAGCCCAAACGGGACTTATTCCTAAACACTGAAATTGTTCGAGTTTTTGGGAAAAAAAAAGAGTATAAAACTTCTCCTAATTTTTTAGAAGTTTTTCGAAAGTTACAATGATATTTTTAATTTGTTTATAAATAAATTTAATATATCGAAAAATTATTATTGATCTTTTCAATCAATTTTGGGTTTGAGCTCAACGCTTTTAACAAGTAAACTAATATTTTAGTTCAGGTTTAATTAATTTGGTCCTGAGTCAAATCTTATTATTATTATCAATAAACCACGAGCGCTTTGCATTTCAAAATTTGAATGATAAGTTATTTGAAATGTTTTCATAGAGTTGATTAGTTTACTTTTTATATATGTTTACATTAATATAATCAATGAAAATGAGGTACTTTATGTCTTTATATTTTCTTTTAAAACCAAAAAAACAATGATGAATGATTTGCAGTGTGTTTTTATTTTTAATATATAAATAAATTATAAATAGTTACATATTATAATTTTAAAATATAATTTAAGACCAAAAAATGTATAAATATATATTGTTATGAATAAAATGACAACATATTGGAGATTGTATGATGTACGTACTAGAAAACTTATTAATAAAAAATGTATTTTCTAATCTCATCTTTCCCGGTACCAGGTTTGAATTCCAACATTGGGCTAAGCCCATGGCAAGAGAAAGATGCTCCAAAATAGTTGGGGATTGTCATTTACACCTTCCAGATTTACTAATGTACCTCCTTTTTATTTTATTTTCTAAGATACTCTTTCACCTTAAAATATTTTCAGAAGTAAAAAAATTAAGCATTCAGAAAATATATTTGTAGAAATATTAAAATAATTTAATATCTTACATAACACTCTAGTTAATTTTCAAGAAAAAAATTAGACACATTACGTTTTAAGCTACCATGTATTCGTTATGCATTGAATTATGATTTTATACTATATTTTCAGCATTTCTTAAATTCTAATTTTGTGCCTCCCACATTTTGTCTATCTTTAAGTCATAATTTAGAATTTGTATTCATATTTTTAGTCCTGTTTATCCTGAAAGTATTTTTCAGAGTAGAGTACTTAAAAAGTACTTTCATCACCATTTGTTGTTTGAAAAGGAGAAGTTCATAGTTCATAAAAGATATGAAAGATCATATAATTAATGAATAAAACCTATGAAAACTCATGGTAAACATTAATATAATATTTTTTATACTGATTATTGATTAAGTAATATTACTTTGAGAACTGACATAGCACAAATAATATATATATATATATATATATATATATATATATATATATATTATGTTAGTTAATAACATGATCATCCGATAAATTATGTGAAATCATAAAAGTGTTTTTTTTAGCTTTTAAATAAAAAGGGGGTGAATCAAAATACATTCCGATTTAGTATTCTATAATATATTTTTTGAATTTAGATTTTCAGAATATTTTTATAAGTTTTGGAATCTCTTTCCTAAAATTTTGAAATGTTTTTTAAAAGCTTCTGAATTTTTTTTTCAAAATTATACTTTTTGAAATATATTTTTTTGTATTTTAGAATTGTTTTTTCATGAGATTTTCATTTTCTAATATTATTTTAAATTTTCATTTTCAGAATAAAAAAATTTATTTTGAATTTGTTCTTTCAAAATATATTTTCTAATTTCATATTTTTAATTCCAAAATGAAAAAAAAATTTGAAATTCGAAAGTTCAGTTTTTGAGGTAAAAAATTATCATATGAGAAATTGACTTTTATCACCTAAAGTAAAAATTAAAGTCAAAATAGAACTCAATTTCTTTATGCACCTCCATATCTTTGTACTTTCATATTTTCTTTTCATTTTAAGAATACTCTTTTTGTATGATGGAGAGGGTGATATCTTCTTCTTCATTTTCAAGTGGTGGTGGTTGTTTGTGGTGACTAGTGGTGATTGTGTTTTTGTTCACTTATTTTTTTTTATCTTTTTGGAAGCCACAAAATTTAGAAAAAAAAAATCAATTATATGCAAAAATGGAGTACAAAACTAAAAAAACAATTATCTCTAGGGAACATCAAATGTAACGAATCTTTTCATCAACCCTCACACATGCTCATGTTAAAGGTACACATACATAACCTTATGTATATTCTCTATCGTACTCTATGTATATATAAGTGAGTAGAGTACTCTTTTAATCATATGCAATAACATTAGTTTTGTATGAAAACCTTCTCTCTTCTCTCTCATCTTTATCACATGGTATCATGAGCTACAAAGTTTGTTTGTTCTTCGTTTTTCTTTCATGGCTTCTGCCACTTCCTCTCCACCATCATCTTCTTCCACCCAAGCCCTTTCCACCAAGAGCTCCTCCTCTCTCTGCATCCTTTTACTACTCCTATTCCGCTAAAACTGGATGACGAAAATTTTCTATTGTGGAAACAACAGGTTCTTGCCACTATTGATGGTTTGTTGCTTTCTTCGTTTCTTGATGGGACTAACGTTCCTCCTTGTTGTCTTTCTGTTGCCAATGGTATTGTCAATGACAATCCCTCCTTCATCTTTTACAAATACCAAGATAATTTGGTGGTTGCATAGCTTTTGGCCATGACCACTCTGCTTTTTTAACCCAAATGGTGGGTCTTAGCTCTACAACTTAGATCTGGAATACTTTACACACGTATTTTTCATCACATACTCGTGCCTAGATAAAGAAATTGAAACCTCTTTTAAAGAATCCAAAGAAATATCATTCTATCTTCACATATGTTTTGGATATCAAACGCATGGTGGGTGCGCTTGCTGCTGTAGGTGCTCCTATATCTGTTGAGGATCATATCGAAACCATCTTTGATGTTCTTCCACCTAACTTTGATCCTTTTTTTGCCTCCATTTTGTCTAAAACCGATCCTTATAAGGTTGTAGAGATAGAAGCTCTTCTTCTTGTGCAAGAAGAACGTCTTGAACGTCATCATCAACTCGATCCTCTCAGTTTTCCTGCAACTGCCGCTCTCACATCTTGGATGCCTCCACATCCCACCAATGAAAAAGTCAATCCCAGGTTCCATGGTACTCGTGCTGGTTGTGGGTTTTCTTGCTCACAAAATTTTTCCCGTTATTCTCGTATCTTTCGTTCCCAAGCCCGTGGTTCTTCGAATTCTTGGAATTCTTCCAGACCAACATGTCAAGTTTGCATCAAATATGGTCATGTTGCTTTTCAGTGTTGGCACTAGTATGAACATAAACCCAATCCACCTCCTCATGCTAATATTTCTTAGCTTTCGATCTCAGATACAGAACCCAGCGATGCATCCCTTTTGGGAATTCATTCCACTACTAAGGATCCGCTTTGGTATCCAGACAGCGATGCTACGCATCATGTAACAAAAGATCTCATTGTCTACTCAACCAAGCACCCATATCAAGGCACTAAAATTATTAAAATGGGTAATGGTTCAGGTTTGTCTATTGCTAATATTGGATCTGCAATTTTTCATTCTTCTCTCACTAATAAACCATTAATCTTGAGCAATCTTTTACATGTCCCTTTGATAACCAAAAACTTACTCATTGTTTCTAAGTTTGCTCGTGATAATCGTGTATATTTTCAATTTCATGTTAACCATTGTTGTGTTGTTGATCAGGCTACGAACAAAGTTCTTCTTTGTGGCATTCTTAAGGATGGTCGATACACTTTTCCAACCATGCACACTCCCCATATGTCCTCTGTTTTTCATGCTTCTTTTGTAAGTAATAAACCCATGACCAATGTTTGCATTAACACTTTGGTCACTATCATTCTGGCACTTTAAAACAAATTTTACAAAATTCTAATATATGTTGTTTTGCTGGTATAAAATTATGCTATGCTTGTATGCTTGGTAAAAATCAACAGTTCCCTTTTAGTTCTTTTATTACCATTTACTCTCATCCATTGGAACTTGTCTTTGTTGATGTATGGGCAACTGCTCCTATACCTGCTTCAAATGGTGCAAGGTACTACATCTTTTTTCTTGATGCTTACACAAAATATACATGGATATACATTCTTCATACTAAATCTCAGGTTTCTTCTGTGTTTAAAAAGTTCAAAATCTTTGTTAAAAACCAAATAAATTATAAATTTTGCTCTATTCAAACGGATAACGCCAAAGAATTTATTTGCCTTAAACCTTTTCTTGAACATTATGGCATTCAACATAGACTTACATGTCCTTACACCCATGAGCAAAATGGCTCTGTTGAACGAAAGCACAAGCATATTATTGATATGGGCCAAACGCTTTTTGCAACTGCTTCTCCTCCTTCTTCTATCAAGGAAGCCATTGTTTCTCATGTGTGGTCCCAAGCAATGACTGATGACTATCAAGCCTTTCTAAAAAACAAGACGTGGACTCTCACTTCCCTCCCTTCCAATCCCTTTCTTGTTGGTTGCAAATAGATATTTAAAACCAAGTTGCATGCAAATTGCTATTTTCAACGTTGCAAGGCACGCTTAGTTGTCAAAGGCTTCAATCAGACTGAGGGACTTGACTACACTAAAACCTTTAGTCCTGTAGTCAAACACACCACAATTCGTATTGTTCTTTCGCACGCCGTTGCAAATAACTGGACTATTCGTCAAGTGGACATTGATAATGCTTTCCTCCATGGTTATCTCACTGAATGTGTTTATATGCAGCAACCACTAGGGTTCATTTCACATTATCCAACTCTCGTAGGTAAGGTACACAAGGCTATCCATGGCCTCAAGCAAGCACTAGGTCTTGGTTTTCTAAACTTAGCACAACTTTACATGATCTTGGTTTTTGTTCTACTATAAGTGATACCTCTGTGTTTACTAAATTTACTTCGTCTTACACTATGTTCGTTCTAGTTTATGTTGATGATATAATCATCACTACATCTTCACCTATTGAAGTTACTAATCTCATTACCACTTTGAGTTCTTCTTTTGCGTTAAAAGATTTGGTAATCTTCACCATTTTCTAGGAATTCAAGTTTCTCGAACATCTGCTGGTGACATGCATCTCTCTCAGAAACAATACATACATGAGTTATTACAGAAGACAACTATGCTACATGCTAAACCACAACCCACTCTTATGACATCCTTTTCTCGTCTCCAACAAAATTTCTCTGAACCTTTTCATGATCCTTCCCTATATCGGTAAGTTGTTGGTGCACTTCAATATCTTCTTATAACTAGGCCACATCTTTCTTACTCTATTAATCATGTTTGTCAATTTATGCATAATCTGAAGCTCCACCATTGGCAAACTATGAAGAGAATTCTACGCTATCTTGGTGGCACTATTACACATGGGTTGCTCCTTCTCCGCAACTCGACGACCTCTCTCATTGGCTTTGCAAATGCAGATTGGGGTGTCGACGTTGATGACCGCAAATCCACTACTGGATATTATATTTACATGGGATCTAATATTGTTTCTTGGACATCCCACAAGCACAAAACGGTTTCCAGAAGTAGTACGGAAGCATAATACCGCACAGTTGCAGCATTCCTTGCTAAAACTGTGTGGATTCAATCTCTTCTCTTTAAGCTACGCATTCAAGTTCCAAAACCAAAGCTTTATTATGATAATCTTGGCTTTGTTCTTCTAAGTGTGAATCCAGTTATGCACTCAAAAACAAAACACTTTGAATTGGACTTACACTTTGTTCGTGATCACGTTCATAATGAGAAAATACAACTTCTTCATCTTCCTGCACGGTTTCAAGTTGTTGATCCTCTTACCAAGCCTGTCTCTGGCCTATTGTTTCTTCATGTACGAGATAAACTCATGATTATCGCTAATCCAACCATAAGTTTAAGGGAGGGTGTTAAGGGCACCCATACGTAACTTTATGTATATTCTCTATGATACTTTGTGTATATATAGGTGAGTAGAGTACTCTGTTAATCATATGCAATAACATCAGTTTTATATGAAAACTTTTTCTCTTCTTTGTCATCTTTATCACAACTTAAATGATGGTATAGTTCTCTCAAACATTGTGACTAGAAAAAGTGAAAAAGGACATATGTGATTGGAAAGAAAATATGACGTGTAGGGGTGCAGTTTGAGTCATTTAAAAACATAGATTATGTTTCATTTTAGGTTATTTAAATTTTTTAAAAAGATTAAAACCAACTTTTCACACTTGATATGGAAGTAGAGCGGAAAGTATTGAGATAGAAGGAGAATTTACCAAATACCATTTTATAAGTTGATCCATATTTTACCCAAAGTAACAATAAAAATAGACTTTTTATTGTAATTTTTTAGGACAATGACATAAAAAAAGGTTACACAAATTTACATATTTATTACCACCAATTTTTTTCATTAGTCTTTTTACTAATCAATTTTGTCATAATTGGTTTATTTAGCACAAGTGAAATATCAAATATTATTTTGAGAAAAATCCAGAAATATGATCAATATTCACTTGAAAGTTTATCAAATCATCAAAAGAATTATCTTTTATAGAGTGGTGGGAAGAATGTGAAAATAGATGTAAAGAATTTAAGGAGATGAAATGAAAAATATGATTTGAAGAATGATGAAGGAAGGATAGAAAAAAAGGAGAGTTAAATGAACCTAAGAAAAATGAAGAAAATGGAGGCATAAATTATATGGTCTTCATGTGATCAAGTGGCAATATGCACTCAACTCGAGTGTGTTCTCAACTGCATGCTCTCATTTTTATATATACAACATACAAATCTAATAGGTAACCGCCAAAATCAAATCAGATTTTTCCTTCGATTCTTTTCATATATATCATCACAATGCCTCGTGTGTACGCAACATATAGCACACTCAGCATAAAACTACAACTCATATTCACTCATTCTTCTTAATTCAATAACTATTTTCGTATGTTCCAAACACACCAATCTACATCTCTGCATACGCACACACGTCTTTGGTTTCAAGAAAAAATTTAAATATTTTTTCGACATTTTTACAGTATAGGGCACACTTATTATATATCTTTAAGATGTTTGTAATGGTATTCGCATGCTTGCGTAATATTCTTTTATTAATTATATTTTTGGTTTCTATGTAGTACGATAGTATGATTTAGTCCTACAAATTTTAATTGGATTATTTATTTATTGTTTGTTACCCATTTTAGATATGGTAATTTCATAATTAGTTTATCCATCAAATGCGAGTTTAGTTTATAAAGTGTTAGAGATTACACATTTATTATATTAGAGATAATAATATTTCATAGTGTATAAATGAGTATAAACTATTAATTGGTTTTGTAAGATTGAGTTAAAATTAGAGTTCACTCCCTACTCCTTAGGATGATATCAGAATCATTTAGAATTTATCCTACAACTAGATTTGTTGGACTTATCTGATCACTTAGTATTTGACCACTATCAAACTACCCATATGTCCCAGTCAGGACAAGCCATGTCACTGTGACGACCGATCACATTAATACACGTTAAAGACGCTCAATAAATGATAACAATGACAATTATGAAAAGTTCCTACGAATCATAATCATGTCCCACCGAATTCGGTAACATCCACGAGGAATCATCTAACATTCAATTAGTGGAAAATATTGATTTATTAAAGATATTCTTTAAATATACAAATATATCAATATACCTCCATATAAATCAGGATCATCCTAAAAATCAGCTAACACTGATATTTGATACATTCGGTCCATCACTACAAAGGATCCTTGACTAAACACTATAAATAAACCCTCAGTAAAGAAGTAAGGTACACTTTAATCAGTTCTCACTATACACTCTTAACACATAGTACTTACTTCATCGTCGGAGTATCTTTTTCAAGTTACTCCGACCGAATACCAACAATTAAAGGAGACTTAAAGTAAGGAGTAAGGGAGCGACTGACACGTCAAGAATTATACAACGAGTTTGTATATACAACTATACCATAAATACACAGTTTCACGTTTAAGTTGACATATCTCGACGTAAAGGATGTATACAAATTCCGCATCGACTAAAAATAAAAATGTTTTATAGTATATAAATATTTACTAAGAATTGAGAAAGTAAAAGTGTATAATTACATTATATAAGAGGCTAAATTAACACATTGATACATTGAAACTTCAATAAGTAAATTGAGCCAATTATAATTATTGTACATGAGGTACCTTCTTGGTGATGATGCTTTCCAGTTGTCTTGGCAGAGGAACCACCTAAGTTGAATTATACAGTTTTTGATCGCAAACTTCAGAGCATCATGGGCACCATACTAAAATAAGATAACCTAGTTTGTCACAATTGGAAAATGACACGTTTTGAGCATATTTTATTCAACGTAGTGTTCTTCTTTAATCTGATTCTGCATGTTTTGGTGCTTGTTATTTGAATATCATATCGATGATGTTATTAATGCGCATGAATCATAGAAGGCTATTGCTCCACTAATATTAAATTATTTGTATAACAGTGGCATTATCACATGACTGATAAAAACAAACTAATTAAAAAGCGAGTTTATTTTTAGTTTAATAATTCACAAATTCAGCTTATAGAATAATATTACTAGTTGGAAATCACAACTAAAAATATAATTAAATTAATATATCTATATATAAAGTATTTTAAATAAATGACAATATACTATGTAATTTTTAAAACAATTTCAATTATTATTGAAGGGTTTATTCCTAAATCAAGAGATGGAAGCACAATATTTACAACAAATTAGAGTTTAGTAATATGAAAATGAATATACACGAGTGACCACTACTAGCAAATAAAAACATACAAGATTTAAGGATAGAGGAAGATATGCATTTTTAGGTGAACGAAAAGGTGGTTATGGAAATGTGTGTGGATAATGATGCTGCAGTGGTGGAATCCAAAAATGGTTTGATAATAGATTTGCACTAAAAAAATCAATTTTTCTTATGGAAGAAATCTATAGCTAATTTTTCAAGTCCGTGGCAATTGTAAACAAAAATATTGACGGACTACAAACAAAATTAAATTTATATATTAAATGGGGTGTAGGTACATTTATATATGATAAAGTTATCCATGGACTAATCTATATCCATATATATAAAAATTCCCCTCTTAATTATCATATTATTTTATTCCAATTTTATCCTTATATTTATATTTTATTATTTTAAAAATATATAATGGATATATTTGTCATTTTGTGACTTCTTTATTTTTAAAAACTAAATTTTAAACTTTAATACACTACAAGAAATCCCGTGTGTAAATAATAGACAAAACAAAATCTGAAGCAGGTGGGAATCGAAACCAAGTTTTTTCAGTAAGAAAAGAAACCTTAACCACTACACCAGACAAATTCTTTTACAATATTATAATTTTTATTAAGATTATTAATATTTAATATTATTAATATTTAATATTATTAATATTTAATATTAGGAATATTTAATATTATTAATATTTAATATTAGGAATATTTAATTTATTAATATTTAATATTATTAATATTTAATAGGAGGAAGATTTAATAGGAGGAATATTTAAGAGGTTACTCTTTTATTAGGAATATTTATCTTATTCCTATTTCCTCTTCTTCCTCTTTCCTATTATTAATCTTTAATCTTATTCCTCTTTCCTCTTCTTCCTCTTCCTCTTCTTCCTCTTTCCTCTTCTTCCTCTTTCCTCTTCTTCCTCTTTCCTCTTCTTCCTCTTTCCTCTTCTTCCTCTTTCCTCTTCTTCCTCTTTCCTCTTCTTCTCTTTCCTCTTCTTCCTCTTTCCTCTTCTTCCTCTTTCCTCTTCTTCCTCTTTCCTCTTCTTCCTCTTTCCTCTTCTTCCTCTTTTCCTCTTCTTCCTCTTTCCTCTTCTTCTCTTTCCTCTTCTTCCTCTTTCCTCTTCTTCCTCTTTCCTCTTCTTCCTCTTCTTCCTCTTTCTCTTCTTTCCTCTTCCTCTTCTTCCTCTTTCCTCTTCTTTCCTCTTCCTCTTCTTCCTCTTTCCTCTTCTTTCCTCTTCCTCTTCTTCCTCTTTCCTCTTCTTTCCTCTTCCTCTTCTTCCTCTTTCCTCTTCTTTCTTCTTCCTCTTCTTCCTCTTTCCTCTTCTTTCTTCTTCCTCTTCCTCCTTCTTTCTTCTTCCTCTTCTTCCTCTTTCCTCTTCTTTCTTCTTCCTCTTCCTCTCCTCTCCTCTTCCTCCCCTCCCTCCTCCTCTTCCTCCTCCTCTCCTCTTCCTCCTCTCCCTCTCCCTCTTCTCTTGCTCTCCTCTTCCTCCTCTTCCTCTCCTCTTCCTCCTCGTCCTCTCGTGTTCCTCCTCTCCCTCGTCCTCTTCCTCTTCTCTTCCTCTTCCTCTTCTCTTCCTCCTCTCTCCTCTTCCTCTTCCTTCTCTTCCTCCTTCTCTTCCTCTTCCTCCTCTCTTTCTGTTCTGCCTCTTCCTCTTCCTCTCCTTTCTCTTCTTCCCCTCCTCTTCCTCTCCTTCTCTTCTTCCCCTTCCTCTTCCTCTCCTTTCTCTTCTTCCCCTTCCTATTAATAAATTTCTATTATTCCCATTAATATTAATATAATTTATATTATTAACATTAATATATCTATTATAACTAATAATAAGTATAATAAAAATCGTATGACAGAAGAACTTGTCTTCATGTACCCGGTGAATATAACCAAACGATAATAATGACTGTGATGGCATGTTCATTTATCATGGGTCTGAGCTTGGGCATGGGAAACTTCCACTAATGGAAACAAACTACGAATGTTGTCGATATAACTACCCAAACTAGCATTGTGGGAGGAAGTGTTCTACGAGTGTTGTACTATTTGTCTATTACAGTAGTTTATTAATCTTACATTGTATACTTTTTTGTATCTCTTAATTCATAACATTTTAGTTATGAGACCGGTTTTTTCAACACATGAAAGTGTAGTCGTCAGGTGCAGCTTCTTCCTTCTTATTTTTTTTTTCTTTTTTTAATTTCATGAAAAGAAATCAATAAATTATCTATTTCTATTTTATAACATTTAATTTATTATTGAGTTATTCCATCATTATAAATTTATAATTAATTTTAATAAGTACATATTGTTGATAGGTGCTAAGTTTTTGGGATTTTCTGCAATGGCTTTGGATCAATGATTAGGTGAGAAAGTTTGGTGTTTTTGGTATGTTCAGGGAGCATCTCTCCAAGGTTTATTTGTTTTCAAAGAACAAAATATTGGTTGTTTTCTAATGATTATGTGGGTTTTATTATTTGATGACTGGGAAGGTTTTATCGTCTAATGAGGGGTCTAGCCTATACTCAAGACTAAAAAAGGTATTGATATAAGTTCTTCGGAAGAAGAATTTGTTGAATACCTTCCTGAGCAACATAATGAGATCGAGTTCGTTTTCTGATCATTAGTTTAATATCATCTACAATTTCTTTCTTTATATCTGTAATATATTTTTCCCACTTTTCTTTTTCAACTACCACGGTGAAGTCCAAATCAATCGCATACCATCTTAACAACCTACTTTTTCAAAGGTTATTTCGTTGTCCCATTTTTGTTTTTCTTCCTTTTCTTCTTCTTTGGACAATTCATTAACTACTATGAATTTGCATATACATTATGTGGACGTATACTATATTTAATTATTTTGGGAGAGAAGAATATTCTAAAAATTTTGGGAGAGAATAATGTTTTTTTCATCATACTCCAATTCAAATTTGAACAGTAAAATTAGTATGTAAAATGTTTCAATTTTTTTTTATTTTATGAATTATCTTATTTTGGTTTATAGTTTTCTTTATAAAGATATGATTTTCTTTTTATGTTGTAGAACATAATTTAATGGGAAGTCTTTTAATATTATTGTGTAAACCAGAATAAACATAATTTTACTAAATTTAATGCGTTTTGATAATTTTCAATCATTATACATTTAAAAAAAATATTTTTATGACATAAATTTCACAATCTATGTTAAAACAATATATATATATATAATCGTCTATATATTTGATTTTAAAAAGTTAAATATTACTATAATCACTAAAAAAGTTATATTAATTACCTAAGTTTCTTTTAGTTTAAAATACTAATTAAGATAAATAAAATAATAAAATATTTAAATTAAAATGAATTTTTTTAGTTGTAAAATTTAATCAAGTTATTTCTCCATTTTTTTTCTACTTCATCATATGTTACAATAATAAAAAATAAAAAATACGATCATATGTTACAATAATAAAAAATAAAAAATACAGATACATAGACACGAAAACAACTGTGTTCCAATTAGTAATAGATAATAGCCAAACGTATTATCTATAACAAAATGACATATGTATATATATGTTTATCTATTGATAAAAAAAATCTATGAATTATCGATAAATGTAATTGTCAGTAAATTTATATATAAAATAATTCGTATAATTATCGATATTGTAGTTGTTACTAAATTTTTATATAAAAAAATTCGCATGTAATTAATGTGAAAGAAATTGTTTTTCAATTAAAAAGAAATTGTAAATTCGTATGTAAATTTATATGTAAGTAATTTGTTGCAAAAATTTTCATAAATAATTCTATTGAAAATTTATCTTTTTATAAAAATATATTTGGTATCTAAATTTATTTGTACTCCTATAACTTCTTATAATTGAAATAAAGTTTAAATTTAAAATTTTATCAAGACATCATCAATTTTATCAATAAATTTATTTTTAACGCATAACTAGATCGAATAGAGTTCGTGCACATAAAATAATTCAATTAAGTTCAAATAACACATAATTTCACTTAAGTTCTTACAACAAATAATCCAAAATTAAATTATAATTTATAATTAAAATTAAGAACTAACAACATATAATTTAAAACAAAGTGTTAACAACACATAATCCAAAATAAAATTCTAAGAATATAATGCAAATCAAGTTTTAACAACATAATCTAAATCAAGTGCATATATATATATATATATATATATATATATATAAAATACAAAATCAAATTATAATAACATGTAATCTAAAACCAAATACTAACAAATGAAACTCCAAAATAAATTTATTGTGTACATTATTTCAACTTTGCAGCTTCGTTAAAACAAAGTCAACCACTCACCAACATTACATTCATATAATAATTGTGTCCAATAACACAAACACAGACTAAATATATTTTAAAGAATGGAATGTAATTGAAAATGTTTAGCTTATTTGAAACTATTCAAAACTCAAGAGATAATTTAAATTATAAGAAAATTATGATTAGGAATAAGTTGTGTGTTATCTGTAACCAATACTGTTATGGTTCAAGAGGAAGCAACATAAGATCATGATGAAACACCAATGAGCAACCTAATAGTAAGGAGCAAGTCCAAAAGACAAAGCGCCAAGCCTAAGTATTTTGATCATTATGACTGTACTGTTTAAGGCAAAAGAAAGTAATGGTTGAGAATCTGAATTGGAATAGAGGGCAGAATAGTATTTTCTCAAGTTGTTAGGATTCCATAGATTTCTTTTTCTGTTGAGGCATATCCTTGTTCTGTTTTGTTTTTTTTTTTTTTTGTATTGGTATTTGTTGTTTTGACTATTTTTTAGCTATATGTATGGAAACTTGAGAGTAATTGGATGAGAAGAATTATTCACTATTTTATTATCTTTTGGAGGAAGCCTAACCTATAAAATAGGCATTGCATTTTGGTGCTTTTATTGAGAGACAAACATTGAGAGACGCCATGCTTGTGTCAAAGAGTGAAGAAAAAATAGATTCTATTATGCAATTATTAGAGAGCCAGAAAACCTTCCAAGAAGTAATGAATATTCGCATGACCAATTTGAAAACTCGGATGGCACTTTAGATTTGGAACTCGAGAAACCGTGACGAACGATTCCACCCTTCAGTCTTTTACTCGAACGTCCTTGAAACTGGATATGCCCTGTTTTGATGGGTTTGAACCATTAGCATGGATTTTCAAAATCAAACAGCTCTTTGACTACCACCGCACTCTAGAAGACCAAAGGCTTCAATTGGCTTATTTTTCCATGGAAGGAGCATCTCTCGCTTCGTTCCAGTGGATGTATGACAACAACCTAATCTCAACTTGGAAAATTTTCCTACATGCCTTAGAGGTTCGTTTCGCACCATCACACTATGAAGACCCTAAAGGAGCCCTCTTCAAACTATGTCATACCTCAACCATGCGAGAATATTAGAATCAGTTTGAATTGCTAGCAAATCGTATCGTGGGACTACCTCCTCCTTTCTTCCTCAATTGCTTCGTTTCAGGTCTTAAGCTGAAAATTCGAAGAGAGATGCAGGCTTTTCAACCGATCTCACTATCCCAAGCTGCAAGCTTAGCAAAACTACAAGAAGAAAAATTTGTAGAAGCTTCCACGCCCAATTGTTCCGTTCGACCTTCTCCCTCCATTACAAAAACCTTGATGTTCGTTAATACACTTTCTACCAACACACAAACAACGAGCCCTTCTTTTCAAAAAACCAAATCAGACCCTAATCTGCTTGCCATCAAACGATTGTCCCCAGCAGAGCTCCAAAGCCGTCGTGAAAAGAACCTGTGTTATTGCTATCGGCCGAGTCACAAATGCAAGCGGGAGTTCATGTTGTTGATAACGGAACCCAATGACTCCGAAACTAATGGGATTGATGTGAGCAACCTCCTTCATATAGAGGACCCGACACCTAATGAACCTGATCCGACCAACCTGCCGGATACAAACTCGACCCAAATCAATTTACATACATTGATGGGCCAAGTAATTCTGCAGACCCTTAAAGTTTTGGGCCATGTCAACAGTTCATCAGTTGCGACACTAATAGATAGTAGGAGCACCCATAATTTCATCTAATATCACACAGCCAAATTATTGGGTCTTCAAGTTGCCTTAGCTGAAAATTTTCATGTTTTGGTGGGTAATGGAGAGGAGCTATCATGTTCATCTGTTTGCAAGCAGGTACCACTATAGTTAGGCCCTCACACTTTTCCTATGGATTTGTATACGTTGCCATTGAGTGGGGTCGAGATTGTATTAGGAGTACAATGGTTGACAATGTTAGGACCATTGTTGATTGACTATGAGCAATTGACAATGAAGTTCATTAAAGAAGGGAAATTAGTTGATCAACTCAAAGGCCAACACTAAACAACACCTCAAGAAGCTATTTTACATCAGATCAAGAGGATGATTGCTACCAATGTCATAGCAGAATATTTCAGGTTACAGTTGCTTCCTTCCATAGAAGAGCTCCCTAAACCTTCACCGAGACCGAAAATTGAGGGAATACTGAGTAAATACACCCAATTATTTGAGGAACCACAGGTCCTTCCTCCTATTCGAGCGACTAATCATCACATTCCCCTCTTGGAAGGGTCGAATCCAGTGAATGTCAGACCCTACAGATATCCACAGTTTCAGAAATACGAGATTGAGCGTCAGATCAAAGAAATGATGGATGAGGGAATTATACAACAAAGTAACAGTGCCTTATCATCTCCAATGTTGTTAGTATGAAAGAAATATGGATCATGGCAGCTTTGTGTTGATTATAGGGCTCTCAACGCGATTACTATAAAAGATCGGTTTCCCATCCCATCAATTGAAGAGTTGATTGACGAACTCCATGGTACACAATGGTTTTCATAGTTGGATTTACGCTCCGGGTACCACCAGATAACAGGTGACACTCCAAAAACTGCTTTTCGTACACATGAAGGTCATTGCGAATTTTTAGTGATGCCCTTTGGGTTGTGCAACGCACCTACTTCGTTTCAGTTAACTATGAATATATTGTTTCAACCTTATTTGCGTAAGTTTGTTATAGTATTCTTTGATTACATACTAGTGTATAGTAAGTCATTAGAAGACCATATATCTCATTTGGATATTGTTATTCAGTGTCTTGTGACTAATCAATTTTTTCTTAAGAGGAATAAGTGCTTGTTTGCCGAGGAATCAATAGAGTACTTGGGTCATATAATATCCAGAGATGGTGTTGGCCCAGATCCTGAGAAAATTCATGCAATGATTGTTTGGTAGACACCTGCCACCATTAAGCAATTGCGCAAATTTTTGGGACTGACAGGATTCTATCGGAAGTTTGTTCAGCATTATACTTCTATAGCTGCTCCTCTCACCAACCTGCTGAAGAGAGACTCATTTACTTGGTCTAAAGAAGCACAATAATCATTTGAGCAGCTAAAGGATGCTATGAAAAATACTCTCGTGTTGATGTTGCCTAACTTCCAAGAGGATTTCATAATAGAAACAGATGCATTGGGGCAAGGGATGGGAGTAGTTTTGATGCAGAATAACCATCCAATTTGTTATTTCAGTAAAAAAATTCTGCCCAAAGCTTCTTTCAGCTTCTACGTATGTCAAAGAGTTGCATGCAATCACCGAAGCTATCAAAGAATGGCGTACTTATCTCCTGGGCAGAAAATTCATCATTCATGTAAATCAACAAAGTCTTCGGGAATTGATGATGCAAATGGTGCAAACTCCTAAACAACAATATTATTTGTCCAAGTTGCTTGGATACACTCATGAAATTATGTATAAACCAGGAGCAGCTAACAAGGTAGCGGATGCCTTGAGCAAGATAAACGAGAGTTCATCACAAATGATGGGGTTGACTGTGCCACAATGTGATTTGGTATCAAAGATACAAGAGAACTATAATGCAGATCCATAACTCAAACAGTTGTACCAAAAAGTGCTTGGCTGCCCAGAGGAACATCCAAGATTTAAAATTGTTAAAGGAATTATCCTTTATCATGACAAGATTTACATTCCTTGCTAATCCCTTCTTAAGTAAGTCCTTTTGCAGGAATTTCATGCCACACCAATGGCTGGTCATGCTGGAAAACATAGAACTTATGGGCAATTGAGTGACAATTTCTTTTGGAAAGGAATGAAAAAAGACGTGGTTGGATTTGTTAAAGGTTATGTCATATGTCAGCAAATCAAATCACCTACACAACTACCTTATGGGTTATTACAACCAATTTCTCCTCCCACTTCAATTTGGGAAGATATATCCCTTGACTTGTTAACAGGGCTCTCTTCTTACCAAAATTACTCTGTGATTCTAGTTGTTGTTGACAGATTTTCAAAGGCAGCTCATTTTGGCATGCTTCCAACAAACTTTTCAGCTGTTAAGGTTGCTGAAACTATTTGCTTCCATGGTGTGCAAATTACATGGTATGCCTAAAAGTATAATATCTGATAGAGACCCTGTCTTTATGAGTAATTTATGGAAAGAACTCTTTTGAATGAGTGGCACACAATTGAGAATGTCCTCAACTTATAATTCGCAAAGCAATGGGCAAAGAAAAGCAGTTTTAACAAAATGTTGGAGCAGTATTTGAGAGCCTTGGTCCATGCTGAAACAAAGCTATGGGGAAAATATTTACACTGGGCAGAGTGGCACTACAACTCAGCCAAACATTCCTCCACTAGGATCTTATGAGATTGTTTACAATCAACCACCACCTTCGCTACCCCAATAAGTCATAGAAACTAGTCGCAATGAGGCTGTGAATGCAGATCTTACAAAGCGGCAGGAGTTACTTGAAAAGCTACGTTCCAAATTACTCAAAGCACAATCTATCATGAAGTATTCTGTTGATAAGAAGAGACTGCCTCACCCTTTCAAAGTGGGTGATCAAGTGCTTGTTACGTTGCGACCATACCGATAGGTGACTGCAAGAAACTATCAATTCTCAAAGCTTGCCCAACGATTTTATGGTCCTTTTGGCATTGTCAAACAAATTGAGGAAGTGGCCTTTGAATTGGAATTACCTCCAGGAGTTCAAATTCATCCTGTTTTTCATCTTTCAAAGCTGAAACTATTCCATAATCAAGATAAGACACCTTAATTGGAACTCCCTTCAACAGTTTTCAATAATCAACCTAAAGTGCAACCCCTTGCTATACTTGATTGGCGAATTTCTACAAATTTTGATGCAATAGAAGCACATTAATTCAGTGGTAAGGTTTGTACCCTAAAGACGCCACTTGGGAGAACCTTGACAACTTGCTTAAGGACTATCCAACAGTGCACCTTGAGGAGGACAAGGTGTTTGTTGAAGAGGAAGGGGATGTTATGGCTCAAGAGGAGGCAACCGAAGATCATGATGAAACACCAAAGAGCAACCCAATAGCAGGAGTAGACCCAAAAGACAAAGCACCAAGCCTACGTATTTTTATAATTATGACTGCACTGTTAAAGGCAAAAGAAAGTAATAGTTGAGAATCTGAATTGGAACAAAGGGCAGAATAGTATTCTCCCAAGTTGTTAGGATTTCATAAATTTATTTTTCTGTTGAGGCATATCCTTGTTCTGTTTTGTTATATTGGTATTTAATGTTTTGACTGTTTTTTAGCTATATGTATGGAAACTTGACAGTAATTGAAAGAGGAGAATTATTCAATATTTTATTATTTTTTTGAGGAAGCCTAATCTATAGAAATTTATAAAATAGAAATTGCAAATACAATGAAACAACTAATCACATCTCTTTTACAATCAAAGCCTAGAAAGTATGGAACTTGGACATGATGAATAAGTTTTATATGTTTGGATTTATATAGTTCGATTGGCCTAAACTCAAACATTTATTTTTCAAGATCAAAATTTATATGTTTCAAAATATAAATTACGACAACATTATCAAATAAAACACGACCGTGGAAATTTGTCTATAATACCATCAATTCATTATTGATAATATTTTTTATTCAATACATATTTTAACGAATTACAAAATATCAACAATTGAGTACATTTTATTTAACTATCTGTTACAAAATAAGCTAATTTAAACTAACTTAATTACTCACAATTTGATAATATATTAAAAATATTCATATTTCAAATTTAATAAGCGCATGCTTAATTTTACCTTACTCAGAATATCATGTGAATTTTATTAAAGTTTAACATACATCATTTAAAGGATGCGATTCTGAGTTATATATTTTACTCGTTAAGCTCAATTTTTATAAGCAGTTAAATTTTAAAAACATTACTTTTAAAACTCAATAATTGAAAATCATAAAAGACATTTTCAAATAAACTAATTGAAAAGTATATTAATTTATATATATATATATTAATTAGTCTCTGCCATCAAATAGATCCGTCCCCGGGTACGGCCTCTTCTTTAATAATTTAACAGCTGACCATTTTATTAACATTATCCTCTCTTTTGCCTCACATTCTGCCACTGCCATCACACAGTGGATGGAATTTCTTTGTTTCCAGTAAGTAAGCATATGCTATACCCCAACCATGCAAAAAAGAATAAACTGTCAATCCTAAATATTTTAGTACTTTAAATTTCGTCTTTAGAAAAATAAAACTAATAATTTTGTAGTACCAATTGTTACATCTTCAAGTGCACTCATCTAGATAGAAAAAGGGAATTTTTATGGAAGGGCTCAATCTTTGCTTTTTTTTTAAAGTAAAAATAAGGTTGTTTTTTTAAAAATTATTGATTTAGAAAATTTTTTCAATCTCTCATAACTTTATTATGAGTGAAGGTAAATTCGTGTCAAAATATCAAAAATTTTAGTATTATTAATTTAAATTAAAGTTATGTCATTTTGATACAATTCACCTTAACATATATTTTACTTTAACACGATTTTTTAATAATAAATTTATATTACATTAACACGATTAAAGTAATCTCATTTTAATTATAAATAAAAAATCATCTCCTACTTAAAGAAAAACAAGAAAAACATGTGTGAATGCTTTTTTTATATTTGGAAGTATTGATAATGCATATTTGTAACATATATTTTACTTTAACACGATTTTTAATAATAAAGTTATATTACGTTAACACGATTAAAAGTAACTTCATTTTAATTATAAATAAAAAAAATCATCTCCTACTTAAAGAAAAAACATGTGTGAATGCTTTTTTTATATTTGGAAGTGTTGATAATGCATATTTGTAAGTCATGTGATGTTAAATAATAAAAAATTATTCTAGCATTATCCTGACTTTAACAAGATATAATGACTAAACAAACAGTTGAGTTGAACTTCATTTCATTATAACAGGAAGAACTTTAAATAAAGAACAAATACGAAGTAAATCATTTATGTATGTAAAAATTCATGCATATATTAATTCTTTTAGTTTAAATGATTTTATAAGTCTTCGAGTTATTTGATAATTTCTAATTAAGTCTTTGAACAAGTTTTTTTTAAAAATTATTTATCAACAATAAAAACTAATTTAGATATCAATAATTTTTTTAGTTTTAAAATAGTATTTAATTTAATCAATATAACAATTAATTTTGTTTCTCTAAAATTAGTTTCTATTTAATGATTTTTTTATAGTGTTTAAATTTTTATAAATATTATCTATTTTACTTAGTCTCATTGCTTTTAAATCTTTTATATTTTTGAGTTATTTAGTCATTTTTTATTAACTAATTAATTTTTTTAACAAATGATCTTGTGATCTTACAAAAAATCAAGTTCTTCCTCTTATATTTTTTCCTTAACTTTTAGGCTTAATCATTAATCTTTTTCACCTAAAATAGGAAATACTTAAGTGACATGTTATATTGTTCAAACTAAAGTGATATGTTATATTGTTCAAACTAAGTTATAACTTGAAAACACTCATGTATATATTATAATGTTATTATATCTTTTCAGTGTATTTGAATTGGGAAGGGAATGTTTGAAGATTTGAAGACATAGATGTGTGAGGATTTGAGAAAAAAGTGTGAAGTAAATAATGCTTTATTTGGATGAGGGAGTCAATTTTAGTAGATTTGAGTGAAAAATGTGAAGAAAGTGAAGTAGTTTGGATTAAGATAAATAGAGTGGAAATGTAAGGAAAATTTATGAAAATTTGTGAGTGATGCGATTGGTGTAATTGAAATTTTAATTTTTTTTAAATTGATAAAAATATTTTTCTTTAAAATTAATGTTTTTTTTAAATGTAAACAAAATTAAAATAAATTTTAAATTAAAATAAATAAATTATTATAAATTTTAATATATAAAAATTTATATTTTAAGATGATAATAGATTAATTTATTTTTTAATATCAAATAAAAAAATTTATTTCAATATATTATTAAAATAATATATTAATATTTATTTCTTATTTTAATATTTATTTTAATTATTTATTTACAAAATATAATCATTAATAAAATTAAATCATATTATGAAAGATTAATTTATTAAAAATAGATTGTAAGTGTGTTTAGATTGAAGTATATTAGACTAGATGTGTAAGAAAAATTGATTGGAGTTTATAAGTGATGCGATGGTTGTGAGGGAATTCTAATTTTAAGGTGTTAAATATAAATTTATAAATTTACCCTTATAATTAAAAATTTATAAATAATGAAATATGAGGAATTTTTATGTATATTTAAGTTAATTAAAATTTCCCAAATTATTTTTGGTACCGTTAAATTAATATTTTTAAAAATAATACGGGCTAGTTAACACTATTGCAACATGAAAATTTGTCATAAAAATAATACACAAAATTATATTCCTATAAACATAATTTAAAAAAAATATTTATTTATTTGTGAATTTTAATTGTTTGTTAAAACATTATTTTCGAAACTGTGTTCGAACTGACTGTGAAATAAAATCCATATTATGTCAATTTTCAGAAAATAGAAATGTATCAAAAAAATAATTGTGAATCATTAAAATAAAATTTTAACTTTTCATAATTGTAAAAAAAATTATGTGAAAATTATCAATATATGTAAATATTTTAAATTTTGAAATTCAGATAAATATATTGAATATTCATAATTTTTTAAAATATAATTATTAAATTAATTTGTATTGAATTTAAATAATATTATTAATGGTAAGTACACCCAACAACTACTAACAACACCTTAACAACTATTAAGCACACCAACCTGTAGGTACTAACCACACCTTAGCAGCAACTAAGCACACCACCACAGAGGTATAGAGAGCAAAAACTAGAACACATAATCGATTACCATAGCAGGATAATTGATTATCCCTAATTTTGTATACACATAATCAATTATGTGAGTAGTTATAATTTAAACATAATTGATTATCCCTAATTTTTTATACACATAATCGATTATGTGAGTAATTGTAATTCCAGCATAATCGATTATCTCTACTTTTTTATACACATAATCTATTATGTGAGCAGTTGTAATTTCAACGTAATTGATTATTCCTACTTTTTTCATACACGTAATCGATTATGTGAAATGCACTCTCAGAATTTTTCAAGGCTCATGGTATGGCTCCCTCCACTTAGATTGCATGCACGGATGGATATTGTTGACCTAATTCAACAAGTGTATAAAGTCATAAGTACTAAATTATATTAAAAGACGGATATCAAACCTACAAGGAAAAAATCTATTAAAATCTTAATGTATAGCATTCACTGGATGTTGAAATGTGTGCATTAAATTGATTCAAGGTATATGAGTATTTTTTAAATAAAATTTGTTTGTAATTTAAATAAAAACAGAGTAAATGATTATGAAAAGTTGATTGATAGAATTGGGATTGAAATTAATCTTTCTCACTCGTTTGTATTTTGATAAATAAAAACATACTAAATTATTACTTAATTGATATTGATGCAACAAAAAAAGTCATTCATATTGATTCCTCTCATGAAATTATTAAGATAATCTCCTAAACATTAATTCCTCAATTGTTTAGCAAAAGTTCTTATCATTAAGAAAAGATGTTATAAAGTAATTGATATATAATAATCTATTCCTAGGATTAAAACACATTAAGTATTTTCATTTAAGTCAGATCATCAGAAATACTTCACAGTCAATTCCAAAGATCTAAATCAAGAATAAAAATTCAAGCTTTAAGCATAAAATAAAAATAACAATATTGAAAAAGAGCACAATGTTATAGATAAATATCACCTCAATACATAAGAGTTTGAAACGATTACATTCAATCCCAAAAGAAAGGAATTAACCACTTGATAAATGTCATACATTAGTAATATTTCATATTAAAATACAAACACTTATGTGTATTTACTAATAAAATAATTATAATTTAACCCCTAATTTATGAATTTAAACTTTTTTACATATTTTGTGATTATAAAATGAATAAGAACGGTTTATTTACAAATTTGTGTTAATTTCAAGATTCTATGGGAAAATGGAGATGAAAGGGCTAAAGGAGAATATACAAGATAAAAAGGGAAAATTGGAACGTTCCAACATTCGCCTAAGCCAAAAGCCTTCCAGAGGAACTCGCCTAAGCTAACTCAATCTTGTCCAGGCGAGACCATTCTAGAGAGGTTGGATTTTTTCTCGTCCAACTCGCCCAAGCGAGCCCAATCACACCCAAATGAGAAGTCACTTAGCCTAAGCCCAACTAGGTTAAATATGAGACTTGAGGCACAACCCTAGACATCATTGGGAGAATAGAAGGTGATAGAAAATCCTAGAGGAGGCAACCGTCAAGGAGAAATATCCTAAATCTTCTTTTCTTGCTTTCCATGCTTGTAATGACCAATATGAGTGGCCAATTCTACCCTTTGGGATTGGGAGTAATATATTCAAACTCTTATGTATTGAAAATATATTTAAATATAATATTTTGTTCTTGATTGATGATTGGTATTTTCATTTTATTCGTAAGGCTTGTTTACCATGATTTTGATCCTTAGATTTGACTGAAAAGTACTTCTAAGTTACTGACCTAAATGATAATGCTTAACATATTTGAATGCTAGAAATAGATTTGAAATACTAATTGCTATCAACATCCAATCGTGAGGATAAGAAGTTTTTATAATTATGTGAGGAATCGATATTTAGGAGACTATCTTAAAAATTTTATATGCAAGAAATCGATTTGAATAAATTTTATATGGGCATCAATATCAATCAAATGATAAAATATTAAAATACGAAAGAGTAAGAAGGATGAACCCCAATCTTAATTTTCTCAATTGAATCAACAACTCTTTACTTTGCTTTATTTACATTCTTGAAATCATACACAACAAACATCCTAGAAACCTTTTCTTATTTCCTTCTATTCAATGAATCTTATACTTGATAATTCAATTGTTCCTTGTGTGTTCAATATCCGTCCTTAGGGACAAATTATTACTTCTGACACGGTACACTTGCCGTAAAATAGTCGTCACCGCTCATGGCAGCCATTACATGCACCAGAAGATGATTGAAAGCAAAAGAAGAAGATCCAGAGTGTTTCTCCTTTACAGTTTCCTCCTAGGGTTTCCTCTCTCTTTCTTTCTCTCTACCTTAAGCCCTTATTTAACCTAATTAGGTTTGGGCCAAATGACATCTTTATTCATAATATATCCCTTTGTTTCATGTCTCCTTAAATTCCTAAAAATAACACAAAATTGGGAATAAAAAATTCTATTAATCTCATAACTCCAAAATAAATTATTAAATTCTAATTTTTTAAATTAGTGTTGAGTCATAGCTTAATCAACAATTAAAATCAATAATGTCTAACTTTTTTCATAAAATTTTACTAAATAATGACAATTATCAGATGCAGTGACCATGTTTTAAAGGACACATATATGGTGAGTGCAAAAAATGAAACTCATAACTGCCTACGTGTCTTTCCTTGAGTTCCTTTTGTCATGTGCAAGGAACCCGTCTCCAATCATCCACGTCTTTCCACGCCCACACATCAACACAAATTGATAGATCCAAACGTGACACATCCCGCAAATCCATCTTAAGGCATAATAAATTGGTTGATCCAAACACAACATAAAATACGTGAGTTCTCTAACACACACTTTCATATTGAAAACATTGAGTGTGAAAATAGAGGGAAACTCAATAACGGGTGACATAATAGTCCAACTAATCTAGTTATAGTACAAAATTGAAAATCTATGACGGGTCTGATCCAACTGTCACAGTTGACAGTAACAAAATTGTAAATAAGATAAAATTTACTATGTTGGTTATTATTATTATAACATATATAAAAAAATTAGTAACATTAGTTTGTATTTTAAATGACATTAAAAGTGTTTATTATGTTAGCTCTAATTATAACTAAGATAATAAGCCCTATAATCATTAGTGATTTTTTCCTTTCGTGCCCTATTCGCTGTCAACTCTCTTTTTTCATTAACAACCCATGATACCTTTCTTTTTCATTTTCTATGTTAAAATTGTTCGTGTTCAACTTGTTGTGCTGAAAGTTAAACCCTAGCATCGGTGAAAGGTTAGTATTTTATTGTTTCTTTTCTTTGCTTTTTCTTACTTAAACCCTTTGCGAAGAAGGAATTGAATAGACAAGTGTGAGTGGAATGAAGGGACTCTAGGTTGAGAGGCCCAAACGAAGAGGCTAAAGGATCCTTGGTCTGGGAATCACTTATCCATGCCCCATTTAACCAATTATCCATGCCCCATTTAACCAATATAGCGTGAGGATTGAGTTCTTGACAAAAGAATGAAGATGCCATAACATCTTCTTTCTCAACTCCAAAAGCTTTGACATCATCTTAGAAAAGTGAAAATTTGACCTAACTTAAGTTGATAAAACTCGATTTGATAAATTCAAGTGTGCACCTACCTATATATTATAATTCGATCATATTTATAGATGATGTGAAATCTCTAATATAATATATTGGATATTTGTGTTTTCTAATATTAAATGCATGAACTATTATTAAAATTATTAAAAGTGGATATCCTTGTTTTACATAAATGAGCACTAGGTGTTGAGAATCTAATGACAATTTTTTCACCACCCACGCTTCTATTGTTGTTTGTACAGTAAACTTATCTTGACTTATAAAATGAATATTCTCACGAAAAAAAAAAAACTTAAAAAAAGTTAAATATTAATATATACTGAGATATATGAGTATTTAAAAAATATTTAAATGTTATTTTCAATTCATTGGAGCTAAATTGTTAAATCAACAATAGTTTGAAATGGATTATATAAACTTGGTTTTGTTTTATTTGATTTGAAATAAATTTTTAATTATTTATTTGTGTTATAATTGCTACGAGTTCTAGTTAGGTTACCTCTTTTGGTTATGGAATATGATACGTTAACAAAAATGATGATACATATCCATTAAATTTTTATGTTTATTTAAACTTTTTATTGGATAAATTATATAATTAAACTTTGTAAATGTGAGTATATAATTACATTTTTGACGTATAGTTATTACGAGGCATTACAAATTTAGTCATCAAAGTATAATATCAATGGAAACAATTAGGTTATTTTTAAGTGTAAAATTCAATTAAGTAAAAATATTTAATATTTTTTGAAGTTTCTAATACTTAGAAGAAGGATTGATGGGGAGAAGTTGAAAAACAAGTGTGAGTGGGAATGTATGTGAAATTCGAAGGATTTACATAATTCTGCATATAAAAGAATGTAATTGTAATACAGCCAAAAAAAAATCGTATCAGTAATAACTAATCCTATTTACTTGATGTTTGTAACTAAAATAAAGTTTCTAATTTATAAAAAGACTAATAGCATGTTTAATAACCATTTTTTTCGTGAATATTGTGTGTAGTGAAAGCGTATTTAGAAATCTCTTTAAATAAAAATATAAAGTTTAAAAAGCTATAACTAAGAACGTTTATCATGATATGAAAAATCACATCCATGCATTATTCTCTATTTCCAAACATAGAAGCAGCCTATAATAGCTTTACCATATTTTTTCGTTTCATAGGAGGCAATTTTCTCCTTTCCAAACTTACGACGAAATATAGCAAACATAAGTTTCTAATTTGATTACAATTCTCGATGATATCTAAATGCTGCATAATGGTTCCAAAAGTGTTGCATGATAATTTGAGCAATCTTTAGGATTTATTTGGACGAGAGAATAAGATAAGAAGGGAAGAAGAGTAAGGAAAATAAATATTGAAATTTTCCTTTTTATCTTTTCTGAAAAATGAAAGAGGGAATAAAGAATGAAAAGATGGAGATAAAAAAAAAATGTGAAATTGATTATAAGGTTGGAAAGGAAGAAACCCAAGTTGAGTCGACACAATCAGCTGTGGTGTCTTACCTTATATAGATACATATGGCTGCAAATTGCAGAGCAGACCTGCAAAACAATAATGACAAAAACATCTTACGCATTACTCGAATTAAGGTGGCTATTGCAGTTGGCAGAGGACCAAAATCGTGTCCTCTTTTCGAAGGAAGGAGTGACACATGATTCTATGTGACTTCCAAAAACAGCAAAAGAAAGAAAAGAAGAAACCAACGTGTGTGTCTCGTGAATTTCAACAGCGCACGTGAAAGGCACGTGCAGTGGTCATGGTTGGGATATAATGAGCAATCTTTGGTGAGGTTGAGCAGGTCCATTAAATAGCATAATAATAATAATAATAATAATAATAATAATAATAATAATAATAGTATTATAGAAAAAATGGAAGATGCAAATTCAAATGCAATGCACCAGAAAAAAGATAGAAGGTCCACATGGATGGAGCCAAATCCCAAACCAGGTGTGGAAGGGTCCAAGTGGACGTTGCTCATTCCCCATGTCTGCTCATATAATCAAAAATACTTCAACCATCAACCATATTCACCTTCCTCCATACTCTCTAACTCTAATGGACCCCACCATTTCTTTTCTTCTTCTTTTTATTTCAAAACACAACCACACATCTAATCCCTTCCTTAATCCACTTTTTGTTCCTCTTTCTTTGTTCTAATTCTTTCCATCACCTGCTTAGGTGGTCCCACACTCAATCTAATTAGTTGTTGATATGTAGGTGTTTAGATTACTAATTCTAACACTAATCTATTAGTTGGATGAAAAATAAAACGCATCCTTGGACCTCCGTACCATAAGCTCAAAACAAAGGGCACGAGGAGATCCCAGTGACATTTAAAATAAAGGGACCACATGCAATAAAACCAACTAAAGCATCACAATTCACAAAGTGGCTTTCAATTATATATTTAACAAACCTGCCATTAATTAAACCACTTTAACCCTTTCTTATAATTTCAAATCATTCTTCCAAACCCCTTCCTTACATTACAACAAATCCAAAACTCAAACAAACATAGAAAATGACACCACTCCTCTTCTGGCATCATTGCAATGGCCAGCAATCAGAAAGACTGCACTTTTTGTCAATTCGGAAATTCTTAAAAGGCGATCATCAAGTCAATGACTTTGTTAATCTTTTCACTCTCAATTTACTAAGCACAGATTTTATTTGAGTTTTATTTTTCAAGATTATCTACTTCAAAGACTGTCATTGCCCAAACAGGTTATAATGATATGGATATGATTCTGTTGGTTGCATTATGGATGCACTCATACACATCCACACTTACCCAATTTCGCTAAGATAATATATACAAAACACAAAACATGGAAGATGATACTTTCCTTCTAAGTACACAGAATACAGACACGCAGAACGACAGACACATCCTCCTCCTATCTTCATGTGGTGTCACAATATGGCAAACCTACCCATCATTGAATATTATTTTTGATGTTGGTTATTATTTATGAAATTATAGCAAACTCTATTTAATCAAAAAATAAGATATATATTTTTCATGTTATTTTAATCAATAACCAAGTAGTATGTTTTTAGTGATTTTATTAAAACAAAAATTACAGGAAATTTTTTATGTTTTTTTATCTATTAATCTTTAATTATAAATAAATTTTATCTACGTGATAAAAATTATATTAATTATCGTCATAGTTTATAATATGAGAATTTAATTTACCTTAAATAACACCACAGTACTCCAGAGATTGCATTTAAGTATTTCTGAGGGGGAAAACCCCAAACAAGAGGAGCGTGTGATCCACTCGCTTAAGAGGAGGGTGACCGTGTGGTTCTGGAAGGGTCCCAGAAACTTAAACCACGACAACTTTGTGACTAAACCATGGTTAGAACTTAGAAACCCCTGAATTTCGCACTCTCTTTATGTTCCTGTCTGTCTCATTTGTGTCACTGCTCGACACAGCTTTCGTCTGCATTGCCTCTGCAAATCTTTCGCCGCTTTCTGCGTCCCTTTGGGTCTTCTGAAATTTTGGGTCTTCTCTTTCTCCTAGCTTAGACACAGTCTCTTAGGCCTGAAAGATTACTTTTTGATACTACCCAGTGGTTGTGCGGATTGGGAATTATTACTCCCACTCTAACAGTAGTGTTGTTGCATTTGGATTAGGAATACCTCGTTGGTCTCTATTCTCGAGGACCTAATGGTTTCCAAAAATTTCGTATCTTTTTGTGTGCCCATTTAAGAAGATTTCACTGGGTTTCATCGCGAAATTATAGGAGTTACATGGGTTTCCATGATCTCAGCCTACAATCGGCGTCTCTATTGTCGATGGAACTTGTATTTGCCAATCTGAATGCAGCTGTTTAGGGAAAAAATAAAAAGAAAGAAAAGAAGACAAATAAGTTCGAATCTTTTAAAGTCCCTTACTAAACTTTGCAAGGTTTGTGCATGATATATAGTTATATACATACATTGAAGTTGTTAAAGTTTTTTTTTTTTTTTTTTACTGATGCTGTTTTATTAATTTAATTATGTATTGGAGTTTTGTTTCTCCCTGATAAGGACTTGAGATATTAAAATAAAAGGGTTTTAGTTTCGTAAATTATTGCTGCTGTGATGTAATGTTAAGTGTAAGCTTGTTTCTTTTCCTTTTATAATCATACCATATTAAGAGTAGGGTGGGTTACGTCAGGTTTCTTCTGTGTCTTCCAACCTCATTTGGATTCCTATGGTTTCCCACTTTAATAGAGTATGTTGGAAGCAGCATTATAGGGGGACTGAGTGCCTTAATTTAATTTAAGGCCTTCCTGGTTTGGGTACTTCGGTTCCGCGGATCGTTTGATTCATCATCATCATCATCATGCCTCTGTACGAGTTATACCGTCTGGCTAGAGAGAAGCTTGGTACAGAGAATAACGGCACACGTGCATCTGATCAATGTTCCTCGTAAGTTCATTAGCATAGGCTGTTGCAAGCTTTTCACTTGTGTGTTTGAATTTGAATTTTATTCTTTTGTTTATTTATTTCTTAACCCTGCTTTTTTTGGTTTTAAATTGGATGTGTAGACCTGAAAATGATTTTTTTGAGCTAGTTTGGGAGAATGGTCAGATTTCGAGCCAGGGTCAGTCTAGTAGAGTTAGAAGGAGCCCATCTTGCAGAAGTTTGCCATCTCACTGCTTACCATCTCACAGTCCAAAGGGTAGAGACAAAGATGTAGGATGTGGCGCCAGCAAGATGGGAAAATTTAGAGATTTAGAATCTGGATTGAGTGAAATTTCAATGTCGGTGCCGTCCCGTGAAATTGATTTCTGTCAAGATGAAGATGTGTTACCTTGGTTTGATTACGCAGCAATGGATGGTTCTATGCAACATGACTATGGTTCTGATTTCCTCCCTACCTCAACTAGTTTTACTCTATTGGATAAAAAAAGTAATACCAATATGGCTTTGAGGGATTCTCATAAAACTTCTGAAGAGCAAGGGAATGTTTTCAAGGGTTCTTCAGCTGAACAGGTTGAGAGTACCGGACCCAAATCTAGCACCAGTCAGTTATACCCCCCATCATTGCATCATTGTCAAACATCTTTTGTATCTTCAAGATCCAGAGCGTCAGATATAACTGGAAATAACAATACCAGTAATGCAAACCAGGATGCCACTTATGGCGAAATTACCAATTTTCTATCTTCCTCAAGTGATTTTTCTAGCCCAAAGGGGAAGAAACAAGAGCCACCTCTGCCTGGCAATGGTTCCAGTTCCACCATAATGAATTTCTCCCATTTCGCTAGGCCTGCTGCAATGGTAAGAGCTAATCTTCAGAACATTGGCTTGAAGTCTGGTTTGTCTTCAGCAAGACCAGACAGTATGGAAATTAAGAATACAGGTGCAGCCGCAACTAGCAGCAATCCTCATGAATCAATTGTTATTGATTCAAGTGGTGAATGTTCGAAGGAACTGACCATGCACTGTCAGCAGGTTGTGGATCAATCCAGGTCCAGGACTGATTTGAACACTTCGCTGTCGAAAGCTGTTGAACAGAATGCAGTACTTTCTAAGCATTCAGAGCCTGCTTGTAATGAGAGTTCCACTAAGATTGACCAAATTTCCGATCAAGTTCTTGGTGACAGTGGTGCTAAAGGGCAGACAACTACTGAAAAAAGTATGGAGGCAGCAGTAGCCTCTTCCTCTGTTTGCTCTGGCAACGGTGCAGACAGAGGTTCAGATGAGCCAAATCAAAATTTGAAGCGAAAAAAAAAAGAGACCGATGACTCTGAGTGCCATAGTGAAGTAAGTCATAGTCTTATATTTACAGTGTTTTATGTGTTTAATTGTTTCCTTACTTATTTTATAATTCCCTCCAATAATCAAGAAGACAATTTACATGAAGGATGCTGAAGAAGAATCAGCGGGTGTTAAAAAGGCAGCTGGAGGGCGTGGAGGTGCAGGTTCCAAGAGAACCCGTGCAGCTGAAGTGCATAATCTATCTGAAAGGGTTAGCAAGACCTACTTCTATCTTTTTAGTATTACTTATAGAACACATTTTCCCTCGAGTCTCTGTTTAGGATATTTCGGATTATAATTTGTCATACAGAGGCGAAGAGACAGAATCAACGAGAAGATGCGTGCGTTGCAAGAACTCATTCCAAATTGCAATAAGGTTGGCTTGGCTTTATCTATTTTTGCATTCTTTTGAAAACTGAAAATTTTGTAAGATCATATCAAATCATCAGAAGTTACAACCTAAGATCCATAAAACCAACCTGAAGTTAGGCATTTTGTTTACAGGATTTAAATCCTCAGTTTGAATATGAACATAAACTACTATATACTTTGTATGCATATTCTTATATACTTGATACTCAATTCCTCATTTACTTTGGTTTTCTGACTTCGTATCTATTATAATAGGTGGATAAAGCCTCAATGCTGGACGAGGCAATTGAGTATCTTAAAACACTTCAGCTCCAAGTTCAAGTAATGTTTCTAGCCCTCTGGCTTTGGTTAAAATTTTCTGATCATATATGATATACTTGTGGTGTGAGATTGCTTCCGGTCTTATGCAGATTATGTCGATGGGAGCTGGTTTATATATGCCTCCAATGATGTTACCTGCAGGAATGCAGCAAATGCATGCACCACATATGGCTCCATTTTCACCTGTGGGTGTTGGCATGCATATGGGATATGGTATGGGTTATGGAGTGGGAATGCCTGACATGAATGGTGGATCTTTAAGATTCCCTATGATTCAGGTGCCCCAGATGCAAGGAAGTCATATCCCTCTTGTCCATGTGTCTGGACCTACTGCTTTACATGAGATGGCCAGATCAAATCTTCCAGGGCTTGGGCTTCCTGGACAAGGACATCCCATGCCAATGCCGCGAGCTCCCATGTTGCGAGGACCTATCATGAATTCACCAGCTCTGGGGCTACATGCCTGTGGATCATCAGGACTTGTTGAAACCGTGGATTCAGCTTCTGCATCTGGCTTAAAGGATCAAATGCCAAATGTGGGCCCACTACTTAAGCAAAGCAATGGTGGCCACGACTCAACAAGTCAGATGCCTACACATGTATGTTTACGGACAGATTTCTAGAGTTTTTACATAAATGAATCTCATGATATAGGTTCAGCACAAACAATTTATTTCGTTGAGTTAATTATAACAGTGATGCATGGAAGTATTAGCAACACCCTACATGGTATTCAGTTATCAAGTATAATTGCAAATATTATTAAATCATTCTGAAAGTTCTGCCAAATCTTCTTATGCACTTGCTTCCCTGGACAAGATTAAAAAGTGAAAAGCCTATTGCACTCCATTTCTGCCCTTCTGCATTCTGTTACTAGTCATTCTAGGTCACCTGAAACCACCATTCTTATCTAATGAATTGTTCAAGTTATTTAATTATTACTTCTAGAAGAAGGTGCACCAGAGGTCAACTTTGACAAGTATAGATTTTATGGTTTGATTGGACATTCTCAATTTTAAAAACTGAAAGAAACATGTAATAAACAAAAGGCAAAGGTTGAAATAAAAAGTAATTATGTGTTCTTCTAGCACAAGTATTAGTGCATCCAGGTCTCCATGATTAATTTTCATTTCATATTCTGCTTCCATTCTCCTACTCATCTCTTCATGTTTGTGTTCTCCATTTTTGTTATGCCAGAGTGAGGCAGCTGTTGTTCGATTTGAGCAATCTGCTTTGGTTCATAGTAGCGGTCATACCTCTGAGGCTAATGCCAATGGAGCTGTTAATCCTTGCACATAACGTCATGTTTGGTAAATCTTCTGAATATCTATCACTGTGCGCATACACGTGCACAAAGCCTCATACAGATTTACTATTGAGTTGTTCTTGCAGGTTATGATCCAGAATAATACCGTGCCTGATTGAAATTTTAGAAAATGTGAGTCTTAATCTTGCTGCAGATTACCACACAGGATACTTCACAGTCATTGAGGTTAACCCTATCACAGTAACTACTGAATCCTAATTTCCGGACTCCCGAAATTGCACGGATTTTGTAATATCCTAAGAGGTGAACTCATTTGTACATCCATTTAGCAACCTGTTCAATCAATTGGAGTAGAGATTTGATATATTATTATAAATATGTATTCAAGTGTTTGATCATATCTATCACAGTGATTCTTTGGTTTAATGAAATAATAGTTTTTTTTTTCTTTGCCCGCCCTTGGCATCTATTTTCTCACTCTCCTAGCCCCGCAAAAAATAATGAAAATGGGCACAGTAGGAGAATTAATATGCAGATTACTGTTCTAGTGCTACTAAGTATTTCAGCAGTTCGTAAAGATTTGTTTGAAAATTAATATTGGTAGATTGGTTGGTCTCGGATCATATTCATCTGTTACCTGCCATACATACCAATTACCATCAATGGTTGAGAACGTAGATTTTGAATACATTATCGTAGTGAAGGAGAAACCGATTATGATTGCGAAAGAACCTTGAAACAGTTCTGTAATAACCAATAAAAACTAGATCATTATGAGGTCTTTTTACAAAAGGTACAAACATGTAAACTTTACTCAAAAAGTTAAAATTGCTTTCCTCGTTTATCAACAGCAAACAAAAACACAATGCAAATTATCCAAAAGAATAATACAGAACAAAACAATCAAATTTTACAGCACTGCCTAAATCATGGCCTAGATCTTCTATATACACTACACTCTGCACACCTTTTGGCATTCAAACAAATTCAGGAGAAAATTACGATGTATAAAAACCAACTTATATGCTATAGTGCGATGCACCAAAACAATGAAAAATAAAGCAAATACGTAAATGCTGCAAACTTGTTCACTCAGTTCCATTATTTGACTTTAATGTCGCCCTTGGCCTCCGAGGAAAGGTTCTTGGAGGAAGGAGATTTGCCAGTGATAGCTTTCTTTGCTTTCACCAGTGACTGTTTAACCTTTGATATAATGTTATTTGATTGCTTTTGAGCCGGCTTGGCTGGAGTTTCTTTTGGAAGGTCCTTGGATGTTTTTATTGCGTCACCTTCCTTTGTGGCTTGAACCTCAGTTTTCAAAGGCTCCACAGCTTGTTCTTTTTCTAACTTATCCACTCCAGGTTCAACAGATTCCTCTTCTTTTTCTTCAAATTTGGATGCCAATGTTTCTCTAACAGGTTCACTTACAGCTCTAGAGATTTCTTCCACCTTTGTGTCACTGTTCCGTTCCTTCTTGTCATCAACTACTGAGATATCATCACCTTTTACGTTCTCTACCTTCACACTCTCTGCTACTTCAGTTGTTGCTGTTTTTGTCTCATTCTGTTCCTCAACTTTTCTGCTTTCAGCCTCTTCCTCTGCTGAAGATCCAGTGACAGCCTTAGGTGCTTCAGGTTCCTTTTTGTCTTCATCATTTGCGGCAACATCAACCTTTTCCTCCACAACATCTTTTAAGTTAGGTTTAGCTCCCTGATCAATGGAGGCTGGTTCTGGAATTTGTATGATGCTATCCACTTGATTTGGTACCCCTTCAATCACATCAGTAATGCTTGATTCTTTATTGTCGTCCTCTTGGACAACCTTTTCTGCTACTTCTGGAGAAGGTTCCACAATATTTGCTTGAGGTTCTTCATTTGATGAAACTTGTGCAGCATTTTCAGTGTGGCTAGTTTCCTCCTCTTTGTCCGTTTTCACAATATTTGCTTGAGGTTCTTTAATGTCATCCTCTTCAACAACCTTTTCTGCTACTACAGGAGAAGGTTCCACAATATTTGCTTGAGGTTCTTCATTTGGTGAAACTGGTGCAGCTTTTTCAGTGTGGCTAGTTTCGTCCTCTTTGTCGGTTTTCTCTTCCTTGATCGTGTCATCTGAAGTCCCTTCGGTCTTGGAGATCTCTAGCACAACTTCAGGAGAAGGTTCCACAAGATTTGCTAGAGGTTCCTCATGAGATGAGACTTGTGCTGCATTTCCAGTGAGGCTAGCTTCCTCCTCTTTCTCAGTTTTCTCTTCCTTGACCATGTCATCTGAAGTTCCTTCATTCTTAGAAACCTCAAGCACAACTTCAAGAGAAGGTTCCGCAAGATTTGATTGAGGTTTTTCATTCGATGAAACTTGCGCAGCATTTACAGTGAGGCTAGTTTCCTCCTCTTTATCAGTTTTCTCTTCCTTGATCGGGTCATCTAAAGTTCCTTCAGTCTTGGCAGTCTCAATCACAATTTCTCGCTTAGTCTCCACGTCCTTACAAGCTTCCGCAACTTCCTCATCTACTTGTAGCTGTTCTCTTGGCTTTTCCTCCACTTCAATTGACAGAGGTTCTGGTTTCTCTATTTTTTCAGGAACTGCGTCTGAGTTTCCAGTGTCTTTCACCTTCTCAGTACTGCCTTGTTGCTCTGCACTTTCAGCTTCTGCTTCGGGAACAGCTGTCTTAAGCTGTTCTTCTTCCTCTTGTTTTTCTGATTCACTTTGGCTTTCATCACCTTTCGCAGTCACTGGCTCTGCTTTCTCTGTTTCAATGTGGCTTTCATCAAATTTAGCGGGCAGTGGTTCTGCTTTCTCTGTTTCAAAGTTGTTAGTCTCTTTCGATACCTCTGCCTCAAATTCTAGTTCTCTTGGTGTTTCCTCTATGACACCACTTGTTTCAGCTGGTTTCTCATCTTCCCTTTGTTTTAATGATTGCTTCTCTGGTTCTTTCTGGTTTTCATTCACTTCAGTAACCACAAGTTCTGCCTCCCCTGTTTCCGTGGGTCCCGTTTCAGAGTTATTGGTCTCTTCCACTACATCTTCTGAGGGTCCTGTTGCTTTTTCCTCTACGGTTTCACTCGGTTTCTCTTCGGCATCAGCTGCCGGTTCAGGTACTACAATTGTGCTTGGTTGCTCAGCCTCATGGAACTCTTTTTCTTCTTCTTCTGTTTTTTCTCCCACTTGTGTAGCCACAGGCCCAAGCTTCTCTTCCACTCGGGTACTTGTTTCCAAAACTTGAGTCTCTTTCACCACCTCTCCTTCTGATTCTGTCGGAGGATTAGTGTCATCTGTGTTTCTTGTTTTTTCAATAGTTTCAGTTGATGCTTCTGGAATGTCTTCTGTCTCGGGTTGTGCTTGTTTCTCTTCATCTGTTTCCACAGGTTCATTTTCTAGTTGCTGTGGCGGTGTTTCTTCCACAGTAGATTCTGTGGATGGTGCCACATCTGACTGGGAATTGGCTGCATCATGAACTGGTTCAACATCACTGATAGTGTGCGAGTCAGGAACCACTTCCTTCTCCTCCTTTACTTTATCTTCGGCTGCAATAGTTGCATCTGATGGCAGTGAATATTCAGTGTTTTCTACTGCAACAGCAGGCTCAACCTTGTGATCACCTTCTTCTGTTGGAGTTGGTGTTGAACTTTGTGCATCCTCAACCTTGTCATGGTTCAGACTATCTTCAGCAGAAGTCTCTAATACAGCAAGCTCCTCCTTCACCTTATCTTCTGTCTTAGTTGAAGGTGTGTCCTCAAGCTTGTCATCTCCTATCTTGGTTGAAGGGTTGTCCTCAGGCTTGTCAATTTCTTCTGTCTTAGATGAAGGAGTCTCCTCAGGCTTGGGATCTTCTGTCTTAGATGAAGGGGCATCCTCAGGCTTGTCACGCTTGACTTCATCTTCATTGGCTAAAGAAGCGATCATTTGTGCAATGGCTTCGTCCTTTTCCTTCTTCACGTATTGCTATATAATAAAGATGAAAAGGCATTGATGATTAAATTATGAGTTCCAACTGAAGACACTCTTAAGCATTAACAAACAAGGAATGTAACTACAAATATCAAAGTACGAAACAAGTAGAATTTAAACTACTGGGAAATAATGCAGATCATGTTCATAAACTTACTTTTTAATGTAAGTATCTACAGGACACTACTTTATCTGTCATAAATGCTATGGCAACAATGGCGGTACCTTGATCTGCTATCTCCTTATCAAAAGGTATCTAATTATCTTGCATAACAATCTACTACAGGCAATGATGGAAAAAGTGGGGAGGCATGTTGCAAAAGTTTTTTAGCTTGCACACTATTTTATTTGGTTTACAAATGTTTGATACTCTTTCATTTTTTTATTGATCACCTTACATTTGTTTTTTTGTATAAATAAAGATGTTAACAATTTTTTATATACAAAATAACCTTAAATAATGTCCAGAGTTATTTGAAGAATATCCTTACTTTAAATTTAGAGTTTGAAAAGTGCAACAAATTTTTAATCCAGTTTATTCCTTTAGGCTATACAAATGATCATAATTTTTTTATTATTAAAATGTGCAGCGTTAACTTTACTGTTACTTGTGAGACATTACTAATGATCACAAAACTTTACGACATTTTGGTCTCAAACTTGCATTGATTTAACATAATGAAAATTCTAAAACTTTTATATGTAAGAAAAACTGTTAGCAGAACTATAAGTTTAGTTGAGGCAAATAAAATTAACTAGAAATATAATTTTTATAATTATATATTTTTGGGCCTCACAATACTTATTTTCTAGATCCGGCAGTGGTATATTACAGGTTTATTTTCTAGAATGAGAACAGATGTTGATCAAATTCATTTCCTTTTTCATTTTCACAAAATTTGAAGGTATGCACTTTCACTAGGCCACTTTTTATTTTTTTTTTAAGTACATGAATAATTTTATTGAATACAAATTTTTTTCTTTGAAAGCTATTATGCAAATCCTGAATAATCAATTATGATTGGAGATGAAAAAAGAGTTGAGAACTGAAGTGACAAAGCAGAACAAACTTTTATTGCTTTTCTCCATGCTCATGAATTCTCTGATGAAAATAAACTCATGCGTATAGTAAGTTTAAAAACAAATCAGAGTTTGCTCACAGTTTAGCAACTGAATACTCCAAGAAAGAAACATAAAAGACCATATATATGAAAGGTGGTTTGAGTTTAGAACTGAGGACACAGATACTAGAGAAAAAGTTGAAGATCATCACGTATAAAAACTTTGAAAGTGAGAAAATTAAAATGAACAGACCTTATCAGTAGTAGAAGCATGATGAGATGCAGCAGCCTCTGTAGCCATGATGGGAAATTGAAGCTGATCAGCCTGAGAGTGTTTAGAGAAGTTCAGGTGGAGAAAGAAATAAAGAAAGTAAGTGGAGAGAGGAATAATTTGGTTGGCAACAACTCCAGGAAAAGAAGGAAAGCCAGTTCAACTTTAGGAAGAAGAACAACTAGTTTTCCACAGAAAAAAGCAGAAACATAGATGTTTGACAGACTGTATCACATGAGCTGGTATGGTGGTCTCAATGATTTAGGAGGATTAGGATTAAGGTGGCACTAAAGTTTTCCCATTAAAAACAAAAAAAGTATAAAATAAAAAAGTTGATCACATAGCTGTGAGCTGTGGCAAAGTAACTAGCTTTATTGGGGACCAGATCAGCGGCAACAAACTCATACATTTAACCTCTCAAAATCTTTGGGCCCTCTCCTCAACCCTTGTGGTTAATAACATTCCTCTACGTCATTAACCTTAATTAAATTTCATCTACAAATTATGGAAACCATAAATGAACACTCATATATCTAGCCAAAAACTAAGGATCTACCACTAGTTATAATATTCTGCAATTTGTTTCTTTTAAATTAATAAACTTCCTTTTTCTTTGTCAGTTTTGTTGAACCAATTTCTCATGATTAAGAGAAATTACAATATACAAATATAAATAATTGTCACATTGAAATATCATGATATTTGCTAAATAGTTATGTTCACTTTGGTCATGATTATTATTTGGATACCATTCAACCTTGTTTTTATGGCTATACAAAATCAACGGTTAAGGAAAACTATGATACTAATCCGCTTAAAAATGATGAAATAGATAAGTTGATGATTTGAGGTCGTGTTTTCTTCCACGTTAGGATAATAAATTTGCTTAAGTTTTCAAACTTGGATTAAGACGTACCATTTCGATGAAAATGATGCTGCCTCATGTCACTTTATTGGTGTTCGCATGTTATGCATTATAGGGTATACCCCCCTATTCCCCCTCTTTTCGTTCGAACTTCTCTCCATGCTTTTCTATTTTTTTATTAATATTAAATAATTTTCATGAACTTTATATGAGTCATACTTTCCGAAGGGCAATATGAATTAATGGTTGCATCCAGATTGAGCAAACATCCCCCAAAACATTGAGGATTAAGAAGATAAAAACAGAAAAAAAAAAAAAAAGCATCACAAATACATTAACAGAAGGTTAGAAAATACTAACAAAAACACAAGGTTTCACAATATGTAAATAAAAAAAAGTAGTTAAAAAAAGTTACATTATCACAGATTAATTAATGCTTCGTACTTTTATAATATGATTATCGAAAAAAAAGCATTTAAAAATATATTTATACTACAGATCTGGTTTTGGATTGAACAATGAAATACTTTCCTTGCTTGAGAAATGTTTGTATGAAACTGAAAACCTTAACTTAAGATACTTTCCATTTTGTTAGTTTAACATTTATAATGCTTTTAGCCAACAAATCCAACCTTTCCATGATATGTTTTTGATTCTTTCAGGCTTAATAACCTAATAATCTTTTGAATCTCTAAAGGAAAATGAGTGTTCTGAAGTGACAAGTATCATGAGTCATTCGTCATGACAGCTGCCACAGCCCTCTTTTTAAAAATAGAAGACTAGTGTGCAAGAGATTTGTTGAAAAAATTATGACTTCTCAATTCCACAAAAATGCAAAGAAGCCCACCTTCTTTATCTATTGAGCTGGTTCTCCTTCACATGTCCCCCCATCTTTGGAATCTTCCATTTGTGAACTCGCGCAGTGTAAGACCCAAGGTGGTCCTTCGACACTTAAGCCTGTAATTTTCTTGAATTAATTACAACAGAGAAAATAAATCTTGCTTATAGAGACGATGCTGTTTTTTCTCTGTCCAGGTTAACTATAGCGGACATTATGGGCAGGAACATTCATGCTTGAAAGGTATTGATTAGGTGGAAATTTATATAGAGACCCAACTTGACCATTGGTTGTCTCCAAAAGAAAAAACGACTCCTCCACACAGAAAAGGAAATGAACAATTCGTTTAAAGTAGACAAGATTTATGTTTGTCCTTTCATTCGAGTTTATAATGTTTTTTCGTTTTGATATTTTCGGCATCTAGAAGTCACATTTGACTTGGACCTAATTAATCAAGTTTTTTTTTAAAAAAAAAAATAATTGTTAATGGATTTAATCTAAGAAATAGGGTATATGATGATATCTTTCATTCACAAGGGATGAATTCGTATTTATGAAAGACTTTGTTATAGTAAAGAAAAACTTTAAAGTTGCCTAGTACTTGAACTACAACATGTGATGGCTTTAATTTTATGTGTACTTCATAAGTTTGGTCTTTGTTACTAAAACTAAAGCTTTACACAACCAAATAATTAAACTTTTCTCCTTTTTCCATGGAGAATGCCAACGATACATTTTCTTTCCCTTTTCCTTTTGGACTTGCTTGATTTGCTTCTAAATATGCCTATGAGTATGAGTGGTTTGTGTCAATCCCTCACAGATTTCAGTTCGGTGAAGTTGACAGATATTGGTGGAGCAGAAGTTACGAAAACGATGTTACAGAAGTAGGTTAGGGCATGGATGAGAGATGAAGGTGTGTTTGCAGTAACGTATTTGACAGGAGTGGTGGTGGAGATTGGTGAAGTGAAGATGTGCAACCAAATGGGGTCACTCTTACTTGGTAAGGTTCATTAATCCACAGCTTTGTGAGGCAGCTGAAGAAGTAGATCTTGCTTTAATGTGCATTGCATATTAGTTAAATTGAGAAACCCATGTTAGTGGTAGTGTAGGAGATTGGTGAGTTTTGGTGGTCTTATTTTCATCTATAATTGAAAGAGGAAAGAAAATATTTTCGTTTTCTTTGTTAGATTTTGAAAAATTGTTTATTATAGGTTGCAGCTTGCATGCATGTGAGGGTGCTTAGAGAGAGGAATGATTCAGTTTGCCACACCTGCACCTTTGTCTTCTTGCGCAGCCTATTACAATTCTGCATGATGTCAGCTACAGCACCGAACAGGCTGCATTAAATCATATTCTTGCTCCAACTTCAAACACAAACCACATCTTTTGTATCATCGACCCAATTTCAGATATTATATAAATATATGTCTTTTGCCATTCCTTTTAATTTATTTCTTTTTTTCTTTACAAAGTTTTATATGATGGGAGCTTTGAGTTTTGCCCATGTGGTAATTATTTGTTCAGTTTAAATCATATATAAATTGTCAAGATCATCTTACGTATTTGCTTTTATTTTCAGAAAAATATATAGTTACATGTCTTTAATATTGTTCTTCTACCAAAAAATGAAAAGTTTATCTCAGTAATTTATGTTGAGTTTTAGTGCAAACTTTTGTAATATAGATGATTAAAAAAATTCAATTCTAACTATAAAAAAAATAAAGCACATAAAAAACTAGATAATTAAGTTTTGTACTTTATATTTATCCTTTTTCTTGTGATTTAACGTTTGAGCTTGACTTTTTATAAGATTTTCATTTCTGTAGGAAGAAAAAAATGTTTATCTTGGAGAATAAGAATTTCTTTGTGCCGATAAAAAAAATAAAAAAGAATTCCTTCTTCTTTGTGTGAGAAACACAAGTCTAAAATTGTGAATATAATGTTAATTGAAAATCAATAATATTGTTTTTAAGTTTTAAGTTGAAATCAAATCATAATTCATTAAAAAATTAAATATTTTTTATTATGTATTAATTTTTTAAATATATCTAATAAAGTAGACATATACTTATATGAATTTTATTTTTTTTATAAAAAATTTTAATCAGAAAAAATAATCAAGAAAGTGGGAGTATGAAGTACTAGTACTTACTCATATAAAAAAAACAAAAAAAATGCTCTTTTATGAAATAAATTAGGCTTTACCTTCCATCTTGGTCTAATATTAAATTTGTCTTTTAGGTCTACACACACTACTATCATTGTTGTTGGAGGTGTTCGTGTTGAGAGGTAGAGGCTTTGTCGGAGGTGAAACCCTAAACGTGATTCTCTTTGACTAGGCAATGTGTTTTGTTTCTTTTAAGGAAATGTTGGTTGAATGTTTGTGGTATTTTTGTAGTGAATGTTGTGAAAATTTTTCTGTTATTTTTTATTTGAAGGTTTTATTTGAATGTTGTGGAAAATTTTGTATTCTGCCGTTCTCAACCATAAATTCTGCAAAAATTTTGCTGTTATGTAGGATTCATTTTGCTGTTATGCTAGTTCTTTGTATTTAAGTGGTAAGATCCACCTCTGCTTCCAGGATCCTTTCTTATACTCTCACAAATTTTCCATATATAATAGTTATTGTTAATGATAAGATAAATGCGAGATATTATTTATCCAATTTGATCGATCCCACATAACTTTTTAAGGTCTTTCCACCATATTGACTCATACTTTGATGTTTTGAACTAATTTAGAGTTCTTCTTTCATGCATCCGCATGCGTTCTTCTCTGTTTGCAGTTCGCTTCTTCTATTCTAGCTTGTAAGTATCTCGTACCCCTCCATTCTAGTTTGAGTTAGTGAACTATAGACAAACGCTACTATCATTGTTGTTGGAGGTGTTCGTGGTGAGTGGTAGAGGCTTTGCCGGAGGTGAAATCCTAAAGGTGATTCTCTTTGACTTGGCAATGTGTTTTGTTTCTTTTAAGGAAATGTTAGTCGAATGTTTGTGGTAAATGTTGTGAAAAGTTTTTGGTTATTTTTTATTTGAAGGTTTTATTTGAATGTTGTGGAAAATTTTGTGTTCTACCATTCTTAACCATAAATTCTACAAAAAATTTTGTCTAAAAAAATATATTTGGAATGAGCTGAATTTATTTATTACTTTAATATATACGTGGGCTAAGCCGCCTCTAAATATTGATTTTTTTATTATTTCGTTTACATAGTGTCCCCATATGCGATGCTAAATTTAATTATTTAATTTTATATTCATTATAGTGTCCCGTAAAGTAACACTAACTTTATTATTTTTAATATTTTTGTCTATCTTGTGTTGGTTAAACCCACACTATAGTTTAAATGATAAATAATTTATTTTACTTTATGTAGGCTTAAGGGACCCTCACTTGCAATAGTTGTGTCCCCTCACAATCCTCGCTAATGCATTAGCCACCTTTGGCTTATAGTCAATTTTTAATAGAACACTAAACTCACTGTAATTATCATTTAGTGTCTCCCTTTTAGTCTTTGTGTGGGTTTTTTGGGGAGGTTAACACCAATATTTTTTGTAGTGTTTTTTTTCCCTCTGACCCCAAACCCCATAGAAATTTCCTTTGAATTCTCTCAATTTCATTTAAAACTAACTTTGGGAGCTTGAAGAAAGATATGTAAAATAGGGGTAATGAGTTAAGTATTGATTTAATCAGACATACTATACTTGCCATATTTAGACTTTTACCCTTCCACCTTTCTTTATTATTTTTGTATCATATGTTTTCACATTCTTTGTTTCTTAAGATTTCCCCTAGTTGACAACCCAAAATATGTGAACTGAAATTTCATCATAGAGCAATTTAGAAAAGTTGCATATCTTTATATTTAAGTGTCACCAACTCTAATCCGACTCAACTTACTTTTGTATAAATTTACTCTAAGTTCGGAGATTACCTCAAAGCATCTCAAAATTGCTTTCAATGTTACCTTATTTTTTCATTTTATCTTCTCACATAAAAATGGTTTCTTGACCATATTGTAACATGATTATTTTAACTTCATTTTTTTCCCATTCTTAAATCTTCTAAATATTTATACTTTGTTCACTACTAGAAAATCATTAAATAGAAATCAATTTTAGAGACTAAAAATAATTAGTTGTTATTTTGAAAAATTAAATACTATTTTAAAGACTAAAAAAATTATTGATTTCTAAATTAGTTTTTATTACTGATAAATAATTTCTAAATTGGTCTCTAATTAACTACTAAGGTTTTAACTATCAATTATTTATATTCTAAATTTAGTAGCAAAAACCTCAGTAGCTAATTAGATACCAATTTATAAAGTATTTATCAATAATAGAAACTAATTTAGAAACCAATAATTTTTTTAGTCTATGAAATAGTATCTAATTTAGTCTATATAACAACTAATTTTTTTTTCTCTAAAATTGATTTCTATTTAATAATTTTTTTCAGTGGTTACTTCTCTAATAATTTTTGTCAACCCCTCAACTATTACTTCAAACAAGAATGGAGCAAGTAGGTTTCTTTGTCTAATTCCTTTTGTGGAATTAAACTCTTTTTGTTGAATTTTCATTGACCAAAATCGAGAAAATTATCTAGGCTAAGCAATTTTTGATCAGTTTAAGCATTATTTACACAAACTTAATCTTTCTAGTATATAGTACATGAACTCTCAACACAAAAAGTCATATATATTTTGAAAATACGCTTATGTTTATGCATTTTTTTTTCTTTTTTATCCTTATCTTAAACACAAGGCTTTTTAAAAAATATTGCAGTTTCTCCTTCAATCACAATTCTATTTCTTCCATCAGGGAGCCAACAGAACAAGGTGAGAAGACATCAATTATTTTTGTAAAGCTTCATATAAAAATTTTCTAACTTACTATAACTCACAACTACTCATATCTAATTAATTAGATGAAATATATGATTAAGACATTAAATTTTGTAGTGCTAATTACTTTTTTTAACCTAAATTAGTCATGGGTTTGATATAAGGTTAACTCACAAAAGCTTAAATTATTATTTTGAAGTAAATTTAATGAATAGTTATTAAAGTGGAAGACGAATAATAGCCAGAAAAACGCTTGAGCAGAAAAAAGAGCACAGGACATTTAGTTTCTTATTAATATAATGACTTTATTGTATAGATAAGAGCCAGTAATTGATGAACACAACCATAGCCTCAACTTAATTTAAACTTTTTGAAGAAACTTATTTATTTTCTTATTTTTCTCCACATTAATTTTTTAATTATACAAATTCTGAAAGAAATATTGTTTTATATGGTTGATTGAAGAAATGTTGTTGCAAATAGGCAAAAAAACATCTATTAACTGGCGTAAGTTAATTAAAGTTGGAGATTGATGTGAAAAGTAGTTAATAAGAATTTGTTTAACTAGTTTTGATTTACCATAAAAAAATTAATATTTAAGTTTAATATGTTACTTGTAATAGAATTTTTTTAGAGTAACCGATTAAATTATTTAAAAGTGTACTTTATATTAAAATTTAAAATAGAAGTAAATTTAATTCTAAATATGTGATAGGTCAATAAAAATTATTTTAAATACACTATAAAGTATGAAACTTAGAAGCATTATTACTGAGGTATCCGGCTAGAACAAAATAAATAAGCTAAATTTTATGAAAATAAGTATAACTTTTGATATGATATATATATATATATATATATATATATATATATATATATATATATATATATATATATATATATATATATATATAAAGTGAGATGTAATATTTATATTAATTATTTATAAGTGTATTTTATAGTAATGTCTCTGAATAGAATACCTTTAATAAATTTATAGCCTTAACTTTTTAGGCATATCAACATACTTAAGGCAACTGTTTTCTGTATCCAATTTTTCTTAACATACACCCAATTTTATGTGAAATGATAATTTTTTTTTAATTTTTAAATAAGTATAAGGATATGAATCAAAATATATTTTGGATTTAGTATTTGGAAATATATTTTTGAGTTTGATTTCTGCAACATCTTTATGAATTTCTTAGATGTTCTAAAATTTCTTTTTCAAAATTTTTGATTTTTTTTTCAAAATATATTTTTTTAATTTTGGAATTGTTTTTCTGGCATAAAATTTTAATTTTCTAATTTTATCCCATAATTTTATTTATGGAACACAAAAGTTTGTTCCAGATTTTTTTTCTAGAATATATTTTTTAATTTCAAATTTTCAATATTGGAATGAAGGATAATTTAGGAGATTCGAAAGTTGATCGGTGCATGAAGCAATTATCCATGCTTAATTCGATCAACTTGGGTCATAGTGTTGCATATCACATTTTTTATTGGCCAAACTAATTTTGTTAGGTTGTTTCTTTCTGAACCCTTACATTATTTGAAATACTCGAATTATTTTTAATAGTTTTGGATGATTATGAAATAGGAGATATTTTGTAAAAAAAAAAAAAAGATTTGCAGTAAAATATCTAGAAGATAAAAAAATTATTTCAGAATATTTTTCTCAAAACATATTTTTTGTTTTCATAAATGATAAATTTAGAATTCATAAATTTATTTTAGAAAGTAAATTTTTTGGAAATATTTCAAAAAAAATAGTTTAGAAAGCATTTTTAAAAAGCATAAAATAGTCTTTTTCTGAAAAATAATGGAGTGCAGGCAGAAATTGGTTTGGGTGCAGGAAGAAACACCCACTTTGTTATAGATTCATAATTTATTAATTGGACAAGGTCTTGACAATTACTTCCTGCACCATATCACTCACCCAATTTTACTATGCAAAGATGAAAATGTTCTTAGATAAAATAGAAATATATAAAAATACATTCTAGATTTCTTTTTTAAATATGTTCTGGATTTTTTTTTTCCAGAATAACCTTTTTGTATTACGAATTTTTTTATCTAGAATGGAAATTTGATTTGTTTTTAAAATTTTTATTTCCAAAACATAATAACCTCTTTGAGATTTACTCTTCCAGAATGTATTGTTTTCAATTATGGATTTTTATTTTCAAAATAAAGAATATTTTCGAAAATTTAAAATTGTGAGGGTTCCAGGAAGAATTTACCCCAAGTTTTTGGTGGGTTTTGAATTCTGAGTTATGGGTTTAGGTAAAGATTATTTGGAAGGTTTAAAAAATGCAAAGCTAGAAATTGATGATAAAAAATATGATTCTGTGTTTTTATTCCTGATACATACATGGGTATATATACAATGAAGTCAAACAAGGAGAGAGAGAATATCCCCGTAACTCAAGGTATTGAATTAGTGATGCCCATATTACGGGATCTGACTTACGTTTACATAGCTAATCATAATCTGTACATTAATGGTAAATATACACATCTTAATATTCTTAATACTCCCCCTCAAGTTGGTGAGTGTATGTTGCAAACTCCCAACTTGTGTCGCAGTGTGAAAAATTGATCCTTCCCTAGTGCTTTTGTAAATATGTCAGCTAATTGATGTCGGGTTGGCACGTATGAAGGGCTAATCATACCAGATTGCAGCTTCTCTCGCACAATGTGGCAATCTATCTCAATGTGTTTCGTGCGCTCATGAAACACAGGATTAGCGGCAATGTGAAGAGCAGCTTAATTATCACAGAATAATGGTATGGAAACGTCACAAGAGACCTTCAAATCCTGCAATATGTACTGTAACCAAACAAGTTCTAAAGTGGTGTTTGCCGTCGACCTGTATTCTGCCTCTGCTGAAGATCTTGAAACGTTAGTTTTTTTCTTCGATTTTCATGAGATGAGTGACGTGCCAAGGAATACACAATATCCAGTAACAGACCTTCGTGTAGTACGACATCCACCCCAGTCGGAGTCGCAAAATGCCTTCAAAGAGAGGTCATTCTTTGATGAAAAAAAAATCCTTGCCCTGGTGTCCCTTTAACATAACGTAGGATGCGTAATGCTGCATCCCAATGAGGTTTGCGGGGTTCCTGAATATATTGGCTCAAGGTTCAAACAGAATAAACAATTTTAGGTCTTGTCACAGTGAGATATATTAACTTGCCAACGAGGCGTCTGTACTTAGTAGGCTCCTTGAGTAAGTCACCATCATCAATTGACAACTTTAAATTTTGTTCCCTTGGAAAACTATCTGGTCGTGCACCTGTAAGTCCCACATCTTGAAGTATGTCCCAGGCATACTTCCTTTGAGTCATGTATATGCCCCTTTGGATCTTGAAAATTCAATGCCGAGAAAGTACCTCAAATCTCCGAGGTTTTTGATACGAAAACACTTGAGCAAACATGCTTTAAGATGATTCATTTCCCATAGATCATTTCCAGTTAATAGAATATCATCTACGTAAATAAGTAATGCAGTGAACGAAACCTTGTTGTTTAGTGAATAAGGAGTAATCAGCTTTGGACTGTTGGTATCCAGCCTTTTTGAATGACATCTGAAAATGTTGAAAACCAATTTCTAGAAGCCTGCTTTAGCCCGTAAAGAGATTTATTGAGTCGACATACACCAGTCTCCGTAGATCCTCGACAAAGTCCGGGTGGTAAATCCATATAAACTTCTTCATGTAACCTGCCATGCAAGAAGGCATTTTGGACATCCAATTGATGGAGAAACCAATTTCGAGCTGGAGCAATAGTGATTAAACATCGAAGTGTTGTAAGCTTGGCTGTAGGCAAGAATGTCTCGCGATAATCTATCCCTTCAACTTAAGTGTAGCCTTTGGCTACGAGACGTGCTTTATACCGCTCAGTACTTCCATCAGAGCGATATTTAATTTTGAAAACCCATTTGCAACCGATGAGTTTTTTACCTGCGGGAAGGGGCACTACTGTCCATGTATTATTCTGTTGCAAGGCTTTTAACTCTGTTTGCATAGCCTGCTGCCAGTTTGGATCAAGGAGAGCCTGAGAGTACATTGTGGGTTCTTTGGTGCCTGAAACATTACCAAAAAAGGTGCTCTGTGCAGCGGAAAAACGTGAGTAGGAAAGGAAATTTTGGAGTGGATACCTGGTGCTGAAGGTGGACGCATTGGCCTGAGAGTCAACCACGTAGTCTTTATGCCATGCCGGGAGGTGTTTGGTGCGTTCAGAGCGGCGTGTTAGAGGAGCTAGAGGAAGTATGGGTGAAGGATCAATGTCAGGTTCAGTGATAGGTTCAGGAGGACTATGTGTTTCAGTGTTTGATTCTGGATTATGGGTTTCAGTGTTTGGTTCTGGATTATGTGTTTCAGTGTTTGGGACAGGTGGATAGGATGAAGGTAGATCAAGTGCTAAGTTAGGTAAGACGGAAGGTGGAGATGATGGTTGAGTCTGTTGTTGGAATGGGAAGACGGTTTCATGAAAAATAATATCACGATTGATGATGAAGTTGTGGGTTTCTAAGTCAAAAAGTTTATACCCCTTGTGATTATTGGGATAGTCGACGAAGACACATCGACTAGCTCGGGAGTCAAACTTATGTTTAGGATGGACAATGGTGGCGTAACTAAGGCAGCCAAAGACTTTAAGGTGTAAAAGTGAGGGAGGTCGATGATAGAGCAATTCAAAAGGAGATTTATTTTTTAGAAGTGGCGCTGGAAGGCAGTTGATGATGTGGACTGCCGTTAACACACATTCACCCCAAAATTCAAGTGGCATATGTGATTGAAATAGAAGAACACATGCAGTGTTTAGGATATGTAGGTGCTTGCGTTCGACTACCCCATTTTGTTGGGGCGTCTACATGCAAGTACGTTGAAGTTCTATACCATTTTTATGAAAGAAATCTTGCATATAAAGGAATTCCAGCCCATTGTCAACACGAACAGCTTTGATAGTTGCATGGAATTGATTTTGAGCAAATGTTATAAATGATTCTCGGAGACGTGATGTTTGTGATTTTTGAGTCATGAGAAAAATCCAAGTGCACCTAGTAAAGTCATCTACAATAGTGAGAAAAAAATGATGTCCTGTTTGTGTGGGTACTTTGTGTGGACCCCAAATGTCGCAATGCAACAACTCGAAAGAAGAATGAGTTTTTATTTCACTTCTAGGAAAAGGCAACCTTGTTTGTTTTGCCTGAGGACAAACATAACAATTATTGTGATCAGAAATAACAACTGAAGGTAATAAAGAGGAAACGAGTTTGAGACGCGAAAAAAAAGGGTGGCCCAATCGCATATGCCATAGGTTGGTGCTGTTGGAGACTTGGAATGATCTAGGAATATTTTTGATTGGAGACATGTAATAAAGACCGTCGTATTGTTCACCTGAGCCAATCGTCTTCCCCGTAGCCAAGTCCTGTATTACGCAACCATTTGGAAGCAAAATAACACAACAATTCAAAGCATTAGTTAATCGGTTGGCTGACATAAGGTTTAAATGGAATGATGGTACACAAAGAACATTTTGTAATGTGATATCCTTGTTAAAGTTAACATTGCCCGTAGCAGTGATGGGTGCAGTGGAACCCGTGGGCAAGTTAACTAGAGGAATCGTGGGAAGTGTGGTGTGTGTGAGAAAATTTGGTTCGGAAGAAATATGATCCGTCGCTCCGCTATCCAAGATCCATGGCTTTGTGGAAATAAAATTAATGAAAGCATTAGTTGATAACAGACTTGCTGCATTTGCGAATACGTCACTATTACCAGAATTTTGATTCATCATGGAGATCGCCTTTGCTAGCTGCTGAATTTGTTCATTGGAGAACCCAGGTACGATATTAGTATCAGACTGGTTACCTTCATTATTTGGGGAGGAATCTGCCATATTTGCAGAAGGGTTTCTGCCAATATTTTTGCCACTGCGTTGCTGCTGCAGATTGCAATTGTTGTTATTCCATGTCCCATTTTTTATACGACACCTATCTTCGGTGTGCCCTTTCTTGTCACAAAATGTGCAATGAAATTTTAGGGTTCTACACTCCTCTATAGTATGCCCAGGTTTGTTACAGTGATCACAAGTCTTGCCTTTCGATGTTTTCCAACCAGTCAATCGATTGTTTACCGCTGCGGCAATAGAAAAGCTTTCTCCAGATTCTGAGACCATATGTTGTTGCGTCTCCTCCTGAATTATCAAGGAATACGCTTGTCTGATGTTAGGTAATGGATTCATGATGAGTATGTTGGATCGAATTACCTTGTAGGAATCATTAAGTCCATTAAAAATTGCATCAATTTGTCAATTTCTTGTTCCTCTTGATGTTCTTTGTCATTGCTGCAAGTCATTGGTGTGCGATGCATTTCAAGCTCATCCCACAAAGCTTTGATTTTGATGTAGTATGACGCAATTGACATTGTTCCTTGTGTGATGGTTGCAATTGATTTTTGAATTTGATAGATGACGGCTGCATTCTTTTGCGAAAACTGATCGCAAAGATCCTCTCAAACTTGCCTGGTTGTCTTCGCATGAACCATTCCCGCAGCAATGTCTGGTTCGAGTGAATGGGTAAGCCATGAGAGAATCATGGAATTGCACTAATTCCATAGATCGAATTCAAGGGGCTTCTTGGCTTGTGAAGGCATTGCTAGCGTGCCGTCGACGAAGCCAAGCTTCTTCTTTGCGATGAGGTCATGTCATTGATTTCTTCCAAGATTGATAATTCGACCCATTCAATTTTGTTGGAACGAGCATGTGCCCGGGTTGATCTGAATGATGGACATAATATGAATGTGATGGATCCGTGAGGGATGGCTTTTTAGATATTTCTGTGTCTTTGGACATGGTTGGGCTGTTTATGAAAGAAAGGGGAAGAAGATTTTTTCAGAGCACCAGGATCGGTGCTCTGATACCATAAAAAATGCAAAGCTAGAAATTGATGATCAGAAATTTATTCCTAATACATACATGGGTATATATACAATGAAATCACACAAGGAGGGAGAGAATATCCCCGTAACTCAAGGTACTAAATTAGTGATGCCTATATTACGGGATCTGACTTACATTTACATAACTAATTATAATCTATACATTAATGGTAAATATGCACTTCTTAATATTCTTAATAAGGTTTACAATATAAAGATGAGTTTGGAAGAACAAATATTTTTATATACAATAACTCTTAATATTTTACAACATCCAACATTCTAATTAAAAATAATTTGACCATTTTCTCCCAGAAAACTTTGTTAAAATTATATTTAACAAATAAGAAATAATTCTAGCAGGACCTCTTCTATTATAACATTAATAATTAACAACTATATAAGAGATTAAAACACCATTTTTACTCTAAAATATTAACATAATAAATTTATTACTATTGTTATCTTATTTATTTTTAGTTAGATTTACAATTCACTTAATTTCAAACATGTATAATTCTTTAAGTGGCAACTTTTGGTTCAAACAACTTTGGGAACTAGGCATGACACAATCAACTTCAAGAGGAATCAAAATAATTTGTTTCGTTCACGAACATAAATGTGTATTTTTAAGGTTTTTTCTTTTTGTCTTTAAAGACAAATACTAGTATGCATTGTTGAATACAGAAGTAATAGGTTATTTGTGGCTTTGAGTAGCATAGTTTTAGCTTAATCTATATATAGTTTATAACAAAATCACGTCTCTGGTAATTAGAACTTGGTCTCACGAAAAACACAATAGATGAAGGCTCCCTTTTTTCCATTAAGGAAGTGAGCATGTGGAGGATAAGAAAATATTAACATCCATTTTAAATATGGAGTTTTTTTTTTAAAATTTAAAAATTATTTATTTTATCTTTCAAAACTATTTAGACTGACTAGATTAATATTTTATTATTTATTCCATATATTTATTTTTATAAACACCAGATATTATTATTACAAGAGGGAAATTGTTTATTACTTTTAGCTCAATAAATAATTCATGTTTTTACGTATTTTTTAGATAAAATGAAGAATCGCAATTATTTGTAAATGAGAGATTAAAATATTTATTTTAATTCAATAATTTATATAACAAATAAATTAGAAGTTTGTTCAAAATTATTATTATTATTATTTTATAAAACCAAATTAGAAATGCATATAAGTGTTTTTAATCAATTTTATGCAATTAAATTAGAAATGTATTTAAATTTGTTTTAATTAATTTTATATAATCAAATAAAAAATGCATCTGAAATGATAGTTATTAATTTTAGGTAATCAAATTAAAAGTGCATCTAAAACCCATTTTAATCATTTTTTTTTATATCACCATGTTAAAAGTCTTTCCTAATCAAATTAAAAATATATTTAAAGTGGTTCTCACTACACTTCTTTTATGATTGCTATTAATTACCTGATAAATAATTATTTTAATTGTATGATAAATTACTATATAGATTAAAAAAAAAAAAAAAACTACTTCAAAATTGGAATTTGGCATTATGAAGGATTTGAAATCCTTGTTGCCAAAGAATACAGGTTATTAATTTTATACAAAAGTTCACTTCCAAAAAGTTATTCATCATTTAGAAAATTGAAAGGAAGGCTTTTACGAAGGCACACACATTCAAAGCATAGTAAGTAACTTAACACTCAAAGGCTGAAACATTCCACAAGTATGGGCTCATAAAAAACAAGCAAAAGATGGGCTTAGTTCCTACATACCAGCCCAAAACGAGTTACTATAAGGGTGTTTCTTCCTGCACCCCAATAAATTTCTCCCTATATCCCATCAGTTTTGAAAAAGACTATTTTACCCTTTTTAAAAATAACTTATGGATTACTCTTTCTAAAATGTTTCCAGGACATACTTTCCTAAACATATTTTATGAATTCTGAATTTACTATTCTGCAAACCAAAAAATATGTTCCAAAAAAGATATTATGAATGATTTTTTTTTTTTTAATTTCGATCTCCTATTCTTAAAACACATGTTACTTATGGAACACCTCCTATTCCATAATCACTCCAAAATTGTCAATGATAATTTAGGTATTTGGAAAATGTAGGAGTGCAAATGTAGGAGTGCAAGAAGTAATGCACCCGTGAAAGGTTGAAGACAATTTCTTCCACCACCTTCATAGTTTCTTCCTACACGTTCATAAAATTTTTCAATTCCAAAATTAACCTTAAGCAAAAGATGAAGATTTTTTTTTTCATTATTGAATTGTATAATTCATATACCTTTTGAACTCTAGAATTCAAAAAAATACAGTTTAATCTATAAATATCAAAATATAAAATTATTTTTGAATTGTAAAGTTCATAATATATTTCCTAAATTTAAAAATATCTTTCTGAATTTTACAGATTCGAATATTTTTAAATCCTGATAATATATTTGGAGCATTAAAGTTTAAAATACTAACTTGTATTTTGAATAATTTTGTATTCTGAATTTTATAATTATGAAAAAAGAAAAAGGAATGTTAGTAAAGAAAAGATGAAAAAGGACAAAATTATCATTTTATGTATTCTATTGGAGGTGCAGGAGGAAGAGAGCATGGAGTCAGATGAAGAAATTGCCAATGTTGAACAAGAATGAATAATCCATTCCTCACCAGGTTTGGAGTGATTGGTAGAGACTATAAGAAGTTCTCCATCATTGCAACTATCTTCTGCTTCACTGACTTATCTTTTTGGTTTGTAGCTGTCTTACTTTTTACGATTCGTTCGTAACACTGCTTATAACTCACTACATTGTAAACTGGTATAAGAAGGATACAGTTGATCAATTACTACATAACAAAGAAAAACAAAAATGTTACTTTGTCATTCATAATAAATTGTTTATCCGAAAAAATTAACAAAATCACTGTAAAACGGAAATATTGGTTAATCTGGAACGTGAGCAGTGTGAAGAAGAAGATAGAGACATTATTCGTAGAACGGAACAAGGGACGATGAAGACATAAAATTTATGGGTTAGCTTAGATGAATGAAGTTGTACTATAAAGTTAGAATCTAGATTAGATTGTGGGTTTATCTGATGTCTGAAAAGAGTTAGTTTTTTGTTTTGATTAGACCCCTGTAATCAAATTCTGCCAAGTATTCCCCGAACCCAACACCAGAACTGAAATTAGATTGATGGAGAAGACTCTCCAGGAGCAAATGCCTGTTAGAATCTGAAATAGTTTATGTACAGGCACAAGCTTTCTCCCAACATCACAAACAATGATGTTAATGTACAAACAAAGTTGAATATCATTTCCCACCACAAAGAAAAAGTTAAAATGTAATTATTCAAGGATGAGCTACAAAGCAACCTTTCAGCCAGACAAAGCTTTTCATAATTCATGTCATTAAGCCTTTTTTCAATAATCTTATATCCCTTTAAAAACTCTTATAGCTCTCCCTTTCTCTTCCTCACTCAATATTAAAAAAATAAATAAATAAAATTTTAAACATAATTCAACTTTACAAAATCAATTTATATTCACTTATGCAGTGTTATAATTTTTAATCCATATAGAATCTTAAAACTAAACACACTTATCTTTTATAAATTATACTAATAGTAATATAACTAACTGTCCCACCGAGTAACGAGGAATCAAATGTAGAGTTTAGCTTTAATAATGAGACTTTGTTGGATATTAATCTTCCATATGTGGAAACCAACGTCATGAAAGAGACACTCCTGTTCTTCTAATAATTGCTTATTGCTTTGACAAGACGAAAAATATAATTAAGATGATGTTCACTAAAATCTATTATGCATGTGCTTCTGTTTCCAATTAATGGGCCAATTTATTAGATAAGTTGAAGTCTACTCTTATTCGACCTTTTTCATTACAAAATTAAATTGAGTTAGAAGTAGAAAAAAAAAATACATAATAATTTTTAAGCCAATTAGAAATTCAGGAGAATTACACTTCTAGAACTGAATTAAAAAAAAATGTTAAAATTCAAACACATGATAAATACAATTTATTAATGAAACGCAATTACCTGGGTCATATTACGTAAAACGAACATAATAGGTCAAGTTAATACAGCAATGACGAAAAACTTTACATGAACCAGACGAACACAATTTTTTTTTTTCTCTTCCACTTTCTCTTAGCGTATGTTATGTATTCAACTGATCACACAATTTTTCTTTTGCATCCGTCTAATGTGAATTTGACGGATGCAACTCCTGTCCTCTTCTTGACTGCTGAAATTTTTAAGAAACTAATATTTTATTTTCTTATATTTGAAGAAAAATAATTATAAAAACTAACACAATTTAATAGAAAAATATTAATAATATTATTATAACCGTAAAATAATATAATGATAAATACAATTAACAAATTCGTCCTACAATATTATTTAGAAGGATCAAACACTGATTCAGTTTTACCCAACCAACCATCATATACAAAATATGACACATCAGATTGATAGTATTTTAAAAGACACTAATTTATAAATTCGACTTAATTTTATGTCAAATCTACAAATATTTTGACTTATTGGAAAGAATTCATGATAAAGGGATTGGGAAGAATTCATGATCCTTTTGCTAACTTTTTAGTTTGGGTTTGTTTTTTTGTAATTTTGTTTTAAGAAAATAACAACTTAATTAAAAAGAGTTAAGATGTTCAGTCTTCAAGTCCCCTCTATATGACTAAACTTGCCTGTTTAAAGAGTTACCTGTTTTCTTTCTATCTATCATCAATGTTTTGACCTTAAACTTGTTGCACTGTAATGGTTGGAGTATTATAGTATTTTCATTTATTTTATCATGTATAATGAAATAGGACATATTATAATTAAATTAAAATATCATTTTATTATTTTAATATTTTATAATGGAATAAAATAAAAGCTGAAATTCCATGTTTAAAAACGAAAATGAAAAAAATGAGTAATTCTCATATTACTCTTATTTTAAATATATATATATATATATATATATATATATATATATATATATATATATTACAATGCAAGTGATGAAAATAAAATTTTAAAAAATAAATAATTATTTTATATTACAAGAACGTTAGAATTAAGTATTGGAAAGAAGCACATAAAATAAAATTTTCACTCAATTTTTTACTGAATAAATGAGTCAACTTAATCTAGTCAATTTTTGGTAAATTCTAAAAATTTGGTTCAGACTTGTCTAATAAGTTCGTGAGTTAAATGAAGAGTTAGAGTTTCATATTCTTTTATAATAAGAGGTTTTTGTGTATTTATAATAATAATAATTATTATTATTATTTAAATTATTTTTAATTAAATTTAATGAATTATGCGAATTAATCTGCTCACCACAGATTCAATGTTATATTATATTTTTTTATCAATAAATAATAAATGAATAAAAAAAATACTTTAGGTTTCAATCCTTATACAAAAGTATAGAAATAAAAGCAGACAGCGAATAAACTTCTATGACTATGTGACATTCCTACAAAAGAAATAAGAATTTTAAAGATGCAGCAGCGGCTGCACATTGAATAATGCAGCAAATATATAAAAAGAATAGATTCCATTATAATCTCCTTGCTTTACTAACGACCTAAAAACCCCAAACTTACACTTGATGATATATTTGCAACTAGTAACTAAAGCAATTGGCACAGTGACATGAAACTTATTTTAATGAAATAGTTGGAAACAGATAACTATTGCGAGTGCTTAAAGTGAAGAAAAAAATTGTTATGAAATAATGAGATGTATGAAGTGTTGTTTCTTGTCAATTAGTTGTCCGTTGTAGGATTAGACGAGGAAAAGATGGTTTTAAGGACAATACAGAAGCATCTCCAATTTTTCAAGGACATATCAATTATGTCTCCCTCTTCTTCAAAACCCCATTATGATCTTCTAAATCCTGCCTCATCAATTTCACTTCACAAATTTCCCATCAACATCATTGTTAGATAATTCCACCTTTTCATATACCCTTTGCTTTACTTTGATGATGCCATCGTTTACATTTGTTAAAATGGTATCTTAGTACTGATTTACGTTAAACTTTTCATCTTCATAAGATTGCCCTCCAACAATTAATCTATCACTCAAGTTTGCACCAATTCCAGGTAATTTATACTTCAACTCATCTTTATGCGGTCAATGAAGAATATCAACACCAAAAAACATTGTTACTCTGCTACTGTTCCAATCACAATCATGTGATTGTAGCAAAATATTATTTAGTTTAGAAGTGTGGTTTTTAGTTACCAATTATTCTCAGCTATGGTATTTTGGTCAATGCCTTTGGCTTTACATTTCAATGAAACACTGAACTTTTTGCTATGTTCAATTTTTTTTGTTTTTTTGGGAACAACGTTAGTGCTTGATGAGCTTTAGTTCTTTTTTCAATTCTATAATATTATTTTTATTACTAAACTATAATTTATCAAAAAATAATGTAAGTTTAATTCATTTTCATAAAATTATTGATATTAAATTTTTAACATATTCTCACATCAACGTGAGATTAAATATTTGTAGATATAGTTTATCTTCATGTAATATAATGTAAATTAACTTTTATCTTTAGTTAATTTAGAATTTTTTACGATGAAATATGAATATTTTTACGTGAAATTAAATATCTGAGTGATTTAATAAAAAGTTTGATATAAGGATATTATTGAACTTTAAGAATTTTTATTACCTACAGAATATCAAACTTTTGTGGGTGAAAAGAAAATAATGAATACTAAGACAAACATTAAGAAAAAAGTTCTTATGTATTTATACTTGAACAAATAAGTCCCGTGTGAAAGAGTATATTAAACTTATCTTATGCGATGAGCAGTTATAGAAGTGTTTGATAAAGCTTATGAAAATATGGTCTCTAAGTTGTTTTTAGCTTATTTTCACATAAGCTTTTACACAGGAATAGTTTATGCAAAACTTATGAAATGACTCGAATTCCACCGTAACCAAAAGTATACAGCGTGTATTTTTTTTCTTCTATTTCTTCCTTCAAACTAAATATTTTATTTTATTATTTCTTCATCCTAATTAATATAAATATTAATTTCTAAATTATCTGTTGCTAATAAATTTGTATTTTGTTACATGTTTTCCTCTTTTTCATTAAAAGTATAACTTAGTTAAATAAATTTATATTTTGATGTTTTTAATAAGTTTTGAAATGTTGTTAGTACTTTTTTTTTTCCCCTTCTATAATGGTATATAGTAGTGAAGTTTTTATAATGATATACTATATTTATATGTTTATATTTATTTATATATGTAAATGGCGGAAACTTTTAAGTTAAATAATGATTTTATTTTAATGATAGAACCTTACTTTATATTTTAACATTGTTTTTATTATTAAATGTTTTAACTTTTAAAACTGTTGATATTGGTTTTTTTTTTGTGTGCGTACATCACTTAATATTTTTCAAAATCATGATATTTATAATTAAAAAAAATAAAAAATCGACCAATTGTGAACCGAATATAATATATATATATATATATATATATATTATTATACTAAGAAAAAATATATTTTAATTATTGTTTATTTTTTAAATTTGATTTTAGTTTCTATTCTTATAAATAATAAATTAGTTCACAAACTTAAAAAAATATTAATTTAGTCTCTCATTTACCTTTGTGGTGTTACAAAATTCAAAAAATTTTAAATTTAAAAATAAACAATGACCAATTTTACATATTTTTAAAATTGAAAAACTAGTTAATCAAATTAAAAGTAGAGAAATTAAAATTAAGTTTGAAAAGTTAATATAGATTTAAAATATACTTTTTCCTTACATTAAATATTTTATTAGTTTTTAATTATTTTTTATTTTTAATTGAGATAATATCTCATAAATGCTTATGCATCTAAACATTTCAAATTACATAAACACAAGAACACACACACATAAACACAAGAGCATACACAAACAAACACACACACACATACAGACACACACACATACAGACACATACATAAATATAGACACACATAAACACACACACGCACAAACACAAGCACACACAAACACATACTCAGACACACACATACACATACACACAAGCATACATACTAATACGATTGCAGTGATGAAGATTTGCTCTAAGTGAATGACAAAGACCCAACAACCTAGAGAAGCGAGCACACTCAACACTATGATAGTGCTTTATGAAAACAGAAAAAAAACAAGAAAGTGCAGAGGAACCCTAAGAGGAAGGGGAAAAACAAAAAGAAGATAATCATGAAAGTGAAGAACTAAAGAAAGTGTTTTTATTATACCCCTTTACTAATTACACGGGTGTATTTATAAAAGAAAAGCAATATACGTGTGGGCCAAAATGGAAAAGGAAGGCACAAAGGTAAAATGAAAGTGCAGAGAGTAATAGGCCTAACAAAATAAACCCAAAAGAATAAAATTAAACTTTATCACCCCCTTAAGCTGGGAGTAAATGTTTTTCATTCCCAACTTGGACTTAAGTTGAATGAAAGTAACTGGAGCAAGTGGCTTTGTGAAGATGTCAACAATTTGCATTGAGGATGATATGGGAAGTAACTTCAAAAGTCCAACAATGATCTTTTCTCTGACAGTGTGACAGTCAATCTCAATGTGCTTGGTGCGTTCATGAAAGACCGGATTTGAAGCAATTTGAATGGCTGATTGGTTGTCACATAATAGTGTTGCTGGCTCAATGTATGGGATGTCAAGATCTTTGAGAAGGAAGGTAAGCCACTGTAATTCACATGTAGTTGTTGCAAGTTCTCTATACTCTGCCTCATATGAGTTCTTGGAGATAGTTGTTGTGTTTTTTATTTCCATGAAATAAGAGACTCTCCCATGAAGATTGAAAAACCAGTTACTGATTTTCTGGTTTCTAGGCAGGTTGTCCAATTGGAGTCACTATACCCTCAGATTTGTATGGAGCTATTGTGGTGGAAGAAAATGTCGGAGCCTGAATTGCTTTTGAGATACCTTAAGATGCGAAAGACAACCTATTGATGAGTTTTAGTGGGAGAAAAAAGGAATTGACTGAGGTTGTTGACACTAAAGGCGATATTAGGTCTTGTGTTTGTGACATAGATATAAGTCTGTCGATAGGTGAAGGATTCTGTCTCAGTTAGAGGAATGCCTTCGGAAGATATTAACTGAGATGAATGTGTCATGGGGGTTGGCAATGGATTAGAATCTAACATCCTTGTTTCACGGAGAAGATCTAAGACATATTTGTGCTGACTAATATGTAAATCACTTCTGTTGCGGGCAAATTCAAGGCCTAGAAAGTATGTAAGATCACCAAGATTATTTATCTTGAAATGTTGATCCAGTAAAGCAATGATGTTGTTAATCTCCTCGATCTGTTGTCAATTAGTACAAGATCATCAACATAAACAAGTATAGCAATTAGTTTATTGTTAGCATGTTTCAGAAAAAAGTGGTTGATCAACAAAAGATAAATATATAATGATGGGAAAGAAGAAAAGAAGATAATTTAGCATAACATTGTCTGCCAGCTTGGTGAAACCCATAAAAGGGCCTCTGAAGTTTTCAGACATGTTGGGGTGAAGGAAGGGATAGACCAGGTGGTAGTTGCACGTAAACTTCTTCATGGAGATCGCCATGTAAAAAGGCGTTATTAACATCTAATTGTTTTAAACTCCAGTCATTGGCAGTAGCCACTACAAGCAGAAGCCTTAAGGTTGTAAGTTAGTTTTGCTATAGGAGCAAAGATGTCAAGGAAGTTAAGGCCCTCAAATTGAGTGTAACCCTTGGCTGTTCAATGTGCCTTGCAGCGGTCAAGAGTGCCATCAAATTTATGTTTGATCTTAAAGACCCATTTACAACCTATGGATGTCTTTCCTAGTGGAAGAGGAGTAAGTTGCCATGTGTGATTGGCATTAAGGGCATCAAGCTCTTCTTGCATTGCTTGTATCCAACAAGCATGTTTGGATGCCTCATTATAAGTTTAAGGCTCCGTGTGTGAAGATATAGACGTATTTATCCTTTTAAAATCAAGAGATAAAGCTCAGTGCTTGCATTGGGGAGTTGAGTATGAAAATCCTTCAAGTATGTTGGTGGTTGACGTTGCCTACTGGCCCGTCTAGGTGGTGCAACTAAGACATCTTGAATAAGAATGGAATCCTCATATGTAGTGGGAGCAATTTTAAAAGAAATATCACAATTTATATCATAACTTGTAGGCACGGGTAAAAACAAACTATTAGGACCTTCACATGTATCATTTTTCAATATGTAAGGAAAATGATTTTTGTAAAAAATTATATGTCTTGAGATCTTAGTTCGATGATACTTTAGATTTAGAAATATATATCCTTTTGTATGAGGAGGAAAACCAAGAAAAATGCCATGAACAAATCTATCATCTAATTTTTTCCTATGTGCAGTAAGTGTACTAGAATAGCAAAGTGATGTGAGTTGATTTTAGATTGATTCATTTGGTGACACTTTATTAGAATTAGGATCAAGATCCTTAAGCAATTTAGGTGAGAAATATAAGGAAAATTCTCACTGGACATTAACTTAACAAGTGTTAAGTATATATGAAGGTTCATTTCCAAGGATCAAAGGAAAAACACAATTAAAATGATGAAGGAATGGATGAACATTGGTGCGGAACTAAAACAGAATAAGGTGCAAAATTAAAACACAAAAAACAGAATTGAAAACACAATCAAAGACAATTGAACCGATTGGAATCATCAAACAAAGCAAGATAATCGATTGGATTCAAGAACACATGAACAAATGGTGCAAAAATGGAAAAGGAAGATGAAAGTATAAAGAACTTATGTGGTTGAAGACATGGAAGGGAAGAACACGCCACTTGGAAGGTGATTGATCCAAGATAAGTGCAAGAATGCCGCCATTTGAGAGCTTCCCAAACATTCACAAGATGAGACAAAGTTAGGAGAAACAAATTCTCACTACTCACACAATTTGAGTATAGTAACTTTACTTCAAATTCAATGTCTTTTTACAAGAGCCAAGCACCTCTGTTTATAGTGTGAGAGGGCTAAAATTAAAGTGGAAAAATTCAAATGATAAGCATTTGAATTTGGCGTCTATTACATGTCACAAGGGAGGTGTGACTTGGTTTCTTACTTTGGCACCTCTTAAATCTACACCTACACCTTCTTTTTATGTCACATGGAAGGTGTGACTTATCTTTGTACATTGGTACTCCTTATTTCTATATCTATAGTTTCCTTTTATGTTCTACTAAAAACTACTCTAAAGAAATTACAAAAAGAGATATTTATCACCCAAGGTCTTTGCCCTACTCCTACAAATTCTCAGAGATACGTTAAATGCTAAGATCATGAGTTGGGCTTGGGCTTGTTGGCTTGACCTTCTTGGGCTTCTTGGGCTTGGGCCCACTCTCCTTATTCTTCTATTTTGGAACCCTCAAGAGAGCCCCAAATTATTTACACAATCTTTTCATCTTTAAGAAGACTAGTAGGAAGAACTTTAGGTGCTCAGGTGGATGACCCATTCTTCCTCTTGCGAAGTCCTCCTTTGATTTTTGAGATGACCCTTCATATTTTTCATCCTTGGTCATCTTCATGTGGTCTTGGCTTGCATCACAAAGGCATCGAAAAACACGTAAAATGGATAAATCACAAGGTGTACCATACAATTTTCATAGGGAGCAATATTTTGCAGTAGTAAAGTAGGAGTACAATTGATAAGAAAAGTGGCATGTTGAATAACAAAATCCCAAAAAAGAGGAGGCAAATGGGCTTGAAAAATTAAAGCACAAGTTATATTTAATAGATGTTGATGTTTTCGTTCAACTATGTCATTTTGTTCACGTGTTTCAACGTAAGTTGTTTGATGTATAATGCCTTTTGAGGGGAAAAAAATCTTTCATAGCAAATTTAAGTCCATTATTCGTACAAATAATCTTAATAGTAGTATGAAATTGATTTTCAATATAAGCAATAAAACAAACAATGTGTTGTCTAACTTCAAATTTTGCATGTAAAGGATAAGTCCAAGTATAACGAGAAAAGTCATCGACAATGGTTAAAAAGTATCTAAAACCTTGCATAGAAGTAATGGAACAAGGACCCTAAATGTCCATATGCACAAGATCAAACACAACTTTAGTTTTTGAAGTGCTTAAAGTAAAAGGAAGTTTCTTTTGTTTGACATGATTACAAATATCACATAAATGCAGTTCTCTAGTAGAAATATATGGATTTGAGTTCTCAACACATGTAATCTTTCATCAAAAAGATGTCCTAGTCTATAATGCCACAAATTAAATTGCTTAACAATGTAATTTACCGAAGAAACAGTATTATGTGTAGTAGAAGTATGAAAAATTGCAGAATTAAAAATCTACAAGTCAGCTTTGGCACTAACTAAACAAATCTTCTCTTGAGTTAGGTTGTCATGTATTTCACAGTATGTAGAGGAAAAAATCATATTGCAGTTAAGGTGTAATGAAAGTTTGAAAGCAGAGATTAGATTGAAAGAAAATTGAGGAACATATAGGACATCTTTGAGATAAAAGTTGTTATTAATAACAACGGTTTCAGAACATTCAGCATACACATGATTACCATTAGGGAGACTAATGAGTATAGGTTTAATATTTTTATATGTAGTAAAAGTAGATAAAACAGTGCATACATGATCAGTTGCTCTAGAATCAAGAATCCAAAAATTCGCAATTTTATGTGAAGAATTTGAAAAGATATTACTCGTTGAAGATTACTCAATAGCTTTGTGAGCTAAATCTGTAGAGAAGGATCCCACATGGTTTATTTGGGCAAGATTTGCAAAAGTACTACTGTTGTTGTTTTGTTTAAAAATTTCAGATAAAATCTAATATTGTTGTATTGTGATATGGCCATCCTTGTTTTCATGTTCTTTTGAACAAGACTCAAAAAAAATATCATCAGAAGCAATTACATTATTAGCTTGGTTGTTTTTACCACTGCTATAAAACTTGTAACCAAGTGGATAACCATGTTTCTTGTAATAAGAGTCAATATTATGGTCGTTTTTGTTACAATAGGTGCATAATTTTTTAAAGATCTACTTTCCTGATTAGGAAAACCAATTTTCTTAAAACAAGCACTTTCAGAGTGGTCATATTTACCACAGAAGGTATAGACAAAAGAACTCACATGACTAGAATTAACATTGTTGACATTCGTGACAGAATAACTGCTAGCTAATTGCCTTTCTTGTTGAACCACTAGGAAAAAAAATTCGGAATAGAAGGCGTGGGGTTCATAAGCAAAACATGGGATCTAATGTTGTTATACCGATCTTTCAAACCCTTAATGAACTGCATAACTTGGTTATCACATTTTCTTTGACATAATACAGGGGCAACAGAACAAGTATCTTGGTGAAAACATACATGATTAGGCCTAAAATTGTCTAATTCATCCCAAATGATCCTTAGTTTTGTAAAATAATCTGTCACAGAAAGATCACCTTGGTTCAAAGAAGCAACCTCAAATTGTAAATCAAAAACTCTAAACAAATTACCCTGAGAATACCTAGTCTTTAAATCGTTCCAGATATCCAGAACTATTTCCATCCAAACAATACTTTATCTAATGGGTATAAAGACAGAGTGAACTAACCATGATACCACCATGTTGTTACATCTGTACCAAGCAGGGTAAGTGGAGTGATCTTTGGCTAGACAAGGGTGTGTACCAAGGATGAATTCAATTTTTTTCTTCGCGCTCAACGCTGTCAGACTCGATCGACTCCAAGAATGATTATTTGATGACTCAAGCAGCGACGACACCAAAGGAGTAGTAGGTTTTTCACTAGGATGTAAGTAGAGATAACTACTTGTCGATTGACTTGGTTGATCTGTTTGAGTGGAGGAGGAAGAATAAGTGTTTTGTTCGTCCACCATATCTATGAAAGAGAAAAAAAATAGTGAGGATTAAAAAACAAGAACTAACAAAAAGATTAAAAGAAACAGAAACAAGAAGATCAGAGTTACGTAGCAGAGCTCTTCAAACGAAGAGCTCTAATACCATAATACAATTACAGTGATGAAGAAATGCTCCGAGTGAATGACGAAAACACCTTTAGCAACTTAGAGAAGCGAGCGCACTCAACATTGTGATAGTGCTTTATGAAAACAGAAAAAAAACAAGAAAGTGCAGAGGAACTCTAAGAGAAAGGGGAAAAACAGAAAGAAGATAATCGTGAAAGTGAAGAACTAAATAGAGTTTTTTTATTATGTTCCTTTAGTAATTACAGGGGTCTATTTATAAAAGAAAAGCAAAACAGTAGACGTGTGGGCCTAAATAGAAAAAGAAGGTGCAAAGAGTAACAAGCCCCACCGAATAAACTCAAAAGAATAAAAATAAACTTTATCACACACGCAATTACTTTTATTTTAAATAATAGTCTTCATAATGACATATGTGAAACCTCTAATAAGCTTTTTCAGAATATTTAAAGTATTTTAATACCTACTCGCACGAATTAACAATAGTGACACAAACTATGATCAACGTCCAAGACATAATAGCCACATTCAAAACATCCTTGTTGCGTATTGCATTAATATATAAAATTTAACGAAGTTAATTTATTGAAAAACTAAAAAAATAGGAAATTTAATGGTTTCAATGAAAAACTAAATACCTTAGGATAAACTCAATGTAAATTATGCGATGATGAAATGGATTTACCTGAAAAACAAAAGTCATTAGTAATTTACAATACATTATATAAACTACAACAATAATATACTATTTTGTAATTAAAACATATCCTTGTACTACAACTTTCATGTTATCATGTTAACAAATAATTGATTTATATACATACATTTATCTCTAAATAAACAATATACCATCTTGTTGTTAAAGCTCTATTTCACACCATTGATGTAAAGCAAGTGACTTTTATGTGAATAATTTAGGACCATCTTGGTCGGACTCGTTGCAAGGACTTGCTATTGTATTTCAACATTAGTAATTAATGATTTTTTGAAAAAAAATAAAGCGAAGAACAAAACTGTTTAATAAATAAAATAGTAAATAAAAGGGGACTTTAAGCCTTCTTTAATCGTCCTATGTAGACTATTATGCACTGGACCTAAATAAAAAGCTTAATTTGAGGTTTGGCCTACCAAGACTAGTATCACATATTCGCTTTGACAATAATGCCACTTATTTATTTTCTTATGCAGTTTTCCTTTAATCATTATATATATATATATATATATATATATATATATATATATATATATAAAATGAGTTTTCATTTGGTTTTTTTTATGAAAGAATGATGTCTACTTGCAAAAGACTTTTTAGATATTTAAGTCAGTAAAACTATAAAGATGATAATAAATTCTTAACGAATAGAGTAAAAGTGTAGAATATAGATTAGTGTGTCTTCAAACGGAGAGATTTATTATCACCTATTTATAAGTCTTGTTGAACTCAAATAATTAAGAAAACAATTAAGTGGTTATTATGAGATATAAATAAATTTTATAATCATAATCTATAACCGCGAGTAATTATAACTGATTTATGTGTTTTAAATATAATATTAAACTGATAGTTATTGTGTAATTTATTAATTTTAAATATTATATTAAATGATAGTTATTGACGTGAATGTACCGATTATAATTGGATATATATATATATATATATATATAATTTGCTGAAAGGAATCCCAGCTCAGCAACTTGTGAGACAAATACACAGCAAATTGTACAAGCTATACATCGGATTGGATTTGTCTCCAACATTGTCGGTCTCTGATTATCCCAATTATTCAAGAAAAAAACTTGTGATACATGTTTCCTCTTACCTTTTGATTTTGAAAATTTTAGTAAACATCGGATACCATGAACCACCACTTCTATACATGCATGTTTCTGGTTATAACAACAATTAAATTAACACTTTAATCTACTCCTGAGTGGAAAATCATTTCCCTTTGTTTTATTACAAAAAATAGGTTACCCAAAATGCTGTTTTTTATAAGAGTCACTGCAATATTGATCTTAAGGTTTTATCATGATTCCTTCAATTATGACATTGTGTTTCTAGTGAATACTTATCTATAGACACAAAATTTTAATCTAAGAAAGCAGGTTGAATCTGGTTGTTGTTAAAATATTGATGTTTCATGTGTTCCAATGATTGAGAATCAGAAATTGATTCCCATAAACAGAGACATGAACATATTTTGATTGCAAGGAAGCAAAGAAAAAGGAGGAAAAGGACGAGTAGAAAAAAAACATTGGCTGAACTTACGTAGCTGACCAACTTCCTTTTGGTCCCTAATTAAATGAGCTAATTAATTATTTTGTAGCAAAGTATAGAAAGTACAACGAAGCCGACACATATGATTGAAGTAGAGAGGACGCAATAGTAATAAAAAATATTATACACATTTTACAAGTATTTGGAGTTTGACTTAGCTGAACAGCTCATCATATGGAAACATAAGATAAGGCCATGAAAGTTTTATGGCTTAATTTATAATTCAAATGTCCAATTGGATGGCTGAATTAGGACATGGCTAAGGCCATGGAACCTTCACTATGTCAGACCCAAGAGAATAGCTATCACAGAAGGATATCAATATTAATATCATCCTTATATTGTTTCATTATTCAGAACGTGTTCTTCAAAAATAAGTGCTTCAAGACAACCGACTAATTTGGATGCTTGTGTGCCATGAATAACTCGCAGAGAATATTGTGCAATTTCTGACATCTAAGAAGGACAATTCAAACGCACCCGCAGTTTGAAAAAAAAAATTAATTAAAACAGTATTCTATCTTCATTCGCTTGTAATTTGTATAGTTAGTATGATAGCATGAAAGTGAAATTTAACTTCACTTAATCTTATATTACTAAAATTCACATAAATTTATATATTATAATTTGATGATATTTTAGAAAAATGTCAAACAAATTTGTTTAGTTTTAAGAATAGACCTTTGACAAATTATTTATGTAATGAATTTAATAATTGCATATTAATAATTTTGTACCAAAAAAATGAAGAGGTAACATTCCCTTAAGTTGTATTTGTTTGAGGACATTATTGATTTTGGTTTTGTATAAAAAGTGGGATGACTTGTGAGATTATTCTACAAGCTTAAGAATGTAGTGTTTTAGCAGTGGCGTGATAACATTTAGTTATAGTTCCTGATACATTTTGTTATTCCCATTGGTTTATGGATGCGTGAACTAGGCATTGCAGTTTATGCATGGAAGAAACGATGCCTCACCTGTGTTCCCCTTTTTTCTTAATCTTTATTATTACAGAGAGGAGGTTCATTGAAGATGACACGAATGTCGTAGTTAAAAGAAAAAGAAAGCATGGTGGTTCAAAATTGACGTTGAGATTAAAGTAAGAAAGGTTGTGCGATGAGACATATTGGAGGTTTGCTTTTGTGATTTGTCCGTAGAGGGGGGAAATGGTACTATTAGACCAAAACCGTTCAACCTTTTCTTCCCAAACACAATTAACTTTTTACTTTGTCTCCTAATCATTTGGTTAAATTTTTTATTGGATTCTGTGTTTATATCAATAATTCCCATTCCACTGTGTTGGTCTGCCATTCTTTTGTGCTTACCAAGTCACACCACCCTTCCTCTAACATCATCTCCCTTTCTAACATTTTTCTTAATCTTTTTCCCTACTTTTTTCATACCACAAAAGCCTTATTTGTAATATGTACTCATCTTATTACTATAAAAAAATTATTAAATAAAAAATTAAATAAATTAGATATTATTTTAAAAAATAAAAAAAATTATTATTATTTAAAATAATTTTTATTATTAATAAAATTTACAAACTGATTTTTACATTAATATTTAATTAACTATTAAAATTTTAATTACTATTTTATAATTTAAATTAATTAATATAATTTTATTTAATGATTTTTTTATAGTGTATGATTTTTATCGAAACTCTATGCTCATGTTTCACAAAAATAACTCAAAAGTGAATTCAAAAATTAACTTAAAACTCACAAATTGAATAAAGGAGACTATAGCTGAAAGTAAAAATGTCAAAAATAGTTTAGTTTAAGAAACTGGTGTAATGGTTAAATCTCTCTAAAAATTTACTCCAAAAATTTGGTCAAATATTATCATATATTATGTGTTCATTCTTTTTAAAGTTAATATGAGTATTGAATATAAATATATACCGACAGAATGGGGCTCGACTTGATGGACCATAAACTTCATAGCTTGTAGAAGATTTGGATCGGGTTGAACTACAATAATTTTTTTACTTCTTGCACGTTTGATAGTTGCGACTAAAAGTTATTAAACTGTAAGTTTTTAGTAAACTTTTTAAAGTAATTAATAAATATAAAATTAAAAAATAAAAATGTTTATATAAAATTTAATTCAATTTTTATGGTAAAAATAGAATTTAAGACTGTTTTTTTAACTTTACTTCTTAATTAATTTTAAACTATTTTATTTAAAGTTCAATTATTTTTATTTTTATTTTTACTTTCAATGATTATATTTTGATATCATAAATTAGTATTAATCTCATATTATATGTTATAATGTTTATAATTAGATTTATAATAAAGTAGAATAGCATACTTTTTAGTGTCAATATAATGTATGCTACTAACAAAACTTTTATTAATCCCGGTTAAGTACCAGTAGTTTTTATTGGAATTGTGGCAAAATTGACGGTCAATATTTAAACCAATTTAATTTAATTACGTTTAAATAATTTCTTTTTGGCTTTCTCATGTTTTACACCAAATCCTAACGCGGTTGCCCAAGGTAAATGGTGATGTTTATATTTTAGCCTTCCTAAAAACTTAAACCAAATAACAAAGAACCTACTCTATTTCACATTTAACTTAACCCTTACTTAAAGTTCTCTAAGAACTTAATCAAGAATCTCTCTATTTTCATAAGAAAAACCTCTAAAATTTTCCTAGACTAACCTTTTTAACCCTCCCTAGCTTTAGGCGAACAAAAGTTAAAGATACCTTATAACCATCAAGTAACCTAATCTTGGAAGTGTAATTATCATGATCTCTTTGCACTTCTAACTTACCCTGTGGATGTTCATTAGCCTTTTTATGAACCTCCATTCAGTTTTCCATCAATAATACTAAATAAAATATAGTAGTGTCATTGTTAAAGTATATATATAAAATTGAAAAAGAAACTTATCTTCTATCATTATCAATATTTCATGTAATAAAAGAGTTAAAAATATAGTTTGGAAAAAAATAATAATAATAATAAACCCATGTCTTGTAAGTGAATAAATAAACATATAATAAAATCACGCCTCAAGCAGAAAAGAGTAAGAAAATTACTAAATATTTTAGGAAAAAAAAAGAAATATAAAATTTATAAAGTATTCTTTAAAAAATATTGCTTAAAGAAACATTTCACAAACTCTATCAACTACTAAATAAAGTTTATTTACCAATATTATTAATAAGATCAAATAATTTTGTTAGTAATAAAAAAATAAAAATTGCAGTATCCCAAAATAGATGCAAAGAAGCTGACATAACATGTAAATGGAAGAAAATGTCACAATCTTCTTTGACATCTAGTTGATTCTCCACAACGAAAGAAACTTGAGACTTGATGTAGAGTTAAGAAATTTGAGACTTGGACTTGCTACAAATGGTATGAATCCGTATGACAACTTAAACAATAAACACTATTCATGACAAGTTTTGTTGATGATTTCCAATTTGTCTCCTTGGTTGTGCACAAAGAGAAAATATATTATGTTGTCTATGACAATTTCAGGGCCCGAACAACTAGAAAATAACATTGATGTGTATCTCAAGCCCTTGATTGATGATTTAAAGATGTTGTTGGAAACATGTGTGGATTTCCTTGATGCATATTGTGAAGATAATTTTTGTTTACTTGTAATGTTATTTTGCATAATAAATTATTTTCTAGCGTATGATAACTTGAGTGGTTCCAGTGTGAAGGGTCATTATGTGTGCACTATGTGTGAAGAAAATACTAGGTATACTCAATTAAAGTATGGGGCAAAAGACTGTCTACACTAAGCATCAAAAGTTCCTTCCTCCTAAGGATTAAAGAATGAAGAAAACATTTAATGAATGACAGGAGGATGAAGTTACAATGACATTCCGCAATGGTCAACAAGTATATGAGCAGGTGAAAAACATTAACATTGTGTTCGGAAAGACAAAAAGAAGACCACTAAGAAGAACATTTGGAAGAAACGATCAATATTCTTTAATCTTTGATATCGGTGTAAACTAGATGTTATGCACTGTATAGACGTTATTCATGTCGAGAAAAGTGTTTGCGACAGTGTAATTGGGACATTGTTCAACATAAAAGGAAAGATAAAAGATGGAGTTAAAGCATGACAAGATTTGGTTGCATGAGTATACGTTTTGAGTTACATCGACAATCACTTGAAAAATGCACGTACTTGCCTTCAACTTTTCATACTCTTTATAAAAAAGAAAAACAAAGTTTTTGTCAGTGTTTACACAGTGTGAAAGTGCCACATGAGTACTTTTCTAAAGTTAAGAGCTTTGTGTCTATGCAAGAATTGAAGTTAGTTTATTTAAAGTTCCACAATTGTCATGTGCTTATGCAATAATTTTTTCCAGTGGCTATTCGTGACATCTTACCTACTTCAGTTAGAGGTGTTATAACATGATTGCGTTTTTTCTTTAATGTCATTTGCAAGAAAGTAATAAACCCTCAAATGTTAGATGATTTAGAAAATGAAGCAATCATAGTCTTATGTCAATTGAAAATGTATTTTGTGCCTTCAGTTTTTTATATCATGGTGCATTTGATAGTTTATTTGGAGCAGAAGATTCGATTGTGTGGCTTGGTTTATCTGAGATAGATGTACCCTGTTGAGAGATACATGAAGATATTGAAAGGATATGTCAAGAATCAATATCGGTCATAAGCTTCAATTTTTGAGAGGTACTTGCAGAAGAAGCCATTTAGTTTTGTTAGGGGTATATGCCAAATCGTGAAACAATATGAATTCCTAAAACTCGACACGATGATAGATGTGAAGGTAAGGATACTTGAAATATGAAGATTAGAAATAGAAATTGAAAAGAAGTGAACTAGACACATTTGCAAATATTGAACAACACTGATGAGGTTATTCCCTACATTTCACAACACATTTTTGAGAGGTACTTGCAGAAGAAGCCATTTAGTTTTGTTAGGGGTATATGCCAAATCGTGAAACAATATGAATTCCTAAAACTCGACACGATGATAGATGTGAAGGTAAGGATACTTGAAATATGAAGATTAGAAATAGAAATTGAAAAGAAGTGAACTAGACACATTTGCAGATATTGAACAACACTGATGAGGTTATTCCCTACATTTCACAACACATTAATGAAATCAAAGCAACACCCCTCAATGAATGAAAGATGGGCATTGAATGAACATAACAAGACCTTTCAGTTTGGTTTGAGAAAAATGTTTACGGTTAACCTAATGTTTCGGATACACTATTGAGATTGTCGATGGGCCTAATAATGTTGTCATTACATATGATGAGTATGACATTAACAAGTTCTATTTCTATTCCACAATAGAAGATGGAAAAAGTACATAGTGGAGTTATCATTCAAGCAGAGCTTGTACACTTTGCTAGTTCTAAAGATAAAATTCTCATTACAACATATATGAGTTACTTCGGAGTGATAAATGACATACAGGAAATTGATTATGTGACAATGGATAGATAGAAATACGGGTATGAGGACAAATGACTATGGGTTTACTTTGATGAATCTAAACAAGCTGAATTATACAAATGAATCATTTATTCTAGCACATCAAGCAAGACAAATATTTTATGTCAATGCATCCTGAAAAGAAGAAGCATGCACGAAACTCACGATGATAACTCTTTAGATATGCATGAGATACTATCTTTCTCATCAAGAACACTTTCTATGATGTGGATGACATGCATTCTATTAGGATTGATTAATTGAAGAGATATGGAAAAATATAGCTTCCTAATAGGTGTTAGTGTATTAATAATTTTTGTACTTTTATTAGTATGAAATATTTTGTGAAATAACATACTGAGATTGTTACTTTTCATAATTATGAGAGACTTTAGATCTAAAAGTGAAAAGAGGTAACATATCTAAACATAAGAGAATTTTTATTTTACCTATATAATCATATGTGTGAAATATTCCAGGTCTTTAATGATCAATCTCTGCTATCTTAGGATAACATCCAAAAGCTAAGAGAATAATAAACAATTTCTTTCTCTAATATAGATAATTTAGTTTTATTTTATTGTTGATGAAAGTTTTAGGTTACAAAACATAATTTCGTATAAATTTTTTAATTAAAATGTTTAATTATCGTTATTGAGAATTTTCTCTATTTCAAATTTTTGTTTGAAATCAAAATTATTTTTAAAAAAAAAAATTCAACATTTTCATCAATTTATATTCGACATAAAATATAAACTTTTACTTCGAAAATTTGATTCACCGTAAATTTACACTAGCCACATTCACGTAAGATTGTTAACAGATATAAAAAAAAATCCTAAATAACAAATATATTTACACTATTATATATAAAAAACTCATAGTAAATCATGTTATATTATTTTAGTCGGACTGTTCAAATACATAAAACACTATTATAGAACAATTTGGGTTTTTAACTTTATTATTTTTAAATTGCGCGCGTTATTGTAATAATTTGAATAAATATTTAATGTGTATAAGATTAATTTTCTAAAATGGGCAACAATTTGTGAACCAATCATGTCATATATTAGTTAAACATGACCTATGAACTAACTTAACTGGTTTGTCAATTTAGTTAACCTATAAGGAATTAGATTGGTTCAAGGATAACAGATATATTAAAAACTTATTTTTAACTTTTTTTTTGTACTCACCAACTTCAAAATCTTTAATATAATATTGTTGAGGTTAATTATTATATAAAAAAATATCTTAGTGGAGGAGGATATATAAAAATTAATATTAACCTTGAATGCTACATATGTAAAACTTGTTAGACAGAGGAACAAGTCTCAAATCAACTGTTAATGGAATGGAGTGACATAAACTTTCATTTCCCCCCAAATCGATGGCATTATTCTCAACTTAAGTCCTATAAAAATAAATAAATTGTTTACATTTTTAACCAAGACTTATTCTACTCACTTTATTCGTAACAATCATATGTGATGATAATTAAAAATTCAAACTTCAAAAAATTTATAGAGTCATACTTAAAAAGTTCCATATACTAAAACATATATATTTACTAAATTTAAAAGAGTAATTTAAATTATATATACTATTATGAATTCAGCGCAACTAAAAATTGATTATTACACTGCAGTATATGTAAACAAAATTACTACTTAATAAGCTAAGAGATTTGAAGTATAAAATTATTATTTGAAAAAAAAAGTTATATATATTATAATATTCGGTTAAGTTTTCCTATCTTTAATAAAAGACATAATCTATATGTAGTGTGAAATTATGAAAATATGATTGTAAAGTTAAGTAAATTTTGATAAAGTTTTGTCTTCTCTTATAAATCTTGATAAGCATAAAATTGGAATTTTTTGAGGGATACACGATCCTGTGAGAGCTTATTAACTTACTAAATGGACTTAATGGTACAAATTTTGACAGTACCGATATGATCTAATATATAAATTTGTTTTGAAGAACTGAGAATTGAACGTAGAAACAAAAGTTTGATCCATGTAAAGTTGTCTGGTTTCTTATATATGTATATTTATATTGTGAGAGGCAGAGATGCAGACTACGATGAATAGGGAGAATTGCATTATTGTGTTTGTCGCATTTGTATGTGGAAGTACAGTTGTTTATTTCTATTATTAACTTTGGTTTTAGTATCCTACCTAAAAAAACAACGGTTTTAGTATCTTACCACACAAACACAGAAGTCGTATGAAGTCAGAAAATTGACATTGAAGAAAACCACATTTAATTGACAAGATACGTAATTTTCAAATTGCAAAAAAGATGAATCATTAGGATAGTTAGTTGAAGTTCCAGCAATTTCTAAGGAAAGAAATATGACCTTAACCTGGACAGATGTCAAAACCAACTTTGCATTTGTTCCCAAATGATGAAACTTCTCCAAACGATCATGGTTTTGGAAAACCATCCTAAAAAAGACCAAGAAGAAAAGAAGGTCGGTTTTCTACATAGGGTACCTGGCTGGCAGAAAAAAAGTTAGTCAAGAAAAGGAAAGGCCCATAGAGTTTTCAAAATTTTTAGTGTAATTACCAATGGAGAACAAAAGAACCTAGAGAAGCTTCTGTTATGATCAATTTAATGCAGTATATTTTGTTTTGCTCACCTTGCTACTCTCAGGGATTACTTCTCTACTAGAATTTTGTCCTTCTCAAATCATATGCTTAATTTATACTTCATGTTTCTATTCTTGGACTAGGTTTAGCCTTGCAAACCCACTCCTCCAATTTCCATACATTCTTCTTTTATCCTTCACTCTCCCTTCTTGATATCATGCTATATCATGTGGGAATGGGGACGTTTCGTCAAACTTGAGAAGTTTCAAACACACGAGACTACAATTTACAACTCCCAGCTCTAAGCAGCATGGTCCATAACCACCTAGGTCGCTGAAAAGTAAGAACCCTCTTAGCTACCTTTCTAGCATATGGCAATTACCAAAAATTGGTACATGCAGTCACATGAGCATGACAACTTTTTTGTGTTCAAATTTTGAGATCTCTTCACAAAATGCCAATGGGACATATACATACATAGATACAAATGAAACTAAGTAACAATCATCATGTGTGTTACTCTCTTGTCCTATACATCTACATCTACATATACATACACATACACATATACATCAGTTCAGTTGATAGAAACCGTGGGAGAATCAAGAGCGTCCAAACATGATGAGCCAGATGGTGGGGCCAAAGAGTGTCCCGTGAAGAAGGGTGGGTGTCCAGTTGAGGAAAGTCAGAAATGAATTAAAAAATGGCAGTGTCCAATCAGCTCTTGGTACAACTTTCTCCTCTCTAAGGCTCCTCCTATTTATTTGATTCCCAATCATGCTCCCGTTTTATTTTCTCAACTTTGCCTGTCTCACCATAATAATAATCCTGTTTAACTCAAACCTTCATAACTCTTCCCCTCGCCCCACAAACACCCTTTACTTTCCTACGCATTCATTCTTCCTCCACGTAGGTTTGGACGAAAGAGTTTCCAAACCGTTGGTGGATTCAAGACTTGGTGAGTGACGTACACATGGGAAGACACTCTTGTTGCTACAAACAGAAGTTACGGAAAGGCCTTTGGTCTCCAGAGGAAGACGAGAAGCTTCTGGATTACATCACTAAACATGGTCATGGCTGTTGGAGCTCAGTCCCCAAACTCGCTGGTATATATACATATACACACACACACACACAAACACATATAGTACTATATATTTTGTTTGCTTGTCTCAAATTTCAACACTTCATTGATATAGTGTGCACTATGAAGGACTAGAGTCACTAGACAAAAGAGTCATTCTAACCTTAATTCCGCATGCCAGGTCTGCAGAGGTGTGGGAAGAGCTGTAGGTTGAGGTGGATAAATTACCTGAGGCCTGATTTGAAGAGAGGAGCATTCTCACAGCAGGAGGAGAACATGATCATTGAACTTCATGCAGTCCTTGGAAACAGGTAGTTTAGTAATATATTTAAATATCTCACAAAGGTCATTTTTTTTTTCTCTTTCTTTTTTAACGTAATGTTATTACTTTTGACTTTTGTTCTTCTATATGTATGCTTTTACTGTTTTTCATACGGTTTGTTTGGTGACTGCTTTATCAGGTGGTCTCAGATTGCAGCACAGTTACCGGGAAGAACTGACAATGAGATTAAAAACCTATGGAACTCGTGCCTCAAGAAGAAGCTGAGGCAAAGAAGCATTGACCCAAACACCCACAAACCACTCTCTGAGGTTGAGAACGGCAAGGACATTCCACCCTCAACCGACAAAAGCAATCAGAAAGCCTCATTGGGATCCCATGAAGTGAGTTTGGCTGATCAGCCAGCAAAAGCCTTGTTGCCTTCTTCAGAGGGATACCCTCTTGAAGTTTCTACTAGTTCAACCCAGAAACTATTCCTAGATAAGTTTGGTGGCAACAGTTGCAAACCCTCTGATGTGGTAGGACCGTACTTCTCCTTTCAGCACTTGAACTATGGAACAACAAACATGGACCTCTCTGCAAACTCCAATGACTCTCTTTGTTTCATTCCACCCTGCACTTCTTCAGACCTTAACAATTCCACCATAACCTCCTCTATGCTGCATTCAATTTTCCCAACACACGTGAAGATCCAATCTAATGACAACCCTTCCATACCCACTGATGCGCTTCAAAACTGGGAATCCAACAACACAAACAAAAGCAATGGGAGTATGCAGTTTCAAAGCAGCACAAACTTCCTTGACAACACGTGGGGGATGGTAGAGTCTACCAAGGTTAACATTAACAAAGATGCTCAAGTTCCCCTTGAAGCAGAACAAGAGGATCTAAAATGGTCCGAGTATCTTAACACCCCATTTATTCAGGGAAACACACCGCAGAATCAAATCCAAACCTCTCAGTCTATCTACAGTGAGGTCAAACCAGAAACAGAATTCATAACAGACGAGTCATGTACTAGTTGGCACCATCAGCCACCAGCTTTTCAACTTTCCGATATAAATAGCAATGTTCTGCAGAGATTTTCAGTAACTTTTGGACAAACCCTTTAACCTGTACGTAATATGTGGAAACTTCAATTGAAGAGACAAAGATGTTGCCGACTTAATTTCCAATGTGAACCAGGTCAGAATTTTCTCGTGAGTTCTGACCACAGGTGTGTGCTGTAAAAACATTTCTTTCCATATTGTATATTATGTTACAGTGTAATATTTGTGATTAATTCCAGCTTCTTATATAATATATTCCCACCATTTTATTAATCAAACATGGAGGCACGGCTTGTTCCATTTCAATGCTTCTCTCCTACAAAATTCTTTAGTTGTTCATTACGGATGTACATGTAGCTTGTGAGTTATTTTTGTGTATACAATTGACAGCATTGTTTTATAATTTTCTATCTTTATTGACCTTTGAATAAAGGTTAGGGTTGTTATTTTGTACCAAGACTTGAACAGTTGACATTGGATTAGTTCATGGAGCGTGCGTCTCACTCAATAGTTTCAAATCCTAATATCTTTTAAGATGTCCGGGATTTGTTCGCTCTTTTTACATTCACTCTTTCACTTGATCCTTTTCAAAATGAGAATCCATTGAACTTCCTTCTTTATCTTTCTCTCTCACTATCCAAACACCAGGGACCCTATTTTCTTAAGTGGGTGTCTGTCACTGTCTCCTATAGATAGAGATTGTTTTCACTTTTTGAAAGACCTGAGCACACTTCCCTTCTCCTCTCAATTACTCAAGACAAGAAAGTATGCAATACTTGTCTTCCTTTGATTTACCTCTTTCAAAAGGGTCATCCAGTTGTACACCCTACACACCACACACAGTGACACCCATAGATTTGATTACCAACTCAACAGATGTAGGGACTATAGCTACAATGAGGCAAAAAACCAAGCAATTTCTGTCACACCACCGACTGGTTAAGAAACTCTAAGGCCACAAAAAGAACATATTTAACAGCTTTCTTCGGTTAACAATTTGGTACGGACACAGTGAAGAATGAAAAAAAAAATGAAATGGACATAATTCAGTGTCAGAGAAGAGGATTTTTATTTTCTTGTGGTGTATTGGGAATTAACACAAAGTGTACCCATTGGAAACAAAAGGATTGTGTGAATGTCTTAGTGTGGGCCTATTCCTCTAAAAGCTTCACACCAGATAATGGGTCCATACTATTGCAGAAAGTGAAAAGTAGCAAGATAAAGAAAATAAGATGGGATGGGGTGTTCACTTCACACAAGACATGACAGAAATGACCGAGAGAAAACAACATGAAAATGAAAGAAAGAAAAGCAAGCATCATTCACGTAGAACTTGTTCTTAAGAACCATTCCCCCAACATTAACCATTCCCCCAACATTGAAACAACAAGTTTTATTTTTTCCTTTCTTTACTTTCCAATTAGTAAAACAGTTTTGGCCAATGCTTCTCCAACATATCCATTCATAATTGAGTGGCTACACCAAACCTTTGAAGCATAAATTTTTCACTGAACAAAAAGCAATTAACATAAGTTCAAGTAGCAACCGGTGCGAAACCAGTAACTATTCTACCAAGTACATAGGAAGTCATAGAAACAAATTGAAATAGACCTTATATTATACATATTTACCCTTTGACTAGCTCTAAGTTGAAACCTAGTTTCAAACTCGAAAGAGCTAGTTTAGTGCAACAAAACACTCACACTTACATAGGGTTCAGAATCTCACAAGTCATTATTTTGAAAAGAGATTAATGTAAATATTTCTGTAAACATTTTTTTTAATCTAGAAATTTTCTGTTGCAGAAAACAAAAAAGCTAGTTTTCAAAGCAAAAAGTTATTGTTGATTACTCTTTCTTATTGGCAAGAAGCTCTAGTCAAATAGTTTCGAAGCATCCATGCATGACAGTGATTTCGTTTCCCTTTTAGCATACCATTGTTCCTCCAATTACCTGTCAAAGGGCTAAATTTTACAAGTTATCTTGCCAACAGGAAGAAAAGATCTATACGTCATATTAATCAGATATGTCCCTATTATAGCCGAAAAATGGAATATCTTTCAAATATTAGGATTTTCTTATTCATGCGTTCGGACAATATAGACCTCGCAGCTCCTTTGATTGTCCATGTGCACACAGATACAATAAGTCTTCTGGATCATTAAATATTTTGAAGCTTATTATTTCTTTAATTTTGGGGCGATAGTGAGGGTACATTTTCAATCTCCATGCATGTGAAACAAATAATTGGGTCTATTTGATGGGACCCTACAATCATCAGTGCACAGGAACAGAACAAAAATCCCGAGGGGGATAATGGGGTGCTGACTATGCAATCCCAAGTTTGATCCCTTGTAAAATATTAATGTCCTGGTTCAACAAGTTTCATAAAGTTTTTTCCATTCTTTGCACTCATAATTGAGTGAGGAAAAAAATATATTTATATACATCTGTATACTGTTCATAACTTCATAGAAGAAGGCAAGGGCAAGAACCTAATAAAAAAATTGTTGATTATGATCATCATAATGATTGAAGTGATAATGACGGTGTTGATGAAGTTGTGTAATATTATATAGCCTTATTGATAGACTTGCTCTGGGTGACAGGTAATTTGAGAATAGTTTTAAGATAGTGAAGGAGAATGAAGAATCAAATGTAATGTTTTTTTCTTCAAATACCTTTATCAGATTCAATTTACTTGAAGGAATTTAGTGATGGATAAAATTGAAAAATATTTTGTACCAAGATATAAAAGAAATAATAGTTTGTCCTTAATGTAGTTTAATAGACAACAAATGCAGAAAGGAACTAAAATTTTATTTCTTAAGGTTAACTTTTGTTTCCTTTGTTTTTAAAGGGAGAAAATATTATTATATGTTTTTTTTTTATCTGCTCTCACTCCTTTCTATCAAAAATACTATCAGGTTGTTTTGGTTTGATATTATTTAGATTCTTTTTCTCTCTTTAGGAATAACAACTTAATTATCCTTTAGTTTCTAGGGAAAAAATCAATTTCATCCATAAGATTTTAAAAGGTTTAATGTTATCTCAACTTCTTTTAAAATATTTAATTTGGTCCCAATTTATTTTAAAATTTAATGTGATCCAACTTTTTAAAATAATTTAATGTCGAGATGGTAACAACACATATAACTTAAAGTATAGTGACAGAATTACTAAAATAAATCAATTTTAACGAGGACAATTTAATGAAAAGAATCACATTGAATATTTTTTAAAAATTTGGAATCATATTAAACTTTTTAAAAATTTTGGGACTGAATTAATTTTTTATCTTTAATATAGAGACTAAGAGGAAAATTAAGCCAAGAATAAATTACACCAAACATTGCTTTACAAAAGCGCTTAAGAAGAATAAAGTTTTGCATACACCAGAACTGGGGAACACTAATGCGGCATCGTGACAGGGCCAAAACAGACTATGAAGTGGCAAGTAGGAGAATGTGATATGGCGAGTTGTGGACCATACGTGGTATTTTAAATTAAAAGTTGGAATTTCAGAAGTTATTTTGTTGGGAGTTTTATGATGCGAGAGTTTTTCAACATTAGGAAAGCAAAGTGCAACGATTACAATGGAAAGGAGAGGCTTGAGAGTGCAATGGGCATCAAAGGGTAGTCCGTACACGGGAACAGTGAGACATGTGACAACATTTTCTAATGTTTACAACATAAGCGAAGGCGGAGCAGATGTGGGTTTTGCAAAGATTCACGAGAAAAAATAAAAGTGTTTGAAGGGAGGTTAATTATCTAATTTCACTAATATATTTCATATTAAAATATAAGTATTTATGAGTATTAATTGTTAAAATAAATATAAAATAATTTTTAATTTATGAATTTATACCTTTTTACATATTTTATAATCTTTATTTGAATAAAAATATTTTATTCTTAAATTTGGTGTTATATGGAGATGACTGAAATAAAGAGAAATAATATAAGTTAAAAGGAAAAAACTGGAAGGTCCCAGAACTCATAAGCGCACAAAAAGCCCAACTCAACATTAGAGCAACTCGCTCAAGCGAGCCCATTCTCGCTTGAGCGAGAATCACTAGTATAAAAAGGTAAAACAACTACTGTTTATTAAATGCATTTTTACTTTCGTCGTAGTCCTAAAAAACACGGTGATATTTTTTAAATTATTTTCATTTATGAGTGCGTGATTTTTAAATGTGGCTGTTACAAATAGTCGCACTTATAAAACAATTTTTACCCTAACCTAGAACACACCACTTACGCTTTTCATACTTTCTTCCTTTTCTTTGACGTTTGCTTCCTCACTGTTCCTCTCCATTCACGTGTTCGTTTCTGCATTCTCTTGCAACTGTGAGTTCCTTCTTCTTCTTCACCTCTTCTTCTTCGTCTCTTCTTTTGTTTCAATTGCTTCAATTGTTGAAGGATATGCTTCTAGAGGGAAATACTCTACCTAATTGTAATTATGAGGCCAAAAAGATTCTTTGTCCGATGGGTATGGAGTATAAAAAGATACATGCATGTCCTAATGATTGTGTATTATATATAAAAGATTTTGAATTGTTGAAAAGTTGTCCGAGGTGTAGGTTATCACATTATAAGTTGAAACACAAAGATGATGATACTATTGAAGAGATAGAAAAGCATGGACCCCCAATGAAGGTTATGTGGTATCTTCCTATCATTCCAAGGATGAAGCGTTTGTTTGCAAACCCAAACAATGCTAAGAATCTTAGATGGCATGCAGATGAGAGGAAATGTGATGGCATGTACCAACGTCCAGTTGATTCTATTCAATGGAAGAAATTTGATGATGAGTTTCTAGAGTTTGGTAAAGAATCAAGAAATATCTGACTTGGTCTAGCTATAGACGGAATGAATCCGTTTGGTAATATGAGTGCAAATCACAGTTCATGGCCTGTTTTACTAGTTATTTACAACTTACCTCCTGGACTGTGCATGAAGCGAAAATACATGATGTTGTCTATGATGATATCCGGTCCGAAACAGCCAGGGAATGACATAGATGTTTATCTAAGTCCACTAAATGAAGATTTGAAGTTAATGTGGGATCAGGGTGTTCAAGTATTTGATGGATTTGCTAATGAAACTTTCAAGCTGCATGCCATGTTATTTTGCACCATCAATGACTTTCCGACATTATGGTAACTTATCTGGTTATAGTGTTAAGGGTCATAAAGCATGTCCAATATGCGAAGAAGACACATCTTCTCAACAATTGAAACATGGAAGGAGGACAATATATCTTCGACATCGGAGGTTTTTTAGGAGTCATCATCCTTACCGGAGGTTGAAAAAAGCCTTTAATGGACACAAAGAGACTAGTGGTCCACCAACTCCATCATTTGGAAGAAAAAATCAATCTTCTTTGATCTTCAATACTGGTCTAGGTTAGAAGTCAGACATTGTATAGATGTAATACATGTTGAGAAGAATGTGTGTGATAGCTTAATTGGTACACTTCTTAACATTAATGGGAAGATGAAGGATGATCTAAATGCTCGTTTAGATTTGATTGAGATGAACATACGAGACGAGTTGGCACTGATACAAATGGGTAAGCGTACATATCTGCCCCCAATCTGTCACACCATGTCAAAAGATGAAAAAGTAAGTTTCTGTCAATGTTTAAAGGGTGTGAAAGTGCCACAAGGACATTCCTCAAATGTGAAGAGCCTAGTGTCAATGCAAGATTTGAAGTTAATTGGGTTGAAGTCTCATGATTGCCATATCTTGATGCAACAGTTGTTGCCGGTAGCTATTCGTGGGATCTTACCAAAAAATGTTATACACACCATAACTCATTTGTGTTCATTCTTCTCTTTTCTATGTTGTAAAGTCATTGATCTATTAAAATTAGATGAAATTGTTGTTATTTTGTGTGAATTGAAAATGTTTTTTCCTCCATCTTTTTTTGACGTCATGATTCATCTAGTTGTGCATCTGGTTAGAGAAGTTGGATTGTGTGGACCAGTATACTTAAGATGGATGTATCTTGTTGAGCAGTATATGAAAATTTTGAAAAGTTATGTGAAAAATCATTATCATCCAGAAACTTCAATGATTGAAAATTACTATTTACAAATGTGGCTATTTACCAATCACACTTATAAATCAAGCGAGGAAATTGTAGAAAACATCTCATATGTTTCAGAAATTTATTTTAAAAATCATATTTCAAAAACCCCATTTCAGAACACATTTCATATGTTTTGAAATTCCTATTTCATAAATTTGTTTCTGAAAATTTGATTCCAAAAATTCTAGAAAGCTTATTCTAAAATATTTCCAAAACATGTAATTTGGAAGTCACGTTTATGAAAGATAAAATGATTATTTTGAAAATTAGGGGGTGCATCTAGAAATTATGGAAATGCAGAAGACAAGACCCATTTTTTATTCTTTATTATGAATATTTTCCGCCTTTAATACATTATCTTCTGTACTTATTTAATTATGCGTCAAATTACAAACTTTAAAATTTTATATTGTCCTGGACCTGGCTTAACAGTCCAGATAACGCAAGGCCCAAATCTGTTATGAATATCCTCACGTCACTCTATTTTTCTTCTTACACAAACAACTTTCTTGTGGCACAACCAACAACTTCCTTCATTAAACATATATAAAACAACTTCTACATAATTTGTGCCTAAATTAATTTTAGCCAATAAAAAAAATTCTATAAATATTTATGAAAAACTTATCAAACATACTCATAATTTTAAATAAGTTTATCATGAAAATGAAATAAGTCTTTTAAATATTAAATGTAACTCCTTTACGTTTTAAAAATTATTTTAGGGACTTATTTGGTATTAGAAACAGTTTTAAAAACGGCATTATTATCAAGCGAATATTTGTTGAGTTGAATTAATATTTTAATTTTAAAAAAGAAACTGTAAATCTTTGCATTACTTTTTCGTATTACGGTGCTAACAAAAAAATAAAATATATTAACAGTTTAGTTATAGATATAAAAAAAATGATAAATGATAATAATAATAATAATAATAATAATAATAAATAATTTTAATAAAATTATTTACATGAACATAATCAAAAAGTTATTTTTTTATATTTTTAATTATCATAAAAATTTATAATATTAATTATCACAATAATAGTATGATTTCAGTTTTGAATAACATTGTAATTGATAGAAACAAAAAAAGAAGGGTGAAAAAAAAGCGTATGTTATTGTCATTTTCTTAAAATTTTATAAAATATTAATAAGATCTTATCTATATTAAATTAAATTATGATATATTCATCAGAATCAGTATTTAATTGAATGTACGAAGCTTGAATTTAAGCTAACAAATCTTGGTCTAAATTGGTGGAGAAGAGAAGGTGGAAATACAACCTCGATATAGTTTTTTATTTGAAAAAAAATTATCTTTACATAGTGACTATAATATTTCACTAAACATTATTTATTATAAAACTATTTAATAGACCAAGAGTTTGATAACATGTAGATACAAGTAAAAACTTTTCATTTGGACACCAAATAAAAGCTCAACTCATTATAAACACATTTACGTCATAAGTTTATATAATATATTTATCGGATCGTATAAAATTATTTTCATGATTTATATTATTTAATATTTTTAATTTAATCCATTAACCAAACCTGGTAGAAGGAAAAAGCGTTGGAAGGAGAGACCCGTTATGTGGTCAGTTAGGATTTTCAAAATTAATTAATAAATTAAATAAATATCCTTACCAATAATATGATTACAAAAAATAATCCAAAAAAAACCTAAAAAATCCCATATTATAGGAATTATTTATTTAATAAAAAAAATCCCATGTTTAATTTCATGCTGGTAAAAACCATTCAAGTAAAAAAAAAATCACAGTATTGAAATTAATCTCTGCTATAATAAATAAATTGGAGTAAAATAATATTTTCACAGAAAACTTCAAAATACTTAAATATAAGCTATTTTCATTGTTTTGGTATCTAAGATACTTTCCTTTTAAACGAGTTTTAGAAAGGCAAGACATTAAGGAAAGTGATAGTTAAACGACAAGAATGAATATGAATCCCATCAATGGCCATAAACACATCCAACTGGTTCCAACTAAGTTCCAACTAAGTTCCTTGATAGTCCAATTGTGCATAGTCTTTTCAACTACATCATTTTCACTCCTTTTTTTATTATATCTTTTCCTCCACCTTATCATCTTCTAAATCACACATTCCACCTTAGTATCAATAATTTCCAGCAACCAATGCTGCTAATATCTCATCATACAGCAGACTAGTTTCAAGGATAATTCATAGTTATGAATTTTTTATTTTATCATTTTGTAACTTTAAAATGTTAAAGATTACACAAAGAAATTTGTTGATATGACAAACATACTGTGTTTCAGATTAATGTTTATAAATAAATAAATAGATTGTGTGATAAATAATAATTAATGCTACACAAGATAAGTTCACACAGTACAAGTGAAAGGGAAATAATGACGAACTTTCATTCAAACTGCAAGGAAAAAATGAGATTGAGATTATCTCATTCAATTCAACCACTGTCAATGCTTACTCTATTACAGAGCATATATATATTTTCTGCCAATCATTGCAGAAAACTAAAGGCATTTGCCTCAGCATTCTCAACTAATTAATCTATACACGAAAACTACTCCCACCAATTTCTAAATCATGGAAAAGGCTTATTAAATCTGCACTTTCAAACAAACCATTTTCTTTTATTGTCCTTGATAATAAATAAACGAGAAATGCTCTCACCTTTTGACCTATTCTTCTTAACACACGCTATTATTTGGTGAAATATCATACAATTCCCATGAAAGAGAGAACGTGACTTACATAATTGAGCAAGTCTTGCATGAATTTCACTTCATAATAAAATGTGCTAACAAAATGTGTCCAAAAGTGTGTTCTTACTTGCATTCCTCATAATTGAATAGCATATTCTTAATCGCGTGTAATAAGGTCCAAAGGAATGAGACGAATGAAATCATGACCATTGATGAAATTTGGCTCATCTGAAGACGAGATGGTGGCATGTATTATCACAAGGGTAAGGACAATCAATGGCCTTAACAACTGCTCGGTCGAAATACCAGTCTCCAACAGCCAGAGCAATTGCCTGCATATTGTCAATGCACATACTTCAGAGTTAGATAGAAAGATGTTAATTTTATAAGGGAAGCATAAGGAAATTACATATACTAGCTTCAGAGATCAAAGACAGATAGAAAATGATTAGATCTTAAATAGAAGTGTCATGGAAGATTATAGAATCAACACCACTGGATAACCTACTATGTTATGATATAGTTTGATGTGAGGCTAACTGATAAATAGTAACAGACCACAATGCTTTGAGTTGCTCAATAATAGTGTAAGGCTTTAGCTTTCTTCTTATTTTTAATTCCATTTGTTTAAAACGACAATGTCTTGGAGGATGATCAAGAATAAATAAAGAAAACAAAAGTACTTCAAAGCAATTGATACTTAATATATATAACGTCTAACTAGAAGCATACTCTACTTCAGAGTAGAAGGATGAAATATCGGCAAGCAAACACCATTAAAAAGCAGATTCCATTACCAAACATATATGGCCAATAAACAAAGCATGCATTTACAATTTCGTAGAACTTTTCTCAAGGTGAATTAAGGAAAAATATCATCATTAAGTAATGCTAAGCTCAATTAAGTAACGATAAACTCCTCGAGGTACCAATATGCAATATTTTTAACTAAAACTGCATTAGAGACACGATGAACCCACCTTGTTCCCAATGACAGGAGAATTGTCCGCAAACCATGTATCCTGCCTCTCAGATTGGCAGTGAGCAAAACATGAATTTATGAACAATCCATTCTGATATGATCGTGAGAAGCCGTTAATATCATTCAGCATTTGATTCCTGAATCCTGCATTAGATACAGGGAAATGACTAACACTGACTAATTTATTCAAGACCTTTTTCAACTTCTAATGAAAGATATCTCATACGTCAAACCACCTTGCAAAAAATGGATTTGTGAAGCAGTGCACTTAGCATGATTTAATCTACAATCATGCCAATAGCCACGGGGATCTGCTGATGAAGGAGCTAAGCTTGATTGGATCTTTTTCCAAACAGAAAATATTTGTTTAGCATAATATGTCTAGAATTGATTTAATGCATGATTTATCAGGAATTAAGACAACAACCACTGACAATATCAGACATTTACCTGCCATGAGTCATAAGCAGTATTAAGAATGAATAGCGGGGTTCTAATACTGGCAATCAAGTTCTGAGGGAAGAAGCACTGAAAGAGGGGTAAAAACAGATACATCACAGAAAGGCCAACTCAGAGCAAGCAACAAATTAGGGATCATCAAATCTCCAGAAATCCATTCAAATGAAACTTAATTTTCTATATTTCAGAATAAAAGATATCAATGATTACCGAAGTGGGATCGAGGTGACTAGTACAACTGCGCGGCAGATTCTTCTGCACTCCCTGCAATGAATGAACAAAATATTTACCATCAAGTAGTAAGAGTTATAAGCATGTCAAGATGGCCAAGTTTCAAACCTTGCGAACTAATTGGCATGTGGCAGATCGTCATTTCATATTAAACAAAGATTTTAAAAATTCAATTTAACCGCAAACAATTCCTACTCAGGTTTGGTGAAAAACATTGCCAAAAATCCATGATAGAAAACAGCATGTATCCAACATGGAGTTTGAGTATAAATGGCAGTTTATCTGACATTAGCTTATTTGAAATAGTTGAGCCAAATACTGCTAGTCAATTGTTAAGATGACCACAAAATAGGAAATGCTGTAATAGATTTTGCTTTCATAATATGATAAATTGGTGGCCTAAAAAAGTTGCGGTACCTGCAGCCCTACGACACCACCGAAAAAGTTCCTGATGGTATGTCCCCTAGACACGTCAATCCTGTAATTCAAGGGAGGAATTAACAAAAAATTGAAGGACCAGAAATCCTGGCAACAATGGAAACGCATTCATGGATTAAAATAGTGCAGTTCGCCACATACACATCAAGAAATAACCCTGCATCACTGAGACACTTCACTTTGGTAGTGTGTGGGAAAAATCCTCGAAATTCATCACAGTGTAAAATAGTAGCCAGACCACCAGCCGAGCATCCAGAAAGCAGGGCCTGAAGAAAAAAAATAGTATCTATTGTGAGAAGAAAGATTAAGTAGCATTGTATGTGTGCACGCGTGTGTGTACAACCTGCTTGGCAAATCTCATTCCAATTGACATCAAATCTTCCATTGCAGCCAACCATATACGTTGTCCTCTAAATTGCAGTTGAGCAGCCTGTATCAGGAGATAATATTTGCAAATAAGTATTGTGCAACGTAAAACAATGTATTTGATGTTCCACATGCCTCACTCAGAACTTTTATGATACAATAAATGCATCTACAGCTAACATTAACAGATGATGTTACAACTTACAAGTAGAGAAACTGAAGGAAGAAAGTTTGAAAACGGCAAAGAAAATTACGGCCTTGTCCAGACCAGAGCCTTGCAGACATCCCCAAAACACATGTCCAAAATAAAAGTTTCAAAAAAGAACTAAAGCTAAGAAATGAGAGAACTAAGCAGAGGTATCTTGTATATTGTCCTTTGGAATTATCAAATATTTTCTGTAAAGAATGTTATTGCACACATTGAAGTTGAACTACTATTATAAGGTAATTCAACATGATTTTCAATTTTGAATAAAACCAAAACGTCAAAAATTTACCTTATGTTCACCATCCCCGGCAAACGATGCACCATCACAATAACGAATTTTGACTCTGTTCCAGTTGAAAAAATCTGCAACCACAGGGAACGACGTGAGGGAAAGAGGGTAGGATATGGAGAAAGCCAAAATAGAGTAGTTGAGGTTGTTTAATTAAATGAAAACCTGGATTATCTTCAGCACTATTGCTTAATATTCCTGTAAACGGTATCTGTTTCTCCATGAAATTTGATGACCCACGCCGTGTTTTCTTGCGATAAACACATGATCTAACGTCATTACACCACCCACCTCCCTGTCACAGGATTTTAACTTAAACATCCACCGAATTCTTTATAGCCCAAAAAGAAGCTAGCTTCACCCACACTTCAAAATCCCAAATTATTTGTAAAAGGGTATTTCAATCATTGTCTTTTCACACACAATAAAGGTCGATTCCGACAATATTGTATTTTAACTACAAATGCTTACTCAACAACCTTTAATACTATTTAACTTGCACTGGATATTATTTTGGTAGATACATCTAAATCTATTAAGAAGAAATAAAAACAAGCACGTGCCATTGATCAATTTGAAAAGCCAAATTCATTTCATTGATACCTCTAAATTAACGATCCAGCTGTTAGCTCCCGATCCATATCCCCGATGTAAATGATAACCAGGCAATGTTCCATCTAAGCAAACTGCCACAACACAACCAAAGAACAGAAGTATATTCAGCTAAATTAAAGGGCAACAAAATCTTGGCTATTACCCAAAAACAAGGCTCACTATATGCTTCCTTTTTCCATGATATAGTATATAGTACTAGGTAGGACACCACCAATGGCATGATGGGACTGCATGAAGAGATCTGCCAGGAGGATTAGTACATATGCTCATTCATGTAATTTCACCATGTTGTAACTACTCAATTAGTCCCAAGGTGTCAGGGGATCTTACAAGAAAGAGTTGTCCACCAAGCAGAGAAATTTACATCACGGGATTCAAATCTAGACCCATGGGAAAGGTCAAATTTCATAGCAGACCCTTTAATCTCTAGGTACATGCCCTCATGTTTTTAGCCAATTAAAAATTAATTGGGATGAACCATGTGAAACAAGACTTTGAAGCAATGTCTGACTAGATAAACTACATTCTAAATAACAATGGATCTTACCAAAACAAGAACAGAACTACTGATGAACTCTGTTTCCCAAGCTCTCATGAGATGAAAAAATAAAGAGGGTAGAGTTATATGGTACCTGCTCCTTTTGCGGCGGCACTTTGAATGAGTGTGAGTCCTACCATAAGAGGAAACTTCCCAAGGAGAGACGAATGTGATTGTTCTTGAGCCTCCAACAAAGACATCTCGGTTTCATTGAGGTGGTGATATTGATATTCTGAAAAGGCATCAACCCAGAAGCCAAAAACAAGTGCTGCAACAATGCAAGGCCAGAAGAGGTTTCCCATTCTGGCTTTGCTGCTGGTGCGAGTTTGTGAAAGAAACAACACACAAATGCACAGTTGGCACGGCAGAAGAAGCCAGAAGGTGGCGTTTCCTTGGTTAATTAATGGGTCAAACAATGCACTATGCGCAAAATACACAGTAGAGAAATGTGGGAAGGTTTTATAACAAGAGAAGGAGGAAGAAGAAGAGGGATATTTATAGACAGTGAACAGTGTTTGCCGGGCTTTTTAAGGTTTTAATTACAGCCTGCGCGTTTCGGATCTTAAGGTATCAAGAGGAACACAACTTTCACACACTGTTTTAACTTAATGCACGATTTAAATTACAATTAATTCAATAATTACTATTATTCAACAGTTACATTAACTTTTATTACCCAGACTGTTGAAATTTTTCAGTTTAATTAACAAACAAAACTTGTTTAAAGAAATACCGCCATTTAAACTTTCTGAAGCTAATTTAACTGCTTCTCTACCATGGGCATTCAAACGCAGCTCTCAGCTCACGAATCACCATTTCATACTTCCAGTGCTCTATGTTTATTTTGATTTTTCTAACAAATATTAATGGAAAATATATTAATATTTAAAAAACCTAGAAAAAGGAATATGTTATAATTATTTCTGTTTCTAAATTTCTAAAATAAATAGTAGTCAAAAGTGTGTTAATTCAAAATCTATTAAAAAATTATTTGACTCTAAAGGAAAAAAAAACAAAAAGAGTACTTGAATAATGTGAAAAAAAGTTGTTTATACTTTTTCTTTAAATACCATTAATTTTTTGTTTTTATGACTAGAAAATTACACTATAAACTATCTATGTACTATTTCGCATCTTTATCATGAAATGTTTTATTATTTTTTCCAAAATATTCCTTTGGATGAGAAACTCAGACACGTTTCTTTTTAAATTGCAAAACTGAGTATTAGTTATAAATTTAAAGAACTAAAAATAAACTTATTCACAGTTAGAAAACTAAAAATATATTTGAACATTTATTATGTATGTAATTTTTATATATAGACTTTGATGCATACGTAAAGTCTGTATATGCACGGTATCACATGTAAACTAATAGCGTTCTATAAAAAAAAGTTAATTACACTTAATTACAGTAAATTTTTGGAAGCATAAATATTATTCGTATAATTTTTATGCTGGTATGTATGTATCATTTATTTTAATTCTTTTGCGTTGATTTATCATTCCAATGAAGAGATGAAAAGGAATATATTATTTGATCCTTTTTTATTTATTGATTTCATGAATAAAGTAAGATGGGATCTTTTTTTTTTCTCTACCTAACATGATGTTACTTTTGTAGTTATATTAATTAATTGGTATTAACTAATAATTATTTAGGATGTTTTTATTATTAAAAACAGATTTTGTTCATTAAAGACAATAAAAGTCTGCAAATTCATGGTTTTACATGTCAACTTCTTGTATTTTATAAAATAGGTTAATATATTAATTATACTTAATGAAAGCACAGGTAAGGATAATGTTTTTCGTAAATATTTTATATTGTTGTTCTCTCGATTTTTTTTTTTCACTCGATTTGTTGTTTCAACACGATAAAATATGTATTATTTGATTTTTTTTCTCTCTTATTAATTTACTTTTTCAATTAAGTATTGTTATGATTCATCTTTTATGTATATGCTATAGAAAATATCAGAACCATAAAATCTTTCATATATCTACCTACTTTATCTAATTATACGAAAATATACTCAATAATAATAAAATTCGTGTAGCCTAATAAAATTAGATCTAATTCAATTAAATCTGATGTGATTGTATAACTCGAATCAAAATATAACTGCATAATTCAAATATTTGTATAATAATTAATCAAATTATATAATTTGAATTCTTATGTAGTAATTGTTGATCGAATGATTTATTTCATTTATTTTACATATTTTTTTAATATCACAACTCAAATTTATAAAGGTCTATTAAAAGAGTACTTACTTAATTTTTATATTTAGTTATATATTTATAATTTTTTATATTTTTATTGACTTGAGTATTAGAGAATAATTTGTAGATGGATTTCTCCTCATTGTCTTCAACCAATTCAGTCGTCATATTTTGGAGTAGAAGTTCAGCTTGCAAGGCGAATCATCATCCCACCTTGGGATTCTAACGTTCATTTCCGATAAGAACATTTGACACCTATCGTGGGTTTGAATAAAACTTTTTCCAGACCACAAGTTTTATGGTATTAACGAGAAGCAAGATTGTTGTATCTTCTTCAACTATCCCAGAGATGAATCAACCAACGTACGGACGCAACCTTGACGACACAAATTTGGGCTCATCTTTGAAAAAATGAGGAAAATTTATAGAACATCATGCTAAGCAAACTTGATAGAGACCTAAAGTCTTTAAGGGAACAACATCGAAGCAAATTACAGGTAGTACATGAACAACTCACTATTCAAGAGCATGATTAGAGGACTCATCAATCTGAGCATAAATGTACGGAGCAAGTAGTAGAGTCTCAACTGATTCCTCCCTCTGAGCCTACTGCTAGGGGAGGATGTCTAAGACAAGACTTTTGACACCATACACACACAAACAAAGATGTGAATGTGACTACATACTTATGGACAATCCAGGGCTAATTGCTCCATCCTGAAACCTTCTCTAATGGGGAAACCTAGGGGTGTGATCAACTTTTCAAGGTAGTCTCAACTCCTCTGTTGAATGAAGCGATGGAAGAAAATATGGCAAACTTCCATCCTTTCACACTTGATGTCATGAGGACTTGGTTCCCACAAAAGTGAATCTGGCTGAGTCTGGAAAAGTACATTGGGACATCAGACCCCCAAAAACCCATATTAAGGCATATCTCACCCAAGCCAACCTCTTCTCAAGGACTTGGGAGAACATTGTCAACTCTTTCCAACTACATTGTCAGGTCCATCCCTAGAATGATATTATTTTTTACCCCAAAACTCCATTGATTCATCTAACACCTTTTGTTCAAGGTTTTAAGCCAATTTTTTCGACTACAAACCCATTGTTGCAACCTCGACATATCTCCACAACGTTGTACAAGGGGACATTGAGACCTTAAGGAGTATATGGCCCAATTTGCTAAAGCATGTATGCACATTCCCTACCTTTATCCAGTTGTGACTATGCTTACGCTATTGGTGGGGCTTCGCCTGAAGAAATTTCTTGATCTCTCTATGTGGACCCCCTATCGACATGGACGAGATTCGAAATTGAGTATCACGATATATTAGTATGAAAGAGAACACGAATTCAAGAAGAAAAGTGATTAAAGCTTTGGATGCTCCCACCTCTAAGCAACCATTCAAAAGGAGACGTAAAGGCAAATATGAAAGTTACACTCCCTTAAATGCAAGTCAAGATGTTGTCTTACAAGAAGCTTGAAACCTCAAGTTGGTACAACTTCCACCACTAATAAAGACTCCTTCATCCACTGATCAAACCAAAAGGTGAAATTATTATCAAAATTTGGGTCATACCATAGGGAATGCTTTAAAGTTGAGACTTGATTGAAGAGTTTGTACGATCAGAAGCTTATGTGAATTGATTTTAAGATTGCATATTTTATGGGTTGCACTTTGTTTATGATTTTTTATTTTTGAGCATAATATGGTGAGAAACCCAAAGAAGATTTCGACTATACACGAACTTAACCAAGTGGGTAAGTAAGTGTGAATGTTCACTTCTAGAGGGTAAAGAGAAAAGACAATTATATGGTGATGATGATGAAGTAAAAAGCATGTAAGGGAAAGAAAGAAGATGAAAACCGAATAGACAAAGATGAACACAAGAAAATAAAGGAATGGAAAATAAAAAGATGAAAGGAAAGAGAAGCTTAGGATGATGAAGGTGTGGTCACACCACTTGGAGGGGGAGGAGACTCCAAGATGAGTGTTGAAGAGTCGCCACTTGAGGTGTTGTGCACTCAAGATAAGACCTAAAGATAATATGAGACTCAACTCACTAAACACTTTAACAGAGTTTCTTTACTTTCAAAATTCAATGTCTCAATTACATGAGGTAGGACACCCTTTATATAGGAGAGAATGACTTGGGGAGCAAGAGTGAGAGGGTAGGGGCATCATTTGTGATAAACCTTCTAGAAGGTAGGTCAAAAAACCCTAAACCTAGGTGCACTTGTCATGAAAGGTGGGCTTGGCACAAACCTAGTTTATGCTAAGTACACCCCAATTTTTGCTAAGTGAACCCTACTCTAACTTATTCTTCTATTTGAACCCCCAAAATGAGCCCAATTTATTTACATAAACTTGTCTTGTGAAAAGACTAGAAGAAAGAACATCTAATATTTTGGTTTATGTCTGTTCTTCCTCTACTGAGGCTCTCTTGAGGTTTGGTGGGGCCTGGTCTTGTATGATGAGATGAATGACTTAATTGTGAATTGTCTGTCCTGTCCTTGGTCATCTGCTTGTCTAATTGATTTTGTATCATAAGGTCTTTAACATTGCGTGCAACTTGCATAACTGCGTAGGTCGAACAAATTGGACAAGGTCGAGGTTGAGGACCCTGGAAAGGAGGTCAAGGAAGAGGCAGCCGACTAATCCCACTGCCTTTAGTAGTTTAACATTGTAAGGAAAGGGATACCCACTGCCTTTGTCGGCCGTTACTTGATTCGCCTTCATGTTTATATGCCAAAGGGAATTGGAATTCAGAGTCGAAGTTGACACATTATCAATTCTTGTTAGAGGCCCCTCATTGCTCCTTATAATTAACATAGGCAGGGATTGCACATTACTACCCAACATCGGTGGAGGACAAAGGACATGAGGCGGCATTGGAACTTGAGAACTACCAGTAGTGGTTGGCGCTTAAGTGTTCATGGGTGGGGCATATGATGAGGTGGAAGCAACAACACAACTCCCACTAGGTACAAATGCCTCACTCTTGTTCCTTTTATAAGGCTTATGGAAATTGGTAAGTAGGTCCTTCTTGAGAGCACAAACACCTGCTTTAGCCCAAAGTTTTTTATAGTCGAAATATGTTCTCATAAGGTCTACATGGAAACAACAAAAGTTAGTCAAATGTTTAACATTAAGTAGGGAAAAATCGAGGCTAGGGATTTTACCCATGTACAAGAATATCATATCTTCAACAAGAGGCACATTAAGGAGACCATTACTGCTTATAGGTTTCGGGAGGTTCTTTAGGATCGCAATATTGATCCTATCCTCGACACTAAGAATGTATTCAACCTTTAACTTAAACTTGTTAGGTTGTTGCCAATGTAACGAAAATCGATAAGTGTGGTTGAGAAAGAAAAATAGTATTTTTCCAGGGTCCTTAAAACTCTTACTTTTGACAAGGAGGATTTTAAAGTTTTTGAAAGAAGAGGTATAGATGGAGAATAGAGAACCATGTTGAGCATCATTCAAAGATATCCAACTGACCTTAGAGTTATGTTCTAATAGGTAAAAATACATATACTTATTTATGGTGGAAGAAATTTGAAGGTAATGAAACAATACTTGAAAGGCCTCTAAAAATGTCCAACTGTTAGGATGAAGTTGACTTGAGACTACATTCATGATCGTCAACATCTAACACTCGAAAGGAAAAAGAGGAAAAGTATGTCGAGCTCCTTGAAGAAGAACTCACATAAAAGTAAAACCCTCTCTATTAGTATTCGGTTTCATAAAAAATCTATCACTGGGATCACAAGCCTCAGACATTACAAATTCATTTGTACTATTAGAACATATACTGAAAGAGGAAATAAACTCCTCAACGAATATTTTAAAGGTAAATTCGAAAGGGTAAGCAATAACCTCCTTTGAAATCCAAAAATACTTGAGGATCCACGACTGGATGAAACTTATCTTTTCTCTTCCTTTTGACAAGGGGGAAGATTGCCTCTTAGATATAGATTCCTCAAATATTTATAAAAATGTTCTTATCATTATAAACAGATGTTATAAAGCAATTAACATTTCAAATCTATTCCTAACATTCAAATATGTTAAGCATTATCATTTAGGTCAGATACTTAAAAGTACTTTCCAATCATATCTAAGGATCAAGATCATGATTAAAGATTCAAACTTTAAGAATAAAATGATAATACCAATCTCAATCAAGAAAAAAATATTATAAATAAATATAATCTCAATACATAAGAGTTTAAACAAATTAATTTCAATCCCAAAGGAAAGACTTAGCCACTCATATTGGCCATTACAAGCATGGAAAACAAGAAAAGAAGATCCAAAATGTTTCTCCTTGACGACAATCTCCTTTAGGGTTTCCTATCTCTAATTATCCTCCCTTTATCCTCTAGGGTTTTGTCTTATGCCTTTTATTTAACCTAATTTGATGTAGGTTAAGTGACATCTCGCTTAAGCGAGTTTCATGAGAAAAAACCCAACTTCATTGGAATGAACTCATTTAAGCAAGCCTAAACGAGTCTTGGGCGAGTTTTCTCCAGAGAACAAGTTTTCCTCTGGAGTGATCTTCCTTGGACAAGTTTTCGATGCTTCAACTTTGTCTTTTCTCCTAGTCTTCAACTTGCCCATTCTCTCCTTTAGCCCTTTTATCTTCATTTTCTTCTAGATTCCTGAAATTAGCACAAACTTGGGAATAAATCATTTTTATTCATCTCGTTATTTAAAAACATGTAAAAAGGTTCAAATTCCTAAATTAAAGGGTGAATTATAACTCTATTAACAATTAAGGTCCATACGTGCCTATCTTTTTTAATGAATTATCACTAAACAATGGCACTTATCATAAGGTCCAACAACTTCCAGTTCCTCATCATAAAAGGAAACTTTACCTTTAATGACCTTAGGTTGGGTCGCTACTGCCATCCTGACCAAAGGAAATGATGGGAGATAGTGGAAAAGAAACTTCCTCCATGACATTTTTCTCTTGGGCAAAGTTAGTACGACTCGAGGAAGAATCCTCCCCCAATACCTATAACTTCCTTACTTACTAAGGGTTATCCACGTCAGAAGAATCATAAAGCAAGGGGGAGAAGGCCATTGAGAACGTACCTGGTAAAGATAGTTGGAAACAATGATAGGGAACTTATAAGAACTTCATAACTCAATAAGAAAGGGAAGAAATGACAAAAGAAAAATCAAAGCTCAATAGAAAATAAGGCAAAACCTTCGAGTGCAAAATGGTAACACTTGAAATGCAAATATTTAGGGCAACGTGTCACGAAGAGATGTTATGTGATACATAGACAGAATGTTAACAACCACAATAATGAAACATAAAATTCATCATTACTAATCAAATTATTCATTAATGCACATTGAAAAACGTTCACACGTGTATTATAAGCCATGTCATGTTGATTGAACAAGGTTAACTCGATCATTTGAGAGTTGTGCAAACATCGACCTACATGATTATATTTGAAAGACCCAAATAGGTCCAAACTATGAACTTGATCATCCTTCAAATCGATCCATTTACACTTTTTTTTTGGGATTCCAAGCTTAGGGAGCTTATGTAGCTATCATATCCAAATTATACGAACATATGCACAATAATGACAAAATACACTCAAATCAAGTGCAATATAATAAAACTAAACCTAATCTAATCAAATTTCATGTGATCGTATAATTGAGATGTTTATATAATAGTAATTGATGAAATCATGTAACTTAGATGCCTATGTAGTAATTGTTGGTTGAATGATATATTTAATTTATTTTACGTACCAATCCAAACCTATATAGGCTTATAAATACAAAATAACTCTTCATGTAGTACTCACTCAATTTTCATACTCATTTATACACTCATGATTCTTTACACTCTTACTGACTTGAGTGACAAAGAGTCTTTTGCAGGTGGATCTCTCCTCATTGTCTTTGTCCAATTCAGTCATCATACCTCGGAGCAAAAGCTCGACTTGCAATGCGAACCATCATCTTCCACCTCAGGATTCTAACACTCATTTCCACTAAGAACAATATAAACATCATTACTTGTTTGTTTGTCTCGATATTTTTTTAGCATTCAAAGCGATATGCATTTTTTTATTCATTTCTTTTATCAAGTTTTTTAATTGGAAAATATAATAAACTTTGTTTTATGAAAAAGTTTCAACCTACTATTAAAAAAATACATGTATTCATTGATAAAAAAATCCTCCTCGTCTATCTTTTTATCATTGATTCATTCTTTTGAATGTTATAATAATAAATGTTTTTGTTATATTTCGGTGAAAACAATTATGTATTAATCCTTTTTGTTTTGGATATAAAAATTCTTATTATGAAAGTGGCTTTGTAAATTAGTCTTATTTTTTAACTGGTGTGAGATTTTCAATACGCTTCCGTATGTTGAGAGTAGGAATCAAGAGATATTCTAATAAATCGAAATCTTGACTAGGATAGACTCTTAATTATTTGAATATCATATTAGAGTTGTGAGTTTAAACCTAACTCAACCCCCATAAATTAAATAAGGTAACATTTGTCACATTTATATTGTAATTTAGTCTTATATCTAGTCATATAAGATCTCCACATGATAAAAACATCAAACATGAAAATTGAGGGAAGTTCAATGACAAGTTAGACAATAAATCCAAATCTTGATTTTAATGAATTTAATATTGTATTTAGAAATGAGTGCAAAATAATCTCATTATTTATATCACTGAGTTTGAAGGGGCTGGCATTTACAAGATTAGTTACAAAATTTTCATTTACTAATAGAAAGATGGAGTAATTTAAAAAATTCTAATACAAATTATTGTCTTATAAAGTTTATGTGATACCAATTTTTCGTTTCCTAATTCTGAAACGAGAAAACCCATTTTATTTTTCAAGTTTATGATTTTTTATTTCTTTTTAATCAGAAATTCTTATTAAATACAAGAATAACTATTTCACATTTACAAATACTTAGAAAACTTTTTTTTTTCATGTGTTTAGTTAGTATTTCACTTTGTCATAAAAAATATACAAATGTTTCAGCTTTTAAATGTCCAAGATTACGTTGATTGAATACACTTTGTGACTCTTATTAATAAAATATATGACGTATTATTGGTTTAGAGTGAACGTAGGAATTTATAGGTAAATATAATATTTATATTTACATAATCGGAATATATATAACCTCATTAAAATTGGTTCTCTACAGAATGATCTCGCAATTGTGAAATCGACTTTACAATAGTTTTTTAAGTGAAATAAAACGTAACTAAAATTGTTTTATTTATTAATGTACCGGTTAGAGTTGGATGGTTTTGAGATATCTCAGTATCTCGTATTGATGAACCGATATGTTTAAATGCATTCAGGTAAAATGATGATTAATAAGGTTACATGTTAATTTCGACTTAACAAGATTCATCACAACCATATAAATAGATCCAACAAAATAAATGTAGATAATTATTATACATTTATTGCATCGAATACCAAATACTAACTTAAGTATCGGAGCACCTCTTTGCACATGTTCTCTCGATCGAGAGTTGAAGATAGAGAGCTAAGAGTGAAGAAATGAAGATTCTCTCAGTCTCTCTATACAAAAATAATTAATAAATCCTAAAAATATTATATATATATATATATATATATATATATATATATATATATATATATATATAAGTAAGGATCACAATGTTTGCTATCCTAAAATTGGTAAATGTGAGAAAGACTAGTAGTATCCCGTGCAACACACGGGAATATTTTAAATATTTTAAATATTTCATATTTAAATGATAATATTATAATAATAAATAATAAATAAATTATATATATTAAATTAATTTTTTTTAACATATTAAATTAAATCAATTAAGAAGATGGTAGAGTTAATTATAATTATAAATTAAAATTGCATCAATTATCAGTAAATAATCTAAGAATACATCAAATAGTTTGCTACCCTAAAATTGGTAAATGTGAGAAAGATTTCACTCTATTAGCACGTCATGTTTTGTCTGGCCTGATTTGGAATAACAATAAAATGCGACGGGTACGAATTTAACTATATTTATTGCTCTCTATGAACTAAAATCTCATATACATCTTCATCTACAATATTTTATAAATATAACATTTTTGTCTTTTATATTTTTTTATGTGAGCGCTAACTCACTTCTACATGAAACAAGAACAAATTTCTGATAACTTTTCAATGTCAAGCTAACTACCATTTTTATGGAATTAGTGGCGAATTAAATCCAAATTGAATGGCTTATTATATTATAGGTAATTATTATTTATTAATAGTTATAGTTGTAATTAAAATTAAAATAATGATTTATATATTTTAATTTTACTATAAAAAAATTAAATAAAAAATAAAATTTATTCAAAGATCATAATTAGCATTGTTATGAAAATTAAATCCCCAAATAGTAGTGGGATAGCCCGCCCCATTTTTTTACCTAATTAGTTTTTGAAATAATAGTTTTATAATTTATTTATTTTTAAAAATAAGATTTTATGGATGGGATTGTATATTTATAGAGGGTCCAAGACGTAATATTAAATAATTTACAACTCTTTAATCTCAACTTTGAAATGTTTAGTCTATTAAGATTTCACATCTATAAACCCTAAATCCAAAAATTGAACACCCAAAAAAGAAGGGCAAAAATATATTTCTCAAGTTGGTGAGCCGACTTTCCTTTTTTTTAATACTCTTTTCTTTACACTTCAATATGGATTAGAAGAGGATAACATCCCACAAATCTATATTCATTTTTAATTGTACATGATTTGATTACGCACCCTCATTTTCTTCACTAACTACAATGCATCCTTTAATCCCAAAATAGCATTAGAATCTTTTTATTTGATTCATCTACTCAAACTCATTTTGATATTATAAATAGATAAAAGTGAGTAAATAATAGTATAAGTAGATAAAAATGTTGATATTGGAAGATTGAGACTTTTTTTAGGCATAAGTTGTCGGGAGTAAAATGAACGTTAAAATAAAAAATAATAATTAACTTTCAGGACTTTGGACTTAAAAGTTTGGAAGTTGGTTGAGTTATCGTTCAAACGAACCATCATGTTAGTAAACATCAGTTAGTTATGTGACTAGAATTTGACGTGGAGTGGATCATGTTCTTGTGGTGCCCAATTCAGAATTCAGAATTCAGAATAAGAAAGAAAGAAAGAGTCTAAACCTGATGCCACGCCAAGTTTAGAGTCTCTGAAACCAACAAATTGCTTCTATTTAGGTTACTATGGTTACCTAACTCTTATTTACTTCTTTCGTTACACATTGGGTCACCAAGGTTGCTGAAATTAATCTATAATTTAGTTACACTTTTTCTTTTTTATAAAACTATGAAACTGAACGCATCACTGGTCCAAGAAAAACGACACTTGGTGTCTTCGTTTCGTTCACGTAACATTTCCTTTTATCTAATCATAGATTTTTTGTGTCTCGGTTGAAGACACCTAAACATACATTCACACTCTTCCACGCAACGCAAGTAAACCAAGATTTGTGCACATTTATGGGACCTCTGTTAGTGCTCAATGCTCTATCCAAGTCGTGTTTACCCATAACTTCATTATTCTATGACTTGTGTTTTCCATGTAACTATCTTACTTAGATTTATCAATACGAGCCAAGTCAATAAAACTTTATTTGAGTGCCAAATACTCAACTTAAATGGTTTTATTATCAATACGAGCCAAGTCAATAAAACTTTATTTGAGTGTCAAATACTTCGCGGCTTGCTGTAGTAGTGAACAAATTTGTTTACCTGGCCCTAATTCAAAAAAACAAATGCTTGAATTTCGGATTAAAACATGTGATACAAATAAAAAAAATTAATTATTCTAATTAAAATAAAAATTTATTTTTTTCATATTAATTTTTTAAAACAATTATGTTCAAATACAAAAACATTTGATATGCAAAGAAATTTTGAAAACTTGACAAAATATGCGACAAAAAAATAGTAGTAGAGTAGTTGTGATGGAATGAGAAAATGTATAGTTTTATGTTAAAAAGTATACAATTAAGCTTAAATACTTTATAATCTTTTATAATCTTTTAGTCATAAGTGATGGTAAGATCCATAAGCAAATAACAAAATTAGAAACGGCAACATAAGAAAGAGGAAGAAGCAGCAGTCAAACATAAGAACAGATTAAGGTCTGGCTGGCTACCATTTTAAACATAGGTCAAATCATGTGACTCTTGTAATCATGGCAGATCCAAACTATTTTTTATTTTCAATGGTTAAGTAATTTGATGCCTCAAGTAGCAAATTAATATATATATATATATATATATATATATATATATATATATATATATATATATATATATATCAAGAGTTTGGAAGAGTTAAGATATGCTTAGCAATTGTCAAAAAAACCATGTGGATGCGTCGGTGGTAGTACTCTCTGTGTGTTTATTATTAGTTTTTTTCATAATATTATTAGCTGTATGAATTCTTTATTGATAAGTACTAATAAGTTATAATAAGTCAATGTTTTGTACTTGATGATTGACTATTGATGTGAAGTAAGATTTTAGCTCTGTAGAAAAGAAAAATTAAAAATTATTTTTAAATAGTTCCAAATATTTTAACTTTAGATCTATAAATGTCTAAGTATATAAAACAATTGCATGTGTAAACCTTTTGGAGCCTAAGTTTTTCTCGGTAGAAGAGATATTTGTAGCTTATATTTTATTTCAGGTGTATCTTCTACTTCTATGCATTAATAAATAAATAAAATCACATTATTATAAAACTACAACTGAAATAAGTGTAATTCCTTTATAACAAATTGTTTTTATTTTTTTAAATTAAAATTTTGTTTAAAAATTGAATCTAATTCTACCAAATCAATGATATAATAAAGTTTGTATGGATGTATGGAAGTTGAAATAGTTTTACCCTTGAGAAAACTTATAACAAGAAAATATTTATACTTAATGGAGATGTAAAGTAAAAACAAAGTTACGTATTTTCAGTTAATGACTTTAAAATAGTAGGGGTTATTATAACTTGTTGGGTCATATATTAGAATCTTCTTGGTCAGGTAATTTAAATTTTAATTCTTGAACATACAAAGTATATAATATTATTACCATGTTATTTTAGGTCCATAGAATCCTTGGACAGAGAAACATGTTCTTCTTATATTTGTATAAAACAAACTTTTTAAAAATGTATGGTTCATGATAGTATGAAAGTACTGCATTCAATTCAGATTATAAGGTGAGAGGGATGAAGTGCACGAGGACAAACTCTGCATCTGGATCTCGAATCATTGTCAAATTTATATTCAGTTAATTTAAAAAAAAATCCTTTTTTTAATTGTTTTTATTTTCTCTTTTTGTTTTTATAAGAAGACAAAATACTTGTTTCTACACATGGCCTGTCTTTACAGAAATAATATAATGTATTTCCTTTTCCCGACCATCCCTATGCATGTATTCCGTAAAAGAAGAAAGAACGGTAGGGCATGATATTTTTTTAAGTACATTATTATGTTCTTACAAATTTAAGGAACTTCAACAATATAGAAAAACATATACGAGATAATTCACGCCAACTACAAAGTCATTCTAATTATATCATTATCAAGTATCATATAAAGTCATTTTTTTATATTATATATTTTTTCTCAATAATAATAAAGCAAGAAAAATAGAATAAGATTAAAGAAAATACTTTATTGATAAGAGAATGTTTATACACAAAGAACTCTCACACAATAGTATTTATTCAAAAATTACAAGAATTCTATATATAGACCTTATGTAAAAAGAGTAAAAGATTATTCAAAAAAAAAAAAAATTCATTAAGAAAGTTGTAATAAACTCATACTAGATGGTCTAACTTCTCCTTCACATTAGACGGTTTAACCGTTTGACTAAGCTCTTGTATATTATTTAGAGTCAATCATCACAATTCTCCACATTGACTCCAAATAATGGAAGAGCTTACAACTTTAACTTTTCTTTTCCTTAAACGAAAAATTAATCAACTTCAAACAATGTCTGAACCTAAATCTTGACAAGAACTTCATAAGCACATTGTTGGATTTTCTTCTAAGGCTATTTCTCAATTCTAACCACCCCAAACTCAATAACATCTCTCACAAAAAATAGTTTGATGGCTATGTGTTTCATCCTCTTATGGTAAATTTGATTATAAAGTAGATGTATAACACTTTGATTATCATAGTAATGAGTTGCAAGGTCTTGTACAAATCTGGGCTCTTTAATCATCCCTTTTAACCATAGTTCATCCTTTACCCCTTTTGTGAGCATGATATACTCAACTTGAGTAGTGGATAAAGCCACGATGGATTGCAGACTAGATTTCTAACAAATTGCAATACCAAACAAGGCAAAGACATACCGAGAAAGGGACTTGTTGGTATCAACATTTTCTACATAATCAGTGTCTACATACCCTTTTATAGTAGCTTTGTCAATGGTAGGTTGTTTATACACAAGGCCAAATGATGTTGTTTCTCTTTGATATCTCATCACCCAATTCAAATCCTCCCAACAAGTCATCCAAGATCTGCCATGTACTTGCTAACAACACTAACTATATGAATAAGATTCGATCTGCTACAGTTGATCTCATACATGATGCTACCAACTCCATTAACATACAGGGTAGTCTTCATCTCCCTCTTTTCCTCCTCAGTATTTGGAGCTTGAGCAATTGAGAGCTTCGTGTGGTATCCCCATAGGTTTAGATTCATGTATCCTAAACTTCTCAATTACCTTCAACAGGTACCCTTGTTGAGAAAAACGTAGTATCCCAATTGCCTGATCCCTTTGTATGTCCATCCCTAGTATACATCTCGCAGGACCAAGATCATTCATTTCAAATACTAAACTTAATCTTCGTTTGATCTCTTCTAATTCATCTTTATATTGGTTGGTTATAACGATATCATCCACATATAAGAGTAAGAACACCACTGATTTTTCTTCTCTTTTGAGGATGTATACTGTAACATCCCGCCAAAATACTATTCATGTTTATATAATGAAAATAAAGGTAACAAATAGATTGAAGTGAACAAAATATTATATATATGAAATGTAGTTTCTCCTCACAGGGAGTTTAATACAAATTCGGTCAAATCTTCCAGAAACATAAACAAAATACAGTAAAAAAAACAAAGCAGGCGATCTCCTATCGGAAGAGGCCGATCTCCTATCGGAAGAGGCCGATCTCCTGTCGGAAGACAGCAAAAGGGGGGGATCGCCTAACAGAAGTAGAAACAGGCGATCTCCTTCCGGCGACCACTCACTGAGGAGCTCTGCTTCCTGCAACATCATCTGCTCCCGTGTAAATTATACACGATCATCACAGGTTTAAGAAAGAGCCAAACACAACACCAAAGAAACACCACAGGGTAAGCTAGACATTTGAAAAAGAGTTTAGATATGAACTTTAAAATCAAGATAAAACAAATTCAAGATACCCACATAAACCATCAACTAAACACATACTGCACGATTCCTCAAAGGTCATTAAAATCTCAACATTCATCAAGTGTCTATCAATTCAAAGTTTCTCATTCTCACGTCAGACTTCCACTGACTCATCACACAAGACACTTGACACTACTTCCGGATTGACTCGTGCGTTGACTCAGGCCCAGAAATCTGCACCTGTCATACCATACCACTGTGAAATCCACACAGGGTCGCTGTGAAATCCACACAGCCATGCGCATATAATCTCAATGTCATTAACTCTCCCGGTATGACAGGGTTAATTCATAGAACAGGCCGAGCTCGTTTCCTTTTAAACAACTCACCCATACGTATGAACCTCCTCCGACTCTCCACAACTGAATAACTTCATCTACGTGATTCCATTATATCAGTAGAGTCAAGATATCTCCTTCTAGACAAGCCCCTAGTCAATACACCTACACACGATCTTACACGGTATTTCCTTTCCTGAAAATACTATGCCTTGATCCCACATTCACAACATTCAAAACATCATACCACTCAAATGAATGATTCAAATCAAAGCAACAATCATTTCAAGGGTTCAGATTTTCGAATATCACATGTATATGGTATTTAAATCCCAAACAGCTTCAAACAACATCAAAACAGGGGAGTTCGAAATCCGTATTTAAAACCGGCGACCACGTCGCCCAACCACACAGAACAGAGCATTGCGAAAAGAAACAGAAAACCGGCGACCACGTCGCCCTCACTTCAGAAACAGCTAATCTATGGCTTGTATTGAAAATGAAGGCTAGCTTCCCTTACCTGGACTTGCGCAAACACCAAGGGTTCCAAAAATCCACCGAGCTTAAAGGATGACTTAGCTCTGTTTTCAGTGCCTGGCTTGTAGCACTTGCAGGGAACCTCTTAGGTGCTCTAAAGGCAAACGTCGCTTATCGCACTGATGCTTGAGGTTGCCTGAGTCACAACGCAAAGGAGAGAAGAAGGGAGGGAGGAAGTTTGCACTCACTCTTACCCTCTTGAGTCTGTAACGCTCTTTGCCTTCCCGCAGTGGCTTTTGAATCCCAGCTTACCTGCCCACGTATGCTGCTGCTGCCACCCCTTCTGCAGGAAAGCCTGAGAACCACTGCCCTGAACAGTACGACCACTGTTGTCGCTTGTGCATGCCAACCACTGCTCTGAACAGTACGACCACTGTTGTCGCTTGTGCATGCCAACCACTGCTCTGAACAGTACGACCACTGTTGTCTCCTGCGCATGCCAACATTCTGATGTCACCACTCTGAACCACCCTTTTTGTCTACGTGGCGCGTGTGCAGGACGTTTCATGCTGGGAGTCTGGGTCCCACTTTATCTGTGTGAAGCTCGTCATCGCGCGACAACTTTCCACCGCTGACTCATCCTGGCGAACGACCGATGTCTCCCTCGCCCTGGAAGACGACCGATGTCTCCCTCGCCCTGGAAGACGACCGATGTCTCCCTCTGGGAGACGACCGATGTATATCCCTAGCGACGCTCTCATGCCTCGCGCCCTGGCAATGCCCGCATGCCTCTCGCGCCCTGGCAAAGCCCGCATGCCTCTCGCCCGCGCGATGCCCGCATGCCTCGCGCCCTGGCGCTCATGTGTAGCAGGCGACCGGCGATCATGTACTACTAGGCGATCTCATAGTCTTCCAAACTACACTTTCCTTCCTTTTTATTTTAAATAAAAACATACTTAGAATTCATTTAAAATATATCTCTTTTTATTCCAATTCAATTTTACAGGTCCTTACATATACACATATATCATAACTATAGGCTCGAAACCCATTTTGTCTTATAAAGTCATCAAATCTCTTTTATCACTATCTTAGACTCTAATTTAAGTCATAAAAAGATTTTTCCAAAGAGACAGATCTACCCCTACTCTTTATCAAAGTCCTTGGATTACTGCATATAGGTAGTCTCTTCCAGAATACCATGTAAAAAACATAGTCTTCATGTCTAACATTTCTAACACCGCATTGTACTAGTTAACAATATTAAAATCCTTATGGAACAATGTTTTACCACATGTGAGAATATCTCCTCCAGAATACCATGTAAAAGCATTGTCTTCATGTCTAACTATTCTAACACCACATTGTACTGGTTAACAATAGACATTAAAATCCTTATGAAACAATATTTTACCAACTGAGCTGAGAATATCTCATTATAGTCAACTCCATCCACTTGTATAAAACCTTTCACCACCAATCTAACATTGAATCTTTGACCCTCCACACCTAGTATTCCTTCCTTCTTTAACACCCACTTGCATCCTACCACCTTCTGGTTTCTTGGTAGATCAAAAAATGTTTACATGTGGTTCTTCCTTAGAGACTCAATTTCTTCTTTCATGACAACTTGTCATTGTTGACCTTCTGAACCTTCTACAGCCTCCTGGAAGCTTCTAGGTTCTAAACCTCTGTCTCCTCAACTATTGCCAAAGCATAACTGATAAGATCAACATATCCAAACCTTTGTGTAAGTTTTATCGTCCTCTTCTCCCTATCAAACGTAAAATGATAGCTATAGTCACTTTTTTAGCTTCTACATATCCTATGAAGATATATTTCTTAGCTTGTGCTTCTAATTTGTCTTTCTTGATGTTTGCAAACATCAAGGTACCAAACACCCTTAGGTTCTCATAATTTGTGGGTCTTCCATTCCGTGAGTCTTACAATTCATAGCAGACAATGAACTCCTGTTTATTAGGTAATAAACAATTGTATTTGTAGCTTCCCCCCAGAAGGACTTAGTCAATCCAACCCCTAGCAACATAAATCTTGCCATTTTCAAAATGGTTCTTCTCATCCTCTCAACCAATCCATTTTGTTGTGGTGTACCTGCAACTGTCTTATGCCTCTTGATACCTTTTGTTCTGTGAAACTCATTAAGCTTCTCTAGAAAAAAACACCACCACATTGTCTATCTTCATCACCTTTAGGTTGGTATGCTATTGATTACTCATCATGGTGTGCCACTCCTTAAACTCTGAAAAGTTTCAGTCTTACTTTTCATGATATAGATCCACACCCTCCTTGAGTAATCGTCTATGATGATGAGGAAATAAGACATTCCACCTTGAGTCTGAACTCTCATTGGACCTCAAGGGTATGCATAAGCATACTTAAAAGGTCTACTGGACACATGCTTACCAGTCTCAAACTTCAATATACGAGACTTTTCCAATACGCAGTGATCACATAACTCTGGCCCATCCTATTTCACCTCAATCGTATTCTTATCTTCCAATTTCACCTCAATATTCTCCAAATCATTCAATATCTTATAGAAGTCTACCAATTGTTCCACCATCGTTCTTGACCTAGTCATTTTTAATGAATACAGTTGTTGATTCAGACAAAGTCGGTTTGCCAACGACTTGGTCATATATAATTATTACTCAAGCTTTACCCACATCGACACAACAATCTTCTCCTTCATGACTTCTCTCGGTGCCTTATCACCATGGCATAAGACTATGGCGCTCCTAGCTTTGATAATCATGTTAGTCTTCTTCTTTTGAGACATAAACATTGGCATGTTTGTCTCACCCTTCAGAGCATCAACACAACCTTCTTGAATCAAGATGACTTCCATCTCAAGTCTCAACAATCCAAAGTTGTTTTATCCAAAAAACTTCTCGATGTCAAACTTGGTGGTCATTTCTTTATCTTATTAACTTTCTTTTCTTCTTCCCATAGATGACGCCAATTGTTGGGTTCTCAACAATAACAAAGCAAGATAACAAGAATAATATTGAAGAAAACACTTTATTAATAACAAAAGGTCTACACACAAAAAAACTCTAACACAAATGTGTCTTCATAAAGATCACAATAACTCTACATATTATGCAGAAGGAATAACAAAAGACCATGCAAAACAAAAATCATAAACACATTTGAATCTATAACATTTCTAGGTAGCACAAACAGTAAAATCTGCCATGTGTCACTCTCACGATTTTTTGAAAAAAAATCAAAAATTAAATTTACTTAAAGAAGAAATTGGACATGTGTCATGCATTCATGCTTTTAGAGAAAAGGTGGACACGTGGCATGATTTGATGTATTCTCATTGAGGTGGGCTGGGCCAGAGTTGTTGCAACCCAATCTATTAATCTTCTACCATCTATTTGTTTTCCTAAACCCTAACCCTCTGCATTCCTTCCAAAACTCTCTCTCACGTTTCTCTCCTTTATTTTGTTTATCTTTCACAAATTTGGCAACTGCACCATCTGTTCATCTCTTACCACCGCTGCAGATCTCTTCCTTTCGATATTTTTCACTTGGCGTGATTTTTGAATTTTGAAATGGCAACGCAATGAGTTTTTGAGTTTATATATGTGCTCTCCGTGAACCTCCATTCGCACTGCATTTCATTTTTTTTCTGTTCATTTTGTTCATCTCATTTCTTTCATTTTCTCCAACTTTGAAAAGGTTTAAAAAAAGGTATGTTCTTTCTGTTTTTCTTTTTTACGTTTTCTTCTTCGTTTTTTTTCTTTCGTTTTCCTTCTGTTATTTTTTTTTTGTACAAAAGTTTCTTCCTTTTCTTCTTTGGTTGGTGTTGGGTTTCATAGCACATATTTGATTTGCTTTCGTAGCGCTTTTGCTTCAAGTTTGAAAAGGTTTAAAAAAGTTATGTTCTTCATGTTCTTTCTTACGTTTTCTTCTTCGTTTTCATGTGCGCTTTTTTGTTTGTTTTTTTCCTTTTTTTTGGTGTTGGGTTTCTTACCATTCCTCTGTTGAGCTTGGTGCTGGGTTTTGTTTTCTTTTACTCTATTCATTTGCATTTTTTTTTTTCGTTTTTTGTTGTTTTTGGGTGTTGGGTTTTGTACCAGTGTCTTGCTCTGTTTAAGGTTTACATTTTTCTTCATTACTATGTTTTTTTGTTCCTTCTTTCTTTTTCTTCTAATGTATTCATTTTTGTTTTTTTTTGTTGTTATTTTCCTATTTTTTTGTACTGGGTTTTTTTATCCAAGTTTCATCTGTTTTATCTCTTCATCTGTTGGTGCAAGGTGTTTGATCCAAGTTTGAAAAGCTTTGAAAAGGTAATAGTGTTTGTGTGTGTATTTATTTTTTGTTTTTGGGTTTTGATCCAACCTGAAAACGTTTGATATTATTATTTTTATTACTATTATTATTAATTATTATTAATATTATTCTTTATTGTTATATATAGATAATAATCTTTTTTATTATTATTATTTTAAGTAATGATGTTTTCTAATTCATATAATCTTTTTCTGACTTATGCAGTAGATCCACTTTAGTTCCATTTTGCCGTTTCTGATCCAAGTCTGAGTAGATGCATTGTCTTTTCATTTTGCCGCTTTTGGTCTGAGTCCGAGAAGGTATTTTTGCGCTTCATTTCATTTAGTCTAATATTTAACAAAATTTAATATTTAATGAATTTAATATAATTCAATTCAAATTAATTAATTATTTTTAATTTTAATTTATTTAATATTCAATTCAAATAAATTAATTATTTTTAATATTTTAATATTATTATTTTTACTTTTATTATTATCCTTGATATTTATTGTTTCAGTTTTTCAAAATTTACACTTCAAAGATTATTAATTTTTCATATGAGTTGGGCCTTCAAAGGCAAAAATAACTTGATCACTGGTTATTGTAATTGATTCTGTTTTGTAACATCCTTTTTGTGCCATCCAAGTTTGAGATTAGGGTTCATTTGCTGTTTGTTGTTTAGTTGTGAATTGTGGATGGATTAATCAAAATGTAGCATCGATTTGTGTTTATGTGCACGGTTTTTTATGGTATGCATATGAAATATTTAATGAATAATCTGCGGTGTGTTCTTCCACTCAAACTATTTACTGCATGCTCTGTTTCATGGATTAAATAGTTTAGTTTTGTATTGTTATTTTGCAGGTTTGTATATTGGCTTAAGTTTTTTCAAGGTACTATGATGGAAAAGTTGCATATGTGAACCAAAATATTTCAATTAGAGTAGTATTTGATGTGTAATGAGAACTGTATAGACTTTTCTTTATTTGCGATTTGCAAACCTCCCTTCACTATTTAGATATTTGATAATTAATGTCAATAACTAAATAAAGTGCCTAACAATAGTTTATATTTGTATATTTTTATGTGTTTCTGTCGATGTAGTTTAGCACAATGATTTAATATAATTGAATATAGTATACATTCAAAGTTTAAGCTAATGAAAAATAGCTGAATGAAAAATAATGAGTGCTTCACATTGGAGATGGAAATGAAACTGTGTAAAGAGGAATAATCAAATACTTTATCAAACAACATAGGACATTCCAATATAATTTAGACTACAATAGTGCAATCTAAAGAAATTTTTTGTTGTCTAATTTATAATTCTTTGAGTAACAAAATGAGAAATGGTGTTCTAATTGGTCTGAGAAATGGAAAGTGAAATGTAAAAAAAGTGCTAAGTAAACACATCACTTAATATGTTGTGACTTAATATGTTGTGAGCTACAGAAAAAGTTTTGTAACAATACTTGCCCAAACGGTGTTCCAACTAGGTTGACACATGAAAATTTGAATTTGGAGAGCCCACAAGAAATGCATTAGACAATTATGCTATACACCTATGTAATGCATATTGAAAATTTTATCAAATAATTTATCAAATACATAAATATATACTTTATCAAATACTTTACATTGTTTATGTCAACTAAAATAATTTGTATAATAAGTATTTGAATTCATTTGTATAATAACAAGTATAAATTATAATAACTGAAAAATTATTTTTATTTGTCCGGTGCAGGCACAATTTGAAGATAAAAAGGTTTTTGCTACTATGTACTGTAACACAAATTACAGACGTGTTTAATTTGAAGATCTGAAGATGTTCTCTAAAGATATCAATAGTATATTATGGATTCAGTCATGTATGTTGTGCACATTTAAACGCCAATGAAATATTAGTATCATTTGAATTTGTAGCATGGGTTGATATTTGTGCTCTTAGTAGTATCATTATTGCTATAGATTACATAGAAAATTGTTGTTTTAACATCATGAAAAGTTGTAGACAATTGTTAGCAAATGTTGTAATTTTAGACTCATCAAATTGATATTATGACAGTCAAATTTTATAAAAATTGGAAGATTCATCATGGATCTTTCTTAATACAATTGTGTTTTATTATCATTAGAGTGTTTGATTCTCATTAAAATGTTTGATTCTTATATTTAGATCTTTTCATTCAGATCCCCTCTCTAAATAGAATTTATTATAATTTATTAGAACATTATTAGAATTTCTATTGATATGAGTTTTAATTCCTGAGTTTTAATTTTAATAAAAGGAATTATGGGTGATTATGAAATTTATAGGTAGTTTTATTTCTTATTTATTTTCAGATTGATGGGTGGAATTATTATATTTTTTAGCTATGCTTTTTTCTATATTTAAAGATAGAAGTGTGTAAACATTTTCAACTTTAGATTCTTCCGTATCAATGCCTAATTAGTGATGATAATTTTGCTCTATCACTATCTAATTAGTCATGATAATTTTGCTGTAATCTAATTTTTAAAATCATATTTATTTATTTATTATTACTAAATTAATTGATCGTAACCAAATAATAAATTACATATTTAGATATAGGTCATTAATATAATTTCTCTCAATAATTATCTCTTCAAACATGGAGAACTATTAGAATTTATATTAATATTGTTATGAGTTTTAATTATAAGAATTATGAGTGTTAATAAAATTTATAGATACCTTTATTTTTTATTTATCTTCAAATTAATTGATATAATTATTATATTTTTTAATTATATTTTTTCTTATTTAAAGTTTGTCAACAATACAAATAAAGTGTCTAAACATCTTTGGACTTAATCATCTGAATACATTACCTTCATTAACTCCTATAACTGATATAGTTTATGAATATAATGTGTAAGGATCTAGAAATTTAGTTGGAATAGAAGTAGTATGTTTTAAATGATTTCTGAATATGTTATTATTTAAAATGAAAAGAGCTTGTAATAGAGATTTCATAGTGGTCAGACCTCGGATGTCGTCCAAGGTCTGAGGGCGGCATGGTAGAGGTCGGTCGGTCAGGTCATAGTGGGTTCCAGGAAATCACATGTGCCAAGGTGTGATTTGAACCTTAGGTACGCTATGCATGCGAAACTCTATGCTGGGGCATAAGAGATTTTCCTTAGTGTTGCATGCATTGGCGCGCGAGGAGTGAGTACCGACCTTTCCTCGGTCAGGAGAACTACTGACGTCACCGAGGCATGTTGGGGTGATGCCACAAGCGTGGAGTAGATAGTCGATGAACCCTCAGCAGGGTGTGACGACGTGACATCGGTGACCAGAGTGAGGCGATGTGTCCTCATCACACGCAAGGGCGATGAGAGATCGCCAGGGTGAGAGACGCATCGGTCGTCTGCCAGGGTGAGGCATTGGTCATCTGCCAGGATGAGGCATCGGTCGTCTGCCAGGGTAAGAGACACATCGTTCATCGGTGGATAGTCATCGCGCGGTTAGTCATCGGTGGATGGTCATCGCGCGAGGTCGTGTTTCACACAGATAAGGTGGGGCCCAGGCTCCCAGCATGAGCGTTCTGCATGCGCGACACGTAGTCAGTAAGAGTGCTTCAGAACAGTTGGCACCAGAGAGTTGGTATGGAATGTGACCCAGAGTTAGTGTGCGCAGAGACCCACGTGGCCATCCTGTTAGAGGAAACCCACACGCAAGGTTGCTCAGAGAGTGGGTGATAGCCGTGAAGGCTACAGAGCCGTTCGACCATAATAGCTTAGGGAATAAGCTCATTTCGTTTCCCTTCTCCTTTCTCCTCCTTCTCTCAAAGTCACGGACGCCTCCCTAACCAGTTTGACGACGGCGACAGCCACTGGACTGTGGTGTTTTCTCTGCAAGTTTTTCGATCAGGACGCTAAAACAGGGTTAGGACATCTTTAAGTTTCGGTGGGTTTGGAGCTCTTAGTGAGGTTTTACGCAAGTCCAGGTAAGGGAAGCTAGATTTATTTTCAATAAACCTTAAGCTAGAAGATTCTGATGTTGGGGTGACGTGGTCACCGGTTTCAAACTTTCTTGCACGATGCTCTGTTTTATGTGTGGATCGGAATTTGTTTGAGCTTGAAAATGTGATACTTTAAACATGGTAGATGTTGTGAAATGCATATGATCTTCTAAATCTTGAACTTTAGTATGATTTGGATTGTTTAGAAACGGTGTAAAAATATGTATGATTGACTGGTTCAAATTGTGTGTTGTATGATATATGGAGTAATGTGAAAAGTGGGATCAAGGCATAGTATTTTCAGGAAAGAAAATACCGTGTAAGATCGTGTAGAGTGTGCATTGACCGGTGATTTGTCTAGAAGGAGATATCCTGACTCTCCTGATATAATGGAATCATATAGATGAAGTTATTCAGGCGTTGAGAGTCGAAGGAGGTTCATATGTATGGGTAAGTTGTTTGAAAGATAACTAACTTGACCTGTTGTATGGATTAACCCTGTCATACTAGGAGAGTGATGATATTGAGATTGAGATTATTTTTATGCGCATAGCTGTGTGGATTTCACAGCGACCCTGTGTGGATTTCACAGTGGTGTAGTATGACAAGTGCAGATCTCTGAGTCTAGTCAATGCACGAGTCTTCCGGAAGTAGAGTCAAGTGTCTACGTGTTGTGAGTCAGTGGAAATTCTGACGTGAGAAAGATGAATATTGAAATTATTGGTAGACACTTGATGAAATTGTGAAATGTGTGAAAAATGATGGTTTATGATGATATCAAGTTTCATATTTAAAGTTTTAAAAATAGTTAGCTTACCATGTGTATTGTTTTGTGTTTTGTTTTCTTAAAACTGTGATGATCGTGTATAATTTACACGGGAGCAGATGATGTTGCAGGTAGTAGAGCTCCTCAGTGAGCATTTTGGAGGAAGGGATCGTCTGTCTTGAATGCTGTATTTTGTTTTATTTTGAAAACTCTTGATGGAGATGTATTAAAATTTCCTAGAAAAGGGATGTTATTTTGAGATACAATGTATGGAATAGATGAATTTTATTATATATATATATATCTATGTAAATTTGGATATTATTGTTTTACTTTTATTTTATTATATAAAAATGAATAAGATTTTAAGGGGCGTTACATAATGAAATTTTTACTGTGGCAATCAAAATTAAATTGTACAACAATAGAATAATTATGGCAACCAATTTAATTCATATAATTAGTTTATTATTAAATTGCAATATTTTGATGCTAAAATAATATATTGAATGAAAATATAAAAACAAATCCTAAATTATTTAATGTCATACTTAAATAAAAAATTACAATAAAAATCTCCTAAATTATTTAAACTTTTAAACTAAAATAAATCCTAAATTTGTTAAATGTCCTTAAATAAAATATCTAAATTGTTTAAAATTATAATTATAATCAAATAAAAATCTTAAATTGTTGAATATCATAATTAAATAAAAATTTATAATAAATAAAATTTTTAAATAATTTAAAATTTTAAATAAATACAAATCTTAAATTATTTAATGTCATACTTAAATAAAATATATTAAATAAATAAATTGTTAAAATTATTCAAAATAAAAATAAATACTAATTCTAATTATTTAATGCCGTACATAAATAAAATTTAAATAAATATTCTTTTTAGAATATCAAAATCCTAAATCAACACAAATTCTAACTTATTTTATGTCATACATAAATAAAAATTTAAAATAAATAAAAATTTAAAACTTTTAAATATCCTAAGTAAATATAAAATATGAAATTATTTTATTTCTTATCTAAATAAAAATATAAAATTTATAAGATTTTCAAAATCCTAAATAAATAAAAATCCAAAAATTTGTAATATCATTTTTAAATAAAAATAGAAAATCAATAAAACCCTTAAATTATTCAAGATTCTAAATATATCTACATCCTAAATTATTTAATGTCCCTTGGATAAAAATCTAAAATTAATAAAATTTTAAAGTTTTCAAAAATCCCAAACAAATATAAATCCTAAATTATTTTATTTCATACTTAAATAATAATCTAAAAGAAATAAAATTTTTAAAATATTTAATAATTATAAAATCTAAATTACTTACTGTTATACTTAAATAAAAATCCAAAATAAATTAAATTCCAAAATTATTCAAATTCCTAAATGTAGTACTTAAATAAAAATTTGAAATAAATAAAATACCTAAATTATTTAAAATTATAAATAAATATAAATCCTAAATTATTGAATGTCATACTTAAAATATATATATTTTTTAAAAATAAAATTTTAAATTATTTAAATTTATAAATAAATACAAATCCTAAATTATTGAATGTCATACTTAAATAATAAATTACAATAAATAAAATTCCTAAATTATTCAAAATTATATTATTATACAAAATAGTGTAAGAAAACGCGTCAAATAAATCAACAAAACTTAGAGCGAGATAGAAGAATTTTTGTATGTTAAATGATTTCAAAGAAGACAATAAGATAATTTTTGAATCAGGTGTTAACATACCAAATAATGTTTTTACATAAATGTTTATTGTTACTTACTCAAATGTATTATTTATGTTTATGCATTATTAATTTCAGTTTTAGTATGTTTATTTCTTTTTATTCGTATATAATGATTTTTATTTCTTATATATTAATATTTACTTTGTAATTTATTTATTTATTAAAAGATTAATAATACTTCATAAATAATTAATATCCTGTATTTCTTTCCTCTGCATAATATAGCACGGACGAGTTGAAAGAAAAATTTTATATAAACTCATTTATATACAAATTATATTAGATCAAAGTATCTTTGTTGTCAAATTTGTTATTATTAAGATATTTCAATTTAAGGTTGTTAAGAAAATCGTTTTTATGAATTTTAATAATCAAAATTTAAAATTTAACAAAGTATCATGTATAGTCTTATAACAATTTTGAAATCAAACTTTAATAATATTTATATTAAATAAATGCACCCAATCGTGTCATTATAAAATTGTTTTTGAAGTAGATGTTAACATACTAAAGAATGAAATTTGAGTTTTTCGACTTTTAGAATGAGTTCCTTTATTACATAACTGTTTATTATTACTAACTTTTCTCAAAATTTGTATCAGTTTGTTGATACTTGAATAATTTATTTATGTGTATTACTTATGTTTATGAATTGTTTATATTAATTTTTGTATGTTTAGTTTTCTTATTTATTTACATTTGTTGATGTTTATTTCTTATATATTAATATTGTTGTGTATTTTTTTTAATTTTATATATAAATCAACATATATATATATATATATATTATTTTTATACAAAATAGTGAAGAAAATGCGTCAAATAAATCAACAAAACTTGGAGCGGGTTGAAAAGATTTAAGCATGTGCAATGATTTCAATGAAGATAATAAGATTATTTTTGAAGTAGAGATTAACATACTAAATAATGAAGTTTTGGTTATTCACCTCTTAGGATGAATCTTTTTTTTTTTTTAACAAAACTATTTATTCTTACTTATTTTCCTCAAACTTTGTTTCATATAGTTGATACTTGAACAATTTATTTTTTTTAGGTGTATTATTTTTGTTTATATTAATTTTAGTATGTTTAGTTTTTATTTATTTATTCATATATGTTGATGTTTATTTCTTATATACTAATATTTTCTTTGTAATTTTTTTATTTAATTTCTTATTTATATTTACACTTATATATATAAATATTTAATTATCTAAATTAGATTTTTATACAAAATAGTGAAAGAAAACGTGTCAAATAAATTAACAAAACTTGAAGCAGGATGAAATAATTTTTGTATGTTATATGACTTCAAAGAAGACGATAAGATTGTTTTTGAAGGAAATGTTAACATACCAACTAATGAAATTCGAGTTATTAGCCTTTTAGAATAAATACTTTTTTTATATAATTGTTTATTGTTACCCACTTCCCTCAAAATTGATATCAGTTTGTTGCTACTTGAACAATTTATTTTTTTATGTGTATTATTTATGTTTATGCATTGTTTATATTAGTTTTAGTATGTTTAATTTTTTTTATTCGTATATACTAATTTTTATTTTCTATATATATTTACTTTATAATTAATTAATTAATTTATTAATAAATTAATAATACTTTATAAATAATTAATATCCTGCATTTGTTTTCGTGTATAGCATAGGCAGGTTGAAAGAAAATTTTTATATAAACTCATTTATATAAAAATTGTATTAGGTAAAAGTATATTTATTGTCAAATTTGTTATTATTCAGATATTTTAATTTAAGATTGTTAAGGAAATCGTTTTTAACAATTTTAATAACCAAAATTTAAAAGTTAACAGTGTATCATCTATATTCTTATAAAAAGTTGGAAATCAAACTTTAATAATAATTATATTAATTAAATGCACCAAATCATGTCATAATAAGATTGTTTTTTAACTAGAGGTTAACATATTAAAGAATTGAAATTCGAGTTATTTGGCTTTTAGGATAAGATTTTTTTTTTTTGCATAATTGTTTATTATAACTTACTTTCCTAAATTTATTTTATTTTTTTCTCATTTAAATTTATATTTATTTATATATATGTATATTTAATTATATATTATATTTTTATTTTTATATATAATAGTAAAAGAAAACGTGTCAATTAAATCAACAAAACTTGAAGTGGGATGAAAGCATTTTTGTAGGTTAAATGACTTTAAAGAAGGTAATTTGTTTTTAAAGTAGAGGTTAACATACCAAATAATTAATTTCGAGTTAGTCGCCTTTTATATCCTTTTTTATATAACTATTTATTATTACTTACTTTCCTCAAAATTTGTGTAAGTTTGTTAATACTTACACAAATTATTTTTTTACGTGTATTATTTATTTGTATTCATTGTTTATATTAATTTTAGTATGTTCAGTTTTTTTATTTATTCATATATGTTGATGTTTATTTCTTATATATTAATATTTGATTTGTAATTTTTTTTTCTTATTTACATTTACATATATATATATATATATATAATTATGTAATCTATATTTTTATACAAAATAGTGAAGAAACGTGCCAAATAAATCAAACAACACTTAAAGTATGATGAAAGAATTTAAGTATGCGAAATGATTTAAAAAAAGACCATAAGATTATTTTTGAAATAACATACAAAATAATGAAATTCGAACTATTCACCCTTTAAAATGAATAATTTTTTTGCATAATTATTAATTGTTACTTATTTTTCTCAAAATTTATATCAATTTATTGATACTGAAACAATCTACTTATTTACATGTATTATTTATATTTATATATTATTTATATTAATATTAATTTTAGTATGTTTAATTTTATTTATTTATTTATATACTGATTTTTACTTTCATAAATTAATATTTACTTTATAATTTATTTATTTATTAATAAATTAATAATCCTTCATAAATAATTAATATCTTAATATATTAGATTCTTTTTCCTTGCACGAGTTATAAACTTAATTTATAATAAATATGTACTAGATGGTCTAACTTATTCTTCATATCAAATGATCTAATCATATGACTAAGCTAATCATATGACTAATCTTTTGTACATTATTTATAGTCCATCTTTGTATTTTTTTATTAGAGATAATTTTGTTTTAAAAAAATAAGAAAGCATTTATTTGTGATTCACATTAGTTGAGCGAGAATTAATGTTTGGAGAAAACAGGAAAGAAGTTGTTGCATTTACAAAGACGAAATTTTTCATACCTTTCTCTCTCCTTTCTCCAACCATAGATCTTTAGTACTTCAATGACATAGTAAAGTTTTTAACCATATTAAAGGCAAGTTAGTTAGAGTAGTTACTTATAAATAAAAATATTATTTTAAATATAAATATTATGTACACGAGTTACTTGAATTTAAAAAGGGTTGCTCTTAAATTAAAGAAAATTACTTATATTGGCAATTATTTGCAAATAATTCTTCAATTTTAAGCAATTCGTGTGTGAAACCCACGTTAAAATAGTAGTTTTACTTTTCAACAATTTTCATTGGAGATACTCGAAAGGTTAATTTGTTTGAATATAAGTGTAAAGAAAAAAGCTACTATTAAGCAGGCAAATGAGTAACGAAAAGTTTGAACAAAATGATCGATAATTATTATTAAAGTTGTATTAAACAAGTTGGAAGTAACATATTACTCAAAAAAAAAAAAGAGTTTGTATTCCGTTTTATAAATGGAATGTAATTTTGTTGGTCTGGCCAACCTGCTATAGTGTCAACAAATCATTTTGGTTTGCTTTAAAAAATAATAAAAATTTAATAAAAAATTGTAAAATTTAAAACATACTATTAAAATTAAATTTAAAATTTATTTATAATTATTTATATATAAATAAATATAAATTTTAATACGTATGTTTTAAACAAAATATTATTTATTTATTTAAAATTATTTATTTTTTTATAAAATGGACGACCTCCCTTTGTATTTGTGATGGACCGAAAACTTAATTTAATTTAGATCATAATTTTTTTTATAGTTTCATCTAGTTTATTTTGTGAACTTTTAAGATTAACTTGTTGCAAGAAAATTATTTTGATAACTCTAACTATTATGATATAATTGCATGATTTAGTAGCAATTAAGAGGGAATAGACACGTCTTCTTGGTTTTTATTAAATTAACACCATGAGGTTTTCAAATTTGTCTAAAAAGAGAATTTTAGTATAAATAAAAAAGAATGGAAAATGTTATAATTACTGTAGTAAATAAATTAAATGAATACCTTAATTGAAAACATTTTAAAAGTATGTACTTAATATAAGAAAATTGTATGTAAGAAGATGGTAAGGAGAAATAAATGTTTTTATTCTCTTGTGTGTATTTACATCACTCAATGTATAGCAAATATATAGAAGTGTATGGAAACTTTCTCTCTCAAAATTACAAGCTAATTAGGTAAGGATCCACTAATCATGGGATTCTATCATTATTAAATTAATTGCATATAATTGCGTATAATTTGATAATTATTATTTTCTTAATACTCCCCCTCAAGTTGGTAGGTGAAGATCATGAACCCCCACCTTGTGTCGCAGCGTCAAAAACTGTTCTTTGCCCAATGCCTTTGTAAAAATATCTGCGAGCTGATACTGTGTCGGTACATATGAAGGACTGATTATCCCGGCTTGTAATTTTTCTCGCACAATGTGACAGTCTATCTCAATGTGTTTTGTACGTTCATGAAATATTGGGTTTGCTGTTATATGTAATGCAGCTTGATTATCACAGAAAAGTTGAGCTGGCAAGTTACATGGCACCTTTAAATCCTGCAACAGATATCGCAACCAAACTATCTCCAAACAAGTATTGGCCATCGCGCGGTACTCTGCTTCCGCAGATGATCTTGATACGTTTGTCTGTTTTTTTTATTTCCATGAGATAATAGAGGAACAAAGAAAAATGCAATAGCCAGATACTGATTTCCGAGTTGTCTGACAACTCCCCCAGTCTGAGTCGCAATAAGCTGTCAATGTCAAATTGTTCTCAGATGGCAATAACAATCCTTGTCCTGGTGATCCTTTGATGTACTTTATAACTCGAATTGCAGCATCCCAATGAGGTTTCCGTGGAGCCTGTATATATTGACTTAGGGTCTGAACTGAAAATGCTATGTCAGGCCGAGTAACTATGAGGTATATCAGTCGTCCCACAAGTCGCCTGTATTTGACTGGATCCTTTAATAACTCTCCATCGTCTGGTGTGAGTTTTAAGTATTGCTCCATTGGAAATTTTTCTGGACGAGCACCTGTGAGTCCTGTATCCTGTAAAATATCAAGTGCATATTTTCTTTGTGACATGTAAATACCAGCTTTGGAACGGTAAAATTCAATCCCTAGAAAATATTTTAAGTCTCCAAGATCTTTAATGCGAAATTGTTGTAATAGACAGTCTTTAACATGCTGAATTTCTGTCAAATCATTTCCTATCAAAAGAATATCGTCCACATAAATCAAAAGGGCAGTAAATGATGAGTTATTCTGTCTTGTGAATAGAGAGTAGTCTGTCTTGGACTGTCGAAATCCTACATATTTAATCACATGAGAAAATGTTGAAAACCATGTTCGGGATGCCTGTTTGAGACCATAAAGGGATTTGTTGAGTCGACATACAATGTTCTCCCCCTGTCGATGATGCCCGGGTGGCAAGTCCATGTAAATAATTTCATGCAATGTGCCATGTAAGAAGGCATTTTGCACATCTAGCTGGTGAGTAAACCAATTTCTGGCTGCTGCAATAGTGAGGAGACACCTCAAAGTTGTTAATTTTGCGGTTGGTGAAAAAGTTTCAGAATAGTCGACACCTTCAATCTGAGTGTACCCTTTGCGACAAGGCGCGCCTTATATCTGTTGACGCTGCCATCTGAGTTGTACTTTATTTTATAGACCCATTTGCATCCGATTGGTTTCTGCCCAACGGGTAACGGTGTCAAGGTCCACGTTTGATTTAGCTACAAGGCAGAAAGCTCTTTGTCCATTGCTTTTCGCCAATTTGGATCAAGGATAGCTTGAGCATAAGTGTGAGGTTCTTTGGTGGCTGTGATGTTAGCAAGATATGCACTATGTGTAGAAGAAAATCGTGAATTAGAAAGAAAATGATGCATAGGATACCTGGTTCCATTCGGCCGGTCTTAGGCAGTGGTCGAATGATTGGCTTGGGATCCCGTTACGTAGTCTTGTAGCCAGGAAGGTGGGTTTGATATGCGACTGGATCGTCGAATAGGAAGGTCAGTTGGAGAAGATTCGGTAATGGGTGCTAGACTTCTTGGCGTGGGAGAAGAAGGTTGGTCTACTAGAGGTTCATGTGCATTATGATGAGTAGGAGAAGAAGGTTGGTTTGGTGGAGGTTCAGGTGCATTGTGATGAGTAGGAGAAAAAGGTTGGTTTGATGGAGGTTCAGGTGTATCATGACAAGTAGGAGAAGAAGGTTGGTTGAGTGAATGTTGGACAGGAGTGGGTAAGTCAATGTCAATAATAGGCAAAATACCTTGTAATGGAGGTGAGGATTGCGTCTGGGACTGTTGGCAGAATGGGAAAACACTTTCATGGAAGATGACATCTCGACTTGTAAAAAAAGTGCATGTATCTATATCAAATAATTTGTATGCTTTTTTATTGAGAGGATAACCAATGAAGATGCATTGTCGAGCGCACGGATCAAATTTTTGCTTAGGTGAAAGAATAGTTGCATAACAGAGACAACCAAAAGTTTTTAAGTGAGAAAGTGAAGGTGGACGATTATATAGCATCTCAAAAGGTGATTTATTTTTGAGTAAAGGTGTTGGCAAGCGATTAATGATATATGTGGCGGTTAAAACGCATTCCCCCCAAAATTCTAATGGTAAATGAGACTGAAATAGGAGGGCTCGTGCTGTGTTTAAAATGTGTCTATGTTTGCGTTCTACTACTCCATTTTGTTGAGGAGTGTAGACATAAGTGCGTTGACATTCAATACCTTTTTTGAGAAAAAAATTATACATAGAAATAAATTCCAATCCGTTGTTAATGCGGATGGTTTTAATAGATGCCTGAAATTGATTTTGTGCAAAAGTAATGAATGATTCTAAGAGATGTTGGGTTTCAGACTTGTGATTCATAAGAAATAACCAAGTACATCTAGTATAGTCATCGACTATAGTGAGAAAAAAACGTTTTCCAAAATGAGTTGGGGTTTTATGAGGACCCCAAATGTCACAATGCAATAGATTAAATGGAGAATGAGATTTTATTGTGCTTAAAGGAAAGGGTAGCCTTGTCTGTTTAGCTTTGGGACAAATACTACAATTATTATGAATGGGAATGAGATTTTTACTGATAGGTAGTAAGGAAGATGCAAGTTGTAGATACGCCGGAGAGGGATGTCCGAGGCGCTTGTGCCATAAATCAGGGTCGGTCGAAATTTGAGATGCGTGGGCTTGGTTTGGAAGAGGGGACATGTAGTATAAGCCTGCGTGTTGTTTACCCGAGCCAATCATCCTCCCCGTAGCCAAGTCCTGCAAAACGCAACCATGTGGAGTAAAAACAACACAACAATTTAGTGAACTGGTTATCTTACTAACGGACATGAGATTTAAATTAAAAGAAGGAACGCAAAGCACATCTTTGAGAGTGATATTGTCATTGAATTTAATTGTGCCCGTAGATGAGATGGGCGCAGTTGAGCCTGTAGGCAGATTAACATTTGGAATAAATGATGATGAATTGTGTGTGAAAAATTGTGAATCAGATGCAATGTGATCGGTTGCTCCGCTATCCAAAATACATGGTTTTGTAGAAGCATAATTAATAGACGAGTTATGGGCAAGCAAACCTGCAGAGCTAACAAACGTGTCACTTTTACCGTTATTGTTGAGCGAGTAAATAGCCTTTGCCAATTGTTGAATTTGCTCGGCAGTGAAAACTTGTACGAGGTTTCTATCGGACTCGTTATTGGTGCCTTCTTTGCAAGACATGATTTCTTATTTAGCGGATAAAAATGGAGAGGCTGTCAGAGCACCAAGATCGGTGCTCTGATACCATATAAGAAAATTATATGTAAGAAGATGGTAAGGAGAAATAAATGTTTTTATTCTCTTGTGTGTATTTACATCACTCAATGTATAGCAAATATATAGAAGTGTATGGAGACCTTCTCTCTCAAAATTACAAGCTAATTAGGTAGGGATCCACTAATCATGAGATTCTATCATTATTAAATTAATTGCATATAATTGCGTATAATATTGTACAATATCGTACAATAATTGTGTATAATTTGATCATTATTATTTTCTTAATACTCCCCCTCAAGTTGGTAGGTGAAGATCATGAACCCCCAACTTGTGTCGCAGCGTCAAAAACTGTTCCTTGCCCAATGCCTTTGTAAAAATATCTGCGAGCTGATACTGTGTCGGTACATATGAAGGACTGATTATCCCGGCTTGTAAGTTTTCTCGCACAATGTGACAATCTATCTCAATGTGTTTTGTACGCTTAATTTATAATATTCCTAAATTTAAATGAATGTATTATTATATTAAACACATTTGAGTAATTATGGGAAAATAAGAAAAATAAAATATTTGGATTGAAAAATTAATAAAATACTAATTTAATTTAATAAAAAAAATTCATGATGTATTAAAGTATATAATTATATAAATATTAAGTTAAATTTAAAAGGATGTTTAATAAATTCAAAAAAGATATCCACTCATACAAAAAACAATATAGATATTTTTTCAAGTTCTTAAAAAGAAAAATACAAATAAATATAGACCTAAGGAACACAAGAAGAGATGTATTTGTGACATGTTTTAGTTTTGTAATGTTTATTGTTATTTTTTTTGTTGGGTTTTTACGAGTAGGAGTGTTATTTTTACGTTGTTTTTCGATTATTCTTAATTAGGAGGGTATTTAGACAAAAATTTACGGACTATCCGCATAATCTATAATCTACGAGGATGTGAGTTTGTATTTTTAAAGTAAAAAATGGATGTGAGTTCTTAAAAACTGATCTGCATTACTCATTTGACTAAACAAGTTTTATTGGAAGAATCTATGGTTACCCACATCGACTTCAATTCTAACACTGAAAACTTTTCTGTTTGCGTCAACATTGGATCCAAATAAGGTATCTCAGTGTTTTCTATTTTTTTATCTGCCAATATTGTTAGTTAGATTTTGTTTTACTGATTTCAATATTAAACTCAAAATTACTTGGTTTGATTCGATCTAAGAATAAATTCAAAATTATTTGGTTTGATTAGATTTGTATAAATCATAAGCTATTTTGATTTTTGTAAGGTTGAAAATGTAAGAACGTAAAAAAAAAAAAAAAGAGAAAGAAAGGAAAGTGCAGACACCCCCCCCACCGCCCCTTCATTATTTTCTCTTCTTTTTCTTACCCTTTCTCTCTCTATTATTTTCTCTTCTCCTTCTCTCTTCATTTTCTCTCACATACCTCATCTATTTCAAAATCTGATTACGTCATGCTGTAGCTGAGGACTCAGGCTACATTTCTATCCGATCAGATTTTCAAACAGAGTAAGTTTATTTTTACTCTAAAGTTTTTTTCTTATCTGTTTTTCTCTATGATTTAGTCATCAATCTTAGTGAGACCAGTTAAGAAAAGTGTTTCTCTCAACTTGATTAAATTCATACTAAAAGTTGGTAATATTTGGATAGCTGGCATTAGGCCCGTAAATCTTGAAGCTTATCCAGACCGTGGGGAATAAAATTCTAGAAGTTGCTTGGAAAGCAAACAATTAAGGTAAGGGAAGCTAAATTTAATTTTTTAATAGCACCCTAGGCTAGAAGATTCTGGATGTGGAAGGGACGTGGTCCCAATATTCAATCTCTCTTGCAGGAATGTTGTGTGTTTATATTTTGTATTGTTTGTTTATATATTATTTAAACTTGTAAAAATATTATATTTTGATGGTTTAGTATTTAAGTGTTATTTTTATATTAAATAAGATTTTAAATATTGTGGATTGTGTTTTGGAATGATACTGTATGATGAAAATGATATGGATTTGAATTCATACATTTGGGATAATGTATGGACTGATGTTTGTCGTGTATTAAGTATTGATGCTTATGTGGTAACAGAGATCTCCGAGCTTCACTGATGATCTAAGTCACATAGACTAAGATATCAGGTGGTGAGAAGCTGATGGAGGAGTTCATGCACACCGTGACATATGTGATGCACGGCTTGGGTTGTATTGAATTTACCCTGACCCTTTCTGTTAGATTCACTGATAATCTTTGGATCAGGTGTTAGTCTCTGGTGGGACTTACTTAATACGAGTCTTCCGGAAGACGTTGTTTGTTGAATATCTTGGATGTGTAGATCCATGTGAGATCTACGTGATTGTTTTATGTTGAGATTTGAAGAAGATTGAATAATTGAGAAATTGATCCATGTAATTTGGTTTTCTCATTTTGATTTAATTTTGTGTATTATAAAACTTTATTTTCACTAGCTTACCCTTGCTTTTCTTATTGTGTTTGAACTGCGATGACTGTACTACGTACACGAGCAGATGATCATACAGGTGTCAGAGGGTCTGGAGGGTTTTAGGATGTAGTTTTGAATCTTATATTGTTAATATTTGTATTTCTATAAGTCATAATCTTATAATAGAAATATTTTGAAAAATTCTAAGTTTGTATAGAAATATGTAAAACGTGTATTATAATAGTTAGATGTATTTTCGGGGTGTTACAGAAAAGACACATTTAAAACAATTGCAATAAATAGCAGTTAAGGCACTTGCAAGAATTCCCTGAGAATTCAATACAGTCCCACCAAATTCGGCTAATACTTTGAGAAATCAGAGAAATTTCCTAAAAATAAGCTAACAATGTTATACGATAGATTCTGTTCATTACAACAGATGACCCATTACTAAATACTATAAATAAATCCTCTACAGATGTGTAAGGTGTAGTAATTGAGGCTTTAAAACACGAACAAAGTTGATTTCCCGAGGTGTGAGTGATCACTGTCCATAAGGACTTATCCGTGGTGTATTGCGCAAGTCCCCTAGGATACAATAGGAACTTCTCAAAAAATTTTGATGATCAGAATTAGCAAATTACTCTTAAAAGAGTAAGAACCCAATAAACCCAGAAAAATATTTGTAATAAAAGAAAAGAATAAAGTGAAAAGGAAGAGAGAAATAGAGGAAGAGAAGAAGATGAACAACGTGAGTGAGATGAGGAAGATGAAGATGAAGAGGCAATGAAGATGTGAATGAGATGAGAGAGTGGAACCCCTCTTTATATAGAGGAAAAACGTAATGACCCCAAAACTGCCATAGCCCCAATGTCGTCCCTCGCAGCACTCCCTCACATTCCAGTTGCCCAACTTCCCGAGAAGAACGGTTGAGTCTTTGAAGGTCCGAGACTTGCGCGTGAAGCACCTCCCCTTTCAAAGATTGTGAGCGTAGAAGGGAAATGAAATGTCTACACGAGGGTTTCCGCAAATCGCGCAGCAACGAAACTGAACCCTGAGAATCAGGTTCGTGAATCAAAACCGCATTAGGGTTCGTGAATCAAAACTGCATTCTCTGTCTTTTGCGATTATAGATTCAGTTTTACAACAATCCCCCACACATTGCAAAAGGCAAGCTAGAATGAAAGAAAGAAGAAAAATTTTAGGTTCATCTAAGATGTAATGCATCAAAGCTGGTATAGCAAGCTATATGAACTAGTCTTAGATTAATGAACTTAACACATAGTGTAGTTGGTATAGCAAGCTATACGAACCAAGACACTTAGTATGTGTTTGAGGTTTATCAATCACAATACACCCCCACATTACTTGTTGTTATCGTTGTGTTGCGCTTATTAGGCCATGCACGTGCCTGATATTCATGAGTGCTATAGAGATCTCACCAAGATCTCATGCAAGCGGCCCCACTTGACACTCATATAGGTGATTTCATCAAGTGCATGTTGCAAATCATACACCACCTATAAGGGATATGAAAAAACATTAAAATTTTGTAAATCGTTAAAACTCTTTTACCTCATATTTTTAACCACAAAATTTATCCTCTCGATAGTGCAGTATCTAGCACTTTCACACATACCATAGGAATGGACAAAATTGATTTGAAATCAATATTAGTGCTAGCAGAACTATAAAGTGACTTGTTTTTACCCATATGAACCTTATTCATGGGATCTCCAATCACAAAGGTTGGGTTTCCATCACTTGCTTGTTTGCAAATGGATTTAGTCCAATTCCCCTCAATGTTTCTAAAATTAGTTTTCTCTCTAGGGGTTTTGTTAGAGGATCTGCCAAATTTCGTTCTGACTTGACATAGTCAATAGAAATCATTGTACTCTTTAACCTCTGCTTCACCAAATTATGTCTCAATTGTATATGTCTATTCTTTTCATTGTAAGTTTGTTTTTTAGCTATAGTTATTGCCAATTGGCAATCACAATGCATTGATACAGATGGGGTTGGTTTCATTCCTAACGAAATGTTTGCTAAGAAGTTTTTCAACCACTCAGTTTCACTACCAGCCATCTCGAAAGCAACAAACTCAGATTCCATTGTTGACTTTGCAATAATAGTTTGCCTGACTAATCTCCATGTAACTGCACCACCCCAAGTGTAAATACATAACCACTAGTGGATTTTGTCTCATTTGAATCAAAGATTCAGTTAGCATCATTGTACCCTTCTAGCACAACGGGAAATCCATTATATTCAATGGCATAATCCATTATATCTCTCAAGTATTTCATGAGTCTCACAAGCGCATTCCAATGATCCTGACTAGGACATTGAGTGCATCTACTCAGTCTACCTATTGCATAAGCAATATCTGGTCTAGAAAAGCTCATTAAATGCAATAAGCTCCCGATTATCTGGGCATACTGAATTTGAGAAATATATTCTCCTTTGTTCTTCTTTAATTTAGAGTTAGCATCATAAGGGGTGCTTACTGACTTAAAGTCATAGTAACCAAACTTCTTAAGAAGTTTCTCAATATATTTTTTTTGGGATAATAATATACTATTTCCCTTCCTTATAATTTTATCTCCTAGAATCACACTTGTTTCACCCATGTCTTTCATCTCAAACTTAGATCCAAGAAATAATTTTGTTTTAAAAACAATATTATTTCATGTACCAAAAATTGGAATGTCATTCACATATAAACATATAATGACACATTCACTATTTTCAGATCAAGAATACACACATTTATTAGCATCATTGGTAGAAAAACCTTCACAAAGTAAAACATTATCAAGTTTTTCATGTCATTGTTTTGGTGCTTGTTTCAAACCATACAAAAATTTTAAAAGTTTGTATACTTTTTCCTTTTAACCTGGAACTACACATCCTTCAGGTTGAGTCATATAAATTTCCTCTTCTAGTTCACCATTCAAAATGGCTGTTTAAGCATCCATTTGGTGAATTACTAACTTATGGATAGATGATAAGGCTAGCAACACATGGATAAAGAAAATCCTAGTAACAGGTTGCAAAAGTATCAAAGTAATCTATGTTATGTTTTTTAGTAAAACCTTTAGCAACTAATCTTGCCTTATATTTCTCTATGGATCTATTAGGATGGTACTTCTTCTTAAAGATCTACTTACAAACCAATGGGTTTTGCTCCTTTAGGCAGATCTACTAAGGTCCGCGTATTATTTTTCTTAATTGAATCAAGCTTAGTTTTAATGGTCTTATCCCAATGTTTAACATCAGGAGCACTAGTAGCTTCTTAAAAAACTTATTTTGGATCATTTTCAATTAGATAAGTGTAAAAATCATCTCCAAACACGGTTTCCTTTCTTTGTCTTTTACTTCTTCTAACATCCTCACTCATGGCATCACTAGCACTATCTATAGGATGTTCAGATGTACCACTACTCTTTAGAGGAAAGATATGTTCAAAGAACTCAACATTTTTCATCTCTACTATAATGTTACGTTCAATTATATCACTATTAAGAACTAGAAACCTATAGGCAGCACTATGTTCCACATATCCTAAGAACATGCAATCAGATGTTTTAGATCCTATTTTCCTTTTCTTAGGGTCAGGTAACATCACTTTATCTAAATACCCTCACACTCTTAGATATTTCAGATTAGGTTGATAACTTTTCCACAATTCATAAGGTGTTTTACCAGTTTTCTTATGTAGTATCCTATTTTGCAAAAAACACGCGGTAAGCAGAGATTCACCCCATAGATTATCATGAGCATTAGAACTAATAAGCATGGGACCCACATAAGGTTTCTCAGTGTTTTCTATTCTTTTATCTGCCAATATTGTTAGTTAGATTTTGTTTCACTAGTTTCATATTAAACTCAAAATTGCTTGGTTTGATTCGATTTATATAAATCATATGATATTTTCATTTTTGTATGGTTGAAGATACATTTAAAGCAGTTGCAATAAATAGCAGTTAAGGCAGTTGCAAGAACTCCTTGAGAATATAAGACACATCCCACCAAATTCGGGTAATACTTTGAGAAATTAGGGAAATTTCCTTAAAATAAGCTAACGATGATATATGATAGATTCCACTCATTACAACAGATGGTTCATTACTAAACACTATAAATAAACCCTTTACAAAGGTGTAAGATACACTTTTAACCAGTTCTTGCTACAAACTCTGGATACTGAGTACTTACTTGATCGTCGAAGTATCTTTTGCATGTCAATTCCGACTGAGCATCAATGAGTTAAGGAAGGAGACTTAGGCTCTATTTACTTCAAGGGTTGTACTGTTCAAGAGGAAGGATGTGAATAGATATCCATGATTTGGATCCAGGGATGAGCAGGGAAGGGAGAGAGTGGATTTGTATGAAGAGTGATTTGTTTCATCCTCCTCATATGCAAAGATTTGAGGGGAAAGCCACCTAGGATGGTGATGTTTTCCCTTTTTGGCCTTCTTTTTTCTTTGTTATTCATGCAATAATATATATAATAATACCTTTTATTTTTATTATTTTTTCATCATAATTATCATATTATGATATTTCATTATTTTCTCTTCTTTATAAATAAATTTGTTTTACAATTCACTCTATATATAATATTTTTTTATTATAAAATGTCATCTAAAATATCTTCATGGTTATCTATATACATACAATCTAAATTAATGAATATAAAAAACTTTCAAAATGTATAAATAAATATAACAATAAATTTGTATATGCTTAGATAATATTATTTTTATGATTCTTTTTCATGTTTCGATAATATTAATTCGTATTTTTTCCAAAAATAATTATTTAACGGTATTGAAATAAATTATTCAATTGTATCAAAAATAATTTAAAATATTTCAATTAACTCAAATCTACACAAAAATACATCATATTTCATCATTTAAATATTTTTAAATACAAAGTTAAATTTGAAAACTTACATTTTTACACTTTTAAAAAAAATTAAAAAAATCTCACAACCATTATATCACTCACAAACTCCTATAAACTTTCCTCACACATCCATCCTAACATACTCCAATTCAAACAACTCATTTTCTTCACAATTTCTTCTCACATCCACTCCCTCAAATCCTCTCACATCTCCTCCTTAATCCAAACACACACTTAGACTGAAAAACAAGTGAATAACTAAACGACCAACACGTTAGCAATTATACAATCAGTTTCAAATATTATTTAGGTTCACTTCGTCTATACAAGTAGAGTTTCCAAATTCTTATTACATAACTATTACTATTAGTTATGTGGTGAGAAGGTAATACTTAAAAATAACTAAATAATAAAACTTCTATAAAATAACGTCATACGAAATTTCTTATTATTTTATTTTCAAAATTCTTATAATAAAATTTGTCCAAATATACCTTTATTAATTTTTTTTTCATGCATAATTATGATCATGATTTTATTATTCTCAAGTGAGTAATAAATTAGTTTTTTTCTACAACATAAAAATTAATAAGACATTTTTGCTAAAATTTATAATCACTGTGGATAAATAGTAATGTTTATTGTATTTTTTTTTACATAATTAATATACTTTTTTAACATCTAAAACTAATAATTGATATTCCACATTAAATATTTAAAATTTATTTATTTATTTTATATATTTTTTAAATAATATAATTAATACATATTTATTAAAATGTACTAGAATTTAAGGCCGAATGAGCCCATTTTGTATTCTTCAGTTCAAGCAGACTGTTTGGGCCCAAGTTCCAATTGACACTTCGCTGTCTAAACAGACTGTTGGGCCAACTTTGTAGATATTATTAGATTATTAATGACAAAAACAAAAGTATATTACATAGTTTTTGTTTTTGTTTTTTTTTTTCTGTGTGTGTGAGAATATCACCTAACTTATTTAAATTCTTCTAAATTTTATGGTAGGTGCTTGCTCAATCCAAGATTCTTATAAAAAAGAATATTACACAGCTAATGTTGCAAATTTGAAATGATCCTAAATTTTAAAATAACATAACTAACTATATTAAAATAAGATAATTAAAATTTTAACTCATGACCTAAATTTTTTGTCACTTCTTACATGGCCATTAGCTTTTTGAATAAATTATCTCATAAATATAATAACTTTTAATTTTATCTTCTTTTATTCATCACTACGTTTTTTATTCTATTTAATTATTCATTTTATAAAGTTTAATTTTAGATTCTCCTTCCTTAATTGTTACCACAATTTCTTATAAAATGATTGACAAGTTCTTCAAAGAGATTCCCTCTAAAAGAAAAATATGAAATTTACTGCTACATATTAGGTTTGTGTAGTTGGTGAGTTTTGATCAAACTTGAACCAGTTAACCTCTCTCCTAGACTTTTGAATAGTCATTCTTTGGAGTCATATAAAGAAGGTACGTCACTAGTTCATGGATGTTTCAATGGAGTTTTCCTGTTTGAGAAGACTTGAAAAAGTACATGCACTTTGCTTTACTCAAACTATTTTCCACAGATGTCATTCTAAAGATGTTTAACTATGAGACAGTAACCATGCATGCATGTGTGAATCTAACTTTACCTAAAACTATTTTATGAATACTATTTAGATTTGGTTCACATACCGAATAAGTTAAATAGTAAGCAATTGCAATTGGAGGCTCCTATTGTATAAAGTCACATAATGATTTGATCTCACACAGAGGTAAAGATCACTGATTTATATATATATATATATATATATATATGTATGTATATATGTATGTATGTATATATGTATATATATATATATGTATGTATATATGTATGTATATTATTTTTACTGCTTGATTTGTATTTTGTAATTTTTTTGTATAATAAAATTGTAATTTGAATCATGAATAATTATAAATTAATTTTGATTATGTATGTAGATATTGTCCACTTGTCTGATTATTTATTTTCTTATAAGTAAAACAAGATTATGTATATTATCCCACGTAGCACCTTGTACTAAAATATCCTATTATTCTAGATAAAATCAGACATAACTATTGTAAAATTTATAAATAAACATTGAAATCATCTATATAGAAAATCTCACTCAAAATGTTGTGGTTAGAAATAACTTTTTCATTAAAATTCTTTTCATCACAACAAAATCTAATTAAATAACTTAACACATAAAGTAATAATTTATTCATTTAGTTAAAAACAATAACAAATAATATTCACATAACTAATTATGATATAAACAATGACTTCATATGTTTAATATGGTACAATAGTTCTATCCAAGATATCTTAAAATAAGTTTCTGAGTTCTAATTTTTTAAAAAATATTATTAAAAAATAATACTTAATTGAATATATTTTTATAAAGTTAAATATCTCTTATCAGACTTTTCAAGCTATCAGTCACTTAGACTTTTTTTTCTCCTCCTGATTAGTAAGGTGGAATACTTATAAATACATTTCGATGCTAAATTCAGACGCTAATATCTTAAAATTATAAGCTTAGGATTAAATATTAATTATTTTTTACTTTGAAAATTGTCACATATTTATAATTTTTCCATGAACATTTACAGTAAGAAAATTAACGTAGGCGTATCCAGACCCTTGTGTAACTATCTTAGTAAGTAATTAGATTTGACTTTATAATTAATGTAAATTTAATTGATATGTGGACTTAAACAAATACGTTACCTGAAAAATCCTAGATGTGAACTAGTCGACAATTTGACATGTGGTAGTAAAAAATGTGACAATCAGATTTGAAAGAAAAATTCATAATCCGTGAATTTGATAGATACTTCACCTAATTTCACATGTGAAAAAAAACCTGCATAATTCAAACTTTTGTTGTAAAAGCTGAGAAAACAAAGGCAAAGTTACAGTTGCGATGACTCTGGCATAGTATAGCTGACTAAGAAATGGCTTGTCAACACCAACTTTGCCTCCAACTCTTCTTCATCTTCCATGGATCCAAATTCTCAACTACATTTGTTCCATAAAAGGGTGCTGGCACTGTATGATACTTCAATGGGGACAACAACTAGCATAAAACCAGGAAAATAATGAAGCTTTAAGACAGAGAAAAGAGAAAGCACAATTTGAAGATTAATGTGGTGTATTTGGGAGATAGATAAATAGAAGTGAAAAAAGATATAAAGTTTATGTTATTGCCCTTGATAATATAATGATACATAGAATCACTTTCTCATTTATATTTATAGATCCCTTTGAGTGAAAAACAAAGATGATCAAATCTAATTGCCCAACTTGTCATGAAGCCTGTTCAACTTAAACTTTTGTAATGAAAAACTAAATCATTAGAAACAATGAGAAAAGGACAAATAATTCAATCATAATCACCACTTTGAACAATTATTTTGATTAGATTTTAATCACTCTTTGAACCTGTTATAAGTTTCACATTCAATGAAATAAATAGTTTTTTAAGGAATAAAATAAAACAAGTGGAAGTCCTATATTGGTTGGGTTCCAACTTAACGCGACCAATCCTTTTTATATAAAGGATCTAGGTAGATTTCTTTCTTTTGTAAACTCAATTTACTTAAAAGATAAATTTAAAAAACAGTTTTTGATTTTCTTTATATAGTTCTTCATCTTTAATGTTGTGTTGTTTCCACGGTTTTACTTTTGACCATCATGACGGACGAACGCGAATCATGTTTGTTTGGATTTGAATTTGTGTGTGAGGGAGTGTGCAATGGATAAGAGAGTGAGTGGATATTTTGTTTCTTCTCTCAGCAGCATAGGTATGGGAGAAAAGGAACGTAGAAATTTTATATATTTTAGATTTTTATTTAAATAAGATATTAAATATTTAGTATTTGTATTTTTTTAAGATTTTGAATATTTTAAAAATTTTATATATTTCAAGTTTTTATTTAAATAGGACATTAAATAATTTAGGATTTTTTTTATTTAGAAATTTTATATAGTTTATATTTTTATTTAAATAGGACATTAAATTTAGAATTTTTTAATATTTTAGGAATTTCATATATTTCAAATTTTTATTTAAATCAAATTTTAAATATTTTAGAAATTTTATATATCTCAGATCTTTATTTAAATAAATCATTAAACAATTTAAGATTTGTATTCATTTATTATTTTAAATATTTTAGAACTTTTATATATTCTAAATTTTTATTTAAATAAAAAAATTAAATATTTAAGTTTTGTATTTATTCAGAATTTTGAATATTTGGAAAATTTAATATATTTTATATTTTTATTTCAATAGAAATCAAATATTTAGAATTTGTATTTACATAGAATTTTGACTATTAGGGAATTTTATATATTTCATATTTTAATTTAAATAGGAGATTAAGAAATTTAGGGTTTGTATTTATATAGAATTTTGAATATTTTAAAAATTTTATATATTTCAGATTTTTATTTAAATAGAATATTAAATAATTTAGGGTTTATTTTTATTTAGGATTTTGAATATTTTAGAAATTTTATATATTTCATATTTTTATTTAAATAGGACATTAAATATTTAAGATTTGTATTTATTTTAAAAAAATAATATTTTAAGAATTTAATATATTTTAAATTTTTATTTAATAAAATTTTGAATATTTTAGAAATTTATATATTTCAGATTTGTATTTACTTAGGAATTTGAATATTTTAGAATTTTTTAATTTTTTATTTAAATAAGACATTAAATAATTTAGGATTTTTATTTATTTAGGATTTTGAATACTTTAATTTTCTATATTTTAAATTTATATTTAAATTCAACATTAAATATTTAAAATTTTTATTTATTTAGAATTTTTAATATTTCAGTAACTTTATATATTTCAGATTTGTATTTAAATATGATATTAAATATTTTAGATTTGTAATTATTTAGAGTTTGGAATTTTTAAAAATTTTAGATTTTTATTGAAGTAGTACTTTAAATAATTTAAGATTTGTATTTATTTAGTATTTTGAATACTTTAGGTATTTTATATATTTAAAATTTTTATTTAAATAGGATATTAAATATTTAAAATTTGTATTTATTTAAGATTTTTAATATTTTAGGAATTTTATATATTTAAAATTTTTATTTAAATAGGACATTAAATATTTAAGATTTTTATTTATTTAGAATTTTGAATATTTTAAAAATTTTATATTTTTATTTAAATAAGACATTAAATAATTTAGAATTTATATTTATTTAGGATTTTGAATATTTAGAAATTTTATATATTTCATAATTTTATTTAAATAGGATATTAAATATATAAAATTAGTTTATTTAAGATTTTGAATAATTTAGGAGTTTATATATTTCAGATTTTTTTTAAATAGGACATTAAATATTTAAGATTTGTATTTATTTAGTATTTTGAATATTTTGGAAATTTTATATATTTTAAATTTTTATTTAAATAGAACATTAAATATTTAGGATTTGTATTTATTTAGAATTTTGAATATTTTAGAAATTTTATATATTTTAAATTTTTATTTAAATAGGACTTTAAATAAGTATTTTAACAATCATTAATATGTTTGAATAATTTTATATAATTCGTATTTTTTTAAAATTAATTCTTACACAGTACCGAAAATAATACTTTAATTATAAAAAATTATAATCCACAAATAAATCATTCTAAATCCAATTTTTCAACAATTTTTAAATAGAAAGATGAATTTGTAATGTCATAAATAACTTCTATTTTTTCTGAAATAGTTATTCAATGATACTGGAAATAATTTACAAAATTTAAATTAACTCAAATATTCATATAAATATTTTATATTTCATTATATAAATATTTTTAAAAATAAAAGTAAATTTGTAAACTTACATTTTGCACATTTTATTAAAAGTTCCCTAAATCATTACATTATCTTCAGAGTTCAATAAATTTTTATCACAAATCTATTCTATTATACCTCGATGCAAACAACTTCACTTCTCTTACAGTTTTCTCCCAAATTAGTCCAAATTTACTCCTTTAAATCTTCATGTATCTTTTTCCCAATCCGAATACATCACAAGAAAAAAATAAAAGATGGTGTTATTTTACTTTTTATTTAGAGAGGTGTGGTAATTTCTTCCTTAATAAGATCAGTTTTTTTTTTCCTTATTTTATCTTTTGCTTTAACAATGAATTAATACTTTTGTCATTATGATGCTTATTACATATAAGAAGACGTTTAGTGTTGGACTTAAGTCACCAAACTAGCTCTCTTACTTAATTAGTTTTTGAAAATGTTATTTATATGGTATTTCATTAAACCATCTTTACAATAATATTTTTGTGACTATATCTCTTACATCTCAAATTTAGTTAGAACACAATATTGTAAAATTCATATTGAATTGAATTCGAGACTCTATGCGGAGTTTATACAATAGACTAATTGCAAGCATATCATCAATCAAACCTGATTACTGGAGAAATATTTACTGGTGAACAAGTTTCTATTTGAAAATTTTGTGGGAAGGTCCACCACTCATGAAATTTAGAATTTTTTTATGGCATAGATGAATGGTGAATGCGATTAGAAATAGGTTTTCGTATGTTACTTTAATAGTAAACTTAATTTTCTTAGTTAACATTTTTTACACGATTTTTTAGTAGTAGATTAAGTCGTTTAATCATGTGTTTTACAACATAAAAATGAAAGATATTTCTTGTACCCTATCACATTCTCATTCATTTTGAAAGGGATTTTTGAAATATAATCTTTATATTATAGAATACACTTTTATATAATAAAAGATAATATGTAACAAAATTTTAAGACACAAGAGTTGAGACCAAACATGAATAAGACTGATATGACCAATTAAAACTGGAGTCCAATTTGCTTTTCTTCTGAAAGGGTGATTCTTTCTTTCTCCTCTTTTCTAATGAAAGGGTGATTGTTTAACTGCAATGGTACGTCTTATTATTGTATTGAGTATTGAAATGAGTATAGATTCTTTGACTTCATTAAACAATGAACTAAGCACCTCTTACTAGAGAATTACAATTTAAGGTGAATAATTAATAAACTTACAAAACTAAAAAGAACACATTAAAAAACTTTGGCTCTGCTCACAACCGACATCCAGATGATGCCAGAATCAACAGTGTCAATCAATCATACAATAAGCACACATGTAGGATAAGAGAGATTTCAACCACTATCTATTTCAGTGTTTCCACATAACATGTTTATCATATCTAGTCCTTAATACCAAATCATGTCTTGAGCCTTCTGACCTTATCTGTGCTTCCATTCTCTAGAGTTCCTTCCATCATCTGTTTCATCAGAGGAAGAGGGTCCCTCAGTATTGGCTTCACTTGTTTGGCTGCTTTCTTTAGCCTTAACTTTTCCATCCTTCTTTTCTTCCTCATCTTGTTTTCTCTCATCAACACTTTTGAGAGCATTCAAATTCACCATTGAATTGCTGTCTTCTTCAGCTTTGTACTTGTACCAAGAGGCCCAGTAAAGGTAGTTAAAAAAATTTAGGCAGCTTAGGATTGCTAAGAACCAATAGAACAAGTTAAGGTTATTTTGGTTTAAGTCCAAGCCATGCAACCATCCTTGCTTGCTGGGAGTGATCCTTTTGGTGACAGCATTAATGACATCCACAAAGATTGTGCTTAAGAAGTAACCAAGAGACATGGACAAGTATGTGAAAGAAGTTGACAGTGACTTCATTGTTTCAGGTGCTTCTCTGTAGAAGAATTCTAGGAGTCCTACAAGAGTGAACATGTCTGCAATTCCAAATATAGCATATTGGAAAGATAGCCAAAACAGACTTATTGGCCTCGAAGGGTCCTTCAGTCCTTGATCCCTTCTTTTCACCTCTACTATGCCGGCTACTGCCATTGAAATGAAAGAAAGTACTAACCCAACACCAACTCTTTGAAGTGGAGTAACCCCAGAAGGGTGGTGAGTGATCTTTCGTGCGAACGGCACAAAGAAGAATTCATACATGGGAATTAGGATGCACATGAAAAGCAGGGGGATAACTGGAATTGATGGAGGAGGCACAGTAAAAGAACCAAGTTTCAGGTTCATCACATTCCCCTGCTGAACTGAGAATGTTTGAAGTTGTGCTAAACAAGTGTTCATTATAATGGTACTGGCTAATATTGGTAACATTCTGGTTAGGATCTTTACTTCTTCTACTTGCGTCACTGTGCACACCTTCCATTCTTTTGGCTCAATGTTTGGTTGAAGAATGCTTGCTCTATCTAGAAACCTGATTCAACAAACAAATATTAAAAAATAATATTGTCATCAATTATTAACATGCATGGGGAGTTAGCCATTTAAAAGAAATAAATAAAGAAAAAGAAGAATCAAATCATCAAGGATACTGCTTGTATTGAGAAGAAAATTGCTTTTCATTTTCTCAGTGAAGTACTTGGAACTAAGCCAACAAAAAAAACAAAAGAGGTTGATTGCAGATAGTACTGTAGTTTTAAAACTTTTTCACCGAGTTATTGTTGTCAGGAACTTATTTATTTTGTGTGATGTTTACAAGTGGTTCAGATATATTTTCCGTGACCAATTGATCATTCTCTGTATGGCTGCAGCTCCAAGCGTGCAGCAGTGATAGTAGTAGGCCCAGAGTCCTTGGCACTACCTACTACGTCGTACATGAAGAAAAGAATCTCAACACGCCAATGTGCTGGACCATGTATTAGTTAATTGTCTCATCGCTTACAGAACATCATTAGGCTGTGTTACATTATTTTGCAAGCTGTTAACCATGAATTTTGAGCATGTACACTAGAAGTTACCTCATTTGGTTGGTATGTGCAATCCTTTCTAATGTAGCACTTTCATAGACCTCATAAAGTTCTTCATGAGACTCTGGCAGTGGTAGCTTCCGATTTTTAAAAGCCACGGAAATAACCTGCACCAAAAATACAAGGTTGATTTGGTGCTTGTTGCCTATATAGTTTGATTTTGCTGGTTGGATAAACTTCTGACGAAACATTTACAAAAGAAGATAATACAAAGATAAAATAAATTAAACTTTAGTATAATTACAGACTAATTTACAAAAGTTCCTGTTTAACTTAACTGAAAATTGATTTTAACTTACTTGGCTAATCCTCAAAATGGGGCTTTGGCCAGGAGTTTTGATGCGGTAGAATGGCTTGCCAAGAGCAAGAGTGAGAAAACCAATGGAGGAAGCTACTGTTATTATGATAAAGCCCCAGTGCCAAGCCTTTTGGGTGCTAACCCAAACAACCCCAGTGACCCCTATAACTGATCCCAAGGTTGAACTCAGCAAAAGCCAATTGAAGAAGCTTGCAAGAGCCTTTGCTTCTCTTGGATTCTTTTCATCAAACTGGTCAGCACCAAATGCAGTCAAGGAACCTCTCACTCCTCCCATTCCCAAAGCCAATAAATACAATGACGTGTAAAACATGACAGCTATGCCACCTTTGACACAGCTCGACTTGCCACAAAAATCTGGGTGTAAATGGTCCAGAGCAGCTTGAACTGAGAAAATTACCAAAGCCTGTGTAGGGAATGGCCAATGCCAGAAAGAAGTAAACTATAACGTTTTTGAACCACCTTTGTCTCATTGTCTCATTAGACAGACCATTGGGATTTGAAATTTTCACATAGTAACATACTTGAGAGACAATATAATATATATAATATATATTATTGTTTAGCACTTACCAGAACTTCGAGTGATCCGAAAAATAAACATGTGGTTAGTCTGTTGAAGTATGTGTCTGAGATGAAACCACCTACTAGGGAGAGCAAGAAAGTTGAGCCCAAAAAGTTTGTCAGGGTGTTGGCAGAGTTGGACAGATCAAAGTGCATCACCCCATAAAAGTATAGGACTAAGCTCGCCATGTTTGCTACAAAGCCCATGTTGTCCAATGCTAATAACACTGCATGAACAAGGAAGAAAAAAGAAGGAAGGAAAAGATGAGGATCGGTTGCAAGCCAAGCTTCAGAACATTGAGAACAACCACTGGAGTCTGTGCTTACCAAAGATAAACATGGAAGCCCTGAATCCACCTTTTTGTTCATCCTTTACCTCTTTGTCTCCCTGCATGACAAAATCTGAAACTCATCAACAACAACCCTGAGAGGGTGAGGTAGAAATGAGGTGTTGAATGACTAGTCTTACTTACCATTCTTGAGTTTCAATTTAAAATGGAGGTGGTGAACATATAACTGAAAAGGGAAGTTTTTGGGAAACAGGTTCACTTCAGACAAGGATATGGTAAAGAGAGAAGTTTAGTTCAATGCCTTAAACTGTTTGCTTCTGATGTCCTCCATGCTATTTATCATGCTCTCTCTCTCTGTTCTCTCTTGGACTCTGTGCAAACATATTACTGGTTGTATTATTATTGACATAAGCCTCACCAGCACATATTTGAAACATGGGGAAAGATTAAACTGTTTTAAGGCTTCTAAAGCTTAATTATGGATGCTGATTCCATCAATAATGTTAATCAAGGCCAACATGTGTGCCCCACAACAAATTTGGGTAAATATGGTATTCTAATTTAAAATTTTCATTATTTATTTTTATGTTGCTTTGAATCAGTTTTAAATTTTGTATACATTTTAAAATAATACGTTTCTTATTAACACTGAATTTATAAATATATTAACAATAATAATTTTAAATTCATAATAATAGTCAATTACAATTTTTTTCAACAAATTGTAATTGAATTATTAAATTATTATTTTTATACAATAATAATAAAATTGTCAATTCGTTACTAATAATTTACGTTATTAAATTTTAATTTAATTTTCATATTATTATATTAAAATTATTTTAATATTTACATTAATTATAAATGTGAATTTTTTTTATTACTTTTATGTAAGGAAAACATTAAAATAATTACTAATTACTATTATTATCATAACAATTTTAATAATACTAAAAAGTTAAAATAAAGTTTAATAATCTTTAATTATAACCTTAAATATTTTAAATATTTATATTAATTTATATTACTAAAACTTTAAAGTGATTTTTAATATTATTAGTTTATATTGAATTAAAATATTTTACTACTTTTACAAATTTATTAATTACTTTTAATTTTAAAATTTATATTTGTATAATGTTATATAAAATTTATAAAAGAAATAACACATTTCCATATAAATCGACTCATGGGGAGCATATTTCAATTTATTTATTTAATATGCACCATTAGACAGTGAAATGGTATATTAGGATAAAAAATATTAAAAATAGTCTATCTAGAAAATATTTTCTTAAATTGAGATTATTCCAATACAAATTCACATACTATTCTCTTAATGTATAGTTTTAAATATGTAAAACACTTGCTATATATTTCAACTCCTTTTGTTCCTAGTAGAAAATAATTAATGTTAGAGTATTATCATTGGTTATAACATTAAAAAAAATGGTCATTACTTTTTTCAGTTTTTAACTTTAAAACTTTGGAAATTGGAATATAATATATTTCCTTTTTTGGTGCTCCAGAGATTAATTTTACACTGAGCAACAAAGGAACATAGCAAACATATTGATTTACCAACTTATTATTATTATTATACTTTTATAGTTGTATGTAAGGTTTCACACATTACTTGTTCTATTGTAGAAAGATTTTTTTTTTCTAAAAATAATATTATTTCGTATAATATTTTTCTCTAAGAACTTTTTATGAGACATTTTAATAAATTTTTGCAATCACTTAAGTTTATTATTTTGCCCTTTATCCTTTTTTTATAATTCTAATTTTTTAAAATTAGGTTCTCGAATAGTTGTTGAATTGTTAAAAATAATTTTCCTTTCTGATGTGTAACTGGTTGTTTTAAACACTATTTATTTTATGTGAAACACTGCTATTCAAACTTTGTCTGTTTACTAACTGTTTTGTTTGGGTTAAATGTTAGTAGTCCTTCACATTTTTTACATTAAGTTTTAAAAGTGTGGATGTTATGGGAAGTGAAAAGAATGAAACTAAATTTATTTGAAAACATAATAAGAAGTTCTTAAAACTAAAACAAAGATTTAGCCTTTTGTTTGTAACATGTATATGCTTGTCTTGGCTGAACAATCCGTTTGAGGCGTTGTATCAGTATTCCTAAACAAGAAAGCTTTTCAGTATAGCTCACGGGTCAATTTGAAAGGAAGAGGATACTTATAGAAACTGGTAGTGGGGGTATGCCAAGACTTTTCCCTGCTTGATGCATACCATGTGACCCAGTGCCACTGGCTATATTATCAAATTCGTAGACTATTATCTTCTTTACAGCTGAACCCTGCATATATCACATGCTTTCCATAATAATTCCCTCTTAATTATGTCCTCAGGATAATCTTTATTAGGAATAATTAATCAATTCAGACATTGAGAATGGTTGGTGCTCAATTAAGTGTTTGTGTTACTGTAAACTACTGTTATTATCATTAAAAGTTTTTGTGTTTGTAGGTTTTAATTTTTCATGATACTGGGTAGGGGAATGAATGGGGTTGAAACTTGTCCTTGCTTTGGCACTAGACAACATTGTCAGAAGGAAAAGGATCCAATATTATCCTTGCTATGGGAAAAACCAGAACTACCCCTACTATTTCTATGTGTATGAGAGGCACATTTGAGCGCCCATTTCTCCAAAACCGACCTTCCATCCTCCAGTGACAAGTGGAGGTCGATCATTTTATTTGGGTGGCAAAAAATATAGAAAAAAAAAAACATTTTTAAGAGGACAAAGTTGAAGTGTTTGAAAAATGTCTAACAAAAAAAAAAATGCAGGTAGAAGCCGGCCAGAGCCTTCAAACTCAAGATACATGCAGCTTCAACCTGGCTCCAAAACTGTAAAAAATGTTTAAGAAAAAAAAAATCCTAAGTCAAATACTCAAACCAAGGGTCACATGATACAGCTCATATGCTGTCCTTCATGTCCAAGGAAGCTCCATTGCTAGGCAAAAGTTCACGAACCTCGGTTTACCCCTCTTATCCTCTCATAGAAACTCAGTTTCGCCTTTTGCTTTGGTCTTTAGTCTAGTTCCAATGATAAAACTCGCTTCTCCTTTGAACTGTCTCTTTCAAAATAGCAATCTAACTTCTACTATCTCAATCATACTAAATCTTTTTCTGTTTGAAAAATCGTTGTCAATTAGAAAATACTTTCTTTAATTTTGGTATGTTCCACCATGTTTGATTGGTGTGTTTACCTCCAGAGAAAATAAGGACACCGCAGACCACTATATCAATATCTGTATTCTATGCCTTCGTGTCAAAGAATTTCCAACGCATAATAGTCCAGATCCTGCTAATGTCCTTTGAGTAGAAGGTCAAAACATTCCTTGTGGTAAATGTCCCGCATACCACCAATATTATTTATACAAGTCAATAAGCTGAGGTTGGATTTAGATAGGATATGCTTGTTTTGAATGACGAAATTCACTTTTTAAGTATTTAATATAATTGTATCTTCATGCTTCAAACACTAGATTAGAACTAGTTCGTAAGAATTGAAAATGAAGAGAAATATTTATATATTTATATTCATACAATTGAGATAGCCTAGGATCATTAATTGCATCTAAACTTGATAAACCAGCCAACAACTGGCAGCATCTATGGAACTAGAACTAGCAGCAAATTCTGAGCTTAGACTTGAAAACTAAAAGGATTGTTGCTCATATCCCACTTCTTAAAAGCATAGGTAGGACTAGGATCAGATGTAGTCAGAGAAACAAATTCTCTTTGGTTCAATATATATGTAGGCTAACATGTAAAAGAGTGGAGTCCAGTTTCAAATTTACTCTTTGATGGAAGATATAAAGTAACATGTTATTGCCGTGGTGGGCGCCCATCAATAGCCACCTATAACTACTTGGTCCAGTGTTGGGAGAAGTTGGCAATGCAGTTGAAAAATTTGGACCAAACCTATCAATTTTTAGTCTGTATGATACACCCCTTTGCGTGTGTGTGGCTTTCTATGAATGAATATAATAATAGTTTCATAAAGGCTATATAGATGCTTCTACATCTCATCAAAGGCACAGTGTTATGGTCCTTAGTTCATAAATGTTCTTTTTCATAAAGCTTAATTTATTAACCCCACCCTCCATGCTATGTTCTTGTCAATGACACCCCTTATATCACTTTTTCCTCACAATGGTCCTTGACTTTTGCAAAGTGCTTAGGTGAATAAGCATGTGTTCTCTCAAGTTACACACATCTTCTGTTCTCTTTTTCTTCTACGACTTCCTACTTCTAGACACATACACCGTGTTCCAGTAGTTTTCAACCTTGGCAGTTCTACTATTGTTGTTTCTTGTTGCCCACGACACCCTGTTGCTCTCTCTGATCATGCTGTGAGTTTATGCCAGAATCTGTCGCTTCTGAGTGTGCCTACGTATGCGTGTGAGGATGATTCAATTCAATAGTTCTTTAACAATGTGACACATAAAGAGAAAATTGTTAACGTTCACAACAAACCAAACTTCATCAGCCAATCTTCAACTTTTTTTTTTTTATATTTTGGCGTAATATTCAAATATTGAAAAAAATTAACCAAAAACTAAGGTTGAAGTATAGTGTAGCAATAGTAGTAGCCGGCATTGGCGTGTGGTGTGTAGTGTAAGTTCATCATGTGTCGCTTCAAATTGATGATTATTTAGTTTGTGTTGTGGAAGTGAAGGGACTTGACCTTTCTGGCGTTGGTGTTATTGTAAAGTATAAAATGGTGGTGGCGCCTAAGTGTATGATATGCATATGGTTTGTGTCTATGAAACTCCCTCATATTATTGCCAAGGAACAAAAACTAGGGAAAAAGGTTGGGGTAACCACGTGGAGTGTATTTCGAACCAAGAATCACATTTTTTTCCGCTTCAACTTTATTATATTTTTATAAGATATAATTATAAAATTGTGTTTTAAAATTTAATTTCGTTTTTTCTTTAAAGAAGAAAAACCCTGTTTTAAAATAAAATTTCTATTGCAAAATACACCAAAGAACATGTCAATTTATTTTACTATTATCCAGATTTTGAGTCTACTATTTGGTTATAACTATTAATGCTTAAATTGTCTAATAAACAACACATTAATATTATTCCTGAAACATCTGTCTTGACAATACAAGAAAGAAGATAGAAAAAAGAATTAAAGAGTTCCTTAAGAGATTATGGTTAGCAAAAGTCTCCATTTCTCTGAGACTTTTTATTATATATATATATAGCTACCACCCTTATTAATTATATACTTTAAAAAGATTCTACCACATGGAAAACATCGTGTGGCACTGGACATATCTGTCTTTAATGAATGAAATTGCAGTAGTTGAGTTTGATTCAATCAACAAATATCTGAATTCTCTATCCCCAGACATTTTGGATTCCATGCAGAATGTTTTGATAGAAAAAAGCTAACACAAGTGAATCATGATGGTTCATTAATTCTCCACTACAGCTTCCATGATCAAGACCATAAACTGCCTCCATTAACATAAATGCATATATGGAAGAAGTCAAACTTATTTCAAAATGGATAAAAGTGTAAGTATCTAAATTATTATTTAATAAAAAAATTAATCATAGAGTGTTTAATAAAAGAGCAAAGTAATAGCAACAATTTTGAATAATTTAAAGAAATAAAAAGTAAAATAAAGATTTAGACTTTTGAATATAAATTGATAAAAAAAATCTAAAGTCAAATAATAAAAATAAATAAACATGAATTGAAAGAAAACAAAAACAAAGAGATAAATAAGAATTTTTGGATTATAAAATAAAAGAGAAAATACTATTCAAATAACTCAAAATTAGCAATGACAAAAATAAATATGAAATGATAAAAGGAATCTTCTTAAAAGTTGATTTCACTGCATCTTTTCATGTAATTTTCTTTTTACGCCAACTAATTCAATTAAGCAATTAATTTAATGATTCACGAAAATTATTTTAACCTGATTCTTTGAAAAGAACAAAATCTAGATTAATTAAGGGTACACCTGATTACTCAATGAACGATGTTAAACAACCAATATTAAAAAAAAATACTTAATAGTTTATAGTCACATTCTCAACCACAATTTTTATCCATAAGTTTCTTACTGCAATTAAAAATAAAAACAATCAATTGAGTAACCAAATAAATAACTTAGTGATGTAAAAAAGGAGAAGATAAATTTGATGAGTAGGATAGGTACGTAACAATGTTAACCTCTCACAATAAGTTATTTAGCCACTCATACCTTTAAGCTGAAATAAGCAAAAAAAAAAAAAAAAAAAAGCTTGGAGTACACAAATATCTTAATTTGTAAAATGGTTTACAATGTTGGTTAACTATTGTATTTATAACATTTTGAGTTGAAAATTTTTCTTGCGACCCACTCTAAGCTTAAGTCAATAAGCATAAGTGGTAATAAGTATAAATTGCCCTTAAAAATGTAGGTCACATGCCTCTTGCTTAAACTTGTTTAAGAGTGAATATTACTTCTATTTTAATAAAAACCTTATCCTTTTCCTAAAAATATGTAAAATAATAATAAAATATAATTGTTAAAAAAAAATAACGATAAATGCCCACATAAAAAAAAATTAAAATATACAAATATTTGACAATTATCAATTTTGATGCACTATGTATGATAAATTTATATTAGTTTAAGCATTATCTTTTACGTGTCTTAGTAACGAAAAGTTAATAATTATCAATCCCTCCATGTTTTGGTGCTTGCTAAAGAAAAAAAATCATATTTTTTCATAAAATAGAAATAATCACTCCTAAAGGAATACCTTAGTATACATTGTGATTTTTGTTTTTTGTTGGGACTGATTATCCAACAAACCAACTTTCATCAGAGAATCACTTACATTGACATAGAGTGAGCAACTATCATTATCACAAAATCTTATCTTAAATTTTTGTGTTGGTAAAAAATATTTCTTTTATAACTTCTCATAAGTGAAAATAGATTCTCTCATATCCTTTTCAACTCTAAATTGCTTTAAATAAAGGACATTGAATATTATTATGACCAACCAAACTTTTGAATACGAATTTTAGTGTTAAAGAGACTTCAATTTATTCTCCATAAAGCTACATTGTCTTGGGGACTTGTAACAACAAAAGAAACCAAGACTCCTCCGTGGCTACACACAAAGTAAGAATCATGACAAAAAACTTAATCACATCCAAAAATTTATCAACCTTTAAGAACTTTGTCACTTGTGACCCTAAATCACTTAAAGGAGTAAACCTTTATCCTTTATAATCCAAAGGCCATCACCTCCTTTCTTTAACCAAATTTGGATTGAGAGGTCATACTCAACCTTCCACTTATATTTTGCTCTCTTGGGTTTGAAATCGTGGAAAAACACAAATAGTCTTGTTGAGGTAAACACAACTTCTACGTTTTCCTTGTTGTACACTATGGATGATGCGTTGTATTGCCTAGTGTTCCCCACCGCCCTCAAGGAAGTTGTCCTAAACTGGTTCACACAGTTCCTCACCATCTATCCCGAACTTGGAGGGACCTTTCTGAATCAAGGAAAGCTTACAAAATGGGGCTTACCGAATTCAACAGCTGACTGGGGAAAACATGTTGAGAACACAAAGTGTTGGACATTTGAAGTTTTAATTAAGCAAAATCAATGTACTTAGTGTACTTTTTCTTACCATTGACATTTTCCCCCCTAAGTAGGGTTTTTGGACAACAAGGTTTTAAAGATGAACTCATTAGTCAAGAAAACTACATTCATATTAGGTCATTCTTTGTCCCTTTTGCTTTCAAGGCTAAATCAAAGAAAGTTACAACATTCTCACCCAAGGTCGAATTCACTTACCAAGAATGACATCTGGAAAATGCTAATCTATTTTCGACTAAGGCCGAATTCACCCAAGTGAATTCCTACCTATAACGACATTTGGAAGCGCTAAAATGTTCTCAACCAAGGTTGAATTCACTCAAGTGAATCATTGTCGAGAACAATCGACCAAGGTCAAATTCACCCAAGTGAATCTCTGCTGAAAATGACAAGTGGAAAGCACGACAATGTTCTAGGCCAAGGTCAAATTCACCTAAGTGAATCCTTGTTGAGAATGGCATTTAGAAAGTGTCCCAACATTCTCGACCAAGATTGAATTCTGCAAAGTGAATCCCTATCGAGAACGACATCTGGAAAGTACGACAACGTTCTCAGTCAAGGTTGAATTCATCCAAGTGAATCCATGTTGAGAATTACATCTAAAAAGTGTGATAGTGTTCTCGGCCAAGGAAAAATTCACCCAAATGAATTCCTGCTGAGAATAACATCTGGAAAGAACGATATTGTTCTTGGCCAAGGTCGAATTCATCCAAGTGAATCCTTATCGAGAACTACATATGGAAAGTGCGACAACATTCTCAGCCAAGGCCAAATTCACCCAAGTGAATCTCTGCAATGACATTTGGAAAGCACGATAGTGTTCTTAGCCAAGGTCGAATTCACCCAAGTGAATCCCTGCAGAGAACAACATGAGGAAAATGTGACAACATTTTTGGCCAAGGTCAAATTCACCCATGTGAATCCCTACCGATAATGACATCTAGAAAGCGCGACAACATTCTCGACCAAGGTAGAATTCACCTAAGTAAATCCCTGCCGAGAACACCATTTGGAAAATGCCACAATGTTCACGACCATGATAAATATACCAAAGTGAATCCCTACTGAGAACAACATATAGAAATCACTACAGTATTTCCTTCCAAGGTCGAATTCACCCAAGTAAATTCCTGTTGAGAACAATATCTGGAAAGCGTGACAATGTTCTCAACCAAGGTTGAATCCACCTTAGCGAATCCTTATTGAGAACGTTATCTAGAAAGTGTGACAGTGTTCTTAGCCAAGGTCAAATTCACCCAAGTGAACCCCTACCAAGAACGACATCTTGAAAGTGCGACAATGTTCTTGGTCAGGGTCAAATTCACCCAAGTGAATTCGTACTGAGAATAACATCTAGAAAACGTCACAATATTCTCGGCCAAGATCAAATTCCCCAGTGAATCCCTACCAAAGAGTGACATTTGAAAAATGTTGTCTTTCTAAACCCTTCGTATGCTTTATCTACTCGAACTTGGGGCCAGTATACCTAACAGGACCAACAACACATTTGCATTACTAATGTGTTGTCGAGTACGAGGTCTCATAGTGTGTTGCCGAGTATGAGGTCTTATAGTGTGTTACCGAGTATCGAGACCTACTATGGGACCTACTAATGAACTTGGGGGCCAGTATACCCAATGGGACCTACTATGAGATGATGAGGTCCCATAGTGTGTTGTCGAGTACCGAGATGATGAGGTCTCATAGTGTGTTATGGAGTGTCGAGATGACGAGGTCATGTATTATACTACCCGAGTGTCCGAGATGTCGATGTCTTGTAGTGTATTACTTGTGTTAGGTTGGGCTCACTTCCTATGTGGAAGCCTAATCCAATATTAACCTTTAGGATTTTTGGAACAGAGTGACGGCTGCCAGCAGAAACAGAGAGAGAAAAGAAAAGGAGAAAAGAGTAAAGATAGAAAGTTTTCGTCTAGCAACTTCCGGCTGCCGCCGACACTTTGTTCACCGTTGGTTCGGGCTAAAATTTTATCAGCACATTCATAGCTTATGGTACTTCAATCTAACCATTCGGATTTTTGAGAAGTCGTTTGAGAAGTGAGAAATTCTTCTCACACTACAGCATCGTTTTCAGCGTTTTCTTGAGGACGAAACATTTTGGATCGCCGCTTCTGCTTCGTCCACCATTGAATCGAGCTGAAATTTTGTCAACAGGTTCATGCCTCGTGGTACTTCAATTAGACCGCTCAGATTGTTCAAAAGTCATCGGAACAATGACATATAAGCCACATACGGTAGCTGCATTTTTGTGAATTTTTCAGGTTTCTTGTTATCTGTTTCATCTCTGTTGTATTGCTATTTGACTGGTTATTGAGCACAATTTGTGCTATGATTTGAGACTATTTTGTAACCATAACTTTGATCACAGTGGAGCTTGATTGATTGGCTTGTGCCCGTGGTTTTTACTTCTCACATTGAGAAGGTTTTCCATGTTAAAATTTTTGTGTCTTCCTAAAGTGTGTTTTTTGTTGTTGCTATTATTTGTTATTGCTCCTCATAGATTCTTGCCAATTGGGAAAATTATTATCCGTTGCTTATTGTTCTTGTTGAGTTATTACTTTTATTGTGTTGAATTTCCTATCAGAGTGGTATCAGAGCTCCTTGGTTGGAGCTATTTGACTGCTTGAATGATGGAGGTAAACACAAATAAGATGGTCTATTTGAACGACACAAACTATCACTTATGGAAGGGAAAAATGAAGGATCTGTAATTTGTGAAGAAATTGCATCTTCTTGTGTTTGCTAATGAAAAACCAAAAGATAAGACTAGTGAGGAATGGAAGTTTGAGCATCAGTAGATTTGTGGTTTTATTTGTCACTATGTTGAAGACAATGTTTATAATCACATTACTAATGAGGAAGATGCAAAATCATTGTGGAAAAAGATTGAGACTTTGTATGCTTCTAGTACATGAAACAATAAATTATTATTTGTTGAATTCCTTGATGAATTTGAGATACAAGGAGAAGATTTCTATTTTAGATCACTTAAATCATTTTCAGGGGCTCCGAGATCAATTGTCACAAATGGGCATCAAATTTGATGACGAAGTGTTGGGATTATGGCTACTGAATACTCTACCAGATTCTTAGGAAACATTTCGGGTTTCAATTACAAACTCATCTCCCGATGGTGTTGTCTCCTTGGAAAATGTTAAGAGTAGTGTTCTTAATGAGGAGATGAGAAGGAAAGCTCATAGTACTTCATCTCATTCCGAGGTACTTGTCACTGAAAATAGGGGAAGAAGTCAGAAAAAGGAACCGAAAGGGAGTAAACAGAACAACAGAAGTAAGTCAAAGTCTAGATAAAAAAATGTGGAGTGTCATTATTGTCACAAAACAAGGCACATTCAGAGAAACTGTTTTCTTTGGAAAAAGGAAAACAAGGATAAGAAAGGGAAGCAGAAGGAGAAACATCATGACAATGATGATCGTGTTAGTACTGCTATTTGTGATGATGATCTTATTATTCTCCGTGACCATGATTCAGTTAATCTTGTATCAGATGAAAGCATGTGGATAATTGACAATGGTGTTACATTGCATGTTACACCAAGGAAGGAGTTCTTCACATCTTACACTTCTAGTGATTTTGGAGTGTTGAAGATGGGTAATGATGGTGTGTCTAATGTAGTTAGTATTGGTGATGTTTACTTGCAAACCAATATGGCAATGCAATTGTTGCTTAGAGGAGTCAAACATGCTCCAGATATCCACTTTAATTTGATCTCTGTGCAGATGCTTGATGATAGTGGTTATGAAAATCACTTTGTTTCAGGAAAGTGGAAACTCTTTAGAGGTAATCTAATTGTGGCCAAAGGGGAGAGAATTAGTAAACTGTATTGGAAAAAAGCATTGGTTGCTAAAAACAGTGTGAGCGCCATGGATATGAATGCTTCTTTGTGGCACTGAAGGCTTAGTCATATCAGTGAGAAGGGGCTAAATTGTTTAGCTATAAAGGATGTGCTTTCGAGATTGAAGAGTGTAAAGTTGGAGAAATGTTCTCATTGCATGGCTGGTAAGCAGACCAGAGTATCCTTCAAGAAGCATTGATGGAGATCAAGCTCTAGTGGACATGGAGGTCAATCAACAAGATCAAGAAGAGGTAGAGGTGCAAATAGAGGACGCCCACGAAGATCAAAGCCCACCTCAAAGGCTTACAAGAAGCATGTTCAAAGTTTTAGGAGCTAGGGAATAATTATTCTCTCTTTTTGTAATTTCTTTGGTTGATGGTGCTTAGAGGGAAACATTAGAAACCTCTATTGTTATAGCATCTTTTAGTCTTTAGTTAGGAGTCTTAGGGGGGGTGTATTAGTAGATAGGTGTAGAAGTAAATAAGGAGGTGAAGTTATAATTTAGGCTTATGAAGTCCATTAGGGAAGGAAGGAAACCCTACCTTCTAGAAATGAGTGAAATGGTGTGGCATTGACCAAAGTCAATGACCTAGGCTGCACCATATTGTGTCTTCCCTTACTACCCTCACAACTTGTTCTCCAAGGCTCCTCATGCTATAAATAGGAGGCCTCCCTCATTGTATTTGTTAGATTGAAATTGATAGTAAAGAAACTCTACTCAAATTTTGAGAGAACATTGGAGAGCTTTGAGCCTTCTTCTCTAGTCTTATCTTGAAGGATCCATGGTGTCCTCAAGTGGCGGCAACACACTCATCTAGGAGCATCCATCACTTATAGTGGCGTGTTCATACCAATCTACATCCATTTTCATAAGTTTTCTATTCTCGTTCCTTTTTTCTCTTTAGTTGTTCATGTTTTGAGTTGGTTTTCTTGAGTTTTTGGTTCTGTTTTCAGTTTTCCAGCAACTATTCTTCCTTTTCTTTGATTTTGAACGGTTCATTTTCTGTTTTCCTTCTTTCTTGTTCGGTTCAAACTTGTTTTCCAGCTTTTTAATCGATTCAATTGATAGTAAATGGAGCTTCCATGTGAGTTTAGTTTTTGGTGCAAGATTTGGTGAGTTCTTGAAATATAGAACATTGATCCTCTTCTATAAAAGTGCCTAATCTTTGCCAACTCAAGTTGATTCCATAGAATATCAAAGAATCATGTTATTGTGGCTAGTGGAATCACATCATGTGGTATCATGAGTCTTAGGTTCATTCTTGTTTAATTGTTGAGTTGTGTGCACTTTAATTCTTGCGCTCTTTTAATTTTCTTGCACTTTATGTTTCTGTTTTAGGCTTACTTTGAGTTTTCTTGCTGTTTTTCTTTTGTTCCACCAAGTGTTTGTGAAAAGGTTTATGGCACTCATTGTTCATATGAGTTTGGTTGCTCTTTTGGAATGGCATTCTCCTTCCTAGAGCTGACCTTAAGCTTCCTTTCACTTGTTATATCTTGTGATATGTCTTTTAATTTTGTAATCATGTCAAGTTTTGTCTTAAGTCATGTTATTCCATAATTGTCATTTCTTCTAGTAGTACTTTTATTGCTTTGATTGTTTCTTGCTTTGGTTTACATTCTGTTTTTGAGTTTATTGCTTGATCCTTTGTGCATTTTCATTTTTAGATTTGAGTTCATGCTTGTATTCTAGACCTATACAAGTTCCTTTACACAATTTCCATTATGTCTTTGCTAGTTCATCATACTGTTTTTCATTCCTAAATAGGATACTCTGTTTTCTTACAAACGTGCTACTGTTTTCAATTTACTGCAACTAATTGGCTCACTAGAAATTTGTGAAAATTTAGATTTACATTCTTCAAAGTGTTACAAAAGCATAGCAAAAAAAAGTACTCAAAAATTCCAAGTACACAAAATATGATAAATAAAATACGAAAAGTGTACATTCCTGCCGAAAAAAAGACGGTAATTGGGCAGCAATTTTGAAAAATTTATTTCTCTCAATTGGCTTACTGTTTTTACCTCATTCTAGTGCCATTATTGAGTTGAGACATTGAAATTTAAATTTTTCACATTCCAGTTCGCTTCCAATCATTCCAGTTAACTCTGTAAAAATAGCACAGTTTGCATACAACAATTTTCTTGTAGTTCTGTTTTTGGTTTCTTAAATCTACTCTAGTACTTTTCTCTAGGACTCTTTTTGCCTTCTTTCTTCATTGAGTTCTTTATTTTCTTGCTTGTCTTTCATTCTTTACTCTTTGAGTTTGTCTTACATATAGTATTCCTTTTGCAATTACCTTTCTTTGCTTATACCTTTTCTTGTTTGTCTTTATTGATTCATTGGTTTTGTGGTGGTTGCTTTTGAGATTGGTGTGCTTGCTTTGACATCTTTCATTTGAGGACTCCATGGCCTCAAGATCAGATTAGTGCAAGGACATTTTCTTTGGAGTGCCCCATTCTTTCTGCCTCTATTCAATTCGGTTTTAATTTTACTTAACACATTCACTGTTTTTGCTAATTTTTGTGTCTTCCTTTGTTTGCTGTTTTTGTGTGTTGCTGTTTTTAATTACCAATGGCAGGATTTTCAAGTGATGCCTCATACAAGTAGAATTCTCCTTCCAAAGCTTCAATCCTTGGTGAATTAAATGAAGCACAACGAACCATTAGACGTTTGGAAGAGCAATTGCAAAAGCTAGAGGTGCAACAAGATAGACCATCTCCTTCAATCCATGATGAGCATCATTCACATAGACATTCCACAAGAGCCTCTTCAAATGATTTTGGCAGTGGAGATGTGCATAGGAGAAGGAGACCTCCACCCCAATTCCTTGGACGTCAACATCCCAACCAAGGGGAGAGACCTCACTATGGCAATGGCTACTATCAAGATGCAAAGGCTAGGCTACCTTTAGTCAAACTTCCTACTTTCAATGGCTCTAGTGATCCTAATGTGTATTTGGATTGGGAGGCTAAGTGTGAACAAATATTTGAGCTCCATGAGATCAAAGATGAACAACACAAGTATAAGCTAGCCACCTTAGAATTTGTAGATTATGCCATGAAATGGTGGCATGGTATTGTAAAGGACTTTATGTTTCACAAGGGTCCTCCCGTGGACTCTTGGAACTCTTTGAGATATCAAATGCGCCGCTAGGTTTGTGCCTCCACATTTTAGGAAAGACCTCATGTTGAAACTCCAATGGTTTCAACAAGGCACGCTAAATGTGGATGAATATTGTAAAGAGTTAGAAACTCTTGTGCTTAAACTTGAATTAGAAGAAAGTGAGGAGGCTATGATTGCTAGGTTTGTAAGTGGTCTTAGGAAGGATATTCAAAACATTGTTGAGTTACAAGAGTATTCATCATTGGGATCTTTAGTTCATCTTGCAATGAAGGTGGAAGCCCAACTTGCTAAGAAAAACTCTTTCAAAAACATTTCCAATGATGGATACTACTCCAAGTCTTGGAGAAACAAAAATTCTTTTTCTAAACCTCCTTCCAAAGATTCTTCTTTCAGACCCAAGGAAACTAAGCCATTGTTGATTTCTCTCGGCAAGTATACCGAATCAACTGTAATATAGTACTCTTTAAAGTACGAATGTCGAACCCACAGGGAACAATTCTAATTAAGAAGTTTTGTTATAAAACTCATCAAGTATATAAACTAATTGTAAAAACTTGTTCATAACCAAATTAAAGATTCCACAAATAACTTAAAGGTTTAGGGTTTGATTCAACCAAAAACAAAATTTACTTATCAAATATAGAGAAAGATACTTGGGATTGAATTGTGTCTATCTCAATCATCTGTATTTTGGAATAATACAATATATAATACTCAAAACTACTTATTCTTGATGCTTAATTTTAAGTCATTCACCTTGATTCCTCACAGATGAAATTCATAAGATAATTTCTCAAACACTGATTCCTCAGATATTTAACAAATCATCCAGCTTTATGAACAGAATTTTGATACAATTAATAACTTGAAATCTATTCCTAGCATTACAAGTTATCAAGTATTTTCGTTTATTTCAAATCCTTAAAAGTACTTCCCAGTTAAATTTAAAGATCAAAATCAAGACTCCATTGATCAGATAGAATCAAGCAATAAGCATGAAACGAAAATACCAAGAGCAAGTAGAAAAGAAAATATTATATATATATATATATATATATATATATATCACCAAAAATACATTTGAACGGAGTAGATTACATTCAATCCCAAGTTAGAAAGTACTTAGCCACTCATGACCGCTCCTTCAATCTTCATTCTTGATCTGGATTGCATCCGAAGGGCTGATCTGGGCAAGTTCTTCTCCTAAGAAGAGAGTTTTCTTCTTCTCTCTCTAACTTCTCTCTAGAAATTTCACACCTCTTCCACCGCTTCTGTTTTTAACTATGCCCCAAAATTTATATAATGAAATTTAGCTCAAGCGATCCAATTTAGCTTAAGCTAGATCTTTCGGTGCTGTTTAGCTTGAGCTAGCGATTTTTAGCCTAAGCTAAATAAATACTGCACCATTAATCAAATCTAGACAATTTTAGCCTGAGCTAAATCTTCTAGCTTGAGCTAAATACTTCCTTTAAATTTTCCTTTTTCACTCCTTCTGGTGATCCAATTAAGTCTTTGCTTTCTTTCCTTTAATGCTTCCTATTCATCTGAAATCTACACAAAATTGGGATTAAATTTCTTCATTTGTTTCTTGGTTCAAAATATATAATTGGATTCAATAATTCTCAGATTAGGGTAATTTTTTCACATTAAACAACAATTAAGTTCCAAAGTGTTCAATTTTCTTAATTATAAATACTACACATTGGCACTTATCAGCCATCTACTTCTAGGCCTAAATCTCCCACTAGAACATCTAATACTAAATGCTTTAAATGTTTGGGTTATGGTCATATTGCTGCAAATTGTCCTTCTAAATGAAGTATGTACATACATGAGGGCATTGTAGTTAGTGAGCATGATTCGGATTCTCCTAAGCATTCATTGCATTCTCATGCATCTAGTGAGGAAGAAAGTGAGTGTCCACTTGAAGGAGATTTGTTAGTTGTGAGAAGACTTCTTAGACAAGTTTCACAACCTTTTGATGAAAGTCAAAGGGAAAATATTTTCCACACAAGATGTCTTATTCAAAACAACATTTGTTCTTTGATAGTGGATGGGGGTAGTTGTGCAAATGTGGCAAGTACAAGAGTGGTAGAGAAACTTGCTTTACCTACCATCTCTCATACAAAGCCCTATAAATTACAATGGCTTAGTGAAGTAGGAGAAATAGTTGTAAATAAACTGTTGAAGCTGAAGGAAGCTTCTTCCCAACCTTGGCTTAAAGTGTGTTTGATGAAGAAAATTGCTTCGGTACTTTATAGTTTTGTAAAAGGATTTAAGTGAATTTTGGTTTAGGCTTAGGAGGTGAGGAAGTGATGAGGCACCGATCTGTAATCGGTCATTGGGGGAAGTAATGAGGAACCAATCGGTCGTCAGTCATTGGGGAAGTATGAGGAACCAATCGGTCGTCGGTCATTGAAGGAAGTAATGAGGAACCAATCGGTCGTCGGTCATTGGAGGAAGTAATGAGGTACGATCGGTCATCGGTCTTTGGGAAAGTAATGTGATCAGTCATCGGTCTTTGAGAAAGTAATGTGGGACGATCGGTCATCGGTCGTTTGGAAAGTAATGTGGCACCGGTCGGTCATCAGTCATTCTGTTCTAGTTGCCTAAAGCAAGCTTAAACCAAACACAAGGAGTGTTTAAAGTTTTCAAAAATGCTGTTTAAAGTTTTCTCAAAAAGTCTGAATACTGGACAAAAATAAATCTGTTTCCTGGATAATAAATAGATTTATTTTGGTTCTGTTATTCTTAACTGTTTTTCAAACTGTTTTTTGAAAAGTGGTTAGAAACTGGTTTCTTTAAATATAGAAGACTTCTCTCACACAAAATACACAGTGCAATCACGTTTCAATCAGTTTCTGAGTGAGAAGAAGAATTCAAAGGCTTTTGTGAAAGGTTTTCAAAAGGAATTTCAAGTGTGCTTGTTCTAGGAAAACCTTGTGCTTTGTGAAGGTGCTGGTGCAGTTTTTGCAGCAGATTGAACTACTGGTTTGAGTTCTTGCATCTTCTTTTCAGGTGTATTTTTTTCTTTTCTCATTTGTTGTAAAGGTGGAAGTGTTAGTCACTTCTTGATAGGGTTTCTTGGAGTGCAAGGTGTGCTGAAATAGGTGTTTTTCAGCCTTGTATGTGAGTGTTCTTGTAGTTTTCAAGAACTGCTGTATATGTTGTAATTGTTGTATGTGTTTAGTGAATTCCACCTTGGTGTAAGGTGAACTGGATGTAGCTCTTGATGAGTGAACCAGTATAAAAACTTTTGTGCAATCTTCTCTCCTTTCTTGCATTTATTTCTGGAATTTGAATTGATAACTGTCCAAAATAAATCTGTTCATTTGAAATTGAATCTGTTAATTCTGGGTTTAATAAGAACTGTTCTTCTCTTGGTTGAAACCTTCTTGCAAATATCTGAACAAGTGTGATCTGCTGTTCCTTCTAATTGTGTAAAATCTTGTTTGATTAAGTTCTGATTGTACGAAGGTGATTTGGAAAAATAAATCTGTTTTATTTGAAATCAATCTGTTCTTTTAATCTCTGTTATACAGAAGTCAGTTCCTGTTGCAAAAATTTTAAAAGATCAATTCACCCCTCCCCTCTTGATCTTCAGACCCTGCTTAATTCTAACATAAACAACTCCTCATCCATTTCTCCATTGGAAAATACAAAGACGAGGTATTATGTGATGTTGTGCCCATGGAAGCCACTCATGTTCTTTTGGGAAGGCCTTGGCAATTTGATAGAAAAGTTTTACATGATGGCTTTACCAACAAACTCTCTTTTGAATTCCATGGTCACAAGGTTACTTTAAAATCTCTCTCTCCAAGAGAAGTCCATGAGGACCAAGTTATTATGAAGAAAAAAAGGGAGAGTGAAAAAGATAAAAAAGATAAAAAAGATAAAAACGATAAGAGTTCTAAGCCTACACTCCTTGTGTCTAGGCATGAGATTCAAAGGGAAATAGTGGCTCATCATCCTCTTTTCTTAGCCATCCCTAGAACTCTTAAGTTAGAACCACTTGTTGATAGTTCTCATTGCTTGGAACATTTGGTAGAAGAGTTTCAAGATGTGTTTCAAGATCCTCCAAACGAACTTCCACCTTTGAGAGGGATTGAGCACCAAATTGATTTGATTCCAAGATCTTCTTTCCCAAACCGTCCAACATATAGAACCAATCCAAGTGATGCATGCCACATTGCAAACCTCTTCTTCCAAGAAGTGGTTCGCTTGCATGGGATCCCTAGATCTATAGTATCCGCTAGAGATCCCAAGTTCTTGAGTCACTTTTGGAAGATCTTGTGGGGCAAGCTTGGGACTAAGCTTTTATTTTCTACCACTTGCCACCCACAAACTGATGGTCAAACCAAGGTGGTGAATAGAACTTTGGGACAATTATTGCGATGTTTTATTTCGGGGAATCCTAGAGTGTGGGAGAATTTACTACCCCATGTTGAGTTTGCCTATAATCGTGTAGTAAATTCTACCATTTCACATTCTCCTTTTGAGGTTGTCTATGGGTTTAATCCCCTAACACCTCTTGATCTTCTTCCTATTCCTCTTCTTGGAGATGTCTTGTGCAAAGATGGGGATGAAAAGGCTTCTTTTGTGAAAACTTTGCATAAAGACATCAAGCAAAGCATTGAGAAGAAGGTTGGCAAGTATGCTGAACTTGCCAATAAAAGGAGAAAAGCATTGTTGTTTGATGAGGGTGATTGGGTTTGGCTTCACTTGAGGAAGGATCATTTTCCTACTCAAAGGAAGTCCAAGCTAATGCCCCGAGGGGATGGACCTTTCCAAATCCTCAAGAAGATTAACGACAATGCTTATGAGTTAGATATGCCTGATACATTCTTAGGTAGTCATACTTTTAATGTCAACGATCTAACTCCTTTTTCTGTAGGTCTCCAGAATTCGTGGTCGAATTCTCTCCAACTCGGGGAGTATGATGGAGATCAAGCTCTAGTGGACATGTAGGCCAATCAACAAGATCAAGAAGAGGTAGAGGTGCAAATAGAGGATGCCCATGAAGATCAAAGCCCACCTCAAAGGCTTACAAGAAGCATGTTCAAAGTTTTAGGAGCTAGGGAACAATTATTCTCTCTTTTTGTAATTTCTTTGGTTGATGGTGCTTAGAGGGAAACATTAGAAACCTCTATTGTTATAGCATCTTTTAGTCTTTAGTTAGGAGTCTTAGGGGGGGTGTATTAGTAGATAGGTGTAGAAGTAAATAAGGAGGTGAAGTTATAAGTTTAGGCTTATGAAGTCCATTAGGGAAGGAAGGAAACCCTACCTTCTAGAAATGAGTGAAATGGTGTGGCATTGACCAAAGTCAATGACCTAGGTTGCACCATATTGTGTCTTCCCTTACTACCCTCACAACTTGTTATCCAAGGCTCCCCATGCTATAAATAGGAGGCCTCCCTCATTGTATTTGTTAGATTGAAATTGATAGTAAAGAAACTCTACTCAAATTTTGAGAGAACATTGGAGAGCTTTGAGCCTTCTTCTCTAGTCTTATCTTGAAGGATCCATGGTGTCCTCAAGTGGCGGCAGCACACTCATCTAGGAGCATCCATCACTTCTAGTGGCGTGTTCATACCAATCTACATCCATTTTCATAAGTTTTCTATTCTCGTTCCTTTTTTCTCTTTAGTTGTTCATGTTTTGAGTTGGTTTTCTTGAGTTTTTGGTTCTGTTTTCAGTTTTCCAGCAACTATTCTTCCTTTTCTTTGATTTTGAACGGTTCATTTTCTGTTTTCCTTCTTTCTTGTTCGGTTCAAACTTGCTTTCCAGCTTTTTAATCGGTTCAATTGATAGTAAATGGAGCTTCCATGTGAGTTTGGTTTTTGGTGCAAGATTTGGTGAGTTCTTGAAATATAGAACATTGATCCTCTTCTATAAAAGTGCCTAATCTTTGCCAACTCAAGTTGATTCCATAGAATATCAAAGAATCATGTTATTATGGCTAGTGGAATCACATCAAGCATCCTCCCTCAAAGAAGTCAGAGTTGCTTGAATTGGTGCATTCTGATGTTTGTGGCCCATTAAAGGTAAAGTCATTTACTGGTGCACTTTATTTTGTTACCTTTATTGATGATTCTTCCAAGAAGCTTTGGGTTTATGTTTTCAAGACAAAGGACCAAGTTTTAGTAAAATTCAAAGAATTTCATGTTTTGGTTGAAAGACAGTCAGGCAAGAAGCTGAAATGCATTCATACTGACAATGGTGGTGAGTATTGTGGATCGTTCGACGTTTATTGCAAGCAATACAATATCAAACATGAAAAGACTCCTCCTAAAACTCCTCAACTGAATGGTTTAGCAGAAAGGATGAACAAGACATTGATCAAAAGAGTTAGGTGTATGCTTTCTGAAGCAAAGTTGCCTAAGCATTTTTGGGGTGAGGCATTGTACACTGCGATGCATGTTATTAATTTGAGTCCTGCAGTTGCTTTGAATGGTGAGGTGCCAGACAAGATTTGGTTTGGCAAGAATGTCAAGTATGATAATTTGCGAGTCTTCGGTTGTAAAGCATATGTGCATGTTTCAAAGGATGAGAGATCCAAGTTGGATGCGAAGACAAGGCAGTGCATTTTTATTGGTTATGGTCAAGATGAATTTGGCTACAAGTTCCTTGAAATTGTTGAGAGGAAGTCAATTAGAAGCTGTGGTGTGAAGTTCATGGAAGATCAAACCATTGAAGATATTGACAAGATAGAGAAGACGACATCTGAGATAGATAATAGATTGTCTAATGTTGATCCAATTCAAATGCCTCTACATGATCCGGATACTATTGAGAATAATGTCCAGAATGATGAGCAACATGATAATGTTGATGATAAGCAATTTGGAGATGATTTTGATGTTCCTATTGATAACGTTGAAGAGGAACATGGGATGTCACAAGATGAAGATCTTGGTAATGCTCCTGAACCACCTCAAGTTCAAATTCGAAGGTCTAATAGGCAAAGGGAACCATCTACCAGGTACCTTCTGATAACTATGTTACCTTGACAGATGAAGGAGAACCTAAGTGTTATCTTGAGGCCACAGAGAGTGAAGAAAAGAAAAAGTGGTTGGATGCAATGCAAGATAAAATGAAGTCTTTGTATGATAATCACACTTTTGACTTGGTGAAATTGCCAAAAGGCAAGAAGGCTTTGGAAAACAGGTGGATTAATAGGGTAAAGCAAGAAAGCAATTCTACATCTCCAAGGTATAAAGCCAGGTTGGTGGTGAAAGGTTTTAGACAGAGAAAAGGCATTGATTTCAATGAGATTTTTTTCTCCTGTGGTGAAGATGTCCTCCATTAGAATTGTGTTGAGTTTGGTTGCTACTCTAGATTTAGAGGTAGAGCAAATTGATGTTAAAACTGCTTTCCTTCATGGTGATTTGGAGGAAGAGATTTACATGAAGCAACTTGATGGTTTTCTTGTTGAAGGCAAGGAAGATCATGTGTGTAGGTTGAGAAAAAGTCTATATGGCTTGAAGCAGGCTCCGCGTCAATGGTACAAGAAGTTTGAGTCTGTTATGTGTGAGCATGGCTACAAGAAGACTACTTCTGATCATTGTGTCTTTGTTAAAAAGTTTACTGATAATGATTTCATTATCCTGTTGTTCTATGTTGACGACATGCTTATTGTTGGGAAAGATATTTCCATGATCAACAGGTTGAATAAGCAATTGAGTGAGTCATTTGCTATGAAAGACATGGGAGCTGCTAAGCAAATTCTTGGTATAAGAATCATGCATGATAGGCAAGAGAAGAAGCTTTGGTTGTCACACAAGCACTATGTTAAAAGAGTGCTACAGAGGTTCCAAATGGAAAATGCTAAGGCGGTAAGCACTCCTCTTGCTAACTCATTTTAAATTGAGTGCAAAACAAAGTCCTTCTAATGAAACTGAAAAATCAGATATGCAACAGGTTCCTTATGCATCTGTTGTAGGCAGTTTGATGTATGCAATGGTGTGTACAAGACTTGATATTGCACATGTTGTTGGTACTGTTAGTAGATTTTTATCTAATCCAAGTTGAGAGCATTGGAATGCTGTGAAATGGATTTTAAGGTATCTTCGTAGTACTACCTGTTTGAAGTTTTGTTTTGGAGGTGATAAACCTACCCTTGTGGGCTATACTGATTCTGATATGGGTGGAGACATAGACTCTAGAAGGTCTACCTCAGGCTACATGATTAAATTTGTAGGGGGAGTTATGGCATGGCAATCTAGATTGCAGAAATGTGTTGCGTTGTCCACTACTGAGGTAGAGTTCATTGCCATTACAGAAGCATGCAAGGAGTTGCTTTGGGTGAAGAAACTCTTGCAAGAGCTTAGTTTTTAGTTTTGTTCAAGACAAGTATTTGTTATTTTGTGATAGTCAGAGTGCCATTCATCTTGGTAAGAATTCAACTTTCAAGTCTAGGTCCAAGCATATTGATGTGACGTATCATTGGATACATGATGCTTTGGAAGCTAGGTTACTGGATTTGGCAAAAGTTCATACAGATGATAATTGTGTTGATATGATGACTAATACACTACTGAGAAGCAAGTTTGAAACTTGTCGTGAGATTGCCGGTTTGTCGATCATCTCCACATAGTTGTGAGGGGGAGATTTTTTGGGTTGGGCTCACTTCCTATGTGGAGGCCCAGTCCAATATTAACCTTTAGGGTTGTTTTGAACAGAGTGACAGCCGTCAGCAGAAATAGAAAGAGAAAAGAAAAGGAGAAAAGAGTAAAGATAGAAATTTTTCGCCCAGCAACTTCCGACTGCCGCCGACACTTTGGTTACCGTTGGATCGGGCTGAAATTTTATCAGCAGGTTCACAGCTTGTGGTACTTCAATCTGACCGTTTGGATCTTTGAGAAGTCGTTTGAGAAGTGAGAAATTTGTCTCACACTACAGTAGCTTTTCAGCATTTTCTTGAGGACGAAACTTTTTGGATCGCTGCTTCTGCTTCTCCACTGTTGGATCGATCTAAAATTTTGTCAGCAAGTTCATACCTCGTGGTACTTCAATTGGACCGTTCAAAATTCATCGGAACAGTGACATATAGGCCACATACGGTAGCTACAGTTTTGTGAATTTTTCAGGTTTCTTGTTTTCTGTTTCATCTCTGTTGTATTTCTATTTGGCTAGTTATTGAGCACAATTTGTGTTGTGATTTGAGACTCTTTTGTAACCATAAATCATAGAGGAGCTTGATTGATTGGCTTGTGCCCGTGATTTTCACTTCTCACATTGAGAAGGTTTTCCACGTTAAAATTTCTATGCCTTCCTGAAGAGTGTTTTTTGTTGCTGCCATTATTTGTTATCACTCCTCATAGATTATTGTCAGTTGGGAAAATTATTATCCGCTACTTATTGCTCTTGTTGAGTTATTATTTTTATTGTGTTGAATTTTTGATGAACTTGAGTGTCCAACATGTTGAGGTCTAACTTGACATCTCGGCAACATACACAACAAACGCTTCCTAATCAAAAATTAGGAGCTTAACAATGTAGTTAATAAGAACCGTACACTAAACAACCTACAAATCATTATTAAGGTACTTGGACCTATTTAAGTTTGATCTAGTTATCTAGTTATCTGTATGATATAGGAGATCAATATCATCATTATAAACAATTGAACATCAAAAATAAAAACTTAAAAACTTAATGTAATAAATTTATGATTAGTCACTACTCACATTAAGAACTTTGGAATATAATAACGGATATTCTTATCAAAGATCCAAAAATGGAAAATCAAAAACCAAGATTTCGAATACTTGAAGAAGTATACAAAGAAGAAACCCGACACTACATGAATTTTACATTACATGATGAATGCACATATCATAGCTTTTACATACGAATAACCATATTATAAATAACTGTATTTGTATTTAGCAAACCATTCACATTTATTATTTTCATTTAGTCAAACACAAAGATTCCCTTTTCTCGTAGTTCTGCATAAAATTATTTTGTCATTTTTTGTTCCAATGTCAGATAAATGTAACGAAATGTAGCCATGTAACACATATTTACGCGAATGACAAATGGCGCAATGTGATACTCTGTTTTAGACATAATTCGTTAATGGATATTTTTTTTTTCAAAATTCAAGGATTAAAAGAACACGAAATTACTTCGAAGATTAAAAATAAGGAAAACAATTTTATATAGACTAAAAGAAGGAAAAAATGACCAAATTATAAAGACTAGAAGGATATTAAAACTGCATTACTAATATTGATTAAATTACAAATCTTAAGTACATAATAAATATAAAATAAGTCCCCATTTTTTAATTATTTTCTAAGAAAAAAACTCAACTACAATAACCCATACCCACATATATCCGAGTTCTAATATTTTTGTTTAAAAATGGTAATGCCAAATGAATTTTTGCAAGTACTTACAATATATTTTCAAAATCAGTTTTAAAGTGTGATATATTTTAAAAGGTTTTACGTATTTTAAGGACAATTATTATCATATCATTTTCCGATTTCAGAGTGAAACAATAAAAATGCTTTTAAATAAAATAGGGGCACAAATTAAAATATACTTCAGACCTTCTATTTTAAATGTTTTTGAATTTTTTTTTTATATTACAAAATTAATTGTTAGAATAAGATTTTGATTCTTGAATTTTTATTTCTAGATCATAATAATATCTTCCAAATATGTTTTTTTTGGAATATATTATTTTTAATTTCTGATTTTCATTTTCAGAATAAAAGATATTTTCGAAAATTTAAAAGTGTGTATAGTGCAGGTTAAAAAAGGTGGGGTGTAGAAAGAATTTGCCTTTAAATTATAACAATGTTAAAAACCTTGGAAAATAATAATATATAAGACTTTTTCATGGGCTGTTTGGGCCGTTAAACAGAATGGGCTGAGAGGGGCCCATTACGAAATAGAGTTTACTGAAGTGAGGATTGCGCGGGAAACAGTTGTTCACTCCTCCTCCTCTTCTTCTTCTTCTGTAACACATCAATCTTTCATTTTATTTTCTCTGCGAATTCCTGTTTTCATTGTTACACAACCCAAATGGGTATTAAGGTCTTCACCTTTTCATCATCCTATTCCTCTGTTTCCCTTTCAATTTATTATCATTAATATTAATTTTGTTGATGCCGATTATTGTCTAGGGTTTAACTAAGCTTTTGTCGGATAATGCCCCTAAGTCCATGAAGGAGAACAAATTCGAGAGCTACTTCGGTCGCAAGATCGCTGTTGACGCCAGCATGAGCATTTACCAGTTCCTTGTCTGTACTTCCCTGCACAACACTTGCCGTAGTTTCAACAACGATATTGATGCATTATAGTTATGTTATTAACGTAATATCTCGTGTCGTGTATTGGATTTTGGTGCAGATTGTCGTAGGAAGAAGCGGAACAGAAATGCTCACTAATGAAGCCGGTGAAGTTACCAGGTATATGCAGTAATCACTTCACATGTTTTAAATTAGTCAAGCTTAAAAGTGATTTGGGGTTTTTGATTCAGTTTCATGCTTTTTATGATAAATATGGTTCGCTCTGTGCGATGATGGTGTTGGTTATGTGTCTTGTAGTCATTTACAAGGGATGTTATCGCGGACAATTAGACTTCTTGAAGCCGGGATGAAGCCAGTGTACATATCTATATATTTTAACTTTCTCAAGCTTTTCTTTTCTTGTAACCCTCTGAGGATGATTTTTTTTTGTATAAATTGTGTATGCTGAATTTTTCTAGTGCTGGTGTGCAGATATGTTTTTGATGGGAAGCCACCAGATTTGAAGAAACAAGAGCTGGCAAAACGGTATTTTGAGTGGATATTCTGTTATTTTTAGAGAGTTCTGATTTTTGTTTTGAGGTGGGGTTATTGTGGAATATTAACTTATAGAAAGTTCCTTAATAATGTTTTTCACACTGAAATTCTGTTAGTTACTCGAAGAGGGCCGAGGCTACTGAGGATTTATCAGAAGCCTTAGAGGTATATACGCAGTTTGTTATTGTCTTTCCTCTTGGGATCCTTTTGTGCCTGTAATTTTTTTTTTCTGTTAAATCAATATATTCTCATCTGTGGACTGCTTTTTTCTTGTGATTTAGAGTGCCAATAAAGAAGACATTGAGAAATTCAGTAAACGGACGGTGAAGGTGGGCTTTTGTTTCTTATTCTCATTTATTTGAAAGGTTTTGCACATTGTAGATAGATATAGAAGCATGGATTTTGGTGCATGGTATTGATGCTATCTCCATATTCTTGTAGGTGACAAAGCAGCATAATGAAGACTGCAAAACACTTTTAAGACTTATGGGAGTTCCCGTTGTTGAGGTGACATTGCATTGCTAAAGTATTTATTGTTCTGTGTTTTTACCATCTGGTTAAAGCTTTGGATTCTACAGGCACCCTCAGAAGCAGAGGCTCAATGTGCTGCACTTTGCAAAGCTGGAAAGGCAAGTTCATACCTGTTGTGTATCACATGTTTTTTGAACTGGGTTATTGAAAACTAAAGTGATAATGTTATTACTAATCCTTTTAAAACTACAAAGAGACTTCTTGGAAACAAAAGGATCAAATACTGATTTAGATTTTTGCCACTTTTTCTTGTAAAATCCATTTAAATTTCAGTTATGTTCTTGCTTTCGTACCTCTTTCTTTGGATAACCATGCGTTCAGATAATTTTGTCAACTCATTCCTTCAAATTAATTGACAACATTTCCTTTAATATAAACTTCCGATGCAATTTGTGCTGAATGTTTTATATATCATAGGTTTATGCTGTGGCTTCTGAAGATATGGATTCCTTAACATTTGGAGCTCCTAAATTTCTTCGCCACCTAATGGATCCAAGCTCCAAAAAAATTCCAGTCATGGAATTTGAAATTGAAAAGGTCCTTTTAGCTTTCAACATACTTTAGTCTTTTACTTTTTGACATACTCACTATGGTATTTCTCTGGTTTCAGATTTTGGAGGGGCTAAATCTGACCATGGACCAATTTATTGACTTATGCATTCTTTCTGGCTGTGATTATTGTGAAAGTATTCGAGGTATATTTCAACCCAATTTTATTTGTATGATGCCTGGCCTGGTCAAAAGCTTGGGTTTATGATTTCTGAATGAACTGTATATGCAATGTATATAGTATAATTGATAAATGACGTGTGCTACAGGAATTGGGGGACAGACTGCTTTGAAACTCATACGTCAACATGGCTCTATAGAAAATATACTGGAAAACATAAACAAAGAGAGGTTTTTTCTTTTTATTGAAAATTACCATATTGTGTATGCAATTTAATTTGTATCAGTCGCATGACATAACCTTGTGGAATAAGGTTTACTTGTTTCTCTGTTATGGCATAACCAATCTAAATACTCTTTTTGAATGCAAGGTTCATGATATTTAATTATGATGTTCCTCTTTCATCCTTGGAAGTACTTATAGTGAGTGCATTGGTTCAGGTACCAAATACCAGATAATTGGCCATATCAAGAGGCTCGACAGCTTTTTAAAGAACCAATGGTTTTAACTGATGAAAAGGAACTTGATATTAAGTGGACTGCTCCAGATGAAGAAGTAATATATTTCGTTTTAGAACTTCAATATCATTTCAAATGCACATGAATTCTCATACTGATATACATTATATCTGTTTGTCTATCTATGTATATATTGTGTTCTTTGGCATTAAGTTGCATTGTGTTGCCTTACAGGGGTTAATAACATTTCTGGTAAATGAGAATGGCTTCAACAGTGATAGAGTGACTAAGGTATGTAGAGCTCTCTATAGTATTATTTTGGATTGTTTTAGTAGGATTTCAATTGCCTCTTCAGAAAATTTTAAATGATTTCTCTATGAATGTTAGTCGATAGAAAAGATTAAAGCAGCAAAGAACAAATCATCGCAAGGCCGGTAGGTGTTCTTAAGTCTTTGGACATTAGTGTTAAACCTTTCTTGTTTCTTGTCGTACCTAACTCCTCTTTTTTCTCTTTGTAAACATCAGATTGGAATCATTTTTTAAGCCAACAGCAAATCCATCTGTACCAATCAAACGCAAGGTATGTATTCATTATGTCTATCATCTCCCAAGATGTGGACGTCCAGAATTATTTTAATTTTGCAGAAAACTTAGAAGTTTTTCACCAAAACATTTGTGGTCTGAATTTTGGTTGTCTGTTATTCAGTTATTATGTTTTTTCTCCCCAATTTATCTGGCTGAAACTAAAGGATGAACTATTGTTTCTTTGCATTATATTCATCATCTTAAGGTTTAATATGGATGATGAAAAAACTCTCCCATTCCATGAAAATATATCATTAACATAATTTGTGTGAAGAATAGATTAACTTTTGGAAATTTGAAGTACAGACACACACTATGTTCATGTGTCAAATGTGACACTTTGTTTTCTTATGATTGAATATCTGCTAAAAAATGTGATGAGGAACTCTTGTTTGTGTGGCAAGCAAAATGTTTATCATATCATTTTTTCACCCTAATGTGGATTTGGAGCTCTTCAGCCCCCTTTCTTCTTCACTTGTTTTCTTCACTAGTAATAATAGGAGGACTTCCAAATCAGAGAAAAGAACCAAAAGCGGAAATTTTTTCCCCATATTTACTAGAAATCTTAAAATCGACATGTTAGATAATTTTGGCTATACTTAATGACAGGAAATCAAATGCATGCTTAGATCTTTCAAACCAGCAATTGAGCATAAGATGTTCTGTCTGCAAACTTGTAACTGGTCAAGGCCCATGGTTTATGGGAACTTGAGCTTGCCAATGTATAGTCTGGGTTCCGAGCTCCATACCTTGGTCTAGAGGTGTTTCTTTGGTGCTTGAAGCTGAATATCCCTGGTGAACCTCCAAAGTCATTCTGTGTTTATGCATATTCTATCTTTAGTAACCAACATATAAGTGTTAACATGATTAAAGTCAGAATGATAAATTATAGCTTTTTACAATCTGTTCTGATATTAAGTAATTCTTCCATTAATTTTGCTTGAGTAGTTTTAAAACTATGTCAATCCGTCTTACGAAACTAAAGCATATTTTATTACCAGTGGTGTATATCTCTTACCTTTGATTTCTTGTCCGTGGCTTCACTTTTAGTTCCTTTAGCATGTAGGCTTGTGGATCTTGTCAATTAATATTATAAACTTGCGTGAAGTCTCATTGTTTAGGAAGAAAAGCAATAAGGACTGCATAGCTTGTTTGAACTTATTTGAATGTCCGTTATCCTGCGTCTTTGTTAAGGAGATATTTCATATTTTTCTTTTTTGTTGTGTTTTACTATTTCTCTCTTTTATGTTTTATTATCCAACAGATTATTGATTATAAAAGGCCATCCGTTGTATATATTATTAACTTCTGCCCTAATTGCTATATTTTGATATAGCCCAACCCAATATGGACATTAAAGTTGGATTGGCACATTAAAGATCAATAGACATTCTACCTGTGCTTGAGTTGGTTATGAAATGCTGATTAACATTTAGGTTGGCTACTTGGCAAAGCCCCGGCAATGGGTTGGTCCCTTGCACCCTTGATCTGCTTTCGAGCACCATCTCTAAAAATATATGCTGATGGAAACTAAACAAACAATACTACTTCTATGTTAAAATAAAGCATTCAATGAAAAATACTGGAAACAGTCAAGCCACCATCCCCGAACAAATTACTATTATGGTTTGGAAGGTCCATGCTTTGACAACTTTTTTTGGACAGGAAACACAACCGAATAATGCTAAAGAAACTAACAAAAAGGCCAAGGGTGCTGGTGGTAGGAAGAAGAAATAGTTGGCTTTGTGTCTTGATAAGGTTAGAGTTCTGGACGTCTTTCAATTTTTTTACATTGCCTATTTGACTGCCCCTTTTGCATGTTTTACATCTGTGACCGACCGTGCCTCTATTTTCTCCTGGTTTGATGCAGTTAGCGTGAAGGAGGATCAATGCGGTAGTTCATTTTACAGAGATACTCTTAATCCTCCATTCCTGGATGTAATTTACCTGTTTCCTTTCTTGCTGCATCCCATGACTATTTCACTTAATTTTGTCAATTCTGGATATTTGCACGCACCCAACTGTAAGTTACTAGAAATTAAGGTTTTGTTAGAAGCTTCTACACTGAACATATACCTAATTATGTTGTTTATTATACCTACCTTCAACATGGACAAGCCTTCATCCAGCTTAGGCGCAATTTTTTCAAATATATTCAATGCAATCTGTCAAAATATGGTTAAAACTTAAACATCACTTGGGGCTGGGGTATCCAAAACGATAAAGTAGGTAAGAATTCGTGGATGAAGAAAGATGTACTGGGCTTCATCCCAAATAAGTTGAGTCTATATACTTGATCTTTTTTGCTGCAAATTGTTTTAGATAGCGATTGGCAGTTAGTGAATGCAATAACGTAACTGATAAGTTGTTACTTTTCCTATACCCTAGGCAACAAATGGGAATATTGTCTAAACTTTATTTATCGGGATGTACATTTTACTTTGTGTTACTAAAAGGAGATTAATAGGGATGTTAAGTCATCACCTTCAAGCTAAATCTGGTGCTGGAAATAATTAAATATTGGAGCAACAATTACCAATTATCCAGTGTGCGCCTGTTCTCTGTCGAGCAAACAAGGGTGGGACATGTTGATATTCAAGTACTGGTGGAGATTTGTCATCTGGCAACCTTTTTGTTATCATGATTTTTCTTCTCTTTTTTGTTCCTAATGAGACGTTGCCACTTTTTGAATGGGGAACTGTAACTAATTTCCATTAAGCTAATTTCTGTGTACAAGTTACAAGGTTGGTATTAATCGACTAAATCACTAGTTGTTTTCCCTTGCAATTAATACGAGAGATTACTGGCAAGTCATTGCTCTTATTTAATTCGAGGTACGAAACGCATAACAAAAATGCTTGGGTCATCTCCACTCCACCACCATTTAGCATTCTAACATATTCGTCAACTTCATGTGCTAATAAGTTTGCATTTTGGATAAACTTTTGGTAACTAACAATACGAATGGATTGCCAATTTATTAAAATCACGTTATATAGATATTGTCTCTGCATTAAACCTTGTATTAAATCTCAAGGAATGACAACATCCTCGACAAGAAGACAGCTATATACTCTAGATGTGAGAACGAAATATGAACCAATGATGCATAATAGACAAACTAAAAGACAAGTTGTCACTAGCATTGATTTGAAAGTTATACTGTCAATTAAGAACGTGTCTTTTACATTTGTACCACTTATTAGCGTACATCTGAATTAATAACTACACCAGGGAACCATTATTTTCACACATAAATAATAATACTATTGTATTTAAAAAGTCACCCATGACTCAGCGTGATTATTCAATACTTTGAATAAGCTCATAATTGACGAGTGGATATTTTAAACTCAAAACAAACGTTAGTACATGACCAAAGTCACTACACAGACTGTTTCTTCCTGTACCTCCATATTTTCTTCTGCCACCCCCATATATAACATGAAAATACATTTTTATCCTTCTTGTGTCACCTCCATAGAGTAGCTTCCGGATTATGTAATCCGAAAATGCATTTGAAAAAAGACTTTCGGATTACATAATCCAGAAGCTAAAAAAGACTTTCGGATTACATAATCCGGAAGCTAAAAAAGACTTCCGGATTATGTAATCCAGAAAGTAATCATGTATCTGAAAAAAGGCTTCCAGATTATGTAATCCGGAAACTAATTACAAATTTAAAAAATGACTTTCGGATAACGTATTCGGAATAATACTGAGGGGCATTTTTGAAAATACAAAAATCTATAGAGGTTGGAGAAGAAGGTATGGAGGTGTAGGAAGAAACAGTCTACTACACAATACACTAAAAGCTCAGACAAAGGCCCAGGACAACATTCATGATGGTCAGAATTTCCTTTTAAAAAACATCTAAGGATAAACTTATACGTAGTTTTATAAACAGAGTATCATAAAAAAACAAAATGGATCTTTGAAGTCATCGCCCTTGTTCTTACATATGGGTTCGTCCAATTCATAGGCTTGAATCTTAAAAAATTTCTCCTTGTTTTTACTAAGGGCTTGGAGATTTCGAAGAGCTCTAAGTTTTTTTACATATATGTAAACTGAAATTTCTCTCAATAACTCCATTTAGTCCAAGGATATGATGCAGAAAACACAAGAAACGTAAAATGCAAGGAAAACTACTCCTAACCCTAAGAACACTAAATCGTGATTCACTGGAAAAGTAAATACCACACTTCCACACCAGGAAAACAAAGCGCACAAGTACAAAGGAAGAATCAAAAGTACCTACAAATGAGGAAACACGAAGGAACTTCGATCAAAGGAATGTAGAGCTTTGAAGAGAATGGAGGCCGAAATGAAAGTTAAAGCGATTTCAAATTATGAGTATCTGAAGGAAAAATTTCGTGAGTTTATAAAGTGTGAAACCTTTAGGTAATCCAAGAATTTAGTAAGAAAAATTCATAAAATCAAGAATGAATCAAAGAAGAAAACGGTCTCTATTTTCATAAAACTAATCAGAAAAATTATGTTTTACGGTAAGAGTACAACTTCCTATATAAACATGAGGAACATGAGGAAGGGCAGAATAGTAAAAAAATAGTAATCATGAGTTATAACAGCCTCCCTCAAGCTGGATTATGTATGGTTTTTAATCCAAGCTTGGGAATAGTATTTCTAAAGGAAGAACTATGAAAAGCTTTGGTGCCGATATCGATGAGTTGATTATGCGAACATATAGGGAGAAAATGAAAAAGATTAGTTTGAAGCTTGTTGCGGACGACATGACAATCAATGTCAATGTGTTTTGTTCTTTCATGAAAAGTAGGATTGTGGGCTATGTGATGAGCTGATTGGTTGTCACAATAAAGAATAGCTGAGGCAGAAGTTTGCACATGTAGATCTTGAAGGAAGTAGGTCACCCATTGCAATTCACAAGTAGTACTAGCTAAGGCACGATATTCGACTTTCGAAGAAGAACGCTAGACCGTTGATTGCTTTTTGGATTTCCATGAAATGAGAGAAGTTCCCAAGAAAATACAATAACCAGTAGTAGATTTTCTAGTGTTAGGACAAGAGGCCCAATCTGAATCACTAAACCCCTTTAACTGAATTTCACTATCAGAGGGAAAGAAAAGGCCTTGAGCAAGGTTGGACTTAATGTATTGTCATGCCGCTTGATGGTGATAAATAGTTGGATTGTGAACAAATTGGCTAAGAAGATGAATGGCAAGATTCAGATTTGGTCGAGTGTTGGTGAGATATAAAAGTCTCCCAACAAGTCTTCGATAAGATTCAACATCATACAAAGGAGCATTAGTGTTGAACAGCAACTTGAGATCCTTCGAAAGAGGAGTATGACATGGTTTACAACCAAGCATTCCAGAATTAGTCAAAATATCTAAAGCATATTTTCTTTGACAAAGGTGGATCCCATGTTTTGATCAAGCAACTTCTAACCCAAACAAATATTTCAATTCCCCTAAATCTTTAATTTTGAAGGTTTTCTTGAGAGCTTGTTTTACTTTTTCAATGTCAGCTAAGGAATTTCCTGCAAGAATAACATCATCTACATACACAAGCAAAGCGGTGAAAGCAGCACCTGTTTTCATAATAAAGAGGGAGTGATCAGATTTAGATTGGATGAAACCAATAGAAATAAGAAAAAAAAGAAAGTTTGGCAAACCATTGTCTGCTAGCTTGTTTTAAACCATATAAGGACTTAATTAGCTTACAAACCTGATTTGATTGAGGCAAAATAAGACCTGGAGGAGGGAGCATGTAGACTTCTTCAATGAGATCTCCATGTAAAAAGGCATTATCTACATCCAGTTGATGTAAATACCTATGTTGTGTGATAGTCAAAGCTAAGAGCAATCTCACAGTTGTTAATTTTGCCACTGGTGAAAAGGTATCAAAGTAGTCTATGCCTTCAATTTGTGTGTATCCTTTAGCAACAAGGCAGGCTTTATATCTCTCAATAGATCCATCCGACTTGTATTTTATTTTATAAACTCATTTGCAATCAATGGGAACTTTATTCTCAGGTAACTTGGTCAAATACCAAGTTTTATTTGCTTGAATAGCTTCTAATTCCCTTTTCATAGCAGCAACTTATTCAGGAAATTTGCAGGCCTCCTCATAATTTTTTGGTTCAATAAGAGATGAAATAGTCATGGTAAAATGTAAGTGTCTATTAGATAATAAACTTTAAGATAAAATAGAAGAGATGAAATATCTAGTTTTACCTTTTAAATCCATTTGAGCAAAGTTATTGATACTGTGATGGTATTCTTTCAGAAAATTCAGAGGTTTTCTGATTCTGTTGGACCGTCTAGGACAATCAACATTAGCATTCCCATCTTGATCAGTTTCGGTACTAGTAGCATGATTATCTTTGTTAATATTGCAGTTTTTTGGATTCTGCAGTGATCTATCGTTGTTTTCTGGATTCTGCATTGGTCTATCACTGTTGTTATTGCAATTCAGATCAACATTGTAGTGACATGTCTCAATTTCTCCAATTTGAATTCTGCTTCTAGTATTGTATTTGGTTGGCTCAAGCAAAAAACTAAAATCATGATCCTTGACTGAATTCTCATGATGCGAAGATGAACCTTCAATGTTGCTATAAGAAAAGACATTCTCATAGAAAACAACATTTCTATTGACAAATATTTCTCGGTTAAACATATCAAGAACTACATAACCTTTTACTCCATTTTTATAACCAAGGAAAACACATTTCCTAGATCTAGAGTCAAGCTTGGTTCTGTTATTTTCTAATGTAGAAGCATAACATAAAGATCCAAAAGTTTTGAGATTTATGTATGTAGGAGGAGTATCATGCAATATTTCATAGGGAGATTTTCCATTTAGAAAAATTGAAGACAATCTATTTATTATATGCACAGCATGAGAAATCGCATAACACCAATAAAGTTTAGGCAACCCAGATTGAAACATTAAACTGCAAGTAACATTCAATATATGTTGATGTTTCCTCTCTACAACAGAATTCTGTTGTAGAGTTTCCACACAAGTCCTTTGATGTAAAATACCAAATATATCATACAACTCATTATACAGAAACTCTTTCCATTTATCAGTCATAATAACTTTGATAGCATAATCAAATTGATTCTTAACACATGTGATAAAATTTGAAAGTAGCGTTCTGGTCTCACTTTTAGATTTCATAGGATAAATCCATGTATGCCTAGTATAGTTGTCAACAACGGTGAGGAAAGACCTATGGCCATGAATAGAAGTGACAGAAAAAGGACCCCAGATATCAACATAAATAAGATCAAAAGCATGGGTAGTTGAAGAATTACTTAATTGAAAAGGAAGCTTATGTTGTTTAGAGAAGTGAAAAACATCACAAATGTGTTTAGAATCAGTATGTATGTAAGGAAAGCATTTACTCAATATTTCAAGAACCTTATTTGAAGGATGTCCTAGTCTAAAATGCCACATATCATAATCAATTCTCTTGTAGTTCAAAACACTATTCACAAGAGATTGGTTGCAATCAGATAAAACTTGCAAATAGTACAGGCCCTTATTCAATTCAGCATGACCAATCATCTTGGAAGTAGCCATGTCCTGAATCTGACAACTCTTGCAAGAAAAAATTAGTTGACAATCCAAGTTATCAATTAAACAGTGCACAGAAATGAGATTGAAAGCAAAATTAGGTATGTATAGAACATTAAATTTAATTAGGTATGCACAGAAATGAGATTATGAGATTTTCAGTAAATTTAATAGTGCCCCCATAAGTAGCTGTAACATGAGAATTGTTAGGCAATTTTATGCAAATAGGTTTAATCTTGTAGAAAGAGGCGAAAAGCGTTTTATCAAAAGTGATATGGTCAGTAGCACCGGTGTCAATGATCCAAGAAAATTTACTTGTTTGTGATTCCTTCTACATAATTCCTCCATTGTAGCTCTAAATTTGATTCACATTGTGACTGGAATTATCTTGAAGAAGAATCAACAATTTTTGTACCTGCTCAGGAGTGAAGGGATTTCCATCTTGTTTGGAATCCTGATTGCTAACAGATTCTGGAAAATCTTTGTTAAAATTAGAAGAAATCTTGGTGCTGAAATTGCAAACTGGTTCACTTCTCTTATCATTATTGTTTCGAAGAAAATCTTGCCTTTTGTACCAAGGGGGATATTCGTGCTTTGAGTAACATTCATCCACCTTGTGATTGGTTCTATGACAGTAAGTGCATTGTTTTCCTTTAGTAGTAAAACTCCCTCTACCTCTTCCATGACTCTTCCAGCCACCTCTCCCTTGAAGTTTCCAATTGATTTGTTTATCATTATTCCAATTACTTTGTCTTTCCACAGAGTTCACAACAATTTTTGTATCTTGTAAGACAAAACCCGTTAATTGTCTTTCTTGTTGTATAACCAAAGAAAACACATGATTTATACCAGGAAGAGGATCCATAAGAAGAACTTGAGTCTTGATCATATTGTAAATCTCATTTAAACCCCTTGAGGAAACACATCACGTATTCAGCTTCTCTATATTTTGCAGTAACTTTGGACAATAAACAGCTGCAGGGGGTTTCGCAAACACAATCGGGTATGGGTCTCAAGGGATTCCAACTCTTTCCAAATAATCTTCAAATTCGTGTAGAATTGAGTTATGCTTCGTTCTCCTTGCTTGATGGAGTGAATTTCTTGCAGCAAGTCAAAAATTCTAAAGTAATTCCCTTTAGAAAATCTCTCCTTCAAGTCTTCCAAAAGTACCTTCGCAACATCAATGTAAATCATGCTCTTCGTTATCTGTGTCGAAAGAGTGCAAGTTATCCAAGACAAGATCATCATATCATATCTCTTCCACGCCTCATAGGTTGGATCATTACGTTCAGGAATCTTGATATCGCAGTCAACAAATTTCAATTTATTTTTTGAAAGGAGGGCGCAACGCATGCTTCTACTCCATGAGTGGTAGTTGATTTCACTAAGTTGATGTGAGACAAGAATCATCCTTGGATTTTCTCCGGGATGCAGATAATAAGGGCTCAAAGGATTTGTAGTAGGATCCATCTTGTGGGACTTGGTTGTGGAGGATTCCACGTTGTTGGACTTGGCAATGGAGGATTCCACGTTGTTGGACTTGGTAGTGGAGGATTCCATTCAAGAAAAGAAGGAAGAAAGAACCAGAACCCAGAAACGAATAAAAGAAAAGAGCTGGAAGGAACACATACCATAAACGGTGAAAAAGGAAGAAAGGACAAGGGAAGCAGAGCAGGCTTTAACCTGCTCTGATACCATATTGAATATGGTAATCCATCTAAAGAAGAATTTAGTAAGAAATATTCATAAAATCAAGAATGAATCAAAGAAGAAAACCGTCTCTATTTTCATAAAACTAATCAGAAAAATTATGTTTTACAGTAAGAGTATCACTTCCTATATAAACATGAGGAAGGACAGAATAATCAAAAAAATAGTAATCATAAGTTATAACAAAACCTATCGCTTTAGGCCGCATAGAATCGTACGTGCAAAGATGTGATGGTTGAAAAAATCTTTTAAGATGAAACAACTCATTCTAGAAACTTTTAGGTTTTGTGCTGGACAAACTTCTTTTACCTACTTGACTCAAGGTTGGAGGGTTATGTACCGTCATAACTGGGACAATACCAAGTTTGAATTATTGAATACTCTGAATAAGGTTATCACCCACAGGATGAATCCTCAGATGATGTCAAACTTAAAAAGAATGAAAATAAAATAATTTAGGATTTGAATAACAGGTAACTCAACCAATATCACATAGGCAATCGATATCAGTATGAGTTACTACTAACAAAATTATAGAAATATTTGTATAAGCATAATTTTCGGTTAACAAAACCAAGGGAGACGTATCCTCCTAACCTTCCATTAATTTGTTTATGCTAAAATCATGATATTTTGGTATATGAACTTTCTTGAGAATGGATGTTGAAATCCACCTCTATAAAATATAGCACAAACTCAACCAAGGACACTTTAAAGTCACTGTTTTGAAAAAAAGAATGCGAAGATCAAAACCATTCCTCCCCAATATTCGTTTGATAACACTTTATATCTACCATGTGAGCAGATGTGTGTTCACCTAACACTTTGTTATCCTTAAATTAAATCTGTGCAGTTAATGTGCCAAAAAAAACATCTTTGAACTTCACCGATTTAATGATAAAATTAATTCTAAAACTAAGTAGAATTTCATTTATGAAGGAAAGCAAAGAGTGGAACTTGAAAAGAGCACAAACGAAAAGCAAGGCCCGAATATCTGGCCTCTGGGGCCTTTGTATTTGTTTGGCTTGGGTTTAGGATGATCCATCTCCATAACTTTTCTTTGAGTAGAAGAAACAACAGGGTGTCCCAAAAATTAAGAAATAAATACCCCATTTTTCATTTTCCCTGTCAACCACAGCTTCGATATCTGTCATGCTATAAATATTAGAGCAGTGTTCATCCGCCCAGGGCTTTCCAACTACCAACTACTTTGCCTTTTTTTATTTCTTTTCATTTCCATTTTGTTAACTTATTGGCTTCCAAACTATATTATGGTTAACCATACTATGAAGCTTCCCAACTTTGTTCTTCTCGTCACTTCGGCTCTTCTCTTAGCCACCACCGTCTCATCAGATCCTGACCTTCTTCAAGACCTCTGTGTCGCCGATCCTTCCTCAGGTTCTTCTCCTTTTACACCTCTCTATTCCTTTTTTTCTTTCTCATTCTATTCATTATACGAGCAGAGGACTCTGCAATTTTTCATGCATGTGTATCCAACTAAGAATAAGGACATTTTATTTTCATTTTAACAGTAAACTAAAATTTTTTCTGTTGTTTAGTTTTTGGATCTGAAAATTTGAGCTTTTGCCTCAATTTTACCTGACAAATCAGTTGAAATGGAAGAAAATGAAGAGTTACTGATAAAAAAAGCTCAGTTTGTAAATAAATTTCCAATTTTTCATTTAAACATGCAATGAAAAAAAAATCCCTTCCTCTGCTAGTATTTTAGTAGTTTTTTCCTCTCTCAATAATTAAATTTGATCCTTTGAATCTTTTTTTCTTTCCTTCGTTTGGTTTTCTTTAATCCACGCTAACTCAACATCACTGTTCAAGACATAATTCTTCTACCTACTACTTTAATTTTGCTTTGTCATGACTCCACTGTTTGATCATTTTAACTCTAATATAGTATTCCCACTAACATCATTAACTTTTTATGTGTCCCTTTCCTGTATTTATCAACACAGCACACGTTAATACACTTCCTTTCATTTTTATTTTTTCTAAAAACAACCTTAAACATTGTCATAATTGCAACATTTTCCAGCATAATTCACAACTGGCAAGTGCAACTGTGTAAGGTAGACACTTCTTATTCTAAATACAATTTTTATGTACCTTAGCATGTTCTGGAAAGCTAAGTTTTGAATTTCAAGTGTCTTCTAGGGAAACAAATGATTTGAATAGTATGAATAAAAATGTGAATACTCTATTTACTCTAATGGTAATTAGACTGTGATGGAAAACAGGTGTGAAAGGGAATGGATTCACCTGCAAAGAAGCATCTAAGGTTAATGCCTCAGATTTCTTCTCCAGCATACTAGCCAAAGCAGGAGCCACCAACAACGCCTTTGGGTCCTTGGTGACTGGAGCCAATGTTGAGAAAGTCCCAGGACTGAACACCCTTGGTGTGTCTCTGTCAAGGATTGACTATGCACCAGATGGCATCAACCCTCCTCACACTCACCCTCGTGCCACTGAGATTGTGTTTGTACTTGAAGGGCAACTAGATGTAGGGTTCATAACCACTGCCAATGTGCTCATATCAAAAACCATTAACAAGGGTGAAATATTTGTGTTTCCAAAAGGCTTGGTTCACTTCCAGAAGAACAATGCCAATGTCTCTGCTGCTGTCATTTCAGCCTTCAATAGCCAACTTCCAGGAACACAGTCCATCGCTACAACCTTGTTTGCTGCCACACCATCACTTCCAGACCATGTCTTGACCAAGACCTTCCAGATTGGAACCAAGGAGGTTCAGAAAATCAAGTCCAGGCTTCAACCTAAAAAGTAAAAACCATTAAATTGGTTTGGCCCTCGTGTCTTGTCAAGAATAAATACACTTTATTCATTCTTTCTGAAAAAATTGAAAACCATGATTATATATATGATGTGAAGATAAATTGAAACCACGTTATTCTAGAAGATTGATCGAGATAATATAATTTCTCTTTGTGGATTTTGTTTTATCATCCCTTTTAATCTTTTGTAACCTGATAATTCCTGGTTGAAACAACTGATAAAGGAGAAGAATCAGAGCAAATGGGAAAGACACATTCATTTGTTTGATAATTTAAATTTGAAAGATGATTACATTTCCGGTTATTAGTATATAACACCATCTTTGATCTAAAAGCTCAAAATACTCAAAATAATAGGTTTATGACTTCTTACGTGTAGTTATGTTCCTTTGCTTTAAGCTTTTGCTTCCTTTTTCTTCTCCTTTTCCCTTACCTTTACTTATCCATCAGTTAATACGTAACCATGTAATAGGTATATGCTGATTCTAATAAAATCACCTAAAATAAATAATTAAATATCAATTAATTTAAAGATAAAAATAATTTGTTATTATATTAATTAAAATTAAAATTAAATTATATATTATTTTAATTTTTATTTATTAATTATTTTATATTCTAAATCAGTTACTAATTTAATAAAAATTAATTTAGAATATAAAATAATATATTAATTTAAAAATTATTTTATAAATTTTTATTAATATAAAAATTATTTTAGATATTAATATTTTTTTATAAAATAATATTTAACTTAATAAATATAATAATTAATTATTTTTTTCTTTAAATTAGTTGATGTAATATATAATTTTCTTGTAACACAAATCAAATCTTAAATTAGGTTTTCAATTGCTACAGATAAACTATTCAAAATTTGAAAAATCTTCTATTATTTGTAAAACATTTATTTAGTACTTTCAAGTATAAGGTAATGGTAAAAATTAAAATACTTTACAAAGTTACACCGATGGAATTTTCAAAAATTTTAATATATTGTATTTTAATCTACACAATATTGTTGAGTGTGACTTTGCATCCGTGATTAATTAAGTTAATACATTTTGTTGCCAATTTTTCTGTTGAAATCATTTTCATTTTCTGTAAATATATTTAGTTTGATTTCAATTCTCAAAAATTATTTTATGATTTACTTTATTAGTCGGAGATTTAGTTGTTTTGAAAAATCAATTTGTCACAAAAGCCTAAATATAAATTTAAGTATATTTTACAATATGAAATTGATATATTTTTTATAATGACACGTGTCTGCATCTTGAAATCATACATTAAAATAAGTAATTATTCTGTACATCATTGAAATAATTCAAATTTCAAAAAGTCAAAGTGCATAAAAAAAAGAGGAATTGGATATTTCTACTCTAAACTTTCAGTGGTCATTAGGTATTTGACAAATTATTTTGTGAAAATAATTTAATAACCAATGAACTTCACTAACAACATTATGTGCATATGGATTCGAATGAGTCAAAGTGGGCAAGAAATCGAAGGAAGATCATCCTTCAGAATAAGTTACATGGAAAGGCTACCAAACTTACAACATGTAGAACCTCATCTGCAGTTCATGTTTTTTTTATATAGAATTTAAGTTTATCCTTCATGACTTGATTTGTTGATATACTAAAATTAAAATTACACGAAACCTGTTTTAAGAATAGTTAGATGAAGTTTTGTATGTTGGTTATTATTTGCTGCTAATGTATTAAAATGAGAACTGGACTGCAGATATCCATGAAAAATCGAACAACAATCCAACAAGGAAAATGAAGATGGTTTGAACCAAGAATGCACAAGCCAAAGGAATAAGTTAACTACTATTTCATATGGATTAAACTACACACAGAAGGTGGTTTCTGACATAGAGAGTAAGGAAGAGTTGTGTTTGTCAAGTGATGTTAATTTACAGAGAAAAGGTATGGATATTTCTGGTTTGGCTTTACATGCAGTTAATTTTTTAGGCTTTAGAATGTAAGTTTTATCAATTAGCTGCTAGTGTATTTAATATAAAAGTTTAAAATTTTAATGCAGATGTACATCACAATTCATCCGAAAATGCAACAGAGGAAGTTGCCATTGTTGTTACTCTAGGATATACAACCCAAAAGAAAAACTTATCAGCTACAAATCATGGAGAAGAGTGTAATTTTTCAGAGAATTCAATATCAGACTTAGAGAATAGACAACCCTCATGTCCTTTAAGTACAGGTAAGTTTTAAGGCCTTTCTTATAAAGTGATATTACATATCATTATATAAATTACTAAGTGTACATAATATCCTTTACTCACACTTAATTTTCCTTCTAATCAAAACACACTGCAATTAGTTGCACAAAGGAAACCGTATATGCAGATGGATCCAGATGAGGCAAAGTATGCAAGAATTCAAAGGAAGATCATGCTTCATAAAAAGTTACACAGAAATGCTACCAAACTTACATGTATAGCCTCATATATCGTTTATCTTTTTCTAATATAGAATTTAAGTTTATTTTTTATGACTTCATTTCTTAATGTATTTTAGATAAAAATGACAGCAAAGAAAATCCTTAGACGAACACAATTTCTTTTAGAGAAGGAAATTTTGTTTTAACAACAGGTATATAAGATTCTGAATATTTCAGGTTTGGCCTTATATGCAGTTAATTATTATAGTTTAAAATGTAAGTTTTATCAATTAACTGCTAACGTATTCAATATAAGAATTTAAAATTTTCATGCAAATGTACATGACAATTCACCCCAAAATGCAATAGAGAAACCTGCCATGGTTGTTACCCCACAATATACAACCCAAAACAAATACCTAACACCTACAAATGATGGAGAAGATTGTAATCTTTCACATAATGCAATATTAGACTTAGAGAATAGGCAACCCTCATGTCCTTTTAGTACAGGTAAGTCTTAATGCCCTTCTTATAAAGGGATATTGCAAATTATTATGTAAATTACTGATATCTTATAATACCCTTTACTCACAGTTAAGTTTTCTTCTAATCAAAACACACAACAATCAATAGCACAAAGGAAACCATTATCGGTTTTGAACTATATTAAGTGATGTCTTAAACCTTGAAATTCAATTGATTTGGAAACATAATTATTTGTTATAGATTCAATTAATAGTGCAATTGGCATTTGTCTTATCTAATTTTAAAATTTGATGACAGATACTCCAGTAGTGCCACAAATATCTTCTCTATGTTCCAAAGTTCAAATGTCATCTTTGAACACATTGTTGAATACATCGAAGCAGCCAACAGGAATTGATGAAGAACACCTAGGTTGTCATTCTATGCCTTGCCATATGATTTTATTAATTACTTTTTATATGCACACAGTGTTGATATCAATAATTTGTCTATACAGGAAGAATTGAACATCTTCAATGTTGAAGTTGGACAACATTCTTACTCTATCTCTCAAAAGAAAGTTAATAGATATCCTTTGAACATCATGAATTCAATTAGCAAAATATTACTTTATGTTGAATGGTCTCCAAATTTTGAACATAATGGTAAATCATACAATTTTCTTTAACATATTTCCTTATACTGTATACAAAACTGTTATACTTTTATAAATATGATTCTTATTATTTATCTCAGATGATGTACACAACAATTTTAGAAGTGAACTATATTCAAAATCTGAATTGCAAGGTTAACACATTATTATTACTTGGATAATAGTACACTGTAATATAAATCCTCATTGTAGTTAACGTTTTAGCAGGTGTATTATAGAAACCAGAATTATATTTTTTTTTTTGTAATTTTCAGAAGTTCTTCAGGTTGGTCAACCTTCAATTGAATGTGTTAATTGTGGAGCTATTCTGTGGTTTAAGGAACGTGCTGATAAATCAAGACATTCAATAGAAGTGCAATTTTCTATATGTTGCCAAAAGGGAAAAGTACAACTACCCTTGTTACAAAGACCTCCAGAACTACTAAACAATTTATTACATGGTGAAGATCCTAGAAGCAAGCATTTCTTAGATAACATTAGAACTTACAATAGTATGTTTTTGTTTACTTCAATAGGTGGGAAGTTTGACTCTTCTATGAATAATGGTTATGGACCTCCTTAGTTCGTACTCAGTGGCCAAAATTATCATTGTATTGGAAGTTTGTTACAAGTTGCAGGTTCCAATCTCAAGTTTGCACAATTGTATATATATGATACAAAGAATGAATTAAGTAATAGAATGAGTCATTTTGAGTAAGTATCTCTATATTTAATGCTATTTAAACGTTCTAATGGTCTCATTGTTTATTGTTAAATTGTTGCATATGGTTTCAGGTCATATAACAATAAATCCATACTTGACAAATCCTTGGTTGGTGATTTCATAAAGATGATTGATGAATACAATGTTCTTGCTAAATCCTTTCAAAGAGTAAGAGATATGTCTCTTCAGGATACACCATCAGATTTTACACTTCGGTTATTTAGAAATCGATTGAAAGATCCAAGAGTGTACAACATGCCGTCATCAAATGAGATAGCTGCTTTAATTGTGGGAGATTTCGCAAACATGGACGTAGGCAGAGATATAATTGTGAAGAAGTTTAGTGGTGATTTATCAAGGCTTCATGAAACACACACTGCTTTCATTCCATTACAATATCCTTTGATGTTCCCCTATGGAGAAGATGGTTATCAAGAAAATTTCCAATAAGGGAACATCACGTGGTAGTGAAAGTAGAAAAAGAATTTGTGTTTCCTTAAGGGAATTTATTGCATCATGAATTCAAGAAAGACATTGTGAGTTTGGTAACATAGTTCATGCACGTAGGCTGTTTCAACAATTTGTGGTGGATTGTTATACTATGATTGAAGCACAATGTTTGTCTTTCATCAGGTCAAATCAGAAATTAATTCGGTCTGAAATTTTTGAATGTCCTACAAGAAGCAAGAAGCAAATAAAAGGGGAGAAACTAATCCTTCTTGTGTTGGTAGACGGATTGTTTTGCCTTCATCTTTTACTGGTGGAATGCGTTACATGTTCAACAATTGTCAAGATGTTATAGCCATTTGTAAAAGATTTAGTTATCCTAATTTGTTCATAGCAATAACATGCAATGTCAATTGGCCTGAAATTCATGATGTTCTTAGACCAAAAGGATTTAGTCTGTCAGATAGACCTGATATTGTTTGCAGAGTCTTCAAAGTCAAACTTGATGAAATGATGGCATATTTCAAGAAGAATAACTTTTTTGGTCAAACAATTGCAGGTCATTATATTATATATTTATAGTCAAATGTTAATAGTATGAAACTCCCATAATTAATTTGGCATATTCTCTTCTTTTGTTTCAGGCATGTACACCATAGAATTTCAAAAAAGAGGTTTACCACATGCTCATATATTATTATGGTTGGATGGATCAAACAAGCTGCATAATGCAACAGACATTGAGAATGTCATATCTGCTGAATTACCTCACCCAAATCTGTATCCGAAATTGTTTAAAGTTGTTACAAGTTACATGATACATGGACCATGTGGAGTCACTCAATTGAATTCACCTTGCATGAAACAAGGTAAATGTTCAAAATTCTTTCCAAAAAAGTTTACAGTTGTAACTACTATCGATGAAGATGGATATCCAATGTATAAACGTCACAATACTGGAATTTTTGTGGAAAAAAAATGGTATCCAAATGGATAACAAAAATGTTGTTACATATAGTCCCCGTCTTCTTATGAGGTATCAAGCACATGTGAATACAGAATATTGCAATAAGTCAAATTCTATCAAATATCTTTTCAAATATGTCAACAACGGTCCTGACAGGGCTACTATAAAAATTATCAGTGGTACTACAAAAGATGGAGAGAAAATGAATGTTGACGAAATCAAGGATTATTATGATTGTAGATACTTATCTCCGTGCAAAGCTGTTTAGCGAACTTTTGGTTTTGATATACATCATAGATGGCCAGCTGTAGTCATTTCATTTGCCAAAGCGACAACCAATTTTGTTTAAAGATGATGATAATCTTCATGAATTGTTGCAAAATAATGAATCTATGCAAACCATGTTTCTAGCTGGGTTTGAGGCAAACAAAAAAATATGTTGATGGAAGGAACTTGACATATGCTGAATTTCCAAGCAAGTTTGTATAGATTGCTCAATAGAGACGATGGAAACCGAGGAAGCAAGGTTACAACATTGGTAGACTAACCTATGTACCACCTGGATGTGGAGAACTTTATTACATGAGGATATTGTTGACTATTCAGAAGGGTTGTGTTGACTATGCTAGCATAAGGACAGTAAACGAGAAAACATTCAATACATATGAAAAAGTTTGTTATGCACTAGGACTATTGAAAGATGACAAAGAATTCATTGATGTAATAAAAGAAGCAACTGAATTAGCTTCTGATCATGAACTTAGGCGACTGTTTGTTTCATTATTGTTCATGAATACAATGTCCAAACCAAAAGTGGTTTGGAAAGCTTCTTGAAAATTAATGTCAGACGGAATCTTATACTAGAAAAGAAAAGAGTTGCAGTTGCCAGGTATTGAATTTCTAAAATGCTATAATTAGTTACATATTTTCACTATAAAATATGAACGTGATGCATATTTTGAAAAATAATGTTAGGTCTTCACCTCGAGGAGAAGCGACTACATGATCTTTGCCTATTAAAAACACAAGAGTTATTAATGGCAAATGGGTGCTCATTACAAGAGTTTGTTTGTTTGCCTCAACTTGATCCTTCTGTTTCATGTTTGTTTCAAAATAGGTTTATTATGGATGAACTTAACTATAACAAAGACAAAATGGCAAGAGAGCATTCGTCATTGTTGAAATGTCTCACTACTAAGCAATTAAATGTTTATGAAGAGATCATTTCATCAGTTGTTTCTGAAAAAAGTGGTTTCTTCTTTTTATATGATTATGGTGGAACTGGCAAAACTTTCATGTGGAGAACATTGTATGCTGCAGTTAGATCTACATGAAAGATTGTTTTGAATGTAGCCTCAAGCGGAATTGCTTCTTTACTGCTACCTGGAGGAAAGACAGTGCATTCTAGATTTTACATTCCTATTATAATAAATGAAGAATCAACTTGCAATATACCTCAAGGAAGTCATTGTGTTAGACTTTTGATTGAAACAAAATTGATTATTTGGGATGAAGCACCGATGATGAATAGAATGTGTTTTGAAGCCTTTGACAGAACTTTGAGAGATGTTATGAGAACGATTAATGAAGGAAATAGTCAAAAAACTTTTGGTGGAAAGGTTGTTGTTTTTAGGAGGTGATTTCAGGAAAATATGATGTTGTAAGAAAAAGATCAAGATATGATGTTGTGAAGTCAACAATCAACTCTTCTTATTTGTGGCTAAATTGTCGAGTCTTGAAACTTTCTCAAAACATAAGATTAAACAATGCAAAATCTAATGTGAGTGCAAACAATATCAAGGAATTCGCTAATTGGATCCTTAGAATTGGAGATGGCGAAATTGGTTTGAATGAAAATGGTGAATGTGTAGTGGAAATTCCACATGATCTATTGATTGAGGCTACAGAAACACCTTTGTTGTCATTGGTGAATTTTGTTTATCCTAATTTGTTGACTGGCATGACGTCTCCTGAGTACTTTGAGGATGGAGCAATACTTTGTCCGACAACTAAATCAGTAGAGCAAGTGAATGATTTTATTTTATCTCTGTTAAGTGTTGAAGAAATAACTTATCTTAGCTCGGACACACCTTGCCAATCAGATGAAAATCAGGAAATTGAAGGTGAATGGTTCACGTCTGAGTTCTTAAATGACATAAAATGTTCAAGGATACAAATCATCACCTTCATTTGAAAATTGGCGTGCCTATTATGCTTTTGAGAAATATTGATCAAGCCATCTTTGTAATGGAACATGGTTGCAAGTTATTGATTTGAAGAAAAATGTTTGTGCAGCAGTTCTAACAAAATCAAATATTGGTGATAAAATCCTCATTTCAAGAATGAATTTGATTCCTTCAGATACAGGTATACCACTTAAATTCTATAAAAGACAATTTTCAGTAACTTAGAATGACAATCAATAAAAGCCAAGGTCAATCATTGAGCAAAGTTGATTTATATCTTCTACTTCCAGTTTTCACTCATGGACAATTGTATGTTACTATTTCTAGAGTTACAACGAAAAAAGGGTTGAAAATTCTGATCCTTGATGAAGACGGAAATGTAAAAAACAGGACAAAAAATGTTGTTTACATTGAAATTTTTTACAATATTTGAAAGCAATAAAATTATATGATAAACCTGCATGGTAGCATGATTTAATGTGTTCTTCACCCAAATCCTTTTTTTGTGCAGTGCATTTTTATTCATCATTTATAATTGAGTTATTGACCTTTTATGATGAATCATTTTTTAATATAAATGTTTATGATTAGTTATTACTTATTTTTTCCAAAATTTATATCAATTGCTTTATACTTGAACAATTTATTTATTTACGTCATATTATGTTCATGTGTTATTTATATTAATTTTTTTATTTATTTATATATACTAATTATATTTTTTATACATTAATATTTACATTATAATTTATTTATTTATTAATATATTAATAATACACCTTTCTCGTGCAGTGTCTGGAATAAAAAATTTTAATATTTTACAATTTGAAATTGATATGTCTTTATAATGACACATGTCTGCATCTTGATTTCTTAGAACACCTACAAAATTATCTAAATTTAGAATTATTATTTAACCAATTCATTAACAATAATGAGACATAAATTAATTTTGAAATCATGATTAGAGAATATTTGTAACTATTTAAACTTAGATTAATAATTTGTATGAAAAGGAGTCTAATTCAAATAATTTAAAGTAATGATTTTTTGAAAATTTATTATACCATTGTTTTATTCAATTAATTTAAATGTCAGAGTATTAATAACAAGTATCATAACAACAAAAACTGATATTAAAAATCAAAAACAAAGATAAACATGAAAAGAAAGAAGAAACTAGAGTTTAACAAATCACTCAAGTTAATTCAATCTTATAAAAATATTTATAAATTATAAAAAATAAAAAATACTCTATCGAGGAATTTTTAGTTGAAAACTCCATGATCATAAAATAAGCATCCTTCATTATTGTGCCTATGCCATTACAATTGTTAGAGTAAAATCCACGGCATTTATATCAACTATCTAAACTAATTCTTCAGTGATGATGAATTTAGTATTTAATGCATTGATTTTAAAATAATTTCTGCTTTCAATTTTTAATTTGTTTAAATTATGCCCTGCAGTAAATGAAATTATTTTTTAATTTCATTTTCTTCTCACTATTTTTATTTAAGTAAACAAAAAATTAACAGTGAATTTAATTAAATAAAACCATTTCCTTCTGTAAATCATCACAGGGTAAATAATAAAATCATGGAAAGAAAGGATTGGGGATAAAACTTTTCATTTGTAATAAATAAAATAATAAACTACAGTAAACTTATGTCATAATGTGTATATTATATCATATAGCTTTTTTAATTAAAAAAAAAAAAAAAAAAAAAGAGAACTCCACTTACAAACATTCCATAGTAATCTCTTTAAATGAGAATAAAATAAATATAAATAAACAATAACAACGATACAACTTTTTTTAGTGGGAGAGAAAATTAAGTAAACTTTCAAAAATAAAAAATTCAAATTTGTTGACTTTTTTTTTATCTTCTTTGCTCTAAAAAAACAAAGAGGATAACATAATAAGCTAATAATCCAGTTACTATAAATGATTCTTTGTCGGCATAAGCAAACGTAAAATGAGTAGAAGCATCATCAAAAAGGCTACAGCACGAAAGAGAAACAAAGACTAATTGAATTGCTCCAGTCAAAATCCACTTATAATTGTTTGCTTATAAACATAATACAGTGCGGTGGTAAACATAATTGTTCCACAAAGTTGTTATCCTCATCACCCACAATGCTGAGTGTGTGAAAGTGGGTTGTTTTCCAAACAGTTTTAAGGTAAAAAATATCACTTCAAAGATGTCTGCTGCCTGCCATCAGGGATTGCATACAGCACAATGGGTTGTGAGGGGCGAATAAAGGGTACATCACACCTGAAATATCCCTTTCTCTCAAGTTGCAATACATCTCCACGCTGAAGATTTCGCATGTTGGAGTCTCCATATGCTAAAGTCTCCTTTTTGGTACATGGGTTAAGCACGTCAACGAAATCCTCCCCTTCTTCAAGCTGCAGTCAAAGAATAACATCAAGTATTACTGTTAACAAAAATTTATTAATAGCAGTTAATAAAAATTGGGCCAGTGCAAATGGCATAGACAAATATCCACATAGAAAAAAAAATCCTCAGGGGAGTTGGGTGGAGGTGGCAACAACGGTTATAGGCGAGTACTAAGTAGTAGCAGCTATGAATGGTGGTGAGGTCATTAATGGTAGTGGCTGGCTAGTGATGGTCGTGTGTAGATCAAATGATGATGATGGTGACAGGAGGGGGGAGTGGGAATGACGTTTAGTTTCTTATAATCCAGTTCCTAACCCTGGTTAAGAATTATATCTGGATTTTTTTGTGTCATAGGACACTTTTTAGAAGTAATGTTAATAAATTCACTCTACTAAGGTGATTTGGCTCCAACAATAAGATACAAACGATGTATAAACAAAACATTAACAAAATCAAAATTACTATTATGCTGTTTGCTTTCAGAAAATTTTAATTTAAAAATATCATCTTGTTTCAATTTTCAAAGACTTCAGTAGGAAATAGTGGAAACAACTTTTATTGTTTTCAGTGTTTCTAACACAAACTTAGGAAAACAAGAAACAAGGAGTAAATAAGCTGGCAATTGCGTAATTAGAAGTAAAAAAAAAATTCTTTCAAAATCGTTTTATATTTCCTACATTTTTAGTGATAGAAACCAATGGGCTGAAACAACTGGATGAAGACATACCTTTTTCTTTGTAATTAGGTAATCAAACTCCACCAATGTCAGGCTAACTAGTTCATCTATCTCAGGAAGCCAAGTGAGTTTCAATTTGGTGGTCTTCACGGATCCTTCAAGATGCAGAACACCACTCAACCCTGTGATATTTCCATCTTGGTTCTTCTCTATTTCCTTCACTATGGCATTTCCCCAATCCATCAGAGTTACCTCCTCACCTGCTGATATAGACTCTGCATCAACATGGTCAATCCAGATCCTTTTAGTATAAGTAGTAGCTTTATCTCCAGCAGCCTCATATTTCTTGTGTCGAGGTATGATACGGACAAACGGTTTCTCAGGACCATCAGTGAGAGTCAACAACACACGTCTGTCTGCAATGACAGCAGTGTGTCTAGGACAGACAGGGTCAATAATCTTCTTATTAATGGTCCAGAGTTTGTCCCATTCCATGAGATTGAGATTTTTTGATGCCCCCTGTATAGTATCAGAGAAGAGTCATCAATATTCATAAGCATATGCGCACACACAAAATCAAAACAATTGATAGATACATTCTACTCATCATTTATAATTTGAAAGAGAATGCAAATTTCTTTTTCTTTATTTAGTAAATGAAAGCAAGAACTTTTACTTACTTGCTCAACAATAAACTGTATCAGCGCTTCAATCTTCAAACCTCTACGCACAATTCCTTGAACAGTTGGAAATCGTGCATCATCCCATCCATCAACTTGCCCATTTTGTACAAACCATAGAAGCTTTCGTTTGCTGAGGAGAGTGTAGACCATATTCAACCGGCTGAATTCATAGATAAGAACTTTTCTAAGACCCATGTCCTCTTGAATCCGGTAATACTGAGCATTGCGGTCATGGTATTCACTAGATCGCAGGGCATGTGTGATTCCTTCTCTAGCATCAACATATGGACAAGCAAAGTCATAAGTCGGATACACTTTATACTTGGATCCAATTCTATGATGCGACATTGGATTGCAACGATAATAAACGGGATCTCGAAGTGATTTGTTTGGGTCCTGCATATCCAACTTGCCTCGGACACAACACTGCAAGCCCCTCTCTGTTCCTGCAATCATTTCCTTCCACAATTTTATGTTCTCCTCTACACTATTATTTCTGCATCTAGATTCTATGCCATCCATTCTCTCCTTTTGCATTTGTTCTCGTGGAGTGTCATCAACATACGCTTTACCCTGACGAATTAATTTTTCAGCCATTTCCATCAACTCAGGGAAGTAATCTGATGTGTATGTAATTTCTTCGTATTTAACACCCAATGTATTAATATCTATCAACAGGTTGTCCACAAATTCATTGCTTTCTTTAGCAGGATTGGTATCATCAAAACGCAAAATAACCTGGCCCTGGTATCTCTCAGCAAAATATTTGTTTAACAGAGCTGCTTTGGAGTGTCCAATATGAAGATAGCCACTTGGTTCAGGTGCAAATCGCAAGCGAACTTTTCCAACTTCAGCCTCTGGAAGATCTATTTCTGCTGAAGGTTTGCTTGATCCTTTGTGGTTTTCAGATACATCAACATTCACATTCTTCACTCTATCAGTGATTACTGACTGGTCTTTTGACTTGTTTGCTGCTGGCTCTCCCAATCCTCTTTTGCCAACATATGCTGACGTCACTTCGTTCAAGGCAGTACCATGTTCTGTCACTATTGAATTGAACCATCGTACAAGATTTGTATATTTCTTTGACTTCCTTAGACTTTCCCATCTCTTTCCAGAACCTGCAAAACAATAGCACACATAGAATCTATCTGAATAGTCATAACCTATTGGCTGCCAAGCCAACATAATAAAATAGAGAAATGGAAGAGATGTTTTTTGGCTATACACTACCACAGCATTATGTAAAATTATTGGCCACAACATAGTTCCTATGTTCAAAAGACACAGCCACACACTAAACCTAGTAGATCCTGCATTGATATAGTTTGTTGGCATTGATACAATACAACATAGCCATAAACTTAAAGTGCAATCTTAAACACCATGATTTTCTCTTTCATAGGCCGGTTGTATAAAAAATAGACGTCATAAAAAATCTTTACCTGCAAGACCTGCCCAGATTGCTATGTCTGCAATTGACAATGAGTAACCAACCAAAAACGTACGCTTCTCCAAGTACTCATCTATATATTTGCATGCATTTTCAAAAGCAGGGCCTGATGATAGGATAGGAGCATACTCCAGCCATTCATCAATCTGAAAAGGCAGAAGGGAAATGAAGAAAAAAGATGATAGTTAGTTCCCAACTAGAAGCAAAAAAGATTCGCACAAAAGAAATAATTGAAAATAATTCAAGAGATTAATCCAAAGCAACACTATTTATTTGTCTTGAAAAATACTCATCCTTCCATTTTCACTAAAACATCTGTAAGGACTCTGAGCATTATTATATTATGTTACACAAAGAAAATCACCTGACTAGATTCAAATGCATTTTGCCCATAGAAATTGGGAAGACTGGCAACCCGCCCAATATAACGTAGAAGAGAAAAAGTTCCTTGCAACTTTCGCCTGCAAAGTAAATGCAGTCGTCAACTAATAATAGATAGTAGACAAGGGTGCACTGCTTGTAGGAGAATAGGGATTAACATCTAGCCATCACATAAACCCTTGTTTTTTCTCTCTTCAATTTAGAGATACTATTTAGTACAATAGACAAAGGAACCAGATTGAACATTGCCAAAATCCATTTAAAAGGGTAACCACACGGACGTGACAGTCGCGTAAATATTAAACCTAAAACCCACATCACACTCCATCATAAACGTACTAAATGTTTACCGTGGCTCCAAAATTGTCGACCCTAAACAAAAGGGGACTTGAGAATTCAATTTGAAAAAAAAATTGGCAGTCATCTAAGATTGAAAACGAACTTCAATGCACATAAAAATACGACGTCTCTGATTTTTTATATTGAAGCATTTAACCAGTGCTGCTAGTTGTTAGTCTGAGAAATAAACATAGTGGGTGTGAAAAGTTGAAGACTTTGGAGAAATGAACTTTGGGGATGCGAGAAGCTGAAGAATTTGCAGAAATAAACAAATAGAGAGGGGATCGGAAATGTACCCATCGGAGAAGAGAAATGTAGGGGCTGAGTCAGGAGAGAGAGAGGTGTCAATCGAGGGAGATATTCCGGCAAGATTGGCTGCTGCGATTACCGGTAACGGCGGAGAAGATGCGGCGAAAGCAAAGGTTTTAATGTCCATGCTATGCTAGATTAACACTAAATAATACACACTACACAGAACTTTGTTGCTTGCTCCTTAATAGGGTTCGTCTAGGTTAAGGTGTTAAGGTGTTGAAGCAAAATTGGTTTTTATCTTCACTCTTCACTTCTCCACATTCCAATTTTGACTTTTTCTTTTCTTTTCTCCAACTGAGAGTCTTTGAACCCGAGCCCGTTACTCCTGATTTTCAAAGGCTTGGCCCATTGAAAATTTCTCGTCTTGAGATAGGAAATGGGAGCTGTTTTTACTTTAAACTAAACATTTCCATTTCAGCACCTAGTTTTGGCAATGTTAAATATTACAAACTTTCAATGCACTGGCCTAAATAATATTACAAGTTTTTGTGCAAAATATTTAATGCTAAAAAATTGGGGGAAATTTTGAATGATAAGGAAATGAAAGAGATTTAAACAAATAAAAGTCTTACCGTATGTTTAGATCACAAGACAAAGATATTTTTATTATAAGACCCCTTAACAACTTCTTTCCTTTTTTTCATGAAACATAAAACCAGGCAATCTATTAATTATTGCAAGTTATATCAACTTTATTTGTGTCCAAAATATTTCAACTTTTTTTTCTCATTTATAACTATTAACAAAGATAATCCCTCCTCTGCAATTTTAATATTTACTCTTATTATATATCTCATTTTTTAAATCAATTAACTACTTACATTAAAAAAAAAAACTACTTATTATATTATTTATTTATTTTATAATTACATGAACATATTTTTTATAAATTTAATAATAATTTTTAATGAGAATTAATTATTTAAGACAACTTAAACAGCTTATATGGATAAAAAGTAGAGATAAAAAGCAGGAGAGGCGTCTGATTTTGCAACAATTGATTGCTGTTTGGTGAAGGAATAAATAAAGAAAAGCTGGACAGAGAATGAGATGAAGGAATGAGAATAAGATTAATAATACATTATCTACAACGTACGTTACAAGAAGCAGTTAAAGAAACGTGAAACAAATAAAGAGTTACATTGGATGCAATTAATTTCTAGCTCCGTCCTCTTTATGATGTACAAAACAGATTGTGTTGCATCATCTTATTCTGTTTCCAAAACTTTAAGCTTTCAAATTATGGGCTGCAGCAAGTTCAGCAGAGAGGATAAAAGCTGATTTCCCTGCTTCCCTTAGATAGCGAACATCTCCATTCATCAGCTTCAGCAGCTTTCTGCTGATCAGTAGGCTCATACCCTCCTCCGACTCTAGTCCATTATTTCCAAACATCTGGTTCAGTAATGCTTCTGGCACCCCACTCCCACCATGTGTTATGCTACATAAATACCAAAAATAAACACTAATTAGTTCTTTATGTTGTAATGCAAACTAAGTTAAGCTGTTGTAAATCATATTATAATGGAAGTTTTTATTTTAATCATGCATTTTGTCTATGTCACATGTTTTCTCCTGGCATTTAAATCACACAAATACACAGTCCATGTACACATGAATACAAATAGCATATCCAGATAAATAAAAAATGTCTATGGAACAGTTACCTGAGCTCTAACTTAACAAGATGGACCGATTTCCCTAACTGTTCTTTGGTTAGAGAGCCTGCTACAGCAACCTGACCTCCATTTGGTGTGAAATTGATGGAAATAAGTAAGAAGTCCGCCAAGACCTGCTGAAGCCTAAGACTGTCACCGTATAAAGTTTCCATTACGATTTGTTCTCCAACGTCATTCACTATTCGGATACTCTTTCCGTTGCTCTTTGTCATGACTTGACTAAGGGAGGCAATCATTACTTCATGCAGAGTAAATTCAGCCATCTCGAGATCCAAGTAACTGTTAAACATAAGGGACAGAAGGTTTATAAAACTGTTAATGAAACATGCCAAGACAAATAAATGAGGGAAACTCTCTATTTTAAGTCATGTTTGTGCATTCACACACAAATTAATCTAGCACTACATATTAACTTTGAAACACAGCGTGAATGAAAAGAAAGCATCTATCTTTGCTTGATGTCTTCTTTCAAAAATGCTTATAATCAAATATTCTATATAGGTAACACCCTAAAAAAACATGACAAAACTGCACAACAAGAACTATGAGATCGACAAAGCATGATAACAACAAAAACCCAATATCTTTGCACGAATGAGGTTAACTTTCTAGTCTTGAGTTTCAATGAGGTTTCAAATTGGAACTTCTCTGCTTTAATAGGAGCTCCAACTGATCAACTCTTCACACCACATACATTTGTAAATAAGGGGAAAAACTAACAATACCCGCATATCATACCCGTCTAAGATGCTGTCAAGATCTGAGTCATCAAGAATTTTGCTAAGCTGCAGCTGGCATTGAGCACTAGTATGCAGAAACTGTTTCTGTTCTGTTCCCATTTCAGTACCCTCCAACATTTTCCGGGAAAATATAATTCCACATAAAGGATTCCTTATCTGCCTTTTCATGTAAGTTAATGCATTCAATCTCTTCAAGGCGGTCTGCTCAGATAGGCGCTGAATATGTAGTGCTTGCTGGAGTTCCGGGCTAGCTAGCTGTAAGAAGCAGAAGACCCCAGTAACTAGGCCTTCTACGTCCAACTTCTTACTCACAGAGAGTAGGCACTCTACATACTTGCCATTCCGGGCCAAGAAACCAAAAGCAACTTTCTCTGTTTCTGAGCCAGTCATGGCTTTATTAAGTACGATGCCAAAATTAACAAAGGCTTCTTGATTCTTTAGACGACAACAAGCCATCTGGGTGCCAAAAACCTCTCCCAAAAGCATTTTATCCATCACTTCCTCCCGCTTCCATCCAGTTAACTTTGACATAGCTGGATTCCACTCACAACACCAACCAAATTCATCTGTGCCAAATATAGGGGGGATTAATGGATTGGGGTTCTGTACAATTGCTTTGTAATCACCTTCAATACGGGTGAATTTGTCCATGACATTCTTCTGAGCAGTTATATCATGGGCCACAAAGCAAACACCAACAACATTCTCTCGAAGATCCCTGCTTGCACAAGCGTTTACTACTAAACTAATAGGACCAGAATCCATCTTGGACCCGAATGTTTTGATCTCAAATTGAACATTCTTCTCTTCTTCACCTGATTAACACAACAAAGCAACAATTTGAAAATATGAAAAGCAGGTTAAAAGAATCTAATCCCATTGTATCAGAGAAATTGCACCAATTCCTCCCACCGAGCCCCCAAAATAAAAATGAACACACAAATCCTAGGGTGTTCCGTTTCTTCTCAAGAAACTGTCAACAAGGCCTACTTTTCTTCTGAGAATTCTTCGTCAATGCAACATTCATGGGAGGCTTTAGGAAACATAACTAACTCGTCTTTTAAGCTTTTGCTTATGGATGACAGGGTTTGAAAAATAAAGAAATTAAGAGTATAGACAAGGATAAGATGGAGAAAGAACATACCTAGCAGTGCCAAGTCAAGCATCTTCTTGACTCTATCAGTTGAAGAATCCTCAACAAGTGTGAGTAAATGCTTTCCAATAGCTTCACCAACTGGAAGACCTGTCAACTCGGCAACTTTTATGTTCCACCCGTTGACCAGCCCATCGACATCAACTGCCAAAATAGGCACTGTTGCTGTTTCAATCAACCTAACCATCTCGCTTGTAACTGCTTCCAGTTCCTGCATCCCTTCGATCTTCAAATCACTTAGTTTTGTATTGATTGCGTTTGTCTGTAAATCTGTACTCTCAGTATCTTTGAATGCATTTCTCAGTATTAACTGCAAGGAATGAATAGCATCCATTTCATAGTCCTTCCACGGCAAGCTCCTTGCCTTCACGACTTGAAGGAAAGCCTTGAATGAAGATCTCGGATGCATCCTCCTACCATCATCTTTTTCTCCAATTTCATGCTTTGCACCACCCCATCGGATTTCTGCAGCAGTGTGTGACCGAAACCAAAATACTACGTCTTTCGAAGTTATTCTGACAGCTGCCATTCCACACACAACATCACCCATAGAAAGAGCCGATGGATAGCCTGCATCACACAAGCTATCCGTACTCAAGCCTGTGGAATCCATATGGTACTCGGACAACCACAACGCAATCTCTCTGATCTGGGATTCACTTGGTGTCACTCCTAATCTCCATATCTTGTTCTTATATAAGAGGGCTGCTCCATCACATTTCACTAGATCCATTATGTTAGGGCTCTGTGATACAATTCCAAGGGGTGCATCTCGCATCAGCATATCACACAAGAGTGTCTGTGTGCGCAGGATATTCTTCTCAATAATCTGATATTCTAACTCTATTTCTTTGTTCACATGGATGGCAAATACTTGAGCCAGAAATTCACAAGCATACCTAAGAGGAAAGGGAACAAACCTGGGAGTAGTGTTATGGCAAACTACCAAACCCCAAAGTCTCTTCCTCTTTTGTGGCTGAACAGCATCAGTATCCCCATCTTCTTCGTTGTCATTGACTACAACTGCCATGACCAGGGAAGCAATTGAATCCATGTTTGCCATGTATTGAGCATGACAACTATGAGGAGCCCTCAAGGTGGAACCACACAAAGTCAAATCAAATGGGAGTTTTTCATCTTGAAGAACCTTCACGTGTTTTGCATGACAATCAACTATCATTCGGACCTTGTTCTTCATAAATAAAAAGCGTGAAGCTTGGGGAATATCAGTGGCTGGATAATGCAAACCCAAATATGGCTCAAGGCCTGGCTTTGTTATCTCAGCAATCACCTCGCCATGGTCATCCTCATGGAATTTATAAGCCATCACCCTGTCATAGCCTGTGAGTTCAAAAACTTCTTGAACCATTGTATCACATAATCTGTCCATGCTCCCACTAGGCAAAGATTGCAACCGGGTAATTGCTTTGGCAGCAAGCTTGTAGGACTGCAAGGCACCAGCTGCAGTCATGGGAACTTCATAAGGCTTGACTGGCTCAAAGTCAATGATCAAACTGCCAGTAACACGATGAATAATCGCATAAAAGGGCTTCCCAGAGGTCTTGCAATGAACAAGGATCGGATTAAGAAGTGAAACCTCCCCAAATCCTAGAGCCTTTTGCAATGCAGAAGCACTAGGTGCTGTGAATAGAGTTTTTATGTCACTGCCAATGCCAAGGGCAGGGTGATCACCAACACTGGGGACAGCATGACTAACCATGGTCAGCATTTCAGGAGCGTTCTCACTGTATGCAACGACCTTACATGTTTTCTCATCTAAAGCCAACAAGCATCCAAAAGGCTGAATCATCTTTCCTCTCTGTATGTGATGGAGGTAAGCTGTCGTAACTTTATCAGACCTTGGTTGATTGACTCCATCAGCTGTACCAGAGACTCGAACCGAACTGGAGTAGTCAAAGGAACTACCAGACTCCTCAAAAGTTGCATGGAGCTTTGCATCTACAGTTGTTTGAGCAAGAACCCTAGCACTATGTCTTGATCTCCCTGAATTGCTGGACGACTGGCTGGGCCTTGAGGAAGACATTTTCACTCCAAACTGCACTTCAAATGTAAATATAAGAAGGGTAAGTTAATTGAAATCACATAACAACCTCTGAAAACAAGTTAAATCCAATATCAATTTATACCAATGCCAATCTCTCTGCTCCTGCTCACGTAACAATTCAACTGGAGAAGAACAAATTTTCAACACCTTTTAAATATGACAAAATATCCAAAGGCTAACGTACTAATAATAACTTATTCTATTACCCAATCACAGAACACCAACAATCCCCACATCTCAATAGATACACATCATTATTGCTCATCTCTTCTCTAGAGCCCATGTAAATTCTGAACAACAACAACCCAATCATCTAACTCTACATGCTTACAGCTAGAATAAAACTGGACCCTATTATTCTTAATTTTGAAGAAAATTGATCAGACTGTACGTTAATACAGAGAACAAGTAAGAGCCGACAAAACAATTCCAGTAAAACAAGAACATATTAGGCTGAAAAAACAGACACACATGACAAACGTTAAAAAGAGCAAAGTGAATAGGATAACATATATGGGGGAAGAAAAGACAGGATAGCACAGAGAAGGAGGAAGAGGGAGAAAGGTAAAAGTAAAATCAGGGGAATAGAGAGTAGGAAAAAGGTAAGCGTGGAAGGAACGAACCTTGAAAGGTAAAGAGTGAGAAGAAGAAAAGGAAGGAAGCAATGAGGATAACAGAAGCTAAGGGTTAAAATAAAGAAAAGAGGAGTGGGCAACAACACCCATGTCTCCCCTCCCTCTCCATGGAACCAAACTCCCTCTTCGAACTCACCACAACTGTGACCAGGGACCGCCATGCCATAAAGATATCATTTTTATAGTACCCACTTCCACAACCATGTGAATGTGAATGTGGGAGTTACTGGGGGAACGAACTCAGACTAAAATAAACATTAAACAAAATCATCATTATTCGTTAAACAGTTAAATGCTTCCGATATTTATGAGTGGCCAAAAAACAAAGATGAACATTTATTATTTTAGAATAACACTATCATTTTCTCCCTTCCTATGGTGAGTGCGTATAATATTAAAATAGTTTTAGAAAGGATATGAACAGTAGGTTGGAGTTGCAAACAAAGATTCCTCCTTTAACTAAAAAAATTTAAAATTTAGAGCATGGGTGTATTAAATTAATTTTGAGAAGAAAAAAGATTTGAGTAAAGTAATAGATATGGTTTTACAGGGGACAAAAGTTGAGATTGAGAGTGAGAAATAGCGCATTTATTTATGATAAAAAAAGTAAGAAAAATGAGCAAGTGGGCTTGGCGTTGTTGTTGGTTCACTAAAACAAACAATAAGGACAGTTGTTGATCTTGGATGGGAGGTATTACTACGCTTGTTGCCCCCTTCTTTCACTTCATCACTTCCTTTCAACACTCACCTTCCATCTCGGATTTCATCGCGCCTCCCAATTAGACCCATCTTACAACAACTTTAATATGTCGGATGTTAAATCTAACTTATTTTCATTTTCTTAGATCTTATATATTACAGTAATAATATTAAATTAGGAAATCAAAGGGAGTGCGTGGAGTGGAAGAAAGATTGGTTTTTTATTTTATAATATTTGTGGGGTAATTGGGTGTGATTGGATAGCCGTCCCATGCCTTGGGTTTGGAGATGAGGAGAATAATAATAGTAGGAAGAAGAAAGAGTGAGTTATGGGTCTCACGTGCATTCCTCAAAGCTGTGTCATGCTGCAGCTCAAAAACTGGAAGAGTGTGTGTGTAAGAGTGCCTGTGAGAGACTGTAAAGTAAGAAAGAAAAAAAAAAATATAGTTTGAATTCCATGCCATATTCTGGGTTTGAATTCAAGGCACTGTCATCTTTGGATCATCACAACAATAACTGACGTAAACCAACAAATGAGCCCATGCCTTGTAGCGCTGTAATCTTCCTCTGTAGGGTCTGCACAACATTTTTCTAAATCTACTCATTTTCCTACCCTTTAAGGTTTCTTCTTATTTTATTCATTTCTTTTTTATATAAACTTATCTGCTATTCTTTTTTTATTCATAAAACAACAAACTGCTTCTTCCCCACTGCACTTACTCCACCTTTATTCTATTTTTTTCTAATTTTAAATTACTATGTTTAATTAATGAACACCTGTTTCAAGGATTGCCATTTATTTTAGGCATCAATTATGGCCTCTGGCATCGGTCTTCTTGTCTTTCATTATTTGGAGATGACGGTTTCTACATTTAGGTCAAATTTTTATGCCTGCTAAAAGATCAATGATGATGGATTGGATAGGTTATTTTTGGAAAACATATCTTGGTTATAAATAAAATAAAAGTTTTTATAAATAATAACAAAACAAAGTGTGATTTAATTTGATATTGCATTTCTAAACGACCAAATTAGAAATATTCTGTTGGTTTCCCTTTTTATCAGGCATTCTAATCATTTTCATTTTATCATTGCTTCTTTTAGTGTTAAATTATAACTTCAAATTTTAATTTCATGGACTCATTAATCAATTTGATAATGAAAGATGTAATTGAGTGTTGACACAAATTAGTAAAGGCCTGAATTATGAAGACCCGTGCATTCAAAGTGTAGATTGTCAAAAGCTTTTTCACACAATGTTTTGCAATATTAAGAAATATCTAATTGATGATAGGTTTATGAGTATGAAGATTTAAGATTATTTGTTGATTATGAAAATTGATGTTATATAAAGAGTTTAACTTTTAGCTGTTTACTTGAATCGTGTGTATTTTTTGTATGGTAAGCCAAAGAGAGAATATTAGAAGAAAGGCAATGCATAACCCTAACTCTTACATCCCTTTCAAACATTCCAATGGTTTCAATATTTGCTTTTGTGGGACAACATAAAAGTCTCACCTTGTTCAACAACCATACATATGACTTATATTTTACAAAAGTCAAACGTGATGTTATATAAGTTTCTTATCTTATACGTCAGATGTGATATTATACAAGTCTCCAAAAATCACTAAGTAAATACATTTTCCTAACGTTATTACTCTTTGGTTTATTATTCCACTCACCAACTTAATATTAGAGTTTTTTTACAAATATATATATATATATATATATATATATATATATATATTTTATCTCATCTTCGACATATCCAATTTGTTTCCATCATCTACACTTAGAGACAAAAATTTGAATTAAGGTTAAGTCTACTTTCATACTATATTTGAATTAGCAAAACAATATTATACCATTGTTAGATTGGCGTCTAATTAATTATCTTAATGTCAAGAATAGGACGCAATTAACATAGACGATAAAAAATGATAAAAAATATTTTAAAATACAAATTCAATTATATACATTTAAAGTTGCCGTTAAAAACTTTTAAAAGTTAAAATAAGAAAGAGTGGTAAGAGTTAAATTTTGGAACACAAAGTGAAAACAAATTTATATTAAAAAAATTAGAGATAATGTGGATCTCTTTATATTAAATAATTATATGTAAACGTAGTTAACCAAAAAAAATATCAAATATATAGTGTCAGTTTAACTGACGTTTATTTAACAGATTTAATTAAATAAATAGACTTAAAAAGTATTGGATAATGTTGACTTAGTTCACATAAAGAAATTAATTTTTTTTATCGAAAATAAAGCATTGGTCAAACCCACACTTAGTGATAGATTTAATAAAGACAAACTTAAACGACTTTAGTATATAAAAGATAAGTGAGTCGCGAGTCACCTTTTTCCTTTTTAAATTGGAGTTTTTTTAGGGTTCTCATCTTTTCTCCTCCCAGTCACTCTCAAGCGGCGGTTCTTATGATCCTCCCTCATAATCCCGCCCTTTGGCTTGTGTTATCCTCATTATAGATCCTTTCCACCTTTACTGGAATCCACTATCACTCACGCACGTACACTCTTAACTTCATTGTAGTTTGATTAGAATGAAAATTATTGTTATTCTTCTCTGAGAAATATTAAAGATATATAAATATATTTTAACCCTTTGACCAAAGGGTCCATAACACAAAGACCAGAGAGTTGTATTTTGTAAAAACAGATTCAACCCTAAACAAGAATATTACCCAACTTGAAATTTGAGTTTCTCATGAAATAGTTGTGCAATTTTTATTTTGTGTGCTTGAATGTTCAATTTTGGAAAACAGGTCCAAATAGCTGAAAACATAAGTATGTTTGAATTATTTATGGGGAAATTTTTAGGAAAATTTAAGGCTTATTTAGAGATTGATATCTTCATTTTTTGGTTGTTTAAGGTTCTTTATCTTGTAGTTTGACATTTTTAATTGAAACAAATGAAGTAGTTTAACTAAATCAAAGTGTTTGTTCAATTTATTATTTTATTCTAACACCCAATTTGGCTTTTTCTTGTAGTGTTGGAAGAAGGGCATGATTTTATTAAATTTTTTCTTCAAATACATGGCATATAAAGTCATTGTGTATGTATTTGTAAATTGATGTTAATTGCTATCAATCTATTTCATTGGTTCAGTCTTATATTGTTGTAGATATTTCATCTTTAAAGGATTGAAGTAGCATTGTTTTTCAACTTTGAGATCTAATAAATGTTGTTATGGTATGTTTTCTTACAAACACATTAGTTTTTTTGTTCAAAATTTATGGTAATTGCTAGTAATCTATTTTAATTAAGTTTTATTGGTTTTCAATCCATGCAAATGCCTAATAGAAAAATATATTTGTAATCACTCATCAACACAAGTTAAAGAATCTCAACCACGAACAACAACAACAAAACACAAATGTAAGTTAATCCTAAACTAAAAAGAAAAAATATTGTAAACTCCCTAATAGAAAAAATATATTTGTAATCACTCATCATTACAAGTTAAAGAATCTCGACCACAAACAACAACAAAACACAAATGTAAGTTAATCCTAAACTAAAATGAGAAAATATTGCAAACTCTTTTATTTATGCTTTTTCTTATATGTATATATAAAAAAGTAATTCTATTTAACTAGGGATTGTCGGACTTTTCAAATTTTGACAAGAGAGAAAACTAGTTTAAAGTTTCTAAAGAAGAAGAAAGGGCAACGCTCACTCAGAGCACCTGTTTATCACTTTGTCCACTTTTTTTCCTTATTTCATACAATAAAAATTATTAAATATTTCTCTAAAAACTAAAAATATTTTCCATAAACTGATAACGTTATTCAATAACTCCCAAAAGACTAATAACAACAATTATACGGAATAAAAATTTGTAAACTATGTGTGCTTCAAAATTTACAAAACACAAAAAATATCCATATGATTGGTATGTATAGTAGTATTTTTCTAAGAACTACATACATATAGATAAATTGATAGATTTAGGAGAAGTAAGCATTACAAATTATGGAACTTACACAACACAATGGGATGGGATCTGGAAAGTGATTAGCAAACCTTTTCCAGCCAACAATCATGTTATTCTTAACTTGACAAACTTACCAATGAAAAGTAATCATCATATCCCCTCTTTTAATATTATCTTCATTTGGAAGAGATGAGAAGTCATCATTTTTCATTTGGTCCATGTTCTAGCACCTACGTACTAAGAACAAATATATAAGAGGATATGTTGAAAACATGGTATTGTAAAGGATAGATTTCTAAACCAGTTCTAAGAAGAGTTCAGGCCAAAAAGATGGAATGGTAACTCTAAAACCAAACTAATATCTAAAGAAGTCTTGTTATGACTGTGGGAGGAAAATGTACATAAAGGCAAGCTAAGAGAAGAAAACCACAAAGATACTAACATGAGTTTCGATATCATTTGAGTTTACCACCTTTTAAAAATATTTTCTTTAAAATTGAAATCATAAACTAAACAATTGATTGGTTGGTGTTATAATTGAATTTGAAATTACAATTCATATTGGGTTTGGATATAAAATTACAATTGAAATTGATATTAAATTTCAATTTTAAATTACAATTGACATTAAGTTTGGAATGATATTGATTTTCGAATTATAACTTATATATGCAGGTTCCAAATTTAAAAACGAAATGAAAATGTTTTTAAACTAAACTAAAATTTTATTTTATTTTCATCACCTGCAGTGTCAACTTAACCAACACTATCATTTTTTCTACTATAATTAGTGTTGACCTAACCCACTCTAAATCTAACTTGTTTTATTATTATTTTTTTAGTGACGACTAAATCAACGCAAACTTTTTAATTAAAATGCTTTATTTACTTAAAGTGTGTGTTTTTTGTGACACTAATATTATTTTTTATATATATTTCATTTATTTAGTGTTGACCTGACCAACCCTATAATTAAATTCTTAAATATTATATTGGTCTTTCAATTTGTGTATATTTAACCGATGCTAATAAAGATCACTTTATAAACTGACACAAAATTCAATAACTTTCATATATAAAAAATAATTTTTTAGCCGATGTAAGGCAAATGCTAATCCACTAGTACAAAAAAAGCTCATTAACGACGGTTAAAAAGACCTTATAAAGATGGTTCGAAAACCGTTGTTATTACGGGTGTCGTTATAAATAACCTATTTATAACGACGGTTCTTAAACCGTCGTTATAAAACAATAGTAACGACGGTTTTACGACCATTGTTGGTCTGTCAAAAAATTTTTCAAAATGACAAAAAAAACACATTTTTAACGACGGTTCTAGTGGGGAACCGTCGTTATAAGTAATTTTTTTTTTTAAAAGAAAATTTATTATTTTATGTATATTTTAATGCATAACAATAATACAATAAAAACTATATATTTTATGTATAAATTATCAAATTTACATAGTAATAATGCATTTAATATCATAGTTCTATAAGAAGTTCTATAAATATATAGTTTTATGCATTATAAAGTGTTATACAGGTATACATGGTTACCTTAAAGATACATCTAAGTGAGTTTCTTTGCATTTGCACTTCTCTCCCCACTCAATATGTTATATCCAGAATAAGCACTAAAATGATAAGATTTCATGTTAGAACAGACAATAACATTATGTAGTCTAATACTTTATGAGTAATAAATTTGTGAATGTAATGTAATCATAATGGTTTGATAAATCTATAATTTATACTAGAAAACATCATGCAAAATTTTCAGAATTTTCTGATAAGTGTAAGTACGAGAACCTAAACTTCAAATTACCTAAAAAAATACCTAAATAATAGTAAAAACAAAAAATTTAAAAATGATAGTAAATGGTGGATTTTTGGAATTTTTGTGGGGTCAATCCCCCTTGGGGTATTGGCCATGGGCTTCGTTACCTCATTTCAGACAACTTTCATTTTTTATGCGTCTCCATCCGACTTCTCTATCAAAAGTTATGGTCGTTTTAAGTTTTTTGAACCTAATTTTTGGCAACTCCAAATCTATCACTTTTCTCTTCAATCTAAGGAGTCCTCCATCAAATATACACTAAATCAACACGTTCAATGTATACAAATATTATCTAATTCATTATAAAATAAAATCATAAAATCCAAATTGTCAAAGGTCCCCTTAGACTCAAGATCAAAGTGTTCAATAAATTCATAACAAAACAAAGTCAAAATTGTCAAAGGTCGGACACCCTCGAACTCATAATCAACACGTTGCATTCACAAATTAATGTAAAGTATTAAAACACTAATAAAAAAATAAAAAATATTAAAAGACTAACCCTAAATCCTAATATTAAAACACTAACCTGGCGGGAAAAAATGGCGCTAGGCACGGTGGCAGCGGCGCGAACGTCCACCAAGGTGGAGGCAGCAGTGACAGAGGCAATAGTGGCAGAGCAATGTGTGACAGCGACGTAGCAATGTGTGTGCAGTTGTAGTGAAGAGAGAAAGGGGAGGGAGGCGTAAAGGGAAGGGGACGCATAGAGGGCAGGCGCAGCGACTTAGGGCACACCACAGAGGAGGTGTGACACAGCCTGTGCGGAGGGTTTGAAGACGACGGCAACGGGGTTGTGTGTCATGGGGATGTTGGAGGTGCAAGGAAGAAGATGGAGTGAGGAGATTGAGGATGGTGAAGGAAGTGAGAGGAAGAGATGAAGTGCGGAGATTGAGAGAGTGTAGAGTCCGCTCGCACGAAAAAAGTTGTGTCTAGTCCACATATAATAACAGTTCACTAGGAACCGTCTTTGTATGTCATTTAAAAACACATATAACGACGGTTCAGGCAGAAATCGTTATTAAAAATGTCAAAAATTTGTGAAAAACTACAAAAATGTCATCGTCTATCTTATTACAACGGTTCTTTACGAACTATCTTTATAAGTAGTCATTGATTACGCAATTTGTACTAGTGATCACATCTTAACATTGGCTTTTTTGTTTTTATTTCTATTTTTAGCCTATGCTATAACAATTTCATATTGTGTATAATGAAATGAAACAAAATACAATTTCTCAAATAAAAAAATAATGAGTGAAATAAATAATAACAATTTTTTATTTCATTTCCCTTTTGCCAATTAAAATAATAAAACAATACTAATATATTTTATTTTCCTTCATCACATTGTTCTTCATCTATTCAAATATATTCTTAGCAAGATAATAATCAAATTTTAACATTGTTGTTGATCAAATATTTTTGTTTCAAAAATTAACCAGTTCAATCTACACACCCTTTTATATTTTTAAACGCTATTCACAGAAAAGCAGTTGCTATATGCAAACAAACAACCCCAAAAAAGGAGTAATATCCATGCATATATATCATTAAAAAAAAAGTTACACAGTTACGCACTCACTTTTTTTTTTTAAAGTTTTTTTCCTGTCTTTTTAATCAACTTTGATGTTATTATTCCATTAATTTTCATCTAAGCCAGAAAGGTTCATTATAGTTATCATGAGACATTAGTTTATGAAGAGAAATATCGTAAGACTTTTTTAAAAGAAAATTAATTTTTTCAAGAATTCTTTTTGTTTAATTTCTTGTTTGTATAAATTTTTTTCAAACAAACTATAATTATCAAAAGTACATTATTTTTAATATATTATATACATTCTTTTTATTGGATATGCATTAAATCGATGATGAATAATAATATATACTAATGTTGCATTCATTAATTTAAGTTTTATTTTTACTTGTTTATAAAATAATTTTTTATTTTAATTTTATCCCGTCAAGTTCTAACATAAAATAATTTAGTATACATATTTCTAATTGAAATATATTTCAATTTCATTTCATCTAACAATATTAATATAACATTTTTTTAAGAAAATAAAATAAACTACTAATATAACTAAATAAATAAAAACTCTACTATAATATGGGAAACAAAATTATATTATTTGAAGAGGCTAATCTATATGTATTATCAGTGTAAAGTATATTATATTATTTCTAATCAATTAGAATTTTATCAGATATTGAGTTGTAATTGAATAACAATGAAAACAATTATATTGTCAGAAAAAAATTATAATTTTCTACGTAATTTTATTTTTAACTTATTAGGCTAAATAATAATATTTTAATGCATGTGAGAGAGAAACTTTCAGCTGTAGTAATATTATTTAGAACAATGATAGTTCCATCCAACATAAAAAAAATTATTATGATTTTATTATAATACAATATTTTATTTTAAAAAAATGGTTGTAAAATGATTCTTTTTTAGAATGTCAAAAAATAACAATTCTACAATATTTTTTGAAATAAAATATTATATTATAATAATTTTTTTGTTATGTGGATGTAGCTTTATTGTCATATTTATTATCAAAGTTATTTTTTTCTTTAGTAAAAGGTACCAATTAGTGATTTATAAATTTTTTAACAATATTGCATGAAGATAATTTGAGAAAAAAATATCATGTTTTTATTCTCTAACTTTTCATCGTTAATTTATCTTTGTCTCCTTTTAAAAAAAATATATAAATTATTTAAAGAAATTTTGAGTAGGGATATACTTTTAACATTTTTAGTGAGATTAGTAAGATACTAATTCTTCCCTAGAAATTTTGAGTTTTAATTCACGCTAGATATTTTTTTTAATCTCTATTGAAATTTTAATGCATCTACTATATGTTCATATATTCTTTATTTTTTATTAAAATAATTAAAAACCATAACTTTTATGAGTCTTTGTTCTAATTTAATGCTGAGTCTCTTCTTACTGTAGCACTTTTTCTTTTAATATTCAAGAGGCTTAGTGAATCTCTACAATTATTGGAAAAGAAAGCTAATATAAATTGGTAGAGCTAATAGTAGATTAAGCAGGTCAAATTTAATATAAAGCGAATAATTAAGTTTGGTTAGTCTTATGATATTATAATTATAGGTTTATTTATTCACTGTTTTAAAATAGATGTGTGGCTGGGAAAATAAAACGTTTCACAGAGTTTAACCTCTTCTCTTTTTTCCTTTTTTTTTTCCTTTCGTCCAACTAAAAAGCAACGTGTGGTCATCCTTCGTTTACAAAAGTAGACCCATTTCTATCCACAAAGTCATTTAGGTTAAACTTTTCCAACTTTGACTGAAAAAAAAAAAAAGCTCATTTCGATGGGAGAAAAAGACAAAAACAAATTTACAAAAAAAAAAACTATAAGAATATGATAGAGAAAAATAATTTTTTTATAGAACTTTTATGTTCAATGTTACTATTTAATTTGATATTTTAACTAATCAACTAACAACAATTATTTATCATGAAAAAAATAGTATTTAAAATTACAGAGAAAAATAATTATGACTTACATTTTTTAACTCATTTCTTCATTTATATTTGATAATATAATAAAATGAAGGGGTAAACTTTTAGAGTAAAAAGTAAGATTTAGAAAAAATTATCATTTGTAATCAATAATGAAAATCTATATTTAAGAGAATGTATTACAATGTAGCAAATAATTGAAGAAAACAAAAGCCTGTCTTGGAGCTTTAAAGTTCCTTGATTTCCAATATCTCACCCACACTAGTGTAGTTTGGCTTCTGCATATTTCAAATGCTTTAACATTGCTATGTAAACATACATTAACTGCTAAAGAATATTCTGGAACCAACTACTTTATCACATGGATAAGATTAATGAAATAAAAAGGAAAGATGATATCTTACAATGACAACAAAAAAGTCTAAATCTACTTATTTTACTAAAAAGAGTATATTCTTAAAAAAAATAACAATAAATAAACTCACCAATATGAGTGAGAGTACAATGGGATTATGATTACGGTCATGGCATTCAAGGTCAGCTTAGATACACCGTTACGGTGAGATTAGATTGAGGTGAGGTGGAAAGGAAAATAAAAATTAAAAAAAAATAGATTGATAATGAGTAAAAAAGTTGTATTAAAAATAATTGATGTAAATTTTTTTAATATTAATTATATAATATAATTAATTATAAACAATGTTTTGGTTATATTTTAGGAAGCAAGAGTATAAATTAAATTTAAAAATAATTAATCGTTAATTAATTAATCTATATAATGAAATAATAAAATTAAGAGTGAAAAGGGATTAGATTCAAATTCAATCTATATTCAAAATTGAAATTAAATTCAAATACATATTTTTTTTAAAGAACATAATTAAGTTATATTTTAAATCCAAATTACATTTTTTAAAATATTTTGGATGTTTATAAATTAATTTGATATTTATTTTTAAATTCATATTTTTCCAAAATCAGATATATATCCAAAATGATTTAAAACTATTATATAATATATAAGAATTGTAAGATTCTTGGAAATCCCCTTCTTTCTTTTCTTTTTTTTCTTTATTTTCCTCTTCATTCTTTTTTCAATTTTTCTTTCATAATTCATCTTTTTTCAAATCTAATCACACCCTGCAGTAGTTGAAGAGTCAGATTACATTTTTACTCGATCAGATTTTTAAACAAAGTAGGTTCATTTTTACTTTAAAGACCTCTTATTCTATGTTTTTTTCTATGATTTAGTCATCAATCTTAGTAGGACCAATTAAGAAAAGTGTTTCTCTCAACTTGATTAAGTTCATATTAAAATTTGGTAATGTTTGGATAACTTGCTTTGGGTTCCAAAATTTTGGAGTAGTTCCCCTGATTGAGGTAGAATTTCCATCAGAATAAGGAATTTCAGGTAAGAGGAACTAACTTTAACTTTTAATAGCACCCTAGACTAAAAGATCTAGATGTGGAGGGGACGTGGTCCCAATATTCAATTTATCTTGCAGGAATGTTGTTTGTTTATATATTGTTTAAAGTTGTAAAAATATTAGTTTTTATGGTTTAGTATTTAAGTGTTATTTTTTTTTTTAATGTTAAATAGGACTTTTAATGTTGTAGATTACGTTTTCAATGATATTGTATGATGAAAATTGTATGAAATTGAAGTCATATATTTGGGATAATGTATGGGCTAATGTTTGTTTGTGTATTAAGTATTAAACCCTATGTGGTAATAGAGATCTCCGAGCTTCACTAATGATCTAAGTCACATAAACTAAGATATCAGGTGGTGAGAAACTAATGGGAGAGTTCATGCACACTATGACATATGAGATGCACGGCTTAGGTTGTATTACACTTACCCTGATCTTTTCTCTTGGATTCAACGATAATCTAAGTCTTGGGTATTGGATCAGGTGTTAGTCTCTGGTAGGACTCACTTAATACAGATCTTTCGGAAGACGTCAACTGTTATTTTGTTTGTTGAATATCCTGAATGTGTAGATCCATGTGGGATCTATGTGATTGTTTTATGTTGGGATTTGAAGAAGATTGAATAATTGAGAAATTTATCCATGTAATTTGGTTTGCCTTTTTGATTGAATTGTGTATATTATAAAATTTTGTTTTCATTAGCTTACCCTTTCTCTTCTTGTTGTGTTGTGAACTACGATGACTCAGGTGCAAGAGAGTCTGGAAGACTTTAGAGTTTTGTTTTGAGCTATGAATTGTAAATATTTGTATTTTTATAAGTCCTAATCATGTATTAAGAATGTTTTGAAAAACTCTAAACTTATATATAAACATGTAGAACTTGTATTGTAATAATTAAATGTATTTTTAGGATGTTACTAATTTTTAGAATGAAAAATTGTTAAGTATTTCCTATTTTATAAAACGTGCAATAGATTAATAATTTTAAAAACAAAACAATTTTAAAAATAAAAGAGTGGATATAGTTGTCAAAGACAGTCATACACTAACATATTAAGAATATGTCTTTTCCTTATATGGATAGACTCCTTTGTCATAATACTTAATTATTATTTAATTTTTTAATTATATTTGTAGTGTTGATTTTATATAATGTCATTTTTGGTACTTAACATGTTTTAGGTTTTAAAGGATACATTGACTCTCCAAACTCGAATATCGTTGAAGTCTTGTGAAAATAAAATTTTATATTTTTTTACTGTTTTGTCTATATATTGGTCTCCAAACCAAGGAAAAATATTCAACAAAAAGTCTTGTACTAAAGAATAAAACTTTATGTATTTTTGGCTAAAATGCTAAAATCCTCTCAAATGTGCACGTATATTGGTGTCCTAGGCTTAAGGAGAGATATTTGACGAAGAGTCTTGATGTGATTACACCATATTTATTAGTTTTTTAGTAACAACGATGGAACATTCTCATAGGAATCACTAGAGTTCTTTGAAGAGTCCAACTAAAGGTTATTCCTTGTTAGGTTAGTATTGTTGTCATCTTCAAGTAAATTAGTTCTTCAAGTGGGTGGTGGTCATTCGCTAATGATGGTAATGCTTTGATTTGTCGCATAGAGGTTGGTTCAAATATTGAGATGTCTTTATTATCTGGTAGTGATTTGAGTCGACACAATATAATTAATAATATCGAAAACCTAACAACAAAGCAAGAAGTGACTGATCTACTCTTTCATTTAAGATATGAATGAGTGAATTTACATGTCATCAAATACTTTTCTAAATATTGATGATAGTCAATATTTCAATCTTTTGTAGACAGTTTTATCACCTTGGATAATATAATCAAAATTGACATTATCTTAATCGACCAGTGTTACATAATGAATAAATGTATAATGATAAAAAAAATTTACTAATGAATTATTTTATTATATATGTCTAAGTACTTATATCCATGTATATTTTTCCTTTATCGTTGTCTATCTTTAGGGGAGAACCTATTAGTTTTATCTATATACTAGTCCCTAGACTGAGGAGAAATATTTAGTGATTTCACAAGCAATTGAACCATATAAATTGCTAATGAATATTTAGGTGTCCCTCCTAATGGCAGACACTATCTTGAACAAATGTAAGAGCTATTTTACTTTCACCTTATGATTTACAACATGACGAGACTTTAAGGTAATACTCTTAGGCCTTGTTTGGATCAGCAGATGGAAGGAGGTGGGAGAGCGAAGAAGTGTGGAATCCCCCCGTTTGGATCAAGAGATGAAAGGAGATGGGAGAGCGAGAAAGTGTCGAATATGGAGTTGAATGTTTCTTCTCAGAGTTGTAGAGAAATGAGAAGGGAAAGAAAGAAAGTCATACAAAATGTATAAAATAACTTATAAACCTTTAATTTTATTCACAACATTTACTATGAATTATTTATAATAAAAATTATAGAATTATTTATATAAATAATTTTTTTATATATAAAAATATTATTATTAATTATTAAAAAATAAAAAATAAATTGATTGATATTTTAAAATATAAGAATGAATTTCTAAAAATCATAAGAAACTTGTATTTTTTTTCTTTTCTAAAATAATTATTCAAAAAGAATAATATATAAAATTTTAATTAAATCAAATTTACATAAAAATATTTTTAAAGATAATAATAAATTTGTAAATTTATAATTTATATCTTTAAAAATAATTCAAAATACTTTAATAATCATCACATCATTCATAAACTTCAATAAATTTTTCTCACACATCTACTTTAATATACTATAATCTAAAACCCTCAACTTTCTTCACACTTTCACTCCCCCATATCCTCAACTTTTTCCCCTTCCACACTCTTTAATCCAAACAAATCCTTAGGCAATTTTAAGTTGAACTAATTTAATACATTAAATAAATGGTGCATTTTGAAAACTGTAGAATTTTCGGCTTTTTGTGAATTGGAAAGCATCCGTGTCTCTTCATCCACCACCAGTGTACTTAGCTCAATATCTTACCAACATTTCTCAAAAGTACATATACTTTTATATATATATATATATATATATATATATATATATATATATATATATATATATACAAATTATATTATATTGGAGAGTCGTACAATAGTTTCTCAACCCAATAAAGGTTCACACAAAAATAAAGGATTGAAGATATGATAAGTGAGGCTATTTTTGTTGTTTTTATAAGCAAATTTTTCTACTGTGGAGTTCTTATTCTCAATAAATTTTGTTCTCTTCTCCCACCACTATGCTTATGATACAATAAACAAATTTTTCAATTCCAGAGTTTAAAATTTAAATTTTTTATTAAATAAATTATTTATTATTAAGAAGTAAAAATTTAGTTTATTTTAATTTTAATAAATAAATTCCGTAAGATAAAATTATTCTTATTTATAAATTAATCTTATTTTTAGTTGATATAAGATATTTAATTCATTTTTCTTATAGCAAAACAAATTCATCCTAAACATTAAAATAAATATTTGTTAGGTAAAAAAAGTATAAGTTTGAATAATTTTTATTTTATAAATTTATTTTATAAAATTAAATTAGATTTAAAAATTATTTTTTAATATTTATCTTTATAATTTTTAAAATAATTTGAAAATTACAAATTATACTTAAAATTTATTTTTTAATATTGGATAATAGCTTTTTCCTGATGTTTGTTTTCTTTGAGAAGAAAGTGAAGTGATACACTAAATTTCACTTACAATTAAGTCAAATACTTGGTTTCTTAATTGGGAATGTGAAAATGGCCTGTGCAGATTAAAAGACATGAAATATGGTTTAGAATTGATAAAATCGATGTTTAAAAGTATGATAATATTACTGTTAAATATCATAATAGTATAACATAGTAAGAAAATTATTATTGATATGGATATCATGTGTATAATTAATATGATTGTTTGACAAAAATATAAAACGTATAATAAATAAATTAGTATTATATTATTTATTATATATTTACTCAGCAGTAGTTATGTTACGTATTTAATATTGACAGACTCACCATTTTGATGGAAATTTAATTTATTTATTTTAACTCTAAAACTTCTTATGTTTTAAACTATTAATTTGTAAAGAAAGTAAAAAATATATACATATGTGTTTGTAAATTAATTATAAGTATTTTGACGATGATAAAAGAACAAAGATTTGCAAAGGAATTTAAAGAGAAAAGAGAAGAAATAGCAACTCAACATTTTTGAAATTTTGTTGAGGAATGAGCTCACTGCAGACAAATAACTAAAATAAAGTATTTGTGTAGCGAATCTCCGAAAATTCAATCTTTATGTTTGTATAAAGAATTTTAAAATTTTCCAGTGAATTCAAATATATTAAATTTAAATTGTTTCTACTTCAAATTAAGATAATCCTAATTTATTAAATTTTAAGTTTCTTATTTAAATAATATATTTTAATTATTATTAAATACACAATTTATTTTGACATTTAAATTATTTAATAATTCAAAAATATTATTGATTTTTAGTTAGGAGTGGCAAAGCGGGTCGGTCTCTCCCGCTTAGGCCTGCAAAATGTGGGTCGGGTTGGCCCGTCCCGCATACAAAATGTGGGCTAAATTTTGTGGCCAGACCCGCATGCGGGTTGGCCTGCGGGCTTGCAGGTCGGCCCGCCTTTTTTTTTTTAACATGGAGGAGGAGTGGAGATAACCGCGGAACGACGTAAGTGGCAGTAGTACGCAACAGTTGCAGGCGAAGCCGCACGGAGTCGCAACCAGAGCAAGTGACGATACTGCAAAGGAGAATGTGTCGTGTGTTGTGTGCGTTTTCTGGAACATCGTAGTTGCGTTGTGTTTTGAATGAAAACTTAATTTTCTTTCACTTAAAGTTGTCACTCCTCCATTAGACCATTGTTGCCAAGTCAATTATTATTATTTTTTTTTATGGACTAGCCAGCCAGCCTACCCCGTTCCACAGCTGGCCTGTACGGACCGTGAATTATGCGGAACGGGCTAATACGGGTCAACAAACAGAAAGTTCAACTCATCCCACATTTTCTATCGCGGACCACAGATTGGCCCGTACGGCCGCCCCATTTTCCCATCCTATTTTTAGTTCAGGTTAATTGATGTTAAATTTTGGACAAAGTGCGCTAAAAGTTCTTTTGGGTAATATTAATACACTTTTATTTTATTAACATCGAATTATTTTTAATTGATATTCATCATAATTATTTTGATGGGTAAATACTAGAGTTATTTATTTGCAGTCTTTGTTGAAAGTTTTTGTATTAACTTTCTGAATGATGTCAGCGGGAAATTTTTTCCATATAACATTAGTAAAAAAAATCTTAATCAAGGATGGTCGTGAATTTTCTTAATCGACATTAGAAAGAATAATAATAATTAGTGCCAACGTCCATAAGAAAAACCATACAAATATTGACAAAAATACTGCAACAATTTTTCACGGAAAAGATATTATTGATATATATTGAAAAATAGCTCAAATTTAGTATAAGAAAATCATGATTAAAGTTGATGGTAGAATAGTCTTAACTAATATTAGTGGATAAATAATCCCAACATCGTCAAACCAAAAATAAAATTGATTAATCCAAATAATAGGTTTGTTATTGATTACGAAAATTTTAATTAAGGTTGGTTCATGACCTACATTTTGATTGATATTGATTGAAAAAATATCCTACATACATCCATTAAAAACAACTTTAATTAAATTCAATTGAAAAAATTTGTGTTAAACATCGACTAAAATAAAATTTTAGTTTACGCGAATTTAAGAGATAATGTAAATCTATATAAAACAAAATAACATGACAATGAGGACATAAAATAATCATGGTTAATTTCAACTTAAAAGAAATTCTTACCAATATCAATTAAAAAAATGTTTAAATAAAAGAGATATATACAACATCTCAATCTCACTGGAGTTTACAACTTCTAGATCAATGTGAAAGAGCTTAAATAAAAGAGATATAGACAACATCTCAATCTCAGTGGAGTCTACGACTTCTAGATCAAGGTGAAAGAGCTTAAATAAAAGAGATATAGATTTAAAAGTGGATAAAATTTTAAGAATTTTACATTTAACTTGTTAGGTAAATTTTGAAATTTTTTAACTTTAAAAAAAATAGATTATTTTTATAATTCTAGTTTCTTTTAAAAAAAAAATATCAAAACAAAATCTTTTATCATAAAACATTTCATGCTCTTATCCTTATGTAAAAATTCCTCAACAAAACATACTTTAAGATGAAGAATCCATTTTAGAACTAGCTTAATGAAGATAATCTACTAAATGAAAGTGTTTAATCATTCTAAGTCTCTGAGACCTATAGAAAATAGCTTTAGAATAGAAGTATTATATTTTAAATGATATTTGAATATTTTATTATTAAATTAAAAAGAATATATAAATAGAAAATTCAGTTATTCAAATTTTATTTCAAAAGAACCATCATCTCTTTAAACTTTTCCTTTTTCCTTTCTCTATCTTCTCTCTAAGTTCTTGAATATCTTGGTCATCAGAATGACGATCAGAGTCTACCATTAGGTTTCTAGCAGGGAATATTACAAGACTGTCCGATCAGAATTTTAGACATAGTAAGTTCACTTTTGCTCCTTTTTCTTTTGAGTCAATTTTGATATGGTTAAGTTTGTCTTTAGTATAGGCCCTTGCATGTGACTCTTTTAACTTCAAGATTAATCTTTGTTAGCTCAGAGTCCTAGTGATTAAGTTAGATTTTTTATAACGACTCTATGGTGCAGGTTAAGCTACTCTTGAGCTTTTGGTAAGTTTGGAACTCTTAGTGAGCACCTACTCAAAATCAAGTAAGGGAAGCTAGTTTTAACTTTTCAATAGAATCCTAATCTCAAATTGTAGACGTGGTCACTAATCTCAAATTTTCTCGCAGGATTTCTTGTTTTTTAGTATATTAGAATTTGATTGAAATTGTAGACATGGTGGATGTTGTAAAATGTATATGGGTTTTGATTTGAATGATTAATTAATGTATTTGAATAGTTTCTTGAATCACTTAAAATGTGATGTTTGATGAGAATTGGTTGTTTAATTTTAGATGATGTTAGTTTAGGAGCATATATATGTATAGATTGACATAATAACTCAATGAGAGTGCTTGAATAATTTTGTGTAAGAACTGTCATTTTAATGTGTAGATTTATAAAAATATGAGTTGAATGTAATTTTGGTTCAGAAATATAACAAGTTTATGCATATTTTTCTGCGTATCTCGCTCAAGCAAGCTCGCTCAAGCGAGAATATAATAAAAAATGAGGTGCTCTTGGGTTCATTTTCGCCCAAGTGAGAAGAAATCTTGCTCAAGCGAGGTCTGCGATGAAATTTTGGGTGCTCTCAAGTTTTCACTTAAGCAAGAGAATTTTCGCTTGGACGAGACCCATTCTCACTCAAGCGGGATGATCTTCACTCAAACTAGCCTTAAAAAAAAACTTAAAACTCAAATTTTTATCCTTGCTTTTAAAAGGTTGGATTATGTCGATTTCATAGTTTTTACTTATAAAATTTTATTTTATGTATATTTAATTGAAAAATCCTTTAATTAGATATTTATGGGATTATTGGATGAATTTTAGTGTGTTTTGAAATTCTAAGCTTCAGTATGATTTAATTGTGTGATTTTGGATATTGTGAGATATGAAATATGAATCTTAATAAAGACATAGTATTTTCACGAAAGGAAATACCGTGTTAATATTGTTTAGGATGTGCATTGATTAGGGATTTGTCTAGAATGAGATATTCTGACTCTCCTAGTATGTTAGAGTTATATAGATGAAGATTGTCAAGTGTTGAAAGTCGAAGGAGGTTAATATGATTTTGTTTGCGGTGTGAAATAAAATTTGATCTTTCAAGTCATATGAATTAACCTTGTCATACTAGTGAGATTATTTTTGCGCATAGTTGTGTGGATTCATAGTGAGATAGTATGACAAGTGCATATCTCTAAGTCTAAGTCAATGCACAAGTCTTTCGAAATTAGAGTCAAATGTCTAAGTATTTTGGTCAGTAGAAATCTAACATGAGTAATGTGAATGATAATTATAATAGACACTATATGGTTTGAGAAATACTATGGGACTTATGACTTATGTTTGTTAAATTGAAATTGAAATTATATAGAACTTTTAATAACTAGCTTATCCTATTGTTTGTTGTATTTTGTTTTCTTTATCTGTGGTGATCGTATATTTATACGGGAGCAAATGAGGTTGCAGGTAATAAAACTCTTCAGTAAGTAGCTGAAGGATGAGATGACTTTAGTTTGAATGTTTTGTTTTTTTAACTTTTGTGTGTATATTAAAATTCCTATAAAGAGTGATATATTTTGAAATATAATGAGATAGTTGTATATGTTTATTAGATATTGCTTGCATATTATTTTATTAAATAGGAGTAAAGATTGGAATGTGTATATTAGTTTGCTTTGTTATTATCATGTATTTCTAGTTCCTCTTTAAATGAAATTAAATGTTGTTATCTAACTTTCGTCAATTTTAATAATTTCATGTTTTAATTTTAATCATTTAAACATTTTCAAGTATTTTCTATCTTCAGGTAGTGATTAAATTTATTTGTCACGTTATATATATATATATATATATATATATATATATATATATATATATATATATTATCTCAATCCTTATCCTTGTGTTCAATGCTTATATGGTTAGAAAATCATAATCATAATCTAAACCTATAATATGAAAAATCATTTTGTTATAGATTGATTACTCATAAAGTTAAATATTTAGGAATAGAGATAGTTTATACATAAATTATCAAGAAATCAATAATTAATTATATTATCGAATGCAGTAATAGATAAAAATTATACATAAAAAGGTGATTAATATATAGAAAGAGTTTAGATTAATAAAGTTTAATCCAACACAAAAATATGATATTTCCGTTAATATCCATGGTTAAATTGTTATCATTTCACTTCTCAATTACACACATGTCATGATAATGTGTTTGATAAATTCTACTTGTGATATTTTCCCTTCTCCTGCATTGCATTGCATTGCATTGGTGGTGACTTGTTAAATTCTACTTGTGATATTTTTCACTTCTCAATTACACACGTGATGACAATGTGTTTGATAAATTCTACTTGTGATATTTTTCCTTCTCCTCCATTGCATTGCATTGGTGACTTGTTAACCATAATCAATGTGACATAGGTTGATTTTCCCTTTCATTTTGGGTTGGAGAGTTTTGAAAATGGGTATCTCAAAGAGGATTTTATCAATTTGTTGGGGTGTAAAAAGTAATTGTCAATATATGATAATTCGTTATGACTAAATAGAATGGAATGAGTTCAAATCAAATGAAGAAGTCTTTGGCAAATTCTTCTTCCACGGGCAAATTCTTCTTCCACCTTAGTACCTTCCCCTATATCTCCATATTAATTATGAAAAATCAGTTTTAATTTTTCTAAAAATTTTAAATAACCATAAAGAAAACATAATCTCATATTTTAAAATAACTTTAGTTGCATTCCCTCATCTCATACATTTCTTCCAGCCGCATACCTCTCTTCTAGTTGCATACCTCTCTTCTAGCCGCGTATTTTCTTCTAGCTACAATATTTTTTATTCTTTTTCAGTCGCAACGTTTGAGATAATAGTTCCATTATTTGAGTTATTTGAGCGTGTGTGAGATGGTTGGTGAAAATATTTGTTGTATTGGACGTTCTCTAGGGTGAAGATAATTTTTTTTTATAGTTTTGTACTCATTTTTTCTTAATCTTTTTGCACCACAAAACTTATTTCAACCACCAACATTCACCATCAACCATCACAAGTAACCACCAACATTTAAAATTGGAGAAGAAAACACCACACTTTTCACCATACTTAGAAAAATATTGTTGAAATTAATAAAAGTACAGAGGTATAAAGAAAAAGTATAGAAGTACATGGAGAATTTGCCGAAGTCTTTTATCCAAAATTCATATTGTCAATTAAAAATAATTTTTAGATTTATTTTATTTTATTTTTGTTGAATAAATTTTATAAAATGCACAGGATACCCGAATGTATTTGATCAAATTCAACTTCCTCATTGTTCCTTTGAGTTTATTAGAGTGACAACATTGTCAATCTTGATAATAAAAATAAAACATGAATTAAAGTAATATTTTCTTGATAATTTTCTTTAAAACAAAATATGCTTGTGGTTAACATCAAATGAATTAATCATTAAAAAAATCCACTATACTAATCTTTCACACAAATTTATAAAACACACATGAAAATAAAAGGTCAAACTAATTATATATATTGATAATACACAATATAAATTACTATAAAAATGAAAGTTATGAATATTACTTGAGTTGAATCACCAATACCAAATTAGAGAAATACTCCTATGCATATGATCGTTTTATAGTTATTATACTGGCCCCTTATTTAGGCATTAGGTAAGGGTATAATAGATTCTAACAAAATAATGATAATTTTTTATATTTTTAAAGGTTAGTTGGATTATAAGAATATTTTAAAAAAATAATATAAATCAGTAAAAGGAGTTGAATCCTTGAAAGGACAAATTTAGGCATTTAGTCTAGGAGAAATAAAGGGCTTCGTGTATATCGAATTATCAACTAAAGCGAGGTGGGTCATTTCTGTAGTGGTTACTGGGGGCAAACTTCTACACAGAATGTGGAACAATAATTAAACAACACTGTGTACCATCTTATCTTAATAAAGGAGAATTTTGATGCAGATTACCACCCTTGGCATTTCAATTTCATCTTTGTTCGCGCTGTTCAATCTTCAAACACAAATGTTAAACCAACTTGATGAAAAAGCCATATAGAGCCCACCACAGAATTGCTTTAGGGAAGTTCATTTTGAAAATTTGTAGTTGGACTTGGAACACAAAAGGGTCATTAATTATTAGTACCTACTCAAAAGATAATGAATGAAATCTAAACTTAATCCCTTCCATGATTTCTATTCAATGCTAGTTTGGTTGGCAAAAAAACTATAATCTATAAGTTCATTATGATTAAAACATCGTTGTAAAGGAATGACCATTATTGCTTTTGCAGGCAGTCACAACTTTTTGTGGCCCCTTTCCAAAGCTGCAAGCTTTCCAACTAATCTGATTGATTACTCGCGGAAATTTCCTTGATCATTATTATATACATACATTTACAACTCTTGCTTTATCAGAGTTATATATTCAGAGAAGAGTTAGCTCTAAAAATGACAGCTCAGAGATGTCATAAGCTCACTCAAGGCATCATCAAGAAGCATAGTTTTGTTAATGTTTGAAGTGTAAGAGGATATGTGCATTGGTGAAGATTGAAAGTAGAAGCAAAAATGAGGAGAGCATGCAGGAAAATATGGCGATCAGTGCCATGCACAAGCAGGAAAAGCTTACGAACTGAGTCTAGGAAGGACATGGAGGAGATTCTGAGGGCTAAGCTTTCAACTATTAAGGAAGAGCCAGAATTGTGTGAGGAGAATTTGACATCACCAAGGCATATGCGTATGGCAAAGAAGCAAGGGAAGAAGGTTCAAGCAAAAGATAAGTCAGTACGGTGTTTAGTACCTCATGTCAATCTGAAGCAGTCTTATGTTCTATTTATTACAGGGTTTGCCTCCAAAGGCACCTTTTCTGGGTAGCTTCAATGCTATTCTGAATCTTCTCACTCTGTTCCAATAAGAACATATGTATAAGTCCTCTTCTTGACAAAGACCAGAATGCAAGGTGGCAATATTTCAATTTATGATGTAATGTTGTGTACTGGATAACTGTTTTTAACTATTTTATGTGTGTTGTATGTACAGTTTATTTCCTTCCCATAATGTAAAATTACTGAATGTTGATTTGTAGTATAATTCTGGGTTCTTTTCCTCATTTTGGCCTAATATTTTTTGCCATAGTGGGTTGCATAAAATTATATTGACATAAAAATAATCTTGTTGCTACATATTTTTGTAAACCTGCATAATCAGTGACTGAAATAATTTTCTATAAGACTTCCAACATTGGAGGAGGTGGAAGAAAAGAAGAGTCCTTTAACAGAAGGGTGCAATAATTGCTCATGAGTCATGAAAGTTCTGTATCAAGAAGATCTTGATTTTAGTAATAGCAACTCTGTAGAAATAACTATTGAAGAAAGAAAATAAAAATATTCACTTGCTACTTAAAAGGATCATTGATGAATATTCTTGCAACGTTATGCCTGGTATATATCATATATCTATTTAAACTTTCTAATCTTCTGTATAAGAAACTTAAGCACCCATTCAATCATTGAAATTGAAAGTGCAACTTTTGGAAAAACTCAGATAAAAATGAGAAGAAAAGTTAAAGTTAATTTACATTAGTTAATTTTAACTTATAGAAAAATTATTATTTTTTATTTTATTCTAGAAAAAGTTACGGAGAAATTCCTCCACACATACCATAAAAGTTACAAATGTTTGGTCCCTACCAAGCATAATAGAGGAAAAAAGTTTATTATCCCAAAAGAATAAGAAGAAAATGCTACCCCTCTTAAAAATACAGGTACAAACCAATCATTTGCTTCACCATTGAACGCATGTGTAGTCTATAGTTGAGATCCAGAACAAGCCTAAGCCTATGAACTCTCTCTGTCTAATTTGTCCTTTTCTAGCTCAAATAATATCTACTATACATCTACTTTACCTTTTCTATTTTGTTTATTTTCTGTAAGTATTTACTAAAAAATAGGTTTAATTATATAGTTAGTCCCTAGAATTTGGAGAAATTCTGATTTTGGTTTCTTAATTTAGTCCCTTAAATCTTCAAATTTTAATTCATTAACTGTATTTGGATATTAATATTGTTTTTTTAATATCCAGAAACAAAAATACCTATTTTTTTATATTTAGACAAACAAAATCAAAATTATTCCAAATTTTAAGGAATTAAATTAAATCTTAAAAATATTATCCAAACTGATTTTAAAGCGCTGTGGTTTTACGTTCTTCTTTTAATTGTTTTAGCTGAAAATAGATTATTTACAAGTGTGGCTAGTATTTCTCTCCTATTTATATTGAAAATTAGGTAATAGTAATAATTTGTTGCAGGAGAAATGAGAAAATCTGTAAACTAACTGACACCACATGAATTTCGGAAAAATTATCGTTAGGTGAATTTTCCTTGAGTTTCTTAAAAAACCAGACGATAAACTAAACGAAAAATCTCTTGTACTAAACTAATTTATGCATTTCATCTTTTGAAAAAGTCAAATGAGACATTTTTTTTTATAGAAGTTGAGTGCATAAATTGATTATAGTTCATAAGATAAATTTATTTTAAAAAACTGTCATTATATCAAAGTTATGAATTTTAAAATTTATATAGAAATATAATGACTCATGATTTATTTTAAAAAAACTATGATGATTTTTTGTAGTTTGAATTTTTATTGATTTATATCATGAAAAATGTAGGATTTTAAAAAGCTTTAAGAGTTTATCACATTTAGAAACATCCAATGATTTTTATTGTTAAAAATATTGATAGAAAAATAATAAATATTTGGATAAAGAAATTTAACACTAATAATAAACTTTTCCATTTTTTTTTTAACTTTAAGTATCTCTTAGTTGGAAGTTAAAGTATAATATTTTGTTGAAAAAAAATACTAATATTTTAAGATACCTATATTTATTTGAGACAACTTATTTTAAACTTATGAATTGTTTTTAACTTAAAATTTGAAATAAGAGATTAAAAAAATAAAAGTTATTTGTTTATTTACCGGTCAGGATCGGATGGTTCCAAGATGTCTTGATATCTAATATTGATCGATTGATAGGTTTAAAATGTATTAAGATTAAAGAATGATTAACAATATTAAGTTGTACGAAAAACTAAATAATGTCCTTATTTACGATCTTAATCACGATTCATATACTAATTTTGGTTAAAGTCATTACAACGGTGTAAATAGACACAACAATCATGAGAAAAATATTATTATTACTTATTTTATTTTTGATAAATTTAAATTATAATTCCATATTTTAAATCTAAACTTTGAAACTATTTTATAAATAATATCATTTTTTATGGGCTATTTCGTTCACATTACGAAATCCATGATTTAACCATTATAACTATAAATTCTATATCATCTACTAACCTAACTAATTAGACAATCCATAAATATAATTAATGTATTTTTTTATATTGGATCACATAATCTAAAGATATTTTCAAAACTATAATTATTACACTAAAAAAGATAAAGTGGTAATTTTAAGTAAATGAGGTTACATATACAAATCATGACCATCTAAGAACAAATACCCTTCTATAATTTTGTTCCTATATCAACTTCAATTCAAAGCATGTTTATGCTACAAATTACAATATTCTTTACACACCACAAAATTTTATTGTAACACATGTTTTTTCAAGCACAATGCATATATTTTCTTAAAAATTTCGAACTTCATTCAAAAAAATTGTTAAACAAATAAATTGTGCACTAAAATATAATAATAAATTAAATAATTTTTCTAATCAAATTTAAAAAAAAGAAAGAAAAAGAAAACAGGCCTAATCAAATTGATAAAAAAAAAAATTAATTAAGGAAATCTTCTGTAGTTTGCCGTGGTCAAATTTCAGTATTTTGTTTTCTTATATATTTCTAAAATAGTATCTAATTTAGTCAATATAAAAATTAATAATTTTGTATCTCTAAAATTAATTTTTTATTAATAATTTTTTAATAGGGTATTATTTAGATGTTTAAAAATAAAATATGTTTATCAAATTTTATAACAATGCTTAACATAAACGTTTTAATTAAAAAATATTAAAATATATCTATGTACTATTGTTTATTAAAAAATTTTGCTAAATACGGAAATAGACTCTAGTGTTATTAATTATGAAGATAAACAATGTTTTGTTCCAATCCTAGGTTTATTATTATTGTAAAGGTTGTTTTATTTATGAATAAATGTGTCGAATTCAAAAACAACTTCATTTTCAAGTAATAGGTTTGACAATTAATATATAAAAAAATTGATAATTACTTACGCAGTTGACTTTTTTTAAAACAAAACTGTTGACTTTATTAAACACAGAATTTGGGTTCCTTGCAATTGGATGATGAATTGGTTTTATAAATGTTTTTAAATTAAAAAAATGGGCCACACAGGGCCTTGATACGGCGTAGCCCATATCCTTTGTTTGTTTGAAAAAAAGAATAAATAAAAGAAGTGAAAAAAAAATTCAATATCTCTATTGTGAAGCAGTAGGACCTATGACCCATTTCCTGTCCTTCCTTTTTAATATTTTTCTTCTATTCTCATTTCTTATTCTCCATTCTCTTTTACTTTCTTTCTTTTTTCCTATTATTTTTCTCTATTTTTTTATCTTGTTTTCCATATTTTCCAAGAAAATATACTACCGATTAAAAGGTAACATAGCATGCCCGATCATAATCTAATTTAAAATAAATTATTTTTTTCTTTAAAACCTCTCTATTAATAATTTTTTAGTTAAAATTGCAAGTGTTTCAAGTTTTTACCTCCTTATAAATTTGAAAATGTATTCTTTGAACTAGTTCAATGTTTGATTTGTGTTTTGATTGTTTCAGTGATTTTCATTTGGTTCTTAGAAGTTTTTGTGTGTTCTACATTTTTTTTTTATTATTGCTTTGAACATAGATAACTTCAAGTTAATTGAAGCTATTTGATAGTTCTTTTTGAATTATTGTGTATATACTTGATTTTGAAATTGTTAAGATGATATTTAGATATATTTGAATTAAATTTGGTGGTGGTGGTGAAGTTGTTACTAATTTTATCCTTGAATTTCAGTTTGACATGATGACATTGAATAATATTGGATTTACCTTAGGTTTTATATGTGTTATTTGGTGCATTTTAGATTTGTTGGAATGAGTGAATTAGTTATTTTAAAATTGAAATTGGTTTTGATAAGTCACATATATCCAAGATGATATGTTGACTTGGTCAAATACCCTTGATTTTATGATAAATAATATATTAAGACATTTGGTAGTAAGAATTGAGAAAAATTTCTTATAGACACATTTTTAAGTGTACAATGAGTTTACCTCACTTCTGAATTTTAAGTTTGAATGTAGACTAAAATGTTCAAAATGAGTCAAGTTGGTATTTAGTAGGAACTTTTTTTTTTTTAATCTATTTAAGATTTTATTTATATAAAAAAATAAAATCTTATGGACAATTTTAATACAAGTATTCCAGAAAATATTTATATAATACTTATTTGATGGTTGTTATCATGTATGCATTTTAAGTTTAAGTACATCTCTAAACCTAAAATGTTTTAAATGAATCTACTAGTGTTGGATTTAATTTATACTTTTTTTATTATTATTATTATTTTGTTGTTATCTACAATTCTCTAATTGTCATATGTTAATTGAATTATTTTAACTTTTAATAAGTAAAAAATATTTTATTTATTTAATTGAATAACTTTTTTATTTTATTTTAAAATAGCTAAATAATTTCTCTATTTAAAAACAATGACAGTACAATTTTTAATAAAATTATATATATATATATAAAATTGTATTATTTTTAATTTTTAATTAACTATGTATAAAAATAATAAAATTATAAAATCATATATTTAATACATTTATCAAATTAGAAGCAGCCAACAGGTTTAAGGAAGAAAATAAATGCATGATCACATCACATTTAACTCTTTTCCATTTTTGTGTTGATATTGTCAACTTCTTCCTAAGCTCATTAGCTGTACCTGCTCATCAAAATGTTTAAACTATAGTTTCCAATGCATTTTTATATGATGGATCTGCCAAAATTGGTAGTGAAAAAATTCTTTTCAAATTTGGTGATTCACATTGGTCACCAAAAATAGATTAATTAATGTGTTAATGAGAGTGATGTTGAGTAGATTCAATTTGACCACTAGAAAATAGTCATGTGGTTTTGTGAAGGAGCACACAACATGTTATATATAACTAAATAAATTCAACCTAAAGTCCAAAGGGTAAATAAATTATACTTTAGTTTAAAAACAGAATAAATAAGTATGATGAACATTGAGTGATTTTCAACCTTTTCTTATTTAGTTATTTTTAATTATGATGAACTTGTTATTTACTTCACCTTTCACAACGTCCCAATTTATTTGGTTGATTACCACAATAAAAAATAATAACACAACCTGCCAAGGAAAAAAAATCTTATAAAAATACATTTTTCAATGAGCAAAAAACATTTTTCCCCTAAATTTGGTTTCTTTTTTCTTATAGTTTTTAGCCTTTATTAATTTTAGTTTGTATTGTTTTAGCTCATTGGTTCAATTTATCAACTGTGTCAAATGCTTTCATCGCATTAATACACGTTACATACACCACTATTCAGAAAATAATCATCATAAAAACAATGAAGTATCAGGTAAACTTAAGGATTCAAAATTAAAATTTTAACTCAAAATACACTAAAATAAAAACAATTAGTTCTGAAGACTCGTAATTAGCATGAATGAGTATATTTTAAAACATTAAAATTCATACAACGTTGGTAAAAAGATTTTCGCATCATCAATCAATACGAACATATCTTATACACTACTTTAATTATAGCAAAATCAATAAACTTATAATATTATGATAAATAAGTGAGTAACATGTGTTAAAAACTTGAATATTGTCAGGACATTCTAAATTTCTTTATTGAATTGGTATTAATTTAATAAATAAAAACTAAATGCTTTTAGCTCTTATCTTTTAAAATTTTTCATTTTAATATTAAAAATGGAAAAGTGTTAAAAGAATGTGCCATTTATATTTTCTGGTATAAAACATCTATGCAATGCAAAGAAAATAACAGTATTTTACCTGGCATCATAAAAGTTTAGCACTTTTTTTGAATTTTCTTACAATGCCATAAATCAGACAGATGAAAAATTGATTGGCAGCTAGTTTGGTGGAAAAGTATTGTAATGGACAGTGTGCCTTATATTGAAAAGTGAATAAATTGAGCAGAAATTCTAATAACTTTTGTAGTTGGCTGTTTCCTTCCTCTTCATCAATAAATTTGATGGTCAGAAGAAGCAACTACCAAACATAGCTGCCTCTGAATCTTAAAGTCAATTCAATCACATAGGTGAAGAATATGAAGAAACACATTCAAACTTAACCTCATCACAATTCTTTTCACCAATTTAAAAGTGTTGATATGTTAATAACTCTTATTAAATTATAATTAAAAAAAAATTATTTTATTAAAATATGAACTCTACATAAAAATAATAGAATAATTTTAAAATTATAATATCACATATTACACAGTTATAAACCGAGGTCTTTCAATACATCACATTTCAGGACATCTACATCAAGATAGAAAATGAACGTCACAAATGTTATTTATATTTTATTTTAGGGTTTGTTTTAGGAGAAAAATTATTATATCAAACACATTTTACTAATTAACTTATGTCCAAATTAAATTTAGCTTAGACATAGACTTGTCTCCACCAGAAAAAAAGTCATAAATTATGAGATACAAATACTATATTTTAATGGCCGGTTATTCAAACCTGGAACTTCGAAATATTTTTTGTGCTTCGTTCCATCATAGAGAACTCAAACCTTAGACTTAAACTGCAAATTGCAATCTCTTTAATAAACAAAAGGGGCCCCCACCATAATCCTCACTCTTTGCAGCTTTGCCGGACCACACACCACCAAGCATCTCGAAGTACTTCCCAAAGAACATGATGTTAACGTTCATTGGAGTGTCTGTATGTGCATACTTCTACTATAATATTGGGATGAAGTTTCTAATTCTAATAACATGCATGAAATCCTGGTTTAGAATTGACCATTTTCTCTCTGCCCAACTTGGTCAATCAATCACTTCAATTTTGGTGAACAATGAAAACATACCTGGAAATACTAAACATGATTAAATTAAAGATGTAGATGCCTCTATGCTCGTTTTCTTATACACTGATCTAGAAAATTCACCTAAAATTAAGAGGGACAAAGAAGAAACAGTTTCCATATTTCTATTTCGGCAAACGCCATTAGGGAGAAGTTAAAGGCACGGTTCATGAGGCTACGAGCAAAACGATTAAAGGAGGAACAGAAACAGAAGCAAAGCCAAACTTGTTGAGATTAATGAACAATATGTGTAACAGTTTCAAATGGCCATCACAAACTCATTGAGAAACTGTAGCTGTTAATTAATAACAAGAAAACAGAAACAAAAGAAAAGAATGATAGAGGTGTCTGACTCTGAATGTGAGAAGTTGTGGTTTCTCTCTCTCTTTTTGATTTACCATAAACATGAGGAAGATTCGGTTTTGCGGTTGTTGGTGGTGTGTAGAAGCTGGAAGAACCTTCTCCTGCGGTAATAGAAAGCGCATTTAAACCTGGAAAAGAAGATCAAGGACCTCCTCAGTTTGCAAGCAGACCTTAGCCTTAGCCACACAATTTTCTTGGCACGAACCAAAGACCCTTTGATTCTCTCTGTAAGACTCTTCTTTCTACAGAACTGGTAGCTTCTCAGGAATACCAGCCTCTTCTCCAACATGGTGCTGTTCTGCTCAGGGTAGTAGTTGTTGTTGTAGTAACACCCAAAAGGGTCACTCTTAAACAATGGGTTCAAACTCACACTACCCATGCCTTGATACTTGATATCTGATGCTCACTGCCGTTCTGAATCAGAGAGAAAATGGTGGAGTATGGAAGATAAGAAGAAGAAGAAGAGAGGGAAAACACACAAGGAAAAGTAGCACACAAGCTAATATAATTGGCTCTGTCTTCTTCAAGTCAGAGCCATTAAAAACTTTAATAGAAAAATAAAGGGTTTTGTCAGAGATCATAAGATAAGTATGTGGAAGAGGCGAAGTAAAAGGGTCTGAAGGAACTCTCTCAGCTGTAGAAATTCAACGCCCCTAATTTTACTTTGCTACGTTTGCTAAGTCACCATGGTAGCTAAAGTCTAAACACAACACTCGTACTCCTTTTTCTCTCTTCTCATGTAACATTATTGTAAGCACTTTAACACGTTTACATGGATGTGGGGGTAACAGTTTGAAAACTAATTTCAGAAGTTTTTATTCTAGAAGTTGATGATATAATTCAGTACAAATACTTTTTATCCAAACATAAAAATTACTAAAAGTTGTTTTAAGTCAATCAATTTTACGCACATAAGAATATTTATCTAAAATTATCTGATGTTTTAAAGTGATTTTGGATGAAGTGAATACATACATATACATAGACTACTCCAAGAGGTAGGTTGAGCTTAGTAAAACTGGATATTCTAATATATCAGATATCTGAGTTGAGAGATTTTTTGTTGATGTGTCATCTTCTTTCCCTAAACTTTAATCTAAAAAGAAACTCACTTATACGGACGGTGACTTTTGTGATCGACCTTACTTGTTTGACCCTTCACTTATTACTTCCTGTTTATAGATTGTGGCAGTTTATGTTGTGTATGTATATGAGTGATATAATTTAAGCAGAAACAAACTCCCATGATCTCCTCCTACATATATTATCCGTATAGGTCCATGCAAGTGGAGACGATCTTCCTTCTACTTTTGTGGGCTCCACGGATGTTTTGGTAGGGTTGGATCAGAGATATCCAATGAAGGGGGTCTAGGAGCATCATTGCCGAACAAGTGGGACCAAAAGCTTTGTTGGTGAACCAAAGCATGAGCACAGGCGTCTTCCAATAAATGCAAAAAGGACCAGTAGTTACTGTCACTACCAAACGTTGTGATGTAGGCGACAACAGCAGATAGTGCCTGAATACAACCGAAAAATGGCAACAATATGAAACGAAATGTATGATGATGATGAAGAGGATGATGCTACATGTTGAAGATAACCATAATTAATTGTGTGAATTGGAAGCATGAGTTATTTTCAAAAGCTATTGATGAAGGCGACGACCAATTGACAAATATTAAAAGATGCTTGAGGTATCCCAATTTATGAAGGAATTACTGGGTCATTTTATATTTCACATGTGATCATGATGGAAGTGAAAACTATTGATTAAATTAGTGTCTTTGAAAAATGGTATTGGATATTGATATTGATGATACCTTCTTCTTTTTTGTCGTAGATGTAGACAGTAACATTACATTCTAGTTATTGAGACTGAAAGAAAAGGAAAAATGGGCTAGCACCTATTTTTGCACATTAGTATAAATAAAAAAATTCCTGCGTAATATGAAATTATGAAAGATGGGTCGTGCAAGGTTTCAGTTATTTGAGGCCATTGTCTCGAAGCAATAAAAAAAATATCCTTGGAAAACTAAGGATTAAAAAACGTGATTCAGCCTACATGAGTAGCTAGCAGTAATCCAATAGATATTGTCATCATCTGCATGCGAAGACATTCCAGAAGCAGAAAATCTTTGAAATAAAAATCTATACAGCAAAAAGGGTAAAAATGATGGCAATTATAATTGTATGAAATCCAACAGTGTTTTGTATTCATGGTGCGAAGGAGAAAATAATCGATCTTAGTTTAGTTATAATCCAAATTCACTCAACTCAGGATCTGTGGTGTTTGAAGTAAGCCAACTATTTCTGTTTCTGTATATACGATGTGCACACGGTACGCAATCAGTGGAGACAATCACAGTATCAACACGGAAGACCAATTATCAAAAATTGGTTTTGTTGGGTCTTGGGAGAGATCAGGGCTTTTAAGCAGCATTGACATAGCGATCAGCACCAGACCTGCTGCTTACACGCTTTTCTGGAATCAAACAAACCACACTTAACTCAATTCTCTCCTAGAAGAGAAGCATGCAGGATGCCCCTATTACTCTCTCCTCTCTTCAACAATGACAATTTTCCCACTAACTTGGCTCTGAATGTTCATTATCACCGAGTACCGGCTTTATCAGCTGCTGGAACTTTTTCAGGATAACTGGATGCATCCAAGTCAATAAGTGTCATATCGTAGGGCACAGACAAAGAATTTGACACATCCACGAGTAAGGAAGATTTTACTCCACCAGAATGTGACACTTCGGAATTGAGACCAGAATTTGACGCAGAGCTACTATTAGAAGAAAAGCTCGAGAGCTGTATGTCATCTGGTTTGTTTCCAAACAAATGCTTATTTCTTCTCACAGTGTCCATTTCTGGGCCGATTGGAACAAAAGTTCGTGACCTATACTTCCTAGGTCCCTCTTCACCTTCACCATGGTTGTAAAGAACATAATCATGGTATGTCGGTGCAAACTGCCAGAAGCAATATCAAACTGTCAGCAGATATTAAACAAGCAAATTGAGTCACAAAAGAATCATACAAAAAATTCCATGGAACTAGAACTGCAACATGATGGTTGTGCAGTAATGCACTGAGTTTGATGCATAGAATTATGATGGTAAAGTAAAACTATGTGAAGAATATTAAAAGTGAGACTGGCCTGGTGGACGGTATCGTGGTAGAAGTCATTTAATTTCAAAGCATGAGCAAGGCTAGCTGACAACCCACGGGATCCACCTATGTTAGCCCCAGCATATACTTTGTATGGAAATGCATAAAAATGTCCAACAGCTGCAACAAGCATCTCAACACAAATGATAAAATCTTGAAGTAGAGCAGCTTCATCCGCATCCTTAACGTATTCAGACTTTGCAGCAAGGAAAACTAAGACACCCTAAAATATCAGATACAAAAAGTTGCGTCAAACCTCTATCAGGAATACAGTATCAAATTAACAGTGAATCATTTTCAAACTCTAAATTATATCTCATAGAATGGCAGAACAACTTTTGCATGATTGACAAGAGTTACAGTCTTATACAGCCCAATAATTAATCATGGTAATATAGCAAAATGACATCTTAGCATATATACACAAACACGAGTCATAGTCTTCACTCCATTATTACTAGAATCAGTTCTGGACTGTAGTTTTTTATGGGGGTTATTAATATAGTTGGTAGATGTTTTAACTAATTTGGTTTTTGGACAAAAGACTAGAGAAGTGAAGTCTTATAGCTTACACAAAGCAACAGATAGAGTTCATAATACAGGGAAAGGATAGACCATAAAAGGAAAGAGGCATGAGAAGTACCTGCCAATAAGTTAGGAATACAACAGATTTTATTATAATAAACTTTGGGACTGGGTTGAATGGTTGAAGCAGATCCTTGCATGCCACATAAAACAAAGCAAGAGCATACAGAGCCATTGTGTAGGAGAATGTATAGATGATTGTAAGATACAAGTATGATTGCTTTGGACTGAAGTTTCCATCCTTATATTTCCCCTTTGCATAAAGTACAAGTGTAACAACAACTAAAATGGGCTTCAAAATCACAAATTGCAAACACCCTTGCTTGCATTTACGTATAAAACGCCTGCAAAAAGTTCAGGAATGAGAGATGATCATCGACTATGATAATAATAAAGCTTTCACATTACATGTTTGAATCATACTTTTGTTTCCCTGGGATCCGAAGATTTGCATTCGCACAAACTTCGTAGTTTTTCAAATAACACAACTTACATAATCCCACTTACAAAAGTTGGCAATACATTAATTCTAAGGAAAATTCTAGGTATCAATTTTCAGGCACAGAAACCTGAAGTAAAAAAAATTAAAAACATATGAATCAGATTAGCAAAAACTCACCCATCAAGTGCCACTGGAGGCAAGCAACAAGTCATCAGAAACCATGATGGCTTCAGAATCCGTCCAGATAAACTTAGGACTACTGCTCCAGGACCACCAACCCATTCGAGACACAGTGATAGGAAATTATAAATAACCCAAGCTTCATAGCTGAAAAAGCAGCCAGGATAATGTTATTAAATGTACTGCTTCCAGTTGATAAAATAGGTCATAAATCCATTTATATTTTAAACAAGTAACAAATGACATTAACAAATTAAAGGCAGAAGCACTAAAAAATGTAAAAGACTGTCAAAATCACATGAATAGAGGGAAAGGGAGGTGGCATTCAGGATTATGACTACATATCTAAGCAGGGTTTCTGCTGCAACATCCTCCTTTGCCACCTCTCAGTAGTCACGTAATGAACAGAGTATGAGAATAACAATAATACTACTCTCAGCTCGGTTCAGTGGCTACATGATCAGATATGTACAAAAGTTAAACTATTTTTTTAAAAGGAAAAGACATGAAATTGTACCCAGGGTTGGATTGATTCCATCCGGAGAAGGATACTAAACCAGTAAGTTCCACAAGCAACTTCTAGGGATTTCTGGACAGAATGACACCAAAAACTACTTCTGATCTGACTATTCACCCAGATAAGATTTAAGCAGAATAATTGCATGTGCTTCAGCCATAAACGGATACAGGTTATCTCCCAAATTACACGAACAAAAGGAACAAATAAAAATTGACATGTAAACCAGGATACACAAACGAACACACAAAATAATAAAATAAATTATTAAAATTCAAGATGGCAACAACCACAACAAAAACAGAAACTTAAAATAACTTACATTTCCCGGATTGAATTAAAATAGATTGAACCATCAGGTAGAACAAGCGACAAGAATGACATCAACGCATAAACCTGTTGGAAAATTAAATTTCAAAATTGAGTGGACCAAATCATACTGACAGAAAACAGAAAGCAAACCGGTATGTTTCCCAGTAAAAGATCAACAGCTCAGTGACATGAAAATAGAGAGTAAATAAAATATATACAAATGTTTTTAATGAACTAGGAAACACATACACAGCACGGGAAAGTAATTGTAACGAATGATCAGCCAAAACGCATCAGAAACAGAAAGTAAAACAGGTGTGGCCTAGAACCAAACCAAAAACCAAATAAACGAAGCAGCAACCAGCAAAGGAGCTGCAAAGATTGCCAGAACTTTCAATTTCAAAGACGAAGAAAATGGAACAACTGCACAATCTCCATTTCTCCATTAACACAAATACCTCATTTTAACAATCTTTTCTGACATGCATGCTATCCACGCTAGAACGTGCATTTAATTTCATATTTCAACTAAGTTTAAATGTAACATAATCACTTAAGCTACTAAAGACGGCAAATAAAACAAAGCACAACAGCACAGATTTCAGCTGCTATACCATACAATAGTAAAAAAAACAACAAAACAATTGATACTTTAATTTTCCGAAAATAAAAAGGACAAAACTTCGTTCATAATAATAATTATTACAATGATAAATGATCAAATTCCGAAAGAGGCATTAATAATGAATGACTCACCGGGACCATAAAAACGATACGAACAATGAAGCGCTGATAAGTAGGCTCGGTGTAATTGAGGAGATGTTTATAAATGTGAAGCAAGGACAACGCAATAGCTCCGCACGTGCAAAGGAAAGCGACGATGTACAACAAGATTGGAACCATTTTGCGGCCGAATTTCGAATCTCCGTCAGCGGTAATCGGCGAGTGGTGCCAACGGAGCCGAATTCATGACACGCAGGCTGATGCAGGAGCCGGTAGAAAGAGGAAAGTGTAAACCCTAGGCAGAATGGGAGAAAAGATTGTTGGCGGGAAAAGGAGCAGATCTGGGAAGTTGTGGGGAGAGAAGGAATGGGAAAAGGAGAGGAAGATGCAGTGGACACCAAAGAATGGCGGCTATGAAGGAATCGGAATTTGGAAGGGGAGACACAGTGCCGCTAACACGCCAATGCCTCAATTTCTTCCTTTCTAATTCTAATTCTATTCCCTCAGTGCTCACATGCACAACGGTACAAAAAATATATAATTTCGATCATTTTTTATGCTTTATTTAATTCATCTTTGCTTTAAGGTTTTATTACTATATTAATTTTCACACTTTTTTCTTACTCCTATATTCTCTGTCTGTCTTAATGTTTTTGTTTATTCTTCTTAATCGTCTTTATCTGTTTAATTTTTAATCTCTTTAAATGCCCTAATTTTTCTTATTTAATTTCACGTTTTCAAATTATGGCTTTTAAAAAAAACACAATTTTATAGGCTTAGCTTTGAATAAACATCGTAAAAGTCAAATTAGTTTATTATCACAAGTTAAAATTACATTCTATATAACTAAAAAAGTAATTTTAAAAACTGTTACAAGTAAATTTTTATGTCATTATAAATTAATTTTAACTTATGAATAAATTTATATTTTTTTGTTTTATTTTCCTTAATCCAAATGTATTGTAAATTATAATTCAAGAAATTCTAGATCGTATATGATGTTTTAATGAAAAGTGAATAAATATAAATTAAAAAACACAGTAAACATAAACAGATATAGCACATAATGAAGAAAAGAAATAGAAATATTGTAAAATAATTTGAACACTAAATTACGCACATTTAAAAGCTATTTAAGATTAATTAATTTCATTCTTATATTCATGTTTAATAAAGAAATGATTTACAGGATTAATCAATAAAAAATTACATTTTCTAAATAGTTAACTTAAAATTTAACAAATAATGAAATCACATTGTTAATACATAATATATTTTTATGTCATCCAAATTTATATAAATTATGAAATATATTTGAAAAGGCTTAAATATTAAATGATAATTATATAAATTGTACTGCAGACATGACCCGGAAAAGATCCGAGTCGAAATTCAAGTATATTTGATTCAGTGACACAGAGACACGCCTTAGAGAGGTTTAAAAGGCCATACTTTCAGAGGCAACAAAGTGCGTGGCCTTATCCCCTCGCCGCTTCATCTTCTTCATCTTCTTCATCTTCTTCTTCCCAGCTCAAACATGGTTTCTTCTTCCACCATACCTCTCTCTTCTTCCATTTCCATATTCAGAAACCCCTCTCTCCAACTCCTCAGAAGACCAACCACCTCCGTTTCATTCAACGCCCTTCCCCGTAACCCCACGCTCTCTTCCGTTCCTTCAGCCATTGCCACCCCCACTTCTTCCATTCTCACCCAACAACCCTTCGAGGGTTTAACTCTGGACGACGTTAACAATAGCCTCCAATTTGGCTATGACCACCAACACGACAGCACCCATGTCCGCGTCGGCGACCACGAACTCGACATTTCCAAGTTGTCTTTACCTTCCTCCCTCGTCCATGCCTTACAAAAACGTGGAATCACAAGCCTCTTTCCCATTCAGGTATCAGTACTTTTTCTTTTCTTTTTGTTTTCAACTACTACAAATGTAAATGTTTGTTCTTTGGTTTGATTAGAGAGCCGTGTTACTGCCTGCACTAGAAGGTAGAGATATCATTGCTCGAGCAAAGACCGGCACTGGCAAAACATTAGCATTCGGAATTCCAATTCTCAATGGCCTCACTGATGATGAAGATGGTGAAGAACAAAATTCTCACAGGTCCACACTATTATTATTCATGCATATGATTTAATCTTTTAGGTTATCTTGCTTCGTATATTCACATGTGCGTTTGTGTTTAATTTTTGCAGGAGGCATGGGAAGCTTCCCAAGGCATTGGTCCTAGCACCTACTAGGGAGTTGGCCAAGCAAGTTGAGAAGGAGATGCAAGAATCAGCACCTTACCTGAAAACAGTTTGTGTTTATGGGGGTGTTTCTTATGTAACACAGCAGAGTGCACTTTCGCGCGGTGTTGATGTGGTGGTTGGAACACCGGGTAGAATAATTGATCTAGTGAATGGAGGTAGCCTTAATCTGAGTGAGGTGCAGTATTTGGTGCTTGATGAAGCAGATCAGATGCTTGCTGTTGGGTTTGAGGAGGACGTGGAGGTCATTTTGGATAAGGTTCCCGCGCAGCGCCAGACCATGCTGTTTTCTGCTACCATGCCTGGTTGGGTCAAGAAACTGTCCAGAAAGCATTTGAACAATCCTCTGACAATTGATTTGGTAAAATCTTTTGTTGCTTTTGTTGCTTGTCTTCTCTCTGAATTTGCAGAGTTGTTATGGACTACGAGTGTAGATTCATTGTTTAGCATGAGACACACACACGTAACATGGTCATCTTATATTTCTCATAACAAGAAGTGGTGCTGCGCAGGGAAATAGGCTCTGTGTGATGTTGGATTGTGGTTTAAAACAGTGTCTGCTTTGGTAATGAGTGAGCCTGTGAGGATACTTTTCAAAATATTGTCCTATATAGAAGACCTGTTCTGTACTTATAAGTGGATTATTATTTCATAATTAGTAATTTATCAATTGTATTTCAATCTGTGCTGACTACAAAGTCTAGTAGGTGTACGTGTAACCTAACCCTACTATTTGTGACTTATTGGTGCAAAACACTAAAACTGACCTGGATGGAAGGATTTACTTGGAAAGAAAAGGATTTACTTGGAAAGAAAGGTTCTTTGTCTTGACCACATTAGCATAATCCTTAGCTTGTGTTACTGACTTATTACATAGCTATTTTGGGTGAGTAAAAAGCTGGTTATAACTACACTGTGTGTTTAAATAATCTACAACATCAGTGATGCAATTCCTCATCATAAACCTTTTTCATTTGTTTGGAAACATTTTGTTGTATGTTTGATATGATGGATTCGGAGAGACAGAGGGAAAGCATGAATGAATTTCCACTAAACTGACTTTTTTTCTTATGATTCTTTTTTTTTTTCCAACAGATGCAATTGTGCATTCTAATAATGCTTACCTTATTGTGGAATGAAAATTAGTCATGATTAAGATGTGTTTTAATGACAGGAAATTGATTATGATGTTTTTCCCTTTTCTCCTGAACAAGGTTGGTGAACAAGAAGAGAAACTTGCTGAAGGGATCAAACTTTATGCTTTATCAGCCACTGCCACTTCTAAACGGATAGTTCTTTCTGATCTTATAACTGTAAGTGTGCTGTTATGATTTTACAAATTACAATCTTAACTTGATGTTTGGTAATTTCAAATGCTTATATTTCAGAATTCTGATTAGGATGGTGTTATTGTAAGAGATATACTAATAAAAAAAAGACTTAATTGCACATTTTACTTTATACATTTGTGAACTTTACCATTGAAACTTTAAATTTCACAAATTTTATGTTCTGAATTTCAAAATTATTCAATTCTTTCATTTCTGTCAGATAACTGTCAAATTATTAACATTTGTGTTGAAGTGGTCAATGTGAGGTAACTTCCATTTCAGAGTGAAATATAAATTATATTTTAAATTACACATTTTATGACTAAAGTCTAAACTTTTTCATTTTTACAAATTTTATAGCTGAACTTTCAATTTCGTGAATTATATCACTAACTTTCAATTTTTGTGAATTTTTACTTCTAAGTTCTCAATTTTGAGATTTTACCATGTGAATTTCAAAATTATACATTTGATCTTTGCGGAATTGATATAAGTTACTAACAAGATGACATGACCAATAAATAAGGTGGAAAAATAAATGTGTGGTTATGTGGCCAATAAATTAAGAGGAAATATTTCATGTATTAACTATAGAGGATGAAGTAACACCCCTACTATTAATATTAAACTATTTGTTTAATTGATTTGTTTTTCATTCTAGGGAATGGATTTAGAATCTTAAGATTTTGATTTACTTAAAATCCTACCCAGTTCATATTTTTAAATATATTATTTGGGTTCATGCTCCTCTTACAGAAAGCTATCTAACCGTAAAATGAGGAAAATATAAGATAAATTTGAAACATTGTTTTTAAATAATAAATAATTAGTAATAATTATGAAATTTTTGAGATTTTATTGAGACAGTTTTTATGACATAAATGGTGTACACTAAACGGTTGCATAGAGTAAAAACTATTATGAGAAATTATAATTAAATTGTTTTAATCTTATACATGTTAGTAATATTACTTTGGTCTAAAACTACTACAAATATTTACATTTCATATTTACTTCCCTTCTCAACCTTGTCCAAAGAAATAAAGTCACTATTTCACCTCAAACTCACATTGGAGCACAAAATGGTGTTGCTATTAGTCACTTCATGTTGTTAGTAAATTGACATCCAATTATAGAAAGGTAAGATGAGTATAATTTTTGAAACTCAGATGGCAAAATTGATGATAATGAAACCCCAATGGTAAGATTCACGAAATTAAAAGCTTAGTTTTAAGATTTGCAAGATTGAATGTTCAATAGTAAAATTGCAAAAGTTTAGTGATAAAATGTGTGATTTCTGATGTATTGTATATTCCACCCTGAACTGAAAGCAACTTTACATTGGCCACGTTACCACACTGTTAGTAATTTGACATATAGGTAAGGTGTGTATAATTTTTAATTTCATGGGGTAAAATTTGCGAAATTGAAAGTTCAACATAAAATTTGCAAAAGTGTAAAATTTTGGTGTTAAAATATATATATATATATATATATATATATGTATAAATTTATATATTTAAGCCTAAAAAAATTATGTCAATGTAATAAAATGCACTCAGTGATTTTTTTGAGTTGGGTAAAAGAAGCATGTTACCGTTTAAAGAAACTCCACCTTTAATTAGTGCATACTGAGCACGGAAGTTTTGTTTTCATTATTTCTCATGTTGGGATGTAGTTCGTGTGGAATACCCTGACACGAACTTATGGCTAAGAATTCTCTAAGGCACATTTTACTGTTGCAAATGTAAATTAAATGTGTGTCAAAATTATTTAGTTTTATGTTTGTGAATATACTTCAAGTTTAATAATTTCACTGAATGTTATTGTGCTGTTTAGGTTTATGCAAAGGGTGGAAAGACTATTGTTTTTACCCAGACAAAAAGGGATGCTGATGAAGTATCATTGGCGTTAACGAGTAGTATAGCTTCTGAAGCACTCCATGGTGATATATCTCAGCATCAGAGAGAGAGAACATTAAATGGTTTTCGGCAAGGGAAATTCACAGTGCTCGTTGCCACTGATGTTGCAGCTCGTGGACTTGATATTCCCAATGTTGATTTGGTAAGTCCAAAATGATGATTTTTGGTCAACATAAATGTCCTTCTTTCCAACTTTATATTTTATTAAGATTTTTCTTGAAATTTTAGCTATTTTTTTTATTTTCTATTGTTAATTTTATACTTGATGTCAACTAATGTTGAAGTAGTAAACCCAACCACTTGGATTATTGTAATTTAGATATTAGGATTTTTAATGAAGATTCATGTTTTATTCAATTGTTGGAAAATGAGGGTCTTGTAGTTTGAGTCTTGAGATATCTTATCCCTAGGTTGGATTAGAACTTAATTGCCTATTTGAGATTAAAATATCTCAATTCTTAAGTTTGGTTTGCTTGTTGTAATACAATCTTGTTGAAATCAAATCTACTTTAATACTTTTGTCAAATACCGAACTGCTGTCTGTTGTCAACATATTGAGAAGCTCGTTGGTGTTACTTTGTTTTTTCAGGTTATACATTATGAACTTCCCAATAATGCTGAGACTTTTGTACATCGCTCTGGTCGCACTGGGCGTGCAGGAAAAGAGGGTACTGCCATATTGATGTACACCAGTAGCCAGAAGAGAACAGTTAGATCCCTTGAGCATGATGTTGGCTGCAAATTTGAATTCATTAGTCCACCAGCTATGGAAGAAATTTTGGAGTCATCTGCTGAGCAAGTTGTTGCTACACTTAATAGAGTTCATCCAGAGTCTGTTGAATTTTTCACTGCAACTGCACAAAAATTGGTTGAAGAACAAGGAGCAAGAGCCCTTGCAGCTGCTCTAGCACTGATGAGTGGATTCTCTAGACCTCCATCATGTCGATCTCTTATCAATCATGAACAGGTGTTGTAGAAGCATATATTTTCAAATTGCAATTTAAGTCTTGAAATTTTCTAAAGGATTTTTGATTGTTTTCCCGTATTCCTGCTGGGTGATATACTATGCATAATGATTTATATTTCATGAAAAGGATGTGCCATCTGAATCTAATGAAAATCTGTTCAGCACAATAAAAAGCTAAATATTACACTGGCAGAATTGCAATTGCTCCTAACATGAAAACCCACGGTATAATTGGTTTTGATATTTAACATTTGCTCCTCGGTTAATATTTTGATCAGTTGATCCTTGATTTTAGGCTGGAACTAGTTGTCAAAAAAAATTAGAACACAATATTTGTTCTAAGTTAACCGTTTTTTTTTCCCTTAAATATCAAAGTTCATATATATATATGTGTGTGTGTGTGTGTGTGCGCGCGCGCGTGTGTGTCTCTGTGTCTCTATGTCTCTGTGTGTCTGTGTCTGGGTCTGCTGTTTGGGCATGGATTATGTTGTTGTTTATTGAAACTCTGGTGTTGTAGGGATGGATTACATTGCAACTGACTCAAGATTCAGACACTTCTGGAAGATTTTTTTCTGCCAGATCTGTCACTGGGTTTCTTTCTGATGTTTATTCTCCAGCTGCTGATGAAGTTGGAAAAATACATTTAATTGCAGATGAGAGGGTCTGTAGCTGAGTACTACTATTTATTTCTTTTGTGCTAGTTTTTTTGTAAGGAACTTCAGTATTATTAAGATAATCATCGCACCATTTAATTTATTCTAAAGTTGGTAATGTTTGTATCAGATTAAAGGAGCTGTTTTTGATCTCCCGGAGGAAATTGCTAGAGAGTTGCTAAAAAAGGAAGTGCCATCTGGGAAGACTATTTCCAAAATCACCAAGGTAAATAACAAAGTTTGGCTAATCTTCTTTTCTAATTTTTGTTGTTTGTGTAGTGTACTCCCCCTACTAAAACAGCAACCATATTTTGGAATCAGTTTATTGTATTGGAATAACAATTTGACAAATGTAAATTCACATCGCATTGGCAGTTACCTCCTTTGCAAGATGATGAACCTGCAAGTGATTTCTACGGGAAGTTTTTTGACAGAGACAGAAGTAACCGAAGGGGTTCTAATTCTAGGGATCAAAGAGGCTTTAAAAGTTCACGGGGATGGGAAGGAGGCCAAGACTCTGATGATGAGTTTGGACGAGGCGGTAGAAATTTCAGATCAGGCAACAACAGGTCTCGAATGGGAAAAAACAGCGGCGATGACTGGCTAATTGGAGGTGGACGATCAAAGAGATTTTCATCATCAAACAGGTTATAGCTCAAGTTTTTAAATTTATAGTAACTGTTTTACTTATGTTTGTTAAGTTTCTTCCTATTTATCTATATGTAATATTTGAACGTGCATTTGCAGAGGCGGGCACGGAGGAGCCTGTTTTAATTGTGGACAACCTGGGCATCGAGCATCAGATTGTAGAAAAAAACGAGACTTTTTCTAGTCTGTGCATCTTTCGCTCTGCCACCACCTAATCCCATACTTAGGGAGCTGCACTATTGATGCCCTAAACGTGGGGGGTTCAAGAAATTGAAGATGCTTTCCCCAAAGAATCACAGAATCGATCTTACACTATATATTTATTTTTTCGAAGTATTCAACGGAGAGGTCTCCACCTGTCTAAAGAATGAACATTTTTGTCTTAACCCTTATTGTTATATCTCTTATCATTTCATTGCGGCATCATTGTATTTTTTGTGGCAAGAACAGTTAACTGTACTATGCTGTTTTGTCAGCTTAACCGTCATGTTTCAAAAAATGACAGGAATATGCTTTTCACTAGTTCATGAATCATGATATTATTTTCTGTCATACAATTTAGACTCGGCCGTAATTTTACCAATGTTGCGAGGAGTATTTTTGTTACGCTATTTACTATTCGCCATCCATGCAGACCAAAGTGAAATGCATAACGATCAAATACTACATGTATAAACCAAAGACAAAGAAATATATTTCATTTTCACACTCGAACATGTTCAAACATGTTCAAACAATGTTACAGTGAGAGTTGGGTACGTTTCACTACTTGCCAAAAAGAACGTTTATGAGATTTCTAAAAACAGGGCCTCTTTTATTGCTTAGAACCTCTCTCACAGCCTTCTCGTCGGGAAGAAACCCCTTAGCCTTCATTTGCTCCAGCAAGCGTGTGGCTTCATCTATTCTCTCTTCCTTCAGCAGCCCCTCAAACACAGAGGTATAAGTTTTTGCATTGGGTTTCATTCCCTTATCTATCATTTCCAAAAGGTACTTATTAGCGTCCTTCACAAACTTTGCATCAGCAGCAAGAGCCGTAATGAGAACAGCATAGGTGTAAGCGTTGGGCGACACCCCAGAAGCGAGCATGCGCATGTAAACCTTGAGAGCCTCCTTTGGCTGCGCAGCGTTGGCGTAGGCCTCGAGGATGGCGGTGTGGGCCACTACGTCGGGCATCTGACCTTTGTCCTTGATCTGGCCGAAGAGCTCCAGTGCCTCATGGGTCAGACCCTCTTTGGATAATGCGTCGAACATCTTCACTGCGTGGTTTAGCAACCCATCGCCGCTCCTCATGTCGTGGAAAATCTGTTGCAAGTCTTTTGGGTCCTTGGGGTCTTCTGTTGCGGGCTTCTTGCTGAAGGGGTCGTAAGGGGGTGGGACTGCCCTATTTGTTTTGCCGGTTTCTTTTTGGGTATTGATGTTTTGGTCGTCGGAGTCAGAGTCTGAGTCGGAGAGGGAGAAGTTGAGCTTGGTGTCGACGGGAGTTTTGGTGGAACTGAAATGGCGCTGAAGGGCTTGAGAAATTGAAACGGAAATGGGTGGGGATGGACGCTTTAAAAGTAGTGAGGAAAAAGTGTGGCGGAGGGAGGTGTGGGAGAAGGTGTTAGGATTAGAGTTAGAGTTGGAGGTCAAAATTAAAGTGCGACGTATTGCTGTTATTGTGCCTCGCCCACACAAAGAAGCCATTGTCGTGTTTGTTCTCTCCTGTTGTTATCACTCCACTCGCTTGTGTTGTAATTTGTGGCAATCAATCTCTTTACTCATGTTTGGAATCCTTCTAGTACATTCCGACTGTGCGGCGCCTTGGCAAATCTTTTTCTGACATTGGGCCTGGAGATTTAGCCTACCACACATTACAAATATAGCAGCTTAACGTCGCACATTTTCTTTTCACCTCCATATTAAACTTTAAAATCGATTTTAATTTTTAAATTTTTAAATAACTTCATATTAATTACAAAAAAAGATTTAATTTTTTTAAAATATTTAAATAATTTAAATAAAGCATAGTTTCACTTTTCAAATAACATCAACACATTTTCTTCTTTTTAGTTTCATGTCTCCGTTTCAATATTCCCTTTTTTTTTCTTCTGAAATATCAGTTTCATTATTTTAAATAATTTTTTTTATATGAGAAAGTTGGATAAAAGACAAAGATAATTTTTTTTTTTAATTTTATATTTATTTTTTGTACATCGTTGATTTTTTCTGGATTATGGCTTTCAAAAAAATAATAAACAAAAATAAACAAAAAAAATACAATATTCACAGAACTTACATTAATCACCAAGGATATTATTAAAATTAAAAAAAATAAAAATATTGTCTTCGACATAATTTACCAAATATGTGTTATAAACATAATTTACCAAACATGTGTTATAACACGATTGATCTTTGCCACACCTTGTAAATGTTTTAGGAATGACACATTATTAGTTTGTCTCAACCAAACTCTAGAGGTCGTCAACCTGACTCATTTTGAAAGAGTGAATTCAACTCTAATCAATTGAGTTAGTTCCTTAAAACGAAAAAAAAAAGAAAAAAAAAAGATAACGCATTAGTTGATTAACAAATTACGAACCATCAGATAAACATGGCATTATAGTAAGAGCAGTATCATTTTACCAAATTGTCTTAATGAATAGATAAATCTTGACTACCAATAACACGTGATTGAATCGAGATCATTAATATATCTACAACGATAACATTAGCATGCATATTTGCTATTGAATGAAAGTCACTGTACATTTTCTCGTATCTAGTTAACAAAAAATGATTTGTTAAACTAAAAAAGACTTACTTCAAGGTTCAACTGGATCTGATCTTTCCACCTCATAGTTCATGCACTTTAGTAGAACAAGTACCTAATTTTTAAAAGTGAGATTATTCACCATGACAATTTCTCATTTGTTGAGGAAAGTGAAAAGTGCCACAGCATAAAATGACATTCGGCATTGTATACGTTGTATTAAGCAGAATAAACATGATTAGATATCAATTTTGTGACAATTTATGTTGTGCATCTTAATTTTACGCAATACATGTATCACCTCTAGCAATTGCGAGACACACCACTAAGTGATCTTGAGAACAAGTTAATATTTGTTACCCTGCACATCGTTTTTCAGATTCAAACAACAAAAAAGTGGCACCTTCTCGAGCAATTAGGCAAAAATGGTATTTTTAAACTCCCAACTAAATTGACGAGAAGATAAATCGCAAATTCCGACTTTCACTCTAGCTAATATTTTGAGTCAATAATAGGTGAAGGACCGACTGGGAGAATATCCTCGACGCAATCGTGAGGCAGGTCAACAAAACATAAAATTCAATAATAATAGCTCTCTCCCAAAGTTGGGTAGTACAATTAGAGTCAGTAGTCAACTATAATAAATTTATAATATTGTAACAAAACAAATTACACTGTTTTAAGATCAAAAAATTCCACCTGGATAAAATCTAGATACTCGGATTGCTTCACTTGAAAACGTCCTCACCGAGCTACCAAACCTTGGGCTGCCTGGGGCCCATCCTCCGTTATTTTGTTGGCCTGAATGGTACTGATAACATTTGCAACATTTCCCTAAAAATAGGAAACATTTAATCAAACGTCATAGTGAATATAACATTAGTTACTTGTGCTGAAGCAATGACATTCATCACATATTACTCAACAATCAAAATCCGAGTAAGTGCACTACCATCATGTGGAACATATCGCATAATAATATGATCTAATGTGAAAAGCTAGATAAGCAGATGCAAACATTCTCCAGGGAAAAATAATAATATTTAAAATGTATACACCATCAATAGTGAATATATGAAATTTTTACGCTTGTGGTAAACAAACTGCATTTTTATTCATAAAAAAGTCATTAGCATTTCAACATGCAGCATAATTCAAACTGACAGGCTTTTCAAATATTAAAATATTTACTCACGGTATTGAAGGTCATAAAATAAATTCTGTTTAAAAAACATTAACTACGATAGTTCTTTTCTTTCTAAAATGAATTTATAAATTCAATTATCATCCTCGTACTATGTGGATGGCTGTGTAAAAATAGGAATACTATAAACATTTGTGTGCATTATGCCATAACTAATTAGAGTTCTGAAAATTAAAGACAAGAAATTATTTACCCTCCATGTCACTAGCTTTGTTCTCAGTGCTTGCCATTGGTGCTGACCAAACACACGAGCAGTAGGATGACTGCAAATTTAACACTTGCATTAAATTGTGCATAACAGGAAAATGAATTTTCAACATGGGAAGATATATGATGCTCAACAAAATAGCCATGGCCAAGAGGTGCACATCCATGTGCCCAAAGAATAGTATAGAAAGATAGTAGGGTTCAGAGAAAGACAATAGATGGAAGTAGAACATACCTAACAACTACTACTTGATTCATTTGGTCCAACTTACAATCAATTAACTTGGCAGTTATTGCTCTAACTACCCAAAGTTCCACCTCATCATCATTGATCTGAAAGGGGCATTGCAAGATTTCAATTATGATACGAAGAACACAATTACAAAACATAGAAACCAAATACAAATTTACCTGCAGTGTGTCCCTGATAAGTTCATATGGAATGGTGCCAGATGCATCAGAGCTAAGATCCACCAATGACATCAGCCTCATTTTAGCAATGCATTCTTCATGCACAAGGCCTAACAACACCATAACATTTTGATAGTAACATAAAGTCGAACGCAGTAATGTAACTACATGTAAATGATAATCGTTCATGAACAGTGGTTACCATAAGTTTTCAACAAGGTGGAATTTGCAGCATGATGGTCTAAGTATGCATCCAGCCTTTGGGTAACAAAAATCTTAAGAAGCTCATATAACAAACCATATTTGGCATCCTTCTCCAGTTGTGCAACAGCCGGCAAGTCTAGAATATCACACTACATGATAATCAACTTAGTGAATTTTTTTCCAGAACTCATCAATCTAGACCAACAATGGCATTAAAAATGGTGAACTTGGGTATCTAAGTAAAAATCCATGATGACAAACAAAAATTGCAATTTCTAAATAAAGACGACCTACCTATAACAAGAAAGTGCCCTAATCACCTTATGCCGTTTAAGTACTGATCAGAAAATTGTAAATTCCACTGTTTCATACTTATATAGAATTATACACATCCAGACACAGACCACAAAATCATGCACCATAAAAGCAACAGAAGCAATCGAAAACATGTGATATTATTACTACAGACAATACAAAAGTTAACTCCTATAAACAGTTGAACAGTGTAGGAAGCTGAAACTGTAAGATCGTACAACCTTTTAAACATCATAATTACATATTGGAGAAGGTACCTGAAAGATGTCAGGAGCCCTTACAAATTCCACAATTGCATGTGCAGCCTCCTCCTTGGCTTCACTTAAAACTTGGGCATCTTCTCCAGAAAAAGTTGCCAGATAACTGGTCAGGAACTTTAAAGCATCCTTTGACATGCTGATATAAAATAAGATGAAATACTAATTACTTGTCTTTAAAAAACATGTAAGCAGATTGAAAGATAGATAGAAGATTGTTGTCGCATAGGAGAGCAGTCTGATGGGAAAAAACTTAAGTAGTACTCCCACCCGAAGAGAGGTTAAGAGAACATAAATAAAATTGGCATTAATAGGAATTCACTTCTGCTATACCTTCTATTTTCCTTCAAAATGTTAGAGATGGCAAGAAAGAGCTCTCTCTGTTCCGGTATCCCAATTTTCCAGTCTTTCAAGAAGTAGTCAATCTTTTTGAATGAAGGTATAATAAATTCAGTGACTTTCCCATCAACCGCCAAATTCAGGGTCTTCATGTAGACATAAAACTGGCAGTATGGAGTATCCAAAAGATTGTACAGATTGATCAAACTGCAGAGAAAAGATAAGAAAAGATATTTCAAAAACAATATTATAAACATTCACACCAGCATGCATCACCGGAAATTTTAAAACCAAGCATCATATGATATTACATTTTCAATCGCACGGCAGGCTTTTCGTTTGGCTGCTGAAGTATTTTTGCAGTTACAACTTTTACAATCTCCATTGCTTCATCTGGATTCACAGTCTTTGTAACAAGATTGCAAATGATAGTGAAGATGGACTCTATATCTGATACAAGATATGGCAGAACTTGTTAACACACTCACATTGAGCTGGACCATTAATGGCATATCCTATCACCCTGAGCAGTTCTCTATGCAATAACAAACTGGATTCTAAACCAAAAAGTGAGAAATGAAACAACCAAAAGGAAGCCACGAATGCAACAGAATAAAGAAAAACGGCAGCAGCGAATATCACAGGTCAACAATGTCACAACCAACCAAAGTGGCAGCATTGCAAAAGGATCCAGCACAGATGATTGCATAACACATAAACACCAAATACGGTTCATGTGTTCAACAATGAAGTGGAACTAGGCCAAAATGCAAGAGCAATACAACATCAAAAGCTGTTTATACCAATATCAAGCAAAAAAGATAACTCTACCTTTTTCAGAAACCTTTGAGAAAATCAATTCAGCAGAGGTAATCATCAACGATGCTAGCTCCAACCACTTTCCCGTAACAATGAACTCTTCAGCCTCCATGCAGAGTCTACTAACTTGTGGCTCAGCAACCTGACAAATCATGATGGGAAGAACTAAATTCATGAATAATACAAACACCAAATTTAAACAATAACGAAACAGGGCGTCACATTTAACAAGACTACGCGTGAGTAAGCAATAGAGGAAAATAATGATGACCAACAAACCCTAAAACTAAATACAAAAAATACTATTCCTGCTATTTTTAAATCAATCTTTTCCCATCCAACCTACCAAACGAACAATTAAATGTCACTCCCTCTTTCATTTTCTGAACAGCAATGTGAATCTGGAAATTTCTACAGCAAAAATAATATGCACAACAAGTTCCAAGGAACATACCAAAATTTGAGTATTCAATCCAAGATCACCGAGTTTTACAAATTTAGATTCAATTTTAGGTTCTACAAGTATTTCAACTAAGCATGTAGACAGCTTATCGTGAACAGACCGTCATGTCCCAAACAGACAATCGGAAGCAAATATCTCATACCGAAACCAAGACAAAAGCAAAAAAGAAAAAACCGAGGCATTTACAATTACACCAAATGAAAAAACACAGAGGAGGGCTGAAGAAAGTGGAAGATGGAGAGAAGAATTAGGAAGAAAGACCTCGGGACCGGCATCAGCCCAAGCAAGTTCAGAGGTGAATCGAACGACGGAGAGTGCAGCGTCTTCTTCGGAGGTGGGCACCACGGTCGCCATGTTTTCTGAACTGCGGGATTGTAAACCCTAGCTGACTCGCGCTGCACAGAAGACGGTGTGAGCAACCAAAACCCTGGCCCTAAAGAAATAATATAATATAATCATCCAAAAGAGAAACAACAATAAGCAATGATATGATCTTCCAATAATAAAAATTATAACATTTTTCAGTTTTATGGATCAACTTTGTTTTAATTTATTAAAATGTTATCACATTTTTTTAAATTTTGAAAACATCTTTTATAATTATGAATATTAAATTTTCAATTTTTTTATTATTATAAATATTAAAATTTTAATTGAAATAAACAAAAATTAACAATTTCTATGTTCCCCACAATTTTAGAGTCAGCAAAATATCGAAAATAATTTTTTAATTACAAACAAACCATTAAATACATTAATAAATTAATTAAATTAATTTTCTAATTATTTTAAATATAAAAACAAATTTATAATTTTATTTTTTAATTAAAAAAAATATAATTTCAATTATATTCAGCATATAACTCATCAACTTTTATAAAATATTTATTCATTTTTAATTATATTTATCTTATTTCAGAAAAACTTCACTTTTTCTAACACAAATCATCTCAAATTCAATCTTTAATTCAATTCTTCTTCATTTTCTTAGTAGTTATTATTTCTTTTATTTATCTCTTTCTTAAATCTAAGATTTTTACTCCTATCTTAATTTTATTCTCTTTTTTATATATTTTAACTCGTTTTTATTTGTTGTTATTAAGGGAAAATTTAAATAAAAATATTTTATTTTAAAATATCACTTTTATATAAGCTTTTTAGAGTAAGGAGTTGATTCCAAACCTTAAATTTTATATTTCTATTTTTTTGTTTAAATATGTAATTATGACGTTTCAATTGTAATAATGTGAGATTTTTTAAAGAAAATTTTGATAACAGAAATGGGTATAAAATTTAGGTCAAGTTTAATAATCATTAAAGACAAACTCTTTTAGCAGTATTTTTTATGAGTAAAATAAGTTTTGAATATTTTTTATGTGAAATATTAATATTCAAATCCTTACAAATAAATAAGAACAAAATAGTGTGAATTTTTTAGGATCTAATTGTAATGTGTAACTTATTTTCAAAAAATTATAAATTGGATAATTTAGATTAAGTCGTCTGAAAGTATCTAACATAATAGTTTAAATAGTTATTATGATATTGTTGAATTATTTTTTTTTTATGAATTTATTGTTAAATATAAGAAATATTGAATTTTTAGTGTTGTCATGACATATTTAATCTTATATCATTTAAGATTTAAAGTTGATCATAATTTAAATTTATTTTCTTCCTTACCTCTTTGATATGTCTTTTAATCTTGGAGTTCCAAGTTTTAAAATGGACTATATCTTGAATGATGTTTTATTAATTATTGACTCTTAAGTTTGTTGTGGTACATCGAATCTTAAGTTTTTTTGCGAAGTTTGTTTAATTATTATTTTTATTATTTTATTTAGTAAGTGATAAAGTGTTGTAAAACATGTTGATGGGAAGTGGTGAAATGATCTAATACATATTTGATTTGGAGTAATGATAGGTTTTAAGCACCACTATTTACAAGATTTTAGATTATACTCTTAAATCAAAAGTTTGGTATTTACATTATATTTGTTTCTTTGCGAAATTTGTTTAATTATTTTATATATATATATGTATTAATCATAAGTAAGGATTTGAGGGTAAATCACTTGTTTGGTTCAATGATTTTGTACAAAAGAGAAGGAAAATGAAAAAATATATATGTAAATAGTAAATATTATCAGTGTAATTTTCAATTTTGCTTTTTTATTTTGTTTTGCTTGCACAATGCTTCTTCTTAGATAATCATGCATAATTTCATATTTCTTTTAATGCATTTTTCAATAATAAAAATATACTTCATTACAAATATTAGTTATTACATAAATTTAACTAAAACAAACATTTGAATAGAATGAAATAATAATAATAATAAATTAAATTTTTAATACAAAAATATATAGTTATTTATAATAAAAAAATTATATAATTATTATTATAAATATAATAATACTATTTAAATTTAATACAAAATTATTTTTTAATTATAATTTTTAAATTTATGAATATTTAAATTATTTATTTCTATATAACAATTTACAATTTTTACATACATTCATAATTTTACATGTAAATTATTTTTCGTCAAGTAACTTGTATTTTTTTTCCAAAATTAATTATTTAAGTATATCAAAAATAACTTACATGATTTTAATTCACCCAAATTTACAAAAAAAAAAGTTAAAATTTGATTATATCTTTTTTTTTAAAGACAATGGTAAATTTGAAATTTGAAATTTTATACCTTTAAAAAAATCAAAATATTCTCAAAAACCATCATATTACTCACAAACTTTAATAAACTTTCCCAACAGATCGACTCTAACATAACTCAATTCAAACATATTCACTTATTTTCACATTTTCCTATCAAATTCTCACACTTCCATTTCTCAATCCAAACACAACCTAAGTGATAAAGTGTTGCACAATATGTTATGGAAAGTGTGAAATGATCTAATATATATTTTAACTTGGGAGTAATGATAGATTTACCTTCACTCTTGACAAAACTTTAGACTATACTCTTAGGTCAAAAATTTGATATGTACTTACTATATATTTTTTTTTCTTTGCAAAGTTTGTTTATTTATTATTTTTAATGATTTTGCTTACTAAGTCCCTATTTGTTTCAATGGAAAGACGATTTACAAGAAGGGATAACCACTAATATCAACTATTTGAATCGAATGATATGTGCAAAAGTGTGAGAAAAAAGATCCCTAAACAATTAAAACTATGTCATGTCCTTCTCACATAATGCTGCAGAAAAACACATCAGCATTAATGATTTGTCCAATTTACCATAGATTTTGACAAACTGAAGGCAAAAAAAAAAAAACAAAAATCAAATCAAATCATATTATAAAATAAAAATATTAAGTATATTTATAATAAAAATATAAATATTATCTATATTTATAATAAAATAAAAAATATTACAATCAGAGTCTCAAAATTGTTTGAATAAGGTGTTATTAATGTTGTATAAAGAAAAATAAGTGAAGGAAGATAAAAAAAATGGGATTATTAATATAATATTTTTTGTTATTCAAAATTTTATCGTGCCAAATTCTCCTTATGTTTGTATGTATATTATATTTAAGGCTTAATTATTATCAACCTTGTAATTTTTAGGTTGTTAGAAAACATAGTTGTGACACTCAAATTTCTTATCTAAGATTTGGAATTCAATCCTAACTTATGCATGAAATCATCGGCTTTACCCTAATTATAAGCCAACCTTATGTGAGAGGTATCATACATCTTGATTATAATAAAAAATGACAGAATAATTTTTTAAAAAGTTCAACAACTTAAAAAGTATTCCGAAAACAAACAAAGATGAAAAGCTCAAATAAACCAATATTTTTTTAATGAAAATTACACCATTAAAACATCGTGAATTGTTTACCTACTCTGCATTTTCTCTGCTTCTCTAGATCCTCTCTTTCCCAGCTACAATTTAGGACCACTGACTAAAATATGTCCGCAATTCAATAATTTGGAAAAACAAATCAGGAACAATGTGGAAACAACAATTATGTTTCATTTTCCTTATCCAAGTGAAGTTGTATGAATCTAACAAACATTTTGATTGAGAAATATAGGTGACCATATTTGCGTTTTAGACCCAAATCCATGGTAAATGAAAAAAGCCATAAGAGGACGACTTACTAAACGTGCATATAGCATAATTATCTCTGCTTCCTCAGGTCACCTTATTCGTAGCGTAATCCTTGCCTCAGCATAACTTATATCTGCCAACACTGTCATGTACTTGAATAGCGTTAACGATGAGACTACAACTCATCAGGTGTATACTAATCAACACCGCGAGTATTTTTATCCTTTATGTGGTTTATGTCTTGCAGTGATTCATGACTACTGAACAAGGGGATCTATCAACAAAGAATAGAGTATAAACACAGTGGGATAACATGCATATGCTATCATTCTTTTCACTGATGGCTAGCTGTTCTCTTCAATGCAATGTTCATATCATGTTGTACTCTGTACGATAATCTCAACCTATTGTTAGCCAGTAAGTATATAGCAGAATACAAATAAAGCTATAAAAGTTAATTTCCTTCACAGTGTATCGATATCTATAAACTTTAAAGTTTTCCCCTTCACTTGCTACCAAGCAAAGCAACCACTAAATTGGTAACGTTGAATTTTTTCCTTTTATTTAACCATCTATATATTTTCTATGTATATCCATGTGGAGACTACATCTAACAATGCACAAATGGGATCCAGGTAAATGATAAGACATTATAGATCTCATGATTTTTCACTCAATCCGCAGACCTTGGAAAACCTGCATGTGAACATACATCTCAACGTCAAACCTTACTAATGTTAGGTCCTAGCACAGGTCAACTCATAATCGGCAAATTGATCAAAACAAATTGAATTCAAGAAAAGGCAAGTTCAGATAAAAAATGCATAAAGCAATGAGGACTTGACACGCATCTTTTGATCATGTAGTACATGCTATTGCTAAATTAAAATAACACCTTTCTTGCTTTTGAATTGCCTGCTGTCGAAATTAAATTCGACAGATTTGCCGAGTGTTATTACTAGTAAAATTTATGCTATTCCACCCATATTAACCAATTGTGATGACTATATATTGCACATTAAGATTAACCAGATGATGGACCACAGTCCAATTCAAACTAATTCAATCTTAAATTCCATATGATCCAACACTGCTCGAGTATTTCCCTGGGTATCATAGCACACATTCAAACACCTACCAAGGTTAAGAGAGTCTAACTTGATTGGCTGAACAGGTTGCGTGAGTTATTATAAACTCTCTGTTCAATTCCTACGGACAATAAAAAACCTCATACCAGGGTTATATATTTTTCTTATTAATGCATGGGGGAACAAGGGTGAACGATTATGTTAACGAATGTACATAGACATCAGAAAATTACCCTCACTAATCATCACGAATGGGCTGAAGAAGATATCGAGCATTAAGCAGAAGAGCATTGGCTTCCTCATTTGAAGCATCGAGTGCACGCAATTCTCTGATTTCTTCCTGCCATTTTTCGACTTGATGCTTGTGAATCCTACATATTGTGAAGTTAAAACGATCATACCGCAGAAAGCTAACAATATTAAAGGTAAAAGAGTTCTTATCTCTGAATGTTTAGTGACAGCTTCACAGCTCACATAATAATTTTCCCTTCAAATTCATCGCTTAGCGCTCTTAACATTGTTTTCCCTGATTCTAGGAGCTCAGATACCTACATGCAATTCGTTCAGCATGTGAAAGAGTAAGGTGAATTAATTATACACTACGATTCCAAGCTTCGCACGGTGCATAACTAAATATAGCTACCCTCTGAGTATAATTCTCAATCTTCTCAAGAATAAGGGAGATACTGAGTTCCATTTCTTCAGATCCAGCAACATCCGCCTCAAATTCTTGTTGTTGTTGTTCTTCTACCGTTTTTGATTCCGCTTCGTCTCCCACCTTTTCTTCCACCTATTTATTATGCAATAAAAAACACAAAATATAAATGATGCCGAAAAGAACGGAAGGTAAATTCAAGATAGAAAAAGATTGAAAGACAAAAAAACAATTGCCTCCGGTTTCATTCGTTTCCTCGTAGCTCCGCTCTCTGTGCTTTCCCTTAGAGTTGACATTGACGTCTAAAGGTACAAATTAAACCACATATGATGTTAATGTCCGCAACTTAGAAGCAACTTTATGACTATAACCGAAACATTCACAAAATTAACCTAAGAATAAAAAAAATCAGCATATATTAGACTAAAGTGCAATTGACTTGACCGAAACCCTAGCACAGTGTCTGAGTTTGAACATTTCAAATTAGAAAGGCAAGGTAAAATCATATTCAGTATAGAGTCGCTGCAAATAACACAATCATGTTAGCTCAACGACAGGGCAAACCTGATGCCAAAGCAGGATCGAAGACATTAAAAATTAGGAACGAGAGAAACAGTGTAATAATATAGATGATAGATTGAGTAGCACGTATCAGTTACTCACCAAAAACTCAAACAAAAAACGGAGAAGATTGATGAATTAGTTTTTTCGTTTGATTTGCATTGTGCTTGAAAGAGTGAAGAATATGTTATAAGTGTAGAAATGTTTTTAGCGCACAAGTTGATCGTCAGAAACCTCTCTCATTCCAGATTTTGAAATGCGCGCGTTTTCTCGTATCAAACTGCAGATTGCAAAATAGAGGCCATTTATTTGTGGAACTCAGGTAGTTTCAATATGCAACCACAGAGGTGGTTAAGATATTAAACTACCTTTTTGCTACCATCACCCCCTTGAAGTTTTCGTTTTCTTTTTATCGCGGCCACCCTTATTATTGTTTTATTATTATTATTCAGCAACTAAGAAATGCATGGTACAATTTAAAATTCATTACAATCTTTCAAGTCTTTTTTTTTCATAAAAAAGCAATCAAATTGTGTAATATAGAAATTAAAAAATAATTTATGAATTATGCAATTCAAAAGGTTTACTTTTAATTGTGCACTCCAAAAGCTTTTACTTTGGAATTGTATAATCCATAATTTTTTTTTTCAAAAAGATTGCATAATTTTTTAAAAAAAGTTTTAGACGAAACAATTGAAGTAATAAAAAAGATTCATTTTCGTATTTATAGAATTGCACAAGAAAAATATAGGGTGCAAAACGAAATCTAAAACCGAACATTGGGCCTTCTACGGTTATGACGCAATAGTTTCTTCCTGCATCCCGAAAATATAATTTTACCATTTTCTTAAATGACTTATAGATTAACTTTTCTGAAATCTTTCCAAACACCTCTTTCTGAAATTTATAAGTGTATTCCGAAAAACGTTTTCCAGAAATTCTAAAAGGCATTTTCCAGAAATTCTAAAAGGCATTTTCCAGAATAAGATTTCCACTACGTTCCGAAATGTGTTTTTTGAAATAAATTTTCTAGAATGTATTTCAGAAAGAACTTTCTTAGAATAAGACCATATTAAATGGGGTATTTTGGTATTTTTACTTATTTGATGGGTGCAGGAAAAAACACCATTCACAATGATACTTTCTTAGACTATTTTTTAATTTAGAACTCTCTAAAACAAAAATAATTTATTAGTAAGTTTGGTTACTTTATAGAAAGAATTCAATCAAATAGCTTATAGTTATTTTTAGATTTTGTTTAGAATTTTTAATTACTTTCAATATTCACAAGGAAAACTAGTTGATTTTGATTTAAATTAGTAGCATATATATGTCGGTGTAATATAAAACATATAAGTGATAATGTGTGAATTTGAGAATAGAGTAAGAACATATTTGGAGGAAACATCTTCTTTAGAAGAAAAAATGAAATGAAAATTAGTTTCTTCATAAATTAAAAATTAAATTTTGAAAAAATTAGCAGAAAATAATTTCTACATACGGTAAGATAATTTTAATTGTAAAGAAATTGGTTTTATTTATTTTTCTCTTCAAATGTTTACTGAGAAGTTTCTTTACACATGCCTTAAATTTTGGTAATTTAATTGCAGTAGATGATTAAATTATTTTCTCTAGGTTTAACATATTTAAAAACAAGTTTCTTAAACACACTAAGTCAGATTCAAAATAACTGCTCATCCTAGGTAAAGCAATATCATGTTGTAAATGTAAGCAATAAATGAGAGAGAGTAGGGTTCATGTAATATATATAAAAGATGTTATTCTTAACTTTAACCGTTATTATATTAATAAATGAGTGTTCAAATAGGTATTTCATAGTTTATTCTTAACTTTTTTGTTTGAAAAAAAGACTTAAATTAGTTGAGAGGAGAATATATAGGTAGTTGAGAGTGAGCAATGGCCAAAGGGGGCCTCATATCATATGTGAAGCAGTGATTTGGTGAACATGGCAATGGCAAGGAATGGCATCAGCCATGTGCCATATGGGCGTAGTTCCGCCAGATAAGGCACAATATATGCCATATATTCATGACCATATTCATAGCTGACTTATCATAGTCAAAACTTCTTTAGCAGTTGCAATATAAAATGTTTCCATTCTTGATAAACAAGGTAAGGCCATTGCATGTTACTACCACCATTAAAGCTCGTGTTTTCTTCCATCCTCTTGCTTGTAGCAATTGACTTTGTTTCTAATATCCATCCTATTATTAAATAATATTTACATCAGACTTGTTAAATAAGGAAGGTGATTAACAAGTGAAATTTATTTTAGTTAGCAATGCTTTTGTAAATTCTATCCAACTAATAGTAAAAGTGTATTACAAAATGGTTTTGGAAAGCTCTATCAGCATTCACAGACTACCCATTCAGACCAACAGGGAACAACTCACGTCTTTTAAACATGTTGATTGCAAATTTTATGAATATAAACTAGAATTTAACAAAAAATCACTATTAGCACATTGTAACAAACAACACTTTTCAATACATACGAGCACAAGTGAAGCAAAGATTGCTTGATCTTGATTTATATCTTAAAAGAACTTCTAAAATCTGTTATAGCTTTGAGCTTTTAAAATTACTGCTTTAATGTCTTTTAATTCCTCCCTTCGATATTTTAAAGATCTGTCCTTGTTCTATGTCGTGGTTTAATTGATTCAACTTATTGAATCTGTAGTTAAATCATTATTAATCTGGAGATGATTCAAGTTAAGAAGGGAGGAGAAGAATCTTCTCTTCTATCTGTTTGTTAGTTAGTTTGCATTTAAAATAGTGTAACATTCTGACAATACTCAAAAGTGATTTATACAACTTATCACTATATTATGCATGATTTACTTTGAAGCAAGTGCTGCAAATTGTATTTGACTGTACCACTTACGTACCACGGATCCTATGACCAACAAAGCATGTTCTTTCACTGCACATTGAGACTAAACAATCATATGAAGAAAATATAAGATGCATATTAATATTAAAGCAATTAGCATTTTTTTTGGGTACAATTTTGATTGGTTGAGTCTTCTTCAGACCCACCTAATTGCCTTCTATTTTTTTAAGACGTGCATTAGATACTAATTCTTTTTATAATAAGAGAACATTTTTTGGGTCAACTCCACCTTTTTTGTTCGATAAGACGAATTTGAGTTTGAGTCAATTATTTTTATGGGCAAAAACGTCCCTACCAGCAGTTATAAATACATCATAAGAGTTTGTCATCTTAAGCAAAATTAAGAAAATTCTTGGTCAGAATCATACTCAGATTGAGAAGATGCAGAAACTAGTTTTCAGTGTTCTAATACTAGTTGTGGTGTTATTCACCACAGAACTTAGAGTAGCATCCGCAGGTTGGTTGCAAGCTCATGCAACTTTCTATGGTGGAAGTGATGCCTCAGGAACAATGGGTAAAAAATGTTCTACATTTTGACTAATGTTTTATCTTTCTGTATTACATTAAAGCATTATTGAATTCGAATTTAAGTGCAAAATAAGAGGAATTAGTTCCACATGATATGAAGGAGTAGCTTGTTTGTACTTGTACAGGTGGGGCATGTGGCTATGGAAATCTCAACACAGATGGTTATGGAATAAAAACAGCTGCTTTGAGTACTGCTTTGTTTAATGATGGCAAGTCATGTGGTGGTTGCTATCAGATAGTTTGTGACGCAAACCAAGTGCCCCAATGGTGCCTCAGGGGCACTTCCATTACAATCACTGCTACAAATTTCTGCCCTCCAAACTATGCACTACCCAGTGACAATGGGGGCTGGTGTAATCCTCCTAGACCACACTTTGACATGTCTCAACCTGCCTTTGAGATGATTGCCAAATACAAGGCTGGAATTGTCCCAATTTTTTACAGAAAGTATGTTATGTGTTATGTCATATTCTAACTATGTGTTCTTTTATTTTCTGGAGAGTGAAAATTATTTCAACTTACACATGTTCAAACTCGATGCAGAGTTGGGTGCAAAAGAAGTGGAGGGATCAGATTTACCATCAATGGGAAGGACTATTTCGAACTGGTGCTTATAAGCAATGTAGGAGGAGCAGGGGATATCTCTCTAGTTTGGATCAAAGGGTCCAAAATGAGTAACTGGGAATCTATGTCAAGGAATTGGGGTTCTAACTGGCAAAGCTTAAGCTACCTCAATGGCCAGAGCTTGTCCTTCAGAGTCCAACTCAGCAATGGAAAGACTCTCACAGCTAATGATGTGGCACCGTCCAATTGGAGATTTGGCCAGTCTTTCATCAGCAAGGTTCAGTTATGAATGGAAGAATACACACAAATATTAGGCACCATTCTTCTACTTCTTATTTTTTATAATTTTATCCAGCTTCTGGCCGGTTTATCCGAGGAATGTATGTTAAATTTTTATGCTTTCCAAGGGATTGTGGCTCCGAAATTTTAGCATTTCGCGATGAAGCCCACCAAATATGTAACGCCAAACAAGTGGATCTAGTTACGCACTTATATCTTGGAAAATTATCTACATACCTTGTAGTACTTATCTTTCTAAGATTATGAAGACTAATTACCCAGTACTACCATCCCTGAAAAGGCTCGTACTTCAAATACACTGCTAAAAATATCCCCACGAAGCAGAACATCATTCTATGCTAATTGTTTTTCCTTTTTCAAGCCAAAAAGGAGAACTTTTTTTTATCTGAACATGCCTACGTGCCTACTTACTACGTTAGCATTGAGTCAACTAATGGTTCACCTGCCAATAAAGAAAAAGTAACATTGTTTTGCATTAAGTAGGATTTCGATAAGCTATTTTAGTTTTTGGTAGAACTAAAAATGATACTTTAAATATTAAATTTAAATTTTTTACACTTAGGTAAAATCACTTACTATTAATTCTACTCATCTTTACAGCTAAAAATTTCATGTAATCGCAATCAATTTTTATTTCTATCAAATTTTCAAGGGGTCTAACTCAATTGAACAAGATGTAAACTGTTGTTTTTTATCAAATTGTCAAGGGTCTAACCCAACTCAATTGAACAAAGATGTAGTGAAAATTCTGACGTGTTTAGTTTTGATAGATAAACAAAATAAATTTTGGTCATACGACAATTTACAATCGTAACACAAATTATTTGACACAAGGCTGTTAGCACCAATTCGAACGCGCACTCTGCCATTACGAACGTAGCAGGAAACTTTTCAAAGGATAGATTAAATATTTTGAGTGCCATTACAATACATCCAAATCGACTTACAAGGCTGCAGGTAGCCCTCGCTAAAACTGCTCATACAATATCTTTGAGCCTCTCAGGAAGTCAATGATGATCAATCAAAGAAACGCTGATTATCACAATTCTATTGCTAACTCATAACATAAGCCACTGAACAGTCAGACAGGCCGCCGGGAGCGATAAATATATATATTTTTATCTAAAGAGAACCAACAAAATTTAACGCTCAAGCAGCCCTATGATCTTTGGCGGCTACAGTTTGAATTAAGGAACTGGTGCAAATCAATGGCATTGTCATCCCAATCAACAGATGCAGGACCTCCACCAACCTTTGATGAACTGTTGCAAGGTATGCCACAAATATACATTCATGTCATCTTCGCATTACACGGTGACGTTCTCTTTTCCGGAAGCGCTCTAACATGAATTCATCTGTTGCAGCCTGCCTCTGTACTGCTCCAGCAGCATCAGTGCTTAAATCATTTTGTTTGGATCCAGAACTATCATCCTGTAAACTTCTATCTTTGTACAACTCTGGATGTTCTGCAAATTTGGGGCTTTCTAGTCAGTAATTAGGATACAGATTGCTTTAAAACAATCAACAAAGTGTCAGACCTCTACTATTATGGCAAATGCCACAAGATGAATACACTGATAACTAAATCAAGACAGTAAACAAGAAAGTATTCGAATGTACTCTAAAATAACAGAATCAAGGAAATGAAAACCTCTTCTAAGTTTTTCAGCATAATCCCTGCCACGCTGGAAATAATCAGCACTATAACTCGATGGAATGCTGAAATCTGATTTTGTCCGACCCATGAGTCTCTTTTCCTGTAGAAGCTTTTTGGCAGCCTCTGTTTCTTCAATATTTTTTAATTTATATCTGCAAACATGAAATCAAACCGATCAAGACACATCACCCTTTTTTCCACGTTAAATAGATTGACCACAAGTACTTGCAACATATGAAAGAAACTATTACATTCAAAAAACAACGAACCAAGGAAAAGATTAACATTGTGAATATTAATCATTGAACGAAAGCACTTTAGCTGAAAAATCAAAGCTCATAAAATTTGGCTGTTAGCCAATGTCCTTAAAATATGGTTGTTTGTTTCCCATGTACGGGCACTAAGTTAGCATTTGTGTGCAGATAACAAACTATATTATGTCCTCCTTGGTTCCACCCCTTTCAGTGGAAAACAAGTACCACTCTCTAACTCCATGTCCTACGGTAATTTATTTTTAAAATGCACCAAACATTGAATAACATGATCTGTCTTCTTTTAACTCGTCAACAAAAGGCAGCCATTTTAATCAAACTGCAGATCAGTTTATCCCCTAGATGAAAAACTTACAGCCTATGATTAACTTGAAATAAACATTTTTAAGAAAATAGACTCAATTATTAAATGCTTCTTCAATAAATAATTCAAACTTCAAATACAGCCCGTCACAAGCATGAGAAACCATACTCGATTGGAAGCTGAACCTCAGCAATACCAGTAGTCCACTGAGTAGAGCTTTCTTCTGAATTTCGCCTTTTTACCTGACAGGACACAACATTTTTAAAAGAAGGGTGAGTCCAAGAAAAGGTGATACATACAGAAAGAGCAGGATGTATCAGACACTAACTGTAAGACAAATAATTCATATCCTTAATAATGTCACCAGGTGCTATAAACTATAAAGAAAAATAAAGAACAATAAACAGTGAAAATTGGAAAACAAAGAAGAGCCCCTCACTTTAAGATGCTCAGGGATCTTATAAAGTTCATCTTCAGCACGTTTCAGCTCATTCTCAACTTGATCTGCAGCATCAAGATTCCTTCCCCTCTTCTTCGCTAACTCGTGCTCAATATATTTCACCCTATCAACAAACAACTTACACCAACATCAACAACCATATCCAAATTCAAAAGCCTCAGCACAAACACAACATAATATAATTTAGACGCACATATTAGGGTCTTCAACCATAACAGCGGTCTCTTGAGCGAAGGTATCTTGAAGAACGAGCTCATCCTTGTCACCGCCATCACCGTCGTTCTTTTCGGCGGCTTTAGCAGCCAAAGCGCCGACGGTTCCAGTCTGCGCTTGCAAACTAGGGTTTGCTGGAATTCCCGATTTCCTTTCCCGCTGCTTCTGGAGAAGCTTGATTTCCTCCAATGCCATTCTGTACAGAGTAATAGCATCAGTGAAACCGAAACCCTGACATAAAATTCCGTATAAGAGTTGTGGAATTGGAATAAGCAACAAACCTTCTTTCTCGTTCGTCGTCGGATTCATTGTTGTTCTGAGATTGAAGACGCTGATCTTCGTCTGTTGGAGCGCTTCTCTTTCGGTAGTTTTTCTTTCGCTGCTGTTGAGGTTTCGAATCCTCCATCGTTGTTAATGTTAGCGGAAACGGATCGTATGCGAATGCAACGAAGAAGTTTGAACGTAACGTTTTACCCCTTCGACACTCGCTAACAACAAGCAACACTTCTCACTCAATTTAATGTTTTTCTTTCCTTCAATAAAATTTAGTTCAAAAATATGATTTTGAGTCCCCCTTCAAATTATTGTTTTAACATGTAAACAAGGTAATCATTTTTTTATATAGGTAATTTATCCTAAATGAATATTTTGAATATATAGATTATATTATTATCACAATTTTGTAATAATGTTAATATTTTATACACTTTAATTATTTACAATATTTAACAAATTAGTGAAATTCAAAATAAGTATAAAATAACAAATTAATAAACTAACAAGAATATGTATAAACAAAGATAAAAGAGTAATAGTTTGAAATTTGATCACGAATTTCTCTTATGTCTTCTAATGTTTTCCAATTTCAAGACGACTTGATGTACAACTTCATATATTAATTTGTGGCTTGATGATTACTACCAAATTTGTTATATGTTAACACAATTATTTATCTTCTTGTTTACCTAAAAAATACTCTTATATGAAAAATTATATTGATAATTTTTTGGAAAAAAATGGAGAGGATAATAAAAAGTGATAAACAATTAAGAAAATCAAACATACTAATAAAGATAAAAAATATGAGGATATGAGATGATTAAGAAATAAATATTTTAAGCTCTATGTTAAATCAAAATAAAGTTAAAGTTAAAAATAAAAATATAAAGAGTAAAGCCAAGTGTTTAGGTAAAAACACGTGGCATTATAAATATAGGAATAACTCTTGAAAATGCTAAAATTTGAAGAAGAAAAAAATAAAAAATTATGGGTACATTCAACATTAACTCCTAAAAATAGTTGCATTCATTGAAAATATTTAGATTTATACGAAGTATATTAAATTGGAGAATTAAATTACGAGTACATATTAATTTAATTTAATGAATATGTATTATGTAAACAAAATTAGACGATGTCTTATAATACTTGATTTTAAACTTCTGACTCTAAATATAATTTTAATTATAATTTATATTAAAGAGGCTTAATATTAAGGATGTCTAACTAAAATAATGAAATGAAAGAGTTGAAATTGAAAAAAAAAAAAGAGAAAAAACTATGATCCTTTAGTTAGTTGTGTTTTATAAATTTTATATAAGTGAATATAACGCTTCAAGTTTCATGTAGTAGATAATGTAACAATTTTCATATAACACTTGCTTAAATAAAAAGGTAAAAAGCAACCACAACAACGAACTTTTAAAAGATAAATAACTTTTTATTTTCCTTTTTTTAAGGTTAAACATCTTCTTTTTCACTAATCTGATAGTGAAATAACTTTATTTCACTTATAATCTCATTTATTTTTTTAAACTGATTTAAATGTGAAATAGAAAGTGGGGTAGACATATGAGCAAATATCCAATATCTTTTTTCCTTGTTTACAAAATCTATAAACCAAATCAAAAGATTGTTAAAAAAGGTGATAACTTTGAAATCATAGAATTTGTACAAATCCAATCATCAATCATGTACTATAGGTAATTTTAAAAATTATATTAATCAAATTATAATTATAAATTGATGCTTTTGTTAAAGTAACATTTTTTTATCATTATTTTCAATATCATATACTAAGAAAAACAACATAGTAAGTGAAAAAATAATTACAATCCTCAATAATTATCAGTAAAGTATCTCTATAAGATTGAATCTTTCTTTCTTGAATAACATAATTAACTTAAAAAGAAAGTCAACTCTTCTTCAGAGCAAGCTTGGCCTTGATGTCATCAATTTGTTTAGTATGAATTTGAAAAGGTTGAGCAATAACATTTTTAGGCATATGGTGTAAAAGAAAGTTCTATAGCAGTCCAAACAAAATAATTTCAGCCCAATCTATTATGCAGTATTTTTTGAATTTTTTTAGATCTTTCTAAAAAGGGAATGAGGTGTACCTATGAGCTGTATTTTTCTATTATTATCTTTTGTCCTTTTCTTTACACAAACAATGTGTATATATTCTGAACATTGTTTGCATAATAATACAACAAACTTTTTCATCATCTTTTGTTCTGTGCCTTTCTGTTTTTTTTTGCCTTGTTTTCTCACATGGTATCAGAGCTCTAACAGGAGCTTTGCAAATACCTTCTCCATGTCTAAGGTTCACTCTACTGATCCTGGAATTACAAATTCTAATATTCATCCCTCTAGCTCTTATTACATCCATCCCAGTGAAGGACCCAGTTATGTAACTATTATCCTTGTTCTCACTGGCTTAAATTATCATATGTGGTCTCAAGCCATTTGTATGGCTTTAATCTCAAAAAACAAAATGGGCTTTTTGACTGGTGTGGTTACTGAACCTACAGCCACTGATCCTTTGTATGCGACATGGGAACGTTGCAATACATTAATCATGTCTTGGCTGCTCAACTCCCTGTCTCAACCTATTGCCTAAAGTGAGATTTTCTTTGAAAGTGTTATAGCCATCTGGAATGACTTTAAAGAACATTTCTCTCAGAGTGACCTTCTTCGTATTGCAGAGCTCCAAGAAACCATATACAACTTGAAACAAGGCGACCGTTCCGTCTCAGAATACTTCACCTCCCTCAAATCTTTATGGGAAGAGCTTGATAATTACCGTCCTTTCCTTCCATGTACATGTTCAGCCAAGATGTATCATCAACAAGACTTCATCATTTGCTTTCTCAAAGGATTGGAGGACCGATTCTCCGTTGTTCGTTCCCAAATCCTCTTTATGGATCCCTTGCCGCAAGCTTCTCGTGTTTTCTCCATGATTGTACAGCAAGAGCGTCAACATTCTCTTTCTCTTGTTAATGCAGAAACTAACTCATTCGTCAATTCCAGCTTCATCCCTTCCGATAAGGGTCATGGCGGTGCCGGCGAACCTCCGAAATCTTATCTCGCAAACAGTAATCGCAACAATAAGAGATGCATTTACAGCCACCGCATCGGACACACCATTAAAGCGTGCTATGCGAAACACGGTTACCCACCGGGTCATCCCCGATACCCAGGTCATCCACGATTTAACCTGTGTGAAGGTGCCGTCAATAATCTGGCCAACAGTGCTGTCAACGATCTGACCAAGGTTGAGGGTTCTGGTTCTAACACCAGCATTGAGGGTTCCGGTTCTAATGGACCTGATATTCACTTCTCACAAGCCCAATATCAAGCTCTCGTTAGACTCCTCCAACAACCAGAACAACATCCTGATACTGATGGTTCACGTTCTGTCCAGCCCTCACGGGCCAATGTCAGCCAAACAGCCCCTGTTGACCTAATAGGTATTAGTGTTTATTCTACTTTTTGCACCACATCTCTCACACACCTACATCATATTTTGTTCAACAGCAGCACTATTCCTCTCACACACTCACAAAATAATTATGGGGTCATTGATTTCGGTGCAACTATTCATATTACCTCCTCTTTAAATTTTTTTTCTTCATTACTCTCAAATTAAACCTGTCCAAATCAATTTACCCAATGGTACCCATGTGTTTGCACATTTTTCTGGCTAGTCCAAACTTTGTTATTCATGATGTCCTTTAAATTCCCAACTTTAAATTTAATCTTCTTTCAATTTCTAAACTCATTTCTTCTCTTAATTATTTTTTGATTTTTTCTAATGACAATTGTTATATACAGGAAATAAGTTCATTGAAGACGATTGGTTTGGGTAAATTAAGACAAGGGCTTTATCACTTGGACATCAATCATCCTGTGAGTTTGATACCTCTTAACATCCATACACCACCCAAAGTCTCCATCAATAATTTCACCACCCCTCCTATCACTAACATCAACCTTTGGCATTTTAGGCTAGGACACCTTTCAGGAAATTGTCTCAATGTTTTGCATATGACCTTTCCTTTTATTTCTAAGAATGTAGTTGACAATTGTGGCATTTGTCACTTATCTAAACAAAAACATTTTTCATATTCTCCAAGTATCAATAGATCTTGCAATTTATTTGATTTAGTTCATATGGATATTTTGGGACCCTTTTCTAAAATTTCTATTCGTGGTCATAAATATTTTTTAACCATTGTAGATGATTTTAGTCGTTTTACATGGGTTGTCTTATTAAAATCAAAAGGTGAAGTTAAAATGTGTAACATCCCGCCAAAACCTTTTCATAATTATATAAAAAAAAAATGAAATAGAGATAAAATAATAATGTTGAAGTGAACAAAATTGCATATACGAAATGAAGTTCTCTCCTCGCAGGGAGTTTAATACAAGGTCGGTCGGTTTTCCAAAAACGTAAACTAAATACAACAGAATAAATAAAAACAGGCGATTCCCCAACAAGACAGGCGATCTCCCATCAGGAAAGGGCGATCTCCTATCAAAGAGGGCGATCTCCTATTAGACAACATAAAAAGGGGTGATCGCCTAGCGGAAATATAAATGGGCGATCTCCTCCCGGCGCCCACTCACTGAGGAGCTCGACCACCTGCAACTTCGTCTGCTCCCGTGCAAAAATACACGATCATCACAGTTTAAGAGAAAACAGCCACAGAGCAATACAAAATAAAGGGGTAAGCTAAATGTTTTAAAAGCTTTTAAATCAATGGTAAACATAAAACTTCACGCCATTCATGATCCATATCAATTACCACCATTAACATTCTCATATCCCATAACTCGTCAAGTGTCTATTTGCTACTTTCGGTATTCAAGATTCACACGTCAGACTTTCCACTGACTCACAATGCATAGACACATGACTCTACTTCCGGAAGACTCGTGCGTTGAACTTAGCATCCAGAGACCTGCACCTGTCATACTTCATTGGCTGAAATGTTTCCACAGCCATGCGCATCAACACAATCTCGATCTCAATTCCATCACTCTCATAGTATGACAGGGTTAATCCATATAACAGGCCGAACTCGTTCTTTTTCACACGACTCACCCATTCATATGAACCTCCTTCGACTCTCACCAACTGAATAACTTCCTCTATATGATTCCATTATCTCAGCAGAGTCAGGATCGCCTTATTCACAGGATGCTCAATGATCAATACACTTCATAACCAAATCTCAACACGGTATTTCCTTTCCTGAAAATACTATGTCTTGATCCCACATTCAAGACATTCCACACAACATATAACGCTTAAATGAACGATTTCAATCACAGCAAAAACTCATTCCAAGGTTCAGATTTTTGAATATCACATTTAAATCTCAAACAGTTTCAAACAGCACCAAAACAGGGGAGTTCGAAAAACAACGCCAAAACCGGCGATCTGGTTCAAAAACAAGGTATTTCGAAGTCTGTATTTAAAACCGGCGACCACGTCGCCCAAACACATAGAACAGAGCATTCACGAAGATGAAAACGAAACCGGCGACCACGTCGCCCTCACTTCAGAAACAGCTAATCTATGGCTTGTATTAAAAATGAAGGCTAGCTTCCCTTACCTGGACTAGCGCAAAACTCCAAGAGCTCCGAAACCCAACGAAGCTTAAAGATGCTTTCACTCTGTTTTAGTGTCCCGGTCTGGAGAACTTGCAGAGAACCTCCCAAGTGCTCTAAGGGCAGTCGTTGCTCGTCGTACTGGTGCTTGGGGAATGCCTGAATCGCAGTGTGAAGGAGAGGAAGGAGAAGGAGCCAACTCTAACTCTCTAAATCACTTTCTAACCACCAACGTCTCTTACCTCTCAGGAGTGAGTTTAAATCTAAGCCAACTTGCCCAGGAATGCCGCTGCCTCCACCCACTCTGCAGGAAAGGTTGCGTGTACGCTTCCCTGAACAGTACGACTACGCATGCCTCTGCGCAGGCTAACACTCTGATGTCACTATTCTGAACCACCCTTTTTGTCTACGTGTCGCGCGTGCAGTACGTCTGATGCTGAGAGCCTGGGTCCCACCTTATCTGTGTGCAACTCGACATCGCGCGATAACCTTTCACCGATGACCACCGGCGCGAAGACTATCCACCGATGACCTCTCGCGCGAAGGCTATCCACCGATGACCTCTCGCGCGAAGACTATCCATCGATGACCTCTCGCGCGAAGACTATCCACCGAGGTCTCATCCTGGAGGACGACCGATGTCACTCCCTGGGAGGCGACCGATGTGCCTCTCATACCGGCGATGACTGATTGCCTCATCCCGGTGATGACTGCTTCCTCACACTGGCAGACAACCGATGTGTCACCCCTGGAGGACCACCGATGTCTCACGCTGGCAGACAACCGATGTCCCACCCTGGAGGACCACCGATGTCTCACCCTGGCAGACCACCGATGTCTCTCCCATCCTGGTTGATGACCGATGTTTCTCTCATGCTGTTGGCGATCTCTTATCGCCTTTGTGTGTGACGAGAACATCGCCTTACTCTGCTCACCGATGTCACATCGTCACACCTTGCTGAAGGTTCATCCTCCCATTATGTTACGTCCAAGGTATCACTTCCAGATGACTTGGTGACGTCGGTAGCTTCACATTTCCAAGAGTAGATAGGACTGCTCCTCGTGCTCCCATGCATGCACACTAAGGATGACTTCTTATGCTCAAGCATAGAGCTTTGCATGCACAGCGTATCTAAGGCTTAACCCTCACCTTGATACGCGTGGTTGTCGGAACCCACTCTAGTTGATCCAGTATCTTGACCACATACTGAGTGCACTTTCGGCGATCATGTGCACCATAGGCGGCAGGCGATCATGTACTAACCAGGCAATCTCATAGGAGACTTCTTAACTACACTTTTCTTCCTTTACTCTTCTTGATCCACATGTCTTCCTCGAGCACATCCACGTGATTACCTCATGATAAAGTCATCGCACCTGACTACTTGGTTATTACAATGGTCAACCGACCGACCTCGACCAGCTGACCCCAGACCTTGGGCGACGTCCGAGGGCCGACTACTACGAAACTTCATTTACCAGCTCTTTGTATTTTAAATAATAACATCTTCTGAAATTATTTAAGTCTAACACTTTTATTCCAATTAAAGTTTCTAGGTCCTTACAAAATGCATGTCCAAAATTTTGTTGCTTTAATTGAAACTCAATTTCACACCACTACTAAATGTCTTCATTCTGACAATGGGCCTGAGTTTTCTCAAAAGAATTACTTTTCATCCAAAGGTATTTTACATCAAACAAGTTGTGTATATACCATTCAACAAAATGGACGCGTAGAAAGAAAACATCAACACATCCTTAATGTTGCCAGAGTACTCATGTTTCAATTTAATCTTCCAAAACATTTTTGGTCCTATGCTATTAAACATGCAGTTTTTTTGATAAATAGTGTTCCTTCTTTTGTTATTCAAAATAAAACTGCTTTTGAATTATTGTATAATGAACCTCCTGATTTTTCCATGATTAAAATTTTTGGTTGTCTTTGTTATGCATAAACAAATGTTCCTCGTCAAAAATTTGATGCCCACTCAAGACGTGGAATTTTTTGGGGCTTCCAAACAGGGACCAAGGACTATGTCATTTTTTATATCAACAAAAAAGAAATTTTTATATCTTGCATTATGCAATTCAATGAGACAATTTTCCCTTTCTCGTCTTCTCAATCCACTAGTGAACACATTGAAAATCACACCAACCCTCTTCATATTAAAACCAATTCCGCACCAGATACACCGCTTCCTCTCCACCTATACCTCCAGATTTCCTTAACCCCACAAGTCCTACTTCCACTTCATCTATCTCCCCATCCCTATCCCCAAACCAATACACCTCTCCCTCACCGGATTCCATAACTTCCGCACCACCTCCACCCTTACCAACACCACGACATTCCACCCACCTCACCAATCGTCCACGATATCTCAATGATTACTATTTCAACACTTCTTCAAGTGATTCAGCCCTTGCTCTAGCACACTATAACCAATCCTCTTCAATTATCAAGTATCCTATTCAGTCCTTCATTGATTATTCTCATTTTTCTTCTTCTCACTCTCATTTTCTGATGTGTCTCCATGCTGAGCAAGAACCAAAGACATATCAGGAGGCTGTTACCCAACCTTGTTGGCAGGAAGCTATATAGGCTGAAATTGCAACCTTAACTGATAACCAAACTTGGGATATTGTGACTACACCTCCCTCTATCAAACCCATCGGCTGCAAATGGGTATTCAAAATAAAGAGAAAACCTAATGGGAATATTGAGCGCTACAAAGCTCGCCTGGTGATGTGAGTTGATTTTAGATTCATTAATATTGTGACACTTTTTTAAGAATTAGGATCAAGATTCTTTAGCAATTTAGGTGAGTCACCTAAGAAAAATTCCAACTGGACATTAACTTAGCAAATGCTAAGTAGATGTGAAGGTTTATTTCTAAAGGTCCAAGGTGAAAACACAATTAAAGGTGACAAATGAATGAAGAACAAGTACAAAATTGAAAGAACAGAACTGTACCGAAATTAAATCACAAAACAAAATGCTAAAACATAATTGATACCATATAAAGAGTAAGGAGGCTTAAGGATGCATCATTGGAGAACATAGCCTTCCAAATTGATGCTCCAAACTCAAATTCATGAGTGCCATGACCTTAAACTCTAATGTACCGAACAGAATTGGAAACTAAACAGATTGCACTGAATAGAAAAGAGATTAAAGACATATGAATCAAACAAAACTGAAACCAAAGCAAACTAGCAACATTCAACCAATTGAAACAACATATAATGGAGCGGAAAAGAAGAAATGAGATGGAGGAAGAGTAGACTTATATGGTTGTAGCTAGGAATTGGAATGGCACGCCACTTGGATGGTGATGTTCCAAGATAAGTGTTGAATTGCCGTCACTTGAGAGACTCCAATGAACTCACAAGATAAGACAAGGAAGAAGGAGAACAAGTCTCACAAAAATCACTCTAAATTTAAGGAGAGTAACTTTACTACCAATTTCAATCCTATTTTACAATGACCAAGCACCTCTATTTATAGTTTTAGAGGGCTGAAATGAAATAAGGAAATTTCAAATGAAGCACATTCAAAATTGGCGCCTAAACAAGTCACAAGGGAGGTGTGACTTGTTTTCTTACTTTGACACCTCCTAAAACTACATCTACACCTACTCTTTATGTCACATGGAAGGTGTGACTTGTTTATGTACATTAACACCCCTTATTTCTATGTCTACACCTTCTTTTTATTTTCTACTAAAACTACTCTAAAGAGATTACAACAAGTGACAACAATTGATGCCCATCTCTTTAAAGCTTTGGCCTTGCTCCTAATAATTCTTTAAGTTATGACTTGAGCTTGGGCCTTATGTTGGGCTTGGGCCTCTTGTTGGGCTTGGGCCTCATCTTTTTAAGAAGACTAATAGGAAAAACTTCAAATGTTTTGGCCCTTGTCCATTCCTCTTATGCATGAAGTCTTTATTTGCTTGTTGAGATGACCCTTCAAGTTTAGCATCCTTGGTCATCTTCATGTGGCTGTGGCTTGCATCACCTGGTCGCAAAATGGTACTCCCAAATTGAAGGGGTTAATTATCTAGAAACTTTCTCCTTGTTGTAAAAATGACCACTATCAGAGTAGTTTTAGCCTTGGCATCCATTTACAATTGGGAATTACAGCAACTTGATGTTAGTAATGCATTTCTTCATGGAGAAATTTCAGAGGATGTTTATATGGTGATACCTCTTGGACTATCCAATTATTCTTATAATCAATGCTGCAAACTCAAGAAATCTCTCAACGGCCTAAAACAAGCAAGTCGCACATGGTATGAAAAATTATCTCTTTTACTGTAATCTTCGGGATATGCTCAAGCCCATGCTGATCATAGTTTATTTATAAAAAATATTGGTTATGTTTTCACTGCTCTCATTGTTTATGTCGATGATATTGTGCCCACTTGAAATTGTGCTTCTGAGATCACTAAGATTAAAGCCACTCTCCATTCTCATTTCCATATAAAGGATCTTGGGCAGTTGAAATATTTTTTGGGAAAAGAAGTAGCTCACTCCAGCCAAGGCATCTCTCTTTGTCAACGCAAATATTGTTTGAACTTGATTAAGGATTCTGGTCTCATGGGTTGCAAACCCTTTTATACTCCAAGGGATGACTCCCTGCGTCTTCATCAGGACTCTAGTAAACCTTTGCCTGACCCTTTGTCATATCGACGATTGGTGGGACGTCTCATATATTTAATTAGCACTATACCTGATATAGCCTTTGCGACCCAAAAAATCAGTCAATTCATGGTCACACCAACTCAGACTCATCTTCAACCTTGTTGGATCCATTAATGTCTAAGTTCAAGAGGGGGGGGGGGGGGGTGAATTGACCTTATAAAATTTTTCAAAATAAAACTGTTTTCAGTTATTTACAGGAAAAGAACAGATTCATTTATAAAAGAACAGATTTATTTTTTATTACTCGTGACACAAACAAAAGCAGGATCAGATTAGACTTGAGATTAAACAGAAACTTGTTTAGAACAGTTTTAGGTACTTTAATAACAGCAAGATCAAGAAGGATATTCAACCAAGAAAACCACTTCTTGAAAGTTTAAGAATGACTTAAAAGAAAGAGAGTAACTTGAACAGAGTTATTAAAGGGATTTTATGATATCTATTATTCAGCACTCACACATACTCATATGTTCATAAGCACTCAAGAACATACATTGAAACCTGAAGAACAATATGAACACGCCCAGAAATAACAAATTCAATTTTAGTTTAACAGATTTATTTTCTAGCAGATTATTCAATTTTGTAGAAAATTAGAGCAAAATTAAGAAGAAAGAAGTACACACAGATTATACTGGTTCACTCATCAAGAGCTACATCCAGTTTTACCTTACACTAAGGCAAAATCCACTAAAAAATATTCAGAACAATTACAACACCTTATAGTTCTTGAACCCTGCAAGAACAAGTTATACAAAGCTGAAAAACTCTATTTCAGCTCTACTTACCCTTCAAGAAACCCTATCAAGAAGATTATTACACCAAACACTTTTACACAAAAAGAATATGGAACAAAAGCACCTGAACAGAAGATTCAAGAGCCCAAAACCAATGGCTCAGTTTTGCAGACAAGCAGTGACAACACCCTCCCTTTGATCAAGGTAACCAAGAACCAAGCACTTGAAAAACTTTGTGAAAAGATTTTACAAAAAACTAATAATACTGTGATCTCTGCTGTAAAAGAGTTTTTGCTCACTTGAAAACTATGTAATCTCTGTATTTTCTAAAAGAGAAGAGTCATTCTTTATAAAGACAACCAGTCTATAACAACTTTTTAAAAAACAGTTAAAGACTGTTATAAAAAGAACAGGTTGAATTTAGAAATAAACGTATTGTTTTTCAACCCCTCTCCAGCTCAGCATATCAGAAACAAGAAAGGCTGAGACAAATTTGCTTGGGCCAAAGCAAAACTTTGTGAAAAACTTTAAAGCAAAAGGCAGTGTAGAAAGAACCTGCTGTTTTATAGAACTACAGATTTATTTTTCTTCAAAAAACATATTTTGAGAAAAAGACATGAGAAGAGCATTTAGAAAACTTGGTGCTTGATCTTATCACCTTGGTTAGGGCCATGAGGTGGATCACGAGGCAAACAGGCTACCTTAAACTCACATTACTCTATCACATTACCCTATTAGACAAAATACCAAGCTTCAAAGCAAAGCATTACATTTGCTACATCAAACATTATACAATCTTCAAGAGCATCATCCTCTTTCAACAATCTCCCCCTGTTTGATGGAGACAAATCCCCATAGCTATGTTGCTTTGAAGAAAGATCAATACCTGTACCATGCTTGATTCCAAAATACACAGATTTAAAGTGAATACTGAACAAGAGAAGATTAGAGAATATATAGCTCCCTATACCACAGCAGCTAAAGTCAGCACCACCTAGAAATAATATGAGCTATTTTTCTCCCCCTTTGGATTCATCAAACAACATGGGAGAATAAAAAAAAAACATACATGATGGTTCAAAAGTCCTTAAGATGTGAATACAGTCCAGAATAGAAACATGCACCAAAACACGGGAAATGAAAATATAATGTTCAACAGACATAAGAAGATAATATTCTTACAACAATCTCATCCTCTTTCAATAATCTCCCCCTGTTTGATGGAGACAAATCCCCATAGCTATGTTGCTTTGAAGAAATATCAATACCTGTACCATGCTTGATTCCAAAATAAACAGATTTAAAGTGCCTTGAGAGTAATTCGATATTTGAAAGGATGTCCCGGAAAAGGCTTATTTTTTAGTCGCAGGTCATCAACAGAACTTTTTGGATTCAGTGATGCTGATTGGGCCACATGTATTGATACACGATGTTCCATCACTGGTTACTTTTTTTTATTGGCAATTCTTTGGTGTCATGGAAATCCAAGAAACAATCTACTATTTCTCGATCTTCCACAGAAGTCGAGTATAGGGCCCTTGCCTCTACCACTTGCGAGTTTCAATGACTCTCTTTCCTTCTTGATGATTTGAGAATTCCTATCACTAAGAGTCTTGTCCTCTATTGTGATAGCTAAAGCGCTTTATACATTGCTGTCAATCTCGTCTTTCATGAAAGAATAAAGCATTTAGAGATTGATTGCCACATTGTTCGTGAAAAATTACTTACTGGACTCATGCATCTTCCACCAGTCTCTTCCTCACATCAGTTAGCAGATATTCTTACTAAAACCCTTCCACCACGACTATTTCACTCCAATTTATCTAAGCTGGAGATTCTTGACATCTTCCAACCTCCAACTTTTGAGGGGCTAAAAAAAATTTCTACAACAGTCCAAACAAAATAATTTCAGCCCAATCTATTATGCAGTGTTTTTTGAATTTCTGTAGATCTTTCTAGAAAGGGAATGAGGTGTACCTGTGAGCTGTATTTTTCTGTTATTCTCTTTTGTCCTTTTCTTTACACAAACAATGTGTATATATTCTGAGCATTGTTTGCAGAATAATACAACAAACTTTTCCATCATCTTTTGTTCTATGCCTTTCTATTTTTTTTGCCTTGTTTTCTCACATGGTGTTGAGCTAAAAAGAGTTACAGCCACAAAAAAGGTTCTAAGAAGTTGGTTGATGAAAGCAAAAAGCACTGAAGTAGGATTGTCTCCATTGTTCTTCTGATAATGCACCAAACCTTTTGGGAACACAAAGATTTTGTCCTTCTTAATGGACTTTGAGATGAGTTTGTTGGATGTGGTGATAAATCCCACATCTAATTGACTGTCCAACACCAACATAATCTTAGTGGCACAAGGGTGTGTGTGAGGTGGGTTAAGTCCCCCAGATTTATAAATTTATAGTCTATTACAGAGAAAGATAATCCCAATGTATTAAGTCTTGTGATTCTTTCCACGTTGGTTGCAGTAACCACAGATTCCAATGTGTTGTTGATTAATCTAGGTTTGGCTAAACCAACAAAGAAGAAATCAAATTCTTTCACATTTGTCTCTGTCTTGAAGGCAAATCCATTCACCTTCACACCTGAATATTTACACACCATTTTGAACTATTTTATTAAACACAAATTTTGGCACATTTATTTGAACTATAAGAGCAAATAGAAAAACTAGTGGCAAATAGTTATGTATGCATATTATTGGTTGAAGAGGGAAGTGCGACACAAAGGTCTTGAAGTGTGTCAGGAGAAGCAAAGGCAAAGGGAATGACACAACAAAAGATGAACAAAATTGCGAAAGTGTTTGTTGGTGACCTGGTTACTTGGAATGATGGTTGATCTAGGTTGAAGAGCTCATATCGACTATAGATAATCACATTTCATAGTATATATAAACTAGTTTTGTAAGATTGACTTATACTTAAAATTCAATTCTTAATATGGTACCAAAGTCATTTATTATAGCGATAATTTGTTATCGGTGTGTTAAAGATTCTATATATCAACTAGAAATAAGGATATAAATGAGTGCAAATCTTACCTTATAAATTTTTTATGTAATTAGAGATAACAGTGGAATATTTGTGTTGGATGGTTAAAGTTGTGGCAAGTTGGCCTCTTTATATATGCATTATTTTGTAAACAGGCAGTGGTTATAGACATGGTAAGTAGATGGGAAAGATGTATTGATAAAGCTTTTTAGTGGTCCCTAGACTTAAATTCAAAGCGATTGTGTAATAAGGCTTAGTAGGAATCCTATGAACTTTTCAAGTCTTCGTTAGAAAAGAAAATTATTCATGTAAGTAGAAATCAACGTATTAATTAGGTTGTTGCTTGCAGATAATATGCAGACATTGACTGTACAATGAAGAGGAGTTTGGTGAGAGATGCCAGATTATAGTCAGATGTAGACTTTATCCATGCATTGTCATGGACTACAATAATTACTTTTAAATTTGGAAGAAAAAATTATGTCTAAATTTAAGAGAAAAAAAGGTGTTTAATTAAAACTAATAGTATCAATAATGTATTTATTATATGAACTAAATTAACTTTTTGGCAAAATCAATTCTCAATTTAATTATATTATATTATATTATCTTTTGAGTCATTATTAAGAGAGATTAACCTTCACTCTATTGCCAAAATCTGAACAACCTTAGGAAATGGATTCGGGGGCACAGGGCCCCTTTAGAAGCGCAACACTGACTCACTCAGTTCCACTGTTGCATGGTTAATTAAGCTCAAATTTTTAGTAAATCTTTTTATTAAAGTATTTAGGTTTTTATATTTTTTAACAGAGTCTCGTCGTTAAATTTTTCGGATAACATAATTGTTAGATAATCTAATACTTTATTTACTTCTCTCTATATATTAAGAATTGTAAGACTTTATAGTTAATATAAGATGATATTATTTTGGTAAAATAATAATTAATTTTTATTGTTTTAATAAAATAATAATTAATTTTTATTATTTTAATTGAAAATATGTTGAATGATAATTGATTATTCTTATCACTACATCAATAATGACAAAGACTACGATCGTTATAGATATTAATAAGAACAATATAATATAAAAGTTACTCGAAATATGATAATTTTATTTTACACTGAAAATAATATTATTTTATATTAATCGCAAAATATATAAGCAATACATAATTATACAAGGTGATAGAAAAAATACTAATCATGTCATTTAAAAAACAGACAAATTAAAAGAAACACTCAACTGAAAAATATAAAAGTTTAAAATTCTCAATAAAAAAAAGAAAAAAGAAAAAAATAATAATAGGAACTTAATTAAAAATACTCAAATTTAGGGTGGATTTAAAATTTAACTAATTTTTTTAATTTTTTTTCTAAATTAGTGAATTAATAAAAATACATATATTTTAACTTGAAAAATATTTTTAGTAGACGTGTATATATAAATAAATAAATAAGTAATAAATTGAGATAATTATATGAAATATTACATATATGCTATATTAATGTTTATTATTCAAATTATGAAACCTAACAAATGTCAGTTTCTTTCTTAAAACAAACAACAAGGATGACTTTATTTCATTTTATTTCTTTCAACATTATGGATAGTTGAAATCAAAAATATTTTTTAAGGCTTATTAGTCTTAATATTATTTTTAATTATCTTTACATATTAAATTATAAGATGCTTATAATTCTCTATTTTTAAAATTTTAAAATAAAATTATTTTAAATTAATATAGTGTATAGGGCTTTAATTTCAAATATTTAAACACAAGTTTTTTTTCATACATTTACCTGAAACTCTTCACCAATACCGACATTAGTGAGTTAATTGAATTTGAATAAATTAAACCCTACACTCAGATTGATAAAATTAAATGTAATGTTATTAGTTATTTTATAATATTTTTTAAATAAGATAAAATATACCAAAACTTAATCAATCTATTATATACTTTGAATTTACTTTTCTTTTATTCAAATTTGAGAATGTAAGATAAATTAATTAAAATCAATTATATATAAGTATACTTTCGTTATATATATATATATATATATATATATATATATATATATATATATATATATATATATATATCAATATGAGTCAGTTCAGATTTGTAAATGATCCATAGTTATCTCATCCCCTTCAAATATGAGTTTGATTTCTCTTAAGATCATTAAAATAGTAAAATCCCACTTGTTAAGTAGGATACAATAGTTTTATTATAGTACAAGGGAAAATTAAAATCCATAAATAATAATAATAATAATGTAAAATTTCTAATATATATGTATTAAATTAATCTAGTATAAAACAAAAAGGTTATCTCATTCTATTCCAGTCTATTTTAATCTTTTAAACAATAATTATGATTTACAGTTTCATGTAATTATTGTGTTTAGATTGAAGTAGTTGGTTTTCATTTGTCTATGGCAGCACGTTTATTTCGGCCAGCTGCTGCTATTGCAGTTGTTTGGAATGTTCCATGTTCTTAGCAGAATCGCATCATATGAGAATGAGATGCCAAAGTTTAAACGTAACGTTTTTACCTTTCAACATTCTACAACCACATTTCCTTCACTACTACCCTCAACCACCCACCTACTGCTACAATACACAGGTAAATGCAAGAACTTGGACACTTTATCAGCATATATTAGTAAAATATTGGTATGAACTACATGAAACAAATGAAAACATTGATAATTTGAATACTTTACTAATATATATTGATGAAGTATTAAAATAAGTGAAGCAAATTTAGGTGATTCAAAATCGTCATAATGATTAATCTATGTATAATATAAACTGAAGTATTACTAATTTTTACTGGTAATACAAACTGGTCCAGGACCGGGAATGTATGTTTATCTGGTGTATTGTTGTAGTCTGAGCTCGTGAGCTCAGGTATCGGTCTTTGGTTGGGACAATCAGATGAGTATTTATAAAAGATTTTCGACAATCAAGTTAGTTTTTTTATATTGAATTTTTAGTATAATTAATGTTCAATAGATACGTAACTTGACATGACATGATGTGGATTCTATTTATATGAACGAGTTGATTCTTGTTGCTCTGAGCTGCCTGTATTGACATAGTTTTTTTGGTTAATTCTCCAACACTCTGCATAATTTTAGCTCTACTCACTCCTCTTAATCCTAATCTCATGTTAATTGAGGTTTACTAGTGGGGGTCGAGGGGTCTCAGACCCGGATGGTACACAAACATATCATATTAATAGTGCTGTTACATACATATCACACTTTAAGAGTCCTGAACTACTACTTGTAATTTTTTTTCTCTGCGTGAGGCAAACAAGTAATGCTATGTTTGGTTTTCCATTTTGAAAGCTTGGAACATCAGTTCAACCTGTAATGGAAACTATGATAACTGAAAACCATCCGTACACTAAAATGCAAGTTCTTAGCATATAGATAGGCAGATATATTGTCAAATAAATCAGTATTTCTTAATCGAAACAACTGCTAGATAATCCAAATCAAACTATTGGAGATCCACGTTAGTTAGAGATAAAGACATTTCATTGTATATAAGTAAGTACGAATCTTATCTAGACTTAAAGTCCACTTCTTAATACGAAAAAGAAGAAAAATGAAACCCATGTCTACTTATAATTCATAATTTACAACTTCACAAGGTCAGCTGTCTTGATAAGCGGAGGTAGACTTTTCGGTTTTCTTTTATATATGGATATTTAATCACCATGAATATCTTTTTCCACCAAACCCAATTTACTCGTGGTTCATCACCCTATTAATTTTATCCCTTCTGCCGAAGAATTTTCTCTGCAAAATAAAACCATTGATCCCATTCTCTCTTTAACAACTGTTATTGATGGTTTCAGATTTTGTAGAAGTAAAGAGTAGTTTGACTGGAGAGGACCTAAGTTAAAAAGGTAATTTGATTGCCTCCAATTATAAGATGTCTGACGTCTTACCAAATTGATTTAACTTCTAACCAACATGAAAGAGAAAGTGAGGTGGTAAAGGTCCAACCTTTATTGATCAGAGTTTACAAAATAATGAACCATAAAACCAAGAAATGAGTATACCCACATAAAAGGTGACACCTTCTACTGCATATTCCGCCATACAAATATATTATTATACTCAAAGGCACATAAACGACGAAAGGGCACATGATAAAAGAAAAATAATAACAAGGAAAGTGCAACACCATAACAGATACAATGAGTCATATCCCTCTCTCTTGATTATCATTAAGACGGATTTAAATTAACCCTTCTTAGGAGCAAGCTTGGCCTTGATGTTGTCAACCTCTTTAGTATCAATCTGGAAAGCCTGAGCAAGAACATTATCAGGCACAGTTGGTGTTGAGCTGAAAAGAGCTGCAGCTACAGAGAAGGTTCCAGGGAGCTGGCTGTTGAAGGCAGAAAGCACTGAAGCAGGCTTATCCCCACTGTTCTTCTGATAATGCACCAAACCTTTAGGGAACACAAAGATTTCACCCTTCTTAATGGACTTTGAGATGAGTTTGTTGGCTGTTGTAATAAATCCCACATCTAATTGACCGTCCAACACAAACACAATCTCAGTGGCACGAGGGTGTGTGTGAGGTGGGTTAAGTCCCCCAGCTTTATAGTCTATTCTAGAGAAAGACACTCCCAATGTGTTAAGTCCTGGAATTTTTTCCACATTGGCTGCAGTAACCACAGATCCCAATGTGTTGTTGATTACTCCAGGTTTGGCTAAGCCAGCAAAGAAGAAATCAGCTTCTGTTACATTTGCCTCTGCCTTGCATTCAAATCCATTCACCTTCACACCTGCACATGATTAATTCCCACCACTGACATTATTATACTATTTTCCAAAACACAACTTTGGCACATTTATTTGAACCATATGAGAGCAGGGAGAGAGAGAGAGAAAAAATAGTGAATGGTAATGCACAGTACCTGAAGAGGGAAGTGCCACACAAAGGTCTTGAAGTGTGTCAGGGTCAGAAGCAAAGGCAAAGGAGATGGCAGAGCAGAAGATGACAAAAATTGCCAAAATGTTTGTTGGTGACATGTTTTGGATGATAATAGTTATACCAATTGCAAGAGCAAAGCGTTAGATCGATGAGTGGAAACAGGAAAAAACTATTACGTAGCTAGAGAAGAGAGGAATGTTTGTTTTGGATGGTGAGAAATGTGGCTAGTTGCTCTCTTTATATATACATGCATGATTTGTAAACAGGGAATTGTTATGGACAGGGTAGATGGAAGTAGTGATGTGAGGGTAAAGCATTAATGAAGTCCTTCAACTTAAATTCAAAGCAATTGGTAAAAATACTTACAGGAATCAATGTACAGATTAATTGGATGTTGCTTATTGGCCATCTAATGAAAAATGTTTGTTGAGAATTGAGAGATGTAAGGTGATTGACAGATCCAGAGTTCCCATGCATTGTTATTAACTCAAGACCTCATCATCTATGTTATTTTTTCCACTTTTCCTTTCTCCAACCAAACTCAGTTCAAAAAGTAAACCACTCATGTTTCTGATTTGGCTATTTCTTAATACATATTATTTAGTCTAATCACAATTAAACTATCAAATTAGTAATATAAGTTAATATTATCCATCTCATTTATCATTTGATTGCTTTCTTTTACTTTGTTTGGTCTGTCTACAATACTATAGTAGTTATCATAGTATTATATTTATGAGTCAGTATTAAGAGATATATTGAGTTTTGAACATTGGCGAGGCATCAAATATCAAATCTGAACAACCTTGGGAATGGACTGGCCTTTACATTGGACACAGACTTCAGTTCTACCATTGCTTTCATAGTTTCACTTTCACTGTTGTGCTTTTGGTCCTGGAAACACTTTTATACGCCTTATGAATTAGGTGAAGGAAAGTGTTTTAAAAAAACTGAATGGATTGTTAAGACAAATGTATATAAAGTTAAAGAGAAAGTGATAGCTTATACCATATCTTTGGAAAAAAAGTATTTAACAATTGAAGGACTAAATTCTTTAAAAGGATAGGAATTAAAATCAAATTTTAAAAAAAGTGTAAGGACTAAAAACATATTTTACCTCATATTTTTTCAATTAATTTTTTTTAATTTTAATTTATAAAATATTAAATTTCATTTTTTTTTATCTTTCTCTTACAAAAATCTCTGTGGATAAACCCCTGATCAAACCCTACATTCTGTATAATTTATTTCCATCCCAGCCATGCAAGAAACAACCTAACTATATTAATTGATTAGGTTGCTTTGTTGTTGTATAGACATGGCAAATGGGGACAGAACCTAATTGAGTAGGTTTAATTGTCTAAAAATGAATTCCTAATACATTATTCAACAAATTATATCTATTCACTTCGTTATCATAAGCTGTTCTTGTGATTGTAGGAAGCAGTGATGTTGGGGATTTATTAGGTGAAGTTGATTCTCTTGGTTATCAAGCTTGCAAGTGTGACCTCGTATTTTCTACATCAATGCCAGTGGACAGTTTCAATCGGGTATGAGACCTTCGAGAAGCCCATTCTGGTAGAGTTTCTTCTTAAACATGGAACCTAACTACCCCTTTAGAATGTTAGTTTTGATGTTTTTACTATATTTTTTGTATATATCAAGGTACTGAAATAAGTTTTAAACCTCTGAAGGCTTGGACTAGCGGCAGAAGTTTAGAAAATGGAAGACCTTCACTTTCATCCACATAAACCAGTAAAATAATCAATGAAGAACAAGATCCATGTGTGAATAACAAATAGTCATTCTTGAATTTTGTAAAAGCATGCTGCAGAATGAGGATGAAAATTTACAAAATCATTGTCTTGAGCTCTGCCTAAAATCTTGTAAAAAGTATTACACACGGGCTGATTTAATATAAATCACGAACTTTAACTCATGACAAACTTAGCTCTAATACTTGGAACCACCCCAATTTTATAGTTAGTTCAAACCCAACATTCAACAAGTCTAAAAAATGAATATTGATCCAACCTTCAATGAAAAGATCAGGGTGGGCAGACCTTGAAGATATTCTTATGTAGAGGGCATGTAAGACCAAGCATGAAGATATACCAAATGAGCAAGGAGGAGTAAACTATACTTGCATTCATTTTTGTATGATCCACAATATATCATTAATTACATAACTCATTCTTTTTGAGCTTCGTTCCTGACTGATACAAGGTTCATTTTTATCTCATTGCAAAGTCTACCCTCTATGAGACGAATAGGCAACCACAGCTTCGGCTTAACATCAACAACGTATGAGAGAGTTGTACTAACTTGTCGGACTTGAGACTGCTCACAATTTTCACTGTTGAAATGCTGCAAAACCATTACCATTGTTTAATTACTATTGTATAGTATGTTAACCAACCCCGTTGAATATGTGGTTTCAAAAATATAAAATTTGAACATCTTTCAAAATAAATATTGAAACAAGTTAAACGGAAAGGATATTGAAACAAGATAAACGCAAAGGATATTGAAACAAGTTAAACGCAAAGTAGATTCCTTTTTGTCAATAGCTAAAGGCAAAGGAGGTATTTTTTTGTCAAAATAAATATTAGCTGTCAAGTTTTGCATAAATCATAATCACAACATAGTCAATAGACTAAAATAATTACTAAATTTAAGTTTTCAAAATATAATATCACCCTCCACTTCTAGTTTTTCGCCAACTGAAGGTCAGCCAATAATGATGCATACAGAATTTCACAACGTCAATCTGAGAAACGAAAAGTTTGACCTTTGAACAATATTTATGATAAAGTGCCTCATATTATGCAAATTGATGTGATATATTATCCTGGATCCAGAAGAATTCTGAAATCAAGGGAACATATTAATTCCTACCTGCAAAATAGACCATTTTCCTTCAAAGAGTTGAAAATCTCCTTCAATCATCTTGAATTCAATTTCACGCTTAATACCAGTAGGAAGAGTCTCCAATTCTTTCTCATAACAATCTACAATTCCTTTAGCATTGAATTTTATCCCAAATGCTATATTTTGCTGTCCAATCTGTTCAGGTAATATGTAACACAATAATAAATATAATTCAAGTCAAATACATTAGCAAAGAAAATACTTCAAAATGATGTCAATTTTTAGTTCAGGTAACAGTAAAATAAAACATACAGTGACATTAATTTGTAAAGGTTGCAACTCAGATGAAGTATATTAGGTAAAACCATGGTTGGCCTTACCACAATGTAATCTTATAAAAGGTTTGACGTTAACCTGAATCATTCATTGTCACCAAAACTATAATAGTACTATAAGCATATGATCACACTCTCATTTCCAGATAAAATGCTGCACCAAAGAAGTGTGTAATACATATCACTCACTAACATTAGTATTCATGTACTTCTAAGGTGTAGATACACCATATATATGCATGTATCATGCCATCATCATCATCACCCAAAAATGATGCCTAACCAGCATTTGATTTTATACCAAAATGGAGCTTGTTTTCTAATAATTCATGGAACAACAAAAAGAAAGAACGAAGTACAGGACAAAGCTCTAACAAGTTGTTACTCAGTAAACATTCATAAATGCCCTCTTGTTTACATAGCAATTTCGGGGCGGCTAGGTAATAAGGACCATGAGTTCCACTACAGAGAAGCAAGATAAACTATCAAGTAAAGGGAGATCCCTACATAGCAACAGCAACACAGAAAGCAATTAAACTTCTATACTCACTGCACAAGTTCTAACGATGGTTGTCCAATAAAAATAAACTTCAGTAAGGACATAAGAAATACTCTAATTACGTCTCCAAATTAATAACGAATAAAGGAATTTGATTCAGAAAATGAAAGCAAGCCCAAAACAACCCTAGCACCTAATCTGAGATTAATCAAATCAGCACAATGCACCGTGAGACAAAACAGCTAAAAAAATGCAACTAATTTCATAAAAAGTCAAACTTTAAGAACCCCATTTGGAGCACAACACGTGATAGAGAGGAACCTGCAAAAGACGGGCATAATTGTCACCCTTTTGGAGCAACTGGCTGACAGCTAGGCCAGGAATAAAATCAGCCAACCTCTCATAATCGGTCAATATGTTCCAAATGGAAGAAAGAGAAGCTTCAATGGAAATCCTCGATTCGATTCTGCGCGAGTTCTTATCCAGCTTCATCACCTCTATGCACACCCCATCCTCAACTAAGGAATCTTCCGACTCTTCAACCCCCACATCACCCAAAGTGATGGGGTCAGGTTCTGAAGCAGCAGTGCACAAGAAGGGTGTGCACTTGGAGGAGCAAGGTTTGGGAGTGGATAGTGAATGATGGGCCTTGAAATGAAAAGGGTGGAAGAAGAAGAGTGAGGAGTGGGTTATGGGAACGGAATTAGAAGAGAAGAAAGGGGCTGGTTGAGGGAATAGAAAAGCGGAGTGTGATTCTGAGGAAACAAGAATGGCGCGCATTGTTACTGTGTTGCTCTCTTCTCTTCTCTACCATACTCTTTTTCTTTTTGCAAAACGCAAAACTGCATGAGCACAAAACAAAAGTCTTTACAACTTAACCTGGTTTTACTGTTTAAGGTGAGAACATCAATGGTATAACTAATTTTGTTATTAAATAATTAATTAAAAATACCACCTTCATCTATTACACTGAGAATATTAATGAATGCTTGGTTTTGATAAGAAAAATTGACAACTTATAATTTTTGTCTAATTTTTAATTTTGTATTATAATTTATTTTTATGTTTTATATTTTAATTAATTAAATAGTTTTTATAGTATTTAAATAAATATGTTAGGATTAACTTTAAGCTGGACAAGAAAACACCGCATACAAAATTAAGTATTATATAAAAAATTGCGATTTTTCTCAATTGATACTAAAAAACCAAAATCAAACATGAAGAATTAAAAAGAAACTAAAAAATGTAATTTTGTCAAAAAACTTCTAGAAATCCAATTTCATATTTATTCTGTGTTTTTGTCACGAAACTTCTTTAATTTCTTAAAGTTGTGGACAAATACTTTATTCAAAAATGTTATGTATTACTCTAACCCCCTTTTTTCATGATGCAATTTACAAAATTCGTGATCAATAGTCAACTTTTTTTTTTCTTAAATGAAATTGACAAAATACACTTGCAACAACTTCTGGTTTATACACAAATATTTCTGGCAATGTGGATTCAGTCATTTTAATGCCCAATTGCTTAGCTAAGCCATCCAAAGGTTTTTTATTACAACCATTACACATACACACATCGCTTAAAATTTGTTTATGTTTTGGCCTTACTAAGTAAATGATGTTAATTTATGTTGTGGACTCCATGGTTAGAGAACCTCCATGTTGTGTCTGTAGATTTCACTGATGGAATGGATGTTTAGAGGAACCTAAATCACAGGAGACCAAAAAGTTTCATAGCCCTCGGAAGCCATGCAAGATTGCTACTGGTGAACTGACTATATAGTTTATCTTAACACTGAAATGCAGTACAATTTTCTAACTGTCAATTAAGATTTTCAGTTGAAAAGGGTATAGGGGTGTGGATATTTGCAGTGTTTATATGCGTCTGAATTATCATTGATCTCGGTTGGTGCATTTTAGTGAACTATTGTTTTGAGAGATACAACAACATATCTTGTATTACCATTTACCAGTCCTATGGAAAACCTTATTTAGTACATGAGTAGATGCTTTTTCTCTCACCATTTCTTGGCTCTACAATTTACATTTACAAGTTTCTCATCCATTCAATGTGCCAACTTGAAGATTTATAAAGCTAAGCACCGCCATGCTATGGAGAGATTTCAAACTTATTGTAACTCTTGATTTGCTTGATAAGTGTGCTAAAGTATTTCATGGAAGCAAAACTCAAGCTAGAACCATGGTTTCCACTGCTGGGGGTTGAATCTTTCGCTGTTGGTTGCTTTCTTCAATCTCCCATATTTCAGGTAATGCTTCTTTGATATTGTGAATGCTATTCAGGGCATGATCAGCACCAGGCACCAAATCTGAACGACCCAACTGCCATCAATAGGTTATTACTTGTTAGATTACATTGCAATATTGCATAACAAATGAACAGGAATGTTGAGTTATTTAATTTCTTCTATCTTCTCATAAAATGCATAGATAGCAAACTAGAGCTTACTATGACAGTGTGAAATCCAGCTACTTTTGCACTTGCAATATTTCTAACACTGTCATCAAAGAAAATCTGCAGAAGATAGGATAGAACTGTTATGAATTGATTCCAAGAGTTTTTAGATTGAGGGTAAAAAAATTATATAAATAACCACATAACATAAGTAATAATCCCATGTAGTGCTCAATCTTACTGTTTTCTTTGGATCCACATTAGAAGTCCGAATAGCAGCTTCAAAGGCTTCCACAGATGGTTTACAGAGGATACGTGTGTGGGAATTGAAACATCCACTCTCTGTTATATCTGTGAGAACATGATTATCATTCGGTAAATCCATGTATTGTTTGTGAGGATTAAGCGTTTCAAAGCATATGATGCCCTCGAAACAATCTTCCAAACCCATTCTGTTGAGAACTTTAACTGCATGTGCGTGATCTGCATTGGTGAATATCTGGAAATAACATTTCAAGTCAAAGGATATTATGGAATGCTCTTCACTGAACAAATTAAAAATGTACAAGGTTTAACTTTTTTTCCTGACATACTATTTTACGTTGAGGCATGGAAATCAGAAGGTTCCTTAATACTGGATCAGGCTTCAGCTTCTCGTATGGTAACCTTCCATGAACGTAAGCATGAAACTCGTCATTGTCAAATTCATAACCGAGGACCTGAGAGGAATTATTAAGTCAAATTAAGACTTCAAATTAGAATTATTTATTCTTATAAATGATTTATTTTTGTCTCTTTTAACTCCATCATTGTTTTTATTATTATTTTTTTTTATTTCCATTATAAAATGGACTTTAAACCTAACTCAACCTCATAAATCTGATTTACATCCTCCGAATATTTTGGTCTTCTATTGATAATTGATTTCACTTTGAATAGAGAAGAGAGGATAGGCTCATTACGTAAAAAATTGGTCAATTTCCGATAAATAATACCTACTCATATATTATGAAATTATGAAATGTCCTAGTCTTTAGTTGATGTGTGATCTCCAATAACAATGATGAAGATAGAAATGAGAGCAGAACCAAATCTTCATACCTTCAATCCTGCCATAGTTGTCCCGTATTCTCTATACAAATCCAAGCACATTTTTGGCACTTCATTTTCTTCAATATGCAAGTGTTCTAGCATATACTCTGCAAAACATAAAAGATTGGTTGACATAGTACTTGAATCACATATGAGATTACCTGAAGATTAGAATATACAAGATTTTATTATAACACTAGAATATGTACCTTGTATGTTCTTGCGACAAAACAAATTGAGACCTATGCTCAACGGGTAGAGAGTGTCATCCATATCTGTGACCAACGTTTGGAATTAGAAATCAGTTCCATTTTCTATTTTAGGGGGAAACACTCCATCATTAACCTTTATTTCCCTTTTGAAACAGGAAAAATTGAATTATTTAAGGTTTGCTAATTGTCCAACAATTCCAAATAAAACTGAGCCAATATTTCATTGGGCAATTTTCTAGCTGGCTGGAGGGAAGTTAAATCAAGAGGCAAAAAGGTTATTGAGTTGCACCAATCATACCAAAAAGCAAGCACTCGTACTTGACTCCAACATTCCTGAGAGCAGTATCCATCTTATCTGAAGTTCAAAATCTGCAACAAACTTCAGTAATAGCACAATGAACACTATATTTGCACTTTGATGATCTTATAAGAATATGAGCAACTGAAAAAATATGAAATAGAACCAACTAAAACATGCAGAGCTAACTAGTTTCAAAGCAGGAGTATAAAAGTTTAAGCATTAACTCACCAAATTTGATCAGAAGATAATACACCAATGATTAAGTAGATCACAGGATTACTACACAGAAGCCAAATGGTGAATTTATAGTTCGATACTCTCCACTGGAATCTGCTTGTTAGGAAAACAGCAAGTTAGTAAGTATTAGTCATTTCATGAGTTATGTTAAATAATCAATGCGTTGAAACATGCCTACCAATGTGAACCACATAAATAAACCTATTTAAAATAAAAATCGTATCTAGACTTTATGAACATTAACATTAGTGAACAGAGATAAAAACAAATGCAATAAGTGGCAGGAAACTAAACGTAGTAGTACCTTTGCCCGAAAGTAAACTAGAGTGTTCCAATGTAATACCTCTACTGCACGAAATGGTGGTTCGTGGCTTACAAAATGTATTCATATATGTATATGAATTTGTAGGAGGACCCCACCAATACGCATAATGTGCGAGGTGACAAACTATTTCTGAGGTGGTGAGCATCGTCATTTTTCAATTGTTAAGACTTTCTCATCTATCTTTACCTTTCAGTCACTTTCTCTGCCTTAACTGCTCCATTTTTCATTAAGTATTAGGTTCAATCCTTTAGTTAGGAGTTCATATTTGCATTTACTTACAAAAATATGACTCCATGCATGTTGACAATGTGTTATCTCCACATGCTTCACTTGAAGAAAACTTGATAAATTGGTTCGTAGGATATATATGTGGTGTTGGGCATGAGATTTTCATACCAAGGAAAGTGTTGAGATGAGGTTATTCGTTTAACTATGATGGAATATAACTATATATATGCATATATATAAGCATCATTGTTGTGTATGATTATAAATAAAGCATAAAGGACCATTCAAAAACTTATTAGTTAATGTCCTTTGCGTACAAAACAGAAGGCACCACACCGTCCATGCATGTGACAATGTTAGGCTGGTAGTGGTAGAAGCCAAATCATCAGCACTAAAGAGGTGGTGGTTTATATTGCCACGGCAACATGGAATGGAGTAATACTCCCACGTTGGACCCACACAACTTTAACTATTTTCATAATAATGGCAAGTTTAATCGGTTAAGTTTCACAAACTATATTTGTATTTTCCTTATTTTATTTTTCATTTTCATACATTTACAAAACTAATGAAAATATATTTTTAAGCATCAATAAGTTATGAATAGATATTTTTTAGAGAGTTTTTTTTTTTTATCATCAGAATACACTATAGAGAATAAGAAAAACTAACTTAGTTAAAGGTTTTATGATTAGTTATAGACAACCAATGATATGTATAAACATGAGATATACTTATCGTGTGCTAGTATGTTTGTTTATATTAGTTCAACCCTACAAAAATCAATAATTAGTTTATAAGGTGAGGAATAGATTGCATTCACTTATATATTATAATTTGGTTTTATTTTTATTTGGTGTAGGATCTCTAACATCCATTCACCTGATAAATACATATAGAGCATGAATGAGATTAAATATTTATAGGTGGTTTAATAAGAGTTTGACAACTGTGATATAATAATCACAAAGAACTTGACTTATGATTAATTCTAAACGACTTTAATATTATATTAATAAGTTTATGTTTAACTCAACATCAAAAAATCGATATATAAGATGATAATTATCTTTACTTATATAATATAAAATGATTTTATCTCTAATATTGTGCAATACTTAAAAAAATAAAATAAAAATTATGAAAAAATAGAAGGTCAAATAACTAAAAAAAAAATTGTATTGGTGTCAAGTAACAAAACATTTCAACAATCTAATTAGAGCATGTTAGTATATGAAGATGTGAAAGAATTTGTCAAAGGGGCCCAAAGAAGGGACAAGTTCACTTCAATGAGTGGGCTAAGTGAACAACATGTACATCACATCTAAAGTGTTCAACTTAACATCACATGTGAAGTGTTTAATATAAATAAATAGACCATGTTTAAAAATATTAGATGTCAATGGAGATGTCAAAATAAGATTAGGTTATTCGGATTAAAATGTATTCATAATTATATAATATATTTTTTCTTTATTAACAGGAAAAAAAAAATAAATATATATATATATATATATATATATATCACTTCTTAATTATAATAAAAAAGACATACATACTTATACTTATTTTTAAAGAAAAAAAAAAAATATATATATATATATATATATATATATCACTTCAAAGATAATCCAACTCTTAATTATAATAAAAAAAGACATACATACTTATACTTATTTTTAAAGAGTAATATGCTTTTTCTCAAAAACTATAACAGAACCCTAAGTATGTTAGCAACCTACTAAAAACCAACACAAATCCGAACAACTAAAATATATGATATACTTATATAAAATATCTATTTCAAATCTATAAAACCATATTATTCTAATATAAGTAGAAACAAAACAATTTTCAACATCTAAAACAACAAAATATTTTTCGCTAAAATATAATGTTAATCTTGACACTTTCCTCTTAGGTTGTTTGTTGAACAAAAACAATTGAAGACGGCTTTTAAATAGGTTTTCTCTTTTCTTTTTCTAATAGCACGTATAAAAGGTCTTCCCTCCTCATCTTTTATTTTTAATTCTTTCTCTTAATTTTCATATATGCATTGAAGGAATAATATTTGTTAAGAATTTAAATTAAAACAAAATATAAAAATGTATTAGATACATTAACTTTAGATTTTAATAGAAATCATATTCACTGTTATCATGTTTTTTGTAAATATTTACATTTTGGACAAAACTTTCTAAAAAATTCTTCAACAAAAGTTTCTTCTCAAATTATGAAATATTGATTTAGAGTTTGTATAACAAAATCATACTTTGTAGGTTGCTAAACGTTATTTAAGTCTAAATCATTAATTCTTGTTTTAAACAAATCATTTTTCTGGTAAATAAAAAAATCTATGTTCCCTATTTTAGATCATAATGTTTGAGAATATTTTCAATTCCGTTATAACAAATTTAATGAACATTGTTACAGTTGAATGACAGATAAGAATATAAAAACTCTTGAAATTTGGAGGTTATGATGACATATACTTCATGTTTATTCTGTAAATAAAGATATAACAAGCTGATCAATGTAATTGTGATAAATTTTGAAATGAGGTGGTCATTATAACAAATATGTGAATGTTACTATATACTTTACACTAAAAAAATTACTAAATAACAAATTTAGACACCAAAAATATTTAATTATTAAATTAATTAAATTAGATATTATTTTAGAAATTAAAAAATTATTAGTATCTAAAGTGATTTCTATTATTAAATAAAAATTTATAAAATGATTTCTAAATGAGTATCTAAATTAGTTAGTTGATAAAAGACTAATAAACTAATTTTAAATATAAAATATATAATCAATTAAAACATTGATAACTAATGATTAGATATTATTTTATAAATTTTTATTAATAATAAATATCAATAATTTTTTTAATTTATAAAATGGTCTCTATTTTAATTTAAATAATAATTAATTATTTTGGTCTCTAAAACCAGTTTTTATTTAATAATTTTTTTAGTGTTAATTTTACTATAATAATTATGTTTTTTTTTTATCTTTTGAACTTTCTTTAGGAACACTTAAAATTTGAATTTTTTTAAAACTTGGTTTAGTATTAAACTTCTTAAAGAGTCATGGGAAATTCACACAATATAACTTCAAGAGTCATGTTACAGCGAAGAGTGATGAAAAGTAATTAAAATAATAACATACATTTCATTAACACATAGCAATACTAACATTGTTCTGGAAAGAAACTTTCCATTAGTTAGGGAAAATAAAATTTGAAATTTGCAGTGGCTTAAAATTAGTTTTGGAAATAACAGAAGCATGAGAATATATTATCATTCCAGTGCTAAACAATTATCATGGTAATTACATAAATATGTCGTTAATTATTACCTTTGATACACCTAATTTTATGACGATTCCTTTTTTGAAGTTTTCTAATCTACAAGACGAACCTTATCGACCAAAAACTTCTTAATAAAGATGAGACAAATTCTTCGTCCACCATATTATTTTAAATCTGCATCCAATCTACCATTAAAATGATGAAAATATTTCTGTAAAATAATAAAAATAACCTTAAATAAAAAAAATATTTCCAAAATTTTTTTTAATACATTTTTGGATTTATATTTTCGGAACATATTTGAATTCTTGATTTTTTTTGTAAATGTATTTTCAGATTTTTTTTAGAATATCTTTTTTACATTTCTAATTTTCTTTTTCATAACTAGATTTTGACTTTTAATAGATTTTAAAATATCGGGGATAATTTTAAAGAATTTAAAAGATGATAGATTACAGGTTAAAATTAATATATTGCAGGAATAACTTGCCTAAAGATGATATCTAGATTCCCATTCTAAATAAAGAGAATAAAGCAGTCTATTGCTTTCCCTCTTTTATCCACAATCTGAACATTAGGACTAGATTTGGAAAAAACAAGTTCACATAAACTCGATCTTCGAAGCTGTTTTCAATAAAAAAAAAAATCATTACATGTATAAAAAATTCCAATAGAATTAAATAAAATAAAATAAATAGAGTATAAATCTTTGAAACTAATACAAGGTTAAATTCTTGATAAATTAATTCAAAATTAATTGTTTTTTATTATGTGAGTCTTTGCTCCAATTATGTAAGTAGTAGATGAGTGCTTAATGTGTTGTTTATGAGTGGGTGTTAGATATTCACTTAACTAACGTTACTCTTAAGAAAGTATTTGTGAATTATGGATATTGGAGGATCTCAGTATAGGTCCAAATTAATAAGAACTGATTTTAAAATTCCTAGAATCAATTTGAAATAAGTTTCTCCCGTGATAATTTTGTACAAGTCAGATCCATGTGCTAATGTGATTTGATCCCCGAGGTCAAATTATTTCCTAAGGATACACAAAGTTGGAATAACCAATTTTCTAAATTCGGTGCAATTTTAATTTTTTGTCACTTTCATAATATCTTAAATGGGATTTGGAGGAAGGAGGCAGGATTCTTAATTCAACCGCAGGATATTGTTGTCCAACCGACCGTAGATCTTAAACAATAACCGATTTTACCCATATTTTTAAGTTGGTTTATGACAAAATTATTTCAAAATTTTTTAATAATATTTTATGTATTTAGGTTTAATTAAAATTATGAATTATAATTTTCATTAGGATTGTTTAGGGGACATCGATTACATTCATGTACGTATTAGCGTTCCATGTGGCAATGCACCTCATTTTTTAGGTAGAAAAGATTGTCTATTCCAAAACGTATTTGCAGATTGTGATTTTGACATAAAATTCACATATGTCCTGGCTGGTTGGGAAGGAATTACCTCAAATTCAAGGATATTGAAAGACGCTTTGATAGGAGATGATTCTTTGCTTATTCTAGAAGGTCAGTTTTAGGTGTTTAGGTCTTCAAAACAATAAATAGGTCATACTAGTTATTACTAATGTGATTTTCCACAATGTTTGTAGGAAAATACTATCTTGGTGATGTAGGTTTTATGATAAAACTAGAAATAATAACACCTTACCGTGGGGTTAAACACCATTTGAAAGAATATTCAAGAAGAGGTCTACAAAATGTTAAAGAGATGTTTAATCATCGGCATTTGTCACTTAGAAATGGAATTGAGAGGACTTTTGGTGTAATGAACAAACGTTTCCCAATTATAGTTAGTGGGACTGAGCCACATTACGATGTCGATACTATGACAAATATAGTTTTAGCTTATTGTATTCTGCATAAGTTTCTTCGCAGGATCGACAACGATGAGTCTTTGATTGAAGAAGTAGATTGTGAGTTGTTGCAATAAGATGTATAAGCAACCGCTTCTTAAGCTCGTGAGGATGATTATAGGCTAGGTTCACATATTAGGGACACAATAGCCAACAAAATATGGTAAGATTATGTAAACAACTAATTTGATATAATAAAATGTGTTTTCCATTTTGTTGTCATGTTTGCCCTCCTAACTTTATTTAAGTTATTTAGATGGATTGCGGGAAGAATGTTGTTTTAGATTCATCTGATGCTTATCGAGAGTTCACAAAGTGAACGATGAAGATGGACTTAACTTTTCTAAGTGCCATGGTTGAAGAGGCATGACGAGGTTCAAGAATTGACGGTAGTTGGACGACTTAAGAGTATAATAACATTGTGATGACTTTACACGAGGACGATTTCTCTGCTATTAAAAAACAATCATGTGAAAAATCGTTATAAAAGCCTGAAGGACAAGTGGAAGGAGGTACATGATTTGTGTGGACTGAGTAGTTTCGCATGGAACCATACCACTCAACATTTTGAAGCTGAGGATGAAGTTTGTGATGACTTGATAAAGATACCGTAATAAGTATTTGTCATAAGAAATACATTTTATTGCAAGTTGTATTGTAATGTGTGACATCTTTGTAGGCGAAGCCATCTACCATGAAATGGCGTGTCCATCCCATCCGTCATTTTAATCTAATGGAGGACTTGTGGTGTAATGACAGAGCCACTGGAAGTCGGGTGAGGACAACTCGCTAGGCAAGTTCACCTCCAGACACGACACATTTCAGTGTCAACCTAACTGATAATAATATGGATTATAACCCGAAGCAACTGGAGTTTGAAGTTGCAGATGACGACATCCCTCAGTCACCTGCCCCACATATTTAATCAAGTGACACTCCATCAAACACTTCATCCGTGCCTTCTGTGGTCTCTGGTGGCACATCTTCGTCTAGAGGATAAAAAAGAAAAGGTCCCACCATGGACGTAATTGACGAACATTTTGCTTTGTTGAATACCAATATTCAACAATGTGTATCCTTCATTAACCAGGGAAATCAAACGACCTCAAAGTTGGTTGATATTGTTTGTGAACAAGTAACCACATCGTAAGATATAGCTAGGCAAATTAGACAAATAAATGAATTATATGATTAACATTTACACTGTCAACATCGCCAAACATCGTACCAGTTCTTTGAGACTGATATTTGGACTATGCTGATGGAGTTTAATATCTAGGATGAACATGTGATGGATCAATAATACGAGTTTCTATGTGAAAATCCAGTCAAAGTTAAACAACTATTTGGGAAGCCATATGAGCCTCAAATGACAAAGTTGTTTTGCATTTGTGACTCGACCTTGATTTTAAGTCTTTAACTTATATTTTGGGGTGGTATTCAATTTAAGTTGTTGTCATATTTGTGTATGTATTTTTTTTATTGGACAATTTTGTTTCAGAACTTGGAGTCTTGTGTTTTAAGACTTGTAGTATTGTGTTGTTGGATGACTTTAATATTGTTCAGAACTTGAGTATTGTGTTTGATAACCTGTACTATTGTGTTTAAGAACTTCTAATCACTTTGGTTTATTTTAAATGTTGTTTCATATTTGTTGTCATGAACATTTAATTTCTTTATACTAGGTTATAATTACATTATCCATGACATCGTCATCCATGAAAAGGTAGAGAATTCATAATGGTAAAACTCCAACATATAATGATGCAATTCCTCCTACCCAAGGAACGGGGATTGAAGACATTCTTGATTATTTACGATTTTTTAGTACAAAACGTTAGATGGTGGTCTATGATAAAAGGTTTCACAGGAAACCAGTGTTATCATTGAAAGCCGTGCATTTTCCATTTTTCATCGCACTAGGGTTTCAATTTCAAAGCCATTTGAATTTTCAAGAATTACAACCATTCCTTGGAATGAAACTTCCATATAATGAGGACTTGGTTAAAATTTTTTACACAAATCTTAAGTTCATAGTTATTGGTAACCTTTCTATGACAAATCTGAGGTGTGATGACATTACGTTAACCCCTGGTACCATCCTCGAGGGAGTAAATTATGATTGAGCAGTGATGCTATCATTCATGATTCGTGAACAGGTACAAGGTGAAAATGTCAGCAATGTAGAATATGAATGACAAATTACTACATTACACATGGGTGCACATGTTCTCCTCAAGGCAACAACTTCTCACAACTCTTGAATGAAGATATTGTCATGTTATGCAGCATAAAAAATTATATATTGATTAATTGACCTTATTACATCATGCAACACATGATGAAATATCAGGATAACAACATGTCTCTACTGTATGCCTTTTGGATAACATGAATCATACAAGTGTATGGGTTGGACTTGTCAAAAGATGCATCAATAATGCTAGGATGGAATCATTACTCCAAGAAGAAAACTATGATGAAATTAAATATCTTCCAGGTAAATAGTGTTTAACAAGTTGGTAGGCCTAATTGATGGCCTTCACATGTTGAGCTCTCCTTGGATGTTGAAGATGGTGCGGAAGCAATGGTTGAAATGAGCAAGACCCTCCTAGGAGTGATGGTGATCTTGAAGGTGCATGATGTGTATGGGAGTAGGGAGGTTCGGCCAACCCTTGGTGAGGTGAAGGAGATGAAGATCAATTCCTAGAAACTAGGAGAGAGCAAAGCTTGGCACAAATTTGGCAGCATAACTTTACTCATATTAATATTGAAAATACATGAAGTAGGTCTCCTTATTTATAGATTTAGGAGCCTTGGTGAGCAAGCTTAAAGGGTAGGGATGAAAATACAAAAAGTGGGGCTGCCTAGGGTATTGACTTTAGTCAAACCACACCATCATCCTAATATTCTAGAAGATAGGTCAAAAATGCAACATTTGATAGTACACCCCTCCTTCTTTTGCTAAAGGCACCTATTTGCTAGCACACCCCTCCTTCTATTGCTAAGGGCACCTTTTTGATAGCACACCCCTAAGTGAGCAAGCTTTGCTTTCTACACTACACTAATCTACTAAGTTACCCCTAATGGGCCTCCAAGTAGCATGTACAAGATCTTCTCCCTCCCATCCGTGGCTTGACTTATTTGGGCGTGAATGTGCTTGGCCATGGACCTTGTGAGAGGTCCTAGACGGTCTAGGCTCCCTCCTAGACGCTCCTCATGTAGCTCCCCCTTGTCTTGTGCTAGACGCTCTCCATGTGGTTCTAGATGGTCTAGTCTTGGCCCTTGGCTTTCATGGTGGGGTGAGCTTGGCCTCTCTCCATCACTAATGAGGCAGACGAAGAAGATATTAAATGTTATAATTAGAGGCCTTAAACAAGAGAGGGGTGAATTGTTTTTGAAAGATTTTTGCAAGGATTGAAGGTAGAGTGAAAAGCTATAAAGAATTAATCAATGAAAAATCTGTTTAGCCAAATAGAAAACTATTTTTAAGCTTGATTCCAGAAAATCAACTTGTTGTTTTCACGAAACAACCGGTTGTTTATACCAGTAGTTTGAAAAGCAAAGTTAAAACAATTTAATGAGTGTATGGATAGAGAAATTCACACAAGATGTTTATACTGGTTCACTCTTAACCAAGAGCTACATCCAGTCCTCATCTAACCACTAAGAATTCGCTATGTAATCAAACCAAGATTACAAAACACACACTAAAAGTGATGATCTTGAACCCCTCAAGAACACATACTACTCTTTGGCAAACCACACACCTTCTAGAAACACCTTCTTAAACTGCACCACACAAGAACACACAAAAATACAGTGTTCAAGGAAGACGGGAATAGAATACACCTGGGTAAATCAAAGCTTAAAGTTTAGAAGTACAAAACTCAATCCTATTCCACACACTTGAGATGATCCAAAGATTTTCAAATCTTGAAAACTATTTTTAATAAACTCTATTTCTTAGTTAAATCTTAGGAGCATTAAACAACCTTTATAAGACTTCAATCAAGTGGTCAAAGCAGTTAAATCAAAAACCATAAGCTATTGAAATCATTTAAAACAGATTAAAACCTCTTAACAAAATGTCATTTTGTTAAGGTTTTCAGAAAAACAACCAGTTAATTTCAGGAAACAACCGGTTGATTTTTTGTTTGACAACAAGCCAAAACAAAGCTAAGCTTTTCCAAGCCATTTTAAAAATCACAAGTGTCAAACAACTAGTTGATTCGAAATTTCAACAGGTTGAAATTTCACACCCTTCTAGAAAACCCATCTTTTAAAAAAGATAAAGATTCAATTAATCTTTGATCATCTTAAGGAGTGAATTAACAAATTTCAAACAACTAAACAACACAGACACATCAACAGGGTCTTCAAGCTTTCCACTTGGATTTAGAGACATCAAAGCATCTTGCCTTATTACGTCATGTAACACATGATGAAATGTCGGGATAACAACATGTCTCTGTTGTATCATGTTATGCTGCATAAAAAATGATATATTAATTAATTAACCTTATTAGATCTGCAACACATGATGACATGTCGGGATACCAACATGTCTCTGTTGTATGTCATTTTGATAACACGGATCATGCAAGTGTATGGGTTGAACTTGTCAAATGATGCATCAATAATGTTAGAATGGAATCATTACTTCAAGAAGAAAACTATGATGAAATGAAATATCTTCTAGGTAAATGGTGTTTAGCAAGTTGGTAGGCCTAATGAGGTAGACGAAGAAGATGCTAAAGACCTACCATTGCCATAAGAACATGTTCAAGGAGGTCACCCTCAGCCCTCAATCCCTCATGATGCACAAATTTTAAAACCAAATTTGGGACGGGATACAAAACATCCAGGAAAGTATGACCACCATGAGGTTGGATATCAATACACATTTCGGCATGTTCGACACACGTTTTGACAGGGTTGATGAAAGGATGGACTGACTGGAAGATTAAATGAATCATATTGAACATCATCAACGACAATGATTGTATTATGATTCTGTTGTTGTTATTTTTCATGTTGAACATTGTTAAAATTGTTATTTAATATTCATGTTTTATTGCTAGACATTATCATTTAATATTTCTTTGAATGCGTGTTTTGCAACGTTTTGTTTACATTATCAATTAATCAAAATTAGGCTTCATTATCTTTTTTGGAGAATTAAGAGCATTGCTCTAGTGACCTTCAATGTCTTTGTATCACTCGTCATCATTGTGTAGTTGTACCAACTATGGTGTGCATAAGCATTGTACTTTTACTCATGGTGGTGGGAGCACGAGGCCTTCGTTGCACCTATTTGTGATTGTGGAGATTTTGCTACTTTGAAAACAACAACAATTGAAAAAAAATGTCTGAAAACGATTTTAGGGTTGCCATAAGTACAACGTAACATTTATTCAATTATGTTTCATGCAAACTTAACCATGTTATGTTAAAGTTATTCATTATTTTCATTTTATGGTTTTGTTTTTCAAAACATATTAAAAGTGGAATGGTCATAGGCTGTAATTTTTCAAATGATGCATTGAAGACGTTGACGATGAAAAAGATGCAATTATTGTAAGACAGAGGAATAAGATATGTCTTTTGGAAAAACATTTGAAGGTCTCCACAGAAAGGATTCAGATATTGTTAGGGGGTGTGTGTTTTCCTTTTCTAATTAACATTATTATGTTCTTAATTTTATTAAAATTTCCATGAAATGAACATGTCTCTCTCTCCGAATTAAATGTAATGACTTTATGTATTTCTGCTTTCAATTCATGACTATTTCAGGTTCATCTAATATTTTATTCTAGTACAATTAATGTGCATTAATCATAACTACATATTTTTCTAATATTTTTTTTATATAATGTGTAAAATTAATGAATGATATTAGTCATTGAAGCGAACTTGGCACCACAACCTTGTTTATATAAACATCTAGTATTTTTTTTTCATTATTTTATGTCATAAAAGTTCAAATAAAGAATGATATATGAAATATAAAATATATTTTTTATGTTATTACTTCATATATCATAATATTTTTAAATTTTAAACATAAAAAAAATTATGTTAGCTAAATTTTAAACACTCATTTACTTTCAAAATATATTAATTTTTTCATAATAATAATAATAAAAATTATCATTAATAATAATATTTTTATATAAATAAAATATATATAACATAATATAATACAAATGAAATAATCATAGATAATATTAAAATTATTTAAATTTATAACTGACAAAATATATTATTAATAAAATTAACTAATATTAATTAATAAAATGAACAATAAAATAAAATTTTAATATAACACAAAAGTATTTCAAATATTTAATTTAATTTATTATTTTTTTTTACATTATTTTTTATTTATAATTTTAATTAACTAAAATCTATACAAAAATAACTCATATTTTAATTTTTAATTTTTTTTATACACAAAGATAAATTTGTAATCTTATATTTTACACAATTAAAAATAATTCAAAATATCCTTACAACTATCACATCACTCAGATACTTCAATAAACTTTTCTCATACATTAACTAATCCAAACACATAAACTTTCTTCTAAAATCTTCACACTTTCACTTTTTAATCCAAACATAGCATAAATACTTTGTTATTGAAGGATGTAAGATTTTACTTATATAATACTTATTGAATTGTATTCGTCATGTGTCTTGTTGCTTTATTTTATCGATAATAAAATTTATAACTACCATAATTTGTTACAAGTGGTTATCTCATCCTATTCCTCTCCATAAAGGAGTTTCTATAGTTTCTAGTTTTCTAGTTTGTGGAAGTAGTAATAATCTTACTTAACATGGTGGGTGCCAAAATGTATGCCAAAATGTAGTTATTATTTATCAACTTATCTAGGTAATGGGTTTACGCCTTCACTTCATGTGTATGACTCAACTCCATGATACTATTTATTCTCCTAGATGGTTGAGAGTCTCAATCTAAGTTATTTGAATTAGTAGGAATCCCTTCCAAAATTTTCAAAGTGCACTACAAATTACTTCCTCTCATCACACTTTTCTGCCGGTTAAACTTAAATAGGGCATTATTTAATCCTTTAAGATATTAATCCTTTAAGTCTATTGACTTGTATGCTAATTTGATATGATTCCCTATATCAAATTATTTTATAATAATACTGAACTTCAAATATTAATATAATCTAATACAAAAAAATTTCTAGCCTCAGATAACTCACCTCATGCCTTACCCTATTAAAAAAATCTCAATAAAACTATTATTGGATTAAATAGATTATCAACCAACATTCAAAATAAAAATCATATAAATACTAAAATAAATTATTGAATTACCAACAAATTCAAATTTATCAATAATAATATATTATCAACAGATAAAATCGAGAATAAGTTCAGTAACAATAGATAATTCAATTATTAGGTTTTAAAAACTCTAAATACTATTTTGATATTTTAATCCGTACTTCAAAAAATCACAATATATTTTAAAAATAAATCTTTACTTGAAAAATGTAAATCACACGTTAATATATTAAATTAGGATCAAAATTTTAGTCCTTACTTCAATTTTTTTTTTAATTTCTATAAAAGTATAATAATAATATATCGTCAAGCATTATATTATAATTAGAAAAAAAAATTAAAATTAAATTCACCAAATCACAATTGTAAATTAATGTATCTATGTTTTATAAAAGTAATAATTATTTAAAATAAAATAAACACTTAATTCCGACATGGTTGTTATATCGAAGGTGAAGAAGAGGAGCATGAAGATCTTTAGTTTGTCCTTGCTTCCTAGTTTGATGGAGAAGACAGAGGCCACGTACACGTGTTTGGTTTGGGACACATGAATTCAAAAGGAACCACCAAATTTGCATTGCCTCCATAGTGAATAGACTCACTAGTGAATGCAACATGACATGACGATTCTGAATCTCTTAAGAAACTATGGCTTCTTCCTTCAGGGACCTCACCAGACTCTTCAACGGTCTCTCCCTAATAGCCAATGAATTCGCCAACCGCTCTTTGCCCGCCACAACCGATAATTTCCAAACCCTAATCAAGAAAACCCTCCTCTCCGCCACCGATCTCACCGGCCTCACCAAAGGAAAGCTTCGCCAGTTCCCCAACCCTCCACCCTCTGCAAACCCTACAGAGCACACTGCGTCTAGTTCCGTTGTTTTTTTCACCCACGCTAATCCTTCTCAATCTGATTCGACACCGACGACCACAACACCAACAATAACAAACGATGACGCTGTTGCCCCTTCTCCTTCCGACGCATATCATCAGCAAGCTTCTGATGCAGATGTTTGTGCTGCGGAGGAAGAGAAGAGCGAGGTTTTGACTACTGCTGAAGCGGTTGGTCAAGGTGCTAGTGCGGAAGTGGCACCTTCGCCGCCGTCGAGGAAACGAAGGCCCCGGGAGAGGAAGGTTCCCGCAACTCCATTTTCTAGGGCTCTTGGGTTGGTGGTGTTTGATTTCGTTTAAAATTCATCACTGGGATATATGATCCGTTGCTGTGAATTGTGATGAATCGCATTTACTATTTCTAACTCATTTGTTTGTTATTATTATTATCATCCACTTGTAGGTTTGCTGGGTTAGGAGCAGGTCTTGCGTGGGGGACACTTCAGGAATCTGCCAAGAGGCTTGCCTTTGGTACGCCTATTTCACAAGGCAAACAATCTGCACTTTCCCCGTTTTTGTCTGAAAAAAATGCGGAACGTTTGGCTCTTGCACTTTGTAGAATGCGTGGTGCGGCGCTTAAAATTGGGCAGATGTTGAGCATACAGGACGAATCTCTTGTTCCTGCTCCGGTAATGTGACCTGCCTTTTATGCTTGCAGCTTAATTGGTATCTAAAAGGCTCATCTTAAGTGTGATTGTCTCTAGAGTGTTAAGTAAGGGTGTCTTTTTATGACTTTATCCTTGCAATGTATTTAGCAGGTTAAGATTGCAGTTTTCTTTTACTTTTAATTAAATGAAGGATGGAGACACGTTGCATGGTTTAAAGACAAGGTTATGATGTGCACATATTTATCTTGAATGTGCATCTTGCATATGTAATGGTGATAAGTTGGATTATTTGTTGATTTGTTCCTATTTTACCTGAAGTTGAGCACTAAGGTTGCATTTAATTGAATTTAAATTCATTGCTATATTATTTCCAGTGATGAAAAATCTAAGCACTGGACCTTTGATTGAGTAGAAAAAACAACTTCCAATCTTTTTCATTAGGTACAGTGTTCCACTGTGAATCATGCTCACAGACAAACCATTAGTCCCTAAATAAATGGTTTCACCCATCGATTTACTTGGTCTTCCCCTATCTCAGTACCTCTAACGATAGAGCTAGCCCCCTTTTGATCTACCATCTTAGCTTGGACTTTTACTAGTCTTCTCTGCACATTCTCAAATCCCCTAAGGTAGAAAAAGAAATTTGAATGTTGAAATTGTATTAAAGTAAACTATTTATGATTATATAATCAAGGATATTGTTTTCTTTCAAGTATTTAAGCAAGGAAAGAGTTGCTGCTGAATGAATTCAGTGATCTCTTATGTGCTTAGTGTATTTAGTGGATTGAATTTTTAAATAGGCTCTAAGTGTTTGCTTTGGTACAGCATTATGTACGCTGTCCTTGGACATGGATCACATGTCATTTCATCAGCAGTCAGACATGCTTCCTTCTTTCAATTGTGTTGGAAATCCATATCGATTAGAGATACGACCAAATTATAGTATATAAGTGAGTGCAAACTTCATCTTAGCAAGCCAGTTTAGTAAGGTTGAGTTAAGCTTAAAATCTACTTTCTAAGATGGTATTAGAACTTATCCTAGTTAAGTTTGTTAAGCTTTTTGTGTCACCCATCATCGGGTTCCCCCTAGTCTCACGCTCGAGATAACAAATAACTACTGAAGACTGCTCAATGGATAAAGATCCTTTAACTAGAAATTTTGCCATGATTATGTTTTCGATGTTAATGGTGCTTGTCATCTCAAACTTGCTAATTAAGTTGTGAATCTATCACTACTTCTGATTTTTTATTGTGGTTATGATTGTCATATTAGCTGCTAAAAAAAATTCTGCATTGAGGAATCAGTAAACTACTTTTTTTTATACTTTTATTTAACTTTAAATGTAAACTCTTAATTCTTTACCTGCAGATTCTGGCTGCATTAGAAATTGTCCGTCAAGGTGCAGATGTGATGCCGAGGAGCCAGCTTAATCAAGTTTTAGATGCTGAATTAGGTCCTGGTTGGTCATCAAAATTAATTAGTTTTGATTATGAACCTATAGCTGCTGCAAGTATTGGCCAGGTATTTGTGCTGCTTTTTTTCTGAAGGGGGCCGGGAGTTGGCGCATTACATCTCAAAAAGTAAAGAAGCAAGCTAACTTGTAATAAAGACTCCATTACATCTTCCCAAATAAGCAAGTAAAGCTGATGTGATGGAATGATCCAAACACTTCAGGCTTCATCATGCATGGCACCCTCCTTAGCTAACCAGTTGGCACACAAATTGGCTACCATAAAAATATGCTGAATGAATAATAGTCAGTCATAGGAGATAATATCTTGAAACTATATATAAGCAAGTGTATATATGGTCCTTAAAAGTCACCCTTATGAATGAGACCAATGCAAAAGTGTGTGAATCCGAAATGGCAGAAAATTCAGATGCCATTTCAACATTTAATAGGCTTGAGCTGAGCATGGATATTTCAAGAAATGTCATTATAACCAGAAAAGCTGAAGTTGCAGTTTCCTGAATCATCTCTTACCAAACCTCTGAGGCCAGAAATATGAGCACCAAAAGCTGTCCAAAGCCACCAAGGTGTAATGAGAATGAGAAACATAACTGCCAACCTACATTGAGTTTGAGCAAAGTTTGTTAGACAATCATGCATGTCAATCGTGAGAAAATTAGGTTGATTAACAAACACAGAAACTTCCCAAGCACGATGAGCATAATCACATTCATAAAACCAATAAATGATAGTCTTCTAAGGTGCTCCATTACATCTGTTGAAATGAGAAGATATTAATTCTCTATAAACTCTCATCTCATTTAATGGGAGGGAGTTGTGAAAATTTGGTAAAAGAATGGAGTTTTTTGTTGGACTGCCTGTTTCCAAATTCATTGCGAAGACAAAGAATGAGGTGCTAAAATTAGATTACTTTTCATTAGCCTACTGTAGGCCGAGTTAACTAAATATTGACCCAAAAGGTTCACATAACCAAATAAAGGAGTCCTCCACCTTGGTCTCCATAATATCTCGACAAATGGAGTCACAAGGAAATTCAACTGCCAACTTTGCTCCTTAGATGTGCCATCTGTTTGACATTTTATTGATTTGATTTCTTGCATGCCAAATTTTTGCATCTATAATTATTTTTCATATAATTAACAGTTCAAAACTCCCTGTTGATTCCCCTTTTGGCCTTTCGTTAGTTACTTCACTTTAGATGTTAATGAGCCTTTTTCTTTTTCAATTTATTTGTTGAATACCTTGAACTTTGTACCTTTGCTGCATAAGATATGTATAAAATCCATTAACAAATCTTCGTCTAACAGCTTAAGCTTTGGTATGGTATTAGTCTCTATGATCAAGTGGTCTAAAGTTCGATTATTAGCGTCCTTATTCTTATAACAAGTTGAATTACAGCAATAGATAAGTGAGCCTGTGCATTGTGCAGATTTCAAATCTGAAATTTTGCATGGGTGTTTTAGAAATGTATAATAAAAACTATTCTTTAGCCTAGGAAGTTGGTCTTGGCTATTACAATTCATTTTTTTTAATCTTAGATTTATAATTATATTTAGTTCTTCAAATTGTAGTCTTAGAAAGTGTTTAGGCCCAACTCATTTATGCAAAATTAACTTGTAAGATGAGGACTGTCTTCACTTTTATACTATATTTTGGTACTATTTCTTGTTGATGTAAAATTTGGACTTTCCCCAATACATTCATCACCTCCAACACTATTGGGTTTGGTATGTGAATAACATGGTGAATGGCCATTTTAATGGATCTAGGATAGGTTTTGATACCATCTTAGAAAGTGGTTTAGACTTAATTTAATTTTACAAAACTACTTTGTCAATGAGGATTGCCCTACTTATATAATGCATTTTGATACTCTATCTAGATGATGTGAGACTAAGATATTTGCTAATATGTGATAGTCATGTTGATATCAGTCGCAAATAAAAATATGTTTATGTAATGAGCTTTGAAAATTCAATTACGCTTTCCATAAAGTCTGAGGTGACTTTGGACTCTCTAATTCACTTTGGATTCATACTAACATAAAAGTTACTCTAATAAGAATGCCAAACTTTATATTGGAGCACTTCTGCTTAGTCTGATAATATTGCCTAATGAGGTTCCTCATGGAATTTAGGTGCACCGAGCTGTCATGAAGGATGACATGCAAGTTGCAATGAAAATTCAGTACCCTGGTGTTGCAGATAGCATTGATAGTGACATTGAGAATGTGAAGCTTCTTTTAAACTACACAAATCTAATTCCTGAAGGACTTTATCTTGACAGAGCTATAAAGGTGCGTATTTATTAATATATTCAATCAACTCAGGCATCTTTAAGATTATGTTTATACCAATAGTCTCTTTTCATAGTCCTTAAACCCACACATTTTCTATCTTGTCTGTAGGGGTTTGGATCCCTTAGCCCCCTCTCTCCCTTTCATTGAGTGATATGTCTTCTGATTCATCAGTGAGATCCTAAACCATATTCAATCTGTAATAGTTTAATCTGTGTGCATACTTGTGCAATGCTTGAATTAGTACCTCTTTCTTTTCTCCTCTTCACCTTTCTACCATCCTCCTAATGTTCCATGTAGTCTGCCCTAAATTGGACCATTTAGTATGATGTTTATCTATTTTTGATATTGATCTGGATTGTCTTACCTATTGTTTAGAAAAAAAATGTGTCCATAATTTGACGAATATATGTCTATATGTTAAACCTTGCTTTTTAAGTTCTTCCTGTAAATTTTTCTAGGTGGCCAAAGAAGAATTATCTCGCGAGTGTGATTACAGGTTGGAGGCAGCAAATCAGAAGCGGTTCCGAGATCTTCTTACTGGGATAGATGGATTTTATGTTCCAATAGTTGTGGATGATATTTCAAGTAGAAGAGTATTAACTACCGAGCTTGTTTATGGTAATTATAACAACTTTCTCAAGTTCTTGTGATGCTTTTTTTATACATCCTTACATGCAGTTTTCTGGTACCATAACTTGCCTAGCCTGCTTAGGCATCTTAAGTGATTCAAAAGAATAAAAATGTATGTGGTGTTCGATGCCGCTGCATTTGACATCCTGTTTAGATGGCAATGCTCTCAACTCAACATATATGTAGTATTATTTGCATGAAAGATATAGTTTTCCAGATTGGATTGCAGATTTTCCTTGTAGATGCTCCTATTTTATCTCATAATCTGATTTGCTAGCTAAAACTAAATTATTTCATATTTTCTTTTTTGTAATTCATTAAAAGTGAAAAGAAAGATCGGCTAACTATAAGAAACTTCATGTAATTAATTATATACTTATGTTTGGAGAAATTCTGTCACCTTTAATCAGATAGTTTTATGAACAAAAAATTGTCCATGATGTTTTTAATCATTCTTTGCTCTAGTATTTCGTAACTTTTTTTGAGAGAGGACACTTGTCCTGTTCATTAAACAAGGGATGTTTTCATTTTTACTTCAATTTTTTGATTCCATTGGGGGAAAAATATATAGGAATTCTTGATTTCTTATTGAGTTTGACAACCAATCTGTTTACACTATGCAGATAATTAATTAGAATGATATTGAACTAATTTTTTGGCTTGTCTTTGAACGTGGAGTGGTTTTCTCTTGCTGCAGGAATTACAATTGACAAAGTGGCATCACTGGACCAGGAAACTCGTAATCATATTGGCAAGAAGTTATTAGAACTCACATTGATGGAGTTATTTGTATTTCGATTTATGCAGGCATGTTATTTTTCCCTGTGTTTATATCTGTGTACGAGTAAAATATTAAAGGCTATTGTTGACATACCGACTCTAGCAACACCAATCGGAGAATTCCGGTGGAAGCATATGAAATTTGAAGTATACTTGATGAATTTTGGTTTAGTTATCTTGTTCAGGTGTTGTCTAAGTCAACTAAACATAAATTACTGTTAAAAGACTTGAGGAATATGACAAAGGATTAGGTCTTAATGAAATTATCATCCTCACTAGCTTAGTATCTATAAATAAATTTCGGTGTTAAATGCAAAGTAGTTAAGGGGAAAAACTTCACCCTATCTGTGCATAGTTCACTTCCTATACACTGTGAAGCAAAACTGATATGGTCTAGTGATGTTATAAGTGACTAGGCTGCCAGAGTCACCAATACCAATAATACTAGAGCCTAGGTTATACCATTTTGCAGGTACTGGTTAAATCAGTTGACAGGACATTATACAACATCCTGTCTTCATTTGGTAGCTACTCTTTTTTACTCTAGAGCCTAACACATAACCTTTTTACCCCAAATACCAAGTATCTAATAAGATAGTTACAACTAGGTCATATATACATTGTATATTATGTTCAGGAATTTTACTTTCTATTGTCTTTTGTTCATGCATATCTTTTAATGTTAAATGTTTCTTTAATTCACACCTTCAAATATGATTTTGTGATCTCTTCTTAACTTGGAGGGTGTTTTTAATGCAGACCGATCCTAATTGGGGTAATTTCTTATTTGATGAAGCTACAAAGACAATCAATCTAATTGATTTTGGAGCAGCACGGGATTACCCTAAAGTATTTGTTGATGATTATTTAAGAATGGTTAGTTCTCTTTCTAATCAGTCTCTTTTATATCAATAACTAAGCTGAGGTTTGAAATCTTCATTGTTTTGTTTCCTCTGTCTAATTTTTATTTTAATCAGTCGGACTTGCCTATACAGATATATTAATGATAAAAAATGCTATAAATATACGTAACTTTTCATAACTTGCATCCCAAACTGCCTACATGGCAATTTGCATACATGACCATTTTTATGGGTCCAACCCTAGTAACTAAAAACTCCTTTAGTGCCTTTTTTCTAATTCAATCTTTTCCTGTATGTTTTCATCGTATGGCTTAATAACACTCGATTGCTTTAACCTTTCACAACTTGGTGGGAGGGGTATTGGAGTACTTGACTGTTATACCCTTAAGCTGAGCAGCAAATTCTTCTGGATTCTTATTATTGTTTATGATGCATAATTGATTAGGTTCTAGCATGTGCAAATGGTGATAGCGAAGGGGTCATTGAGATGTCCAGGAGACTTGGGTTCCTCACCGGAATGGAATCGGATGTCATGCTAGATGCCCACGTCCAAGCTGGTTTTATTGTGGGTTTGCCATTTTCAAGACCTGGTGGTTTTGATTTCCGATCAAATAACATTACTCAAAGCATTTCTCATCTTGGGGCAACAATGCTCAAGCACAGGCTCACTCCTCCACCTGATGAAGCCTATAGTCTGCATAGAAAGCTTTCCGGTGCTTTTTTGGCATGCATTAAGATTGGGGCCGTTGTCCCGTGTAGGGAACTGCTGCTTGAAGTATACAAACATCATAAGTTTGGTGATGTAAATGAGATATTATCTAAGGGGTCAGTGTCTGCATAGGTTAGTTATTTCCCCAATTATTTTTTCTCAATGATAATAATATGTGAGAAGCTTTTTTATTTTTGCCCGAGCTCCTTTGGGGAGTAAATTTTCTCCCTCCCCGTTTGTAACTTTAGCTGCCTATATAGAGTTTTTCCCGTATAAATTATTTGAAAGGTGATTGATTTCTTAAGAGTGTGTTTCGATAAAGAATTTTTAGAAGGAAAATTTATTTTTAAGAGGGAATTTATTTTTACATGGAAGAAGATATTATGATAAAATGTGGTTTGAATGAATAGAGAATTTTAAAAGAAATTGTAATTCTATAAATTTATAATATAATTCTATTGAATTTCAAATTTTCTCTGAGCAGTAAATTTTTTGAATTTCTTTATACCCTTTCTCTTTTACAATTGTCTTTTCTTTTCGTATTCTCCTTCGTTCAGTCAGTGTGTTGTATGTTTGCCTTCTGTTGGAACATCACTAAGTTGGCTGAGAATGCAATTCTGTGGACTTGGTTGAGGTTGAGATATTGTGTGCTCAACAATATTTTTTGATTTAATGTTGACGGAGTAATTCTTAAGCTAAAATTCATCATTATTTATCCGTTGATATTGCTAAATTTTTTTTTTTGTCAATTTAGAATAGGATTATTTTTTGGTCAATGTTAGTAAGAGTTTTCATAGTCGACATCAATTATGTTTTTTGAGATAATGTCAAATACATTTTTTTACATTTATTGAAGTTAATTTTAGTTAATGTTAATCGATATTATTTTTTGACCAACTTCAATGAGAGAAGTTATTTCTTGATCAAAATTAATTAAGATTTGTTAGGCCAACAATGATATGACTATTTTCCGATCAATGTTTAACAAAATTTTTTTTATTGAAAGAAATGTAAAGTTTTTTATTGAAAGAAATGTAGCATATTAGGGCAAAAATAATTTGAACTAATTTAGCTTTTATTGTTAGGCTAAAACATATAACTAATAGTTAATATATAGGTCTTTCTACTATCTATCGTAAAACAAGTTCTTCCTTAATAATTATCTTGTTAGGAATCAATTTCTTTGATTGTAACTTAACTAATTTAATTTATGTGATGTAATATAAATTTTAATTTTGATATTAATTCAAAAGTTCTAATATTAATTGTTCGACCGAATTATTCATACTAAGTAAAAAATTATAAGTATTATAATTTGATTGTAATTTGATCCATCCGAATTATTCATATTAAGTCAAAAGTTATAAGTATTATAATTTTGATTGTAATTTGATCCATCTAATATAACTATGAGACAATTGATATATTTTATAATATTATTTATTAAATAAAAATTTTACTCGATATTTTTAATTATTAAATATATTTAATGTTATAATATGTTTTTTTATTTGGTTGTAATAGAAATATTATATTCAATAGAAAAATCGAAACTTAATAAATTTAAATTATTTTATCTAAATAAAACATTTAAAAAACAAAACAATTAAACATTGTATTTGGATGTTTTTTCCAATAATTTTGTTGTAAACATGTCACACGAATATTCATCAATTATATTATAATAAAGTGGTGCAATTATTACTTAAGCGATATGACCTTAATATATTAGTTTGGGGAATTTGCACTGTGGCCCAATAAAATCTATATTTGCTAAAATTTTGATGAAAATCGAACATTTTTTATCCTTCACTTATCACCATTGAGAAATGTTTTCACGCGAGTGTGTGAAATGTCTTCATGCGAGTGTTAGAGTCTCATCCAAACAAATAAACTAACTTTTGTATGACACCATGAGAATGATATTTACTCAGTAATGTAAATCCACAATTTTTATAAATCACATTACAATTTTCAATATTATTATTTTAATATTATTTGATTACAAATTTATTTTTTATTATATATTTATTTCTAAATTCATCACTCGTAAAAGCATCACTTTCCTATTCACTCATTCAAGACTTTTGTCTAGAAGAGTTGAAAGTTCCATTCTACTTTTGTTCTATGACTTAATAATTGAGATGTTTTCACTTTTTGCAATTCTGTATTCTTTAGGCGAAATTGCTCTTGTATGAGTAGTGACTCTTTCACCCTCATTTCTATCTTGGGACACTGCGTTTATTTTTCCTCTCATTCTTTTCCTGTGTTGTGTATACAACGATGCATGATTTATTTTACTTTATCCCACTATAGTTCTCAAAATATTCTAACCAAGAGTCTAGGAGATCATACTAAACCTTTCTATGTGTTGTCCTTCTATTATTATGTCTCCTTTTTTTTATAGTTGAATTACTCCCTTAAGGTACAAACTAGATCTCTATAAGCAAGGGTTTTTCGTTTTCTTCTTATTCTTTTTAATTTTATAATTCCTTTATTGATTGTAAGATTCGATTAACTTAATGTAGTTGTCTCTTTATAGTCCCTATTTTACTAATGTCAATGGGCACCACCGTGGTTAAATGATCTATTGCCATTGTAAAATTGGATCATCTCTTTTCACATAACTTGTGAACTGAAATTTGAGTTGTCTTGTCACTCATTTTCATCATTGTGAATTGTGCTGTTTCCTATAAAAAGTTAAAACCAACCTCTTCATGAAGTCTGTAGTACATAGTAATAAATATATATAGTTTGTAATGTATTTTAAATATTATCAAACATAAAGTTTTGTTTTTAACTATTAAAACCATTAAACCCCTTTTTTTTATAGAGGTGTGATAGTAAAATGCAATCCTACTTTTGCGAAGAATCAATCCCCACTATAAGTGGTGGTCACACCAAAACTTTGGGGATTACATTGCTTTTATCCATAGGTCCACCCAATACACACAAAAAGTAAAGTTAATTATTATTAAAAGCATTAAAAATGGGTATTTATCTTTTAAGAGCATAATGAAATATCTATTTGTTTACTTAATATAATGAATGATATTTGGTAAAGTAAAAGAAAGAAAACCTAAACGGAAAGCGTAATTAATAGATTTAATGATAAGAAACAGGAAAATCTTGACACCCTTTAATAATAGATGCAATTCAACGTGATTGGCTCCGTCAGTGCCTTGGATTAGTGATGACAATGATTGTGTTGTTGGTGTTAGCAAATAATCTTTGTTTCCTATAGCCCACCAATGAACAAAAAAAAGGGGCAGAAAATAAATGGGTTCACAATGAAGAATGAAGATGTAGCGTAATTTTGAAGACATGATAAATTATTAAACTTTATGATGGTGAATGGTGTTTGTGTGAAGAAAAACAACACAATGAATATTAGGAGATGGGTCTACCATCTTTTGTGTCGGTTCATGCGAAGAGAAACGGCCAACGGTTGTTATTATTTAAAGCAAATAAATAAATAGTGAAAGAGAAGGGAAGAGATAAATGGAGTGAGTGAATAACTGCGGAGAGTGGAAAGAACATTGTCGTCAGCTTCATTAAGATGATGACAATGAAGCTGCTTTTGGTAGCCGTTGAACTTGCATGCTTAGTTTATGGGATCTTCTCCTTTAGATCTGAGACACTGTCTCAGCTTTCTTTCTTAGAAAATGGTGTCGTTTCAACTCGCCCTTCTTCATCTCAACCTCAACCTCAACCTCAACCTCTTATGGTCGACCTCACTCTCATTCAAGGAGCTCATTCTAAAGGAGCTGGTATCTCTCTCTCTCTCTCTCTCTCTCTCTCTCTCTCTCTCAGTTGATTTTTATTAAGTGGCTTCTCTGTGTGATGTGTCTCTTGCTGAAAACTACATTTTGAGCTTCTCTGTTAGTGCTACTCTCTGGGTACTTCACATTGCAATTCTCTGTATAGTGTCTCATCATCTTTGATTTGCTGGTTATTGTGGGTTGTAAACATTAATTTTAGTGGGTTGATTTCCTTATATGAGAGTCTTGCATATAACTAATATACCTTTGAGTTATTTACATGAAACTCCACATTTTCTAGCTAACCCTCATTTCTTGTTTCTGCTTTAAAATTTTGCCCGAGCTGTTGCCCTAATGTTTTCACTAGTTTGCCTGATTACTTAGCTAGACTTGTATTTCTTTGCTTTTTCCCTACCAATTCTTTTATTCTTAGAGATTGCTCACTTATAATCAGGATTCTTAGTTATGAGATACCATGGTAGCGCATTTTAGATGAAGAGTGACCTTTTACCTCCCTTTATTAAATTCTTTGCTTATAGCTCCACGCAAACATCCCTGTTTGTCTCTGCAATGTGTTTATGGTGTTTGTTGATTACTGTCTGAGTATGCCCCGTATTTGTATGGAACTGCATATGCTTTTTAAATGACCTGATACTCGAAGGATAGACTTCATTATTCGTATAATGCTTGTTTGAATGGGCTGAGTTTTCATAATTGACGGCAAGTTGAAAAGATTAAAGATTTTTCTCATGCATATTTCTTATTTGATTTGAAATCGTGCAAATAAGTTGTTTTTTTCCCTATAATGCCAGTCTGTTTGGATGGAACATTGCCTGGTTACCATTTGGATCGTGGATTTGGATCTGGTGCAGATAGTTGGCTTGTTCATTTGGAGGTAAAGAATGTTCAAGGTTTAATATAGTTTCTAAAATTTTCCCCATCGTTCTAGCCACTCATTGGCCTATATTAAGAAGGTAGACTGTACAAACATTAATATTTGAAATCTTTATTTAACCATACTGATACTTTTTTAATACCTGCAGGGGGGAGGATGGTGTAATACCATCAGAAATTGTGTCTATAGAAAAAATACTCGTCGTGGTTCCTCAAAATTCATGGAAAATCAAATACCATTCACGGGAATATTGAGCAACAAACCTGAAGAAAACCCTGGTTTCTCCCTTGACCTTAAGCATGCATGCATTTTTTTACCTGTAATTCATTTAAACTCTTCCCTCCTGGAGGCTGCAACTTAAGTATATTCAAGCCCATGTTCTTTCATTTTTCTGCATGTAATCTTCCACGGACAGATTTCTTTAATTGGAACAGAGTTAAGTTACGGTATTGTGATGGGGCGTCTTTCAGTGGAGATGGTGAAGATGAGGTTAGTGAGAGAAATATACTTGGCTTTTTATGAATAACGGTATTGTAATGGAGTGTTTTATGAATGAAATATGATCTCTTTGCCTTTGCTTATATCTTAAGGAAATCATTGCTTTTGTAAATCTCCCAAACCATGTTCTTGGAGATTGTTTAAGACCATATAAGGTCTTCTTTAGGAGGCATGCCTTATTTCTTCCACGGTGAGTTTTAAATCCGAAAGGAATCTCCATGTACACTTGTTTTTCTAAAGCTTCATGAAGAAAGACATTCTTCACATCCAACTAGTGTTATTCTCATCCAAAATGAGCTACTAGAGCAAGAACAACTTAAACTATATTCTTCTTTGCTACAAGAGAGAAAGTCTCTTTATAGTCAACTCTATAAGTTTGAGTATACCCCTTTGCAACCAATCTAGCTTTATAAATTATAATTGTCTACTAACCTGTCTACCTTATGTTTCACTGTAAATATTCATTTGCATCCTACTGACTTTTTATCTTTTGGTTTATTTACAATCTTCCATGTTGAGTTTCTTTCTAATGCATCAATCTTCTTTCTCATGGCTTGAGTCAATGTTCACTTCTCATGGCTTCTTGAACTGAGGTAGGAATTTCTATGACACCAATGACAACAATAAAGCTTCAACATCTATTAGAGAGATTGTCCGTACAAACATATTGAGAAATGGGATATTTAACACACAATCTTTTCTTTCTCAACACAATGGGTAAATTCTAGTAGCACTTACCTCTTCACTATTGCCTTCACGACTCCTCCTCTCCAAGTCAAACAAATCTTCTTGCTTTGGAGTCAAAGTGAGTTGTTTTCTTTGATATTTTTGCCAAAGAATTTGTCTTCTTTTTCCTCACTATGGCTTGGTTCAATCCCATTTGTGGTGGCTTCATCACTTGGATCTTAAGCATCCTGCAAAGATAGATATGGTAACGACTGAAAGGACAACTTCTTCACCTCAAGTGTTTTCTCCCCCTAAAGCATAGGGTTGACAAAAGAGGATTATGTTTCATGAAAGATAATATCCATGGTGATATAGATATACGAATCTTAGGATAATAACATTTGTACCATTTTCTATTAGGAGGATAACCAATAAATACACATTCAAGAGCTATAAGATCTAATTTATTGTGATTAGGATTATGATAGTGAAAAAAAAAAAAAAAGAACATTCAAATCCTCGACAAGGTAGACTTAACACTAGGGAAGTATTGGAAACAAAAGAAAAAAATTGATTCAATAGGACAAACATTATTTAAGATATGAATGGGTAACATGATGAGATATTTAGTATTTTACACAACTTCTTCATAATAGGTTTTGGGAACAAACATCTGGAAAAGGAAGGCTCTAGCTACCTCTAGAAGTCTTTGCTACTCCATTTTGTTGTGGAGTGTTGATGCATGTTAGTTCATGAACAATACCAATATGAGACAAAAAATTGGAGAATTCTTGATTCACATATTCAATACCATATCAAACCTTTCAAATTGATTTTGGACAAGACGGAAAAAATTAACAAAAATTTGAAAGCCCTAAGATTTACTTTTCATAATGTATGTCCATGTAACACGAGTACAATCATCAATGAAAGTAACAAACCATTTTGTTCCAGAAATAAATTCTAAAATAGGTCTCCAAACATTGTAAGGCATTAAGTCAAATAGAAAATTATTCTTTTTACCATAGGTGGGACAAGATGCACAATGATGTTTTGATAGTTGACAAATATCACATTTGAAATACTCAACAAACTCTGAAGTGAACAAATGAGGGAACAGGGATTTATAATGTTGAAGGAGGGATGGTAAGTCTTTTATGATGAATTCATACTTCGGAATTTTCCCATGTTTCTGATGTTGCTTGTTGGCTTATAATTTTTGTTTTGTTTTGACCTTTGGATTCTAACAAACACAACCCACTATGTTCCTTAGCAATTAAAATCATCTTCCTTGTGGTAAGGTCCTAAAATACATAATAATAAGAGAAAAAAGTCAAAATCTTTAAAAAAGGAAATAAAAATATGTTAAAATGAATAGGAAGATTCTAAAGATATTTTTTCTTAATTACTATGGAGATATTGAGAAAATTTTTTATCTAAACAATATGCCATTTACAACAAACATACCACAATTTTTTTAAATTTTATCTATATATAATATATTTGCTATTAATAACTTTTCATATTTCCATGAAAAGTGTAGTTATCCCATATGTGCATCCAATCAATGCAGCTACATAACAAAATCACTAAATTTCTAACAGAAAAGCCAGTACCACAAACCTATGCCCCATTCAAGAAAAGAATATAACTTTTTTTTTGTGTCCCTGATTTTACATATTGTCTAACAAGTTTATTTTATTTTATTTTATTTTGTAAGTATAGGACTAGCATTTCATCATCTTAATGTTAGGAATTCAAGTGGGAGTTCAGAGTCCAGTAACGGGTGAAGATGAGGAAGATAAACAATATCTAAGGAGAAAGACCTACAAACATTAAGGTTTTGGGTTGGAGGTGGTGGTTGTGGTCTCTTATATGGGTTGACTCATGGATTATCAGTATTAAATCCTTGGTATGTTCCCTTAAAGAACCCAACAATTGGCACGCGGAAAGTATTAGACAAGTAAAATACTTGAATTTGTAGAGGGAGATTGATAAATTCAAGTGAATTTGGAAGTCCGTGAAGAGAAGTGAGATAAACAATATATAAGGAGAAAGACCTACAAATCCAAAGTCTTATATGGGTTGACTCATGGCTTATCAAATCTCCCCCATGTTTCCTCTTAAACAACCTGACATCTAAGAATGTGATAAACAGTAGTGGCACATAAATTTTCAAAATTCCAGTACGCTATCCTATAAATTATTTAAAATGCAAAAGTAACAAAAGTATTTTGTATTTTTTGAATATTTGCTATATCTTTTCTAATGAACAAGTTTCTCTTACATACCCTTTAGTGCTGACGAACTAGTTATTATTGAAAACATCCTTTATTTGGAATTTGTATTTGCATGGATACATGGATTCCGTTCTTCTTTCAGTCTGCACAGCTTCAATTTCGAGGACAAAAAATATGGCTAGCTGCAATGGAGGAATTAATGTCGAAAGGAATGCAAAAGGCCAACCAGGTTTCCCATTTCTCTTTATATTGTTTTTTAGTCTTTTCATATGCATCAATGCAAATCAACAAATGAATATCAGGCACTTCTCTCTGGATGCTCTGCGGGTGGTCTGGCATCCATAATACATTGTGATGAGTTCAGGAGCTTATTTCCAGAATCTTCCAAAGTGAAATGTTTGAGTGATGCAGGTTTCTTTCTTGATGCGTAAGTTTTATATTTTCCATTATACATTTTCTGAAATGTTCCCTTTCCTAGAAACTAATTGGGTATAATTAATGATCTATTCAATCATGTAGAATTGATGTATCTGGGGGACGCACACTGAGGAATCTGTTTGGAGGTGTGGTTCAGTTACAGGTAGCATTTAATTTAGTTATGTAGTAAAATATTTTTTAATCGACATTAATAATCAATGATGAGATTAGTAGATTTATGCCATTAGCTTAGCTTATATGATTTATCATCAATGATGGGATTAGCAAGGACCAAACAGTTGACAGCTTTCGTCATACAGAGTTTGATACATAAAGATTGCGTCCCTAAAACAACTTTAGCTGTATATTCTTTCATTGCTTTTACTTTTTTGACGTAAGGTTAATAAAACCTGTACGAATATGTCATGCGGGTAATGTTTTGAAATTGTAGGATGTACAAAAAAATCTTCCAAAAAGTTGTCTCGACCAACTAGACCCAACTTCGGTAATTCCTATTCTGGATGCCATGCTATTCATAACTTGAAATCACTTTAGACATTCATATTTTAATAGTGTGGTGTCTCTTTCCACAGTGCTTCTTTCCTCAGAATATGATCGAACATATTGAAACCCCGTTGTTTCTACTCAACACAGCTTACGATGTGTGGCAGGTAACATTACTCTGTACATTGTTTATCCCGTATAATGTTAATGATGAGCCCGATTATATGCTAATTACAAAGAACACATAACTTCACTTGTCCTCTAACTTCCATGACATGGACACCATAAGTGTTAGCTTGACTAATTTATTGTCTGATCTTGCCCTTTGCCTCAAATGGTTCCCATTGTAATTTTTTCTTCTTCTTTTGTACAATTGGATTCAACATTTCACAATTTACCATCCTCCTATTAAAAACATGGGCACAGTCAAACCAGGAATAGCAATGACCATGATCTTGATTACTGCTACTTTTTATACGATGTGAACTTTGCTTTCATCAGGTCCAAGCCAGTTTAGCACCACCTTCTGCTGACCGCCTTGGCTCTTGGAATGAATGCAAATCCAACCATGCAAATTGTAGCTCATCTCAAATTCAGTTCCTCCAAGGTTATTTCAATCTCCTATTGTGAATTATGCATGGAAATTTATGTTCATATTTGAAATTTTCTAATCTTCGTTTAATAAATGGTATATCTGCTAACATGAATAATTCACAGCAATTAAGGTACATCTCAAGTATCCCATTTCCTTGTAACTTATCATATCTCTTCTTTGAAGCAGACTTCAGAAATCAAATGCTGAGTGACATTAAAGACTTCTCAAGGTCATCTCAAACTGGACTATTCATAAATTCTTGTTTTGCTCATTGTCAGTCTGAGAGACAGGAGACATGGTTTGCTGATGACTCTCCCCTTATTGAGGACAAGGTTAATGCTCAATTTAGATTTCCCTTGTTTTAAAGATAGATAAATTATCAGGTAGTGTGAGATCCACCACATATTCAATTTATGAGAAATAATCAATAATACTTTACAAGGTGTAGGAGATTAACAAAGACCATGATGATCCTAGACCAACCTAATGAAGATTAAGACAACATAGTAGGATTTAGGAAATTATAAGAGATTAACATGGACCATGATGGTCCTAGACCAACCTAATGAAGATTAAGACAACATAGTAGGATTTATGAAATTATAAGAGATTTATGGGGTAATGTTCAATTATATCTGTACGGACTTCAGACTAAGTTCTTTACAAAAACTATTTCTTTTACTGCAAACACAAATTTGATCAGTCCAACACCAAACACTCTAATGCCTTGGATGAAATATTAATAATTCACTACTCAAGCTTTGCCTTTCCCGCTTTTTGTTTAATGGACTCAGAAAATAATAATATTTTACAATGCAGCCAATTGCAGTAGCTGTTGGAGACTGGTATTTTGATCGAGAAGTTGTCAAAGCTATTGACTGTGCTTACCCGTGTGACAGCAGCTGCCATAATCTGGTGTTTAACTTTAAGTGAGCAAAATTTGTTGTCTCCTCATTACATTTTAATTCTTGAAATTGCAATGAGCATTCAACAATCAACATTCATAAATTATTATGGAAAGTCATTCTTAGTTGAGGATGCAATTGATTAACTATCATCGTTTTCACTGATAAGTTATGTTAACAAGACTCATTAGATCTCATTTTTCTACTTTTGGTAGGAATATATAAAATGTAAAATTCGTATAAAAAGACCACGAAAAATTGAAACCTGATTTAACGAAGGAGTATTGAACTTCCATGCCACTTGAAAAGGAACCCTGTAACATTTCTGAATTTTGAGTTGTTGCAAGCTCTTGCCATATATGATGATTGTGTTATCTTGTACATGACTCGTTAGTCATCTTCAATTTGTGAGTAATTATCATAATGAGAAAATGAATATATCACAATCATTGCAACCTATTTTGTGAGCAATTTTGCATTAATCGAAGGATGATAACGTATGGTATGCGCAAACATGTCTAAAATAACATTCTAATAGAGAAAAGTACAATTAAGATTAAAAATAACTAATACGCTAATTTTCTATATTTTTTCTCTGGATATAATTATTCAATTACTTTTGATCATTCTAATGTTACTTATTTGAAGCGACGTTTTTACTTTGTTGAAAATCTTAATTTTTCTAACGCTGAAACTTCCCATGATATCCAGTAAAAATTTTTTGGTAAATATGCTAAGTAATATTAGTAATACAGACACTTATTTAATTGATTGTAAAGATACTATCCAATTTTCTATTTGTACATTTCAAAAGAGGGACCAAGAATAAGGTGAGGATCTAAATGTCAATTTATAAAGTACACAAAAACAGTAGCAGGCAGTGACCACTGATTGACTTTATCATATGCATTCAAACTTCCCACCCACCAACTTCTACTACATTGATGAACTCTGCTCTCTCATCATGGCCTCATTTTCAAACACTACTGTACTCATAAAATAATTGTGACCACAAGGGACATAAACTTTGAAAGACCAACACTCCGTAAGGGTTCGGGTATTTCAGCAAGAGAAATTTATATAACCTTCAGACCATGTTTAGATCATTTGGGACCCCAGATGAAATGTTATGAACTAAAATGAAATGGATTAAAATTAAACTTAAAAAAGTAAATAAGATATTCATTTTCTTGTTTAGATATATTTGCATTGCATCTCATTCCTTACAAATTAGGGGAAAAGAAAAAAATTAAAGATAAATGCAATAAAATGAAATAGGATCCATTTTAGTTTCTATAATAGTATTTCATACCATTTGCTAATGTGCATAATGCAACATAATGTCCTTATATATATCATTTTACAAACTCTTGATCTATATTTTTCTCTATTATTCGATCAGTGTCAAATAGATGAGAGAAATATATCATCTTCATCATCTAGCCATAGGTAGTGTTTTTGGCCTCCATGGAAAAGGAGTTGGGTAGAAAATTAGCATGTCAAGAGCCGTATTTGGATGCAGATGCTGCTACTGCCTGTGCCCACACCTTGAGCCGAGCCTTTACTTCTCTAGGATCATCACCTTAAGGGCCAAAACATATAAAAGAAGAACTTTCTTAGAGAGATCCATCAGTTTGTTCGTATAACTTGTTCAGATAAATCATGAGTTAATTAATCACCACACAAAAGAATGTAAAATGTTTCTACTGCAACACAAAGACTGTAAACAACAAAATGTATTGCACATATTCTTTGAAGATTACTACACTTAGTGTTGTAGTAACTTTAAAAGAGTGTACATAGTGGAGTGTGCTCTGGTGTAGAAAATAAACTTACCAGGGCTAGAGATGCGCCAATTTGTGATTGGTGAAGTAGCACCAGTGCTAGTATCATCAAGTGTAGAATGTGAGAAAGAGAGAGAAAGAGGAGAAGGTATCTCTAACTCCAAGTCAAAGCCAAGATCTCTGCATGCCTTTACTTCCTCCAACTCCATGCACAGTGACTTTCCACTTTTCCCCCTTGTTATCACCCTCAACCCACTTTCATCACTCTCCCCAGTGGAAAACCCCTTGTGCGTCATCACTTGTTCCTTCTCTTTCTTCTCACTATTGCTCCTATTTTTCTCCCACACCCTAGTGCCCTTTCTCATTCCCCTACACTTTCTCCTCCATGGACCCTTATCCTTTGTTTTTTGAGCCTCGTTGCCATTAGAATAGTCCTTCACGCCACGTGGGGGCGTTGCTGGCGAAGGATAACGGCTACTCAACTCGTTTTCATCAGGGTCGGATGATAACAAGAGCTCTTTGTCGTCGGAAACTTCAGCGTCTGCATCACCATCGTCCTCTTCTATGGACAAGCCTGACATGTACATAGCCATGGCATCATCAACATCACGACACATGGTGCTGCTGGTACAAACAGAAAGCCTGGACAAGTTATGGGAATGATCATATCCGTCATTGTTTTCAACGTCTTCCTCTTGCAAGGAAGAGTGAAACTGAAAGGTCACGGTGTCATACGAAGCCATGGTATACATGCAAGCATTGTTGGTAAAGCATTTATTGGACAGAAGAAGAAAAGGTGTGGTTTGGTTGAGAGTGAGTGAGCAATGTTGTATCTGTAAGAAGAGAAAGAAAGAAAGAAGGAAATGGACGAGCGGGGTTGTCTGAATGTTGTAACTGATAAGGCAGAAGAAGGGTTCAACTATATATATATATATATATATATATATATATATATATATATATATATATATATATATATATATATATATATATATATATATATATATATATATATATATATATATATATATCTTCACATCTTCATCATCAATCACATCTTTATTTCTCTCTTTCTTTCTATCTCATCCTATATTACGCAAAACTTGCACACAGTATTTAGATATTTAGGTTTTGTTTTTACTGATATTTAATTAGAATTAAAGTTTAATGTAGCAATTTGTATAATAAGCTTAATTTACATATTATCATAAAATATACTTTAATTTCAAGGAAGAATAACACAAACAACAATAAAATATTATATATAAACTTTGTTCTCGTATTATTCGTACTTTTTATCTTCTTTGTCTCTCTTTTTTCACTCATGTATATCTCTATCTTTAAGAGAAATTAATAAATAATTGCAACTTAATTATTATAATGTAAAAATTGGCTCATGATAAGAGACTTTTGTGATAATTTCTTTATTTTAAAAGTTCATAGACATTTGATATTTTCTATTGTTTTGTTTTATTCTAGTAATAGGAAAATTTCAATTTTTTTTAATAAAAAGAAAAAATTATTTTTAATTTGAATCTTATGACCACAGAAAAATAATTAAATAAAAATTAATTTTAGAGATAAGAAATAATTAATTATTATATTGATTATTTTAAATACTATCAAAATTATTCATATCTAAATTAATTTATATTATTGATAAATAATTTATAAAATAATATTTGTTAATTATTATTTTTAGTAGAATGTAGTCTTTTTGGAAACCAGATCATCTTTTCTCAGAGCTATTATCTGTATAAGAAACTAAATCGTTAATTATTGTTAGGAATGAAAATAGACAAGTTACTGAACAAACCAGTAGGGGGAATGAATATATATAGTCTAATTTTAAATGTTAGTCGACTCATATACTAAATAAATTAGGTCAATATGTTTTTTAATCCTATTAATAACACATATAAAAATTAATATTTTTAAAAATTATTATTACTGTTAAATTTTAATATTTAAGATTATATATTTATTGATCTATTTAAAGAACTAGACCTATTAGCTTCCGTAAAGTCTTATGCCTATTTGCGTATTCAATACATGTTTTATTAGCCTATTTAAAAAACGTTAAGATGCATTATACTTTTAAGTACACTTTAAAGTCAAGTTATGAGCTTTGAATTAGATAACTAAAACTTTTAAAAATATTCAATTTAGAAAACAAATATCTTAGATTTTACTTTTAATTTATATTACAAGAAAATCATTTAATAATAATTAATTTAAAAAAAAATAATTAGTTACTATAGTAATTAAGACAGATATTATTTTATAAAAAAAATAATTATTGATATCTAAAATAATTTTTATTATAATAAAAAACTATAATAATTTTCAAATTGATATAAAATTAATTTTAAAATAAAGACTAATTTAGAATATGAATTAGTTAGTAGTTAAAATCTTGTTAACTAAGGTTGAATATCAACACTACAATAAAATTATTAAATAGAAAAAAAATAATTAATTGATAATATTAAATAAATTAGATACTATTTTATAGACTAAACAAATTATTGTTATCTAAATTAGGTTCTATTATTGATAACTAGTTTTTAAATTAGAATCTAATTAACTACTAACTTTAAAATTTAAATAATTTGTAGCTAAAACTTTGGTAGCTAATTAGATGTTAATTTATAAACTATCTATCAATAATAAAAACTAATTTAAATACCAATAATTTCTGTAGTCACTAACATAGTATCTAATTTAGTCAATATAATAACTAATTAATTTTTGTCTCTAAAATTGATGTTTATGTAATGATTTTCTAGTAGTGCAAGGAATTTTTTATTAAAATATAAAATACGTAACAGTAATTTTTAATCTATAAAATAATATCTAACTTAATAATTATAATATCTAATTATTTTTTATTTCTAAAATTAGTTACTATTAGACAATTTTCTTGTATTAATTATTAGATAATTTTCTTGTATTGTTAATTGCACATTTGTATTCCCTATATTTATGGTTTGTTTTCATCAAAAGTAAAATAAAGAGAGAAAAAAAACTAAAATGGAAAATATAAAAGAATAGAAAATGTTATTTGGATGAATAAAAAATACTCCACTTAATATACAAATATTTGCTATATTATGAAAGTGAGAATTTTACTGTATATAAAACACGTTTATTTATTATTTCCAATTTACTCTCAAAACAAGCCGTCTTATTATAAACACAATTAATTAAACACTAAATAAATATATTTTTCCAAAATTCCACAGAATTAACCCTTGCTACTAAACCTTGTTATGTGTGGTACCACATTACTAGCACAATCCATGACAAAACTTTATTGTCTCTATCATTAGGTTAAATGTTGATATCCATTAAAAAGCTCAATATGTTAGTATGTTTCAGTTCACATCATTTAGAATTCAGGCAACAATAAATAACAAGTTTTTGTTTTATATAGTAATAATATTTTTAAGTTTTCTCTACAGCACTAATATTATTCTTGTAATAATAATAAAAGAATAAGATCTAAATAAACGATAAAGTATATATTGTAAGCATGGATACACTAACATCCGGCTCTCCTTTCTTACATCTCCATTACTACTGACTACAGCTTATTACTAACTCAAAAATATTAAAATACTTATTTCATGCACAACATCACCGTAGATAGGGAGAGTGTTGTAGAGTTGATTGTGAAAAAAAACTCATTTTTTAAAAGTTCATAGAGAAAGCTTGTTATGAAAAATTAGTCTAGAAGATATTTTATATGTTTCATAAAGTTTGTTCTGTAAATCATGTTTTTAGAATGTACTTCATACGTTTATTCTAAAAATTCTGAAAATTTCATTTTAGAATTTTTTTGAAACAAGAAATCCAGAAGTTAGTTTAAAGAGAGGTAAAATGGTCATTTTGAAAATTGTTAGATATTTCCAGAAATTTTGGAGGTTTAGGAAGAAAAACTGTATTATTAATAATTGGCAATTGCTTCCTGCACCCAACATTTTTGAATCTGCACCCAGCACAATTTAGAAATTTCAAAAATACTTTTTTTCCAGAAATGAAAATCCAAAATTGAAAATAATGCATTCTGAAAAGATAGATCTGGAAGGATTATTGTGTTCCAGATATAAAAATCCAAAAACAAAAATCAAAATCTCATTCCAGATAAAAAATTTCAAAAGAGATTATTGTGTTCCAGAAAAAAATTCAGAATCTAATTTTATATGTATCTCATTTTTTAAGGGTATTTTCGTCTTTCTCTTGTAATTAGGTGCAGTGATATAGTGCAGGAAGCAATTGCCGTAATAATTTAACTTTGACTTCCTCCATAGCAGCCCAGTCCACCTGTCCTTGGGCCTGTCAATAATAAGGTTAATAAAAATGGGTCGAAACTTCAATGGGTTACTGCTCTATTACTGTTTCTTCCAGCACTTTCACATTTTTTTTTTCTGAAAATATAAAAATATAATTTATTTTATTGATATTTTTCATTTTAGAATAAGTGGTCTGAAAAAATTTTAGATTATAAAATCTAGAAAGTATTTTAGTTCTCAAAATACATTATGGACTATAGAATTTAGAGGGTATTTCTGGATTCTAAAACTCTTTCCAGATTTTACAATCCAAAATATATAGATATCTAAATGTGGGTGGTGTTACTCTCACACATTTTTTCCTATTTTTTAATATATAAATTATAAATTAATTAAAATTCGTAATAAACATTTTTAACATGAGTATTATATTTTATATTTAGGGTGAACAATTAATTTTATATTAAATATATGTATATGTAAGAAAAATAGTTTGAAATTGCTGAACCAGAAATTTGTAGTTAGAAGATATTGAAAATATCTATAATAAAATGTTCATTCTCATTCATAGTATAAGAATAGATGATAAAATTAATCTAACGTATAAAATATACAAATCATCTCTAAATCGGTAACTGCTTAATTCTTACACGATAGAAAAATAAAGTTATTTAGATCGTAGACAACATTCGATCCATTCATTAGTTATAAGGATGAGAAAAACTACATTTATTTTATTTTTCTTAATAAAGTTTCAAAGGAACAACTACATTATAAAGTGAAAATAAATAGGAACCTCTTCTGTTGCAAATAAATATAGGTTCCCTAACTCACCATAGTAAACTCACAAAAGACCTACCACATAACATATTACTGAAGATCTTATACGATAAAAAAATGTTTTTCCAAATAAACCTTAATCTATAATCATGTAATTGAGATTGATTTTGTTTCGTGAAAATGTAATTTTTTAATAATTCATAAAATAATTATTTTCAGAATATCTCTATCTATTTCATCATTTTTCTACTTGTCATAATGGTGTATGAAATGTTTATGAATATTACTTTCCTTTCCTTTTTTATAAATACATATTTGACACTAGTAACAATATGTTTAACAATTTAATATATAAACAATCCGAAGAGAAAATTAATAATATCAAGTAAGATTGTTCAATTGTTAAAAAAGATCCAACATTATGTCTTCATAAAAAGAGATAGAGAAACTATGAAAGGTTGTTATCAAAATAATATTTTTCTTTCAATTATGTTATGTGTATACAATATGGTGTGTTAGGTTAGAATTGGTTAGTCTTTTTTATTTACCTTTTAGTTGATGTGGATTATACAAGCTTAGTTGTTAATTTTTGTGTGATGAGTGTAGAAGTTTGAATTTAATCCATGATTGAGAATTGGAGCGTGTAGGAAGATTTGGAGATGGAATTGAAATAGGAGGTGGTAGGTGTTGGTTGCAAAGGGTTGTTTAGTTTAGGATAATGTTTGGAGTTTGAAGTGTGTTAAAGGAAGTAGAAGACATGGGGTATGGCTAATGTGGCCCTTGTTAGCTTGGAAGTCCTTGTCTCATTGCACGGAATTAAGCGATTTTCAATTCATGTGCCTGTGAGTGCTGTCACTTAACTTCTCCAAACGTGACCATTCTAGTCTTTTGTGCGTGTTCAAATGTCAAAGAATATCCAGAGCCATCCACCTAAACTTAATAATTATCAGGGGGAAATGCTCCCTCTTTTGTTTTTTCAATTAATCTCTCTTTTGCTTTTCAAATTAACCTTCATTTTGTTCCTGTCTTTTTCCTCGCGTGGAAAGAAAACTTATTATTCACTTGTAATTTCTTAAAAGGAAAACTAACGGTCTCGTTGCGCAGGTGAAAGTAAAACTCACATTAATAGATTCTCCCACATTGAAATTTCACACGACAAAATGATGTGTAACTTGTGTCAATCTCTTTCTTGGTTACAGTAAATAAGGGAGGGTCTATAAAAAATATAGAGAAAAGAAATGGATGTAAAATTTACACATGACAAGACTTGTCATGTTGCATGAAAGGATCCACTCCCAAAACTCGCATAGAGGAAAAGTGTCGAGGCTACTATTGGAGTGAATATATTATTCTACTGTCTAGAAAACGATGGACAACCATTAGAACCTTGGATTGGTAAAAGTGCTGGTTACACTAGTTTCGTGTCATTTTCAGTGGTATGAAAGTGGGAAAACAAGATCATACCGGGTAGAAGAGATTCTGAAAATTGTTTGCAGGTAAAGTAACTCTGTCCCTCGCATCAAAATGAAAATGAAACTTTGCATGGACCAATAAAAACATCTGTGATGGCTGGAACTTGGACATGCAAATGCACCATTGCGGTTACAGTGTAGCAAAGAAAGAAAAGAGTAGAATGAAGACAGAATAGCAACCCTTATTCTGCAATTCTACCCCACACCCGAGAAGAAGAAAGTAAAGACAAAGTGAAAAAAAAAAAGTGAAATAATTGTTTTGTATTAGACCTACATAAGAGCAAAATCTGTGGTTTCACACACCTGTACTAAGAATAAAATCCCTTGAATTGGAACCCTTCTAATAAAATCTTTGTTTTTCTGCAATCCTTTTACATGTGTCCAAAGGCTGCCCTGAGCTTCTGGATGTCCTTGGAAAAGATAGTAGAGGTTTGAGACGGTTCTTGCTGCTTGGTGCTGTGAGGTAACATAGCCCCTAAAGTATCAGGTACCAAATGCATGGATGTTTTTATCTCGTTGCATAAGGATTCAGGAGCTTGATTTTGTGCAGAAGCCAGCATTGAGATTGGATTGTGAAGGTACTCATCCCACTTAGCTTCTTCTGTATGATTCTCCATCATATGAATTTGTCCCTCTTTGGTAGTAGAGGTGCTGCATTCTGCCAATCCCCAAGAAGAAAAGATGTTTAAGGGGCTGCTACCTCTCAACTCAGTGCTGCTATTACTCCTAATGCTGCTATTGCTATTGTTGGAGGCACTGGCTTCCCAGTAATGAGATCCATAGGCTGTAGAAACACTGTCAGAAGGAACAGCAAGTGAAGGCTTGTAGCTGAAAGAATTAGGAAGAAACAAATTGGTTGTAGGTGTAGGATGATTCATGGAAGTGGCAGCATTGAAAGGAAATTCAGAGTTCATATCGAAAGGCCTTCCAGTTTGGCTGAACCAATGACTAGAGTTTGAATCATTAGGGAGACAGTCATTGGTTGCATAACTCATCTGAATTGGAAAATTTCCCATCAAATCTGAGGGCTGGCAACTAGTGGTGTAGCTCTCTTGGCGGCTACTATTCATAAACCTGTCTAGGAACAAGTCTTTGTTGTAACAGTTGTTGGCTACGAAATTGCTGTCACTTCTGCAGTAAATCTTGGAGCTGCAGGAACCATCCATCTCGGGTAAATAGGCTTTTGGAGAAATTGATGTTCTCTGCTCATAGGAAGCTGAATCTGACTTGGAGCTCTCTGATTTCAGGAGGTTCAATTCATTGGACACTTCCGGTGCTTTACCTTGGCTCTTACCAGTGTCATCTCCATTCTCAATCTCGGACAGTGGTTTATGTGTGACAGGGTCTATGCCTTTTTGCCTCAGTTTCTTCTTCAAGCAAGAGTTCCACAGATTCTTTATTTCATTGTCAGTCCTCCCCGGCAACTGTGCCGCAATTTGAGACCACCTGAGACAGCACAGGATAACATGCATGTCAAGAAAAAGAAAAAGAAAAGTAAAACATAACCACAGTAGAAAAGAAAAAAGGGAGAATTGATTAATTCAATCATGAGAGAGACTGAATTACAGTTACGATTACCTGTTCCCTAATACTGCATGAAGTTCAATGATAAGGTTTTCTTCTTCTTGTGAGAATGTTCCTCTCTTTAAATCAGGTCTAAGGTAATTGATCCACCTAAGCCTGCAGCTCTTACCACACCTTTGCAAACCTGCCAATACATTGGAAAAAGAGATGAATAACAGTTTTCTCTTTATTACACGAAAAAGGAGATTAAAGGAGGGTGAGTTGGATAATTGGATGAATTACCTGCTTGCTTAGGCACAGAACTCCAACATCCATGACCATACTTGGTAATATGCCTCAGAAGTTTTTCATCCTCCTCAGGGGACCAAAGACCCTTGCGAAGTTTCTGCTTGTAACAGCAAGAGTGCCTTCCCATTTGTAGTTTTTCTTTTTTTCCCTTAATTAGCAAATGAAGAGAGAACCTGAAACCTTGTCGGTTAACACAAAGTTTGTTTATTCCTATGAGAAGTGTCAGCAGGGGTGGCAATGAAGAAAAGGTATTGGGGGTTGAGATAGAAAGAATGTGACAGGCAGAGAGATGATATGAAGAAGGAAAATGAACTGGCAGCTGAGAAAAGAAGTTGAACTAATATAAGAGCGAGGCCCCATGAGAGAGGTCATAGTCAACAAGGTTCCCTGTATTTTCTTTCTTTCTTTATTTTAAATGTATACATTATATGGTTCATCTATCTGATAGAGATTCAACAATGTGAAATAGGACTTCTTGTTGTATATAGGTCTGAGTTGAAACAAGGTGAAAAAATGGGGTTGAAACTTTAAACAGTAGAGTGACCATGTCTTTTCCAAGCTGTGATGTGAGCATTGATGTCTCTTGCAGGAATGGTGGGACACCTTTGCTGATATTATAATCAAGTGAAGACAGTATAAGGAAAATTGGAAATGAAGATAAAAAATGGATACTTTGTTTTACTGTGCTGAAGGAGTTGCCACAGAAGTTATTATATTACTATAACCTGAGTCCTCATTATTCAAAAACCTGAATTAATGGTTTTAGAGACTCCTGAAGAAAAAGAAAGCAATCCTAATAGCAAAATTTCCTTGTCAAACGCTACAGTCTCGGCCAGTCTATGTCTGTGAAAAGCGAAATGCGAAATACCATTTTGCAAGTGCATCAAAACTTGTGTCTGAAAAAATCAAATAAAATAGGACCTATCTATTCTTTACTCTTTGAGCTTTATGTGCGATTCATCAATGTCATCATTTCTTTGAAAAGTTCCATCATTACGTGGAGACAACAATTTTTCTTTTTTTTTTCGTCAAAATAATGCATGTTGTTATCCTTTATGTGTTGAAATCCAACTGCTGCTGCAAATTACCCTTCTTGTAATAGTTTTCATATTGGAAGATTTAACTCTAGTAAGTTATATATATGATGATATCGGTCACGTATATGCATAGATAAATAGGTTAAATAAAGGTAGAGAGTTGAAAAATATTGGTATTAGTAAAAAACTGATGTTACCGTTTGTGATAACTTAGGGTTGTATTTGTATTTTTAAAAAAATATACTTTTTTTAAATAATTAACATCACTTTTAAGGAAAACTTTTATTATAGACAACTAACTATTGGGCTCATTACTTTTATAATGGTTTTATTAAAACTTCATTAACTCCACAACCATCCCACCGGCATCTATGGTCTTCACATGTGCAATAGTTCTTTCTACAAATCAAATTAAAGTTCCTTCTTTTTATTTTATTTTTCTTTAATTAATTAGTCACAAACTGCTTCAAACAGTTAAATAAACACTCTTTTCTTTATTGATTATCAATAACATATCATCCAGTAGCTGAATTTGTGGGTTGAAAAATTAGGAATTATCTATAATTACATATTGACCAAACTTCCAAATCATTCATGCATTATACATAATTAATCTAACGGAAAAAAACAAGAAATATTAAGAAAATCTTGCAAGAAAAAATCTTCTCAATATATCTATCATGTCTCTGCCAAGTGACAACTAATTATGAGATTAGGGCATATTTTATTACGTATGATGAAAATGAGGAGGAGGGATAGTCATAGTAGTCTTTTTTATATATATAACCTGTATTTATACATCTGTTGAAGCATAAATTATATATTTATAATAAAAAGTAATGACCAACATAATAAAAAATTTAAGCGCATATAATATTAATTACTTTTCATATTAAAAATAGCATCAGAATACGGATAGATGTTAAATATGTTATATTTTTATGGTATGGTTTGTTTACAGAGGAGAGGCAACAGTGCAGATATAAAAATGCAGAAATTAGGGGTTGTGGTGCAGATCTTGGTTCCTCTTGATGTGTTTTATGTTATTATTTATAGCTTAATTACCTCCTTGTGGTTGCTTTCTGCATCTTTTGTATTAGTTTTGTTAAGAAGTCAGAGAAGATGATAATTGAGAAACCATGTATGTATAAAATTGGAAAGGATATTGTGTTGAACTTGACATAAGACTCAGACAGGGAAAGAACGTTATCCTAATAAGGTAAACTTAGAAAGAAAATCATGAATCTGACATATACTTAAAAAGTAAAAGAGAACTGAGAGAAGAACATTAAAAAACAGGGGAAGGATAACCCTGCATTATTGCATATCATTAGCTGTCCAGGCCCTCACCCGCATGAATTGCAAAACCTCCCACACATATTTATATACATGCGCGTGTGGGATATCATAAACTTAACATATCTTATATCTTTTTCTTACATCTCTTCTGATATCTGCTTAATCTCATTAATTATTTTCCCACATGAAGATCCTCGTCTGCAGAAAATTTCCTATGGAAATTCTTATATGATATTTGCTGAGAAAGATCTTGTTATCATCATCAATATATAATGTAGTGGTCTAGCTCTTTGGGTCATTTATTTGAAAATAAAAATCATAAAAACTTAGTAGATTAAAATCAACTATGTACTGTTTCTGAATGCCTTTGATTTACTCATTACTGCCTTCCATTTCATGGTATCGTTAATCTCTCAAAACAATAAAATCTATGTAAAAAAAAAAATGATACTTTGACAATATATAAAACAAAAATATGTTATTTTAATAATTTATATTAAAATATAAAAAGATAGTTAAAATAATAATATATTGAGTTGTGAAATGGAAGTATTTTTTTAATACTGTGAAAGTAGCAACACTCAAGAAAAAATATGATATGTAATAACAGAAATTACGTGAGAATTATGGAATTAATATGAATATAAATAGTTAACTAGTATGTTGATTTGTGTCATACGGGCTTGCTTTTAAATTTATTTTTATATAATAACATATTTAATAAAATTATATTATTAATTTATAAGATTTGTACTTTAAAAAAAAATTTAAAATAATATTGTACAAATAATTGTAATTTTTATTATGAGTAATCAATAAAAATTTAAAATACAAATTAAGATTTTTTTTATCTTTAAGTAAAATTGATAATCGTGATTTATTTATCAGAAGAGAAAAATTAATCACATTAAAAAAGGTTGGTATTTAAATGTAGATATTTTATATATAATAAAATTATCTTTAATATCTTTACTATCTATTGTATCAATCATAATTTGATTTTATATTAATATAATATTACCAGGTATTTAAATTTTAATATTTGTATATATAATATTGTATTGTTACTTAATAAATAAAATGTTTATAATTTGTATTTATGCATGTTTTTAACGAATTGTTTTATAACTTTTTAATGATCACAACATTATTATTCTCCTATTATTAAAATTTAATAATAAACAAAATATTAATAAAGTTAAAGATTATATTAGTATTTGATGGAGGTTATTGAATATTGATAATTACGCAAGTTAATCATATTTCAATATATTACCGACATCTTTATTTGCTCATGTAATAAATATAAATACACTAATTTTTAAATATGATAAAAAAAATATAAGTTATTGTAAATAAAAAATATATTTGATTTTATATAAATAATTAAAATAACTCAATCATATTAATGACCTATATTGATTACCGTTTATATAATTCTACATTAACCTAAGCACAAATAAACATAAATTAGATAATATCAAACATTTTGTAAAAGGATAATTTTGGAAAATAGTATTTATAATATGTAGGGGAAAGTGCGGAAACAACGTCTCACCTCTTACCTCTTTTATACCTGCAGGGTAACTTAGCTTATTTGGTCTAAGTGTTATTATGAGTGGGTGGGGGTAGACATCGACAATTTATCAGGAGTCAAAAATACATTTATCATAGTTTAGAATGAATGAGGAAAGTGAAGTTGTTAATCAGATCTAGTTTTATATGTGGATAATAGTTATAGGAGAATTGTGGAAATAAAGAAGTAAGAAGGTTTTTAAAAATGGATGCATACATCATATTGAAATCTTCATGATGGTGCAGTTGAAGGTTTGTTTATAGGTAACCTCGAAGGTATGCTTAACATATCTTTTTTTTACTCTGGTTAGTATCTCAAACCATTGGTATGCATGAGATCTATAAAAAATGATAAAGATTAGAGGTGTGAGTGGCAAAACAGGTGGTTGAGTAGAACAGATGAGAGCTAAGGTTGGGAAGAGCATGCTTGCTTAAGGTTAGAGGTGGTGTAATCGCAAGTTTCGTATCGTTGAATGTGGGGGTAGATGTCGTGGTCTTATAATTTTTTGTTGTGTAGTATGTTTTTAAAGTTTCCAAAGCGAATTTTAGGTATGAATGACATCTTTGTTTCTTGTCTAAAAAGCTGAGGTATCTCTAAAATACCTCAATTATTTATTTATTTATTTATTTTTTGATAAAAGAAAATCCAACATACACATAGTAATCATATCTTACCTAATACTAATTTAAAACTTTAATTTACAAAATAATTACAAAATCAATAATTAATGTAAATTCACTGATATTTAAATTCTTTATAGAGGTTCTAGCGCATTGAATGATATTCAAGCAATATATGTAAAAAAAAATCAACAATTTCAACCTAAAATTTAAAACTCATCCAAAATAATTCAACTTCAATAATCCTTCTAACAAGTTTAAATACAATTTTACACTTAATAAAAACATAAATTACTCAAAATAATTAACAATGTTCATTTTGACCCCTTCTAAACCATTATTAATTTAAAAAATCAAAGTGATCATCGACATCCTTCATTTCTATTTGAGTACCTAATTTATCAACTCAACATCAATAGCAATCATACAAAAATCAACAACCAATTATAGTTTACAATAGTTTCTCTTATGGCGAAGTTGCTTGAAATCCAAATAATTGCTACAAATATGTGGAATTTCATCTAATATTAGAGACCTAATGCTAAAACATGCCAAAAATTAGCCAGGGACCAAACTATTTGAGAAGATCCATTTTCTTCACTAACCTAACCAACATTGAGTTTGTAATTGCAAGAAAAAAAAATTAATTGAGATAGTTTTAGAACAAAAAAGCATTTACTTTGAATTGAAGTATGATAAGATGAAATATCCACGAGAATCAATAGCATGAAAAAATAATAATTTTAAAACCAACAAATAAAATATTGGATTATAATAATAAAAAGTAAATACTTTTCTATCATGAAAAAGTTGAAATTAAATTTAAAATTTTATTTTTTATAAAACTATTATATTAAAGCAAAACTTACAAAAAAATATCTTAAAAATACCTAGCATGACCGAACTTACAAAAAGGTAAAATAAGACCAGGTAATAGAGCTGCTCTGCATTCAAAATGAACCTAAATAACTTATAAATCTGAATGAAATTTCCTCAAAAAAACATAACATTAAAATATTCAAATCGAAGTTTGCGATTCACTTTTTTTTTTTTAAATTCCTTATTCGTATAATTTTGGAGGTTATAATTTACTAGTCAATATTGTACAAATATAAAATTAGACCAATATCTATAATAAAATACTATGAAAATGTAAGGAAAAAAACACTACAAGAAATAATTATGGTAGAATTCTCAAAAGAGCGACATGGGATTAGTGTGAGCTTAGTGTCTCAATAGAAATGAAAGTTAATATCTTGGTGACTATGCATTAAAGACGGTTTCCAATGGGACACAAATTTACAAGGTAGTATTGGCTAAACCTACATAAAGAAAAATATATTATTTAACTATAGTGTAGGTTTGGGGACACTAAAATGGATATAAAAATAATAATTATTAAGAAGTGAACTTTAAGCCTAACTCAACCTCATAAAATCAGCTTATAAGATGAGGTTTGCACCTACTTATATACTATGAAATGTTCTAATCTCTAGTCGATGTGGAATCTCCAACACACTCCCTCACGCTGAAACTACTAATTCGTGCATGGAACTATATATTATGAGTGGTCCAATAATGGTCTAATAGCAGGTGACCTGATAAGGTCAACAAACAATCACTAGGATAGGCTCAAAATGGCTCTAATACCATATTAAGAAGAGGACTTTAAGTCTAACTCAGCCTCATTAAACCGGCTTATAAGATGAGATTTGCACTTACTTATATACTATGAAATGTTCTGATCTCTAGTCAATGTGAGATCTCCAACAATAATTAAACTTAGCGTCGTCATTGGGGACACTATGTGAGAAAGCAAATGTGAGTAAATTGTCGTCATTAGGGACACTACCTGGGAAATAAATATGAGTAAAATGCACTTAAGGGTTTTTGGGAGGAATTTCGAGATTATGAGTTTGAAAGTGTGAGACAGAAATGAGAAATTGAAAGTGTGAGAAAATGAACATGTGAGACAAAAATGTTTTAATATTTTATTATTTTTCTCATTAAATAACTTAGTATGGGCTAAGATGACAATAAACGTCCATGTCACCTTAGTCTCTTCTAGACCTACGTTAAATATAACAAAATATTAACTTGTATCCTCTTTGTGTCACCATTCTCGACACAGTATCATTCTACAACTTATTTTTTTACTGTATCAACTTTGTGTCCCAATTCTAGGCGATAACTTATTATTATTATTTTAATAATTTTTAACTTGCATCCATTTTGTGTTCCAATTCTAGACTCAATATTATTCTATCACTTAATTTTTTTTTATTGCATCTACTTTGTGTCCCATTCTAGATGCTAACTTATTATTATTATTTTAATAATTTTTAGTGTGAGTAAAAGTCTCCATTATGGACACAATATTTGACATTTATTTTTGTGTTTAACTTGAGTAGATTCCACTCATGCTAGTGACTTCTTTTTTATAGCCCTCACTTTTTGTTGGCAGCTGAAATTGATTTTTCTTGTAGTGAAAGGTACACTACAAGAAAATTATTAAATAGAAATCAATTTTAGAGACAAAAATAATTAATTGTTATATTAACTAAATTAGATACTATTTTAGAAACTAAAAAAATTATTAGTTTCTATTATTGATAATTAGTATCTAATTAGCTACCAAGATTTTTGCTACCAAATTTAGAATCTAAATAATCGGTAGTTAAAACAAGATACCAATTTATAAACTATTTATCAATAATGGAAACTAATTTAGAAGCCAATAGTTTTTTTAGTTTCTAAAGTAGTATGTAATTTAGTCAATATAACAACTAACTATTTTTAGTCTCTAAAATTGGTTTTTATTTAATAATTTTCTAGCAGTGGTATTATTATTTTTCAAAAATAAATAATATGTGAAGTCAAGTTGTTGTTAGTAAAAAAAAGTAAAGTTTTAATAAATTGTTAACATGATGTGAGATAAATATGTATTATAAATGTATAAAATATTTTTAAAAAGTAAGTTACAAATTATGTGTATATTGTGTAGCGTACACAATGTAGAGTGATATGACTAAGTATTAACTTGAATTAAGTATTATTTCATAGCTTCATTAATAATCAATCTCATTTCATACAACATCATATATTAAACAAACAATTAAATTAATGATTAGTGAAATCAATAGTTGGTAAAATAAACTTCAATAAAATTTAATATCCAATGGTAGGGTTCAAAAGAATTTTGAAGTTAGAGTTCAAATATTTACCTGATGTAATCAATCAACTTGAGATTAAAGAATGAAATGGAAAAAATCAACGTGAATCAATACAAAAAAAGACATAAGAAAGAGATTCAAATTAGGTTTATTCCAAGCTGAAACTTCAAAGGAAATTAACTTTGAAAATACACTAAAAAAAATTATAAAATATGTAAAAAAAATTATAAAATATGAACTAAATTTAGACACCAAAATATTTAGTTTCTATATTAATTAAATTATAAACCATTTTATAAACTAAAAAAGAAAACTATTAATGTGAAGAGTGATTTCTATTACTAATAAAAATTTATAAAATAGTTTTTGAATTGGTACCTAATCATTAATTACCAAGATTTCTAACTACTAATATTTTAGATTTTAAATACTAATTTTTATATTACAAACACTTGGATAATCTAAAATTTAGACTAGGAACGAAAACTAATTTCGTCAATCTAAAATTTAGACTAGAAACGAAAATTAATTTCGTCAGTGACAAAAAAACATATTTAACCCTTAATAAAATGATATATTATGTGTATTATTTTTTATATAAAATATTAAGTAAATTATTTTGTAATAAAGTAAATTCTATTTCATTATATCAGTCTTGTTCCTATGGATTACTAAAAGAACTGTATGAATAGAAGTCAGTACCATCTCAATTCAAAAGAGTCGATTTATATCCAGATCTCTCAAAACATTCAAAATTCCTTAATTTAGAAACACTACTCCTAAAATCTCTTTGAATAACGGTTTTTAAAAGAGTTTAAATGAAGATTTTAGAACCTATTTATATTTAAATCTCTAAAAAAAATGAAGATTTGTGTTTGACATGTGTCTTTGTCTTATAATAACAATACTCGATTAAGTATTTTTATATTATTCTTTTATTAAAGCTATAAAATTTAAGAAGACACAAGAAACTTCTATTGTAGGAGTAACAAATTGTTGGGAAACAAACCCTCGTCACAGAGAACAATGAGGATCTATTTCACCTTTTGCAGTTGGTGCTATATGCCGGCACATAAGCCATTGATTAATTTTAATTATAGAGATTCTCCAATTTTTTTAAGTATAATTGAAAATAATATAGATGAAACTTTTGTTAAGAAAGTCTTAAGTTTGAAGTTAAGCAAATATTCTCCATGGATGCATGCATACATACTTACAAACAGACAGCCAAAGGCACAACCCTCAATCATTTTATTTCAATTGAATGGTATAAAAGTAGGCATAAACTTAAAATATGACTATGAGCATTTGAAAGAAACCTCCAAATGAAGGAGAATATGGGAGTCTTTTCCTTTATAATAATAATAATAATATTTTGGTTGTCCGTTTATGACACTGTTGTAATGGACTCCTTTACCCAATAATCAATGTCATATAAACTTGGCAATATTATATCATTCAATCATAAACGAATCAAGAAACTACATAATTAAAAAAAAATGAAAAAAATAGAAAGAGAAAAGATATCTTTTATAGTAGGCTCATCCTAATCGTTATATATTTTATACTAATGTATATACTCTGGCGAGCTTATCATATTCACGCACATGAGTTGTTTCCCCTAGTCAACTATTGTCTATACTGTTTTAGATTTATTCATTAAAACATTTGTTACTTTGTAATTGACGTTTATGCGAAATATTAATAATCCAACACATCACCACCTCATGCTAACATAACACTACAAAGTAAAAAAACCATTTTAATAACGAAAAAAATATATATGTACTAAGTGTAAGAAGATTTACATTATTATCTAATAATACATTCTTACTTTTAAGAGGTTTTAGAAAAATGTTGATCACAAACTACTATTTTCACAATAAACTATACGGTACTAATTAATTAATAGAAAATTATTAAATAAAAATTAATTTTAGACACAACAAATAATTAGTTATTAGACTAAAAAATTATTGATATATAAATTATTTTATATTATTGATAAATAATTTCTAAATTAGTATCTAATTAGTTACCAAAATTTAACAATCAATTATTTAGATTTTTAAGTTGATAGTTATTTAGATACCAAACTATCTATCAATATTATAAATTAATTTAGATACTAATAATTCTTTAGTCTTTAAAATAACATATAATTTAGTCAATATAACAATTAATTATTTTTATTTTTAAAATTAATTTTTATTTAATAATTTTCTTGTAATAATAATTAATTTTCATAATTTTTTCGAGAACATAGTAATTTTAATACTTTATACCATGTTTTTACTATTTTATTTTTTTACCATACTACCCGCTAAAATCTTGGATTTAATTTATTTAAGGGTTAAACATTTTTTCATTTTAATACTATAATGTGAAATTGATTTTTGTTTCTAATCTAAACTTTGAATAATTTAAATACTTGTAGTAAGAAAAGGAGATTTAGAGTTTGAATTATAGACGAAAATCAATTTTACATAAAAGTACGTCAAAGAAAAATATATTTAACTATTTATTTAATCACATTATAAAAGTCTATTTAATAATAAACAAACGTATTGAAATGTAATATAATAATTATAATAGAAGATAAGGTGACATTTATATTTTATCTGAATTAAAGTATTTACCACAACAATTATCTCAAAAATGAGATAAATATCTCACCTTTAAATTAAAGGAACTAAATTAGTTGAAATAATCTATAACAATATGTGTGTATGTAAATAGAAACAAATTATATGTAACTTTACTCCCCCATATGATCTTTTGTTGATTAAAAACATGTCTTGATGAAAGAAATTGAAGATGAGAAGAGTAGAGTTAAGTTGGCACATTGCATAAGAGTTGCAGGAAACAGCACAAAATTTAAGAGAGGTGGGAAGATAAGTGATTGATTGTAAATGGAAAAAGTAAGGTTAGAAGTTATTCTCCATAGGCAAAGAGAAAGTTATTGTGCAAGAAATTGTGAACTAGAGAAGATTACACAGCATGGCCTACCAAGATGCATGGTTAACCAAAGTAACTAGTTATATTACAGGAGTGTGGTTGTGGTCCGGTCTTATCCATTTTAGATTTAGGTATATTGGTATTCCTTCACTACCTTTGTCCCCTCTGATTTAAGGCCAAGCTGGCTTCTATTCATTCCCCTTATATAAAAACAAAATACAAGCACATAGAAGCAAGTTTCAAACTAAAGACTACTCTAATATTTACTGTGCACCTTATTCAAATCATACCTTACTTATTCTTTCATTATGTCATGTATAATCTACGGATAGATTTTTATATTCACTAAACAAGTCAAACCATACATATACCTTTCCCTTGCCCACTTCATGTTGCTCTCTAACAAATGAAAGCTTATAAATATCTCCAAAACTAAGTCGAATATAAACAAAATTAGCTGATAATTAAAAATTCTAGTTATTAGAAGTTTTAAATTATTAATTTAAATCAAATTATGCTTATATTATACGTTATTATTGAAGTTACTTCTTGAAATATCTAATGAAATAGAAAATCATAGAAATGGCCATATTTATATAAATTTAAATTCAAATTTAATTCTTTATTTTATTTATTTATTTATTAAAATTTCCACTTTTTAATTAATTTTGAACTTTACAATTTTTTATTTACAAATCAGTTAGTTTAATAATATTTTTTGTTTCAATTGTTATATTTTTTTCATACCGGGTATTCTACTATTAATCTTATAACATATACTAAAATATATTAATCTAATTTAAAATAAAATAGTTTGCATGTTACTTTGATTAGGTTAGTTAGTATAATGGTAAAAATATCTTGAAATATATTATCACTACAATAAAATCATTAGATAAAATCAATTAGAAAAAAAAATAATTAATTACTATATTGACTAAATTAGATATTATTTAAGATTAAAAAATTATTTTTTTAATCAGCAAGAATTAATAAATAAATATGGATCACTTCAGGAGTGACCTAACCCTTATACAAAAATAAAGATAAAAATAAGATAAAACCTTACACCCCAACTTAAACCAATATTTCAACAAAAGATGTCGACTAACCCAAAATCTAAGAATATCACCTACACTAAAAACTCACCATTGGCAACAGTAAGAGTATATATACCAACACATCAAGATCCAAAAGAACATAAAACATAAACAAACCACAAAGAACAAATGTCCAACAAATAGAGGAACTTAAAAGACTCATTTTTACAACTAACACAACAACCGTGTAACCCACTACCTCAACAAAAAACCAAAGATAATCATTTTCATATCACAAAAGCTCCTCCTTAGATTCACTTAATCCAAAAACCTAGACAGAACCTCCAAACGATGCTTAAGACCATTCTGCAAAACACACAACTTCTTCCTTCTTACAAAAGAGTTAGAGAGACATACTAAAGAAAAAGAAACAAATCTAATTTACACATACCAGAGGTTCTAGACACTAATCAGAATAAGAAAATTTTACATCTTTTTCTTTACTGGTTAACCAAGCACAAGTTTTTCTTTGAATCACCGTAAACACCTCTATATGGTCAACTCTCCCATTATTAAAAACACACATATTCTGATGTTTCCGAATTTCACATATAATTGTCATCCACACCACTCCCCAGATTCTGAATATCTGGCCATCAACATTCAGAGGGTAGAATATCATAAAATGTACCTTTGCATCATATTGGTTCACCGACAAACAACCGAACCAAGACAAACACAATCCCCATATTTTTCACACAATTTTACACTTAAAAAATAAATGACAAACAATTTCCTCTTTCTCACCACACAACCCACACAACCAACTTATCGTTAAGACTCCTCTATTGACATTTAGATTAGTTTTTATTATTGATAAATAATTTTTAAATTGGTATTTAATTGGCTACCAAGATTTTAACTACAAATTATTTAGATTCTAAAGTTGGTAGTCAATTAGATATTAATTTAGAAATTATTTATCAATAATAAAAACTAATTTAGATATTAATAATTTTTTTAGTCTTAAAATAGTATATAATTTAGTTAATATAATAATTAATTATCTTTTGTCTCTAAATTTGGTTTCTAGTTAATGATTTTCTTTTGTAGTAGTGTATTAAAAAAAATATAAGTAAATTTGAAATGAAGAATAAATAGAAGTAGTTCATGAGGAACTTTAAAGAATTAATTTGTAACCTTATTGATCTAACATTTGGGTGCCTGGTACTGGAGTGCCTACTTACCAAATTTGACCCCATCTTGCAAATGCACATGTAGAGGCAGTAACTATTCCATTAAATAATGAGGTTCCCAAAGGATTAAATTATCTTCCTCCACCTAGCACCAATGTTGCCAAAAGGGGAAAAAGACTACTCTTTGATAGAAATAACTGTTGGAGAACTTGTATTTCATACCACCAAGCCCTATTCAATTAATTTAAGACAGACAATCTCATGATCCTTTAACACACGGTTTTGTTTGCTGTCAAACCTTCCCATCATTTTCATCATTATCATGTGTCATATACCATCAACCCTCCTAAAAAATCACTATACAATTTTAGATTGGTTATTTAATAACAAACAAATATGATGACATATTTATTATATTTTATGAACTTTTTGCATAAGTTATTATATAATTGATATATAGATACTATCCTTCAACATGGTAATCGGTTGATATGATAATGAGAAGTTAAATGATGATTTCTATATCCATTATGTAATAATTAATGTACAGTGAACATTTGATTCCAATTAGCTTAAAAAATCTATCAATGAGTTGTATTTTTTTTAACAAAGAATTAATAAAATTTAAAAAAAAAATATTTTAAAAGTGTTTCAACTCTTAGGAACCTAAGTACAATATCTTGCGGTCAAAAAAAAAAACTCAGCACCGTATTACAGAAGACTTCAAAACAATATATCCAGCCATGATGAAGACATGCATTTGAGGTCTCCTGCAGTAGTATCCTTGTATCATCTTTCAAGTAGCACTTTCCAAGAGAAATCTCCTGACAAAAACTTGAACTACTGTTGTTCTTCCTTCTCGAAATGAGTTGTTTCTTAGAGAAGTGAAAAATAAAGCTTCAACTGCTACTTCCATTAAGTAAACTGAGTTCACTTCTAGTTGACATAATATACATTTGAAGAAACTCATATATGGGTAGATTTCGTTTTTAAGACACTTAAGTCATATCATGACAACTTTCTTAGTGAATTTATGATTAAAAACAATCAAAGTGAAAGTTGAAGTAAACACATTAATATAAATTTTTTTAGTCATAAAAATGTGTTGACCATAAGAAATTGGTCATTCAACACATTAAGATTGCATTAGTGATTGTTGATATTTTAATTAAAGGCCTTTCTTCAAGAAATTATAAGGATAATGTGACATGAATGATATTTAGCTCCATAGCGTGATATTATTTGAAGTGCATTTGCAATGAAATTTTAATCATTTTATGCTTTCTCATTTAACTTGTGATCACATGTTTATTTTAAAAAGTATCATTTAATTTAATTTAGACAAGAATAAACATGAAATTTATTCATTAGGTTTCATTACCAACATTAAATATAAAATTTGAGAACTTAAATATGGTGTAATACATGTATGATGATGACACTCTTTATAAGAAGAACTACTGTCATAATTCATATCATTCACAATAGGTTCTTAAGTTAACTCATTAGAATGGATTAGGTGTTTAAAACTAAGAGATAAAATGTAACTATTTTTTATTATTGTTATTATTTAAAGAGGATAAATTTATGATTAATGTTATTTACTAGTTCAAACACTTTGGAGTTATAAAGACAAAATTTTATTGGAGTAGTAATATTATTCATGATAAATTGTTAATTTTTTTCATTGTAAATATCATTAATAATATTTAATTTACGTTTTTTATCCTACAATATTACATCATTTTTAAAATAATCTCTTTACACTATTAGAAAAACTAATTTTAACGAAGTTTATTTTTACATTATCCAAAGTTAAAACCTCTACTAAGTCATTTACTTAGGGTTACAGCTTCCCCCGCTAAACCATTCCCGAGAAACATGTTCCCCAAGGTTTTTTTAAACCTCAGGAAAAGTCTTTTAGAATCCCTATTAAATACCATGGGTTTAAGAACCTCTGTAAAATATCATAAGTTTCAAAATCTCCGTAAAATACCACGAGTTTCAAAATTTTCATAAAATGACTTGTCTTCTGAAATAACCTTCAATCCCATTTTCCACCATCTCTAACAATCCTTCTTACTTCTCTCTTCCACCATAGACACACTGCTCTCCGGCACAGGCTCAATGGCCACCAACGACAATCCTAACAAGAAATCACAATTCAGCCACATTTATGTCTATTATATCTAAGGAGAAGAAACACTAAATAAGACATTATCTTCTTCTTACTTCAATATTCTTCTTCCATCATCTCACTATCCCAACTTGGCTCACAAGCTACTGTTACCTAGCTCGGCAACAACTAGTGTTTATAATTTTTAATTATTTATTTATAAATAGATTTAATGATATTTATTTATTGAAGTTTGAAAATTTTGGAGTGTTTCATTGAAGTTCTACAATAAATCTTTGAAATTTAACGAGGGTTAAAAAAACCTCCGTTATTTTGTTGAGATTTTATAATAAACATTTAAAGCTTAACAAAGGTTAAAAAAACTTCCGTTAAATTGCTGAGGTCGTAGAACAAACCTTTGGAACTTAATGAAAGTTAAAAAAAAATTCATTATTTAACTGAGATTTTAAAATAAACCTTTAAAATTTAATGAAGGTTAAAAAAATCTCATTTATTTTGTTGAGGTTTTAAAATAAACTTTTAAAATTTAACAAAGATTAAAAAAATATCTATTATTTTACTCAAATTTTAAAATAACCTGAAATTTAACTAAGATTAAAAAGACCTCCATTAATTAAATTAATTTCTAAGTTATATTAACATTCACTAAATAATCTTTATTAAATTTTTTTTTTTATAGTGTTAGGATTCTCATTTAAATAAAAGAGTAGAGAAAATTCTTAAAGAATCTAAATTTTAAACTTTTAATCCTGTAGTATGACTAATGTAATAGAGATGATTTGTTAGAATGTTTATTGTTGGTTACGAAACTTTACACGATGATCTAATACATTATTTACGTTGAAGTGAGAACTCGAAAGAATAAAAAACTAAAAATGCGCATCTTTTTATGATAATAATATAGGCAAAATTTAGTGTTTCATAATTTCTAACTTTCCCTTCTTTATTACAAAAAAAATATTAATAAAAAATAATTTTAAAAACAAAAATAATTAATTACTATATTAACTGAATTAAATAATTTTATAAATTAAAAAAAATATTAATATCTAAAATAATTTTTATTATTAATAAAATTTATAAACTAATTTTTAAATTTATATTTAATTAAATATTAATTTAGAAACTAGTTTATAAATTTTTAAAATAATATGTAATTTAATCAATATATTAATTAATTATTATTTCTTTTTAAAATTAATTTTTATTTTAATAATTTTCTTGCTATGATTATATTAATCCAAAAACTATTTTAAATCAATATATAAGTTACATTTCATTTATAAAAAAATGTTGAATAAAGTAGGAAATACGCATTAGAAGGTTGTCTAAAGGATTTAATTGTACATTTATCAGACATAGTTTTGATTAAAATGTCTCTTTCCTTCTGTGAAGTCTCTGAGAATCAGCTAAGCAGAAGGGTGGTGCATGTAGTAGAGCATTAGGAAGGGTTTTGGGGTCCCACTCCCCAACACATGCAATCTTATTTCACTACCCTACCTCTGCCCCTACGTCCCTCTCTCTATTGTTATCCCATACGTGCACGTATATCTCTACTTCACCACAAGATCAGTTTCAGACTCACTTCCAAATGCCCTACCACCACTACTTTCTCTCAACTTTTCTCCAGGTAGCTACTTAATAGTTTTAAGATAATTTATTAATTGTATCACCATCTAAAATTATGGTTTCTAAGTTTGAAGGTCTTAATTTAGATGAAAAGAATGAAGAAGTGTTGTGAGTTTGCAGATGAGTTATTGCATCGGTTTCCAAGATGTAGCATGGTGACAGAAGAGAGAGAGGAAGGCAATCGAAGGTAATGTCACGATCTTCAGGTCGAGTGAACACGCAAAAGTTCCACTGTGAAAGGAGAGGTGTGGAGATAGAGAAAAGAAATGGCATTTGCTTTGAATTATTGGGCACAGGAGAGGAAGTTGAAAGGGACAAGCAGAGGAACATGGGTTATAGCTCACACAGGACCCAATGCAATTAAATACACACCATCTTAGCAAACCTCTCACCCCTGGCCCCATCCATTCCCTTCGGACCCTCCTCAATCACTAAGTACTGATGTGATGCACGCCTCGATTAGACCGTACAACTAATTATACCATACCCATCATCACCATGCATTCATTCTACACTTTTTTCTTCATTCTTTCCAACAATGCCCCATTCTCCTCCTTCCTCCTCCTATTAACGTAAAGCATAATCAACTCACCACTCCTCTCATCATCTCACCAAGGTTAACTTCTGCCACGTGTTCTCCATACACTGCTTGTCGGCAAATCCCTCTTTAACCCCCTTTTTAATGCTTAATTTATTCATTAATCAACTCATCTCATCACATCCTAATCATCATCATCATAATACTAATATCAAATTGCCTTTTGCAAGCCATGTCGGACATTACCACACACCACAATGCTCAATCCAACACAACACAACACAACACTGTAAATACTTTTCTCCTTCAAATCGCCAAAACCCTCAGGTAATTCATTATTGCCCCAACTTATCTAGCTTATCATCGTGTGCTTTTCCTTTCTCTTCATTTCACATTTTTGGTGCTTCCACGGTTAACTTAATTAAGTAATATCATTACACTTGGATATTATAATCACAAGGTGGAGGTCATTTTCAAACTCATACAACAATTAATGAGCTAATAAAATTTATTAAAATATTTAAACTAATTCATGCATTAAATAAAGTGCTACAAAAATGTGTAATTCCTTTTTCTCACTCTGGCATGCTTCTTTTTTAATTAAATGGGACTACTATCACCATTTCCTTAAACCAAAAACATATATAGAATTTACAAAAAATAATTAAAAGAGTGATATACACATTTTCTCGTCTTAAAGTACAGATAAGACTTGGAGATGAATCAAGTACCAGTACTATTGATAAGTCTGATGGCATGTGTTATAAAATAAGTAAATAAAAAAAGAATTTGCGATGAGGCTAAAAAATGAGAGGATGAAGAAGTGTTGTGTTTTTTGGGCTCAGAGGCCTACGTTAGAGACAGGCCAAGTCATAAGTAAAGTGGAGGCACAAAGGAAATGGGAGATCTATGTCGTAAGGAAAACATCATTACTATGATGATTCTGTCAACAACCCAACTTTTCAAACCACAACTTCATATCTGTTTCATTCTGCAACTAATTCGTAGATAGTAGATTTAAACTATATTTTGTAATTTTTTTCTTAATATTTAACTTGTATATAATGATCCGTGCAATTATATACGTAATTTTTGTATCAAAATCATTGTTTTTTTACAGATAAAATATAAGCTACCAAATACTAATAATTACATACTTCTAAAATATAGATGAGAGTAATACGAGATAAATAAGTAAAATTCGGTAAATTTGCCATATTATGACAATAAAAAGGTTGGAGTAATTTGTTTGCAAGTCACATATTTACTGTTGTACTTTTAACTAATTCTTTGACTTTATTTAATTATAATCAATACGAGACTTTAATGATATAATGAATAATATATTTTTATTAATCTTACGCAAATATTGTTTAATTCATATATGATAGTGTATTATTGTACAGACTTCTCATCAATTAACATACATTCACTCTAATTAAGTATATAATTATATGAGTGAGAAAATTAGTATCATGCTACAAAAATATTAAATCTAGAGAGATATAGGTCATTCATTCAACTGCATAAACTTGTATACTAAGTTATCAAAACATGAATAAGAATGTGTGTATATATTCATCTGACATCAATTATATATTAATGTAATAGAATTATTAAACAATATTTTATCATGTACAAAATATCACATTTATTTACTTATTCCTAAAATACAGTTGAATTTTTATTTTTCTTAATAATGGAAACTAATTTTTATATTAATATTTTTTTTAATCTTTCAAATAGTATTAATATGATGACTAATTATTTTTTATCTTTGAAATTAGTCTTTATTTAATAATTTTTTTAATCTTTAAAGTGATAATATTTTTTATTTGAATTCAATAAAGCAATTAATATATTTATATAAGCAGATCTTAGTTTAGGTAATAAATACTTAAATTTATTTTAAATAAATAAAATATGTAATATGTTGTGAATTTTCATAAGCAATAAATATATATATATATATATATATATATATATATATATATATATATATATATATATATGAGAGTTTTCCTCCTCTCACCAACATTTTAATTTTCTTTCAAAACATGCTGAAACACACTTTCTCCTTGTGCAGATATCTTTCATTCAGCGAAATTTCTGTAATGCTGTATTTTGGATAACAAATTTTAAGAGCTAATCCTGTTTTTTCTTAAATTAGTGTTTTATGGTTACATTTTGTATTTAGATATTAAAGTTTATAAAAAAATTGAAATTCTATAAATTTATAAAAATACTTTAATTACTTAAAATTGAAACAAAAATTTAAATTTTACTGAAAAACAACAAAAAAAAATTCACATTCATTATTCTCTCAATTCTTTTATGTGTTTTCTCTCTATATATTTGTCTCTTTTATATTTTCTTTTCACTATCGTTCTTTCTCCATTTTCTGTCTTTTTATGTTGCTTCTCTTATTTATTTTTCCTCTCTTTTATTCCTTTCTTCTTGTTTCTCTTCTCTTTTTATTTTTACTTTCTTTTCTATATCTTTTCTCTTAATATATATTGTCGTAAAAAACATCCATATTTATACTATAATTTATTTAACATTATTTTATATTAAAATTTAATTATTAAATATTTAAATTTACACATTTTATTTTTAAAAGTTTAATTTTAAATTTTAATTTTTAAATATATGTAGCATAAAATAAATGATCTTATTCAAATTACTAATTTAAAGATTAGGAAATTTCAATTAATTTTTTCAAACAAAATATTTAAAACATGAAAAAAATTTAAATAAAATCTAGCTCTCAAGAAGGTTTTCATTTTATATTAGGCATCGGTAAGGCAACACATTTGTTGAGCCCTTTTGTTCGTATTTTGAAGTTTCAATTAACAGGTAGGATTGAAAATCATTCTTGATGGGGTTAACTCATTTTGTTAGACCTTGAGAGTGTAGTATAATCTTTTTGCACACGTATTTTGTAAGAAGTATATATAGGGAATGTGGTATTTTTTGTGAAAGATGGTTTTGTAGTCCATTTTTTTTATATAAGGGTTAGAGTATCCTAAAATACTCATTTTTATTATATTCATTTTTGCCAATAAAAAAATTTAAATAATACAATTAATTTAAATTTTTCAAATTTTTTGAAACTATGTATGAAATTGTCAATCTAAACACAATATAACAACAACAAGAAAGTGCTAGAAAAATATATTCACCTTTATAAATAAATACTTAAATTTATAATATAAGAACTAATTCAAGTTCAAATTCAAAAGTTATTTAAAATACAAATAATTTATCTATACATATATTTTATATATTTTTGTTAATATTGAATTCTTTCCATTAATATATATATATAAATTTTTATATATATTTTATATATATATATATAATATCCATTAATATTCAAAACTTTTAATAGAAATATACTTGTATTCAAATTTTTCAAATTTGCTGCATAAATTTTTATGACATGTACACAAAATCTTTGTTCACTAATTTACATGTCGCCATCGTATTGGCTTCTAAAATTTTGTTATCTCTTTGCTTAGGTAGACGGTCTCATATTCCTATTTTGTGTCTTTTAGGGTCAACGTTTTGTTAAATAACTATTACACTATGAGGTGGATTCATGAAATAAATATCGTGAATCTGGTTATATTTTACTATAAGACTTTTTTTTTTTTTTAATGAATTGGAGTCCCTATAATATTTTTATTAATTTTATTTTTTATTGTCAATAAAAAAAACTTATATTAATATTTATGAACATCTCAAACAAAATATTACCTTTAAAAGAACACTTGCGATGAAAAAAATCTCATATTAAAGAGGGAAAAAATCTCATTGAAAATGAACCATTGACAAGATTGAATGTACAAATAACATGAACCAATGTAACCCAAAAAAACTAGAAGCAGTTCATCAAGTCAATTGTAATTTAAATACGTGAAATCAAATATCATAAATCAAACCTAACAATATCCAACCCAAATCAAGGATGTACATATGAAGGCTTTTGAAGTCATATCATGTTCTCCATTAATATATTTTCCGTATTCAAAGTTTTGACTACTAATCTCTAATTAATATCTCCCATTGTTTGTTTCTTTATTCATTATTCTTTCCGAATTCCTTCATCTGTTTGGAATTTGTTGATATTATTGCACGCTATTTCCACCATATATATTATCTAACAATCTATAGGTTTCCTTGCACTGAAAAAAATGTTTTCTACTATTTCTCTTTCTAGAACAATAGATGTCATTATAACTCTTTTGTTTGTTATCCTATATATAATCAGATTGAGCAATGAAATTATTTTGCATATTAGATTCATTTTTATATATTTTTTAGTTATATTTGTGATTTAAGTCTTTAGGATATAGTTTTTTTTTGAAGGATTTTCACTTTTTATTTTAATATGGAGAAAATTACATATACTATTCTGGGTATTAATTGTCATGTAATGTGTTACATACGATGTAGACTATTAAAGTAAAACTCAATGTAGTGAAAAACTCTAAGACTACCCATAAAAATATGTGTAATTTTTATTATAAAATATCTTTTAAAATAAAAATGACCCAAAGCCAAATTACTTTTATAGGTTTAGCTTGAGTTGATCCCAAAAAACTTAAATTGAAGCTAACCAAATAAATTTTGATTAGTTAAATGTGTATTTTTCCTCTAAACTCCCACCCACCTCTAATATAAATGATACGTTAACTGATTTTAAAAATCTTTAACATAAAGCGTGAAATTATAAAAGTCTACATAAATATAAATGCTAATAAAGTCGTTTTTTATATTTAGTATTTAAAAATTAATATAATATATATTATTAAGAAATGAAGTTTAAATTTAATCCAATATTCTCATGCTAAATCAACTCATAATGATAATCCAATAAAAAAATAGACTTTAAGTTTAATTCAACCTTACAAAACTATCTCACAAAGTAACATTTTTATTTATTTATATATTATAAAATATTAGTACACCACAAGAAAATCATTAAATAGTAACCAAATTTAGAGATAAAAAATAATTAGTTACTATGTTGACTAAGTTAGATATTAATTTAGAGACTGAAAAATTATAGATATCTAATGTGATTTCTATTATTAATAAAATATTATAATATCATTTCTAAATTGGTATCTAAATTAGCTATCAAAGTTTTAGTTACTAATATTTTAAATTCTAAACTAATCATTATTAGTTTTTTAGAAATTAATTTAAAATATAAATAATTAGTAACTAAAATCTTAATAATTAATAGTTAGATACTAATTTAAAAACTACTTTATAAATTTTTATTAATAATAGAAACTATTTTAGATATCAATAATTTTTTAGTTTATAAAATAATCTTTACTTTAGTTAATATAATAACTAACTATTTTGATGTTAAAATTATTTTTGATTTAATAATTGTTTTATAGTAGTATATCTGTTAAACGTATATATCTATAATTCTTAAAAATCATAATAAGAATTCAGATTTTTTAAAAATAATATAAAAAATGGGCATTAAATTTGAATGAGGAATTTAAAAAAATGAGTAAGTTATTAAGAACAAAAAAAGATGATGGGGTTTAGGTAGTGATGGGACTGGTTTTAAGTAGAGGGAGGTCACAAACACAATTAATTAAACTCTTTTGTAGATTCTAATCAACATATTACTTGAAATCGTAAGAGGCATCATTTATGTGTCATTGAAAACAAATGAGTGACAGGTGCCACCATTTCCCTCATTTCACTTTCTCTAATCCATCCATTCCCAAACCATCACAACCTATTGACAAGAAATATCAACCATCACACATTCTGCTTAGCCCTCATTATTATTGCTAATAATTTCTCATTTTCATTTTCAGTTTAATTCATTTTTATTTTTATATTATAATATATCATTTTATTTCCAAATAGCTTAATTTTAGGTAGTAAATAGAAAGATAGTGAAAATTATGTGAAAAGAAAATGATAAAGAATTTAGATAAACTAGGTTAATTGGGGTATAGTCTCTAGTGTAGATTACATGATGTTAACATGTAAAAGATGAAGATATATATATATATATAAAAAAAGAGGTTTTATTCCAGGAAGCACCCCATGTTCCTGTGAGTACTAATAAATTATGCCACTTAGAAGTGTCTATTCGAGAAGACCCCTATTGTAGACCACTTAATGAAGGCCCATTAACGTTAAAAGCAACATTAGCACATGCACATGTCACTTATATGCAATCCCCTCATATTACAAGACATAATTAATTAAATTATTTAAATAAATTCCAGCTCTTATTCATTGCACCAAATCTGAATCTGATTGATTATCAATCACATAAACCCAATTCACACCACAATTACTCAAATACGGCCCATTACTTTTCCACTTAATTATTTCCTTTTCACACACATATCTCATCTCACTCTTATTTTTTTGGCTCAAACAATCTCACCATCATCATTTTATTCTACCATACAAGATGCTACTTGTTAGAGAGATGGAAACATAAGTTTAAGGGAAAAAACAAATAAAAGCATATATATGTCACATAATACCAAATATTCTTCCTTCTTCTAGAAATAGAGGTTATGGATATATAACTTGTTACTAATTAAGTGTATTTGAATCAAGGCGTCATTGAAGGAAGGCATTTGCTGTGGGATTGAAGATGAAATAGAACCCTAAAAATAACATGAAAGTGCTATTTATGTAGAGTGAATTTAATCATAACGGAAAAAAAGAAAATAAAAATAGTTGATAAGAAAAAAAGTTTGAGTGGAGTATTGGAGTTGATGGATGATTGGAGTTTGGTATGTATGTGTTTATATAGGTTACATATACATATAGTAAAGTTTTGGAGGAAAAGGGTATAAAAAAATTAGAAAACTAAAAGAGAAAGGTGACGAGAAGGGAAAGAGATAGAGTATCAAACAGTCATTATTGCAAATTGACTTTAACTCTAAGGAAGAAAGCTCAAGTGGAAGATTGGCATCTAAATCAAATTATTATTTTTCATCTTTATTTTTAGGAGAGAGAGAGAGAGAGAGAGAGAGAGAGAGAGAGAGAGAGAGAGAGAGAGAGAGAGAGAGAGAGAGAGAGAGAGAGAGAGAGAGAGAGAGAGAGAGATTAGTTGAATTCTTATAAGAACAAAAAATATATGAGAAAAGGGGCTGAAAATAATTTAAGAAAAAATGATCATCTTCTTCTCTCTCGTGAGATATAAATAGGAGTCAACAGAGCTATCTCATCGCCAATTACATCACAAATATGTACCATGCAATGTAATAGGAGTTTTAATGAGCTAAATCTTATTTTGACATAACTTTTTTTTTTTCTGGAGCTTTAGTCTCATCAGCTAATGATTCAGTGAATAATGTGTTGCCATGTTATTGGTGTATCAATGTTGATTGTGTGATAACTGCTGTGAGTCTTGGGGGTTTTGTAGAGTAGAGTAGAGGAGAGTAGAGTAGGCCAGTGAATGAATTTTGTGCATTCAAATATAAACCTAAATTGGTAACACTACCATCATTAGACTATAGCTGAAGTTTTATTAGCTTTTATGTCTCAAAATGAGTTGACAAATGTTGCATAACATCATGTTATCAAAGTCAAAAAGCATCATGTTATCACTCAAAACATACAATTGCATAACTCTCCACCAATCGTGGGCCATTATATTATATCAATCAAAAATTAAATACACTTTTATCAATATACTAGCAAAATTCGAATGCATTTGTGTTTTTTAATTTTATTATAAAATATTTGTATCCATATTTTTTATATATTATTTAGATTTAGTAAAATAATATTTTTTGTAAAGATTAATAAAACATAGATGAAGAAGAGAAAAAAAATATGCATATGTACAGAAAAGAGAAAAGAATGAGAGTTTATGTCTCCAAAAAGAAAAGAAAGAAGAGAAAGTAAGACTTGGAATAAATTATTTAAAAAATGTTGTAACTAATAATTTAAAGGAAAGAAAAATTATTAAAGTAATAAGAGAACTTATTAAATTGATAACGGTTATTTTTTTCAAAGATAAAATTGTAAAAAAATTAAATACATTCTAATACATTCCAAAAAGGGTCTCGAGAACAATCCTTATCAGATAAATAATGTTCATAAGCGATTTAAAAAATTTGAAGAACTTAAAATGTATGGAAACTTGATTATTTGAATCAAATTCCTTTTATGTATAAGATATTTTGATAGAATAAATAAATTTAATTTTTTTGTTTCAAAATTTTGGCTACGAGAAAGTAATTTAGTTTCTATGTGAAAATTTTATTTTTGTACATTTATTTTAAAAAGATAATAACTTCCTCATTTGTGAGAGAAATAAATATTATAGAGATCACAAATAAATTTCTAGATCAATTTGTTCAAAATGAGATGATGAAAGAAGTTTTTCTTTTTCATTTTAAATGTTATTTGAAATTCCTTCATTTTGTTTGAAAAACATCCCCTACAAAATTATCTAATTTAAAAATTCTTCGAATTTGATACCAATAACAAGTAATTTTCAATTCACTATAAAGAACTAACTTTTCCCAATCATAATTCTTTATTCAAACATTATTATTTTGACATGTGCATTGCGCAAATAAATATATATTTCCATTGTAATTATAATTCACAACAATTAATTTTTTATATTTAAAATTCATAATAATTAAATGTTATATATATATATAATCAACACATAAAATAGGTAGTTTATTAAAGCTGAACCAGATTAGGTATTGATCTGTTTGGACAATTTCACTTGATTGCGAAAGACCAAAGTGTATGCGATACACCAATGCTAACTAACTTTCTAATGCACCAAGGATTCAGCAGTAGCAAGTAGCACCACTAGCACACTAGTTTGATTTTTCTTTTTTTATGCATTTTTAATATTCTTTTTCTGCAGAATTAGTTAACATTCATAATAACTATTTTCTAAACCATATGAAACTTGTATAAACAAGTTTTTTTAAATCAACTATAATGAAAATTAATACAAAAGAATTGTTTTTTCCATGGATTTTAATCACAAGACAATTTATCACTTTATTTAGGAAGGATATGAGAGAGAGAGTGAATGAGAGAGAGAGTGAGTGTGAAATGCGATGTGAAGAAGAGAAAAGAGGTAAAAGGGGTGTGAGTAACAGGGAAGGAATTAAGAAAATTTACACTTTTTTAATGATGGATATGTACTTAATTGTATTAGGGGTGCGGATAGTAATTCCAAAATGCAAAGCCTTTTTTAGAGTAGAGTTGGGTTGGAAGCCTGATTCCAAAACATTGCTCTTCAAAGCTGTTTCTTCTGGTACTTTCATAGCTTCTTATGACACTCCCTTTCTTAAAATGTCAAAAATACCCTTTATTCTATTGATGTTTTTTTATTTTGAAATGAATGATCAAGAAAAATTCAGAATTATAAAATTTAAAAGGTATTCATGGATTGAAAATATCTTTCGAGTTCTATAGTTTAGAATGAGTTTTTTTTTTTAAAAAAAAATACATTCTAAATTATGAAATTCAGAAGATATTTCCAAATTATAGAATTAAGAAGGTATTTCTAAATCTATAATTCAAAATATATTTAATTTTTTTAAATTATATAATTTAAAAAGTATTTTCAGATCTAAAAATACTTTCTAAATTCTACAATATGAAAAATATAAATAGAAGAAAAATACTTCCATAAAAGTACTTTTATTAAAAAGTACTTTTTTTACATTTTAAAGACTAATTATTTTATCCAACAATACTAAATAAAAAAGGTTTTTTCTAAGGCGATAACAAACATTTTCGAAATAACTTGGATGGATAATATATTAAATTAATTTATACTTCTTACTACAATTATTTATTTAAGGTTACCACATAATATTAGCGTGAAATATTCATCCATTTCATTGATACTTTTTATTGAAAAGCACAATGAACTTTGATCGTATTTTTTTGTATACATTAAGTTTGAACGACTTTTAATATTTGAGTCAATTCTACTTTAAGAAAAGAAAACATTTTAGTAGTTAATTATTTATAGAAACAATTAATATTGGTTTATTTTAAAAATACACTGCCCCCTTTTTATTGATATATCTTTAATAAAAATTGATTTAAATAAATAATAAATAACTATTTATGTTAATTTAATGTATAATATACTTAAATAATATATTTATTAAAGGTTAAGAACTGTTAAAGTTGTAACGAAAAACTACAAATAAACTTTATCCAATATGTATAATTATTCTTTTCGTTTTAAATTTATTTTGTACGTGAGTAGGCATATGTAGAAAAATTATTAATAATTAAATTCTTTTATGGTAAATATTGTTTAAAAGTAGACCTGCAAAAGAAGGTAAGCATATATTTGGTCCCAGATTGGGAAAGAAGATGTTGTCTATATCCTGAAAAAATGATAGGCCACTGAGCCCAATTGCTGATTCCACCGGAGCACGACCCAAACGATCATACAAGATTCCAAGTTGGACATTTATGTTGTATTTATTTGACCATCTTTGGAAGAAATTACTAAAAGGACAAATTTTTTTCTCACACTTCCACACTTGGAAATATCGAAATTTTCTATTTTAGATTTTACAATCTAAAATATAAATATTATATTTCAAATTATACAATCTAAAATGCAAAATTTTAATACAAATTTGTTTTACAAATTTGTTTTACGGATTCTCCAATCCAAAATATAAGTTTTGGTTTGTATTATGAGTTATAAAATCCGAAATATAATCAGAAATACAAATTTTATATTTCCAATTCTACAATTTATATTTTGGATTCTATAATACAAAAAACATTAAATCCATTTTACCATATTCTAAATTGTGTAATTCAAAATACATTTTTTTTCTGTATTCTAGATTATGCAACTTGGAATACTAAAAAAAATTTGTATTATGGATTTTTGTATTTTGCATTGCACAATCTAAAATACAAAAAATTGTATTTCAGATTGTACAATCTGGAATATTAAAAAAAATTGTATTCTAAATTATGCAATCTGTGATACAAAAAAGGTATTATGAATTTTGCAATCCGAAATATAATTTTTTGTGCTTAGACAACAAAGGTAGGGATTGTTGCAACGGTGGTGTTGAGGTAAGAGGTGTTGTGGCGGTGGTGTTGGAGGTGGGGGCTGTTGTGGTGGTAGCGTTGGAGGCGAGCTTTGCTACAGTTGGGAAAGGGAAAAGAGGTGCTTAATGAGAAGATGAAGAAGAGGATAAAATTGTCATTTTGCTTCTTCTATAGAGGTGTAGGAAGAAGGTATGGAGGTGCAGAAAGAATTTCCCCTGAAAAAGTTATTCAACTAACTGTAACATTGAATTATATTTTCTTCCTCTTTGAATGCATGTCTTTGTAAGACTATAAATGTCATTCTATTACATCATTTTGGTGTATTCATGTTTTTTTTATATCTCTAAAATCAACCAAAGCTTATGAGAAGCTTTTATTCTTTCTAAAGAGAAAAAAATGTACACCTTATAATTAAATCACTAAACAACTCGTTTACAATTCTAGAAGATTATACATACATGTTATGTTACTACACTGAAGACTTTCTACTTGATAACAAATAAATTTACTTCTTTATACGATACATCACCCAACTTCCTAGTTAAGATCAAGCCAATATTCTATCTTTTTCCCCAAACTTCCTTGCATGTTTTTGTTGATAGTATTGTTCATTTCACACTTTTTAAACTCAATTTTTATCTTTTAGTTGCACCATTATGCATCGCTTACTACACCATTATTGTGTAACCCTTTTCACACCACCTATCATTGCTCATAAGAAGACCTCTCCCACCAACCTAACCTTTCACCTAATAGCCTCAATTATTACCTTTTGATGACACAAAACCTTTATATTAACTTTTTTAAGCTGATCATTTTTTTCTTATGTATCAAATACCATATGAAATGTGTGTTTATGTTAACTTTCTATACAAAGGGAGACGCCTTCATTTGGTACAAATGGATGCATGATAGTAATCAACTTGTTCATTAGGATTCTTTTGCTAAAAATTTATAAAAATCCATTTTGGACCCTCTTCTAATGACAACCACTTGGCATAAATGTTAAAACTCTGCCTACACATTCCAATGGTTGATTACCAAATGGATTTTGAAAAGTTGTGTAATAGAGTTTTGAGCTTTAACACAAATACATTAACCTAACTATTTTATTTTAGGGTTACAATATGATATTTATAGGGATATTAGCATGTACAAAGGCATATCCAAGTTATAAGGTTCACAAAAATTTTAGAGTTCAAATACAAAAGACTCCGAAGTCCACACCATAATACAACCTTTTTCCTCTAGCAAAACCATAAATAATTAAGGTACCATCCCTTCCACTTCTACATCATCCAATCCAAAACTTCCTGTTTGTAAACTCACCCAAGCTCAAAATAATGGATATAGAGATCTTAAGCTTTGTTACAACTATGGTGAGAATTGCACTTTTTGCCACAATGTCAAACCCTCAATTTCCTTGTACTTTTGGATGAGCATGACATACCTTCTCAATCATTGAACTCACCTACCCTCTCCCCACCACACACCCCTCCAAACCCTCTCCCTTGACCACCATGAATCTGTTCTCATCCACCTTTCCAACTAAGCCCTTATTAGATAACCCTTTCCTAAAACACTTTGATTCAGAGGCTTAATTTGTGGTCAATCAGTTAATATGTTGATTGATACATACAATTCACACAATATCCTATAACCATGCTTTGTGCATCACTTATAATTCTCCATTATCTCTAGCCTTTTTTTTTTCTTTTGGAGATAATGCTCACATCTTATGCATCAATCGTTGCACATTTGTTCCCTATTAAGCATTAAACTCAAAACTATTAGTTTTTTCAACGGGAATTTGAATGGTCAAGAATCAATATTTTTAATTCTAGTTTTGAATGTTATTTATGACATAGTTGTTGTTAGTAAGAAAATGAAGTTGAAGAGTCTATTGTGAGATTATATAAAGATATTATATTCTTGATTTGAAAAGGGGCAGATAAATAAACATTTTCTCTGTTAACATATTGACATTAGAGTTATGACAAGTGTAACCAATAATCTTTCACTACACCAACTAACAAAGACAAAAAACTACAATAACCTCCAAATGAAAGACCTTATTGGATCTTAAGATGATTGGGAGGTGGTCTAAGAAGGTTTTGAAGAATTGGAAAATACAACGGAATGCTAGGCGACCCAAAACAAAAAAATGAAAGAGACATGAGAAATAGATAAGGCAACTTTGTATATGTTGTATCGAGTTGTTGATGAGTTAGTTTCTGAGAAGATTTCTAGTGCATCAAATTTGAAGGAAGCGTAAGACATTTTGGAAAAAGTGTTCAAGGGTGTCGATTAAGTTAAACAAATGCATCTTCAAACTTTGCGACGTGAGTTGGAGGTCATGAAAATGAAGGATTTAGAAGATGTATCTAGTTACCTTATTGTGTGCAAACAGTAGCCAATCAACTCAAACACAATGGAGAAACTCTCACAGATGCAAGGGTTGTGGAGAAAAATTTCCGGTCATTGATCTATCACTTTGAAAATTTTATATGTGCAATTGAGGAGTCAAGAAATCTAGAAGAAATTACCATTGATGATCTCGTGGTTTCTCTTGAAGCACATGAACAACGAAAGAAAAAAAAAAAGTCTTGGAGGAAACCTTACCAACAAAGATGACCATTAAGGAAGACAAGGTGATGTATGTGCAACATAACCAAGAAGAGGACGTGGATGCAAAGGTTGTAGTTTTGGTCACAATGGAGGTCGTGGTTGTGGAACTAACAATGAAAAGAGAGGAAAAACGAACCAACAAAACTAGCGTGGACGAGGCCATAGTCGTGGAAGAGGTGGTCATTCAAACCGTCTAAATGTCGAATGTTACAACTGCAAAAAATATGGACACTATGCAAGTGATTGATATGCCAAAAAGAAAGTTAAAGAAAACGTCAATTTAATCGAGGAAGATGAGACAAAAGATGGAGAGATTCTCATGATGGCCAATTGATAAGTGCCAAATTTCAGTAATATTTCATATTAAAATATAAACAGTTATGAGTATTAATTGCTAAAATAAACATAAAATTATCCATAATTTATGAATTTATAATTTTTTACATATTTTGTGATTTTAATTTGAATAAGAACATTTTATTCTCAAATTTATGTTAATTTCAGATTTCTATGAGAGAATGGAGATGACTGGGCCAAAGAAGAATAATATAAGGTAAAAAGAGAAAGCGGGAAGGCCACGGAACGCATAAGTGCACAAAAAACCCAACTCATTATTAGAGCATCTCGCTCAAGCAAGCCCATTCTCGCTTGAGCATTAGCGAGAATGCTCCAGCAGCATTAGACAAATTTGAGGTGTTACTCGCTCAAGCGAGTAAATCTCGCTTGAGCGAGAATCCATTTTAGCCAAACAAATTAGGTTAAATAGGGGGCTTGAGACACAATCCTAGTGTGCAAGATTGAGAGGAAAACACCTTTGAGTGACCTGTAACCCAATTGGGAGAATAAGAGGTGTGGGAAAATTAGAGGAGGCAGCTGTCAAGGAGAAACATCCTAGATCTTCTTCTCATGCCATCCTTGCGTGTAATAGTCATCATGAGTGGCTAATTCTACCCTTTGGGATTGGGAGTAATCTACTCAATCTCTTATGTATTGAAGTGATATCTAAATATAATATTATGTTCTTGATTTATTATTGGTATTATTTTTTGCTTCTTATTCTTGATCTTGAATCTTAAATCTGACTGGAAAGTATTTTTATGGTTCTGACCTAAACAAAACATATTTGAGTGTTAGGAATAGACTTAAAATGTTAATTGCTATCAACGTTTGATTTGAATACTAGGTTGTTTTTATAAATGTGCGAAGAATCGATATTTAGGAAGCATCTTAAGAATTTTATATGCGAGGAATCGATATAAATGAATTTTATATGGGCATCAATATCGATCAAAGGACATAATATTATCATGCTAATCAAAATACAAAAGAGTGAGAAAGATGAAACTCAATCCCTATTTTTCCAACTTGAAACAACAAATTCTTTGACTTGTTTTCTAATTAATCAGTGTCATCACAACAACTTTCACCACACTTTTATTATTCTGTTTTATATTTAGTGAATATTTTACTTGAGTATTCAATTATTCCTTGTGGGTTCGATATCCGTCCTTAGGGACACATTATTATTTCTGACAACGCAGTGTACTTGCCGTAAAAAGTTATAACCAATGAAGACATCACTCTAAATAGTTACATGGTATGATATCTAGACAATGGTGCTAATAATCATATGTTTGGGCACAAACACCTCTTTGTTGATATACAAGAGATAAAATATGGATATGTGTCTTTTAGAGACTCAATGAAGGTTCCAGTCAAAGGTCTAGGAAAAAGATGTTTATCCCAAAAGGATAGAAAAGAAGGTATTATGGAGGATGTCTATTATGTACTTGACTTGAAAAGTAATATTCTTAGTATTGAACAATTATTGAAGAAAGGATGTTCAATTTTTATGAAATACTGGATGTTGTACTTGAAGGACAAAAATAGCCAAGTGCTCGCACACGTGATGATGATGAAGAATCAGGTGTTCAAACTCAAGTTAAAGAATATACAAGAGAGGTGTTTGCAAGTCAACATAAAGAACAAAGCATGGTTATGACATTTACGATTCAGACACTTACATTACAATGAAGTAAATGAGTTAGCTAACGAAAATCCTCCATGGGTTACCTAAAATGGACTACATCAAGAATTTTTGTGAAAGTTGTGTACTTGGTAAGCAAGCAAGGACAAATGACGTAAGAGTTTGAAATGACGGACTTAAGATTGATGAAGTATTTTCTTGGTTTTGAGATCAAACAAGGAGACTTTGAAATTTTTGTGTCACAAGAAGCATATGCAAAGGATATTTTGAAGAAAAAGAAGATGGAATATTGTAATCTAGTAACAACACCAATGGAGATCTGTTCAAAACTCTAGATTTTAGGGAGGAGACAAAGTCAATTCAAGTGAATACCGCAGTTTAATAGGGAGTCTACAATATCTCACATGTACAAGGTTGAACATTGCGTATAGTATTGGTATAGTAAGTTGATACATGGAGAATCCAAGAAGCTCACACCTAAAAGCTATTAAAAGAATTCTTTAATACATCCGAGAAACATAATCACTAGGGCTACTCTACTCAAAGACAAATGAATTCATGTTGGTAGGATACTCTGATAGAGATAGGTGTGGAGATGTAGATGACCAAAAAAGTACAATAGGATACATCTTCTAAATGGGAAATACAACATTCACGTGACTCTTGTTGAACCAAGTGGTGTTCAAGGTTTTGAAGAATCCAAATCCTTTGAAGGATGATGAAGCCTTTGCTTTGCTTGATGCTGCTGTGCTGGTTTATTGTTTTGTTCTGGGGTAGTTTTATGTTGTAATCCACCCTTAGATTAAATCTCAAAGCACTTAGCATCTCAATCTTTAAACAAAGTAAAGTGTTTTTCAAACTAAGTTGAAACAACCGATTGTTCTGTCGAAACAACCGATTGTTCTGTCGAAACAACCGATTGTTTACACTTAGATGTTTTGAGAAAGTTTGAAAACTGTTTTTGAATGAAGAAAACTGTTAAGTGACAAAACAACCGATTGATTCGAGGAAACAATCGATTGTTTGTTTTGGAACCTTAACAGAAAAACTGTTTTCTTTGATTGAGCTTTAAATGATTTGAAACTGAATACGCTCCAGTCATTAAATGCTTTGACCAATCTTTTTGAAAGCTTTTATGGGTTTGTTAAGATTTGGTAACAAACTTCTTTTTATATAATTCAGAAAATCTCTTTTAAAGGAGAGAATGCTTTTGACAAAGTTCTTCTAAGAGAGTTTTAAAAGTGCTGAGATTGCTTAAGAGCTAAAGAGATTGATCAAGGTGCTGGAATAGGATTCTACTTGTATTGATTTCAGATCTTCATTTGTAACAAGTGTAATCTGTGTAAACTGCTGAAACATTTCTTCTATGTATTGTTGCTGAGATTGGCTGTGTGTTCTTGAGGTATTCAAGATCAGCAATCTTAGTGTTGACCAAGGAGAGTGTGTGTCTTGAGGTTTTCAAGGTCATTCTCTTGGTTGTTGTGTAAGTGATCAAGGTGTGATTGCTTAGTGGATTTCCTCAGGGGTTCTGAGAAGATTGGATGTAGCTCTGGGTTGGAGTGAACCAGTATAAACAACTGTGTACAATCTCTCTATCCCTTACTCTTTAAATTCAGTTTGTTTGTTGTTTGCTGATATAAACAACCGATTGTTTCGAAGAAACAACCGATTGTTTTTCTGACAGTGTAGTTTTGCTTACTGTTTTGGCTAACTGAATTGCTTAATCAATTGGTTTCTGAGATAAATTCATTCTAGCTTCAAAAAAGTTTGCGAAAACCTCTTTAAACAATTCACCCCCCTCTAGTTTAAAGCCATAATTTCTAACAATTGGCATCAACTTGGTTCTTGAAAGTTATTCAAGTTGATCTAAAATCTTTTTTTTATGGCTGGAAAACTATCTTTTGAGGAGGGTGCTTCAATCTACAAACCACCTTTATTCTGTGGACTGAATTATAAGTTTTGGGAAGCAAGAATGAAAATCTTTATTGAATCAATTGATCAAAGAATTTGGGACTCAATTGAGAATGGTCCTTACATTCCAAAGTTCAAAAAGAATAATTCCTTTACTATAAAACCTTTGTCCAAATGGACAGATGATGAATGTAAGATGGCTTAGCTTGATAGGTCTGCTCAAAACATTATAGCTTCTGCACTAGATACTAATGAATTTTTTAGGATATCAAAGTGCAAAACTGCTAAGGAAATGTGGGAGACTTTCAAGGCTGCTCTTGAACCAAAGGAAGCAATGACAAAGAGTCAAGCAAGAAGGAAGAAAAGACAAAATAAGAAAAACCTCAATCTTTGCTTAATGGCCAGAAGGGAGGAGGACTCATGTAGTGTAAGTTCATCAAACTCTTCAAACTCTGAAAATTATGGTCAATTGCTTCAAGTCTTTCAAGAAACACATGAAGAAGCAAACCGATTGGCTCTCTTAAACAATCGATTGAAAGAAAAGAATAGCTGGCTTGAAAACAAGGTAAAAGCACTGGAGGAGGATTTAGAAAATTCAAAAATGGATTTTGAAAATCTGGAAATCATTTACAAAAACTCCTCTTGCAAGTGTGACACTCTAGTTTGTGAAAATTGCGAAAATCTTGAAAAGAAGGTCCACTATCTTGTTAAAACAGTGGATAAGCTTTCTAAAGGCCAATCCAACTTTGAAAGTGTGCTAGCATCTCAAAAGTGTGTTTTTGGAAAATCAGGATTGGGTTTTAATCCACAAAACCAGCAAGATAGATTTTCAAAAACTTTTTCAAAAAAGCCAGAAAAACAATCGATTGGACCATCGAAACAATCGAATATTACATGCTTCTATTGCATGAAAAGAGGTCATTCTGTGCGATTATGTAAAATCAGAAAATATGTTGTTCCTAAAGGGCTTATGAAGTGGATTCCCAAGAAAAATAAAGCTTGTGTTAATGAGTATAAACCAGATGGACCCTCATTCATAAGGGGACCAAACCTATGTACTTGAGAATTTTCTTTGTAGGAAAACTTGGAGGAAAGAAAGCAGCTTTGGTACTTGGACAGTGGATGCTCCAAGCATATGACAGGGGACAAATCAAAGTTTCTGAGAATATTCTTCAAGCAAGAGGGTCATGTCACTTATGGAGATAACAACAAAGGAAGAATACTTGGAAGAGGATCCATAGGAGATGAGAGCATCTTGGTGATTCATGATGTGCTCTTGTTGAAGGCCTAAAGCATAATCTGCTGAGTATTAGCCAACTGTGTGACAAGGGGTATCAAGTGATGTTCAAGGAAAACACATGTGAAATCTGTCTACCCAACTCTAAAGAGGTAATGTTGGTAGGTAAGAGAGTTAATAATGTGTATCTTCTAGATATCTCTTCACCATGTTCAATTGGATGTCTTCTATCCAAGCAAGATGAATCTTGGCTTTGGCATAGAAGAATTGCTCATATTCACATGAATCATTTGAACAAGCTAATATCAAAAGATCTTGTGATTGGGCTGCCAAAACTCAAGTTTGAGAGGGATCACATTTGTGAAGCTTGCCAAAAAGGGAAACAAGTGAAAAGTTCTTTTAAAACCAAAAATGTTGTCTCTTCATTGAGACCTCTTGAACTCCTTCACATGGATCTCTTTGGACCCTCTAGAACTATGAGTCTTGGTGGAAATTATTATGCTCTTGTTATTGTTGATGATTTCTCTAGGTACACTTGGACCTTGTTCTTGGAATCAAAGAGTGATGCCCTTGCTGCATTCAAAAAGCTAGCAAGAAGACTTCAAAACACAAAGAACAGCAATATAGGCTCAATAAGGTGTGACCATGGAGGAGAATTCCAAAATGAGAAGTTTGTCAAGTTCTGTGAGAAGTTGGGAATCCTACACAATTTCTCTGCTCCAAGAACACCACAGCAAAATGGAGTTGTAGAGAGGAAGAACAAGTCTCTTGAAGAGCTTGCAAGGACAATGCTTAGTGAATCTTCACTTTCTAAGTATTTTTGGGCAGATGTAGTGAGTACCTCTTGTTATGTGATGAATAGGGTGCTTATAAGGTCCATTTTGAAGAAAACTCCATATGAACTTTTCAATGGAAGAAAGCCTAACATCAGTCACCTCAAAGTCTTTGGTTGTAACTGTTTTGTTCTCAACAATGGAAAGGAAAGCTTGGGAAAATTTGATGAGAAAGCTGACCTTGGTATTTTCATTGGTTATTCCCTCACAAGCCATGCTTATAGAGTCTACAACAAAAGGTTGATGACTGTAGAAGAATCAGTTCATGTAGTCTTTGATGAGGTAGATCGTAGAATCAGTGAGAACCCAAAGATCAGTGCTGAGGAAGATGAACAGAGCATAAATTTGGAGAAGCTGGAAATCTGTGCAGAAAAACAACCGGTTGATTCGCAAAAACAACCGATTGAAATTCTGCAACAGAGTGAGCTGCCCAAAGAGTGGAGAATTCCCAGAGATCTATCACTGGATAAAATTATAGGGCAGATAAAGGAAGGTGTCTCCACACGTAGCTCCATCTCAAACTACTGCAGACACACAACTTTTGTCTCTCAAATTGAACCAAAGTCAATTGAAGAAGCTCTCAAGGATGAGAAGTGGGTTGAAGCTATGCAAGAAGAGCTAAATCAATTTGAAAGAAATGAGGTATGGTTTCTTGTTCCTAGAACTAATGAAATGAATATTATTGGTGCAAAATGGGTTTTCAGGAACAAGCTAGATGAGGAAGGAGTGATCACTAGAAACAAAGCAAGGCTAGTTGCCAAAGGCTACAATCAAGAAGAGGGCTTAGATTATGGTGAAACCTTTGCTCCTGTGGCTAGATTGGAGGCTGTGAGGCTGCTGCTGGCTTTTGCATGTATGAGTGGATTTAAACTCTTCCAAATGGATGTAAAAAGTGCCTTCTTGAATGGCTACATCAATGAGGAAATCTATGTAGATCAACCACCGGGTTTTGAAGACCACAAGTATCCCAACCATGTCTTCAAGTTGAAAAAAGCTTTGTATGGACTGAAACACGCTCCAAGGCAGTGGTATGAGAGGCTTTGCAACTTTCTGCTATCTCTTGGTTATGAAAGAGGAATGATAGACAAGACTCTCTTCATCAAGAAGTCACATGCATAAATAATTCTTGTGCAAATATATGTTGATGACATCATCTTTGGTGCTACACAAGATAGGTTGTGTGAAGAATTTGTGGCTGCTATGAAAGGTGAGTTTGAAATGTCTATGATGGGAGAACTATCTTTCTTTCTTAGATTGCAGGTTAAACAAACAAAGGATGGGATCTTCTTAAGTCAATCAAAGTATTGCAAGGAGATTCTCAAAAAGTTTGAAATGGAGAATTGCAAAGAGGCAAGCACTCCAATGCCATCAAGCTGCTACATGGATGCAGATTCTGCTGGAAAGAGTATAGATCAAACAAAATTTAGAGGTTTGATTGGATCATTGCTTTATCTAACAGCAAGTAGACCAGACATTATGTTTGCGGTGTGTTTATGTGCAAGATTTCAAGCAAATCCTAAAGAGTCACACTTCAAAGCTGCAAAGAGGATTCTGAAATATCTCAAAGGAACATCATCTGTAGGATTGTGGTATCCCTCTCATTCTCCAATACATTTAATTGGTTATTCAGATTCAGATTTCGCAGGTTGCAAGCTAGATAGAAAAAGCACAAGTGGCACTTGTCACCTTCTTGGCTCTAGCCTAATCTCATGGCATAGCAAGAAACAAGCATGTGTTGCTCTCTCTACTGCTGAGGCAGAATATATAGTTGCTGGTAGCTGCTGTGCACAGATCCTATGGCTCAAACAACAACTTGTAGATTTTGGTGTACAAATCAACAAAGTTCCTTTGATGTGTGATAACACAAGTGCAATCAATTTTACCAAAAATCAAATCCAGCACTCAAGGACCAAACATATTGAAATAAGACATCATTTCATCAGAGATCATGTGCAAAATGGGAACTGTGAAGTGAAGTTTGTGGAGACCAAACTGCAGCTAGCTGACATCTTCACAAAGCCTTTGCCTAAAGAGAGGTTTTTCTTCTTAAGAAATGAGTTAGGTATTCTTGATCTAAATAATCTCTCTTAGAATCTGTGTTTGGTACATGTTAAAATCTATTTGTGAAGACAAATAGGGGGAGAATTATTGGTACTTGTATATCTGTATCTTATATGCATAAAAATGTTTAAATCTCTGAGTATAAAAGTGTCTTCTGCTGCTGCTGATAGAAACAATCGATTGTTTCGTGTAAACAACCGATTGAATTTTATGTTAAAAGAAGTATAATCTAACTTGCTGCTGTAAGAAGCTTTGGATAGTACAAATGTTTTCTCTGCAGGAACTGCTTCAGATTTAATCAGTACAACACAAGCACCAGGGATTTGTCTTCATCAAATAGGGGGAGATTGTTAAACCAAGTGGTGTTCAAGGTTTTGAAGAATCCAAATCCTTTAAAGGATGATGAAGCCTCTGCTTTGCTTGATGCTGCTGTGCTGGTTTATTGTTTTGTTCTGGGGTAGTTTTATGTTGTAATCCACCCTTAGATTAAATCTCAAAGCACTTAGCATCTCAATCTTTAAACAAAGTAAAGTGTTTTTCAAACTAAGTTGAAACAACCGATTGTTCTATCGAAACAACCGATTGTTTACACTTAGATGTTTTGAGAAAGTTTGAAAACTGTTTTTGAATGAAGAAAACTGTTAAGTGACAAAACAACCGATTGATTCGAGGAAACAACCGATTGTTTGTTTTGGAACCTTAACAGAAAAACTGTTTTCTTTGACTGAGCTTTAAATGATTTGAAACTGAATACGCTCCAGTCATTAAATGCTTTGACCAATCTTTTTGAAAGCTTTTATGGGTTTGTTAAGATTTGGTAACAAACTTCTTTTTATATAATTCAGAAAATCTCTTTTAAAGGAGAGAATGCTTTTGACAAAGTTCTTCTAAGAGAGTTTTAAAAGTGTTGAGATTGCTTAAGAGCTAAAAAGATTGATCAAGGTGCTGGAATAGGATTCTACTTGTATTGATTTCAGATCTTCATCTGTAACAAGTGTAATCTGTGTAAACTGCTGAAACATTTCTTCTGTGTATTGTTGCTGAGATTGGCTGTGTGTTCTTGAGGTGTTCAAGATCAGCAATCTTAGTGTTGACCAAGGAGAGTGTGTGTCTTGAGGTTTTCAAGGTCATTCTCTTGGTTGTTGTGTAAGTGATCAAGGTGTGATTGCTTAGTGGATTTCCTCAGGGGTTCTGAGAAGACTGGATGTAGCTCTGGGTTGAAGTGAACCAGTATAAACAACTGTGTACAATCTCTCTATCCCTTACTCTTTAAATTCAGTTTGTTTGTTGTTTGCTGATATAAACAACCGATTGTTTCGAAGAAACAACCGATTGTTTTTCTGACAGTGCAGTTTTGCTTACTGTTTTGACTAACTGAATTGCTTAATCAATTGGTTTCTGAGATAAATTCTTTCTAGCTTCAAAAAGTTTGGGAAAACCTCTTTAAACAATTCACCCCCCCTCTAGTTTAAAGCCATAATTTCTAACAACTCTTAAAGAAGCAGCTAATCGTAACTTTGTCAACATGTGAGGAGGAACACGTGTCAACATCTTGGTGTGTGTGTGTCATGTGATCTTTTGGCTAAGAAATTTACTATGAGTTAAATGTGCAACAACTTGTCGACAACAAATCGACTATTGAATTGGCAAAGAACACAGTTCATCATGAGAGGAGTAACCATATTGATGATTATTTTCACTTTATTAAGGAACATGTGAAGAATGGAAAAGTAAAAGTAATTCATGTTGCAAGTCATAACCAAGTAGTAGACCTTTTTATAAAGCTTCTACCAACTCTCTATTTGAAAACTTGAAGGAGATTATTGAAATGAAGGATAAAAAAGGTTTGAGTTTACGCAGAGAAATTTTTGTTAAATAGTACACTCAAAACCATCAGTTATGTTTTCAACAGGAATTTGAATGACCAAGAATTAATACTTTTAATTATGGTTTTGAATGAAAAAAAAAAAAGAAGTATTTTTACGTTCTGTATAGGGGTAGTAGCAGAACATATGTGCAGGAAGAAACAGTCTAGTTATTGTTATAAAGACCCAACTAAATAGATATTTAAATGGGTGGAAGAAAGATATAACATGATTATTAGTAGTTTGCTCAAGTCATTATCAGAACATAACAAGTCTTTCAATATATGATATGAGGGAGACATGGCATAAGTAATTAAATTTGATTGATTTTGAATTAGGAGTAAAAAAAAAAAATGATTGTAAACTTAATCACAATGTACTGGTGTACTCCGTATATTATTTGAGGATTAATAATTTATATCACATTTACCAGATACAACACCACTAGATCTTATTTATACTATCATCAAACTGGGTAAGGCCAAGATGCAATCCAATATCAAAGATCAAAAAGTTTGGAAATGTTTTAATTTCCAACCGCCACAACAGTGCATTCTGGTGTAAATTAATATTACCACAAAAGGAAAGCTATGGATAACTGTTTGTCCTATGTAAGTTTTTTAAGATATGTTTTTTCCTGTTTATAAATATAGAATGCGGTTTCTACTTCAACATTTATTCATGCTTAACACGGTGGTGTTACTGAATGAAGCACTTTGCAAGGAAAACTACTATCAGATCCCACCATATTTATGTGAATCCACATTTTCTAGCAATTGCCTCCGACATGCTAATTTTTATCTTTATTGTTTCTCTCTGTAGGGTACAATTAATGGCTAGTGGTGAGGGGAAACCTGATTCAATGGTTGTTTTGTTGCATGTTCAGCTTCTCCACGAGATGAGTTCTTGGAGAGTAAGGCCAATAGAGTGGCTAACTGGGAAGGGTTTTCAGCCATGTTTGTAGCTGTGCCAGTTGCAAGAGGGGTTTGTGTAGAAGGATTTCCAACCATTGGAATGAAAGGTGCATGAGAAGTGTGCATGGTGGGCACTTGGTTAGGGAAACGAAACATTTGAGCTCTGTTGTCAGTGATTGCAGGCAAAGGTGTCATAGGGAACTGAGGCAGACGGCAAGGGATGGTTGTGCCTGGCCTTAACCCCATTTCAACTCCCATTAACTGGTGCAAATGGGGTGCGTTGATCATAAGATGAGCAGCATTAGGTAACATCATCAAAGGCATGGAAAATCTACCACCCATTGACATAATCTGCAGCATAACACTGAGCTTAAGACATCCATATACATGACTGAATTTGATAGACGTAAAAGACTTAAAGGTACCTCTAACTGAAGCTTGAGGGTCTTAAGATATTCAATGGCATCATCAAGCATTGAAGCTTTGTCCGTCTAAGTAAGATACAAAAAGGACACCACAGTGTATATATGGAATTAAAACAAGCGCAATTTTCAGAAAAGGAGATGGGGAAATTATATGTATCCAAAGTCCAAACCTTGTTGCAGTTGGGTATGAGCTCCTTCAATATACGCATCTTCTTGTTGATCTTATCTCTTCGTTTCTGCAAACATCCACGACAATAACATGTTATTAACTAATCTAATAATCTCCAACCTCATAATTTATTAAGCTGTTTTTATCATCTCCTACATCTCCCTCCCTCACCCTTTCACACAAATTATGAACTTCTGTATTCCTACTTCTCTTCACTCCGGTGCCTTCCCGAGCAGGCTTTTCCTTCACTACATCTTCTGCTTCTTTGCCATTCTGCACCAAGTTAATCAAGACTCCTGAGAAATGATAACCATGCTATACTTTCTAAGAAGATGAAAATAAGTATACCATTCCACTTAAATGCGCTGAGTAATCATGTTTACAGACGTTTCTGTTATTTGAGGCTCCAAGGGAGCATAGGGAAGAAGATTCTAACAAGGCTCCATCACTGTACTTAGTATCAGCTTTTCCCTTTGCTTCAAGTCCTACTGAGATTGAGGTTTGGTTACGCTGATGACCCCGAGATCCGCGAATACTAAGAGCACTATTATGACCAACAGCTGGAGATTGCTCATCAGGAACAAGGTTTGATGCTTCAGAAATCAAAAGGTTTTGGCTTCCCTTTGATCCATGTGATGAGTTTATCACTGAGGAATGCTCAGGACCTTTGGTGCTAGAAGCAGCCTTTGCAAACTCACTAGCAGAATCCCTTTGAACCGGAAAGTCCATGAGAGAGTACAGTGAACTCAACCTTGCACTTTTTGCATTGAAAGCACCCTCATCAATTGCTTCAATTGAATTTTCAGACGAGGGAGATGATTAACCTCCTTGCTGCCCATGAAGCTGATCATTTTCCCAACAAAATCACACACTTCAGCTATAAACCAAAGAGAGAGAGAGAGAGAGAAAAGTGCATGAATATAAAAAAGAGCATAAAATCCAAAGCAATAACTTACATGGAATCTAGAAAGGAGGAGCTTCTACTCATCCCCTGGTCGGGTGGAATCAGGCATACTTATAGTATCTTAGCTAATAATAAATGTTAGCACTGCAACAATACTTACTCAAATTCTGTCTATTAAACCATAAAGAATGTATCATACAATTGTGAAGTAGAATTGTATTTAATGGAGAAAGGGGGAAGTGATGAAAAGCAAGATATGAGTCAGATTATCTGTGAAATTAACTAATAATAACTACAGTGGTCCTTCTCATTATTTAGGTTAGCAGTGAAAAATTGATTTAGTGTCACATCATGTCAACAAAAATTATATACGGAAGTTAGGCAGCAATGGATTAGATAGGGAAATATTTGTGGTGAAGGGAGTGAGGTGGACCATTGCCAATTTGTTGGGTAGCAACTACCAAGAGGAGTTGAAAATTGGGAAATCTTAAAACAAGCCAAATAAGCAGCTTCAACTCAACTTTGTATCAGAAGAAATCATATTGAGTCTGATATATTGACAATATAAAATATTCACAAAAAATATAAATATAAATTACAAATAAATAAATAAATAAATTTTATATTATATTTTCACAGTCATGACTTTAAAAGCATTCTTTTTAGAAGTTATTTGAATTAGATAATGAGGAGAAGGAGGGTAGGATTCACGTGGTAACGTCACTGGATTCACGTGTCCCAACGTCTCCTTGTCTGTACTTTGTGGTGTTGGGACCCTCACTCACTCTACCGTACCATCCATTTTCACATTCTCATTCTCAACACGTCATCAACGGAAAATTTTATGGAAAATCAACACCTTATTTCGGCCTTAGCACCTTACCATATAATATAAAAGAATATGGCTCATAAAACAACTTATCACACATGCAAGGGGAAATTTTATGTATGGATGCAATTTCACTCGTTTTTGGTTAAATTGTGTCAAACTAACACAATTTTACTTGTGTGAGTCTAAAACGATTTTTGTAAACAAAAATGAAGTTATGTAATCCAATAACGATTTCAATAAAAATGGTGAAATAGTGTAAATTAAGAATAATTTTATTTAATATAACAAATTTATTATAAATTAAGTGAAATCTTGTCAAGTGATAATAATTTTTATTGTTGAAAGTTATCCTAAAGTTGGAGTTGTTAGAATCTAAAATTACTTCTTTACATAACTGAAGTCACGAAGGTTGTCATAACTTTATAATGTTTTGAAAGCTTAATAAATGTTTATTTTGGAGAGTATTTAGAAATAAGGTGCTAATTATGGATAGGATGCTAATTATGGATAATTTAGGCAGAAGATGTATATATTCTCTTAGTGTTTTTTTTGTCTTATGTGGACAATAATTAGAATCTCTCAAACATTTGTTCCTAAATTACTTGATTTCTCTAATTATGTGGAATGATTTTCTTAATTGGATGGACGAGGTCACAACAATGCACTGTGAGCCAAAGAGTCACTTTTGCCAATTATTTTCTTGTAGGATTAAGACAGATGAAAAAAGGCATACACTATGTGGGTGACCATAGTTGTAGAAATTTGAAAGTAAAGAAATTATATTGTATTCAAAAATGTTAAACCAGATCCCCTGAAAATCTTTATTCTAGCTCAATTTAGAGTTTGGTCTCGATTAACTAATAAGGTGAAGTCCGTTGTATTTTCATATTCTGATTGAGGTTTAGATCTCATAACTTGCCTAAACTTGATTACATGTAAAACAATTGAGGATATGAAATATAGTGATATGGATATATATGCTTACATAAGCATTTTTGTACCTGTATAGTAATGATCATTCTATTTAAATGAACTAATTCTGTTAGGATAATGGTAAGTTTGATAAAAGGTCATTATGTTGATTTTTAGGATGTTTGATTGACTTTTTTTATAAGGGTTGAAGTATCCCTTAAATACTCAAAATTACTCAAAGTTATTCAATTTATTCATTGCCAATAAAAAACCAACTTTATAATGTTTTAAAATAATTTTTACAAGTACTTGCTAGTATTTCCTCCTTGTATTTTTATAATTAAATAAATTGATAATAAAACTTTTCTAGTTCACTTTGAACTTCTTCTTATGAATGCTTATGTATATGCTCTCACACATCCACTTTTGTCTCATGTCTCATATCACACTCTCAAGAAAACAAATGTGTATCATAGGTAAATTATCATGCACCAAAGTAAGACTTGCAAAATGTTACAGACAAATGACAAGCTTGGAAGAAGTTGTTCTACATTCTCCCAATTTTAGTGTAACCTTCAATAATGAAAATTGTCACAAATTCACACAACTTCATTTAATATGTTAAAATAAATTTGTTATATTAAGTAAAGCAGTTTATGTTTCACAAGACTTCACCATTCATACTAAAATTGTTTCGATCATACTACTTCAACTCTTATTTTAGTAAAGTCGTTTTCATACAATTTTATTAAAGTAAACATAACTTACCCATTTACATAATTAAAAAAAAAAACCTATTTCAATAATAAACAAGTAAAATTACAATCACATAAATTTTTTTATACAAGAATAAATTCTTTACACAAAGTTAGACTAAATTTTTAACATATATTATTAGTTGGCATTGGAACTGTATGTATCTCATCATAAAAGATTATGAAAAGATAGGTTCAAAAGATACAATTCAGTATTACTAAATTTAAAATAATAGTGTTAATTTTTTTATAAAGTTAGGTCTTATTTTAATTTTTTAAAATAATTTTATTACTCAAAATTGAAATATGAGTATCTAGAGGTATTATTATGATATCTCTAAATAATATTATTGTTAAACATTGATAGATCTGATTTTGATATTGAACCATTTAACTAATGAAAAAAAATAAAAAATTAGATGATATTGGATCTCTGCCATAGCCACTAAGGAAACATAAGATCATATGATTATAAACGGAGGATACATTCTAGTAATTTTACAAAATCCTTTCATAATAAAGGAAAATCCCCTAATAATCAAATAAAAAAAAATACAATTAAATGTTAATTCAAGAATATATATGAACAGAATATAGAATCCTAATTCAAGGAACTTTACTAAAAAATAATTAAATTAAGATAATAATTAATCAAATTAATAATTTAATTGATTTAATTAAACCAAAGATTTTTTAAAAGAAAAACTTATATAAATTCCTAATTCAAAGTATCATTGTAGTAAATAATAACCAAAATAAAAAAAATGTAATAATAAGATAAGTCATAACTAAATACTAATAATATTAACTGTAATAAAGTACTACTTAAAGTACGAATGTCGAACCCACAAGAAATAATTCTAATTAAGAAGTTCTAATATAAAACTCGTTAAGTATAGAAAATAATTTTGAGAACTTGTTCATAACCAAATTAAAAATTTCACAAAAAGTAACTCAAAGGTTTAGGGTTTGATTCAACAAGTAATAAAATTAACTTATCAAATATAGATAAAGATATTTGGGATTGAATTGTGTCTATCTCAATCATCTATATTTTGGAATAATACAATATATAATACTCAAAACTACTTATTCTTGATACTTAATTTAAAGTCATTTACCTTAATTACTCACAAATGAAATTCATAAGATAATTTCTCAAACACTGATTCCTCAGATATTTAACAAATAATCCAGTTTTATGAACAGAATTAACGATGCAATTAATAATTTGAAATCTATTCCTAGCATTACAAATTATTAAGTATTTTTGTCTATTTCAAATCCTTAAAAGTACTTTCCAATTAAATTTAAGGATCAAAATCAAGACTTCATTGATCAGATAGAATCAAACAATAAGCATAAAATGAAAATACCAAGAACAAGTAGAAAAGAGAATATTATATATATATATATATATATATATATATATATATATATATATATATATATATCACCAAGAATACATTTGAATAGGATAGATTACATTCAATCCCAAGTTAGAAAGCACTTATTCACTCATGACAACTCCTCCAATCTTCATTCTTGATCTAGATTGCATAAGAAAAGCTGATCTGAGCAAGTTCTTCTCCTAAGAACAGAGTTTTCTTTTTCTTCTCTCTCTAACTTCTCTCTAAAAAGCTCACACTTTTTCTACCGCTTCTGTTTTAATTTTGTTCTAGAATTTATATAATGAAATTTAGCTCAAGCGAGCCAATCTAGCTTAGGCTAAGTCATTCGGTGCTATTTTAGCTTGAGCTAGCAATTCTAGCCTAAGCTAGATAAGTACTGCACCATTAATCAAATCTGGATAATTTTAACCTAAGCTAAATCTGCTAGCTTAAGCGAGATGCTTCCTTTCAATTGTCCTTCTTCACTCCTTCTTGTGATCCAATTAAGTCTTTCCTTTCTTTCTTTTAATGATTCATATTCTTTTGAAATCTACACAAAATTAGGATTAAATTTCTTCATTTGTTTCTTAGTTCAAAATATATAATTGGATTCAATAATTCTCATATTAGAATAATTTTCTGACATTAAGTAACAGTTAAGTTTTCAAATGTTCAATTTTCTCAATTATAAATACTACACATTGACACTTTTATATATATATATATATATATATATATATATAATATAATATTTTAAAAATGATAATTTGTTTTAATTCATCAATATCGAATTATCTAATTTTCGTATAGCTTGTGTGATCCACCAGTCATATCTGATTTATTAAATTTTTCTTATCCAAATATTAAACGGGTGAAAACATCAATCCAAGTACGTATGGGTTTTACAACAATAACTGAAATACAATAGAGTTTGTATTAATGCATACTATGAATAAGTCGTTGGTACAAAATGTGGGGAACTTCGTCCCCTTAAGTCGTTGGTACAAAAAGTCTTTGGTTTGTTTTGTAGTAGAGTATAATTATTTGAAGAAAGAGGAACTTATAAGAGGAATTTTGATAAGTAAAAACAAAACTTATTTATCATTATAACTAAATACATAACCTCCTTTATATATATATTGTAAATTTTTTTTTTTAAAAGTTCCTTATAAATATGTTATTCTTAAATAAAGTGCAGCAATAATAATAATAATTACAGTTTATTTTAAAAAATACATGTATTCATGAGAATCATATTAGAAAAATTGATCGAGTCATTGAGTTTTTTTATGTTAACAATTATCAACTCTATGTAAAAAAGCCATATAATACTATATGGGAAAATATTCGATTGTATTTCATTATATGGATAATTTTTGTACTTTATTGGAAGAGGGTAAATTGATTATGATTATTAGATTATTTTTTATTATATGTTTAGACGTATAGAATTGTACATAACCATCAAAATAAATAACATATAAAAACTTCAAAGAAAAATTTTGAATATAAAACAATCTACGATCATCATTTTCAACTTTAAAAAAATATCTTTCATTATATATATATAGAATGACCCAAAATTTTATTATTTTCAACACTGCAGTAATTATTTCTTCTATCTTCCCCTCACACAAACAAATACAATTCTTTTTGAAACATAAGAAAAAAACATTAAAGAAGCTAAACAAAATGTTTCTATTTGTTTCACTGTTTTCCTTTAACCAACCGTGTCACAAAACTCAAACAACTTTTTGGCCTAAAATTCAAACAGCATGCATTTAAAATATAAGTTGTAAAAACAGTATAGTGAACCCGCCAAATTGCAGTTGGAAAATCAGAAAATGATCAAGGGAAAACAATAACTATCTCAATGACACTTGTGGATGTTTTTTATCCCGCAAATCACACACAATAGACCCAGTATTCAAGTTTGATAAAAGAAAGTTTATGTGATGTTACTTGAACTAGGCCAAATCATCTATTCTATGCAGTTAAAAGAAGAGGGAGGGGTCATAATATTACGTACATAGAAATCTTTAATGATTCCAGTCCTAAGGACAGCGAAATCTAAAGGTGCGCTTCCTTCAGAGCAAACTTCCTTACTTGCAAGGAATCAGCAGAAATCATATCAATTTAGTATTTCTTCTTTCAAGCACATAGCTATAACTTGCTTCAATTGTAGAAGTTTCCCTCTTGCCTTCTGCATCCATTTAAAAGGATGGTTAACAATGTTGTAAACAAATGAAAATGAATAAGGGAAAGGAAAATCTAAACAGAACGACTAATGGCAGCTGAACCAGCAGTATATCACGTTCACATCCTAAGTTCCATAAACAATGCAAGGGAATAAAAAAGAGTCTGGTCCCAACAAAACTTAATGTTCGAATTTTATTTTCTTGACGTGTACGGATTCTAACTTGCCTTGCCTCTCCATCTAATCTTTTCTCTACAGCTAAAATAAAAAATTATTCATTTTATTATCTCCTCATTAATTGCTGCCTATCATCAATGAAGAGCTAAGATATGACAGGATATTGGCTTCATGGTGATTTGGTTGGAGAGTATCTCTGCCTAACAAGCATAATCCAAATGGTTGGCCATCCTGCATTTGCATGCTTCAATTACTGTAGTTTTGCGTACAATGATTCAAGGCAAAGTTCTTATCAACCTCTTATTCTCTTTCACGTCATTTTCATCCTATTTCCCCCCTTTTTCATCACATGCATCATATTTATCATTTTCTCCCTCTACCTTTTTTTTTTCTTTCTCCACTTTTAACATCAGTTCACCACATTTTTAGGCGGACAAATATCATTACCCGTGATTCAAGAATAACTTAACGCAATAGTATCGTGCACTGTACCATTACACTAGTAATTCGAGAATCATGCGACTGATTGATGACTAATCACGAACTCATTCATATAAAATCATAAGAGGAAAACCTAGTGCAAACGCATGAAGCAACTGCATGTAACAAATACTTGCCTCCTGGGTGACTCTGATTTTCCTTTGAGCGTCATCAAGTTGGATCTGCATTGCTTCTTCAACTTGCGACAGAAGCTTCTTATGTGCTACTCCTATAAACAAAATATATTCAAAATAAGGTCACAACCAAAATGATACTTACTAATAATACAAACGGTGATTTTTTTCTTTTCTTTGCTTAGCAAGAGACTCGATCTAAGAGCTCTCCCGAGCTTTAATCCCTTATCGAGCCAACCACGAAGTGGTTGCTCAAGCAGCTTTCTTTCCAAAATATCATATAGATGTAATTGTCCACAATTTTTGTTGCATAATACATCGAGACTCTTTTCATCAAAATTGAAAAACTTGTCACAGTAATACATTGACACTATCTTCACGTAATTAAAATTGTAAAACAAAATGGTTAACAGAAAGGATACAGAAGATGACATAAATATCCGCAAACTGTATCATGGCTCTGGCGATTTGAAATTTATACCTTTATTTGCTCAAAAAGAGGGAAGAAATATGAAAGAGTTGCACTACTCCCCTGATATTCCAACTCTAATAGTCATAAACACCATTTTGTTACTCCTTTTTTTTCATATAAAACTGAATTGAACGCTAGCCTTGAGCTGATATTTATAGATATATTGCACTTAAAAACCAAAAGGCGTACTGAATCCAAAGGAAGTCTTTTGCATATTTGGATTACATTAATCATCTGGGAAAAACTACCTTTGAAAAATATTACAATAAAATTTTAATTATAAGTTATTTTAAACATAAAATAAGGTAATACAAATACTATGTTTTCATACTCTGCTTTTCCATGGCTCTCTTGATCTCTATCTGATCTGCTTCAAGATCTTCAACAGTGCTTCTGCAATCCTGTAGATGCTGATTAACCTCTTCCTTGAATCTATTGTATATTAACCTCAACTGTTTCTGTTGATCTACGTTTTGTTAGAGGAAGAGAAGGTTAAAAAAGGTAAGGAGGAAGAAAGAGAAAACATCTACACACAAAGTAATAAAATCGTATGACAAGAAAATGCCACTAAAGAAAAGAAAATATGAGGAAAACGATGAATATAAAATTCAGAGGTGGTGATAGGTATATATATAGTCATTTGTAGAAAATAGAAATGCAAGATCTAGTGCAAGGACGCTTTCAGTAGAACCATACCATTCTTTTGTCTAGCCATGTTATAATTCCTTGTGACAAGTAATTTTAGGACTGCCATCATAGATATTGCCCTCGTATATTGTTACAAATAAATATCTGTTGTTACAGTACAACGATAACATGATCATGTATTACAGAAATTTAAAGTAATTATGCCGATGACAATATGCATTCCTTGAATTAGTCTCGAGGGATACAAGCACCATTTGTATCCTATTGACTTCTAACTTACGGGTATTAAATTAATATGAACACTAAAATTTGAAGAATATAAACAAGATTAATTTTGCATCTATTATTTCTTAGACCCAAAAATGCATGCAGAAAACCAAATAGAATGTCAACTGAACCAAAACGGAGGAAAAGAACGAACAGTAGTAAACCCTCAAACAAACAAAAAGCGGCCTACCATCCTCCTAATTAATTTTAATTACTTTAAATAAAAGTTTTAAATGGAAATGAAAAAAAGTACTTATTGTAATGAGAATAATTTATCATTGGAAAATATTATCAACGCGTCTTTAATTTCAAATAAAAACTAGTACTTATTTGTTGATTTCTCGACCACTATTCTTAGAACACTCGATAGGAGGACTTTAAGTGTTAATGCATCTGATCTGAGGCTTTTAATATACATTTTTTTTCCTAATTTAAAGCTACTGTATTTTGTTTTAGTTTGTCATGTAATGCTTTGGTGTATCATTAGGGTATGTAATTATGAGGTGGCAGTAGGAACACCTTATTCAATTGTTCTGTTTTCGTAAGTATATAGTATTTGGTATGTATTTATATTTGAAACAGTAACTTATGCGGTTTAATGAAAGATAGTTTCACATTTTTTAAACTACTTGTGTCAACAAGGAGTCTTAATAAATATATTGAGAAGTTTGAGCCATGACGAGTTTTTCAAAATTTTCAAAGAATATCAATTACAAATTATTCATGGAGTCACAAACCTTATTACCTTATTGCTGGAGCTGGACGATTACTATTGTTACATTCTCTACTTAGAAAGAACTCTAGTAGTTTTCGGAACTTGAATATAAAAGGTAAACATGTAAAAGAGAAAGGGAAATGGGATCCTCTGAGGTACTTGATAGGTTATATGCAAAAAGTTGTGTCTTTATCCCTTTCATTATTTCATGGGACTCCATTTATTTAATGTTTCTCAAGAGAGACAAACACAACACTAGAACATGACATAGAAGGTGAAAAACCTGAGATCCATTTCTGGGAGAAAAATGTATATAATAATTAAAATAGTAAAACTAAAATATAAATATATCAAACATTGAACTACAAATTTTGTTACCTTCAAATCTAGTTTCCTGCCGTTTTCTCTTTGATTTACTGAGATTTGTAAGCTTTCCCCTGAAACAAGAAAACACAAAAGTGTAAGGTATCGGAAGCTTAAGAATTCATCAGTCTAATACACCTACATGTCTGTCTGGATTTGGAAATGAACATTCTGCAGCTGCAGATGTATTTCTTCTGCAACAGACTTCAAAATTTCTGAGGATTTCCGACTTGTCATCGACTTAAGTTTGCTCTGAAGTTTGCCCAATTCCAAGGCTAACAGTTCAACAGCTCTATCAAATTGATAAGAATGATACAGTTAAAATATTATGCAAGCATGAGTAGCAATTTATATTGTTCTGGTGGACTCATTGATCAGTTTTTCATGAAAAAAGATAAAGCACCTTGCAAACCCATCTTGATTCTGCTCAGAAGCTTCACCAATCCAATCACTGTCTCCTGTACCAAATCATTTGTGTAAATTATAGTATAAAAGTGCATATACCTTAATAGCATATTCAGATATAAATATCAAGTACAAAGTGAATTTACTACCTTTTGAAGACGCTGAAGCTGGGCTCCTATCGTTAAATTTACTGTTTTCATGCTTGCACAGCTTTTTCTTTGGATGAAGAGCAAAACTTTTCCTCTCTGAAGCATGTCTTACTCTTGAACCTTCACTAACATAATTTAGATGCAACTAAGATATGGCTCTGCTTCGAAAGGACATAACAGTATACAAGGGAGGAAAAACACAGAATTTCTGATAACAGTTTGTGCAACTTGAGTAAAACCATCCTGTGCATCAGATAACTAAAAGTAATACAGAGATTTTAGACGGCAGGTAATGCAAATTCCACTAAAAATTATATGTGATGCATTTTAATTATTCATGTCATATCAAGTTCAATGAGTTTGTTTCATTCCTCGTAACTATCATCAATCTACTGGAAGAGCCATCAACAATCACTCTGTACCGGTGGATCCCTCCCCTTCCCACCTTATCTTTTTGCTTTGGTTTGGTAGATGATCCTTTCGAAATAAGGACTAAACAGGTGTAAGAACCTAACAAGACCAGTGGACATAGAAGGTCACCCGAACACTGTATAAGGAACAACAGTAACTAATAGTCATAGATCAGATACCAGTCTCAGATTAGACGTTATGAAGGACTAGGTACATGCAATACACCGTAAAGACCTTGGGAAATTACAAAAAAATTATAATTTTCTACCAAGTGAGAAATTTTTATAGCATTCTTTACATGTAGCTGCCCTACTTGTAGGAATCTTCTATTTTTTTGTTGATGATGTTGTTTTCTACCCAGCCAGTAACTTCCATGCATTTCCATTTCATTAAGAACCAACCATGTAGGAATCTTCCATTTCTTTGGAGTTTCCTATGAAAACACATTTTCTGCTAAAACGAGTGATTAGGAATCTAGAAGAAAATATCCATGGAAACAGAAGAAAATGGGAGATAAATCAGTCTAATGAAAGAAACATGCTCATTATTTCCAGGGCTTTAAGTGAGCATAAATTATAGAAGGATTATTTTAGTTTTTGTGTCTACTGTGTGCTTAATCCAATTTAACTTAGTTTTAAGATGGGATTTATATTTATACTAAAATCAGCCTTTGAAAAGAAGTACAGCTAGTTCTGTAAGATCTCCTGCAAATTTAATTCAGAATATGCAAAAGATTAATGTATGTATAATTACTTAATGAAACTCAAACCTTCACGATATCCTTCAAAGTTTAACTCTTCAGATGATGAATCAGATAAACCACCGTGCTCTTTTTTCTCTGTCTCAGAAGATTTATCTTTTCTGGGAATAAAAGACTTGATCTCTTCCATATCCTGAAATCTAATAAGGAATGGCAAAAAAAAGAAACACTACACTTCCAGTTCAGTTCCAAAACAGTCAAAATTATCAACTTGAGTCCTTTGGTGATAAGGATACAGAAGGTTGCATTTGTTCTCCTAGCCCGTTGATCTTGAAGTCTGGCTCCGAAGCCTGGAGATTTCTTAAACTATGAATGCTTCCCAGAGAAAATGTTATTTCAGTTGATGCTGGACTACTTATATCATTTTCCTTTCCGCCTTTATTTGGTGTTGATTCTGGAGAAAAATTTAAAATTGGTGTCTTAATTTGAAATGTAGGACTTGGAAAATCATCTTCTAACTTAGAAGCTACATTCTGAATTACTGGGCTACTTCTATCTTCTTGCTGGTTTTCATTTTCTGAAACCTCAAGTTCTCCATGCTGATCTGTATTTACAATTGGTGGCTGGTAAAATTCTCTTTCTTGGTTTATTTTCTCTGTCTGAGGGCATTTTGTCTGATATTCAGGTAAGCGACCAATAAATCCGCCTGCTATTTTTCCAAGTGAAAATGTTGTCTTGTCATGCAGCGGTAGATCAGTCTTCGAAGTGTGTTGATGAAGTTTATCTGCGGTGTCACATTCAATTACGCAGATCTTATTTTTCCCAAGTGTGGAATTCTTTCTTTGATTCTTTTTCTTCAAGGAACCGTCATCAGGAAAAGCATCTCGCCTCCCAATCTGTTTTTCTTTAAAAGAGAATATACTTTTTTCTCCTTGCTTCTCAGTCTTTTTTGAAGATGGGACACTTTTATCTTTTCCCGGTAGTTTTTTGGAAGACGTTTTCTTTCTGTTCCAAGAACGAGTTACTGGCCTCTTAAGAGTGTAATCAGGATTTTCAGAATCAGTTTCTATAGTATCTGAATTTTGTATGGTCTTAGCACATTTGTTTTCCTTCTGGTTCAAACGCTGCTCAAGCGGCAAACTTTCCTCGTCCTTGTTATGTGCGGGAGAACCTGAATGTCGACTCTTGTGAGAAGTGGTGCCCAATATTTGGCAAAGCTTCATCCTCAAATTCTCGGTTCTGTTTTCTGTTCTATTTACTTTGTCTTCTGGGTCGGTTTTGTCTGACTCGAAGACTTGTTGTGCTGTGGTAAATGTAAATTCATTTACCTTGTCAGTGGTCTCGTCCTTCCTTCCCTTTATTCTGGCAGCGTCCGCATCAAACTTTTTGTAATTATTAGAAGCTAAAATTGATGTCTGATATGAGAAAAGCTGAACCGAATGTTTCTCCGCTGCACGCTCTATTCCATTAAGCTCGTCCCCGCCACCTGGAGAGACTAGTAAACTAGAGGCTTGGTTGGCTTGAAGAAGGGCCTCAGAAGTAGGTGTTCTGTGGTAAAAGGATTTGGAGATCCAAGAACACTTCAGCTCTCGTGGACCTCCAGAATGCTTTATATTAAAGGAAGGTGTTACTCCTTCAATTTCGCTTTTTTCTCCAGGGCAATTTCCCACAGTAGAGATTTCCCTTTCTGTATTTGGCACGACAGCCCCGCCCCCTATCGTGACTCCATTTCTTGTGCTAGTTTTTGAATCTGCCATGACTCCTATAGAAATTTTCCGTGTCTGGCTGGACGAACGGATATTGCTGCCAAAACTCCTACAATCACTAGTCTGCTCCTGAATACATAGTTCAAATCCATGAATATCTAGACCTTTTGTCCCTCAGTAATACAAACATAACTACAATTATAAATGGTCGTTGCCATTAACATCAGACAGGGCTCTGGAAAATAACATACAGTTTATTTATTATAGCCTGGTCCTTTTAACTAGAACTTTAAGGGTAGTTTGTTTTCACTGCTATTTCTCTAAAGTCTCTTCCTAATTGTCTATTACGATAATTGCTTTTAATGCATAACGTCCTCAGAATCTCAATAATAAAAATGATACAAATTAATAACTAATTTAGTATCTCTAACTAAATTGAATTTCTAAATTCTTATACGTAGCCATAAGAGTCTTGTGCACAGGAGAAAAGGTGGTATTAAACACTGCTAAAAAAATATCAAGAACACTCAAGTTGCATTTGCATCAGAATAAATGGCAAGCACAAACTAACATGAACAATTCACAGTGAACAAACTTATGCTAACAAATCAACTATCCAATGACAATGTTTCATACTGATTATAATTAATTAACGAAGGAGCACACCAATAGTGACCAAACTAAGTCAAATCAGAAAATTCGCCAAATCAAGGTTGTAACCACTTACATCATGCAGAACTTGACGCGCTTCAATATCCATTTTCAGTTGCTAGTTTAGCAAAGCCGATACCTCATTAACTAACCTGAAAAAAAGTAAGAACAAAATCAAATAAAGTGAAAGTTGCAATTTAAGCTAAGCAACGGCGTCATTAACTAACCAGAAAAAGAGTAAGAACAAAACCAAACAAAATGAATAGAACAAATCCACAAAAAACCCGGTACAATTTTCAGAAAACTATGACAGAAACCCATTGCTCACGAAGCCTCCGTTCAAAGTCAGCACAACGCGGAACATAAAGAAACCATCAGTGTTAATATCCTTAAACAGAGTGGAAATCACAACCTCGAAACTCAAGAAAGAGAAGCATGCAAATCGTTCGATTACCTGAGGAGAAATCCTCGAAAAAGAGGAATGGGAGAATTCCGAATCAGAACGTAGAAACGATCTCAACAATTGGAAGGAGACAAGGCTAGAGTGTAAATTTAATCTGAATCAAAACAATGTCGAAAGAGTATTATATATTAGAGATTTGCGCGTTGCAGAAAAAAAAAAAAACAATTAGAGCGATAACTGTGAAATGGAATTGAGGGATGTAAATTTGATTTGCTGAAATGCAAGAATGGAATCAAAACTGAAGAGAAAGGGCGGGAAAAGTATGTGAATGAGTTCAACCGTCCTCCGAGTTCGCATGATTCGCATTCCGCGTGACTATTAAAAAAATAAAATATAAAAATAAAAAGATATATATACATACACCATATATTTCTTTAATATTTAAACTTTTATAAATCACTAATATTTTTAATTTTCTATTATATTCATAGTGTTTTCTTCCTTTTGTATTAAGGATTTCTTAAATTATTTATTGTTTCAACGTCTTTTATATTTTTCTCCTTCTTCCTTCATATGATAAGATTAAGAAAAATGTTGTGGAATATTAAATTTAGTTCTTCTTTTACACTTTTTATATGCCTCACACTACTAATAGCTTGATCAATTTTTATATGTTGTCAAATTTTTCTACTATAAAAGAGGTGTAACAAAACAACCACTGGTCTTTTCTTATGTGAATGTACCATTTTGATGAATTTTGTAACTTTTAACACTTTTATACTTCATTATTTGAGTGTAAAAAATATTTATGGATCTTGTTTAAGAGCATTCCTTTTCCCTATAAGATAATTGAACAAAACTAATGTATTAACTTATTCTTTTAAAGTAAATGCAATGGATCATTCATTTAGTTATGTATTGCATGATAAGTTATAAGAGTTGTAAGATTATGCATGTTTGTTAAGAAGTGATATAAGATTTGTATAGATATTTGTATGCGTGAAATATATATTTTATCATAGATATTTTGTTCTAATTTAAGATAAATATTAATTATTTTCTGTTCAAACCAAACTTATAATGTTGTTTCAATTGGGGTATAGAGTATGTGATTGATTTGAAATATGAAAAATATGATAATTGTTTTTTTTAATGCAGTGATCATATTGTCTTTGCACCTAAATAAAAGGCCAATACATAAATTATATTCTTTAAACTCAATTTTGCACTAGATTTTGAATTCAAAATGGGTACAGAATCAATTATAGTAAGTCGATTATATCCCATTTAATACATTTTATATGTGCCCCAACTAATCTACATTATCATTATACTAAAGAGATTATCGATTACATGGCATGATGCATGAAAATGGATAGATTTTGGTTATGGATGTTGCATACTCAATTATATAGGCTCTTGCGACAATTGTGATATTTTAAAGTTACATGATTGATAATGGAGGCTATATGGTAAGTTATGTAGTAATAGAAAATTAACAAATGGCTTGTTAATTAGCCATTCATTGGCTTGTTTTGTGAAAAAATAAAACATTGTAGACAACTCTGGAACTTCGCATGAGACACTCCAATTGCACAAGAGGTTTCACAAAATGACATTTTGGATAATTCAACAATATCTTGGTCACTTTCATATCAATGGTCACTTTCATATCAAATATTCACATTTGAGATTTGAGAGAATAAGCAAAAACATTATAGCCCACCATCAACTTTCCATGCGTATCACTTCACATGTTGAAACAAACCACACACATTTTAATATTTCCTAATTGCAAATTATTAGATACAAACACAAATTAAAGTTACACTAATTTTGGGATGAAAGGATATTTGAAATGATATATGATTAAGTTGAGTTGAGTCTCGTTCTATATATTTAGGGTTTACCTTCACATCGTAAACCATTTACATTCACCTACATATTTATTATATAGAAATTAAGGAATGAGATGTTGGGTATGAAGGCAGGACCAATTGGGTTGAGCTGCCTAGACACCATGTTTAGTGAGTGGGCTTAATCATTGTGTCCCCTTTATAATTTCTATTTAAAGAGATCATTGTACTTGTAATTGGTGTGCAACAAGACAGGAATAAAACCTAATAGTTGCATGTGTGGATGTAGGTTGCAGTTGGCGACCGAATCACGTTAATTCTTGTGTTGTTTATTTTCTGACATTGTTTCATGATTATGTGTGTTGTTTCCGCGTGCATTTTTTCCCATCATGAGACTCATTATATTATAAAATTTATATAAGCCTTCATTAGCTAATTAATCTAATAATTTATATTATTCTTTATTTTACCTCTCACGATTTTATTCTTTTTGCCATGAATTATCATTTGGAGCTTCAACGATTTCACTTTATCCCCACCACACACACTTATTGCACTCCCATAGTTTAGCTTGTGCTTAGAGAGGCTATCCACGTGACCAATATTTATTGTTGAAATATCGTTAACCAATAATAAGATCTAATTCATTTGGAGTTTTTCAGAGTAAAACACTTCCTCGTCATAATTTGTAATGATAACCCCAACCTCATTGCATGAGAGTGACACCAAAGTTTTCTCACGACACTAAAAAGAAAGTCAATAAAATGACAAGTTTCCACATAGGGATGAATTACATACCATATTCAACAATCAACTCAACTGATGGAGCTACATTAAGACACTCTTTCATATTTTGATTGATTTTATTTTGTTTATTAGTGATTCTAATTTGAATATTCTTTGTTGAATATTCTTTGTTGAATATTTTAATTTAACCTGCAGGCCTGGAGGGAAATCGACGAATAGGAGGAGGAAGAGGAAGAAGACGACGGTCATGACGACGTCATTTCGCACGAGCCATACAATCGGAACAACTGATCCTCATTGTCGAGTTTGCGCGAGCAGCATCCGAAGCTGGAAATCCTCTCCTGGTGTTTGGCTTCGGAGTTAGTCCCTATCTGTGTCCACGATGTTCTGATGTGAAACTTTTCTTATATTATTCATCAAGCAATAACCTTTATATAGGCAATACATCAATAGGGATAGCCAAACAAATAGAAACAACCAGAAAAATAAGAAACCGATTTTTATTTCCTAAAAACTAGAACAATAGCATAACTAATGTCTAATAACTAGCACAACATAACGGTAACATAAGACTTCTTCAAAAATATCTCAACAAATCCTCCCTTAAACTGAAAGTTTTCAAAAACTATCAGTTTAACTATCATTCAAACAACAAACTCCTAATAAATTCCTTAACTTCTGAAATGCAGACAACTTCAACGGCTTGGTTAAAATGTCAGCGACTTGATCTTCACTCTTGCAGTAGAGAACTTCAATGACTTCATCTTTTGTGAGATCCCTTAAGAAATAAAACCTGACATCTATGTGTTTGCTCCTACCATGAAACATGGGATTTTTGGAGAGTTTGATCGTTGATGTGTTGTCACAATAAATTACAGTTGGTCTTCTTTGCTTGAACTGCAACTCCTCAAGTATCCTTCTAAACCATATAGCTTGACAGGCACAAGTTGTAGCAGCTACAAATTTTGCCTCAGTGGTTGATAAAGTGACAATAGATTGCTTTTTAGAAGACCAAGCAACAACTCTTGAACCCAACATGAACACAAAGCCCGAAGTACTTTTTCTGTCATCTTTGTCTCGGGCATAATCACTATCAGTAAAACCACAAAAATCTGATTTGTCTCCTCTCTTGTAAAACACTCCGCAGTCAATTGTTCCCTACACATAATGGAGAATTCATTTGGCAACTGCAAAATGAATCTCCTTTGGGCATTCCATATACCTACTAACAAGGCTGACAGAATACATTATGTCAGGTCTAGTAGTAGTCAAATACATCAGACTTCCCACGATTTGTTTGAACACTCTAGCATCCACTTTCCGCCCTTCTTCTGGATATTTCACAAGTTGAAGACCAACTTTAGTTGGAGTTTCGACAAGATTACAATTCTTCATTTCGAACCTGTCAAGAATTTCTCAAGCATACTTTCTTAGAGTAATAAAAATACCAACAGCAGATTGCACTACTTCGATGCCAAGAAAATAGTGCATCATTCCAAGATTAGACATCTCAAATTCAAGCATCATGGATTGCTTAAAATTTTCAAACATATCAGCATCATTTCCAGTATAAATCAAGTCATCTACATATAAGGACACAACAAGCATATTTTCTCCTTCAACTTTAACAAACAGAGTATGCTCATATAGGCATTTAGAAAAACCTTCCTTCAAAAAATAGGCTTCAATGCAACTATACCAAGCTCGTGGGGCTTGTTTAAGTCCGTATAAAGCCTTTTTCAACTGATACACTTTGAATTCATCTCCAACTTTAACATAACCAAGAGGTTGTTTGAAAAATTCCTGTTCTTTCAAGTCTTCGTGTAAGAAAGCTGACTTGACATCCAACTGGAAAAAGGGCCACGAATTTTGTGCTGCCAATGCAATCAATAATCTGATTGTATAATGTCTTGCTACTGGAGCGAACACTTCTTCATAATCTACACCCAATTCTTGCTCGTAACCTTTTGCCACCAAGCGAGCTTTATACTTGGCCACCTCACCATTTTCTTTCAACTTGGTCTTAAAAATCCACTTCACATCGATTGTTTTTCACCCTTTTGGAAGCTCAGTCAACTTCCATGTGTTATTTCTTCAATAGCTGCTAGCTCTTCATCCATAGCTTTTCTCCATTTTGATTGCTTTACTGCTTTTTCAAAGGTTATAGGATCACAATCTGCAAAAAGAGCAAAATGAACAGCTGGATCCTCAGATTGACCAATTCCCGTTACTTCATAATCATCCATCCATATTGGTCTTTTTCTGCTTCTTGGTTCTCTTGTAATTGCCGGTGAGACTTAAGTCACCACTTGTTCATCTTGAGTAGTAATTGGTTGCTGCAACACCACTGTATTATGTTGATTTTCAGCTTCATCTTGCCCATCCAAGTCTGCTGGAATTTGTCATTGAGAACCGGATTCACTCCATGTCCAAAAAATTTTCTTCGTCAAATATTACGTCTCAATTAATGACAATTTTCTTAGTGATAGGATTATATAGTTTGTAAGCTTTGGAGCAATCGCTAACACCAAGAAAAATGCATTTCTCACCTTTGTCATCAAGTTTCGTTCTTGTTTGTTCTGGAATACGGGCATAACAAATACACCTGAAAATTCTGAAATGATCAACATTAGGCTTTCGACTACTCCAAGCTTCCTCTAGTGTCATATTTTGAACAGAGAATGTAGGACTTCAATTCAAAATATGAATGCTCCAGTTAACAGCTTCAGGCCAGAAAGCTTTTAGAACACTACTTCTTGTCAAGAGACTGCGCACCATATTCATTATAGTGCGATTTTTGCACTCACAGACACCGTTTTGTTAGGGCGTATAGACTGCTGTCAGTTGCCTTCTAATGCCATTGCTTTCACAAAAATTTGCAAATTCTTGTAAATTGTATTCCCCGCCTCGATCTGTGCAAAGTAGTTTGATTTGGCTTCTTGCTTCTTTCTCAACCATAATTTTAAAGCTTTTGATAGCTTCAAAAGCATCAGATTTGGCCTGCAAAAAATAGACCCATGTCTTCCGACTAAAATCATTAATGAAAGTAATTATGTATCTTTTACCTCCATTTGAAGATGGATTAATTGGGCTGCAAAGATCAGAATGCACCAGCTCCAACACATTTTTGGCTCTCCATGATTTTCCCTTAGGAAATTGATTACATTGTTGCTTGCCAACTGCACATTCCTCACATATTTGAGAAGGAGTTTCAATTTGAGGGAAACCACTGACCATATTCTTCCGTTGCAAAGTGCTTAGGCCACCAAAATTCAAGTGGCCATAACGAAAATGCCATAACCACGATGTATCTGTTACGTTGGCCGAGAAGCAGGAAGAACTCGAACTCTGCACCTGAAGTGGAAACATACGATTTGCTGTCATGCTAACTTGAGCAATCAAACCCAGCCTTGAATCTCCAATTCGACATAATCCATTTTTAATGGATATCTCATAACCCTTTTCCTGTAGCTGACCAATACTAAGTAAATTGGTCTTTAAATCTGGAATATAAAACACATTAGAAATTGTGTGAAAAAAGTTATCTTTGGCATGTAAAGTGACATTGCCTTTTCCCATGACAGATACAACAGAGTTATCACCAAACTTGATGGTATTGCGGAAGCTTTCATCCAATTCAGAAAATGCCTTCTTGTCTCCGCACATGTGGTTGCTACACCCAATGTCCAAATACCACAGATTTTGTCGAGTTTCTTCACTTGCATAACACACCATCAAGAGAGAAACTTCTTCTTCCTTCTCTACAAAGTTAGATACTTATGCACTCTGTCTATTTAAATTTGTTCGACAGTCTGATTGTAATGACCATACCTATGGCAGCGATAGCACTCAACATTTGATTTGTCTACTGACTTTGGTCTCTGAGTTGTTGAGTCATGTCTTCCACATCCCCTTCCTCTTCCTTGAAACTGATTATCATTCTACTGATGGTATTGTTGATTACCTCGACTATAGCTTAATCTCCCCCTACTCCAACCGCGACCTCTACCTCGACCTCCACTTGTTTTAGAAGTGTTATCTGTGGTTGCTTTCAGCGCGTGCTCTTCTTTATCTTGCTGGATGATTTTCTTCTCATGAAATAACAAAGAACTTTGCAATTCATCAATGGAGAGTTCATAAATATCCTTCGATTCTTTGATAGAGCAGACAACAAAATTAAATTTCGATGTCATTGATCGAAGAATTTTCTCAACAATTATGACATCCTGCATTTTCTATCCATGGATCCTCATCTTATTTGCAATTGCCATAGTTCTTGAAAAGAAATATGCAACTGCTTCTCTTGAATTCATACGCAAATTCTCAAATTCAGTTCTGAGTTCTTGGAGTTGTATCCTTTTTGCTTGCACATTGCCTTGATACTTCTTCTTCATAGAGTCCCAAATTTGCTTGGAGGTTTCTTTGCAAAGAATAGTCTCCAAAATGGAACGATCGATTGCTTGAAACAGATAATTTTTAGCCTTAAGATCTTTCAATTTTAAGGCTTCAAATTCTATTTTCTGAGCTTCTGTAGCTCCTGTTGCTGGTTCTGCTACTCCAGATTCAACAACAATCCAATACTCCTTGGACCTCAAGAAGTTTTCCATGAGCATGCTCCAATGATCATAGTAACCATCGAAGCGCGGAATAGCTGGTTGTATGAAATTGTCTGAGGAAGCCATTGAATGTTAGCTGCTGCTATTCTTTGTAACTCAAGCTCTGATATCACGTGAACTTTTTTTATATTATTCATTAAGCAATAGCCTTTATATAGGCAATATATAAGTAGGGATAGCCAAACAAATAGAAACAACCAGAAAAATAAGAAACATATTTTTATTTCCTAAAAACTAGAACAACAACATAATTGATGCCTAATAACTAGCACAACATAATGCTAACATAAAACTTCTTCAAAAATATCTCAACAGCTGATTCGCAACAACACCAAAACCAAGGATTGGGTGATCGAGGCGGATCTCAGGCTTCTTTAGGATGCCGCCACTATGCAGGAGCTCATTAGTGCCTTCGAAATCGCTCTCGCCAAGCTCTGCAGCCTCGAGATTTTCTCATCCACTGTGCTCACGCTCCAAGCTGGGCCGCCGGAGCTGCCTCACATCGCCAATCTCGTCATCGACGTCGTCGAGACGACCAACAAAGTCTCTGACGAATTCGACATTTACACCAAACCCTCGGTACAATCTCACTCTCTATTCTCCTTGTGATGTTGTGATTGCTCTGGTTTGAATTGATTCAATATGCTTGTACTGTAGTGCAAACACCAAAGAGGAAATTTGTAATCATTTTATAAAAAATTAGAAAAAAATATTTGGGCATCCTTGAATTAGGTTTATCTTTGCAGTAAAAGTGTCATTTCCTGATCTTCTGTTCTTCCATAAACTCTTGATTTGGTTAAATTATAAAGAAAACACATACTTTTCGTGCTCTTAGGAGGTCAATGTCATCTTTTAGTATGATCTTTGATTATTATAAATTGAGGAATTAGACAAATACTGACCTTATTGTCCCATATTATAGTATTAGAAATTTAAGGGAAGTTGACATTTCTGCTTATTGCCCCGACAATATTATGAAAGCTTTATACAAAAAAAAAGGCATCCCTTGTTTTATTTCTTGGCTAATGATATTATGCTTAGGGATGAGTTATTTTGAATAGTGACAAAGTATTTGAAATGGTGTACTTATGGGTCTAAATTAGGAAGAAACTCCAAATTCTTTGACTTCCAACTTGATTTTTTCTTTCCTTAGGTGAAGTCGATTGTGTCTTTAGGTCAATTAGAATGATTATCTCAATTTCTAATGGTTCCTTCTAGTACTTTTGTCAATAATAAATTCAAGATACAATGTAGGTGTAACTGCATTATATAATAATAGGTTAATCAACATTTTTACGAGACGACCACTCGCCAAACTCAATGATCAGGTCGAGCTAGTCATTCAACATTTCTACAAGACGACCACTCGTCGAACTCTATGATCGAATTGAGTTTGGTCGTACGATATTTCTACAAAAACACCACTCGCCGAATTCAATGATCGGAAACACCACTCGTTCAATCCTATGATCGGACCGAGTTTGGTTGTACGACATTTCTATGGAAACGCCACTCTTCAAACCCAATGATCGGGTCGAGCTGGTTATTCGACATTTCTACGAGATGACCACTCGCCGAACCTAATGATCGGACCGAGTTGGTCATTTGACATTTCTACGAGAAGATCGCTCGTCAAACCCAATGATGAGTTCGAACTTGTCATTCAACATTTTTATAGGACAATCACTCGTCAAACCCTATGATCGGACCGGGCTTGGTTGAACAACATTTCTGCGAAAACACAACTCGCTTTAATGCAGTTAGCCTTATTCAGTATGCATAAGTCTCTTCGTCCAACTCGACTCAGCTAGAGGTTAGGGGGCTGTGTGCTGTCCGGTTAGGTCAGTCAATTGACCAACCTATTATCAAATAAAAATAATTATTCAACTTGGAACAAAGACCAAGTGAGGTGTCCAGGTAAGTCGATATAATTTCGAAAAAGAGGAAATTTTTTGGGAAGAGTGTGGTGATCTAAATAAATCATGGAATAGAGGAGAATGAAATAAAGAATGAAAGAGAAGACGTGGGAAGACACGATCCAGATTGTGGGGATCTCTAGCAGCAAAGAAGAAAGAAATAAAAAGGAGAGGGAGAATAGATGAATAGGGGGATCGGAAATTGGGAGAATTGGAAAGTAAGAGAAAGAGTAAAAGAATCGGGAATTCTCAAAGGAATAACCCGACGAGAAAAATAGTTTATAAATAATAAAATTTATAACAAACATAGATAATTAGTTATGTAATTTCAGTACATCGATATTTGAACTACTATGCATTTGAGTAGAAAAAACTACAATCTAACTATTATCTATAACTCTCATATAGTATCAGAATCAAAATTAAGAATTTGATTTTCACTCATACAATTATTACGAACCAAAGTCAAGAATTTGATTTTCACTCATACAGTTATTAGGAAGACATTCTTACGGTGTTATTTTTTCATATAGAAAAAAATATTTTTGTAAATTCTAGTAGACATAATTAATAAGAATATAGTTCCACTTGGAATGGGTAATAAGAAAATATAAGAATATTAAATTTAATTTTTTAAAAATTAAAATTAATTATACATAAAATAAAAATTATTATTTTAAAAGTTATATACAAATTAATTTGTAAAAGAGCTACTTTTTAATTTTGTTTTTTAAGGTATTTCTAAAAAGTGACAAAAGTTTATTTGTTTGTAAACATTAATAATCTTAAATGTGGGCAGCAACAAAACTATTATCATCTTAAATGTAACGTCAAAAACCAATAAGTAAACTTATGATGCAAGTGTTAGAGTTTCTTTTCATATAGCAAATCAAAGAATCTTAGCGTGTTTCCCATTTTTCTTGTCTGTAGCACAGGTCGAAGATAACGAACAGTGCTGCCGTTAGTTCCTCCTTCTCCACTGTGCGCCCGCCATGGCAACCGTCTTCAACGACATCCTATTCCCGCCAAACCAAACCCTTCTCCGCCCCTCCCTCCATTCCCCAACCTCCTTCTTCACCTCACCCCCTCGAAAATTCCCTTCCTCTCGCCCTAACCCTATTATTCGTTGCTCCATTGCCAAGGAATCCACCGCATCTCCGCCCAAAACCAGAGACTCCGCCCCCGTCGACTGCGTAGTCGTTGGCGGAGGCATCAGCGGCCTCTGCATCGCCCAGGCCCTCTCCACTAAACACGCCAAATCCAACGTCGTCATGACTGAGGCCCGAGACCGCGTTGGAGGCAACATCACCACGCTGGAGAGGGACGGGTACCTCTGGGAAGAAGGTCCCAACAGTTTTCAGCCCTCTGATCCAATGCTCACCATGGTGGTATGTAATGTTTCTTTTGCCTAATTTGGGATTGTGGCTTGCTCAACCTCATTGAGTGAGGGTTGTCCCGGTTTGTTTTGGTTATATGACTAGTCAATGTGAGATTTGTAACACAATTGAGTGCATGTTTGCTTTCCCGTTGGTTTCCCAAAATCAAGTTGAAATACCAGCTAATGTGATTTCAGATCATGTTTAGGAATTGATTATGAGTTTGGATTTGATTATTAGTTGAAACAATTTTAAGGCATTTGGGAAATAAGCTCTACTAGAAGATGAAACAAATGAAATAAAATTTTGCATAAAATGAAACTAGCTTATGTATAAATAAAAATTTGATTCTGAAAAAATTGCTTTTGCTCATTATCTTATGCACAATTTTGTTTTAGTTTATGGGGTTTTATTTATTTATTTTTATTTTCTTTTCTTGGAAATGTTTCTGAAGAAATTTATTCAAACCTATCCTTGAAAAAAAGATAAACAAAATTTATAGTGAGCTTTATGACTCATGTTCTTTTATAATAAAAAAATCTAACAAAAATCATATCATCTCAAAATTCATTTTAACCAAAATTAATTTTTTAAAAACAATATCATTTAAAATCAATTTCCCCAATGCTCATCCAAACATACACTTATTGTCTCTGGTTGAATTGTTGTTAATGTGATTTCTGTTGTTGCATTTTGTAGGTGGACAGTGGTTTAAAGGATGAGCTTGTTCTGGGGGATCCTAATGCACCTCGGTTTGTGTTGTGGAATGGAAAGTTGAAGCCCGTGCCTGGGAAGCCATCTGATTTGCCTTTCTTTGACTTGATGAGCCTTGGTGGAAAGATCAGAGCTGGCTTTGGTGCGCTTGGAATTCGGCCTCCTCCTCCAGTGTGTCTTCTTTCGTTTCTTTGATTATGTTTGTGTCAAATGCAATATCCGAAAGGATGAAATGCATATGTTCTTAATTTGGTTTTCTCATGTAATATAATGTTGACAAAGGTAACAGGGTCATGAGGAATCGGTTGAAGAGTTTGTTCGTCGGAACCTTGGTGATGAAGTCTTTGAACGATTAATAGAGCCTTTTTGTTCAGGTAAGAGCATTAACTTGTTTGCTCTTTTTTTTTTTTTTTTTTTTAATATTCTTGTTAACCTCTAACAAACCTTCTATCATTATGCTCTGGTAGAGTTTTCTGGAATGAAGTTTCTTACGAATTCTCTAACCTGTCTTTTGAAAACTGAGTTTGAAAATTTTCATACGGGGCAATTTTTTTTCTTAATTTATGGCTATATTTCTATGTTCATAATGGTACTTGAAAAATAAGTGGCCACTTTTTGAGGCTGTTCAGTATCGTTCTAATTATTATTCAGTGGTCCTTTGGTCCACCATGCAAAACTAAACTGAAAGCGTGATTTCCTGTTTGGGAATTTTCTGTGGTCTGGGAAAGGGGAATAACTTGTCCAGAAGCAAGTCCAATATGTTATAGTTAGTTCATCACGATTATAGCATGTGGTGGTTTTGACAACATTTAAACTTGGTTTACCACATTATCAAGTAATATTAACAAAATATCACTATTTTCTTTCTTCCTTTTTTTCCTCTTATAAATGCTATTGAAGTATATGTACAAATAATCAATTGTACAAGCACTTACTGCAGATCTTATGTAAGTCAGCCCCAATGTCCCATAAAAGACTTGACTGTGTCTTATACTTTCTCTTTACTTATTAATCAGTGATGAGCTTATCTCATCTAGCTTTTTCTCTTCCATTCGTATATTTCTACTTTTTTGTTTAGCAGTCTTTGTTGAAAATCCTGTTTCTTACCTTAATTTTGTTATATACAGGGGTCTATGCAGGTGATCCTTCAAAATTAAGTATGAAAGCAGCATTCGGCAAAGTTTGGAGGCTGGAAAAAAATGGTGGTAGCATTATTGGTGGAACTTTCAAAGCAATACAAGAGAGAAATGCAGCTTCAAAACCACCTCGAGACCCGTACTAGTTTACTTGTTCTGGAGTTTCTGGATTTTCCCCATAGTTTATGGAGTGTTTCACTAATTCAATTAATCATGTAGGCGTCTGCCAAAACCAAAGGGTCAGACTGTTGGATCTTTCCGGAAGGGACTTACCATGTTGCCAGAGGCAATTTCATCTAGGTACTAAATGTTGCCTTGTACCAATGTTCTAGTTAATTTCCTCTTATTCTCCAGATTGACGATCCTTGTGAATTGTGATCCTGTTGACAGATTAGGCAACAAAGTAAAGTTATCTTGGAAGCTTTTAAATATTAGTAAACTGGACAGTGGAGAGTACAATTTGATGTATGAAACACCAGAAGGTGTGGTTTCTTTGCAGTGCAAAACTGTTGTCCTGACCATTCCTTCCCATGTTGCTAGTACATTGCTGCGTCCCCTGTCGGTAAGTTTCTTCCTCAAAGGGGATTATGCAATTTATTTCTGTTAATTAATGACTTTTTTTGGGTGGAATCCTTGAATTTGGGTGATATGACCTGTTGAAATTGTGTGGAGTGGGAGTTATAGCAGGCATTTTTTGATGCCTAATTGTAGGTCGTTAGTTTTCTTTGTTTGCATGCCTTTGGCTCTTTTCTGTTTCAGTGTGTTGTGAGTGGCACGTGCATGTGCATCTGCTTTTGTGCCTATGGTTGCATATATCACTACTTTTATTATCCTCTGAACTTTCAGACCCATAATTGATTTCCTGTGCAAACACTGCCACCTCACACATAATGCAAAGGAAGGTACAATTAATCCATGATATGGTTTTTCCAGGGCTCAGTTTTTCTTTGCATAGGAGTTTTCATATTTCTAAAAACCTCTGGGGGGTTGTTTCATGTTTTAAGTGTTTTCGAGGGTGAGTATCTCTTATTTCCATGAGAATGAAAGTTATTGTCTACAATAACTACATTTCCTGTGACGGGCTTTTACTGAAGTCAAATAACAAAATGCATCTCAACCAATTAGTTTGATAAATGGCCAATTTTTGCCATGATAGTTCCCAATGCGAACATTGAGGGCTGTATTTCCTGACAACCTTTTAATATCTCTTGCAGGCTGCTGCTGCAGATGCACTTTCAAAGTTTTATTACCCTCCAGTTGCTGCAGTTTCCATATCCTATCCAAAAGAAGCTATTAGATCAGAATGCTTGATAGATGGTGAATTGAAGGGGTTTGGTCAATTGCATCCACGTACCCAAGGAGTGGAGACATTAGGCGAGTATTAATTTTTTAAAGCAAAAGTGAAGTCTTTCAACACAATAAGTTCCACGTCTTTTTAATTATCATTCAAGTTAGAACTGCGGACTGTAGAGTGCATTCTAGTTTTTGACAGGTTTGATGATAAGAACATATTTGTGGGCTTGACAGGAACTATATACAGCTCATCACTTTTCCCCAACCGAGCACCACCTGGAAGGGTTCTACTCTTGAATTACATTGGAGGGGCTACCAATACTGGAATTTTACAAAAGGTGACATTAATAAGAAACATGAAGTGTTAACATATATGGAATTGGTTGAGCTGTTATGGCATTCAATAGGGTTGACAGTAGCTTTTATGGGAAACTTCGGGGATGGTGGTGTAAAGAACTGTTAAGTCATTTTTTAAATACGTATATATGGTTTGTTTCTTTAAAAAAGCAGAAAACTGCTTATTTTTAAAATAAACATATTAGGTAAACACAAGAAAGCATAAATTTTCTTATTTAAAAAAAAAAACCTATTTAAGAAAAAATCCGACAAACTCATCCGATAAAGTGAGATTTTTGTTTATTCTCTACAGGAGTATTGCAAGTTTATTGTTCCGGTCACAGGTGTACTTTTCCCTACAAGAGTACTGTAGCTGGGTGTGTTTGATTGTGGTTTTGGTTTTTAGTTTTTAAAAAATATTATAAAACAATTTTAAAAAAAAGTGGGGGAAGTTGTGAGAGTACCAGTTATGAAAAAGCTGAATAGAAAAAGAAAATAACCAAGAGTTGTTCTAGGTTTTTAAATTTTAAAAACTGATAGATTGTTTTTAAATTTTTAAAACTGATAAGTTGGAGTTGTTCTAGTCTATTTTGTATTTTGCTCTTTTCTTTTTAAAAATAAAAATTAATTTAAAAAACAGGAGTCAAATAGGCTCTAGACCTCTTGTTCTACATCATTATTTCTTGATGATTTGGTGGTTCCGGGGTTTTAGGCATTAATCTGTTGTTTGACTTCAAATGCTTGGATCCATACCTGTTATATGTTTTTCACATATCTACATTAACATTTTGTTATTTGAAACAAGTGCCATCTCTACCTGTATAATCAGATTTGTTTCCTTTCTTTTTTTATTTCCTCCTAAATTGTCTTGTTTATGGCAGACGGACAGTGAACTTGTTGAAGCAGTTGATCGAGATTTGAGGAAAATCCTTATAAACCCAAATGCCCAGGATCCTTTTGTATTGGGGGTGAGACTGTGGCCTCAAGCTATTCCCCAGTTCTTAGTTGGCCATCTTGATCTTCTAGACGTTGCTAAAGGTTCTCTTAGAAATACTGGGTTTGAAGGGCTCTTCCTCGGGGGTAACTATGTGTCTGGTGTTGCCTTGGGACGATGCGTTGAGGGAGCTTATGAGGCAGCAGCTGAAGTGAACGATTATCTCACAAATAGAGTGTACAAATAGTGGCAAATTTTGTTTTCATGGAATGGGTGGGAACTCTCGTGTTCCATTGAATTGAAATAATCAGTTTCTCAAATTCGTTCGTTAGGTTTTTGGTGGCTTCTACTGTAGATTATGTAAAGTCCATTTTATTTTGTTCATTATGTACTTATCACGTATTCAGGAGGACTGGTAGCTATTATTTTGTCATTCCATTTGTTCCCTCTAATGTAGGAGGGTCAAGGTAGTCAAAATCTCCAGTTATATCATAAACAAGTGCGATTTCGCTGGCCCTGGATTGGACGATTCCATTTACGCTCAGCATCACATATTTGTGGGATTCACAAAATCGTCTATACACGCATAATCAAAACTTCGTATATTTATCTGATCATATTGAATAGCAGTTCGGGTTCACTACTTGTTGAAAAAAATGATTTTCTGCAATCTACAAAAAGTAAGTCACATCCTCTTTTATTCGGAAAAGGTAATTCCCAAATTTGTTGTAGGTCTTGTATACATCTTCAAAGTTCAGATTACATTTTTGTATCACTGCATGGCTTCTTCGTTGCGTCAAGGCCTTTTCTCTCTAGTGCCCAGACCTTGTATCTGTTGTGTCAATTTCTGTCAAAGTTCTGCTAATTTCTGTCAATTTCTCTCTAGCGCCTAGACCTTGTCTGCGTTGGGTTTATCATTTTCTTTAGCATATATAATTGTAATGGAAAGAACATTATTCTTTTTCTCCCATTTCACTATCAACTTCGGTGAATATGACATGTAGAAAGTTTTACAGAGATGGGGGAAAATTATTGTCATATCTTGAAAGCTCAATAGTGGGTAAAGATTCGGCTTTGTGAGATTCACACGGGTTCATAATCCAACGACATTGGAGAAACAGTTGGATTCGATTCGGATCGGAAATATAAAGTTATATGTGAATCGACCAAAAAACAAGAGGTATGAATAACCAAGAAGCTCAATCAGAACGTTTAATGAAAAGTAGAAAGATGATACAAAACATAAAATGAAACACTTCCAAGCATGGAGGAAGAAAATTAGTGAAAAGTCTAAAATAAAAGCCCTATCAGGAGGTATAAACAATGAGTTTCACACAAAAGTGGGAAGAAATCGAATTCTTAACGAAGGAGGTCGAGGAAGAATGGCTCACGAGCAACCTTATAGGTAGGATTCACAACAATTGTAACACAAAGATAGCAAGAGAAAGACTCGCCATGGGAGATTGAATTTCATCAAAGTTAGATACCTTGGAGATAATACAATGCTACTAACAAGGGACGGGAATGCCAACATTTAACAAAGTTGTGGAGGAGAACTGAGAATGACTTGAATATATTTTTGAATCAATTACTCAATGGTCTAAACATACTATGGTGGGGAATAAACTGACTTGGGTAAGATTTTGGGGTTTACCTATTTTTGTGTGGGGACGAGAAGGCTTTGAGAAGGTTGTAGCAACATTGGGAACTTTGGTTTCAATAGACAAAGCAATTGAGGATTGGGAGGAGCTAGAATTTGCAAGAATACGAGTACGTATGTTGATTGTCTTAGATGTAAAGACTGTCAAGAAGACGATGATTAACAAAACAATCTACCAAATCACCATGAAGAAGAACAACCATCAGCAGAAAAGGTGAAATGCAGATGCAACATGTGGGAAAGGATAAACATAAAGGACCCATCATCACATCATCAATCACTCCTGTATATACTCCAGCAAGAAAATGACCATCTTGATAATAAGTGAAATAGATATGAATGATGAGAAGAGAGAAGAAAAAGAAGAGAGTAAACATCTAATTGTAGAGCTGGGGAGAACCAACTTAAAGATAGAAGCTTTAGAAAAGCAAAAATCTAGAATACAATGCTTAACATGGAGATTTGAACACATTTTTTTTTTCATTTTGACAAAATGAAGGAGACTTAAAAATGAAATAAAAGGCGTCTATATTAGGGACAAATGGAGAGAATAGCCTAACATGGTAAAAGAAAGAGATTAGGGACTTTTACCACAACAAATTTAGTGAACAGGTTGGAGTAAAAATATAGTTAGATTGTTCCTCATTTTGTTCTAAATGTTTTAAATAAAATCTAAAATAGTTACTAGTTAAAATCTTAATTACTAATTAAAAATTACTTTATAAATTTAAAAACTACTATATATATCAATAATTTTTTTTTTATATTTTTTAATCTAATTAATAATAATTAATTATTTTTTATTTTAAAATTAATTTTTATTTAATAATTTTTTAACAGTTTCTGTCAACAAACACTCTACTAAAGTGTTGGAACCAATTGCTCTTCTCTAGCTCAAAATTCCAAATCTGCTCGGGTCAGCATTTGACTGTAGAAGGGGTGAAGGTCCATCTCTATTAGATTTTAAAGCACTTGCACAACATACATTTTGGACCTATAACAACACTCAAATCACCGGTTTATTGTTGTCATTACTGAGAGAGAGTAGTAGTGCTTATCTTGCTGCTAAATCAATTGTTGAACAATATCAATATACTTTTATTGTATGTTTTACTTATCGTACGTCTTTGATTTTTCTATTACCTTTAGACAAGAGTATATGTGAAATGATTTAGTTTGTTTTTTCAAGCTGCTCTATATGATTATGTAAAAAAAAATATATATTCATTCTCATATCTTTTGTCTTTCTTTTTTTCTTTTGTTCATATTAATTTTTTTTATTATAATTTAAGTTTGTAAAAGGGTTAAAATACTTCAAATATTTTTTTATTTAATAAATTTTTTATTGTTGATAAAAAAAATATTTTCTTTAACATGTTGCTGCCTAGGTCTAGGTGTTATTGTCTTACCACCTTTAAATTATGCTCTCAGCACAAGTCAAATGAAAAAAAAGATGAATATATTGTTATTATTTCACTATTAGTCGTTAGAGGTCTTGGTGCTTATGTCAAATTGTGCATCTTATAGGGTTGATGCGGTTTGTGCATTCTATGTAGTGTTAAGTTGCGCTAGGTTTTGACTTTAGCATATGTGTAAATGAGGCAATGAACACTACTGTGAGAATTGCATGTTACATGATTGTAGTCTTGTGTTTTTCAATGAAATAAAAAAAGAAAAAAGAAGATGGTGTCTTTGAATCTGTATATAGGAAGTATAGAAATTGATTTAGACATAGAAATTAGAAGTTAGAAGTGGTAGGTGAAGTAAATATAGTGAGCGAAGGGAGTTGAATTAGAAAGAATAGAAAATTAGAAAGTAGAGAGAGAGTGGAGTTTGCGTGGAGACATGGTTACATGGGAGATGTAAAAGTTAAACTAGAAAGAAAGTTTGACGAATGAATGTAAGGGATGGAGAAGGGAAGCAATGAAAAACAAGATGATGGAAGAACGGGAAGGGAGAAGGAAAATGGGCGATTTGGTCTTCACATTGCAAGACACATCTAATAGGGGTATTTAAGAAAAAAGGGTATGTGGGTTACACCCTGCTTTTCTAATTCAACACAATCACTGTATTGGAGACCAAATCACAGATTCATGGCTATTTCAAGCAACCTTCTGGTTGGGATGGTGGGGAACATTTTACTTTTTTTCCTTTTCACCCTTTTCAACATTCCCTCTTCCTAATTCTTTACCTACCATTTTCCATATCTTTAGATCCACCCTCCTAATTCTAACCATTAAAGCAACTTCAACATCACACCAACAATGCTTATCTTTTCTCTTTTTTATATAAAATGGAAGAAATGGAAATGAAATAAAGTATCCCTATTAAATATGATATTCAGATGGAAAAGATGAGTATGACACAAGTTGATCAAGTAATTTGCAAGGAGATGAGCAGAGAAATGCTAGAGAAGAAGATGTGGTGTTTCTTGTAAGGGTATGGAAAAAGAAGGAGAAAACAAGTGGGATTAGTGGAGAAGACTAAATTATCCTTGTTTTTTTACTATATGTTAATAATATAAGAATTTCGTAGTCGTCATACTTGTTTTTGTTGGAATAGACAATTGATTTTGAAAACTTTAAAGGAATTGCATAAAAACAAAATGAAATATTATAGATTGGAATAATCAATTATATTTTATAACATAATCCATTATATTTTAAATAATAAATAATAATAATAATATAAATACTTTTATATAACAATTATAATAAAAGTAAATTAACAATATAAATATTAAAAATTATAAAATAAAATAATAATGAAAAAATTAAAATAATAATATTTAAATTAGTAATAATATATAAAATAATAATAAAATCATAAAAAATATATTAAAAATATTAAACATAAAAAATTATAAAATAATAATAAATAAAAATAAAAATAAGTTTATTAAATAATAATATCATTAACAATAATTATTTTATTTTATGAAAATGTTTTTGTATACAATTTTAGATTTATTGACAATATTATATTGCTCTTATGGTATATTGTTGTTCTTTCTCGTTTTTGTCTAATTATTTTTATTTAATTCTATTTTTTATTAGTAATAATAGTTCTTTTTTTTCTTCATCATATTGTATTGTCATTTTATCTTTAATATTTATTAGGTGCTCAATTTTTATATTAATTTATATTTATTTTTTTAAGTTACGAAATTTATAATTTTGGTTAAATGTTTTATAATTATTTATTTTCAAAATTTATTTAATTTTATAAAAAATATTTTCAAACAATTTTGCATGTATTTACAATGTTAGAAAAATCGTATTTTATTTGATACGAGTTTTCGAAGAATGTAGTAGAATAAATGTTTTAATGATTAACTATTTAGAATTTGTCCTAACGATAATTTATTAGACTTATCAAGTTACTTGTAATCGGATTACTATTGAACCACTTATAAATATGTAGTCTCATATATAAGTTGATAGGTTTTGACTTCACAATAATGTATTGGAGACTCATATTGATAAAAATAAGGACATTTTATAATATATAAATGGAATTAATTTTATAACATTAAATTGAGTTTAAAATACACTTCTTAATAATAAATTACATATGTATAAATAATTAATCATATTTTATTTTAAATTAATTTTAATTATAAGAATAAAATTATAATATTATAATTTCATCAATTAAAATGCATTATCAATCACACTCACATCAAACTTTCACCTTCCACCTTTCACCTTGCAGCATCTTTTCCTTCAAATTCATCATTTTCTCACATTCAAATTCATTCCTTAATTAAACAATATAAAAAAAAAAATTGATTGAAGAAGAATTGCTATTTGTTCTAAAAGCATATATATAAAAAAAAGTTGATAGAGGGAGAATTGGTATATTTTTCTTAAAGCAACAAATGATTTAAAATAAAGTAAAAGTGAGTAATAATTATTTGGAAATGAGGGCTAATAAATTAAACATAAAATTACACTTTTTATAAAGTGCGTTTCCAGTTCCAACATGTGTTTGATATTGCACAGAAGTTATTCTCTTTTTCCTTTTTTATTTTCTTATGCTATCAAATCGAGTTGATTGCCAGTCCCCAGGACCAGATCTCGAGTTTTTTGGCATAAAAAAGTCAATAATATATTCAAACTTCTCACGTACTTCACGTTCACGAAGAAGCGATTACATATGACCTTTTGTTCTTTATTTATTGTATCATCCTAAAATTGCTTTTCATATTGAATACAGTAAAAAGCAGCCATGCAAAATAAAATGCAAAATGAACACATCAGGAAGAAATAAATGCACACGACAACTCTGCATAAATGAAAGAAAAGAGTGGTGAAGTTTGTCTAGTGCAGTTAATTCTTGAAAAGGAATGAGACAACACTTCTAGAAATTCTGTTCTCATATTTTAAATGTTTCTCTGCTGTTCATACACTGATATGCTTTCCTTGGTACGTAGCAGTATTTGTAGCCTCACTTCACTTGCACCAATGCCATAATAATACATTGGAAAATAATACATTTGGTCTCTGCAACCAAGATCCCCACGAGCAACACGATGATTACATCCATTGAACATTGATTACATGGATATTACATGTTTATGCAAGGTATCAGAGATCAACATTAATGTCCTCTTGTCCACCCCAATTTTCACCCAACCAATGGTCCGATATTTAGGTTCATTCCATCCTCCTCAGAACATAATCAGTGTATTACGGACCACACGCCTTGTCTAACTATTGTCTCTATAGTAATTGCCAAAAAAATCATCTTCAAATGGCCACTAATTGAAGTGTTTAATCACAAAAGTCTTGATGAACTCAAATCTGTATGCACCATCAACGTGGGATGATATTAATTGACTAACTAATTAGTTCCAATATACTTATGAAGGCTGAATTATTAAACAAAAAACATGTTGACATAGTATAAATACTATGTTGATTTCTACTTATTTACACGTGTAGTTGTCGGCTACCATGACGACATTTTAGGTCTACCAATTGCATGGGAGGAAGAAAAAGGAGAGTGGCCAATGGAGGGTGGCGCAGCAGCTGAAAAAGTCTTCTTCACAGCCTTCTCATCTTCTCTCTTTCTTGCTTTCTTTATTTAAGGCCTTTAATGTGGCGGCTTCATGTGTAATCTACCAAACTAGTTCCTTCCACAATGGGCAAAGCCTCTAGTTCTTCCTCCTCTTCAATCACCAGCTGCAGGAACAACCCTTCCAATTCAACTGCATCCTCTCTCACACACCAACATAGTCAAGACCTTCGCACAGATCTTAGGCTTGGACTCAGCATTTCCGCCACTCAACATGTTGGCTCTTCCAGTTCAGGGTTTGTATATATAGTATATGGAAAACATGATCGATTTCTCATCGTGAAATGGTTCCCTCATAAATTTAAGGGTTTTGATGCTGATATTGAGAAACTCTCTCTCTCTTCCCTCATTTGGTATGTTCAAACTCATTCAACTATATTGACTCAGTATCAAAACTCTCTTAGATTTTTAAGGGTACTATGTAGCAACTCTCTTTTATGACATCATGGGTTATTTTGTGGCTAGCTTGAAGTTGTCCACCCTCTCAAGTATTTGTATCATTCTCATATGTTAGGGGGCCCTGGCAACCGATGCAGCCACATCTAAGTAGTTTTTCACAAGCTACTGAAGTGAATGATTGCAGCGATCATACCAGCTTCTTTGTGAAGGTGTACATGGAAGGCATTCCAATTGGTAGAAAACTCAATTTGTTAGCTCATGATGGCTATCACGAGTTAGTAAAGACCCTCGAACAAATGTTTGACACTACCATTCTATGTATAATCTAATACTATTCTCTCATAGTTAATTCTTTTTACTTTGTGTACGTAGCATCTTTGTCTCCTAACCAGGGAATGTGGCTGTTTTGTACAGGGGGAACTGAGATGGATGGAGTGCAACAAGAGAGATGCCATGTTCTAACTTATGAAGATGGAGAAGGAGATTTGATTATGGTTGGGGACGTTCCTTGGGAGTAAGTTAACCTCTTACGAACACATTTTCTTTTCATTTTTTTGATAAAAAAGTTACTAATAAAATAAAAGTAAACCTTTGCTTTCAAACAAAACCTGGTTTAGTTCAACTTAAGATCAAAACTCTACCCATTATACATGTTTTCTTTCATTTTAAGCATTGATGTACTTGCTTTTTTGGTCATGTAGGATGTTCCTTTCAGCTGTAAAAAGGTTGAAGATCACAAGGGTTGAGACATTTGGGTGATAAATGTTTACATATATGACAAAAGATTGGTTCTTTTGTGACTTAAATTTAGTCAGAGTGAGACTCAATGTCAATGGTCATCCATTATCAAAGTGATGTATATTCTTACTGTATGTTTGGATATTGGTAAGGGTTGAGACGATGAGAAATAGAAAAATCAAAAGAAAAAGGAAATGAAGAAAAAGAGTTTAAATAATGTTCTTGCCTTTTTATCGAGATATTTAAAACTTTTCAAATCTTCTAAAATTAGGAGATTTTGAAATAAAAGTGCCCGAAGAAGTAAAATAATTACATTTTTTTCATCCTTTTATAAATTTCTATATGAAAACAAAAAACAAAAATTCCTTTTGTCTAAGTTTCCAGTTGCTCTAGAAGTTGGGTTCCTGCTTTTCTTGTTACCGACATAATTTCCTGGTTGTTAAGACCCTGCTCCTTCGCATTCTCTTACACAAAAAAAAAAAATCAAAAAACGAAAGGAAAATTGCAGAAAAATATATGGTGAGGACAGAAAGCAAAGTTGAAACAGATGGTGTATATGCGAGGAATAAGGAGCAATAAAGGGAGAGACATAAGAGAATGTGGAGCACAATAAAGTAATGTTATACTATTATTCATATGCATTGTTTGATTTTGAATTTTTGATTAGTCAATGTACTCATTTGGTGTTTAGATTTTGGAATTTCGTTCACACAAATGTTTGATTTTGATTAGTGAATATATTAAAATCTGATCCAGACAAGACTATAATTTAATTGGGGAATGGAATGAATTTGTTTAGGGTAGTTGTCTAATCATTTAATAAATTCTACAAAGACACTTACAGAATCTTTAGGCACAATTCTCTGATTGAGATAAAGACCCTTGTAGATTGGTAGACAGGTTCCAACCTTTGCCCAATGTACCTTCACTTCACCCAAATTATTATTATGACATTGAAATGTGTTGGCCAGCAAATTCCCAAGATGCCACAAAATAAATAGACTGCTAAACTACTAAAATTATATTGTTACATATCAGATAAGCTTCCTATTTTTCAAACAATATTCGACTCTTATCAATAAAAAAAGATATGATTCAAAAAATAAATTTCTCTAAAAATAGTTCATCAAATTTTTAATAATCATCGACAAAGTTGACCTATGACGTTTGTTTATAGTTAAAATATAAAAAAAATAAATAAACCTTTAAGCAAAGTAAGATTAAAGAGGAAAAAAAAATGAAAATTTAAAAGAAAGCCGAACAAAACCTTAAACATTTTTTCAATTTTTGAAAAAGAACCTGCGCTTGATATTACATTTAGTTTCTGCAAATTTAATTTTAATTTCAATAAAAAGTTAATATGTTCTTAACGCAAGGTTTTAGTTTATAACAAGAAATTAAAACTGCACCACATTTGCCAATTATAATAAAAATATTTTAAAGTTTTTTGTGAAAATGAAACCAATATGAAAATATTTTGAAGGTTAAAGACATATTTGACATTCTTTTAATGTAGTTCTCGAAGCTCTCCATTATTCTTCACAAGATTTTGCTTACTATTTGTTTTCCATAATTGCAAGACACATTAACTGTGCTTATTTTTAAAGGACAAAAGAATATGATCCTCATATAAAGTGCAAAGATTTTATGAAATGACAGCATCCTTGTTGTGGTTTCACTTTGATCGTTTATTTTTCTTGTCATCTTCTGTGTTTCTTATGGCAATAGCATCTAATAATAAGGGCTAAGGATCATAAAAGTGGAAATTCTATATTCATCAACTTGAAATAAATTACTCACGAAATGCCACCAACCAGGTGTTATAGGTAGATATTTTTATCAAAAGAGAGAGGAATCAAATCAATTGGTTCAATATATTCGTAAGTAAAAATGGATGACTTTTTTTTTATCGATGTATTAAAAATTTAAGACTCTAAATAGTTAATAAAAATTAGATTATAAGAAAAAAATATTTTTTATTTTAAAAACATTTATTTTTATTAACAACCAAATAAACATTTATTTAGAATGTGGATTGAATGAGACCTTTGTATTAGAATGAGCTCATCTCCATCACAAGAATTAGGTCTTAATTTAATTTTTGTAGGGAATGTGTCACATCACTTTTAAGATATGTTTGTAACTTTTACTCAAATGCAAAGGAATAATAAAACTCGCTTTCTAATTAATGGTTTATTATTAGTTGTCCCAGAAAAATATTATTTCACATACATAAGGTCTTAAATTTATGTCATGTCAACATAATAAAGAAGTCTTATAAGACTTAATTTTAAACTTATAATTTTGTATATGACCCGTCAAATGGAAATTCCCTAAAAATTTAATTTAAAAAAATGATGTAATATACAAAACAATCAAAAATTAAATTAAAACTTGATAAAATGACTCTTATGATAAAAATAACTTAAAAAATAAAATTTTATCAAAATAAATATATCTCGATGTAAGAATAATATATATAAGAAAATAATTATTAACACAAGAATAGGGTTATTGGTTAAAAATAGATTTAAAGAAATGGTTTTAAAGTAAAGATTGAGAAGGAGAGTAGAGAGAGAATGAGAGAAAATAGTTATGCATTCTTTTGCAGTTTTAATGTTGTTCCTCCCATCATAGTTTATCACATTCACAACTAAAGGGATGAGGAGCAGGTTGTGTTTTTCTTTACAATTTTTTTGACTAATTTTTAAAAAAAAACCTATGGAAGGTAATTGGTGGTTAAAACATTGGTAGTTAATTAGATATCAATTTAAATTTTTTTTAACAATAATAAAAATTAATATAGAAATTAAAATTTTTTTTAGTTTTTAAAATGGTCTTTAATTTAATTTATATAGCAATTAATTATTTTTTTTTCTAAAATTGATTTCTATTTAATTATTTTCTTGTAATGGGTATAATGATAACTCTCAGTTTCGAGGACTGAGAAACCTCTTGCTGAAATATATAAGAAAGGAAATGGACTTGAGATTAAAACTTATTGATACCTTAACATGAACTAGCACAAGGCTATATAAAGGAAATACATATGGTAACTTCTGTCAAAGCATAACCGAAGGCATAGGAATAGGAATGATTGCTATAATGGAGACTTATTACTATAATGGAGACTTTATTTGTAAACAATGTGATCTTTCAGTTTAGATGGAGGCTTCCTAATGCGATTGGGCCGTGATGATCCAACATTATTGGGTTGAGCAGGAGTGTTAGGCTGAGTAATATTAGTGACATGGTCGTTCGTATCATCATTCCTCCCATCAACACCAACCTTGTCCTCAAGGTTGTAAGCAGCTTGCAATTCGCTCCAATTTTCCCAAGTCGTGTCTTCAGGAGGTAATCCTTGCCATTGAACCAAAACCTGATGCTTCTCTTGACCATTAACAGTGACAATTCTGGAAGCAAGTACAGCCAAAGGTGAAATAAGTGGGTGATTCTCCACGGATGCAGCAGGTAGGGGAAACTCAGGTGGTGGTATTGGGCCATTGTAAGGTTTCAAAAGAGAACAATGAAACACATTGTGTATTTTTGAAGATAAAGGGAGTTCTAACTTGTAAGCAACCGGGCCAAGGCGTTCAATAATACGGAATGGACCGTAAAAACGTTTGTTCAACTTGTTGTACTTTTCTCCAGCAAGTGAATTCTGCTTGTAAGGTTGAAGCTTGACATGAACTAGAGAATCTACTTCGAAATTCACCTCTCTTCGTTTGTTGTCCGCTATAGCCTTCATACGTTTCTATGCTTTCTCCAAATTCTGGCGTAGGAGTGCCAGAATGTCTTCTCGATTACAGAGCAATTCATCACTTGCAGCCACGTTTGACGAACCAGCTATATAAGCAGGGACGTTGGGTGGCTCTTTTCCATAAACAACTCGGAAAGGGGTCATTCCGGCTGAAGAGTGAAAAGAGGTGTTGTAATGGTACTCTGCCCATGGTAAGAAACGATGCCACATAGAAGGGCGGTAATGGACAAATGCTCTCAAATACTGCTCAATTGTCCTGTTAGTGACTTCGATTTGTCCATCTGTCTGGGGATGGTAAGTTGTGCTCATGCGAAGCATAGTTCCACTGAATTTAAGCAGGTCAGACCAAAATTTGCTAACAAAAATAGGATCACGGTCTGATATAATGCTCTTAGGTAAGCCATGATGTTTGCAAACAATGTTGACAAATAACTCTGCCACCTTGTAAGCAGTAAAATTAGCAGGCAAGGCACCCAAATGAACATATTTCGAGAAGCGATCTACCACTACAAACAAGACAGAATAACCACTCGAACATGGCAAACCTGTAATGAAATCCAATGCAATGTCTTCCCAAACGTTAAAAGGTATTGGCAAGGGTTGAAGCAATCCACCTAGCTTCCTAGTAGAGTACTTAGTTTGCTAACAAACAAGACGACACTCTACAAAAATCTTGATGTCTTGTCGCATAGACTTCCAAAAGAAATTAGCAGATAGCCTTTTAAGCGTTTTGACAACTCCAGCATGACCACCGATGGGGGTTTCATGAAATTCTTTCATCAAAAGTACTTTGAAACGAGAGTTATGAGGTAGCCATATTCTCCCTTTTTTCAACAGCAAACCATTAGAAATAACGTAATCTGGGTAGCTAGAAGGATCCGAATTGACCTTTTTACAAAATTCTTGGTAGGTGGGATCCTGACGCATTTCATTGCGCAATTCTGGCTTATATTGAATGTCATAGTGATAGCCTAAGAGCTTTGACAGATAAAATTGCTGCTCAGGCATTTGAATGACTTGTGTCAACAGCTCCTTCAAACTTCTATGATCTGTTTGGATGACAAAGTAGTGACCCAAGAGGTATTGGCGCCATCTTTTGACAGCACTAGTAATGGCATGAAGCTCTCTAATATATGTTGAAGCCTTAGAGAGACGAGGACAAAAAAGTTTGCTGAAATACGCAATTGGATGATCCTCTTGTAACAATACGGCTCCCATTGCTAGTCCTGATGCATCTGTTTGAACTACAAACGGTACTGAGAAATCTGGGAGAGACAAAATCGGTGCTGTAGCAAGAGCAATTTTCAATTGATCAAACGCCTGTTGAGCAGTAGATGACCAATTGAATGCGTTTTTCTTTAATAGAGAAGTAAGAGGGTGTGTCAGGGTAGCATAACTGCGCACAAAGCGACGATAAAAACCAGAGAGGCCCAAAAACCCTCGTAAAATCTTCACAGATTTAGGATTTGGCCAGTCCAAAACCCCTTGAATCTTACTAGGATCAGGAGCAACAGTTCCAGCAGTAACAATGTGGCCTAGATAAGCTATGGTGGATTGGCAGAATGAACACTTGGTAGGTTTTAAGTGGAAATGATGAGTCTCAAGAATGCAAAATACCTGCGAAAGATGTTCTAGATGAGCTTCCATAGTATCACTGAAGACCAATATATCATCAAAGAAGACAATCACTGTCTTGCGAAGGAGGGAACGAAAAATGTCGTTCATGGTTGCTTGAAATGTGGAGGGGGCGTTACATAGGCCAAACGACATTACTCTAGACTCGTAATGACCGTCATGAGTCCTAAATGCCGTCTTTGGAATATCTGGTGGTGCCACCCTAATTTGGTGAAAACCTGAGGTGAGGTCCAGTTTGGAAAATACACGAGCGTGACCAAGTTCGTCCAAAAGCTCATCAATTATGGGCAATGGAAATCTGTCGCGAATAGTGAGAGTGTTGAGAGCGCGATAGTCGACGCACATACGCCATGATCCATCTCTCTTTTTCAACAATAGCACAGGAGAAGAAAAAGGGCCATTATTGGGCTGAATCCATCCTATAGCGAGGAGCTTAGAAACTTGTGATTCAATTTCACGTTTTTGTGAGTGGGCATATCTATAAGGACGGACGCTTACCGGAGAAGAGTTGGCTAGCAAGGGTATGGTGTGGTCTGTAGGTCTGGGCGGGGGTAGAGTGGAGGGTTCGGTGAAGAGGTAGTCGTGTTTGGAAAGGAGTGTTTGGAACGAAGAAGGGAGGGTGTCGATTTCAGGTGTGGAGTGTTTGGGTGGTAATGGAGTGTTAGGGTTAGTGTTGAAGTCGGGTATAGGTCCAACGATGGATAGGGAGAAGAATTGGGCTGTAGTGTCAAAACGGGTTGCCTTTTGAAAGTAATGTAGGCCCACAATAGGGGTATGTGATTCACCTTTGAGTTCAATGCACTGGTTGTTATGGAAAAAGGACAAGCTGAGTGTTGCATAATTCATTAGTATTGGGCCAATTTGTTTGAGCCATTGGGCCCCAAGTACAATATCCGCACCCCGGAGGTCCAAACGATACAGATCAATGGTGAAAGAATGCTTTTGCAACATAATGGGCACCGCTGCACATATTTGAGAGCAAAGCAACTCTTGGCCACTCCCCACTAGAACCTTGAATGGCTTAATCGAATCATGGGCCAGGCCCAAATCATCAACAAGGGATTCTTGTATGAAATTATGAGTACTCCCACCGTCAACGAGTACACGCACCGGTTGAGACCCGATAAAGCCAAGTATCCGGATTGTATCCCTAGCCGGAGCTCCAGAAAGAGCAAAAAGGCTCAACTGTGTTGCCTGGACTTCTGCTTGTGGGATGGGGTCGCCGCCCGAATCAATAGGTTGGTCGAGTGAGTCCTCTATACCGATAAGAGAGAAAGAATCACTATCATCAGCCAACATCAAAAAAACGCGAGCACCACATTTGTGCTGTTTGGACCATTTCTGATCGCAATTGAAGCATAAGCCTTTGTCGCGGCGTTCATCCAATTCTGGACCCAAGAGGTGGCGAAAACGCGGCTTTGCCGGCGCAGTGGGTAGCAACCCGGTAGTAGGTTGCGCTGTAGCTTCAGGAGCCTTACTAACAGGGTGCGGTGAGGACGATGGTTGCCATGGCATGGAAGGACGTGAACGTGAGGTGCGTGTAAGCTCTTGCAATTTATCTTCCTGCAGCCTAGCCAAACCTGATGCCTGAGAAATAGAAGTGGGTTGTTGCACAACCACTTCACGGCGAACGTCGCTCTTTAAGCCGGAGATGAAACAGCTAAGTAGATCTGTATCGGAAAGTCCCTCCAATCGATTTGCCAATGCTTCAAATTCTGTAAGGTAAGCTGCCACCGTTGTTGACTGAGTTAGTTTGAACAATTTGCCACGAGGATCGTCAAAGGCTGTCGGAGCAAAACGTGTTTCTAGCTTCTCTAAGAATTGAGCCCAAGATGCAATTTGGCTATTACGATACATCCACTGGTACCAAGCAAGCGCTGCGCCGTCGAGGTAAAAAGAGGCAATAGTGATGCGTTCCTTGTTAGGAATTATGGCTTTAAACTAGAGGGGGGGGTGAATTGTTTAAAGAGGTTTTTGCAAACTTTTCCAAGCTAGAATGAATATCTTTCAGAAATCAAATGATTAAGCAATTCAGTTTACCAAAACAGCAAGCAAAACAGCACTGACAGGAAAACAATCGGTTGTTTATACCAGCAAACAACAAACAAACTGAAATTAAAGAGTTAGGGATAGAGAGATTGTACACAGATGTTTATACTGGTTCACTCCAACCCAGAGCTACATCTAGTCTTCTCAGAAACCCTGAGGAAATCCACTAAGCAATCAACACTAGATTACTTACACACAACCAAGAAAGTGACCTTGAACACCCTCAAGAAACACACTTTCCTTGGTCAGCACACCACACTAAGAAAGCTGATCTTGATCCCCTCAAGAACACACAACTCTTCTTAGCAACAACACAAACGAATGTTCACAGAATTACAAGGATTACACTTGTTACAGAAGCAATCTGAAAACAGTACAAGAGAATCCTATCTCAGCACTTTGATCAACCAAAACTCTAAGCAATCTCCAACTCTTAGAAAAACTTTCTCAATTCACTTAGATTCTTAAAAATCAAATCTGTTTTTCTGTATATATTCAAAGAAGATGTTTGTAATTAAATCTTAACAAACTCTTAATTGCTTTAGAAAGATTGGTCAAAGCATTTAATGACTGGAGCATATGAATTAAAAGCATTTAAAGCTCAGTCAAAGTCAAAACTGTTTTCTGTTATAAAAACATAACAAACAATCGATTGTTTCCTCGAATCAATCGGTTGTTTTGTTACTTAACCAATTTTCACACTTCAAAACAGTTTTCAAAACACCTAAGCTTAAACAATCGGTTGTTTCGATAAAACAATCGGTTGTTTTAACTCAGTTTGAAAAAAAAACACTTTACTTTGTTTGAAAGTTGAGATGCTTGAGCTTTAGATTCAATCAAAGGTTGAGTTACACAACTCAAACTACCCAGATCCTAACTAAACCAGCACAGCAACAGCAAGCACAGCAAAAGCTTCATCATCCTTCAAAGGATTTGGATTCTTCAAAACCTTGAACACCACTTGGTTCAACAATCTCCCCCTATTTGATGAAGACAAATCCCTGGTGCTTGTGTTGTACTGATTAAATATGAAGCAGTTCCTGCAAAGAAAAACATTTGTACCATCCAAAGCTTCTTACAACAGCCAGTTAGATTATACCTCTTTTAACATAAAATTCAATCGGTTGTTTACACGAAACAATCGATTGTTTCTATCAGCAGCAGCAGAAAAACACTTTTATACTCAGAGATTTAAACATTTTTATGCAGATAAGATACAGATATACAAGTACCAATAAATCTCCCCCTATTTGTCTTCACAAATAAATTTTAACATGTACCAAACACAGATTTTAAGAGAGATTATTTAGATCAAGAATACCTAACTCATTTCTTAAGAAGAAAAACCTCTCTTTTGGCAAAGACTTTGTGAAGATGTCAGCTAGCTGCAGTTTGGTCTCCACAAACTTTACTTCACAGTTCCCATTTTGCACATGATCTCTGATGAAATGATGTCTTATTTCAATATGTTTGGTCCTTGAGTGCTGGATTTGATTTTTGGTAAGATTGATTGCACTTGTGTTATCACACATCAAAGGAACTTTGCTGATTTGTACACCAAAATCTGCAAGTTGTTGTTTGAGCCATAGGATCTGTGCACAGCAGCTACCAGCAGCTATATATTCTACCTCAGCAGTAGAGAGAGCAACACATGCTTGTTTCTTGCTATGCCATGAGATTAGGCTAGAGCCAAGAAGGTGACAAGTGCCACTTGTGCTTTTTCTATCTAGCTTGCAACCTGCGAAATCAGAACATGAATAACCAATTAAATGTATTGGAGAATGAGAGGGATACCATAATCCTACAGATGATGTTCCTTTGAGATATTTCAGAATTCTCTTTGCAGCTTTGAAGTGTGACTCTTTAGGATTTGCTTGAAATCTTGCACATAGACACACCGCAAACATGATGTCCGGTCTACTTGCTGTTAGATGAAGCAATGATCCAATCAATCCTCTGAATTTTGTTAGATCTATACTCTTTCCAGCAGAATCTGCATCCATGTAGCAGCTTGATGGCATTGGAGTGCTTGCCTCTTTGCAATTCTCCATTTCAAACTTTTTGAGAATCTCCTTGCAATACTTTGATTGACTTAAGAAGATCCCATCCTTTGTTTGTTTAACCTGCAATCCAAGAAAGAAAGATAGTTCTCCCATCATAGACATTTCAAACTCACCTTTCATAGCAGCAACAAATTCTTCACACAGCCTATCTTGTGTAGCACCAAAGATGATGTCATCAACATATATTTGCACAAGAATTATTTCTACATGTGACTTCTTGATGAAGAGAGTCTTGTCTATCATTCCTCTTTCATAGCCAAGAGATAGCAAAAAGTTGCTAAGCCTCTCATACCACTGCCTTGGAGCTTGTTTCAGACCATACAAAGCTTTCTTCAACTTGAAGACATGGTTGGGATACTTGTGGTCTTCAAAATCCGGTGGTTGATCTACATAGATTTCCTCATTGATGTAGCCATTCAAGAAGGCACTTTTTACATCCATTTGGAAGAGTTTAAAACCACTCATACATGCAAAAGCCAGCAGCAGCCTCACAGCCTCCAATCTAGCCACAGGAGCAAAGGTTTCACCATAGTCTAAGCCCTCTTCTTGATTGTAGCCCTTGGCAACTAGCCTTGCTTTATTTCTTGTGATCACTCCTTCCTCATCGAGCTTGTTCCTGAAAACCCATTTTGCACCAATAATATTCATTTCATTAGTTCTAGGAACAAGAAACCATACCTCATTTCTTTCGAATTGATTTAGCTCTTCTTGCATAGCTTCAACCCACTTCTCATCCTTGAGAGCTTCTTCAATTGACTTTGGTTCAATTTGAGAGACAAAAGCTGTGTGTCTGCAGAAGTTTGAGATGGAGCTACGTGTGGAGACACCTTCCTTTATCTGCCCTATGATGTTATCCACTGACAGATCTCTGGGAATTCTCCACTCTTTGGGCAGCTCACTCTGTTGCAGAATTTCAATCGGTTGTTTCTGCGAATCAACCGGTTGTTTTTCTGTACAGATTTCCAGCTTCTCCAAACTGATGCTCTGTTCGTCTTCCTCAGCACTAATCTTTGGGTTCTCACTGATTCTGCGATCTACCTCATCAAAGACTACATGAACTGATTCTTCTACAGTCATTAACCTTTTGTTGTAGACTCTATAAGCATGGCTTGTGAGGGAATAACCAATGAAAATGCCAAGGTCAGCTTTCTCATCAAATTTTCCCAAGCTTTCCTTTCCATTGTTGAGAACAAAACAGTTACAGCCAAAGACTTTGAGGTGACTGATGTTAGGCTTTCTTCCATTGAAAAGTTCATATGGAGTTTTCTTCAAAATGGGCCTTATAAGCACCCTATTCATCACATAACAGGAGGTACTCACTGCATCTGCCCAAAAATACTTAGGAAGTGAAGATTCACTAAGCATTGTCCTTGCAAGCTCTTCAAGAGACCTGTTCTTCCTCTCTACAACTCCATTTTGCTGTGGTGTTCTTGGAGCAGAGAAATTGTGTAGAATTCCCAACTTCTCACAGAACTTGACAAACTTCTCATTTTGGAATTCTCCTCCATGGTCACTCCTTATTGAGCCTATGTTACTGCCCTTTGTGTTTTGAAGTCTTCTTGCTAGCTTTTTGAATGCAGCAAGGGCATCACTCTTTGACTCCAAGAACAAGGTCCAAGTGTACCTAGAGAAATCATCAACAATAACAAGAGCATAATAATTTCCACCAAGACTCATAGTTCTAGAGGGTCCAAAGAGATCCATGTGAAGGAGTTCAAGAGGTCTCAATGAAGAGACAACATTTTTTATTTTAAAAGAACTTTTCACTTGTTTCCCTTTTTGGCAAGCTTCACAAATGTGATCCCTCTCAAACTTGAGTTTTGGCAGCCCAATCACAAGATCTTTTGATATAAGCTTGTTCAAATGATTCATGTGAATATGAGCAATTCTTCTATGCCAAAGCCAAGATTCATCTTGCTTGGATAGAAGACATCCAATTGAACATGGTGAAGAGATATCTAGAAGATACACATTATTAACTCTCTTACCTACCAACATTACCTCTTTATTGTTGGGTAGATAGATTTCACATGTGTTTGCCTTGAACATCACTTGATACCCCTTGTCACACAGTTGGCTAATACTCAGCAGATTATGCTTTAGGCCTTCAACAAAGAGCACATCATGAATCACCAAGATGCTCTCATCTCCTATGGATCCTCTTCCAAGTATTCTTCCTTTGTTGTTATCTCCATAGGTGACATGACCCTCTTGCTTGAAGGATATTCTCAGGAACTTTGATTTGTCCCCTGTCATATGCTTGGAGCATCCACTGTCCAAGTACCAAAGCTGCTTTCTCTCCTCCAAGATTTCCTACAAAGAAAATTCTCAAGTGCATAGGTTTGGTCCCCTTATGAATGAGGGTCCATCTGGTGTATACTCATCGACACAAGCTTTATTTTTCTTGGGAATCCACTTCATAAGCCCTTTAGGAACAGCATGTTTTCTAATTTTACAGAATCGCACAGAATGACCTCTTTTCATGCAATAGAAGCATGTAACAATCGATTGTTTCGATGGTCCAATCGATTGTTTTTCTGGCCTTTTTGAAAAAGTTTTTGAAAATCTATCTTGCTGGTTTTGTGGATTAAAACCCAATCCTGATTTTCCAAAAACACACTTTTGAGAAGCTAACACACTTTCAAAGTTGGATTGGCCTTTAGAAAGCTTATCCACTGTTTTAACAAGATAGTGGACCTTCTTTTCAAGATTTTCGCAATTTTCACAAACTAGAGTGTCACACTTGCAAGAGGAGTTTTTGTAAATGATTTCCAGATTTTCAAAATCCATTTTTGAATTTTCTAAATCCTCCTCCAGTGCTTTTACCCTGTTTTCAAGCCAGCTATTCTTTTCTTTCAATCGATTGTTTAAGAGAGCCAATCGGTTTGCTTCTTCATGTGTTTCTTGAAAGGCTTGAAGCAATTGACCATAATTTTCAGAGTTTGAAGAGTTTGATGAACTTACACTACATGAGTCATCCTCCCTTCTGGCCATTAAGCAAAGATTGAGGCTTTTCTTATTTTGTCTTCTCTTCCTTCTTGCTTGACTCTTTGTCATTGCTTCCTTTGGTTCATGAGCAGCCTTGAGAGTCTCCCACATTTCCTTAGCAGTTTTGCACTTTGATATCCTAAAAAATTCATTAGTATCTAGTGCAGAAGCTATAATATTTTGAGCAGACCTATCAAGCTGAGCCATCTTACATTCATCATCTGTCCATTTGGACAAAGGTTTTATAGTAAAGGAACTATTCTTTTTGAACTTTGGAATGTAAGGACCATTCTCAATTGAGTCCCAAATTCTTTGATCAATTGATTCAATAAAGATTTTCATTCTTGCTTCCCAAAACTTATAATTCAATCCACAGAATAAAGGTGGTTTGTAGATTGAAGCACCTTCCTCAAAAGATAGTTTTCCAGCCATAAAAAAAGATTTTAGATCAACTTGAATAACTTTCAAGAACCAAGCTCTTGATGCCAATTGTTAGGAATTATGGCTTTAAACTAGAGGGGGGTGAATTGTTTAAAGAGGTTTTCGCAAACTTTTCCAAGCTAGAATGAATATCTTTCAGAAATCAAATGATTAAGCAATTCAGTTTACCAAAACAGCAAGCAAAACAGCACTGCCAGGAAAACAATCGGTTGTTTCTTCGAAACAATCGGTTGTTTATACCAGCAAACAACAAACAAACTGAAATTAAAGAGTTAGGGATAGAGAGATTGTACACAGATGTTTATACTGGTTCACTCCAACCCAGAGCTACATCCAGTCTTCTCAGAAACCCTGAGGAAATCCACTAAGCAATCAACACTAGATTACTTACACACAACCAAGAAAGTGACCTTGAACACCCTCAAGAAACACACTTTCCTTGGTCAGCACACCACACTAAGAAAGCTGATCTTGATCCCCTCAAGAACACACAACTCTTCTTAGCAACAGCACAAACGAATGTTCACAGAATTACAAGGATTACACTTGTTACAGAAGCAATCTGAAAACAGTACAAGAGAATCCTATCTCAGCACTTTGATCAACCAAAACTCTAAGCAATCTCCAACTCTTAGAAAAACTTTCTCAATTCACTTAGATTCTTAAAACTCAAATCTGTTTTTCTGTATATATTCAAAGAAGATGTTTGTAATTAAATCTTAACAAACTCTTAATTGCTTTAGAAAGATTGGTCAAAGCATTTAATGACTGGAGCATATGAATTAAAAGCATTTAAAGCTCAGTCAAAGTCAAAACTGTTTTCTGTTATAAAAACATAACAAACAATCGATTGTTTCCTCGAATCAATCGGTTGTTTTGTTACTTAACCAATTTTCACACTTCAAAACAGTTTTCAAAACACCTAAGCTTAAACAATCGGTTGTTTCGATAAAACAATCGGTTGTTTTAACTCAGTTTGAAAAAAAAAACACTTTACTTTGTTTGAAAGTTGAGATGTTTGAGCTTTAGATTCAATCAAAGGTTGAGTTACACAACTCAAACTACCCAGCTCCTAACTAAACCAGCACAGCAACAGCAAGCACAGCAAAAGCTTCATCATCCTTCAAAGGATTTGGATTCTTCAAAACCTTGAACACCACTTGGTTCAACATTCCTCTTCTGGTGTTTGGTGGTATATGAAGAATTGGGAGATCTTGAAAATCCAACCATGAGTGTCGGTTCCATTGAATCGAGGAACGTCTAGCTTCAAATGAGGATGATTGTGTGATTCGGCAGAAGACGGCGATGGACGAGGGTGGATGGTGCCCTCAATAAGGCGTCGCATGGCTTCAAACTGGGTGGTGAGTGACGTGACTTGGCGAGCCAACTCAGTCACTTCTGAAGGAGGCGGTGGAGGGTGTGGATTCATGGAGGGAGTGGACTCTCAATGAAAGCACCAATGATAACTCTCAGTTTCGAGGACTGAGAAACCTCCTGCTGAAATATGTAAGAAAGGAAATGGACTTGAGATTAAAACTTATTGATACCTTAACATGAACTAGCACAAGGCTATATAAAGGAAATACATATGGTAACTTCTGTCAAAGCATAACCGAAGGCATAGGAATAGGAATGATTGCTATAATGGAGACTTATTGCTATAATGGAGACTTTATTTGTAAAAAATGTGATCTTTCAGTTTAGATGGAGGCTTCCTAATGCGATTGGGCCGTATCATATAATGAATGTGATATAGAGAAAAAATTGATAGCAATACGGTGAACAGACCAAAATATAGTAGAAATGGAGTTTCAAAGGTGGAGTAGAATGCTAAGCAAAAGCCAGTTACATATAGGAAAGTATGGAGAAAGAAGGAACCGTCATAGTCTTATGCCCAAGTTGTAAGGGGTGGAAGTAATAGAGGTGCTCAGAACTCTAGGAAGGATAATGCTATACAGATTAATACAAAGGTTTAACCTTTGGAGCGATTGGGTAAATGTTATATTGGAAGAACATCTGAGTGTTGCCAGGCACGGGATTTAAAGGAAAGTTTTATCCCGGGGGTTTTAATTTTATTAGAGTAAGATATTTGGGAGATAACAATGTGCTTGATTAGTATTGTGGCCATGGTGGGAACGTTAATAGAGGTGGATGAGGCAACATTGGAGATGAACGAATTGGAGTGTGCAAGAGTATGTATTAGAAAGTTAATAGTAAGGGAGGCTAGATGGGTGAATTATATGAGGATTAATGATACCTTGTGCCAAATTGCTATTGAGGAAGAACCTACAATGTCAAAGCATAAGAATTGCTTTATTCATTTTTAGGGGAAATCGGAAGAGGAAGAGTCTGGTGTAAGGTCGGATGCTCATGAAGGAGAAGAATATCTTGAGTCTGAAGGGTCTGATTTTGGGGAAGAAAAGGAGAATGTTGAGAACACAAATGGTGAAAGAATGGTTGAATTCTAGGTAAGGGAGGTGGAGGTTAGTGGTGGCGCGTGGCAAGCGGGTGTAGCATTAGGAAAGGGGAGAGAGGGTAAGGGAAGCGTCTTGGAATTGGAAGGGTGCAACGGTTATGTGGAGAAGGTGTTTGTAACGATAATATGAATATTAAAGGGTAGGGAGGAAACATAAAGAGAAAATATATTAGTAATCTTGTTAGGAAGGAAGAGGTATATTTTGTGTGTATTAAATAGACTAAATGTGAGCAAGTAAGTGAGGAGAGATGTTATCATATATGGGACTCCAATGAAATTGACTGAATTGAAAATGGGGTTGTAAATAATGTGGGAGGTTTAATAACTATGTGGAAAAAGAATGCTTTTGAGATGACGGGGTACAAAAATGGAAGGGGTTATTCTATAACTAAGGGTGTGTGGAAGATAGGTGTGCATTATCCAATAACGGTGGTAAATGTGTATTACTCCGGTTCTTTGAGCGAAAAGAGAGTTGTGTGGGTTGACATTATTATGGCAAGGAAGAATTCAACAATTAATGTTTGGTGTGTGGTTGGAGATTTTAATTCTATTATATTTATTGGGGGTGAGAAGAGGTCAAAGTTCCAGTGTCGATTATAACAAGGAGATGCAGAGTTTCAATAAGTTTTTCAAAGAAACTGGTCTGGTTGATATTCCGCTGGTAGGCAGAAAATACACTTGGTATAAACTGAATGAGATTATTAAAAGTAGGATATATAGAATCTTAGTTTCATCAAATTGGTTAGTGAAATGGCCTGATAACAATTAGTATGCCCAAGGAAGGTCGGTGTCTGATCACTGCTCCCTGATCCTAAAAGTTAATAGTAGTGACTGGGGTTCCAAACTGTTTAGGAGCCTTGATATTTGGCAGAAAGATGGTATGTTTAGAGACTTTATAAAGAGTTAGTGGAACAACTATGATATTATGGGCAATGGGCTATTTGTCATGACAGAAAAGCTTAAAAGACTTAAATCTGACATTATGAATTGGAATAGAAAACTATTCGAAAATGTAAATCAACAAGGTGAGCTTTTAAAAAAGAGATTGCTAGAGCTCAATGATAGAGATTATGTGAGTGGACTAAGTGAAGAAAGACGAGAAGAAAGGAAGGGGTTACTGGCTGAACTGAGTAGGAATAGGCTTAAACAAGAGGCAATAGTACAACAAAAAACTAGATTTAACTGGTTAAGGCAGAGTGATTTGAATACAAAATTTTATCACTCAATGATTAAATGGAGAAGGTCGCATAATGGACTAAATGGCCTTAAGATAAATGGTCGATGGTGTGAGGACCCCCTAATAGTTAAAAAGAGGGTAAAAGAGTTTTTCAGGGACAAGTTTAGAGATGAAAAGTGGGTTCACCTCAGGTTTGATAATGTGACCTTTACTAAAATATTGGGTGAGGATAATACCATGTTGATTGGTAGTATTTCAAAGGAAGAGATACAAGAGGCATTACGAAACTATGATAGTAATAAAAGCTCTGGTCCGGATGGTTTTAATTTTGACTTTATTAAATTTTGTTAGGAGGACCTTAAGAGTGATATAGTGGGTGCAGTTAAAAATTTCGAGGAAGGAGGGAGATGGCCAAAGGGGACTAATGCCTCTTTTATTACATTAGTCCCAAAGTGTGAGAATCCACAACAGTTAAATGATTTCAAGCCTATCTCCTTGGTTGGATGTATGTATAAGGTAATATCTAAAATCTTAGCCACAAGGCTGAAAAGTGTTCTGAATAAGGTTATTGACCAAAAGCAATCAACTTTCCTTAAAGAAAGGGTCTTTTGGATAGTGTGTTGGTGACAAATGAGTCGATAGAGGAAATAAAGAGAAAGAAGGAAAGTTATGTGTTTCTCAAAGTGGACTATGAGAAGACCTACGACTCAATCAAGTTAGATTTTGTATACTATATGCTTAGAAGGTTAGGTTTTTGCAAAAGATGGATTGGTTGGATAAAAAATTGCTTAGAAACTTCATAAGTTTTGGTATTGGTGAATGGTAGTCCAATGACTGAGTTTGCTCTAGAGAAGGGTTTGAGATAAAGATATTCTTTGGCACCGTTTATTTTTCTTATCGTTGCGGAAGGTTTGGCAGGGGTTGTAAGACAAACGGAGGAGAAAGGTCTGTTAGATAGTATCGGGAATGGTGAAAGGAAAACTACAGTAAGTATGTTGCAATATGTGGATGATACGTTATTCTTCTGTAAAGCGAATGCGCAAAGTGTGATGGTGGTTAAGGCTACTCTTATGTATTTTGAGCTTGCTTTAGGGCTTAAAGTGAATTGTTCTAAAAGTAAGGTTGGAGGGGAAAGTGTTGGATTTGGTCAGTTGTTGAGTTATGCTTCAATTCTAAAATGTGATACCATGAAAGCTCATTTCACTTATGTGGGCATAAACTAGGGGGAAACCATAAGAGATTGTGTTTCTAGGAGGGCGTGCTTGAAAAGATTGGAAAGAGATTGGGGAAGTGAAAGGAAAGTTTTTGTCAATGGTAGGGAGAATATGTCTTATTAAAGTTGTCCTCACTTCTATTCCCTTGTTCTATATCTCATCTTTTTATATGCTCGAGTCGGTTATGAAGGAATTGGAAAAAAGACAAAAAAACTTCTTATGGGGATAGGGTTCGGAGGGGCGAAAAATAGCTTGGGTGTCTTGGGATAGGATTCGGGAGTCCAGAGAGGATGGCGGCTTAGGGGTAAGAGATTTAAGATCATTCAAAACCGCCATTTTAAGTATTGAGGTTGGAGGGGGTTAAAGAGTTCGGTCACAAGTTATAAGGAATCCCACTAGTGGATTGACTTGAAAAGGGTTTGAAAAATTAAAAGATTGGGGGAGTGACTTTGAAGATAAAATTGGGTGGGCGTCATGGGACAAGAAGGATATAAGGTTCTGGGAAGATAAGTGGGTGGATGATGTCCCTTTGATGTATAAGTATCCAAGACTATATTTTGTTGCAATAGATCGAGGTTGCATTTTGGGCACACGTAGGTAGGTGGATTAATAGTAGGTGGGAGTGGGAACTGGGTGGAGGAGAAACCTGTTTGTGTGGGAAGATGATCAAGTTGCTCAATTGATGGGTCTTTTGGATTACATGAAGTTGGTTGTGGAGGGGGAGAGTGTCATGGATAAATAGATTTGGGGGAATGGTGAAAAGTTGGGTTTCTCTGTGAAATTTGCTAATAATTCTTTAAAGAAAGAGGTACGAGGTGGAGATATAGTCCTTTTTTAAAGGATTTTGGAACATCAAGTCCCTTCCATCTACACAAGTTAGAGCTTGGAGGGTGTTGCAAAATAGTATAGCAACAAAGGATAATTTGTTGAGGCGAGGTGTTATCTTGCTAAGCAATTTGTATGGGTTGTGCGGTGAGGAAGGGGAGACTATTAGTCATCTCTGTTTTAAGTGTAAGGTTGCTTGGAGAATTTGGGGATTGTGTTTGTCTTGGCTGTGTTGTTTGTTGATGAATCACTATGATGCTAAGGTACACTTCATGATGTTCTGCCCTTCTAATGTGAATGGTCTGTTGTCTAGAGTTTGGGGGTGTGTGTCGATTGCTTTTGTAGGTGAAATATGGAAACATAGGAATAAGAGTGTTTTTAAGAATGGGACAGTTTATTATATAGAGGTTTTTGCGGTGGTACAGAGAAAAATCTGGACTTGGATTACATGTAAAGAAAAATCTGCAGAGTTCACTTATTCTGAATGGTGCATGGAGCCATTGGTATGTATGAAATATGTTAAGAAGTAGTGATTCAATATTAGTTGTTTTGAATAGCTAACCACTTTCTTTAGGGAGGAAGAAGTTATGTGTTTTGCAAGTTTGAGGAGACGTTCTTTTGTTAACTAAAGTGGACCTAAGGAGGAGTAGCAGCTAATTGTTGGCGGGAGTGCAAGAGGAAATAGATAATCTATAAAGGGGTTTCTATGCTTTTGTAAGTTTGTGGTGAAATCATGTGTGAAGTTAATTAATTGTAAAGGGATCTCTTAAAAGTCTCGTTAATCTGGTGGTTGTTTATGTTTTTGTTGTTAGATATTTATATCCCCTTTGACTTATGTCATGTGTGTGTTTCATTGGTTGTCTTGGGTTTTTTGGAATAATACTCTTGGATCATAGCAGATTGTTTTTACTAGGTGCTTGGGATAGGTAGGAGTGTGTGGTTTTAATTTTTTTTATTTTTCTGTTTTGTATAAGGGTTGGATCACCCTTTAAATGATCCATATTTATTTATTTTTTCTTACTGATAAAGAAAAAAAAAAGAAATTATTGTATTATTTATAAAGAAAATGTGTTAACACATAGAAAGACTAAAGATTGAGAGAGAAATTATTTATTAGAATACATCAAAGGAGAATTTTTCTTGTTTACTATTAATGGATGAAGACATTATAAAGTAACTAAAGTATATCATTCATTAAAAGATGAAAGAGGAATCTTCAAATAAATGTAGTATAATTTTTCGTGAAAAAAAAAACTATATAACTACTGAAAAGTGGGTATGTAATATATATATATATATATATATATATATATATATATATATATATATATATATATATATATATATATATTCTTAATGTGTCTTTGTATTTTCTTTGAGTTATGCGGATTTGAGGTAAAATGTAGGTTCAATGGATAAATTTCATATTTAAATAAGGTAAGTTTGGTGGTGAAAGTAGAGGTTTAGGAGAGGTAAAACCAACTTCTAAAATTTTTCTAAGCTAGATACTCACAAGTGCTAACAAAGAGAGAACAAGGAGATAAGTGTGCTGAAAATTTGACATTTCTTTATCAAATCCAAGTTTCATTACAAGGTGATTAGCACCTCTAATTATAGTGCTAATTGGTGCCAAAAATCAGAAAATACTCTCCACTCAAAGATTAACAAATGACTCTATCTAATTGAAGCAAATTGTCTCCATTCCTTAAGCAACAAGTGGTGTATTATCATTTTCTTTCAAAACATGTTGCGCATTTCTCGAGTTTAAGGAATTCGTGTAATACACACATTTTGGGACTAGCTTGTCCCACCAATATTACCTCAACACAAAACTACTCTATCTCGACTTACGAGACACTTGAGATATAATTCATAATAAATTTATGATGTTATCTAGAACAATTAACTTGTAACAAATAGTTAACACTAGATCAAGATAAAAATAAAAAATTTAAAAAATTAAAATAAAAAATTATATTATTTTTTAGAGTTATATCGAACTCGAAAGAACATTTTTATATGAATCAATTTATGGTAACATGTTTGTTTTTATATATAAAGTTAATTAATGCATTTAAATTAAAAATCAAGATAATCTTATTTATTGTATTGTTCATCTATTACAATATTGAAATCTAAAACACTAGGTATATTGAGTACATTATTATTGAACTTTTGGCGGAGAAAAGAAGATAAAAGAAAATAATGATTAAGAAACAGTTTGAAAGGAGTTTTGATATGCACAATCCAAGTTAGGTCCTGTATCTACATTAAACAATGTTGCATATCTTTTGAAGTATTCAATACGGTTATTCACCCTTGAATCACCAGGAATTCCACATTCAAGTCCACCATTGATTATGTTAGTCACTAGGCCATACCCTGCAGATCTATTAGCTGCTAAGTCAGCCTCTGTGGCCACATATTTTCCAATCATCACATTGTGGCAAGAAGGTTTTGGCTTTTGCTCTGTCATCCAAAACCACAAAGCTGTTTTAAAGGCAATCAATGAATTGTTTGACACTATATCAGGGTTTCTCAATCCATCAAATCCCAAGGCCTTCCCTGCTGCTCCATAGTTGTAGTTCCTGCACCATATTTTATCTCAGTTCATCAATATTGCATTACACATGCAAAGCTTAAATCATAAATATTAGCCATAAATCCAAACAAATGCACATTATAAAGATAATATTTCACATTACTACATAATCATAAATTATAAACTGCTATGTATAACAAGATTGTTAGATTTAGCAGACAAAACAACCTAACAGCACACAGTGTACGAGATATATGATGAGTTCAAACAATGTATGCATAACTTCTTTATTTTTTTTCTTTTTTACGATAATTACTTCCAAGATAATGTCAAGGGTATATAACATGGTAAAACATTTTACAACGAGGATGCATGAAAATTAAGCAAGAAACAGTCAAATATTATATGTATAATGCATGTATACCATGAAAGTTGAATTGGTCCTCTTCCTTTATAAGTTTTTCCTGGGTAACAAGGCCATTGTTGGTTGGTGGAATCACAATAATCACTCTGAGGACTAACTTCTTCTTTGAAGCACAATCCCCAAGCATAGGGTCCATCGGGTGCAGTAGCCCACCCACCTGTGGTTTCATGCGAAATTTGAGCAAGAAACGCCGCAACCTCACGCTTGCGTGTGGTTAAACTTCCACTAGAACCAAATCGAGGGAAGCTTCTAGATGCCATGGTGAAGGAATCATAGGTGTAGAAGTTTTTAGCCGGGCATGCAGCGTTGTCTTTGTGTAGGAAAATGGAATCAAAAAGCTCTTCGCTAACCACAGAAGAAACGGGTGATCTACGAGCTTCTGCCCCCAAAGACAAGCAGAATAAGAAGGTGGAGAGAAAGACACTCAGAGAGGAGAATGAGAGTGCCATTGTTAAACAAAAAGGGTCAACTTCAAGTTCTCTTTTGCAGTGGGAGAAACAGCAAAACTGAGGAAGGCATTTATAGACACCATCCAAGAGGAAACTGTCAGAACACACAAGTTGAATTTATCATATTAAAACACTGTGGAGGCTTCCAAGGTCAACAGCAAAGTTTTTTTTTTTTTTTTTTTAATGTTAATGTCATACGTAATATTCCCTACAAAAAATAGTTTAATTGATTAGAAATAATAAATTAGTATAAATAACTTATATTGCTATTTAAAAATTATTTCTTATCATGTTTTAAAGTTAAAATAATAATGTATGATATTTTTAGCTATTCATATTATCAAATCAGATTAAGAAAGAAATTGTATATCATTCATTTAAATATTTAATAATTTTTTTGTAAAAGTATCTAATTAATTAAGGGTATTTTAGAAAAAAAAAAGATTAACACATCATTCAACAGCAAAAGGTCATATTAAAAGGACAAAAAAAAACTAAAATTTATTTTATAAATAGTAATAATAATAATAATAAATTAGTAATAGATAAATTATTTTAAGTCATTTTCAACAATAATAACTAGTCATTAAATTGGAAAATTAATAGTTGTACTGCAAGTTCTCATCTTTTCCCTCTTTTTGTTTTATTATCTACATATTCTTTGGAATAGTTGATTTTGAGGTGGACAATTGATGTAAAATTGTTATAATAAATAATATTAGGTGTATATTTTCGTTTTTCAAGCTTTATTATTTTATTTTTAGAATTTACTTCCCGATATTTTTTTTTTAATTTTTTGTTGTTGATTTTTACTTCATTGCTTAGAACTGTCTTAATATAAAATATCAAATAAAAAATATGACTCTTTTTTTAAAAGGTAAATAAAAATGTTAGAAATTAGTATAAAAGACATTATATATAAGTAGTTTTAGCATTAAAAAATAATATAAAGATGTTGCTTAATATTATTTAAGTTTTTTTATTGTGTTCTCCATCAAAATTTATCCACAGGACAGGACTCTGCATTTGTGATTGTTCTGCGTTCACATATTGTGGAATGGGGAGAATTGACGAAGTATTCGCCATAAGCCACACGCCAACTTGAGTTCAATAGTGCCACCCTGCACTCCTAAATTTGACCACAGAATGTTGATTTTTTTGCTGTCATCAATAAAGTTTTTTCCAAATATTCAAAATTCGATTTTCAAACTAAATTAATTTTACGTGTTTTGTCGGTGGTCGACAAGTAATGTTGACTTAATAACATTATCTATAAGGAGGAAATTAAAGTACGAAACCTTATAATAAATAATATGAAATTTAAGAATCTATGTTTGTATAAACAATTGTGGAAATTAAACATACACTATTCTCTGTAACATGGTCGTGTCAACAGTGAAAAGATGGCTATTAAAAGATTAATCTTCAAAAATTAAGTTATTGGGCCAAGTTTGGGCAATCAAAATTCAGGCCTCAAAGTTCTGCACCCCATGATTTCAATCTGCATTTCTATAAATTTAAATATCCTAAATTTATCCTCTTTTTTTTTTTCACATTTTGAGTTTCATTTTCTGATAGTACAATACGAAGAACTCTCACATTATATAATTTAAAACATTAAACATATTTTTTTAAGATTTGAAATGTACCATTCAAAAATACAAATTTGGATTTTGGATTTTATTTCAGAAATATATTCAGTACATATGGTTCTTTAGAGTTCCTTGCATCTCATTTATTGGGAACTCTGGTCTTTTGTGCACCTGGAGGCATCCTTAATAATAGTGACACAAAATAGAGGAAAAGGGACATGTTTCATTTTAGATAGTGCAATTTATATTATATTATAGATTATAGAATGAATAATCTAGAATGTATTCTCAATCTAGAAATATAATTTAGAATTTACAATCTTAAATGAATTTTCGGATTGTATTTTAGAATGTATTTATGAAATAAAAATATATCATAAATTATTTAATTTCAAATTCATTTTCAGATCTAGAATGCATTTTAAATTCTAAATCTTATAATTGAGAATGTAGTTTCAATAAGAAAAACATAGTCATTTTCATGGGGTGCATATTAAAATGATGGAGGTGTAGGCTAGCTAACTAAAATGGATTGGGTCCAGTAAGGATTTTTGGCCCACATAATAAGTATAGTTAACTACCACATTATTTCATTTTACCTATATATTATTATATAGAAAGGATGAACCAGTTGTTGTAATTTAATGAAATAAATAATTAAATAATTTTTCTTTATTTTGAAATAAATAAATAATTTTTATTTTTTTACATAATAATTATATATTTTTTAATAGTATTTGTACAAAAATTATATACCAACATATTTTAAATTTTATTTTTTAATTAATAAATAATACATATATATAATAAAATATAAATACATATATGCAGAAACATATTTATTTTTCTAGTAAAAATAATGTCTCTTAAGATAAAGAAAGCGAAAACTTTGAAAAATCAAGTTAATTGATTGAAAATATAAATTATCACTAGTGATGATTGTTAAGAGTGATTAGGAAATTATGGATTATTAGAATTTGTATTCTATAAAACGTATATTATGTAATAAGAGTTTAAACGTGTAAATATATATTCTTAAATTATAATTTTTAAAGGAAACATTTACAGATAAACAAGTTAATATAATATTTTAAATATTTTATTTATAATTATTTACTTTAACAATTTTATCTCTTTCTTTAGTAATTTTTATCTTTAATTTTAAACGCATTTATTTTCATAATTTTTTACATAATCTATTTCAAGTAAATTGATTTTTGAGAAATATCTTTATTTTTTAAATCTTTACAAACAGTCAATTAATAAAAAATCTATCATAAAGATGTAATGTCTCTGAAAAAATATTAATCTTTTTCCTTAAATACTTATAAGACTCTATGTGTTCATGAAGTTCATAGTTAATAATATGTGAAAGAGATTAATGAAGAAGAAAACCTCCATTTGATTCCATAAAGACAAACATAGTTTCTTGTAATTCCTTTACTTTAATTAGCTTTCAAAAAATGGCACTCTTATTTTCTAATTGATAGAGACTTGAGTAACACAAACATGTTTCTATAATCTTTCTTTCATCTAGAACAAAGTCCCATTAAACTAAAAAAAATGGAGACCAACAACTTCATATACTCCTTTCATCTTATAAATAATGGTTTTTTATTTATTTTATCTATCACTTTCCCTACAAGTAATTAAAAATAATTGATATATTATCAGTAATATTAAAAGCAGATATAAAAATAGTAAATTTTTAATATTTGTTGATTAGTGTATAATCATAACTTTAAAATACTATTATTTAAAAGGGATATAATTAACTATACAATAACCTATGCATATATTTCAAAATTTGTTTGAATTTTGATAGATTAGTGGGCCATTTGATTTTTCAAAAAAAGTCTAATTCTTAATCAGTGCTCTTCTAGATCTATATGTCACACTTGTCAAATTATCAAAGATTGTCTTCAAGACACACTTTCTCGATAAAACCATTTTATTTCTTGTCGCCTTCTTTGTTTTTTTCTTTTTCTTTATAACCCTTTTGTCTATTTTTCTTTTTTGACAGAATCTTTTTGTCTAAATTAGACATACAAGAGTGAACCACTTTTGACTTAGCCTCCACAACCAAACTTTTAAATTTTGGCCCCAAATATTTTCCTTCAATAATTTTCCACATTAACAAAATTATGAAACCAGATTTCTTGCAACTTGCAGCTTTTAGGTCTAATTTGTAGGCTTGTAGTGTGCTTGTTTCATGAGATACAGGGATGTTTAAGACTTTAGTTCTTATTAAGAAATCAACTTTAAATTTAACGTTTTAAAAAATTATTAGACAAAATTTACACACTTAATTAGGATATCCAACCTCTCTTTCACTCTCATGTTGATTATATAAAAAAGTGAGATAACCTAAGATTAAAGGGTGAAGTTTTGTGTATAAGGTAATATTTTTAAGTTTTTAACTTAATAATAGTGTGGTATTATTATTTATCGTCAAACTTTTCTAAGCGTTATAATTTGTGACTACAATATTATATTTTTAGTTTTGGAGGTATTTATTAGGTTTCTAAGAGTAATTAACTTATATATTGAGAGAGTGATATATATATATATATATATATATATATATATATATATATTTTTTTTTTTTTTTTTTTTTTTTTTTGAGAACTTTTTTTTGGGTGGTTATTATATGTTAAAAAAAGAATATGATACAATGAAATAAACAATGATATTGATAAGAGTAAGATAAATTATAATCATATTTATTATCATATGCATTTAAATAACAAACTAAACAATGATAAAAATATATAGTATAAATTATATTTAAATGATTTTTTTTAATAAAATTACATGTACCTTTTTTAAAAGTTGAACTTTAATTTTTATTTCTTACAAATTATGAAAATTACAAAAAATATAGTTTTAATTATATTATAAAAAAATTATATTTCATTTGTATAGCTACTTTTTTACATTGTAAAAAATATATATAATGTTTTTGAATTGTAATAATTTTTTTAATAAATAATATAATTTAAATTCACGTCTTACAGTAATTAGAAATAGAAATACATATAATATGATATTTTAACTATAAAAAACTATGGGTATTTATTATTATATATTTTGGAGTGATTAAAAAATATTTTAAAAACAGTCATTCAAATTTACCTGTACAACATACACTGTCTATATTATTAATTTTTTTAACTGTTTGTTGTGTCATTCTTAATTGTATGATTTTATCTTTTATTTAATTAAAATAATTTTATTATTTGATAAGATAAATAACCATAAAATCTTTTCATTCAAAAGTAACCCTCTAACTCTCAATAAAAAATAATCATATAACTTTTCCACTTTTATAATTTTATAATTTTAAAAGTTGTAATATTTTAATATAATAGAAATGTGACACATGTGTGTCCACTATTATTGATAACATGATTATAAGGAAAATATATTCTCGCACTATAATAGTCGTAGGTAACATTACATCATTTTTCTAATTAAATTTCTACCTATTTCTCTTTCAATTTTATCATATTTGCATAGCAGTAGGTTTTCAATGATTTCAATATTAAAATGGATTCGCAATGATTAATTCCAGAGAGGGGATAACGCAAAAGGAGACAGATGTTGGGATTTACATAGTTGTTGTTGAATAAACATATCTATTAAATGCTATAATAAAAAATTAATATTTTTTATTATTTTTTATTTTAATTTAAAATATTAATCGACAAAACAAGTCAACATGCTTTGCAGCTACAGTTTTAACTACTTAGTAAGATCATAATTTGAAAATTAATTATTTTTTATAACAGATTTTTACATTGAGAGTCTTAACTTAGTGAATTGTATGATTGATACTAATAGATAAAGTGTGCTGATAATACATTTGACTATAATAATTATTGTTATTGTTGATTGCTTTTTAGTAGTCTCATATTTGGTGTTGTTTTTTTTTTTTTACTCCAGTTCTGTAAATTACTCTAGTTATTTAAATTCTTCTATTATTTTAAATTTAAACCCTTCAATTTCTTAGTTTCTTAGCGTTTGGTTGGGAGTAAACTTGTAAAAAGTTCTCCAACAATCAAATAAATACTATGTATTGAGAGTGTATGATGTAAAATTGATAAAAGCTACCTCATTCATTTGTAGAAGGCTTATTTATAGTGTTTGGTAATGAGTTATTTGATTCATGGGTCATATCTGACATATATCTTTAATAAATCAATGTTAGCTGATTTTTTGGGGTGTCACCTGAATTTATAGGAAGGTTATCTGATTTATAGAATGTTTTAATTTATTCTCTAATATTGTTGATCAAACCGGTCGATCAATCAATGATTCTGATCAATCAATGATTTTGAGTAATGTAACTCCTTCGATCTCGATCAATACACTTTCATAATTTATCCATTTATATAGCTTTAAAAAAATCAATTAACTTTTCAATCTTTCATTTTTCACTTTTATCGGTAACACTTCTTTTATTTTAAAAAATATTGGTTCTATTGTTACTACAATAATATTTTTTATATCTTTTATTTTAGTTATTCTACGTGGACAAACAATCAATGTAAATGTCAATACTGTAGAAAGGAAAGAGTTTCAACACATAATTTATACAGAATGTGATTTTTTTTCTAATAAAAGGATTCTGTTTTAAGTGTTTCTCCTTCTAAATAGCAAATCTTTTAAACGAGATAATGACACCAAATACCTATTTCTTAGAATCTCATTTTAATTAAATGGGTTCTAAAATCCCATAAAAACCAAATGGACAAAATTAAATCAATAATTAAACTTTAATTAACATGTTAACTTAGTAAACTTAAACCAAAACATAACCATTAATAATTTTTTAAAGGAAAAAATTACTATAAAAATTGAATTAATAAAAATTTAAAGTACAACACTACTTGATCCTAAAACTTTGTAATACTCACATAAGCTAATGCATGACTCACTAATCACACTCAAAGTTTTTTTTGTTGTTCATTGTAATAATATATCAATTTTAACTAAGTTGATTCTTTACAATGAATAAAAGTTATTGAAATATATATTTAATGAAAAGTTAAATACCTTACAATAAATTCAACAAAGGTTTGTGACAATGACATAGATTTATTTACATATATATTCACAATATTGGTGAAAGGAAAAGTAATTGATAATTTATAGTACCTTGAATAAATGAACTTTTTTATTATTTCCTAACTAGATAATACATATGTATTACAACTTTCAAGTTTATGTTTTACTTTTGTATCACACAATATTGTCCCTTGGACAAATAGCCATTAATATTGTCAATGAGATCTGAGTTAAACATATTCATCGGTAATGATGTGTTAATTATATATGTAACAAACATGACATTTGAATTTTACTTAAGCATTTTATTATAATACTTTTTGTATAGACTTAATTCAAGAAATCTATACAATTTAGGAGAGAGTTTTTTTATACTTTACCACATGCTACAACAATGGTGAGGATTTATACCAGAAGTGGCATGAGAAGAGAAAAAGTTACCAGGAATGAGTAAAGGAAAGAAAGGGCCCAGGGTGAAGGAGAAGGCCAATTTTAGGCTTGATGACAAAGTGAAAAAGAGTATAAGAGAGATGAGAGATAAACGACTGAAAAACTCAAAAGAAAATAAGAAAAACAACTACAATAAAAATAATAATGAGAGCGACTAAGAAGAGAAAATAAATATAAGAAGAAGAAGAAATTGATATCACAACATTGAGAAAAAAAACATGAATTAATATCATGAAAATGAAAAATAAATTATAGTATCAAGTCATTACAATATATATTAGTTATTAGTTAAATTGATATAATATCAATATCGATTATAAAAAGAGTATATAATATATAAATATTACATTAATAATCAATACAATATTTAGAATAAGATATTATAATATTATATAAATGGCTATTGAATTTATATTGATGCAATCCTAGCTTGCATCTTCATTTGTACATCTTGTTTCATTGTTTTGATTTGATTTATGGCAGGAGACATTATATATGAATTTTTCTGTATGTAAACGACAAAGAAAATAAAATTTGCAGTGAGTAGGAATCAAAACCAAGTACCTTCAATGATCAAAGAAAATTTAACCACTACACCAGAGAAATTCTTTTTTATTATTAGGATTTTTATTATACTTATTATTATTATTAATATTATTATTAATATAATATTAGTAATATTAATATAAATAATAATATTAATAAAATATTGATAATATTAATAAAATATTAATAATATTAATAAAATATTAGTAATATTAATATAACTATTATTAATAATAATAAGTATAATAAAAATCGTAATATGATAGAAGAACTTGTCTGACTTAGTGATTAATGCTTCTTTGGTTACTTAAGGCACTTGGGTCCGAGTCCTACCTACTGCAGTTTGCTTCCATTCCAATATTAATATATTAATATAACATTAATATTGAGAGGACGAAAAATCCTCTCCTTAATGGAGAGGACATGTGGATATTCATGTCATCCTTGCCTATTTTCCTTTTTGCACCCCTCTTTTCCTATTTACATCATACTCTCTTCTATTTTCAACATATTCTACTTTGGCCCAAAATAAAAGTTTCAATAAATCCTAACTATTTTATACAATTTTTACAAGGCTAAGAAGAAGAAAAAGACTCTACAATCTCTTCATTAAAGCTTGATCTTCATCTATCTTCTTAGTCGAAAATTTTGAGGTTGGATGGTTTCCATCATATATAGAATGTAATATCTTATTTATAAAAAAAAAATCACTCATATATAACCAGTACTCTTCTTAAAGTCTTTTATCCTTGTGGCTTCTTAGTCCTGGTTGCTTTAGTTTTCACAATCTCTTGGTCTTGGTGGAATGGGTACCTACAAAGATACTCTGACGCAAGTTAGAAGATATATTAATTATAGAAATGTGAAATCTAGAGCTTATCTATGGATTTGTGTTGTATTTATACTATTTTATAATGGACTTTTTGTTGGTGGGCCTTGTTCAAGTCGAATGATCTTTGGATACATTATCGATGTTTGAACATCCCTCTTAAAAGCTTCCTACCCGAAAACTTCTTTGCATTTATTTGTCTCCCTATCTTTGTGGTATGAGGAGTTTTTGGCATAGTCTTTTTTTTGCCATGTTTTTAACTTTGTTGACTTTCTTCTCTTGATGCATATATTATGGCTTCTATTAATTAAAAGGGGGAAAACCAACTTTCGGGACCTACATTTGAAAAGTTAAAGGTTGCGATTGAAAAAGGTGAGGATGTTGTGACCACTCGAATGGGTGTGCCACAATTGGAGCTGAAAACTAAATGTCTTCCTTCGTTGGATGCTCAAAAGAAGCACAAGAAAAGAGAGAAATCTTATAATCTATTGCTCGGGGAGAAGTCATCCTCAAATCATTTTCCAAAAAGAAAAAGATATGCTCCAGAAGAGACCTCCTCTTCCCCCCCTCTCGAACACTTCTTCGAGATTGAACTAAGATTGGCTGACAAGTTTTCTCAACCCTAGCAATTCAGTGTAAGAACCGATTGACATCTCCGAGTGAGATAGTTGATGCACTTATGGAGCTTTTCACCTAGTTTATGATACTATGCAAGAGGCTAGGCAGTGATGTGGCTAAGGGGGTTCCTCGGGCGAGGTCAAGAAGAGGAAGAAAGAATTTGTCAACTTGGAGAATTCTCTACAAGCAATTATCGATGATAACACTTCATTGGGAAGCCAAATGAAAGCATCAAGAGAGGTTCATTCTCAATGTGGTGTCGAGAAGAAGTTGTTGACCGAGAAGGTGTAAGGGCTGATAGTGGAATAGGAAAGATTATATTTGGAAGTGAAATGTCTTCTAGAACTAATATAACTTTTTCCTATCATTTCAAACAAGCTAAGAGGGAAAGAATAGAGAAAGGAGTTAAAGAAGGGGCAATAGTGTGTCCTTGATCAACATTTATAGAGGCACGTCAAGCAACCTACTTTTATAAGATTTTTCTTGATCGAGGTGATTTTGATATTGGGAAGGATTTCTATAATGGAGAGTTGTTGAAGTTATACCCAATGAGGAGGAGACTGGTGTTGTTAACCCGCTCTGCATGCAAGCAACAATGTTGAAGGTGGTAATGTTATCGCTATTCAAATAGAGTAAAATGTTTGTATGTCTTGGCCGAGAGTGTCATGATTTTTTTTTCTTTTTATTTTGTTTATTTCAGCCAAGTGTGACATGATATTTTATATGTTTTTGTTTTGTATATTCTGGCCAAGAGTACTAATGGTGCACTTTTTTGGGTTATTTTTACTATAACACTATGGCACCATTTTGTTGGTTCTATTCTCGTCTTTGGTCGATATTTATGCTTTGTTAATTGAGAATCATTACTTGTTAAGAACCAAAATAATTTTTAGTTTGTATTGGACAATATTATCGTGTTATAAGTAAGTTATTGGTAAGGAGTCGCTTAGATGAGAATATCATTGATAGTTGGCAGGGATTCACTTAGGTGAAAACTTCCTTGGTTGAGGTAATCTAAAATAGACTTCTTATGGGAATTCACTTAAGTGGAAGCTTCCTTGGTTGAGATAAGTCGGATAAATGATAGACGTTTTGGGAGGGATTCACTTTGGTGAGAACTTTCTTCTTGTTTTTTTTTTTTATCTACTTGGATTGTCTAGCTCGGATGGAACTTCATAGTCAAGTAGGGGATCGACATTATCTCACTGAGCACGTTCAAGTTGGTCTCCCTAAGAGGATATTATATAACATGTTAGTATCCACAATGAGGTATTAGACCTTGATTATTTTGCATATTCAGTTTCCTTCACCAAACTTCTAGTAAAGATTTATGTATCCCTAGTGCTGACTCATTCACCAATAAAAGCTAACTATCTGCTCATTGTACTACTCAATCTCGTCGTATTCCAAACTATAGGAAAGTTTTCCAATACAATATATCCACCAAGCTACCTTGGTCCACCATGATCTTCCTTACCATGAAGTTGGTCAACTCGATAGTGATAACCATGGGATTGTCATGGTTGGGGTCAATTCCATGGAAATCGTTATCGGTGAAAGTTATGGCAAGCATAATCTTGGTCTTATCATGATTGTGTGAACAAATTGTATAACCCTAAGGTGTCTCTTCTAGAACGAGGATGAGGTTTCATCCCCTGCAAATCCTCTAGATATGATGTTGATGACCCCTCGTAAAAGTGTTTCACAACTTGCAGTGTCATCGTTTTAGTGATTGAAGGCTCCCTTTGCATTTCCCTATCGTCATCTCAATTTAACTTGGGACCCCTTTCTTGATTCTTTTGCACGAATTGGTAGAGATGTCCAACTTGCACCAACTCTTTTATCTTATTTTAGAGCGATTTATACTCTTTGGTGTTATACCATAATTGTGAAGGTAACGACGAATAACAATTGGCGGTGTGGGGATCCTCCTAGGAATGGGTAATAGTTCCACATTCAAAGCCTCATCGAGTATGTTGGCCTTGTTCATGTTCAACTATGTATAATGTGTGAACTTATGTCCCCAAATTAGCTCTTTTTGTCTCTTCAACTATAGTAATGGGCAAGGTGACCCTTTATCTTGGGATCTCTTCTCAAAAGTTGCCTCAGTTCTCACTTGGTTCCAAAAGTATTTAAGTTCTTCAAGTAAGTTGCATGAACTTAACGACCCTCTATCGCATCTTATTGAGGTTTGTTGTCAATTTTTTGTAAAAATTGATTAAAAAATGGCCCCAACTTTAAAGTAGTGACCATGTGATGGATTGTCACTTTCAGGCTAAGCTTCCTAATTTTAAGGGCGAAATGTTCCATGAAGGTACGTAATGAGTTGTCATGCTCTTTCCTGATATTTACCAATGATATTAACATTTTTTAATATTATTATCTATAATAATATATAAATGGGAATTCTCCTCATAATCGTTTTTTGGTGTACATAATGTTTTCCCAATTTTATTCTTGAAGAAATAACAATTAGTTTAATATATCAGTTTAATAACTTCTTTTTTTTTTCCAGTTTTATCCTTGAAAAAATAATTGTTATCAAGTTAATAACTACTCTTATCAATTTAATAACTTTTCTGTCCACTAAAAGTGTTAATTACAACATTTTTTAAATAACATATTCAAGCTCCACTTCTTTTTCTCCCTTCCTTTTCTCTTTTCTCGAGACACACACTCTCATTCTCACTCTTTATTTTTTCTGCTTTGCAGATACACATTCTCATTTCTATTTTTTGATTAATCTCTACAAAAATGATTCCTTTACTGAATCTAAATTCAATTTTTTTTTTTATTTTGTTTCAATTCTTCCATCTTCTTTACATACATTGTGTCTTTTTTACAAAAGTTAGAATATTACATTATAAATTTATAATAATATTTAAAAATGTAAATACACATGTTTATGATGAAATTAAAAAATATCGATGTACAGATGAGACAATGTATATGTTTCCGCTAGTTAATAATAATAAAAATAATAAATATATTCATAAAATTAATAATAACAATAATAATAATAATAAAAATATTAATATTAATAATAATGTTAACATTTATTAATATTATTAATAGTAATATTTTTAATATTAATCAATAGGAAATAATCTTATATAGTGTTGAATTTATCTATATCGGATATATGTACGTGGATAATAATTTAAAATTTTTTGTAATGCTATGTGTTGTGGCCAAGAGGATATGTCCTTACTAGAGCATACAATTAAGCCAGAAACAGTGGTTTCTAGTCCTAGTGTTGTGTTGTTGTGTTGTTTCCACTTGATTTCCTATGCCCTTTATGCCAGAGGTTTCCTTCCATTTACTTATCATTAACTTGTAATAACTCAGATATTGCGTATCTTCCAGTTACCGTGAAGTCCTCACCTCCCATAAATGTCGTGATCGGGAATGATACACTCATAAGTTCTGGTGGGCTCGACCCATAACCTTACTGCCCCTCAGTCTCTTGCCTAGGCCAATAAGGCTTAAAAGTGATCATACACTCATCAAGCTCGGCCCCTAACCTTACAGCCCCTCAGCCTCTAACCTAGGCCAATGAGGCTTAAAGCTATCGGCAAGGTTTCTCTCAACTTGACTCTTCTGCCCCTAGGTGTAAATGCACATTACCTCGCTTCTTCCTAAAGGCCTCCAGTGATTCTCGCTCCCCATCATTTAACCACACTGCTCCCCCTTCTACATTAAATGTTGACGTGACGTTTCTGCTTTACACGAGTCGCTCTCCCAATGGTGAAATTCAAATGCCGCTTCTTCTTCCCCATTTTCTCCTTCTTTTCCTCTTTCATCCTTTGCGCCCTACCACTTTCTTCATCACTTCTCTACCTTACTCCACACTTCTTTCCACTAATTACTTCATTGTTATATGCCTTTGGATTGCTTCATCTACTCGCATAATCTTGTTTTGCCTACCTTGCATTTTACTTTCATGGATTATTCTGCTATATACACTTGGGCCAAACGCGATATTCTTCATGAAACTTTTGTCTTCACTTCTATAAAATGCATCGAATAATTTCTCCATACCTAATCTTTAAGTTCTTCTGGTACCGAGGTAGATGTTTGTGTTATTCCCTGTGCCCCTAATGAACCCGTCTGTCATGACCTTCACCATGGGCAACCTTTTTGCTTCTTCAACGAAACCCTTTTATCCAGACTAGGTGTTCATCTTCCTCTGTCCATTTTAGAGAAAAACGTCTTAACCACCATTAATGTCGCTCCGACCCAACTACATCCTAAAAGTTGTGCCTTCCTTTGAGCTTTCCAAATTTTGTGTTCACACTTCAATGTAATTCCCACTGTCAACACCCTGTTCTACTTTTTTGAGTATAGGTCGTCCAAATGAACCTCGTGGGCCTCCCTTCATGGGGTTTTCGACCGAGGTCTTTTGACTTTGTTCCAATCTTCTTACAAATCTTTTAAGGGAAAGTTCATTAAGGTTCAAGAGTCCGACCATAACTTAGAGGTCTTAAAAGGATTCGCTCGTACTGGTCGTCTCAGCTTTGATGTCAATCCTCACGTTCCTCTGAAGACCTAGAGTGTCATGAACTTGCCAACTGATTAGAAAACACCATGTCACTCACCCGAGCTGAGATGGCACGTTGCATACGGAGCAAGGACAAAATGGTTGCTATCACCATAGATTCCGAGAAAACCAACACGCGCCCGCTAAAACGGAAAGGCGTGCTTAGTCCTCCCAAGCCCGATTGGCTTGACCTTGCATTAGGAGATTCTAATCGTCAACACTCAACCTCTGGAAGCCAATCATGCCATGGCGAAAACCCTTCACACCTTCTGCCCAACCCAAGCACAAATTGGCCTGAGTTTTTAACTCATTTGGATCATCTCGCGCATACTCATCGCCCTCGAGCCGATGCAGAAGTGTCTGCTTGGCACAAGCTTGAAAGAGAACTAGAAAAAGCTTAGAAAAAGATTTCCCCTCTTAAAGATATTGAGGCACAGGCTCACCTCCTGGAAGCCCAATTGGTTGCCATACTCGAGGGAAAAGATGCTGCCCTTGTCAACCTCTCCAAACAACATGAAGAACATCAGGCGACTGAGGGCTTGCTTCCTAAAAAATACAAATACTTGATGTTGCCCTTGACATTGCCAAGAAGGACATTTCGCAGAGCTTCGTCGATGGGTTTAACGTCGCCCTGGAGCAATTTTGAGTCGTATGTCCCTACCTTGATTAGTCAAGCTTCGATCCCTTCAAAGTTCTAGTAGATGACAAAATAGTCGATGAATAAAGCTCGTTAGATTGGATCCTCTACTAATCCTTTTCTTTTTGAAAAACTTTTAAATTTGTACTTAACTAATCTTGTGATTTTGCTGCTTCGGACCCATGGATTTTCACATACGCCCATATAACATATATTACGAATTTCTAAACAAGCTTATATGCGATAACATGTATGAGAATCCTTATACTTGGATTTGGTCACTACCGATATCTCGTCAAGCTTTGTACTCTTTCTTTTTTCATTCCTTATCAGGCTCTTCACCTAATTAAGGACCTTATTAGGCTTTTCACCTGATTAAGGATTTTTTGTATCTTATCAGGTTCTTTACCTGATTAAGGATTTTTTGTACCTTATCAGGCTCTTCACCTGATTAAGGACCTTATTAGATTCTTCACCTGAACAAGGATTTTGGTACCTTATCAGGCTCTTCACTTGATTAAAGATTTTTTGTACCTTATCAGGATCTTCACCTGAATAAGGAATTTTTGTACCTTATTAGGCTCTTCACCTGATTAAGGATTTTTTTTTTCGTCATTGCTGGCATGATCACTAGCATAAATATCTTAACAGAAAAATTCTCAACAACAAACAAATTCTATCATACTTTCACCATTTTATTCTAGATATAACATCTTAATATATCAAGACTCATGTCAATGCTGCTTTTTATTGAAAGCAAAGCAACAAATTAACTGAGTGATATTTAAACTGCAAACTTAACTATAGTAAAAACAGAGATTAACTATATTCCAAGTTCTAGATATGAGGCCTTTATCCAAAGTCTCTAATCAGTATGCTCCTTTTCCCACAACATCTCGGACCCAATAAGGTCCCGCCCACCTTGGTGATAACTTTCCATCCTTCTGACCTTCCTTTGCCCTTTTTAGTACAAGATCTCCCTTTTGGAAATCTCGCGGATTTACTTTGCTCAGGAACCTCTCTTCATATCTTCTTTTAAATATTGCTTCCCTAATTCTTGCTTTCTCCCGAACCTCATCTATGGTATCCAATTGGAAAAGTCTCCTTATCGTCGGACTATATTCCTCAAACCCTTCGACTCTTTTTGTTGATATTTCAATCTCAATTGTTAACACCGCATTCGTCCCTACCGGACTAAAAGGTGTCTCCTTTGTTGTTGACTGAATAGTGGTATGGTATGATCATATAATTTCTGACAGAAATTTCCACCACCTTGCCTTTGCTTTGCCCACCTTTTTCTTTAATCCTTGCAAAATGAATTTATTTTCCGCCTCCACTTGTCCATTTGTTTGAGGATGTTCCACTGAAGAAAAAAACTGTTTAATTCCCATCCTTTCGCACATGTCTCTAATCTTCTTATTTGAAAACTGAGTCCCATTGTCTTAAACCAACTCCTTTGGTATCCAAACCTACATATTACAGATTTCCAAATAAACTTTAAAACTTTCTCAGTTATTATCGTAGTTAGGGGTTCACACTCCACCCATTTCGTGAAGTACTCAATCGCCACTACAATAAATTTAAATTGTCTTACTGAGATCAGAAAAGGACCAAGCATATCCATCCCTCACTTGTAGAAGGGCCAAGGCGTTATGATGGAATACAATCACTCAGCTGGTGCATTAATCAAAGCTGCATGACTCTAACATTTACTACATTTTTTACAACTGTCACATATGACTCCTCTCGTAGCGTCAGCCAATAAAATCCTGATCTCAAAATCTTAGCTAAAAGCGTTTGCCCTCCGATATGACTCCCACATATGCCTTCATACACATCCTGCATGATTCTTTCTTTTTACAGACTATCAACACATCTTAACAAAGGGATTGAGAACCCTTTTCTAAACAACTTGTCATCAACCAACACATACCTTTCTCTATTCTTGCGTAGATCACTCGTCTCCTTTGGACTACTTAGTTCCTCCTCCTTTCTAAACCACCTGATATACATCTCCATCCATCCTCCTTCTGCCAAATCTCCATTACTTCATCAACTGTAACACTTGGGGTTTCCAAACTCTCCTGTGTTACCGACTGACGGTTGCCTGGTATCTTCGTGCTTGCTAGCTTAGATAGTAAATTTACTCTTGATTTTTGATCCCTTGGGAGATACACCAACTTGAATTCTTCAAATGCCTCAGCCACTGTCAACACTTTAGCTAGGTATTTTGCCAAATGATGATCTTTCGCTTGAAAATTTCCCACCACCTGCTCGATTACTAGTTGTGAGTCACTCCTCATGATTAGATTCTTAAATCCCATGTCCTTTGCCAAACATAAATCGGTCAATAGAACCTCATATTTTGCTTGATTGTTACTAGTCTTAAAGGCAAACTTCAAAGACTGTTCTACCAACAACCCGTCAGAACCCTCCAAAATTACGCCTGCCCCACTTCCTTTCAAATTTGACGCCCCATCTACCAACAATATCCACTTTCGCTCCCCTTTCTCCTCCTCTCCCCCATCTGGGGGTGTTAACTCAGCTACAAAATCTACCAACACCTGGTTTTTTACTAATCCCCTGGTTTCATAAAGAATTTCATATTCTGACAATGCTACAACCCACTTCATCATCCTCCCTGCCAAATCCATTTTTTGCAAAATTTGCCTAAGGGGTAAGTCTGTTTTAATAATAATTTGAAAGGTTTGAAAGTAGTACCTCAAACGTCAAGCTGTAATAATAATTGCCAATGCTGCATTTTCTAACTTCTGATTTCTCTGCTCCGCTCCTTGTAGCGTCCTGCTTACAAAATAAATGGGTATGTGCTCGCCCTCTGAATATTGAGTTAATACCGGGCTTACTGCCTTGTTTGTTACACACAAATATAAATATATTGGGATTCTCTTTTCTGGTTTAATGAGAACTGGAGGCGTCACTAACATCTGTTCTAATTCGCCAAAAGCCTCCTCACACTCGTTTGTCCACTGAAAATGACTATTCTTCCTTAAAGATTGGAAATATGGGAATGTTCTATCTCCAACCTTGGGAATAAATCTGGATAACGACGTCATCCTTCCTGTCAACTGTTGCACCTCCTTCACCAATGTCAGACTATGCATGTTCAGGATGGCCATGCACTTCTCGGGATTCATCTCTATACCTCTTTAGGTCAACATAAACCCCAAAAATTTTCTTGCCCTTACTCTAAAAACACACTTCTCGAGATTTAATTTCAATTGGAATTTGTCCAATGCTTCAAACAACTCCACCAAATCTCCTACATGGGATTCTTCTTCCTTTGATTTTACCACCATATCATCCACGTACACCTCTATATTCCTTCAAATGAGTCCATCCAAAATCCTATCCATGAGTCGTTGATACGTCGCTCCCGCATTCTTTAAGCCAAAGGGCATCACTGTGTAACAATAATTAGATAATCCACCCATTAAAGTTGTCTTCTCCTCATCCCTCGGGGGCATCCTTATTTGATTATACCCTGAGTAGGCACCCATAAAGCTCAATAACGCACAACTCGAAACTCCATCTACTAAAGAATCTATGTTAGGCAGTATATATGCGTCTTTTGGACATGCCTTATTTAAATCCCTAAAATCAATGCACATCCTCAATTTCCCGTTTGCCTTTTTTACTAGCACCACATTAGACAGTCAGGAGGGATATTGAATATCCCTTACATGCCCTACATTTACCAATTTCTTTACTTCCCTTGCTACTATCTCTTTCCTTTCTTCCCCAAATTTCCTCCTTCTTTGCACCACCAGTATCGCCTTGGTATCAATAGCTAACTTGTGACAAATGACATTAGGATTTATGCCAAGCATATCGGTAACCGACCATGCAAAAACACCCAAGTTATCTTTCAAATATTGAATTATCCTTTGCTCTAGCTCAGGCTGCAGATTGCACCCTATCTTTACATTCTGACCCTCTGCTATCACTACCAACTTCACCTCTTCCGCTAGTGCTGGTCATTCACCTTTATAACAAATTCTAGGATCCAAATCTAATTCTTCATTCTTCCTTCCTCCCTCCACATCTAATTCTTCATTCTTCCTTCCTTCCTCTACATACATGCACCGTCGATTCTTCAGACTCCCTTCATAACATTTTCTAGCTTCCTTCTGGTCCACCTTTATTACCTCTATTAACCCATTTTCACATGGATATTTTACCTTCATATGTACCAATGACACCACTGCTTCCAATCTATTTATTGATGGCCTTTCCAACAGAACATTGTACGAGGAAGGAACATCCATTACAATGTATTGAACATAAATGGTTTTCATCCTTTCTCCTTCTCCGAAGGTGGTTCTTGCCTTCAAATATCCTCTCACTTGTACTGGGTCTCCCAAAAATCCCACCAGCACTCCATCAAAAGGCTCCAGTTCCTCTATCGGGATACCCAACCAAACAAAGGCCTCCCAAATTAGTATATCCGTTAAGCTGCCTTGATCTACTAGTACATGGTGAATATTGCAACTTTTCATTATAATTGAAATGACCACAGGATCATTATCATGAGGAAAAACCATCTCTCTTATCCTCCATTGTAAAGGTCGAAGCTGGCTCTTATGCGTGGCTTTCACTCAAACACATCACCAATTGAGCATACTTTTTTCAGTTAGCTCTAGTTGTACCTTCGCCCGAAAATCCTCCTACAATGGTGTGAAGTTCTCCCATTACCGGTTGTTCATGCTTTCCTTGCTTTGCAGTATCGTCTTTTTTCTCCTGGCTTCTTTCTTGTTCTTCTTGAGACTCCTTTAATGTACCTGTTTGAAAAAGTGCATCTAGTTGCCCCATCAACGTAAAGCATATTTCAATGTCATGTCCATAAGTTTTATCGAATTGGCACCAAGCTTGCCTGTCGGGTCCCATGTATCTATCTATGGGTTTGGGATATTGTAATAATGTTGTTACATTAACGTCCTTAAGAGCATCCTTCTATGATACTGTGGTTTGTGGTGGAACCACGCATTCTGTCCTCATTGCCATCCTACCTTTTTTGTGTACCCTACCACCATCATGGGGAACCCATGCTTTTTGTCCCCCTTGTCATCCTCTTTGTCATCCTGCCTTATTATCCATCCAACCATCTTCATAGGGGACCGACACATTTGATCCCCCTTGCCATCCTCCTCGCCATCCTGCCTTATTGTCCATCCTGCCATCGTCATAAGATCAAAAGTGCTTCATTTCATTCCGATGTCCTTTTATCGGTTCTCCTCAATTATCTGCACCTTTCTCCCCCATGTTTCCCCTTTCATCTTTCCTCTCCTCCTCCTTCTTCCTGATATTAAAATCTTTCGCCTTTATATATGGCGTTGCCCTAACTTTTACAGCCACCATATCTTCTGGCCTCCTCTGTACCAACGACAAGCCAAAGGTTCCTGCTCGAAGCCCTCCGTTAAATGTTTCTACAAACATTTTATCATTGGGTTGTGGGATTTGCACCATTACCTCATTAAACCGACTAAGAAACTATTTAATGGACTCCTTCTTGATCTGCTTAACTTCAAAAAGATCTACCACCTCCAAGGGTTTTCTCCTTTGCAAAATGAGAGGTAAACAACCTGATGAAAACTCCCAAAGAATTTTATCGACCCCTCCAACAGACTACTGAACCTATCCAATGCAATTCCAACTAGAATGCTTGCAAACATCTTACATTTCACCGCATCTGGCCCCCCACAGATTAATATTTGAGTCTTGAAGGTCTTCATATGAGCCACAGGATCCTGTTTTCCCGCAAAAGCTCCAATCTTTGGGAAGACTTAACCCGTTGGGATCGGTTCCCGAAGAATCTCCTCCAAAAACGGTTGAAAATCAAGATCGATCTGCTCCTCCTCCTCTCAAGGACTTTGCGATTACTGATTTATTTGCTACTGTAATTCCTCATTCTGCCTCCGAAAGTCATCTTGAACCCTTATGGAGTCTTCCAATATCTTCCTTACCTAATTATTTTCTCTTCTTAAGTGTTCTTGTTCTCTTCTAACCTCCTCCAGACGTTCATCATTTTGTCTTCTCATTGTCTCCATCATTTCCATCATCGCCTGTACTAAGTCGTGGGCCTCTCCATTGTTTTCTTTTGTCTCGTGTCGTCGACATCCTCTCATTATAACTTTAGGAAAACCTTTCAAAAAAGGAAAACTTTATGGTGCAGGGTAATTTTACCTTGTCCCATGGTGGGCACCAAATGTTCTAGTCAAGAGGATATCTCCTTACTAGAGCATACAATTAAGCCAGAAGCAGAGATTTCTAGCCCTAGTGTTGTTTTCACTCGATTTCCTATGCCCTTTATGTCGGAGGTTTCCTTCTGTTTCCTTATCATTAACTTGTAATAACTCTGATCTTGCGTATCTGTCAGTTACTGTGAAGTCCTCACCTTCCATAAATGTCGTGATCGGGAATGATACGCTCATAAGTTTTGGTGGACTCGGCCCATAACCCTACAATATGGAAACTAAATTTCACGTGGTCGAATTTCGGAGATATTTTATACAATGTATATTGTAAAAGGATATAATACATGGTTAAAATTAGTCTAATTATTTTCTCTTTGTCGTCATGGGGCACACAGTACCAGTAAGGTCTCTTCCTTATGCAATTTTTAAGACAAGGTTCCCTCGATTGATCATGGGCGATACCCAGAACTTGGTCCACTCTAAACCCTCGCTTGTAGCCTCAAAGTCACCGCCCTGTTCCTTATGCAAAGTAACACATAACATTCTAAACAAAAGGTTAAACTGTGCTTATATATATTAAAATGACAACTAAAGCATTCCCTTGTCTATTTGTATGACCATGAGAAGAGATTTAACGACACGAAATCAGATTGCAACTCTACGATCTTGCGTGTTTGCTAATTTCTGTTAATTTTTGGTATGGTGTTAGTTATATTTCCTTGTCTCAGTACACTATAGATTATATTTAACAAAATAAAGAAACAAAGATTAGCGAAATTAGGCACGTATCGAAGGAAGATTGGGGTAGATTATTCAACCTTCACTTTACTTCCTACCTAATCAATGCTTTAATAATAGGAGTCTATATATGTAAGATATAACAATAGAGGAGGTGTAGTGTAGCTGATAGTACTAATACACACGTGAAGATTAGTTGTGAATTTGTGAGTATGGTGTTTTTTGAACCCACGTGCGACCCAGAGTTGAAGTTACACCCAGTGGGGTCTCCCTCAGTCCTTTATATTCCATAACACAACCATGCTCCATCTCCTTTTAAATACCCTTTCTTTGCCTTAATTGGCCTCTATTAAATATTAATATGCAACATCCATGCGTGGGTCGAGGGTGCGCCTGCATGGGTTATGCATGGACTTATTTTTTCAATTTCAAGAAAATACTAACTTTACCTTTTTTAAAACAAACATATTAGAGGTTATTTTCAAACGTTATAGTACTAACTTAGTTTTCAACATTTTATGTCAATAATTTTAATTAATTTTAGTATAATTGTATTGATTGGGATCGAACAATCGGAGGTCGTTTGAGTATAAATACATTAAGGTAAAAAATAGATACTTTATGATGATACACGTCAAATACAATTAATTAATAATAGAATCCATTATAAACTATATCAATAAACATATTATACAAAATTAATGTACATTTTATTATTATATTAACAATATCTAAATGTCGAATACTTACTTGAGCGTCAGACGATCTTTTGCAAATGAATTTCTGATCAAAAGTTGAAGTCTGAACACAAGATGAAAAGAAGGGAAAAAAAGCACCATTAAAGAAGAAAAATGAATTTTCTAACTGATAGCAGGTAGTTTCTAGACCTCTGTAAAATAATCATTCTTATACTTTTTGGTTGCGTTCAGAAACGATCCAAAATCCTTTTTATTAGATTTTGCATTTTAAGGCTAGATAGATATGTAACCGTAATTGAATATTATGATTAGACTCTTACTAGAAGTAATTTATGTAAAGAATACAGGTAGTTTATACTGAAATAAATTAATTAGTTTATAAGTAAAAGATTAGTGTTGCGATGATATAATTTTGTCATTAACGGGCTTTGACTACGCTGAATGGTCCATTATTTGTGCAATAATGTGGTAATTAAGGTGTTGTTGTCTGAGTAAATATTAGAAGAAGAAGGGTGGCGTGCGTGATTGAGGTTCACATTAAAAAAATAGAATTTGAAAAGATACTAGAAAAAATGAATTATGCTGGTTAGGATGGCGATGACTTAATGATGATTTGAAGACTTGTAGTTTATGAAATGGCATGTTTGTCAAATTTATCGACAAGGAAAGATGAATGTAAGAGAAACCTACATAACCTGGCATTGACTTCATCATACCAATATGCTAATTTGAAGGTCAGATAATTTGGTTAGATTTTTTATTATGTAGGGCTAATTTTGGTTCATTATTCTCTGTCTTATAGCATAGCTGCTTTCTTGTATGATATTTTATTGTTTTAAAAAATGTTACTTTCACATTTTAACAAGTGAAAGACATTGTTTGTAAATACAAATTACGATAAAAAGAAATTATTAAATAAAAATTAATTTTAAAGATAAATTATTTATTAAATTAAATATTATTTCAATATTATTAATAATTTTTTAAATTAATATCTATTTATTTATTAATATTTTAATTATTAATTTTATTATCTAATTTAATTAATATAATAATTAATTATTTTATATTGAATTTTATTTAATAATTTTTTTTATGAATACAATTTTAAAGTTATTTTATATCTCTCAAAGTGGTGTCCATAATTAAGCAAAAATTACTTTTTCTTTCGATTGTAATCTATTTCATCAGCACTTCATCAGCACTATCTTTGTTTTCTAGTTCACCAAGGAAGAGTGACAAATGAAATCCATTTGTATATTTTTTCACGTCAAGTGCCACGTCCAAAACCACGCAAATCATTGACTTCAATTTCCACAGTTTGACCATTTAACTCAGACTTTTTAATTGATCAATTTAGGGAGAGTGAGAGAGAAAGTGGCTGTATGTGGGGTTGTTTAGAAAGATCTTCGTTTCATTTTTAAATTATTAAAAATAATATATATATATATATATATATATATATATATATATATAAAATAGATTAATGTTTGTAATAAGTAAATTACATGTTACATTTGTAGTGAATAATTTAAATCATGGCATTCCAGTGTTTTAAATTATTGATAATGTATTTTTTTTAAAAATATTGAAATTCAATTCAAGAATATAAATAAAAGAGAGTAGATTGAAAAAGATAAACAATTGAACTGAACAAATAAGCATTTAAAATAGACAAGAGATAAAATATTGAAAAATTTTAAATGAGAAAAAAATATGTCTGAAAATATTTTTTTGAAGTTGTATATTTCAATTTATAATTGTTGATTAAAAAAATTTAAGTTTACCCTTTGTTAGTTTTTATACAATGAAATTTTCAAGTGGTGTTTGTGATTATTTACATGTGAAGGGTTTGAGCGCTATATTAATTAAGAGAGGACCTAATCCAAATATATGACTTAAAATTGTCTCTTAATTTGTCAAAAACCAATTCTGAAAAATCAGCAAACTCTTTTAGCCAAACATTTCCTTCTTCATTAGATAGAATGTGTTTGGTGAAACTAATAAACTAATTATTACGTTATTTGACTACTCTATAAATTAATTTGATCAACACAAATAGCTTATTTTTGGAGTTTGTAATTTATATAATTTAGTAAGTTTTTAATTTGTAGTTTATAATTTATTTAATCTCCTTTTATTATTATTTTTTATATATTCCCTTATTATTTCTTACTATTTAATTGAAAAATATTGAATATTTATTTTAATTATTACATTTTTTTAACATTTATCTGGTTACTTTTTAGTTTTTTATATAGTTTAAATTATAAAAAAAAAAAACTTTATAAATTGAAGTAACTAATCTTTCATTCCATAAAAAAATTATCAAGAAACTCACCACAAAAATAGTTTAAATTGGTAAATAAAAAATTTTAAATTTATAAAAATATAAAAGTTAAATTTGATTAATGCTGATTAAATAATTAGATGACTTATCAAGTAAAAAAAACATTTACAAATTTTAAAAATAAATAAAAAACAAATTTTTTTAATAAGAATAGAATATTTAAAAATATATATAATGCTTGAAGTAATATATTAGCTTATAACTTACAACTTATACTTTTATTAACGATAAACAAATATTATATAATATTATGAGTGGTATTTAGTGGGGGAAATCATAAAATGTTATTTTGTTATGGTTAGAAAACACTCCTAATGGATAATAATAATTGTAGTTTGTTAAACACAAAAGACTGCTGATGAATAAGGTGAAAAGTCACGTCTATCTTTTATGCTAATTTCAATATTTTGTTGGTTACTGTGCGAATCAGTAACAAACACGTCACACTAGTTCTTCACTGATTTTGCTTATTTGTTTACTGGTTAAATAGCAAGTTTCTAGATTCTGTTATTTTAGTTATTCTTGGTTTTCTATAAGTTAAAAATATACTCTTTTATCATAAGCAAATTTTAATTACTTTTATTTTATTTAATGATATTTTTTATAACATTCTAAGTTTAATCAATATTTATTACTTATTTCTATTATTTTATTTTAGGAAAATATTAAAATATTATTAAAACTTAGTGCTCTTGAACCTAGGCTGACGTGGAGAGGTTATCCCAATAGGAAAGGGGGGCCCAGCCCTTGTAGTTTCTAACGACCTTCAGATAGAGCCGTGCCGTCTCTGAAATGAAGAGAGGAAGATAAAATAAAACAAGATATTTTTTCTATTTTAACATTAGTTTTTTTAATTAATAATACCTTTATTTTTAATAATATCTAATACATATTGAGAGAGTAATTAAAAAAATTATTTTCACTAAAAGGTAACATATTTCAACAGTTACAAATTTTTTTATTGGTTTAATATGTCTTCATCAGTTTAAACAGCTATTATTTTAAAATGGAGAGAGGAATAAATAATATTATAAAAAATCATTAATAAATTTAGAATGAGAGTGTATATTTAAATATTTAAATATATATAATGATGTATGTTTTAGATCCATTAACCTCTTCGTTATTATTGCTACTTCAAGAAATACCAATGTTTTGAAGGAACCCATTTACTAAATGAGCCTTTTATATAAATAAATGACAAATACCTTCTAAAAAATACAGTGAAAAAGAAAAAAAAGTTATTAAATAATCTACAGAGCCTTTAATCCTTTATGGACATTTTTTTATAAAGTGTATTTATTGTTATGTGAACATTTTATTTCAAAAAATATTAATATTTAATTATGTAGGTTTTCAGTATAATGCAAAGTCTTTCCTTTTGTAGTTGGATTATTCCTCTATCAAAAAGCGTAATTCATCTTAATTACCCCTTTCTTTAGGGTAGTGGTGCTTAATACGCAAGGAACATATACTTTGGGGTTTTCATGTCTATTTGCATCATGTAGGGATGGTTTCGTAATATGCGTCGCTCCTCTAAGGGTTAACTTAGGTGGTTATAATTGGCTTGAGGTCAACAGCATGTATCATGTAAATTTCGAGTTACAAATGGTCCAATATCAAACAAAAAAATTAATCAAAACCATGAAAATTCAAGAACTACTTAATTTTTTTACTTGAAGAACAGGTTGTTTGTTTGGATTAAAAGAAAAATAATAAAAAAATAAGTGAAAAGTTTGTAATGGTGATAGAATCATTTTCTATATATTAACATATTTAAAAATAATTTTTTAAAATTTAAATAAAAAACTATTATAAAATTTTAATAAATAAAAATTATATTTTAAAATAAAATATATTAACATAAATTAATTTTACAATATTAAAAATGAAATTATTTTATTTTATTTATTATATTAATATTTTTTATATTTTATTTTAATATAAAATATAACTACTAATAAATATTAAATTAATTGTTTTTATTTTAATAATTCATTTCTCTAATATATAAAATATTAATAAAGTATTAAAATAATTTATTTTGTTTTATTTATTATTTTATTATAATATAAAAATATATTAGTAAAATATTAATAATATAGCTATTAAAAATTTAGAAATGTTTATAATTTATACTATTGTTTAAACTATGTAAATGTAAATATAAATATTAATAAAATATAATAATTTATAAATATTTTGTTAATATTTACGTTAATAATTGATTATGTGAAAAGTATGTTTTGTTTTTCGTAAACCGTTGGCTTTCATCACAGAAAGTTTTTCTTAACGTAAAAATAGTCTTATTTCGTCCGTGAATAGTATTTGAACATATAAAAAGAGAGTTTAAGTCTTAACTTGGAAAGGAGCAAGAAGAGAAATAGAGAGTAGCAGTAGCAGTAGCAGACATCTAAACCCTTGGCGTTGAAACCCCTTTTAACCCTTTTCTTTCTAACCCATGGAAAACCACCACCAAATGCAACAACACCGTCATCAATTCATGAATCTAGATCCTACAACCGTCAACACCGGACAGCATCACGATCCTTCCGTCAAAGAACTGGATTTTTTCTCATCAACTTCACCGTCCAAGAACACTCATACTGATAACTCAAATACTCATTCAAACATTCCTAAAGAGAACGGATCACAATCTCTTTTCACTGATCAGTTCGTCAATGTAAGTTTTCACATTAAGAAAAATCACATTGACTTGTCCTTTCAATGTTCTGGGTACTCCATTTATGCTTGCACTTTAGATTCTGAATACCTAATATTGATTATTTTTATGTTGTGCAATATACAGACCACGCTGAATTTAATGTGTCCGAGTCAGACTGATGAATTGTCAAGATCAACACCAACAGATCAAAATCCTAAATCTCCTCCGGTTTGCATCATAAGATCTTTATATGCTCCTCAAAATTAAATAGATGCCTCAAATTGAGTTTTGAGATTCAATTTTGTTTTTCTCTTTTTGTTTTCAGCTGAATACACTCGAAAAGGAGTTTCTGAGACTAAAAGAAGAGAATTACAAGTTGAGAACTATGTTGGACCAAATCACCAAAAACTACCACCATCTGCAATTTTTCATTGCTATGCAGAAGCAAAGGCCGTATCAGGTAACACAGTCATATAAAATATATATATATATATATATATATATATATATATATATATGTGTGTGTGTGTGTGTGTGTCTTTTAGTTTCACCCATTTCTTTCATATCCTGTCCGACCGTCACAGTGTTACCAATTTCAATCTGGGAATAACTAAGAAAGTTCGTCATGATTTCCATCCTTAAAGTCATTGAATCCATATATGTGTTTAATTCAGGCTTTCCATGAACTCTAGGTGTTTAGCAGAAGATAAGAGTAAGCAAAAGACTTAAATGTAGTAATAAACCAGATGAATTTTATTTACATATAAATTTTAAGGACTAGTATTAAATTGTAAGGACTAGTATCGCAAAAAGAATTACACAATTACGAAATGTGGAAATATGTCATTCTATTTTCATGAACATGCCAGATTTTATTTTAATTTTTAGAGGACGAATCATTTAAAATAAATTAAAGTAAGTAATACTCATTTTTAAAATAATATAAATTTATTGTGTGAGTTAGTTTAATTTTACTAAACTCTTCAAATCTAACCAGTACGAGCTATGAATTCACCATCCATTATAAACCATCAACTATTAACTACTTAACCTAAATGCTAAAAGCACTGAACTTATCGAGTGAATGGAACAGAAGGTGGAGAAAAATGAGAATATGTCTGGTCGACATTTATTGGACCCACAATCATGCACCAAATTAGACGCTAAAGTTGCTACATCACTCTCCGATGATAAATCTGGTCAAGAGGTACTGATTTTTTAATTTTTCAAGAAAGTCATAGGTAGATAATTAATTATTAAAAAAATGTAAATCATGGTTACTAAACTTAATATTGGAAAGCAGGCTCATCATGATCGTGTAGAAGATGTTGTTGAACAATTGACCTCACAGAGTTTGGGATCATCCAAGTGTCCCAAGTTTGAAGAATATAAGCCCGGTGAGCCTCCTTTCAGAAGAACCAGAGTTTCCGTGCGTGCAAGATCAGAAGCTCCGGTGGTAATAATCAAATTAAAAATATTACCTGCTGCATCTATTTATATGTATCTAATGAATGTGAGTGTTCAGATTTGCGATGGATGTCAATGGAGGAAATGTGGGCAAAAAATATCCAAGGGTAATCCCTGTCCTCGTGCCTACTATCGTTGCACCATGGCAGTAGGATGCCCGGTTCGTAAACAGGTATATAATTCTCATTTTGCTCAAGTTTTATCTTTCCTTCTCTTTGAAAGGATTAATTTTGTTAATGCATGTGAAACGATGATATGACGTTGTACAGGTGCAAAGATGCACAGAGGACATGAGTGTGTTGATAACAACTTACGAAGGCAATCACAACCACCCTCTTCCACCTTCAGCCACGGTCATGGCCAATTCTACCTCAGCAGCTGCAGCTATGTTATTATCTTCTTCGTCAGGTTCAACAACTAGTAACGAATCTCTAAACAACAGTGAAGGAGTACTCTCTTCCATGCCCTACATCCCAATGCCAACCCTCTCAGCCTCTGCACCATTTCCCACTATCACCCTTGACATGACCACCAACCCTACGCAACTGCATCGGGACACCTCTTCTGCACTCACCTCCTCTCTTCCATTGCTTGCAACTACTTTTCCTCAGCTACTAGGGCACCCTATCTTCTTCCCTCACAAAATCCAACATTCACTAGGCCAAAGACAACCTTCGTTTATGACCGATGTGATGACTGCAGCTGTTGCTTCGAATCCAAATTTCACTGTAGCATTAGCAGCAGCTATCTCGTCAATTATTGGAGCTCCTAGAGGCAATGATGGAAATAATAACAATAGTAACAGTGAAAATGTTCTTGCCCTTGGGACGTCTATGTTACCTGGATCCACTTAAATTTTTCACATTCATGCATGCACCACTTATTAGTTCACCTACAGCTTATATACATGAATTAATATTAGCTTGACCTATATCACAATGTACATATTATTATATTCTCTATCTATAGAATGTAAATATATAGGACTATAGTTTATTTTTGGTAGGAAATTTGTATGGGAAGGAAAAAGTCAACATTCAACACTCATTATTTTATCTCGTGAGTAAAAAAATTAGGAGTGTGTTGGGCAATCAGAATAAGAAAAATGGCCACAAAATGGTGTTGCTACCTAACAATAGGAACATTCAACATTCAACACTCATTATATGTGGAAGATTTTGTTACATTGTTGAAGCATGAATGTAAATTCAAGGAAAATATGACTAATGAGGAGGAGTTCAACAGGGTGCTTAAAACTTTATGAAGTGAATGTAAGAACTTTTTGCTTATATATGTTTCTCATAAATTTCTGTGAGATGTTTAATTTAAAATACTTTTATTTTGGGCCTTATTCTATACCCGCTTAAGTAAATATCCTATATATTTATGTCTTTAAATGAGAGGGAGAAAAAAAAAGTTAATTTTTGTAATATGATTCTTCGGAGTACACAACAACAAGGTTAAGTAGATGTTACTTATATAGAAATCACAAAGATTGACTCACTTTTAAAAAAATAAGGGTTACACATATGAATTGGGTAAACAATAGGAACATTTCAATTACTTTTTGTACTTAACTAATTTAGACACTGCAAATTTAGTCTTTAGTAATAAAATTTATTTTAATTTTTTTCTACTGAAAAATGAAACCCATACAAAATACTTGCACGCACAAAATATTATATTTAATCTTTTATTTAAATATATTTTATGCATTTTTCTTTTACTAATTTATACAAATTAATTATATATTACAACTTCGTCACATATTTGTGGATGAAATTTCAAGGTGAGGAACTCAATTGGAATAATTATAAAATTATAAAATTTAAATATGAATAATAATAAAAATCACACATAAATTAAAATACAGAAACCATAAAATGGAATTAAACCCTATAATTTAATAATAGTATAGCATGCTTGGTTTGTGTCTTACTTTGGAGCTTGGGCCTAGACTTTCAGCACCGATGATCTTTTACCATCAACTTTCGAATTTTTAAGATTATAATTGATTCTGAAATTGAAAATTTGGAACTAAAAAATATATTATGAAAAATAAAATTTAGAATAGATTTTTGTGTTCTGTAAATAAAATTTTATAATAGAATTAAAAAATAAAAATCTCATTCTGAAAAAATAATTCTAAAATAAAAAAAAATAAAGAGATTTCAGAATTCAGAAAAAGTATTTCAAAGATCCAAATTTAGAAATATATTTCGAAATATTAAATTCGAAATGTATTTTTATTCACAATCTCCTCTTTAAACTAGAAAAGAAATTTTTGTCATTTCACATGAAATATCGGGTGCAGTTTAATATCGGGGTGCGGGAATCAATTACCTGGAGATTGCAGGAATAAAGGCCCAAAGAGAAGAACCTATGGAGGTGCAGGAAGAAACAATCTAAGAGATACTATTGGTGTCCGTTGGATGGAGAAAAAAGGCATCCAATGGAGCCCGGTTGAGTTAAATTTTGAAAACAAAGACTTGACCGTTGAGGTGAGTTGAGCTGAGTTGAGTCGACTCGAGTTGAAACTTGCAACTCTAATACCTTTCTCTCTCTTTTCGTCCTCACACATCAAACCCACATTTCACTGCTACTCTGTACCATGAGACGCCATGGCTGGCAACGCCCTCTCCACACCTTACAGGTCTTTTTTATTTCTACACATTTTCAATTTTCAGAATCAAATATCAAAATCTAAGCAGGGATTCGATCATATTAGATTCATTGAGTTTCTGTTTTGTGAGTGCAGTTTGTGGGCGCAGCAGTGTACGCTTTTCTGGTGGTGTGTTTCTACACCTTCCTCGGACTTTTCCTCGGAAACCCAACCGCCGAATTAACACTCACCCTCGCGTTTTCCGTCGTGGTACGTCGTTTTTTGTTTTCAGTCTTGACTCTGTTTGGTTTCTGTGACACCGCACGTGTTTTTGCGCAGGCAACCTCCGTGATGTTTCTGTTTGTGAGGTGCACAGCGATTGACCCCACGGACAGGACCAGCTTCCGGAAGAAGAAGAAGAAGAGAGGGACGTCAAATGTGACTCCGAAGCTGAATTACGGGTTCATTCTTGGGCAGATTGTGATAAGGTTTTTCAGGAGGGTGGAGAGGAAGTTGCTGAGGACGTTCATAAAGAGGAAGTACCTTGATCCCTTGAAGACGAGTCCACAAATGGAGCCTCTCTTGCCATTCCCCCTTGTCATGAAGGACGATGATGATGCCATTGCCCCCAATCTCAAAGAGGATGACATCTCCTTTTGTGCACTTTGTGACTTTGAGGTACTTCAATTAATCTAGCTTGTTGGATAAACCTTTCAACAATCATGTGGGGGTAAAGAAAATAAGAAAAATAGATTAAATAAGTTTAATTAAATTTATAAGATAATTTATTGCAGTTATGTTAGCAATATCAATCGGATTCTTAAATGATCGGGAAAAACACTCACACGTACATATATAGAAGTTAATTAACTAGATTCAAGAATGTTTCTATTATTAAGATTTAACAAATACAGAAGCTAATTTAACTAATATGAGTCATGCACACCACTATCTCATTTAATTCCTTATACTTTCTTGTTTTTTCTTCTATAAATGCGTATAAAGAAGTGTATAAAACAAATCCTTATCTTAACCTGTTAAGTCTAACTCTAATCTGAATCAGGTGAAAAAGCACAGTAAGCACTGCAGGACTTGTAATCGCTGTGTTGAAGGGTTTGATCACCATTGTAGGGTAGGTATTATGTTCCGCGTTTCTAATTTATATATTCTCTTTTGTTATTATGATGTAGATATATCTGCTATCTCTTGTTTCCAGTGGCTGAATAACTGCGTTGGAAAAAAGAACTACACAACCTTCTTTCTTCTCATGATTTTCGTGCTGTTAATGGTGAGTGATCACAAGTTGTTGCAATTTTAGTACCGAAAATAACTAGTGTTTGAGTTAGGTGACTTGAGTTATTTCCAACATTGGTTGTTATGTTTCAGCTCTTGATTGAAGGAGGGGCAGCGATTGCCATATTTATCAGGTGTTTTGCTGATAAAAGGGGAATAGAAAAGGAGCTTCAGAGGAAACTCTATATAGAATTTCCAAGAGGAGTTCTTGCTGCCATATGTGTAAGAGTTGTATAAATCATTTTTTAACATTTCTGTATTTTGCTCCAGACTGAATCTAAAATTTAACATCACTTCTGATTTGCTTCCAACTTCATGGAATGCTGCTGCAGGTGTTGCTTCTCCTATTGACAGCTTATAGTTCAGCAGCATTGGGGCAGCTTTTCTTCTTTCATGTGGTTCTTATACGAAAGGTACCCTTCTTTTCTTTTTTTGAAACTATCAATGATCATATATTTATTTAAAACAGTTACCGATGCTATTAAATCAGTTTGCCGAAGTATTTAGAAGAAAGATCCTGCTTTAATAATCAGTTTGTGAAAGTGCTTTGCCATCAATCTCTAGCTATATGTCTTTATGGTTGTTAAATTCTGTTGTGTGTTATTAATGAAGGGAATGAGAACCTATGACTATATTCTAGCGATGAAAGAAGAGAATGAAGCCATGGAATTGGAATCATTGGATGATTCTGATTTCTCTTCAGAGGAGAGCTTCGATTTTGACTCACCTGAGAAGCCAACACTAATGTCCAAGTTTCTATGCAAAGGAAACCAGGTAAGAATGAGATAAATTATTTCATTTTATGACCTGATTATGATTCAAAACCAACTGGGAGGTTTGTTTTGAGCTTCAGGGCTCACCTAGGTTGTCTATCAGGATTGAAGGAGAAACTGAACCTTCCCCCTTGATCAAGACAAAGAAGTTCCATGTGAGCATTAATCCATGGAAACTCATAAAGTTGACGAGGGAAAAAGCCCTACTGGCAGCTGAGAAGGCCAGGGAAAAGCTTATGAAAGAAAAGCCAACGGGGGAACATAACTCGTTAAAACCTCTTCCATTGGAAACAAAATGCGGACCATTGATGAATTCGGACAAAACTATAGACACTGAGGAGTTTTGCTCATCTACATCTTTTATAGCAAAAGGGAGACTTACTGGATCACCAGGAAGCTACTCAAGCCCGAGAAGGAGATTTTCTGCTGGCTCACCTACGGTGTTCTCTAGCAACTTGATAGCATCTCCACATCACAAATATAGAAGCAGTTTCGACTTGAAATTAACAGATGTGTCCAGGGAGCTCGAAACACATATTTCAAGGCAGGTTCTATGTTCAGCTATCGGCAAAGATGATAGCGAGGCATCCCCAAGAAGCATTGTATTTTAGAAGATGAGATTCTCAGCCTTAGAGAAAGGGTTGTTGATATGTGCATTCTCCATATCTATTTTCTATATATCATTGATTCCATATAATTTATACCCTTGATGTTTAATTTATGTAACATGGATTTCTATTAATACATGACATGGGATAGTTCCTGCTAGTCGATGTACCTGTAAGTATGACTCATTTGTTTTGTTAATTCTCATATAAAGGCAATGCAATCATGCTTTTTTCCCAGCTATCCATAATTGTTATTGTAAAGTTATTTTTAAACAAATATTTGTGTATTCGTTTTACTTCTGTGCAAAACAAGATCCCAAGATTATATAAATAGTTTTCCCTTTGTTTTGTTAATTCCCATATAAAGGCAAAGCAATCATGCTTTTTTCCCAGCTATCCATAATTGTTGTTGTAAAGTTATTCTTAAACAAATATTTGTTCATTCGTTTTCCTTCTGTGCAAAACAAGATCCCAAGATTATATAAATAGTTTTCCCTTTGTTTTGTTAATTCTCATATAAAGGCAATGCAATCATGCTTTTTTCCCAGCTATCCATAATTGTTGTTGTAAAGTTATTTTTAAACAAATATTTGTGTATTCGTTTTACTTCTGTGCAAAACAAGATCCCGAGATTATATAAATAGTTTTCCCCTTGATGGATTAAGTTTGTTGAATTCCTTAACAGAAATGTGCAAAATGTATACAGAATTTTCATTTTACTTTTCAAAAATAATAAGTAGCTAGGAAAGCAAGACAAGAAATCATGCAAATTCAATTTCTGATAAATAACTCAATTATTTGTTACTGCACACAAGTTACAAGAAACAATCATCTCTCGGTGTCATTCTGCAATCAGACAACCGCAGATCAGCAACACCATTCAACTTCTGTTCTGAGGTAAAATTTGTCCCGTTGAAGAAACTCACCAATCAAATTTCAGCTATAAGTGAACTTTGGTAGCTTGATGTTCTAAACCCAAGCACCCCGATTTTGATTTCCCAAACTCGTTAAGTGGTTTGGTACATAGCAACAGTCGGAACAATGCTCAGGGGATATTCGCTCATTGAGTGGCTCACAGGCTTCCGGTGAAACCAGGTCAGAATATCCTTTAACGTGAGAGCAGTTCCATGGCAATTTCGAGGTCACATTAAGTGTGATGTTTGATAGGCAGATATTGACAAAGTTGTCACCTTTAATACCCTGTATAAGGCCGGCACGCTTGACTTTTTCCCCAATCACATCCTTGATAGTAATCCTTTCAATTACCGGTAGAGCTTCTGGGTCATAATGGTCATCAGGATGTTCTCCATATAAACCAGTGAACCTAATAGCAATATCTACATCAGCCAAGATCATGTTAGAGATATAGACATTTCTAACATAACCACCCCTGCCAGGAGAAGTTTTTATTCTAACTGCACTACGTGAATGAAAAATGTAAATATCTTCTGCATGAACTTCTGAGACACCTCCAGACATCTCACTTCCGATAGCAATCCCGGCACTCGTTGTTTTCCCAATGAGCCTGCGGATGTTAATATTTGTACTGGGTCGACCAAATGAAATGCCATATCCATCCCATCCACTTTTGATGGAAATCAGATCATCACCAGTGCTTATATAACAGTCTTCAATGCATACATTGTCTGAAGAATCTGGACACAATTAGAAGGTATATATGAGAATATGATGAGTGTTCTGAAAGAAAATTGATCAGGACACTGAGCCAGGTTAAGTGTCAATTAGAGGGAACAAAAGTTAACCCTGACAAAAACAATGTTGTACGATATATGTAACTTTATTTCTATGAATGTAAACACCACTACCAACACATCAACAATAGCCCAATCTCACACTACTTGATGAATGTGTAGCACCACTTTTAAGAAATTTAGTCTTCCTTTGGTCCAAATGAAAATTTCCCTTCCAAAATATTCATGACAAAAACTTGATAGCACACTAACACTGGATTAAAAGAACATTGGGTTGTTGAAATCAACCTAGAATACCTGGGCATTGTTGGCACAGTGTATGACTTTCTAACTTAACGGAGAAAACTCACCTGGATTAATGCCATCTGTATTTGGTGAACCATGAGGAGCAATGACTGTGACATTTTGAATTGTAACATGGCTGTTCATCCAGAAAAACAGTTTCAAATCTCCCCCTAATGAAAGCTTCACTATTGCATAACTTTAAAATACTAATTTAAGTTCATGAAGTTCAGTAAACAAGTATGGAAATATAAATTAATCCTTCTTTAGGGAACAAACCTGCAATATACAGGGTGAATAGTCCAAAATGGTGAGTTCAAGAAAGTTACATTTGAAATGAGAACCCCGGTTGAATTCATCAACTCGACCAAATGAGGACGTGTATAATCCAATGTTTTGTTCCGAAACTTGTCCCACCAGATACTCCCTTGACCATCTATAGTTCCATTGTTACCTTCATTGGGATACAATGGCATCAATAAATAAAATACAGAAGATTTTTTTTTTCACACCCATTGCTCGTCCACAGACCTTGGGAGGGAAGAGATAGATTATACATGAATAGAGAAAAAAATAATAAATAGATGTTTTATTGGTATGAAAGGAAGCGGGAGATATAGGTGAAAAGAGAATGAAAAAAATTCATGATTGACTGAAATATAGGTATAGAAGATAATTCATTTTTTAATGTTATCAACCTGTTATGACAACATCAGTCAAATTACGCCCATAAATGAGGCTTCTATGCCTTCCACCCGGCAACTCCCTTCCACGACCATATGACGGTAGAGGCTCCACAATTGGCCAGTCCTCAGAGTTCTGTAACAAGCATGATATTGCATTTATTTCTCATGTTACATAAAATAAACGATACAGCAAATTCAACTGATTAAGCTACCAGGTCTTTTAGACTTAAGCCAGTTACAAACATAAATTGTTTTCTGAAGCAAAAAACCAAATAGTAACAAAAATTGATTGTAAATTAACACATGTATAGCTCAGGAAGTATCTATGTTAATTAACTATAATCAAACAATTCCAAATTGATTGATAGGCATAAGAAAGAAACATAGCTGAGGAACGTTATGTCTATGGTGAAAATGACAGTGTGCTATTTCATAATTACATTGCAGACAAGCCAGCGAAGCAAACACATTTGGCAGATATGCTAATCTTCCTTTTCCATGCATTTCACCATATTATTTACATGAGATTACCGTTGAACCAAGAATTACTGCATCGTTGTCCAACCACAGTGTTAGATGGCTGATGAGATCAAAGCTTCCAGTTAACCACCGGCCCGCGGGGACAAAAAGCTCAGCTCCACCTTTGTCTGCAAATGAATTTAGGTAGAAGATGGCATTCTGAAATGCTTTTGTATTGAGAGTGATCCCATCGCCAACTGCCCCAAATTCGGTAATACTGACACTGTGAGGCCGGACTTCCTTCAAGTTTATCCGATTGCAGTACGAGCTGCCCCACACTGTCCATGGGCTACAACTGAACGATGCAAGAACCAAAAACACACCCACCAACTGCAAGAGACACATGTCCCCATCAGTTTAGAAGCGTGCTCATTGCGAGAAGTATCAAATTTTATAAAATCATGGGCGGTAATTACATGCTTCTTCAGTTGCTACAATAGCAGTTCGAAATGTATCTTATCAGGTATCAATATTATGAAATTAAAGAACTGTATGAGACGGGTTGAAGAATTTCCAAATTGATGAGTTGAAAAAATCTACTCAGATCAGCTACATTTCACCAAACATCAAATAAACAAGAAGATACTTTCAAATACCAGGAAAGTAACAGGGAAAATTAGCAAACCAAAGACCAATCAGTTCTCATTGACCACCTCTTCAAGCATGAGGGATAACAAGTAGCACGGATTAAATTACACTAAGGTAAACAACGAAGAATCCCATGAATGCTGCTGTTCTTGATCTGTGTAAAAAAATTTGCTTTTAGATCTTACTACTGCACGCACTACTACTAAGCTTGTCAGTGGAAACAAAGAAGTAACATTGTATTGAAACCTATCAAGGACAACGGTGGGGGTAATAAAACCCAATAACCAAACGCAAACAGAGACTGACTCACAGTTGAAAGTCTCTTCATATGAGTGAGATCCACTTGTCCCTTTTGACCAGAGGCGGAGCTTTTGAGCCACCCTCGATGAGCAATTTGAAATCCTCCTAGTGATGAAAAAGGAGCAGGGAGAGAGAGAGGGGGTGAAAGGGGCAAAGAAGAAGAGAAGCTTTGGTTGATTGATCAAATCGGTGAAAAAGAAAGGAGTGTGCTACTGATGGTGATTGGATGAGCCATTTGAAAGTGAGAGAGGTAACACAGCAGCACCACCCAACCCAAGTAAAAATCATTGACAGGGACTGTTGATGCCCCTCAAAAACTAAGCAGTAGGACCCCCTTCTCAGTGTGTCTCTCTATCTTCTTCCAGACTCTTTCTTCCTCTCTCTCTTTCTCTCTCAACCATTGTGGAAGAAACAAATTAACCAACCCAGAAAGCCACCAAGAGCAAGCAATGATTTTTGAGACAGGAATCGCTCTGAAGAAACTACTCTAATCAGATGATCACGGTATCCGGTTTTGAGCATTTCACCGATGATTCCATTGCTGAAGCAGTGACGCAGACGGAGACAATTTCAGAGGTTTCCAATTGCATGAAGCACTGACCACATACGATTTGTTTCCTGTTCGATAACCTATGATTTTGATTTTGATCGTAAACCAATTTCCAGTTCGTACGTAATATTTGATTAATCTATCTACCTTTTCAAGCATTTCACTCCATCTTCCATTATTTTCTTTGTTTTATTTGATTTGTAATTGAAACCTGAGCCAGGGAAGACATTAGCTATAGATGTGGAGGCAAGAAAGGAAGAACAGAAGAAGGTGGATTAGCCAAAAATACCAAAACCAGTTTGCATTCAATATCTTTTCAAAAAAGATAAAGAAAAAGTGTTAGAATATTCTTTAAGGTCGTTGATAGCTGATATTTTTAGTTTTTCTTTCATCTAGTTTAATTAACGTTTTTAGGAGTTAATTTTATGGATATTTAAATTTCTATATAATTTGTTATATATATACATATAGGTGAAATAGGAATTTCGTTATTTTCCACAATTATATTACACAATTTATCCTTCTTTACTTTAATTAGTTTAAAACTATCTGTTATATTTTTAACAAACTAAATTACATTAACATTTAATTTTATTTATAATTAAATATAATAATATGTTTAAATTGCATTAATTTTAGTACTTAACTTTATTTACAATAAATATTTTCTATTTAAGTTCTTACACCTGTAATTTCTAACTCTATGAAGGAATGGGTATGGATTGGAATTTGATGGAATGATGAAGATAGAAAGAGTTATATCTTCAAATAATTGAAGAAAAAGTGGTTATTGAGAGAATCCAAGGAGAAACTGCCACATGAATGTGTTTCTCCATAAATTTGAAAGAAAAACATGCAATATGTCAAAACATAAGTTAGTTTTATGAAAGTTCTCTCCTATAATTTTCTAAATTTTTTTTTTTTTTTTGCAATTCACATAACTTCAATGTTTTCCTATAATTTCCTAAACATATCATAAAATGCTTGTTTAAAAAAAAAAAAACAAGAAAGGCATCTAATTTTTCTATTTCAAATGTAAATTTTGAATGCTATTTATTATATTTTTTATTTTTCATCATTTCAATATATACTTATATGTCATTGCATGTTTTTCTCTCTAATCATTACTAATTTTTCATTTTAATTGATTAAATTAAAAGTATATCTTGAAAATATATTATTTTATAAAAAAATGACAAATAAAAGGAAATGTTTTTTTATTGAAAAATGAAGAGTAATAATATTGGGATTGGTAGTTGAAAATAAGAAAATGAGGTTTGTTGGTGGTTTATTGAGTGTCCCCATTCCAAGAAGATAATAATAAGTGGCAATAAATGAATATGCAGTCAAAAGTTGATGATGAATAATGGAAGTTGAGGACCATCTACGCAATAATCAAACTCAAAGCATTAAGAATTAATTTAAAATTTAAATTAATTAATAAAAATGTTGATAATTAATATTAAATATTAATATAAACAATTATTTTATAATTTTTATCAATAATAAAAATTATTTTAAATATTAATAATTTTTTAATTTATAAAATAATATTTAATTTCATTAATATAATAATAAATTATTTTTTCTTTTTAAATTAGTTTATATTTAATAAAATAATTAAAAGCGTTAAAGTAATATTATAAAAATTATTAAAAAGAGTTAAAATATTTCAATTTTTACTATCTCAAATCTCAAATTAAATTAAATTAATATATTTAATTTGAATAAAATATTTAATAATACACTCGATTCACACAGCATCTACTAAACTTAGGAAATACTACGTGTATGTGTGTGTGTGTGTATATATACATATATATATATATATACATATATATATATATATGTATGTATGTATGTATATATATTATAGTGTAAATTTAATGTTTTTAATGTAAATTTATTATGTTTACTCTTAGTTAGTTAATTAATTTTTATAAAACTTGTGATTTACATGTTTACTTTTTTCAAAAAAAAAATTCCATCGTGACTTTGTAATTAACTTGTAGCAATTTTAGGTATTCATCCTGTTATACTCAATATGATAATAACTTTCAGAACTTGTTCAGAATTTTTATACGTAGAAAATTGTGATGTCTATACAAACTTTATTAGGTTATTTCTTTTTATTAAATTATGACAATCTGGATTCTCTTCTTCACTCAGTTTTGGTTTTTCTTTGCTGTGATTTTAGCTTTTGCCTTTTCGAAAATTATTAATTAATAATTTTCTATTGGATTTTTATTTTGATATTTAAGCTATCTTAAATGAATATGTTACCTCTATAATTCAATTAGTTCAACTTAGAAAAAATAAATAAACGTGGGTAAAATTAAAGAATGAACCAAACTCCTAACTTATTCAATATGAAAACTAAAATCTAAATCTAAAACAATTTTAGGTAGCACAACCAGAAAGTGTTGTCACAGTCACACAAACGTTTTTTTGAAAAAAAAAAATCAAAAATCAATTTAATTTAAAAAGTATTTTGGACATGTGTCATGCAATTAGCCTTTCAAATAAAAGCTTGACACATGTTGTGCGGTGATGCATTCAACCTGGTCCAAAGTGAAGCGACCCACACAGGCCTTATGCATTCATCTTCCTCTTCCTGCCATCTTCGTCTTCCTGCAAAAATTAGGGTTTTTTGGATTTTAGACTGGGTTTTGTTTTTACTCGCTGTGTGTGTTTTAGACTGGGTTTGTTTTTTGCAAAAATTAGGTTTTTCTGGGTTTGCTATAGTTGCCGCTATCTTCTTTCTCTTCCTCTTCTTTTTGTTTTCTTCTTCATTTTAACCTGTTGTTCATTTTTTTCTTGTTGTTTGGGTTTTAAACTGGGTTTGATTTCTAGGTTTGTTATGGTTGCCGCTATCTTCTTTCCCTTTCTCTTATTTTCGTTTTCTTCTTCGTTTTAACCTGTTGTTTGTTTTTTTCTCGTTGTCTGGGTTTTAGACTGGGTTTGATTTTTGCAAAAATTAGGATTTTTTGGGTTTCTATGGCTGCCGCTATCTTTTTTCTCTTCCTCTTCTTTTGGTTTTCTTCTTCGTTTTGTTCTCGCTGTCTGAGTTTTAAACTGGGTATGTTTTTTGCAAAAATTAGGGTTTTTTGGGTTTGTTATCGCGACCGCTATCTTCTTCCTCTTCCTGCAAAAATTAGGGTTTTCTGGGTTTTAGAATGGGTTTGATTTTTGCCAAAATTGGGGTTTTCTAGGTTTGCTATGGTTGTTGCGCTTTTCTTTCTCTTCCTCTTCTTTTTTGTTTTCTTCTGTTTTATGGGTTTTCTTATTTCTTTTCTTTTGGTTGTCTTTTTTGTTTTCTGCAAATGTTTATTCCTTTTCTAGGTTTAAAGGTTTGATTTTTGCAAAAATTAGGATTTTTTGGGTTTGCTTTCTTTTATTTATTTCGTTTACATTCTTTCAGCAAATGTTCATCTGTTCATGTGTTATTTTGCGATTTTGATCTAAGTTGAAAAGATTTGGAAAGGTAATAGTGTTTGTGTTTATTGTTATTGTTTATTATTATTATTATTATTTATTTATTTTAGTGTAATGATAATTTCTGACTTCCGCAGTAGATCCAGTTTAGTTCCATTTTTGCGTTTCTGATCCTAGTTTGAGAAGGTATTTTGGCCCTTCTGATCACATTAATTAATTATTATTTTTTATTACTTTATTATTATTAGTATTAGTATTATTTCAGATATTTATTGTTTCAGATATTTATTATTATTGTTTATCTTTATTATTATTTATTATTTATTTATTTATTTTTTAGTTTAATGATAGTTTTTGACTTCTGCAGTAGATCCAGTGTAGTTCCATTTTGGTGCTTCTAATTTATTTTAATTTAATATATTTTATTTAATATTTAATTCAAATTAATTAGATATTTTTATTATTTTATTATTTAATATTCATTATTTTATTACTTTTATTTTATTATTTAATATTCATTAGATATTTTATTTAATTAGTTTGGGTTTCAAAATACTTACTCCCACTAGGTTATTTGTGTTTCTTCATGCGAGAGGACTCTTCATTTGAACTGATTTGAAGTTAAATCATCCTTTTATTTTATGTGATTTGCGAAGAATTGAAGAAATATATTTGCAGGTGATTCAATTTTGGGGTGACTCATGTGTGAGCATATTTGATGGGAAAATCAATTAGATAACATAGAGATTATAAAAAATTTCAACTCTTTTACATATTCTTTCATTGTGCATGGCAGAGATTATTGGCATCATTTTGAAATATAATTAGTTATTGTCTCCCATAAATGCTATTAGTTTTTCGCATGGTGTTTTCCTTCTAGTCATAGTGTATTCATTTCAATTGTGAGTTGTTTCGTGTGCATGGCATGGTTCTTCCTCAAATGATTCATAATCAATTAATAGAATGGTGCTTTTTAAGTGCAATCATCAAAGAAGGTGTAAATGTGTTGGTGTAGCTCTTCTAGTGTTGTCATGATTTTGTATAGCTCTGAACACCAACAAGTAAGCTCTCAAATGCATTTTCTTCCATTCATGAGTGTCTCGTTTGCATCATCAATTGGCAAAAAGTGCGATATCTATCTATAATACATCTAGAAACTACTTTTAGGGTAACTTCTTCCACGTGTCACCCCACAAAATTTCTCAAAAAAAATACAAAATAAAATCACTTCAAAATTTACCAAAGCAAGAAATAAAGAAGTGCATTATGAAGTAGATACGTGGCACACTCATCTCCCAAACTCTCCCTCTCTCATCTCAGGCTTAGTCTTTTCTTTTCTGCTAGGATTTTTTATGTTCTTTCAAACGATGCCTTTTCATTTTCTCTCTCACCCTCACTCTCTACGTTTTTTCTCTTTTCAGTATCCTCTCACGCTCTCTCATTTCTCACCTCTTTCCTTTTCTTTTTTATATGTTCTCACAAATGGTGTCTTTTTATTTTCTCTCTCACACTCATTGTATGCGCTTTTGCTCTTTTTTGTAGTCTTTATCAAACCAAATCGTCGTTTTAGGTTTAACCTATTCATGCTAAACATTTTGCTACAAATGGCTCCACAATATATTCAACCACACCGAGGAATGATCTTTGCCCCTCTTTTTGTATGCCTGTCAAAGGAACAATGGTTATTGTGCTACGTTTTTATCATAAGTGTGATTCATCTCTTTGTTCAATGTCGCTCTTCTCAGTAACAACTTTCCTTTTTTTCGTTTGAAAATTTTTTGGGTGCATATGATGTTTGTAAGGTTTATAACCTCTTGTCACTTCCATTACCTTTCGTTTTTCCATTTTTGTGTGGACATTTTAGCGGAAAGATCTTTCGTTTTTTGCGTATGGAAATGTTTTTGGTACATATGAGTTTTTAGGTTTTTTAACTCCTTTATGCTTTCATCTCTCTTTTTTACTTTTGATTTTTTTTAGATGTAGAAAACATTTGCCTATTGAAATTTGAATTTGAAATTTGAACTTTGGAGCCAAGTTTTCAATATATATAGATCTTGGACTTTTTTTAGTTTCATACCATTTCTGCATAACAGAGGTGGAATTTAGTTTGTTTTTGTTTTATATTGTTTTACGTTTTATTGTTTTACATAATTGGAAGTAAGAAGCCAATATGTGAAACTAATTTCCACATTTTCCTAAACGATCCTAACCACGCCTTTGTCGGTTTTTGGAACACTGACCGACAGAAGCTCGAGTATTTGGAGTACAAGTTGGAGATGTGCACAAATCCTCTAGATTTGAGGCTGTCCAATGAGAACCTCGCACAGGCTTTGGTGGAAGAGATCATGGAGAAGTGTCTCGATTTCTAAGTATTCAAACTGGAGAATTTGGTGGTGGCAGCGAAAGCTGATCAGCCAGTGAAAGAGGAAGAAGAAGGTGCAACTAGGGTTTTATTTTATTTGTTTTATTAAGATTTAATTACCTTTTTTATCTCTATTTTTGGGGTTAATATTCAATTCAATATAGTGATTTTTAAAAAAATCAATTTGATCCCAAGGTTTTTTAAAAAAGGTTCAATTTGGTCATTCCGTTAAGTTTTCATCAACAACATTAACAATTGATGACGTGGCAACTGCCCCCAATTCGTCTTGCCTTCCATAGTGCCTCCCATTGCGACGCCGTCATCAACACCGCGCTCTCCTTCTTCAACCCCTACGCTATTCATGCCGCTAAAGGGCATAGGAACCACCGCGCCAACCACGAACCGGTGCACCCTGGGTTTCAATCTCAATCCTTGATGCCGAATCAGTTTGCTGCCAACTGCGTCGTCGCTGCAGTCATTACCAACGACGAAGATGGACGAGCGGCAATGAAGGTATTGCGGTCGTCGAGGAAGAGGTCATCGGGGACTCTGAAGGTGATGACGAGGGCGACAGAGAGGTTGAAGGGGCAGTGGTGATGACGACGCCACGGAAGGCGAGGGCAAAGTGGGGGTAGTTGCCATGTCATCAATCGTTAATGTCGTTGGTGAAAACTTAACGGAAGAAACCAAATTGAATCTTTTTAAAAAAACCTTGGGATCAAATTGATTTTTTTAAAAATCACTATATTGAATTGAATATTGACCGCAAAAATAGAGACCATAAAGGTAATTAAATCATTTTATTAATTTTTAAAAAGTAAAGTGAATTTAAATTTACTTTCATGTTATTAATCTATAATCTGTGTTCTTATTTGTGTGCTTTCTTCTGCATTGTGATTAAACCCAAAAAAACCGTGGAGCTCATTGAAGAAGGGAATAAATTCAACAGAAAAAAAAAAAAAAGAAGAAGAAAGAAGCTCATTGAAGAAGCATATTAAACTAGGGAGACATGAATCCAAGGAGAAAAAGAACATTGAGTCATTAGCAAAGACTCTTGAGTGTCTTTAATATTTTTTTAATAGTATTCTTGGAATGTTTTGCTTTTTAAATTCTTTTGCTGGTTTTGGTTGGTTTTTGCCAATTTTAAATTCTTGAATGTTTTGTGGTGATTTTGGTTGAGAAAAAAGAGAGAAAAAAAAAGCATGGAAGATTAATAGATAAATACAAATGAGTATATAATATTCATCTTTTAAAATTACTCTTTAAATATAATTATTTTTTAATAAATACACACATACATATAATAAACATATTTTTAATAAATATTTTCCTATTAATATAAACAATGTTTTAAAATTTTCTCTTTCTTCTACCCTGCAAAATAAAAGATAATTTATTTTATCAATTTAAACAATAAAGAACTCTTACTTTTTTATACCAAAGAGAAAAAAGAACCTATAATTTTCACTCTTTGCTTCACCACAAAACATTAAAACTACAAAATATTTTATGAATACATTCTTTTATCGGTAAATTTATTTAATTTAATAATGTGATAATTAGTTTATACTCAATTTCACATAGGATCACAATAGCAAATTCATGAATAACGTAGATTAGATATACTTTTAGTATCTTTTATTGTTTTTTATATTTGAAACATAAAAGATTCTTAAACCAAACATTTATTAGCATTTCAATATTACATCGCTAATTTGAGTAATTCATCTTTGAATCACGAATACGTATGGTTAAAATGAAAAAAATTATAAAATTGACTCTACGTTAAAGTAATGGTAGCATAATTTTGGTTTAATGGATATAGATCCAAACTTATAATAGACTTCTTTTTATTGTGTTTATGCACAACATCCATTGTAAAATATAAAAATCAAAGCAAATATTAAAAAAAACTGATATGATAGATACGAATAGAAAAGCTTTTTCGAAGGTTTAACTATGAAAACAACATGTTTACTTGCTAATAAAATAAAAAAAATTCACATTCAATTCATTTTTGAAATGGAGAAGAATTTTTTTTATATGTTTCATTCATTTTTAAAAAGTAAAGTAATTTTGTAACAAAATTTTAAAAACAAAAATAAATAGTTTATCCATAACATATGTAATAAAATTTCCGCATTCCGTATACAATATTCATCTTTTAAAATTTCTTTAAATATAATTATTTTTAAAAAAATACATACATACATATATATATATATATATATATATATAATATATATAAATACATACATAGCATATATCATGTTTTTAATAAATATTTTCCAATTAATATAAAGAATGTTTCAAACTTTTTATTTTTCTTCTATCCAACAAAAATAAGTTAAGAGAATTTATTTTATCAATTCAAAACAATGTAATATTTTTTACTTTTCTTCTTTATTTATATTTCTCATTTTTCTTTCCTTTTTGGCCTTTCCATCTTCATCCATTTATAGCAAGATGGACAAAATTTTAGAAGAAAATACTTTTTTTTTGTTTATAATTATAAATATGAAAGATCAAGTGAAAAAGTATAAGTGTTTTTAGTTGAAAATGATTTTTGTTACCTATTATTACAATTAATAATAGTAAAATTTGTTTAAAAGGTTATATTTATATATCTAAATATGTTTTCGGTTATGATAAAATACATATTTTAATTTTTATTTATACAAAATTAATTTTATTTTGTCTAACAAAATTTTAAAACTAACGTTAATATTTTTTTCCCGTCAAATATTTTATAAAATATTTGATCATAATAGGATGTCATTATATAGTTATAAAAAAACTGTTTCATTAATTATTTAAACATAATATATAAATCTATCAATAAATAATACAAATGAAACTTATTTTTAAGGTAACTGTTGTCACTTATCAACAAATTTATAGCAGTTTTTTTAGCAAAATCTATACACAATGACAATCAATGATGAAATTTTTTTAATTGTGTTATTGTATTGTGTTTTTATAATTATTATTACTTACGTGTTTAGCTTTTTTAAAACTCAAAAATGTCATTTAATATATGATAATTTATTAAGTTATCGTAAGGTTAAATTTGTTCTTTCTTTATATTAGTGAAATCTTATCCAATATTTGAATTGAAAAATAATATATTTATTTTGAAATATTTTATATCAATAATTATTATTATTATTATTATTATTATTATTATTATTATTCATTTTGTAATTGTGTTTGTTTATTTGATTAGAGACATACCATCTTTCTTTCATGTTAATTGATAATTTGTTGATAGATGTTACATTGTTTAATTTAAAAATAATAATAAATTTGTTTTTAAATATTTTTGCATCAATTATTTTTTTATAATATTTAATTGTTGGATCATGTTAAACTAATATTAAAAAACTTGAGACCAAAGTTTGCTAAGTTAAATGATAAGTTGTTGAATTATCAAAAGGTCAAATATTTTCAATTTTTTTCAATTATCTCTTCCAAAATTTTAAAAACAAACATTTTGAAACATTTTGCATCAATAACCCTTTTACAGTATTTAATTCTTTTATTGTACTGTATTTTTTTAATTATTATTATTATTATTATTATTATTATTCATTTATGGATTTATTTTTTGATTTTATTGAAAACCGAAAAAGTTTCATATAATATTAAATAATAATTTACTGAGTTACTAAAATATAAAATATGTTTCCTCTCTTTTAATTGTTGAGATTCATTCAAATAAGATTAAATGATATTATAAATTTATGATAGTATTTACTTTTTTTCAAAGATAAATATTTTGTTTGATTTGTTTCAAACACAAGTTAATAATAGTCTTTATGTTAAGATTTAAAAGTTTTAATCTCATGTTACATTGTTGTATGAATTATAAAAATCAAATTGAATATAATGATATAAAAAACTAAATATATTGATTAATAAATAAATATTTTTTAAACAACAAAATTATGATAATACATATTATTTTGTTTAAAATTTTTATTATAATTATTTAAATTATTTATTATTATTCTAAAATTATATAATAATAAATTTCTATATAATATTATTTATTATTATTTTAAATCTTTCTATTTTTATCAAACCAAATTTATATAATAAATATATTATAATACTAGTACATTACATATTAGATACACATACTTCTTTCATGTGATACATAACAAATTATTAGATACACATACTTCTTTAATGTGAGACATAACGAATTATGGAGATTTGACAATTGATTATGCTTGAATAATGGATTAAAATTATATAAATAATATAAACTAAAATAAAATAATATCATAAGAAAAATATATTACTATTATTTGAATAATCAAAACAAATTTATAAACTATTAATAATATGTAAAATAGTAATAAAATTAATAATAAAATTAAAACCAAAAATAATTTTATTTTATAATACTTTAATTTTAATTTTATTTTATGATTTTTAACAATTCTTATTTTTTCAGTCAAATTTACCGTCGTACCGGAATACTTTAACTAAATGTGGATAACATTATAAATAACTTATAATTATTTATTAAATTTTGAATTTTTATATATTTTTTATTTATTTTATTAAAATTTTACGAAATTTGTAAATTCGGTTAATAATTATTGCTATTCAAAATTTATTTAATTTTATCTATAATTTATATTTAGTAATTTTATATGTATCCACAATATTAAATAATTTATAATTTTTTCCTACTGGATACATGGGCATAACACGAACAATATTTTAAATGAGTTATTCTATAATTAACTAATCATATTTTATTTCAAATTAATTTTAACTATAAAGATAAAATTATAATCTTATAACTTTATCAATTGATTTTTTTTTTAACAATCACACTGATCACATTATTAAGAAATATATATATATATATATATTATTTTTTTTAAAATTTTTCCTTACATTTTTTTCTTACAATACAAAATACCTTACTTTATATTTTTTTCCTCTCCATGAAATTCACTTCTTGAAACAATACATCTTTGATGTGCTCTTTCTTTGTTTCTTTTTATTTAAAGGTACTAAACATTCCGTTGACTGCTTGTTCCACACATCCATATCTTCTTTTGTCAAACTTATATAAAATATTTTATATATGAAAATACATTTTTATCATTTTTATGTCACTTTCATAGAATAACTTTCGGATTATGTAATCCAGAAATATATTTGAAAAAAGACTTCCGGATTACATAATCTGGAAGTTAAAAAAAATTTTCAAATTATGTAATCTAGAAAATAATCATGCATCTGAAAAAAGGCTTCCGGATTATGTAATCCGAAAGCTCATTACAAATTTGAAAACTGACTTCCAGATTATATAATCTAAAATATTATAGAGGGGTATTTTTAGAAATACGAAAATTTATGAAGGTGAGAGAAGAAGGTATGGAGGTGCAGGAAGAAACAGTGCATTCCTTTTTTATTAGGGCCCATATTGTGGGTCACCTGTGATCCGCATTCAAGCCCAAGTATGACAGGGTGCTGATAGTCTTACTAAGCCCAAATCTTTAATATAAAATAGGGCTCCTTCTCTCTGATTCTGAATTTTGAGTTCAACAGCTGAAGTGTAATTGGAAGCATCAATTCAAGCTCCGTTCTTCGATCAACGTGCGTTCAATTTTGTTTTACGCAGTTTCTTTCCTGCAATCTTTATACGGCTGAGATATTGAAATTTTTTGCTCTGTTACCAATTTTGGTTTCTATCGATGCCGTAGCCTTCTTTTGAAAAATTTATGGAATGTAGTATATTCCTGCTCAGACTCATTGAAAAAGGTTTTTTTAATTAGTTTGTCGGGTCGGAATCGCTTAACGCTGAGCCGGTGAACATTGAAAGTAAATTATGCCGAGTAGGAGCATTGTCAAAACTCCAAAGAAGGATGGGAACAACTCAAATTCAAGCTTTGCCTCTCTAGAAAATAAGTATGCAGCACTCTCCCCTTATTTTGCGAGTATATAGATTTATGTATGAATTCCTATTGTATATGGTTCAACCTGTAACTTTAATAATTTGTGACTTTTATTCAATGTTCTGTTGTTAATGCTGTTGTTTATTTTTATTATAAATTCTATTTTAAAATTTTATTGCAGTTGTTATGAAGGAGAACGTCTCACCAATCTGCTCCAATCGATCCGTAGGTAAGATACATTTTTTCACATCTGATGCTTTGTTTAATTTATCATTCTTCAAACGTGATTTGATCCACAAGACCATTGTTGACTGAAGCGGTGGCCTGAGAGAATTTTAACAGTTCAAAGAGAGAACTACTCAAATGCCTTGAATGATGGTGTAATTTTTCACCTGATCTGACCTTATTCTGTTGAACAGGGAGATCCAGTCTGCAAGAGATTCAGATGGAAGTTCCTTGCCAGAGAAAATATGGTTAAAGGTTAATCTTCTACTTGGTTGGTTTATGAAACTTTGGACATTTAGATGTGTTTATCAGGAAGCTTACATTGTCATGTAAAATTTCTATTGCTTCTTGCAGCAACAATTTTCTATCGGGGTTAATGATGTAACTCGTGTCCTTGAGCGCATGAAACCATGCACTGAGTTAGAAAGGTCAGCTCAGATCTTCCCTTTAAGAAGCAACAACAATAAAGGATCTTCAGTTAAGCTTCAGGTTGATTTCCTCTGTTTTAATGTGTAGAATATGTATACCTTTAGTTAATTGCATATTTACCTCCTTCATTTTTACTTATTAGTTCGTCACTTGTATGTAAATTCTTGAATATGAACTTTATGGTTTTTTAACCTTTATACGGGGCTGCATATAGCCAACTACGAAAAGTTAGATTCTTTGTTTATGCTGATTCTTGCAAATTCTAATGGTTTTTTTGGTTGAGAGCCTCAATATTTTTTATTAAATTGCACAAATTCAGTTAGTTTTTCGCGGTAATAAATGAAGAAGTTGTATACTAATAAATAACGAAATTGTGTTAGTAGTAAATAGCTCTTTCTGCTGTGGATGCGTGACTTTGTAATATAAAGTCCTAAAGAGGACATTATTTGCGTTGTGCAGGCCGTGCTCGTAGCTTCTGACTGTAATCCACGATGGCTGACGAAGCATTTGCTAAGTTTGGCTTCAACAAGGAGTGTGCCCCTGATTTTTATTAGAGATAATAAACACGGTTCCTTGAGACTAGGTGAACTTGTTCAATTAAAAACTGCCATTGCTATCGGAATTAAGGTGAGATCCTGGCATCACACTACGTGTATATCATGTTTTTTTCTGCTATTTTTAGAATAAATGTTATTTGAAAGTTCTAAAAAGAATAAAAATAAATAAACATTCTAAATTTTTTTTTCATAAGTATAAAGTTGAATCTGCTACAGACTCTCTCGGGGAGTAAACATGATTTTTTTTCAAGTTTTTCACATCACATTCCCCAAATTTTTGGATCTTGGTTGACTGAGTCGGACTATTCTCCATGTTTCAATGAATGCAGATAAAAGAAAGCAGCATAAATAAAATTATTGAGGAGGTTGTTGAAGGTGATAGATTTAAACTTCCATATGACGGTCAAAATTCAGAAGAATATTTTAATGTGTGAAAGGGATTTCCGAGATCCTGTCACAAATGTAATTATTTTATTATAGATGTCATTTAATCATAATATATTGGATTTATAAACAATATATTAGTCTTTTTCTTACTTGAGAGTGGGATGAAAATGCACTTTAGATTTTTTTTTCCTTTTTTGAATATGAAAATTTCTGTTTTACCATACATTACTACGATCGTGAAAGATCAATCGAAAGCTTACTATACATCTGTAAATTTATTTCGGTCATATCAAAATCTCTACAACAAATCGCTACATGGAGAACCAACTGAAGCTTTAGTTGATTCCTCTCGTTCAGTAAGCTGGAACTCCTCATAAGTATAAGTCTTGCTTGCTGTCTTAGGAAGCAGTACTCGATGTTGAGGGCTCGATGGTGCCAACTGGATTAGGATTTGGATTTGGATTAACCGAAGTGCGTGCTTTACGTTTTCCTGATTTCCCATTATTTATTTTATCCTGATCTTGCTTCAGCAGCACAGGTTGGAACTGCCAAAAGTTCGAAGAAAAGAGTTAAGCAGTTATAAGAATTATAATAACGTTTAAGGTGGAAAGCTCTAAAACTCTGGATTAAAGCAAACCTGATATACGGAGTATATGACATTTCTTCTTATTTGTGCCATCATATCCAAGAAAAGGTTATAGCCTTCAAGTTTATACTCAATAAGTGGATCGCGCTGCGCATATCCCCGTAACCCTACGGCTTGCTGAACAAATTTTAGTGCTTGCAGATGTTCTTTCCACAACCGATCAATATTGCTCAAGATTAGGAACCGCTCTGCTTCTTTCATCAAGCCTGCTGCTTGTTCCTCCACAATATCCTATAGACAACATTAAAGTAATTGCGGCAGTGAGGTTTGATAACTTCCTCTCCCTTCCCCCAAAATATAAATACTAAAATAATACCCTTTTTGAAGAGTAAAAGATTTAATTAGTTGTTAGTTCCCCTCCCTCTCAAATATGTTGTTTAATTATAGGAACATAAAGAGAATGGTTGGATTTAATTCCTAAACAATAATTGTTAAACTGACCCTTTTCTGCTTGTAGGCTTCACGACCACGAAGACGGAGATAATTCCGCAATTCTTCATAGTCCGAACACTTGTTCTTCAGCAAATCAGGGGTTAAATCATTCAACATGTGGCAATATCTGATGAAAAATAAATATCTTCTGTCAGCTTAATTGTCATATCCAGATTGATCGAAAACATGCGTTATCAAATGCACAACTAGATGCATCGAAGTGTGAAAATATTTTATATTATCACTCAATTACAAGTGTCATGCATAATAAGTTTATTGAATTTTATAATACTCTTTTAAAATTAATATTTGTCATAATTTTTATTTATCAACAATGCAAAACTTTACATTGACAGTGAATAGACAGAAACTACACTCTTATCAAGTACCCAAACAAAGTAAGAGAACATAACTTTTACTCTATAATTTGTTGACTTCTACAATAAATTAATAACTACAAGTTATACAAAAGATAACATTTGATCGATTAACAATGCAATAACTTTGACTCTGAAAAAACATGTCTATCAAACTCAAATAGAACCCCCCTCAATAATGCATAAAATCATAATGGACAAAATAGAAATCCATACAAATATCCAAGAGATGCTTCTTATTTTGACTTCTCAGTTTGGACTTTAGGCTGACATTTAGAAAAGGAATATTTTGATTTGAGAAAATATTTTCTATTTTATTTTTATTTGAAAAAATGACACCTTATTTTATGTAGTTTCTTGTTTTTACAAGTTTATATAAGAAATCATAAAAAAATAGTTTTTCATTGTATCTTTGAACAACTCTTTGAAAATTGAACTAAATGAAAACAGGGTGACATTCTTGTAATTACAAGTAGAAATCAGACAATTTCAAAAAAACAGTCCCTTACTTTCCTCCCTTAGTGGACCAGAATAATGTGAAGGGTGTTATTAAGATTGCTCGAGGAAATCTTAGTTTCGGTTGAGTAAAAATTTACTGCTTTACCATTTAACACCAATACAGAATGAAATTAAAACATTAGTGAAGCAGAACAGCTGTGGGATCATAGTTAGGCCCATTCAACTTTTATGAATGATCTAACTGGATTTTTTTGAAGAAAAATTTGAATAAAGCAATCAAGCAAATAACTTATAATTTTTAATAGCACGTTTATTACATTAATAAATTATATAAATAAATTAGAAGATATTTTGATTCTATACATAATCCAGTATTTATAACTAGAAAATATATTTTTACCAAAGTATTCAATAATGTCAAAACAGATAGTCGTTTGTTCTCTAGCTGGGTTGTTGCACCATGTAATCAGCAATCATATTGAGGTGTGTCTCACCAATGTGACCAAAGCAGCCCCTACTTAGCCAATTCAATGAAAACACCTAGTTTTTGCCAATTCAGGGGCAATTCTAACTTGTCCAACGCAGTCAGACATCATGGAGGGCGAAAAAAAATGGCCAGTTCATAGTTGAAAAGGTTGGTTGGCTGGCCATAGAGAAGATACCTTAAGCTAAATCAAGCTTTACATTAACAGGTCGGAATTCCAAAACTAAAAGTTGAACCTAGTTTATTCACTTGACTAACATGACATGGACCTTTTATAAGGCATAATCTGGCCCTTTTTAAAATCAACAATATATAAGATAGTGGGCCTAAGCCTTTATATTAGATCACGGACTAAAATCTTTAAATATAATAATAATAAGAACAATAACAACAGCAATAATACTTTAGCCTAAAAGGCTTTTTGTATGACCTAAAGGATAACTTTTATTGGCTAAATACGCTTCTTAAAAAAAGCCTTGGCTTAACTTATTTAATAAATAGACCTAGGGTAAGCCAGAGTCCTTCCATCATGGTCATGAAGAGATTTGGTGAATTGTTTGTGTACAAAGCACTCAGCTGTACTACCTCTTATTTATAACCATTTCAGATCAATTTTGCATTAATGAGTAACAATAAGTAAAAAAAATTAAAAAGTTCTGCATATAACTAAATCAAGCATCGCATCAAGCATAAGGGCAAAAGAGTTCACTTACTGCTGGATTTTAGCAATTAGTTTTTCAAGATCCCAGCTGTCCTTTGGGGCATCAGAACCAATGTTTGCCTAATCGATCATGAATGCATTATCAAGTTAGACAATACAGCAGAAAGGTATAACGAGAAGCATAATTTTAGCAAGACTTGCCTCTAAAATGTCATCCATTGTCAGTTCAGCATATTCAATAAGAAGAGACTGAAGATTATCGGATTCAAGGGCTCGCCTTCTCTCAGTATAAACTCTATCTCTTTGGCTGTTAAGTACTTCATCATACTCAAACAACTGCTTCCGAATGTCGAAGAAATAGTTCTCCACTTTCCTTTGGGCTTCATCTAATGCTTTGGTCAGCATCTTGGACTCAATAGGTAGGTCTTCAACTCTGAAAGCTCGCATTAAGCCCTACACAGTACACGTTACAATCTTAACCTAACCAAGTTTTGGGCAAAAAATTTCCAAGTGTTGCAGCAGCACAACAAATGCATTACCTGAATTCGATCTCCACCAAAAATGCGAAATATGTTATCTTCAAGGCTTAAAAAAAACCGTGAGCCACCTGGATCTCCTTGTCTACCACTTCGACCACGCAACTTAATGGATAAAAATCAACGTTTCAAGTTCAAATACTTATTTGACAGGGTACGAGTGGCTAGTACAGCCGCAAGAATGAAAGAATCAAGAGATATGCAGAAATAATGATCCAACAATTTCATCCCTACTTCCCTCCTTTCAATCCAACAAGGAAAAGGAGATAATAATAAGAAAACCTGATTATCAATTCGACGTGATTCATGACGCTCTGTGCCCACCACATGGAGCCCACCAGCTTCCACAACCTGCAGTCATAATGATCATTAATAATTAATCAACAGCAACGTATGAGAAGTATTAGCTAAGAAACATATTGACCTTCTTCCTCTCTTCCTCAGTGAAGACTTTGTATTCTTTTCCAATTTCTAGAAAAGCATTTCTCAGCTTGGAAATGACTTCATCTTGAGCAGGGCCCTACATAAAAAATATATAATGACAATTTGATTATAACAAATGAAAATTCACAAAAGTGATATTTCAAAGAAAAATTTACTCGTCTTAAGAAAGTAAAAGTAGTAGCTAAAGCATTCAGATTTCAAGCATTAATTACAAAAGAAAATTTATCATTGTCAGATTGTAACCTTTTCGCATGCATAGGATAGGCGTTCCTCTGCTTCAAGCTCAGTTAATGATCTCTTGCCCCATGTTTCGACAGCTAATTGCACAGCCTTTTCAGTCAAGTTCACATTTTTACTTGATAGTTGGCATGGGAATAACTTCTCATTCACCTGAATAATGATATATGCAGAGTTTCAAAACAGTCACTATAAAAAGTATTTAGAGACAACCATATGAACATGCAACACTTTTCAAAGCACATAACATCTTTACCAATATAGATTTATTGGTACCTTTTTGTAATATAATATATTTGAAAAACAAAAAGATTTGGAATACAACTTTCTTTTTGTACAGACATCCAGAATTCCCTACCCACCATCATCCAGATATTCATGTTTCACAAATTAATTCTATTTATAACACCAACCCATGTTCTTCCCTCCTTTATTTTTAACCATAACTGCACCTCTTTCACAGTCAAAGATGATCTAGCAAAAGCCTGGTTCAAGCATACCATTCTTTTCTTTGCATACTGCAACTGTTGTAAACTGTAGGATGCAAACATACTCATTGGGTTTAATGCTGCCTAATGATTGTTATCCCCAACTTCTAAGTGTGAAAATTTTATGAATCATCGATTCGTTCCAACAAAATGAACAATCATAATTTTGAGAACTGTCATTGCCACCCGCACCTATTCATCTTTTTTCCATTAGTGGGATCTTTCTGAGTCTTAGAAAATGATGAAAAAGTTGGAAGAGAGAGATAAAGAATAAGAAAAAAAAGTTATTAATTAATTTAAAATTTAAAAGACTGTAATTGTGAAGCTAAAACAGAGCAGAAGGAAAATTAATTAGAGATAGTTGATTAGGGACAATTAGAGCAGTTATTTAGTAAGGGATCGGTTCAACAGGTAAATGGAATGAAGGTGGGATTCAACCAAATAATTACAAATCTTGTGAAAAAGTTGGAGAAAAAAAAGTTCTCCTGCTTTGCATTTGATTTCATTCAATAAATAAAACTCATCTTTTCTTCTACACAATAACTTCAAAGGTTCATAAAATGTCTTAAATACCCTTATCTACCTTTTGCTTTTCAGATATAATAAATAGGGCCTTTTGGTCTAAGAATAGGTTGCTAACATCCTCCTTCTACAAGAGTAAATGAGAGGATGTCCATGCACAACACCATAATTGTAGTTACATAAGCAATACTTCAAAAGAAAAACATCATACCTTCCATGTCTTGTAGGGAGGAGGTTTCTTTATTGAAACAAAGCCTTCTTCAGCTGGCTTAACAACTCTGCAATCATTTGTTTGCAGAAGAAATGTAATTCTTGTTTTGGTAAGATGACTTCAATAACTTGGAAATAGTTTTACTTTCAGATCTAACGCAAAAACAGGGTCTAAGAATAGGAATTTAACCATAGGATAGGAGTAATCAGAATATGTTTTCCCATTAAGGTTGTATCATGACAAATAAATCCCAGAAAACAGTGAGATAGTGCAATCAACAAATATACATACGTAACTACAATAGGTCTGCCTTTAAATAAAGAGGCATTACTCGCACACACAGTGGGAGGGGCTTGAAATCCCTAAACTACGTCATATAACCACCTCACTCCTTGCACTTCAGACAAGTTATTTTTTTCCTTATAAACGGGCAAACACACTTCCATTCTAGCACTTTTGTTTATAACTTTGCAGAGAGCATCTCACTCATTAAAAGCCCACCCCAGGTAGCATCTTCCTTTAAGTATCCTCACCTCCCCCACTAAACCCATCCCCTTTTCTTCCAAATACCATTTTAAATAGGCAACACCTACATGGAAGAACACGTTCTCCATAATAAAATAATACCTAGACATCAATATCTCACGAAGCTTCAACCGAGCCATAAATTCTGCATTACCACCAAGGATTATATCTGTCCCACGACCAGCCATATTGGTTGCAATTGTCACTGCCCCAAGACGACCACTCTGTGCTACAATTTCTGCTTCCCTCTCAACATTTTCTGGTTTTGCATTAAGAACCTGGAAACAATACATATTTCATTATAAACCCAAAAATATTAAGAAAAAAAGTGGTTGCATCTCTTTCTATCAAATGGATGAGCAGATGGCCAGTGTTATCAACACTTGTCCTAGGCTATGAGTAGGCTACCTTTTAAGAGACAAAAATAATTTGAAACAGGTATCATTAACAAAGTATTCTAATGACACAATGTCTGTTAAGCATAAACACTTCTCTCTTGCTTGGGCTCGTGGAGTGTCTATGTCAGACATGTTTTTCTTAGACCAACATCTGTATGACACATGCTGAACACCCCTCATTTGATTTCTGATCAAAAAATGATTTTCTCAACCACTTGAGCCAACACCTCAAAATGGGTGGATTCTTCAGGCACACTAGTATTAAAGAAAAAATAAAAAAACTTTTTTAGACATTCAAAAAGTCACCTTAAAATATAATATAAATATTTAAAATCATGAATGTCTTTCAACGTTGTTTCATGAGATGTATTAATCATTATCATAGAAAAAAAAATGTATAACTTATCAAATTATTTTAAGGAAGTGAAAAAGCCTTTCTTGAAAAATACGATCCATCTTTTTTATGGATTTTTTGTAAATAGAAAAAGTGCATACAGTATAAATGATGCCTCTATATTTTTGTAAGGTACAGTATAACAAGACAGGAGAGACCTTACCTCATGCGGAATTTCAGCTTCTTTCAATAGCTCCGACAAAGAATCACTCTGCTCAACACTAGTCGTGCCAACAAGCACTGGGCGACCAGTTTTGTGCATCCTAGAGATTTCCACTACAACTGCACGCCATTTCCCTGAAGTTGCTCTAAAAACTACATCAGATTCATCCTGAGAAAGAAATTAAAGATTAGGAACTACACAAACAACAAACAATTTATAAAAACTGTTTTATTATGTACAAACTAAATCTACTAAGATGAACAGTAAGGCTTCTGAACTTAACTTTAAATGGAAGTAATCCACCCACACTACCTTGGACGGAACCATAATAATTTCCACATACATTGCACATATAGATGTAATAAATATATTATCATTCCTCCTGTTCAGGAATTGGAATACAGATCCCACATGACAAAAAAAAACGTCATTTTATTAAAGTGTTGCACAATAATGACAAGCAAGAGGAAACCTTTCTTATCATAGGTTTGTTTGTTGGCACAATTGTAACTTTAAGCTTGTAAATGCTCTCAAATTCTGTGCTTTCTGTTGCTGCAGTGCCAGTCATACCACAAAGTTTGGGAAACTGTAGAGGTGCATAGTTGAAAACATCAAGGTAAGTTCAAAGGCAAATAAAATTCTGAAATGATGATTCACTTAACCAGCTCAAACATAACATTTCCAACCTGAAGAAAGAAATTCTGGTAACTGATGGAAGCTAACGTGACAGTTTCATTTTGAATTGGCAGCCCTTCTTTTGCCTCAACTGCTTGGTGAAGGCCATCACTCCACCTTCTCCCCTATAAGTAAATACAAATTAGTTATCCAAATTAACTACTCAGAATTTGAACACGTGACATGTTCTTTCTTAGTGTAAGTTTAGTTATTTGTTTTCTGGATAGAAGTGGTAGTGAGTGCCAGTAATATGTAAGATTTTGCTTTTGGCAAGACAGGTACTCTACAATAATGAGATAGTAACGTAAACACCAAGGTTTGGCATTGTAATCACAAGCAAAAAAAATATCCTTGTATATACATGATCACTGCAATTTGTTTAAAGATAAGGGCAGAATGTATAATGTATCACAAGGTGGAATCTCTATTAATTTGCAATTCAATTAGAGAGATCAAGTACTGTCCAGGTGTAGACTGTATACTGATTTTCTTGCAGAAACTTCAAACTAAATCTAGTATATATTAATTGCAACTATTCTTTTAGTATCAATAATTAAATAATAATGCTTTAATTGCTGAGTAACAGTCACAAATTATCCAGTAAAAGACAATGCAATGCATAGAGTTAGGATTTAATACATTTTAAGCCATAATATAAGGCAGATTTTTGCCATTATCTTAATCAAACTCCATACAATAAAAATTAGAGTGTAAAGGGCTGACATTATAATTTTTATAATAATAATTACTTGAAAAGGATTAATCTGAATGAAAGAAGATTTTTATTCAAATTATTGATTTGAAACAGTACATCAGCTTCCATATATAGAGAACTCTAACCCTAAAATAATGATTACAAAGAGATCTCTAAAATCTTCTAAGCGCAGCTTCTAAGAGCTTTTAATAGTACATTTAATATTCTACTAACTACACTCCCCCTCAAGCTGGTGGATATCTATATCCCCAGCTTGCATGTGAGATCATGAAATTGTTCAGTGGAAAGATCTTTTATAAGTAAAGCTTAGATGGGATATAAGAATAGTGATAATGTCCTTATCCAATTTCTCTTTAATAAACTGTCGATCTATCTCTGTGTTTGGTTGTATCATGCTAAACCGAATTATGAGCAATACTAATAGCTGAGTTATTATTACAGTAAAGAATCATAGACTCTTCACATGTCACCTTATAAGATCATCTAGATTAATTTTTAGCCATAACAATTCACAAGTCTTTGATATTGGCCTTTAGTTACAGTACAATTGCCTTCATCAGTCCCAATTCTATGGTTTTTTTCTATAGGAACTCCAGTGATCTTGCAATCAATCTTACTTGTTTATTTGAGAAGATCAAGGGCATAGTTTCTTTGGAAGATAAAGATACCTTTCTTCGAGTAAGCTACTTCTATTCCAAGGAAGTACTTCAATTTTCCTAGATCTTTCATCTCAAACTAAGTAGCAAGCTTTACTTTGAAGATTTATTTCTCATGATCATCATCTTCTCCAACAATTATATCATCAACATAGACTAAGAGTAGAATAAGTTTATCTTCTGGGAAATGCTTGATGAACAGGGCATGGTCACCTTAACTCTGCCCACACCCCATGGAGATCATAACTTACGTGAATATACCAACCCAAGCATGGGGTGACTACTTGAGTCCATACAAGGCTTTCTTCAACCAACATGTTTTATTCCCTTCTTCAATAAACCTAAAACTTGGAGGAATTTCCATGTAGACTTCTTCCTCCAAATATCCATGCAGGAAAGCATTTTTCACATCAAATTGTTGCAATTCCCAACCAAAATAATGCTAATGAGAGAATAATTCTAATAGTATTCATTTTTGTCACTGGAGCAAATGTCTCCTCATAATCAACACTATAAGTTTGAGTATACCCTTTAGCAATTTAGCACCATATATACTAGACTTTGATGCAAGCCCCCAAACATCTAAATGAACAAATCAAAAGGATGAGCATACTTCGTATTACTAGGAGGATATGTGGCACGATGGAGCTTTACAAGTTGACATATATCACATTTAAATGATTCAACAAACTTTTTGGAAAATAAGGAAGGAAACATAGACTTTAAAATAAAAAAAGGATGAATGTCCTAGACGAGTGAAGAAGCCAAATTTGATAGGACTCAAAGTAATGCAAGATTAGAGACAAGAGGTAGTCGTTTGTCTACTGATACTACTTTTAATTCCCAAGCTATCATTAAAGCAATACAACCCTCCCTGTTCCTTATAATTCTAATCATCCTCCCTGTGACAAGATCCTACAAAACACAATGAGTGGAAAAGAAGGTTACAGGATAGTTTAGGTCATGACTAAGTTTTTAAATAGAAATAAGGTTATTGGAAAGTTTTGAAACATAAAAAACATATTTGGGGATGAGAGATGACAAAAGCAAAATATTACCACATCCAGTTATTGGTAGTCCCATTGGCAACAATAATGTGATTACCGGATACAGAAACATATGATGTTAAAAGAGATGAATAAGGGGCCATATGATCTATTGTACCAGAGTCTAGAACCCAAAAGTCCTTACATAAAGTTTTAGAAACAGTAAAAGAGGAATTAGATTTCTTCCAGATCATGTACCAGAAGGTGGCTTACTGATAGACTCCACGAGAGATGTTAGACATTAAATTTCAGCATGTAGTGCAAACATTCCTTCTTCAATTGAAGAGGATGAAGGAACTTGCCAACATTTTCAGAATTTGAAGTTTCTTAATAAGCTTCCTTGAGGGTTGTACTTTTAATTCCAATCGAGAGCTTTCTCCTTTCCATGTAGCTTGAAGCAAGTCTCGTGAGTCTAGCTAGATTTATTACAATAAGAGTATTAAAGGAAAAGAAAAAATAGGATAAATCCCTTGTGTATATTGAACACATAGGGTTATGTTTATATAGGAAAAATAAACATATGGGCTAAGCCCATTACATAAATATGAAATATCAAACAATAACTATAATATCTCATAATATTTAATAATATCTAACACTCCCCCTCAAGCTGGTGCATATAGATCATATGTACCCAGCTTGTTACAAATGTAATCAATCCTAGGCCCTCGTAAAAATTTAGTAAAAATATCTGCTAATTGATTATTTGAATTAACAAACTCAATCTTGATATCTCCCGATATAATCTTTTCTCGAATGAAATGGCAATCAATCTCAATATGTTTGGTCCTTTCATGAAAAATTGGATTTGAGCTAATATGAAGAGCAGCCTGATTATCACATATAAGTGTCATTTGAGTGACCTCTCCAAATTGTAATTCTTTAAGTAACTGTTTAAGCCAAATAAGCTCACAAGCAGCTGAGGCCATAGCTCTATATTCTGCCTCTGCACTAGATCTGGCCACAACACTTTGTTTCTTGCTTTTCCAAGAGATCAAGTTATCACCAATGGAGACACAATAACCAGAAGTTGATCTTCTATCAGATGGAGATCCTGCCCAATCAGCATCTGAATAACAACCGACTTTAGTATGGTTATTACAACCATATAACAAACATTTTCCAGGAGAACCTTTAATATACTTCAGTATACGAATGACTGCATTCCAATGATCTTCACATGGAGAATTAAGAAATAGACTCACCACACTGACTGCAAAAGAAATATCAGGACGAGTAACAGTGAGATAGTTCAATTTTCCAACTAATCGCCTGTACTTCTCAGGATCTGAAAGAGGCTCCCCCTGATTGGGTAGAAGCTTGACATTGGGATCCATGGGAGTATCAACAGATTTCGAATTCATCAACCCAATTTCCTCCAAAATATCTAATGCATATTTCCTTTGAGAGATAACAATACCATTATCGGATTGTGCTACCTCAATCCCCAAGAAATATCTGAGTTTGCCAAGATCTTTGGTTTGAAAGTGCTGACAAAGGTGTTGTTTTACTTGTGAGATGCCATAGTGATCACTGCCTGTAAGAACAATGTCATCAACATATACTACAAGATAAATACACCCAGCACTCGAGTGACGATAAAAAACTGAATGATCTGCTTCACTGCGAGTCATACCAAACTGTTGAACAACATTGCTAAAATTTCCAAACCATGCCCTAGAAGACTGCTTGAGGCTATATAAGGATTTGCGAAGACGACATACCAATCCAGAAGACTCCCCCTGAATAACAAAACCGGGAGGTTGCTCCATATAAATTTCTTCCTGCAAATCCCCATTAAGAAAGGTATTTTTAACATCTAGTTGATAAAGAGGCCATTGTTGAAGAGCAGCCATAGCTATGAATAAGCGAACAGAAGCCATCTTTGCCACTGGAGAAAAAATATCACCATAGTCTAAACCAAAAATTTGGGTATAACCCTTAATCACAAGACGAGCTTTGAGACGATCAATAGTACCATTAGGACCAACTTTTATAGCAAAAATTCACCCGCAACCAACAACAGATTTCTTAGATGGTAAAGGAACAAGTTCCCAAGTTCCATTATTCTGAAGCGCATTCATTTCATCAAGCATGGCCTGACACCAACCAGGATGAGCTAAGACATCACCTACAGATTTTGGAATAGATACAGAAGAAATAGACGAAAGACAAGTATAAAAGGGTTGAGATAGTCTATGATAACTCAAAGCAATATAATGTGAAGAGGGATTACAGGTAACACGTATACCTTTTCGGATAGCAATAGGAAGATCAGGTTCAACTATCGGAGGTTCAACTGTCGGAGCCGGAGGGGGATGAGGTGTTGGCACTAGAAGAGAGTCATCTGATGGACGATGAGACGTTTGATGACGACTATACACCTGAAGAGTTGGTGGCGGTGGTGAATCTTTAGGTGCACTAGGTACAACAAGAGGGATATTAACTTGATTAGATGAAGACATAGAAGGAGAAGGACAAGACTTAAAGTAAAGGGAAGATTCACTGAAGGTGACATCTGCTGAAATAAAATAACGATTTAGAGAAGGGGAGAAACATTTATACCCTTTTTGTGATCTAGTGAACCCTAAAAAGACACATTTGTGTGATTTAGGAGATAATTTATCAAGACCAGGACTAAAATTATGAACAAAGCATGTGGACCCAAAAACTTTGGGAGGTAAAGAGTGGAGAGGGTCATGTGGAAATAAAATAGAATGAGGAATTTTGTTATTTAAAACTGAAGATGGCATTCGATTAATGAGATAACAGGCACTAAGAACAACATCACCCCAAAAACTTTGAGGAACATGACCATGGATTAAAATAGTACGAGTTGTTTCAACAAGATGTCTATTCTTGCGCTCAGCTACCCCATTTTGTTGAGGTGTATAAGCACATGAAGTTTGATGAAGAATACCATGAGAAGCCATAAAATTTTTAAAAGAATGAGAAAGATACTCACGTCCATTATCACTACGCAAAACGCGAATAGAAATTCCAAATTGATTTTTAATTTCATTGTAAAATATTTGAAATATAGAAAACAACTCAGAACGGTTTTTCATTAAAAACACCCCAATACATCTTGAATAATCATCAATAAAAGTAACAAAATACTGAAATCCTAAAGTAGACTTAGTACGACTTGGTCCCCAAATGTCAGAGTGAACTAAGGCAAAAGGAGATGAAGCACGTTGTGAGACACTACTAGGAAAAGAACTACGAATGTGTTTCCCTAACTGACACGACTCACATGATAAACTAGACACCTTAGACATACTTGGAACAAGCTGCTGCATCTTGGCAAGACTAGGATGACCCAATCGAGCATGAATGAGAGATGGAGAATCCATAATCGCGCCAACATGTGCAGAGATCTGTAGGTGATAAAGTCCATGAGACTCACATCCGGTGCCAATCATCCGTCTCAAACTCCGGTCCTGTACAGAAACAAAATCTTTGGTAAAAGAAATAACACAATCAAGGGAACGAGTGAGACAACTAATGGATAATAAGTTAAATGGAGACCCAGGGACATAAAGAACATTATCAATAGATAAAGAAGGAAAAAGGTTAATAGTACCAACACCATGTGATGGTACCCTATATCCATTGGCCATGGTAACTGAAGTTAAATAACCCGTAGTAGATAAGGAAGAGAAAAAAGATTTATTACCAGTAATGTGATCTGTGGCACCTGAATCTAGAACCCAAGGGCCAACGGAAGTAGAGTGAGTGAGGCCAACAAAAGATGTACCTGAATGTGCAACAGAAGTTGTGGAACTAGAGTTCTGACGATCCTCATACCATTTAAGAAATTCATTGAAAATAGCAGGCTAGCCTGGGGTATCAATTGAAGTATGGTCCACAGTAGAAGGTTGCACAGGAGCACTTTGAGCAACCGCAATAGATTTAGGAGGACGATCATGTAAGGCATAACATCTGTCAATTTTGTGTCCAAGTTTGCCGCAATGGTCACACTTGTGACGCCCTTTGCCCGGCTTGTGAGGACGAGTACGATCATTATGCTGAGAGACTAAAGCAGAAGAGTCATCTACATGAGATGTTAATTCAGTGGTTTGTTTACTTGGCACACGCAGAAGTGTAGAACAAGTGGAAGTAAAATTGGGTACGATAGGGGATCCCAAAATTTGATCACGAACATGAGAATAATCATCAGGAAGACCATGTAAACCCAATAACATGAAGAACTTGGATCTTTGTTCTAGTTCTTGAGAAGGAGTGGAGGCAGGAGGTAATAACTCATTAAAATCATGAAGAAGAGCATGAAGTTTACCTAGATATTCTGCCATTGTACCATCAAGACGTTTGAGAGCAACAATTGTGAGGAGATTTTGACACACACCACAAAGACGTTGAGTATCATTAGTGTATAATAATTTTGCTTGTTCCCAAACTTCTGAACAAGTCTCATAGGTATGAAAAATTTGTTTTAAAGATGAATGAATGGTAGATTTGATAACAATGCATAATTGAGCATCAATTTTCAACCAACGAAAAACCTCATTTTCAGCAACATTAGGACGGGTAAGATGATCAACATAACCTTGACTCTTAAGCCATAATTTAATATCTGAGGCCCACGTATCATAATTGGTTCCATCCAATTTGTCAATGGAGAGATGAACATTGACATAATTAGTATAAATAGACGGATCCGGCATTATGACAGCGAAAGGAGTCACAGTGGCAGTGACAGCGGAAGAAGTCGTAGTGGCAGCGGAAGCAGAAGAAGCCATATAGGACAAAAATTAAATCCAGTCACCAGTCAATTGGCGGCAGCAGCTATTCCAGCGGCGGTTCCGGCGAGATTCGGGCAGCGGTGGCAGTTCTTGCGAGGCTGTGGGACGGTGGCTGAAAAATTCCAGTGAAGAGTGGGTTCACCAATAAAATTTGAACCCTAACCTTATGCTCTAGATACCATATTAAAGGAAAAGAAAGAATAGGGTAAATCCCTTGTGTATATTGAACACATAGGGTTATGTTTATATAGGAAAAATAAACATATGGGCTAAGCCCATTACATAAATATGAAATATCAAACAATAACTATAATATCTCATAATATCTAATAATATCTAACAGAGAGCACGCCCGATTCTCCCTTCCTTTTAAACTCCATTTTATGTTTGCAAGATTTGAATTCCCAGGTTCGGAAGTCTTTCCAAAGAACATGGCAGCTCCTTCAATGGAGGGTTCGTTCATCATGACCATTCTACGAGTCTCCTCATCTTAGACAATGTAAAAGACTTCAGAAAGAGAAAGAAGTGTTTCCTTCCCAAGAATTTGTGCCCAAACAGGGTCATATTCAAGATTCAATCCTGATACGAACTTAAATATCTGAGAATGTTCAACAAATTGAGCAAGAGTGACAACATCTCTATTATTTTCAAGCTTCAAATTTTGATACCGGTTCAACTCAATCCACAAACCCTTCAACATTCCATAATAATCTACAACAGAGAGTGTCCTACTTGACAAAAGATCTTCCTTTCTAACTCATAACATGTAGAGATGTCCTTTCACATGGAATAAGTATTTGGAAGGTATTCCCAAATTTCATAGGCACTGAACTAGAACATATGATTTCTACTAATTTCAATAGTCATGGATCCCCATAACCATGTAATAATTTGTGAGTCTTCATTGTCTCAAATTTGGAAATTAGGGTTATCGTGACATATAGCCTTTCCTTCAATATGGTTGAAGAATCTACTCGTACCCTTTGACGTGTGTATGTGGAGATAATTTCGACCATTAAGGTGGTTGTCATCATGCAAGTGTGGAAGCTCAGGATTGCTTATTGGAGTTGTCATGCTAAAATAAAGAATAGGTATTCCTCGATCTTCTCCTAAATAATAAAGAGAACAATATGATAAATAAAACAGAACAGTGTTGTCTTGGAGGACGGAAAATCTCGTGGTGAGATCGTGGTCTGATTTCTAGCAATGGTGGTGACAACTTTAGCGATTGCGGCGGCAGAGATAGCAGTGATAGAGCCAAGTTTGGTACACTTCAGGCAACCCCAATTAATCAAAGAAAATGGGAACACTTCAGGCAACCCTAAAAAGAACCGTAGCTAAGACGGTAAAGAATAAATGCGGATGCAGGGCCCAAGATCAAGAGCTCTAATACCAACTTGAAAAGGATTAATCTAAATGAAGGAATATTTTTATACAAATGATTGATTTGAAACAGTACATCAACTTCTATATATAAAAACTTTAATCCTAAAGTAATGATTACAAAGAGATCTCTAGAATCTTCTAATAGCTTCTAAGAGCTTATAGTAGTACACTTAATATCCTACTACCAACATAATTATATTAAATGTAGATCAAGAATATGCTATTGCTGGCACTACTATTCTCCCTGCCTTTTCTCACTAAATTGTTTATTGTCATGAAGTCAATAGAAACTTTAAATACCTGCATGACTCGACCAGTAAACTCGTCAACAATAAAGACCTCCTTTCCACGAATTATGTAGTTTACATCTCGAAGAAATAATTCTTTTGCTTTGATTGCATTTAGGATATATGAAGCCCACTGTTCTCGTGGATCATATAAATCTTTGACAGCCAAAATTTCTTCAGCATCTTCATAACCCTGCTCAGAAAGTAGAACTGTTTTTTGTTTTTCATCCACCTGCAATGACAATTTCAGTAAAATAATAAAATTCAAAGATGCAATTTTTTACAATAAATTAAGCATATCTCCTGTCATCGAATATAAAAGCAAGTTAAGATCAAGATGAAAATTTAGGGACCTCAAACATTCACAATACAAAAAAAATTAAAACCTCCACAAAACTCCTGTATATTTTAACTAACTTAACAAACTTTGTTTCCCATTTTCAACACAATAATCTAATCTATTCATATATAAAATACCACAAAAACCACCAAGCAGACCATGAAATAGAAACTAACTAGCAAATTACATTTAGTTGTTTTACTAACGTTATGAACAATTTGAACATATTGTCCATGCACTCAAAGATATTTCTTCCATTTTGGGATTATGCAGATGCGGAACAATCAATCTATTGATAATGGAAGACTTCAATGATTCTTCCAATGTATCAATTTTGGCTCCAATGGAATTCATAGGTACAGGAAGAATCAAGTGAGTCTTCCAATATCAATAAGTTGATTGATTTGTTCCTATATGTTCCAAAAGATAAAAAAAATCTCTGGGAGCTCTTTCCTAGATCCAGAATAGAGAACACATTCTCTCAATAACTAAAAAGTACAATGTGCCTGAATCTAACTGTGGTTCATGGTGGTGGATAAACTGGATAAAAAAAAGAGTGATTCCAGTTGTAAGATTAAGATATCTAATGAAACCATAGCTGGAATAGAGATCTCATTAAGAATAAGCAAACAAATATCTCCTCTCATGAAGTAAGTATACCTCCCAAAAGGGAAAAAACTAATAATCAGGAAGGAACTTCACTTGCCATTGTTGTCATGCTTGTATCAAGGGATAAAAATATTAATATTAATCAATGACAATGCAGTCCCAATTTATAACTTGTTTCAATATTCTAATTAAAATTTACAATCCCAACAGTAGATGCTGCGAGGTAAAATTAAATCTGACAATTTCCTTAACTATGCATAACAAGACTTTTAAAAACATAAAGTACCCAGATTTGCTTACAGTAAGCTGAGGAGGTATCAATAGAGAAACAAAGAGTATTATTCTGATAAACATAATACATTAAATTTCAAAATCTAAACATTAAATTTTAAAATCTAAACATAATTTAGCATACTTACAGTGTAATGTATGTCTCGCTCAAATGCTTCTGCAATCTTTGCAGCCTTATAATATCGATCACTGGGTTTCTCTGCAGGTCCTGATATAATAAGTGGTGTTCTAGCTTCATCAATAAGAATTGAATCAACCTCATCAATGATACAGTAATTGAAACCCCTTACAACAAGATCTTCGACACTCTGTACATTCCACAGTTCACAAGAGTTCAGCACGTTATTAAACGGATGGAAGTTAAAATCTAAAAAGCATATTGCAAGAAACATGTAAAGGAAAAATTACTTTCCGTGGCAAGATTGTCTCTCAAGTAATCAAAACCAAGCTCGCTATTAGTGACATATGTTATATCACATGAGTAATTTTCCTTTCTTTGCTGACTTGTCATGTTCTCTGCCAACAAATATATCGTGTTAGAATGCAACAAAAAAAAGATTTAAAATGGTTTGCATATTAAAGAAGCTTAGTTGATAACAAGAGTAAAAGAAAAGAAACATAAAAACCCTAAACAAACCAGCAACAAATTAAGTCAGGAATGAATCAACATTTATTAAGAAATGAAAATAGAGTGGAGGGAAACAAAGCAACACAGAAGTTTGAAACACAATGCCTTTTGCATAAACTTCTCCATGAGAACTTCTAGAAGAAGAAAACAAGGAAAAATGAAATAAGATTCTTCACAAGTTAAAATCAATTTATGCATAAATAATCGCTCTTATCTTTACTTCTCTAAAGTCAAACTTTTAACTTATCCATTAACTAATTTTAGCTTATGAAGAAATTAATTTTATTTTTTTCTTCTTATTTTCTTTCTCCAAAAGTGCTTACAAAGAAGTTTACCCAGATAGGCCCACAACCTACCCCAACTAACTAATGGATTAATACAGATGTAGATAGAGAATACAGACATAAAGAGGAGAGGGAAGAAATGAAATATGAGACATACGCTGAATGAGGCCAACCTTCAATCCAAGAAAGCGTGGAACCTGACCAACCCACTCACAATCCCGCCGAGCCAGATAATCATTGACAGTTACAACATGAACTCCCTTCCCACTCAATGCATTTAAATAAGCTGGCAAAACTGCAACCAGTGTCTTCCCTTCTCCAGTCCTCATTTCAGCTATTTCCCCCTTATGAAGAACCATGCCTCCTACAATACCCAAACGAACAATATTCACGAATTTTTCTCTTCTGCATATATTTATATCGAAACTAAACAGTACGAGCTAGAGTACATAACAATGTGTATAAGGCAATAGAATAAGTACAAAACTAAGATACAGTTCCACTACTGTTTCTGGCACTGATCTCCAACCAGAATTGGAGTTTTACCTTGGGAGCCTATGTTAACCTTCAATACAAACTTTATTGCGTCAGTTATTTTAATTGAAACTTCACTTTGGAGAACAACACAAAAAGCACTTAACTACATGTAAGTTATTTTCAATAAAAATGATAGTCCAATTCCATAAACAACTATTCATCGACTAAAGACTTACCTATAAGCTGGACATCGAAGGGACGGAGGCCCAGAACTCTCTTCGAAGCTTCTCTCACCACAGCAAACGCCTCCTGCAACACACAAGCGCACACACTTTACTTCACTTCCCTGGTCACGATCAAGAGCAACTGCATTTGATTTCAAACACCGCTTATGAACTACAAGAAGAAAAACTACAAACCCACCGGCAAGATAGAATCAAATGATTGGCCCTGTTGCGCGCGTTCTCGCAGCGCAAAAGTCCTCTCCCTCAGTTCCGAATCCGACAATGCGGAAATCTCCGGTTCCAATCCGTTGATAATGTTAACGGTTGCAGCGTATTGCTGTCTCGTGGATTCTCCCGTGTCGGCGCCTTTGAAGATGCCGCCGAGTAAACCACCGAGGGACGCTACCACACCTGATCGGCGCCTCCTTCTCCGGCGTATGCCGGTAATCGACGGCGGATGGAGCAGCAGGTCTCCGCGAAAAAAAGCTGAAGCCGATGGAGTTAGGGTTTTGTGGTGATAAAGTGCGCGCGGGTTCCACGTTTTGGAGGTGAAAGAGGAACAGAGCGACGACGAGGCCATGGTTGGGATTGAGAAATTGTATAGAAAATTTGAAGAAATGGATTATAGTGAGGATTTTGGATTAGATTGGATGATGAAAATAGGTTTCATGGCCATGACCCGAGTGTGGTAACTAGTAAAGCTGCAAACAAAGATGCTGAGTTTCTTTCTGCTTCTGAAGTATTGGTTTTGTTTGTGATGGATATCACTGGTAACGTGGACACAGCGAGAGATAAGATAAGGGGAATCTAGTGTTGACGGGGCGTTTGTAGTAATAGTAATAGTATTCGGAGGAGAATCTCACGCTCTTAAATAAACTTTAATAAAAAAAAATAGTGTTCAATTAAAAAAATAACTTTCATGTATATTGAAAAAAAAAATCATTATTTTGAATTAGTTGAAACAAATTTATTTTTTATAATTTTTTACAAAATTAGTGAAGTTGTTGGTGATTATGTATGAATCAGGATTTTTCAAAAATTAATAAGTAGGTATCCATATAATTGAATAAATATAACCATTTATTTATTATTGCATAACTTTAAATGTAAAATATTTTTTAGTTAGTGATTTTTATTTTCATTAACACCTTATACATAACTAGAAAAAATTTAAATATATTAAGTGAAGATAACGAATAAAATTGATGGAGTTGTTGATGATTGTGTACATGAGTCAGAATTATTCAAAAATTTATACGCAAGTGTCCGTGTAATCGAACAAATGTAACCATTCATTTATTATTGTATAACTTTATGTAAAACATTTCTTAGTTAGTGACTTTTATTTCCATTAACACCTTAATATATAACCAAAAGAAATACAAATGTATTAACTAAAAATAACAAACAAAATTGGTAGAGTTATTGGTGATTGCGCACATAGTCACGAATGTCAAAAACCCATTTGGTTCACATAATTGAAGCAATATAACCATTTATTTCTTACATCATAACTTTAAATTTAAAATATTCCTTTATTAGTAGTTTTTGCTCCTTAGCACATAACTAGAAGAAATATAAATATATTGAAGGAAGGTAAACCAATGACAATTAGTAAATTAAACTTAAATTGAGGTACATACAAAATTTATTAAGGATTTAGGAAAAAAAATCTAAACAAAATCAATAACTACTACAAAAATACTAAATTTACTAGAGAACACAATGGTTTTATTATTTATAACGAAATAAAAAAAATTATGAGTCTTCTACAACTTTCAGTGGTCATATACACAATGAAAAACTTTTTTTACATTTTATTTGTAAGGTCTTAAATCATTTTTTAAATTTTATATTTATAATTAACTCATAAAATTATATTTTTTCTTTATTTTCTTACTCTTTCCAAGGTTTTCTCTATAGTACTTCTACTTGAAGCAATATTAACATATCATTAATTCATTTTAGCTGCTTCAATTCTTCTCTTCGAACAATACAAATTAATTTTATGTATTTTATTACTTTTGTTATTGACTTTTAATTTTATTACTAACAAGAATATTTCCACTCTTATGAAAGTAAATCATATACAATTGAGCAGCAGCATGAACAAGGGCATCCTCATCTTGAGACTTGCTTTATACAAGATATCTCCAGTTTTGCTAAGTATGATAAGAAGAAAACAAGAACAAATTAATAACTTAATACTAAGGGCTTACTAAAAATATCCTAACTACAAATTTGTTAGTCTTAACAATTTTCCTATCCAGCGTCCTAGCAAAGATAAATGGCAGAATCACCTTCATGTAGGTATGACAGTATTACAAATTGCCATAATTGTAAGAAATCGTACAACATCTGAAGAAGCACTGGAACGACATTCATAAGCTTAACATCTGCACATCACAAGACGTAACTAATCAGGTGGTTAAACTTGAAATTTGAAACAATTACAGAAGAAAATAAATCTTCGAAAAATAGTTAGTGATTAAGAAAAAAAGCCAATGAATGTATGTATGCATAAGCAATAAAGGAAGAGAAGTGAATTCAGTTGTGTTCATAAATAAATATAAATAATTTCATGTTCCTGATGTAATAATTTAGACAATTTTAAAATTTACACTTTCTCCATTTTATTCACATTGTCTTCCAGAAACATCTTTCAGTGAAAAATCCTTCAATGAAAATAAATGTTCCATTTTTTCATGCCAAATGATATTAATTCCTGAGAAAATTAATCTTCTACTCAAATAAATCATGATACATCTATACTTATATATAAAGGAGATTTCTCAAAATAACTGTTTTTTTTACATAATTTTTTTTCTGATTCTACCCTTATTTAATATATCTCATTTTATTAGTACGATGGACTATTTTGTCATTTCATATGAATTATTTAAAAAATAAAATTATTTTTTAATTTTAAAAATTAATTTTTTTAATTTTTAAGGCAACAACACAAATAAAGAGAGCATACTCTCGCCTTCACTCCTCCATTCTCATACTAACTCACATATGAAATAAAATAACATTTATTTTCAAATACTCTCTCCACTTCATTTTAAACAAAGAACTCTATTATTTGGTAAAACTATCGTTATTTTTTATCTACCTTAACGAACGTGAAGGTCTTCGTACTCTCCTATTCAAAAACTACGAATAGAAGAAAAGAAAAATCTTGAAGAAGAGAAACTCAAAACATATGAAAAAAAATATTGACTAATCAAATTATATTTTTTTTATATATATATTTTTTAATTTTAATTCTTCAAAAAATATTTCTTCATATATATTATAATTTTGCATAATTGTATAATATAATAATAATAATAATAAAAATAAAAAATGTAGAAACTGCACAGGAACACCTTTGTATTCGCTAGTGACAATAAAAAGAAAACTAAAATTTCTAAAACTAAGTGAATCAAGGAAACCATTGGAGCTTTTAAGGCTGGAAATCTCACCACCATAAGTGTGAGAGTAGGCTGCCTTGATTATGAATTTTGAGAAAATCCATTACACAATTTTGTATTGTTAGAACCAAATAAGTGTCCACTGCTTTTGCAACATCCTGAATTTTAGTATTTAAATATGCCCTTCAGTATTGTTGAAGGGAAGCAATATATATGTAACCCTTTTTTCTTGGTAGATGGAAACATCATAATTCAGTTTACTTTTCTCAGATCATTTTGTTCACAACATCAATGGTATTTATTGCTGATTAAAAAAAAAAAATCAATGGTATCTATGTCAGACCACTAACCTTTTTACCGTCCATGCGTTTTTTATAGAGGAGAAAATATCTACGCAATTATTCGTCACAAGCATGAACCAACTAAAGATGCACAAGTCTCTTACCTTTTAGAACAAAAAAAATGAAATTGAAAAAAAAATTTAAAAAAAGCAAGACCAGAAATATGAAAAAACTTTGAAAAAAATACACATGTATGCATTATTAAACTGCTCAGGCACAAGAGTATACCTATAGAGAATATCCTGATATTTTAAAAACCATAAGAGTACCTCATACCTTGTGCATAAAATTTAGATTCAATTTAATACCATCAATAAAAAAAAGTATCAATATCTTGAAAAGAGAAAAAGATTAGACTGTATTGTAAACTATAAAAGTCAAAATCATGCATAGTTATTCAAATGATGATGATCAATGGCTGAAAACATAATATATATTCAATAAAATTAAATATATTTCTTACATGTTCTATTATGTCCTTCTTCACAACATAGACTTTCTTCTCATTTGCCTTTTTGTCTGAAAGATATCTATTGTAATCATTCTATAAGGATCTAGAAATTTATTTGGAATAAAAGTGGTATATTTTAAATGATTTCTGAGTATGTTATTATTTAAAATGAAAAAGGTCATATAATAGAAAATCCATAGTAGTCAGACCTCGGACGTCGCCCAAGGGGTCTGAGGTCAGTATGGTAGAGGTCGGTCGGTGGAGCTTAGTGGGTTCCAGAAATCACATGTATCAAGGCGTGAGGAGTTAGTACCGACCTGTCCTCGGGCAAGAGAAGCTACCGACGTCACCGAGCCATGTGGGGGTGATAACACAGACGTGGAGTAGTGAGTCGATGAGCCTTCAGCAGGGGTGACGAGGTGTCATCACACATCGGTCGTCTGCCAGGGAGAGACATCGGTCGTCTGCCAGGGAGAGACATTGGTCGTCTTCCAGTGAGAGACATCGGTCGTCTGCCAGGGAGAGACATCGGTCGTCTTCCAGGGAGAGACATCGGTGGATAGTCATCGAGAGATTAGTCATCGGGGGGTCCTGTTATACGCAGATAAGCTGGGACCCAGACTTCCAGCGAAGGCGTTCTGCAGGCGCGACACGTAGACAGTAAGGGTCCCCAGTGCAGTTGGCAACAGAGAGTAAGTAGGGCAGGTGGCTCCAGAGTTTTGGGCATACAAAGGTGTCCACGTGGCCATCTTGTCAGAGGAAACTTGCACGCAAGAGTTTTCCATCAGAGTGGATGGTGGCAGCGGCATTCCTGGGCAAGGTGGTTTAAGTTCAAAATCCACTTATGATAGGCAATGTTCGAACGCTGTTTGGGTAGAGAGAAATCGAGTGAGTTGAGTTTTGGTTCCCTGTTTCCTTTCTCTCCTTCTCTCCACGTTCGGGCATCTTCGCTACCAGTTGACGTTTCCGACACCATCAAGCACCCAGTTAACGATTGACGACCTGCCATTGGACTCCTGGGAAAGTTACTCTGCAAGTTTTCCGATCAAAGCCTTAAAACAGAGTAAGTTCGTCGTGCTCTATTTTTGGAGTCGTTTCTGAAATTGAGAGAGTTGCCTCTGCATAGGCGTTGCATGCGACTCTTTTAGCTTCAGAGTTAGTCTCTGTTAACTCAGAGTATGAGTGATATCGTTAGATTTGTGATTAAGGCTCCATGATGCAGGTTAGGGCATCCTTAAATTTCGGTGGGTTTGGAGCTCTTAGAGGGATTTTACGCAAGTCCAAGTAAGGGAAGCTAGCTTTATTTTTTTAATAAAAACCTTAGGCTAGAAGATTCTGAAGTTGGGGTGACGTGGTCACCAGTTTTAACGTTTATTTCACAATCCCCTGTTTTGTGTAAATCTGTATTGGTTTGAGATTGAAATGTGAAATGTATATGATTTTCGAAATTCTCAACTTTGGTATGATTTGATTGAGATATGTTTGAATTAGTCATTTACGTGTTGTATGAGATGCTGGATGCTGTGAAATTGTGGTCAAGACATAGTATTTTCAGGAAAGAAAATACCGTGTTGAGATTGTTATGTGGGTGTATTGATCTGTGAGTATCCTGTGAATGAGACGATCATAACTCTACTGAGATAATGGAATCACATAGATGAAGTTATTCAGTTGGTGAGAGTCGAAGGAGGTTCATATGTATGGGTAAATTGTTTGAAAGATAACTGACTTGACCTGTTATATGGATTAACCCTGTCATACTAGGAGAGTGATGATATTGAGATTATTTATGCACATAGCTGTGTGAATTCACAGCGACCCTGTGTGGATTCACAGTGATGTAGTATGACAGGTGCAGGTCTCTGGATGCTAAGTTCAACGCACGAGTCTTCCGGAAATAGAGTCAAGTGTCTACGTGTTATGAGTCAGTAGAAGTCTGACATGAGAAAGATGAATATTGAAATTGTTGGTAGACACTTGATGGTTATGTGAAATGATAGACACTTGATGAAATTGTGAATTGTGTGAAAAGGTGAAAAAGAAAAAGATTGATGGTTTATGATGATATTAAGTTTCATATTTAAAGTTTTAAAATATCTAGCTTACCATGTGTTTTGTCTTGTGTTTTATGTTTTTTTAAATCTGTGATGATCGTGTTAACTTACACGGGAGCAGATAAGGTTGCAGGTGGCAGAGCTCCTCAGTGAGCGTGTTGGAGGATGGGATAGACTTAGTTTTAAATGTTTCCTTCGGTTGTTTTAAAATTGTTTGATGGATATGTATTAAAACCCCTAGAAGAGGGATGTTCTTTTGAGATACAATGTATGAGATGGATGTATTTTATTATATATACATATGTTAATTTTGATATTATTGTTTTACGTTTATTTTATTATATAAATATGAATAAAATTTGAGGGGCATTAAGCACTTCTTTTAGGTTGTGTTTGTATTGAGGAGAAGATTTGAGGAAGTGAATATGAAGTGATTTCAGATGAAAGTGTAAAGAATGGGAGGTTGTTTGGATTAGGGTATATTAGAATGAATTTATGAGAAAATTTTATTAAAGCTTGTGAGTGATATGATGGTTGTAAAGAGATTTTTATTTTTTTTTAAATGTGTAAAATGTAAATTTACTAATTTACCCTTTTTTTAAAAAATATTTAAAAAATAAAATATGAGATATTTTTATATAAATTTTAGTTAATTAAAATTTTATAAATATATATATATATAAAATATTTTCATAAAATCAAATCAAAATAAAATTAAAATCAATTTTGATTATTGTTAATATTATTATTTAAAAATTTATTTTTAATTATTATTAAGAATGTAATTTATATTTATCTTTATTTTTATTATTATTATTTTAATTACTATTATTATTTATAATTTTATTACTTTTTTATATATATTATTTCTATTTTAAATTTTAAATATATTATTATTATTATTTCATAATTTTTATATGTGTATAAAAATAATAGTTAACGATAGTTTTGACTTTTCAATGATATGATGTAAATTTTTTAATGTTTCATCGCTTTTCTTCTCTTGGCACAGAAGATGAATTTTGTCCCCCTCCCGCAAATGACTGCTTTCCAGTCTGTTCAAATCAGTGGAAACAAATGAAAAATTTCCATGCTTTTCAATTTGAGTGAATAGTGTTCACTCGGATGCAAACGGAGCCTTAATGCAGAGACAACACAAATAAAGGTAAATGGATCCCATGTACTGCCAAGATTTACTGCAGTAGTGAGAGGCCATAACTATAGGCAAGCTAAGAGCAAAATGTATTGATTCATGAACCGGTTGGAAAACAGAGCAAAATCAGATGGATTAAAAGACACTTATGTTTAATTAGAAAATTAATATGAAATTTAACATCAAGGAAAAACTCATTTTGTTTAATAAAAAATATGTCCCTTGGTCATTCATAACACTTGAGGAAACTTGCACAGTACATAAAGCAATTGTGAGGGTTATACTTCTGTTAAACAATGATATTGAGTTAGTTAGTTGTTACAACTGTTGGTCTTTGTTTTGTTTAATGTAATTGTTTGTGAGGCAATTAATTTTTAAACTTAATAACATTGTCTTCCAAGAAAGTGTTAATTTTTAAATTTTTCCATTTGGTAACTATCTAAATTCAATTTTTGGTAACTATCAAAAATCAATTTTGAAACTTTATCTTCTACATTTGCCCCTCCCACTCTTTTATGACATTCATCTCACCCTTTTGCACTATCCACCTATCAACTGTAAATATGGTCCCTTCAATATCACATAGGCACTACATACTAAACCCTCAGACAAAAAACAAGACAACACCACTCCCTAATAACACACTTCTCACCACAATGACCAAGTACAAATCTTATATTGAAGACAACTGTAAAAAAAGGAAAGCTTATTGTCTCTGACGACCTAATTAGTGACGATGACCAATACGACCTTCATTTGGCGCTCTAGTATGGCTCCACTCACTGATTCTCATTTGTCCTATGTCTTTCGGTCGTGCTTATTCCCACATCAGAACCTTATTCTCCTCTCTCACCGACACTGGCAGAACCACACTTCTGCCCTTCTACCGTCCAATCGTTTTCTCTTTAGGCTTTCTCCCAACCCATTCATTTCCCTCTGCCCTTCCAATTCATTTTTCGTTGTTTTCCCCCAAAGAATTTCAAATCCTTAACCGTATTCCATTTATTACTCTTTCTGTATTCATTGTGGATTGCAGAAAGTCAATTGGCTCTTCAATTGAGATACATGACAAAGAAATCATTCAAATCAAATACAAATTGTTGAATCAAAAAATTTACTAAAAAATTAAAATCAAACCCCAAAAAATGGTTTCAAAATTTTTATAATCAAATCTCATTCATAAAAATCGACCCATTCAGTTCATAAGACTCCATTATGTCTAATCCAACAAAATAGAATCGTAAATCTACCAAAACACAATCAAACCAAATCCATTCAATCAAACCCACAACTACCCTAGCCCTTTGATTGATGTTCTTAAGCTAGGTTATTCCTACATTTGTCTAGAACATTTTGCGTCCACCGTGGAGCAAGCAAAATTATTCTTGCACCACAAAATCAAAATACAAAGTAAAAAATGAGAGGAACAAGGAGAATAATGGTAGAAGAGGAGCCAATTAGGGCTTCCAATGGAGAGCCCCTGCCAAAAGCAACACGTGTGCTGATGGAGATGATTGAAACCATGAGGAGGCAAAACGAGGAGCGTGCGGAGAAGTTTAGAAAGGGACAAGAAGAAACAAGGGTACGGATGAAAGAGGCGTTAAGAGGACACAAGCGACTTCAAAGGCGGAATGAGGAGTTGTAGAGGTGATTGGAAGATTAGAGGTCAAGAAGGTGGGAATTAGAGAAAGTGGAGCCAGATTTCTAACCATTTTCGGAGGAAATTTTGAATGAACCATTTCCAGCGAACTATGTATTTCCAAAAATAAGTTCTTTCACGCAAAAGCAGGACTCGAATGCTCACATTAAAACCTTCAGGGCACAGATGTTGATTCATGAAGGATTGAATGTTGTCCGATGCAAAATGTTGGCAGCGTCGTTAGTAGGAACGACGTTGGATTGGTTCAGCACTCTGCCAGAGGGGTCAGTAACATCATTGGAGGTTTTTGTTCAATTGTTTGTTACCCACTTTGCAGCAAATAAAACAAAACCTCTAGACACGAAAAATCTGTTTGAGGTGAAACAATCCAAGGGGGAAGTGGTGAAGCAATATTTGCGTCGTTTTAATGAGGTGGTGGTGCAAATCCCACAGCCTAACGAGGGGATGTGTGTGGAAGCCTTTATTAGAGGGTTATGATCTGGAGGTTTTGGTGAGTCACTGGTGAAAAGGAGACCAGAGGACATGGCCACTATTAATCTTACGGCTACGTCGCATATTGAAGTGGAAGAGTTTGCTAGGAGAAAGAAGGAGGAAGAGAAACGGTGGGAAGAGGGAACAAGATCTAAAGGAGAGAAGGCCACAATTGGTTTCCGTCCATCTAATAATAAAGGGGGAGGTCCAGTAAGAACGCGAAGAGAGGATTTGGGTGGTGGTTCCTTATGGTGAAAGGAGGGAAGAAAGGTATGGCGACTGGAGGGAAGAAAGGTCTGATTGGTTCCCGCCAAAATTGGTGGCTTCCCAGAAGGATATTGTTAAAGATGTCAACACGGCAAAACTTTTACAATTTCTGGAAAAAACCAATAAAATCATGGGAAGAAACTCAAAAGTATGGTGTTATTGCCATAGAACATATGGTCATGACACAAAAAGATGCTATTCTTTGGCGAGGTAGATAAAGGAGTTGCTAAAAAGGGGTTTAATACAAATTTTTAAAGAGAGCGGGAATGAGGCGGATAAGAGAGGGTTAGAAGTTGGAAAAGACACAAAAGAAAGAGAGGGTCAGAGGGAGGAAGAACATGAGAGGTCGACTATGGGAGACTTAAATACAATCGAAAGCGGATTTTCAGGCGGAGGAGTTTCCAGTGCAGGTAGGAAATGATATGCAAAATCAGTAAAGCAATTGGCTATGGAGGTGGCTCATATACCTACCTTAAACTTTACAAGGAAAGATTTGAAAGATGTTTTTCCTCATGACAATGATTCTGTCATTATATCAATTGTAATGAAGAGTCGACACATTCATAGGGTGCTAGTGGACCAAGGCTCTTTGACGGATGTACTCTTCTTGAATGTGTTTGTGGCAATGGGAGAATCGGCGGATGAGCTTGAGCCTTATGAAGGGGTGTTGGTTGGTTTTTCAGGTGATCCGGTTCAAGTGAGAGGCTATTTGGAGGCAAGAACAACCTTTAGGGAAGGAAGTGAGGTTAAGACGATCAATATCAGGTACATGGTAGTTAATATCCCTTCATCGTATAATATTTTGTTGGGAAGACCTGCGATAAATAAATTAGGAGTAGTAGTGTTGTCTGTGCATATGAAAATGAAGTATCCTGTGGAGGGAAATAAGGTGGGAGTAATAAAGATAGATCAGAGGTCTGCAAGGAAGTGTTATGAGAGTAGTTTAAAAAATAAGAAGAGGTGTTGGTAGTTAGAAAGGGTAGAAAAAAATTGTGATGAGGTAGAGTTGGATTCAAGGGTAGATTACGAGGAAGAAAGACCCCAATCGACGGAGGAAACCAAAATCATTGAGTTGCAGAAGGGTAGGATGGTTAAGATTGGAAGCCACGTGGGGATTGAAAGGGAAAAAGAGTTGATAGAATGTTTGAGAGAAAATGTACGAGCTTTTGCATGGACAGTGCGGGATATGTCAGGAATAGAACCAGACTTCATATGCCATCATTTGTTGATAAATCGGAATGTGAAGCCAGTGGTACAAAAGAGGAGGAAGTTGGGTGAAGAGAGGTAGCAAATAGTGAGTTAGGAGGTGGAGAAACTAAGGAGTGTGGACCATGTTAGGGAGATACAATACCCTACTTGGCTAGCCAATGTGGTGTTGGTCTAGAAAAGTAATGGCAAATGGAGGATGTGTACAAATTTCACAAACTTGAATAAAACATGTCCCAAAGATGCTTACTTGTTACCTAACATTGACATGTTGGTGGATGGGGTGTCTGGTTGCGAGCTGCTAAGTTTTATGGATGCATATTCGGGATATAATCAAATCAGAATGCATCCTAGTGATATAGAAAAGAGGACCTTTAGGAGAAGTTTATCAAACTTTTGTTACACAGTTATGCCTTTTGGATTGAAGAATGTGAGGACGACCTATCAGCAGATGATGAATCGGATTTTGGGGGATATGACTGGAAGGAACATGGAGGCTTATGTCGATGATATGGTAGTTAAATCCATAAGAGTCAATAGTCATCTACAAGATTTGAAGGAATTCTTTCAAACATTAGATAAGTATAAGTTGAAACTGAATCCAGAAAAATGTGTGTTTGGAGTAAGGATGGAAAAGTTTTTGGGGTTTATGTTGACTCAAAAGGGAATTGAGATGAACCCAGAGAAGTGTGAGGCAATTCTTAGCATAAGAAGTCCGGTGTCCATCAAGGAGGTACAACAATTGGCAGGGAGGATGACATCGTTGTTGCGTTTCATTCCAAAGATAAGAGAAAGGTTGATCTCTTTCTTTCAATGTCTAAAGGGAAATGATTGTTTCACGTGGACAGATGAATGTGAAGAAGCATTTCAAAAATTAAAAAGTATACTTGCATCGCCACCAATCCTGATCAAGCCAGTAGTGAAATTGCCAGTGTATTTGTATTTATGCGTAATAGAAAAAGCGTTAAGTACAGTGATAACACAGGAAAAAGAGAAGGAGCAAAGTCCGATCTACTTTGTTAGTTAGATTCTCCAAGGAGCAGAGGTAAGGTATCAGAAAATTGAAAAGACACCTTTAGCTGTGGTAATTACAGCAAAAAGGTTAAGGTATTACTTTCAGAATTTTTAGATTATTGTGAAAAAGGATTTGCCAATTAAGCAGGTGCTATTGAAGGTGATTTGGCAGGAAGAATGATGAAATGGGCGATGGAGCTTTCAGAGCACGATTTGATGTTTAAAAGTAGGGGTTTTGTATGACCTCAAGTATTGGTGGATTTTGTAGCTGAATTAGCAGGATCGAGAGAAGAGAGTCAACTAAGTAGGACGTGAGGATGGATTCTGTCGATGGATGGGGCATCTAATGTTCAAGGTAGTAGAGCAAGAATTATCCTGGAAGGACCGGACGGGATTTTGGTGGAGTAGTCTTTAAAATTTGCATTTCGGGCAAGTAATAATCCGGCAGAGTATAAGGCTTTGTTAGCTGGGATGAGGTTAGATGAAGATATGGGCATAAAGAAGTTAGTAGTTAGGAGTGATTCGTAATTAGTGACGGAGCGGGGGTAAGAAATTTTCAGGCAAAAGATCTGCATTTGGCCAAATATTTAGAGAAGGTGCAGACAATGGTGGCCAAGTTTGAGGAATTTAATTTGGTGCATGTTCCACGAGATCAAAACTTCAGAGCGGACCTGTTGTCTAAATTAGCAAGTACCAAAAGATCGGTCAATCATAGGTTGGTTATACAAGAAAACTTGGCGAAGCCTAGTGTAGTTATTGGAGAGGCGATGCAAATTTGTAGTCAACAGAGTTGGATGGATATGTATGTGAGGTGGTTCGAGGAAGGAAAAAAGCTGACAGATATAGAAGAGCAAGGTATTCAAAAAAAGAATATAAATAGGTACAAGATGATTTAGGGTTGTTTATATAGAAAGAGATTTTCCTTACCCCTATTAAAATGTGTGGATGAAGATAGTAAGGAGAGGGTGATGTAGGAGGTTTATGAAGGGGGAGATTGTTAGTGGTAAAAATTGTATGAGCTGGTTTTTATTGGCCCACTTTAAGAGGCGATTGTCTTGAGTATGTCAAAAAGTGTGATAAGTGTCAGAAACATGCAAATGATATTAAGGTTCCAGTAGAGCGTCTTTATTCATTAGTTGCACCATGGCCTTTCTTCCGGTGGGGATTGACATTTTGGGGCCTTTCCCAATATCGGTAACGCAATTTAAGTTCATCGTAGTAGCTATCGAGTATTTAACAAAATGGGTGGAAGTAGAGCCATTAACAACTATTACAGCGTAAAAGATGACGAAGTTTGTGTGGAAATCAATAGTGTGCAGGTTTGGCGTACCTAGAGAGCTGATATCAAATAATGGGACACAGTTTGCTAGTAAAAAGATGAAGGATATGTGCGAAGAGTTGGGTATTTGTCAGATTTTCTCCTTCGTAGAGCATCCTTAGTCTAATGGGTAAGTGGAGGTGACAAACAAAATTATCTTAAAATTCTTGAAGAAAAAGCTTGGCATAGCTAAATCTAGCTGGGTGGAAATTTTGCCTGAAGTGGTTTGGTCATATCATACAACGGTGCAGTCAACAACAAATGGAACCCCGTTCAATTTGGTTTATGGTAATGATGCTATATTACCCATTGAGTTAGAGATGACATCAAGAAGAGTAGGCGATTTTTCGAAAAAAGCATCAGAAGAGGGGAGACTTTTTCAGCTAAATACCTTGGATGAAGCGAGAAAGAAGGCAAAACTAAGGGAGGCAGCACGGAAAAGGAAGGTCGAAACCAAACATTTAAGTAAGGTACATGCAAGAGAGTTCAAAAAGGAATACCTCATTTTAGAGAAAAAGGGAGAGGCACAAAAGGACAATAAGCTAGCATCAACATAGGTCAGACCTTACAAGTACGTGAAGTGATAGGCAAAGGAGCATACCTCTTGGAGACTCTCGATGGTGGAGATGTGCCAAGAACGTGGAATGTAGCCAATTTACGATTTTATTACAATTAGTATTGTTAGAATTTTATTTTCTTTCTTTTAGGCATAAGAAACAATTTACACAAGTGTGCCTTTTTTACGTAATAAATGAGGTATTGTTATAATGTGTTTTGTTAAGCAGGAATCGCCGAAAGCAAAACCATGGATTGGTGTTCACCGTCCATGGTGCCGAGCAAAAGGCTCAGTCCAATAACAAAACCATGGTAGGTTGTTTACCCACCATGGTGCTGAGCGAAGTCTCGATCCACAAAACCATGGACTGGACCCTCTATGATGCCAAGGAAAAACCTTGGTTCAATAATGATCCGGTCGGTCATCGGCAGGCGATGACGTCAGAAGCAGATGACTACGTGGGCCAATCACAGAGTGACGCGTGGCACGTAAAAGCAGATGAACCAGGGTGGAGATCGTTCAAGAACGGCGATCAGTGGTCAGCTACCGAGCGACCTCCACCAGCAGATCAGTTCCTACTTGAGCGCCTGGAAGAAGAGTGCGAGAAGGGACGAAGCACCGATCAGTCATCGGTGCATGGAGAATGATCAGTCGTCGGGGGTTCCTTGTCAACACGTGTTAAACTGGGACCCAGGCTTCCAGCAAGAACGTTACCCAAGGACCTCGCCTGATCCCATAAGCAGAGCACGAGGACGTGAAGTATCACATCGGTCATCGGTGTGTGTTGAGGTGACATCAGCCGCGCGATGTGAACAACGCAACCGATGATCAGCAAAGTGCCCAGAGGCTGAGAGCGTTCTTAGTCGCGAGACGACCACGCAGGAAGATGAGAAGACGCAGTTAAGTGCAGAATCCTGCTGGACGAGAGCCCATCATCTCCCAGTAGGGTTGCATGTCTGCCACGTGGATGGTAAAGATGTTCCCAGAGAATAGGAAAAGCAGGTAGGCACAGAAGTCGAAGGGGTTGAGAGGAACCCACGCGGCCACCCCTGTCAGACCTGGCACTCAAGTGGGAAAAGCTGGCACGCAAAGCACCCTGGGAAGTGGAAACGGCACTGCAGAGTAATTAAGTGAACCTAGAGGTAGCCTGTAGGGGCTACGCAGGGTTTATATGAGGAAGAAGAACACCAAACCAGGTATGCAATTTTTTTACCTCAGATACACAACACAAAGAAAAAGAGCACTCAGTCTTCGAATCAAAGAGGTCTGAGGACACACACACACGGTCTCACACAGAGAAGTCTGAGAGAGACCTTTCGGTGTTCTCGTTGCCTGACTTGAGCGTCGGAGCCACAACGGCCGCTAGAGGCGCCTTTCGCATGTTTTGCAGGTACCGCTGGGAGTCGTCGAAGGTCCCTGGAACCTCCTTGCAGAACGCGCAGCAGATAGGAAGTCAAACGAAGGAGTGACGAGGCAATCTCTCCACGCTTGAGTCCGCGGCGAGATCATTTGGCGCCCACCGTGGGGCACGAAGTAAAACGAAGCCCCCATACACGAGAACGAGAATAAGAAATCGCACAGATGAGTAGAAGAGCCAGACAAACGACACCTCCACCACCTGCTGGTGAAGGAACTGTGACCATGGCGCAGGTCATGGAGATGATGCGCGCGCTGCAGGAGAACGTTGCGGCATCGAGAGCTGAGCAGGAGAAGATGCATGCAGAGCTGACTGCATCACACAGCAGGAATGAAGAGTTGGACCGCGTAAACGAGGAGTTGCGTAGGGAGCTGCAGGCGCAGAATGAGCGCGTATCCGAAGACAGAACGTCGATGCCGCCGTCGCCCCCTAGGGCATTTCCCATGCCCTTCTCCCCCGAGATCATGAACACGGCGGTACCCCCTAACTTGGTGGGAGTGAAGGCGTCGTTCACGGGGGTGGAAGACCCAGAGGCACATTTGACAGCTTTCCACACTCAAATGATGCTGTCTGGAGGTTCAGACGCAGTATACTGCAAAATGTTTATGAGCACGCTGAGCGGAGTGGCTATGGAGTGGTTCGTGAGCCTGCCGGAGGGCCACATCACCTCCTTCCATCAGTTCTCAAAGCTGTTCACGGAGCAGTATATAGTCAACAGGGCGCCGCCGGTGGTAGCTTACGACCTGTTCGACGTGCGCCAGAACCAGGGTGAATCGCTGAAGGACTTCCTCAACCGCTTTGGTGCGCGGGTGGTGAAACTGCCGTGCAAGGATGAGAGCATGCTGGTACATGCGTTCAAGAAAGGCGTGCTACCTGGCCCTTTCGGCGAATCGCTCATCAGGAGCCACCCTGCCACCTTTGCTGAGATTCGGCGACGAGCAGTGGCGCACATAGTAGCGGAGACGGAGGTCTCCGAGAAGAGAAGCAGTGTTGCACCATCTAAGCCACGCGGGGGTCATGGGAGGCAACAACAACAGGCGCGGGTGTATGAGGCCAAGGAAGGAAAGAGGGTGCAAGTCAGGCCTCGTCCTTACATGCCCAGAAAGGACCAGGTCAAGGGGGGCGCAGGGAAGCGCGACGCACCCCCAAGGTACGATTTCGTTGTAGAGTTGGCGGAGCTGATCGCCATCCCTGCTGTGGCTGCGAGGCTCCGAGTACCAGAGAAGACTGACAAGGTACTTGGAAGGAAGAAGGATGAGTGGTGCGAGTTCCATCACGCTTATGGGCACACACTCCGCACCTGCCTGTCATTGGGACGTCAACTCGCGGAGTTGGTAAAGGCGGGCCTCCTGACCGATTACCTACAGGGAGTACAGGGCGATCACGCTTCGGGGTCTCAAGCAGGTGATCAGCAACACGAAATCCCTGTGCATGGGGAGGTGATGACCATTGCGGGAGGTTTTTCCGGTGGAGGGTGTTCCAGGTCACAGAGAAGAAGGTATGCACAGTCAGTGATGGCTGTGGACTCGGTGGATGAAGGCCATTTCCCCGAGGTAGACATTACCTTCACAAGGGCTGATTTGCAAGACGTAGTACCCCACAACAACGACCCGGTGGTCATCACCCTGGTGACAGCGGGAAGACGAGTGCACAGGGCGCTCGTAGACCAAGGAAGCTCAGCGGACGTCATGTTCTGGGTAACGTTCAACAGGTTACAACTGTCCCCCGATCAGTTGAGGCCATATGATGGGTGTCTGTATGGTTTCGCGGGAGACCAGGTCGAGGTGCGGGGCTACATAGAGCTGAGGACGACGTTTACCGATGGAGTGGCGTCCCGCACAGAGAAGATAAAGTTCTTGGTGGTGAACGCCCCATCTGCATACAATATCTTGTTGGGAAGGCCCACGCTCAACAGGTTGGGTGCAGTGTCATCAACGAGGCACATGAAGCTGAAGCTGCCATCGGTGGAAGGGGCTGTCATTACCATCAAGTCAGATCAGGCTGAGGCTAGGCGCTGTTACGAGAACAGCCTCAAGCAGAAGAGAAGCATCTGCCATGTCACTACAACACTGCCAGCAGGCACGCTCCAGGGAAGATCGGTGGTTCCAGGGGCATGGCCAGATCAAGTAATGGAGGATGCTACGCTGGGGGGCTCTCAGGTAGCTCGAGTTGAAGCAGAAGCAGGGAACGTGGTCGATCCTCACGAGTTGGACGTCGCCAGGGCGGTCGTCGCCCACGAAAGGAGGTCCCATCCTACTGAGGGATGGAAAGAGGTGGAGATAAGGGGAAAAAGGTTTAAGTTGGGGGAATCGCTCACTGCGGAAGATCGATCGCAGATCGCCTGTGTGATTGAGAAGCACATGGACGCTTTTGCATGGTCAGCTTCTGACATGCCAGGAATCGACCCTGATTTCCTTTGCCATCGCCTGTCAATGGACCCCAAGGCACGGCCGGTGCGCCAAAGGCGAAGGAGTTTCAATGAAGAGAAGAAGAAGGTGATCCACGACGAAACACAGAAGCTCCTTGCTGCTGGACATATCAGAGAAATCCAGTACCCCGAGTGGCTGGCAAACGTGGTACTGGTGCAGAAGTCAAATGGCAAGTGGAGGATGTGTGTGGACTTCACTGATCTCAATAAGGCCTGCCCCAAGGACTCCTACCCTCTCCCTAGTATAGATGCATTGGTAGACAGCGCATCAGGGGGAAAGCTCCTCAGCTTTCTGGACGCATTCTCAGGCTACAACCAGATAAGGATGCACCCCATGGACGAGTGCAAGACTACCTTCATGACGGAACGATCTTGCTACTGCTACAAGGTGATGCCATTTGGGTTGAAAAACGCAGGAGCTACCTATCAGAGACTTATGGATAGGGTACTCTCGCCCATGCTTGGGAGGAACGTGCATGCGCACGTAGACGACATGGTGGTCACGTCGCGGGAGAAGGCACACCATGTAGTTGACCTGGAAGAACTTTTCACCACCATCGCCAAGTATGGGTTGAAACTCAACCCTGAGAAGTGCATCTTCGGTGTAGGGGCTGGGAAGTTCTTGGGTTTCCTTCTAACGGAGCGTGGAATTGAGGCAAACCCGGAGAAGTGCGCGGCAATCGTGGCAATGAGGAGCCCTGCGACGGTGAAGGAGGTGCAGCAGCTCACTGGTCGGTTGGCCGCCTTGTCACGGTTCATGTCTGCTGGAGGAGAGAAGGGTCATCCGTTTTTCCAATGTCTCAAGCGCAGCAGTAGATTTGTGTGGACACCAGAATGCGAAGAAGCCTTCTTGCAACTGAAGGAGTACCTGGCGAGCCCACCAGTATTGTGTAAACCACAAATGGGCACCCCTCTTCACCTGTATTTTGCTGTGACAGAGAGGGCGGTCAGCTCGGTCCTGGTACAAGAGCAGGATCAGGTTCAGAAACCTGTGTATTTTGTAAGTAAGGTACTACGGGGCCCGGAAACGAGGTATCAAACCCTGGAGAAGGCGGCACTGGCTGTAGTCTTTTCAGCCAGAAGACTAAGACACTATTTCCACAGTTTCACCATAGTGGTCATGACAGACCTGCCCATCCAGAACGTGTTGAAGAAACCAGACGTAGCAGGGAGGATGGTCAAGTGGGCTGTGGAACTCTCAGAATTCGACATCCAGTACGAACCCCGAGGACCGATCAAGGGGCAGGTGTTCGCCGACTTCGTGGTTGAACTGTCGCCAATCGCGACACCTGCAGAAGGCGTAGTTTTCCGGTGGGTCTTATCAGTAGATGGCTCCTCCAATCAGCAGGGAAGCGGCGCTGGAGTCATTCTGGAAGGCCCGAACGGGGTACTGATCGAACAATCCCTTCGCTTTGCCTTCAAGGCTAGCAACAACCAGGCAGAGTATGAAGCCTTGATTGCAGGAATGTTGTTGGCGAAAGAAATGGGAGCAAGAAGTCTGGTGGCTAAGAGTGATTCAATGCTAGTCACTGGGCAAGTTACAGGGGAATTCCAGGCGAAAGATCCTCAGATGGCAGCCTACCTGGAATACGTCCAGCTCATGAAGACGTCCTTCGATGAGTTCGAATTGGTGCATGTGCCCCGAGAGCAAAATGCCAGAGCAGATCTGCTTGCCAAGCTGGCCAGCTCGGGCAAGGGGGGAAAACAGAGGACCGTCATCCAAGAGACTTTGAAGGTACCGCGAGCGTTTGTATCTGATAATCAAGTACTGCAAGTATCCAAGTCGGTGGGGCGTCCGGCGGCGAGTCATCGGTCCCTGACCCAAGAAACGCTGAAAGCACCAAGGGTGAGGGCGCGACAGGTGAGGACCGATGAGGTGGTGGAAGTCTGCGCTGTCAAGGGGCCCGATACGTGGATAACGCCGTACCAGTTGTACCTAGAGGACGGTGTGCTCCCACTGAACCCAACAGAGGCAAAGAAGATAAGGAAGAGCTCGTGTAGGTTTACTCTAATCGATGGGAGCTTGTTTAGATTTGGCTTTTCCCACCCAGTGCAAACATGCGTGCATGGAGAGCAATGCACCAGACTCATGTCAGAGTTGCACGAAGGGGTGTGCGGGAGCCACGTCGGTGGTCGCGCTTTGGCAAGTAGAATTCTCCGCGCAGGGTACTACTGGCCAACGCTGAAGGAAGACTGTGTGAAGTACGCTCAGCGGTGCAAACAATGCCAACTTCATGCAGACTGGCATAAGGCGCCCCCGGAAGAGTTGAAGTCCATCCATAGCCCATGGCCATTTCACACATGGGGAATCGACATCCTGGGACCCTTTCCTCTGGCGATCAGACAGATGAAATTCCTCATAGTGGCCATCGAGTATTTCACGAAATGGGTGGAGGCGGAACCAGTGGCCCACATCACCGCTCAGAAGGTCGAGCATTTTGTCTGGAAGAATATCGTCTGTCGTTTCGGGATACCCAAGAGGCTGGTATCCGACAACGGCACTCAATTCACCAGTCATCAGTTGAGAAAGATGTGCGAAGAGCTGAAGATACAGCAAGTGTTCGCCTCAGTAGAACACCCGCAGACCAACGGGCAGGTGGAGTCAGCCAACCGGGTGCTGCTTAGGGGGCTGAAGCGAAGATTAGAGAAAGCTAAGGGGAATTGGGCAGAAGAGGTTCCCAGAATTGTATGGTCCTACCATACCACCCCACAGTCTAGCACCCAAGAGACACCCTTTAGTCTTGTCTATGGGACGGATGCTATGATCCCCGTAGAGATACAGGAGAGCTCCCCTAGATTCCTGAACTTTATCGTCGAAGAGTCCAATCAAGAGCGAAAGGTGAATCTGGACCTCCTGGACGAAGTGCGAGAGGGAGCCAGGGTCAGTGCGGAAGCTGTCAAAAGAAGAGTGGAACGGAGACACAATTCCAAGGTAAAGCCCAGGCGTTTCCAGGAGGGCGATCTGGTGATGAGGAAGGCACACCACAATGAGATGGAGAACAAGTTATCTCCAAAGTGGACGGGTCCATACAGAGTAGTTGAGGCGTTGGAGAATGGAGCTTATCGGCTGGAGACTCTGGATGGAGCACCTATCCCCAGGACGTGGAACGCTACGCACTTGAAATTCTACTTCAGTTAAGTTGTAAAGTAGATGTGTTCTAGCGCACTCAATGTATTTACTGAAAATAGTTAAGCAAATCAGGGGGCACTCTTTTCCCTAGAGGGTTTTTAACGAGGCCACCCAATAAAAAAGATTTCAGTATGTCAAGTGTGCGCATGTTTCCCAGTTCAAGTTCTGCTTGCCCCAAATACAAGTTCAAGGGATCAGTTGGAGCCTACTCGCCCCAGGCGCGAGTACGAACCACTGCCCTATGTTCTCCTCACCCCAGGAGTGAGTGCAGGTGGCCAAAGTGTGGGAACTCGGGAATTCTGGGGAAAACCAAGAGAGGGAAAGGGAAGAGGGGTCAACGAGCAAAACCCTTCTTCCCCGGAACAAGACATCACCGTCGCGTTTGAGCACCAAGAAGCAAAGCTCGATTAGTCATCGGTGCACCCAAAGCAAGATCAGCCGTCGGTGCATGTCGGTGTAAGTACTCGGTCGGTCTATTGGTCATCGGGGTCGTGCTAACACGTGTTAAGCTGGGACCCAGGTTCCCAGCGAGAGCGTTACGCACGCACCTCGCATGATTCCAAAATAAGGCTGGTCATCGAGGTCGTGCTAACACGTGTTAAGCTGGGACCCAGGTTCCCAGCGAGAGCGTTACGCACGCACCTCCCATGATTCCAGAAGAAGGTTTTTCATTGGGGTCTTGATAACACGCGTTAAGCTGGAACCCAGGCTCCCAGCGAGAGCGTTACGCATGCACCCCGCATGATCCCAAACCAGAAGAAGAGGAGTTGCCCACTCAAAGGGCGTACGGTGATACCATGCAGGCAGGGATGCGCCTGGCGAGTGCGCTTAGACAGCCACCCCTGGTGCTCCCCTGGGAGCATGCACCCACTCAGTAGAGAAAGTCCTCTTCCTCTGCTTCTTGTGGCAAGGTGGAGGCAAGAGATCCACGTCCTTCTCCTCTGCTTCATACAGCAAGGTTAGGACTACAGAGAAAGTCCTCACCTCGACTTGTTACTGCGAGGCTGGGGCGAGAGGGGGAAGACCTCACCTCAACTTCCTACAGCGAGGCTAAGGCAAGAGGGGTCATCAAGAAGCAGTCCTCTTCCCCAAAACACAGGCATCAACTTCAGAGGTCAGGTCCTCTATGCACTTAGCGCTGGAGTGACGCGGAAGTAATGCGAAGCATGAAGCGCGATGACTGATCGGTGGTGCGCTAACATGCTAGTCGGTGGTCGGTAGCAAAGCCCTTAGTATGAAAGCTTGCCCAAACAAGGTCTTGGACGATCAGTCGAGGCATTTAAACGCCATCAGGTCAGTCATCCAACACGAACTTATGCATACAAGGTTACATGCAAGTTTGTAGCAGCAAGAGAAATTACACACAAGGAGAAGTGGCAAGGGAAGAAGCTCAAGAAGGAGGAATGAGCCTGCCGTCGGCCACTGAATGGTGGAGGCTAGGTTGGGTAGAGTCCGAGTCTGGTAGGACGCAGTGAACCTGCTGCAAGCCCATGGAACCCATCTATCAGAACCTCAGCACCAACAGCCGCGGTCTCAGGTACATCAGCTTCGAGCTCCTTCTTCCCTTTGGCAACGAAGACCACTTAGTCTCTTCGCTGAGAACAAGTTCACAGCTCGAGACTGGGGGGCTTGTGATCCGGTCGGTCATCGGCAGGCGATGACGTCAGAAGCAGATGACTACGTGGGCCAATCACAGAGTGACGCGTGGCACGTAAAAGCAGATGAACCAGGGTGGAGATCGTTCAAGAACGGCGATCAGTGGTCAGCTACCGAGCGACCTCCACCAGCAGATCAGTTCCTACTTGAGCGCCTGGAAGAAGAGTGCGAGAAGGGACGAAGCACCGATCAGTCATCGGTGCATGGAGAATGATCAGTCGTCGGGGGTTCCTTGTCAACACGTGTTAAACTGGGACCCAGGCTTCCAGCAAGAACGTTACCCAAGGACCTCGCCTGATCCCATAAGCAGAGCACGAGGACGTGAAGTATCACATCGGTCATCGGTGTGTGTTGAGGTGACATCAGCCGCGCGATGTGAACAACGCAACCGATGATCAGCAAAGTGCCCAGAGGCTGAGAGCGTTCTTAGTCGCGAGACGACCACGCAGGAAGATGAGAAGACGCAGTTAAGTGCAGAATCCTGCTGGACGAGAGCCCATCATCTCCCAGTAGGGTTGCATGTCTGCCACGTGGATGGTAAAGATGTTCCCAGAGAATAGGAAAAGCAGGTAGGCACAGAAGTCGAAGGGGTTGAGAGGAACCCACGCGGCCACCCCTGTCAGACCTGGCACTCAAGTGGGAAAAGCTGGCACGCAAAGCACCCTGGGAAGTGGAAACGGCACTGCAGAGTAATTAAGTGAACCTAGAGGTAGCCTGTAGGGGCTACGCAGGGTTTATATGAGGAAGAAGAACACCAAACCAGGTATGCAATTTTTTTACCTCAGATACACAACACAAAGAAAAAGAGCACTCAGTCTTCGAATCAAAGAGGTCTGAGGACACACACACACGGTCTCACACAGAGAAGTCTGAGAGAGACCTTTCGGTGTTCTCGTTGCTTGACTTGAGCGTCGGAGCCACAACGGCCGCTAGAGGCGCCTTTCGCATGTTTTGCAGGTACCGCTGGGAGTCGTCGAAGGTCCCTGGAACCTCCTTGCAGAACGCGCAGCAGATAGGAAGTCAAACGAAGGAGTGACGAGGCAATCTCTCCACGCTTGAGTCCGCGGCGAGATCATTTGGCGCCCACCGTGGGGCACGAAGTAAAACGAAGCCCCCATACACGAGAACGAGAATAAGAAATCGCACAGATGAGTAGAAGAGCCAGACAAACGACACCTCCACCACCTGCTGGTGAAGGAACTGTGACCATGGCGCAGGTCATGGAGATGATGCGCGCGCTGCAGGAGAACGTTGCGGCATCGAGAGCTGAGCAGGAGAAGATGCATGCAGAGCTGACTGCATCACACAGCAGGAATGAAGAGTTGGACCGCGTAAACGAGGAGTTGCGTAGGGAGCTGCAGGCGCAGAATGAGCGCGTATCCGAAGACAGAACGTCGATGCCGCCGTCGCCCCCTAGGGCATTTCCCATGCCCTTCTCCCCCGAGATCATGAACACGGCGGTACCCCCTAACTTGGTGGGAGTGAAGGCGTCGTTCACGGGGGTGGAAGACCCAGAGGCACATTTGACAGCTTTCCACACTCAAATGATGCTGTCTGGAGGTTCAGACGCAGTATACTGCAAAATGTTTATGAGCACGCTGAGCGGAGTGGCTATGGAGTGGTTCGTGAGCCTGCCGGAGGGCCACATCACCTCCTTCCATCAGTTCTCAAAGCTGTTCACGGAGCAGTATATAGTCAACAGGGCGCCGCCGGTGGTAGCTTACGACCTGTTCGACGTGCGCCAGAACCAGGGTGAATCGCTGAAGGACTTCCTCAACCGCTTTGGTGCGCGGGTGGTGAAACTGCCGTGCAAGGATGAGAGCATGCTGGTACATGCGTTCAAGAAAGGCGTGCTACCTGGCCCTTTCGGCGAATCGCTCATCAGGAGCCACCCTGCCACCTTTGCTGAGATTCGGCGACGAGCAGTGGCGCACATAGTAGCGGAGACGGAGGTCTCCGAGAAGAGAAGCAGTGTTGCACCATCTAAGCCACGCGGGGGTCATGGGAGGCAACAACAACAGGCGCGGGTGTATGAGGCCAAGGAAGGAAAGAGGGTGCAAGTCAGGCCTCGTCCTTACATGCCCAGAAAGGACCAGGTCAAGGGGGGCGCAGGGAAGCGCGACGCACCCCCAAGGTACGATTTCGTTGTAGAGTTGGCGGAGCTGATCGCCATCCCTGCTGTGGCTGCGAGGCTCCGAGTACCAGAGAAGACTGACAAGGTACTTGGAAGGAAGAAGGATGAGTGGTGCGAGTTCCATCACGCTTATGGGCACACACTCCGCACCTGCCTGTCATTGGGACGTCAACTCGCGGAGTTGGTAAAGGCGGGCCTCCTGACCGATTACCTACAGGGAGTACAGGGCGATCACGCTTCGGGGTCTCAAGCAGGTGATCAGCAACACGAAATCCCTGTGCATGGGGAGGTGATGACCATTGCGGGAGGTTTTTCCGGTGGAGGGTGTTCCAGGTCACAGAGAAGAAGGTATGCACAGTCAGTGATGGCTGTGGACTCGGTGGATGAAGGCCATTTCCCCGAGGTAGACATTACCTTCACAAGGGCTGATTTGCAAGACGTAGTACCCCACAACAACGACCCGGTGGTCATCACCCTGGTGACAGCGGGAAGACGAGTGCACAGGGCGCTCGTAGACCAAGGAAGCTCAGCGGACGTCATGTTCTGGGTAACGTTCAACAGGTTACAACTGTCCCCCGATCAGTTGAGGCCATATGATGGGTGTCTGTATGGTTTCGCGGGAGACCAGGTCGAGGTGCGGGGCTACATAGAGCTGAGGACGACGTTTACCGATGGAGTGGCGTCCCGCACAGAGAAGATAAAGTTCTTGGTGGTGAACGCCCCATCTGCATACAATATCTTGTTGGGAAGGCCCACGCTCAACAGGTTGGGTGCAGTGTCATCAACGAGGCACATGAAGCTGAAGCTGCCATCGGTGGAAGGGGCTGTCATTACCATCAAGTCAGATCAGGCTGAGGCTAGGCGCTGTTACGAGAACAGCCTCAAGCAGAAGAGAAGCATCTGCCATGTCACTACAACACTGCCAGCAGGCACGCTCCAGGGAAGATCGGTGGTTCCAGGGGCATGGCCAGATCAAGTAATGGAGGATGCTACGCTGGGGGGCTCTCAGGTAGCTCGAGTTGAAGCAGAAGCAGGGAACGTGGTCGATCCTCACGAGTTGGACGTCGCCAGGGCGGTCGTCGCCCACGAAAGGAGGTCCCATCCTACTGAGGGATGGAAAGAGGTGGAGATAAGGGGAAAAAGGTTTAAGTTGGGGGAATCGCTCACTGCGGAAGATCGATCGCAGATCGCCTGTGTGATTGAGAAGCACATGGACGCTTTTGCATGGTCAGCTTCTGACATGCCAGGAATCGACCCTGATTTCCTTTGCCATCGCCTGTCAATGGACCCCAAGGCACGGCCGGTGCGCCAAAGGCGAAGGAGTTTCAATGAAGAGAAGAAGAAGGTGATCCACGACGAAACACAGAAGCTCCTTGCTGCTGGACATATCAGAGAAATCCAGTACCCCGAGTGGCTGGCAAACGTGGTACTGGTGCAGAAGTCAAATGGCAAGTGGAGGATGTGTGTGGACTTCACTGATCTCAATAAGGCCTGCCCCAAGGACTCCTACCCTCTCCCTAGTATAGATGCATTGGTAGACAGCGCATCAGGGGGAAAGCTCCTCAGCTTTCTGGACGCATTCTCAGGCTACAACCAGATAAGGATGCACCCCATGGACGAGTGCAAGACTACCTTCATGACGGAACGATCTTGCTACTGCTACAAGGTGATGCCATTTGGGTTGAAAAACGCAGGAGCTACCTATCAGAGACTTATGGATAGGGTACTCTCGCCCATGCTTGGGAGGAACGTGCATGCGCACGTAGACGACATGGTGGTCACGTCGCGGGAGAAGGCACACCATGTAGTTGACCTGGAAGAACTTTTCACCACCATCGCCAAGTATGGGTTGAAACTCAACCCTGAGAAGTGCATCTTCGGTGTAGGGGCTGGGAAGTTCTTGGGTTTCCTTCTAACGGAGCGTGGAATTGAGGCAAACCCGGAGAAGTGCGCGGCAATCGTGGCAATGAGGAGCCCTGCGACGGTGAAGGAGGTGCAGCAGCTCACTGGTCGGTTGGCCGCCTTGTCACGGTTCATGTCTGCTGGAGGAGAGAAGGGTCATCCGTTTTTCCAATGTCTCAAGCGCAGCAGTAGATTTGTGTGGACACCAGAATGCGAAGAAGCCTTCTTGCAACTGAAGGAGTACCTGGCGAGCCCACCAGTATTGTGTAAACCACAAATGGGCACCCCTCTTCACCTGTATTTTGCTGTGACAGAGAGGGCGGTCAGCTCGGTCCTGGTACAAGAGCAGGATCAGGTTCAGAAACCTGTGTATTTTGTAAGTAAGGTACTACGGGGCCCGGAAACGAGGTATCAAACCCTGGAGAAGGCGGCACTGGCTGTAGTCTTTTCAGCCAGAAGACTAAGACACTATTTCCACAGTTTCACCATAGTGGTCATGACAGACCTGCCCATCCAGAACGTGTTGAAGAAACCAGACGTAGCAGGGAGGATGGTCAAGTGGGCTGTGGAACTCTCAGAATTCGACATCCAGTACGAACCCCGAGGACCGATCAAGGGGCAGGTGTTCGCCGACTTCGTGGTTGAACTGTCGCCAATCGCGACACCTGCAGAAGGCGTAGTTTTCCGGTGGGTCTTATCAGTAGATGGCTCCTCCAATCAGCAGGGAAGCGGCGCTGGAGTCATTCTGGAAGGCCCGAACGGGGTACTGATCGAACAATCCCTTCGCTTTGCCTTCAAGGCTAGCAACAACCAGGCAGAGTATGAAGCCTTGATTGCAGGAATGTTGTTGGCGAAAGAAATGGGAGCAAGAAGTCTGGTGGCTAAGAGTGATTCAATGCTAGTCACTGGGCAAGTTACAGGGGAATTCCAGGCGAAAGATCCTCAGATGGCAGCCTACCTGGAATACGTCCAGCTCATGAAGACGTCCTTCGATGAGTTCGAATTGGTGCATGTGCCCCGAGAGCAAAATGCCAGAGCAGATCTGCTTGCCAAGCTGGCCAGCTCGGGCAAGGGGGGAAAACAGAGGACCGTCATCCAAGAGACTTTGAAGGTACCGCGAGCGTTTGTATCTGATAATCAAGTACTGCAAGTATCCAAGTCGGTGGGGCGTCCGGCGGCGAGTCATCGGTCCCTGACCCAAGAAACGCTGAAAGCACCAAGGGTGAGGGCGCGACAGGTGAGGACCGATGAGGTGGTGGAAGTCTGCGCTGTCAAGGGGCCCGATACGTGGATAACGCCGTACCAGTTGTACCTAGAGGACGGTGTGCTCCCACTGAACCCAACAGAGGCAAAGAAGATAAGGAAGAGCTCGTGTAGGTTTACTCTAATCGATGGGAGCTTGTTTAGATTTGGCTTTTCCCACCCAGTGCAAACATGCGTGCATGGAGAGCAATGCACCAGACTCATGTCAGAGTTGCACGAAGGGGTGTGCGGGAGCCACGTCGGTGGTCGCGCTTTGGCAAGTAGAATTCTCCACGCAGGGTACTACTGGCCAACGCTGAAGGAAGACTGTGTGAAGTACGCTCAGCGGTGCAAACAATGCCAACTTCATGCAGACTGGCATAAGGCGCCCCCGGAAGAGTTGAAGTCCATCCATAGCCCATGGCCATTTCACACATGGGGAATCGACATCCTGGGACCCTTTCCTCTGGCGATCAGACAGATGAAATTCCTCATAGTGGCCATCGAGTATTTCACGAAATGGGTGGAGGCGGAACCAGTGGCCCACATCACCGCTCAGAAGGTCGAGCATTTTGTCTGGAAGAATATCGTCTGTCGTTTCGGGATACCCAAGAGGCTGGTATCCGACAACGGCACTCAATTCACCAGTCATCAGTTGAGAAAGATGTGCGAAGAGCTGAAGATACAGCAAGTGTTCGCCTCAGTAGAACACCCGTAGACCAACGGGCAAGTGGAGTCAGCCAACCGGGTGCTGCTTAGGGGGCTGAAGCGAAGATTAGAGAAAGCTAAGGGGAATTGGGCAGAAGAGGTTCCCAGAATTGTATGGTCCTACCATACCACCCCACAGTCTAGCACCCAAGAGACACCCTTTAGTCTTGTCTATGGGACGGATGCTATGATCCCCGTAGAGATACAGGAGAGCTCCCCTAGATTCCTGAACTTTATCGTCGAAGAGTCCAATCAAGAGCGAAAGGTGAATCTGGACCTCCTGGACGAAGTGCGAGAGGGAGCCAGGGTCAGTGCGGAAGCTGTCAAAAGAAGAGTGGAACGGAGACACAATTCCAAGGTAAAGCCCAGGCGTTTCCAGGAGGGCGATCTGGTGATGAGGAAGGCACACCACAATGAGATGGAGAACAAGTTATCTCCAAAGTGGACGGGTCCATACAGAGTAGTTGAGGCGTTGGAGAATGGAGCTTATCGGCTGGAGACTCTGGATGGAGCACCTATCCCCAGGACGTGGAACGCTACGCACTTGAAATTCTACTTCAGTTAAGTTGTAAAGTAGATGTGTTCTAGCGCACTCAATGTATTTACTGAAAATAGTTAAGCAAATCAGGGGGCACTCTTTTCCCTAGAGGGTTTTTAACGAGGCCACCCAATAAAAAAGATTTCAGTATGTCAAGTGTGCGCATGTTTCCCAGTTCAAGTTCTGCTTGCCCCAAATACAAGTTCAAGGGATCAGTTGGAGCCTACTCGCCCCAGGCGCGAGTACGAACCACTGCCCTATGTTCTCCTCACCCCAGGAGTGAGTGCAGGTGGCCAAAGTGTGGGAACTCGGGAATTCTGGGGAAAACCAAGAGAGGGAAAGGGAAGAGGGGTCAACGAGCAAAACCCTTCTTCCCCGGAACAAGACATCACCGTCGCGTTTGAGCACCAAGAAGCAAAGCTCGATTAGTCATCGGTGCACCCAAAGCAAGATCAGCCGTCGGTGCATGTCGGTGTAAGTACTCGGTCGGTCTATTGGTCATCGGGGTCGTGCTAACACGTGTTAAGCTGGGACCCAGGTTCCCAGCGAGAGCGTTACGCACGCACCTCGCATGATTCCAAAATAAGGCTGGTCATCGAGGTCGTGCTAACACGTGTTAAGCTGGGACCCAGGTTCCCAGCGAGAGCGTTACGCACGCACCTCCCATGATTCCAGAAGAAGGTTTTTCATTGGGGTCTTGATAACACGCGTTAAGCTGGAACCCAGGCTCCCAGCGAGAGCGTTACGCATGCACCCCGCATGATCCCAAACCAGAAGAAGAGGAGTTGCCCACTCAAAGGGCGTACGGTGATACCATGCAGGCAGGGATGCGCCTGGCGAGTGCGCTTAGACAGCCACCCCTGGTGCTCCCCTGGGAGCATGCACCCACTCAGTAGAGAAAGTCCTCTTCCTCTGCTTCTTGTGGCAAGGTGGAGGCAAGAGATCCACGTCCTTCTCCTCTGCTTCATACAGCAAGGTTAGGACTACAGAGAAAGTCCTCACCTCGACTTGTTACTGCGAGGCTGGGGCGAGAGGGGGAAGACCTCACCTCAACTTCCTACAGCGAGGCTAAGGCAAGAGGGGTCATCAAGAAGCAGTCCTCTTCCCCAAAACACAGGCATCAACTTCAGAGGTCAGGTCCTCTATGCACTTAGCGCTGGAGTGACGCGGAAGTAATGCGAAGCATGAAGCGCGATGACTGATCGGTGGTGCGCTAACATGCTAGTCGGTGGTCGGTAGCAAAGCCCTTAGTATGAAAGCTTGCCCAAACAAGGTCTTGGACGATCAGTCGAGGCATTTAAACGCCATCAGGTCAGTCATCCAACACGAACTTATGCATACAAGGTTACATGCAAGTTTGTAGCAGCAAGAGAAATTACACACAAGGAGAAGTGGCAAGGGAAGAAGCTCAAGAAGGAGGAATGAGCCTGCCGTCGGCCACTGAATGGTGGAGGCTAGGTTGGGTAGAGTCCGAGTCTGGTAGGACGCAGTGAACCTGCTGCAAGCCCATGGAACCCATCTATCAGAACCTCAGCACCAACAGCCGCGGTCTCAGGTACATCAGCTTCGAGCTCCTTCTTCCCTTTGGCAACGAAGACCACTTAGTCTCTTCGCTGAGAACAAGTTCACAGCTCGAGACTGGGGGGCTTGTGATCCGGTCGGTCATCGGCAGGCGATGACGTCAGAAGCAGATGACTACGTGGGCCAATCACAGAGTGACGCGTGGCACGTAAAAGCAGATGAACCAGGGTGGAGATCGTTCAAGAACGGCGATCAGTGGTCAGCTACCGAGCGACCTCCACCAGCAGATCAGTTCCTACTTGAGCGCCTGGAAGAAGAGTGCGAGAAGGGACGAAGCACCGATCAGTCATCGGTGCATGGAGAATGATCAGTCGTCGGGGGTTCCTTGTCAACACGTGTTAAACTGGGACCCAGGCTTCCAGCAAGAACGTTACCCAAGGACCTCGCCTGATCCCATAAGCAGAGCACGAGGACGTGAAGTATCACATCGGTCATCGGTGTGTGTTGAGGTGACATCAGCCGCGCGATGTGAACAACGCAACCGATGATCAGCAAAGTGCCCAGAGGCTGAGAGCGTTCTTAGTCGCGAGACGACCACGCAGGAAGATGAGAAGACGCAGTTAAGTGCAGAATCCTGCTGGACGAGAGCCCATCATCTCCCAGTAGGGTTGCATGTCTGCCACGTGGATGGTAAAGATGTTCCCAGAGAATAGGAAAAGCAGGTAGGCACAGAAGTCGAAGGGGTTGAGAGGAACCCACGCGGCCACCCCTGTCAGACCTGGCACTCAAGTGGGAAAAGCTGGCACGCAAAGCACCCTGGGAAGTGGAAACGGCACTGCAGAGTAATTAAGTGAACCTAGAGGTAGCCTGTAGGGGCTACGCAGGGTTTATATGAGGAAGAAGAACACCAAACCAGGTATGCAATTTTTTTACCTCAGATACACAACACAAAGAAAAAGAGCACTCAGTCTTCGAATCAAAGAGGTCTGAGGACACACACACACGGTCTCACACAGAGAAGTCTGAGAGAGACCTTTCGGTGTTCTCGTTGCCTGACTTGAGCGTCGGAGCCACAACGGCCGCTAGAGGCGCCTTTCGCATGTTTTGCAGGTACCGCTGGGAGTCGTCGAAGGTCCCTGGAACCTCCTTGCAGAACGCGCAGCAGATAGGAAGTCAAACGAAGGAGTGACGAGGCAATCTCTCCACGCTTGAGTCCGCGGCGAGATCAAATAACAAAACCATGGTAAGGTGTTCACCCACCATGGTGCCGAGCGGAGTCTCGGTCCACAAAACCATGGAGTGGTGTTCATCCTCCATGGTGCCAAGGAAAAAGCTTGGTCTAATAACAAAACCATGATAGGGTGTTCAGCCACCATGGTGTCGAGTGGAGTCTCGATCCATAAAACCATTGACTGGTGTTCACTCTCCATGGTGCCAAGGAAAAAACTTGGTCCAATAACAAAACCATGGTCAGGTGTTCATCCACCATGGTGCCAGTGGAGTCTCGGTCCACAAAACCATGGACTGGTGTTCATCCTCCATAGTGTTGAGCAAGAAGCTCGATCCAATAACAAACTCATGGTAGGGTCTTCACCTACCCTGGTGTTGAGCGAATTCTCGGTTCATAAAAGTAAGGTACAAGATTTTGCACATGACTTAGCGAATGTTTACAATTTGATATGTGAATTTGGCATGTGACTTAGCGAATATTTAAAATTTGATATAAACTTTAGAAAGTACTTGAAGTGAAGTTTGATAGGTGATTTAGAATACTTTCTTAAATATGAACCTGTGGTCAATTATTCTAAAAAACGCTATGGTAGATATTACTCATGCATAATATGCATAAGAGATAGCTTGTCATGGGATAATATTGGGTTGATAATTGCAAGATAAAGTAGATAATGAAAAGTAGCAAATGTTAGAATTACAAAAGGATTAGCAAAAATAAAGCAGAGAATGTCCAAAGTTTGTCAAAATATAGAAATATGGTCATTCTGATCCTTGGTACTCGTCAACAATCTTCCCATCAACGACACTTTTGAAAGGGTTGAATGGCAACGTATCAATGTCTGGTTGAACAACTTTAATTTGTTCAATGGCACCATTTAAGCCGTCAACAAAAGCTTGGGACACTTCGTCTTTGGCTACCTCCAATGTAACGTCTAGAGTGGCAATCATATTTTGGAGCATGGCTTCAGTGTCTTCCCAAGCTCGGTTAGCTGCTTGACGTTCTTCGCGATGACGAGCATAGTCATCAATGGTACGCTGCAGCTTCCCTAGAGCATCGTCCTTGTCCCTAGCCATTTCTGTTAGCTTGTTCTTATAAGAGGTTACCTCGACTTGGGTAGTTTCAAGCTCACTGGTCAGTTTGTTCACTTTCGCTAGTTCTAGGGTGACCTTGTGAGTTGCTTCAGAATCTTGTTTTACTAACTGTTCCTGCCGGTTGACTCGCCTGTCGGTTGACTCACGACACTCACACGCCTCCCTTCCCACGTTGATACGTGCTTGGTTCTTTCGAAGCAATCTGCACCTGCAAAAGAGAAAGGGGGCGCCCTAGAGGCCGTTTGCACTCCGACGCTCAAGTCAGTGTAGGGCAAGCAACACCAAGTGTATAAGTTTCTCACTGTGTTTAGGTCTAGAAACTGCGTACCTTTGTGAAGTATCTTACTGTCCCTTATATAGTCTAGGGTTTACTGCGCCGCTAGCCCTAATTAGGGTTCGCTGCGCTACTAGCCATATTTAGGGTTTACTGGAATACCCTTGCGCCGCTATCACCCAATCTTAGGGTAATCTAGCACATAAGGTTTCCTTCTCTGGAGTGCAAACTCTCACAGGGTGACCACCTGGGTGCCTCCTTGTGCACCTAGTCTCTGGGGCCACCTGTTCTGGGAGTACCTTCACTGTTCACGTGCCATGCATGTAGCTTCACTGGGAAAACCCTAGTTCTGGTGAGTACTTGTCCCCTCAGGACTCTACACCCAATTGTGCTCTCCCTGCTACCCGCATAGGCACTTCGTGATACAGGCCTCTCCCTAACTCTGGGTATTTAACTGGTCATTGGCCCACTCTGGGAACCAATCTTAGCTGTTCTGTTTACGCCGTTCAAATCACCCAAGGCCGATGTCACCTCGCCATACTCTGTTGCCGAGGACTCCTCGTCCTGCTGAGTGACGATGACACCTCCGCCCATCCTGGTGCTGACGACTCATCACCCCTCTCTGTAGGCTGATGACTCGTCACCCCTCTCTGTAGGCTGATGACTCGTCACCCCTCTCTGTAGGCTGATGACTCGTCACCCCTCTCTGCAGGCTGATGACTCGTCACCCCTCTCTGCAGGCTGATGACTCGTCACCCTGTGGGGTCTATTCCACGTGGCTTTCACTCATACTGTGGGACCCAGCTAATGTCCGAGGACTGGTCAGTACACAAGCCCCCCAGTCTCGAGCTGTTAACTTGTTTCAGCGAAGAGACTAAGTGATAGGCGAGGACTGATCGGTACACAAGCCCCCCAGTCTCAAGCTGTTAACTTTTTCCAGCGTAGGGACTAAGTCATTGTCTTGGGCGGCCTACGTGGCTCTGCGCGTAAGTACATGAATAGTACGCTGAGAAGACACTTCACCAACCCCCTCCCATCTGCTAACACGTGGCCGTATCAACGGTTTGAGATTCATAACGTTTACGCTCCCTAGGGCTACGTTAAACCTCTTCAAAACCTCGCGCCACTTCACTGTTTCATCACTTTGCATTCTTACCTTTGCATATTCTAACTTCCAGCGCACGCTCTCTTCTTCCCAACAGATCCTTCGCACTTCTCCGTTCTTCATCAACCAAAGGTATGATTTTTATGACTTCTCCTTCTTTATAATGTGAACTTGATCATCCATACGGTATGCTGTAACTGTTTACGGGCCTGCGTGCGGATTATACATTCTAGGGTTTTGTTCTTCTTTCCTGGGTTCATTCCACCTTTGAGTCTTCGTCTGCCATTGCTTTCTTCTGAGTCTTTCTTCTTTTCCTGCCTCTCATTTGTTTAGATTCGAGATGGCCAGAACCAAAACCACCTCCAACCCTCCTCCAACGGTAGCGGTTGATTACAAAGCCCTCTATCCCTAGGCTTCTGAGGATCTTCTTGCAGAGACCTCCAAACTCACATCCTGCGACGATCTCCGCAAGCACCGGGATGATGAGAATGAGATTAAAGGACGCGTCTTCGGCAGGGAAACAGACGCGTACGTCTCTGTGCGCCCCTGTACAGTGAATGAGCCCGTATGCGCTGATAGTCGTTGCAGCAATGGGGAACCCTTCTTCTTCTTCTACGCCACCATTTTCAAAAGAGTCAAAGTCCGTCTTCCCTTCACAGGATTTGAAAGGGCTTTGCTCACAGAGTTAAACGTGGCGCCCGCTCAACTGCACCCCAACAGTTGGGCCTTTATCAGGGCGTTCTCCATTCTATGCAATAATCTAGGGTTCACCCCCTCCGTCGACGTCTTCCTTTACTTTTTCGAGGCTAAGAGCCCCGGTAAGAGGCTTTGGGTGAGCCTGAATGGGGTGGCAGGGAGAGTCCTGCTAACACTCTTCTCACAATCATACAAGAACTTCAAGGGAAAGTTCTTCAGAGTCTGCTGCAGCTCCTACGACCCCACCATGCTTGATGGGTTTCCCTTATACTGGGTGGGGGAGTTGAAGTTCAAGAAGCCGCGCAAGCTCGAGGAGTTGATGGTTCCCGATCAAGAACTCTGCCAAACCATTTCCAACTGGGGGGTGGTGTTTGACTCCACCCAGCTGATTAGGCATGAGTATGATGCTGAGACTCTCAGCGTATACCTTGGTATCTTGCATTTAACTGCTTCATCTTGCATTTACCTGTTCAATACTTTGCCTTTCTGACACTTTCGAATTCACTGCAGGCATGGTGCTCAGCGCCGATAAGAAGAAGAGGCTGGCAGATGTGCTGAATCGTCGCAATGCTAGCGGTTCAGCCCCTGCAGGTCCGTCATCACCCGCGGGGGTTGCCCTGGAACCCATCGCTGAAAACTCCAAGAGGGCAGCCCCTGTGGAGGTTTCTGACGACGAGGACACCTGCTCCGGCCTCGTCTTTAAAAGGAAAAGGGTGGAGACAGCTGCAGAGGTCTCTTCCGCCACAGAAGGGCACCCTTCTTCCTTTAGGGAGCACCCTCCCAGCGCCTCCTCCCCTCCTGAGCCAATCCTAACACTTGAGGGGGGTGGGGAGAGTGCTCCTTCTTCTGGTCCGATGCCTTCTGCCCCAGAGCTGCCTTCTCTGCTCCAAAGGTCGCTCGCTCAAATGCCTGGCAGAGCTGTCTTGGAAGCCATGGACAGAAACTCTCTCGAGAGCCTCCTCAGCCATGGTCTCGGGGAGTTCTTGGCCGCTTCCAACTCCTTGCTGGTCAAAGGCAGTGCTGAGGCGGAGCTACTAGAGGAGACCGCCCAGTTGAAGAGGGAGTTGGAAGAAAGGCTAGAGGAGGCCGCCCAAATGAAGAGGGAGCTGGAACAAAAGGATCTCCAACTTCGTCAAGCGACCACGCGAGAGACTGCCCTCAATCAAGAACTGGGTAGTCTCCGTCAATCCGAAAAGGAGACCAAAAAGCTTCTCTTCTCTAAGGGGCAGGAGGCCCTCCAGCTTGAAGCTAAAATACTTCCCCTCCGCAACAGGATTATTGAACTGGAAGAGCAAGCAGAGGGGGCTCAAGCTAAAATGGCCAAGCTGGAGGAAAGGGCGACCACTCGAGAAGTTCAGCTGGGCAAAGTTGAGGAGGAACTTGCCCAACAGATCGAACTGTTGAAGAAGACCGAGGCTGAGCTTATTGATGACGCCGCCGACGCCTATGGGGAAGGCTTTGGTGATGCCCTTGCTTAGGTTGCCTGCGTGCATCCTGAGATGGACCTCTCACCATACTCCGCAACTCTGCAGGTGGTCGACGGGCAAATAGTGCCCAGATAGGTCCTCTTAAACAGTTGTACTTTAGCTGAACTTCTTGTAATTATCCTCTTTGCAATATAACATTTCGTTTATGCATTGTTCATCTTTTCTTCGTGCTTTGTATTTGATGGGCTCACGATCACAAATAATGCACCTTTGAAATAAACCTCAAGTAACATGCCTTTCCGCTAACTTCATTAATGAACCTTTACCTTAACTTGGGCGTTCTCACTTGGAGGGGAAAGTGTTCTTTATGAACCCCATTCCCCTCACAAGACCTCTAACCCCACTTGTAGGTTCTGACTGACCCGTCATCGTTCATGGTCGATGGAGGATTTTGTAAGGACCTGTAAAATTGAATTGGAATAAAAAGGGTTATATATTAAAAGAATTCTATGTATGTTTTATTTAAAATAAAAAGGGAGGAAAAGTTAAGTTAGAAGGCTATGAGATCGCCGGTCGCCTGCTACACATGAGCGCCAGGTGGACGTCGCCAGGGCGCGAGGCATGCAGGCATCGCGCGGGCGCGAGAGGCATGCAGGCATCGCGCGGGCGCGAGAGGCATGCGGGCATCGCGCGGGCGCGAGGCATGCGGGCATTGCCAGAGCGCGAGGCACGTGGACGTGGCCAAGGCGCGAGAGGCATGCGGGCTTTGCCAGGGGGAGACATCGGTCGTCCACCAGGAGATGTCATCGGTGGATAGCCTTCGCGCGAGAGGTCATCGGTGGATAGTCTTCGCGCGAGAGGTCATCGGTGGATAGCCTTCGCGCGAGAGGTCATCGGTGGATAGTCTTCGCGCGAGGGGTCATCGACGAAAGATTATCGCGCGATGTCGAGTTGCACACAGAGGGGGTAAGACCCAGACTCCTAGCAGGAAGCGTAGTGCACGCACGCCACGTAGACAAAAAGGGTGGTTCAGAATAGTGACATCAGAATGTTGGCATGCGCAGGAGACACTCGCGGTCGTACTGTTCAGAGCAGTGGCTGGCATGCACAAGCGACAACAGTGGCAGTACTGTTCAGAGCAGTGGCTGGCATGCACAAGAGACAACAGTGGTCGTACTGTTCAGGGCAGGGATTCTCAGACTTCTCTGCAGAGTGGGTGGTGGCAGCTGCTTTTGGTGGATAAGTTGGTTTAAGATGCAGAAAACCCACTGCTGAGAGGAAGAAACGTTGCAGCCTTCAAAGAGAGAAAGAGTGAGTTACCTCCCTTCTCCTCCAGTTGCCTCCTTCGCGCTGCGATTCTAGCACCTTCACACGAGAGTACGACGAGCGACAGTCACCATTAGAGCACCTGGGCAGTTCTCTGCAAGTCCTTCGACCAGACGCAAAAACAGAGCCAAGGCGTTCTTCAAGCTTTGTTGGGTTTCGGAACTCTAGGTGTTTGCGCAAGTCCAGGTAAGGGAAGCTAGACTTCATTTTCAATACAAGCCATAGTTTAGCTATTTCTGAAGTGAGGGCGACGTGGTCGCCATTTTTGTTTTCATCTGCGTAAAATGCTCTGTTTGTGTGCTTGGGCGACGTGGTCGCCGGTTTTATATACAGTCTTCGAAACACCCTGTTTTTGAACTAGATCGCCGGTTTTGGCGTTGTTTGTGGACTCTCTATTTTTGGGTGTTGTTTTGAAACTACTTGAGATTTAAATGAAATATTCGAAGATCTGAACCTTGAAATGATTCGTTGCTGTGACTTGAATCAATTACTCGAGTGGTATGATGTTTTTGAATGCTGTGAATGTGGGATCGAGGCATAGTATTTTCAGGAAAGAAAATACCGTGTAAGATCTTGTAGTAGGTGCATTGATCGGTGATTCCTAAGGGGATATCCTGACTCTGCTGAGGTAATGGAATCACGTAGAGGAAGTTACTCAGTTGTTGAGAGTCGAAGGAGGTCTATATGATGGGCGTCTCGTGTGAAAAAGAACGAGCTCCGCCTGTCCTATGGATTAACCCTGTCATACCAGGAGAACTATTGACATTGAGATGATATATGCGCATGCTGTGTGGATTCATAGCGACCCTGTGTGGATTTCACAGTGGTGTGGTATGACAGGTGCAGATCTCTGAGTCTAATCAACGCACGAGTCAATCCGGAAGTAGTGTCAAGTGTCTTGTGTGATGAGTCAGTGGAAGTCTGACATGAGAAATGAGGAACATTGAATTGATAGACACTTGATGCAGTTTTGTGAGATAGAATGACTCTTGAGAATATTGTGAAATGTGTGATTTCTGGGTGATCAGGTGAAGAGTATGAGAAACTTGATAACTTTACGTGAATATCTTGAAATTGTTTACCTTGATTTTATTTTAAGTATTCTTATTTAAACTCTTTTTAAATGTCTAGCTTACCCTGTGTTTTTGTTTGTGTTGTGGCCTTTTCTTAAACCTGTAATGATCGTGTATAATTTACACGGGAGCAGATGATGTTGCAGGAAGTAGAGCTCTTTAGAAAATTGTCGCTGGAAGGAGATCGCCTGTTTTCTTTTCTGTTGGGTGATCGCCCCTCTTGCTGCTTTATAATAGGAGATCGCCTTTATGAAAGGAGATCGCCCTTCTTATAGGAGATCGCCTATATGAAAGGAGATCGCCCTTCTTATAGGAGATCGCTCTTTTGCCAGGAGATCGCCTATCTGTCTTTTGTATTGTATTTCGTTTACGTTTTTAATGGAGAAGTGATCGTTTGTATTAAACTCCCTGTGAGGAGAAACTTATTTATTTTATATAAAGATTTTGCTCACTTCAATCTATTTGTCACTTTATTTTCGTTATATATTTATTTTCAAAGAAATTTGGCGGGATGTTACAGATTTAACCAAGCGAACCTTTCTTTCACATTGGAAGTTCTCACTCGAAGTGGAGGTGTTCTCTACGAACCTACCTCTCCACTTGCGAGACCTCTAACTCCACGTGACAGGTTCGAACTGACCTCACATCGCTCACAGGCGAGGAGGATTTCTCTGGGCGAACCCTTCTTTCACATTGGAAGTTCTCACTCGAAGTGGAGGTGTTCTCTACGAACCTACCTCTCCACTTACGAGACCTCTAACTCCACGTGACAGGTTCGAACTGACCTCACATCGCTCACAGGCGAGGAGGATTTCTCTGGGCGAACCCTTCTTTCACATTGGAAGTTCTCACTCGAAGTGGAGGTGTTCTCTACGAACCTACCTCTCCACTTACGAGACCTCTAACTCCACGTGACAGGTTCGAACTGACCTCACATCGCTCACAGGCGAGGAGGATTTCTCTGGGCGAACCCTTCTTTCACATTGGAAGTTCTCACTCGAAGTGGAGGTGTTCTCTACGAACCTACCTCTCCACTTACGAGACCTCTAACTCCACGTGACAGGTTCGAACTTCATTGTACAAACACACTAAAAAACATATATCTTTAACTGAATTTTATTGGGTGACCTCATTAAAAACCCTTAGAAGGGAAAAAAGAGTGTCCCCTGTATTGTGTTGCATACATGATTACATAGCTTTAACTGAAATAAAACTTCAAGTGAGTCGCATTCCATGTTCGAGGAATCGGACCTCCTTCTAAAGTTTCAAGTCTGTATGCTCCATTCCCTAGGGCCTCAGTCACTCTGAAAGGACCAGTCCACTTAGGGGATAGCTTGTTCTCTATCTGGTATGGAGATGCCTTCCGCATAACAAGGTCTGCCGCCTGGAACCGCCGAGCTCTCAGCTTGGAATTGTGTTTGAGCTCGACTCTCCTCTTTATCGCCTCAGCCTTGACTCCAGCTTCTTCCCTGGCTTCATCCAAAAGATCAAGATTCACCTTCCTCTCTTCATTGGATTCCTCAGCCACAAAGTTCTGGAAACGTGGCGAGCTCTCCTGGATCTCCACAGGGATCATGGCATCTGAACCATACACCAAACTAAAGGGAGTCTCCTTAGTAGTGGACTGGGGGGTAGTATGGTAAGCCCATACTATTCTGGGAACCTCCTCAGCCCACCTTCCCTTTGCTTTCTCCAGCCTTCTCTTCAATCCTCTAAGGAGGACTCGATTGGCGGACTCGACCTGTCCATTGGTCTGTGGGTGCTCGACTGATGCAAACACCTGCTTGATTCCCAGTTCTGTACATAGCTTTCCCAACTGTTGGCTCGCAAACTGAGTGCCATTGTCAGACACCAAGCGCTTTGGTACGCCGAAACGGCAAACTATGTTCTTCCACACGAAGTGTTGGATCTTTTGTGCTGTAATCTGTGCTACTGGCTCAGCTTCAATCCACTTCGTGAAATATTCTATGGCGACCACAAGGTATTTCATCTGCCGTATCGCCAAAGGGAAAGGCCCCAGGATGTCGATTCCCCATGTGTGAAACGGCCAAGGGCTGTATATCGATCTGAGCTCTTCTGGTGGTGCCTTAGGCCAATCAGCATGCAACTGGCACTGCTTGCATTGCTGTGCATACTTGGTACAATCCTCTCTCATTGTCGGCCAGTAATACCCTGCTCGTACGGTCCTAGAGGCCAGTGCTCGGCCTCCGATATGACTACCGCAGATACCTTCATGGAGTTCCGCCATTATCCTCACGCACTGCTCGCCATGCACACAGACTAAGATGGGGTGAGTAAACCCATGTCTGTACAACTCGCCTTCAATGAGCGTGTACTTGGACGAGTTTTTCTTTATCTTTTTTGCCTCCTCTGGCTCTGCTGGGAGCATTCCATCCGCTATATAACGCTTGTAGGGTGTCATCCATGTCTCACCATCTTGCAATAGACAGATCTGTGGCGCTTCTACCCCCAACAGCATACATGCGTTGACTCGTGGCTTTCTCAAAGTTTCTTAAGTCAACGACCGATGACTCCTCTTCCTGCCATCTGATTGGCTGATCTGATGGACTCCCACCAAGTTATCAGCTGTATAGGTACGAGGCGCCCTCAGGGTCTCCTGGATGACTGTCCTCTGTCTGCCCCCCTTGCCTGAGCTGGCGAGTTTGGCCAACAAGTCAGCTCTGGCATTTTGCTCCCTGGGCACGTGTACTAGTTCAAATATTTCAAATGAACTCTTCAACCTTTGGACATACTCCAAGTAAGAGGCCATCTGAGGGTCTTTGGCCTGGTATTCCCCTGCCACCTGACCGGTGACCAACAATGAGTCACTCTTGGCCATAAGGCTCTGGGCTCCCATCTCCTTTGCCAACAACATCCCAGCAATCAAAGCCTCATACTCCGCCTGGTTATTACTGGCTTTGAAGGCGAACCGCAGGGCCTGCTCTATTAACAACCCCTTGGGTCCTTCTAAGATCACCCTCGCTCCGCTGCCTTGCTGATTCGAGGACCCATCTACTGACAATACCCATTTGAAATTGGGTACCTCTTGCTGGGCTTCGGTTGAAGACATCTCTGCCACAAAGTCGACGTAGACCTGTCCTTTGATCGGGCCCCTGGGTTCATACTGGATGTCAAATTCCGACAACTCAACTGCCCAACGCACCATCCTTCCTGCCACATCGGGCTTCTGCAAGACCTTACATATCGGCAGATCTGTCATCACCACCACTGTGAAGCTTTGGAAATAGTGGCGTAATCTCCTGGCTGAGAACACCACTGCTAATGCTGCCTTCTCTAAGGCTTGGTATCTCGTCTCGGGTCCCTGTAGCACCTTACTGACAAAATAGATGGGCTTCTGGCTCTGTTGTTGTTCCTGTACCAAGACAGAACTCACCGCCCTATCTGTAACCGCAAAGTACAAACGCAGGGGTGTGCCAAGTTGAGTCTTGCACAAAACTGGTGGGCTGGCCAGGTATTCTTTGAGCTTGAGGAAAGCCTGCTCACATTCCGCCGTCCAGGTGAATCTGCTATTCCTCCTTAGGCACTGGAAATAAGGATGACCTTTATCTCCCCCGGCTGACACGAACCGGGAGAGTGCAGCCATTCGTCCTGTCAACTGTTGCACCTCTTTCACCGACGTCGGGCTCCTCATGGCTATGATTGCTGCACACTTGTCTGGGTTGGCCTCAATTCCTCTTTCCGTGAGCAAAAACCCAAGGAACTTGCCTGCCTCCACCCCAAAGACGCACTTTTCGGGGTTCAACTTTAACCTGTACTTTGCTATGGTGTTGAACAGCTCCTCCAAGTCGTCAATATTCTGACCTCGGGCCTGGGACGTCACTACCATGTCATCTACATATGCCTGCACGTTGCGTCCCAGCATGGGTGCGAGGACCTTGTCCATTAGCCTCTGGTATGTGGCACCCGCATTCTTCAAGCCGAACGGCATGACTGTGTAGCAGTAACAAGACAACTCTGTCATGAACGCCGTCTTGCTCTCATCCATCGGGTGCATCTTTATCTGATTGTACCCAGAGAAAGCATCTAAGAAACTCAGCAATTTGCAGCCTGAAGCGCTGTCCACCAGCGCATCTATGCTGGGCAGAGGATAGGAGTCTTTCGGACACGCCCTGTTAAGATCTGTAAAGTCCACGCACATCCTCCATTTCCCGTTGGCCTTTTTCACCAGGACGACATTCGCAAGCCACTCAGGGTATTGTATTTCCCGTATGTGACCTGCTTTCAGCAATTTGTGTGTTTCCTCCTTGACTACCTGCCTTCGTTCATCATTGAACTTCCGCCTCCTCTGGCGGACCGGTCTGGCTTGGGGATTCAGCGCCAGGCGGTGGCACAGGAAATCAGGATCTATGCCAAGCATGTCTGAGGGGGACCAAGCGAAAGCGTCCAGATGCTTTTCGATAACTCTCGCTACTTGATCCTGGGTCTCCTGAGATAGGGATTTACCCATCCTGAAGATCTTCCCTCCGATCTCCTTCTCTACGACCTCCTCCGCGGGTTCTGGTCGCCTCGTCCGGGCGATCTCTGCTCGGGTGACCCCGACATCACCTCGAGGCATATCTGTCTCATTGGTTCCTCCTCCCGGTGGTGAGGTGGTCACCATGCAGACTCCCCTCTTCGTTTTGAGGCTATTTTCGTAGCACCTTTTAGCCTCCTTTTGGTCCGACTTGATGGTTACCACCCTCCCCTCCATCGATGGCAACTTCATCTTCATGTGCCTTGTAGACACCACGGCCCCCAACCGGTTCAGGGCCGGTCTGCCCAGAAGTATATTGTAGGCAGAGGGAGCGTTCACCACAAGGTACCTGATATTCTCTGTGCGGGACGCCATTCCGTCGGTGAACGTGGTCCTCAACTCTATGTATCCCCGCACTTCTACCTGATCTCCTGCGAACCCATATAAACAGCCGACGTAGGGTCGCAGCTGATCAGGGGACAGCTGTAGTTTATTGAAGGTCGACCAGAACATCACATCGGCCGAGCTCCCCTGATCGACCAGCACCCGGTGCACCTTGCGCGCGGTAGTGACTACTGAAATAACCACCGGATCGTTGTCATGGGGAACAACATCTCGGCGATCGGCTTTTGTAAAGACGAGGTCGATGTCCGGAAAGTGATCTTCCTCGCAGGCCTCTACTGCCATCACTGAACGCGCATACTTCTTTCGTTGTGAAGAGGTACATCCTCCTCCTGAAAACCCACCTGATATGGTGTGGATCTCCCCATGAATGGGCACTTCATGCCCCTGGTCTGCTCTTGGCGCAGCAACGGTCTCACCTTCCGACGCCTCCTTCAGATAGTCATTCAAAAACCCACTCTTCACCAACTCATCCAGTTGATGAGCCAGAGCCAGGCAATTTCGAATGGGGTGCCCAAAAGCCTGATGGAACTCGCACCATGGATTTTTATTGGGCCCCAACCTCTTGTCACTCTGCGGGGGCACTTTCAATCTTTCTGCCACATTAGGAATGGCAATCAGCTCCTTCAATTCCACCACAAACTCATGCCTAGGGGGCATGTCATCTTTGTTTCGCCCCCTAGGCTGCGGTTTTCGGGGCTCATAGGGCTTCTGTTTCCCTTGAGCCTTTTTCTTCGTGGTCGCCTCATGTACCCTCAGCGGTTGAGGCCGGCTAGGCACTCGGGGCCTTAACGAAACCGCACTTTCTCTCTTCTCGCTGAGCTCCCCCTCAGCGACAATGTGGGCCACAGCACGCCGTTTTATGTCACTGAAGGTTTTGGGGCGGCTGCGTATTAGGGACTCGCTGAAAGGCCCTGGCAATACGCCCTTCCTGAAGGCGTGCACCACCATGTCTTCATCCTTGGTGTGCAGCCTCACCACCATCGCCCCAAACCTATTAAGGTAATCTTTGAGGGACTCTCTCTGATGCTGTCTCACATCAAAAAGATCGTAAGACACTGGTGGGGGGGCCCTGTTGACAAGATATTGTTCCCTGAACAGCGCGAAGAACTGAGCGAAAGACGTGATATGTCCTTCTGGCAAACTCACGAACCATTCTAGCGCAGTTCCTGTCAGTGTAGCCATAAAGAGTTTACAGTGCACTGCGTCGGATCCTCCTGACAACATCATCTGCGTGTGAAAGGCAGTGAGATGCGTTTCAGTATCTTCCTTCCCGGTGAACACGGTTTTGGGTCCTACAAAGGTAGCTGGAACCACCGTGTTCATGATTGCTTGGGAGAAAGGCATGGGAAAGGCCCTTGGAGGCACTGGTGGGGCTCGATCATCTTCCCCACGATTTCCAGCTTGTTGTATGTGCTGCAAATTCAAGCGCAGCTCCTCATTGGCTCGGTGTAACTCTTCGTTCCTGGCCTGTGAGGCGGCCAGGTCTTCCTGCATACGCGCTTGACGCGCTTGGGACTCCGCCACCGTTTCTTGGAGGGTGCGCATCGTTTCCATCAGCTGTTGCATGGTAACGCTGTCGCCTCCATTCGGTGGAACAGATCCGTGTCTTGTATTCCTCATCTTCTGTGGTTTTCTCTTTCACTCTCGTGTATGGGACCTTGTTTTACTCCGGGCCCCACGGTGGGCGCCAAATGTTCCTGCCGGTTGACTCGCCTGTCGGTTGACTCACGACACTCACACGCCTCCCTTCCCACGTTGATACGTGCTTGGTTCTTTCGAAGTAATCTGCACCTGCAAAAGAGAAAGGGGGCGCCCTAGAGGCCGTTTGCACTCCGACGCTCAAGTCAGTGTAGGGCAAGCAACACCAAGTGTATAAGTTTCTCACTGTGTTTAGGTCTAGAAACTGCGTACCTTTGTGAAGTATCTTACTGTCCCTTATATAGTCTAGGGTTTACTGCGCCGCTAGCCCTAATTAGGGTTCGCTGCGCTACTAGCCATATTTAGGGTTTACTGGAATACCCTTGCGCCGCTATCACCCAATCTTAGGGTAATCTAGCACATAAGGTTTCCTTCTCTGGAGTGCAAACTCTCACAGGGTGACCACCTGGGTGCCTCCTTGTGCACCTAGTCTCTGGGGCCACCTGTTCTGGGAGTACCTTCACTGTTCACGTGCCATGCATGTAGCTTCACTAGGAAAACCCTAGTTCTGGTGAGTACTTGTCCCCTCAGGACTCTACACCCAACTGTGCTCTCCCTGCTACCCGCATAGGCACTTCGTGATACAGGCCTCTCCCTAACTCTGGGTATTTAACTGGTCATTGGCCCACTCTGGGAACCAATCTTAGCTGTTCTGTTTACGCCGTTCAAATCACCCAAGGCCGATGTCACCTCGCCATACTCTGTTGCCGAGGACTCCTCGTCCTGCTGAGTGACGATGATGTAACATCCCACCAAATACATTTCATATTTATATAATATAAATGAAGATAAACAAGTATTTTGAAATAAACATAATCATATATATATATAATGGAGTTTCTCCTCATCGGGAGTTTAATACACAAACTGTGAATCTTTCCAAAAGCACTTAACCAAAAAATACAACAAAAGACAAATCGGGCGATATGCTAAAAAAAAAAAGGGCGATCTCCTAGTCAATCAGGTGATCTCCTATCAGCCAGGCGATCTCCTATCAGACCGGCGATCTCCTATCAGACCGGCGATCTCACTTTCCTGCAACGTCATCTGCTCCCGTGTAAATCATACACGATCATCACAAGTTTTAAGAAGAACATCCACAAACGAAAACGCAGGGTAAGCTAGACAGTTTTAAAAGAGAATTTAGATATGAACTTTAAAATCAAGATAAATTAATTTAAGGCACCCACGTAAAAACATCAGCTTTCTCATTCTTCCCACATACCATCAAGTAAAAACCCACATTTCACAATTCCTCAAGAGTAGTTCATATCACACAGTGCAGCAAGTGTCTATCCACATACAGTGTTCCTCATTTCTCACGTCAGGTTTTCCACTGACTCACAATACATAGGCACAAGACACTAATTCCGGAATACTCGTGCATTGATTAGACTCAGAGATCTGCACCTGCCATATTGCCCACTGTGGAATCTCTCACATCCACAGGGTCGCCGTGAAATCTCTCACATTCATCAGCGTATAATGAATCTCACACATCACCATACAGCATGACAGGGTTAATCCACGCGAAACAGGTCGGTTTGTTCTCTTTCAAACAACCCACCCATACAGGTGAACCTCCTTCGACTCTCAACAACTGAGTAACTTCCTCTACGTGAGTCCATTACCTCAGCAGAGTCAGGATATCTCGTTCTTAATCACCGATCAATGCACCTACTACAAGATCTTACACGGTATTTTCTTTCCTGAAAATACTATGCCTCGACCTCACACTCACCACATCCAACACATCATACCATTCAAATAAATCATTCAAATCACATCAACAACCATTTCAAAGCTTCAGATCTTCGAATACCTCATGTAAATCTCAAGTAGTTTCAAAACAGTATCAAAAACAGAGGAGTTCGTAAAACAGCGCCAAAACCGGCGATCTAGTTCAAAAACAGAGTGTTTCGAAGATTGTATATAAAACCGGCGACCTCGTCGCCCAAGCACACAAACAGAGCATTTTACGCAGATGAAAACGAAAATGGCGACCACGTCGCCCTCACTTCAGAAGATAGCTAAACTATGGCTCGTATGGAAAAGAGGTCTAGCTTCCCTTACCTGGACTTGCGCAAACACCAGGAGTTCCGAAATCCAACGAAGCTTGAAGAACGCTTTGACTCTGTTCTTGTGTCTGGTTTTGAAGAGCTTGCAGAGAACCACCCAAGTGCTCCAAGGGCAAACGTCGAACTGGTGCTTGAGGATGCCTGGAAAACGCAGCGCGAAGGGGAGAAAGGAGGAGGATGGAGATAGTCTCGCTCTTTCACTCTTGGGTCACTTGTAACGCTCTTTGCCTCCTCTCAGTGGGTTTTGATCCCAACCATACCTGTCCTCGTATACTGCTGCCCTCCCCTTTTTCTGCAAAAGCCTGGGCGTACGTTCCTCTGAACAGTACGACCCCGGTTGTCTTTTGTGCATGCAAACCACTGCTCTGAACAGTACTGCCACTGTTTGTCGCTTGTGCATGCCAGCCACTGCTCTGAACAGTACGACCGTGAGTGTCTCCCGCGCATGCCAACATTCTGATGTCACTATTCTGAACCACCCTTTTCGTCTACGTGGCGCGCGTGCAGAACGTCTCATGCTGGATGTCTGGGTCCCACGTTCTCTGTGTATAACTTAACGTAGCGCGATGACCTTTCGCGCGAAGACTCTCGACCGATGACCTCTCGCGCGAAGACTCTCGACCGATGACCTCTCGCGCGAAGACTCTCGACCGATGTCTTCCTCTGGCGACGCCCTCATAACTCTCGCGCCTTGGCCACGTCCACATGCATCGCGCCCTGGCAATGCCCGCGTGCCTCGCGTCCGCGCGATGCCCGCATGCCCCTCGCGTCCGCGCGATGCCTGCATGCCTCTCGCGCCCGCGCGATGTCCACCTGGCGCTCATGTGTAGCAGACGACCGGCGACCTCGTAGCCTTCTAAACTTAACTTTTTCCTCCCTTTCTATTCTAAATAAAAACATACTTAGAATTTATTTAAAATATAACTCTTTTATTCCAATAAATTTTTCAGGTCCTTACAGATGACACCTCCGCCCATCCTGGTGCTGACGACTCATCACCCCTCTCTGTAGGCTGATGACTCGTCACCCCTCTCTGTAGGCTGATGACTCGTCACCCCTCTCTGTAGGCTGATGACTCGTCACCCCTCTCTGTAGGCTGATGACTCGTCACCCCTCTCTGCAGGCTGATGACTCGTCACCCTGTGGGGTCTATTCCACGTGGCTTTGACTCATACTGTGGGACCCAGCTAATGTCCGAGGACTGGTCAGTACACTAACCTTTTCGCCAGGCAATCAAAAAGGGTTATCAGCTTGGGCCAAGAAGAAGACTCGTCTACAAACTCCACAACTTTATCATCTTTTTTTGCAGGATTTGGCAGATGATCCATGATGATAGGAAGAATGACCTTCGGAGTTGATATGCTTGGTGGTGGGGCGATGGTCAGTAGACCGTTTTTTCCCAACGACCACATTGGCAGTCTTCTCAAAGTTGATTGGTGTCATTTTCACATTGGACTTTGCAACAATGCTGGACTTGGTAGTAGCTCCTCTGGTTCGACGAGCCATTTCGGCTTTGGTAAGCAGCATTGAGTTATCTGAAAAATAAAGAGATTTGTTAATAATAGTTTATGACAAGAAAATAAAGAGATGTTGGTCAAAGTGGTTACCGATGTAAACTTTTAAGTGCTTGGGTCGGGACTCGAGCTTTAGAAGGATGGAGTTTCAAAGATTATCCCTAACTCATCAAGTTTTTGTAGTCACCTAGTTCCCTATTATCAAGATCTTCAGGAGTGCGAGTAGGTTGACATTTAGGTTGAGATGACCAATATAGGGGGAATCCCTCTAAAAGAGCCTGGTTGTGTTCAGGTTTTTGAATTCTCACAAATTTCCCTTTGAAAGATTTAATGAAGGCTGAAATAACGTAAGAAGGGCTCGACCTTTGACACCACTAACGGAGCCCCATGAGGTACGTTTGGAGATCTTAAATTCGAAGAAATAAAAAAACATGTTGGAGCTCGAAATAATGTCGAGTTGGCCACACAGGATGTGAAAGGCTCGGACAAAGACCCAACTATTTGGGTGCAGTTGAGCGGGGACTATGTTCATGGATAACAATATTTCTTTTTCAAAAGGAAGTAAAGGTAGTCGGACACCAAGCTTGGTGAATAAAGTTTCATAGAAAAAGCAAAAAGGGTTTATCTACACAGTTTTTACAAACGGGTTCGTCTAGATCAAAGGAACTACGACTACATCTGTTTCTGAACTAGTACAACTCAAGGATTGAGCATGGCGGAGGGTGCAAATTCTTTTGTTAAAAGTAAACACAGACACTTCACATATAACGTCAGACTTGGCCCAGGGGTACATACTATGATAATCCATGCACAACTTATTCATAGAATATGCAATGAAGCGAACGAACGAACAGTGATGATGCACATGCAAAGATGAAACACAGATGAAGTAGAGACAAAAAGAGAATGGATGTGAAGGTGCGAGCGAATGAGGGAGTTGGGTGAAGAATGACAAAAAGGGAGGAACACTGAAGAAGGAGGATGAAGGTTCTGAAGAAGGAAAATGAAGGGGTTGTCAACGAAGGAAGATGAAGGGGCAGAGCTGGGGGAGGAAGGAGAAAAGGCGCGAGTAATCCAAAGATGACGTTTTGAAGTCCAACCAATCAGAATGCGGCATGTGGCCATTGGGAAGAGTAAGAGGCAGGTGATGTGATGCACAACAGAGGTAATAAATGCGAAACCGCATCCCTATAATGAATAAAAGCTCGGGAGGAGAGGCTTCAATTTACATGTCTCATCTAGAGGCTGGTGGCATGTAGAGTGATGGGTCTGAACCCGACGCATGAGGGACGGTTTGAACTTTGGCTTAACTTGATAATGGTAGCCTCAGTAGCCTACGCTAGAGGCTAGAGTGATGTTGAGTGATGGGCTTGTACCCGACTCATAATACGAGAATCGAAATCCTATTCTTAATAATAAGAAATGTAAATTATTTTTTATTTATTAGACTTAATCATAAAAACATCATATTAAATAAGATTGTTAATATATGTAAGAATGAACATAACAGGAGGATTTATCTTTTACATACTGTATAGGTACACTTACCCTAGTCGGCCCTTTGATTGATGTTCTTAAAGTAGGTTATTCTTAAGTTTATCTAGAAGAGATACCTTTACTTAACGTCTTGCACGATTTCGCTGCCCCTAACGTCTCAGCCAACAACCATCCTGTGCCGTCACCAACAACCCTGTACAAAATACCAACCTAAAGAACCACACCACATAGAAATGGGAACAAACACAATTACCAACCTACAAACCGAAAAACACCTGAACGGGAACCCCGGAGGAGAGAAAGTGTACCTGAACGGGAATAGAAAAATTAGATTCTGAAATCCCTTCCCTTCCAAAAAAAATATCCAACCCCACGCTAAAATATTAAATTGTTAAAGTTGCCACGTTTTCCCCACATCAGCGGTGTGAGTTGCTTGTGAGAGAGTGTTAAGATATGAGGATCGATTTAAAAAACACACAATCAGTATTTTAAAAGGTAAAAGAATATTTTATTTTACTTAACATTAACTTATCTAAATATGTTATAAAAAACATAGATTGGATAAAAGAACAAATGAGTACACGATGACAAAAACAATCATCCCCAATAATTAAAAAACAACTCCCAAAGTGTCATTTGTTCTCAGCCATCACAATCATCGGTCTATTCCATTCGGTTCCATATTCCAAAGTCTTGGAATGGCCACAACCACCCCAAAGTTGATCTCCGACAAGAAGGAGATGCGGAACTGGTCTCGCTCCATGCGGGCCCAAGGCAAGCTAATTGGATTCGTTCCCACCATGGGCTTCCTCCACATGGGCCACCTCTCTCTCGTTTCCCAGGCCCGCTCCCTCTGCGACGTCGTCGCCGTCTCCATCTACGTCAACCCGGGCCAGTTCGCGCCCTCCGAGGACCTCTCCACCTACCCCTCCGATTTCCAAGGCGACATCCGCAAACTCGCCGCACTTCCCGGCGGCGTCGACGTCGTCTTCCACCCCCGCAATCTTTACGACTATGGAAATAATAGCGATGATGTGGCGGCTAGTGGGGTTGGCGCTGCGGCGTCTTGCGTTGATGGTGATGGGTCGGGGCACGAGAGTTGGGTGAGGGTTGAGAAGCTAGAAGTGGGACTGTGTGGGAAGAGTAGACCCGTTTTCTTCAGAGGGGTAGCTACTATTGTGACCAAATTGTTTAACATAGTGGAACCGGATTTGGCTGTGTTCGGGAAAAAGGATTATCAACAGTGGAGAGTTATTCAGAGGATGGTAACCAATTTTTCAGAGCTTTTCTGTTTTCATTTATAAGAAAAGAAGTAAATTTTTTGTTTAAATAGGTGTTGATTTAGTTCCTGATAGAACTAATATTATGATTTAGTGTCTGTTATACAATTTAATAATAAATTGGTCACTGAATTATAACATATTAATGTTAATATCATACCTAGTTCTCTGGGAACAATGTCACTTGCTAATGAAAAATCAATGAAGTTAGCATTGTCAACCAAATTTGTTTTTGCTATGCTTACTACTGTGTTAGATGTTGGTTCGTAGACTGACTGATTGATGTTTTTTGTAGGTTCGAGATCTTGATTTTTCCATAAAAGTGATCGGTGCGGAAATAACACGTGAGAGTGATGGCCTGGCAATGAGTTCACGCAATGTGCACCTTTCACCTGAAGACAGGGAAAAGGTATTTTATTCAACCAAATATTTTTAATTGCTTAAAGCCAGCAGTGACATTTAATTGTAAAGCATCTGTGAAAGAATATGTAAAAATTATGTTACAGAGCTTTTCTTATGTCATCCACTTCACTTTTAGCTGCACTAAGCCTTAACAAATTGTTACTATACTTTGCCTTCTATCTAGAGAGATTTATTTCAATCCTTTTCAGGCACTATCAATAAATAGATCATTGTTAAAAGCTAAATCAGCAGCAGAAGATGGTCAAGTGCATTGTGAGAAGTTGAAGAATTTGGTCATCCAGTGTATTACTGAGGCTGGTGGAAGGATTGATTATGCTGAGGTAAGACGCTAAATATTTTTCTGTTCTGTGCTTAATTTGAAAGCTCACAATTAATGAATTAATGCCAAAGTTACTTTGGCAATGACGTATGTCTTACTAAAAATATTTGGACTCAACAGATCCTTGAATGAAGCCAAAACAATAGAGAAGTAGAATTAATGAATAATAGAAGGTATAGTTTAATGCAACTACATACGTATTACTGCAGATTGTTGATCAAAATAATTTGGGGAAAGTGGAACAGATCAAGGGTCCTGTTGTCTTCTGTATCGCTGCATGGTTTGGGAAAGTCAGACTTATAGACAACATGGAAATAAACTTGTCCATAGATGTTTAGTCACCTTCTATCATCTCAGACATGGACCACACTTGATAGTTCAGACCACATGCTTAACAGTTCAGTGTTATATATCACAATAGATTTTTGCCGACCATGCATGATTACCTATAGATGCATTTTTCCACATTATGAAATTCAAAGAGAGCTGCTACCATTGGACACTTCTAGGAATCAATGAACTGGGTTGTTTCCTTTTTAATCAAGAACTAATGCATGTATTATTTATTCAAGAGTTCAATTATTTCCTGAATAAAACCTCCATGAATGTGAGAGGGGAGAACTGAAATTTACTGAGTGCAAATCATGGGATTGAAGGTTCAACTATTATTTCTTCAAGATTTATTTTATCGTTATAGTTTTGTTCCGGGAAAACTGTGCCAAGGACAAAGGCTAGCACAATGCACCTGCTTCCTTAGGGCACGTAGTCTGTTATATTAGACTTGCTGTAATTTATTTTAAGTACCAACATGCACTGAGGCTAGATAGGAACTCTGTTGGAATGGAAATCTGGTAATTATTCTTGTGGATCAGTTTTGTCAACTTTCTGGTTGAAAATATACTTTTTTCTTTTTTTTCTTCCACTTCATACTTGAGGCAAAAATGTATTAGGTGGCACTTAAATCTGTGGTTTTTTGTACAAGCGTATAATTATCCCTAAAAGTGGGGTACTTGGGAAGAGAATCATGAATATAATGGCTTCCCGATTGTATAATGGAAAGATAACAGTGCAATGGTGCATATACCCACTTTGGTTGCCGGTATTCAGTTGTAATTATCTGTGTCCATGATAATTTGTTTACATCTGTCAAAAGAAAAGGCATTAGGTTACGAAGGGAAGAGCACATACCTCATACTAATTCTTTCTAGTTCTTGGTCTCAATCTGATGAGTGCATGTAGATTAGAAAGATCTTTTGTTTGTATTTTTAGAATAAAATTTATTTGGCTTGTATTTTCTTAGCATTTACTTTCATTGTATTTTTTCTCACTTGTATTTATTTTGTAATTTTTATGATTTAGTTCTTGTATTTGTTTTGTAATTTTTATGATTTAGTTCTTGTATTTTTAGGTGTAATTTGTAATGTTTAGAATAGACTTAATTAGGTTTTCTCGAGCCCAAGTAAATGAAGGGTACAAGATTCAGCCAAAGAAACAAGAGTGTAAGGGAGCAAGTGGCAAACAATTCATGTCCAATTCAAGCTCAATCCTACTATACTTTGTATTTTCGGCCAAGACAAGGGCATGCTTAACATAGGAATTGGCTTAACAATAGAAACTGGTTTTAGTGCAGGCTTACATACTGTAATAGGAATTTATCGGTTTTAGCTTAGTAATGGGAATTGGCTTAAGTACGGGAATATATGTTGGGGAAAAACCTTTGAATTTTGCTTCTTCATTACTAACTGGCTTACCAGTTGGAAACAACTTTGGAATAGGCTTAAGTGTTGTATGCCTTATTTGAGTGTATTTTGGTTTGAAAATTCAGTGCACTGGAATGTAATAGTCTGCATTAAGGATAAAATTATTTGTCATTTAAAGACCGAGTCTATTTTGATAATTTGATCTATGGAACACCGAAACGTGGAAGGTTTTGATTAGTTTACTTTCGATGCTTCACTTCTAAAAGTTACCCGCTACTAAGAGGGAAAGCTGCGTCTCAGTTGTTGAAATGACTGAGATGCAGAGATTTAACTAACGAGATTGTCGATCTAACCAACATAAGTGGAAAAACAATAAAAGCTCAATTATGTGATTAATATAATTGGATATTTTCCATATGATATAAGATACTTAGGTTATTCATTTTAAAGAAAATGTTGATGATGATGGGTGTAAAGAATGCTGAGATACCAGGATCTTGTAGCCAGAACTTAGAACTGTGGCCGACTGGCCATGTATGATTATCGTGAGTGTGTACAGCTTATTTTAACCAAATAGTCAAAGTTAACTTTATTTCAGTCTGAAATTGTGGGTATCTGAGTCAACTTTGTTAATACTATATATTGGGATTCCGGGCGAAATATGGAAAAATTTTGCCCCCAAATATTTGAAATTTATCTTGTTATTGAAAATGGATGTCTCCTTGATGTATTGCATAGACACAGTCCCCACTAGCAAGTCTGTTCATAAATTATTGTACCTGTCTATTTATCCGCTTGTCAACCAAACTTTTATTTCACTAAATAAAATTCTGCTTTCTCAGCCATATTTCTGTTTCTTATGAACATTTCTTGACTCGATCATGGCACCAAATCGGTTGTAAGAGAATGGATTATTCTCTACCCCAACCAAATCGGTTGTAAGAGAATGGATTATTCTCTACCCCAACAATAGGAACTCTTTGGGGTGAAGTCAACAGCAAAGGTTGTGTATAGGAGTGTTCAGTGGAGATGGTTAATTAATATTGAAAAATAAAAAAGCACAAAAAATGGCAAATAGTGCTTTAAAGAAGCAAAAATGTGCATGGCTGAGGCATATAAAGTGATGCAGAGCAGGTTAGTAACATTTGTATTTTCTTTGTTCAAGAAGAGGCATAAAATATCCATTAAAAAATCATTTGTCTTTTCTTTGAACACTTGAATTACTGCTCTCTACAATATTATTTTTTATTTTTTTTACCTTCCAACCATTTTTGAAGAGGTGGGCTAGTTCTTGCCAATATTAATGCCAAAGATGTGCTTTTTTTTCGTTTTCAATCGTCTCATACCGAGGCAACAGTTTATCTCTGAATCCTTGAACAGCTTGGTTTTTAGTTTTCCTTGGTCCAAATGTTTGAGCTTCCATAAAATCGTAAAACTGTTACAAGTTTATGAGTATTTGGATTTGGTTGGTGAAGTATGATTCTCAGATTCTGAGAAGGAAGGCTCCTACTTCCTTTATGGGCCCATCTCTTGTGTAAGTTCATCCTATTTTATTTGGATTGCCAATTTGGAGCAATGTGTTCTAACATTGATTCTCACGTTAGATGTTGAATGTTTCAACTACAAATTACATCATATCTATTTTTGGCTAAAAAGATTGTTATGATGGTGACGAATGTGGCAGGGTTAAGGGTTAAGCAATTTTACTTCTGATACCTGATTTAGCTGTCTTATTGCCGGTTAAAAGTTTGAATAGCTTCATCTGTCATTTATTTTCATGATTAAAAGTCCTAAAGTGTTTATTTTGTTTAAGTTCAACTTTGGTTTGTTCATCCTCATGAGTTCAACTTTGAGCATTTATTTGATTTGTGTCTCTTAAAATTGGGTCTATACCTAATTTTACTTCACAAAACTCCTCACTTATATTTTATATTATAATTTGACTTTATTTCTAATGGTTTCCAACCGTGTTTTATTTTTTTGGTTCTCTGCATTTTTTTCTTCTTTTTCTTTGTGTGAGACTGTTAGTATGACTTTTGGGAGTCCTTTTGTACGACTCTCCAGTTAACAGATTCACAAAGTTGACACTGGTTAGCATGCTAGATCCAGTGGTCTTTATTTCTTTATTATTTAACTAGTTTACTTGTTTTGTGAAAACTTGGAACAAAAATATTGGCAGAAGGTATTAAATTTTGGCATTTGTGTCTATGTGGTGAATAGTTAGAATTATGCTCTTTCTTAATGTAACCTATTTCCCACCTCTTCAGTACTTATTTTAACTAGACTAAAATCAAGTCATTAGAATTGAAACAAGGAAAAATAGTAGCATCTATTTTATAATAACTATCCCCGGCTTATCTTCATTGAATTGAGAATAATATGATTGTGATTTAATTTATGTTACAAACAAGAGCACTACGTAATGTAGGGAAGTGGAGAAGTAACGGAGCCAAAAAGGATTTTACAATTTGTAATGTGAACTGGTTTCTTGTTTGGTATTTGACCATATATATATATTGCTCTATTTTGGTTTGACAAATGCCGAGGTTCTGGATCAAGGTATTAAAAAACAATACAATCAAAGAGAGAAATGAAGAGGGTGTGAGTTTGAAAGAGATGTTGCATATGTTTGGATTTGGTGTGACATGCGAGAAATGGCTGTTTGGAAAGTGCATGAAGATTACCCTTGCAAGGGCTTAGCGTATGAAGCAGTACAAATGTCCAGCTCACATTACAGCTCTATTTTGTTATTATAATCTTGCCATTTTTATGATTACGTACTGACCAGTCCTTGGACACCAATAACAGTTAGTAATGGTGAGTCACGTCAGCTAAGTCCCACAGCATAGGCCAGAGTCACGTGGGCTAGGTCCTACAAGTAGTATGGATTAGTGGGCTTATTAGTCATCAGCGTGTCGATCACCAGAGTGGAACGATGTATCCTCGTCACGCAACGGGGTGATGAGGCCTCGGCAACTGGGTGCGACGAGGTGACATTGGTCTTGGATGTTTCGAACGACAGAACTAGAACATCTATGATGAGTCCTGAGAGAACATTTTAGACCAGTTATCAGTAAATTGCTTAGAGGTAGGGAGAGGCCTAAGTCGCAAAGCATCCACGCGTGTGGCAAGGAAAACACAGTTAAGTGCAGAGTCTTAAAGGGTTGAATGCCCATCAGAATTAGGGTTTCCAAGTGAGGCTGCATGCATGACACGTGAACAGTGAAGACACTCCCAGGACAGGTGGCCCTAGAGACTAGGTGCATGAGGGGTTACCCAGGTAGCCATCCTGTTAGAAGTTACACTCCAGTTAAGGGAAGCCTTATGCGCTAGATTGCCCTAAGTTTGTACGTTAGCGGCGCAAGGGTATTCCTGTAAACCCTAAATATGGGTAGCGGCGTAGGGGAAACCCTAGATTATATAAAGGGTAGTAAAACACTTCACAAAGGTACGCAGTTTCTAAACCTAAACTCAGATACTCAATACACTTGGTGTGCTTACCCAATATTAACTTGAGTGTTGGAGTGAAAACAGCCTCTAGGGCACCCATTTCTATCTTGCAGGTGCAGGTTGTTTCGATACAGCAAAGCATAACCTAAGGCGAGGGAAGGAGGCGTGTGATTGTCATAGAGTTAACCGACAGGAAAGTCAACCAGCAAGAACAATTATTATTTTGTTTAGAAGATCAAGTCTGTACTGACCAGTCCTCGGACATCAGCTGGGTCCCACAGCATGGGTCAAAGCCACGTGGAATGGACCCCACAGGGGGTATTGAACAGAGAGGGGTGACGAGTCATCAGCCTACAGAGAGGGGGTGAGGAGTCATCAGCCTACAGAAAGGGGTGAGGAGTCATCAGCCTACAGAGAGGGGTGACGAGTCATCAGCCTGCAGAGAGGGGTGACGAGTCATCAGCCTGCAGAGAGGGGTGACGAGTCATCAGCCTGCAGAGAGGGGTGACGAGTCATCAGCCTACAGAGACGGGTGAGTAGTCGTCAGATTACCAGGATGGGCGGAGGTGTCATCGTCACTCAGCAGGTCGAGGAGTCCTCGGCGACAGTGTGTGGCGAGGTGACATCGGCCTTGGGTGATTTGAACAGCATAAACAGAACAGTTAAGATTGGTTCCCAGAGGGGGCCAATGACCAGTTGAATACCCAGAATTAGGGAGAGGCCTGGATCACGAAGTGCCTATGCGGGTAGCAGGGAGAGCACAGTTGGGTGTAGAGTCCTGAGGGGACGAGTACTCACCAGAGCTAGGGTTTTCCCAGTGAAGCTACATGCATGGCACGTAAACAGTGAAGGCACTCCCAGAACAGGTGACCCCAGAGACTAGGTGCACAAGGAGGCACCCAGGTGGTCACCCTGTGAGAGTTTGCACTCCAGAGAAGGAAACCTTATGTGCTAGATTACCCTAAGATTGGGTGATAGCGGCGCAAGGGTATTCCAGTAAACCCTAACTATGGCTAGTAGCGCAGCGAACCCTAATTAGGGCTAGCGGCGCAGTAAACCCTAGACTATATAAGGGACAGTAAGATACTTCACAAAGGTACGCAGTTTCTAGACCTAAACACACGAAGAGAAACTTATACACTTGGTGTTCCTTGCCCTACACTGACTTGAGCGTCGGAGTGCAAACGGCCTCTAGGGCGCCCCCTCTCTCTCTTTTGCAGGTGCAGATTGATTCGAAAGAACCAAGCACATATCAACGTGAGGAAGGAGGCGTGTGAGTGTCGTGAGTCAACCGACAGGCGGGTCAACCGGCAAGAACATTTGGCGCCCACCGTGGGGCCGGAGTAAAACAAGGTCCCATACACGAGAGTGAGAGAAAAACCACGGAAGATGAGGAATACAAGACACGAGTCCATTCCACCAAACGGAGGCGACAGCGTTACCATGCAACAGCTGATGGAAACGATGCGCGCCCTCCAAGAAACGGTGGCGGAATCTCAAGCGCATCAAGCGCGTATGCAGGAAGACCTGGCCGCCTCACAGGCCAGGAACGAAGAGTTACACCGAGCAAATGAGGAGCTGCGCCTGAATTTGCAGCACATACAACAAGCTGGAGATCGTGGGGAAGATGATCGAGCCCCACCAGTGCCCCCAAGGGCCTTTCCCATGCCTTTCTCCCAAGCAATCATGAACACGGTGGTTCCAGCTACCTTTGTAGGACCCAAAACCGTGTTCACCGGGAAGGAAGATCCTGAAACGCATCTCACTGCTTTTCACACGCAGATGATGTTGTCAGGAGGGTCCGATGTAAGGACCTGTAAAATTTAATTGGAATAAAAGAGATATATTTTAAATGAATTCTAAGTATGTCTTTATTTAAAATGAAAAGGAAGGAAAGTGTAGTTTGGAAGGCTATGAGATCGCCTAGTAGTACATGATCGTCGGTCGCCTGCTACACATGAGCGCCAGGGCACGAGGCATGCAGGCATCGCGCGGGCGCGAGACATGCAGGCATCGCGCGGGCGCGAGACATGCAGGCATCGCGCGGGCGCGAGACATGCAGGCATCGCGCGGGCGCGAGGCATGCAGGCGTCGCGCTGGCGCGAGGCATGTGGACGTCGCGCGGGCGCGAGGCATGTGGACGTCGCGCGGCCGCGAGGCATGCGGGCGTCGCCAGGGCGCGAGGCATGCGGGCATTGCCAGGGCACGAGAGGCATGCGGGCATCGCCAGGGCGCGAGGTATGCGGGCATTGCCAGGGCGCGAGAGGCATGCGGGCATTCGCCATGGCGCGAGGCATGTGGACGTCGCGCGGGCGCGAGGCATGTGGACGTCGCGCGGGCGCGAGGCATGTGGACGTCGCGCGGGCGCGAGGCATGCGGGCGTCGCCAGGGCGCGAGGCATGCGGGCATTGCCAGGGCACGAGAGGCATGCGGGCATCGCCAGGGCGCGAGGTATGCGGGCATTGCCAGGGCGCGAGAGGCATGCGGGCATTCGCCATGGCGCGAGGCATGCAGGGCGTCGCCAGGGTTAGGCATCGGTCGTCCCCTACAGGGAGACATCGGTCGTCTTCCAGGGCGAGGGGGGGGACATCGGTCGTTCGCCAGGATGAGTCAGCGGTGGAAAGTTATCGCGCGACGTCGAGTTTCACACAGAGTAAGGTGGGACCCAGGCTCCCAGCATGAAACGTCCTGCATGCGCGACACGTAGGCAAAAAGAGTGGTTCAGGCTAGTGACCTCAGAGTGTTAGCCTGCGCAGAGGCACGCTTAGTCGTACTGTTCAGTGAAGCGTACACGCAAACTTCCCTGCAGAGTGGGTGGTGGCAGCGGTTTTTGTGGAGAAGTCAGCTTAAGATACAAAAACCCATTTCTGAGAGAGAAAGAAAGAAACGTCGCAGTTGTTCAAGAGCGAAAGAGTGAGTTCACCTCCCTTGTTCTCCATTCTCTCCTTCGCACTGCGATTCTAGCACCTTCACACAAGAGTACGACGAACGACGACCACCATTAGAGCACCTGGGAGGTTCTCTGCAAGTCCTTCAACCAGACGCAAAAGCAGAGCCAAGGCGTTGTTCAAGCTTCGTTGGGTTTCAGAGCTCCTGGTGTTTTGCGCAAGTCCAGGTAAGGGAAGCTAGCCTTCGTTTTCAATACAAGCCATAGTTTTGCTGTTTCTGAAGTGAGGGCGACGTGGTCGCCGGTTCTCTGTTTCTTTTCGAAATGTTCTGTTCTATGTGGTTGGGCGACGTGGTCGCCGGTTTTAAATACGGGTTTCGAACTCCCCTGTGTTCGACGTTGTTTGAAGCTGTTTGGGATTTAAATACAATATATATGTGATATTCGAAAGTTTGAAACGTTGAAATGATTGTTGCTGTAATTTGAAATATTCCTTTGCATGGTATGACGTCTTGAATGTTGTGAATGTGGGATCGAGGCATAGTATTTTCAGGAAAGGAAATACCGTGTAAGATCTGTATAGGTGTATTGACTAGGGGCTTGTCTAGAAGGAGATATCCTGACTCTGCTGAGATAATGGAACCACATAGAGGAAGTTATTCAGTTGGTGAGAGTCGAAGGAGGTTCATACGTATGGGTGAGTTGTTCAAGTGGGAACGAGCTCGGCCTGTTATATGAATTCACCCTGTCATACCGGGAGAGTTGATGACATTGAGATTATATGCGCATGGCTGTGTGGATTCACAGCGACCCTGTGTGGATTTCACAGTGGTATGGTATGACAGGTGCAGATCTCTGAGCCTGAGTCAACGCACGAGTCAATCCGGAAGTAGTGTCATGTGTCTATGCATTGTGAGTCAGTGGAAAGTCTGACGTGTGAACCATGAATACTGAAATTTGAAATAGACACTTGACGAGTTATGGAATATGAGTATGTTGATGGTTGTAATTGTTATGGATCATGAATGGCGTGAAGTTTTATGTTTGCTATTTATTTCAAAGCTTTTAAACCATCTAGCTTACCCTTTTCTTTGTATTGTTCTCTGGCTGTTTTCTCTTAAAACTGTGATGATCGTGTATTTTACACGGGAGCAGATGACCTTCCAGGGAGTAGAGCTCCTTAGCGAGTGGTCGCCGGAAGGAGATCGCCTGTTTCCGTCTCCATCGGGTGATCGCCTATTTCTGCCTCTATCGGGTGATCGCCTGTTTTTCTATCCTGGTAGCAGATCGGCTGTTTTGGGTCCCCTGATAGGAGATCGCCGGTCTATGTAGGGAGATCGCCGGTTTTCATTTTAGTTGGCTGTATTTTGTTTAAATTTTAGAAAAATATACCGGTTATGTATTTATCTCCCTGTGAGGAGAAACTTTATTTACATATATATGATTTGGTTCATTTCAATCTATTTGTTACTTTTATTTTCATTATATGAACATGTATGGTATTTTGGCGGGATGTTACATTAATGGTATCAGAGCAGTTCGTCCTTAGGATGACCTGAGGGCTGTGGATCCATTGTGTTTCTTCTGCTCATAAAGTTTATTTGATTTTAAAATAACAACTATAGTGAGAGGTTTTCAAACGTTTTTGTATTGAAATTTTGTGTGTGCTTTGGTGAATATATGCTCTAACTGAAAATCTTTGTATTAAGAATGAGAAGGTCTCGATAAAGTAGTGAGGGTGCACACTCATAACTGGATCGAGATGATTCTCAATCTTAATTCTAAAGGTTTGATGTTTAGCACATATTGAATTCTGGTGTGAGCTATTTCATTCCCTTGAGTGTCTTTGTAATTGATTGAAAATGGTTGATTGGATTGATGACTGCATACCAGTAGCTGTTCTGGTGTTTTGCTTGAGATTATAAGTATCACGATTCTGTTGATGAGCTCAAATTCTTAATGAATTTGAGATGCTGACCTTGTAAGGTCTAGATGTTACCTCTAGAATGAATTGATTTCTTATCGATCTCATTCTTGTGGTTGTAGGGAATATAGAAGCCAATAGTTTCAGAATCAAAAACGAAGAAGATGGCACGTAGACCTCCTACCCCTCCCCAACCTTCTTCAGAAATGAGCCAGATTGCCAAGGCCATTGAGATGATGGCAATTGCCATCCAGCAGTAGAATGCAGCGATGGCTCAGAACCATCAAGCTACAATGCACCACTGGGAGACTGCTCGGTCGGCTGAGACAAATTCCCACGTTGGTCAGCCTCAGGAACAGATGGGACTGACCGAGTTCATGAGGCACAACCCACCCAAGTTCAGTGGGAATGCCACCCTTGATCAAGCAGATCAGTGGGTCAGAGAGTTGGAAAAAATCTTTAGGGCGACCTCCTGCCCTGAAGAGAAGAAGTTGGTGTTCGCCACCTTTTTGCTGTCTGGAGAAGCTGAGTTCTGGTGGATGGGAGCTCAGCAGATGATGGAGGCCCGAGAGGATGTGTTGGACTGGGAAAGCTTCAGGGTGAGGTTCTTGGAGAAATACTTCCCAGACAGCGCAAGGTTTGCGAGGGAAGCTGAGTTCCTAAAGTTGGAGCAGGGAGATATGTCTGTGAACGCCTATGCTGCTCGGTTTGAGTACCTCGCCCGATTTTATACCCAGGCGACCTCCGAGGCCTGGAGGTGTAGGAAGTTCGAAGAGGGGCTGAAGCATGGGCTGAAGAGGACCATTGCCCCGATGTGCATCAGGGAATTTCACGCCTTGGTAGAGAAGGCGAAGATGGTGGAGACCCTGGAAAAGGGTGATTCTCGGGTGATCAGGTCACACCCAGGGAGTTATTCCAGTGGGAAGGCTAAGGTGCAGCACCCACAAAGCAAGCCTTATACGAGACCTCCACCACGTCGGTCGGAAGCAACGCCATCCCAGTTTCAGCAGCAGCAACCTTGGAAACCCAAGTGTTACCATTGTGGTGGACCACACGCGTCCAACGCGTGCCCCAAGAAGACTTCTGAGAGAAGGTGTTTTGTCTGCCAAAGGACGGGGCACGTCGCTAGAGATTGCCCAAGCAGGAATGGTGCGACCCAACCCAGTGGCTCTCAGCAGACGAGAAACGAAGGCAGCAGACCTCAGGCAACAGGGAGAGTGTTTGCCATGTCTGGAGCAGAAGCATCTCAGTCAGGTAACCTCATGCAAGGTGTATGTTTTATAGCCGGTAGGGGTGTAAAAGCTTTGTTTGATTCTGGAGCGACACACTCCTTTGTGTCAAGCCTGTGTGTAGCTGAGTTGGGCCTTCTAGTGAAGGAGTTAGCTTTCGAACTGTTGGTCTCTACACCTGCGTCAGGACAGGTGATGACCTCTACAGTGTGCCCCGAATGTCCAGTGATTGTAGAGGGACGCAGATTCAAGGTGAACTTGATCTGCCTACCTCTTCAGGACCTAGATGTTATCCTGGGAATGGATTGGTTAGCTGCCAATCACGTTCTCATTGACTGCGGTAGTCAGAGGATTGCGTTTCCAGACCTCCAAGGATCAGATGTAATTTCTGCTCAGCAAGGGCAGTCAGAGTTGGAAGAAGGGGCGAGGTGCTTCGTGATACTCGCTCGGTCGGAGGTGGAGAATAAAGGGGACGTAAGCAGAATACCCGTGGTGGAAGATTTCACGGATGTATTCCCAGAAGAAGTACCTGGGTTACCCCCTAAGAGAGAAGTGGAATTCTCTATTGACTTGGTACCTGGAGCTGGACCAGTGTCAATGGCACCTTACAGAATGGCACCAGCCGAGTTAGTGGAGTTAAAGAAGCAAGTGGAAGAGTTGCTGGAGAAGCAATTCATCAGACCAGTGTATCTCCATGGGGAGCTCCAGTGCTCCTAGTCAAGAAGAAGGATGGAGGGTCTCGGCTGTGTATAGATTACAGGCAGTTGAACAAGTTGACCATCAAGAACAAGTACCCCCTACCTAGGATTGATGATTTGATGGATCAAATACATGGGGCCTCGGTGTTCTCCAAGATTGATCTGAGATCGGGGTACCACCAAATTTTGGTAAAAGCTGAAGATGTTCAAAAGACAGCTTTTAGGTCTCGGTATGGGCACTATGAGTATGTAGTGATGCCGTTTGGAGTCACCAATGCTCCAGCCCTGTTCATGGACTACATGAATAGGATTTTTCGCCCTTTCTTGGATAAGTTTGTGGTGGTCTTCATAGACGACATCCTCATCTATTCAAGGACCGAGGAAGAACATGAAGAACACCTGAAGACAGTATTGGAGATACTGAGGGAGAAGCAACTCTATGCCAAGTTCTCGAAGTGTGAGTTTTGGCTGAAGGAAGTCAACTTCTTGGGACACGTGATATCTGCCCAGGGGATCTCGGTGGATCCAGCCAAGGTAGAGGCATTGCTGCAGTGGGAACGTCCCAAGACAGTCACCGAGATAAGGAGCTTTGTGGGGTTGGCAGGCTACTATCGGAGGTTTATTGAGGACTTTTCCAAGGTAGTGGCTCCCTTAACCCAGCTGACCCGCAAGGATCAACCTTTTGCTTGGACCGACCGATGTGAGCAGAGCTTCATGGAATTAAAGGAGAGGTTGACTAGTGCTCCAGTGCTAGTGATCCCCGAGGTAGGAAGACCTTTTGATGTCTTCTGTGACGCTTCACATCAGGGCTTGGGATGTGTTTTGATGCAAGAGAAGAGAGTGGTTGCATATGCTTCAAGGCAACTCAAGAGTCATGAGAGAAACTACCCCACGCATGATTTGGAGTTGGCGGCTGTGGTATTTGCCTTGAAGATCTGGAGGCACTATTTATAGGGAGCTCGGTTCCAGGTGTTCAGTGACCATAAGAGCCTGAAATACCTGTTCGATCAGAAGGAACTAAACATGAGACAAAGAAGGTGGATGGAGTTTCTAAAGGACTACGATTTCCAACTCATGTATCATCCAGGGAAGGCCAATGTAGTGGCTGATGCTTTGAGTAGGAAATCAATGCAAGTCGCCACCATGATGATGGAAGAGCAGAAACTGATCGAGCAGTTCAGAGACTTAAACCTTGGAATAGAATTTCACGTGAACCACATTAGTTGTAGTAAGCTGGCTATAACTAATGACTTCCTTGGGATGTTAAGGGATAAGCAGTTGGAGGACCCTAGTCTAAAGCGTACTGTGGAGTCACTAGGGACAGGTCAGGCGAAAGACTTTGCGATGGGCGATGATGGGATCTTGAGATTTAATGGCAGAATTTGCATCCCTGCAAATGAAGAGTTGAAAAAGATGATCCTAGAAGAAGGTCATAAGAGTCGCCTTAACCTTCATCCAGGCATGAACAAGATGTACCATGACTTGAAGGAGTCATTTTGGTGGTCGGGCATGAAGAGAGACATCGCCCAGTATGTTGCAACCTGCTTAACGTGTCAGAAGGCGAAGGTAGAGCATCAAAGACCTGGCGGGCTGTTGCAGCAACTGGATATCCCTGAGTGGAAATGGGACAGCATCGCCATGGATTTTGTCACCCATTTACCCAGATCGGTAAAGGGTCATGATGCAATCTGGGTTATCATTGATAGGCTGACGAAGAGTGCCCACTTCCTTCCAGTGAACATGAGGATGCCTATGACCAAGTTGGCACAGTTGTACATCAAAGAGATAGTAAGGTTGCATGGGGTGCCTTCCAACATCGTTTCAGACAGAGATCCCAGGTTCACTTCACGGTTTTGGCAGACCTTGCAAGAGTGCTTGGGAACTAAGTTGAGGATGAGCTCTGCATATCATCCCCAAACAGATGGTCAGTCAGAGAGAACGATCCAATCCTTGGAAGATCTGCTGAGGACGTGCGTCTTGGATCAATTGGGATGTTGGGACGAGGTGTTGCCACTGGTGGAGTTTACCTATAATAATAGCTACCACGCCAGTATTGGGATGGCACCATATGAAGCCCTGTATGGGAGGAAATGCAGAACTCCCTTATGTTGGTACCAGGAAGGCGAGGCAGTCTTGGTTGGGCCAGAGTTGATTCAGCAGACGACCGAGAAGGTGAAACAGATACAAAGCAGAATGAAAGCTTCCCAGAGTAGGCAGAAGTCCTATGCAGATCAGAGGAGAAAGCCTTTGGAGTTTGCTGCTGGAGACCACGTGTTCATGAAAGTGACACCAACCAAGGGTGTAGGACGGGCGATCAGACCAAAGAAGTTGTCCCCTAAGTTCGTGGGACCATATCAGATCTTAAGAAAGGTTGGTTCAGTGGCTTATGAGATCGCCCTACCTCCCCATTTAGCGAATCTGCACAATGTCTTTCACGTGTCACAACTGAGGAAATACATGGCAGACCCTAGTCATGTGCTGGATGTAGACGATGTGCAGATCAGGGATGACTTGTCCTTTGAAGCAAAACCAGTCAGGATTGACGATCGGCAAAGTAGACAGCTCAGAGGCAAGACCATCAACATGGTGAAAGTGGTGTGGGATGAGAGATCGGGGGATTCAACTTGGGAGTTAGAAGAACCCATGAGGGAGGCTTATCCATACCTCTTTTCCTTGTAATTCAATTTTCGGGGACGAAAATTTTTCTTGATGGGGAGAATGTAAGGACCTGTAAAATTTAATTGGAATAAAAGAGATATATTTTAAATGAATTCTAAGTATGTCTTTATTTAAAATGAAAAGGAAGGAAAGTGTAGTTTGGAAGGCTATGAGATCGCCTAGTAGTACATGATCGTCGGTCGCCTGCTACACATGAGCACCAGGGCACGAGGCATGCAGGCATCGCACGGGCGCGAGACATGCAGGCATCGCGCGGGCGCGAGACATGCAGGCATCGCGCGGGCGCGAGGCATGCAGGCGTCGCGCTGGCGCGAGGCATGTGGACGTCGCGCGGGCGCGAGGCATGTGGACGTCACGCGGGCGCGAGGCATGTGGACGTCGCGCGGGCGCGAGGCATGCGGGCGTCGCCAGGGCGCGAGGCATGCGGGCATTGCCAGGGCACGAGAGGCATGCGGGCATCGCCAGGGCGCGAGGTATGCGGGCATTGCCAGGGCGCGAGAGGCATGCGGGCATTCGCCATGGCGCGAGGCATGCAGGGCGTCGCCAGGGTTAGGCATCGGTCGTCCCCTACAGGGAGACATCGGTCGTCTTCCAGGGCGAGGGGGGGGACATCGGTCGTTCGCCAGGATGAGTCAGCGGTGGAAAGTTATCGCGCGACGTCGAGTTTCACACAGAGTAAGGTGGGACCCAGGCTCCCAGCATGAAACGTCCTGCATGCGCGACACGTAGGCAAAAAGAGTGGTTCAGGCTAGTGACCTCAGAGTGTTAGCCTGCGCAGAGGCACGCTTAGTCGTACTGTTCAGTGAAGCGTACACGCAAACTTCCCTGCAGAGTGGGTGGTGGCAGCGGTTTTTGTGGAGAAGTCAGCTTAAGATACAAAAACCCATTTCTGAGAGAGAAAGAAAGAAACGTCGCAGTTGTTCAAGAGCGAAAGAGTGAGTTCACCTCCCTTGTTCTCCATTCTCTCCTTCGCACTGCGATTCTAGCACCTTCACACAAGAGTACGACGAACGACGACCACCATTAGAGCACCTGGGAGGTTCTCTGCAAGTCCTTCAACCAGACGCAAAAGCAGAGCCAAGGCGTTGTTCAAGCTTCGTTGGGTTTCAGAGCTCCTGGTGTTTTGCGCAAGTCCAGGTAAGGGAAGCTAGCCTTCGTTTTCAATACAAGCCATAGTTTTGCTGTTTCTGAAGTGAGGGCGACGTGGTCGCCGGTTCTCTGTTTCTTTTCGAAATGTTCTGTTCTATGTGGTTGGGCGACGTGGTCGCCGGTTTTAAATACGGGTTTCGAACTCCCCTGTGTTCGACGTTGTTTGAAGCTGTTTGGGATTTAAATACAATATATATGTGATATTCGAAAGTTTGAAACGTTGAAATGATTGTTGCTGTAATTTGAAATATTCCTTTGCATGGTATGACGTCTTGAATGTTGTGAATGTGGGATCGAGGCATAGTATTTTCAGGAAAGGAAATACCGTGTAAGATCTGTATAGGTGTATTGACTAGGGGCTTGTCTAGAAGGAGATATCCTGACTCTGCTGAGATAATGGAACCACATAGAGGAAGTTATTCAGTTGGTGAGAGTCGAAGGAGGTTCATACGTATGGGTGAGTTGTTCAAGTGGGAACGAGCTCGGCCTGTTATATGAATTCACCCTGTCATACCGGGAGAGTTGATGACATTGAGATTATATGCGCATGGCTGTGTGGATTCACAGCGACCCTGTGTGGATTTCACAGTGGTATGGTATGACAGGTGCAGATCTCTGAGCCTGAGTCAACGCACGAGTCAATCCGGAAGTAGTGTCATGTGTCTATGCATTGTGAGTCAGTGGAAAGTCTGACGTGTGAACCATGAATACTGAAATTTGAAATAGACACTTGACGAGTTATGGAATATGAGTATGTTGATGGTTGTAATTGTTATGGATCATGAATGGCGTGAAGTTTTATGTTTGCTATTTATTTCAAAGCTTTTAAACCATCTAGCTTACCCTTTTCTTTGTATTGTTCTCTGGCTGTTTTCTCTTAAAACTGTGATGATCGTGTATTTTACACGGGAGCAGATGACCTTCCAGGGAGTAGAGCTCCTTAGCGAGTGGTCGCCGGAAGGAGATCGCCTGTTTCCGTCTCCATCGGGTGATCGCCTATTTCTGCCTCTATCGGGTGATCGCCTGTTTTTCTATCCTGGTAGCAGATCGGCTGTTTTGGGTCCCCTGATAGGAGATCGCCGGTCTATGTAGGGAGATCGCCGGTTTTCATTTTAGTTGGCTGTATTTTGTTTAAATTTTAGAAAAATATACCGGTTATGTATTTATCTCCCTGTGAGGAGAAACTTTATTTACATATATATGATTTGGTTCATTTCAATCTATTTGTTACTTTTATTTTCATTATATGAACATGTATGGTATTTTGGCGGGATGTTACATCCGACGCAGTGCACTGTAAACTCTTTATGGCCACACTGACAGGAACTGCGCTAGAATGGTTCGTGAGTTTGCCAGAAGGACATATCACGTCTTTCGTTCAGTTCTCCGCGCTGTTCAGGGAACAATATCTTGTCAACAGGGCCCCCCCACCAGTGTCTTACGATCTTTTCGATGTAAGGCAGCATCAGAGGGAGTCCCTCAAAGATTACCTCAATAGGTTTGGGGCGATGGTGGTAAGGTTGCACACCAAGGATGAAGACATGGTGGTGCACGCCTTCAGGAAGGGCGTATTGCCAGAGCCTTTCAGCGAGTCTCTAATACGCAGCCGCCCCAAGACCTTCAGCGACATAAAACGGCGTGCTGTGGCCCACATTGTCGCTGAAGGGGAGCTCAGCGAGAAGAGGGAAAGTGCAGCTTCGTTAAGGCCCCGAGCGCCTAGCCGGCCTCAACCGCTGCGGGTACATGAGGCGACCACGAAGAAAAAAGCTCAAGGGAAACAGAAGCCCTACGAGCCCCGAAAACCACAGCCTAGGGCGCGAAGCAAAGATGACATGCCCCCTAGGCATAAATTCGTGGTGGAGTTGAAGGAATTGATTGCCATTCCTAACGTGGCAGAAAGATTGAAGGTGCCCCCAAAGAGTGACAAGAGGTTGGGGCCCAATAAGAATGCATGGTGCGAATTCCATCAGGCTTTTGGGCACCCCGTTCGAAATTGCCTGGCTCTGGCTCACCAATTGGACGAGTTGGTGAAGAGTGGGTTTTTGAACGACTATCTGATGGAGGCATCGGAAGGTGAGACAGTTGCTGCACCAAGGGCAGACCAGGGGCATGAAGTGCCCATTCATGGGGAGATCCACACTATATCAGGTGGATTCTCAGGAAGAGGATGCACCTCTTCACAACGAAAGAAGTATGCGCGTTCAGTGATGGCAGTGGAGACCTGCGAGGAAGATCACTTTCCGGACATTGACCTCGTCTTTACAAAAGCTGATCGCCGAGATGTTGTTCCCCATGACAACGATCCGGTGGTTATTTCAGTAGTCACTGCCGCGCATAAGGTGCACCGGGTGCTGGTCGATCAGGGGAGCTCGGCCGATGTGATGTTCTGGTCGACCTTCAACAAACTACAGCTGTCCCCTGATCAGCTACGACCCTACGTCGGCTGTTTATATGGGTTCGCAGGAGATCAAGTAGAAGTGCGGGGATACATAGAGTTGAGGACCACGTTCACCGACGGAATAGCGTCCCGCACGGAGAACATCAGGTACCTAGTAGTGAACGCTCCCTCTGCCTACAATATACTTCTGGGCAGACCGGCCCTGAACCGGTTGGGGGCAGTAGTGTCTACAAGGCACATGAAGATGAAGTTGCCATCGATGGAGGGGAGGGTGGTAACCATCAAGTCAGACCAAAATGAGGCTAAAAGGTGCTATGAAAATAGCATCAAGACGAAGAGGGGAGTCTGCATGGTGACCACCTCACCACCGGGAGGAGGAACCTGTAACATCCCGCCAAAAACTATTCATATTTATATAATGAAAATAAAGGTAAACAAATAATGTTGAAGAGAACATAATTATATATATAAGTAATGAGTTTGCTCCTCACAGGGAGTTTAATACATAACCAGTCAAATGTTTTTCAAAACTTAACGAAATCAATCAAATACAACGAAAACGGCGGTCTCCATACATAAACCGGCGATCTCCTAACAGAAGACCCCAAAACAGGCGATCTGCTATCAGGACATAAATCCGGCGATCACCACCAAGAGATAGAAACAGGCGATCTCTTCCCCGGCGACCACTCACTAAGGAGCTCTACTTCCTGGAAGATCATCTGCTCCCGTGTAAATTATACACGATCATCACAGTTTTAAGAAAACAGCCACAAAACCAAAACACGCAGGGTAAGCTAGATATTTTAAAGAGAGTTTAAATATGAACATTAAAATCAAGATAAAACAAATTCAAGATACCCACGTAAAACTATAGAGTTTCTCATTCCCTTCACCTGATCGCCCAGAAATCACACATTTCACAATATTTTCAAGAGTCATTCTATTTCACAAAATGCATCAAGTGTCTATCAATTCAATGTTCCTCATTTCTCACGTCAGACTACCACTGACTCAGCACACAAGACACTTGACACTACTTCCGGAAGACTCGTGCATTGATTAGACTCAGAGATCTGCACCTGTCATACTAAACAGCTGTAATGTTTCCACAGCTATGCGCATCAACACATTCTCGATCTCAAGTTCATCATTCTCACAGTATGACAGGGTTAATCCATATAACAGGCCGAGCTCGTTCTTTTTCACACGACTCACCCATACATATGAACCTCCTTCGACTCTCAACGCCTGAATAACTTCATCTATATGAATCCATTATCTCAGGAGAGTCAAGATAATCTCATTATAGACATCACCGATCAATGCACATCCTACACGATCTTACACGGTATTTTCTTTCCTGAAAATACTATGCCTTGATCCCACATCCACAACATTCAACACATCATACAACACTTAAATGAATGATTTCAATCACAGCAAAACTCACTCCAAGGTTCTTATTTTCGAATATCTCATTTAAATCTCAAACAGTTTCAAAGCAACACTAAAAACAGGGAGTTCGCAAACAACGCAAAAACCGGCGATCTGGTTCAAAAACAAGGTATTTCGAAGTCTGTATATAAAACCGGCGACCACGTCGCCCAAACACATAGAACAGAGCATTCACGAAGATGAAAACGAAACCGGCGACCACGTCCTCCTCACTTCAGAAATAGCTAATCTATGGCTTGTATTGAAAATGAAGGCTAGCTTCCCTTACCTGGACTTGCGCAAAACACCAGGAGCTCCGAAACCCAACGAAGCTTAAAGAATGCCTTGGCTCTGTTTTTGCGTCTGGTTTGAAGGACTTGCAGAGAACCTCCCAGGTGCTCTAATGGTGGCCGTCGCTCGTCGTACTCTTGTGTGAAGGTGCCAGAATCGCAGTGCGAAGGAGAGAATGGAGGAGAAGGGAGGTAAACTCACTCTTTCGCTCTTGAACAACTGCAACGTTCCCCTCTCTCAGAAGTGGGTTTTTGCATCTTAAACCAGCTTGTTCATAAAAGCAGCTGCCACCACCCACTCTGCAGAGAAGTCTGAGTGTACGTTTCTCTGAACAGTACGACCACGTTTGTCTCTTGCGCATGCCAATCACTTCCTGAACAGTACGACCGCGAGTGTCTCTTGCGCATGCCAACATTCTGATGTCACTATTCTGAATCATCCTTTTTGTCTACGTGGCGTACGTGCAGGACGTTCCATGCTGGGAGTCTGGGTCCCACCTTCTCTGTGTGCAACTCGACATCGCGCGATAACCTTTTGCCGATGACCTCTCGCGCGAAGTCTATCCACCGATGACCTCTCGCGCGAAGACAATCCACCGATGACCTCTCACGCGAAGACAATCCACCGATGACCTCTCGCGCGAAGGCTATCCACCGATGACCTCTCGCGCGAAGACAATCCACCGATGACCTCTCGCGCGAAGGCAATCCACCGATGCCTCATCCTGGCGGACGACCGATGTTTCCCCCTGGAAGATGCCCGCATGCCTCGCGCCCTGATGATGCCCGCATGCATCGTGCCCTGGCGACGTCTGCATGTCTCGCACCCTGGCGATGACGTGTAGTCTAGGCGACCGACGATTATGTACTAACAAGGAAATCTTATAATCTTCTAAACTACACTTTCCTTCCTTTTTTATTCTAAATAAAAACATACTTAGAATTCATTTAAAATATATCCTTTTATTCCAATTTAATTTTTCAGGTCCTTACAGAACCAATGAGACAGATATGCCTCGAGGTGATGTCGGGGTCACCCGAGCAGAGGTCGCCCGGACGAGGCGACCAGAACCCGCAGAGGAGGTCGTGGAGAAGGAGATCGGAGGGAAGATTTTCAGGCTGGGTAAATCCCTATCTTAGGAGACCCAGGATCAAGTAGCGGGAGTTATCGGGAAGCATCTGGACGCTTTCGCTTGGTCCCCCTCAGACATGCCTGGCATAGACCCTGATTTCCTATGCCACCGCCTGGCGCTGAATCCCCAAGCCAGACCGGTCCGCCAGAGGAGGCGGAAGTTCAATGATGAGCGAAGGCAGGTAGTCAGGGAGGAAACACACAAATTGCTGAAAGCAGGTCACATACAGGAAATACAATACCCTGAGTGGCTTGCGAACGTCGTCCTGGTAAGGAAGGCTAACGGGAAATGGAGGATGTGTGTGGACTTTACAGATCTTAACAAGGCTTGTCCAAAAGATTCCTATCCTCTGCCCAACATAGATGCGCTGGTGGACAGTGCTTCAGGCTGCAAATTGCTCAGTTTCTTAGACGCTTTCTCTGGGTACAATCAGATCAAGATGCACCCGATGGATGAGAACAAGACGGCGTTCATGACAGAGCTGTCTTGTTACTGCTACACAGTCATGCCGTTTGGCTTGAAGAATGCGGGTGCCACATACCAGAGGCTAATGGACAAGGTCCTCGCACCCATGCTGGGACGCAATGTGCAGGCATATGTAGATGACATGGTAGTGACGTCCCAGGCACGAGATCAGCATATTGACGATTTGGAGGAGCTGTTCAACACTATAGCAAAGTACAGGTTAAAGTTGAATCCCGAAAAGTGTGTCTTTGGGGTGGAGGCAGGCAAGTTCCTTGGGTTTTTGCTCACGGAAAGAGGGATTGAGGCCAACCCAGACAAGTGTGTAGCAATCATAGCCATGAGGAGCCCGACGTCGGTCAAAGAAGTGCAACAGTTGACAGGTCAGATGGCTGCACTCTCCCGGTTCATGTCAGCCGGGGGAGATAACGGTCACCCTTATTTCCAGTGCTTAAGGAGGAATAGCAGATTCACCTGGACGGCAGAATGTGAGCAGGCTTTCCTCAAGCTCAAAGAATACCTGGCCAGCCCACCAGTTTTGTGCAAGCCTCAACTCGGCACACCCCTGCGTTTGTACTTTGCAGTTACAGACAGGGCGGTGAGTTCTGTCTTGGTACAAGAACAGCAACAGAGCCAGAAGCCCATTTATTTTGTCAGCAAGGTGCTACAGGGACCCGAGACGAGATACCAAGCCTTAGAGAAGGCAGCATTAGCAGTGGTGTTCTCAGCCAGGAGATTACGCCACTATTTCCAAAGCTTCACAGTGGTGGTGATGACAGATCTGCCGATATGTAAGGTCTTGCAGAAGCCCGATGTGGCAGGAAGGATGGTGCGCTGGGCAGTTGAGCTGTCAGAATTTGACATCCAGTATGAACCCAGGGGCCCGATCAAAGGACAAGTCTACGCTGACTTTGTGGCAGAGATGTCTTCAACCGAAGCCTAGCAAGAGGGACCCAATTTCAAATGGGTATTGTCAGTAGATGGGTCCTCGAATCAGCAAGGCAGCGGAGCGGGGGTGATCTTAGAAGGACCCAAGGGGTTGTTAATAGAGCAGGCCCTGCGGTTCGCGTTCAAAGCCAACAATAACTAGGCGGAGTATGAGGCTTTGATCGCTGGGATGTTATTGGCAAAGGAGATGGGAGCGCAGAGCCTTATAGCCAAGAGTGACTCGTTGTTGGTCACCGGTCAGGTGGCCGGAGAATACCAGGCCAAAGACCCTCAGATGGCCTTTTACTTGGAGTATGTCCAGAGATTGAAGAGTTCATTTGAGATATTTGAACTAGTACACGTGCCCAGGGAGCAAAATGCCAGAGCTGACTTGTTGGCCAAACTCGCCAGCTCAGGCAAGGGGGGCAGACAGAGGACAGTCATCCAGGAGACCCTGAGGGCGCCTCGTACCTATACAGCTGATAACTTGGTAGGAGTCCATCAGATCAGCCAGTCAGATGGCAAGAAGAGGAGTCATCGGTCGTTGACTCAAGAAACTTTAAAAAAGCCACGAGTCAACGCATGCATGCTATTGGGGGTAGAAGCGCCACAGATCTGTCTATTACAAAATGGTGAGACATGAATGACGCCCTATAAGCGTTACATAGCGGATGGAATGCTCCCAGCAGAGCCGGAGGAGGCAAAAAAGATAAAGAAAAACTCGTCCAAGTACACGCTCATTGAAGGCGAGTTGTACAGACATGGGTTTACTCACCCCATCTTAGTCTGCGTGCATGGCGAGCAGTGTGTGAGGATAATGGCGGAGCTCCATGAAGGTATCTGCGGTAGTCATATCGGAGGCCGAGCGCTGGCCTCTAGGGCCGTACGAGCAGGGTACTACTGGCTGACAATGATGGAAGATTGCACTAAGTATGCACAGCAGTGCAAGCAGTGCCAGTTGCATGCTGACTGGCCTAAGGCACCACCAGAGGAGCTTAGGTCGATTTACAGCCCTTGGCCGTTTCATACCTGGGGAATTGACATCTTGGGGCCTTTCCCTTTGGCGATAAGGCAGATGAAGTACCTCGTGGTCGCCATAGAATATTTCACGAAGTGGATTGAAGTTGAGCCAGTAGCACAGATTACAGCACAAAAGATCCAACACTTCGTGTGGAAGAACATAGTTTGTCGTTTCGGCGTACCAAAACGCTTGGTGTCTGATAATGGCACTCAGTTTGCGAGCCAACAGTTGGGAAAGCTATGTACAGAATTGGGAATCAAGTAGGTGTTTGCATCAGTCGAGCACCCACAGACCAATGGGCAGGTCGAGTCAACCAACCGAGTCCTCCTCAGAGGATTGAAGAGAAGGCTGGAGAAAGCAAAGGGAAGGTGGGCTGAGGAGGTTCCCAGGATAGTATGGGCTTACCATACTACTCCCCAGTCCACTACTAAGGAGACTCCCTTTAGTTTGGTGTATGGTTCAGATGCCATGATCCCTGTGGAGATCCAGGAGAGCTCGCCACGTTTCCAGAACTTTGTGGCTGAGGAATCCAATGAAGAGAGGAAGGTGAATCTTGATCTTTTGGATGAAGCCAGGGAAGAAGCTGGAATCAAGGCTGAGGCGATAAAGAGGAGAGTCGAGCTCAAACACAGTTCCAAGCTGAGAGCTCGACAGTTCCAGGCGGCAGACCTTGTCATGCGGAAGGCATCTCCATACCAGATAGAGAACAAGCTATCCCCCAAGTGGACTGGTCCTTTTAGAGTGACAGAGGCCCTAGGGAATGGAGCATATAGGCTTGAGACTTTAGAAGGAGGTCCGATTCCTCGAACATGGAATGCGACTCACTTGAAGTATTATTTCAGTTAAAGTCATGTAATCTTGTACGCAACACAATACAAGGGACACTCTTTTTTCCCTTCTAAGGGTTTTTAATGAGGTCACCCAATAAAATTCAGTTAAAGATATATGTTTTTAATGTGTTTGTACAATGATGTTAGAACCTGTCACGTGGAGTTAGAAGTCTCGTAAGTGGAGAGGTAGGTTCGTAGAAAACACCTCCACTTCGAGTGAGAACTTCCAATGTGAAAGAAGGGTTCGCCCAGAGAAATCCTCCTCGCCTGTGAGCGCTGTGAGGTCAGTTAGAACCTGTCACGTGAAGTTAGAGGTCTCGTAAGTGGAGAGGTAGGTTCGTAGAGAACACCTCCACTTCGAGTGAGAACTTCCAATGTGAAAGAAGGGTTCGCCCAGAGAAATCCTCCTCGCCTGTGAGCGATGTGAGGTCAGTTAGCACCTGTCACGTGGAGTTAGAGGTCTCGTAAGTGGAGAGGTAGGTTCGTAGAGAACACCTCCACTTCGAGTGAGAACTTCCAATGTGAAAGAAAGGTTCGCTTGGTTAAATCCTCCATCGACCATGAACGATGACAGGTCAGTCAGAACCTATAAGTGGGGTTAGAGGTCTCGTAAGGGGAGTGGGGAGTTCATAAGGAACACTTTCCCCCCCCAAGTGAGAACGCCCAATTTAAGGTAAAGGTTCATTTATGAAGTTAGTGGAAAGACGTATTACTTGAGGTTCATTTTGCAGGTACATTATTTGTGATCGTGGGCCCATCAAATACGAAGCACGACGAAAAGATGAACAATGCATAAACAAAGTTTTATATCACAAAGAGGATAATTACAACACGTTCAGCTAAAATACAACTGTTTTGAGGACCTATCTGGGCACTATTTGCCCGTCGACCACCTGCAGAGTTGCGGAGTATGGTGAGAGGTCCATCTCAGGATGCACGCAGGCAACCTGAGCAAGGGCATCACCAAAGCCTTCCCCATAGGCGTCGGCGGCGTCATCAATAAGCTCAGCCTCAGTCTTCTTCAACAGTTCGATCTGCTTGGCAAGTTCCTCCTCAACCTTGCCCAGCTGAACTTCTCGATCGGTCGCCCTCTCCTCCAGCTTGGCCATTTTAGCTTGAGCCCCCTCTGCTTGCTCTTCCAGTTCAATAATCTTGTTGCAGAGGGGGAGTATCTTAGCTTCAAGCTGGAGGGCCTCCTGCCCCTTAGAGAAAAGAAGCTTCTTGGTCTCCTTCTCGGATTGACGGAGACTACCCAGTTCTTGATTGAGGGCAGTCTCTCGCGTGGTCGCTTGACGAAGTTGGAGATCCTTTTGTTCCAGCTCCCTCTTCAGTTGGGCGGTCTCCTCTAGCAGCTCCGCCTCAACACTACCCTTGACCAACAAGGAGTTGGAAGCGGCCAAGAACTCCCCGAGACCATGGCTGAGGAGGTTCTCAAGAGAGTTTCTGTCCATGGCCTCCAAGACAGCTCTGCCAGGCATTTGAGCGAGCGACCTTTGGAGCAGAGAAGGCAGTTCTGGGGCAGAAGGCATCGGACCAGAGGAAGGAGCACTCTCCCCACCCCCCTCAAGTGTTAGAATTGGCTCAGGAGGGGAGGAGGCGCTGGGAGGGTGCTCCCTAAAGGAAGAAGGGTGCCCTTCTGTGGCTGAAGAGACCTCTGCGGCCGTCTCCACCCTTTTCCTTTTGAAGACGAGGCTGGAGCAGGTGTCCTCGTCGTCAGAAACCTCCACAGGGGCTGCCCTCTTGGATTTTTCAGCGATGGGTTCCAGGGCAACACCCGCGGGTGATGACGGACCTGCAGGGGCTGAACCGCTAGCATTGCGGCGACTCAGCACATCTGCCAGCCTCTTCTTCTTATCAGCGCTGAGTACCATGCCTGCAGTGAACGATTCGAAAGTATTAGAAAGGCAAAGTATTGAGCATGCGAACAGATAAATGCAAGATGAAGTTAGTATACCAAGGTACACGCTGAGAGTCTCAGCGTCATACTCATGCCTAATCAGCTGGGTGGAGTCAAACACCACCCCCCAGCTGGAAATGATTTGGCAGAGTTCTTGATCGGGGACTGTCAACTCCTCGAGCTTGCGTTGTTTTTTGAACTTCAACTCCCCCACCCAGTATAAGGGAAATCCATCGAGCATGGTGGGGTCGTAAGAGCTGCAGCAGACTCGGAAGAACTTTCCCTTGAAGTTCTTGTACGACTGCGAGAAGAGCGTTAGGAGGACTCTCCCGGCCACCCCATTCAGGCTCACCCAAAGCCTCTTGCCGGGGCTCTTTGCCTCGAAGAAGTAAAGGAAGACATCGACAGAGGGGGTGAACCCTAGATTATTACAGAGAATGGAGAACGCCCTGATAAAGGCCCAATTATTGGGGTGCAGTTGAGCGGGCGCCACGTTTAACTCTGTGAGCAAAGCCCTTTCAAATCCTGTGAAGGGGAGACGGACTTTGACTCTTTTGAAGATGGTGGCGTAGAAGAAGAAGAAGGGTTCCCCATTGTTGCAACGATCATCGGCGCATACGGGCTCGTTTACTGGGCAGGGGCGCACAGAGACGTACGCGTCCGTTTCCCTGCCGAAGACGCGTCCTTTAATCTCATTCTCATCATCCCGGTGCTTGCGAAGATCTTCGCAGGATGTGAGTTTGGAGGTCTCTGCAAGAAGATCCTCAGAAGCCCAGGGGTAGAGGGCCTTGTAATCGACCGCTACCGTTGGAGGAGGGTTGGAAGTGGTTTTGGTTCTGGCCATCTCGAATCTAAACAAATGAGAGGCAGGAAAAGAAGAAAGGCTCAGAAGAAAACAATGGAGGACGAAGACTCAAAGGTAGAATGAACCCAGGAAAGAAGAACAAAACCCTAGAATGTATAAGCCGCACGCAGGCCCGAAACAGTTACAGCATACCATACGGATGATCAAGTTCACATTATGAAGGAGAAGAAGACATAAAAATCATACCTTTGGTTGATGAAAAGCGGAGAAGCGTGAAGGGTCTGTTGGGAAGAAGAGAGCGTGCGCTGGAAGATAGAGTATGCAGAAGTGAGAATGCAAAGTGATGAAACAGTGAAGTGGCGCGAGGTTTTGAAGAGGTTTAATGTAACATCCCGCCAAATTCTATTCATATTTATATAATGAAAATAAAGGTAAACAAATAATATTGAAGTGAAAATAATTATATATAAGTAATGAAGTTGTTCCTCACAGGGAGGTTAATACATAACTGGTCAAATTTTCTCAAAACTTAACAAAATACAGTCAAATACATCGAAACCGGCGGTCTCCATACATAAACCGGCGAGCTCCTAACAGAAGCCCCAAAATAGGCGATCTGCTATCAGGACAGAAATCCGGCGATCACCACAAAGAGATAGAAACAGGCGGTCTCCTTCCGGCGACCACTCACTAAGGAGCTCTACTTCCTGGAAGATCATCTGCTCCCGTGTAAATTATACACGATCATCACAGTTTTAAGAAAACAGCCACAGAACCAAAACACGCAGGGTAAGCTAGATATTTTAAAGAGAGTTTAAATATGAACATTAAAATCAAGATAAAACAAATTCAAGATACCCACGTAAAACTATAGAGTTTCTCATTCCCTTCACCTGATCGCCAAGAAATCACACATTTCACAATATTTTCAAGAGTCATTCTATTTCACAAAATGCATCAAGTGTCTATCAATTCAATGTTCCTCATTTCTCACGTCAGACTACCACTAACTCAGCACATAAGACACTTGACACTACTTCCGGAAGACTCGTGCATTGACTAGACTCAGAGATCTGCACCTGTCATACTAAACTGCTGTAATGTTTCCACAGCTATGCGCATCAACACAATCTCGATCTCAAGTTCATCATTCTCACAGTATGACAGGGTTAATCCATATAACAGGCCGAGCTCGTTCTTTTTCACACGACTCACCCATACATATGGACCTCCTTCGACTCTCAACGCCTGAATAACTTCATCTATATGAATCCATTATCTCAGGAGAGTCAGGATCATCTCATTATAGACATCACCGATCAATGCACGTCCTACACGATCTCACACGGTATTTTCTTTCCTGAAAATACTATGCCTTGATCCCACATCCACAACATTCCACACATCACATAACACTTAAAGGAATGATTTCAATCACAGCAAAACTCACTCCAAGGTTCTTATTTTCGAATATCTCATTTAAATCTCAAACAGTTTCAAAGCAACACCAAAAACAGGGAGTTCGCAAACAACGCCAAAACCGGCGATCTGGTTCAAAAACAAGGTATTTCGAAGTCTGTATTTAAAAACCGGCGACCACGTCGCCCAAACACATAGAACAGAGCATTCACGAAGATGAAAACGAAACCGGCGACCACGTCGCCCTCACTTCAGAAACAGCTAATCTATGGCTTGTATTGAAAATGAAGGCTAGCTTCCCTTACCTGGACTTGCGCAAAACACCAGGAGCTCCAAAACCCAACGAAGCTTAAAGAATGCCTTGGCTCTGTTTTTGCGTCTAGTTTGAAGGACTTGCAGAGAACCTCCCAGGTGCTCTAATGGTGGTCGTTGCTCGTCGTACTCTTGTGTGAAGATGCCTGAACCGTAGCGCGAAGGAGAGAAATGGAGGAGAAAGGAGGTAGCTCACTCTTTCGCTCTTGAACAACTGCAACGTTCCTTTCTCTCAGAAGTGGGTTTTTTGCATCTTAAACCAACTTGTCCACAAAAGCCGCTGCCACCACCCACTCTGCAGGGAAGTTTGCGTGTACGCTGTCCTGAACAGTACGACTAAGCGTGCCTCTGCGCAGGCTAACACTCTGAGGTCACTATTCTGAACCACCCTTTTTGTCTACGCGGCGCGCGTGCAGGACGTTTCATGCTGGGAGTCTGGGTCCCACCTTCTCTGTGTGAAATTCGACATCGCGCGATAAACCTTTCACCGATGACCACTGGCGCGAAGACTATCCACCGATGACCTCTCGCGCGAAGACTATCCACCGATGACCTCTCGCGCGAAGACAATCCACAGATGACCTCTCGCGCGAAGACAATCCACCGATGACCTCTCGCGCGAAGACTATCCACCGATGACCTCTCGCGCGAAGACTATCCCCGCACGCCTCGCGTCCTGGCGATGCCCGCATGCCTCGCGCCCTGGCGATCACGTGTAGTCTAGGCGATCGGCGATTATGTACTAATAAGGAAATCTTATAGCCTTCTAAACTACACTTTCCTCCCTTTTCATTTTTAAATAAAAACATACTTAGAATTCATTTAAATATATCCTTTTATTCCAATTAATTTTACAGGTCCTTACATTCTCCCCATCAAGAAAAATTTTCGTCCCCGAAAATTGAATTACAAGGAAAAGAGGTATGGGTAAGCTTCTTTCATGGGTTCTTCTAACTCCCAAGTTGAATCCCCCGATCTCTCATCCCACACCACTTTCACCATGTCGAGGGTCTTGCCTCTGAGCTGTTTACTTTGCCGATCATCAATCCTGACTGGTTTTGCTTCAAAGGACAAGTCATCCCTGATCTTCACATCGTCCACTTCCAGCACATGACTAGGGTCTGCCATGTACTTCCTCAACTGTGATACGTGAAAGACATTGTGCAGATTCGCTAAATGGGGAGGTAGGGCGATCTCATAAGCCACTGGATCAATCCTTCTTAAAATCTGATATGGTCCCACGAACTTAGGGGACAACTTCTTTGATCTGATCGCCCGTCCTACACCCTTGGTTGGTGTCACTTTCATGAACACGTGGTCTCTAGCAGCAAACTCCAAAGGCTTTCTCCTCTGATCTGCATAGGACTTCTGCCTACTTTGAGAAGCTTTCATTCTGCTTTGTATCTGTTGCACCTTCTCGGTCGTCTGCTGAATCAACTCTGGCCCAACCAAGACTGCTTCGCCCTCCTGGTACCAACATAAGGGAGTTCTGCATTTCCTCCCATACAGGGCTTCATATGGTGCCATCCCAATACTGGCGTGGTAACTATTATTATAGGTAAACTCCACCAGTGGCAACACCTCGTCCCAACTTCCCAATTGATCCAAGATACACGTCCTCAGCAGATCTTCCAAGGACTGGATCGTTCTTTCTGACTGACCATCTGTTTGGGGATGATATGCAGAGCTCATCCTCAACCTAGTTCCCAAGCACTCCTGTAAGGTCTGCCAAAACTGTGAGGTGAACCTAGGATCTCTATCTGAAACGATGCTGGAAGGCACTCCATGCAACCTCACTATTTCTTTGATGTATAGCTGTGCCAGTTTGGCCATAGGCATCTTCATATTCACTGGAAGAAAGTGGGCATTCTTCGTCAGCCTATCAATGATGACCCAGATTGCATCATGACCCTTTACCGATCTGGGTAATTGGGTGACAAAGTCCATGGCGATGTTGTCCCACTTCCACTCAGGGATATCTAGTTGCTGCAACAATCCGCCAGGTCTTTGATGCTCTACCTTCGCCTTCTGACACGTTAAGCAGGTTGCAACATATTGGGCGATGTCTCTCTTCATGCCCGACCACCAAAATGACTCCTTCAAGTCATGGTACATCTTGTTCATGCCTGGATGTAGGTTAAGGCGACTCTTGTGACCTTCATCTAGGATCATCTTCTTCAACTCTCCATTTGCAGGGATGCAAATTCTGCCATTAAACCTCAAGATCCCATCATCGCCCATCACAAAGTCTCTCGCCTGATCTGTCCCTAGTGACTCCACAGTACGCTTCAGACTAGGGTCCTCCAACTGCTCATCCCTCAACATCCTAAGGAAGTCATTAGTTATAGTCAGCTTACTACAACTAATGTGATTCACGTGAAATTCTACCCCAAGGTTTAAGTCTCTGAACTGCTCGATCAGTTTCTGTTCTTCCATCATCATGGTGGCTACTTGTATTGATTTTCTACTCAAAGCATCTGCCACTACATTGGCCTTCCCTGGATGATACATGAGTTGAAAATCGTAGTCCTTTAGAAACTCCATCCACCTTCTTTGTCTCATGTTTAGTTCCTTCTGATCAAACAGGTATTTCAGGCTCTTATGGTCACTGAACACCTGGAACCGAGCTCCATATAAATAGTGCCTCCAGATCTTCAAGGCAAATACCACAGCCGCCAACTCCAAATCATGCGTAGGGTAGTTTCTCTCATGAATCTTGAGTTGCCTTGAAGCATATGCAACCACTCTCTTCTCTTGCATCAAAACACATCCCAAGCCCTGATGTGAAGCGTCACAGAAAACATCAAAAGGTCTTCCTACCTCGGGGATCACCAGCACTGGAGCACTAGTCAACCTCTCCTTTAATTCCACGAAGCTCTGCTCACATCGGTCGGTCCAAGCAAAAGGTTGATCCTTGCGGGTCAGCTGTGTTAAAGGAGCCACTACCTTGGAAAAGTCCTCAATAAACCTCCGATAGTAGCCCGCCAAACCCACAAAGCTCCTTATCTCAGTGACTGTCTTAGGACGTTCCCATTGAAGCACTGCCTCTACTTTGGCTGGATCTACCGAGATCCCCTGGGCAGATATCACGTGTCCTAAGAAGTTGACTTCCTTCAGCCAAAACTCACACTTAGAGAACTTGGCATAGAGTTGCTTCTCCCTCAGTATTTCCAATACTGTCCTCAGGTGTTCTTCATGTTCTTCCTCGGTCTTTGAATAAATGAGTATGTCGTCAATGAAGACTACCACAAACTTATCCAAGAAAGGGCGAAAAATCCTATTCATGTAGTCCATGAACAGAGCTGGAGCATTGGTTACTCCAAACGGCATCACCACATACTCATAGTGCCCATACCGAGATCTAAAAGCTGTCTTTTGAACATCATCAGCTTTTACCAAAATTTGGTGGTACCCCGATCTCAGATCAATCTTGGAGAACACCGAGGCCCCATGTATTTGGTCCATCAAATCGTCAATTCTGGGTAGGGGGTACTTGTTCTTGATGGTCAACTTGTTCAACTGCCTGTAATCTATACACAGTCGAGACCCTCCATCCTTCTTCTTAACTAGGAGTACTGGAGCCCCCCATGGAGATACACTGGGTCTGATGAATAGTTTCTCCAGCAACTCTTCCACTTGCTTCTTTAATTCTACCAACTCGGCTGGTGCCATCCTGTAGGGCGCCATTGACACTGGTCCAGCCCCAGGTACCAAATCAATAGAGAATTCCACTTCTCTCTTAGGGGGTAACCCAGGTACTTCTTCTGGAAATACATCCGTGAAATCTTTCACCACGTGTGTTCTGCTTACTTCCCCTCCATTCTTCACTTCCAACCGAGCTAGCATCACGAAGCACCTCGCCCCTTCTTCCAACTCCGACTGCCCTTGCTGAGCAGATATTACATCTGACCCTTGGAGGTCTGGAAACGTTATCCTCTGACTACCGCAGTCTATGAGAACGTGATTGGCAGCTAGCCAATCCATTCCCAGGATAACATCCAGGTCTTGAAGAGGTAGGCAGATCAAGTTCACTTTGAATCTGCGTCCCTCTACTATCACTGGACATTCGGGGCAAACTGTAGAGGTCAACACCTGTCCTGACGCAGGTGTAGAGACCAACAGTTCGAAGGGTAACTCCTTCACTAGAAGGCCCAACTCGGCTACACACAGGCTTGACACAAAGGAGTGTGTCGCTCCAGAATCAAACAAAGCTTTTACACCTCTACCAGCTATAAAACAAACACCTTGCATGAGGTTACCTGACTGAGATGCTTCTGCTCCAGACATGGCAAACACTCTCCCTGTCGCCTGAGGTCTGTTGCCTTCGTTTCTCATCTGTTGAGAACCACTGGGTTGAGTCATCCTACTCTGGGTGGGACAATCTCTTGCAACGTGTCCCGTCCTTTGGCAGGCAAAACACCTTCTCTCCGAAGCCTTCTTGGGGCACACATTGGGCGTGTGTGACCTACCACAATGGAAACACTTGGGTCTCCAAGGTTGTTGTTGCTGAAACTGGGATGACGCTGTTACCGCCCGATGTGGTGGAGGTCTCGCATAGGGCTTGCTTTGTGGGTGCTGCACCTTAGCCTTCCCACTGGAAGAACCTCCTTGGTGTGACCTGATCACCCGAGAATCACCCCTTTCCAGGGTCTCCACCATCTTCGCCTTTTCTACTAAGGCGTGAAACTCCCTGATGCACATCGGGGCTATGGTTCTCTTCAGCCCATGCTTCAGCCCCTCTTCGAACTTCCTACACCTCCAGGCCTCGGAGGTCGCCTGGGTATAAAATCGGGCGAGGTACTCAAATCGAGCAGCATAGGCGTTCACAGACATATCCCCCTGCTCCAACTTTAGGAACTCAGCTTCCCTCGCAAACCTTGCGCTGTCTGGGAAGTATTTCTCCAAGAACCTCACCCTGAAGTTCTCCCAGTCTAACACATCCTCTCGGGCCTCCATCATCTGCTGAGCTCCCATCCACCAGAACTCAGCTTCTCCTGATAGCAGATAGGTGGCGAACAACAATTTCTTCTCTTCAGGGCAGGAGGTCGCCCTAAAGATCTTCTCTAGCTCTCTGACCCACTGATCTGCCTGATCAGGGGTAGCATTCCCACTGAACTTGGGTGGGTTGTGCCTCATGAACTCGGTCAGTCCCATCTGTTCTTGAGGCTGACCGACGTGGGAGTTTGTTTCAGCAGATCGGGCAGTTTCCCAGTGGTGCATCGCAGCTTGATGATTCTGTGCCATCGCTGCATTCTGTTGTTGAATGGCAGTTGCCATCATCTCAATGGCCTTAGCAATCTGGCTCATCTCCGAAGAAGGTTGGGGAGGGGTAGGAGGTCTACGTGCCATCTTCTTCGTTTTGATTCTGAACTATTGGTTTCTATATTCCCTACAACTACAAGAATGAGATCGATAAGAAATCAATTCATTCAGGAGGTAACATCTAGACCTTACAAAGGTCAGCATCTCAAAATCATTAAGAATTTGAGTTCATCAACAGAATCATAATACTTATAACTTCAAACAAAACACCAGAACAGTTACTGGTGTACAATCATCAATCCACACAACTACTTTCAGGCAATTACAAGAGCACTCAATAATTCACACCAGAATTCAATGTAGGCTAAACATCAAACCTTTGGAATTAAGATTAAGAATCATCTCGATCCAGTTATGAGTGTGCACCCTCATTACTTTATCAAGATCCTCTCATTCTTAATACCAAGATTTTCAATTAGGGCATACATTCACTAAGGCACACACAAAATTTCAATACAAAAACGTTTTGAAAACCTTTCACTATAGTTGTTATTTAAAACTCAAATAGATTTCATGAGCAGAAGAAACACAATGGATCCACAGCCCTCAGGTCATCCTAAGGACGAACTGCTCTGATACCATTAATGTAACATCCCGCCAAATTCTATTCATATTTATATAATGAAAATAAAGGTAAACAAATAATATTGAAGTGAAAATAATTATATATAAGTAATGAAGTTGTTCCTCACAGGGAGGTTAATACATAACTGGTCAAATTTTCTCAAAACTTAACAAAATACAGTTAAATACATCGAAACCGGCGGTCTCCATACATAAACCGGCGAGCTCCTAACAGAAGCCCCAAAATAGGCGATCTGCTATCAGGACAGAAATCCGGCGATCACCACAAAGAGATAGAAACAAGCGGTCTCCTTCCGGCGACCACTCACTAAGGAGCTCTACTTCCTGGAAGATCATCTGCTCTCGTGTAAATTATACACGATCATCACAGTTTTAAGAAAACAGCCACAGAACCAAAACACGCAGGGTAAGCTAGATATTTTAAAGAGAGTTTAAATATGAACATTAAAATCAAGATAAAACAAATTCAAGATACCCACGTAAAACTATAGAGTTTCTCATTCCCTTCACCTGATCGCCAAGAAATCACACATTTCACAATATTTTCAAGAGTCATTCTATTTCACAAAATGCATCAAGTGTCTATCAATTCAATGTTCCTCATTTCTCACGTCAGACTACCACTGACTCAGCACACAAGACACTTGACACTACTTCCGGAAGACTCGTGCATTGACTAGACTCAGAGATCTGCACCTGTCATACAAAACTGCTGTAATGTTTCCACAGCTATGCGCATCAACACAATCTCGATCTCAAGTTCATCATTCTCACAGTATGACAGGGTTAATCCATATAACAGGCCGAGCTCGTTCTTTTTCACACGACTCACCCATACATATGGACCTCCTTCGACTCTCAACGCCTGAATAACTTCATCTATATGAATCCATTATCTCAGGAGAGTCAGGATCATCTCATTATAGACATCACCGATCAATGCACGTCCTACACGATCTCACACGGTATTTTCTTTCCTGAAAATACTATGCCTTGATCCCACATCCACAACATTCCACACATCACATAACACTTAAAGGAATGATTTCAATCACAGCAAAACTCACTCCAAGGTTCTTATTTTCGAATATCTCATTTAAATCTCAAACAGTTTCAAAGCAACACCAAAAACAGGGAGTTCGCAAACAACGCCAAAACCGGCGATCTGGTTCAAAAACAAGGTATTTCGAAGTCTGTATTTAAAAACCGGCGACCACGTCGCCCAAACACATAGAACAGAGCATTCACGAAGATGAAAACGAAACCGGCGACCACGTCGCCCTCACTTCAGAAACAGCTAATCTATGGCTTGTATTGAAAATGAAGGCTAGCTTCCCTTACCTGGACTTGCGCAAAACACCAGGAGCTCCAAAACCCAACGAAGCTTAAAGAATGCCTTGGCTCTGTTTTTGCGTCTAGTTTGAAGGACTTGCAGAGAACCTCCCAGGTGCTCTAATGGTGGTCGTTGCTCGTCGTACTCTTGTGTGAAGATGCCTGAACCGTAGCGCGAAGGAGAGAAATGGAGGAGAAAGGAGGTAGCTCACTCTTTCGCTCTTGAACAACTGCAACGTTCCTTTCTCTCAGAAGTGGGTTTTTTGCATCTTAAACCAACTTGTCCACAAAAGCCGCTGCCACCACCCACTCTGCAGGGAAGTTTGCGTGTACGCTGTCCTGAACAGTACGACTAAGCGTGCCTCTGCGCAGGCTAACACTCTGAGGTCACTATTCTGAACCACCCTTTTTGTCTACGCGGCGCGCGTGCAGGACGTTTCATGCTGGGAGTCTGGGTCCCACCTTCTCTGTGTGAAATTCGACATCGCGCGATAACCTTTCACCGATGACCACTGGCGCGAAGACTATCCACCGATGACCTCTCGCGCGAAGACTATCCACCGATGACCTCTCGCGCGAAGACAATCCACAGATGACCTCTCGCGCGAAGACAATCCACCGATGACCTCTCGCGCGAAGACTATCCACCGATGACCTCTCGCGCGAAGACTATCCCCGCACGCCTCGCGTCCTGGCGATGCCCGCATGCCTCGCGCCCTGGCGATCACGTGTAGTCTAGGCGATCGGCGATTATGTACTAATAAGGAAATCTTATAGCCTTCTAAACTACACTTTCCTCCCTTTTCATTTTTAAATAAAAACATACTTAGAATTCATTTAAATATATCCTTTTATTCCAATTAATTTTACAGGTCCTTACATTTAACGTAGCCCTAGGGAGCGTAAACGTTATGAATCCCAAACCGTTGATACGGCCACGTGTTAGCAGATGAAAGGGGGTTGGTGAAGTGTCTTCTCAGCGTACTGTTCATGTACTTACGCGCAGAGCCACGTAGGCCGCCCAAGACAATGGCTTAGTCCCTACGCTGGAACAAGTTAACAGCTCGAGACTAGGGGAGCTTGTGTACCGATCAGTCCTCGCCTATCACTTAGTCTCTTCGCTGAAACAAGTTAACAGCTTGAGACTGGGGGGCTTGTGTACTGACCAGTCCTCGGACATCAGCTGGGTCCCACAGCATGGGTCAAAGCCACGTGGAATGGACCCCACAGGGGGTATTGAACAGAGAGGGGTGACGAGTCATCAGCCTACAGAGAGGGGGTGACGAGTCATCAGCCTACAGAGAGGGGGTGACGAGTCATCAGCCTACAGAGAGGGGTGAGGAGTCATCAGCCTACAGAGAGGGGTGACGAGTCATCAGCCTGCAGAGAGGGGTGACGAGTCATCAGCCTGCAGAGAGGGGTGACGAGTCATCAGCCTGCAGAGAGGGGTGACGAGTCATCAGCCTACAGAGACGGGTGAGTAGTCGTCAGATTACCAGGATGGGCGGAGGTGTCATCGTCACTCAGCAGGTCGAGGAGTCCTCTACAGAGAGGGGGTGACGAGTCATCAGCCTACAGAGAGGGGTGAGGAGTCATCAGCCTGCAGAGAGGGGTGACGAGTCATCAGCCTGCAGAGAGGGGTGACGAGTCATCAGCCTGCAGAGAGGGGTGACGAGTCATCAGCCTACAGAGACGGGTGAGTAGTCGTCAGATTACCAGGATGGGCGGAGGTGTCATCGTCACTCAGCAGGTCGAGGAGTCCTCGGCGACAGTGTGTGGCGAGGTGACATCGGCCTTGGGTGATTTGAACAGCATAAACAGAACAGTTAAGATTGGTTCCCAGAGGGGGCCAATGACCAGTTGAATACCCAGAATTAGGGAGAGGCCTGGATCACGAAGTGCCTATGCGGGTAGCAGGGAGAGCACAGTTGGGTGTAGAGTCCTGAGGGGACGAGTACTCACCAGAGCTAGGGTTTTCCCAGTGAAGCTACATGCATGGCACGTAAACAGTGAAGGCACTCCCAGAACAGGTGGCCCCAGAGACTAGGTGCACAAGGAGGCACCCAGGTGGTCACCCTGTGAGAGTTTGCACTCCAGAGAAGGAAACCTTATGTGCTAGATTACCCTAAGATTGGGTGATAGCGGCGCAAGGGTATTCCAGTAAACCCTAACTATGGCTAGTAGCGCAGCGAACCCTAATTAGGGCTAGCGGCGCAGTAAACCCTAGACTATATAAGGGACAGTAAGATACTTCACAAAGGTACGCAGTTTCTAGACCTAAACACACGAAGAGAAACTTATACACTTGGTGTTCCTTGCCCTACACTGACTTGAGCGTCGGAGTGCAAACGGCCTCTAGGGCGCCCCCTCTCTCTCTTTTGCAGGTGCAGATTGATTCGAAAGAACCAAGCACATATCAACGTGAGGAAGGAGGCGTGTGAGTGTCGTGAGTCAACCGACAGGCGGGTCAACCGACAAGAACAAAGTCTATTAGATTTGTTGCTATATTATTCGGATACTGTAAGTGTAGGATTTAGTTGTCGAATTATCTACCATTACGATATTTATTTATTCATAAGGGACTTAAAATATTATTATGTTATGTTCTTAAAATTTAACGAAGTTGTGAATGTGATGTGTCCATATCTTAGTAAATTAATATTATCTTATGTTTAAATTTTTTTTTTTTTTATGATATCTATTCCAGTTAAGTTCTAACATTTGTAAAGGACAAGTGAAATGCGAGAGGGACATCTAAGCATCATTAGGAAAGAAATAATGGGTAGGAGCAACGCAAATTCTATGATAAAAAAGCAAAACACATAGTTTGACTAACTTAGTTGGAAAACTACATCCACTGAGATCTGTAGGTCCCAACGAGTGTACGAAAGTTAAAAGATGTGGGGATAAATTTTGATTCTTCATTACTACGTCATGTGTACATATGCTATATGAAAGATTGAATATTTTGTACTTTTGCAGCTGTAAAATACTTAAAAGAGACTCGCATCAAAATAAAATTTTATTAGAAATCTGATTTGGGTTCTAAGAAGAAAGAAATAAAAGATATATTTAATTTATATATTTATTTATTTATTATTTAATGTTTTATATAACAACACACAAGTTTCAAAATTTTCATATTTAAAGGAAACACTCTTCAATCATTATCAATATTTTTGTTAAATTCATATTATTGTTTTTTTAAAATGTCGATCTTATTAATTGTTAGTTAATTAATTTATGTAATTTTGATTTATAAATTATGATATAGCTTATATTAAGTTTTAGAATGTTAAATTTAATATAATATATAAATTAATTTTTCTTTAATTTATTTATTATAATTTAAATATGAAATTTTAGACAAATAACTTTTGGTGGATGTGCTGGCAGGCAAAGGAAGTGACACAACATAAAGGAAGTGAACTGGAGGAAGGAGAGCTGATAGATGCCTCGTGCCCTCTCCTCTGTCTCATCTCATCTCAAATCCTAGATCCAAATAATAACGAATCCTCGTAATATCATAATAGATTTTGCTTTTCCTCCAACACTCACTCATCATGTAATGGCATAATCATAAACTCTCAGACATACCATACCTCTTACCTAAAGCCCAAACCTGCCAATCTAACTTCCCAAACCAAACAGATTCTCATAAACCCCACCATGAGTGCCCTTAATTTCAACGCATGGCTACACCCCAGCTTCACCAGATCCAGATCCCCAACTTTTCTATTTCACGGCCTCACTAACTTCCCCATTCCCATTCCCTCCCTCGCAGTTACCAAACACCCAAGAGATAAGCCTTATTCATCCACCACGTCTTTCACGCTCTCCGCACTCCTCACCAACGAGGAGACGCTTCAGACGGAAGAAAACCCGGCCTTCAACTTCAAGTCCTACATGCTCCACAAAGCCCACGCCGTCAACCAGGCCCTCGACCACGCCGTTCCGCTCCGCGAGCCGCTGCGCATCCATGAGGCTATGCGCTACTCCCTCCTCGCCGGCGGTAAGCGCGTTCGCCCCGTCCTCTGCGTTGCCGCCTGTGAGCTTGTCGGCGGCGGAGCCGCCACCGCGATGCCCGCTGCCTGCGCCGTCGAGATGATCCACACCATGTCCCTCATCCACGACGACCTCCCCTGCATGGATAACGACGACCTCCGCCGCGGTAAGCCTACCAACCACAAGGTCTTCGGAGAGGACGTGGCTGTCCTCGCCGGCGACGCGCTCCTCGCATTCGCCTTCGAGCACATTGCCGGCGCTACCGTCGGTGTCTCCCCGCCGCGCATCGTCCGCGCCCTCGGTGAGCTCGCGCGCGCCATCGGTACCGAGGGACTCGTTGCCGGCCAGGTGGTCGACATCAAATCCGAGGGGCTCGACAACGTCGGCCTCGAACGCTTGGAGTTCATCCATCTCCACAAGACCGCAGCCCTGCTGGAGAGCGCAGTGGTCCTCGGCGCCATCCTGGGCGGTGGAACCGACGAGGAGATTGAGAAATTGAGGAAGTTCGCGCAATATATAGGATTGCTGTTTCAGGTGGTTGATGACATTCTGGATGTTACGAAATCTTCCCAGGAATTGGGGAAAACTGCGGGGAAGGATCTTGCCGCCGATAAGGTTACTTATCCCAAGCTTTTGGGGATTGAGAAGTCTAAGGAGTTTGCTGCCAAATTGAACAAAGATGCTCAGGATCAGCTTTCTGGCTTTGATCCTGTCAAGGCTGCTCCTTTAGTTGCTTTATCCAATTACATTGCTCATAGGCAGAGCTAGATTCTTGAGCTGTGACACAAATTAACAATTGTTTACGAAATTTAGATGTGCCTCCCCGCCGCGCATCGTCCCCGCCCTCGGTGAGCTCGCGCGCGCCATCGGCGCCGAGGAACTCGTCGCCGGCCAGGTGGTCGACATCAAATCCGAGGGGCTCGACAACGTCGGCCTCGAACGCTTGGAGTTCATCCATCTCTTATTGAAGGTTCAACTATTACTTCTTCAAGATTTATTTTATCGTTATGGTTTTGTTCCGGGAAAACTGTGCCAAGGACAAAGGCCAGCACAATGCACCTGCTTCCTTAGGGCACTTAGTCTGTCTTACATGTTAGACTTCCTGTAATTTATGTTAAGAACCAACATGCATTCAGGCTAGATAGGAACTCTGTTGGAATGGAAATCTGGTAATTATTCTTGGGGATCAGTTTTGTTAAGTAGAAAATATACTTTTTTTCTTTTGTTTCTTCCACTTCATACTTCAGGCAAACAACGTATTAGATGACACTTAAATCTGTGGTTTTTTGTACAAGCATAATTATCCCAAAAAGTGGGGTACATGGAAAGAGAATCATGAATAAGGATATAATGGCTTCACGACTGTATAATTGAAAAGATAAGAGTGCAATGGTGCATATACCCACTTTGGTTGCAGGTATTCAGTTGTAATTATCTTTGTCCATGATAATTTGTTTACATCTGTCAAAAGAAAAAGCATTAGGTTACTAAGGGAAGAGCACATACCTCATACTAATTCTTTCTAGTTCTTCGTTCAATCTGATGAGTGCGTAGATGAGAAAGATCTGTTGTTTGTATTTTTTGAATATTTTTTTATTGTAATTTTTTTAGCATCTACTTTCATCGTATTTTTTTCTCACTTGTATTTGTTTTGTAATTTTTATGATTTAGTTATTGTATTTTTAGGTGTAATTTGTAATGTTTAGAATAGACTTAGGTTTTCTCGAGCCCAAGTAAAGGAAGGGTACAATATTCAGCCAAAGAAACAAGAGTGTAAGGGAGCAAGTGGCAAACAATTCAAGTCCAATTCAAGCTCAATGCTACTATACTTAGTATTTTCGGCCAAGACAAGGGCATGCTTAACATAGGAATTGGCTTAACAATAGAAACTGGTTTTAGTACAGGCTTACATACTGTAATAGGAATTTATCGGTTTTGGCTTAGTAATGGGAATTGGCTTAAGTATGGGAATATATGTTGGGGAAAAACCTTTGAATTTCGCTTCTTCATTAGTAATTGGCTTACCAATTGGAAATAACTTTGGAATAGGCTTGAGTGTTGTATGCCTTATGTGAGTGTATTTTGGTCTGAAAATTCAATGCACTGGAATGTAATAGTGTGGCATTAAGGATAAAATTATTTGTCATTACGCGACAGTCATTATATGGTGTGGAGTTCAACCAAATGACTTGGATTTTTTGGTTAGTCAAATTGGCGCCTTTTGTCTGTACTGAATTTATTGTCTGTACAACAATTGACGTGTTATCTATTTTCTTCATTACCAAAGTGATCTCTGTCGAAGAATCTGAGAAAGCTCAGTGGTCCTAAACAGTGAAACATTGGTCTACTGTATTAAACTCCAATTTCTCCCGCATCTTGCTATAACTTGGAGAACCTGAATTGTTAATGTGGGTATCTAATTTTTTATTTTTGTCGTATCAAGTGTCAACTCCGACCAGGGGATTAAAGATTTCTGTCAGCTGGAGTTGTCAGTGCATGGAGGGGGTTATCAAAGGGGGAAATGATGCTTTGACAGAGATGAAGCCACCTCCAGTAAGATGATTCGGTGTTTTTGGCATGATTTTAGAAAGGACAGGGTTATCCATTCCTCATTTCATAGGTAGCTCAAAGTTCACACAGTGTTGTCTTGCCTTAACTTAATCAATTGACACATAACGACATAATCTATCTTGACTTTTTAAGTGTTTTTAATCAATTATTTCTAAAATATATGGTTGAAAGGTAGACGTCCACACAATGGACCTTGCTACCAGGCCGAACACACCTCAGCTGTTGGATTCAATCCTGCGCCTAATAACTAAGTTAAAATGTAATTAAACGTCATATGTTAGACAAACATAAGTTTAACCATGATAATCGTGTTAATCAAGACAAACACCTCGAAAGTCCAACTTATATAATCCTATGTTGATTCCATGTAGTTTTTTTTGTAATTTTGATTTGTTGCCGTTTGATAGATGCATTCTTTGGGTTAAATGGATGAAAAAAATTGAATGGAGAAGATAAATTTGGTTGGTGAATATAGATACTTATAAAAGGTGAAACCAACTCCTAAGTAATTCTAGGGCATGCACAAAACTAGTATTAATGAATAATGAGCAAAGAAGACAAGTTGTGCATAAACTTCGACAACATTTCTTTAGTCAATTTTAAGCTAGATTACAATAGGGCTAATACTTGTATTTATAGTGCTAAGAGGTGCAAAAATTTAGAAAAGTTTAACCTAAAAACTCTCTACTCCTAACTTGACAAGTGTCCTCCTCTCATTGGAGAGAATCCTCTCCATTCCCTTGATAACAAGTAGTGTCTTGGCATTGGCTAGAAAAGCTCTCCATTGAGATGCTACCACATGTAGGTCACGCCTCTATGAGTGAGTGCAATTGGGCACTTACTCCTTCCTTGCCATGTTGGCGGAGCCCAAGCTCCCTTGGAGAGAACTCCAAAATCCTAGACAATCTAGGGTTGCAATATGTTCAAGGAGGTCCAATTGTAACTCTAATTAAACTTCTTTTTTCTATTTATGTCCTACTCTAATTGGCCAACTACATAGCTCATGAAAATGGCCTAAATACAAGTTCAAAATAAAGTCTATATTACTTGTACAATTTTTACAATAATAGAAAAATTGGAAGAACAATCAACAATTAATTATCCACAAAAATAGAGTCTTCTGAGCGCCTTTTTCTTCTTCTTTCAATCTTCTAACCATGTTCCTTGTCAAAGACCCAATATGAGTACTTTCAGATGGTCTTCCATCATATGTAAGATTAACACAAGTTTAAGAGTGATAGTCATGCTAATTAGGATAGACACCTCAAAAACTCAACTTAACAACTCTATAAATAAATTTATCATACCTAAGTTAAAATACATATTTAATAACACTTATTATCCTCGACATTCAAATACCAAACACTGACTTGAGTCAGAAAAATAGGTACTCTACCACACGTGATGACTGCCGAGGCAAGAGACTTATAACCTTCCATTTGATTCATATTTGTAGAAACCTTCCCCATCCTTGCAAAAACAAATTCAATACTATACTTCAATAACTTAAAAGTTTTTCTAAATGTCTCCAAAAAAAAATATTTTAATTGATTAAAATTATGGTTTAATCCATTAAGAATTTGATTTTAACCACAAAGAATTCTATCAAACTTTTCCAACTCCACTATTAGTCAAATCAAGCCATATAAAACTTAACAACTTAATAACATTGTACAAAACTTTTCTCCCACAACTTTGATTTAGAGAAAGTTCCATCATGATTAGTGTTTCTCCAAACTTTATTTTCTTCATTGTTTCTACAAAAGGTTTGGACATCATATCCAAATAATTTTTCTTATATGTACCATGTAGTCGGATTCATAAAATAAAATACTATGTCATTAACTATAATTGTTAAGATATTTTTAATATATAATAATTAAACCATTAACTTTTTCATAAAAAATATTTATATTTTATCTTAAAAGAAATTTAATTTTTAATTTTTACTAATTTAATTTTACTTAAAATATAATAGAAATGAATATTTTTTGTAAAAGCGCAAATGTGAAATCTATTTAAAATTTAAAACAATGTCATTTTATTAAAAGTATAATATGTGTAAATATTAATCTTAAAATTATATGAAAATGTGAATATTTTAATAATTTTTTAAAAAAATTTATGAATAATTTTATGATTAAATTATAATTTAAAAAAAACCTAACGCTAATTACAAGACTATTTTGTAATTAAATTATACAATTTAAAACATATTATTCCGTAAGTTTATAGCCATTTAAGGTCTTTAATTAAAGAAAACATTTAATTATTTTATGTTTAGTACAATTTTATACAAATTACCTATTATATATTTTTCAGTTTCCTCCTTCTAAATATTTCTCAATGCATAATGAAAAAAGAAAATATAATTTAAAAAAATATATTATCTTAAACTTTTTAATAATGACAAATAAAAAATTAAAGTTTTCTTTAAAAAGCTACTTGCAAAAGTAACAGAAACAGATTATTCAAAAGTTGAGTAAGATTTTTGTTAATGTTTCTCTTAAATTGGTAACTCTTCACAGATTCCAATGCCTGAACATTTATTCTAAAACGAAAAAAAAATAAAATCCTGCGGGTCTGCTGCAAAACCTCATAGAAGACCAAAAAACGCAAACGCTGTGGTCTTACCTTTTTCTCCTTAAAATGCTTTGAAAAGGAGGCAATCTTATTAGTCAAAAACAAAATAAAAACATGAGCAAAGAGGAAGTTAATAACGACAAATTCATCGCACCACTCCACTCTCTCCACTCCAGCCTCCAATTGTTGAGCCAACCCATGCTATCTCCAACCTGAAACCCTGCGATTCCCCAAACAATGACCACACTTCCCCAATGCCATAACAACATCCCAAACCCCTCCATGGACAACCAAACCCACCGAAACGGTGCCGTAGAGCTCAACCACCACGCCGCCAAGAAACCCAAGCTTGGACACCCCATTTCCGACTCCGAGATCCGAGAAGAATTCTCCCACCACCAACGCGGCGTCGCTAGGATCAATAACGGAAGCTTCGGAAGCTGCCCGCGCTCTGTTCTCGCCGCGCAGTCCGCATGCCAGCTCCGCTTTCTCCAGCAGCCCGACGAATTCTTCTTCAAAGTGCTCCGCGGCGGCATCCAGGAATCACGCGCCACCGTCGCAGACCTCATAAATGCCGACCACGTCGATCGCGTTGCCCTCGTCGACAACGCCACCACGGCCGCCGCCATCGTACTCCAGCAGATCGGCCGCCACTTCGTCCGCGGACACTTCCGCCGAGAGGACTCTGTCATAATGTTCCACTGTGCCTACCAGGCCGTAAAGAAGTCCATCGAAGCCTACGTGACTCCGATTGGCGGCACCATCGTCGAGGTCCAGCTCCCCTTCCCAGTGCGTTCCGACGAGGAAATCGTAACCGAGTTCAAGAAAGGCATCGAGAAAGGTAAACTCAACGGTGGAAGAGTTAGGTTAGCTATAATCGATCACATAACGTCGATGCCTTCGGTGGTTCTCCCCGTTCGCGAATTGATTAAGATTTGCAGAGAGCAAGGAGTGGAACAGATTTTCGTGGACGGCGCTCATGCCATTGGAAGCTTGCCCGTGGACGTGAAGGAAATTGGGGCTGATTTTTACGTGAGCAATTTGTATAAGTGGTTTTTCTCTCCGCCTTCGGTGGCTTTTTTGTATTGTAAAGAGAATTCAAACGACGTGCACCACCCTATCGTTTCGCAGGAGTACGGAAAGGGGTTACCGGTTGAGAGTGCATGGGTTGGGATGCGGGACTATAGCCCCCAACTTGTTGTGCCGTCGATTCTGGAGTTCGTGAATCGGTTTGAGGGTGGGATTGAGGGGATTATGCAGAGGAACCATGATGCGGTGGTGAAAATGGGGACCATGTTGGCGGAGTCTTGGGGAACGATTCTAGGGTCGCCTCCTGAAATGTGCGCTAGCATGATTATGGTGGGGTTGCCTTCTAAGCTCTGCGTGATGTGTGATGATGATGCCTTGCGGTTAAGGTCGTACCTAAGGGTCTATCATGCAATTGAAGTTCCTGTATATTACCAGGTTTTGAGGAATGATGATAGGGATCCCAGGGACAAGGATGGGTTTATAACTGGTTATGTTCGGATATCTCATCAAGTTTATAATACTGTTGATGATTATCAGAGGCTTAAGACTGCGATTAATAAGCTTTTGGAGGATGGGAAAATTTGCAGCGGGCTTCCTACGGAGTGATTTGCAAGGAGAGAAATAAAGAGGTATATGTTTTACTCACTCCTGGCCGGCTTTGGATTTGAGTTAGATGTATCTTCAGTGACATTTTATGAACATGCCCGTTGTTGTTGTTCTGCATTCTCTAGTTCTTTTAGTCTTGAATTTCTTATAACTGAAGAAGTATTCCTACTCTCAGATACTTTGCAATGTAGCTTCATAGTGCAATTCGATAACTTTGATCTCCGTATTTTCTACAACGGATTCTATTTATACAGGGTATGCTTTATAAATATATTTGCTTAGGTTGTAATAGTAAGAAACTAATGATATAATTTGATTTAAGTGTCGCACAAAACCAAATGATTAGCCTGGCTTAATAGTGGAGATATTTAATACTATACCATATTTTTTCAAATTTGAGGGTGGATTGTCTGTCTTTGTCCTCGTATTCCTTTCCTCTTGTTTCATTGGTTTTTTCCTGTATTCTTTATTTGAACTTTGTACAACCCTGGTTACACATTATGTCAAACTATCATGTCACTGCCTTACGTTCCAATGTATGTTGTGACTTTGCAAAAACTAAATAATTCTTTGAAGCTGCTGCTTTACAAGAGTAATGATGTCAATTTGTCATGTCGCCTAATAATTCTGATCCTTTTTAAGTGTTAGATTGTCTTTATTCAGGGATTCTAATGGATTACCGATAGTTGTTAACAGGAAGGAACATTCAAGTTGTTGATGTGGTCCACTACTTGAGATTATCATATATCTATTTTTAAATCTTTATTTATTTCAATCTATCTTGTTTTTTTTATCTTTTCCTATCCTAATAAGATCTGGATACCAGAATCCAATTTTCAGTTCCCTATTTTATTAACTAGGATGATTGCTAGGCATGATCCTATATTCCTAAGGGATCTCTATTTATATTTTATCAATTGGGATAATTGTTAGGGATAACTATGTAGCCTTTTTAAACAGCAGAATTGATTAGAATATTATCAATGAGAAATAATTTTCAGAAAACTTGTGATAGTTTAGGAGGTTCTGTCATGGACTAGTCTGCATCTTGCTTTCACCATTAGTTACAAGAAGGATTACTCTATTTCTAGGTCCATGTGGCTCCTACATGAAAGTTCATAACAATTGTTGAGGGATTGAACAGCTCTGTTCCATGGAATGATTCTTTTTCTTGGTTGCTTTCTGTTGTGTACTTTTGTCCAGGATGGTTCATTATCTTTTTTTTTTCCAATTTTTGTTCTATCTTAGTTTTTTATGGTAAAAAGTAAGAGTAAATTACATAGTTGAATAATGAAATTGTCCTACTCCACTTGCGTAATATAAAAAGTGCCCCCTCATTTAACTCCCTAATCTGGCTACCTCCTATTATAATCCAAAAACCTTACTTTCTTTTTGTAAGTCTTCCTTAAATACTAGACGAGCTTTGAGACAGTCTATTTCACTAGTAGGACCAACTTTAACAACATAGACCCATCTACAACCCATAGGCTTCTTACCAAGAGGAAGAGGGACAAGCTCCGTAGTACCACTATGTTTAAGTGTATGTATTTCATCAATCATAGCTTTTGTCATCCAAGATGACCAAGTGCCTCATGAACATTTTTAGGAACAGTAATGGTAGACAAGGAGAAAACAGAAGAAGAATATGAATGAGATAAATGATGGTAACTTAAAAAATTATAAACAGGATATGAATTACTAGTAGATTGAATACCTTTTTTAAGAGGAATAGGTCAAACTTGATCAGAGTCGAGAAGGCAATGAAGATGAAGGATCCATGGTATGATATGAGAATCTGGTGATGAAGGTTGTGTCACCAGTATCTTTAGGCAATGATGAAGGTGTGATTTGTGCTCGATGCTGGTGCGTTAGAAAGAAGGAATAATCAATGGATCACAGGATGGAACACGAAAGACCTGTTGAATAGATGAAGAGTGTTCCATGGAGGACAAGAAAAAAAGGGTGTCTTCAAAGAAGGTAACATCAATAGATATATAATACCTTCTAGTTGAGGGTGAATAACATTTATACCCTTTTGAAGGCGAGAATATCCCAAAAAGACACACTTAATAGCCTTTGCAGAAAGCTTGTGAAGACTTGGAGAGACATTATGAACAAAACAAGGGCACCCAAACACACATGGAGAGACATGGTATAGAGGATCATTTGGAAAAATTAAAGAGTGAGGAACTTTCATCGATGTATTCTCACGAGTTGGTCCCCAAGTATTTGAAGGAATATTAGAAAAAAACAGAATTACATTGTGTTTTAAACTTTTTAGGTAAAGAAGATCTAATATTTTTCTTACTGACAATCTTCACAATTTAAAGCTTGAATGTGTTTGAGACTAAGAATCATCATACCGAAACGATCACGCAAAAGTTTTTGGGTTGGACTTGCAAAACAAGATTTAATGACATGGTTTCAGATAGTAAAGACCCTGTGACTCATGTCTTCCAATCAAATGACGTGTACCATGTTTCTGTATAATAAAGGAACTAAATGAAGGTCATAGAACAATTTAAAGACCGAGTCAATTGACTCAAAGAAATTAAATTGTAAGGACAATGAGGAATGAACAAGACAATTTAAATTTAGTATAGGGGATAAAGAAACTTGGCCAACTCCTTGATATGCCACTTTGGATCCATTGGCAAAGTAACACGATGAGGAATTTTTGGGTAAGAAATGGAAGAAATATTACAAGGGATATGGTCCGAGACACCTGATTCAAGAATTCATGGACAATGACCTTCCACATATTAAGAAATGCATGCAATTGACACTTGATATTAAAGTGAATTGACCTTGATTGATTTATTTCTCAAACTTATACCTAAAAAATTCTTGGTACTCTTCATAAAAAGTTTTAGATTCTAATTTTTCAGATGAGACACATGGGTAACTTGGTTTGGAAAACCATGCAAGGAATAACAATTTTCTTGGGTATAACCCATTCTCTTGCAATATGAGCATTGAGGAGATCTACTCCTACCACCACATCCTCGTCGTATGTTCTGACCTCTTCCACGAGGGATTGCCATTAGTTTCAATAACTTCATGTTGATTGTCATTTTTCATCAGGTTAGGCACACACGAGTTTAGTGATTAAACCATCCATAGAAGGGATTTTATCACCAGCTAGAATTTGAGCACGAACATGATCAAAATCTGAATGTAGTCTTCTTAGAATCAAGACCATATAATATTTATCAAGTTTCTTGTTGAGTTCCTCTAATGAGTGGGCCACTAGGAATCTTTTAACTTTCTAGTTCAGCCCTAGCCTTTGCCATAGATAAACCATATCATGGTTGGTTTGTTTGGGAGAAGTTACTCTTTGAGTTGCATCATAAAGACGTTGGATATCATTAGCAAAAATTTATTGTGTATTCTTCCAGAAAGAGAAACATGTTTTATGGATAGGAGCGTCTTTAAAACATCAAACTCAATTGACTGCCATAAAACAACACATAGTTGGAAGTCAATCTTTCGCCACTTTTGGATTTGTCTGCATCAGAAATATAGTTGAGTTCAGTTTCTAAGTGGTCATGGTATCCTTGATCGAGGAATCATAATTCCATGGAGGTAGACCAAGATGAATAATTTTTCCAATTGAGCCTTGCAATTGTAATGGTCATAGTAGCCAAAAAGAAAGGAGCATAACCTATTGAAGTCACTTTAGAAAAGTAACCAAACTTGAGAACAAGTACAAGAAACCCTAAAATCGTGAGAGAGCACGTGTCCCAACACAAAGGTGAGTTGGAATAGAAAAATGAAGTAAAAAAATGGAGAAAGTTGAGTCCGACGAGTCAGATGAAGGTTTTGCCGAGGGGTTCCAACGACGGGAAGGTGGCATATGGAGGACACACACAATAAACGGGAAGCGAGTAGATTGGCTTGTGGATGACCGGTTGGTTGTGAGACCACCACTGTTGGCTTGCACTCCTCGAGGCACACCAAACCCGAACTTTTCTTTATTAAAACAACAATGATGCAATGGTGGACAACGGCAACAGCAAAGATGATGAAGAAGACAGAGCATGATTGAACCTGCTTTGACACCTTCTTGCCCTGTTGTGTTTTGTATTGATGTAAATATTAAAAGAAGCAAGACACTTGTCAAAATCCCTAAACCTAAAGGTGGGTACACATAAAGGAAATATTATTAAAATAACATTACATTTTAACTGTGTTTGAAGGATTAAACCCTAAACCAACTACAAATTAAATAGCTTAACGTACTGTGCTGGCCTCCAAACTCAAGAACCACAATCATTACACCTTTCTCCTTCAAACTGCTGCACGTTCTAGCTGTAATAATTTCCGCCACTCTTTGCTCCTTTTAATGAATAGCCTGCAAAGAAGAAAGGTGTATGTTGGACCAAAAGTTTCATTAAAAGGCATTTGCCAGACACATTATCCATTGGGATTTCCAGAATAGGTAATGTTACGGGTTTGGGGTTGATGGTGTAACAAATACCAAACAGTTAAATAGTTTTCGGTAGATTCTAAAAAAGGAGGGATATCAAGTGAATTTTAAAAAAGAACAAGAGGACAATTTACTCATATTACATTGCTGTCCATCATTATCCATGTCTTACAAATTATTCTTGTTCATTTCAAACTCTTCTACTTCAAAAGTGCTCCACATGGAAAGGTTTCTAATACCCACTCCTCCCATAGGGTTACAAAAGGCTGAGTAAAACTTCTTACAACGCCTAAAATGATCTCAATATCTATTTTGATATTTGATCTATGGCACACTGAAACGTGGAAGGTTTTGATTAATTTTTACTTTCGAGGCTTCACTTGTAGAAGTTACACCCTACTAAGAGGGAAAGCTGCACATCTCAGTTGTTGAAATGACTGAGCTGCAGAGATTTAACTACCGAGACTGTCGATCTAACCAACATAAGTGGAAAAATAGTAAAAGCCCAATTATGTGATTAATATAATTGGATATTTTCCATATGATATGAGATACTTAGGTTATTCACTTTAAAGAAAATGTTGATGATGATGGGTGTAAAGAATGCTGTAGGAAACCAGGATCTTGTAGCCAGAACTTAGAACTGTGGCCGACTGGCCATGTATGATTATCGGGAGTGTCTACAGCTTATTTTAACCAAATAGTCAAAGTTAACTTTGTTTCAGTCTGAAATTGCGGGTATTTGAGTCAACTTTGTTGATACTATATAGGATTCCGGGCGAAATATGGAAATTTTTGCCCCCAAATATTTGAAATTTATCTTGTTATTGAAAATGGATGTCTCCTTGATGTATTGCGTAGACACAGTCCCCACTAGCAAGTCTGTTCATAAATTATTGTACCTGTCTATTTATCCTCTTCTCAACCGAACTTTTATTTCACTAAATAAAATTCTGCTTTCTCAGTCTGTTTCTTATGAACATTTCTTGACTCGATGATGGAACCAAATCGGTTGTAAGAGAATGGATTATTCTCTACCCTAACAATAGGAACTTTTGGAGTAAAGTCAACAGCAAAGCTTAGTGTAGGAGTGTAAAGTGGAGATGGTTAATTATCATCAAAAAATAAAAAATCACAAAAAATGGCAAATAGTGCTTTAAAGAAGCAAAAATGTGCATGGCTGAGGCATATAAAGTGATGCAGAGCAGGTTAGTAACATTTGTATTTTCTTTGTTCAAGAAGAGGCATAAAATATCCATTAAAAAATTATTAGTCTTTTCTTTGACATTTGAATTACTGCTCTCTGCAATATATATATATATATATATATATATATATATATATATATATATATATATATATATATTATTTCTTTTACCTTCCAATAATTTCTGAAGAGGTGGGCTAGTTCTTGCCAATATTAATGCCACAGATGTGGTTTTTTATCGTTACAATTGTCTCATACCCAGGCAACAGTTTATCTTAGAATCCTTGAATAGCTTGGTTTTTAGTTTTACTTAGTCCAAAAGTTTGAGCTTCAATAACATCGTACAACTGTTATAAGTTTGAGTATTTGGACTTGGTTGGTGAAGTATGATTCTCAGATTCTGAGAAGGAAGGCACATGCTCCTACTTCCTTTATGGGCCCATCTCTTGTGTAAGTTCATCCTATTTTATTTGGATTGACAATTTGGAGAAATGTGTTCTAACATTGACTCTCACGTTAGATGTTGAATGTTTCAACTACAAATTACATCGTATCTATTTTTTGCTAAAAAGATTGTTATGATGGTGATGAATGTGGCCGGGTTAAGGGTTAAGAGATTTTACTTCTGATACCTGATTTAGCTGTCTTATTGCCGGTTAACAGTTGTAATAGCTTCATCTGTCATTTATTTTCCTGATTAAAAGTCCTTAAGTGTTTATTTTGATTAAGTTCAACTTTGGTTTGTTCATCCTCTTGAGTTCAACTTTGAGCATTTATTTGATTTGTATCATTTAAAATTGGGTCTATGCCTAACTCAATCTCACAAAACTGATTTGGAAAGTGAAATTTGCATCTCACTTATATTATATATTATAATTTGATTTTATTTCTAATCAATGTGGGATTTCCAACGGTGTTTTTATTTTTTTCGTTGACCAGAATTTCTCTGCCTTGTTTTTCTTCTTTTTCTTTGTGTGAGATTGTTAGTATGACTTTGGAGAGTCCTTTTGTTTCACTCTCGAGTTAATAGATTCACAGGGTTGAGACTGGTTAGCATGCTAGATCCAGTGGTCTTTATTTCTTTATTATTTCACTAGTTTACTTGTGTTGTGAAAACTTGGAACAACAATATTGGCAGAAGGTATTAAATTTTGGCATTTGTTTCTATGTGGTGAATAGTTAGAATTATGCTCTTTCTTAATGTAACCTATTTCCCACCTCTTCAGTACTTATTTTAACTAGACTAAAATCAAGTCATTAGGATTGAAACAAGGAAAATTAGTAGCAACTCTTTAATAATAACTATCCAAGGCTTATCTTCATTGAATTGAGAATAATATGATTGTGATTTAATTTATGTTACAAACAAGAGCACTACGTAATGTAGGGAAGTGGAGAAGTAACGGAGCCAAAAAAGATTTTACAATTTGTAATGTGAACTGGTTTCTTGTTGGTATTTGACCATATATATATTTTTGCTCTATTTTGGTTTGACAAATGCTCTGAGGTACTGGATCAAGGTATTAAAAAACAATACAATCAAAAGAGAAAAATGAAGAGGGTGTGAGTTTGAAAGAGGAAGATAGAGAGACTTTGTGTGGTGCATGTGGAGAGTGAGATGTTGCTTATGTTTGGATTTGTTGTGACATGCGAGAAATGGCTGTTTGGAAAGTGCATGAAGATTACCCTTGCAAGGGCTGAGCATATGAAGGAGTACAAATGTCCAGCTCACATTACAGCTCTATTTTGTTATTATAATCTTGCCATTTTTATGATTACTATTTTGTTTAGAAGATCAAGTTTATTAGATTTGTTGCTATATTATTCAGATGCTATAAGTGTATGATTTATCTGTCGAGTTATCTACCATTACGATATTTATTTATTCATAAGGGGACTTAAAATATTATTATGCTATGCTCTTTAAATTTAACGAAGTTGTGAATATGATGGGTCCATATCTTAGTAAATTAATATTATCTCATGTTTAATTCTTTTTTTTTTAATTTTGTATGATATCTATTCCAGTTAAGTTCTAACATTTGTGAAGGACAAGTTAAATGCGAGAGGGGATAATAGGGCATGATGGACTATTCTTTTCTGCGATGAACCTTAAGCTATGTGCAGCAATTCCATTTTCTCTTTTGTTTGGCCTAACATTTGAATGGACTGCATTTTTCTCTGATTCATTTCTTCTACATATGTAATTCTCTGATTCAGGCACATCTTGTGTCTTGATCAATTTTAATAATATATTTGGCTTGCAAAAGAAGCATGGCACGATAAAAGATTAAAAATTATTAATACTAAATATTTTTTAAATTAATCATATAATGTTTGAATTAAGATAATTTATATTCATGTTATTTACAATTCCTTTATAAATAGTATTTTAGTACGCCTAGTGTACAAGGTAAATATAAATATTTTGTTAATATAGTTAAAAGTCATGATAAATACATCTTTATTATTTAAGTTATAATGAAATTCACAAATATTTAAATATAAAAATTATATTTTGAAATTGTAGTGAATAATTTAAAATGATGTAATATTATTTTCAATAATTAATATTTTTAAAAACAAGATTTAAAAATCAAGATAAAAAGAGCGTAGAGTAAAAATAAGATTTCTACTTCGAGCACTTTCACTATTATTAATTGTACCCCATACTAATTTAAAAAGACTAAAATACGCTCTCATTGTACCGTGTTACTGCTGCTACTGGACCTCCATTTTCCATTGCACTCTTTGAAAGAAAGCAGAAGATGGAACTAAAGAAAAAAACTCGTTTTGGAAAACTTGTTCTAAAAGTTATAATTTATATTGTGGAAAATTTGTTCTAAAAAAGATATTATATAAATTTTATTATGAGATATTTTATATGTTATGGAAAACTTGTTTCAAAAAACACTAGAAGCTATCATGTATATTTTAGAAAGTTTGTTCAAAAATTTATTTAGTGTATTTTGAAAAGTTTGCTCTAGAAATTATGTTCTCTAAATTTTGGAAAGCTTATTTTTAATACTGGAAGTCAGTTTTATTAAAAGTAAAATAATCATTTTAAAGATATGGAGATGCATGCAGTTAGAAATCATAAGGGCAAGGAAGAAAAAGTTGAAAATATTTAGTAAAGGGCCAAAATTAATTTAGAGTAAACCAACTTTTAAACTGGCATATTAATTGTGGTATAATATTTCTCTGGAAGGGAATCGTCACTGAGAGTTGTGATGTGTTTGGCTCATAGAAGTAATGATGGCGTGGACAATAACATCTAAAAGATACAGAAAGGTATATTAGAATAGAAACTGTATATTTCTAAATTAGCCTTTTATACTTGCTTTTTTATATAAAAAAAATCCTTTTAGATATTAGCTTTTAAGGTTATTAGAAAATTGTTGAGCATACTTAATTAGTCTCATGAGTCTAATAATGTTAAGTTTATAGTATAAATAGATATTCGGTAATTAATTTCTGAACTTACCAATGAATCTTAATTGTAACGTTTCCTTTATCTCTTATATCTTCCCGCATTTCCTATATTACGCAAAATATTTTTCTTAAAAAAAACAATGAGTTGCATAACTTGTTTTCTTCAATCATAAATGTTCTTTTCATATTTTTGTTGATATCGATCAATAAATGTTTAAAGTAATAAATATTTTGTGTAAACCAATATTTTTTATGATTTAAATTTGAATCTGGTTGGTTAAAGCTCATTGTTGTAGATCTAGAAAATAATCTTAGAGTAAAAGTGATATATTTTAAATGATATCTGAATATTTTATTATTAAAATGAAAATAACATATAGATAAAAAAATTCAGTTATTCAGGTTTCATTTTAAAAGAACCACCATTTCTCTAGAAGTTTCTTTTCTCCTTTCTTCTCCCTTCTCTCTAAGATTCTGACCTCTCTGCTCTCATCAGAATCTGTCAATAGACTTCTGGCAGCAAAAAATACAAGATTGCCTTATCAGAATCTCTTATAGAGTAAGTTCATTTTTTCTCTTCTCATTGAGTCAAATTTTGAACTTGTTAGGGTTGTCTCTATCTATGATTTGCATATGATTCTTTTAGGTTCTCCCTAAACTTAGGGTCCTAGTTATATAGTTAGATTTTTTTATCTTATCAGGATTCTATGTTGCAAGTTAATTACCTTTAAGCTCTTGGTAGATTTGGAGTTCTTAGTGAGCATATGCTAAATTCAGGTAAGGGAAGATAGTCTTATTCTTTTCAATAGAACTTAGGTTAGAAGATCTGGATGTGGGGGTGACGTGGTCACCAACTCCAATTTTTGCTTGCAGGATTGTCTCTTTTAAGAGTAAAGTAAAATATTGACTGAAATGGTTGATTTTGAATATTATATATTGATTTTAAGGTGAATAAGTTATTGTAAGTGTTTGTGATTGAGAATTTAAAGTGTTTGAACGGTAATATAAATTAGTTGAATTGTATTTGAATAGTTGTTGAATTACTTAAAATGTGATGTTTGATGAGAATTGGTTGTTTGATATTAAATGATATATGTAATGAGGTAAAAGTGTGATCAAGACATAGTATTTTCAGAAAAGAAACTACCGTGTTGAGATTGTTATTAGGGTGAATTGATTTCTGAGTGTCCTATAAATGAGATGATTCTAACTCTACTATGAAATCATATAGATGAAGTTATTCAATTGGTGAGAATCGAAGGAGGTTCATTTTACTGAGTCTGAGGTTTAAAAGAATTGATCAGAGTAGATCAAATGGATTCACCCTGTCATATGAGATGATGAGATAATGAGACATTGAGATGATTAAGCGCATGGATGTGTGGATTCACACTGGGCAGTATGACAGGTGCAAGTATCTGGATGTTAATTTCAATACATGAGTCTTCCAGAAGTAGAGTCAAGTGTTTGAGTATATGAGTCAGTAAAAATATGAAAGGAGTAATGTGGATGATGAATGTGATAGACACTTGATGAAATTGTGAAAATGTGTGAATATTGATGGTTTATGTTGATATTTAAAGTTTTATATTTGAAGTTTTAAAAAATAGCTAGCTTACCCTGTGTTTTGTTTTGTGTTTATTTTCTTTAATATGTGATGATCGTGTTAAGTTACACGGGAGTAGATGAGGTTGCAGGTAATAAAGCTCATTAGTGAACAGTTAGAGGATGAGATGTTTTTATTTTGGATGTTTTATTTTTTTAAACTTTTGTATATATATATATATATTAAAATCTCTAAGAAGAGGGATATATTTTGAGATACAATATGAGAAAGTAGTATTTGTTTATATTTTAATTAGATATTGTATGCATAATATATTATTAAATATGAGTAAAAATAGGGATGTTACAATTGATAGGAATATTTGACACACCTTCTTTTAAGCCATGAACTTAGTTTAAGTGTTAGTCTTATGTTAATGTTTGAATTATTTTCTCTTTAATTACCATTGTTAATTGTGGATTATATGTGATATGAAGATCGACCAAACTGAAATTGGTTTAAGTTGTTGGTTAAAGCTTTACCAATTAAGCTTAAAGCTATCCAAAATGTATCATTCTTTTTGTTATTATATAAGTTACTAAAACTATTATTAACAATTTGCTGAAGAAGTTAATATTCAGTTTCATATGCTCAATCCAACTCAGTTCAACGAGTTTAGTTTTAAGCATCATTAGTTAATTCACTTAAAAAATGTAGTTTTTTAGTTTTGTTTTTTTCTAATACAAAAACTACAATTAAATTTTAAATTTGTAGAATAATCATGACAAAAAAAATTATTATATCCATACAAATATAATGACCATCACATAAGGAATAAATGAAAAATAATTTATGTAAATAATAATGCTAAATGTCATATTAATATTTATATCAAAGATAAATACTAAATAATAATTTTAAATAACATTCAATTAAAATCTAAATAATCTCAAAAATCAATTTAATATATTCATTTTAAAACTAAAGTTTTAAATAGAAAAACACAATCCAAAATCATTAAAACACAAACTACTAGCAACACCAAATCATTGATGATGATGTCTCATGACTGTGTTGAGATGTCTTGAAAGGTATTTTTTTATATGGTTTTTTTATGGTATTAAGAAGTGATTTTAAGTTAAACTTATTTTTATAAAACTAAGTTAGGTGAAGTTTTTCTTTACTTATATATTATACATTATTTTTATTTTTAATTAATATATGATCTTGAATCCATAGGTTAATGAGTTAGTCCAGTTTAACACAAATTTAATTTGAATGAATTGAATTCTTAATTAGTTAAATTCGATTTTATTCCATACTAAAATTTATAATTTTGTTTAGTTCAATCAAACCCTGCCACATGAGATATTGATAATTTATTCTCGAGAGTCACTGCACGTTGATGCTTAATTTGTATTTTAAAAAGTTAGATTTGGACATTTTTGTGGTGAGGCCTTTATTCTATTTAAGTCACCATATTTTACAAATAAAATAAGCACTTAATGTTGCAGTGCTTGAGTTCATTCAAAATATAAAATTCTCATGTCTTGCGAATGAAAAGCTACTTCTCAAATCTTGATATTACTATTAATTTAGCGAATGTAATAAACAAAAAATTGAAAGTGAATAGAATTATAAAATATACTGCAATATTCTATGCACTTCTATCATAAGTTTAATAAAAAAAGTTACATTTTTGTATTCCTTTTGACAATGATCCTTGCATGTGGCGAGTCTTATTTGTCTACGTCAAACGCAAATTTTTAAAAGTGCTTCGCGTAAACGCTATCTCCAGCTTGAAATCACATGAACAACAAAAGCAAATCTTGAAGAACTAAAATATGTTTTATTCGAAAATGGGCAAATAAAATATGTTACTAAATTTAAAACTATTAAGATGACGTGTGTGAATACCTCAGTATTACGTAATAGAATAAACAAATAAGCCTTTGACCATGAATCCAATGTAATATTTAACCAACTTCAACTTTCCAAACTTTCAAGTCTATTATACATTTTTCCCCCTATACTAAGTGCCTCCTTTTTAAAATTTTAAATATGGGCTATATTTATTTATTTTTGAAATTAATGTTTCATATTAAATTTCTAAAATAAACTCTCTTAAACTAATAATTTACTTTTATAATTTTCTCTACAATTTAAAATTTTTTGTTTATTTAATAAAAGAGTTCTTTATTATTATCAATTTAATACAACTTGTTTTTCTTATAATCTTTATCTTCACCCTGTTTAGTAGTGATGATTATATTTATAACTTCATTAAATTTTATTACTTTTTTATACAATGTTTAAAATATTTTTTATTTTTATCTCTAAATTGTCAATTAATTAGTATATTTTTTAATTTGTCAATCAGCAGGTTCTTAAAGATGATTGAAAAATATTTAATTATGAGTTGAAAATAAAAATATAAAATAATAATTACGAGTTACCTATCATAAAATTGTTTTTACAAAAATAGATTTGGAGAGTTTGAAGGTGTAGAAAAAATGACTTCTTTGTGGATTGAACTTCGTCGTGTTGATGATCACAAAGTGAGAAAGAAGGTTTACTTGCAAATGAAGTCAGTAAGTAAGAATATAAGACATTTGTGAGTATAAGAGATTATGAAGAATTAATGTTACAACGATAGGTTTATAATCGACAAACCTAACAAGAAATCTTACATAAAAAGTGCAAAAAGAGTCTATTGAACTCTTAGGCAGAGAGTAATACCACCTGTTAGTGTAGTTTGGAAGAACTTGCACTGTATGGTCATGTTGTTCAAAAAGATATTTGCTTCTGTCATATAAGCTTTGATATGAGCCTTGAGATTCGACGTTTCATTGTATTTTTTCAGATTTGACCTCTTCCATTTTTGGGAAAGTTGGGTCCTCATAACCTCGGGTGTGAAAGGATGAAACCCTTCCAAGTTAGTTATCATCATATCATTCAACAAAGCGGTTAGAATTGCCTTGAAGGGTTGTTGTTCGAAGCTCCGAGTCTCCCTCCATGATGATCTTGGTGTTACTGTAGCGAAGAGATGCTCTTCTTGAGTTGATGGTTTAAAGAAGGATGGTTGGGATTCAACCATGTACTTGGCACAATCCTGGTTACCTTGAGTAGCTTGATGACTACGAGTTGCTTCTGTGATGCTTGTATTTTTATTTGGTGTTAGACAATATTTCAGATGTGGTAATTGATCCTAGTGATGTCATCTCAACGGACGTGAGGTCGTAACATTAGTGTCGTTTGTGAGGATTGAAATGAGGTTCTAAAGACAAATCCTTGTTCTCTAAGAAAATGGAAAAGTGGTTTTTAAAGACAAACCCTCGTTTTTTTAACCCTCGACTGACAGACTTGTTCTGGTACGTCCAATAGTCACATATCGTTTAGGAGTCGAGGTCAAGAACAATTTAAATACACTTTCTTTTCTTAACCCACTAAGACAACTTTTAAAAACAAAATGAATTTTGAGTTGTAACATTAATAATACTCCATATATAATAATTAACTTTAGTAATATTATCTTAATTAATTCGAGAAAAATAATTAAAATACTAAACTTATTTTGGATATATATGATTTGGAATGGATGAGTGAATATTGTGGCTGAATCGTGAAAATGTTGTGCATCTCAACCTCAAACAGATCATACATGCATGAATAATGCATTTCAATGCATATGTATTACTTTTAGAGGGTTTACTTTGTAGGCAATGTCGTAATATTGATGTGACACAACAAATAATAGCATTATTAGAAATGCAGACTTTACTTAAGCTCCAAAAGAAATGGATTGTTAACCTTTAAAATGGTACATTAGATAATAACATTATTTTCAATTTTAAATTGAAATATATCTTAGCTAGTAACTATTTTGAGAATATTTAATAAATAAATAAAATCATTAGAATTTATCATAAAGTTGTATAAAAAGCACGTTAAGATATATTGATGACATTTTTATAAAATATTAAAGACACTTCAAAAATAATATTTTGACATTACACTTAGTTTTTAGTTTTTTTTATATATCAGAATTTAATTTAAAAATTTAGTAAAAATATAATTTTGCTTTTATTTTTTAAAACAATATTGTTCGCAGTTTTTAGGAACCAAAACTCTTCATGTAAAAAAGGAAGAAAATCTCTTATAAAAAAATTTAACTAAACCACCATCTACACCTTAAAAGTATGTTATATCGTTTTTGAAACAAAAAGCTATAAAATTTTTAAAGTGCTTTATTTTAAATCTCTAAATTTAATATTTAAAAATAAAAAAATCTAAAAATTTAACTATTTATTCTCAGTAAAATATTATATTTTCAATTTCAAACTAATGTGATTGACAAAATATTCTTTAAAAATTCATATGCTATTTTTTAAATTTTAAAAACCAATAAAACATACTTTAATTAAGAAACTAAAATAATAATTTATAGATAAAAATCCCCCACCTTTATCATTAAAAAGAATGAGTTGATTAGTGACAGTTTATGGCAAGCAGTTTCAATAAATCGTGATAAAATTATGATAAAATATTAAACATCTATAATTAACTTATTTTTTTTTTATTTAAAAATTGGTACAACGCCTCAATAACTTTTTAGACCTAGAATTAGGTGGTGTTCCACGGGATATGTCCAATGCATTAATTAATTAAGTCATTAACTTTTTATTTGTAACAAATAAGTTTCTATATTTCAATAAACATATGTTCACCACATGGCAAACACAAAAGGTAACAAGTAAGGATTTTGGTAGGTTAATTTCCATCTTTTCTTGGTTATAATAATGAATGCAATTTCGTCATGTATGACGTTTGCACATATCTATTCATTCTTCTTCTTCATCATCTATTCATCGTTAGCACCACATACTTTTATAACTCATTTATCTGTTTATTTATACTCTTTTTTTTTTTTTTTTCATTTCAATTGAAGATATGTTAAAAAAATGTTATATTCCTAAGAATATTTTTTTGGACCAAATATGAGAGTAATTATTCTTAGAATAAAGTGATAACCAATCATATATTATTAATTATTCCAGGAATTCCTCTAAGGAATGTCATTTATAGGTGGGACTGAAATGTGTGTTTTTATTAAATGCTACCCGTGAAAATTAAAAAAAAAAATCGAATTAATATTCACTAATGCTACAATATTTTTAAAATGTAGTTTATCCAAAAATATTTTTTTGTTAAAAGTATGATTAATATTCTAGATTAAGTTTTTAATAATTATTTTAAATTTACATTAGAATAAACTAAAATTAAATAATAATATGTTGCCTAAAAAATAAAAACAACGGAAAAATGATATACTGAATGTATGAATGTCATCAGTGAATGAGTATTTAAGTTTATGTTGTCAGAAATAATGAAAAGTAATGTTGGCAACTTGGTCCTTTCTTTTATTTATTTGTTTGTTTTTGAGAGTACGATAAATTTTTTTTTTTTCCAGTTTTTTCACTTGCTACTTAAATTTGAAACAAACTTTTCCTATTAGAACTAGGTTTCAGTGTTTTTGATCCGTTATATATATATATATATATATATATAATCTGTTAACTTATAGTCAGAGAATTAGTTGGTGTAGACGTTTTATTATTTGTTTATACCTGTGTGTAGTAATGATGAGTTGAAGTTTGAGAATTAACATTTATTTTTATATATTTTCAAATTGTTGACTTTTTGCTGTAAGAAAAATGTTGAATGTTTATAAATTATCCGGAAAAAATCAAATAAATTAAAAAAATATAAAAATTGAAATTGAGCAAATAAAAATTGGGATGAAACAGCATTCTTGTTAGTATTCAAAGTTCACAGTAGTATAACTATCTATGCACTTTATTATGATGTTTATATTCTTTTTGTTAATATTATATATTGAATTAATACGTGTAAAAAATATATCGAGTTAATATTTGCTAGTAATGTTTGCTACGGATAATCCTCTGTTTAATATTAATGCACCCCAACCTAAGTGACAACATCTAAGCATTATTAGTAAAGAAATAATGGGTAGGAGCAACGGCAATTATATGATAAAAAAGCAAAACATAGTTTGACTAACTTGGTTGGAAAACTACATCCACCGAGATCTGTAGGTCCCAACGAGTATATGAAAGTTAAAAGAGGTGTGGATCAATATCAATGATAAAATATTGCTATATTGCTTAAAAAACTATTGCAGATATTTCCATCCTTCTCACATATTTTTGGTTATCTGTTGTCACTGATATTACAGCAATGATGCAAAATGAATAAAATTTCTTAACTGAAAAGGGAAACGATATTGGGCATGGATCTTATAGAAGAAAAAAATGAAAAAGAATGGAATTAGACAGGCAAAACTCATACTGTTGAAGCACTTGTGTGAAGTTGGACTAAGGAAGCATAAAATCCACCACTGACGTTAATGAGTGCTTCATGTTTTCCTTTCTCCACTATGACTCCATTTTTGACAACAGCAATGACATCTGCATTTCTTATTGTGGATAGACGATGTGCCACGACCACAGTGGTTCTGTTCACCATGACTTTGTCTAATGCATCTTGAACAACTTTTTCTGACTCCGCATCTAAGGCACTCGTCGCCTCATCAAGCAGTAATATCTTTGGACTTTTTATTATGGCTCGTGCAATGGCTACACGTTGCTTTTGCCCACCAGATAATTGGGTTCCCCTCTCCCCCACTAAAGTATCATAACCCTGCCATAGGAGGGAATATACAGCGTGAAGTCAAACACATTTGACAATAAGAACAGTTCAGCCAATAGAAATGTCGCAAAGACATAATAACATAAAAGAAGCTAAGAAAATGCTTGCCAGTGTTTTACCTGTTGTAAGCCACTAATGAATTTATGGGCATTGGCCAATTCTGCTGCAGCTGTGATTTCTGCTTCAGTAGCATTGCCTCCTTTTCCATAGGCAATATTGGCTCGTATTGTTTCATTGAACAAAACTGGCTCCTGGCTTACAAGGCCCATCTGCTGTCTTAACCACTTGAGCTGTAACTGACGAATTTCTATCCCATCAAGTGTGATTTGCCCTGAATCAGGATCATAAAATCTTTGCAACAAGGCAATCACAGTGGATTTCCCACTTCCACTTTCACCAACAAGAGCGACTGTCTGAAACAACAGTTTTAATGGTGATCATTAGTTGCTGCTCATTGAACAGAAATTGAGTAGAAATATATTAACTCAAACTCTACCTTGCCAGAATGGATGGTCAAGCTGAGGTCACGGAAAATCTGTACGTCAGGCCTAGAAGGATATTTGAAGTTCACATGACGAAGCTCAATTTCTCCCTTAACACTATCCAATGTGGTGCCAGACTCATCACTCGGGTCTATCTCTGACTTCTTATCGATTATTCCAAATATGGAAGCAGTAGCTGTCTTGGCTTTGCTCGAGTCAGGAGCAAAGGAGCTTGATTGGGAAATTCCAATAGCAGCCATAGTTAATGCAAAGAAAACCTGCAAAAGATGAAAACAAATACATTTTTAGGAAGTAAAAACATAATGTTAAAATCTAATACTCTTTATACACTCACTTTCCCCTCAAAAGTTTATAATGAATGTTACAAGTATGAAAGAGTTAGTACCCGGAAAACATTTGAGAAGGTTGTCTTTCCAGCGTCAACAAGTCTAGCTCCTGCGTAGAAACTGGTTGCATAAACACAAAACAGTAAGAAAAATGAAACCCCAAATCCTGATCCGCTGATCAACCCTTGCCGTATCCCTGTTTTCATGGGACCCTCACATTTCTTCCTGTATAGTTCCATAACATTGTCTTCAGCACAGAAAGAAGCAACCGTTCTTATGCTTCCAACTGCATCATTAGCAACTTGGCTTGCTTCTTCGTACATCATCTGCAGCGACAAACATTCATTACGGAAAATTTGTCTCATTGTCTGAATAGTAGTTACTTTTATATATTTGTGCAGCTATTGAAAATAAAACTAACCTTTGCATCTGCGCTGAATCCCTTCATGAATTTCATTTGAACATATCCATTAACCCCAATCAAGGGAATCAAGACAAGAATAATTAGTGCCAGCTGCCAAGATGCGACGAAAGCAATGATCAAACCTGCTACTGCAGACGCTAAATTTTGAACCAATAGTCCCAGGGCATCACCAACAAGGGCACGCACTGAAGCAGCATCAGCTGAAAGCCTTGCACCTATTGAACCACTTGAGTTTTCAGGCTCATCAAACCAACCAACCTCCCTGTTGACAACCTTCTCGAAACACATTAGCCTGATACGTTGGATTAACTTACTTCCTGCCACAGAGAAAAAGTATCCTCGCGCAGGAATTATGAAAAATGATACAATACCAAGGGTCAAAAACATCAGTGCCCAAAAGTGGGAGTCCTTTTTCATCTTATCAAATGGTTCATAAAATGTCTTGATGGCACTGGAAATCAGCAGGCCAAATATTGGAAGTATAACACCATTTATTATGGCAGCTACAGATCCAAGCAGAAGAACCGGAATCTCTGGCTTGTTAAGGGAAGCAAGGCGGTGGAGTGGAACCTCTTTTTCTTTGGGCATTGAGCTTTCATGTTCAGGATCAGAAACGTTGACTCCTGTGGGTAAACCGAAGGAAACTGAAAATGAATGGCGGCTACTATTCCCTAAGGATGACCCCCTGCTAATAGATCTTTGAAGTGATCTCCTTTGACTAGATTGTCTTAAGGATTCAGCAGAAAGTTCACTCTTGCCAACATGGTCTGCATTCTGTTCTGTCTCCTTGCTTATTTCTTGTAGGCGTATAAGCTGAGAGTAAGCTCCCTCAGGATCCTTCAGTAATTCTGAGTGTGTTCCTGATTAATAAACACACAAAGTTATAGCGAGATATATGCAAACAAAATTGTGATGATTTGAATTATATTCTATATGCAAACAAAATTGTGATGATTCGAATTATACTCTATATGCAAAAAAAGTATGCATCAGAATCAAAGAGTTAGTCTCACGCGCGCGCGCATGTATATATGATCAACCGTTTAACGAGTGGGAATAGAAAAGAAAGCACGTTTTCAATGAACTGGTGTGGTACCATTCTCAACCATCTTCCCTCTATGAATGACAGCAATCATATCAGCATTTCTCACTGTGCTCAAACGATGTGCCACTACAACAGTTGTTCTGTTGACCATGATCCTGTCTAGAGCCTCTTGCACTATCCTTTCAGACTCTGCGTCAAGTGCACTTGTGGCTTCATCCAGAAGTAGAATTCTCGGATTTTTTAGGATTGCTCTTGCAATGGCAATGCGTTGCTTCTGCCCACCAGACAACTGAGTTCCATGTTCACCAACCATTGTGTTTAGTCCCTGTATGAAAAGGTAAAAAGTTGAAAATTACTAATGTTCCCAGATTACGAATCAAGAAGTAGCCTTAAATTGAAGTACTCTGGTTATAGCGTAGAACCTGTGGAAGTTTATCAATGAATTTAGCAGCATTTGCAAGTTCAGATGCAGATCTTATCTCTTCAATTGTTGCTCCCTCCTTTCCATAAGCAATATTATCCTTAATGCTAGATGTAAACAACACCGGCTCCTGGCTGACAAGGCCTATTTTTCCTCTGATCCACCTAAGCTGAAATTCTTTCAGGTTTATGCCATCAATAAGAACTTCACCAGCTTGTGGATCATAGAATCTTTCTACCAAACTGATAACCGTGGACTTTCCACTACCACTTTGTCCAACTAACGCTGCAGTTGTACCACTTGCTATATGAAGAGAAAATCCATTAAATATCAGTTCCTCAGGTCTTGCTGGATAACTGAAATAAACATCCCTTAAATCTATTTCGCCTTGAATATCTTCTAGTATTTTTCCATTTGGATCATAAGCATCTATCTCTGGCTTCCTTTCAATTGTCTGGAACATTTTATAAGCTGCAGCCTGACCTGCAGCAAAAGCACTCATGCTAGGGGATGCTTGTCCAAGAGACCTATGATTTGAAAAATAAAAAAATCATGTAAATAAGTTACGGATCTATTTATATATAAATTTACTTTTTGGTTTGTTTTAAAAAAATGAACTCCCAAAACTTCCTTAGTAGAGGAAATATATTAAAATAAAATGCTACTTACATCGAAGCAGTTAGGAAGGAAATAATCACATTAATCACCGTGCCCCCATTATATCCTTTTTCCATTATCATCTTTGTGCCAAACCATACAGCCAAAGCATAACCACCAAAAATCACAAGCATAACCGTGCCTAGGCCCACTCCAGCCATGGAACCTTCACTCACTCCTGATCTGTAAGCATCCACAAGAAATTTGCTATAACTATTTACTGCTTGCTTTTCCCCAGTAAAGGATGCAACCTGGAAATATTCATAGGGAAATAAAACATGATTATCATAGAACGTCAAGATGTAAGCAACAAGAACTTCGTACAATCCATCGAGAAATTATAGAATTCCGCAGATATCTACTTAGGTTTCAACAAAACAACATACGGTTCTTATTGAGCCAATTGTCTGTTCGACTACATGTGAAGCTTTTGCATAAGCCGTTTGACCTCGAGAAGCCATCTTGCCTATGATGATGGCCATAGCAGCTCCTGACAAAACTAGAAGTGGAAGAGTGGCCATCATGACACAAGTAAGAAGCCACCCTTTGATAAATGCTACCGTAAATCCCCCAACGAATGTTGCTATTAGCTGCAGAAATTTCCCAACCTGTTAAAAAAAGACAAATGTTCAGCATATTCAAAGTGGCTTTATGCCCCTAATTTGCATTCAAGCCTGCAAAAATTATTATCTTTTGCAGGTTGCAGCATATGACTGGTACCTTCTCACCCATGGCATCTTGTATGAGAACTGTGTCACCTGACATCCTCCCTACCACCTCCCCAGTGCTTGTTTCCTTATCGAAGAAAGCAATATCTTGTCTCAGAATTGTTTTCAAATACAGTCCCCTTATTCGTGCTGCCTGTCTCTCCCCCGTGACCATCCAGCTAGTTACCTCTGAAAAATGAAATGGTTCTCTCACCTTCGATGTCTAGAAAAGTCAAATAGTTCAACACAAACCAAAGTGATCCATCGTAATTATAAAATATACTTACGGAGAAACGCTGCCATCCCAGATCCTACTGCCAAGTATACAAATTTTAGAGCAACCTGTAGTTTTATTAATCAAACAACCTAAGATCTCCTTATAACTTATAACAAGGCTTCAAAAGCTGATTTACAAAATCAAGACAAATCTCACTTAACCAACCAAGACACATTTGTGTTTTTACCTTGGACACTGCTTCCACCACGTTAGAATTTTGCTGGTTACTACCGAAGCTATCAATCATTTCACCAAACAGCAACGTCATAATAGGCAAACCCATCCCATTTCCAATGGCACCAATAGTCCCAATAACCATCAAAAGAATGTCAGTGGAGTCTGCAAAAGCGAACAGCTTGAAAAATGGAACTGTCTCAGGTTTTTCTTTCTGTTTACTCTTTTCTTTTCTTTCCCCATTCGGGCTGTTTCCTGCACGATTCTCTGACGTGCTTGCGTCATCATGTTTCCTCTCTTCATCATTCTCCACACCCATGTCAGATCAGTGCTTTCTACTCTCCAACTACGCAAAATTATCAAATAAAACAAATTCAAAAATCACAACTCCAAAAACCTTAGCACCTCAAAGCATCACAAGCCAAATAACTTGCAATTGATAACGTAAATCACGGACTTGGTGATAGGTTGAAAAAAAGCTAAACAACACACTAAAAAGACTTTCTATTGTGTTTCTTGGATTGAAATTAATTTCATACTAAAAGAAAGAATCTTGAAATATTTCAAAGCAAATCAAGTTGCCGGAGCCAGCTGGCGTTCACCAAATGAAACTTCAAACACGCGGAGACGTGAAGCAATCGTTTGCTTCTAAAGCGAGATTCATTCACAACCATCGCAAACAGAGCAATCAATGTAAACAAGAGAGTGTTGTGTTGATATTGGTAACTCGAACAAAAGTTTCTGAAAATATATTGCTCTTGGAAACGTGCCGTTTTGGTGGAGTTTGAAGAAAGAAGAACACACGCTTGAATTCGCTGATCCATACAACAAACAAAAGGATGAATAACTCATTTCATTTTGTCACCGACCACACTGCAAAAAGAAAAAAGACTCACTCTCTTCTCCCCGGAAAATTATAGTAGGTGGCTGTTAAAGGGCGGAAGAAGAAAAATGATGCACTTAAGTCAAAGTTTTACACCATATCATATGCTTTATTATTACAACACGCACAATGAGTAGCGTTTCAAGTTTCAAGTTTCAACGCATGAATATGAAAAACAGACAAAGAGCCCGTGAGAGAGAGGAAGAAAGAAGGAAAAAAGTTTATTGTATTTTTTACCTTTGGAAAGAAAAGTGGAAGAGAGAAGCGTGTTTGTGTATATATATATAGGAGTGTGTAGGATGGTTCCTACTGAGATCTGGCAAGTGTATTAAGAAGGTTCTGTATTGGAGGGTGGTTCTGTAGAAATGTTCACATTCATACATACATACACACACACACACACACACATATATTTCTTCTTCTTCCGTAACGTGATGCGCAAGGACAACTAACCATGAATACACGCGCATATATATTCACACCACATTACATTAAATAATTTTAATTTCTTTTTCTAAACTTCCCATTGAATCCTTATTCTAAGTTTGGTAATAATGGTCCCCAGAACCGTTTTGACTTCACTATGATTAAACTCAATGGAAACGGACTCCTTAATCAACGTCTTTTTAATATATATATTTAAGAAACAAAACACATTTAATTCTGTAAATACTTTTTAAATTTTTAATTAATTAGTATGTTTATTTATATACATTAATAAGATTATTATTAGACTATAATTAATATGATTGGAACTTTATAAGTGTCAATCATGGTTAGTCAAATAAAACATCTTGTGTCATAACAAAGTGGACTGCGGGGTTAGTCAATTAGCCTGTGTACACACACCCCCTTAAAACATATTTAATTTAGTAAATACTTTTAAAGTTTTTTTATATGATTAATTAATATTTATATTTGTATAAATTAAAATATTATTAATTTTACATTTTAAATTAGAATTAAATATTTTCTAAATTTTAATTGATTAATTTTTAATTTTATCGGTATAAATTAAAAAATATTATTTTAAATTATAATTAGTATAATTAAAATTTAATTTATAAATATTAGTGATTTATATTATAATATTATTATATATTTAAATATTATCAATAAAAAAGTTAATCTTTATTAAAAAAATATTTTAATAATTTGACATGTTAAAAATTACATGTTAATCCCATGACAGACTAAATGGAAGTCATTAAAACCTCAGTTGTTTATCATCTTTACCTGAGTATACTTTTTTACTTAATCTTTTTTGACACGTTTATTTTCTATGCTATCCCTTGTTAATTAAAATTCATTAATATTATAAATGCAACTCATTAATAAATTTCGTTTATACAAAAAGAGTTTCAAATTGATTAATTGACTTTTTAATACGTATTATTAATATTTGTATACTTTTATATTCTTTTGTTTCTCTTTCTACTATTTTTTAACCATTTGTCCTCCCTCTTAATTATGTTCTTTAGAATTCGAAATTTTAGTTAAAGAAGTCAACTCTAACACTTGGGAACAACAATGTATCGTTTTTTAATTAACTAGATTTTAAATAAAAAGACAATTTAATTTAATTAGAAAGATTAAATTTATTTCATATATTTTAAAATAATTGTAACATTAATGAGCATACATTTACTCTTTATGGTTATGGATATTTAATTCTTTTAATCTCTTTCATCATTAATATATTTTGTTTTGTTTTATTTTCTATTTTCCGTGCAATTTTATTTTTTTGAGAATGTGTTTACAATGTGGTGACAGAACAAGAAGTTTATAAAATAAACTTCATAAGTCAAAGTTAGACCCGCTTAAAAATACTAATAAATTTATTTCCTATTTGTTCAATTGAAAGAAATGATCCAAAATATTTCTACAAGGAATACATAATGCAGAAAACATTTTATATTGGTTGTTGTGAAAAAAAATATCTATTTTGATTATTTTATAAAAAAATTATTGTATATTTTAAAGATAATAAATTTTTTAAATTTTATTTAACTCTTTTTTCTTAAACATTATAGAGTTTTCTAGAAGTTCATGTAGAATATATACCATTATTCTTACTTTTATCTTTTTTTTGTCTTTCAATAATATCTCATACATACATATATATATATATATATATAAATAAATAAATAAATAAAAGGTAGAACTAGTTTCATTTTCACAATGTAGGTAACACCTCCATTTCATTACTTAAAAACTATGTCATGGAGTATAATTAAATATATACATGTATATAGAAAATATTATAAAAAAATATATCTTTTCTAGTTCATAAAAAAAAATGTGATGATTCTTTAGAATATTCTAACATTAAACCCAACGTCATTAATAGTTAATGAGGTAGACGTTTAATCTTTTCAAGTTTAACGTGCCTATCAATGTAAAATTTAATGAAGAATAAGTAAAAACTGAAATAAGAATTTAATGTAAATCTAAAAGTTAACAAAAGTTGAGCTGATTATTCTGGTTAGGAGAAATACTATGATATTTGGTAAACTTATTTATATATTAATAATATATTGTACTACAGGTCTTATACAGTACTTATAATTGAATATCATCATTGAAAATATAATAGACGATTTAGATGTTATTTTTAAATGATTTACTATATTCTGAGTATATCAGATACTTAACTACAAGTTATAGCATGAATAAGAAATATAATGTTTATAATTATTTTCTTCAAAAATTACTTAATTGATGATATTTTTATTTATTTTAAAATTTAGTTTCTAGAATTCTATTTTATTAGAGTAAGAAACAATAAGGATCCATAAAATTTAAGAATTTCTGTATTTTATAGTATAGAAACAAATTTAATGCAAACATATCATATCATAGCTGGTCATTTGATTCGGTGATTGGAATTGAAATATATTTGGTTTCATACTTTCCACGTAGATTGCTTCTATAGCTCCATTCCATTTTTAAAGGAAAATTCTAATGCAATTTTTTATATAATATTGAAACATAAATTGAATTAAAATATATTACAATATAAAGTTTATTTAATTACAATTTACTATATATATATATTTTTTTTTTTCATTTTAATTAGTTCTTTAAAATATATTTAAAATAAAATACAGTAGATTATCGATATACAACACCTCTTAAAATTAAAATCTTGCATCTTTTCATTAAAGTGAAAAAATAATTATACATGAAAAAATTTAGTATTGGGAAAAAAATAATGCAAGCACGTCCTATCAAGTATATTTATTAGAAAAAATAAAAAAGAATGTGGGAAATGTGTTTCTTGATTATTCAGAATCAATGGCTTCACATTTATGGGAAAAACTTAGTTACTCTTACTCATGAACAACTAAGCTAAGTGGAGAAAAAATCTCCTTAAAACTAGGATAGAAAATGTTATTTATTTTCTTAACAATCTGGTCTTTGATTTGGTGATTCCGATTGAAATAATTTTTAAAAAAGAAAATATTTTTTCGTGTTTCCAACTTTGCATTTGAAATCTTGGTCTAAGCGATCATCATTATTTTTTTTTTTTAATCTCATCACCATTCTGAACAATTTCTTTAATCAGAATAAATTTCAGCTCCTACGTGCATATCTTCTCGATTGGACAACTGGCAATTCGTTTATTTTATACAATAAAGAAAACAAAAATATAGAAAACACAGTTTATCACAATATTTTTACAAACATTTTTCAAAGTATGAATATTTTAAATTTTTTTTATTAAAATAAACACTAATATAGATGAAAATTTATAATCTAATAATCGTTGTTTCCAATGGAGTTGCTCACCAAATTTAACCATAAACTCCATATTTTATATATATATATATATATATTAATATTATAATATTAATTGTTTAGAGATGTATAATTAAAATAATATTTAAATATTTTATTAATAAAGTTAAAAATTTATATAAATAGAAAAATTAATTATTTAAATTTTATTTTAAAATTATTATTATTTTTTTAATTTCTTTATAGAAATTGACTCTTTCTTTTGTCATATTGATTATTGAAGATCATTTTTAGATTAATGAGAATGAGTAAACTAAAATTGTATCATTAGAATTTTGTTTAGAATAAATTTATGAATACTAATTTCAATACACAAGTATTTCAAAAATAGAGTCAAGTATCTATACATTGATGTTAATAGATTTTCTAAAATGAATGATATGAAAATTGAGATAATGATAGATACTTAACTGTTTTTTAATGGTGATTTTTTATAAAGAAGTTTGTATAATGATTAATATGTTTGTGAATAAAATTTATTTTATTTAAAATATTTATTAAAAGTTTTAAAACTACTAACTTACCCTTCTTTTTTTTTTGAATGTTTATTTTTTAAAAAAATATGTGTGTGGTGAACGAGAGTAACACGAGCATAGTACGTGTATGGAGCTAAGCATTAAGGAAGTGAGAATTAATAGTGAATTTTTTTTATACAAATGTTTTGGTGTATATACATTTTAGATTCCATATAAAAAGTAGAATATTTTTGTAACAAAAAAATTGTGATAATTTGAAGTATAGAAAATTGGGGATGTTATAGTATTAATGGTTAATTTTTTTTTATATACTCCTAATTTGTTGTGAAATATAATAATGATATATCCACTTATTCTTCAGGCAATTATTCATTATTAGAAGTTATCCCATTAAATTATGCGTGGTGTTATTAAACAGAACTAGTATTCTGAATTACTAATATATGAATTTTTTATAATAATATATTTTTATTAATTTTAATCAATTAATTAGTTGCTTCTTACATAAAATATTAAGCATCTCTCCTATAATGTGGTACGGGTACATGCATTTATAAGAAGGACAAAATTTGAAAAAAGAACTATGAAATTACACAAATAATATTAGTGACATACTAATATTCCCTTTATGTTTGATTAAAATTGATTACAAATAAATTGTAAAAAGAAAGTTGCAAAAAGAGTATATATGTGTAGTTTTCTCCAAACAAAATTCAAGGTGTGGAAGCACTTGTGTGAAGTTGGACTAAGGAGGCATAAAATCCACCACAGACCTTCATGAGTTCTTCATGTTTTCCTTTTTCCACTATGACTCCATTTTTGACAACAGCAATGACATCTGCATTTTTTATTGTGGATAGACGATGTGCCACGACCACAGTGGTTCTGTTCACCATGACTTTGTCTAATGCATCTTGAACAACTCTTTCTGACTCCGCATCTAAGGCACTTGTCGCCTCATCAAGCAGTAATATCTTTGGACTTTTTATTATGGCTCGTGCAATGGCTACTCGTTGCTTTTGCCCACCAGATAGTTGGGTTCCTCTCTCCCCCACCAAAGTATCATAACCCTGCCATAGGAATGAACTAACAAAACTCCTTAACCCAACAACAACAACTCACTCAACAACACAAAGCAAACTAAAGATTGCTTATTTATTTTACCTGGTGTAGGGCACTAATATATGCATGTGCATTGGCCAATTCTGCTGCAGCTATGATTTCTGCTTCAGTTGCATTTCCCTCTTTTCCATAGGCAATATTGGCACGTATTGTTTCATTGAACAAAACTGGCTCTTGGCTTACAATCCCCATCTGCTGTCTGAACCACTTGAGTTGTAACTCACGAATTTCCACACCATCAAGTGTGATTTGCCCTGAATCAGGATCATAAAATCTTTGCAACAAGGCTATCACTGTTGATTTCCCACTTCCACTTTCACCAACAAGAGCCACCGTCTGGAAAACCAATTTTGGCGGTGAAGTACCTTTCGAAATGAAAAGTTAAAATATATAAAACTCAAACTGTACCTTGCCAGAATGGATAGCCAAGCTGAGGTCTTGGAAAATGGGTATGTCAGGCCTAGATGGATACTTGAAGCTCACATGACGAAGCTCAATTTCTCCCTTGACACTATCCAGTGTGATGCCAGACTCATCACTGGGATCTATTTTTGACTTCTTATCAAGCATTCTAAATATGGAAGCAGTGGCTGACTTGGCTTTGCTTGAGTCAGGACCAAGGGAGCTTGATTGGGAAATACCAGCAGTTACCAGAATTAATGCAAAGAAAACCTGAAAAGCATGAAAACAACTGCATTTTTGGAGAAAGAAAAATTGAAATACTGTTTATGCATTTCCCTCCAAAAGTTTATAATGAATGTTACAAACATGAAAGAAAGAGTCAGTACCTGCAAAACATCAGAGAACGGCGCCTTCCCAGCTTCCACAACTCTAGCTCCTGCGTAGAAACCGGTTGCTTCAAAACTAAGCAACGTGAAAAGCGAAACCGCAAACGCTAATCCGTTGATCAATCCTCCTCGTATCCCTGTTTTGATGGGGTCCTCACATTTTTTCGTGTACATTTCCATAACCTTGTCTTCAGCGCAGAAAGATGAAACTGTTCTTATGCTTCTAACTGCATCATTAGCAACTTGGCTTGCTTCCTCATACATAATCTGTTGCAACAAACATATAATCTGAATAATGCGGTTACTCATATAATAACTATGTACAGTAATGAAAAACAAAACTAACCTTTACATCTGCACTGAATTTCTTCAAGAGTTTCATCTTAACATAAAAATTGAATCCGAAAACGGGAACCAGGACAAGAATAACTAACGTCATCTGCCAAGATGCAGTGAAAGCAATAATCAAACCTGCCAATGCAGATGCTAAATTTTGAACTAATAGGCCCAGCGCATCACCAACAAGGGCACGTACCAAAGCCGCATCTGCAAAGAGTCTGGCACTGATGGCACCACTTGAGTTTTCAGGTTCATCAAACCAACCAACCTCCATGTTGACAACCTTCTCAAAACACATTAGCCTGATACGGTGGATTAACTTGAATCCCGCTACAGAAAAGAAGTATCTTTGTCCAACATTTGTCAGAAATGCTGCAATACCAATGGTAATAAACATCAGTGCCCAAAACTTGGAGTCTTTTTTCATCTGATCAAATGGTTCATAAAATGTCTTGATGGCCATGGAAATCAGCAACCCATATATTGGATTTACAAGACCATTTGCTATGGCAGCTACACATCCAATCAGAAGAACAGGAATCTCTGGTTTATTGAGGGAAGCAAGGCGGCGGAGTGGAACCTCTGGAGCTTGTTCTTTGGGTTGTGAGTTTTCAAGTTCAGAATGAGGGACGTTAACTCCTTTGGATAAACCAAAGGAAACAGAAGAAGAGTGGGTGCTACTGTTCCCTTTGGATGAATTCCTACTGATAGACCTTTGAAATGATCTCCTTTGACTAGATTGTCTAAAGGATTCTCCAGAAATTTCATTCTTGCTGTGATGATCTGCATTTTCTTCTTTGTTTATTTCTTGTAGGCGTATAAGTTGCGAGTAAGCTCCATCTTCCTTTAATAATTCTGAGTGTGTTCCTGATTAATAAACACACAATCTAAACAGTAAGCAATTCTAATTCAAGATGCTTTTATATTTAGGTATTTAAAAATATAAATATATATTATATACAAAAATAGACATGCGTTGCTTCAATACAAGTAACAAATTTTTATACTTTAAGGATGATGATAATTTTATTCACATTTAATAGCTATATTCATATATGATTAATATATGATTAGATTATAATAATAAATAAATTCATTGTTTTAATTAATATTCATATAATTAAGTTTATTTAGGCCTTAACTATTATTTTTATTAATTTTAATGTTTTTAGAGTAACCAGTCCGCAGTAAATGTCTTCCTTTGTGAATGAGTCAAATATGCAAAAATTTAAGTTACTTATTTAAATCAAAATAGAAAACAAAGTCTGAGTAGAAGAATGGGAAAAAAAATCTACAATATCTCAAAAACATAATTGGAAGTAAATCTTTTGCAAAATACAAAAATTATGGAAAATTGGAAACTGAGAAACAAAATCTAAATCAAAATATTTTTGCAAGATCCTTGAAGCAGAAAGAACTATAAAAAGACATAAGCTTCAAGGAGAAAGGAGGGAGCTTCATAGGTTTTCTTAGCTTATTTTCTTCTTTGTAATTCTTTTGTTTTTCCTCCAGGTTAAACATTTTTTGTTGATTCCTTTGTAATTTTTCATTGATTTCTGAGGTTTTGATCAAAAAAAGTTTTTTTTTTTTTCAATTCTCTATAGTAGTTTTTATTTTATTTTTTTTATTTTCTAATCTCCTGAAAACTGGGTTTTTGTGAGAGGTTGTACTTGAATGCATGATTGAGAGTTTTTCTTATCTTAAATTTTGGTTTCTTAGTTAGTTCACATTGTTCTAATTAATTTCTTGGACGTGTGATTTAAGAGACTAAAGGAGATAAACATTGCCATAGAGTATACGCATGCAACAAAGTAGGTACTGATTAAACCAGTAGACACATGTTTTACTGATGAGTTTCAAGTTGAATAAAATTGACACATGTTCAATTTGGTTTAACTCTGTTTGAGGATTGAGAAATGAATAATCTTTAGAAAACCTATGAGAAATTCATTGGTGGAAGAACTTGAAAGTCAACCTGCATTCTTTACTGTTTTAAATCATCATGTATATTTTCCTGCTTAACAATCACAACCCCTTTTCCTTTACTGTTATTGCTAATTTTCATTGATTGCAGATAGGTTTTGAATTCTGTTTAATGAAATTACTATTGGATTCGTTGGGAGACGACCTGGAATCATCTGACTACTACTATACTATCATCTCGTTGGCGTTAGGTAGTATATCATTATCTTAGACGGACTACACAATAGTCTTTTTAATTTAACTGCTAAACAACAACTATCATTTAATAATAGCTTTTTATACTCATTATTTGAATGATTTCTCCTTTTTTTTACAAATTAGGATAAAATTAAGAACAATTTAAGTAATGAGACTAAATTAAAAGAAATCATGATTTTGAAAAAAAAAACTATTTAACCTATTTTATAATATAAATGAATGATACGATTTTAATTGAGTGAAATATTTATAATTTATAATTGATTTCTGTATTTGATCTTTTAGATTAAAATTTTATTCTGCTATTTTTTTTATCGTTAATAAAATGTTACTTCATATATTAAAAAGTACATATATTTTTTCATAAAATAAATTGAATATACTTTTAATTTATTATTTATTAACCTAATAATTTTTAGTTTTATCTAAATTTATTGTTTAAATTTTTTTCTTATCATATTAAAAATATAAATATTTGAAATCTATCATAATAGGTTTATTATACATGTTAAATGATAGAAAAAAAATGTTCATACATATGATATGTCACGTTAAACTGGATTTTTTTTATATGAATTTATAATGTAACACAACATAAAAACCTAATATTTGATAAAACAATATTTTTTTAATCACGTATCTCACTTCAACATGATCATAAAAATGATATAATGTAATAATAATATACTTATAAAACTAATAAAAAAATATTATTGTCTTTTTACCAATAAAAAAACAAAGTTCTTTAATATATATTTGATTATTTAATTATTTAATAAATTTTTTAAAGTGAATTTTAATAAATTATAAAATAAAGTCTAATAAGCATATCATCATTCCTAAATATTCATGATGTGATAGAGGCATAACACTAAAAAAAAATAGTTTTAATGAGTTTATTTTTACATTATTCAGGGTTAAAACCTCTATTAAGTCATTTACTCAGGGTTGCAGTTTTTCCCATTAAATCATTCTTGGAGAACGTGTTCTCCAGGATTTTTTTAAACATCAGGAAAAGTCTTTCAGAACCCCTGTTAAATACCATGGGTTTAAGAACCACCATAAAATACCATGAGTTTCAAAACTTCCGTAAAATACCATGAGAATTCGAAACCTCCATTAAATACCATGGATTTAAAAAACTCTATAAAATTCCATGGGTTTAAGAATCTTCATAAAATACCATGAGTTTCAAAATTTCGGTAAAATGACTTGCCATTTGAAATAACCTTCAAAACCTCATTTTCCACCATCTTTAATGATCCTTCTAACTTTTCTCTTCCACCGTAGACACACTACTCTTCGGCACAGGCTCAATGGTTGTCGATGACAGTTCTAGCAAGGAATCACAATTCATCTACACTTATGTCTATTATATCTAAGGAGAAGAAACACTAAATAAGGCACTATCTTCTTTTTACTCCAATATTGCTTCTTCCATCACCTTACTAAACAAGCCACTTTTACCTAGCTCGACAACAACTGGTGTTTATGATTGCTTTATATATCTTAAATAATTGCATTATCTATCAGATGTGGGCTTCAAAAATCATGTGTGTTCTTGGCTAAAGATTGCAAGAATATATTGCGAGGAGAATTTAACTTTATTACTTCTCACTTTCACAGTGAATTAATTATTAGATGCATTTTAAATAAAGATCTTAATTTAAAATATTTCAAAATTATGAGAATTAAATATTAACAATTATAACTAAATGTAAAATTGTACATAAAATATATGCACATAAAAAGTTAGAACAAAATAAGCCAAGTTTTTTAAAGTATGATCGTAACAAAAAACTAGGAATTATATAAACCAACTACCATCAATCATAAAAATATACAAATACTGTTGAAATACTTATTATCCAAGATTAGTTGTTGAGATACTCGTTATCCAAGGTTATTTTACTGAGTTTTTAAAATAAATTTTTGAAACTTCAGACAACTTATTTGTAATGTAAAGTTACACTTTCAAATTTTTAGAAAATTTAGTTATAAAATATATTAAAACTATGTAGTTTTTAATTATTTATTTATAAATAGATTTAATTATATTTATTTATTGAATTTTGAAAAATCTGGAGTGTTTTATTGAGATTCTATGATAAATCTTTGGAATTTAATGAATGTAAAAAAAACTTCCGTTATTTTGTTGAGATTTTAGAATAAACCTTTGAAACTTAACAAAGGATTAAAAACCTTTTATTAATTTGTTGAGGTTGTAGAATAAACCTTTGGAACTTAATGAAAGTTAAAAAAATCTCAATTATTTTGCTGAGGTTTTAGAATAAACCTTTGGAATTTAACGAAGGTTAAAAAAACCTTATTTATTTTGCTGAGGTTTTAAAATAAATCTTTGGAATTTAACGAAGGTTAGAAAAACCTCCGTTATTTTGCTGAGGTTTTAAAATAAACATTTGAAATTTAACAAAGGTTAAGAAAACCTCCGTTATTTTGCTGAGGTTTAAAAATAACTTTTGGAACTTAATGAAGGCTAAAAAAATCTCTTTTAATTAAATCAATTCCTAGGATTATATTAACTTTTGCTAAATAACCTCCGTTAAAACCCTTTTTTCTTATAATAAGATAAATTATTAAGTTTTTTTACCAATTTTTTTCTCTTTATTGTGTTTTTCTGTTTATTTTTCTCTCTTGTGATAGAGGTATAAGATAAATTATTTATGAAGTACTCTTTATTTTCAATAATATGAGTTTTTTTTTCTGTGTTCTGATATGGTATTCATTCTAATTCTAATAATACATTAAAAAATATTTATTCTCCTTTTAATACTTTCCAACACCTAAAATCTAATGATAATAAGCAAATTTTGTTAAGAAAGCTAGGCCAAAATGTGCTCAGTGTAGGACAAAAAAAAGTGTTATAAACTTGTTGATTATCCTACAAAGTACTTTAAGAAACGTATTCAACCTACTCTTAATCAAGTTGATGATGCTTCTAAAATTTCCATCCCTAATTAGGCTTCCACCCTTACACCAGCTTAGTGTCAGCAATTAATTTCCTTTTTGGCTAACAAAATGAACATTGACGCCATACTATGACAACCAATGTTATAGGTAATTATTTGAATGCTGACACTCATAATTCCCTTCATAGACGGATAATAGATTTTGGTGCCACTTCTCACATTTGTTGTTTTAAATATTTTTATGATTCATACACACCTACTCACAATTATATCCTTGTACCAAATTCCACAAAGGTCAAAGTTGAAGGCATAGGTAGTATCAAGATTTCTAATGATATATTTGTGCATAATGTGCTTTATATTCCTATCTTTCACTTCAATCTTTTATCTTTTTTGACTCAATTACTACTATTATATTTCAGTTTATTATGCAACCTAATAGTTTTATTTTGCTGGAGATGAAACCCCGAAGACAATTGACATTGTTAAACCTCATCACGACTCACTAATTTTTTATATTCCTAAAAAGAACTCTTCTTCTGATTGTGTTCATGCTTGTAATAGTGTTACTTATGAGACTTGACATAAGAGATTAGGACATATACCTATTCATGTTTATAGATCTATATTGCAAATAAAATTCAACCCACTTCGATTAATCACTCTTTTCATTTCTCTATTTGTCATATTGCTAAACAAAACATATTATACTTTCCTAATCCTTACAAATGTAAATCAAACTATTTGGATTCATGTTGATATATTGGGTCCTTTTAGACAACTTATTTGTAATGTTTTTAAGTTTTTTTTTAACCTTGGTTGATGATAAAAGCCGATTCACATGGATATATATGTTGTGAAATAAATATGGTTGCATATGCATGACACCTTAATATTTTGCCTATGTTTAGAACCAATTTCAAACAATTTATTTTTTGGAAAATGGTTTTTTTCCATCAACTTTCATGTGTGGAAAGGCCTGAACAAAATAATGTTGTTAAACAAAAACATTTACATATTTGAAATATTTCTAATGCCTTGATGTTTCAATCCAATGTTATTGTGAAAATATAGGGAGAATGTATCTCACTATTTACAAACTGAATATCTACTATACCATACCTAAGTTAAGCCAATTTCTTTTTAATCCCCATTCTAAACAGCTCAATGCAACTTACATCCTTCAAAATTATTTAAAACACATTGTTGGTCAAGGTATTCTTTTCAAATCTAGTTCTGACAACAAAATACATGACTATGTTGATGCGAATTGGGGATCATGCCTAACTGGTTTTTGTATCTTCTTAGAAAATTCTTTAATTTCTTTGAAAACACAAAGGCAACACACTATTAACAAATCTTTAGCTGAGACAAAATATAGGTCATTGGCTTTTGTTTGTGCAGAAATCAATTGGTTAATAAATATGTTAGTTGAAATAAATATTTCAACCTCTTATGCTGCTATTGTGATAACAAAGTTGCTATTCATATTGCTACTTGTTGGAGACCCCATATCGACTAAAGATTAGAACATTTCATAGTTTATAAGTGGGTGCAAACCTCACTTTATAAATCAATTTTATGAGGTTGAGTTAGGCTTAAAGTCCACTTCTTAATACTACTAATCTTACTTATCATAAAAGAATAAAGCATCTTGAGATTGACTTGCTTTACATCCTTAAACAAGTTGACAAATGTGCACTCTCAAACTGTTTCATGTAAGAAAACGCCATCACCTTGTTGACATCTTCACAAAATGCTTCCCTTAATATCATAACCAAGTTGGGAATCGAAAATATCTTTCTCCCATCTTGAGTTTGTGTTTTTGTTTAGTTATAGAACTCTATTGTATAAATATTTTATAAAGTACATGTTTTTTTCTTCAATAATTTGAGATCAATTTTCTTCTCTTTCTTGTGTGTTATGATATTCTAATATAAATACATTTAAATTAAAATATTTAATTTATTGTGTATCTAATTCAAAAAGATATATAATGGAGAATCTGGAAATTATTTTTATAAAAACCGTTAAAGTAGAATTATACACATTTTTTTTATAAAAGCTGCGTACCGTTTGAAGAAGGCGGGGCTACTGGTTATAGTAAAGTAAGATATATAGAAGCAATACTGTGATGATTATGATGCATGGATTGTATCAGAATCAAAGAGTTAATAATCTATGAATCAATGGAAACCCAAAAGAAGGCATCATTTCAATGAATCGTGTGGTACCTTTCTCAATCATTTTCCCTTTGTGAATGATAGCAATTGTATCAGCATTCTTCACTGTGCTCAAGCGATGCGCCACCACAATAGTAGTTCTGTTGATCATGATCCTGTTTAGAGCCTCTTGCACTATTCTTTCTGACTCTACGTCAAGTGAACTTGTGGCTTCATCCAGAAGTAGAATTCGAGGATTTTTCAGGATTGCTCTTGCAATGGCAATGCGTTGCTTCTGCCCACCAGATAACTTGCTTCCATAATCACCAACCAGTGTGTTCAATCCCTGCATGCAGAGGTAAAAAGTAGAAGTTTACTTAACAAGTTCTAAGATTATGAATAAAGAAGTAGCCTTGAAAATGAGGTGATGTAAAGAGATGAGATGATATGAATGAATATGCATTAAGGTGTGTTATTTTTTTGTAACTATTAAAAGGGTTATTAACATTAATTATAACTATTTAACATGTTAAGTGAAAAGTCATTTAATGATTAAGGGGTATTGTAGTATAAAAGTATCAATCCCCCCTGTTTTTCCAAAGTCTTCCTCTCTAGTTTTCTAGTAAGTTGAGCATAGAACCTGTGGAAGCTTATCAATGAATTTAGCAGCATTTGCAAGTTCAGCAGCAGATCTTATCTCTTCAATTGTTGCCCCTTCTTTTCCATATGCAATATTATCCTCAATGCTACATGAAAACAACACCGGCTCTTGGCTGACAAGGCCTATTTTTCCTCTGATCCACCTTAGCTGAAATTCTTTCAGGTTAATACCATCAATAAGAACTTCACCAGCATGTGGATCATAGAATCTTTCTACCAAGCTGATAATTGTAGACTTTCCACTTCCACTTTCTCCAACTAACGCTGCAGTTGTACCACTTTCTATATGAAAAGAGAATCCATCAAATATCAGTTCTTCTGGTCTTGATGGGTAACTGAAATAAACATCCCTTAACTCTATTTCGCCTTCAATATCTTCTAATATTTTCCCATTTGGATCATAAGCGTCTATCTTTGGCTTCCTTTCAATTGTCTGGAACATTTTGTGAGCTGCAGCCTGACCTAAAGCAAAAGCATTTATGCAAGGGGATGTCTGTCCAAGAGACCTAAGATATGAAAAAAAGAAAACTACGTAAATAAGATGAGCTATGGATCTATTTGATAAAAATCGTGTGCGTGTATTTGTTCTAGTTTTAATAAAATAAAGCTATATGATTATGAACTGTCAAACTTCTTTCAAAGAATCAAAACATTAAATTAAAATGATACTTACGATGAACCAATAAGTATGGCAATAATCACATTCATCACTGTGCCCCCACTATATCCTTTTTCCATTATCAACTTTGCTCCAAACCATACACCCAAAGCATAAGTACCGAAAGTAACAAACAAAAGTGTGCCTGTACCGACTCCATAAATGCAACCTTCTTGAATTCCTGATTTGTAAGCATGTGCAAGATCCTTGTTATAACTAGATACTGCTTGTTTTTCCCCAGTAAAGGCTGCAACCTGGAAATATACAAAGGAATCAGAAATATGACTATCATGGCTCTTAAAGAAATGAGTACATGATCGAGAAAGTATATACAGAATTCCATAGTTAGGTTTCAACTTTGAACAAAAAACATACGGTTCTTATTGAGCCAATTGTCTGTTCAACTACACGTGCAGCTTTTGCATAATCTGTTTGACCTCTAGAAGCAAACCTTTCTATGGTGAAGGCCATAGCAGCACCTGACAAAACAAGAAGTGGAAAAGTGGACAACATGACAACAGTGAGAAGCCACCCTTTCACAGACGCTATCACAAAACCCCCTGTGCATGTTGCTATAAGCTGCATAAATCTCCCAACCTGATAAGAGAAAAGAAAGTACATTGAACACATTGAAATTGATCTCTTGCAGGTTGCAGCATATGCATATGGTAGGTAGGTAGGTACCTTCTCACCCATGGCATCTTGTAAAAGAATGGTGTCACTTGATATTCTCCCTATCACCTCTCCGGTGTTTGTTTCCTCATCAAAGAAAGCAATATCTTGTCTCAGAATAGTTTTCAGATAGAGTCCCCTTATTTGTGTAGTCTGCCTCTCCCCCGTCACCGTCCAACATGACACCTCTGAAAAATCAAATGCTTCTCTCAACTCAATTTTAATTTTGTGTTTGTTCTTCATGTGGTTTCATATCATCCTCCCTAACTAAAATGTGGTGAAGTTACTCATTTCATAATTTACCTCCTTTCCCAGTGCTCTACTAAACTCGATCTGTTAATATTTTTAATAAAATGATATTTAAAAAAATATCATATTTACTAAAACTTAAAGAATAAAGTTTTAAAAGGAAAAAGTTAAAGAATTTTTTGTATGACAAAAAATTAAATGATTCAATTATTATATATTAAAATATCAAATAAATTACATTACCACTAAATTATAAATTATATTTTAAAATAAAAATTATATTTTTAAAAATATATTATATTAATATAAAATAAATAAATAATTATACAATACATGATTAAAATTAACTTATTATTATGTTGATATATAACTTTTATATGATTATAAATATAAATAAAAAAGTATAAATGATATTTTATTAATAATATAAAAAAGATGAATATCTATTTTAAAGTTAAATAGAGTGTGATGTCATCTTTTAGTTTGTAATGGTTTTTTCAGAATAGCTACTTATTTTTATGTATTAACAAGGATAATTAATTTTATTTTATTGATCTTTAAATTATTTCATTTTTGAGATATTTTATTTAAATAAATTATTTAAATTTATTTAATAAATTAGTTTCATTACCACTAAATAAAAACAGTATTACTTTAACTATCCAAATATTAATAAATAAATAAATAAGCAATACATATTTCAATAAAAAAAAATCAATTGACATCTATCAAAAAATAAATAGTTATATTGGTTGAGAAAATTTTGCAAACATCAATAAAAAATAGTTTTTATCTATATTAATAGATAAAAAATTACAATAATGTCAATGAAAAATGAATTTGTTATAACTCGTCTTGATTTGTATGAAAAATGTTTGGGGATGGATATAGGCAATATCCATTTTTTTTAAATTAGGTACGAGGAATTTTTTTAAATTGGATATGAAGAGGAAGATTCTAAAAATTGGAAAAATTGTTTAAGAATAGAAGTGATATAACTGAAATAAAGCATTGATATTTTAATATTAAAGTGAAAATTTTATAAATAGAAAAAAGGTAGTTATTCAAACTTCATTTCAAAAGAATCATTATCTCTCTAAAACTCTTATCATATACATTTTCTCTAAAAATTTGAAAAATTCGTTCATCCTTTTGAAGATTGGAGTTTATCACAGGAATCCTAGTAAAGAATAACAAGTTTATTTGATTAGAATATTCTTTAGAGTAAGTTCTTCTTCACCCCATTTTCTTGAGTCAGTTTTGAGAAATTATTTATGCATTGGGGAAAAGTGTGTTGCATGTAGTGTTTCTAGATCTAGGATAAGTCTCTGCTAGTTCAGGCATATGTTTAAATTGTTAATATGGACTTTTAGTGTATATGATTAACTTTCCTATGAATCATATGGAGTTGGAGGTATGATCTATGTTGAGAATAGGTAATGGAAGCTAGTTTCACTACAAGAAAAAGATCATTTAGTGACCTTAGCGACTAAAAAAAATTGGTTGCAAATTGTTACTAAAATAGCGACCAATTTGCTTTTTGTCATTAAATGAGTGCAAATTAGCAATCGATTTAATTTTCATCGCTACTTTGCATTGATTTAGCGAATGAAATCGATTTGGTCGCTAAATACAAATCTATCATTACAAATTAGCGATCGATTTGATTTTGGTCACTAAATCCCTACAAATCAACAATTGAATTTGGTTTTCGTCATTAATTTGCACTGATATAGCAACCAAAATTAAATTGGTCACTAAATACAAATATATCACTTCAAATTAGTGACCAAATTTAGTATTGATCATTAATTTTCATTGATTTAACAATCGAAATCAAATTAGTCGCTAAATATAAATATATTAGTAACAAATATACTTATACTGCTTAGTGGAGGTGTTGTTAAGGAATTCTTTCATATTGGTAACAACGGATCATTATATCTTGTAGTGTATGTTGTTGAAAGTGAGATGAGGTGTGATATATATGTGTGTATCATGTGCATAATGAATAAAATAAAATTAGTCTATTTTTGTATATATGATTACGGACCGCTATGATTATATATGTCACAAAAGCAAGTGATGTTGCATATAGTAAAAGTATGACTATCGGGGTGATGAGGAGATATACATATATGGTGTGTATATTCTTTTAGAAATTTATATTCCAATGTGTTGTAATCTATTAGTTATTGTATACAATTGTTATATGCTTAGTATTTTGGGTGTTAGAACATCAACTAAAATTAATATTTGTTGTTTGTTAAACGAAAGATCATGTTTAACTTAATAAAATATTATTAATATTGATGGGAAAATGAGTAATATTAATTAAGAACTAATATTAATCTATATTAAAAATATTTTGGGTTATGCACATAAAAAATAATTATCATCAACTTTAATATTGATAATGAATGAAATATTTGTCAATGTTAATTAAAAATTAATATTAAATAAATGAAATATTTTGATTAAAATCAAATTAATGATATTTTAATCACTATAAAAAAAATCAAATTTATTGACAAATTATTATCTATGTATCTAAATCCTTAGATAAATTTATTATTATTTAAGGATTATCCACGTATTTAAATTTGAATTCGTAGGTAAACTCATCATTACCTGTAAGGATCTAGAAAATTACTTTAGAGTAGAAGTGATATATTTTAAATGACTCCTGAATATTTTTTATTAAAATGAAAAGGACATATAAATAGAAAATTTAGTTATTCAGGTTTCATTTCAAAAGAGCCACCATCTCTATAGAAGTTTCCTTTTCCTTTCCTCTCCATTCTCTCTAAAATTCAAACCTTCTCACTCATCAGTTTGACGATTAGAGTTCACCATTAGACTCCTGGCAGCGAGATCTATAAGACTATCCGATCAGAATCTCTGATAGAGTAAGTTTAATTTTTACTCTTTTCTTTTAGTCAAATTTTGAACTTGTAGGTTTGTCTTGATCTAAGTTTATGCATGTGGCTCTTTTAGTTCTAGGATTAGTCTTTGTTAGATCAAAGTCCTAGTGATATAGTTAGATTTTGATCAGGACTCTATGGTGCATGTTCAGCTACTTTTGAAGCTTTTGATAAGTTTGGAACTCTTCGTGAGCATCTGCTCAAGTAAAGGTAAGGGAAGTTAGACTAAATTTTCAATAGAACCCTAGGCTAGAAGATCTGGATGTGGGGGTGACGTGGTCACCAATTCCAAATTTGGTTTGCAGGATTGATTGTTATGAGTAATGTGGTATTATTTGAAATAAAAGGTGAAAATTGTTGATTTCGATATAGATGATTTATGGTAGAGGTTTTTGTTTGAATCTAAAAATTTAATTGAGTTGTATAGTTTAGATAGGGCAAGTTACTCTTGAAATATATGAGTTGATGAAGTTGTTTTTGTTCGAATGTGAATGGTGAAATTAGGCAGAATCATGTAGATTTTTCTACATATCTCACCTGAGCGAGATAATTCTCGCTCAGGCGAGAATGGAATGGAAAGATGGGATGCTCTTGGGTCTTTTCCCGCTCAAGCGAGTAAATTGTCGCTCGAGCGAGACTTGGGATGACATTTTGGGTGCTCTCGACTTGATTCTTGCTCAAGCGAGAGAATTTTCGCTTGAGCGAGATCCATTCCGCTCAAACGAGAATTCACACTCAAGCTAGAATTTCTGGAAAAAAAAAAACTTAAAATTTTTATTTTGGATTTTGAAAGCCTAGTTTATTATTGCTTATTATTTTTAAGTGAAAATTCTAAATCTTATTTAAAGATATAATTAAAGGAACTTAGTTATGTATTTTAGTGAATTTTGAGATATCTTTGGTTGTTTAGAAAAATTTAAAATTTGATATGATTGAGTTGTGCATTGATGTGTTATATGAGATATGGAATAATGAGAAAGTGTGATCAAGACATAGTATTTTAAGGAAATAAAATACCGTGTTAAGATTGTTTAGGATGTGCATTGACTAGGAATTTGTCTAGAAGGAGATATCCTGACTCTCCTGAGATAATGGAATCATATAAATGAAGTTATTTAGGTGGTGAGGGTCGAAAGATGTTCATATGAATGGGTAAGTGGTTTGAAAGATAACTAACTTGACTTTTTATATGAATTAACCCTGTCATACTAAGAGAGAGATGATATTGAGATTATTTTATGCGCATAGCTGTTTTAATTTCACAGTGAGATACTGTGACAGGTGGAGATTTCTGAGTCTAAGTCAACACACGAGTCTTTCGGAAGTAGAGTCAATTGTCTATGTATTGTGAGTCAGTAGAAGTCTGACATGTGAAAGATGAATTTTGAATTTTAATAGACATTTGATGGTTTGAGAAATTGTATGAGAAATTATGAATTATGTTGATTAATTTGAAATTGAAATTATATAGAAATTTTTATAGCTAGCTTACCCTGTTATTTGTTTATGTTTGTTTCTTTATCTGTGATGATCGTATTTTGCATGGGAGCAGATGAGATTGCAGGTAATAGAGCTCCTCAATGAGCAGCTAGAGTATTGGATAGATTTAATTTGAATGCTTTGTTTTTGTTTTTAAAACTTTTGATGTATATATTAAATTCCTATGAAGAGGGATATCTTTTTAACATACAAATATGAGAAAGTAGTATATGTTTACATATTAATTAGATAATGCATGCATAATATATTAGAAATTATGGGTAAAAATAGGGATGTTACATTATCGTATCAGAGTTGTTCGAACCAAAGGAGACGTACGGGTTATGGGATTGTTTGTGTGTGCTTTAATTGGTTTGTTAGTAAAACTACAAAGTTTAAAATTTTGAATATTTATCATAAATATTTTTTTTATGTTTTATAGAATGGCTCCTAAACCTCCTACCCCTCCCCAACCTTCTTTTGAGAAGAACCTGATTTCCAGGGCTATCGAGATGATGGCAAATGCTATCCAACAATAGAATATGGCAATGGCCTAAAATCACCAGGCCGCAATGCATCATTGGGAGAATGCTAGATTTGCTGCAGTAGCTTCCCATGTTAGTCAGTCGCAGGAGCAGATGGGACTGACAGAGTTAATGAGGCACAACCCACCTAAGTTCAGTGGGAATGCCACTCCTGACCAAGAAGACCAATGGATAAGGGAGTTAGAGAAGATCTTTGGGGCAACCTCCTGCCCTGAGGATAAGAAATTGGTTTTTGATACATATTTGTTGTCTGGAAAAGCAAAGTTCTAGTGGATGGGTGCTCAACAGATGATGGAAGCTAGAGTTGAAGTATTAAACTGGGAGAGTTTCAGAGTGAGGTTTCTGGAGAAATATTTTTCAGATAGTGCAAAGTTTGCAAAGGAAGCTGAATTTCTCAGGTTGAGACAGGAAGAGATGTCAATAAATGCTTATGCTGCTAGGTTTGAGTACCTAGCTAGATTCTACACCTAAGCTACCTCTAAGGCTTGGAGGTGTAGGAAGTTTGAAGAAGTTTTAAAGCATGAGTTGAAGAAAACCATAACACCTATGTGCATTAGGGAGTTTCCTACCTTAGTGGAGAAGGAAAAGATGGTGGAGACCTTGGAAAAGGGTGATTCCAGGGTAATCAGATCACACCAAGGAGGATCTTCTAGTGGGAAGGCTAAGGTGCAGCATCAACAACAAAAGCCTTATGCTAGACCTCCACAACATAGGGCCGGAGCAGTTCCGCCTTAGTTTCAACAACAACAACCATGGAAACTTAGATGTTTCCATTGTGGTGGACCACATACCACCAATGCATGCTCCAAGGGGACTCTAGAGAAAAGATGTTTTACATGCCAAAAGATGGGACACTTTACTAGAGATTGTACTAAAAAGAATAGGATGACCCCATCAGGTGGTTCTCAACAGTTTAGGAGTAAAGGCAGTAGACCTCAGGCAATAGGGAGAGTATTTGCTATGTCAGGGGCTGAAGCATCTCAGTCAGGTAACTTAGTACAAGGTGTTTGTCATATAGCTGGTAGATGTGTAAAAACTTTGTTTGATTCTGGAGTGACACACTCCTTTGTGTCAAGTCTGTGTGTATTTGAGTTGGGTCTTCTAGTTAAAGAATTGTCATTTGAACTGCTGGTCTCTACACCTACATCAGGAAAAATATTGACCTCTACAATTTGCTTTGAATGTACAGTAATAGTAAAGGGACGCAGGTTCAAAATAAATTTGATCTGTCTACCTCTTCAGGATCTGGATGTTATCTTAGGAATGGATTTTCTATCTGCCAATCACATTCTCATAGATTGTGGTCAACAGAAAATAGTATTTTCATATTCCAAGGAGTCAAATATGATGTCTGCTCGGTATGTGTGGTCAGAATTGAAAGAAGGATCAAGGTGCTTTGTAATCTTAACTCAGATGGAAGTTAATAGTGAAGAAGAAATAAGTAGTATACATGTGGTGAAGGATTTCATGGATGTATTTCCAAACGAAATACCTGGATTACCTCCTAAGAGAGAAGTGAAATCCTCTATTGATTTGGTACCTGGAGCTGGACCAGTGTCAATGGGACCTTACAGAATGGCTCCAGCCGACTTGATTGAACTGAAGAAACAAGTTGAAGATTAGTTGGAGAAACAATTCATCAGGCCAAGTGTATCTCCATGGGGGGCTCTGATGCTTCTAGTTAAAAAGAAAGATGGAGGGTCTCAGTTGTGTGTAGATTACAGGCAGTTGAATAAGTTAACCATCAAGAACAAGTATCCTCTACACAGAATTGATGATTTGATGGATCAGTTACATGGAGCCTCAGTGTTCTCAAAGATTGATCTGAGATCTAGATACCACCAAATTTTGGTAAAGGTTGTAGATGTTCAGAAGACAACATTTAGGTCTCGTTATGGACACTATGAGTATGTGGTGATACCTTTTGGAGTAAAAAATGTTCCAGTTCTATTCATGGATTACATGAATAGAATTTTCTGTCCTTTCTTGGATAAGTTTGTTGAAGTCTTAATAGACGACATACTTATTTATTCAAGAACTAAGGAAGAACATGGAGAACATCTGAAGACAGTGTTGGAGATTCTGAGGGAGAAACAATTATATGCTAAGTTCTCTAAGTGTGAGTTTTGGCTGAAGGAAGTCAACTTCTTAGGACATGTAATATCAACTTAGAAGATCTCAGTGGATCCAGCCAAGGTGGACACAATGCTTCAGTGGGAACGCCCTAAGACAGTCACAAAGATAAGAAGTTTTGTGGGTCTAGTTGGCTACTATCGAAGGTTCATTGAAGATTTTTCCAAGGTAGTAGCTCCTTTGACACAATTAACTGACAAAGATCAAGCTCTTGCTTGGACTGATAGATGAGAGGAGAGTTTCATAGAGCTGAAAAAAAGGTTAACTAGTGCTCCGGTGTTAGTGATTCCTAATAGAGGAAAACCTTTTGAGATTTACTGTGATGCTTTACATCAAGGTTTGGGTTGTGTCTTTATGCAAGAGAAAAGAGCAGTTGCATATGCTTCAAGGCAGCTCAAAGTTCATGAGAGAAACTATCCTACTCATGACTTAGAGTTGGCAGTTGTAGTGTTTGCTTTAAAGATTTGGAGGCATTATTTGTATGGAGCTCAGTTTCCGGTATTCAGTGATGATAAATGTCTGAAATACTTGTTTGATAAGAAATAATTGAATATGAGACAAAGAAGATGGATGGAGTTTTTGAAGGATTATGATTTCCAGTTGATGTATCATCCAGGGAAGGCTAATGTAGTTAGAGGATCCTAGTCCGAAGCGTACCGTAGAGTTACTAGGTACAAATCAAGCTAAGGACTTTGTGATGGGAGAAGATGGGATCTTGAGATTTAATGACAGAATTTTCATACCTGAAAATGAAGAGCTAAAGAGAATGATCCTAGAAGAGGGTCATAAGAGTCATCTTAGTCTACATCCGGGTATGAATAAGATGTACCAAGATTTGAAGGAGTCTTTTTAGTGGTTAGGCATGAAGAAAGAAATAGCTCAGTATGTTGGTACATGCTTGACATGTCAAAAGGCAAAGGTAGAGCATTAGAGACCTGGTGGTTTGTTACAGCAGTTGGATATTCCTGAGTGGAAATGGGATAGCATTGCCATGAATTTTGTTACTCATTTACCAAGATCAGTAAGAGGTCATGATGCATTTTGGGTAATAGTTGATCAACTAACAAAGAGTGCTCACTTTCTTCCAGTTAATTTGAGGATATCTATGGACAAGTTGGCACAGTTGTACATCAGAGAGATTGTGAGGTTGCATGAAGTGCCTTCCAGTATTGTTTCGGATGGAGATCCCAGGTTTACTTCACGGTTTTGGAAGACTCTACAAGATTCTCTGGAACTATATTAAGAATGAGCTCTACATATCATCCTCAAACAAATGGGCAGTTTGAGAGAACGATCCAGTCCTTAGAAGATCTGTTGAGAACATGTATCTTGGATCATCTAGGAAGTTAGGATGAAATGTTGCCTCTGGTGGAGTTCACTTATAATAATAGTTATCATGCTAGTATTGGGATGGCACCATATGAAGCTCTGTATGGGAGGAAGTGCAGAACTCCTTTATGTTGGTATCAGGATGGTGAAAGTTTTGGTTGGGCCAGAGTTAATTTAACAAACCATTAAGAAGGTGAAACAGATACAAGACAGAATGAAAGCTTCTCAAAGTAGGCAGAAATCCTATGCAGATAAAAGGATAAAACCTTTGGAGTTTGCAGCTGGAGACCATGTGTGCATAAGGGTGACATCAACCAAAGGTGTAGGACGAACTATTAGATCAAGAAATTTATTTCCTATGTTTGTTTGACCATATTAGATCATAAGGAAGATAGGTCCAGTGGCTTATGAGATTGCTCTACCTCCTCATTTAGCAAACCTACATAATTTCTTTCATGTATCACAGCTAAGAAAGTATATCCCAAACCCTAGTCATGTGTTGGAAGTGGATAATGTGCAAATCAAGGATAACTTGTCTTTTGAAGTAAAACCAGTTAGAATTGAAGATCAACATAGTAAAAAGCTCAGAGGTAAGACTATCAATATGGTGAAGGTGGTGTGGGATGATAAATCTGGTGATTCAACTTGGGAATTAGAAGAAACCATTAGAGAAACCTAACCCTATCTATTTTCTGGTAAGTTAATTTTTAGGGACGAAAATTTTTTCTTGTTTGGGAAAATGTAAGGATCTAGAAAATTACTTTAGAGTAGAAGTGGTATATTTTAAATGACTCCTGAATATTTTTTATTAAAATGAAAAGGACATATAAATAGAAAATTCAGTTATTCAGGTTTCATTTCAAAAGAACCACCATCTCTCTAGAATTTTCTTTTTCCTTTCCTCTCCCTTCTCTCTAAAATTCTAACTTTCTCACTCATCAGTTTGACGATTGGAGTTCACCATTAGACTCCTGGCAGCGAGATCTACAAGACTGCCTGATCAAAATCTCTAATAGAGTAAGTTCAATTTTTACTCTTTTCTTTGAGTCAAATTTTAAACTTGTAGGTTTGTCTTGATCTAAGTTTATGCATGTGCCTCTTTTAGTTCTAGGATTAGTCTTTGTTAGATCAGAGTCCTAATGATATAGTTAGATTTTGATCAGGACTCTATGGTGCAGGTTAAGCTACTTTTGAAGCTTTTGGTAGGTTTGGAAATCTTTGTGAGCATCTGCTCAAGTAAAGGTAAGGGAAGCTAGTCTAAATTTTCAATAGAACCCTAGGCTAGAAGATCTGGATGTGGGGGTGATGTGGTCACCAGTTCCAAATTTGGTTTGCAAGATTGAGTGTTATGAGTAATGTGGTATTATTTGAAATAAAAGGTGAAAAATATTGATTTTGATTTAGATGATTTATGGTAGAGGTTTTTGTTTGAATCTAAAAATTTAATTGAGTTGTATAGTTTACATAGTGCAAGTTACTCTTGAAATGAATGAGTTGTTATTTTTGTTTGAATCTAAATGGTGAAATTAGGCAGAATCATGTAGATTTTTCTGGATATCTCGCCTGAGCGAGATGATTCTCGCTCAAGCTAGAATGGAATGGAAAGATGGGATGCTCTCGGGTCTTTTCTTGCTCAAGCGAGAGAATTTTCGCTTGAGCAAGATCCATTCTTGTTCAAGCGAGTAATTCTCGCTCAAGCTAGAATTTCTGTTAAAAAAAAAAACTTAAAATTTTTATTTTTGGATTTTGAAAGCCTAGTTTATTATTGCATATTGTTTTTAAGTGAAAATTCTAAATCTTATTTAAAGATATAATTAAAGGAACTTAGTTATGTATTTTAGTGAATTTTGAGATATGTTTGGTTGTTTAGAAAAATTTAAAATTTGATATGATTGAGTTGTGCATTGATGTGTTATATGAGATATGGAATAATGAGAAAGTGTGATCAAGACATAGTATTTTAAGGAAATAAAATACCGTGTTAAGATTGTTTAGGATGTGCATTGACTAGGAATTTGTCTAGAAGGAGATATCTTGACTCTCATGAGATAATGGAATCATATAGATGAAGTTATTCTGGTGGTGAGAATCGAAAAGGTTCATATGAATGGGTAAGTTGTTTGAAAGATAACTAACTTGACTTTTTATATGAATTAACCCTGTCATACTAGGAGAGAGATGATATTGAGATTATTTATGCGTATAGCTGTGTTGATTTCACAATGAGATAGTATGACAGGTGCAGATCTCTGAGTCTAAGTCAACGCACGAGTCTTCCAGAAGTAGAATCAATTGTCTATGTGAGTAGAAGTCTGACATGTGAAAGATGAATTTTGAATTTTAATAGACATTTGATGGTTTGAGAAATTGTATGAGAATTGATGAATTATGTTGATTAATTTGAAATTGAAATTATATAGAAATTTTTATAGCTAGTTTATCCTTTTATTTGTTTATGTTTGTTTCTTTATCTGTGATGATCGTATTTTACACGGGAGTAAATGAGATTGCAGGTAATACAACTCCTTAATGAGCAACTGAAGTATTGGATAGTTTTAATTTGAATGCTTTGTTTTAAAAACTTTTAATGTATATATTAAATTCTTATGAAGAGGGATATCTTTTTGAGAGACAAATATGAGAATGTAGCACATGTTTACATGTTAATTAGATAATGCATGCATAATATATTAGCAATTATGGGTAAAAATAAGGATGTTACATTACCTGCTGATTATTATTCACGAATCTCTATTCATAAGTAAATTTTACATTAACCACAAATTTTATCCACGAATCTACATTTGTAGATAAACTCAATATAATTATTAATATAAATATTTTTATTAACATTATGAGTAATATTAATATTCAAATTCATATAAGTATTAAAATATTAATAGTTTTATAAAATTAAAAATATTATTAAAATTAAGAATAAAAAATAATATTAACCATATTAATAATATTAATAACATTAAGCATGTTAATAACAAATGTTAATAACCTTAACAATAATGTTAATAACGTTAACAATTTTTAATAATTTTAATAGTATTAAAAATATTAATAATATTTGTTAATAACATTATAAATAATATTAACCATCTTAATAATGTTAATAACATTAGTAATATGAATAATATTTTTATAATATTAATATTCTTATAATAGAAGTATTATCAATAATTTTATTAATATGAATAATATTAGTAATAAGTGAAATATTAATAATATAAATCATATTTTTAATATTATTATAATATTAATAATTATAAATAATAATCATAACTAATATTTATAAATAATAAAAAAAATTAAAGAAAGGTAGACAAGGTTGTCTACTAATTTAACTACGAACTAGAGTTTCTGCATATTACCTACGGACTAAAGAGGATGACTATTAGCTTCGGATCTCATTGGGTGGGTAATACCTACAACCTAGAGTTGATATGTATTATCTATGGATTGAAGTGAATGAGTATTATCTACGTACTGAAATGGATAAATATTACTATATTCATAATATTAATATTACTAATAAAATATTATTAATATTAATAGTATAATATTAACAATTTTACTAATAATAGTATTAATAATAATAATATTTAATAATAATATTAATAATAATAATAATAAAAATATTAATAATAATTATTATTATTATGATGATAAGTTATAATCATACTATAACAATAAAATTTGTTTGGTGTAAAAAGTGACTCAAAGAATTTGTGTTTGAGTTGGTGGGTAACTAAATATTTCTTGTAGTAAATTGACTTCTAAAGAGATAATATAAAGAAAAGAAATATAAATTTTATAAAGGAAAAGTAAAAAGTTCATTCTCACAAATTTCAAACACTTTAATTTCTCTTAAAATTATGCATTTAAATAATATATTTTATTATAAAGTATTTTAAACTTTTTTATAAAAATAAATTACTCTTTAAAAATCTCTAATCCAAAATCACTAAAAAAATTCAGGTAACTTGGTTCTGACTGACGTGAACGTTACATGATGGGGCTTAAGTTTTTATACTATATTTATATATATATATATAATATATATATATATATATATATATTATAAATTCATATAAATAAATAGAAGTACTTACGTAGAAACGCTCCTATTCCAGATCCTAGTGCCAAGTATACCAATTTAAGACAAACCTGCGTTTGTATCAGTCACAGCAAACACAGATTATCGTAACTTCTAACAAACCTTCCAAATCCTACTTACAAAATTAAGACATATCTCACTAAACTACTAACTTCCCGTTCATCATTCTTGCTTGCTAGCTTTTGGATTACGAATTTGATTATGTAATGTATATTTTAATATTTGTAACTTTTTAAAATATATGTACGTAAATAAAATGTATTTTTCAAAAATATTTATTGATATATCAAATAGAATTATATTAAAATTATGAATGTACTCTTAAAAAATATTTACTAGAAAACAACATTAATTATTATTTTTTCAGTTCTTTTGAGCATTGCTTATTGAGAATTTTGTTTTGTTTTTATCTAATTTTCATAACAGAAAACAACATTAATTATTCTTCTATTGATTATATTTTTATCTTTCACCTAATTTTCAATTAATTTACACACACAGATATATATCAATAAAAAAATAAAAAACAAAAATAGAACAAAAATTATTATTAATCAATCACGTGTGAGAGAGGTGAGTGAAATGGTTTTACCTTGGAAACATCTTGGAGTACGTTAGAGTTTGGCTTACTGCCGCTGAAGTCATCAATTATTTGACCTATTAGTAAAGTCATGATAGGGAAAGCGACGCCGTTTCCAATGGCACCAATGCTCCCAGCACCCATAAGAAAAATGTCAGTGGAGTCTGCAAAAGCGAACAGCTTATGAAATGGAACTGTCTCTGCCTTTTCTTTCAGTTTCCTGCGGGTTTCTGATGTGCTTGCCTCCTCATGTTTTATCTCATCTCCATTCTCCACACCCATGTCACAGATTATATCACTGCCCTCTAAGTTCCAACCATGCAACAAAATTCAGAAAAAAAAAATAACAACTCAGAAAACAACAGCACCTCAAATCAAGGAATCAGTGTGAGGTTGAAACAAAGCTAAACAGCAAATATGAACAAGAAATAAAATCTGGAAAATAAAAAACTGCGAAATGAGCACCAATATCAACAAACCAGGGTAGTGAAAAACGGCAGGAAAGAAGAAGACACAGAAAGCACGTAGGGAAAATATATTCTACCTTTAAGAATAGAAAGTGGAAATATACAACTAAATTTTAAAGAAAGAATATAGTGGTTATTCAGAAATGTCTATGTACATTTTAATGGATGGATTCTTCTCCGTGATGGCCACGGGAAATTAACAATGCATTAATTGTTTGGTCTAACAGTTGGGTCATTTTAGCATAAAGATTCTGGCATACTGACGTACAAAAATTTTAATTTCTCTTACAAAGTTTTTCTAAAATTCTTTTTCCATATCGTATAGTAATATTAAACCACTTTATCAATACTTTGTTTAGGTGGTGTGATGAATTTAAAACTGAAAATAAATTAATACAGTAAAAAGGATATTATTTAAATAAAATAAAATAAGTAAAATTAAAATAATTAATTATTTATTATTCTAATAATAAACTAATATAACTTTAGAACTAATATATATTAATAAAATATTTATGCTATCTTCTTTCGCTCACGTCATAACTAACTAGTGTGGAAAATTTAATAACATATCTCCTCCATTTTTTTTAACTTTGTGCATATACCATCCAAACGTTATTTGATTTTCACTTTCGTTGCTCCAAAACGCTGGAAAACTGGAAACACAAAACATACTCAATCTATATACTCCTAGTTATTTATTAAAACTTACGAAAAATTAGTAGTAAATTTCATGAAAAGTGAATTGCTTTTGTACATGTTGCCTTAATCAGTTAAGCTTTGTAGAATCTTGTCATTGTAAGATTGATTGTCTTGATATTATATATTGATTATTCACTGAAAAAAAAACTTAAGAATTTTACAATAATTATGTTTTATGACGGTTCTGATGATCATATATATTTAATCAATATGAAAATTCTATAATGGTTATGTCGGTTGTAAAACTGATATAATAAGTTGACTTACTACAACTACTATATATAAATTGTCATAAAATGTATAAAATATCTATCATAGTATGTTTAAACGAAATTTTTTATAACTAATATTTCTATAACAGTCATAGAAAATATGACTTACTATGATGATTCTCTATGATAAATATTTCTACCACCCATCATAATAATCAGATTTTTTATGTCATATTTTATAATAATTATCATAGTAAGTTCATTTTTTTAAAAAAACATTTGTTTTATCAATTTTTCTTCTTTTATTAATAACAATCACTTGCATATCAATGCTATTCAGACAATTGCATACAATTTTCACACAAATGCATTCATTGATCAATTTTCTCCCATTCATTAATAAAATTCACCTGCATATCAATGTTATCCAGACATTTGCATACAATTTCCAGACAAACTCATTCATTGATCAATTTTCATTCACTCATTAATAACAATCACCTGCATGTACTTCATTACATAATATCCACACTCATAGCTTCTCGATTGATGTGAATACTGCAAATTAAAATAAAAATATAAGATATATTTTATATCATAATTAAATAGTGGTGAGACAAATAAGTTACATTAGGTGCAATTAATTGTATCTTCTTCCTAGCTACATGTGGAAGGCCTTACAATCTCGAATGAGCCTCTAAAGCCCTATAAAAAGTAGACATTCGTTAATTTATATTAATCAGTAAGGTATGAAATATAATACAATAAAAAACTTATGCATCTAGTAAATGTTTGATGGCCAAAGTGTTAGTTTTCTCATGCAATGAAGACAAGAGAACCACTAGAAAATGAAAAGGAATAATGACCTACAACTGTCAATGATCCCTACAAGTTATAATAATATTAATAATAAATAAGTTCTAAATTAATTAACTGTAATTTAAAATTATATACTTACTGATGCAAGTAAGGTGCTAAATACACTTCTTTGCATGCATTTTGAAATGTCTCAATTAAGTATGCTTGCACTTTACTTGCTTCATTTCTTACACTCTGAATGGCAATTGGGTCTAGAAATTCATAAATATAGATATTCTTCTTCTCGGTGTAGAGGTGATGTAAATACGTTGAACATTGAAAAAATAATGTTAGAGTAAAGTATGAATATATTAAACTATTTTAAAGGTTACTGAAAGTATACTTACAATAACCAAAGTTGTAGAACCGATATAAATAACTTATCGGTACCAATAAAAATTTCACAAATATCCTTATGACATAAAAAAAGGGATGTTATTGGCCCTACCTACAACATCAGGAGGCATATCTAATTGGACAATTTGCTTTCCCATTGTCACTACCATTGCATCAAGTCATTGGAGATAAGACATTTGTGGTTTTGGAGGGTTGACAACTTTTGATTTTTTAGACTCATCCTAAATTTAAATAAATTAGTATATAAATATAACTCATGTGAAGATATTAAAAAGGATAAATACATAATTAAATCAAGTATTAAAAACAACCCTTGCTACAATTGGCTTTACTAATCTAGTTGGCCAAATGATAAAATTTCTTGGGACATGTCCTACTATTTGAACCTCCTCAATGGGCACATGAACTTGAGCAGAAGAATCTCGAACATCTATAACCACTACTTGTATCATATGATCCTTAATCGTCGGTGGTGGATGGTTGATCCTAACTTATATGTTTTACCTAAGACCACATAAATATACAAGAATAAACAAAATATAATTGGAGTAAGATTTGCCTAAGGCCACTAAATGTTGGGGAGGATCATCAACGTACAATTTGAAGTCAACAGGGATATCAACACCACCATCCCCTGATTCTTCAATAATAGGACAATTTCCCTTGGTGCTGACAAGAATAGGGGAAACCTCTAGAGGAGAAAGGGCTATAGGAGGCTAAATGGACACTCCTATAGATATTAACTCTGCTCACATTTTCGACAACAACTCATCCCTCAATGTGGGGAATAGGTCCTTCTTAAACTCATCTTTGAGAAGTTTCTTATCAATCTCACTAAGTTGTGATAAAGTAACATGTCGAGTTGGAGTACCAAAGAATTGTCTAATTCCTATCCCTTGTCCAATACCACGAACACATCTTGGATGCTCTGGACGACCAATGACAACTGCTAATATGTCTTCACGTCCTTGCATAGTGAATGATCCTGGAGAGCTTTGCTCCACTAATTCATCCTACAAAACAAACATTTTAATGCAAATTTCAACACTAAAATCAACTTTCTCAAAAATAATTTGTAATGAGTTACTTACAATCTGCTCAGTTATGATCCGCATTTCTTCAAATGTGTAATCTTTTGATAATTTTTTGCGAGCTCTCTTCCATTTTTCATGGTAGGGAGGTGTATATATCAAACTTAAACTTGATTCGTCACTGGGAGCTGAGGAAAAGGTCTCAAAAATCATAATTCACTCCAACCTATCATATCCACCACGAGACAATCTGTGAGGGTGGACATTCCTTTTTTTGAATGTCCTGTGCAACTTTTCTCCTTGCCTATTATATACATTACAAATATTAAATGTAAATGAAATATACTAAAAAGAATAAAAAAAATACAAATATTGCATTATACAATATGAACATGAGTAAACATACAAAATTTTCATTATAAAAAATAAACATAAGTAAATTATTTACATTGTTAAGTTGGAACATTCTCCCACAACTCTTCATGATAGTCATCACATGTGACATAGACATCATCAACTTCATTATCAACATCTAAGGTTGGCATATTTGTGGAGAAAGATGGAGTCTCACTGGTATAAGGTGTTGAATTTGTAAAATCAAAAGCGTACAGTAATGAACAATAATGCACATCATGATTATCATAAGATTTTAATGAACAATAATGCACATCATCATTATCATAAGGATCTTACAAACTATGATTCTCACATACAATTAAGAAAGAGATAGGCACTTACCTTGATCCATGAGTGATCCTACTTGAGCAGTTACTTTATCTCCTCCTTTGTCCCAATCTATCTCTTAGCAATCTCGTTCTTGTCACACACTTTCTTGATGATTAATAGTGAGACAACTATTATTTGCAGAGACAGAACCCTTTTGCTCTTAGTTCCCAATCTCCATCAAATGTAGGTTTTCATTAGGTATCCTCAGATATATATTTCTCACCTTAACCAATGGCCCTTTAATTCTATTATTGTTATTATTATTAAATCACATTCGGGCCCAAAGCCCAAACTCAATGTCATGTGAGTCACATTATAGAAATTAATTTACATGTCATTTCAATAAACACATTTCCTTCCATGTACTACTATATCATCCTTTCTCCTTAATATGACTTTATAATGAGAAATCCATAATGGGTTCAAACATAATGTCATTTTTCATCAACAACAACATAATTTGTTCTTCACAACATAATTTGTTTTCCACAACATAATTTGCATGCATATACATAAAGTAGAAAACATAAATTTCAGAAACTTTTATTTATCAATGAGCTCAGAGTGTCAAATAAGCATTAATTACAATCATTAATCATTCACTAGTAGACATAATGCCCATATTTTCAACATGACCAGTAAACATCTTGGGCGGTAACCCTTTTGTTAAAGGGTCAGCAATCATAAGATCAGTGCTAATATGTTCTATTGACACTTTATGTTTCTGAACTTCTTTTTTAACGGCAAAGTATTTTAATTCCATATGTTTAGCACCTTTGGAATACTTGTCATTTTTTTTTTAGAAAAGAAGACTGCTGCGGAGTTATCTCACAATAAATTTTCAGCAGCTTGAATTCCAAGTCCTGAAATAAAATTCCGCAACCAATTAGCCTGAACTGTGGCCTCAAAGCATGCCACAAATTCAGCTTCCATAGTGCATGCAGCAATGACTGACTGCTTCGCACTTTTCCATGATACACATAACCAAATGTAGACTTTCGTGTATCCACACAGCCAGCAAAATCTGAATCTGTATATCCAATCACCTTAAGATGATCAGATCTCTTATAAGTAAGCATGTGATCCTTCGTTCCTTGTAAGTATCTTAATACTTTCTTTGCAGCTTTCCACTGATCCAATCCTGAATTACTTTGGTATCTACAAAGCATACCAACTACAAAACTAATATCTGGTCTTGTACATGTTTGAGCATACATTAAACTCCCAACCATAGATGCATAAGGGATATTCTCCATTTGTTTTTGTTCCAAATCATTCTTTGGACATTGCATGAGACTAAATTTGTCTCCTTTCTCTATTGGAACAGGAGATGTTAAACATTTATCCATTCTGAATCTCTCTAAAACTTTATTAATATATGCTTTCTGAGACAAACCTAACAATCCTTGTGATCTATCACGAAATATTTCAATTCTTATCACATAGTATGCCTCACCCATATCTTTCATATCAAATTTATTAGAGAGAAACTTCTTAGTCTCACTTAATAGACCAAGATCATTAGTTGCAAGCAAGATATCATCAACATAAAGAATCAAAAAAATATAAACTTACTCCCACTGACCTTCAGATATATACACCAATCAACAGTGTTTTCCTTAAATTCAAAGGACACAATAGTATCATTGAACTTAAGATACAATTGTCTAGAAGCCGGTTTAAGCCCGTATATTGACTTCTTAAGTTTACACAACATGTGTTCCTTTCCTTCTTCAATGAACCCCAACGGTTGGTCCATATAAACATCCTCTTTTATTCCCATTCAAAAAGGCAGTTTTAACAGATGCAACTCAAGATCATAATGAGCTACTAATGCCATGATAATTCTAAAGGAATATTTCTTAGAAACAGGTGAAAATGTTTCCTTATAATCAATGTCATCCTTTTGAGTAAAACCTTTGGCAACAAGTCAGACCTTATAACGTTCAATATTGCCATGAGAGTCACGTTTAGTCTTAAAGACCCATTTACACCCAACTCTTTTGCATCCTTCTGGCAATTCCATAAGGTCCTATACATCATTTTGTGCCATTGATTTAAGCTCATCTTTCATGGCATCTAACCACTTATCAGAATTATCATCATTGACGGCTTCTGAAAATGAAACTGGATCATTATCAATACCTAAGTCATTTTCTGACTCTTGTAGATAAACCACATAATCATTCGAAATAGCAAACTTTCTTTCTCTTTGAGATCTTCTTAATACTATTTCTTGTGGTTGTTCTACTACAGGTTCATTGTTAACTTCATGATCATTAATTTGTTGTTCTTCTTCAACATTGAGTGGTTCAACTATATTAGGAACAACAATACTTGAAGTAGAGGTACTAGTTAAAGGAACTTGTACTCTAACTTCCTTAATCTCCACATTTTGTGAAGCATCACTCCCACTAGTTTCACCATTTTTAATGAACCGTGCATTACCAGTTTCAACAATTCTTGTGCTATGGGTAGGACAGTAAAACATATACCCTTTTGACTTTGCTGGATAACCAATGAAATATCCACTGATTGTTCTTGCATCCAATTTCTTTTCTTGCGGATTGTATATTCTAACTTCTGCCTGACATCCCCAAACATGCAGGTGTCTCAAACTGGGTTTCCTTCCTGTCCACAATTCAAAAGGTGTCTTTTGAACTGCCTTACAGAGAATCCTTTTCAACAAATACATGGCAGTTTTTAAATCATACATCCACAATGATACGGGTACAGATGAATTACTTAACGTGCTCCTAACTATATCCATTAAGGTTCGATTACGCCTTTCTGAAACACCATTTTGTTGTGGTGTACCTGGCATTGTGTATTGAGCACAAATACCACGTCTCTCAAGGAACTTAGCAAACGGACCAGGGTGTTGTCCACTTTCATCATACTTTCCATAATATTCACCACCTCTATCTGACCTAACAATTTTCACCTTTCTGTCTAATTGCCTTTCCACTTCATTTACATAAACTTACAAGGCATTCACTACTTGAGATTTTTCATGCAGTAAATAGACATAACCATAACGTGAAAAATCATCAATGAAGGTGATAAAATATCTTTCTTTATTGAAAGAATTTACATCAAAAGGTCCACATATATCAGTGTGTATAATTTCAAGAAGATGAGTACTTCTTGTGGCTTCCTTCTTTGTGTGTTTTGTTTGTTTGCTTTAATACAATCCACACATACATTCAGATCAGTAAAATCCAAACTTGGAAGTATTTCATTCTTTACTAATCTTTCCATCCTTTCTTTGGAAATATGTCTCAAACGTTTGTGACACAAAAAAGTGGAACATTCATTCACTAAACTACGTTTAGTGCCAACATTATGATGCAAGGTCATAAGAGTTTCAGCATATAGATTATCGAGATTCAATTTATATAATCCATCATCAAGAGTACCAGATCCAATCAAACAGGTACGCTGATATAAACTGAAACAACCATTCCCAAATTTAAAAGAGTATTCGGCAACATCAAGTTTAGACAATGAAACTAAATTCCTAGATATACTAGGTACATAAAAAGTATCCATCAAGAATAAATAAAATCCAGTGTCGAGGATTAAACGATAAGTCCTGACAGCTTCCACTAGAACCTTCACTCTATTCTCCATAAAGACAAACTTTTCATTTGGTTTTATGGTTCGGGTTGAAAGGGATCCTTACATCATATTAGAAACATGAGTCGTGCATCCAGAATCAATCCACCAAGAATTATGTGGAACTTTAGTTAAGTTTGATTCAAAACATGCATAATAAGCATTATGCTTTCCTTTCTTTTCGAATCAAGCCTTACGTTTCAGACAATCCTTTTTGAAATGTCCAGATTTTTTATAGAAATGACATTTGTCATTTTTTCTTCTGGAGCTTAGTAGAGGACTCATTTATCTTCAGTGATCCTTTACCCTTTCCATGTTTCTTATAGACTTTCTTTTCAGCTCCCTGATTCTTCACATAATGTATGAAGTGGTTTCTTTGATTCTTAAGTCTAGTCTCTTCCTGAACTAACATACTATGCAATTCATGCACATTCCATTTATCTTTCATGGTGTTACAGTTCATTTAGAAAGGAGCATACTTAGACAGTAATGAGTTCAAGATGAATTGCAGGAGAAAACGTACGTTTATCCACTGCCATTCCAAGTGACTTAAGTCTTGCTGCAATATTTTTCATTTTAATGACATGTTCATTTATAGTACGAGAACTATAAAATTTCATGGTAGTTAAGGTACTCATTAAAGTCCCAACAAGAGACTTATCAGCAGTTTGGGAGCGCTCTTCCACAAATTTCATGAATTCTTTTGCACTATCAGTTTTGAGAAGAGCGAACTTAATATTATTTGCTATGCTCATTCGCATAAACATTAGGCTAAGTCTGTTTGACTTTTCCCAAGCCCTATAATGAGCTTTTTCCTCATTGCTACTTTCATCAGTAATAGTGGCAGGTCTCTCACTTTGTAAAACCAAATCAAGATCCAATACACCTAAGTGAAATTGGACTTGTTCACTCCAGTCAAGAAAATTTAAACCATTAAAGACTGGAACAGACGTAGCATGCGAATGTACAGATACAAGAACAGATACTTGAATCACATATACTTAACATTAATACTTTGAGTCATAAACTAAACATACAATACAGATTCAAATAACAAAACATTCTATGCATACTAATGTTCTCCTTTGGGTGATACATTAATACACAAAACATAATGATGCTAATAGTATTAACATTATTTGGCAACATGTATGCATTAACTAGAAACACTTGTTATCTTTGGATATACAAGCAAAACTAATAACACATACTCACTACCAACAATCATATCCATTAATTATAAGGACAACTAATCAACCTTTGGGTGATCCAAAAATGTCTTATAATAATGAATTTCCATTTACCCATATATAAATAATTTAGCATCCATTCTATAGGTAAGTGAAATAAAATTCATTAGTAATCTGAAATTAAATAAAACTTAAAGATTTGACCACTTTGAACTTAAAGATTTGACCACTTTGGTGATTAACAAATCTATCATACAAATAATTCCAGAAATAATATCATTAATTGAAATAAAATTCATCCATAATTTGGAATTAAATAAAACATAAAGATTTGATCACTTTGGTGATTACAAATCTATCATACAAATAATTCCATAAATAATATCATTAATTGAAATAAAATTCATCCATAATTTGGAATTAAATAAAACATAAAGATTTGATCACTTTGGTGATTACAAATCTATCATACAAATAATTCCATAAATCAGTAATTTAGAATTATATTAAACATAAAGATTTGATCACTTTGGTGATTAACAAATCTATCATACAAATAATTCCATAAATAATATCGTTAATTGAAATAAAATTCATCAGTAATTTGGAATTACATTAAACATAAAGATTTGATCACTTTGGTGATTAACAAATTTGTCCTACAAATAATTCCATAAATAATATCGTTAATTGAAATAAAATTCATCAGTAATTTGGAATTACATTAAACATAAAGATTTGATCACTTTGGTGATTAACAAATCTGTCATACAAATAATTCCATAAATAATATCGTTAATTGAAATAAAATTCATCAGTAATTTGGAATCATATTAAACATAAAGATTTGATCACTTTGGTGATTACAAATCTATCATACAAATAATTCCAAAAAATAATATCATTCATCAAAATATATACAAATATATATATATATATATATATATATATATATATATATATATATATATCTATGTTCTTACTTTGATTTATCATAATCTTTTCATCTTGCTATTAAAATAAAACAAGAATTCATGATTTATGATGCAGCAGAAGAGTTGAGATTTCATTATTTCATTGAAATCAATTCATAAGGGATAATTAAACCATCAAAATTATCCTTAAATAATATTATATTCTTTACAGTATTCATAATTTTAGAATTAGGGTTCATAAATATGGAAAAAACATTATTCATGGAAAATAAGGCTCTGATACCACATGTAAAATCAAAAGCGCACAATAATGAACAATAATACACATCATCATTATCATAAGATTTTAATGAACAATAATGCACATCATCATTATCATAAGATCTTACAGACTATGGATGTAAAATCAAAAGCGTACAGTATTGAACAATAATGCACATCATCATTATCATAAGGATCTTACAGACTATGATTCTCACATACAATTAAGAAAGAGATAGGCACTTACCTTGATCCATGAGTGATCCTACTTGAGCAGTTACTTTATCTCCTCCTTTGTCCCAATCTATCCTCCTTTGTCCCAATCTATCTCTTAGCAATCTCGTTCTTGTCACACACTTTCTTGATGGTTAGACAACTATTATTTGCAGAGACAGAACCCTTTTGCTCTTAGTTCCCAATCTCCATCAGATGTAAGTTTTCATTAGGTATCATCATATATATATATATATATATATATATATATATATATATTTCTCATGTTAACCAATGGGCCTTTAATTCTATTATTATTATTAAATCACATTCGGGCCCAAAGCCCAAACTCAATGTCATGTGAGTCACATTATAAAAATTAATTTACATATCATCTTACAGAATCATCATTCTCATTAGCTATCGATTATTCAAATTCTAAAGTTGGTAGCTAAAATCTTGGTACTTAATTAGATACTAATTTAGAAACTATTTATCAATAATAAAAACTAATCTAGATATCAATAATTATTTTAATCTCTAAAATTAATATTTAATTTAATCAATATAGCAAGTAATTCATTTTTATATCTAACATTAGTTTCTATTTAATGATTTTTTTGTCGTAAAATCATTTAATACTCTATATGAATTTTGTTGAAGAGTCGCACACAAGATGAAAAAAAAAATCAAAATAAAATGTCATCCTTATTTTATTTTTTGGTTTTGTTATAATCTTAATTGTTTTTTTTATAATATTATAACATTAAAGTCTTTATTAATTTACTGCATTGATATTATTAACTTTAATTGACCTGCATTTGTTTACCATTTATTACCTTTTCACTAAATTGATTAAACCAGGCAAAGATAACATAATGGAGAAACAAGTTTAACGAAGATATTTTAAGAGAGTAAAGTACAAGTTTATAAACTTCGAGAAAGCAATTTTAGAAATAAAAAAAAAGTATTTGAATTAGATTTTTATTTACAAAAACTCTAAAACTGCATGGGATGAAAATTTGCAAGCAATGATCATAATAAAATTTGTCTTTTTTGACTGTTTGAGTAGTGTTTGGTATCTATGCACGAGTTCAGTTTTTGTTATCATTGTCGCTAGTAAGTTGGGTATTTCCTCTGCACTGATTGTTTTACGGTAGTTTGGTCTTGTATAAGGTTAAGACATTCTTAAAGTATTTTCTATCTAATTTATTTTTATTCTTTGTTAAAAAAAAATCATAATAAAAGTTTATAATCACTGAAAAGCTATAGTGCCGAATTTCTCCTAGCGTCTACAAAATGAACATAAAAGGTTTTAATTGCAGGTCAAAATATATTAGGTTTACGCACCAATTAAAGGGTACCTAACGGTGTAATTCTCACAAAGAAAATGTATAATGGGTAGAGAGATAATCTCAGAAGTTTGAAATAGGTAAAAACTATTTCTTTTTTAACAGTATGAAAGGTACACCATTATTTTACGAGAACTAATATACAAAGTGTTATTAATTTTAAAAAATAAAATATATTCTTTTCTTACTTTTTTTATTTCTTAATTTAAATTCTTATTGTCATTCTAATCCTTTAAAAACTATTTAAGCAGTGTTTTCAATATAAAATTGTATAAGTTAATAGTTTTTATCTATATTTATGGATTGTAGGTACAAATTAATGAACTTTACCTTAAATATTTCAAACTATAACTATGACAAATAGTAGTGCTAAAGTTATTTCTTAAATTAATTAATCATAATTACAAAAATTACTTGTGGTGATAGAACATATTTTAAATTTTTAAATAATTAATAAAATAGTTTAGTTGAGTGAAAATATGAAATAACATATGTAAATATAGTTCAAAAGATTATAATTTAAAGATGATAAATTTTGAAAGGTTTAATGGAAAAGAAAAAATTGAAGTAAATTAAAAACATCTTATAAAACTGTATGAAAAAAGAAGCGAGTACTTCGAACAAAAAGATGAAAGATTTAAGGTTTGATAAAGTATAGAATAACTTTTGAAGTAAAGAATGAAAATAGGAAACAAGTAGTATATATCGAAAGCAAAAAATAATTATCAGTTTTTGAATGTGAAAATTATCATTAAGGAACTTATGGGAAACTCATGATCTTGTGTTTGAATTAAGAGTGTAAAAAAGTAAGAAAAAGAGAAATAAGTTGCTTGGAAAGAGAGAAAATAAATAGAAAGTGAGAGAAAAATTTGTTGATGTGATAGAATAAATTTGTTGGAATAATAATTTGAAAAATATTTTTTTTAAAAATTAAATATAATTTAATGTAAAAAAAATCTCAAAAATATAAATTAAAGTTAAAATAAAATTTAAATTAAATTAAATTAAATTAAAAAATGATTATAAAATTTTAGTAAATAAAATATTATATTTCATAAGAAAATTATATTAAAATAAATGATCAAATTTTAAATTAATTAGTTTTCTTGTATTTATTACTTTAATTTATTTCAATATAAAACATATATCAACAAAAATGTTAAACTTATTTTATTTTATTAATTATTTAATGCTTTTATATTAAATATTCATTTTATTATAATGATAAAATATATTTATAAGTATTTAATTATTATTTATATCTATATATTTTAATTATTTATTATGTTAAAATAAAAGAATAAAGATTTTATTATATTTAATTTAGTTTTAATTACTTACATTTTTTTAATTGATTATGAGTTTTGTTTATAAGTAAAAATTAATAAAATCTTTATATAGAGTGACTTTCTTTCGGAGGATGAAAAGTCTAATATTTTTTTTTTTCATTTTTCATAATTTTATATTTCGTTTTTTAGGCTGCATTCGCATCTCTTCGCTTAGAAACAGATACACAACCTAAAGAAACAATTAGGAAATGTGGGTGCACTGTAGTTTAGATCTTCATGATTTTTTTTCTGTAAATATAACAAATTATAAAACTTTAAGTATCTTGAAGACCTACACCAAATTTTTTGTAAACTTACAACATATATCGTAATGGCCATTTACTTTTATGGTAAATTATACGTTTTTGAAAATTTTTTACTTTTTTTTATTTGACTTTTTATTATTATTTTTTAAAGATGACAAGTGGGTCTGGTTCGGTGAACAAGTTCGTTTCATTTAGGCTAGACGGGTCAATCTTTTGAATCCATTAGTTCATATTAACCGGTCCACTTAACCTATCAACCTGACGGACTATAAGTGAAGTTGGAAGTCCGTCCTTCTTTATTTTTAGCGAGAATCTCATGTTTTTTAAATTAAAATTGGTGGTGATCAATATTTTATATAAAACTTTATTTACATAAAATTTTTATATATCATTTGTTTCATATTGTTGATATTTATTTTATTTTATTAGATATTAAACCTTCTTTGATTAAAATATTAAATTTTAATTTAATTTTATTATTATTTCTTATATTTTATTGTCCAAAAAGTATTATTAATAACTATAACCAAATAAAAAGATCCAAAATAAAAAATTACAAATTTTTTTTTTTTTTGAAAAATAACTAATTAGTCTGCTAGCCCACCAATCTACTATATGATAGGGTAAATTACTAATTTCAACCTATATAATATGGTGGACCAATTTGTCTCATCTACTTTTGACAAACTAATAACAAGTCGGATCAAAATGGGTTGAGCTGATCGTTTTACCAATCCTACAATTTTTTTTCTTTAAATGAATTTCCTTATAACTCTTTCTAATATTTCCTCAATCTATAATATCATTTTCTTTGATAAAAGGTTATTTTCTTCTGGCAGTATGAAACATTAGAATTCAAACTAGATTGATTTCTCAAAAATTACAAATTATATACCTTTAAAGATAACGATATTATTAAATAAAAAAAATATAAACAAGTACAAACAACTCCCTTTCTTAATTTATTTTTAATATTTTTATTTTATTTATATTCAAAAGTTAGAAATATGATTCATTTTATAATATATTGACTTATACATAAAAATATCATGTTCTAAAATATAATTATTAAAATAAATGTTTGCATTTATCTTTATTTGATGCAAAAATGTAATATTGTATTTTAAAATATTTTTTCTGAATGAATATTCTGCAAATATTGAAATTGATATTATTAGAGTATTTAATTAAAGATCATATATGCTTCTTACTTAAAGTAATAACCTATTATTAGTTAAATAAAAGAACTCTTATGCTATTTTAACTTAGTGTGCTTCGGAATTTTAAAAACCTTATTTGTCAATAAATTTCTTTTCGAACAAAATTGCATTAAAAAAGTTAAGACTTTTTAAAAGTAATTGTCAAAATTTTCGATCAACAAGTATGCGTAGTAGTTTTTTACATAAATATTTTTATTATTACTCAGAATATTTTCCGAGATATTACACTGAATAATAACAACAGTAATTATGATGACGAAAAATATGACGTTCTAAAGAGATGCAACCAAATTAGGGTTCCACGGTGACCAGCGAATTTAACTTGCAAAAGGGAAGTTTTTGGTCCATTTAAACATTTTTTTTTACAGAATGAAATTTTTACCCAGTAAACAAAAATAGGAAACTCTAGAGTAAATGATGATAGAAAATGCAAATTGGAGCCGTGAGTGGTTCAACAGCCAATAATTCAGATGGCAAAACAATTTTAAGAACAGGCAAAAGTTTGAGATGGTTTTCCATGGAAGTGACAAAGACTTCAAGATAAGTTTAAGAGGTTAAACTTTTCTGATAAAAAAAATAAAATTAAAAGGTTAAAATTTTTGTTGATTAAGAGACATATATATCTTTTTGGGTGTTAAAACTCGTCCACTTTAGTCTGATCCCATTGACATGTCAAAAGCAAGAGAAAGTCGGCTGGTTCGTCAAAATTGTGTGAGTTGAAAATAGTAACTTGTCTCGTCATAGGACAAGTTGGCGACTGACCCACTATTTTTTATTTTATTTTTATTTTTTTTGTAATTTTTTTTGTTTTAAATTATTTGTTTGATTATAATCATTGATAGAACTTTTGGACAATAAAAATATAAGAAAAATCAATAAAATTAAATCAAATTTTAATATTCTAATGAATGAATGTTTAATACTTAACAAAATAAAGTAAATATCATCAATATTTCAATAAATCAAATTATGTATAAAGAAGTTAATGTAAATAAAGTTCTATATAAAACATTGACCATTACCGATTTTTATTCAAAAGTATGAGATATCTTTTTAAAAGTGCCAAAAATAAAAAAAGACGGATCACCCTATCGCACCCTGCCTGTGACCCGTCAGACCAATACAGGTTGGCGGATTCAAAAAATTAACCTGTTCCACCTAAATGATGGTGACGACCCCGACCTATTTTGTCATTTCTATATATATATTTTTATGTTTCTTTATCGAAAACATTTTCAATAATTGGAGTCTGAAATATCTTAATTGTTGAATTTTTGGACTACTTTCTTATTTGAAATAAACTCATATGTACAAATTCGTTTATTATTTAGATTGAATTGATTTTTTGGAAAGCATACTTATAAGGAGTGATTCTTTGTTGCTAATGGTTAGTTCATTCATGATGTTAACTGGCATGAGAGTTTTTATCTTGTTTCTTAATTTGTAATATTATTCTTTAGTTTGTTTTGATTAATTACTCCAAGAAAATTATTAAACAAAAATTAATTTTAGAAATAAAAAATAATTAGATATTATTTTATATACTAAAAAAATTATTGGTATTTAAATTAATTGATATTATTGATAAATAGTTTCTATATTGATATCTAATTAGGTACCAAAGTTTTAACTACCAATTTAAACTATTTATCAATAATATAAACTAATTTACATACCAATAATTTTTTTAGTTTCTAAGATAATATCTAATTTAGTCAATATAATAACTAATTATTTATGGTCTCTAATTTAATAATTTTTTAGTAGTGAATTATATACATTATTTATGTATTTGTTGAAGTTGTTTTTTAACCTTCATTGATCATAGTAGATATTCCTTTATTTGAAGAATGCATTACTTTTATCTTTATATTAAGTAGTTTTCTAAATTAATAATATTTGTGTTATATATACTTTTATTTTCTTATTTTTTTCATGCTCTTTCTTTCTATCATAGATTTTTTCAATAGATTTTTTCAAGTAGGGAGAAATGTATTACACTATTAGTCTATTATTGAGTTGTTAGTATGATAAATGTTGGACTTGGTGCTTAGACATATTGCGAAGTAGTTTGATGATGAAGAGTGAAGATGAATGATGACTCTTTTTTATGGCAAGTGTATTGTGTTAGTAGTAATAAATTTGTCTCTAAAATGGATATCGAACCCATAAGAAACAATTGAATTTTCAAGTATAAAATTCACTAAATAGAAGACAATATATAAAAGTTTGTTGGAATTTTGTTGTGTATGAGATTGCAAGAATATAAATAAAGCAAATTAAATAGTTGTTTGATTCAATTGGAAAAATTGGGATTGGGGATTCATCCTTCTCACTCTTTTGCATTTTGAAAAGCACGTAATATTCTATCTTTGATTGATATTGATGTCCATATAAAATTCGTTTATATTGATTCCTTGTATATAAAATTATTAAGATAGTCTCTTAAATATTAATTCCTCACATATTTATAAAAACTCCTTATTGTTATGAGCAGATTTTGATAGCAATTAACATTTCAAATTTATTCCTAGCATTCAAATATGTTAAGCATTAAATATATTAAGCATTATCATTTAGGTCAGATGCTTAGAAGTACTTTACAGTCAAATCTAAGGATCAAAATCATAATAAAACAAGTGTTAAGAATAAGATGTCAATATAAATAATCAATCAAGAACAAAATATTATATTTAAATATCACCTCAATATATAAGAGTTTGAACAAATTACTCTCAATCCCAAAGGGTAAAATTAGTCACTCATGTTGGCCATTACAAGCATAGAAAGCAAGAAAAGAAGATCCAAGATGTTTCTCTTTGACGACTACCTCTTCTAGGATTTTCTATCTCCTTCTATTCTTCCAATTATGTCTAGGTTCATGCCTCACACCTCATATTTAACCCAGTTGGGCTTGGGCTAAGTGACTTCTTGCCTAGGCGAGTTTGACGAGAAAAAGTCCAACTTCTCTGGAGTGAATTCGCTTAGGTGAGTTTGTTCCTATACAACTTATTAACATAAGTTTTAATTGATTATAATCATTCTTGGTTGAAATGTTTTATTTTTTTTCAAATTTTTTCTCTACCACATTATTGATAATGCCCTAAAGGGGAGAATTGATTTATGCATGTTGCTTTTAGAGATATTTCTTTATTCTTCTAGTGTCTTGGTACCTTTGTTTGGTTTGTCTTCCTTGTTCTTTAAACATGGGGAGCATGGACCAAGGGGAGCATATAGCAAGGGGGAGTTCCTTGTTATATTTTTTTTTTATCTTTCTATGAAGAGAAGACTCATATGAAAGCTATTATTTTGCTTCATCTCAGGCACCAAGTGTGGGTCATCATCAAAAAGAGGGAGACTGTTGGACTTGAAGATGCTCAAGCCTTTTCTGAAGTGTTTTGATGACGAAAATGAAGATGTTATAAATGTGTTTAGGATGCTTTGGATTTCATTGTAAAGTTGTTTAAGTCTTTCACACGAAGGTATTTACAAGGCAAACACAACCATCTTAAAATAAGTTTTGAAATATGATTTTTTTTAAAATTTTTTAAGAACATTATAACTTATTGTCTCTCTTTTAATCAATTAAAGCAAAAAACTGGAAAAATATGTATTAGTGATTTAATTGATTATCACATATTTTAACTGATTAAAGTAGAAAATGTTTCTAACTGGTTTTCAAAATATAATTAATTAAATACTAATATAATAAATTAAAAAGTAGAAGATTCAGTTTTAATATGTGATTTTGAAACTATATAAACACTTGGCTCAATGTTTACATACATATTGTTCCAGTGTTGTTGTTCTTGGTGATCAAGAGTTGATAGGATTACTATCCTATTGGTGTCAAGGTTTGTTGCTATAAACAATAGTTGATAAGTGATGACTTTTTACGGCAAGTGCACCGCGTTGTCAGAAGTAATAATTGTCCCTAAGGACAGATATCAATCCCACAAGGAACAGTGAATTATCAAGCACAATAATCGCTAAATATAGAACAAAACAATTAAAAGTGTGTTGAAAGTGGTTGTGTTGGCGATGATCAATAAGAAAACAGACAAAGAATTGGTTGCTTCAAGTTGGAAAAATAGGGATTAGGTTTCATCTCTCTCACTTTCATGTATTTTGATTAGCATGTCAATATTAAGTTCTTTGATTGAAATTGATGCCCGTATAAAAATCATTTATATCGATTCCTCACATATAAAATTCTTAAGAATGTTCCCTAACTATCGATCCCTCGCATAATTATAAGAACAACTTAGAATGAAGCTCAGACGTTAATAGCAATTAACATTTCAAGTCTATTCCTAACACTCAAATATGTTAAGTATTGTTGTTTAGGTCAGAACCCTAAAAATACTTTCCAGTCAGATTTAAGATTCTCAATTTGTCACGAAAAATTAAAAGTAAAACAACAATACCAATAATCAATCAAGAACTGAATATTTTAATATAAGATATCACCTTAATACATAAGAGTTCGAGCAGATTACTCCCAATCCCAAAGGGTAGAATTAGCCACGCATACTTCTAGCACCTTCCATTCTCCCAATTGGTTTACAATTCACTCTATGGTGTTTTCCTCTCAATCTGGCACACTAGGGTTGTGCCTCTAGTCCCCTATTTAACCTAATTTGTTAGGGTTGAGTGACTTCCTGGGTCACACTTATGGGCTTAATAATAAAAACATAAAAATAGCTCAATTAATCTGACACATTCTTGCTGTTGAGTTGGACTTTTCTCTTTCTCTTTTACACGTTCTGGGCCTTCCAGCTTTCTGCTTTTAGCATATATCATTCTTCTTTAGTCCAAATATCCATTCTTCCATAAAAACCTACAATTAACACCAAATTTAAAGATCATAAAAAATGTAAAAAGGTATAAATTCATAAATTAGGGATTATTTTATATGTAAATTAGCAATTAATACTCATAAGTGCCTATATTTTAATATGATATATTACGGAACTTAGGTACTTATCAATAAGCCATATATCCTTTTAGGTGATAAAGAGTTGATAAAGGTTGAGATCCTCTTGAGGTGGGTTAAGAGTGTATAGAGGTTGATATCCTCTTGTAATGTATATCCTCTTGAATTTATTCGGGAGTTTATTATTGTTTGTATTAACTTTGAAAGTTAGTGGAACCAACAATTCTCAAGTTAAATTGTTGAGATTGGATGCATGATCTTGTTGATATGATACAAGATTTTGAGTAGAAGATTATCTCAAAATTCCTAAAAGAAACAAGTTTAGATATATAAATCACATTACAAATTCATGTATTAATAACACTTTACTTAAGATTAAGTTGTTATCAAGTTTGACATTTTCGATATGAGTGGAACTAACATGTTTACCATTGGATAATCTAAAAATAATAGGACCAACAAGTTTATTGAAAAATAATTTTTTAAAAGAGCATGATACATTATTGTGACTCTGGAACCATTAATCCAAGAATTTCTATTTTAAAACAATAAGATTAACACTCGAGTATTGATTACCTTCACACCTACCTTTTGGTGTGCAGTTTGTCCAAGGTATGAAGTAACCGATCCAATTTGATTAACTTGAGCAAAGTCTGTATTGTTCTCTGGTCTTGAATGTTGTATTAGAGACATGAGAGCTTGATAATGCTACTAAGACAACTAAAAGTCATGTGCTTCATTGAGATTTTTGTGTGTGTGTTGAATCATTGATGTTATCACGAATAACTTCCACATTATTGATAGCATTATTTCTTCCATTATAAAAGTTTTGCCCTAGAGGAAACCCATGTTTCCTATAGTAAACTTCAATGGTATGTCCATTTTTACCACACTGTGTGCAAGTTTTCTTTTTCTTTATATTCTTGTTATCTTGATTGGAGGAAAAACTTGATTTCTATAACATACAACTTCAGTATGCCCTTCACATTCATATAATTTGCAGTTGTCCATGCTTGTCGAACTAGAAATATTGATCCTAGAGTTTGGCTACAAAATATTTTGCAAGAAAATGCCCGTTGAGAAACATATGAGAAAAATTTTTATATAAAAGGAATAAGATCCATAAAAAAAAATGTGATTTAACATTGGAATATTGTTCATTAAGACCACTCAAGAAGTACATACCTTGATCCTACCATTTTCTTTTAGTAATAATAGAAAGAACACCACAAGAACATTTAGTGGGGCAAACACAAGCATGATCAAGCCAAATATTATAAAGTTTATCATAATTCTAAGTTTAATAAATAATTCAATGATAGAAAGATCTCTTGTGTGAGGGTTGAAGAAGTCATCTTCAATTCTAACATGCAAAAGAGATTTCCCTAAAAATACCAAGACTTCAAATCTTTCCAAATATCTCTAGCCTTATCCATCCATAACATACTCTGTCGATTAGGAGCTAAGTGTTGGGTATGAAGCTAGGACCAATTGGGTTGGGTTAACTAGACACCATGTTTAGTATGTGGACTTAATCATTGTGTCCCCTTTATTCTTTCTATTTAAACAGATCATTTTACTTGTAATTGGTGTGCAACAGAAAAGAAATGAAAACCTAATAGTTGTCCGTGTGGATGTAGCTTGTAGTTGGCGACCGAACCACATTAAATCTTGTGTCGTTTATTTTTTTTGCATTGTTTCGTGATTATGTGTGTTGCTTCCGCACATGCGTTTTTTCCATCAAGTGGCATCATAGCTTGGTTCGTTTACACACTAGAGATCCGATCAGTAGAAATTAATCGACGAGATGTGAAAATTGCGACTGCAGTAGTTTCCCAAAGCTAGGGTTTCGCAGAGGCGGCAGCAACATTCTAAAGCTAGGGTTTCGCAGAGGCAGCAGTAGTGTTCCAAAGCTAGGGTTTCGCAGAGGCGACAGTAGTGTTCCAAAGCTAGGGTTTCGTAGGGGCTGTAGCGGCATCCCAAAGTTAGGGTTTCGCAGAGGCGGTAGCAGCATCCCAAAGCTAGGGTTTTGCAGGGGCTGCAGCGGCGTCCCAAAGCTAGGGTTTCACAAGGGCAGCAGCGGTGTCCCAAAGCTAGAGTTTCGCGGGGGCGACGGCGGATCGCGTTTACATGGCGAACAGGTGCAGTTGCTTGCGGTGAGCGAGACGACACGGAGATGCAGTGCGATGGCAGTGACGGAAGACCCAGGGTGGCGCGTGCATTTTTCTACTGGTGCAGCAGTGACGGTGCGGTGCTAAGTGCGGGGTGTGGCTATTTTTCGCTGTGGCACGAAGTTATGACAGTTCAGTTACTCAGCACATCATTAAAATGAATTTGATCTTAACCAAACTTACATCAGTGGGCATTAAGTTCGATGATGAAGTTCAAGCTTTACTACTGTTATCATCTTTGCCTGACAGTTGGTCCGGAACGGTTACAGTAGTTACCAGTTCAGCAGGACCCGATGGATTCACTTTTGAGAAGATTTGTGATCTCATTCTTAGCGAGGATGTCTGAAGAAGGAGTTCTGGGGAATTATCTAGTGAATCGCTATATGTCATCAGAGGTAAGAAAGATATCAGAGATAGTGAGAGCAAGAACAAAAGAAGGAGTCAGTCAAAGACTCGGGATGACTCAAGTGTAACATGTTGGAATTGCAAGGAGGTGGGGCATTTCAGGAATCAATGCCCAAATGATAAACAAGTCAACATTGTAGAAGACTTCACGGATGAGGACCTCTTAGTCTGTTGCGTGGATAGCAGTGTGGATTCCTGGGTCATGGATTCTAGTGCTTCATTTCATGCTACCCGCAGCAATGAAGCATTGCAGAATCTAACTATTGGGGACTTTGGAAAGGTAAGACTAGCAGACAATAGAACTCTTATGTTACGGGCATGGGTGACATAGTGTTGAAGACGCCAGTCGGTTTCTTGTCTTTGAAGGATGTCAGAGTTGTTCCAAGCTTGACGAAAAGTTTGATTTCTGTTAGGCAGTTGGACGAACAGGGACATGATGTGAAGTTCGGAAATCAGTAGTGGAAGGTCATCAAGGGAAATCTTGTCATGGCCTGCGGAAGAAAGAGAGGTTCGTTGTATATGGTCGAATTACCGTCTGAGGGAGTAACCGTCCCAGTTCAGAAGATAAACAAAGTCCGGTTCACAGAATCTCGTGGGCAGAAGAGGGTTGTCTTTACAAGAGAGAAACTCAGAACCATAAGTCAGATTCAGGATGAACGAGCATGGAAAGGTTCAGGTAGACTAGTCAGAGGTACTTATGGTAGTGGGAGCACGAGTCATGTTTCAGCTGAGGTCCCTATACGATAGTGGGTTAGGAGAACTAGTATTCCAGCTGTTGAAACATCTTCAGAAAATTTCTTGTTGAGTATGGAGAGTGTTTGTTCTCAGGTTGTTTCAGGATCCGACAGTTCTTGCAAGTGGGAGTCGGTAGGAGCAAAGAATGGGTTAGTGGCAGTTTCAGTCATGACTAACGTGTTGAAATTCAGGGGAGTTTCAATGAAGACTTCAAAATGATTAAGAAGGTTGGTGGCAACTAGGGGTGGAACATTGAGTTCCGTTAACAAATTACAGAAGTACATGTACACAGTTGAAACGCAGGTGAACATTGTTCCGTGGCTTCAAGTGGGAGATTGTTGGGTATGAAACCAGGATCAATTGGATTGGGTTGACTAGACACCATGTTTAGTGTGTGGGCTTAATCATTGTGTCTCCTTTATTCTTTCTATTTAAACAGATCATTGTACTTGTAATTGGTGTGCAACAGGAAATAAATGAAAACCTAATAGTTGTCCGTGTGGATGTAGGTTGCAGTTAGCGACCGAACCACGTTAAATCTTGTGTCGTTTATTTTCTTGCATTGTTTCGTGATTATGTGTGTTGCTTCCGCGTATGCATTTTTCCCATCACTAAGATAGAGTGGAGGATCCAAGAGATCACCATGTTATTGCAATAATTGCAGTAGCGCCAATCAAAATACAAAGATTTTGTTTTAGTAGGTTCAGTTATACTTCTATCAACAAATTTAAGTTTATTTTTAATGCTAAGAATTGTCACTATATATATGCTCCAAAAATGATAATTGTTTCCATCAACAACAGAACAAACGAAGTAAATTATCGGATTTGCACTAGAATGTATATATAGAAAACTTCCTAGTTATGTCATGGGAACAAAAGAAAATAAGAAGAATAGGATAAAAGTAAGAAAGGTAAAGAAAAAGGCCAAAGAAATTGCACAATAGAGTTTTTCCTAGGAAGTGCTCTCATACAATATATACAACAAAAACAAAAATGAAAAAACAGAAAAACTAAAAGTAAAGATAACTATGTAGTTTTCAACTGTATCTTGTTAAGATAAGAGATGAGCAAATTCACTATATGCTTAAAAAAATGTGTACTTGATATGACCGTCGAAGGTTACGAGTAAAATTATAAATATGTTAAGTATTTAAGTGCATGTGAAAATGATTTGATATATAAGTATTAACTATGAGTGCAATTTTCTGGAAAAAGAATCTGGTTTAATCCATCATATTATGTTTTGATGTAAAATAAGTTTCCCTTATTAGTTTTAAATAAAAAGCTAAATATTAAAACAACATCTTTACAAATTTTGTAAACCATAACATCTTACTCAGTGTTTGTGGGATCAAATAAGAGGCAGCTGAAAACTATCTCTCCTGATTTTTAGTAGCAACCCTATGCCCAGTAACACTACCTATTCCTTTTATAAGAACAATGCAAGAGTTTAAGTGTTCTCTAATTTCATTTTGTATAAGGTTGAGTATTACATTGCTCTACTTTCATGAAAAAGAAACCAAATTCAAAAATATAGCATTCTTATTTAGAAAGTGATACCAGATTTTTCCAATCAATATTTGTCATGTGTACTAGAGTAAAATATGTCCCCAATCCATAGATACCCATTTACGTGAAAATTTATCTAATTCATCATAAAAAAAGATATGATTTCTTAAATATGCTTTTTTTAATTAAAAAATATAGTTCCAAAGATTTACATTTTTTTTCAATTTTAAAAGATATAATATTGAAATTTATTTTAATTTTTTTAAGATATTGGTTGTCCATTTAATGAATGGATTGGATTACACTTTTAATAAATGGATTAAATTTAATCAGAATTTTAATTCAATTAATATATATTTTATATAAAGTATAATTTACTTCATTTTCAACCATAATTTAAATAAACGTGCAATGAAAGGAACATGCATAAAAATTTTAATCACAATTAATTCTAGAAAATATTACAAAATTAGTTCTATAAAAGAAACATTACGTATGTCTAAGGAAAACTAGTTGGTAAAATACCAAGTATTTGATAAACTATTTCTATCTTATAGGTTCTGAACTAATAGATTAGTTTATTATATTAAAAGTGGTTGCTTAAATATGGGATAAACTAGTTAGTAAATTTGAAATGGCATAGAAGATATATCTATATAAATTTTATTACACGACTAAATTTTTTTATTTTTAAGCAAAAATAATTATTATATAATTATAATTTAAAAATAATTCTTATTAAACTTTTTATTTTATTTTATTTTAAATTGTATGTTTCTTTTAATTTAAACAAGTTATTTTATTTAATAAATAAGTTGGTTTTTTATTTAAATGAATTGATCTAATGAGTATTAATATAATTATTTTTTAGAAATTTTTTTTAATTTATTGATTTAAATTATTGTTATATGAATTTATTTTTATAATTTTTATTGTGTGTAATTTTTATATAACATCTTATAATAAAATATTTATTACTTTCTGTTTGTAAGGTTAAATTTTTTATTTTGAATTGCATACAAAATTAAAAATTAATCCAACAAATAATAAACATAGTCCAATGATTAATTATGTGCATAAAATTGAAATAAATAATAGATGAAATGAAATTAAGGATACTAAAAAATATATTAAAATAAAATAAGGAATTTTATTCACCTTTAAAGAATTTGTACTTATGCTACTCACATTAATAATTGTGACGAGTTGAGGCAGTTTGAGATAATTTACCATCGTAATCTGAAAATAATAAAGTTTGTTTTGCACAGTAAATAATAAAAGTAATTATTTTACAATTATTTTTTAAAATAAAATATTACATTATAATAAATTAATAATTTATTTAAGTGTAAAATAATTGGAATGGGTGTTAAGGTATAAGTATCATTGCTTAATCATAAATCTCCCTATAGCAAATTTTGTCTCAAGATCCACCTACCCCACTTACCTCAAATGGATATCCAATAATATCTACAAGTGAAACAGAATTTGTCCTAATTTATCAATAAAGACAAAAAATAACTACCAATTGATTAAATTTTAGAGCATGAACATATAACATTTAGTAAGAGAATTGTAACAACAATATATAGTAAGAGGATTGAGAATAAAGATATCAAACTTTTTTATCAGATATTTTGTTAATACTGTTAGATAAGGAAGCTCATCTCACTGTAAGGGTGGTCCAGAATTTAGATACTCTGAAACATGGCAAAATCGGACTCATCGATGCAGACAAAGGTCTTTTTTATCAAACTAGTAAAATTTAATACGTTAATTACGTAACTAGATAAAAAAAAATTAAAAATTATTAAAATAGATAAAAAAAATTAAAAACTATTAAAATAGATAAGTGGTATCAAGTTGATACCACTTTAGTCTTACAAAAATAAAGTCGTGACTTAGTACAACTTTAATATATTTAAATTAAATTTGTATTAAGTTTACATTATTTTTATTTAATCAAAAATTTAATTGAAATTATCTTATTATTAATTAAAATTTTATTAATACAATTTTAATTCAAATTTAATTATATTAAAATTGTGTCACTTTAATATAATTTTTTTTTATAGAGTGATAATCGTATCAGTTTAGAGTTTAATACGAATTTTTTATACTAAAATTATACGATTTATTTATTTTAATAAATTTTAAAAATTTTATTTTTAATAACTAATCTATCAAATTCCACTAATTTATTTAAAAAATCAAACACAAACTGAACTAAAATTAATTATGGTTCATTTTACAATGATCTTTGTTGTACAGGAGTACCATCAATTACAGCAGGAATAAATTACAATTTTCAATTTTCTCATTGCACATGTACCCAAAAAGTTGCCAATAAAACATCCAAATCATTTATTCCAATACTATATTTATATCTGACGGTAGCAAGTGATGCATCATCACCCATCGGAAAATTTAGGTTAATAAGAAATTTATAACCACATAGATCTCTATCAAATGGAGGAGAATAAGAAATTTATAACCACATAGATCTCTATCAAATGGAGGAGACGAGGAAAAAATTTGTTAGAGAGAATAACAATTTTAATTATTATTATTATAAGGTTGGGTAACTCTACGAATTTGTTAAGTTTAGAAATTAATTAATTGAAATCGTAGATTTATTGAAAACTCCAGATTTTAAAAATACATGTTTCTTCTACCTGAAATGAGTAAATTTAAAAATTCAATTTCTTTAAAAGTCATGTAGGTACTGAACGGTTTAGTGATTATGGTGCATATTGTTTACTCCTTAATTGAGTCATGGTGTATTTGGTTATTTGAATCATGGTACATTATTTGGTGGTGGAGAGATGAGTCATTGCTTTAATGGTTGGAATTTCACAAAGTTCATGTTGGGAGTATGTTATATTTATGCTGAAGAGATTATAAGTTTATTGTGGAAAAATGAACAAAATCAATTATGTGTCATGTCATAAGATACAATAGACAAAACTTTTGAGCTTCAACAATCACCTATGTCATAAAGTGTGCAACTAAATGAGTATTGGCGTGATTGTGACCACTTTCAAGTGTTTAGGCTATACCTTGCTAGCATCTCTTCTTTGTTTGTGTGTAATGCCATCTACAATTGGCCACATTTGTTGTTCCCGTCTACAATCTCTACAACATTTGTAAGACTAATGAGATATAATTTTATCTAGTCCAGAATGAAGATTATTGGTCTCCTTACATTGGTTATTTGACTCTAAAGCTTATACTCAACCCACACATTCGACGAAAAAAAGAATAGAAAAGATCAACTATTAATCATATACATAATAAAATGGATAAATCAATATCAAATAAGCATAAAAAAATGTTTATATGATCGTAACGAAAGTTACAATAGAAAAAATTACCCTTGTAAAGAATAAGATGTATACAATTGTATTATTTTTTTTATGATAGAATGTAACTTAACAATTTATTTCCATCAAAAGTTTTCATATATCTACTATATAACAACTTTTTTATTATATATAATAAAACAAATTTTACATGTTTTTTTAATCAAACATTATTTATTTATTTACTTATTCATTTTTCATTCATAGTTTCATCTTACTATTTAATTTTCATCTATATTTTATTACATGACTTAACGTTATTTTTTTTTCTTACTTTGAACACACAATAAATAAATTTCATACCTACATTTAAAAAATTTATAACGGTAACAAATAAACAAAAATGTAAAAAAAAAATTGTCATTTTTTTCTGATTTTTCTTTTTCTTTTTTTATAATTGTTTTTCATTAACTAATATCATTCAATTATATTAATTATACAATTACATTAGTTATTCAATTATATTAATTATTTAATTATATTAATTAATATCATTCAATTATATTAATTAATAGTAATTAGTAAAAATTTAAAGATAACTAGGTGTCACCAAATTACTTGAAAGTGTTTTTGCCAAATTTCAACCATTAAAGTAATTATTCATCATCCTCTAAAATCACCAATTGTTATATCATGGTTAAAATAACCAAATGCACTACGTTTTAATTAAGAAATAAACCAAATACACCATACTTATACTTATTGAATGCTTGCACGATTCCTAAAAAAGTTAAATTTTCAAATCAACTGAAGTTGTGTAGAAGAAATATATTTTTTCCAAATCTGAAATTCTTCAACAGATCCACAATTTTATTTAATTAATTTCTAAATTTAACAAATTTGTGTAATTACATGCAACTTTACCATAAAATTAAAATTATCATTATCTCTAATGATTTTTTTTTTAAATATAAAGTCGTGCTGGTATAGTAAATAAGTCATTTAATATACTCACAACTTACTAGTAAATAAAAAGTTACGCATATCCGTAATCACAAAAGCGAATTGGCTCACCCATGTGCTATATTAGTTGGACTTATCCTAGTCTCCTCCATTTGATGGAGATCCATCTGTGGTTATAAATTTCTCATTAACGACACCTGTTCATTCAGTACTCACAAAATACAATAATTTGGTGGAGAAGTGGCACTTAGAAGTTAAGAAAGTTCCACCTGAAACCAGAAGGAGAAAGTGCTCCTAACATTAGATTAGACCCTCTACCATGCTCCTCTGCCTCTGAACCTACCAATGAAGAAAATGTTGATTGTGTTGTTGATGAATGTGCTTGTGTTCAGTGCCTCTGTTGTGTCCACAGAGAAGACTCATGTCTCAGCTGTAGGAGACCCAGGAATGCAGAGAGATGGTCTGAGGGTGGCCTTTGAAGCTTGGAACTTCTGCAACGAAGTTGGTCAAGAAGCTCCTCACATGGGTGCTCCAAGAGCTGCTGACTGTTTTGATCTTTCGGGTAAGCCAAATCACACAAACATAGTCCTATAAAATATATTAGTTCAGTTTATTGCATTTTTTATCCTCAATATTGTGTCACATATTATGCATGTTATATTGTCTTCTTCTATAATTTCCTACATATTTTAGTTTTTTTGTTATCAAATCGGCATTGTGTTTTCTTTTATTGAGAATTGTGAGTGGTTGTGATGGCCAGATTCTCTGACTCACAAGGTCACAGAAGCTGATAACAAACTTGGGGTGGGGCAGTCGTTTCCTGGCCTAAAATTACAATATATCAATAATACAGACCTTTATGCAACCGAAAAGGAATTGTATCTGGGTTCTTTGTGTGAAGTTGCAGACACCCCAATGCCATGGCAATTTTGGATGGTAATGCTGAAAAATGGAAACTACGACACCAGGTCTGGGTTATGTCCTAAGGATGGAAAAAAGGTACCCCCTTTTAGTCCGGGACGGTTTCCTTGTTTTGGACAAGGCTGCATGAACCAACCCATCTTTTGCCATCAACAGACACAGCTCAAAGATGGAACAATGTTTGGGGGATTCAATGGTACCTATGATTTGGATTCTGATTGTGGGGGAGAACATGATGGTATATCTTACTACGAGGTAGTTTGGGAGAAGAAAGTTAATGTCGGGAGTTGGCAGTTCAAACACAAGCTAAAGACTTCAAAGAAATACCCATGGTTGATGTTGTACCTTAGAGCTGATGCAACCAAAGGATTCTCTGGAGGTTACCACTATGACACGAGGGGAATGCTAAAAACTGTGAGTTCAAGATCAACATTTCCTTCAAAATCCTATTCCAAGATTTCCATTTCTGTTTAATTAATAGTTTAATTAGCTAGCCGTATTAATTTCATGATTAACCATTTGGGTTGGTTCCTGATTCAGCTTCCAGAGTCACCAAATTTTAAGGTGAGGTTGAGCTTGGATATCAAGCAGGGGGGAGGGGCCAAGAGCCAATTCTACCTTTTAGACATAGGAAGCTGTTGGAAGAACAATGGTTCTCCTTGTGATGGAGATGTACTCACTGATGTCACTAGATACAGTGAGATGATCATCAACCCTGAAACCCCAGCATGGTGCAGCCCCATAGGCTTGGTTAACTGCCCACCATATCATATCACTCCAGACAACAAGAAAATCTATAGAAATGACACAGCCAATTTCCCCTACTCAGCATATCACTACTATTGTGCTCCTGGGAATGCTCAGCATTTGGAGCTGCCAGTGAGCACTTGTGACCCTTACAGCAACCCTCAGGCACAAGAGATTGTTCAGTTGCTACCTCACCCTATATGGGGTGAGTATGGATACCCCACAAAAAAAGGTGATGGTTGGGTGGGGGATGCACGGACTTGGGAACTCGATGTTGGAGGGCTATCAAGTAGACTATACTTTTATCAGGTCAATAATTGAACTACTACTGTACTATTGGAATCTAATGAGTCACCAAGCATTATAATTTATCTTGTCATGTGATGCAGGACCCAGGCACTCCTCCTGCCAAAAGAATATGGACATCTATTGATTCTGGTGTTGAGATATTTGTTAGCGACAAAGATGAAGTGGCAGAGTGGACTCTCAGTGAATTTGATGTCATTCTAACAGAATCAGGGACCAACTTCATAGATAAGGCTGAGAGAAAGTAGTGAGGAACAATGATTGTAAGCAAAACTTTTGGGATTTTAGATTCTCCACAAAATGTAGGCTTCTAAAACCTAAGAGTGCTAGAACTTATGAACATACACATAAAAAAAATCTCATCGGTCAAGTCCTCTTCATGGAAGAAAGAATTGTTTTGCAAAATCTTAGCTTGGAGATTGAAGTTACATCCCCAAAATAACTTGTTCGGCAAAATCATGATCGAGTATGATTTAAATAACATTTTGAATCCCAGATTATGATTTGTTAGAAATAGAAGAGTTGTTTAATTTTTGGTTGGGTCAAGTGTAAACTATAATTTGAACAGCATGATTGATATTTGATTTTCGTTCTGATAGTGTTTCAGACAGTATTTTTTTAAAGATAATAACTTTTGAATTAATCTTGCTGGTGAAGCAGAAGCAATTACCACAAGGCCCAATAACTTCAGTTTTAAAGTTGAGCAGTTTTACAGCTATTTCAGTTCGGCGCATGCGTTTTTATGAACTTATTCAAGTTGTCAATTTTTTTTATAAATAAAACTTTTTTAAATACAAAAATAAATTTCATCAAAATTTAATTATTCAGAATTCGAACTTTAGAAGAGAGAATTACGATATCCTTTGATCAATGTGGCACCAAAAATAGGTCGAAAGTGGTTTTCAGGATATCAAGAAGAATTAAAATAAATAATTAATTTGAAAAATGAATATTTAAAATATTTATAAATTTTTTATCAAGTATATTTTTTTGTAATTTACAAGTCTTATCAATTATAGTTTAATTATTTATTAAATGATTAAAAAAAATTAATAAAACTTAAAAATTAATATTATAGGAGCAAAATAAGTAATTTAACTGGAAAATTTTATTAATGTAAATTGTAATTTGTAACACTCCAAAAACTACTAAAACTGTTCTATAATTCAAGTGAATATATATGTAGTAAACGTTTCACAATAAAAAAAAATGATATTTTTATATACTTGAGAAAAAAAATAATTTTTAAATTTATAAACTAATTTTTAAATTGATAACAAAGTTGATTATTATATATTTTAGTTATTGTTTATAGATTTTCATATATTAAAAATACTTATGTTGTATTTTGAATTCAGAAAATAATTTTTTTGGTTTTAAAAATAATTAATTATATTATATGTTTTATTCTATTGTAATTTATTTTATAACAAAAAAAAGTGTGTTGTAAGAAAAACAATCATGCTATTTATTTTATTTAAATATTCTTGGTTGTTTTTATTATTATTATTGTTACTACAATTATTGTTTATGTTAATGCGAATTTATTGCTTATGTTAATGAGAATTTATTGTTCTTGTGGTTAATATACATTAAATTATTGTAGTTAATATCTATTAATTGGTGTGGTTAATATGTATTAAATTGTTGTGGTTAATATATATTATTATTATATATGGAATTTTGGGAGTTGATTTTTAAGTATGAAAATTTTATTATTAAAAAAAGTTCATATTTTTTGTGAGAAGAACATATGTTGTGTGTGGCGTAATATGTGAAAGATCTCTTAAACTAAGGGCATTGTGTGAAAAATTCTTAGTCACATCAGAAGAAGTAGAATAATAGATTTAAATATAAGATTTTACTTTAAAATATTAATTTTCTAAAAATTGATGAATTAATTAGTTTATTAAATAGATATGTTATTGAAAATTTTATGTGTATGATAATTTTTTTATATAAATAATTATATTTATTGTGCTTAATTTTGAACTTATCCTTATTTTCATTGATGATTATTATTAATCCTGTAAATAAATCACGTGGGGAGCATATTACATTGCATATGAAGAACAATAAAGTTTACAATTTGGAGAATATATTTTTCAGTTTTTGAAGAATTGTATATTATAAAGCATTGTGTTAATTTAGGTAATGTGGGGGCATATCATTTTGGATATGTTTGGATTTAAATTATTTTAAAGAATATATTTTGAATTATTCTATATTTGATAATATTTTATTTATTCATATTTATTTTAAGATTTTTTTTTTTTGGAAAAAAACTCTAAACTTGTTATGTTTGATAAAGATAAATATTATAATTAATTGATAGAAATAGTGGGATGTTATCGTGGTTGTTCTTCTATAGAGTTATTGTTAAACACTAATATGAGAAACTCCATATGGATTTTGTGCACTCAAGATGATTTATATCATAATTTGGATAGGAAGTACAGGAAATGTGAATTTGTTTTTTAAAATCTCAGAGTAAAGGGATTGCATATAAGTATGAGTTAAGTATGAGTTGAAGTTAATGTTACAACATTTGTTTGTTGCAAATAAATTTGACATTAAATTATCAAAAGTTGACACAAATGATTGTCTATCTATTATCCATAATTAATTGTGGTGGAAGTTTCATGTACTTAGGAGTTGCCTAAAGATGTTAAGGAAATAAATAAGATTAACTATTTGAGTAACCAATATGAAATGTTGGTGGTGAGTTTTGTTTGTTGTGTTGATTTTTTGTGACTATATAATAAGTAGATAAAATTGGTTATAAATTATTTCGTAGATTCTTGTGTGTTCGGTTCTTACATGAGATCATCAATCAATGCTAGTTAGCATTTGTTGTTCCACACATCAATTTATTGGACATGTTTTGTGGCTCACTTCTTGTGAGATTGTCCCTCTATTCTTGATTTTATGTAACTTATCTAAATTGTTTGAGGAAACTTCGATCACCTTATCCAATATTTGTCGGAATTCATGCAACGATTTGCTTATCGTGTAATTTCAATTGCAGAATTTTAACGAATCAGCTTAAACGATGAATTCTGAATAAGATTCTAGATCAAAATGAAAGAATAATTGAAAAAACATAAAATCGAACAAATTTTTTTTGCTCACTTATGCAACAAATCAAGAAATTTGCAACCAAAGCATGCCAAATCAAGTAACGAATCAAGAAATAGAAGAAAAAAAAATCAAAGCAAAAAAACAAAAAAACATACCTACTCAAATAAGGACAAACTATAGTAGGTTTGCATCCTCGACACAATATCGTTCCCAACCATACCGAGAAGACTTATATCATCCACAAGCACCAAGTTCAATGTTGATACCAAACACTATTAACAATATGGTGAAACCTCACAAACACTGCGAAAAATAGTTCTTCTACTACTCGTTTGAAAGTTTTGTATATTATCTTTATTTTAATATAATAAAAAGTTATTTAATAATAAATATTATGTAATATTTTTTATAAACGTATTAATAATATGATTAATAATATTTATAGTTTATGATAATTTTTAATAAAAATATATTAAAAAATTATTAGTTTTGATTAAATAAATATTTGACATTAAGAATATTTTAAAAAAGTCTTACGTATCTAAATACATAAAGAAAAATTATTAATAAAATGATTCTAATTAATTTAAATTGTTTATTTTAAATTTGTAATCATCTTAAAACCCAATCCAAGATATGTTGATGCTTAGTTGAGTGTGGTGTTTTTCTTTTGACGACAAAAAAGCACAAACTTTTTTTAAGGGCATGTTTGTTTCTATAAATATATTGTTCATAAGCAAAGATATGAAGATATATCATTTATTTGGATCCATGATTTTGTGAAGAAGAGAAGAAGAGGATATAAGTGTGAAGAGTAAATCTCTTCATCCCTTTAAATAGGTATAATTACCTTTTTGGTCCCTACATTTGGGGGCAATATTCAATTTCATATAGTGATTTTAAAAAAAATCAATTTGGTCCCAAGGTTTTTAAAAAATGTTCAATTTGGTCCCTTCCATTAACGACGTTAACTATTAATGACATGACGCACATAGTTGTATTGGTTTGTACACGTGGCACATCATAGGCTGAGGCTATTATCTTGGGTCTCCACCTTTTTCAGGTTGTGTGTCCTTCCCTCACCTCACCTCACCTCACCTCTTTCACCCAACTTCTTCTACAACCCACCTCAGTTCACCTTCTTCACCCAACTTCTTCACCATTGATTCACCTACATTTCTCACTCACTCTTCTAAAATGTCTCCCCCTCTCTCTTTCCTTTATTTATTCTTTTATCCCTCCTAATGTTCCAAAGGAATATCTCTCTCATCCCTGAAGATGGTGGTAGAGTTGTTGGTGCGGTGAGTGCAGGTAGTGGTGGTGGTGCGGGTGGTGGTGGTGGGGTGGTTGTGGGAAGCTGTGTGGGTGCATCACCTGGAACTTGTGTTATGCATGAAATGCACAAATGACCATCTATAACTATTCTGTTATCTGGAAAATGCCATGCTAAAAAATATCTACTAAACACAGAGACCTTACCTTTAAAGGAAACTTAGAGACAATGCAAATGAAAAGGATAGCGACCCATATCTTTTATAAAATGTTACCTTATCAATTAATAATTTTATATAAAAATAAATTTTATCAATCCATATAAAATTTGGTTAATATTGAAACATAATAATAAATTTATTAAATACTTTTTATTTTAACATATTTCAAAATATATATTGTGTTATTAAAATGAGATATTAAATTAATTTAAATTAATATAAAAATTTATTGGTACAATCTATATTAAAAGAACTTTAAACTTAATAATTATAAGTTTTGAGAAATTCTAATGCGATTAAAAATATAAAATTAATGTAATATTCAATATAATTTATATAGTACAAATATTATATATATATATATATATATATATATATATATATATATATATTACAATTCATATAGGACCACTTTCAATAATTGAGAAGGTTTGGCACTAATTGATGTCTGATTTGGTTTGACTACCTTAGTGACTACCTTAGTCTTTAATCAAATTGTTGAAATATTGCTATCAATGGTGTCATTCCAAATATAAAATAACATTAAGAAATTTGATTTCATATTTGAAATGATAAAATATAGCTAGTATTATGTATGGTGTAAAATATTCTTACATTTATTTAATCCCAAACTACTAATGCATAGCAGATTAGTATGTCACTAACACTCACATTGGAAGTTGTGGAACTTGGTAATAGTTTGGACTTCAAGTAAAAGAAGCAAATAGAGTGATCCAAAACTGATCTATGGATGCTGCTGGTGTTACCCTTTTGGGTTACTTATTCTCCTCTCCTTAACTTTCCTTCTTTTCACTCTACTTTTGAAGTCCCTTGGCATTTTACGAGCCAACTATGGCAGTGTTCGACCTCGACCAACTCCACCATCGCTTCCCATCATCGGTCATCTCCACCTTGTGGTTTCTGTCATGCCAAAATCATTCCAAGCTCTGGCTTGCTGTTATGGCCCTCTCATTTAGCTCTGTTTAGGTGCCTCAACATGCGTAGTGGTTTCCAACGCCCAAGTCGCTAAAAAAGTGATGAAAACACATGACCACAATTTTTGTTACCGACCTCAGTTTGGATCCTTACACAACTACTTATATAAATGCTCTGCTTTCATCACTATTCCATATGGCCCTTATTGACACTTCATCAAAAAGCTTTGAGTTACTCAAAAAGTTTGACTTGTTTGGGTGAGCATGGTGACGCAGCAGTACCAGTACCTGCACCCACCGTGGTAGCAACTCCACCACCAGGGATGAGAGAGATATTCTTTGGAACATTAGGAGGGAGAAGAGAATAAATAAAGGGAAGAGAGAGGGAAAGACGTTTTAGAAGAGTCAGTGAGAAATGTAGATAAATTAATGGTGAAGAAGAAATTGGGTGCAAAAGCCTGTGATGCGCCATGTGTACAAACCAATACCATTGTGTGCGTTACGTCATCAATGTAGATAAATTAATGTTGTTGGTGAAAACCTAACAGAAAATACCAAATTGAACATCTTTTAAAAACCTTGGAACTAAATTGATTTTTTTAAAACCATTATATTAAATTGAATATTGACCCCAAATGTAGGGACCAAAAAGGTAATTATACCTTTTGAATAAAGAGAACCAAAGGGAAAGTCTCAATATTGGGTTTTTTCCAAGTTTGTCATTTCTTATTTTAGGGTTTCACCTTTTTTTACGTTTTTCATTAATAAAAAGTAGACTTCATTACAAATCTTAGTTATTAAATAAATTTAACTGACACAAATATTTTAATAAAATGAAATAATAATAATTAATAATAAAATAAATTTTTAATACAAAAATATATAGTTATTTATAATAAAAAAATTATATAATAATTATTATTATAATAATAAATATAACAATACTATTTACATTTAATACAAAAAGAATTTTCTAATTAGAATTTTTAAATTTATGAATATTTAAATTATTTATTTCTATATAACAATTTACAATTTTTACATATATTCAAAATTTTACATGTAAATTATTTTTCATCAAGTAACTCATATTTTTTTCTAAAATTAATTATTCAACTATATCAAATTATACTATTAATAATTTTAATTCATCCAAATTTAGACAAAAATACTTAATATTTTATTATTTTATTTTTTCTAAAGACAAAGTTAAATTTGTAATCTTACATTTTATTCCTTAAAAAAAATAAGCTCACAACCATCATATTACTAAAAAACTTTAATAAACTTTCTTTAGAAATATACTCCAATGTACCTCAATTTAAACACATTCACTTTTTTCTCAAATTTTCAGACTTTCACTTCTCAATCCAAACACAACCTAAAACATAACCTAAAGAAACTAAAGAATCAGAGGTAGACGGGTAGGTGTAAAATGGTACAGATATTTCACAAAAATGTTAATTTATGGAAACAATGCACCTTTTACAAAATATATAGTTGCAGAACTTGAGTACGATGGGACCGATCTACCATGTTTTCGTCACCCACCTAACTTGTTAGGCTGTAACCATTTTGTTGAACACAAGAACATATGTGATGTGATCCATGGGATACAACATTTGGTAATACGTTGGTGACAGTGCTCTTCTATTTTACAGAACAAAACCAAGTCATCTCATTGATTCAGAGTGTAACAAACACAAGAAGGTACGTGTTGGTAAATTGTGAACCTGGCATAATATATTGCTTCCCTGGCAAGAGATGAGACGAATACTTGTTTGTCTCTTAACAAAGTCACACTATAGTTGTCTGTGTTTAAGTAAATGCGGGCATTGAATACCAACTTCTGTAGAATCAGTGTGTGGTCTGTTAACTTTATATATAACCACCACCTCAAAAATTGTCCCATGTTCATCATCCAAATCAATAGCCTTTAATAATCAATGGCATGTCCTTCTAAAAGCTCAAAACTAGGTGTGAACATTCGGTCCTGGCTAGCATGAAAGCACCAGCCTAATCCCTGTAGTAGAACCCCTAATTCGTTGATTGATTCAACTTGGGGAAGGCAGCATCAACATTACACTTAATGAAGGGTGATGAGGGAGGTCACCACTTTATCTTCTCGATTCATGGATAAAAGAGCCTGCCCACTCAGCTAGGAGAAGTGCAAGGTGGTTTTTATTCTCCCAAAGCTTTTTCATTCCTTGACTTCCATAGACTCCATATATCCACAACTGGAATGGTTCTGATTGCCAACAACATTTAGCAAAACCTTCAAAAATCACTTCCTGACCAAAGTTGAGTTACAATGTTTTAATTGTATGTTTCATCATGCTTTAACATTGACATTAATAGATTACTAGTTTCAAAAAATAATTATAAAATTTTCCAATTGTTTTCTTTAATAATGATCACATTTTAAAAAATTACAATTATCAACTAAATGTATGTTACATGATGAGGTTAGAGAAGAAACATTTTGAAAGAATTTTTTCCATAAGCATAGTTAGAGGAAATAATGATAGAAAAAACTTTTAAAAGGAAGAATAACAATAACAAAAATATTTAAGGAGATTAGAGAGTATAGTTCAAAAAATAAAAATATTTTGTAAAAATTTAAACACTAATCAACTAAATTTAGAGAAAAAAATAATAATTAGTCACTATATTGACTAAATTAGATATTATTTTAGAGAGTAAAAAATTATTGGTATTTAAAGTGATTTATATTATTAAGAAAAATTTATAAAATGGTTTATAAATTGATATCTAACTAGCTACCAAAATTTTAGATACTAATATTTTAGACTATAAATTAGTCTCTAAAAGATTAATAGAGACTAATTTAGAATATAAAGTAAGAAATAACTAAAAGTCTGGTAGTTAATGGTTAGATACATACCAATAATTTTTTTAGTTTATAAAATGGTATCTAATTTAGTCAAATAATAACTAATTATTTTAATTTCTAAAATTAATTTCTATTTAATATTTTTTTACAGTGAAAACTTTGTTTTAGAATATGTTAAAAGTTATAGAACTTTTCATAAGCTTCTAGTATGTTCTAAACCCAATGTGGTGAAGTGTTATAAACAAACTATAACAACTAGTAGCTAAAGTTACTTTATGCACCTAACTATTATTAGATGAGATAAATTTGTGAAGTCCATCATATTTGTTATATATGTTATATGTAGTTCTCAACCATTATTAGGTTCATGACTCTTGGCAAAATTGTGCTTCTCTTAAGTTTATTTAGGAAATTTGTTGACCCTATTTATATATCTAGTTCTCAATCACCATTAGGTTTATGTCCGTAACGAATTTGTGTTTTTCTTAAATTCTTTAGAAAGTTTCTCGAGATTTTTTTTCATCCTATATAATAAACACTTGATATATATGAACTAATTTATTTGTGTGAGATTATGTATTATGAGAGTTTGAAGTTCTAAATTTAGGTTCTTATGTTAGAGAGTTTCTTCAAAGCGGTGAATCAATAATATATTTATCCTTGATTTCCATTTATTCTTCTCACCTTGTCTATTTGAGATTTTCAATATAACATTTTGTTTTTGCTTTTGCCTCACACTTGGTCAAGAGTTGAGCGAATCAAATATTTAACCATGAAGAAAGTTCAGATTCACTCAAAAAGGGCTCAAGCCAAATTTCATAAAAGAAATGATATTAAGAAGATTTCACTTATAGCCTAAGCCAAGTCAATCTCATATCATAAATTATAGATTTGGTAGAGATTCGGAAGATTTGAAGCCAACCTATGATGAATTCCTGATTTTGAGATCCAAAGAAATCCAAAAATTGAACATTGAAACCAAAAGAATGCTTAAGAATAAAGAAAGTCAATTCGCTCAGCGAATTGGCCTGTGCCAAGAGAAATACTAATGTCCTTGAATTCTAAGTCTAAAATCTATAAATAAGAACATTAGGGTACATCCAAAGCATCGAAAGGGTATTAAAAGGATATTGAAAGGTAAGTATCAAGATACAGTGAGAAGTAAAGAATCGTCAAACACTAAGAGGTACTCAAAGGCTTAGATAATGAGATTATGTTGCTTCAAGCTCAAAGAGTCTAAACTTTAGAATCTAATGAGGTCAAGAAGGTCAAAACCTCAAAAGAAGTGAAAATCAATCTTTGAAAGAGGAAGCTCAAAAGCCAAAGGCCACAACATCAAAAGTAGTTTTGATTGTTGTAATTTAGCTTCTCATCCTACTTTATAATGTAAGAATTTATCATGTGTTGCTAAAGCTAATTACTTAAACTAACAAAATATTTGTTTAAATTGCAATAATAAACTATCTAAATTATATTAATTACAAATAATTAATTATACAATTTTAAAAATAAGTAACATAAAAAATTCAACATATGCTTCTTAAGTTTAATTTATATACCATTCACTACAAGAAAATCATTGATTAGAAATCAATTTTAGAAACAGAAAATAATTAGTTGCTATAGTGACCAAATTAGAGACCATTTTGGAGACAACAAAAATTTTGGTTTCTAAATTAGTTTCTATTATTGTTAAATGATTTCTAAATTGGTATCTAATTAGCTACCAAGATTTTAACTACCAATTATTTAGATTCTAAATTTGGTAGCAAAAATCTTGGTAGCTAATTAGATATCAATTTAAAAACCATTTAACAATAGTAAAAACTAATTTAGAAACCAAAAATTTTTTTAGTCTCCAAAATGGTCTTCAATTCGGTCATTATAGCAACTAATTATTTTTAGTCTCTAAAATTAGTTTCTAATCAATGATTTTCTTGTAGTGATTATTATATATTGAATGAGATTTTGTTTTCTTTTTATTATAGAAAATTTATTATTATAATTTAAATAAATATTTAGTTAATTTAAGTAATTAATTTATTTAGTTTTGAAAATTTATATTTAATTTTTTATAATTGAATATAATTTAAAGCATTTATTATTGTAATTTAAACAAATATTTAGTTAGTTTAAATAAATAATTAAACAATTAAAAAAATATTTAATAATAATATAATAAAGTTTAAAAATTAACAAAATTGAAAGCAAAAAGTAATTGAAAAATTAAAAAATTGAAAAACAAAATAAAAATTAGAAAAAAAAGATAAAAAAAAAAATCAGAAGTCGTGTTTCTAAACACAACTTTGATTAAAAAAATTAAAAATCATACTCTCAACCATGACTTTAATTAAAAATTAAACACAACTTTAATTAAAAAAAATTATCTTTTATAACATGACTTTTGATTTAGAAAAAAGAATTATCGAAATAAAAGTGGTACATCTAAACATGACTTCTTCAAATTAAAATCCTCCTTCCTCACAATTTATCTATTTTTATAATTTTTTAAAAATTTGTCTATTTTCATAAAAATGAAAAAAAAATTATACCAGATTTATAAATTTCTGGATGATAAGGCATTGTTCGTTATCTATCAGGGGAATTATCTTTCTAGCTCCTTTCTCATATGTTTCCATAGCAGAATACCTAGACTAAATCATTACTTAAATACCTAATAGTTTGTAGTCACCTAACTACTCTAACATTATTTATTTTAAGATGCGAAAAGTTGGAAGCAAAAAATAAAGTAAAAAACATGAAAAAAAAGAGATAAAAAGTTTTAAAAAACCATTAAAAAAAGCAAAATTTAATAAATCTTTTGCAAAAAAACCTAAAGAGATTTGTAAAATAAGTTAATAATTGATTATGTTTTAAGATACAATTAATTATATCATAAATATTTTACATAAATAATCAAATAATAAAATAAATAAATATATTTTTATGAATGTTTAAGCTTTTCATTGTAATAAAAGTAATAACATTAAAATATTAAAGAGAATAAAATAAAATTATTAATAATAAATTAATATATTCTACTTTTTATTAATTTAAAGAGTTTTTCTCTTTTAACTCACCCACTTCTCATAGTTTAATCCAATATGCTAAAAAAAAAAAAACTTTTAGAGCAATACTTCCCATAAGTATATAGAACACAAAATTGTGTTTAGGGCCACGGTTAAAAGTTATTTCTCAAAATTTTTTAAATAGTGAGTATTAAGCATAATAATATTGTTTATTTTGAAAGTTGATGATTTAATTTAATTTTTAAAAAATATATATATAAGCGGATTGAAGGAGAAAGGAATATATAAATTATTTTTTTCTCAATTTTTGAATGATGTGAGATTATATTAGACGTATCTATCCACATTTTTATAAAATAATCATCTTAATATAAAAATATTTACAAAAAATAATTAGAGTAAAATATTACAATAGAATATATATACACCAAAAACACATTAAAATTGGCATATTGGTATAAAAGTAGAAAACGATTTTCTTAAAAAATAATTACTAAAACAATAAAGATAAAACTATATAAAACAATATGTTACCTAAACAATTATCAGAATTGTTGGATTTAGAATTTGAATCCTAGGAGAGTAGATATGGTAGTTCTGTTATTTCTTTATCTTAACAGTTAACTGGTTAATTTTCAAAATTTCCAATGCTTTTTCATTCCTTTCACAAATAATAATGATATATTTTCTTATACAGTTGCTACCAATTTTCTAATATTTATCAAATAAAAATAAAAATATTCAATGCCATATATTAAAACGAATACTTTCTTTATGTAATAAATATTAAAAATAATATTAAAATTATAGAAAGATTTAGAATTATTCATCCAAATATATTTAGTTTCTGATCACTGAAAAACACTGATAAATTATTGCTATTAGTGATTTTATTCGGTGCATTTGTTTAGATTTAGTGATAGGGGTAGTACAAGTAATGTCTACAAGATCTTAAATTCACACTTTGTTATTTAAAAAATAATAATTGTTCATGAGTAATTTGTCTTTGGGCCTTTGTCATTTACTCCTACAAATCTCTCATAGCAGTGCAAATATAAAAACAAAAGGGTGTAGAATGCAATGCATATAACTTGATCATTTAGATCTAAAGCCCAATTATTATAGTAGTTGCTATTACAATTCATCAACCGTTTAATAAACAATATCTACTTTGTTCATTACAACAAATAAAGTTTAACTTTCATAAGAATATCTTTAAAATATTATAAAATACGACACGACATATTGGAATTTTTAAAGTTTTGTAAGGTTGGAGTGAAAAATAGGCAAAAATAAAAATATCTACGTAGTATCTATTCACTGTTTAACTTGTAAGAAATAGAGAGCAAAAAATGTCGGGCCCACAAAATATTTCTCTAGAAGGAGAAAATGTTTGTTAAATTGAAACAAAATTACTATTTACTCACTATTATATTAAATATAATTTTTATCTTTGTACATATAATTTGTTTGTTTAGTTTCTCGTTTTTAAAAGGATGCAATCTAGTTTTAGTAAGATGTTTTTTTTCTACATAACTACTCTCTCTCTTCTTTTATACTAGTAGTTTAAGGGATTTTCACCCAAATGAAAAAATATATTTTTTTTTTTTACTTTTCATATAATTTTAAGTGGTATATCTATTATATTCCTATTATATCTATTTTACTTTTTTTTATTTCAAATATATATATATATATATATTATATAACTACATTTGTTTCCTTTATTATCATAAATAATTTTATTCTTTCTATATCAATTAAATTAAGGTATAATTGAAAAGAAAAATGTTATCTTAGAAAATAATAAGGTTGTAATGTGAGTGCAAGTTGATTTACATATAGATTAAGTTAAAAATAAAACAACTTAAACTGACTCAATCCATCACGGATTGATGAATTAAAAGAGATTTATTGATTTCAATATATTTTATTCTTTTAATTTGTTTCATTTTATAAAATTTTTTGTAGTATAATCAAATTCAATTAAATTGATCCATAAAATCTCTTTGTTAACAATAATTAAAAAAATAATATTATAAAAAAATAATAATAATCAAAATGTTAACTTATATAATTAATAAGAAAAAAATTAAACATTTAAACTATTCAAATACTATTAAACAATATCTTAATATCAAAAAACTAAAGGATCAACTTTCATAATTAAAAACAATAAATAACTATGATGATTGTTTTTTTATAAAAAGTTATTGTTAATGAATTATCGATCAATCTATTTTGAACCTGATTCAGATTTATTTAGTTTACAAGTTAAATAATTAGAGTTCAATTTGACCATATTTAAAGAAATGTATTTTTTTTCCAATCCAACTTGGCTTATCATGAATTTAAGCTTGGTTGACTTAATTTTTAAATCCATTTTAACACCCCTAAAAAGTAATATATAAAAGAAAACATTTTTTTGTTAAAAAATTGACAATGAAAAAAAGAGTTTAAAGATGTAATTTTCTTATTAGCCTTATGTTTGACTTGTCCCTTAAGTTTTACAACCCGTCCCTTGTGAATGGAGTATAGAGTTTGGAGAAATTCATCATATTCTAAACGTAAATGTTGGTGTACGATACAACATTCAGCTATTTACTTTATCTAACTTTTATTGCAAAAACATAAAAAAAAAATTGTAAAAAAATTAATATTTGATTATAGGTTCAAACATAGTTAATTATGTCATAAATATCATATTAATATTTACACATAACATCCTGAAATGTCAAATAATAAATTAATACTATTAAAATAATATAAAATAAAATGATAAGAATTTAATATATTTTATTTTTTACTTTATTTCTCTCGTAATTTAAACAACTTTTCTTTTACCTAGTGTCTCTCTCTTATCTTTTAACTCACTCACTTTTTATCAGCACTCACTTTTTAACATTTAATATAAACAAATTATAAATATCTTGTATAGCTATAAAAGGCTTAGAACAACACTTCTCATAAGGAGAGAGTACAAAACTTTGTGATAAAAGTTACTTTTCAAATTTTGCTCAATGCAATTGTTAAGCATAATAATATTTAATACAATGAAGATTATAACTACTAGTGGAAATATCGAGGCAACAACGATATGTATCCATATTTTTATAAGATAACAGAAGATAATTACCATAATATAAAAATAGTTACAAAAATAGTAAAGGTAAAATTGTACAACAGAATACCTACAGAAGAAACACTTATTGAAATTGGTATAAAAAATAATGACTAAAACAATAAAGATAAAATTATATAATACGAGAATTAGTACTTTCTTTAGTATGGATGAAATGGAAGGCACCAAACCAATTAGTTCATGGTCAAAATCCCGAAAATTGTCTTGAATTGTTGGATTTAGAATTTGAATCATAGGAAAGTAGATATGGTAGTTCCATTACTTCTTTATCTTGACAATTAATTGGTTGATTTACAAAATTTCCATGCTTGTTAAACTTAGAGCATTCATAAAAATGAAATATAATTTTTCTTCGTAAATATAATTGGTTTGTTTAGTTTCTCGTTTTTAAAAGGTTGTAATCTAGTTTTAGTAAAATATTTTATTTTCTATATAACGACTCTCTCTTCTTTTGTACCAGTAATTTAAGGGATTTTCACCCAAATAAAGAAAAGTACTTATTTTTTTAAAAAATTTTAATATATATTTATGTAATTAAATTTGTTTCCTCTAGCATCATAACTAATTCTACTTGGAGAAATTCATGAAATTCTAAACTTAAATGTTGATGTACCAGACCACATTGAACTAGCAAAAAGCAGTACCATAGTACTACAAACCAAAAGACAGCAGTACACTCGTGCTACCTAGTAGTACTCATAAGACAAAAGTTTTCGTAGTACAGAAATCATTCATGTACTGCATAGTACAAAGCATTCCTCCTTTGATCAAGTATAAGGATAGGATGGAGTCATACATATACACTTCAGGTGCATTTTGTGCTTAATCTAGTTAACAAAATCTCTAATGGGTGACTAATCTTTTTCAGAATGAGATGTTGCTTAATGTTAAGGATGTCGACAAGGTTGAGGTAACAGTCAGAGACAGGACAGAGCAGGGGAACAGGCAGAGCATGGATGGAGTTATCAACACAATGGAGCCAAGAAAGTGAGAGTGACAGGAGAAATTATCTGTTGTGGTTCTGCTCATGCACTGCCTCTTCCCTGGCTCTGTCTCCATTTCTCCTTCTCTTAATCCCCTCTTCATTATTCAGAAAGTATAATCTATATGCTAAAGGATATCCACACAAAACTTTTAAAAAGAAGTTAATATCAATTTTCTTTTTCTTTCAGCATTTGAACTGTTACCATGCAAATCAAGATACATTTACATTCTTTCTTTTTAATGAGACCTAAAATAAGTATCTTCTGCTTTGATTTTAAAAAAACAGAAAAATTTCTTATCTGTCTTTTTTTTCTCTTTTGTTTCTATATGTTCTTTTTATAATAAAATGTGTTCCTAGGTTCAGCTTTACAAGGTACCAACATATTGTAGGTATTGAAAAATGGCTTTGGCCCCATGAAAACATTCGTATCACTAACCTCTACTGTGCTCCAGGCTCACTCACGATCACTTCTATGTATGGCTCCATATTCGTAGTACAGCTTGATTCACATATTCGCACCATGCTTTACCCTTCATTCAGACAGATCTATGATTATACATGTTAGCCAAGGTATGAAAAAAGTGGTGAGACAAATTGTATGGCTAGGAGTTTCTTTCCCTTTGCTTGTAGAATCATCTCAAAATTTACTGAACCATCATCTACCATTTACATGTCATCCAATTTCTTAATGTGATTAATCTTTGTAGGAAAAATGATTATTATCTTCACTGAGATTTTCATTCCAATCATTCTTCCATCTACAAACCCTACTTCAGAATTATGTATACTCACAGAGTGTAAAAATTGAAGATAAAAACAATAATTATGTAAAATTCCTAGACATGTATGCAAGGATTAAGTGCACTTGAGTATAGTCTTTTCCAAAAGTAAGCCAATCTAATTACTTCTAATAAGTACCACTCTGTTTGATGCAGCCTTTTATTTTATAAACTGTACAAGTAACTGCCTTCTCATCTCCATAGTTACTTCTGATCCATCAAACAAATCCATGACTGTCCGGCTGGGTTTATTTACTGTATTTTATGGTCAATAACTGCTTTTGTTAAGTGAAATTGTTCTACAACGCCAGAGAAAGTATGCTGAAATGTAGAAGCAATGAAAACGAGAGAAGGAAAGAATTGCAGCATGGACAAGAATGTTTGATCTGAGTTATAGATCTTACAATTAAATTAAGGTTGGATTAGAATTAAAGTTAACTTCTTAATATTCGGGTTCGGTTCTATTTTTTAAGTTTTTCAAAATTTTCCAAATGATAGAAAGATTAGGATGTTACTCGATAAAAACCAAGTGAAGCGATATTGCGAAAGATTAGAGAATAGCATGAGGTTATCTGAATTTCGTTTTGCAGGAATGATCCAAATTGAACAGATTCGCCAAGAAAAGCAAGGAGTGCAATTAAAAGACAGGGAAACCACAAAGAGTAGACTTGTAATAAGGAGAAAGATAAGAAAATCATTTTATTCAACAAAGAAAAAGAAGGGACTTACATGCTGCTCTCTCTATCAGACAAGCACAAGGACTCAATTGAGTTAATTAGAACACATGTGTGAGCTTCTCCCACTCCCAGTTCATGGTCCAGTTTTCCAGATTCTATGAGATTTAAATCCTCCAAAAGAGATTCATATTGCTCTTGAACTTCCCCTGCACTCTTTTCTCCTCCCACCATGGCTGCCACAATCTCCCACCGTTCTGGGTGGTTCTCATCTACCACGGCTAAAGCCAGCTCAAACAACTTGTTCTCCTTCCAACTCCACTCACACAAACCCTTCGGAAAATCATCCATGCCACTCGTTTTGGATGTCATCTTCAGAGAACTAAGAGGATTACCATAATTCATTTACATTATGGTATTTATTTTTGAAAAACGATTCATATAATATCCCACAGTGCTCGGAGCAGTCAGATGCCTGCAATGACCAGCAAAATTGCCTTTTTCTTTCATGTAATACAAAGGCTACATGAGATTAATAAAACTCAAGTTATGATAGTGAAAGGTTGATTCTTATGGCCGAAACAACAAAAAGATAATTAACTAGAGACAAAATGAAGTACCTCAATACTGATTTCTTGCAAGAATTAGCATCTCCATTTTATTTTATCTTCTTTTTCTTTTTCCAATTCAAATTTCCAGCATTTGAAGTCAATAACTGGAACATGAAAGAAGAGCGGTGACAAAGCATCCGCAGTTTTCTATCCACGTTTTTCTTTCTTCTCCAACTTTCAACATTCTACGTTGCAAGTATGGTAGGTGAACTTGGTGGCTTCAATTGAACGTTGCTTTATCTTTCTGTTAGATTTGAAACGATTCGATGTCTCACCTATCAGAATGAGGTCACTTTCGAAGGTTGAAAGCGAAATTAGGTGAGATATTTTTTAATTTAACAAAGTTTAAGATATGTTTCCTTGTTCTAATCACCAAAAGAAATATTCATAATAGATATAAAACTATTTTGAGGAATGACTGGTCAAGCAGATTTTTATAAGGAGAATTGTTCAATAAAGAGAGAAAATAAATATCACTGGTACTTTATTTTGCACTCATGGAAGAGGTCTTTCTTCTAAACCTTTTCACTTTTCTGTTTTTTATTTTAACCAAGTATTTATAAGATTTTTATTTTATTTTTATATCATAGTAAATATATATATGTAAATTAATTAAAAATTAGATAAAAAATAAAGATATAAATGACCAAAAATAATGTTAATATTGTTCTAAACTTTAAAAATCACAATTAAATAAAGAAGGAACGTGGACTAATTATTTGTATCATCCTAATGGCGTTCTCTTTCTGAATCCCATACCTTCTTCCCGCACTCTTTTTTTTTTTTTTTTTTTAAGTTTAATTTATCATTATGTAAAATTTGAAAGATATTTTTTAGATTCAAAAACACTTTTTGAACTCTATAATTCGAAATATAATTTTGTATTCTGAATTTATGAATTCTATAATTTGAAATATAATTTATATTTTAAATTATAGAGTTTGAAAGGTATTTTATAGATAAAAAATATCTTTTGTACAATTTAGAATAAAAATTATATTATGAATTATAGAATTTAGAAAATATTTTTAAAAATACCTTTGAAACTCTACACTCCAAAATACAAATTATATAATCTTAAATTGTACCCTTAAAAAAATATTTTCTACATTCGAAAATAATTTTCAACCTCTACAATTTTATAATATAAATTTATATTTTAAATTATAAAATTCAAAAAATTCAAAATACAAATTATTTCAACTTCTACCATTCTAAATGTGAAATTTTGTATTTCAACTTTTATTAAATGTAAAATTTTGTATTTTAAAGTGTAGAATTTAAAATAAAAAAATTATAAAATTTGAAATGACAATTTCAATATTTAAAAAAATATTAAGATGCTAGAAAAAAAACTGTCCAGTAAGAATTTGGCCGTTCTAAATTAATGAATTAAGCACCGCTTCTTCCTGCACCTCCATCATTTCTTCAGCCACCTTCATATCTTTTTAAATTTTCAAAAATACCCTTCAAATTTTACACTACGGATTACGTAATTCGGAAGTCAAAAATTACAACTTCCAGATTACATAATCCAAAACCTATTTAACAATTCACAATACCGGATTATATAATCTGGAAAGCAAAATTAAGTTGAAATTTTTGACTTCCGAATTACATAATTTGGAAGTGGAAATTTTTGACTTCCAGATTATGTAATGCGGTACTGTGAATTGTTATATAGGTTCCGGATTATGTAATCTGGAAGTTGTAATTTTTTACCTCTGGATTATGTAATTTGTAGTCTAAAGAATATGAAGAATAATTTTAGAAATTTCAAAAAGTATGGAAGTGGCCGAAGAAGGGATGGAGGTGCAGGAAGAAACAATCTGAATTAAGTTAACCAAACAAAGTAAAGCCCAGGAAAGATTTGGACCAGCCCATGTTCGACACCTTAACCTGTCGAACAATATCGGACAATGCTTACAATAAGTACCTAAAAGTCGTAACAAGTGTTTGTTTTAAGAAAATAAAATATTTCTTATGATAAATAACTTCTAATGTAAATATATAATTTAATACATATTTAATTATTTATAATATAATTGATTTTATCGAGATCTAAACTGAAGAAATGTATACAAGGAAAATAACATATTAATAAACTTATACTAATTGGAGTAACCAAGTAAAGAGAAAAGAGTGGTCAATATAACGCAACTTTTATACAAAAGAAATAAATAAAGTTTGCATTCAAGTACACGTGACAGTTTTTTTAAGAAAATAATATGAGAAAAATTTTTATAAGAATATAAATACTCACTACTTAATTTTTTTTTTTCACTTTTGAAAAGTCATTTTGGAAAATATCTCACTTTTTAAGTATAATAAGGTTTTGAAAAGATAAATGGTTTGAGAGAATTGGTCTTAATGCATAGATACTCTAGATTGCACTCTATTTCAACTTGTAAAAACAAAACAATTCAAGAAATAGTGGTACAAAAGGAATAGTGGAAGGAAAGGGAAGCTATCTTGGAGAAGAGACAGTTCCAGTGGGAAGTAGCACAAGAGTGTGAATTGATGGAGGAAGTTAGCAAGAAACTTAGCAAGAAAAGGAGTAAATATAAACATTCTGCTTTGTCCTTTGTGCCTGGAACAATAAAAAACAACTATATATATCCATTTTTTTTCACATATAATGTAACGTCTATTGTTTGGAACATTTATAGCAGTTGGGTGGAAATACAAAATATATTATAAAACTTGCCACTGAGCCATTTTGTGCAGTTTAACCATCCTTAGCTAAGTCAAAAACAAATTTGTGTATGGAAATGACTATTGATTGCCATTGTATGGACTATATGGAACCATAGAATAGTATAGTTTTCAATGATGTTGGGGTAGATGCTGAAGAGGTTTTATATATGGAACAACTCAAAAGCATGGACCTATATGAAATATAATTTGTAATGTTTTAATTATTCTTTTTCAGAGTGGTACTTATGTCTGATTCAATGTTTGAGAAATTTTTTATTGCTAGTTTCTTGTTCATTTGCCTGTATTTGAACTGGTTGAGGGGTGTGAAAGGTACATTGCCCCATGTTTTTTGGAAAGTAGTCTTTTGGAGCTGTAAAATAAGGAAACAATGAGCAAAAGTTACTTGGTTGGTTAGCATAGGAAAGTAGTCAATCTGTTGTATCTCTTGAAGAATCAATGGAAGGTAGCGAGGACAAAGACAATGATTGGATTGGTAATCCCATGTTGATCAACTGATACATCTCCTTTGTTGTGGTTATTCACAGATAAACACCTACTCATGAAAGGTTCTGCCTGCTGGTTTTATGTGGCTACCAAACATTGTCTGTCACAGTTTTGGTTTTGGATGTTGATGTAAGGTTTCTCTATGCTTGCCCATGATGGTTGATGGGTTCACTATGATTCTATTATACCACAACTTGATCATGTGTTCCATCCACCGATTCTGAGGTTCTTGAAATTGAAAAGATTGGGAATATTACGTTGCTAATGGTAAGACGTGGGGTGTGTATGTTGAAAATTAGCTACTAGATAGAAATTTGCTCTACTGGTATATAAAATGTAATATGTGCCATTCAATCTTTTTTTGCTTTGTTGAGAGGCATTTGTTTTAACTCCTTTGGTTGAACCTTTTGTGAGGTAGAGAAATGTCTTTGTTTGGGTTTTTAATAGGTTCATGTGGGTGTATGAAACTTTAGAAACTTTATTTGTAATGTGAAGTTACCCTTTCAAAATTTTAGAGAATTTAGTTATAAAATATATAAGATATATTAAAACTATATAGTTTTTAATTATTTATTTATAAATATATTTAATTATATTTATTTATTGAAGTTTAAAAAATCTAGAGTGTTTTATTGAGGTTTTACAATAAATCTTTGAAATTTAACGAAAGTTAAAAAAACCTTTGTTATTTTGTTGAAATTTTAGAATAAACTTTTGAAACTTAACAAAGATTAAAAAAACTTCCGTTAATTTGCTAAGATTATAGAATAAACCTTTGGAACTTATTGAAAGTTAAAGGTATAATTACCTTTTTGGTCCTTACATTTTGGTTTAATATTCAATTTACTATATTAGTTTTTAAAAAATCAACTTGGTCCCAAGGTTTTTAAAAAATACACAATTTGGACCCTTCCGTTAAATTTTCAGTAACGACGTTAACTTTTAATGATATGACACACAAGGTAGGATAGTAGTGCATAGGTGGAGCCCACGTGTTAAGTCCACGTATTATGAACCTTAAGTCTCTCCCCCTCTTTCACCCTGACTTTAATAACCTAGCGTCTCCACACTGTCTACACGTCGATGACGCAACCATTGTCGCCTCAACGCACATCCTCTCCCCTTATGTGCTCTCTGGCTCAGCCTTCGCCTCCTCCGCCGCACATCTTCTGGCCAATCTCTTTGCTGCAGGATGCGACATTGTCACGGGATGCATCATTGTCGCTGTCACGTGATGCATCATTGCCGCTGTAATGGGATACGTCATTGCTGCTATCATGGGATGCACTAGTACCACTACCACAGGATGTGCAGTTGAGTCTTTGGCCACTCACAACTTTAGTGTTATCCATCTACTTTTAATCTTTCCTTCTGTTGAATCTACAATGCCCAAAAATGAAATTCATAATGTTCTGCAATACCCTCAATATTCACAGAAGTTTCTGCAATACCCACAATGTGGAGATTTCGAATTTAGATTGTGACCAAACACAAAGAAGGAAGATTGAAGAAAGAGAGAATGAAAGGGTGAATTTGAGGGAAGGGTTTAGGGGTTGAAAAATGAGGATCATAATTGTTTTTGGATGTGATACAAGATATGATAAATGATGAAGAAGAGATCGTTGTTGTGAAGGTGGCCGTCGGAGGAAGATGGTTAAGGTTGGGAGAGAAAGGGGAGAAAAAAGGTTTAGGATTGAGGGTGATGACAAGGATTTGATGTAGAGACATGTGTGCATAACAGTGCCACTCATGGTTGCCACATCATCAAAAGTTAACATCGTTAGTGAAATTTAACGAAAAAGACTAAATTGTATATTTTTAAAAAAATCTTAGGATCAAATTGATTTTTTTTTAAAACCACTATAGTAAATTAAATATTGACCTTAAATGTAGGAAGCAAAAAGGTAATTATACCAAAGTTAAAAAAACCTATGTTATTTTTCTGAGATTTTAGAATAAATCTTTAAAATTTAACGAATGTTAAAAAATTCTCTATTATTTTGCTGAGATTTTAGAATAAAGTTTTGGAATTTAATGAAAGTTAAAAAAACTTCCGTTATTTTGCTTGAATTTTAAAATAAATCTTTGAAATTTAACAAAGGTTTAAAATATTTTCGTTGTTTTGTCGAGATTTTAGAATAACCTTTGGAACTTAGTGAAGGTTAAAAAAAATTTCGTTAATTAAATCAATTGCTAGGATTATATTAACCTCCACTAAATAATCTCTGTTAATTTGTTAATTTTTTTTTTCTCTTATAGTGATATATCTAAAATATAAAAATATCAATTATTTATACAATGTTTCTATTTATATAATGAAAACTATAAAAAATAGAATATTTACGTAAAATTTTGAAACTATATATTTTCACAATAATAAAAATATTTGATAAAAATAAAAATTCAAAATAATAGTATTTATTTTTAAAAAATATAAATAACTTTTATAGGCATGTATATTATTAAACTATTTGAAATTATAAAAAAAAAAGTAAGTTAAAGCATAAGAATCAATAAATGTAGTAGTAAACATTATATTATTAAATTAATTAATAGCTAGGTATCATATATATATATATATGAAAGAAAATGGATATGTGAAAATGGTAGCCGAAGAATAGGTTTGTTTACACCGAATGATAAAATTTTAATATAAATTATGAGAATGAATAAATTTTAAAAATATTATAAAATTTTTTATCTAGAAAATCGTTACTGTGAAACATAAAGAAATCATTAGCAACATAAATTATGTTCGTAATTGATTTATGTTTTTTAAGATGAAGTATTTCAGTGAAAAATAATATAAAAAAATAATCATGGATGAGTGTTACAACTCTTATATAATTTGCAATCAAGTGGTACACCCAAAGATGACACTAGCTTTATTCACTTTGATTTTTCGTATCTGAAGTATTATTTTTGGTTAATAAGTTTTTTGTTTTATTATGTGGAAGATGAAATCGTGATGACTTTTTAAGAGATACCCATTTTTGTAATATTTTTAATACGAATTTGTGCTATATGAATAAATATAAGAGTTATAGTTTTGTAATATTGTTGTAATAACTTGTTGAACACGAAGTGGTGCTATATGAATAAGAGTTACCCATTTTTTTTTAGTATTTTAAATATCTGTTGATTCTAGTAATTTATATGGAAAATTATAGGATTGAAGTAAAAATAAAAATAAAAAAGAGATGAAGTAGATAAAAAGAAATTGATTTGAATATATATTTAACGATTACAAGTCACATCCTCAAACTACTTGAAGGATCGATCGGCTACATGGCTGCATTGAATAGCTAGCCGTTCCATATCGATTTAATGGGTGTGTTTTTGTGGGTTTGGCGTAACTAAGGATATGGTTAGAATCAAAAAGATGGAAAATAGTTATAGTTGGGGTGTCTCTTCTGGACTAGGGTAACTTAGGCTCTGACGAAGCCAGCGTCGAAAGGAATGCCAGTGGCGGGCAACCAGGTACTAGCTTGGAGCCAGGGCTCAGCAGTGTACTTGGCAGCCTCTTGCTTGCTGATCACACCTTTGCTAAAGGATGCCCTCGCGTTAGCATTTGAACCAGGTCCAGTGTTGCCAAACTCACCGAAGAAACAGTCTTTGGTGTTGGGCTCAGCCACAGGGTTCCATGGAATGTAGCCCTCTGGCTGGATCAAGTCACCGATCACATTCTCAATGAAAATTGCCCTGGAGAATGCCTTCCATGGCCTCGCAAGGTATGTCTTCACTGTCAAGCGATCAGCGACGAGTGAAGGGTCGGGCATGATCTCACAGTTCTGGAGGACAACGCCTGTGGGCATGTTCTTCTGTCCTGTTCCATCTGCCACCACTATGTTCTGTTGGTTTGCTTCGGGCTTCCTCACGAAGATCTTGGAGTTCTGGATCAAGGTGGTGGCGTAGCCGAAGATGAAGTCGATTGTGCCAGAGATTTCACAGTTGCGGTAGAACTGACGGTGGGCGTGTGCGTACAATGTGTCTTGGTAACCGCGCATTGCGCAATCGAAGAAGACTGCACGATCACCCTGCACGCGAAGAGCCACTGCTTGGTGTCCTGCTGCTCCGGCGGTGTTCTCGAATGCAATTGACTTTGCCATGAAATCATCAGCAACCATGGCTGCACAGTTTCAAAAGATTGTTTAACTAGAGATACATATGATATAATTGATCAAGATAATGTATATATGTATACTTTTTTTTCATTGAGCGGAAGGAGAGGAAGTTGGACTTACAGAAGGTAGAGGTTCTCATTGTCTTGGTACCCTCGGCGAAGTTTTTGCGTCCGGTGATGATGGTCTTGGTGGGGCCATCGCCATAGATGAGAAGGTTGGCCTTCTTCTTGTCAACAAGGATGTACTCGTCATAGACACCAGCCTTGACGTAGATGATAAATCTTCCTTGATGATTGTTGGGGTAGGAGTTGATGGCGTCCGTAATGGTTTTGAATTGGCCGCTGCCATCCTTAGCCACTGTAGCATGGGGAACAACTCCTCCTTGACCCAAGAGCTTGCGGTCAGCAGCGGAGAGCCAAGTGGGGTACCCGTCTTGATCAACATCAAGAAGGCGACGAGAGGCGGGTTTCAAAGCCAAGTTCAAGTCCAAGGATTGAAGAATCTTTGAAATCCCCGACACGACATCGAGTGCCAATCCAGTGAGCTTTCCAACGCTGTCCAAGCTATCGGCCTGCAACTGTTCCTGAACCTTCTTCTCGCCGTCGGTGTTGAAGCCGTCGAGGCACGATTGCTGGTAGGCCACAACAGCACCTAACCAGTTCTTGAGTTCGGCAGTGCGATCGTTAACATCCTCGATGCTGCTCTCTTTGACCATCACACCTGAGGCCTCCAGTTCGTGCATCGCGGATTGCAACAAATCCTTGCAATCATCGAGAGCCATCTTCATTCCTTCGCTGCTGTTGCCATGTTCCACTGTGAGCTTGTCGCTCATGTTGAACGCTTTGATGACACTGTCCATCGAGGATTTCACCACGGTGACAATGTAATCCTTGGGGTCTGAGCTGTTTGAGGAGGAAAGCACACTGTGACACAGCTTTTGGTCGTCTGAGCCTTGGCACAACGCTGTCACAGCCCTGTTCGTGGTCTTTAGTTCTCCTGTACGGTTGGTCTCGGTCTTCGGGCTCTGAACCACAGCAACCACACCAATGACCACACCCACCACAAGGATGAGCGAAACGGCGGAACCGAGTATTTTTCCCGACATTTTTATTCTTTTTTTGGGCTTATAGCAATCTTGCTGTTCTCTTTATTGGAAAATTTCCTCCGTAAGGTGACAACACTAAGTGAAGGGCCAAATCGGAGAGAAATGATTATTGGGAAGGATAGGCTTTTCCTTCCCTGTTTATTATTATTGTTTGAGGAGATTGCAATGATAAACCATGCAGAAGTAGGGTTGTATTTATACCTGATCAGACTTCCTTAAAAGATGGAATTCAGCTTTGGTTTTGTGGCTTTTCTGTGTTCCGCCATAAATGGATTCAACTATTGCCTAAAAATACTCCATGCAGTTATATATAGACCTATTCCTATGATCAATTCACTGGTAAGGAGAAAAAAATAGTTCAGGAATCACTCAAACAGATTCATAATTTTTCTGCTTCCCGTTTTAGAACTCTAAATCTCTTTACACGTTTTCCTCCTCTGCTCTTCATTTCTTATTTCTCAAATTAACCAGAAAAAAAAACTAATTTATGATTTTAATTTAGAATACAATTATATTATTATATAATAAATTATATAATCATGTAATTATATTAGTATATTATAAAAAGATCTTGCATGCTTATCATAATATTCGATCTTTTATCGTCTAAGTTTTATTAATTTTCATTTTATTTTAATTTATTATGATATATTAACGATATCAATTAATGAGATTATAACAAGTATACATTTTGATTTTAACAATCATCTAAATCTTAAATATATTTTTATTTTATATAATTAATATGATAATAAGTTTATTAAGTTTTATGAAATATTTCTGTAATTATGATTTTGTAATAATTTAATGTAAATTTGTTATAATGACTACAATTTTTCAATTATCTCAAATAATAATAATGTATACTTCAATATTTTCATTGCAAAATCTTCCTAATATATAAGTTAAGTTTTTTATTAATCCAAGTTGATATTTTTAATATTCTTATATTACTTAATTTTAGTCTTTTTCATTTTTACTCTGTTACTCCATTCATACTATTTTCTTCAAATTCTTACTTTCTTGGTAATCCTGGATTTATATTTTGTGATAGAAGTCGTTATTCTTGTCTTTTGAAATTTTCCTATGCAATTGAAAAATCTCGATGAGATTTCAATGATCTTTAAAAGCATAGAAAGTAGTCGTAGGGATATTAAACCTAAAACGGTAAAATCCCTATTCTAAACATTTCGTGAGTGTAATGTGAAGTTAATTAAAGTTTTATCTAATAAATTAAATTTAAATATATATTGTGATTACAAGTTAATTTTTTTTGTTCATATTTTAAATTCTTTCTTGAGGAATTTAGTTGATGTCTATATATAAATAAAACTCATTTGTCAATACAAACTTAAAACATATAAGCAACAAATTGTATTTTAAAACCGCGAAATATTATTCCCAAGATTGATTAAAACTAATAACTTTACTTTTCCGTTATTTAAAGCATAAAATAAAGAAAACAAATATGATAATAAAATTGTATGTGTATGTATTTTATAAATGAGACACAAATTAATTTACTCATTAAGTTTCATATACAACACATAAATTATTACAGTCCATTTTGCATCCTTCTCCACTTAATCTTAGCGTTGTAATATTTTGTATTCAAATTACCTTGTTTTAACCAATTCATTCTTGCTTTTGACTGCACTATCGCCTCTTGCTTAGCTCTAGCTTGCCCTAGTTCTGTTAAAAGTCGTTTTCTTTCTTCTTTTACTTCCATACTCAGAACCCCGTCATCGTCTTTTTCACCCAGATTTTGAATTCTCTTTTCCAGTTCCACTCTTTGTTGATTAACATCTCTAAATATTGTTTTATTCTAACTCCTTATGTCGAATTTTAACCTCTTCAATTTCTCCTTCATAACATACAAATGATTTCCTCTGATATCATAGCTTTCCGACTTAACCCTAATAAGATCCCTAAATCTAATATCCTTTTGTCAAACATCAAGGTATTGATGACTTTTTACGGCAAGTGCACTGCGTTGTCAGAAATAATAATTGTCCCTAAGGATGGATATCGATCTCACAAGGAATAGTTGAATTATCAAGTACAAAATTCGCTAAATATAAAGACAAAATAATAAAAAGTGTGTTGAAATTGAATGAGTTGGCTATGATCAATAAGAAAACATATAAAGAATTTGGTTGTTTCAAGTTGGAATAATAGGGATTAGGTTTTACCTTTCTCACTCTCATGTATTTTGATCAGCATGTTAATATTAAGTTCTTTTATTGAAATTGATGCCCGTAGAAAACTCATTTATATCGATTTCTCGAATATAAAATTCTTAAGAATGTTTCCTGAATATCAGTTTCGCGCATATTTATAAAAAAAACTTAGAATCACACTCAAACGTAATGGCAATTAACATTTCAAGTCTATTTCTAACACTCAAATATGTTAAGAATTGTTGTTTAGGTTAGAACCCTAAAAATACCTCTCGGTCAGATTTAAGATTCTCAAACTGTCACAACGGTTTAGAAGTAAAACAACAATACTAATAATCAATCAAGAACAAAATATTAAATATTTAAATATCACCTCAATACATAAGAGTTCGAATAGATTACTCCCAATTCCAAAGGATAGAATTAGTCACGCATACTTCTAGCACTTTCCATTCTCCCAATTGGTTACAATTCACTCAATGGTGTTTTCTTCTAAATTTGGCACCCTAGGGTTATGCCTTTAGCCCCCTATTTAATCTAATTTGGTAGGGTTAGGTGGCTTCCTGCGTCACGCATTTGGGTTTTTTTGTGCATTTATACATTACGAGTCTTCCACCTTCCTCCTTTTAGCTTATATTATTCTTCTTTAGCCCAGTCATCTCCATTCTTCCATAAAAACCTAAAATTAGCACCAAATTTGGGAATAAAATGTTCTTATTCAAATAAAGATCATAAAATATGTAAAAAGGTATAAATTCATAAATTAGGGATTATTTTACATTTATTTTAGCAATTAGTATTCATAAGTGTCTATATTTTAATATGAAATATTACTGAAATTAGACACTTATCAGGTATATATACGGTTTTGGGCCCCAATCGATGTTTATATCTTTAAGTATCAAGACACAATGATCCGATACCAATCTACCTACCACATACTGTTTACTTCCTGACCACTTCTCTAACCATTAAGGTGAAACTAAAATTCTATCTATTCTGCTCTTAACCGTCCCGTTTGGTTTATACCACATAAACTTTCTACCTACCAAAAGGATGTCAATCAAACTAGAACTTTCAATAAAATTATTAAAACTCCGTATTTCACTACTATAGTTCACATTAGAGCTTTGACCTCTTCTCTCCCAGCAAATTTGATAGAATTAAACTCACCAACTACACACCACATTTTATTGGGTGACACTTTCTTACCTCAGATAGTTCTTCCCTAACAACTCTCTTTTCCCTTAAAGAGCCTACACAATAGACATTGACTACCGTTATTTCTAGTGGTGTTTCTAACTTCCACACACCTTCTATAATTGATAAATTATTCCCATTCTTGTAACTTGTCATTTTAAAGCAATTTTTCTTTCACATTGTAATTATCCCTCTACCATTATTCACAACCCCATTCTCAATCCAATCAATTTCATTTGACCCCAAATTTGATAACACCTCTCTTTGCTAACTTTATCACATTTTGTCTATTGAAGGAATAAAAAAACAACTTGTTTCTTTCTAATAGGTTCAATAAATATATATATATAATCCTTTTTATCGCTCCTCCTAGCCCCTAATATTCATACTAATCAGTTTCATCATCTAAAACTTAAAACCTTCTTCCTATTATCCCTCTCTTCCAAACACTTTAATCTATCAAAAACAATTTCCTCATTACCCAAACAAGGGAAACCTAGGTCTTTTCCTACATTCCAAATTCTAGATGCCTCTGAACTTTCATTTTTTAGCCAAAACAGTCAATTACAATTTTTAACAGCACTATCAAAAATGCAATTATTAATAAAATTTGGTTATAACCTTATGCCCATCTTGCGATACTGTTCATTGGCACCATCAGAGCGTACATGCCCCAACACTTGTGGCTCATTGCTGCATACTAGATTTCCCAACCTCCAAAACCCTCTACCTCACTCTAGTGACCGTCGCAGCTAGGTGACGGATGCGCACAGAGGCTACTTGGGCAGCGAAAGCAGGCCCAGACGGCGTATCACTTAGTGGTGTGCAAGGGTTTCATGTAAATAAATATTTTAGCTTTTAATGACTATACAGATAATCACTGTAGGCGTGTATATTATTGATATGCCTGCATAAATATTATGTGCTTGAAGATAAGTTATTTGAGAAATAACATGAACAATGATTGCTTGAGATATGTGTTGTTCTTGTACAGAGATCGAGAGAGTTCCTATCAGTTAAATAATTGAATTCTTCACTTCAGTCAGCCAATGTTATCGTCCTTTGTTCCTTCTCTTCTAATTTCTTAGATTCGATTAGGCTCTACTTTATTTTTTTCCTTTCGTTCACTACCTTTACTCAATCTCTGCTTTTTCATTGACTCTTCCGTTCTTCATTGACTCTCAATCGGAAGAACACTTACAAAAAGTGTTCAAACGTTCAAATAAATATTCAGTATTTGATGTAATAAATGCATAATAATAATGTACATTTTTCTTAAAAGTTATACTTATTTATATGCATAATTATGATAAGTCGTGTTGAGTTAAGATAAACATTTAAATAATAATTACAAATATATTATCTACTTTTTTTTGTAAAACTTAGTATTATTAATCATTAATACATTTTAAGCATAATGATTAGATGTTTGATGTTTGATACGGAAAGGTAGAGAAAATGATAGTTCTATTGGCCACTGAAAGGTTGTATTGATATTATTTGCCTTAGGGCAAACAAAAATCAAAAGGCTAATGTATCTTTTAAACAGACTTGATTTTGATTGAAAATGGCTCATTAATTCAATAATAAAAATAGCAAAAAGTAAAGCGTACTAACATATTAATTAACAAGATGGGAAGAAAAAGATAGCCCCTGAATAAATTGACAAGCCTGCTCTTCATCGATATATATACAATGAATGGTACCTTATTAATTAGAACTAAATACTCACATTCACTCTAGGAATCTGAAGTGATGATCCTGGGAAATTCTAATCTTTGGTTACTATACAGTATCGTGGTTCATCTAAACCTAAGTGACATTAGATATATACCAAGGTGTTGGCGATTGTTTTTCTTAATTGCCGAAAAAGAATGACGTGACAGGGCTTGTTGATGGATGAGATTGAGTTCAAGCTTTGGAGAGGCCAAGATCAAAAGGGACGCCAGTGGCAGGGAGCCACGTGTTTGCTTGGAGCCATTGATCAGCAGTGAATTTGCTAGCGTCAGCCTTGCTAAGGACCCCGCGACTCCACTTGACCCTAGCTTTCACATCGGCACCCGCGCCACTGTTCTGATACTCAGCAAAGTAACACGTGTCCAGGAACATGTTCCCATTCCACGGAAGATACCCATCTGGCTGAATCACATCGCTGATCGTGTTTTCTAGGAAGACGGCCCTCGAATATGCTTTCCACGGCCTCGCCAAGTACGATTTAAACGTCGCCTTTTGCGGCTCCAGGTCCGGCGCCGCCACGATCTCGCAGTTCTGCAGTACCGCTCCTGTCGGCATGTTCTTTTGGTCCGTGCCGTCCGCCACGATAATGTTCTGCTGATTCGCTTCGGGCTTCCGCACCACAATCTTCGAGTTCTGGATCAGGGTGGTTCCGTAGCCGAAAATGAAATCCACCGTGCCGGAGATTTCGCAGTTGCGGTAGAACTGACGATGCGCGTGGGTGTACAGCGTGTCTTGGTAACCGTGCATGGCACAGTCGAAGAAGGCCGACCGATCACCTTGCACGCGCAGCGCCACTGCTTGGTGTTTCACCGCGCCGGCAGTGTTCTCAAATGCTATAGACTTTGCAATGAAATTTTCTCCAACCGTCGCTGCGAAGAATCAGTGACATATTAACATACTATTTTCACATGTTATTTCATACCTAGCTAGAATCACATGTGATTGAAATGAAAATAAAAGAATAACTCACCGAAGGTAGCGGATCTCATCGTCTTATAACCATCCACGACGTTTTTATTGCCGGTGATGATTGTCTTTGTGGGGCCATCGCCGTAGATTAGAAGATTAGTCTTTTTTTTGTCAACGGTGATGTACTCATCATAGGTACCGGCCTTGACGTAGATAATGTATCTTCCTTGATGATTCGCGGGATAGGAGTTAATAGCATCCAAAACGGTCTTATAATCGCCACTACCATCCTTGGCGACAATCACATTAGGTGTAACCGAATTTCCTTTACCTGCATCCGCCAATAGCTTCCGATCCGGCATGGATAACCACGACGGATATCCATCTTGCTCCAAATCGAGAAGACGACGAGACGAAGTCTTGGTAGTGAGATCCAAATTGAAGTCGGAGAGTATTTCCGCGAAGCTAGATACAACGTCAAGCGCTAACGCCGTTAACTTCCCGACGTCGTCCAAACCTTCGGTTTGCAACTTGGATTGCATCTCCTTCTCCGCGTCGTTGTTGAAGCCGTCGAGGCACGACTGCTGGTACGCGACGACGGCGCCAATCCAGTTTTTGAGTTCGGAGACGCGGTCGTTGATGTTGTTAATGTTGTTCTCTTTTACTAGAATCTCAGAGGCTTCTAATTCGTCGATGGCAAACTCCAACAGGTCCTTGCAATCTTCAAGGGCCATCTTGACGGTAGAGTTGCCCTTGCTATTTTGGACGGTGAGAGTGTCGCTTAGGTTGAAGGCTTTGACGACGCCGTCCATTGTGTTTTTCACCACGGTTTTGACGTATGCCGTTGGGTCTGAGGTGTTGACGGAGTTGAAAGTGTCGGAGCAGAATTTCTTGTCGTCGCTGTTTTGGCACACGGCTTGCACAGCTTTCGTGTGGGTGGTCACCTTACCACTGTCGTCGCTTGTGCTGCCGGGGTCTTCATTGCCGGTGGAGACATAAGCGACAACACCTAGGGCAACGCCAACTACGAGAATCAGAGAAACAGCAGAGACCAGTGTCGTTTTCTTTTCCATTTTTTTTTTTTTTTGGTTTTTTCTTCTTAAATTTTAATAGGTATGAAGGATAAAAAAAGAGAAAAAGGTTTTCTTCTTCCCTGTTGTTTACGGGGGGTGGTTTTGTGAGCACTAGTCATTATTGCAGAAGCATTTTTATAGAACTTTGGTTTCCTAAAGATGGATGGTACGTTTGAGATTATTTTAGAAACGTTGAACATTTCTCTCAAACTATTCGTGGACTCTGCTATGAATCGACGACTTCGCATTGCCTTTAGTTTCTTACGCCATAAAACTCTCCCAATATGTAATGCCTTCGCACGTCCATCAAATTTGCTACCCCCTACTTTCAACTGTTTCCTCTATACCAAATTTCTAATTATGCCTATCTTTTTCCAGGGTTAATCACAAGCAAACATGTGATTGTAATTTCCTTTATTTTAATTGCTCGTGTTTCTTAATTATTCAAATTAATTTTATCTGTACCATATATTTTTGTTTGTGTAGATTCAGAAAGGAATTGTGATATATTAAACAAAAAAACAACTTATTATAAGTTGTTTCTTTGTATATTTATACTTTTTTTCTTTTGCTGACTTGTATAAATTAATTATATATATGACATGCTTCTACTGTAATAATCAGTTCTTACTGGTTTAGAAGAAGTGGTCAATAATCTCATTGGTAATTTCCTCTTCAGCATGATCTTCTAGTGCAACCTGAAAAAAAAATTCTAACAATATCATAAATTATTTCCATTTGTAAACACATCATGCAAACCATACCAATCAGTCTAATTAAGAGGTATTACAAAGTACAATTTATATATAACGAAAAATCAGCGTATGTGGCTTTGTCATGGCAACATCTTTTTTCATCTTAATTATATAAATCATCAAAGCATCATATATATATATATATATATATATATATATATATATATATATATATATATATTTCAAACTATTATTCTTCGTCCATTACTATTTATTGAATATAAGATAAAATTGTTAGATTTTTTTTTAGAATTCATAAGCTTTCTATATATTTTTAAGAAATCCATCACAAAATAAAGATATTAGGTAATTTTATCAATATTTTTTTCTCCCATTTAAACAATTCATATAGCACACCTAAATCTTCTTATATGCCCGAACATTATTTGCATGTAGAAATGATAGAAATTCATCTACTTCTCTCTCTAAATGATAGGTCGATTCGTTGTTAATTTGTTTTTCACCAAGAAACGATGACAATTCTAGTAAGAGAATGTACTATCCTGAATTTGGTAGGTCATATATAAACTAGCCTTACTCGCCAAGTGGCCCAATGCTAAGATCACCATGATTTTTGGGGCTATTATTATAAAATCCCACATAATTATATTAGTTAATAATATTAATTTAGATAAATATATTACGAGAATCAATCTTATTAATGCACAATTAACGTAATTTTGATGTTATGATACTATAATATGTCACGTTAAACCTGAAGAAACCAATGTCAAAGATCCAAATCCATAAAGGCTTATAAATAGAGGACCACTCACAGGGAGTAACCTCAACTCGAATTTTAGCACTATATTCATTATATACACAAAATTTGATGCTCTTACTGATTTGAGCGTCGGAGTGGTTTTTGTAGATGGAGCCCCTTCATTCCTTTGGATTCGATTCACTAAATCTTAAAAGGAGACTATTCGGAGCCACCTTGGATTCCGACCAACCTCATCTCAGACCTCATCTCGGCGAGAACAGTGAATAATTGTTATTTCTTTTCCCTTAAGCTACTATGTCGTGCTGCTCCTCTTCACTTTTCTCTTCCATGCTAGTTTCGTATTCATTGCTCTTCACCTCGTCTTCTCTAGTCTTCCTCTCATTTGCTTCTCCATTCTTCATTACTCTTCCTTTCTTGCCATTCTCCATTGGCCTCCACGACACCACTAGTGAAGAAGAAACAATAGAACTTCGAGCTCCACCACGTCACTGTGCCATTTTGGCCAACTTTGCACTGTCAACCTTGCCACTATGTCACCATGGCCTTCCTCACTACCTTACCATCGCTTCTCTATGGAGCGACCCTCACTGCCTCCATCTTGCCGGCTCGCGCCTTCCAGGTTGGATTTAAAAAAATTCTTATATTTCTTTTATGAATAGAAATTAGAGAACATCTCTTGTGTGATAAATTTTTGAGAAATTATACAATATGGACATGACATGGTGAATTGTTACACTTATTGATTCAACAATGGAGGAAAAATTAGAGGACATGATTCGTGATGTTAGAGCAAAATCCTTTGCTGAAGCGACGTACGTAAATATATTTTCTAATGTAAAGACTCCTTTTGTATCCCATTTCAACAAACTTCATACAATTGTCAACAATGTTAAGGTTAATGAATTTGAAGGCAATGAATGGATTGACTGATAAAAGTTTTACAAAATTACTTCAACTGCTGAAGGAAATGTTTCCAAATGAAAACACACTACCTAATCGAAATTATAAGGTAAAGAAGATATTTTGTCCGATGGATATGAAATATAAAAATGATACATTCATGTCCTAATGATTGTATTTTATATAGAAAGGAGTTTGAAGAGTTAAGAAGATTTCTCATGTTATTAAAAATGGTCAAGAAGAAAATAATGATGAGGTCACAAAGTATGGTCCTCCTGCAAAGGTCGTTTGATATCTTCAAATAATTCCAAGGCTAAAGCGCATGTTACAAATGACACTAAAAACCTTAGGTGACATGCAGATGATAGGAAATAATGGCCTACTTCGTCATCCAGCTAATTCTTTGTAATGGAAGAAGATTAATAAAGAATTTTCTGAATTTGAAAATGAATCAAGGAATTTAAGACTTAGATTGACAACTGATGGAATGAATCCTTTTGGAAATTTAAGTGTAGCAATTGTAGTTCATGGCTTTTTTGCTAGTGATTTATAACTTACCTCCAGGCTTGCAATGAAACACAAATACATGATGCTATCTATGATGATATCTAGTCCAAAACAACCAAGAAATGAAAAATGTTTAATTATCTTAGTTCATTTATTGAAGATTTGAAATTGTTGGGGGATGAAGGAGTTGAAGTGTTTGACAATGAATATGCATGCAACTATCAATAACTTTCTAGCATATGAAAACTAGTGTGAAAGGTCATAGAGCATGTCTGATTTGAGAAGAAAATATATACATCATATGAGCAGTTGAAAAATGAAAGGAGGACAATGTATTTTCGACATTATATATTTATAAATCAATGTCAGTTATATTGTAGATTGAAAAAATCATTTAATGAAAACCAAGAACATGACATATGTCCCATTCCATTAACTAGTGTTCAAATTTTTGAAAAGGTTAAAGATGTTAATGTGGTTTTTGGTAAAATAAAGAAGAAGCAAACTGTAACTGAAATATGGAAGAAAATGTCAATTTGTTTTATCTTTTGGTATAACTTAGATGTGAGACAACTTAATCATGCACGTAGAAAGGAATGTGTGAGACAACTTAATTGGAAAATTCTCAACATTAAAGGAAAAATAAAGGACAGTGAGAATGCTTGTATGAATATGATTGAGATGAATATACAAGAGGAATTGATACTGCGAGAAGTTGGTAAACTACATATTTATCTCAAGCATGTTACACTTTGTCGAAAAAAAAGAAGAGAACAAGGTTTTGTAAATGTTCTAAAGGTGTTAAGATTCTTATGCATGATTTGAAACTAATTGACTTAAAGTCTCATGATTGTCATGGTCTAATGCAACAATTACTACCTTTGATTATTTGTGGAATTTTACTAAAAAATGTTAGACATATCATAACTTGATTGTGTTCATTTTTCAATTCAATATGTAATAAAGCTATTGATCAGAAAATTTGGATGAACTTGAAGAATAAATTTTTATTATCTTATGTAACTAGAAATGTTTTTTGAAATCATGATGCATTTGGTTGTTCATCTTGTAAGAGAAATCATATTGTGTAAGCCAACTTTTATGAGATGGAAGTACCTAGTTGAAGGATACATAAAGATTTTGAAGGGATATATGAAAAATCAATATCGTTTAGAAACTTCAATTATTAAAAGATATATTTAAAAAAAAAACTATTAAATTTTGTTTCGAGTATATGTGTCGAAAACAATTTCTATAGGAATTACTAATGGATAAATGTAATATTCATTCACTCAAATATACAAAACAGGTATATATATATATATATATATATATATATATATATATATAAATAAATAAATTTTAAACATTGAGATAGTTGGCAAATGGACTAAAATTTTATGTTTTATATTATTCTAACTGAAGTAAAGATGAATGATGATGTCAGAGTATCATCATAAATTATAAATTAAATAATAATATTTGGAGTAACATAGATTCCAACTTAAAATGAGAATCCAATTTATACTCTCTTTTTTTATCAACACAGTGATATATATATATATATATATATATATATATATATATATATATATATATATATATATATATATATATATATATATATATATATATATATATATATATATATATATATAAAGGTTAAAAAACAAAATCAATACAAGGTGGTTATGAATTATTTGTAGCTTTCTACGCACACAAAAAAGGCAAAACAAAGCAAGACTCCCTCAGTAAGGAACCCTAGAACCACGGTATTAGTCTTCCTGGGCAATAATGGGTCACTCCAGTTTATACTTAAATTCCAAAATAAAATAAAAAAAACTTTACATTTAATTTGACAAGAACGTGGGATCCAACAAACTTATTTCCTTTTATTTTATTAAAAAAACTAAAAAAAAGTTAATAATATATCTCGTACTTCCACAAAAAAATATTTATTACTTCCGTTAATCCTACTTTGATATAAAAATTAAAGAAACAAGCTGTAAGCGCCAGTTAGAAACCAACCTTACGCAAATGTATAATCCCAAATCACTCTTATAGAATAGCTTCTCGTGTTCGACAATCGATAATGCTTTTCTGCTGCCAATTTTGTATAAGGAATTAGTCTCTTCAAGATTCTTCCTTTCCTCATTATTAACGGTTCATTTGTTTTTTTGCTTTTCAAAATATTTAAAAAAAAAAAACAAAATACGAAAAATACGTTCACTACTAATTTTTAAGAATTGTTTCTAAAAAAAGAATTGTTTCTAAATATATTTTTTTTCAACTTTTAAAATTAAAGTGTACCATTGCAGAGAAAATTACTGATATTTTCCTTGTTCTCCTCGCCTTTTACTTGCACTCTTCCGTTCTAAAAAATAAATTATTTTCCAAAATAGTGTTTAAGAGCCAAACAAACAAAAACTATGGAACACTCCCAAACAGTTATGTGCCAATAATAAGCAGTGCCCTTTGATCAAATATAACCGGAACATTAGATGAGAGAATAATGATGTTGCAGGACAAAGCTTTTGCTATTTGACATCTCTCAATAACAATAAAATTAAAATAAATCATATAATGTAATGAAAAGAAAGAGAAAGAGAAAGAGAAGAATAAGTGCTAAGATATTTTTAATATATGGGTTGCATATATCATTAACTTGTAATACACCTATAAGACACTTTACAAAGTAAAAATTTAAAAGATTATCTGTACAGTTTTCTTATGTTTAAAAACCACATGTACAAGATATGATTCCACCCAAACTTGGAAGCAGAAGCGAAGCAACTGTCTGAAAACGAAGCTAATTATTTCTGCATAACTAGACAGATTAAGATGCACATAAAATTACACAAACATAAACTTCTTCCCAAGATTAGCCAGAAGTATAACCCTTCCATCAGAACTAACATCCAACCAATTCAAGGTTTCATGAATCCAGCGGTGTAAGGAACACCAGTAGCCTTTAACCAATCATCAGCATTCCCGGTAGTTCCACCTCTGAGGAATTGGCCAGTAGTGAATTGTGTGGCTTCGTTCTTATTAATATTTCCACGGTAGCCCTTCCACTTTACCCTTCCTTGAATGTTGGAACCAGGTCCAGTGTTAGCATACTCAGCATAGTACAAGGTGTCAAGATACAAGTTCCCATCCCAAACATTCCACCCTTCTGGAGCAATAAAGTCACCTATGTTGGATTCCATGACAACAGTTCTTGCAAATGGCTTCCATGGCCTCCCCAAGTACGATTTAGTTTTAAACCTAGAAGGGAAAAGAGCCTGCTCTGGCATTATCTCGCAGTTCTGGAGCACGATCCCTGTAGCCATGTTCTTCAGCTTCGTTCCGTCAGCGGTCAATGTGTTGAACTGGTTAGCTTCTGGCAACCTTCCGATGATTTTGGAGTTCTGGATCACAGTAGCAGATGCTCCGAAGATGAAGTCGATTGTTCCAGAGATTTCGCAGTTGCGGTAGAATTGACGGTTCGCGTGAACGTACAGTGTGTCTTGGTAACCGTGAAATGCGCAGTCAAAGATTGCTGACATGTCTCCCTGGTTTCTGAATGCCACTGCCTGGTGCTTGACGGCACCAGCGGTATTCTCGAATGTCATTGACTTGGCGATGAATCCTGGTGCAGTGTTGGCTGTGTACATGCATTCATGCAGAATCAGCTAATGCAATGCACGTTGAGCATAAATAGATTTTTTGAGCGAGAGAAAGCTTTTCTTCTTTTTTCTTTTGTCTTATATAAAGGACCATCCAAAAGAGTGTAAAAGACATAATGAAAAAATAATAATAAGTGTTCTTACCTGTAAAAGTATACCTAATAGGAGCAACTTTTAAGAGAATAATATTTTTCATAATTCATTTAAAGCAACAATTTTATACTAATTTTCTTCAGGAGAAGAAGAGTTATAATAAGGGATGTAGTAAGAAAAGATGGGGAAATGAAATAAACGCATACCGAAGGTAGCAGTTTGCATTGTCTTGACGCCATCTACAAAGTTCTTGCGACCAGTAACAACGGTCTTTCCAGGGCCATCACCATAAATGAGAATATTGGCTGACTTTTTAGGAATTGTGATGTACTCGTCATAGACCCCAGCCTTAACGTAAATCACATATCTGCCTTGGAGCTTTGCAGGGTAGGCGTCAATAGCTTCCTTAATGGTTTTGAATTTACCACTACCATCCTTGGCAACCACTGCGTTTGGTGCGGCTCCCCCTTTTTGCACTTGAGCTAGGAGCTTCCGATCTGCACCAGAGAACCACGTAGGTAATCCTTCACTATCCACCTGTAGAAGACGCCGAGAAGAAGGGTTCAGATTCAACTTCAAGTCAAAACTCTCAAGGATTGTGGACATGTTTGTCACAATGTCAAGGACTATGCCCGTGAGCTTCCCCATTTCGTCCAAACTATCTGTGTTCAATTTTTCCTTAATTTCTTTCTCACCATTTGTCTCGTTGTTAAACCCGTCGGTGCATGTCTCCTGGTACGAGATTATAGCACTCAACCAGTTTCTGAAGTCTGGGGATTGGTCATACATGGCTTGAATGTCCTGGTTGTGAACCAAGTTAACTGAGGACTCGATGCTGTCCAACGCGAATTCGATCAAGTCTTTGCAATCATCCAGGGCCATTTTTATGCCAGGGTCTTTGTCTCCATGCTCCACTTTGAGCCTGTCACTCATGTTCAAAGCTTGGATCACACTTTTCATCGTTGCTTCCACTCCTGCTGCTATGTAAACCTTTGGGTCTGAGGTGTTACCGCCTTTCACAGTGCTGAGAGTTTTGTGACAAAGCTGAGGGTCTTCGGTGCCTTCGCACATTGTCTTCACTCTCTTTTGTTGAGCAGCTATTTGAGGATCAGAGTCCTTTTTGTTAACCACAACCACAACACCGATGGCAACACCCACCACGAGGATGAGGGAAACACTAGAGATAATTACTTTTGAGTTCATTTTTGTTTTTCTTTTCTCTTTATGGGATATATTTTTCTCTTACCAATTAATGACGACAAAGCAACGTACGTAGGCAAGATATGCAATATAGATTTCCTCCCCTTATTTGATTTCTTCTTCTGGGAGGATGATATATATGATTTATTGATACTATTTTTCTTAATGAATCACCACAATGATTCAAGGGGTTTATATATGTACTTTAACTTTTCTAAGTTTCTATCTTGGAATAGATCGGAAGCGGAGCCTCAACATGAACGAGTGTTCAGAATAGACGTTGTTTTTCAGAATTTTAGGAGGGATTAATTAGGGCACTGTAATTTCTTCGACACGGCTTATTACTATGGTGAAAATCATCTTCCTAAAATACGTGAGGGTGTTATTTTCTGACTAAGATTCTGCGTTGAATTGATGGTAGATAATGTTTGCATGCATTGTGATGGCCATGAATAGTTTACGCCATGATTTTTTGGTCCATGGACACTTTGAAGCAGTCCTTTGGTTTTGCGGAACCGCAGGATTATTGGTGATGGACTTGAAGGACTCGTTACCATTAATTCAGATTATAAGGCTTTATGCGTTACGAAACACTATTTGAGTCTTAATTATACACGGTGAGTCCATGGACTTAAAACACTAATTACTTAATATATATATATATATATATATATATATATATTAATTGGATTTCAAAGGCATCAAATATCTTCTGATTATATAAAAATATTTAATTAAAATTTAGGGTTAAATCACATGCTTTTGCAGACTAAATTTCACGTGAATTTTTTAAAAGATCACATAAAATCTAAATCTAATGATCATATTCATTTATGGGCACTTCAAAAAACAAACCCGTCACCTCTAGGCAAATTGCATCAACACAAGAACTTTCTGTTCAATTTTCCTTTTTAATTTTATATGTAAAGATAAGTAAATAATTAAGATGTAGAATGATAAGACATTGATTATTATCATATTTGGTTGAATATCCTAAATGATCTGAATTGATTTCATTATAAAGGGATGTCATAAGTTGTCAGCTATTTTGGAACCAATGGACATATACCCATAGAAAAAAATCATCTGAATGTTAAAACACTTTCATTTGACAATCCCTAAAAATAATTAATATTTTATATTAAAAAAATATATAATTAAAATAGTCATTTAATGAATTGGAAGGTTTATTCCTAAGAATCTCAATGTATTATCACACTCATATACATGTAAGGTTGCTGTAATGCATCATTCACAACTCTCTCTAACTAAATGGAATAAATATAGAACTTGAAGACTCACGAAAATCATTAAATAAAATTTAATATTATAGAAATAAAATAATTAGTTAATATATTGATTAAATTAGATTTTATTTTATAAACTAAAAAATTATATATATATATATATATATATATAATTCTTAGCAAAAAGAAAATAATAATATGGAGTATTTAAGGAATTTCTCAACTCTTATACACTACGTCTAAAGTGTTATCATGTACTTCTAGTTGTCCAACTAATAGATTAATATGTAAAGTAATTTCTATTATTAATAAAAATTTATAAATTAGTTTTTAAATTAATATTTTATAATTACTAAAGTTTTAATTATTAATTATTTTATATTCTCAATTGTTCACTGTATTTGTATTGTTTATAAAAAATAGTTGTTGTAGTGTATATTGTATTAATACTATATTTTTGGACTCAATTTATGTATTTTCTACCTTCGGTAGCACTTACTCTTGCGCTTATAGTTTTGAGTTTTTCACTATTTTCTAGTTTTGGTTTTTAATTTTTGTTTTCAATAGCAATTTCATTTAATGTTTTCAATTTCATTCACTGTTAACTCAGTTGTCTTGCATTCAATTTCATTTTTAATTGCTGAAATCAGTTTTTGAGTTTTTAGGTTTTTCTGGCTTTTGGTTTTTATAGTTGATTACAGTTTCTAGCAACTACATTTCTGATTCAGTTAGATGTGTTGCGCATTCATGTTATTTTTTAATTCAATTTTGTTCCAATTATGCATTTATTTCCTTTCAATTCAGCTTTCACTATTTTCATTTTCACTTTTACACTTCAATTACTTTTCCCTCTTTAAAATTCATCAAAACTCCCAATTCAAATTTGTCTAGGAAAAGAAATCATACAAGACTTAATGACTTTTTTTCCTTGGACTTATCTAGGTTTACCTCTATATTGCACTTGTAAAGAGGATTTAGTTTGTTTGAAACCATATCCGACGGTGGTTATTAGTGGCAACAAAGGAGACCCATAGGGATAAGGGTGTACAGTTTGATAGTATAGTGTGTGCATTATGTAGGGAGAAGGAAAAAATAGCTAACCACCTATTCCTTTGTTATAAGATAGCAAGTAGTGTATGTATTAGGTAAAAGTGGGAACATGAGAGAGAAAAAGATATCTGATTTATTATACCAAAAAGCACACTATTACATAATATAGGTATATATAAGAACCCCATGCAGTTACACAGTGTGTTCTGTTATAGGCTAAACATCGCCTCGTAAACTCATGGTTGAAGCAGGGACAACCTTGAGTTTATTGTGAACCCAAAGGAAGGTGGCTCTTGACACAGGTTTAGTGAGCAGATCAGCAACTTGATAACTTGCTGGAATGTGAAGAAGCTGAAATTGCTGGGTTTGAACATTATCTCTAACAAAATGGAGATCTAACTCAAAGTGTTTAGATTTATAGTGCATGACAGGATTAACACTAAGGTGAACAGCACCCAGGTTATCAGAAAAAATTTTAGGAGTAGATGTGGTAATGTAAAGCTAGTGAAGAAGAGACTGGAGCCAGAGAACTTCAGCCATGATTGCAGCAACGACACGGTACTCAGCTTCAGTGCTGCTACGGAAGACACTTTTCTGTTTGTGAGTGGACCAAGAGATAAGATTGGAGCCAAGATAAACATAGAATCCTATGGTGGATTTCCGGACATCTGGATCAGCAGCCCAATCTACATCAGCAAAGGCTAAGATGTTAGAGGTAGAGTTACGTTGAAGGAGAAGACCATGTTGAACAGTGCCGGCTAAATAGCGTAAAATCCGCTTAACAACTTGCCAATGATGATACTGTGGAGCGTGCATGAACTGAGCAACTTTGTTGACCGAGTAGGAGAGTTCTGGACGAGTGACAAGAAGATACTAGAGAGCACCAAGGATCTGTAGAGAGTGGGATCATGAAAGCATCGGAAGAGTTTTGTTGGAGACGAACAGTTGAAATCATTGGTGTAGGTTGTGGGTTGGAAGAAGCCATGGTTGTTTTATGGAAAAGCTCACGAATGTACTAAGTTTGAGACAGATGCATGTCGCCCATGGAAGTACGAGTCACTTGAATTCCCAGAAAGTGATGCAGATCGCCGAGATCCTTCAAGGCAAAGCAAGCATTAAGACTAGAAATGAGACTACTTATTTCAGAGAGAGAAGACCTAGTAATAAGAATATCATCTACATAGACCAGAACAAAAATTATATGTAAAGAGGTAAACTGAACAAACAAAGAGGTATCACTCTTGGTAGAAGTGAAACCAAAGGTATGTAGTGTGTGACTTAGCTTAAGAAACCAAGAATGTGGTGCTTGTTTCAAGCCATAGATGGCTTTGTGAAGCTGACAGACAATGTGAGGATTAGCAGAGATGAATCCTAGCGGTTGTTGCATGTAAACGCATTCATTTAGATCACCATTGAGGAACGTATTGTTGACGTCAATTTGTCGTAAGGCCATCCTAAAGTAACGGCATGTGCAAGGACGAGGCATATGGTAGTGTGACGAACCATAGGGCTAAAAGTCTCAGCATAGTCAAGTCCGTGAGTTTGATGGAAACCTTAGGCCACCAGACGAGCTTTACACCGATGAAAAGATCCATCTGCATTAAGTTTGGTTTTAAAAACCCACTTGCACCCAACTAGCAATGCACTGGGAGGAAGAGTAGTTAAAGTCCAAGTGTTGTTAGAGAGCAAAGCATTATATTCATCATGCATAGCAGTGTACCAAATGGGAGAAGCAATAGCTTCTTTTACAGAGGTAGGTATAGTGGGAACGTCAGTAAGAAAAGTAAGATACACCTTTGGTTTGTGAGTGCCAACTTTTGCTCGAGTAACCATCATATGAGAATTGACAGTGGTTGAAACGGGCAAGGATGCAAAAGCAGAAGGAGCATCATTAGCAGCTATAGAGGAGGAAGAGGCTGGTAAAGCTGCAGGGGAAGGAGATGACGGACGAGGTGGATGGGGAAGCACTACTGTAAGAGAGGGCACATCAGCAACAGAGGACAGAATATCACCTGATGAAATAGAAAAAGGATGAGTTCTTGCATTATAAGGGAAGTGAGTTTTATTAAAAATAACATTTCGTGTGAAATAATAGTTTTGTCATCTAGAGTGAGGCAAATGTAACCAGCATGATGAAGGCTATAACCAAGGAACAAACAACACTGAGAATGAAAAGCAAATTTATGTGCATTATATGGATGAAGATTAGGATAACAAGCACACCCAAAGACTTTAAAACGAGTGTAATTAGGTGTGGTGTAAAAAATTTGTGATGGGGCGTGTCCTCGTGTATAACACTAGAGGAAAATGTAAAACCAACAACCACTCACATTTGGATTTTCTCTAAAGAAAACACTATTTTCTTGTAAAACTCTCTTAATTGTATTTCTTTATGTGGTGTGTATTACAACTGAGAGAGCATCCTATTTATAGGCTTTAGGAAGCTCTTCTAGAAAAATCTTCATTATGACCTTAAAATCCCACTAATAACATAATTAAAATTCCACTCACAACTTTTGGCCTTTCACCTATCCAAACTCCCATTCTACTATTTTCTAGTAATTTCTAATTTTAAAACCCACAAATTAACATTTAAAGTTTATTCAACAAAACTTCCCCATAAACTTAAATGTTTCTACCATCCATCATGCTAATCATCTTCTTGTATTTGTTGAAAAGTACTTTCGGTAGCGGTTTTATGAAGATATCCGCAACTTGATCCTGACTTGTCACATGCACCAATTCCACACTTCCTTCCTTTACATGATCGCAGATAAAGTGAAAATGAACGTCAATGTGTTTGCTTCTTTCATGGTTCATTGGGTTCTTTGCCAACTCAATTGCTGATTTGTTGTCATTTTGAATCACAGTTGCACCTAGTTGCTTTAGCTTCATCTTGCTCAACAAGTTTCTAAGCCATATTGCATGACATACACACCAAGATGCTGCCACATATTCAGCTTCACATGTCGATAGTGTCACAATCAGTTGCTTCTTTGAAAGCCAAGAAAATGCTGCGTTGCCCATAAAGAATATGTATCCCGATGTGCTTTTTCGATCATCTATGTCTCCACACCAATCACTGTCAGAGTAACCCACCAACTAGAAATCTTCTGCTTTTGAGTAGAACAATCCGAGTGATACAGTACCTTGGATGTATCGTAGGACTCGTTTCAACGCCTTCCAATGTGAGTAAACCGATTCCTCCATTAATCGACTTATGATGCCGACACTTAATGAAAGATCCGACCTCGTGCATGTGAGATAACGAAGGCTTCCTACCAAACTTCGATATCTACTTGCATCAACACATTCTCCTCCATCGAACTTTGAGAGTTTTGCACCTAGTTCCATTGGTATTGATACTGGGTTGCAGTTTGCAATCTTGTACTTCTTCAAATTCTCTTTTGCATATGTCTCCTATGATACAAAAATACCCGTCTCTTTTTGTCTAACCTCCAAGCCAAGGAAAAAATTCATCAATCCCAAATTTGTCATCTCAAATTCTCGTCTCATTGTGCCCTTAAACTCTTCTATCATCTCATTATTGTTACCCATAAAAATGAGATCATCAACATAAAGGGCAACAAATATCATGTTACCTCCACTGTTCTTTGCGTAAAGAGCATGCTTGTAAGGACATTGCTTGAACCCGTTCTCCTTGAAGTATGTATCAATACGAGTATTCCATGCCTGCGGTGCTTGCTTCAACCCGTAAAGTGCCTTCTTTAATTTTAGCACCTTCTTATCTTCTCCCATTTTCATGTACCCAGGTGATTGTTCGATGTAGACTTCTTCTTCAAGCATACCATTCAAAAATGCCGACTTGACATCCATTTGAAATATCAGCCATTTAAATTGAACCGCTAGGGAAATGAAAAATCGAATTGTCTCCATTCTTACAACTAGAGCAAACACTTCATCGTAGTCGATTCCCTCCTTTTGTTTGTATCCCTTCGCAATGAGTCGCGCCTTGTACCTCTCTATCTCACCTTGAGCATTCATCTTTTTTCTTGAATACCCACTTCACGCCAATGGGCTTACTTCCCTCTGGCAATTCTATTAGCTCCTATGTGTTGTTGCGATCAATCGCTTTAATCTCCTCATCCATGGCAGTTTGCCACTTCTTCTCTCGCACCGCCTCTTCAAAGCTGATATTTTCTACATCTGCCAAAAGACATACAAGGTGTACCCCATTTGTTGATTCATACAAATCTTGCAGACTTCGCATTTTAGGTTGTCGTGGTTCATCTTCATCATTGGTAGTTTCAGAATTTATACTTGTCGGTGCAATGACTGATGATTCTTTAATTATAACCTCTGAAGAATTGTTCCAATCCCACTCACTTGCTTCATTTATTTGCACATCACAACTCACGATCACCTTCTTGCTTATTGGGTCAAGTAGCTTGTAACCTTTTTTCTTCTCATCATACCCAATAAAAATGTACCTTTTGCTTTTGTCTTTGAGCTTCATTCTTCGTTGATCTGGGACGTGTGCATAAGCCACACTACCAAACACTTTGAGATAAGAGACTGTCAGTTTTTGTCCGCTCCACGCCTCTTGTGGTGTTTGATCATCTAACTTCACATGTGGATATCGGTTTTGCACATAGATGGCGCATTGCACAGCTTCCGCCCAAAATTCCTTTGGCATCTTTTTGCTCTTAAGCATTGATCAAACCATGTCGAGAATGGTCTGGTTCTTCCTCTCGGCCACACCATTTTGTTGAGGAGTGTACAGTGCGGTTAGAAATCGCCGTATGCCTTGCTCCTCACAGTACTCCATTAAAGTCGTCGAAGTATACTCGCCACCTCTATCAGATCGTACAACTTTGATCTGTCTATCAGTTGCCTTCTCGACCACCACTTTGAACTTTTTGAACACCTCGAATGCCTCGAATTTTTCTTTCAGGAAATAAACCCAAGTTTTCTGTGACAAATCATCAATGAAGGTAATGAAATACCTTTTACCGCTGAAGGACTCTGGAGTAATTGGTCCACATATATCGGTATGAATCAATTTGAGAGGTTGTATAGCCTAATATTCAGCCTTCTTTGGAAACGAGGTTCTCACATGCTTGCTGAGGACACATTCTTCACAAAATTTTCCCTCGTAGTCCATGTTGGGTAGCCCGTGCACCATATTCTTCTTCGCTAACTCTTTTAGGCCACCATGATGTAGGTGACCAAAACGGAGATGCCACAGCGATGCCTTATCTTCTATGTTGACTTGCAAACATTTTTCTAGTATGCTTCTCAAATTCAGCTTGTACATCCGATTTCTTGCCATCTCAATTCGAGCAACCAAGCGTCCTTGCTTGTTTTTCAAGTGTAGTAGCCGATCTTTCAGAAATATCAAGTAACCTTTCTCCGTTAGTTGCCCCATACTCCAAATGTTGGTCTTGAAGTCTGGTACATAATAAACATCTTGGAGTGACCCAATTAAGCCATCCTTTTGTAAGTAGCAAACCGTACCTCGGCCTTTGACCTCCACCTTTGATGCATCTCCAAACGACACATGACCATCTTCAATCTTTTGCATATCTTTGAATAGGTACTCGTGACCACACATATGGTTGCTTGCTCCTGAGTCGAGGTACCACAGAGTGTCACTGTTAATGTTGACTTCATTTTGAGCCATCAAGAGAACACCTTCATTCGTTTTGTCTTCCAAGGCTAGGTTGGTTGTCTCTTCTATCTTTATATCTGTTCGACAATCTTTCACAAAATGCCCCACTTTACCACAATTATAACATTTGTCAGAGTTGCAATCCTTCGCATAGTGACCATATTTGTGACATTTGTAGCACTCGATGTTGGAGTAATTTGATCGGCCGCCTCTTCCTCGACCACGTCCTCTTCCACGCCAATTTGGTTGGCTCGACTGTTCCTTCTCCTTATAGTACCCTTCATGACTGCTGCCTCTACCACCGCGACCTTTTCCACGACTTCCACGGCCACGCCCTCTACTTTGAGAATTTTGATGATAGAGTACCTTTTCATCTTTGATTGACGCCTTGGTTTGAAGTGCTTGTTCGAGTGTTTCCTCCTTCTTCTTTTTCTTCCCGTTGCTCGTGTGCATCAAGAGAACCGGCAAGCTCGTCGACTGTGAGCATTGCTAAGTCCTTTGACTCTTCTATCGCACACACAATACTCTCAAAATTGTCGGTTAATGTTCTCAAAATCTTCTCCACAACTCGTGCATCGGTCAACGTTTCACCGTTTCGGTTGAGTTGATTCACCACAGCCTGTACACGGGTGATGTAGTCAGGTACACTTTCTGACTCCATCATCTTCATGTTCTCCAACTCGCCACGCAGAGTTTGTAGACGCACTTGCTTAACTCGGTCAGCTCCTTTGAACACCTTCTCCAACATGTACCATGCTTCCTTTGAAGTGGATGCACTAGCAATCTTCTCAAAAATTGCCTCATCAACAGCTCAATACAACATGTACAAAGCTGCCTTATCTTTCGATCGCATCTCTTTCAACGTCTTGGTTTGAGCCGCCGTATAACCCGTGGTATTTGTTGGTTCTTCAAAATCTTCTTCGACCACCTCCCATGTATCTTGAGAACCGAGAAGAGCTTTCATTTGAATGCTCCAGTTGTCATATCTGGTCGCCTTCGTTAATCGTGGTAGCGGTATTTGACCTGTCACATTCGCCATTGGCTCTTGATACCAAATTGTAAAACCAACAACCACTCACACTTGGATTTTCTCTAAAGAAAACACTCTCTTCTTGTAAAACTCTATAAATTGTATTTCTTTCTGTAGTGTGTATTACAATTGAGAGAGCATCCTATTTATAGACTTTAGGAAGCTCTTCTAGAAAAATCTTCATTATGACCTTAAAATCTCACTAACAACATAATTAAAATCCCACTCACAACTTTTGGCCTTTCACCTATCCAAACTCCCATTCTACTATTTTCTAATAACTTCTAATTTTAAAACCCACAAATTAACATTTAAGGTTTATTCAACAAAAAGCACACTAATGATATGAACAAAGGAGATAAAAGTTGCAACCCAAAATTTTAATGGAAGATTAGCATGAGAAAGTAAAGATAAACTCATATCCATAATATGACAATGCTTGCGTTCCACTAAACCATTTTGTTGATGCGTGTAAGGGCACATTAGACGATGATGAATGCCATACTGATGAAGAAAAGGTGTTAAAGCAAGAAAGTCACGCGCGTTATCAATTTGCAAATTACAAATTTTATGGCCAATTTGATTTTCAACCAAAACTTTAAATTTTTTGAAAGCATTTGAAACTTGAGATTTGGTATGCAGACATAAATCCACATCAACCTAATATAAGCATCACGAAAAGACACATAATATCTAGCTCCATTGGAAGTAGGAACCAGAGCAGGACCCCAAACATCAATGTATATAAGTTGTAAGGGAGCAATGTAAGCAGTTGAAGTAGTGGGATAAGAAAGTTGATGACATTTAGCACGCGCACAAGCAGCACAAAAACTTAGTTAAGGTTTTACAGAGATATTATAAGACGAAAGGATTTGTTTTAAAGATTTAAAATAACAATGACCAAAATGTTGGTGCCAAAGATTGATAGTAGCATTGTCTCCAGTAAAGGAGAGGGAATTGGCAGAGTAATTCGAACAAGACTTTAAGCCAGGAAAAATATACAGGCCATCTTTAAGAGTTCCTTGAAGAAGAACCTGCTTCGTATCCTAGTGTACAACATAACATGTATTAGGATAAAAAATAAAGAAAACATTGTTATCACGAGAAAATTTGGAGACACTAAGAAGATTTTTTGTGATGTCAAGCACAAGCAGAAGATCATAACAAAGAGACGTATGGGGCATTTTTACAAAAATGGTGCAGTTTTTTTTTTTTATATTTACCTAAATGGGCAGATTCAGAAAAAAATTACGGGAATGAGCATTTTTTGGTCAAAGTTGCCAATAGTATTGGCAATATCAATTAAATTAATTAATTATGGCACTTAACTTTTTTTAATTAAATTTGACAACATGATTGGAAACTTCAATTTAAATAAAGTTGGATACTGTATTGGCAACTTAATATATTTTATGTCAACTCAAGTTGCCAATTCAGTTGACAAGTTCAATTGATTTAATTTTTTTTAAAAAAAATGGTAATTAATATTTTTAAAAATAAAATATATAGTTAAAATAATTATTTTATAAATAATATCAAAATTTAATTTAATTTTATTTAAAAAATAATATATAAAGTTGAAGAATTAAAATGAATATTTTTTAAAATAATTTTAAGTAAATTGGGTTAAAAATGATTTGTTTGTTAAATTAAAAATATTTAGTATTTTTTTTAAATATTGTTAAAGTTAAAAATAGACTTATAAAAATGTGATATAATTTATGTATAATCTTTTAGATTATATAATATATGAAAGTATAAATTATATAATATGTAAAAAGTAATAATATACATGTATTTGTGTAAAATAAATGTATTAAAAAATAAATTAAATTATTGAATATAAGTCATTAAAAGAAAATGATATTAAAATATTTGATGAGAACAACATTACAAAGGATAACTTTACTGTCTAAATGGACAATTTCCTCTGTTGTGACCTTCATTGCGACAGTAAGAACATTTTTTTGTCTTATTTTGAATTGATTGATCCATTTCATAATGCAAACGAGTTGTAATTGGTCGTCCCAAGTTTTTATGTCGCATGTGGGGTTCAGGTATGAAATTTGGCCCAGTATAAGTAGACCAATAATCCTCGTTTCGAACAGGGTGGAATTGAACTTGATATGCCTTTCTAATCGTCTGGAGGTTGTAAACTGGATCAATAAATGTTGTCATTTGTAAATGACAAGATGAACAAACGGCAATAATGTAATGATAGGGAAGTCGAAGAGCTTGAAAGTGGCCACAATCACACCACCAATCATTTAATCTAACTGTATATGACTGAGGTTGTCGACCATGTTGGGGGGTGGCTAATTCTTGGACATCAAATTCAGAATTTTCTGCATTAAACCTTTCCACAGAACACATAGCCGAATCTTGTTGATTTTTTCTAAGTAAGGTTGTGATATCTTCTAAATAATAATGACCTGCGCGTAACATGGTGTCTATTTTGAAGGCTCGTTCAACAAACCATGTTTTTGTTTTTTCAAAAGTTGTCTTAACCAAAGCGGAAATCGGCAAGAAACGAGCTCCCTTAAGCACGAAGTTAATGCATTCCGCTAGATTTGTGGTCATATGACCATACCTCTTTCCCCCATTGTATGCTTGAGTCTATTTCTCTAATGGTATACGATCTATCCAGGAAAATGCTTGTTTGAATTCAGATCGCATAACTGATAGCTTTGCTTGTACTATGGGTTGTTTCATCTTATAAGCTGTCATAAACAAATAAATGAAATTAGTTAAATGGTAAAAGGTTGTAATTATCTGTGAGAGAAGGTAAAAAAATGTGATTACCCATGTTAATCAACTGTCGTTTGAGCTTAGCATTTTTTAATTTTTTGTTGAAATTCGATGCAATATGGCGTATGCAATACACAGAAACGCGGTCGTCTCCTTCCCATCCAACTTCTTCGGATTGTAATGCTGAAATTATATCGGTTCCTCTATCAATAATCATGCACAAATTTGGCTGAGGTGTCACATATTGTCACAATAATTGGAAGAACCAAATTAAAGCCTCCCGAGTCTCACCTTCAACAATCGCCAATGCCAATGGAAATATGTTTCGATTCCCATCTTGAGCGATCGCAGTCAACAATGTTCCATGGTATCTTCCGGTTAGAAATGTCCCATCAACTTGTACAATGGGCTTGCAAAAATTGAAACCATCAATACAAGGCTTGAAAGACCAAAACACGCGATCCAACGTGTAACAAGAATTGTCTTGAACACCATCAACCATACAAGGAGAAGCAATATACTGCACAATTGTCCAGGGATTGCTTTCTTTTACTGCATCAATTTTTTTTATCTCCCATTGACGTCGGATTTTACTAAAAAATGCACGTAATCTCCATTCGCACCCTCCATCATGATGTATGCACCGAACCACATATCTGTCTAGCTTTGATTCCACGACAACAAATTTCTAAATGTTGCCTATGTGGTATTGTTTTATGGCATTCAATGTCGCCTCCTTTGACCTAAAAGACATGTGTTCATTGAGGTTGCAGTCAATGTTATGTCTGGATTGACTGCCGGACAGAATATATTGTGAATAAGATTTGTTGAACTGATCTTCATCATCCAAATCAAAGTCGTAGTTCTTTCCATCTTCACTTATGTCGTCCACGATGTCTGTAATTATTGGTTCTTCATGTTGGCTTAGTGACGTTCCACCGACATTCCATGTGTCCATCTGCATTTTAAAAAAAAATAAAATTACCTTATGCAAATATATACATATATAGGAGGAGAGAACATGATAAACAAGAATGTTACGGAAAATTGACATTACCTTTAGAACTTCCCACAAACGTTCTTCTCAATTTTTTTTACTTGAATGCAGGAATTAAGAGAAGGAAAAGTGTAGAGCAAAGAAGGAGTGTTTCATGCTACAAGACTGCATTGTTGTTCCATTATATAACAAATGTTTTGTCTGAGTACTTGTGACATTTTTTTCCAGTGTATAGAAAGCCATCACTCCACGCTACACTTTGTTTCATTTTTTTTTTTTAATTTCATAAGAAAGAAGTTGACTTCACCATTGGCAACTTTGGAATAATTTGCCTTCATGGTTGGCAACTTTGTTTCATTTTTTTTTCAATTTCATAAGAAAGAAGTTGACTTCACCATTGGCAACTTTGGAATAATTTGCCTTCATGGTTGGCAACTTCTATTGAAAGTTGACTTCATGGTTGGCAACTTTGTAAAGTCACCAAATGAAAATGTTTGGTACAGCATTGGCAACTTCAATTGTATTTCCGTGAACCACCAAGCAATGCTTTATTTTCTCTCACCTTTATCTTCACATGGCTACAGTTTTCATGGCAGAGATTCTTGTTATGGCAGAGATTCTTTCATTTATTGAAACTCACAAGCAACTCTATTTAATAGAGTGCTACGTACTATGCAAAACACTCTCCACCTTTGTCATTGTTGAAGTGCTTAGGTGTGCCATTCAATCACAAAGGTAAGTTCTCTTCTGCTCTCATTTCTCAATTCTATCTTTTGTTATAGGTTAATAGCTTCTGCTGTTTCTATCATTTATCACTCTCACCTTTGCGTGTTTTGCTAGCATTCCAAATGCTTTCTTTTATGTTTCTTAATTGAAAAGCTTCAATTGTTAAAAGAAAAAAATATATATTTGTTACTAAAACGAATATATGTTATAGAAATGAATATATGTTATGTTTCTTTTATGTTTTTTAAAATTGTAGTTAATTTAATAATGGAAACAAATGCTATGAATTTATACTACCAACCTCTAATAGCTAAATTTTAATTTTTTTCATGGTTTTTTATCATGATAATTTAGTACTTAAACCTTAAATATAATCATATGATGTCCATTATCTTTTAAGTGTAGAATAAAAAAGGATTTTTTCCTACAATAAAATAAATTGTCATGAAATTATTTAATATGTTATATTTAATTAGTATATGTAAATCTATTTTTTCTTATCTTTAATTTAAGAAAATTAATATTTATTGATAATATCATTTTAATAGGAATTATCTATAAAGGTATTCAAAAAATTGGTTGTATTTTCAGAAATCATTTTATTAAAATTTTATGGCATCTCGTCGTCTTCCCGCAAATATGTCTCTGTTGCGACTTCAAGACAAACATGTTACTAAAGACATATGGTAAGGTAATGAAAGACTATTGAGACCCCGAAGACATGCAAGTTGGGTACTAAAGCATGAGGATATACTTGACCAACAAGTTAAATAGTTAATTGATCATTCTGGTTTTGGACATTTGTTAAAATTTAAGCACATTGACTTCAATCACGTACTACTTACAACATTAGTGGAAAGGTGGAGAACAGAGACTCATACCTTTCACTTTCCTCTCGGTGAAACAACTGTTACTTTGGAAGATGTGGAATTGATATTGGGTTTACCTATTGATGGACAGGCTGTCACCGGGATTACTAGTGGTGATTTAGTATCTTTTTGTGAGCATTTGCTCAGATTTATACCACCCTCAACAGCAGTAAAAGGAAATTCAATTAAGTTGTCTTGGCTTAACAACACTTTTCAGGAACTGCCACATAATGCAACCGATGATGTTATTGCTCAACATGCTCGAGCCCACATATTAACACTTATTGGGAGCCTATTGATGCCTGATTCTGCAAGTAGTAATGTACATTTAATGTATCTATTATTGTTGACTGACCTGAACAACATCAGGAATTATAGTTGGGGGTCAGCTGTATTGGCTTCTCTGTATCATGCACTCGATCACGGAATAGACTTTAATCAAGATAATATTGGAGGTTGCACACTGCTTTTGCAGTGTTGGGCATGGGAACGCCTAACATGCATTTCTCCACAACTTCAACCATTAACCGATGAAGAAGTTCAACAAGGGGTTGCTTTCCCACTCGGGAAAAGGTATGTTATTTTTGTATTAATTTTCCAGATAAGAAAACAAAGTTCTTAATATTCCTTTGCTTACATTAGGTGGACTCGGAGGATGCATAGGACGCACATAGGAGGAACCACTGTTTCAGAAATACGAGCAATTTTTGATGGCATTAAAGCTAAACAGGTTGTGACCAATATATAAACTAAGATATCATTTTAACTGAATATTTCATATTACTGATGTTTCAAACATTTATTTACAGTTTCTTTGGACTCCATATCGAGTGGATTATGTTAGGCGCTTGATCACTACTGAGGTTTCCCCAACTGCACGAGCTGTAGTTCCTCTCATATGTTTTGCAACGGTTGAATTTCATCAAGTTGATAGGGTTATGCGTCAATTTGGATTTCGACAGAGTATTCCAAGTGACCCATTCAACCTTGATCAACTTCACAAAGAAGATATGAGAGGACGAACTGATCGATACTGGCCACAATATCATGCCTCATGGATAGCTATGTGGAATGACCGTCATAATCATCTAATTGATAGAAATTAGTTTAACGAAAATGGCCATTTGCATGACAACTCAACATACATGCAATGGTACATCAACCATACTATCCGCTACATCTCGCCTATACAGTCATCGTCCGATGACGATGTAAGTTTAATTACAAAATTATTTATTATTCTTCATTATTCACTCATCCAAAATTAACACATATTTTCAAAACAATATGATATGCCACAGGAGACTATTCTCAACATCATGTCGAGTCTTCTTCTCAAGTTCAATCGTTTCAACAACAATCTTTTCGTCCGCCAGGTGTTCAACCGACCCAATTGTTCGAATATAGGGATCAATCTCACATGTCATTCGAATCATCATTCCATCAACCACCTTTCAACTACTCAACATTTCCATCTCAACAACAATTTTTTGCTGGCCCATCAAATCCCTTTGCAACCTCTACCATGACCCCTCCATCTGCCTACAATCCAATGTCATCCATGCAATATTATCGACCAACAATGCATTCACAAGTGTTCGCAAATCAGAGTGATGACAATGAAGTCGAAGGCACTGGCGATGACATTCCACCTCCCCCCCCCCCCTACCCTTGCATCCGAATAACAGCCATAAGGACGACCACGAAAACAACGAAGAAGACCACCATGTGGCACAGCTTCTCATAAATGACAACTTTTACTATATTTCTATTTTCTAATCATGTAAAATCATTTTATAAGCATAGTTTAAACGCTATCCTTTTTATTTATAATTGTGTTAACTATAAATATTACTTCACAAACATAATTTCAATTTTTTAAAAACAAAAAAAATATTTTTAATTTTAATAATATTTAAAAAATACTAAATTTTTTACATTTATTACATAGCCTATTTTAAATCCAACTTAATTTTTGATAACTTTATTTTTTGTGAAAACAAAATTTAGTTTAATTTTTTTAATATTATTTTATCTATAAAAATACAAATATTCACAATATTCTTATTCTTATTCACTTCATGTAAATTTAAATAATTTTTAAATTATTATTATATATTTTTTTTAATTTTAACAAATATTAATTATTTAAAAAAATCAACTAAACTTGCCAATACAATTGGAAACTTCAATTCAAATAAAATACACCTAAATTACCAATCCGGTATACAATTTTATTTAAATTGAAGTTGCCAATCCGATTGTCAACTTTAATTAATTAATGAATTTAATTCATATTGCCTATACCATTGGCAACTTCGAACAAAAAAATGTCCATATCCATAATTTTTTCTAAATCTGCCCATTTAGATAAATATCAAAAAAATTTGCACCATTTTGGTAAAAATACCAACGTATGGTTGGTAGCAAAGGAAATAGAAGGAGAACCAATATGAGAAATATACAAACCTTTTCCATTACCCATTTTAACCGTGTTAGAGCCTTCATAGTGCTGTTTATTTGAATAAACAGAAGGAAATTTGGTGATGTGATAAGTGACACCAGTATCCGGGTACCACAGATGATCTTCCACAGTGGAAGGAGCGCCTAGGATGGAAGCTTCACTGGGAACACAGTTCTAGGTAGACAAGGAAGAAAAATTTGCATGCATATTATTTGACGAGGAAGGAGTATATCGTTGCCAACAAAACTCCATAGAGTGGCCAAGCTTTTTGCAAATTTGACAGACCGACCTGGAAGAGTTCCAAGAATTCCAAGATTCGGTGTGTGTTGGTCTGTAGTTGGAATGTCGAGACCCTTGATTCGAAGAAGCATGCATGAAGCTGCAACCACCACAATAGGAACCAGGTTTGCGCTGGAATTTGGCATTATTGGAGCGCGTAGAGGTCCAGGTAGCAACATCAGCAGAAGGAGAAATAGTGAGATGATCAACCTGGTGATGTTTGGCAAAGCATTCTTCTTGGGCTAATAACAGGGCTTCAATTTTGTTAATGGTGTATGATTCTTTACGTGACATTATGAATGCAACAAACGGATCAAACTCAGCTGAAAGACCATCCAAAATTGTTTCAATATGATCTTCAACAGAAATAGGGGCTCCTATGGCAGCAAGCAAATCCACGGTTTTCTTGATATCTAAGAGATAGGTAGTGACAGAACGTTCATTCTTGGGATTCTTGAGACGTAGCCTGAACTTCTTGATCTGGGCACGTGTGTTGGCAGCGAAATAGGTGTGAAGAACGTCCCAAATTTGAGCAGAAGATTGAAGACCTACCATCTTTGTGAGAAACGGTGTGGTCATGGATGCTAACATCCAAGCCACGAGCAAACTATCTTGTTGTTTGTAAATGGTAAAGGCAGGATTGGTGCATGGAGAGGAACCATCAGTGCCAAGAAGAACAGAGGGAGGAACTTGAGACCCATCAAGAAATTTGGAGAGAAGTAAGCCATTTGTGGTGGCAAGGACCTATTGCTTCCACAACAGAAAATTTTCTTTAGACAATTTGAGAGAGATTGGTGTGGTAAAGAAATGAAGGGAAGAGGAAGAAGAGGAAGAACAAGAAGAAGAAGAAGAGGAGGAGGAGGAGGAGGAAGAAGATGAAGAAGTCATAGAGACTGTAGAGGTGGCGGAAGGCATGAGGGAGGAAAAAGAAAATGGGCTCTGGATACCATATTAGGTAAAAGTGGGGCACATGATAGAGAAAAAGATATCTAATTTATTATATCAAAAAGCACACTATTACATAATACAGAGGGGTATATATAAGAACCCCATGCAATTACACAGTGCGTTCTGTTATAGGCTAAACAGTATGGAGCATGTGCGATAGATGAACTGAGGTAACCAAGTTACATCATAATGAACCTACTCATTTCCAACATTTTTTCTTATCACTACTTAATCAAAAGATGAATGTGGATTTATTATATGGAATATCTGATATTTTACATGGCCAGGTAAAAGTTTGGGCTTTGATGAGCCATAGAATCTCCAATGCAACTTTCTCGCTCTCAGATTGGTACCAATGGCCAACTGTGTTTTTGAATAAAATGAAATAGATTCTCTAAGAGAAAGGAGGGGATGAAGAGGTCGTGGGGTTGAATATGGTAGGTGTATAACACAGAGGCATGATGTAGGAAAGTTAGAAGAGACCCTATCCTCTCAGCTTTTACCCAAAAACAGGCCATGAAGAAGGTATAAGTCACTAGTTATGAGGGATGTGGGGTAGACAAGTATGTAAGCAGTAGAGAAGAGGGAAGGAGGTCTGCTAGGGGAGAGGTTGAGGTTAAAATAGTTACTATGGACCATTGTTAATGTTTTTGCAGGAATAATCAGTAGAGATCCGGCCTTTGGGTTATCTGCAACTGATTTCTCGCACGTGAAGATGTTAAAAGGCAATGTTCAACAAGAAGTTAAGATGGATGAAAGCATAAAATAGGCAGAGTGAAGACAGCAGCAGGAATTAATCCAATAGCAGAAAGCCTATAAGCTGCCACCTTTTGAGATAGAAACGCAAAAACAAGTGAATTGATGTGTAGGTGTTGGCTAACTAGTATAAGTTGGATGTGTGACTCTTTAAGGCCACTTTATGTTGCAGCATATGTTGTTTAGATGTTGGTTTCCTGATATAAAGATATACAACATGGTGTAGTGGTGTGGGGATGTATTGGACAATTAGGGCAAAGGCCGCATCTATGGGTAGCTTTGAAAAACAAGTGTATAACGTATAAGCTTATGGGTCACTCAATTAACAGTGTGCATAAATATTCTTAATGTTCCTGTTATATATAATTCTTTGTTGGGCTTTGAACAATTGTTAGCATTGTCGTCAATTTCGTAGGCTAGATCTCTTGGTATTGCTGTAAATCTGGATTATAAAACAGGGTCGGGATATATACTTGATTTTCTTAAATTTTGGAATATAAGTTTTCTCATAGTTTATGTCTTTAGCTGATGTGATGCTTTTATTTGAGTATCATAATGGTTCAGTTTTTATTGGTTTGCATGCCTTCACAGGTTCTATGTAGAACCAGTTGTATAGTGTTGTATGGGGTAGATTTAATTGAGGATCAAGTTGGTGTTTGTTTTTTTTAGTTGTGTAGAAATCTTAACTTTTATAATTGGTTTGGAATATCTTAAAATACTTTATTTATTTATTTGTTGATATATATATATATATATATATATATATATATATATATATATATATATTTCTAATTCTATTAGTTAAACTACATGTGTCAATATTCCTTTTGTAAGTTTGATTTATTAATTTGATAAGACTCATAAATTTCATTAATAGTAAATAATCATTATTTGTAATCCAATAACATATCTTTGATTGAGCCATCATAAAAAAATTTAAATGGTTTATTCTTCATTTCTCAAACATAATCCTATTTCTAAGCTTCCACAATTTACCTATTATTCCGATCCACATGCTTGTCCATACTAAGTTTATATATTTTGGTAATCTTATTAGAGAAAAGGTATGGAGGTTTGATATTTTATTACAATGACTCACATACATCTCCCCTATCCACCTATAGCACTGAGTCCACACCAACCAAGTCATTCTCCAAGTGAAAAACATATGAAAGTTTGTCTCTTTCTTCTTCCCACACATTACACAAACATTGGTTTCCAAAAACATCACTCTCCTAGTCAAATTTTCTCTTGTTGTAACTATATTATGAAACACTCTCCATGCTATTATTTGTACTAACGGTAAAGCCTTAATTTTCCAGAAAAAATCATAAATAGCTCTATACTCTCCACTTCTTTAATGGTATAAAAATCATAATTTTATTAGCATATTTAACTATATATTCCATAGATTCCCCTTCTTTGCCTATCCACTTATCCTCCCCCTCCTTAGTCAATCCTCTATTTACTAAATGGTCCATCAAATGAGATAAAAGGTTCAATTCCCACTCAAATAGCCTCCTGCTCCATTCTACACTCCATTTCTATTCATTATTGGACCAGCTACCCAATTGGTTTAGTTTGGCATCTTTGGCATTAATTAAAAGGAATAATCTTGAGTACTTTATACTAAGCATCGTATCACCTAACCATTTACCTTCCCAAAAATAAATGTCTTTTCCTTCTCCAATATCCCACCTAATATTATCCTCAAACACATTCTCCCATTCTTCCAACATCTAAATCCTCTTCAAATCCCTCCACCACAAAGATTCCTTTTTGTTTGATCTTTTAGATCCCTCCACCCCCAATATTTAGACTCTAAAACTTCTTTCAAAAGGCCTTCTTTTACATATTTTAATTTTCATACCCATTTCCCTATACGTGCAACATTGAATAATCTTATATCTTTTATCTCTAAACCACTTTCTTCCTTAGAAACACAAACTTTATCCCACCACACCCACGCAATTTTCTTGCCCTCCATTCTCCAACCCCATAAAAATTTTCTCTAAATCTTTTTTATTGTTTCAATCACAACAACATGCATCTTAAATAAAGATAAGTAAAATAAGGGTAGAGAGATTATTATCGATTTAAGCAAACAAACTATTCTTGCTATTGTCAAAAAATTACCTTTCCACATTTGTAACCTTTTCTTTATTTTTTCTATCACCCCTTCCCAAAACCTATATCTTCTATGATTCCCTCCAATTGTCATTCCCAAATATATAAAAAGGGTTTTCATTATAGAACACTTAAGTATAGAAGCATATGAATATATAAGTCTATCTTGTACACCTACTTCTCCAATACTACTTTTTGAATATTTCACCTTAAGCCTGAAGCTAATTCAAAATAATTCAGAATTGCTTTAATAAGAAAAACATTCTTTGAATCTAATTTACAGAAGAACAACATGGCATCCGCATATTGCAGCATATTCACTTTTACCTTATTAATCCCTATCTCGGCACTATCAATTAGATTATTTTCACTAGCTTACCTTACTATCACTGCTAAACTCTCTGCTACAATTAAAAATAGAAGAAAGGCCAAAGGATCACCCTGTTGTGGACACTTTTGTGGACTAAATTCCACAGTTGGACTCCCCATTTACTAATATCAAAATAGAAGAAGATTATAAACATTCTTTCATCCAATAAATCTATTTTTCCTCACAAAAACATATTCTCTCCATTAAATATATAAAAAGTCTCACCTCACAGAGTCATATGCATATGACATGTCAAAAAATAATAAAAAAGAAACGATTAAATTAGGTGTTGGTTTTTGGGAAGAGTTTTGGTAGGCATAGAATATCATAAATAAGAATTATCAAATTAGATATGAAGACATGAAAACTTTCTGTTTTTGAACTCTTTTAGACATGTTTATACAATTTTTTCCTCAAATAAGTTGGGAAAGATATTTCTGTTCCTATTTTGGAGGGATTATGTGTTCATGACAGTGTCAATATGTAGTTTTCCAAAAAAATAGCAGGGAGGGAGAGGAAATAGGAGATTTATTTTTGGATAAAATTGTTAAAGCAGATACAAAGGGTTAGCAAAGCAAAGTAAAGGTTGGAAGGGGGATTAGAGGAAGAATTCATAAGTCAGTTGAGTTAAAAGTCACACCAAGAATCTTGGAGGTGTTCTTAGAAATTTCAAGAAGGCAATAAAGGTCAATGCCAAGTGCAGGGAATGAGTAGTAGTGCAAAATTAAAGTTCTAAAAAAATAGAAGGCAAGGAAAGGAAATAAGATATTGTTTTGGATAAATTTGTTAAAAGCATAGGCACAGGGTTAGCAAAGCAAAGGGAAGGTAGGAAAGGGGAATAGAGGAGCAATTCTGAAGTCAGTATTAGAGTTAAAGGTCATGCCAATAGTCTTGGAGATGTTCTTATAAATTTGAAGAAGGCAACAGAGGTCAAAGGCAAATGCAAGAAATGAGAAGTGGTGTAGTTTAGAATGGCTTCAACTTTGGGACTGCTTATGTGTGGATGTCATGTATAGAGCTAAAGGTATGGTACGGTGGATGTAGCATCACTACAAGAAAAATTAGTTTTAGTGATATAAATATTCATCATTAAATGTTATAAATATATCACTGTTAATATCTTATGACAATAATGAAATTGTCACTAGTACTCATGTCATTATTGTATGTGACAATAATTTTAAATGTCACTAAAACTAAGTTCTATTGTGACAAAAATAATTATCTCTATTAATTCTATGTAATAGTGACAATAATAAAATGTCACAAATATATAAAACAATAGTGATAATTTAATTGTCACTAGTGTATTCTATGTAATAGTGATAATAATAATTTATCACAAATATATAAAACAACCATTTTAATATCAAATTTTATATGACAATTATTTTATATCATTATTAGAAATTATGAGTGTTTTTTATCAATAACAAAAAATATATTAAATAAAAAATATATTGAATATAGAAATATATTGAATATAGAAATATTAAGGGTGTTTCAACCCATTATTATAATGTAAAAAGAAAAAAACAGAAAAAGAAAGATGATTACAAATAAAACCTAAACACAAAAAATCCAAAAACCTGTCACAATACCCACAAAAAATAAGTGCAGCCCGTAATTCCTCCCTTTATAACCAAAAGGTTCTAAGTAATTTATGTACATTACAAGTGATACCACTTACGCACACAAACAAAACTCCATCTAGAAAAGTGCTGCAAGAACCCAGAACAGCAAGGACCTTTAGAACTGCACCAGATGTTCCTTCAACTCCCTTGCACCCATTTGTCCTTAAGAAATCTGAATTTTGCATCAAAATGTGCATAGGAAATGTCCTCCAAGACTAATTGTTTGGCACATCTAGGAACATATTCATTGTTAGGCTGGCTAGATCAATTAACCACCAAAAATCCTGCATAATAAATCAATAACAGAATACAACAGTACACAAAGAGATAATCACACATGACACTAAATAATAAGGCACTACCTAGCTAAGGTTTTGATACACATTTGGGAACAAAGACACCAATCAAGAGTATGTGAAATGTGCAAAAAGGTATTTTGATAATGTGTAGTTGTCACAAATAAATATGATATCACAATTAATAGACAAATCATATTTAAAATTTCAAAATAAAATATAAAATATCCATTACATTCAAAATGAAAAAAATTAAAATATCCAACAATAAATTCAAACATGCATATATGAGACTTCTACTTCAAAATATTTAAAATACAAAAGTATTTGAAAAATAACAATAAATGGTCTTTATTATCTTCAAGGATTTTGATCCTGTAAAATAAATAAAATAAATCACTAATATCAATTAAAAATTAATTAATAATATTTTAGAAATTTAAAATGTAATTATCGATATCATAATGGAACAACTTAACACAACTTACTGTATTTGAAGGAACATTTGAATTGTTAAATGATAAAGCTCCTAGTAATAGCCATTTGACATTTCATCTCCCTTTCAATTTCTTGCTTCATTTGGTCATGTTGAGTTTTCATAGAAAGTTTTTTATCTTCAATTAATTGACGTTGAAATTGCAATTCACTTTGAAGTTGATTGTTAGCCTCTTCTTATTGTTGGATTATGCTAGTCAAATTTCGCACTTCTAACTCTAAATCATTTGCTCTTTTTTGTTCATTCTCCATTTGACTTTGAACAAATCTCTTTGCATTTCTTTTCATCATTGATACACTTCCTATACCTTGTGAGTGATTTAGTTTTGTTCCTAGTACATATGCAAAATGTTTAACCAATGGCACAGGTGTTTTTGAAATTTCTTCTCCATACACTTCACTCACATTTTTCAAATTTTCCTAGATAATGTTAACACAAAATAATTAACATTGGCAACTAGCATTACATTAAATTACTACACTACTTTTTTTTACTTACCATAATTTCTTCTCCATTAGGAATACACCAAGTGCCATAAAATCTCATACGTGTAGTCTTCTATACTTCCATTGCATTCGACCATTCCTCACTTTTTAATTCTTCTTTCTATTGAAAACAAATAAATAAGGTATAATGATACATTAAATAAAAGAACAAAACAAACTTCTATATGTGAAAGATAAAGAAATCATATGCTTTTTGGTGGTTGTATTAAAATATTTGTAGAGGCAACAATAATCGAATATAGCAAAGGTTTTTTATTCTGATTTTGTTAGGAGGAAACTGGTTAATTTTTTTTGTACAAGTTCTATTAGCTAGGATGCATAGTTTTACATTATGCTTATATGTTATGCAATTATGTAATAAGTCTTTTGGGGTGGCGTTTTGAAGATTGACTCTTATGTACAAGAGGTCCCTTAAACGCTTTATTTTAATTTAATTCATTCATTGTTAATAAAAGAAAGTAAACCATCATTAAAAATAATATGTTGACAAATTTTTTTTAAAATATTCTTATTTTAGACTAATATAATTTGATATATTTGCTAACTGGTATCAATAATCGTTATCACAATATTCAGAAATAATGTTAATAATTATAATTTTATTTTTATATTTGTTAAATTCTTACCCTTAATTAGATTAGGTATGTGATTGGTGATTGCATATAAATTTGATTATATATTAGTTTTAACTAAATATGAACTTCAAGAAAAATAGTTTATATATTAGAGAACCCTAAACTTTAAACCTTTATCTCAAGTATAAGTTTTATTGTAAAACTCGTTAATAATTTTCAACCTAATATAGAAGTTATTTTTTATTCAAATCAACTTTAAAAGCAAATTTGATATTAAATAAAAATAATCAGACATTCTTTTTGCAAACTTTACAAACTCAAAATTTAGATTTGAATGTTAATGTATGTTGTTGAAGTGGAAATGAACTTTTTTTTTATATTTATTTACACATTTGAATACAAATAAAATTCATAATCCATGTTATTATACAAACTAGAGAGAGAATAATGACCTTTCCCCATTTCTTGTTTTTATTTTATTTTAAATTCATTTCAAGTTTATAATTTAAAATAATTTTTAAGTCTAAGTTTCATAATATAAGAATTAAATATAATACCAATTTATTGTGCACTTTATTAAATAATTTCGTCAATAATATACCAATTATTTGGGTTTAACTTTTTTTCAATCTTAACTTTATTAAAATAACATTCTTAAAATCAATTACTTCATTATTTAATAGTGCCTATTTTATGAGATTTAGAGATTTCATAACAATTTTACTTTAAAAGAAATTGTGATATATATATATATATATATATATATATATATATATATATATATATATATATATATATATATATATATTAGTTCTAGTCTCATCTTGATTGTTTTCAATGAGGTATTCGCTTCTAAACTTTCCTTCTTCTTCATTCAAAAATGAATAATGTTTCAATTAAAATATGCCAAAATTGTATGGGTATGATCAATCATTATACCAAAATTTATTAATTCTAACAATATTATTTTTTTTATTATTCTTTTAATTTTATACATATAAAAACGATATGAACATAAATTGTTTTTTAATTGAAAAACTTGAATAAGGAAGGATTTGAAATGTAAAATAAAAGTAAAAATAAATAAACTAGTAGTTTAGAATCTCATGATTGTTAGTCATCTTTTAAATTCATGATTTTTGTAATCTTGAAAGGTTGTTTATTTAGTGTTCCCTTATTGCCTTTTATCATCTTTAAGGTTAACATTATTTAAAAACTTAAATGGATTTAACTTTTTTGCATCACTTTCCTATTATATTTTTTTATATATATTTATAAACATTCATTCTCTCCAATACCTTTCTTTGAATGTTTAAATTGATCCTACAAAAATACTTTCCAATACTTTTCTATTACAACTACAAACATGGTTCTGGATGAAGAAAAAACTTCAAATGTTAGCTTTTCATATTCGGATTGAGTTTTATATTCTATGAATTGTTTGGAATCTTTGAGATAGCTTAGGATTTCGGTATACAAATCTGTTGTTGATATGCCACAAACGCAACTGCTGGAACCTTGTTTTAGCAGGATTAGGTGACAATGTATTTCTTTCATAGTTTTGCTTTCTTCCTCTGTTGGTGTGTTATGTTTCCCCTTTCTTTGCTTAGTCTTCACATTTCTGGTTGAGAAATATGGTTTTGTTGTCTTGAAGGTTCAAGGTCCCTTGAGGGAGGAACAAAGCGTTGATGGTTCCTAAATAGCAAAAGGTGCAGCAGTGGTGGCTGCAACTTAAAAGCACTGCTTTTGTATCTGTGGCAACTATACGATCTCCTTTTAGCTGGACCGATGCTTGGAGATCTGATTGGGAAAGGCCTTTTGGTAGTAGATCATAAGAAACTGTTGGGATGGTAGTAGCTGAGTTGGCAGCAAAGAGGGCTATGTACCATTCTAAGCCTCTAAATCACAAGGAGATGGAACTGTGCTAAAGAAAGAGACAAAGGTGATATATGAAATCTAAGCAATGGGAGAATGGAAAACATCTGGAGGAAGGACTGCAAGGAGTTCAAGCCAGAAAGGTGGCTAAAAGATGGCCACTTCATGAAATACACAAATACTAGTGTTGGCTCCAACATTGCTAATAGGGTTTGTTAGAGATTAATCATGCGTGTGTTAGGAGACTATGGCAAAACTTGTTAGTGATAGGGTTTAAAGTTGTAGGCCCAAACACTATTGGTAAAATATAGGAAACGAGTCATTCATTTCTGTATTAGTTAACTATACCTCATGCTTTGAGTGTAATAAATTCAAGCTCACTGCAGAGTTGGTCTGATGGATAGATCTGAGGGAAGATATGGTTTGTGATTCCACTTGTAATATGTAAACAACAACTTGGAATGTGCACAATACCTGCTGGTGGTGAACTGCAGTAGACATAAGCTATTACAAGGTCTGATACATAGAAGAAATGGTTTGTGATTCCACTGGTAATTGGTAAATCGTAGCCTGGATCATGCCCAATACAGGCTAGTGGTGAAATGCAAAAGACATAAGTTGTTGGGATTGCAGTTAATACCATAAAAGGTCACAATGAGAGATAAGCTAGTAAAGGCATGGATAGGGATTGCAGTAAGCGACAGAGTTGGTAGTAACGGGGGCTATGCAAGTTGCAACTTACATGTTAGATTGGAGTTGCTTATCAGAAGTGGCGAAGAAAGGAATGAAGCAAACCAATTTAAGATGGACGTCATTTATGTTGCACTTTCAAAGGTTATATTCAAGAGTTTCATGCAATCATCTTTTCCTTTATGTCAAAGACAAGTGTTAGTGTTGTGTGTGATCAAGGAATCCCAACATTAGCAGTTTTAGGCCATTGTTTTCTAGTGTGGCCAATAAGGATTGAATTGGAGAATAAAATGCTATGATAGGTTGTTTTCTGTAAACCAGTTGGTTCTCAGCACAAGCAACTTTTGGGTTTTCTGTTGGAAAGTAAAGTGGGAAGTTTCTGCTCTGATCAGCTCAAGAATGAAATGCAGTGGCATAGCTGGTTTGTACACGTAGCAGTGGTGAACCTAGTTATTGTTTTCTGGCTTTGAGGTCGCCACTAGTGTAAGACTTCTTTGTTCTTGGTTTAGGCTCTTAGTTTTTGTTGGGAGGTGGTGGTGTATTTTATTGTTTTGGACAATCAGTTAGGTTTCTTTTGTACAAGCCAACTTATACATAGGATGCATAGAATGGTTATAGGTTTTTGTGTTACTATGTTGTGAGTGTTTAAGAGTTGAAACATACCTCAAATATTCTATTTAATTTAATTAATTTGTTATCAATAAAAAAAATTGTTAAATAATCTTTATTTTACTTTTTTAATTATAAGCAACCATTGACTAAAGAATGAACAAGTTAACATTAAATTCATACATTATTACAATAACAAAAAATTATTTGCACGTGTCTAGTAATCTTATGCATAAGAAAAATTAAGAGAAATTTAAAGCAAAATGAAAACACTCAACATAATAGCCCGCAGACATATAGTTTGTAAATTAGCTTTTTTTATTATAATATCGGGGCAAAATATTTTACAATTTTATGATAATTAATCTCAACTCAAAAAATTGATTAACTAACTATCTTTAATCAAACCTCCTTTTTACTTATATTTTTCTTATGCATAAAAATCCATCAAAATGTTATTTCGAATTACGTATAAATTTCGAATCAATTCTTATCATTCATAATATTGGTTACCTAAAGAAACAGAATCTCATATCAGTTCTATTAATAAGATTAATATATAATTACGAAATCAAACATTAGTTGGGCATTAAAATAAATGTATCAAGTTAACTTAAGTCCATCTATATATATGTTTTATCAAAATTTTATAAATAAATTGAAATTTTCAGACATATATTATTTATTGATAAAATTAGAGGGAGGTTATCAAAATGGACAGGTAAACACTTGTCTTCTGCAAAGAGGATATGTTTACTAAAATCTGTTATTACTACACTACCTGTCTTTTATCTTTCCTTATTTAAATACTTGACACTATGCTCAAAATTATTCAAAGAATTCAAAAACAATTCTTGAGGGGTTGGGGAAAAATGGCAGGGGGATAGCATGGATAAAAATGGGACACGGTGAGTAAATCAATGGAAGATGAGGGGTTGGGCATAAAGGATTTGAAAATATTTAATATAGCATTGTTTAAGAAATGTAGATGAAGACTTGGTAGGGCTAAAGAGGGGTTATGGAAAGATATATTGGAATCTAAGTATGCTAGTTGGAGGAGTTTGAATAAAAGGTATTATAGTTATAATGATTCAAGGTGGTGGAGGGATATTAGGTATGTAACAAGCGGGTAGAAAATATTAGCTAGTTTCAAAATAATCTGGAATGAGAAGTGAGAAACGGAGAAAAAATCAAGTTATGGTATGATAGATGGAGGAGGAGACTTTAGTTATGGCCTTATCAAGAATCTATAATAATCACACAAATTATGAGGCTATGGTAAGAGAGTTAGGTGAATGGGGTAATGGAACATGGAATTGGAATCTGGTTTGGATGAGGAATTGGTATTATTAGGAACTTGATCAACTTAATACTATGATGGAGGTTATGTCAATGATACAGATTAAGAGAGACTTAGTAGACGAATGGAAGTGGAGGAACACTGAATCCAAATATTACTCTATAAGAGTTACTTATAAATTAGTGCAGAATATTAGTTTAGGGGAGTAAGGGGACCTTTCAGTAAATTCTAGGATATTAAATCACTCCCACTGTCCAACTATGTGCGTGGAGGGTTTTGGTCAATATGTTACCTACGAAGGATTAGCTAGTTAGGAGAGGTATAAATGTAAGCAATAGCTTGTGTCCTTTGTATGCAACAGATGAAGAGAATATCAAACACTTATTTTTCACTTGCAACTTTGTTAGGGATGTTTGGGACAGGTGTAGTAAATGAGTGTAAATGAGTGAGTATCAGTAATGTCATAAATTCATAACCAAATCTACAATCCAATTAATTTTGTTTATTGCAAGTAACTGGTAAACAAATTAGGATCTGAAAAATAATATAGATGACCATCATCTGGGTTATCTGGAATCATATGAATAATATTATTTTTTAAAATGGAGTGCGAGATTCTATTGAGATGTTGGGGTTGGATAATTATTAAATATCCCAAAGTCACTTTCTTATACTCATATTAGTGCTTATGTCCTGTGATGTGGCTCAAATTCGTGTAGTTTCTAGTTTGACTAATAGGGGAAATTGTTGTTATGAACATAAGTTAGACTAGTATGATATAGCTCAAGCACATTTTTTTATTTTGATGTAGTTGGTTTTTTTGTACAAGTTAGTGATTTAGGAAGGAGATTTTTTTTGTCAACTATGTATGTAGGGATTGGGTTGATAAATGTTGGGGAAGTGAGGTTGACTAAGCCTTAATATTTTTTGTATAAAAAATATACTTGATGTGGGACCTCATGCTTCATGTGTCTCTTCTACTTTGCCTTGAACCAAATTAAATATGTTCTCTAGGGGTTTTTGTTGACTTTTCAACTCCAAATTGAGGTCCAATAAAGGCCTAAAATTAGTCGACATATACTTTTACAAAATCCTACAATTATAAGGAAATAATGCACACATATACAACTTGTACAAGATTAAGAAGAAAGAAGAAAATTCTAGTATTCTATTATTCAAATCAAGATTCTTCTTCTATGAGAGTTCATCTTCTTCTATCCTCTTAGCCAATGATTGTGTGACGGGATGATTTCCATCAGATTTAGAAATGTGACTCTTAATATCAAAAACCTAAATCTCAAATTAGGTATAACCCCTATAGGAATGGCATTGAGAACAAGACCCATTTTTCGATAGCTTGTGTAAAAAGCATGCATTCAATATTTATGAATTGTGACTTCGAATTGCCAAGTTCATGAATCTAAAGGTGTTAAAAGATTTTTGAAACAATGTTCGTGTAGAAACAACACTCCTCAAGAAGAAATAACAACATGAAAGGATGTTTGGTTGAAGAATAAAATTGAAGAGTTGATGCAAGCAAGTCATTTGTCAAGGTTTGTACCCAAGGAATATAATAAAAGGAGGAGATGTTATCAACCCAGAATGGTCATCGAGAACAGCCACAATTGGACTATCATTGTGAAAATCACTATTAACATCAATCATCCGCAAATGAACAAAATTGCGAAGCACCACTCCAAAGAGTGATTAACCAATCTATAGAGGCTTTGCAAGCGAAACTCATCCGCAATTGTCAAGGAAGAAAAAACTTGTGGGTCGTGCAATCAGAAAAATTTAGTTGTATCAACCGTAAAAAAAGAATGTATCTCATCACATTCACAAACTCCAAATTCAAAAAGATATACCCGATGCAAGACATCTATATGGTAGTCATGGTGGAAGTCGAGAATTTTACAATCATGAAGCATTATACAAGAAAATCATTAAATATAAATCAATTTTAGAGATTAAAAATAATTAGTTACTATGTTGACTAAATTAGATACTATTTTAAAGACTAAGCAATTATTGATATTTAAAATATTTTTTATTATTAACAAAATTTATAAACTAGTTTCTAAATTGGTATCTAATTAGCTACCAAGGTTTTAACTACCAATTAATTTATATTCTAAAATTGGTAGCTAAATAGATACCAATTTAAAATTATACAAGAAAATCATTAAATAGAAATCAATTTTAGAGACTACAAATAATTAGTTACTATGTTGACTAAATTACATACTATTTTAGAGACTAAAAAATTATTGATATCTAAAGTAATTTTTATTGTTAATAGGTATAATTACCTTTTTGGTCCCTACATTTAGGTTCTATATTCAATTTACTATAGTGGTTTTTAAAAAGAATTAATTTGGTCCCTAGGTTTTTAAAAAAATATACAATTTAGTCCTTTCCATTAAATTTCACTAACGACATTAACTTTTGATGATGTGACAACTGTGAGTGTCACTGTTACGCACAGTCATCACCCTCAACCTAAATCCTTTTTTCTCCCCTCTCTCTCAACCCTAACCATTTTCCTCCAGCGGTCACCTTCACAACAATGACTTATTCTTCATCATTTATCATATCTTGTATCATATTCAAAAACAATTCTGATCCTCATTTTTTAACCCTCAAACCCTTCCCTTAAATTCAGCCTTTCATTCTCTCTTTCTTCAATCTTCCTTCTTTGTTTTTGGTCACAATCTGAATTCATAATCTCCACATTAAGAATATTGCAGAAACTTCTGGAAACATTGAGGGTATTGCAGAACATTATGAATTTGATTTTTGGGTATTGTAGATTCAACAAAAGGAAAAATTAAAAAAAGATGGATAACAATAAAGTTGTGAGTGGTCAAAGACTCAATTGCACATCCCGTGGTAGCGATAGCAATGCATCCCATGATAGCGGCAACGACGCATCCCGTGACAACGGCAATGATGCATCCCGCGGCAGCAATAACAGCGCATCCCGCAACAGAGAGGTTGGCCAGAAGATGTGCGACGGAGGAGGCGAAGGCTGAGCCGGAGAGGATGTGCGTGCGACAGAGGCGACAATGGCTATTGACGAGACGCTAGGTTGTTAGAGTGAGGGTGAAAGAGGGGGAGAGACTTAGGGTTCATAATATGTGGACTTAACACGTGGCTCCACCTGTGTATTACTATTCTACCTTGTGTGCTACATCATCAAAAGTTAACGTCGTTACTAGAAATTTAATGGAAGGGGCCAAATTGTGTATTCTTTAAAAATCTTTAAGACCAAGTTGATTTTTTTTAAAATCACTATAGTAAATTGAATATTGACCCTAAATGTAGGGACCAAAAAGGTAATTATACCTTATTAATAAAATTTATAAACTAGTTTCTAAATTGGTATCTAATTAGCTACCAAGATTTTAACTACCAATTAATTTATATTCTAAAGTTGGTAGTTAAAACCTTGGTAACATAATAGATACCAATTTAGAAACTAATTTATATATTTTAGTAATGATAAAAACTACTTTAGATATCAATAATTATTTTAGTTTTTAAAGTAACTAATTACTTTTATCTCTAAAATTTGTTTATATTTAATGATTTTCTTGTAGTAACAATCTTCAAATTCCTAAAAGTGAAGAATGTTCCAATGTGGAGAAAATGACAATGACGAAGAACACTTCTTCATCATCATCATTCATAAGCTCTCAATAACCATCTCGAATGTAGGAGGCTAATGTATTGTTCGATATCCAGATGGTTCCAGTTACAAAAACAAGATCACCTCATATTAGCAATATAGAGAATATTACATGCATGAATTCGTGTATTAGCTATATAAAGAAGATTACATGTATAATCACGAATTTGGGCACTAATTACACGAATTTGGGCACTAATTAGATATTAGACATTCAGATGAATAGATTATATTGACCTAGGATCCTCTAAGTAAAAGATTAGTCAAAACTCTATAAATGAGGTTGATGTTTTTAGATAAATTATTCATTGACTGCACATTTATTAGCTCCACCTATTCTTCGCTAGCTTGTGTATTATAGTGCTTTTTACAATCACACCCCTCTCAATTGCTAACTTGCACATTAGAGTGTTTTTCGCAATCACACCCCTCTCAATCGGGGAAAAAAAAAGTACATTTCAAAACTTTCCATAGGCAATATGCATAGGTGTATGTAACTTGAGGCTTTTTTGTCTTTACTCCAACTTAGGTCCCCCATAGTTTTCATTATTTGAATTTTTTTTTCTTGTGTTTCTCTAAAATGTTCCTTATTTACTTCTATCTCGTGTAAGTAATACTTAAGTACTTGTTACTTTGTATTGTAAGATTGATACTAGTTTCATTTTAAACAAATCCTTGTTAAAAAACTGAGTTGTAAATCAAATGATTTTCTAAAGCTAATTATTTCCATACATACCGAACGCCTTATAGTCAATGAGTCTTTTCTTATAAACAAAGAACCTGATACTGAGATAATACCAGAAGAAATTTCATTTTGTTTCTGTTTCTGAGGCTTCTCAATCGAAGCTTATTTAGTGTTTCTAACTTGAAATTATTTTCAAAAAAAACTCTTTAATCATAATCCTGCCTGATTATTATTTGCCATTGGAATTGATTATGATCAAATCACCAAACATAACAGAGGAGAACGACAGTGTCCTCACTGTACAACCCGTGCAAAATAAAAATACCTTAATTACACACGATTAATCATAGGTAATCAAATCATTATTTTTATGTGTGACATTATTAAAGCCATCGTGAAAAACTTGTATTAAAAAAATACTTTAAATATGCAAACTATGTTAACATAACCATGCACTTATATTAAATCACACCTCAATTTAAAGACAGATCCACTCAGAGAAGAAGACTTGTATGATCCTAAAATACTTTGCATTGCAAATCTTTATTTTAACACAATATGATTCGAGCAGAAAACAATATATATGACTAAAAACTAAATCACAAATGAAACAACCACCACAAAATGAAGCAGTGAAATGTTCCTTTTTTTCTTAAATTCTGAAATTGATATCATGAGTAATTTATACAACTCTCAATCTAACAAATACCTTAATAAAAGATTAAAAGAATCAATCTAATAATAAGGGCTCTTTTATGAATATCCGTTTCCAGCAGTCCATTGACTTGCACTTAGCTTTGAGTATACTCAATTTTGTTTTGTACTTTTCCCAACTCTTTATCGTAAAGATGGCAATCATCCAAACGTTAAGGATGTAAAGGGTAAAAAAAAACAGAGAGAACAAATACATTTTTTTAACTTATAAAACAAATACATTAAAATGAATATAAGCAAAGACCCTCATGGATTATGAACAAAATGAATGCAGTGTAAACAATTGGATATAAAGTCATGTTGGAGCAATTTACCACCATCTTCTGAAGCACTTTTATATTTTGCATGCAAACTTGTGCACATACTCACAAATATAGAGACAAAGAGAAACAGAGATTAATTTGGTGTTTCACCGGCAGGTCCAGGTCGTGCAGCCAGCAAAGGTTGAAGAGCTTTGACTACAATGCTCATGTTTGGTCTGAAATCAGCTTCATACTGCACACAAAGTGCAGCAACAGCAGCCATCTGTAATTAACCAAGTATCGAGGTGTAATCCATGAATATTGTTCTTAAATTGATCTTTTATCGTGAAGACAGTTGTCCAGGATATCTGTAGTTCCTATGAAGATTCTTAGGAAAAAAAATTGTGCAAGGTTCCTACATTTTATATTTTCCTCTGGCATAATGAATACCTTTAACTAGTATTAAAATTGAAAACATAAACAACACAAAATTACTGCCTTCCAATTGCTCAACTAATTAATATATCCAACAAATTTCCACCTGAAGGGGAATGATAGAACATTTTAGATTCAAAGTTTGGTCTCCTGCATATTTAGTATTTACTACCTAAACAAAATATAGAATTCAGATGCTACCTCTAGTGAGCTGATTTACATAGTTTTCCGGTTCATATGCATACAATTTCAAATAATATATAAGCAATAGAATATTTTCAAGGACATCAATACGACGTTAGCAAGAAAATGGAAAAATAAAGTAAACTGAGAAGAAAAGTATACTAAATGACAGTAAGCACCTTAGCAACAGCTTTGGGTGGGTATTCTCCTCCTAGTCTTGTATCAACACACTGCCTGACTTTATCCTCACTGAGTTTTGGTGTAGCCTGAAACAACATATATCCATTGCTGTCATCAGTGTCATTAGCTAGGATTTTAGAGTCAACAATAGACAGCAATAAAAAGGTTTATTTTCTCTTCCTTTTGATTGGAGTGTATTACAGGAGGGGTAAAGATAAGATACAGATTAAATTAGTACCCAAGTAACCAGACTCTGCTGTCCACGTGGTAGTGTATGATCAACAGGTTTCCTTCCAGTCAGAAGTTCCAGAAGGACAACGCCAAAACTGTATACATCACTCTTAGCATTCAATTGTCCAGTCATTGCATATCTGCATCCACAAGATTAGAAGATAGTAATTCAGCAATCTGTCAGGCCAGGGTGCCAGATATAATAAAAAGTTGTTTCTCAAAATTGATACTATGATAAAGAGACAAAATTTATAGGAATTGGTAACGTCTGTTTAGTGACTTTAGTCAACTATGATATAAAGGAAATTGATAAGTTTGTAATCATGTCTTACTCTGGTGCATGATAACCAAAGGTTCCCAGGACACGAGTAGAATGCAGACGCGCAGCCATGTCCGGAGCTTGATTTGATAAATCAAAATCTGCAATTTTAGCAACATCATCATCAAAGATTAACACATTGCTTGACTTGATGTCCCGGTGGATAATGTGGGGATCAGCCTTCTCATGCAAGTATTCAAGTCCTCTTGCAGCCCCTACAGCAATCTTAACTCTTTGTGCCCATGACAAAACTGGACCAGGCTGTGCTCCTTTAACACCTTTTCTGCCTGCATGAACAATGATAATTGTGAGAACATTTATATATAACAAAGATAAAGACTTGACTAAAATCTCTCAAGTGGTAATACTGCCAGTGAAGGAGACAAGAATAAAATAAAACAATGTCAATAGCCATAATCTCAGTTCTTCGAACAGAAAAAAAATTCAAATTAGCCATTTATAGATGTTAGTATTTTTCTAATTTGAACAAAGAAAAACTATTTACCATGTAAAATATCATGAAGAGATCCATTAGATGCAAACTCATAAGCAAGAATACGGGAGCTTCCATCAATGCAATATCCAAGCAACCGAACAAAATTTTCATGCTTCAGCCTTGATACCATTGAAACCTAAATGTTTAAAAATAAGAGGGTTTATGGAAATTGAACAACTTAATGACCTGACAAAAAAGTATTAAACCAAGAATGCCATATACATACCTGGGCTAAAAATTCCTCATCAGGCTGTTTACTGGCATCCAACTTCTTGATTGCGGCAGCCTGCCCACTTTTAAGAACACCATAATAAACTCTTCCATATGACCCCTCTCCAATCAGAGCATCTTGACCAAAGTTATCTGTAACATCTTTTAGTTCATCTACTGGTATATTTGGAACTTCAATGGGCTGAGCTTTAACCGGCTGAGTGCCCTGCTTTGCAGTTTCAGAAGCATGATAATTTCCATCATTCCCTGCATAATAGAATTTATCAGAATAACTTTGTCAAATTCAATTTTCATGTAAAATAACAACATCAAACAAATTAAAACAATGAAGTATTCATAATGAAGCTTTTCAATCACATATTACACAATCAATCCAATTGACATGGAATTATCACTCGAAGATGCCAGAATGCTTAGAATAGCAAACTAATCATATATCATCCCTGATGCATTGCTCTAGCATTGTATGAGCCAAATTACCTGCTGGGTTTTTTACTACATAGGGTCCTCCACTTTCAGCAGACTTCTGGAGTTCATCCTCCTCGCAACAGCTGAAACAACTCATGATTCTTTCTCACTGAAATATTTATTAGCCCATTAAATCACACTAAATAACAGTTAATTTTTAATCTTGTATTTAAAAAAAATGCATCGATAAAGATGTCCACATCCCGGTGACAATTGCAATTTTCATCAATTCGAAAGGAAAGAAGGAAGGAAATAGCGCTGTTTGGTGTGATGTCTGTCCATTTACAATGATTTCTACTTTGAAGTATTTCAGCATAGCTTCATTTCATTTGCATGATATGGAAATTTGAATACACGCAATGCTTTCACTCATTTCATTCATATCAATTAAAAAGCGCAATATAACATTGTCTGACTCTAACAAATACCATCAAATAGAAAACTGAAATTATTATATTCTAAATTATTCGCACAATTTCATCATCCTTCAACAACAAATGAGGTGTAAACACTTCAAAGAGGTTAAATCAGCGGTTGCGTCCAGTCCACTATGAAGCTCAACGTTTTGGTTAGCAAAATCTCAATCGATACAGAAGCTAAATGGAAACGGATCGAAACAGTTTCCGCCAATCAGAGCGAAGTGCAACTAAAGTCCATGCTATCAGTCACAGATCAGTGAAACGCAGAACAAGTTAAAACGGCCTAAATCAAATTTTGCCAGAAATATTTTAAAAAAAAAGTCCATCCAGAAAAGGAGAACCGATCGCAAAATTGAAAATAAGACGGATAAATTCTCTTTGCGAAGTGACATTGAATAGTGTGATAGATCGATGAGTACCTGAAACGAAATAAGATGACAAAATAGCGGAATTGAGAGTGTAGAGGCGCGGAGAGTGACGGTGCAAGGGGAGGATCTCGGTTCGGAAAGCGGCCAAAGGAGGCGCAGGATAAGCAGGGAGCAGTGCGTAGGATAAAAGAGTGGAAGAAGTTCTTGACTCGCTTTGAATTGGAATTATGGTTGTTGTGTTGTGTTACAGAGTTACAAGTTAATTATTAGTTACAGGGTTTATTTGTTTTTATTATATATTCTCTAAAATACAAGTAAGTATCATGATTCATCAAGTATTTAAATACCATTAATTCAGCCTCTTTTACGTCTTCTGCACCGACCCTGCTACCCAGACTTGACTTCCGAGGTATAAACATTGCACACACCACTAAGTCTCGCCCTCACCGTGTTTCACAGAACATTAAGAACAAAACACATGGATATTTTTTTTTTTAATTTCAAAATATGTTTATAAGTTACTTTTATATTTGGTTAAATAAATATATAATCCATTAAATAATAATATTTTACTTTTTTATCACGAACAACTTTTTCTTGAACCATTTTCATCTATCTGTATATTTTAAAAAATGCATTGGTTATAAAGACCCTTTCAAATATAATTATGTTTAGACAAGTTCTTCAATCATTTTCATAGTTGAATGGAAAAATAAACTTTTCTTTCGTAAGTTGTTTTCTCTAGAAGAAATAGTTATGAGAAAATTTATTTAAACATAATGTAAATTAATTAAACCATTAAAACTTCATAAATTATGAAGATTTCATAATTAAATCATTTTAAGGTTATAATATTTTAGAAAGTAAGTTTGGTACATAATCTTTTCAATGTTATAAGTTATTTTAATGTATCCTTCTCAAGACCTGACTAATGTAATCATACATTAGAAAAGTTACATCCAGTAATTATCTGTCATACAGTGACTGCTAACGCGTGTTTAATGTGTTCAAAATCGCTTTTGGAACTTCTACATAAGTATAAAGTATTGAGAACAGCTAGCCACTTTAGACAAACAATAGCATTGAATTGGTTTATATTAACAAAGATATTAGCTGAGACTAATTGACAATTCATAGCAGAAAATGAGAAATAGTGTGGAATGGTGAATAGTCATAGAGTCTATCATTGAGTTCGTCAATAATGACTGGGTACACTCACAATGAAAGAACTAAAGAAGCACAGCTCCTGCTGGAATTTTATAGTTTTGTGTGTCCCACTGACGCGCTTTTATCTTTATGATATTAAGTCACCAATTTCCTTTCTTTTGGAAAGCAGTGTAGACAATTTCCTCCCTCTTGGACAATAGTGTGAACAAATACAAGGAAATATGATTCACAATTTTTTATTTGTTCTAAAAATCTTTAAATTCCTAGTACAGTAACCGATTGTGTTCTCTTCTATCTCTATTTGGAATGACTCTCTTATCTTTTTTATACAATTAATTCTCTTAATTATTTGTATATAGTTATGGATTGAATACTTTTTTTATTTATTATTAAGTTTATTGATTGATATTTATAATTATGATGGTCCCGAAGTTCTCTATACCTTAATGTGAGGGTACATACTCTTATTTATTGTAATTTTTATATGTTTTATCGTTTTGTAATCGTGGTGATCATCACGGCCTGTAACAGCCAAAACTCCCCCCTCCCCTCTTTCTTTTTTTTTCATTTTCTTTCTCCCTCTCCCTTCTCTCTTCAACTTCTCTTCCATAACTCATCTATTCCAAAATCTAATCACGCCATGATGTAGCTGAGGAGTCAGGGTACATTTCTACCCGATCAGATTTTCAAATAGAGTAAGTTCATTTTTACTCTAAAGTTCCCTTATTCTTTGTTTTTCTCTATGATTTAGTCATCAATATTAGTGGGGCCAGTTGAGAAAAGTGTTTCTCTCAACTTGATTAAGCTTATACTAAAATTTGGTAATATTTGGATAACTTGCATTAGGCCCGTAAATCTTGAAGCTTATCCAGACTGTGGGAAATAAAATTCTAGAAGTTGCTTGGAAAGCAAACAATTAAGGTAAAGGAAGCTAAATCTAATTTTTTTAATAGCACCCTAGACTAGAAGATTCTGGATGTGGAAGGGACGTGGTCCCAATATTCAATTTCTCTTGCAGGGATGGTGTGTGTTTATATTTGTGTTATTTGTTTATATATTATTTAAACTTGTAAAAATATTATATTTCGATGGTTTAGTATTTAAGTGTTATTTTTTTATATTAAATAAGATTTTAAATATTGTGGATTGTGTTTTGGAATGATACTGTATGATGAAATTGATGTCATACATTTGGGATAATGTATGAGTTGTTGTTTGATGGCATTAAGTATGAAAAACCTATGTTTAACGGAGATCCTCTGGCTTCACTGATGATCTAAGTCATGTAGACTAAGATATCAGGTGGTGAGAAGCTGAGAGGGAGTTCATACACACCGGGTCCCGCTGTAGACACTCGGTATTGGATGTTTGAACTTACCTTGACCCTTTCTGTTAGATTTGCTGGTAATCTTAGGATCAGGTGTTAGTCTCTGGTAAGGGCATACTTAATGAGTCTTCCGGAAGACGATGTGGGATTGAAATGAAATCCAATGACTGTGATTGAAAATAGATCCATCTGTGGTCTATATGAATGATGAAATTGATATTGAAATTTTATATAACAACATTTAAAGAAAAGTTTGTAAATTATTAGTTTGATTTGTTCTTTTTGCATGAATTAAATATGTTATGAAAATTCTTTTCACTAGCTTACCCTTGCTTTTCTTGTTGTGTTTGAACTGTGATGACTGTACTACGTACACGAGCAGATGATCATACAGGTATAAGAGGTCTTGGAAGATTTTAGGATATTTTAAACATTATATTGTAAATAATTGTATTTCTATAAGCCATAATCTTGTAATAGGAATATTTTGAAAAACTCCAAGTGGGTATGGAAACCGGTAGAATTTCTATTATAATATTTATATGAATTTTTTTTTCGGGGTGTTACATTTAATGGTATCAGAGCGGTTCATCCTGAGAGTAGTGGGTTTATTGTGTTTCTCCTGTGTGTAGATTTTTGTTCAAGTCTAGCTTCAAGACTTAGATAAAAGTGTCTAATAGGATGTTTAATAAAGTTATTTTCTTGAAATCTTGTTTGTGCTCGAGTCAAAGTAGTTGTTATGGATAAAGTTGAAAGTATTAAGAATGAAAATAATTTTGATATAGTGGTGAGGGTGCACACTCATGACTAAATCAAGATGATTTTCTATCTTAATTCTAAAAGTAAAGTATATATTTTTTTGTATATGTTTTGGGATGATTATTTCTATATTATGTGAATTTGATATTGAATACATGTTTATTTTAGGGAAATAAATTTAATCAGTGTAAGTGTTTGGTTGCAAGTTTTAAAGAGGTATTTTCAAGTAATAGTTTTACACCAACATTTGTTTTAGTGTAATATTTTTTTAATATATACACGGTAGGTGGTTATTATAACCGGTGGACTCAAATTCTAAGTGAGTTTGAGACGTTTGTCTTTGGAGGACCTAGATATAATCTTTGGGGATGAATTGACTTTATGTTCATCATATTCTTTTTAATTGTGATGAATAGAAATGTGAAATCTTTAAATTGGAATAATATGGAATGAGTAGTTGCATAACGAGTATGGAACGGGTCACAAATTAGGGTAACTTGTTTCATAATCTGACTTCAGATAAAGATAAATAATACATGTTTGACAAGTAGTACTTCGGAAGAGTGGAGTTTTATACACAGTTTTTCAGAGTAAGTGTCAAGGTTGTATTCAAAGATAAAAGTGAAATTTTCCTTGGTCTAGTGCTTGAGCAAGGTTGGTGGTAATGACACCTTATAAAATGATTTCATCTAAGTAGCAAAGTTGAAAAATTAAATTGGAGAAAATAGATTGTTGGATCAAGTATGCTACCATAAGGAATATTAATATTGTCGGTGAAGAAGAATGATGAGGAATCTAGATTATGTGTGGATTTTTGAAAAATAAATGAGTTTTTTTAGGGATAATAGTATGATGGATCAAGTTGCATGAAACATCAATGTTTTCCAAGTAGACATGAGAAAATTTTAAGTAAAAAGGGAAGATGTGTATAAGACAACCTATAAATTCAAATATGATCAGTAGAAGTGAGTATGTCATTACAAGGCTAGCATGGAAAGAGAAAGTTTTATGGATTTAATTGATTGTTACAGGAGGTTGATTAGTTACATTCAATATTGTAAGAATCTTAAGTACTTATTTGATCAGAAGAAATTACACATGAGACAAAAGAGATTGGTAAAGTTATTAAGGGAGTAAGATCCCAAGTTTGTGTATCATCTAGGGAAGGAAGATTTGGTTGAAACTGCCATGAGCAAGGAGACATTTTAAGTGTCTGACATAATGGTTGAAGACTCAAATTAATGGAGAGTTAAGAACTAAGTGGACTGAAAATTTCATTATGGAAGTAAAGGGGGAATTATGAGGTTGAGGATAAGTTGTTGTATTTGCAAACAAGAAGTTAGATAACATAGTCTAGTATAAAAGTTATAAAAATGATTTAATGTGCATCACACATAGCTAAGATAATATTTGGAGAAGTTTTTTTTTATTGTTCAACATAAAGAGAAAGTGGTTCCATAGGTCCTTATTTGTCTGACCTATAAAAGACTGGAGTGGAGTATCAAAGACTTGGGATAATGTTACAACCATTGGACGTGACTAAGTAGAAATAAAGTTGTGTTGTTATATGTGTGGTTCCTTTTCCACAAACAATGAGAGTATATAATGGAATCTGGATTGTGGTAGACCGAGTAATGAACGATGCATAACCTTTTGGAGAAAATGGATGAAGCTTTGAAAGATTATTAATTTTAATGGAAGTATTATCCTAGGAAAGAAAATGTTGTTGCAAATGGTTAAAGTCACGAGGAGACATAAGTATCAACACTTAAGATTATATGGTTGGAGTTGAGGGGAAGTTTCAACAGTTTAAATTTGAAAGTTGTAGTGCATTTTTTATAACTAATGACTTTATAGAAAAAGTGAGAGTAAGGAAATTGGTGAAATTCAATTTGAAGAATATTCTAAAATTTTGATAAAAGTAAAGATTTCTCTATGGGAGGTGAGTGGTATCTTGAAATTTAGAAACAAAATATGTGTTAGGGGATGATAAATTAAATCAGATAGATTACCTAAGAGTCATGAAAGCAAACTCATTTTACTTCTAAGTATGACCCAAGGGTATTGAGATTTAAGGAAATTTATTTGGTGACATGGTAAGGAAGATAAAGTCAAGTATGTAGTTACTTGTTTATTTTTCGAAAATCAAAGTTTGAACAAATAATGACTAAGAAGTATGTTAACATAGTTTTGACATTCACGGGATGAAAGTGAAATAATATTTCCATGAGTTTTATGACCTACTTGTCATATACAGAATAGAAAAATGACTCAGTATGAGTAATATGGGATGGATTGGTGAAGACTATGCATGTTCTACCTATGGAAGAGAATGGTATGCTTAAGGTAATGCAAATAATTGGGTAAGCTAGGAGGTCTCAGTTTGACAAAAGTGGTGAAGAGGTGACATTAGGTACTGTAATTAATGTTAAGGAAGTTTGTGCTTAGCTGAGTTGTGTTTATCTTTTTATAAGGGTGAGGATGAATCCTTTAGCACATGGTATTGGGTGGAATGAGATTGTGGTAGATCTTACTCTTAGTCCTAAGCAAAGGTCTCTAGTAATTGATGTTGCATGTCCCTCTAAATATGATAATATTATTGCTTGAAATTGAAGAACAAAATGAGCTAGTGATGTTGACACCCACATAAGACCATTAGAAAGCAAAAGAAGTCCTACCAATAAATATGGGAAGAATTCATTTTGATTTAGTTATACCTATCTCAAGGTTCTATGGATTCCATTTCTTTGAAATTTGATGTTGCCTATATTAGTATAAGCTTGGATTGGATAACATGAGTATTATTAGAGATATGCTTCCAGAGAGGTTGGTGTGAGGTGTCTCTGTTCATGTTAGAATACAACAAAGTCGTGGATCTTTGAGTTACGTCGCATGAAAATCTCTTAGGCAATTTGACAAGAATCTTTCAGCAGAAACATTGCAAAATACTCGAAGATCATGAGGTTGACCTAGATCGTCTGTTTAAGATGGAGGTAAAAAAAAAAAAAAACATTGAAGCATTCATTGATATACATCAGGAGGTAGTTAGTCAAGTAAAAAAAAATGTATTTTTTTTTTATCATCTTAGTTATCAACAACTGTGAATCAAATTTTGAGAACTATAATGATTGAAGACATCTTCGACCAGACAGACATCTCATGCAAATAAATGAAGACCTTGAAGTTTCTCTATGAGTAATCATGATTTTCTAAGATTTACGTCATTCATTGGGGTAAAGAAAACAATCATATATAAGAAAATGAGTCCAAAGTTCATAGATCTTTACTAGATTCTCAAGAAAAGAGGTTTTACTGCTTATAAAATTGTTTATCTCTTTCGTTAGCCAACATTCATCATGTCCTTCATGTATCGTAACTAAAGAAATATATATAATTGATCGCAATCATCATCTAGTTTCTGATTTAATTAAATAAAAGATCTTTCTGTTAAAGTGAAGTCAGTTAAAATTTTGGGTTCTCAAGTAAAGTAACTTCATGGTAGAAACATCGACATAGTCAAAGTATTATGAAATCTCATATGATGTGATTCCACTTGAAAAATAAAAGAGAAGATAAGATAATCTAATCATATCCTAATCTTTCTTGGTAAGCTAATTTTCGAGGACGAAAATTTTTAAGGTAGGGATAATGTAACAGCCGAAACTCCCCCCCCCCCCCCCCCTCTTTCTTTTTTTTTCATTTCTTTCTCCCTCTCCCTTCTCTCTTCAACCTCTCTTCCATAACTCATCTATTCCAAAATCTAATCACGCCATGGTGTAGCTAAGGAGTCAGGGTACATTTCTACCCGATCAGATTTTCAAATAGAGTAAGTTCATTTTTACTCTAAAGTTCCCTTATTCTTTGTTTTTCTCTATGATTTAGTCATCAATATTAGTGGGGCCAGTTGAGAAAAGTATTTCTCTCAACTTGATTAAGCTTATACTAAAATTTGGTAATATTTGGATAACTTGCATTAGGCCCGTAAATCTTGAAGCTTATCCAGACTGTGGGAAATAAAATTCTAGAAGTTGCTTGGAAAGCAAACAATTAAGGTAAAGGAAGCTAAATCTAATTTTTTTAATAGCACCCTAGACTAGAAGATTCTGGATGTGGAAGGGACGTGGTCCCAATATTCAATTTCTCTTGCAGGGATGGTGTGTGTTTATATTTGTGTTATTTGTTTATATATTATTTAAACTTGTAAAAATATTATATTTCGATGGTTTAGTATTTAAGTGTTATTTTTTTTATATTAAATAAGATTTTAAATATTGTGGATTGTGTTTTGGAATGATACTGTATGATGAAATTGATGTCATACATTTGGGATAATGTATGAGTTGTTGTTTGATGACATTAAGTATGAAAAACCTATGTTTAACGGAGATCCTCTGGCTTCACTGATGATCTAAGTCATGTAGACTAAGATATCAGGTGGTGAGAAGCTGAAAGGGAGTTCATACACACCGGGTCCCGCTGTAGACACTCGGTATTGGATGTTTGAACTTACCTTGACCCTTTCTGTTAGATTTGCTGGTAATCTTAGGATCAGGTGTTAGTCTCTGGTAAGGGCATACTTAATGAGTCTTCCGGAAGACGATGTGGGATTGAAATGAAATCCAATGACTGTGATTGAAAATAGATCCATCTGTGGTCTATATGAATGATGAAATTGATATTGAAATTTTATATAACAACATTTAAAGAAAAGTTTGTAAATTATTAGTTTGATTTGTTCTTTTTGCATGAATTAAATATGTTATGAAAATTCTTTTCACTAGCTTACCCTTGCTTTTCTTGTTGTGTTTGAACTGTGATAACTGTACTACATACACGAGCAGATGATCATACAGGTATAGGAGGTCTTGGAAGGTTTTAGGATATTTTAAACATTATATTGTAAATAATTGTATTTCTATAAGTCATAATCTTGTAATAGGAATATTTTGAAAAACTCCAAATGGGTATGGAAACCGGTAGAATTTCTATTATAATATTTATATAAATTATTTTTTCGGGATGTTACACTGCCACAATCCAAACGATTCATAATCTTTAAGCTTTAAACTATTACACATGATAAGATTTATTAAAGTTCAAGGAATCTAAGTGATTAACTCGATCACCAATCTGGATGGTTGAAGTTTCAACTTCTTATATAAGTTTTGAATGAAATTTTGAAGATCCAAACTTAATTATTTTAACTATAAATAAATAAAAGCTTTATGAATTTCCTTTTGTTTGGAATAGTATGTTGGATACATTTTCAATTTAAATATATTAAAGTAATTTTGAACATAAAAAGAAAAAAAAAACAAAATTTATAGCTTAAATTTATTCTTTTGAAAACATTAATGAGACAAGTTTGACTCCTAAAATGAAAAAAAAAAATTGTTAAACAAACAAAAAATTAAATATAAAAAAGAAAGAGCTTGATTTTTCTTAAAATATGATCATAACTACTAAGAAAGAATTAGACTCTAATTCCATTCTGAAAATTTTTAATAAAAGAACATTTAGGTGTAACATAGTTGTAAATAAAATTTAACATAAACATGAGGTATAAGAGATTCTTATAATGAGTGATTTTGAACACAAATACCGCTATTCTTTTTGTTCTTTCAATTTTGGATGTTTACAGATAAAATTCTATACATAAATTACATTGAGGTCGTTATTTATAATAACTACATGATGTTTATTTTATATTTATGGAGGACTCATCAAGCATGGGTTATGTAGAAAAGTTTATTGAAAAGTTAAATAACTTCATCCTAACTATGCAACCCTCATCTTTGTGCATTCCCTCAGTCTTAAGAGAAAATTATTCTTTCTAACATCTAACATACAAGAAAATATATAATTTAGTAATTTATAGTCTAATGATCCTCTTATTCTTTTATACTATTAATCTTATTCATAACGATATATCTGTATCTTGTTGTTGTGATTTGGATTCATCTTCATTATTCTTTAGTATTTATTATTAGATTATTAATTTTGATTGTCAAAGAAATTATTAATTAATATCAAGAAAATTATTAATTGATAAAAGGAATAATTGATTGATATTTGTTAATGATAAACCTAATCAGATGATAAAGGATAATGCAATAATTTTTTATTAATACATAATAATATCGAAAATATTTACAATTATGATGTTTCCAAGATTCCATCCCAGCAAACGCAATTCTTGTAATTCTTGTATTACTGTGACTCTATTAATTAGAACGGACACCAACTTGGACACTCTAGATTTGAATCAACATATTCATTCAAACACTTTTAACACTAAAAACATATCCTTCATACCTTAATAAATTAATATTTTATTCATTTTTATTTTATTTTTTAATTTAAAATTATTATTATATTATTATAAACAGGATGAAATATTTGTTATTTATTCTTCTTAGTTTCAACAAAACTTTTCTCCATTCAAAAATCTATCAAAAAAATGTGATGTTTATTTACCCATAAAATATTAGTTTGACTGGAGTACTCCAATCAAAATTTACCACAGATAACCATCACTGAAATTGTTTGCCAAATATTTAAGATTGACAGTTATAGAATAAAACAAAAAATTGTTATTTTGAAGACAACTATTGTCTTGCCCATTTTGTCCCATTATAATTCCTAGGTAGAAGACTATACCAAAGTCTTGGTTGCAGCTGAAGCAATTGTAGTCTTGGTAACTGTGGCTTTTATTATCTTTGAATGAGTTGCTCTAATTAAAATAAGGAAGAGTCTAGTATTGACTTAGACGAGAAGAAAAAAGATGGAATTAGTGTTCGGCCTAACTCTGAAATTTCCAAAATTCTCTAATGGCCAAAAAGGTTTAGGAGGACTGTATCACATAAATGACAATTAAGTTTACTAAATCAATTAACAATTGAAACTAATAATGTGATTGTGTGTTTTAATAAAATGAAATCTAGATAAGACAACGTAAGAAATTTAAAATAGATTCACAAACCCTTTCGATTTTTTTCAAACTATAACTAGATATTGTGTCTATCAATCATGGTGAAGCAAAGCAATTATTGGGTTAATAATGCAGAAAATGTTCTGCTGGAAGATTTTGGTTTCTTCAACCAAATTACACTGATGGAAGATGAAGGAATCGAATCCCTCACCTGTTGTCAGGAAACATTGCAACGTGATGAATATCTCAGGAATCAAAAATTAAGGTATTGAGCTAGACATGCTGAAGCAATAATATTGGTGAAGTTAAAGTACTGGTTAAACAAAATGAATAAAACAAAGAGTGTCACCTGGAAGGGATCCAAAACGGAGTCATGCATGTTGCAACATGAATTGGTCACGGAATTGGTATGTTAATTAAAGAGACAAAGCTAAAAAAATGGAACAGAAATTCCAAATTTTCGTGTCTGTGTCAGCACTACGTTGTCTCGTAGTTGGAGCGAATTGGGTTGCTCTGTGTTGTTTGGCAGATTGTAGTTATGGTGTGTGGTGTGGTTTATTTAGAGTAAAACTATAGAACTTTTGTGACTAAACTAAGTTAATGGCAGAAACTAAGCAATGAATGGGTATAAGTTATATAATATCTGTTTGATTTTATTTGTTTCACTCTTATTATTGCCAATATGGACAGCAGAAAAATTAATAAAAAATGGATGAAGGGAACAGTGGAGAATATTTACGCGGTTTTGGTTGGATTTGTGGGCTCCCAAGAGATCGAAAATGTTAACTTTCCATATAATGGAAATGGAAAAAGTATTAGAAAAATGTCAGTTGGACATGTAAAAGAACCAGTTTACAAATAATTGTGATTTGTTCTGTCTCTTAATATGAGATTCATATTTTAGTAAAAAAACATATTTTTCTTTTCAATTATAATTTAATACAGCTTCTGAATATATTAGTACTAAAGTATTACTTACTAAATCAACATATTAGTTTTTTTTTTCAGCTAATCAATATATTAGTACTAAATATTACTCTCTTTTATGTGTTTGATCCATTATTTCCATTTGTTGTTACTCTTAAAACAAATTGTGTGGATTGATATTTTATTCTTTCAAATTTGTAATAACTGCTTTTAGTATAATAATATAACATAGTGTTAGTTAAAAATTATGCATTGATTTTTATATATACTAAACACAGTTGTGTTTATGCACATGACAATAATAAAAATTTAAAAAAAATAAATTATAGTAAAATCAATTTATACATTGTTGATTTTTATATATACTAACTAAACAGTTGCGTTTATGCACATGACTATTAAAAAAATTAATTATAGTAAAAATAATTTAAACATATTACTAAAATTTATAAAATAAATTTTTTTATCAATTTTTATAATATTATAATCGTAAAATATGAACATCCTGTAAATTTTCATCGAAATAAATAGTAAAATTATAGTCAGATATGCATGAAAAATAGTTATAAAATCTTTTAATTTTTATTTAAAAAATTATATTTATAATTATGCAATAATAATACTTTTAATTTTGATAAATGGTATTTTGGGATAAAAAAAATTAAAAAGTTAATTAATGCATATAAAGATATACAGAATAAAACTGATAAAAAAAAAGTGTACACTAAACTATACTTACAAATTGTAATCTTATTATTAATTATTAATTGTTATAGATACGTTTTACTTAATTTAATATTAATTTAGTTCTCTGCTTTTCAGTTTATGTAGTTTACAGTTTTGACCAAGTTCTTCATTTTCTCTCCTAGTTAGTTCATAACTATTTTTTTATCCCTTACGTTTTATCTTCTTTTTTTTTATGTAAATTTATATTTGGAAGGTGATTGAATTCTTAAAATGAATGATAACAAATATGAAACCATGTTAGAGGACTCTTTTAAGTTATTTTCTTCTAATGATTCATTTTTAAATTCAATTTTTATTAATTTTTTTTTAAATAGACATATCGATTGATTTTGTTTCTTATTCATTAAGTAAGGAGTTCAAAATTTCGTTTCTTGCATTCAAAGTTGAAGATAAGTTGGTCATAATGTCTGTTTGATGTTTCACATTTCTTGAACATAATTTTCTTCTAATTATTGCAATTTCTTTTAATTTATGCATTTACATTTTAGTTTATGCATTGAATTTCTTTTAACTTTAGTTTATTTCAATTACAATTTTAATTCTAGTTATGTTATGTTTTCTATTCCAAGTTTTTACAGTTTTAGTTCATTGGACAAAGTATTTTTAGATACAAGTTCCTCAAAAAGGGGTTTGACCTCATCCAAGAGCTATAGGATAAAGCTAAGATATGAGAGGAAGCATCCAAGCAAAGGGTTGCCAATGGATACAACGCCAAAGTCAAGATGAAATCTTTTGAAAAGGAGATATGTTGGAGATCCCACATCGACTAGATATAAGGACATTTCATTGTATATAAGTGGATGCAAACCTTACTTTATAAGCCAGTTTTATAGGGTTGAGTTAGGCTTAGAGCCCACTTCTTAATATGGTATCAGAGCCATTTTCGAGTCTATCCTAGTGAGAATTTGTTGGGCTTATCAAGCCACCAGCTATCAGGCCGTTATCGGACCACCCATAATATGTTGTCCCGTGCTCGAGCTATCACCCTCGGCATGAGGGGGTGTGTTAGAGATCCCACATCGACTAGAGATAAGAACACGTCATTATATATAAGTGGGTGCAAACCTCACCTTATAAACCGGTTTTATAGGGTTGAGTTAGGCTTAAAACCCACTTCTTAACAAGATATGGTTTGGCAGATGCAAACAAAATCAAGAAAAGACCCAACACATGGCAAGTTCTCCTCAAATTGGGAAGGATGGTTAGCTAAGGAAGTTTTCACCCTAGTGAACCTCTTTTGAGAAGTAATGCTCAAAAGCCTTTTCGGCTACAGAAGTTTTTACCCAAGTGAATCTCTCCCAAAAAATAATGCTCGTCAAACAAAAGCCTTCTCGACCAAGGAAGTTTTCATATAAGTGAATCTCTCATGAGAAATAACACTCGTCAAAGAAAATCCTTCTAACGAAGAAGGTTTTCACTTAATTAACCTAATCAGTCAACAAAGTTTCCAATAAACATCCTAATTGCAAGTTATACAAGTCGGTCAAAGAACATAAATTTTAACTAAGTCTTCACTTAAAACATACCTATTAAGGTCAAAAAGCCAAACTTACTTAAACATGCTAAAAGTTGTCACATGGATTACCTATGTCACGTGATATAAAAAAGTAACCACCAAAATAACAAAATCAAATATAAAAAAACTCGTGTCGAGATTAAAAAAAAATATAAAGATTTATAAAGAGATGGATATTTATTATATAATAATGTCAAAAAAAAAAAGCACTAGCAACCAAATTACAAAGATCAAATAAAAAAAGAGTGGGAGGAATTGCAAACATAGTAGACCAAAATAAAATACAAGCTGCTCATTCCAAGTTTTCGACCCTGTCCAATTGGCACTTGATTTTGGTTCTCGGGCTCATCAAGAATATCTTCAACAGGAATCAACTATTGTAATAAAAGTCTTTGTCAACATCAAAATTTCCCTTATCAAGAGGGATCTTGTAAAAGCAAGTGGCCTGATGAAAGGCTTTGGAGAAGTCAAGTTCATGTTTATCCAAGACAAAGTCATGTGCATCCTGAAGATCTTTCTCCAATTGTTCATGTTGAATTTCTAGTTGTGATGTGACAGTCGTGTCAATTAAACATTGTCACAACCCTTCAACCTCAGAAAATAGGTCTTTCACTTTCACCAACAATGTCTTCTCCTTACCCTCCGAAATCAGGCATCTTTGAAGTTGGGATTTTGCAAGGGAGCTGATCCAACACGGACAAAGTCTCTAGGTCCTCACTAGTCCTCAAAGATCTTGTTCATAGACGATATCTTACAGGATCCTTAGTCTAGTAAAGCGGAAACCTAGGAACATCACCATTATAGAATTAAGACCAACCCTCCTTCTCGATGAGGACTTTAAAAATGTCCCTTGAAATTATTATAAGAAGAAGTAAAGGAGAGAAGGGAGGTCCTCGATTGAGCAATTAGAGACCTTACCCGTCTAGACCTCATACTATAGTAATGAAGAAACACATGAGATGTAGCCCTCAAGCACAAAATCGAACATAGAATCTGGAAAGCTTGGAGTGACACCCAACTATTTGGATGAAGCTAGGTGAGTGGTATGGTTAAGACATGAAGCACTCCCATTGTAAACTGTAACATCCCGCCAAATTCTTTTCATATTTATATAATAAAAATAAAGGTAAACAAATATATTGAAGTGAACATAATTATATATATGTAATGAAGTTTCTCCTCACAGGGAGTTTAATACATAATCGGTCAATTTCCAAAACTTAAACAAATACAGCAAAAAGAAAAAAAAAAGGCGATCTCCTAACAGCAAACAGAAACAGGCGATCGCCTAACAGAAACAGAAACAGGCGATCTCCTTCCGGCGACCACTCACAGAGGAGCTCTACTACCTGCAACTTCGTCTGCTCCCGTGCAAAAATACACGATCATCACAGGTTTAAGAAAACAATCACAATACCAGATAAAAGGGTAAGCTAGATATTTTAAAAACTTTAAATATGAAACTTTATATCAATAGAAAACGTAAATCTTCACACCATTCATAATCTATATCAATTTCAACCATCAACATTCCCATATCCCACAAACTCGTCAAGTGTCTATTCACTACATTCAATATTCAAGGTTCACACGTCAGACTTTCCACTGACTCATAACATATAGACACATGACTCTACTTCCGGAAGACTCGTGCGTTGACTCAGACTCAGAGATCTGCACCTGTCATACCACACCACTGTGAAATCCACACAGGGTCGCTGTGAAATCCACACAGCCATGCGCATACATAATCTCAATATCATCACTCTCCCGGTATGACAGGGTTAATTCATATAACAGGTCAAGTCAGTTATCTTTCAAACAACTTACCCAATACATATGAACCTCCTTCGACTCTCCACAACTGAATAACTTCATCTATGTGATTCCATTATATCAGCAGAGTCAGGATATCTCCTTCTAGACAAGTCCCTAGTCAATACACATTACACACGATCTTACACGGTATTTTCTTTCCTGAAAATACTATGCCTTGATCCCACATTCACAACATTCAACACATCATACAACACTTAATGAACGATTCAGTCATAGCAACATTCGTTCCACGGTTCAGATTTTCGAATATCACATGCATTTCACATTTAAATCTCAAACATTTTCAAACAACACTAAAACAGGGGAGTTCGAAAAACAACGCCAAAACCGGCGATCTCGTCCAAAAACAGGGGATTATGCAATAACAGTTGAAAACCGGCGACCACGTCGCCCCATCATCAAAATCATCTAATATAAGGTTTTCGTTGGAAATAAGGCTAGCTTCCCTTACCTGGACTAGCGCAAAACACCAAGAGCTCCGAAACCCACCGAAGCTTAAAGATGCTTTCACTCTATTTTAGCGTCCCGGTCTAGAGAACTTGCAGAGAACCTCCCAGGTGTCCAAGGGCAGTCGTCGCTCGTCGTACTGGTGCTTGAGGGTGCCTAAATCGCAGCGCGAAGGAGAGAAAAGAGAAGGATGAAGGTGAACTCACTCTTTCGCTCTTGAACCACTGCAACGTTCTTTGCCTCCCCGAAGTGGGTTTTTGAATCTAAGCCTACTTGTCCACGCATGCTGCTGCCACCACCCACTCTGCAGGAAAGCCTGAGTGTACACTTCCCTGAACAGTACGACCACGAGTGTCTCTTGCGCATGCCAACCGCTTCCTTGAACAATACGGCCACGAGTGTCTCTTGCGCATGCCAACTCTCTGATGTCACTATTCTGAACCACCCTTTTTGTCTACGTGGCGCGCGTGCAGGACATTTCATGCTGGGAGCTTGGGTCCCACCTTATCTGTGTGAAACACGACATCGCGCGATAACCTTCCACCGATGACCGCTCGCGCGATGATTATCCGCCGATGTCTCATCCTGGCGGACGACTGATGTCTCTCCCTGGGAGACGACCGATGTCTCGCCCTGGCGATGCCCGCATGCCTCGCGCCCCGGCGATGCCCGACGACACTCGCCACGCCTTGCTGAAGGTTCTTCATCCCACTATGTTACGTCCAAGGTATCATCTCCACATGACTTGGTGACGTCGGTAGCTTCGCATTTCCAAGAGTAGATCAGCATCACTCCTCGTGCGCCCATGCATGCAACACTAAGGACGATTTCTTATGCTCAAGCATAGAGCTTCGCATGCACAGCGTATCTAAGGCTTAACCCACACCTTGATACGTGTGGTTGTTGGAACCCACTCTGGTTGATCCAGTATCCTGACCACATACCGAGTGCACTTTCGGCGATCATGTGTACCATAGGCGATTGGCGATCATGTGTAATCTTGGCGACAGGCGATTATGTACTAACCAGGCGATCTCATAGTCTTCTAAGCTACACTTTCCTTCCTTTTTATTTTAAATAAAAACATACTTAGAATTCATTTAAAATATATTCCTTTTATTCCAATTTAATTTTACAGGTCCTTACATAAACTCATCTGGCGGAAATAAAGCATAAATGTCCATTATTAAACACAAATAAAAATAGAAAAACAGAAGAACAAACATTGTCAGTTGACCAACAACAACGAAGAGAAATTATCCAATCCAGAATCTTGGGCTATAAGATATTTACACTATCGAGAAAAGACTGTAATAAAGACGACCACCTATACTTGGAAAAATTATTCTCAAACATAAGAACCCACCCACTTATACTCGTTCCTCAAAAGAGGATTGTTCTCGGATTGCTCCTCAACCTTCGGAGTCGTTGGAGCAACCTAATCACTAGCCTCCCCCACACTGAAAACCTCTCGACTAACTTGGGAACTCTTGCTAGAACTAGTGGAGCTCTCACTTATTAAATGGACTAACTCTATGTCACCCAAAAATGCTCGTTTCTCAATGTTATCGAACTTACTTGAAAACTGAAAAGACGAATTACTAGTAGGGGAAAGAGAAGACATGTTTTACCTCAATAAGAAACGATGTCCTGGACCAACGATTATATGGACAAGAACAAGGAAAAGTAGCGAAAATAATGGCTCACGAGGACCACTATTTATAGGCATCAAGATGTAGGAAAAATCAAAACATCAATTAGAAGACCCAAAAAATTATGATTTGTCAAGATAGTATCGATATTATAAATTGTGTACAACCTCAAAACACATCCATTAAACTTCTGGTATACAAAATACATTATCTCATGATGATTAGCCAAAACATAACTAGCAAAATATTACACCTAAATTAGTGTCGAAAAGCATAATTAGAAGATATTTGGTCCTACCTTAATCATTTGTACAAGTATAACCTCATTTAGAGTAATATAAATAAAGGAGAATCCCAAGGTAAACATGTAGATTTTATGCAATTATTAGTGTGTTGCTGAATTTTTCTCTGAGTTCTAACTTAAGCATTAAAGTATTTTCATAAGTACCTCGATCCCGACTCCAAGAGGCAACAAGAGATCAAAGTAGAGTTGAAACAGACTTCCTAAATTTACATAAACCAAAGTAACGACAAGGAAGCAACAAGTGCATAGAGCACAAGATCTCATAAAAAGAAGTTTTTTCTAATTAAATTAAATATTTTTTAGTAACCTTCTTATTAAAGTTTTTTTTATCTTACGTACACACACGTTTTTCCAAAAAGAAAAAATAACTAATTTTTAACTCATACATAATTTATTTTAAAGAAATTTTATCATATAAATTTTCCAATTTTCTTAATATATGTTAAAGATAATTTTAATTTATGAAATATTTTGTTTTATTTTAGATAAATTTATTGCAACATATTCAACGTAATTAAATAATGTGACATTATATATAAAATCCACAAAATTAAGATAAATCGATCATTCAAATAATAACTGTGAATATTCTTAAGTTGATAAATAAAAACACACAATATTTTGAATAGTTAATTCTTTTACATTATTAAAGCTTTCATCCTTATAGCACCAAATAAAAAATGGTCTACATATTTCACAACAAATAACTACTTAACAATTCACATTCTGATATTAAAGAAAATTAAGTATTTATCATATTTGATATATTTAAAATATAACTCAAATATCTTTGTAAATAAAATATTATCAATAGATTATTTCAATTTATATTTTTTATAATTTAAATTCATTTTTTATTTTTTATTTTCATACTGGAATATATAAGTATAAATAATAGAACTTAGACTAGGAAACCAAATTTTACATTTAAATTTCCTCGCATCTAAGTTTAAAAGATGATATTCAGTATATATTAATATCTGGATAATATGACAGATGAATTGTGGTAAACTTTTTAATATGTATTTAATTATTACAGTAAAACAAAATTGAATTGTAGATATTAATTATTTTTTTAAGGTTGAATATTTTTATTCATTTATTTTATATTTATTAAGCTACATGATTAATTTATGGATCGAGTGTTTACTTCTTATTGTTTATATTTTTAGTATAATTTAATTTAAATGCCATTTATTTCTAATATATTAGGTTTTCTTTTACGTGATTTTAGTAATATTTCTTTTAAATTGAAGCCAAAATTTAGTTTCACTTTATGTTGGTTTTCTTTTCACTTTTTAGAGGATTGTTAGTTTTTTTTATAAAAATAGTTATTGAAAATAACATTTTTTTTATAAATCATTTATATATTTTTAGTTCTTATTAAGTAAAAATAAATAACAACAGACAAAAATAATTATTAGTAAATGAGAGAGACATAAAAAAAGAAAATCTCCAACAAGAAATAAGAATAAAACACTTTTAAAAAATAAACATAAAAATTGAAAAATAATACATCTCTCAATTTTCAATTTAAAATTATGAAAGAAAAAGTCACCATATAATATATTAATATAATTATATATAATAATAATAAAATTTATTACGTAATTTATTAGATTAACATAATTGATTATATTTATTTATATACATGATTAATTGTGAACCCCCTTTCTCTTAAAAAAAAAAATCTCTTTATCTTCTCTATTTTTATTTTTATTTTTATTTTGTCAATCTCTTTTATTGATCATACATCCCTTGAAAAGTTAGGATCCTTTACAAAGAGATTATATTTTCAAACAAAATAAGTTAGTGTTTATTTATGAAGATTTCTTTTTTCTTATTTTTTTGATTTGTCATTAATATTAGCAAGGCTAGTTGAGAAAAAGTACCCTCTCTTGCTAGCATTCTGGATACAATCTCTCAGTTTTGGACAAGTTGTGATTGAAATATTCCCTTGTCTTTACAGCAGATGTCTCATTTTTTTAATCATATCATGGTCAAAGAGGAACAGGATACTCCTAATTGAATTCTAGATGAGTCTAGTCGTTTCACTCTTAAATCGGCTAGGACTTTTTTCTTGGAACCAGGAGTTCCATGTGGTTGGGGTGAATTCATTTGGTCTTCATCTATTCCGTCTTCCAAAACTCTAGTACTCTGGAAAGTTTTTCGTGGGCAGCTTCCTACAGATCAACATATTCAGAATAAAGGTTTGCATATATGTTTTATGTGTACGCTTTGTTAAAAGCATGAGAAATCTATTCAACATTTATTTTTTGAATGTTCTAATGCTTTGCATATTTGGAGTTGGGTTAAACAGATTTTTCTTACTTCTCATTTTTCTAATAAGGATGATCTTCTTTCTTTTATTAAGAGTGATGGTAGTCCTTTGATTAAATTGATTAAGCTTGCTGAGATAGCTTTTTCTATTTGAATGACATGGCGTATGAGGAATTATGCTAGATTTCAAGATAAGATTGAAGTTTCTAAGGTTATTTTGGTAATTAAAGACTTAACTTGTCTAGTGGGAAATTCGTCTAAAGCTTCAATGAAGAATAATGTGTTGCATTTCAGCGTGATTAAGTTTTTCGGTATTAATACTTGTAGTTGTGAAGTTCTTCATCCTCTTCCTGTTAGATGGGAGTTTCCTTCACCAAGCTGGGTTAAAATTAACATTGATGGGGCTGCTAGGGGATATCCTAGTCTTGCTACTTGTGGAGGTATTTTGGGTGGAAGTATGGGGGAGTTTATTGGTGTCTTCTCTACGTTTCTTGAAGTTTAGACTGCTATGGTTGCTGAGTTTTATGGAGTTATACATGCTATGGAGGAAGCTCAAAAGATGGGACTTACTAATGTCTAGCTTGAATGTGATTTTGCCTTTGTTTGTGCTGCGTTTTTTGCTAGGACTAATGTTCCGTGGATGCTTCGTAATCAATAGAATACTTGTCTTAATTACTGTGGTAAAATCAGGTTTAGGGTTACTCATATTTTTTGTGAAGGAAATGCATGTGCTGATAAGTTGGCTAATTTAAGATTTATTCATAAAGAATCATTTAATTGGTATAATAGGTTTCCATCTAGTCTTTTCTTATAATTCTTTATAAATAGGTACCTTCTATCTATGTATCGTTTTTGTTAACATATGGGTTTTAGTCTAGTCCCCCCATATTTTTGTATTTTTATTTTTAATAATATTTTTTTCATGTAATGGTAGATGATTGTTATTGCTTGAGATGTCAGCCTAGCTGAGATGTCAAGTTGCATAATAATGCCTAACATGAAAGCTTTTATATACAAAAAAGAAAAGTACCATCTCAAGTTAGTTATATTTATACTGATTTTTTTTTATATTTGGATATTTTGCTCTAAGTCTCTAGATTTTGAATAATTTTATTGCTTGGATTGAAAGTTACTTTGGAGTAAAAAGATACATGTAAGATAAACTATTTATGGTTTTCAAAGAAGTTTAGGTTAAATGATCTGGATGTGAATGTGACTGTCACAAGATTTTAATTTTTAGGCATAGATTGTGTTTCCTTTTAAAATTGTTTGAATGTTTGAAATTAAGTGTTATTTGAGTTTTGGTTAATAGATGGTTGTTTTAAAATGTTTTCAATCAGATATTCTTGTTGAGAAGTTGATATAGTGACTAGATTATGCATGTTAAGGTATAAAGTTCTTTTAAACTCAATGTTGAATATGGTTTAGATGAATAAAGTTAGTTCTTATGGTTTTCCATGTCTTAGTTTGTGTGTTCGATGTGAATCAATGTATATATTGAGTTGAATGATCAAGGTAGAATTGAAATGAGAAAATTATGATATTTGAACAAATTATAATTACACAGATAATTTTGAATGTGTTTTAAAATTGTATTTTGTTAAATGGGTTTTAGGTAAACTTTGAAAACAAATTTGGATTTACTGATGAAGTTGATTTCTAATAATTTTTGTAACATCTCCATTTACATTGTTCTAAATATTCACATTATACTATTTAGTATATATATAGGTATATACATATGATATACATATTTAACATTATATTACAAAATTTTATCCTTTTTTTATAAGGATTTTCAAATTTATATACATAATAAAACAAAAGATTTTTATTTTTTTTCTCTACTAACTCCTCAACTCATCAATGTTGAGATCCTTTACTTGTAACCTCTACTCAGGTGTAAAACATGATCATTGTAAGTTTAAAAAAAAAAGAAGGATAAACTAGTATTTTTAAAACTTTCAATTCAATTTTTTAACTGAGGTTCATTCAAGAATATCCTCATATATCTCAATTTACATCACAACACATTAATCATCACGCATAATCCAATTCATGTACTAAAAAGGCTAGTATCCAGAAATATCTATTGTTTAACATCACTCAACTCACACAAACACATAGACATTCAACCTTACTTCCAGAAACCACTGTATTAAAATTAGAACTTAGAGATCTGCATATGTCATATTACCATATTCTCATCATAATATAGTCTCCCCTTCAAGAAATTCATTCTCACATGACACGGATAAATCCATATGATCTACTCTAATAAGTTCTTTCAAACCTCCAACTTAGTCATATGAACCTCCTTCAACTCTTAACACTTGGTATTCTTTGTTTATATGATTTCAATTAACCAATAGAGTCAGAATCGTCCCTTTTACAAAATTCTCACAACATAAATCAATACACTCTCCGGAAAAATCTTAACACGACATTTTCTTTCCTGAAAATAGTATGTTGTGATCACACTTTCTCTTGATTCATCAATCATTTCACACATCATACATCCATTAAAGATCAAATATTTAACTTATAAATATATAAATAAGCATTCATTAAAATTAAAAAAAAAAAACACATTACACAATAATTAAAAAAACAAAAATCAAAAGAAGCTTTTTTTAACTTGAGCAAAAATTGGTCTCGCTTGAGCGAAAATTTTGTCGTTTGAGTGAAAATGAGATCGATAGCAAGTTAAATTCTAGTATTATTTTCACTTGAGTGAGAATCTCCTTGCTTGAGTAAAGATAGACCCAAGATTTCTCACTCAAGTAAAAATGGACCCGAGAGGAAGGTGAATTTTACTGTCACATTCTAGCTTGAGCGAGGATCTTTCACTTATGCGAAAATCTCTCACTTGAGCGAAAATATCAGAAGAAACTTTATAAAATTTACTATTTTTCAATTTTTCTCTAAAAAATAAATACCCAAATATGTATTTTCACAAAACATACAAGATTAAAATGATACCACTTTGCTCAAAATTGGAGAGTTACTCTTCTTGAACTTTTATGTCAACCTATATATCAATACATTTATAATTCTAAACCAAATTCATTCAAATTCAATTTCAAAATCAAGCAACCACACTTCAAATGATTCATACTACAATTCAAACATATTCAAGAATTTCATCTCATCAAAATCAACATGTAATTTATAGAATCAACAAAATCTACCATCTCTATAATTTTACATCCAATCTCAATCAAAACACTCTAATTTACTCAACAATAAAAACTACAATAAAATTTGAAGCTTGTGACCACGTCACCTTTGTACCGACCAGTCCTCGGACACCGAGAACAGGTAGTAAAGGGCGAACCACGTCAGCTGGGTCCCACAGCATGGGCCAAGGCCACGTGGAGTGGACCCCGCAGGCAGCTTGGATTAGAGGGTGATCAGTCATTGGTGTGTCCAATCAGAGAAGGGTGATCAGTCATTCCCCTCAGAGAAGGGTGATCAGTCATCGGTGTGTTCCCTCAGAGTTGGGTGATCAGTCATCGGGGTGTTTCCTCAGAGTAGGGTGATCAGTCATCGGTGTGTTCCCTTAGAGAAGGGTGATCAGTCATTCCCCTCAGAGTAGGGTGATCAGTCATCGGCATGTTCCCGCAGGGAAGGGTGAGTAGTCGTCAGACCACCAGGATGGGCTGAGGTGTCATCGTCACTCAACAGGTCGAGGAGTCCTCGGCAACAGAGTATGGCGAGGTGACATCGGCCTTGGGTGAAGACGAGGTGACATCGGCCTTGGGGGAAGACCAGTTATCAGTAAACATGCCCAGAGGTAAGGAGAGGCCTGAATCACGAAGAGCTCATGTAGGTAGCAGGGAAAGCACAGTTAGGTGCAGAGTCCTGAGGGGTCGAGTACTCATCAGAACTAGGGTTTCCCAGTAAAGGCTACATGCATGGCACGTGAACAGTGAAGGCACTCCCAGAGCAGGTGGCCCCAGAGACTAGGTGCACAAGGAGGTACCCAGGTGGTCACCCAGTTAGAGTTTGCACTCCAGAAAAGGAAACCTTATGTGCTAGATTACCCTAAGATTGGGTGATAGCGGCGCAAGGGTATTCCAGTAAACCCTAAATATGGCTAGCAGCGCAGTAAACCCTAATTAGGGCTAGCAGCGCAGTAAACCCTAGACTATATAAGGGACAGTAAAATACTTCACAAAGGTACGCAGTTTCTAGACCTAAACACAGAGAAACTCAATACACTTGGTGTTGCTTGCCCACTATTGACTTGAGCGTCGGAGTGCAAACGGCCTCTAGGGCGCCCCTTTCTCTTTTGCAGGTGCAGATTGTTTCGCAAGAATCAAGCACGTATCAACATGAGGAAGGAGGCGTGTGAGTGTCGTGGAGTCAACTGACAGGCGAGTCAACCGGCAAGAACAACCTTTATATCCAGATCTTCTAACCAAGGATTCTATTGAAAAGTAAAACTAGTTTCCCTTACCTCATTAGAAGTATACATGCCCACAAAGAGATTTGAAATACATGGATAACCTAACCTGCACCATATAGTCATGATCAATGGTTCAAACATATCATAAGGACTCAGAGGCTCATCCTAAAGTCTCGGATACCACATGCAAAGAAAATCTATCTAGGTAAATAGGAAAATTTAAAAGTAATTTAAAGGAAAAGAAGCATAATTGAACTTACTCTAACTAAAATTTTGATCGACAATTTTGTTCTATTCACTGCTAGGAATCTAGTGGCGACCTCTAATCGTTAGTTTGATGAAGGATGAGGTTAGAAATCTAAAAAAAAGACAAAGTAGAAAAAGAAAACTTTTCTAGAGAGATAGTGATTATATTAAAAATGAAACCTGAATAATCGATTTTTCTATTTATATATAATTTTTATTTTAATAATAAAATACTCAGGTATCATTTTAATTATACCACTATTACTCTAAAACTATTTCTTAGGTCCTTTCATTTTTCTCAAATGAAAATAGAATGGAAATTCAAACTTTGCTCTTGACCTTATTTTTGCTTAATAGAATTGAAAATCAACCTTGTTTTCAATCATATTTTCGCTTAAGCGAATGATTTTTTACTTAAACAAAAATAGAATTGCAACTCAATTCAGCTCTTCGCTAGATTTTTGTTTAAGTGAGTTAATTTTGTTTTAAGCCAAAAAGAAAAAAAAAATTCTTCTTTTCATTGTCTCTTTAGTGAATTGAATGTGAATGTTAATTATAAATACAAATGAATATTAATTTGTATATTTAATTGATTTATTATTTTATTTAAAGATAAAAACTAATTTAGAAATTTTGAACTCATTTTTTACTTTTTTTTATTCTAAATAAATTATTTTTTATTTTCTAATTATAGTAGAGAGAAAGAGAAAAAAAAGAGTATGAAGAGATAAAAACAAAACTAATATATACACAACAACTACCCAACAAAAAATAAAGAATCTTGTTGAAAAGAAAGAAAAAAATATACTATATAATTTAATTTCTTTTAAATATTTATTAATTTTAATTTTAGATACTGATACATCGTACGAATATTTCTATCAGATATAATTAATATAATCATAATCATAATCAATCATCATTTGCTATCTTTTTAAATTAGGCGGCGGTCACTAAAGTAATTGACACATTAGTTCGAGACTTAATTGTAGTCAAACTAGTTTTAGTAAAATCATGGCTATATTATATAAATGTTAATTTAACTTTTGCATTTTATTCATTTTGGTTTCTTATTTTTTTAAATTTAAATTTAGTTTATTATGAAAGAAGTTCAATTTATTTTTTCAGTTTAAATTTAAATCTGTTCATATTTTAAATTAACCTTTTAATTCATCCTCCACCTTCCTCCTTGGTCCCTCTTTTTTCTTCTCTACTTCTCTCACCACACCTAATCTCTCACCTCACCTCAATCAAAAAATAATTATAGGCAATAGCAGTGGGTTAAAATAATAATAATAATAATAATAAAAGATCAAATCCTATTTAACATAAAAACTTTATAACAAAATTAAATGCATAATGCATATCACTTTATAAATCAAAAGTATTGTTTCAGCCTTTAATAAGCAATTGATTTCAATATCTTTCATAATATAAAATTTAGTTGTCAAAATCATGTAACTAAAGGTATATTGATTATGGAATTTAAATTAGGGTTCTTAATTGTGTCAAATAAAAGCGGTCTTTTTCTTACAAAGAGAATTGATTGATTGAATGAATAAACAAATAAACAGTGGAGTGGGAAAAAAAGTCTTGAAAGAATTAGATAAATTGAAACATTAAGTTAATGATTGGATAATTAATGACTGACTTAGGTTACTGATTAATCTAGTTGACTTTATCTACATTAAATATATATTACATTTGTCTAATATATTTTTATAAATCCAATCCTAATTTAAATATTTATTAAAATAAAGTATTAATATATGAAAATAATAAATAAAATTCACGACACTTTGATTTTATAATTTAAATTTCTAAACATAATGTCGATAAATAAACTAATATGCAAAATAAAGTTTTTAATAATACAACCATAAATATAAATTGAATAAAATAACTTCAATATTTTAATTGAATTATCAACCTTTTCAATTAACTCAATAGATCAAGATATGTTCATCCTGGTCAAATATATTTTCAATCTGAATAATAACTGGACCTTGTCTATCTATTAAATCCGAGTTTTAAGTATGATTTAAGATTTAAAGATGTAAATTGAGTTTTTTTTTAAAAAAAAAACCAAGAAAGAAAACTAAATAAAACATAAAAATAAATGATCATTTTGAATAATTTAGTCAAAAACTATTTACAATTACAAGTACATAAACTAATATTTAAAAATATAATATCATAAAAATTATAACAAAACATAAATTCTTTATATATATATAAAGTTTAAATAAAATATGTTATCATATTTAAATTGAAATTTTAATAATATGCATAATATTTATTAGTAATAACAATTTTATGTGTACGATAAAAATGTATATACAAAATTAAATAAATATGTTATCATATTAAAATTTTAACAATTTACATTATATTTATTTATAATGGCAAATTATGTATAAAATAAAACATAAAATAACTAATATTTCAGGTTTATTTTTATTTTTTGAAAAAAAAAATATTTTTTTAAGTTTTTTTTTTTTTTATCTATTGTTTGCTAATTTGACGGTTATCTAATTATTTGACCGATTCTTTTTAAGTCGTGGTTTATTTGAATTTAAATTATATACCTGATTGGTTCATTGAGTTTCAAAACATAGATAATTTGAATTTGATTTTTAAAGTTTTAATATTTTGTATCAATAAAAGCGTTCATTTTAATTTTAATTTTAATAAATTAATTTATAATTGCCATCGGTTTAAAATGTTTTATCTCTTTAATTATTTTATATTTACTACAGTATACTCTTTATTAACTTTCAAGCAAAATAATGCTCCTGAATAAGAAAAATATAAATCCAACAGACATTATTAGTAAATAAATAATCTATTATTTTCCTGTTTTTTTATTTGTATGTTTTAAAAGAATATATTATTGTATAATAAATAGAATGTTTATTTAATAAAAAGAAATTTTCGCTCAAATTTCAAAATATTCAAACAATAACAAATTAGCTGTCTAAAATTGATTTTAAGTTTGCAACCTTAAATAATTTTGGCTAAGGGTAAAATATTTATACTGAATTTCGTTATTAAATTATTTTTATGATAAAAACATTTAAACATAAATTACACCACTTCAAAATTAATTTTAATCCAGAATCAGTTTTATCCAAAAATAATTTTATTAAATTTTTCTGAAAACATTTTAAAACTTTAACCTCTACTCCTAAAAAATGAAATTTGCAACAGTTAAACATTAAAATTCAACTTTACTATTATTAGCCGAAACAGAGCTGTGTTTCTATATTTCTATTACATTAAAATAAATGCAATTTTTGAAAATATAAAAGTATATAATTTTATAAAAGTAAGAGTTAAAAGAGTTATTTTTTAATTAAGAATTACACGGTAATTTCTTTATAAAGAAATTCTACTAGGTATTTTATTAAATGATAAACTTATTTTAACTTAATAAAAATTGAATATACTTAATTAAAAATAACACTAAAATAATTACAAACCTTTACAGAATTATGCAAATAGGAAAGAAAGAAAGAAATATAAAACATTATCTTCGCCCCCAACTTATAAAAGACCATTTAAAAGAATGGATGATATTAGAAGGGACGTGGAAAAGTTTCTCTTTTTCTCGCTAAAAAAATTGTTTATACGAAAAAGAAATAAAGTTTCCAATTCCACATTATTCATTAAAAGAAATCTCAACTAGGAAAAAAGATAGCCAATACATCTGCATGTGCTAGTAAGGAATTTTTTTTATAATTAATTAAAAATATTAATTGAATATATGAGAAAACGTTGAAGATATTTGTGAATGCATAAATTTGATCTAATAATATATTTCATAATGTTTTATATTATATAGTGTTAGTATTTAAACAGTTATGAAAATTGGTATGTTTGAGTAATGAGCATAGATAATGTGAAAGACGATAATAATGGTAAGATAATTAAGAGTTAGAGACAGCGCATACGCATAGCATAATGGTAGGAGTGTGATTAAAATTGCATTAGAGAAATAATGAGAAAGGGAGCGAAAGAGTGTCACACGTGGTGGGCATGTGGTGATGATAGGGAAAAAACTGTTGCAGAGGAGTGGAAGAATATGACGTTTACTTAACGAAGATGAACGGCGTGGATCTGGTGCAGAGGGTGCAGGGTTAGGAAAGGAAAGGCATCTTTTGTTAATGTTTTTGGGTCCTCCTTCCATAACGTAAAGAGCGAGGGACACGCAGAGTGTGCAACTGGCCCTACCACTATGTGGCTGGTGGGGTGTACTGTTCCCAATCCCACCACCATTTATTAATTTATTAATAATAATAATAATTATTATTATTATTATTTTCTTTCCTTAGAATATCTATGTACCTCCTCATAGTGGGAAAATAATAAAAAAGAAATAAAATTCACATTCACATCGCCATCATCATCAACAGCAGCACCAGCTACACCGTTCCCGTCCACAGAACCTGTTCGCCATTCGCGTGCTCACTTACTGACATCCACTCGCTGCCGATCTGCGTTGCTTCTCCCGCCAAACCTAAGACGTACCGGTACGATATTTCTCTTTGCTTAATCATCAATTTGTTCTTGAATTCTACTTTATAGCCTTTTTTATTGTTTTAATTTTTCTTCCTGGTGAGTTTTTAGATAAACTCTTTCTTTTTTTTTGTTTTTGTTGAAGATAGGAAGGGGGAGGTTGTGGCTTGGTACTTGAGCTGAGCAAGGTCTCTGTGGTTGACTTGGGAAATTGGAAGTCTTGGTGGTCATGCAGATTGTGCTTAATTGGAACCATGGTTGCGTGGGGTTACTATTTTTGGGACTGCTGGGGTGGAAGCAAGGTTAATTGGTTGTGATTCCGTGTTGTTAATTTCGTACTGTGACTGAATTAAGTTGTGGATTTTGGTGTTTGGAGTTTTTGGTTGTGACCATGGAGGCTAGATTTGGTGCGGAAGCTTATCATCTTTTTGGTGTGGGTGCTTCCTCGGATTTGAGGGGTGTGGGGAAGAGGTCCTCGGAGTGGGATTTGAATGATTGGAGATGGGATGGCGATCTGTTCATCGCAAGCCGGTTGAATCCAGTGCCAGCGGATGGTGTGGGAGTGGGACAGCAATTTTTCCCTCTAGGGTCTGGGATCCCGGTGGCCGGAGGTCCCTCCAACAGTTCTTCCTGCTCTGAGGAAGTAGATCCTAGGGATCCCATGGGGAACAAGGAAGGGGACAAGAAAAGGAGAGTTATTGTGCTGGAGGATGATGGTTTGAATGAGGAAGCGGGTACTCTTAGTTTAAAGCTTGGTGGGCATGCTTCTGCAGTGGTGGATAGGGAAGTTGCGATCTGGGATGGTATGAATGGGAAGAAGAGTAGAGTATCTGGAAGTACTTCAAATCGAGCTGTTTGTCAGGTGGAGGACTGCAGTGCTGATCTAAGCAAAGCTAAGGATTATCACAGACGACATAAAGTTTGTGAGATGCACTCCAAGGCCAGTAGGGCACTTGTCGGAAATGCAATGCAGAGATTCTGTCAACAATGTAGTAGGTAATTTTCTGTTCTTTTTTTTATTGGTATCAACTTGTGCTGTAGTTGATCAGTTCGAATTTGTTTAACTTATTAACAGTTAGTGTAAAGGGAATAAATGGTATTAATTACGATATGAAGATGTAGGAAATCATGAAAATTGTAAATTATATCTGAATACAGCTGAATATCACAATAAGTATCTTTGAGCAGTCCTTCAAACAACCGTTCGTTATTTATTTTTATGCTAGCATATAACTTTATGGCACTCTATCAACAGGTTTCACATGCTTCAAGAGTTTGATGAGGGAAAGAGAAGCTGCAGAAGACGCTTGGCAGGACATAATAAACGAAGAAGGAAAACAAATCATGAACCTGTTCCTAATGGAAGTTCATTAAATGATGATCAGACTAGTAGCTATCTGTTGATAAGTTTATTGAAGATACTTTCAAATATGCATTGTGAGTATTTCTTTAAATCATTATCTCTGTATCTGGCGCCCAAAGCAGTTAATTTCATGTAATATGCTTGATTATTTTATATATGCATTGCTTGATTCTTGTCTCTCTAGTTTGAAAAGATGAAGGTTATTGATATATATAATATATCTTAGCTTTCTAGAAGAAGAATGCCTAGCAGGTTAGGAGAGGGCAACAGAAATGGTTTGAGCTTGATTTTTATCTTTACCTAGTAAGCCCTTATCTCAAGATTAGTTTCAACTAATAAGAATTTGTATGTATCTTGATGGACAACATGTGGGACAAATGTTTTTCAATTTTTGTCAATTAAACTTCCTGTTGCTGTTGGTGATGCACTGGAAGGTTGTCCAAAAACTTTGCTCTTCCTACTTGTGACAACATACTTTTGGTAATTACCATATGAAATCTATTTTTAGTGCCTTAATTGCTGGGCAAGCTCAATTATCTTTCTGTTCTCTCAACTTTGCTGACGAGAAAGTGATAAAAAATCTAAATTAGCACTCTGACCTGGTGATTATTTGCTATTTGACTTTTTTCTCTGATGTGTCTTTGTTTTATAGGCACTTAGGTTTTAGGCTTTGTTAAAAGCCTGATTATGTTCACTACTGATTAATTTTATGCACTATATCTCCACATTGCAGTAGAAATTCCAAGTGGTATTAAGTTGTTTAGTCAAATAATTTGTCACAGCTTTATATTGTGAATTGTGAGTAGCTATAACAATACTATGTCTGTGTTCATTGCTGATGAAGTAATATGTACAGGGAACTTAATGGAATCAGTAATTAAATAAGCTTTATTGGTCTATCTTATTGTTGAAGTTTTCTAAAACTAACATGAATTATGCCCATTTCTTTGTCAAGTTGGCATGAAGAGACCAACTATTGGCCTCTCCGAAGGAGGATACAGGAGTTTGGTTACTATATGTGTGGATGGTTACTGAAAATGATAAAGAGTCTAGGCTATCTAATCATTTTTGTCCTCCTTCATTGAAGAATAAGTATTTTTGGGGGATGATTACAATATTTGCTTATGCAATAGTGTCAATCTTATGTGATGTTATGATTATGAACTCATTGGACTAATTATTTTAAGCACTTATTTATTGCAGCATATGGTTAGTCTGGCTTTTGGGATCTTTTAGTTTTATGACATCTTTAATAAGACTATTCACGTCTATTTTTCTGATCTGTATTTCTGCTACAGCTGAGAATATTTTAGGGGATGGATAATTGAATTTTTAATTGAATTATAGCTGACAGGTCAGATCAGACTACAGATCAGGATCTACTAACTCATATTCTGAGGAGTCTTGCTAGTCAGAATGGCGAGCAAGGGGGTAAGAACATTTCTAACCTTTTGCGAGAACCAGAGAATTTGTTGAGAGAAGGCGATTCATCAAGGAAGTCAGAGATGGTGTCAACTTTATTCTCCAATGGTTCTCAAGGTTCTCCAACTGTTACAAGACAGCATGAAGCTGTGTCCATGGCTAAACTGCAGCTACAAGTTATCCATGCACATGATGCTAGGGCCTCTGATCAGCAAATTACATCTTCTATAAAGCCCAGCATGTCAAACAGTCCACCGGCATACTCAGAAGCCAGAGACAGTACTTCTGGACAGATCAAGATGAATAATTTTGATTTAAATGACATATATATTGACTCAGATGATGGGATGGAAGATCTAGAAAGATTGCCTGTCTCAGCAAATCTTGTAACTAGCTCTCTTGATTACCCATGGGCACAACAAGATTCTCATCACTCAAGTCCACCTCAAACAAGTGGAAATTCTGATTCTGCTTCTGCCCAGTCTCCTTCTAGTTCCAGTGGAGAAGCTCAGGTATGTTTTTCTTGTTGCATTATTTTGAATTGGCTAATCTACAGTTTACTTGTGCTTTTCTTCACTGTCATTACAGAAAAAAAAAATGACAATTCATTCCCATAATTATGAGATTTTCAATAGAAAGGATAGAAATTATCACCTAAGTGAATTGTATATTAAGGACTTAAGGAAGTGTGTGGTCTTGGTTCATAGACTTTTGATGCCACCTTGACATGTGGTGCCAGCTTGGTGGTAAAACTATAGAAAAGTGAACTGCTTAAATTAACCATGCTTTGCAAGAAATAACATGGCTCAAGGCCTTTGATTGGTAAGAGTGTCTGGGGGCAGGAGTGGGGGGCAATTGAGTTCAGGTTGTTGGTTTGTATTTGTTTTGGAGGGCTTTTTTTTTTTTTTTCTAGAGCTGGTGAAGGGATGGTAAGAGTTGGCGTAAATAGCTAAATACACGAGTAAAGAAATAGCTAAATTCCCCTTTTTTACTTAGGTTGTTGAAAAAATCCTTTTTTTCGTATTTAATTTATTATTGAGATTGATGCCATTTATTTAACGGTTAATTTTTTTTTTCGATCATTCAGAGTCGTACAGATCGAATTGTTTTTAAGCTCTTTGGTAAAGAGCCGAATGATTTTCCTCTTGTACTTAAAGCACAGGTACTTTATGCTTTCCAAAGTCTCTGAGTAACTGCTATTATTGTCTTTTATTTGAAATTTAATAACACTGAGGGTTTTGCCAGATTCTTGACTGGTTATCTCACAGTCCTACTGATATGGAGAGCTACATTCGGCCTGGTTGTATTGTTTTGACCATTTATCTGCGTCAGGCTGAGGCTTTGTGGGAGGAAGTAAGCCTTTTCCTTCTAAAACTATTTATACGGGGTTTTATATTTTAACTGGGCCACTCTTGCTTGACATTGTATGCTTTGCCCCCTCTTTTGCAGCTTTGCTATGATCTGACTTCCAGTTTGAATAGGCTGTTGGATGTCTCAGATGACACTTTTTGGAGAAATGGATGGGTTCACATCAGGGTGCAGCACCAGATGGCCTTCATTTTTAATGGTCTCTTGCCATGTCTTGTTGTTTTTGTCATTGTTGTTGTTAGGGGATCAAGATAACAGAAGTCAGATTTATTTTTCAGTAATCAAGTTTATTATATGTGTAAAAGTTTCAACTTGCTGTCACATATATGTTCAACACTTTTATCTATATTTAACTTGTGTCTTAACCACATATATAACTTTAGGTGGTGGATTGCTTTGAGCATTAATAGTTTTATGGGGCTTTTAATGCTGTCTACAGTCTACATTGTTGTCATGTGGTTTATGTATGAAATAACTACATCATTTAGGAATAACAGTATTTATACGTCATTATGACTAATTAGTTATCTTGCTGCAATTTTCATGCTGCAGGTCAAGTTGTCATAGATACCTCCTTACCCTTCAGAAGTAACAACTATAGCAAGATTTTGACCGTTAGTCCAATTGCTGTACCAGCATCAAAGAGAGCTCAGTTTTCTGTTAAGGGTGTCAACCTTATGTGCCCTGCCACTAGGTAATCTCTATTGCTTTGTGAATTGTCAATCATTTGCATGGTTTACGTACTATCTGAGTTCCAGGACATTGTTTAAATATATCTATGTTGTTTTTGAACTACCATGTTATATGACCCTTAAACCTACCATCAGGTTAATGTGTGCTTTAGAAGGGAAATATGTGGTCTGTGAAGATGCTCATATGTCAATGGATCAGTGCGTCAAAGAGCCTGATGAACTTCAGTGCATCCAGTTTTCATGTTCTGTCCCTGTGATGAATGGACGAGGATTTATTGAGGTGCTTTTCTTCATTCTCCCAAATTATCAACCCTAAAAAGTAGGGATGGACAGTAGTTTATCCATGAAGAAGAAAAACACATTTATATATTACCTTGTTTTTATTTTTATTTTATGGCACACTTTCACTCATGCTGGTTACTGTTTATGTCCTAACTCCGATAGTTGAATCTTATTGACATTAGCATATATTTATTTACTCATGTGTCATTTTTAACGTAAGATAGGCAATGATGTACTAATTCTATGTGGCTGAGCTTTATTTTTTATACTTTTGTTTTTGTTAATTTGCTAGATTGAGGACCAGAGTTTGAGTAGCAGCTTTTTTCCTTTCATTGTTGTGGAGGAGGAGGATGTTTGCTCAGAAATCTGTACACTTGAGCCTCTTCTAGAAATAAGTGAAACTGACCCAGATATTGAAGGGACTGGAAAAGTTAAAGCCAAAAATCAAGCCATGGATTTTATTCATGAAATGGGTTGGCTTCTTCACAGAAGCCAGTTGAAATTAAGGATGGTTCACTTGAATTCTAGTGTTGATCTCTATCCATTGAAACGGTTCAAGTGGCTTATGGAGTTTTCCATGGATCATGATTGGTGTGCAGCAGTGAAAAAACTTCTAAATCTACTGCTTGATGGAACTGTAAATATAGGCGATCATCCTTCCCTGTATCTTGCACTTTCAGAGATGGGACTCCTTCACAAAGCTGTAAGGAGAAATAGCAAGCAGTTAGTGGAGTTGCTTTTGGGATATGTTCCTGAGAATATTTCAGATGAACTAGGACCTGAAGTCAAGGCTCTAGTTGATGGAGAGAACAAGACCTTCTTGTTTAGACCTGATGTTGTTGGTCCTGCTGGTTTGACACCACTCCATATAGCAGCTGGGAAAGATGGTTCCGAGGATGTGCTCGATGCTTTAACTAATGATCCTTGCATGGTAAAGTTTCTGCTACATCAATTTATATATCAGTGAGGATTGACTTTTACTATGTTGGAGATTTACTTCAGTTTTATTTGGACCACCTCAATCGCATTTAATTCTTGCACATTCTGTATCCAAATACTGCATTTAGATGTTACAGTATTTGAATTTTTGTCACCATTGCATACTCTGCATTTTTTAATTTTTTTGGGCATCATTAACCTGTGTTTTCCGAAAACAAACAATCTGTGTAACTGGTTACCAACAGAACTATTTACGCCAACTATATTGTCTGACTTTGAATGAGCTGAAATCTTGATAGAAATCACCTTTTTTACGATTTTATGCCTTGCTGGAAATCTGGAGCTTAATGTTTCAGGTTAGTTAATATGGAGTTTTTAATACAGGTTGGAATTGAAGCATGGAAAAATGCTCGTGACAGCACAGGCTCTACACCTGAGGATTATGCACGCTTACGTGGTCATTATGCTTACATTCACTTGGTGCAGAAGAAAATTAACAAGAGACATGGAGCAGCTCATGTGGTGGTTGAGATTCCAAGTAACACGACAGAGACCAATACAAACCAGAAGCTGAATGAGGCATCCTCTAGCTTTGAGATTGGAAAGCCTGCAGTAAGGCTTAGCCAAGGGCCCTGTAAACTCTGTGACAGTAAAATGTCCTGCAGAACCGCAGTAGGGAGGTCTATGGTATACAGACCTGCAATGCTCTCAATGGTAGCCATAGCTGCAGTCTGTGTCTGTGTGGCCCTTCTGTTTAAGAGCTCTCCCGAAGTAATATGTATGTTCCGACCCTTCAGATGGGAAACGTTGGACTTTGGAACAAGCTAAGGTTCATTAACTTGCAACTCAATAAAACTTGATAGGTAATGTAAGGATTCGTTCATATACTGAATGACTGAGATTTCCTGTAGGATTGGTTCTTTGTATTAGCTAAACTGTGCAATATTATTTACGTATTTGTTGTCATTAAATGGTCATGTTTGTACAATGTATGTAGATGCAACTCTACTTCAAACTTTATTTGATAGGATTATTTTAGTGTAATACTTGTGTGGAATATTACACCCGCCTTTGATTAAACGACGAGTTCGTCTAAATGGTAATTATATTGAAGTATCGACTGTCTAGGGTTATGCCGTGTTTGGAGTTGTTAAAATTATGAGAAAAAAATTTCCAAAAATATGTCTTAAATCACAAAATAAGTCAACTTTAAAAAAAAGTTATGGTCTTTAAGATTCAGTTAATATATAATTCAATATGTTTTGATAGTCAAATAACTACAAGCAAGATTTTGAGGAATAATCTCTGAGAATTGGGAGAAAGGTATCCGTCCTTGCTGAAAAGAACTAGTTAGTTAAGGAAGGTTACTACTAGAAAACAGTTTCCAAAATGATTTTCACAAACAGTTGTGTTAGATAATTAAAATGTAAAAGTTAAGATGCTCAACACTTAGGTCTCCTTTATAATTTTGCTAATCAAATTTGATTACTAGTATATTTTCTCTTCTAGCTTATAATAAGTATATAAATTTACTCTTTACTATTTCTTATATTTACTTGGGAGATAAATATTATAACTATTCTTTTTCGTTAAGCTATTTCTATTTCTATTTTAAATAAAATAAATTGTTTAAAGTACAAGAATAAGGCTCAAATGGGAAAATTTAAAGTAAACACACTTTATTGAGAGATATTTTTTTGAAGAGTGAAAGATTTAGAAATATGGTGTATTTTTATATTGTTTATAAAATAGTTTATGATTTAACACTTCATAATTTAAAGTAGAGAGTGTATATAAATTACATTGATATTTTAACTAAGATTTTTAGTTTATGTTGTAAAATTGAAGTATTAAGTCTCACAACCCATTCCATTGCATACTTGAAGTTGTTACAGATGAAACAAAAGAGGTGAGACGAAGATGATAACCACAATTAAAAAGAGTGTGGCGATTCTCGATCGGGATCTTCCAGATTCGGTGTCGTTATGATCGAAAATTCTCACACGCAATTTTGATAGAGCACCCCTCAGACTCTAACTCCATCTTTAGATCCTGATCTTGTTAGAGCATTTCTTAGACACATACTTATTTTTTTGGCTGGATCTCCTCCACACTCCTTGGACTGTACATCAGGTTCCACCTTCTTCTCCACAATAGCCTTGAGTATGAGAAGATGTTCCACTCACCATGCAGACTTTTGCGTTTTCCCATTTTATAAATAGGGTCTCCTACACTTCTCCAAAACACACACTATTTCTAAACTTCTTCTCTCTTCTTCTACTTCTCTAGTTCTGGGTGATTTGGCTCTTACGAGTTTTCTTGACAGCTATGAGATTATCGTTACTATCTGAGAAGTTTTGTTGTATCTTGAGGGACTTTGACAACTCATTGCAGATAAGTCCTAAAGGAAAGTGATTATCCATGCCTCAGGAAACCAGTATTGTTCATGTTCTCAACCTTAATTTACTACAATCTTAAGGACTTATGGTTGATGACATCGAAACTAACAAGAACAAGGTGCTTTGATGCTTCCAAATTTGCTTTGAAGACTTACAGAATTTGTTGTGTGTGTGTGTTATTTAGTAGATTTTGAGTTGTCAATTTACATCTAATATTGATCCAAGTTCACTTGATTATTAATCTCTTTTGGAAAGAATTGTTTTCTAAAATCTGTGTTAATTTTAGTCCGTTGTTTCGAGCTTTCAATTAGTTGAAAAAGTTGTTGTTCAAAGTCTGGGGACTACAACAAATTTTTCATCCAGTTAATTTGTCGTGACAATCGATTGAATTGCACTTAGTGTTTTTCAAAAGGTTTTGAAATTGTTTTGTTTTGTCTTTTCTGTGAGGCAAAAACAATCGGTTATTTTCATAAAAGAACTAGTTGTTTTATGTGAAATCTCTAACAAAAAAAGAATTCAATCAGTTTATTTTAAAATCAATCAACTGTTTTTGAAACATAATTTTGTTATGAATTTTGGGGATTGTGTTTATTTTGTTTGAGATTTTGATATGATTGTTTATTGGATTCTAAATTCAATCTGATGATTTAATAATATAAGAGAAGATTGGGTTTTTATTTTTATATTATATGTTTATTCCATATAAGCATAGTTGAACCTGTTGCTAATCATAGAACAAGAAAAAAAGAGGTGCATGTGAGGGGAAGGAAGTGGTGAGTGAGACAACCACTTATAAAGTATAAATTAGATTATAGATTATTTTTAGATTATAGAATTATTTTAGATTATATGTTCATTATATATTTTCTGACATGATCTCAATTTGCAAATTGGATTGTAATGGACAAGGAATGTACTAACATGCCTCTTTGTGAGTTTGAAATGGAAACAATCTGAAACTGTTGAACTTGGAAAAAAGAAAAGAGATAAGACTAGCACATCTAATTGTTGGATGTATTTTACTAAGATTGGGGAGGGAAAGGATGGAAAAGAAAGGACAAAGTGCAATAGTTGCAACAAAATATATCTCACTGGTGGAAGAAAATATGGGACTTCTCATTTAAATCGTCATGTTATGAAATGTGTTAAAAGAAAAACTGAAGATGTGGATCAAATGATTTTAGATATGTAGGGAAAGTTGAAGGCAAAAAAAATAGATCAAGTTGTACATCGGGAATTGTTGTCTAGTCTAATTATTAGGCACAATTTGCCTTACAAATTTGTTGAGTATCACGAACTTAGGACTTGGATAAACTACTTGTGTCCTGATGCAATTATGATTTCTAGAAACACTTTAAGGCTGATATTGGGAGAATGTATATAAAAGAAAAAATAATGCTTAAGGAATTGCTTGCTTCCATTCCTAGTAGGATATGCTTAACTTCTGATTTATGAACATCTATTAATATTGAGGGTTTCATATCATTGACTACACATTTTGTTGATCTGAATTGGAAGTTAAATAACAAGCTATTGAACTTTTGTCATATGCCACCCCCTCACACAGGTTTTGAGTTGTCTAAGAAAATTAATGAATTTTTACAAGATTGGGGACTAGAGAAAAAGGTGTTTTCTATGACTTTGGATAATGCTTCTGCTAATGATGTTCCCCAAAATACTTTAAAAAGTCAACTTCTTTTACAAAATGGTTTGATATGTGGTGGTGAATTCTTTCATGTTCGTTGCTGTGCACACATATTAAATTTAATTGTTCAAGAAGGATTAAAGGTGCTTGGTGATACTTTGGACCAAATTAGAAATAGCATCAAATATGTGAGGGGTTCGGAAAGTAGAATGGTGAAATTTAAACAATGCCTTGAAAGATTTAGTGATATTGATGTATCATGTGGGTTGTTTCTTAATGTCCTTACAAGATGGAACTCTACTTATTTGATGATTAAAAGTGCTCTTAAATATCAACATGTTTTTGGAAGTTTGCATTTGGTTGATGAATCTTATAAATATTGTCCTACAAAGGAAGAGTGGAGAGAGCTGGAAAAATTTGCAGGTTCTTATTACCCTTTTATGATATGACTAACTTGATTTCTGCTACAAGTTATCCTACTTCCAACATGTATTTTTTACAAGTTTGGAAAATTCAGTGTTTGTTGATGGAAAATACGAAGGATGAAGACGTACTAATTAAGAACATGGCTGAATTGATGATAGTAAAATTTGAGAAATACTGGGATGAATATAGTGTTGTACTTGCATTTGGTGCAATTTTAGACCCAAGGATGAAGTTAGAAACATTAGGATTTTGCTTTGAAAAAATTGATTCACTTACTTGGAAGCTAAAATTGGAAAAGATCAAGAAGAAATTATACAAACTTTTTGCTGAATATTTTATCAAAGGTTTGACAACATCATCAAATGTTCAAAAGCATAAGCAAGGACAATCTTCATCCGCATCTAAACCAAGTCTTTTTTTTTATGTAAGTTACTTACTTTAATAATACTTATTAATGCACTTTAATTCATTTTCAATTTTTTTTTGCAGTAGTCCATTATACTAGCTTATTACATCATAATAGGAATTAAAAATGCCCAAGCTTCAAGTAGCTAATAAAGCTAGAAGGACACAACTTGACACTTATTTGGATGAACGAACTTTGGATATTGACTTTTTAGAGCACATGGATATGTTAGATTGGTGGAAAAATAATAGTCAACGCTTTTCTGATCTTGCTTTAATGGCTAGAGATTTGTTGAGCATCCCTATAACCACAGTTGCATCAGAATCTACATTTAGCATTGGTTCTCGAATCCTTAACAAGTATATGAATCGACTTTTGCCTTGGAAGCATGGATTTTTTTAGGGTAATTCAATTATTTTAATTGACCTTATTTTTATGAAAAATTAATTAATTAATTTTCATTGTTTTAATCTATACAGATGACGGGGAAGATTATAATTATGAAAAATTAGATGAAAGTTCTTCTAAGGCTGCATCCAATGTTATTAAAATGCAAGACTATTAATGTTTTTAAATTAACTATGTTTATGTTTAATGTTTTTGAATTAGCTATTTTTAATGTTTTTTAAATGGAAGAATGTTGATATTTGATTTTTATCTTAATAAAATTATTGATGTTTAACTATATTTGAAATGGTAGAAAAAAATATTGATGTTTGATAGTAGCAAATATATAGGTTCAATTTGACAAATTTTCAAGAGCAAAAAGTAAAAAACATTTTAATTGAATTTCTAAAAAAACAAAAAAAAAAGGAATGTGGGCTAGTCCTTATGCGGGGCGGGATAGAAAATCCAGCCTGCATCCATTACGTGGGGCGGGGCAACCCGGCCCGCATTTTGCGGGCCAAGTGCAGGGCGGGCTGACCCGCTTTGCCATCCCTAACAACTAATTCATTTTTCATAAAGAACTTTTAATTTGAAAATTAATCCAGTTGAACAGAAAAATCAATTGATTGATTGTATAGATCTTTTCACTCTACTTCCAATCTTTGCGAAAATCTTATGAAAAAAATTCACTCCCTCTTGTTTTGGCCATACATTCTAACAAGCTCTACACCGGAGAAGTCAAACGATGTTTTCTCAACTTAGACAGTATTTGCGAAATCTTTTCTGGATGTTTCAAATATTGAAGTCTTCACCAATTTCCGTTATTGACAACAACACGTGTTCTTTTAGACATGTATGGAGTTGTTTTTGCTCTTACGAATTCCAAACCCAACTCTAGCACGCCTATAAATATTAGACCTAAGCAAATAAGGTATGTCATGACACTTTGCTTAGTACATCATCTAACAATTTGTTCGATGTATACTTCTTCTACAAGGAAGCAAAAGATATTTGTGACTATCTTATTCTTAAACATACTGCTAAAAATATCGTTAGATAAAGATTCGTTAATGAAAACTATTATCGCTAAGAGATGATCAAAGGCAAGGACATCAAGATTCAGATCAACGAATACCACAAGTGTTTTAAGGATATTACAGCAGAGAACATATCCTTATTTGATGAATTCGTTTTAGAATTTCTAATTGAATAACTTTCGCAATCTTGGACTGACTACAAATAACAACTGAAACACATGTATAGAAAAATGTCATTGCCCGATCTGATCACTAATATCATCATTAAAGACACCAATAGAAAGGAATGTGTTGCTGTAAGGGCTAAAGTTTTATCTGTTAAAGCAAATATGGTAGAAGACAAAAAAACTCCAAAAAGGTACGAGTAAAAACCTGATCACAAGAAAAAATAATAATAAATTTTCTCGTCCCAAGGGATCTAATCCCACCTTCAAGGAAAAAGGGAAATTACTTTGTTTGTGCAAGGCTAGGTCATCATGCACCTTAGTGCAGATATAGGGTCAAAAATGACAATCCTCTTCAGACGAATATAGTTGAATGAGAAGATACCATTGTTACGGTCGTTTCGCAAGTGAACCTTGTGACCAATGTGAGCAAATTAATGGTAGACTTTGGGGCTACCAACCACATATATGCAAATAGAAATATGTGTTTTCCTCCTACACAAGTGTGTGGGATGGAGAAGAACAAATTTATCTTGGTGATTCTTGGAAAACTCATGTGTTAGCAAAATGAAAGGTTCTTTTAAAGCTTGCACCTAGGAAGACTTTGACTATAAGTCACTATAAGAAAATCATTAAGTAGAAACCAATTTTAGAGACAAAAAATAATTAGTTGTTATATTTACAAAATTAGATACTATTTTAGAGACTAACAAAATTATTGGTATCTAAATTAGTTTCTATTATTGATAAATGATTTCTAAATTGGTATTTAATTAGATACCTTCAATTATGCTAATTGGATCTCTGATTCAAATGAGACAAAATCCACTAGTGGTTATGTGTTTACACTTGGGGTAGTGTAGTTACATGAAGATCATCCAAGCAAACAATTATTGAAGATCAATAATGAAATATAAGTTTGTTGCTCTTGAAATGGCTGGAAGTGAAGCTGGATGATTGAAAAACTTCTTAGTAAACATTTTGTTAGGAATGAAACCAACCACATTTGTATTAATCCAGTGTGATTGCCAATCGACAATAATTATGGCTAAAAAAATTACAATAGAAAGAACAAACATATACAAGTGAGACATAATTTGATAAAGCAATTGCTAAATAGTGGAACAATTTTCATTGATTATGTTAAGTCAGACTGAAATCTAGTGGATGCTCTGACAAAACCCCTAAGTAGAAACATGATTTTAGAAACATCAAGGGGAATGAGACTCAAGCCACTTGCAAACAAACAAGTGATGGGGAACCTAACATTTATGATTGGAGATCCCATGAATAAGGTTTATACAGGTAAAAACAAGTCACTTGTTAGTTCTGCTAATACTAAAATTGATTTAAAATCAAAATTTCCCATTCCTATGGTGTGTGAAAGGGCTAGATATTGCATTATTAAAAGGATAAATTTTGTACTTAAAAGTCAATTAGGTATAGGAATTGTAACTTCTAACAAAGTTTTTAATGATTTTCACATCTCTTAAGGAGTGTATGATTTACAACATAACTTGATGAAATCATTTATACAAGTGTGAAGTGATATTGCTTGCATGAGATCTTAGCAAGATCTATGAAGCACTCATGAATATCGAACACGCACGTGACCTAATGAGTGCAATACGAAAACAACAAAAATTGTAGGGGTGCATTGTGATTGATAAATTGCTAACACATACTTAATTTATATAACTTGTGATTCCAATTACATTGTGTGTTAAGTTCATCAATTTAGGACTAATTCATATAATTTGATGCATTATATCTTATATGAATCCATGACTTTGTTGATTGTTTCCTTCTATCTCTTCCTTTTGCAATATTTGGGATGTGATAATTCTAATTTTACTATAGAACTACAATGAAGTTAGTCTGTTATGTATTGGGATGTGAGTTAACATGGTGAAGATATTTAAAATCAATGCATAGAGTGGAAGGTTTTTAATTCATTTGATAAATTTGCCTTGGTTTCAACTTGGAAAGGAAAAAGAACTGATGCTCTTCTCTGTACTTTTTATTTTGGTCTTTGGTGGAGTGGGTTTGCTAAAGCGAGGTACCAATCAATTATAGTAGACAAAGAATGTTGGTTTTTATAAAATTATTGCATTTGTTTATTCCCGGAAAAGCAGATTTTGACGAGGGTTAATCTCAATTAAATCTATAACTATTTAAATAAACGCAGATGTAAACATAGAAAACAATTTTCGATATGAAAATTGTGTAGCAAAACACTTTATTTTGAATGGGTAAAAATCTACCCCCTTCATAGCAAACACCCAAGCAAGGAGGTACACGTACAGTGAATTTTGATCCAAATTCTACTGCATGAATAAAACTTGGTCCCAATCATCCAACAAAAGCTTAATTTTGAGGCTTCTCCCACTTGAGTGGCTTGACAAGTTCCCAGGTGAAGTCAGGGTCCTCCCTTCCAAAGTGTCCATAAGCAGCTGTCTTGAGGAACCTGTAGCCACCCCTCTTGAGATCCAAGTTAATGGTGATCATTCCAGGCCTGAAGTCAAAATTCTCCTTCACAAGTTGAAGAATCTCCTTGTCTGGAATCTTTCCAGTTCCATAACTGTCAATAAAGACTGACAATGGTTCTGGAACACCAATTGCATAGGAGACTTGAACAATGCACCTGCGTGCAAGTCCACTTGCTACAATACTCTTTGCTGCTTGTCTTGCAACATAGGCACCACTTCTATCAACCTTAGTAGGGTCCTTTCCAGAGAAAGCACCGCCTCCATGTGCACCCCACCCACCATAAGTATCAATGATAATCTTTCTCCCAGTGAGACCAGCATCACCATGAGGGCCACCAATGACAAATCTACCAGAAGGGTTAAGGTGGAAGATGGTCTTGTCATCCAGGTACTTCTCAGGAATCACAGGCTCGATAACATGCTCCTTAAGATCCTTAGCAATTTGTTCATTAGTGACAGTCTCGTCATGCTGGGTGGAAATGAGGACAGTGTGGACACGAACTGGAACCATGGCACCATTCTCATTGTAGTACTCTACTGTCACTTGTGTCTTACCATCTGGTCTCAACCAAGCACAGGTTCCATTCTTCCTAACCTCAGTAAGGCGAGCTCCTAGTTTGGTTGCAAGGACATGGCTCAGTGGCATGTATTCAGGGGTTTCATCAGTGGCATAACCAAACATATGACCCTGGTCACCAGCACCAACTTCTTCTGGGCGCTTGGTGAAGTGGCCATGCACACCCTGAGCAATATCAGGACTCTGCTGCTCAATGTTCACCAACACCTTGCATTTATCAGCATCAAGACCTACATCATCAGAGACAAATCCAATGTTGCGGCAAGTGTCGCGAACAATCTTCTCATATTCTATGTTGCCTTTGGTTGTAATCTCTCCGAAGACCATGACCATATTAGTCTTGGTGCATGTCTCACAGGCAACCTTGCTGTCAGGATCCTGTTCAAGGCAGGCATCAAGCACTGCGTCGGAGATCTGGTCACACAGCTTGTCAGGGTGGCCCTCATTGACGGATTCAGAGGTGAATAGAAACGTCTCTGTTGCCATTTCTCAAGCTGCACAAAATACAAAACAGAACAAAATCTTTTTAGTCTAACATGGCCCAAAAGCTTGCAAAAACAAAAGATCCAGCGAAGAAAATTGAAGGAAAATCCTGAAATTTGATGCTGAAACTGACTGAAATGTTTATCTTATTGCTTTCTCGAAGTTTCGCTAGGAAAACAAAATCAGCCAAGAGATTAACAAAGTACGAGATCAATTTCTTCCGCATCTGACAAAGAGTAGTATAGAATAAAGAACATACCATGAAACATAAAAATAAAACGACATGACATATTACGAACATTGTATTTTTCTTAAAATAAAACTAGACGAGATTGAGATACAATGTTTCTTTTTAAGTGCATAATGATAAGGTGGTTCTGCATTAGACAAATTTATATATAGTTTCTTGGACGTTGTTCTTTAATCAAGAATTAAGTTTTCAAAATAATCTGATTAATAAAAACTTGCAGAAAAACTTTTTAGATTGTCGAAGTTAAACTCTAATTACAATTACGTTTTTCATTTTTTTATCTATCTAGTAATATTTTATGCAAAACTGAGAAAAATACATCCTTCTTCCCATTTTTTTCATTATTTGTATTTTATTTTTACAAAACAATTCATGCTTTAAATAATTTATTTTTCTCAATTACATCCCTATTTAAAATATTTTTCAATTAATTTAGGTTATTATTTTTTATGTTTATGAGAGAGTGAAATACATATAACATACTAGAATTAATTAAATCACTTTAAATAAGGTCTAATAAGGTCTAATTACTACCAATATAAGTAGCAAGTAACAATAAGAAGTTCAGTGAAAAATACTATTTTTTTTTTATAATCAACTTTGTTATTATTAAAATTAGATAAACGAGTAACATTTTATAATAATATTTTATTAGTCCTAATTAAGACATAAGGTATAAAATAAGGTTTTTAATCCAAATTTTCATCTATTCAACATGTCTTAATCCATAAATAATTATCTCAAAGTACAAAACAACAATGAAAAGAAACATTACTCTGTAAATATTTCACTAACTAAAGAAGGAAAAAAAACTGCATTTCAAATATTTATTGCAATGAAGATATCTTCTAAGTCTGGCAGATCAATGGACATAATGCTAAGGTTAATTAAAAAAAGTAACATAAACAAAATGAGAAATATTTAAAAAAAAGAAAACAATTGTTTCTCTCGATAGATCTGATTTAGAGAGAGAGAAAACGCGGACAACTATTCCAAAAAGAACGTTCGACTAGAAAAAAATAACTGAAACAGACAGCAGTATATGAATCAATATTTTAACATCCTAACAGATATTTAAGAGTGAACGACGCAGAACGAACAGTGACACAAAGTTAACCAAAGCGGAGCAATTCAAAAGAGGAATAGAGAAAAATAAACCAAAAATTGAGATCTGTAACTGTGACGGTCTACAAACCATTCTTGAATATTAAGTGTTACTGCTACCGACAAGGTAGAATAGCATCACCAAACAGAGACATAAGCGATGCAAAACCTCAAAACACGAATGACAGAAAGTAAAAATTTAACTAAAATACGATGAAAGAAAGAAAGAGAAAAACAAAAAAACATGCGTACCTGTGGTGAGAGAGATACGAATAATAGTTTGGAACAGAGCAGAGAGAGAAGAGCTCGTAGAATTGCAGTTAGCAGTGAGAATCACACAGCATCACCTCAATCACTTTATTGGTAGAAGCCAAGTAACGACGCACGTGAGCGGCTAGATTTCACGGCCCAATGAATGGCTGCGATTCGTCGCGGTTGGTGGTGAGAGAGAAAAATTATTGCGTTAGACACACATAATTCCCTAAGCATAAATTCCCGGTGACGTGTTACCTGATGGTTCCGGTCGCTCTCTTACCAACTTCAATTTTGAAAATGCTGACGAATATAAGAAAAAAATATTAAGAAAACGATCGCGTTAAAAACTAAACCTACTTAATATTTATTTTAAATATTTAATAATATATGTTAAATATTTCTTGATTAAAATCTTTAATTATTTTTGGTGTACTCTAAGATTTTTTGTTCGAAGGGATAGAAACCATTTTTCTTTTGGTCGACATTATTATATAAAAGACAATGTTATTCATGAATTGTTTCTTTTAGCATTTTCTTAAACTGAGTAGAGGTCATGCAGTAATTTATGTTGCTGCATCCAAATAGGTAAAGGGCCAGTAAAAGGCATTAAGTATAGGTCAACGTAATTTAATACTTAAGTATGATTTTCATGAGAATTTAGAGGTCAATCTTTTAAAACAACTCCAAGTATTACCTTAAAATATTCTAACAAAAAAATAAACAACAATTACTGACCTTAAACATTTTCTGGTGAAAAAATGAAGTTTTTTGTTGTTTGGCTATATCCACCTCTAGATTACTATAAGTGTAATGGCACTCTTCTCTTCACCAACAATCAAAAGACTAGAGTTAGAACGTCTAAGGGGTGAGAAGGGTAATTTCTATGTTGCAAAGTATGCTTGGAATGTTCCAACAGAGGCTCGTGAAGGAGAAACATGCTTTACTTCAATGGGTTTAGATATGTAATATTTGAGGCAAATTGCAAGACTGTAGTTGACAAAATTCATAAGTCTATCATGGATCCTTCTGAATTTGGATTGATTCTTGATGATAACAAGAAATAGTTTTCTTTGTGTTATAACTTTAAGTTTAAGTTTATTAGGAAGCAAATCAATGTAACTATTCACTCTCTTAAATGGGCTTACATTAGCTAGCTCCCACGTTTTTCATATGTTCCCAATTGTACTGAGCTTATTACTGCAATAGAAATTATACGTGTTTTATTCCTCTCCAGAAAAAAAAAAAAGAAAAAAAAAAAAGAGAGAGAGAGAGAGAAATAACTAGAATTTACTTTGTTAGATAAGAATAAATTAGATACATGACTTTTAAAATGAGGGTGAAATGTATGTTAATAAACTATTTAAATTGAGAAATATTATTTCTATTTTTACGAATTTCACATAAAGTGTCAAATTTTAATTTTTAAACTCAAATTCATATCATGCGTAATTATAAGAAAATTAAAAATGTGACATGCAAAATATTAAATTTTAAAATTCCTTTAATAACCAATTTTACAAGTCATTTTGTTTGAGAAAATATTAAAAAATTACTATATAAAGAGTAATGTTAGTACGTACAATTTTTTTATCAGCAAAATTGCATAAATTTTATAAGAGTACGAAACCCATATACAATAATATACTAGAACAACATAATCGAAAGAAGATTATGATATATTTCCTACACTTGAAGTAAATAAATGTCAAGAATTGATGCAGAGGATCCTAACCCTTTACTTTTTTGTTGTTATAATATAATAGTAATGCTACTAATTTTAAAATATATGGACAAATTCTTGGATAAGTCTTAAACCTAACACTTCATCCATGGAAAATTTTATATTTAATAAAGGTAATAAATGAGAATATTCCCGACCATATAATTATATATAGATTTTTTACATAACGTTGGAAAAGTTAGAGACTAAAATGAAATTATAAAATTTGGCAAGCCCTATTCTGATGGGACAAGACTCCTTGGTGTTTTATTTATTAAAATCTTAGTTCTTAAGCTTTCTGTAAGAACATAAGTATTGAGTATACTTTAAAAATAATATATTTATTATGTTCTAAGTAAAAGTAAACAAGCGGGGATAGCTCAGTTGGGAGAGCGTCAGACTGAAGATCTGAAGGTCACGTGTTCGATCCACGTTCACCGCAAATTATCTCTTTTTTTCTTCTTCTTAAATTTTAATCTCTCTCCTCCATTTAGCACAAAATAAATTTGAATAATTTCTGAATAGTTTAACTTACTTATAATTTCAATTATAATTTTATTTTATTATTTAAAGTAAACAAACTAAATTTAAAGAAAACAAATCCTGTGATGCTAAATTTAAATAAATAATATAAAATTATATTGTCATTCAATTATAGAATAATGTTAACCTCTATAATAATTACTTTAAAACTTATAAAGGATCTAAACTTCAAGTTTTACATAATTGAAAACCTTATCTTAAATAATAATAAAATAACAGTATAATAAACCCAACATATGGTGGACATATTTAAATAGTAATATAATATTGATTATATTCAATAAAAATGATATGCTAAGTTTAAGAACTAAATAAACAAGCATAACATTAATAATAAATGTGAATAATTATAATAAAGTATAAGAATAAAATATGATAGTAAGCTAATATTAAAATATTAAGATGATGCATGCTACTAAGTGGAAAAATTCAATAAAATTATGATTTTTTTATTGAACACTTAATAACTTGATTTTTCTTAATTTTGATGTAGAATAATATTTTGTATACTTTTATGCAGGGACAAATACCAAATCAAGAGAAATCAATAATCAAGGAAAGAAAAACTAATGGAGAAGCAAATGGATTAATCAACTAGAAAAGGACAACTCTTGAAGTATGGGTTTCACAACACTTAAGCGAGAGATTATGAGTTTTCCAACATATAAATAGCTGAAAGACAACTCTGTGGGTATTTTGTTTTTCTAAAACCTGAAAAATACTTTGAAGTTGAAAAAGAAGACTTGCATCACAAAGTTGGAAGTTCAATATACATTAATTGCGTTATTCTTTCTTCTTTTCTCTTTGCATTTAAGGGTTATCCTACTCATCATAAGTACCTATAGTGTTCCTTAATGTTGGAATTGAATGATCTTGAAACTTCTATGTAATTTATATATATATATATATATATATATATATATATATATATAAGTATATTCTATATTGTGTCTTTTAATCCTTGATTTAGGTTTATATAGTGCTTACTTAAAAGTAGAGAAATTTATATTCTTGAAATTTGAATTTGGAATATTATTAGAAAATATATTCTTGTTCTGAACTAAGCTAAATGATAGGAATGCTTCAATTGTTATTGGGAACAAATTTGATGTTTTTCTTTTGTTACAATTTTTATGTTCTTAATGTAGAAATAAAATGAAGTTAATTAAGAAATTGATTTATTCATTATTTTTAGATTTCTTAGTGATCAAGAGTAAAGAATGAACTTGGTTTAGTATTGTGGAATATAAAAAACTCAATATATAATTATATTAATGAGAAAGGATTCGATCTCAACATTCGATCTATATGAAGTTACACAACTTATGTTGTTCTTAATCAGCTCAGTATATGTAAACTTGTTTAATTTGTGGAATAATATCATGTATTATTTTTATGCAAGTTTTAATTAAGAAGGTTATTAAAAGTGTTTGATCTATTTGAAGATATATGACAACCCTTTCTTAATTATATTAAGTTCACTCGATTCACTTGTTATGAGAAACCATTAGTTAATACAACAAAAATATAATAGTCTAAAATATAAAATAATAAAAACTAGTATCGTAAAAAGAAAAACAAGTATAATAAAAAATTATAATTAAAACAATCAAATGAAATTATAAAAGAAAACCTTTTATCACCTATACAATGTTTTTAAAATTCCCTAAAGTACAGAAAAAATTAATAAATAAAAAATATTCTATTATCTAATCTCTGAAAAATAAATTTTTTCGAAAATCAAATTCAGTTTTAGATTAACTAAGACTAAAATAATCTTAAAATTCAAATTATCCAGAATAAAAATAATTATCTCTCGATTAAAGTAAAAAGAATATCATAATAATTGATTTAAATAATAATAGAATGTTGATTACTATTTACAATATTGTAAAAACTTTACTCAAGATGACAGTAGATGATAAAGGCAAAAACATTAAGTGACATAAATTATTAAGAAAGTAAAATAGAACATTCATTATATGGTAAGAAAAAAGAGCAGAATGCGGTGAACGTGGATCGAACACGTGACCTTCAGATCTTCAGTCTGACGCTCTCCCAACTGAACTATCCCCGCTCAACTGTTTATAATTAAATATTAAATTTACTTAAAAGATAAATGTGGTGACGTGTAATATGCGTGTCTATCCAAAACGTGAACGTTTTGTCCTTCCTGATGCGTGTTAAGAATTATTGGAAGAAAGGCTTCACACCGTTCTTCCTCTCATTCTCTCTCCAGTTGCTTCAGCTCTACAACAACCGAACAATGGGAGGAAGTTCAAGTTTCAGGGATGAGTATACCTTCGGTGCGTTCAATTCTTCTTTCATTCTCTCCAAACTCCTGTTATCTGTGTTACGATTCAATCAATTCTGTTATTGTTACTATTACTTTTGTTAAGCGTTGACTTATTGAAACCAATTTTATTTCATTTGTGCGCAGAAAAAAGGCTCGAAGAATCGCGGGAAATTGTGGCCAAATACCCCGATCGAGTCCCTGTAAGCCCCTTCTCCATTCTAATCACACTCCTCTCTAGAATTACCAAACAATTTTTAATCATTCAATATTTGTTTTCATGATATTTAATCTCTGTTTGTGGATGGATCCTTATGGCTCTGTTCATCATTGCACTCTACTGTTTGTAACGAACGATTCACGTGCCATATATTTATATAAGCACACGGTAACGCTGAACATGCTTTCCCTAGCCCTAAATTGCCATTTTATAATTCGATTATTCTTTTTCTTATGCAGGTGATTGTGGAAAGATATGCCAAATGCGATCTGCCTGAGTTGGAGAAGAAAAAGTAAGATCAGCGGCTTGCATTATTGAAATCATCATAAGAGATATCAACTGTAGCCGTATAAATTGAATTAGGAACATATGTGATTACATTTATAAATGCATAAAATATAAGTGATAGCTATACGTAAGTTGAAATCATGATTTCGGTTTTTAATGTTTTTATTAGATACCTTGTTCCTCGAGACTTGTCTGTTGGGCATTTCATTCATATTTTGAGTTCCAGACTTAGTCTGCCCCCTGGGAAAGCTCTCTTTGTTTTTGTGAAGAATACCTTGCCTCAAACTGGTAAGCCTGTACTATGAGCCCAATGGTTTCTTTCTTCTTATTCATTTTTATTGTTGTTGCTGGGGCGCTGAAATTTCTTGTGTTTGTGATTATTACAGCTAGTTTGATGGACTCTGTCTACAGATCATTCAAGGAAGAGGATGGATATCTTTACATGTATTATAGCACCGAAAAAACCTTTGGCTCGTTCATAAACTAAACTATACCCTGTACATTATAATGTCCAACCCTGACTTTGTGATGTAACTACGATCAAGAAACCTTGTATAAATGTTATATTATATGGAAATTATCATTGATTGTTATGCTCTGGTTAACCTTTGCCAATACAATAAATAATGTTTGATATTTAAATGATTATACTGCTGAAACATTTCGTCGATCTGGGTTTAGAGTTCATGACCACTGATCTGTAGGAAGCTGGCTATAATACCCTTGTTGAGTGTGGAAAAAATGAGAAGTTTTCATGATTTCTTTAGAGTTTAAACCACTATTTCGGTTGGTATAGTACAACTATATCTACTATGCTGTGCATTTTTCAGTTGTTTAAGGCAAACGGGAAACAAATTTCGTCTTTCATATATTTGTCAACCATTTGTAATGTGTATGTTTTTATCTTAGGGAAACTTATGCTATCATTCCGTGGGTTTATTTGATCAATATGCAATACTTCTGTCTGTCTAATCTCATGGTTAAATCAACTTGTTATTTGTATCGAAGCCTGTCTGTTTTGCTTCATCTTGAATAATAAAAGGCCAAACCCTCAACGGCCTCGTCCTATTTTAAAATATGAAGAAACATTAACAGACGAAAATACTGTAAGGGAACACGATTAACAAACCAAAATGTAAAGTGTCAACTAAAGAATGCCTAGGATTCGTTTTATATATCTCATGCTGCAATGTCAATTTAGAAGAGACACATTAATCCCCTAGGTAGGCATATAACTAACAGAATCTGAAGAAGATGAGATACAAGAACCAGAATGCTCTAAACACTACTATAGGAAATAAATGTAACGTATCAAAGAGTGGTACATCTGCTCCCCAGTTTTTGTTTGCCTTTATTTGTATGGTAATCACACCTTGGTGGAACCTCCAACTGCTTTTTTTCAAAGCCTTTTGCTCCACTGTAGTTTGTGTATAATGATTAAGAAAACAACCTACTAATCTCTGGCGTTATGTTTCTAGCATCTACAGATTTACATCTTAAGGAGAACATTGCAAATTGGTCCTAGTAAGATTTGGACTATGCTTTCTATTTCAGTGCATCCAGGCCAAGCCTAGCCAACTCAAGTACAAGAAAAGACAAGCCAAACTATATGTACATGATTATAATTCCTTGGGGATATTGTCCCCAAGTGTATCAAATTTAGTGTATCCAACTTTATCACAGTCAAGAAAATGCAAATTTTCTAGGTAACAAGCAAACAAGCTTCAATGTTGTTTTGATATACATTACGATTTTTGAAAAATGACACAAAATAATTCTTAACAAGTTTACTAACTCATGATAACAATCTCCAACACACCCCTCCTCACGCCGAGAGTGACAGCTCGTACGTGGGATGACATATTATGGGTGATTTGATAACAACCCGATAGCGGGTGATACGATATGTCCAACAAATAATCGCTAGGATAGGCTCGAAAATGACTCTAATACCATATTAAGAAGTGAATTTTAAGTCTAACTCAACCTCATAAAATCAACTTATAAGATGAGGTTTGTACCCACTTATATACAATGAAATGTCCTCATCTCTAGTCGATGTGGGATCTCCAACAATTACACATATAAAAGTATAATTTTTTATGAAATTTTATGTCCAAAACAGTAGTGATAGTATCACATAGTTGGATGGCTACAGACAGATATTTTGGTAAAAGTTATCGGAGATTTCATTTTATTAAGTTTAACACTTCATGTTATGTGATCATGTCTGTATACTCTGAAAGATATAATGGAGTTAGCTTTGAAAAAAAATTAAAGGACATTTCAGGTATGATAAATTAAGAATTTACTTATTATAATGCCATCTAATCATAGACTATATATATATATATATATATATATATATATATATATATATATATATATATTATATTATAGTGAGATTGTTATAATTGCTCTAAAACTTTTGTCTAAGATTTTCAATTTAAAGTATAAATAAGTTCAGTACTTAAAAATTAAGTTTATGGGTTGCTGAAATTTAATCATTCACTATAATAAACTTTGGGATGTTGAGTTCATTTGCAATACTTTTCCAAAAGTTTTCCTAAATTATATTATTGTATATTAATGAGTATTTAATAAATATTTTAATACTAGATGATGTATACTTTGAAACCAAAATATATGTTCAATACATATCAATCTGTTTAATTCTTATTTAATATTTCGTAAACATTTTTAATACTAGATGATTTATAATCTACAAAGAAAAATATATATGTTCAATCTAATCTATGTGATGTTAATTATTCAATAATATACAATAATTAAACTTAATTTAAATTTTAAATTTATTTTATTAAATAAATAAACTTAATCAAGTATTTAATTAGTCAAATTTGAATAATTTATAAATAGTTCAACTATTTATATTCTTATTTCTAACTAGTTTACTATGAAAAATATGTAGTAGGGATATATAATGTATTAAAATTAAACTCTTAAAGTATACACAAGAGATATCTTAGTCAAAGATTAAAAATGAAGACAATTAATTTATCTTTCAAGGAAGTAACTATTAAAAGGGGTTATTTCAGTGATGACAATGTCTGAATAATTAATTTAAGAACAATATACGCAACCATACATGTCAAAGAGACGACCCAATTGAATTAGCAATCACTTTCCCAAGTTGAATAATTCAAGTACATATATCAAATTCAAATTTCAACACAAATGACTTATAAAATTCAACCCAAAGGTACAAAACACACTCCAGTGCCTATTTTTGGATGAACTGATTAATATAAAGGAAGACCTTAATTTTTATATTTTTCTAGTTGCTTAATTTATTATTTGTAGAAGAGATTCTGTCTTCTTGTGACAGAATCCTGATTAGATTTTTCAAAAAGAAATCGTCTTGCCCTTACCAGGTCCTCCATTAATTAATTCATTAATAGCAAACGCTCTCACTTTATCAAACTGAATGATTCAGTTATTGCAGCCATCAAAGAATAGAAAAAGTTCTCCGGCAGGTATCAGGTAAGGTGGCTGATGCACTAAATACTCATATCGTCCCAAAATTTAATATTAAATATGGTATGAACACAAGCATGGTGATGAGCCACAATAAGAAGATTTCAAAGTCCGATTGCTTGAAGCAGCATCTAACACTGCAGGTTACAGCCGAAGACACGCTTTGGTTAAAAAGGTAAGACCCACTCTCACCTTCACAACATTATTTCTCAACCTATAAATACAGTTCCCTCTTCTCTCTTCTCTCAAACTGCAATCACATAATATTACATAAACAAAATGGCTGGATTTGTACGCGTGCATGCAATGCTCTCAAGCTTCCTTCTAATTCTCTCCATTTTCCCATTGGCCTCCGCATCTTTGAAGGTGGATTTCTACAAAACCACCTGTCCTTCTGCGGAATCAATAGTCAGAAGTGCTGTGGAGAAAGCCGTTTCTCTCAACCCAGGCATAGCCGCTGGTTTGATCAGAATGCATTTTCATGATTGTTTTGTGAGGGTAAGCGCTTCATCTTCTTCATCACTATCTATGCCTATCTAGTTTAATGAAGTAATTGGTGTGAAGTCACATATCTAAGATGAGTTGTTGTAACATATCATGCAGGGCTGCGATGGTTCTGTGCTGTTAGAATCCACACCGGGGAACCCATCGGAGAGAGACCACCCTGCCAACAACCCAAGTCTACGAGGCTTCCAAGTCATCGACGAAGCCAAGGCCCAAATAGAGGCAGAGTGTCCTCACACTGTGTCCTGTGCAGACATTCTTGCTTTTGCTGCTCGAGACAGTGCCAACAAAGTTGGAGGCATAAACTACGCAGTGGCAGCTGGACGCAGAGACGGTCGTGTCTCTGTGAGAGACGAAGCGTCACAACTTCCCCTTCCAACCTCCAACGCAGACGAACTCATTGCTAACTTCCGACGAAAAGGGTTGTCTGCAGATGAAATGGTGACACTGTCTGGAGCCCATTCTATTGGCGTCTCACACTGTTCCTCCTTCTCCGACCGCTTGTACTCTTTCAATGCCACCTTTCCTCAAGATCCTTCTATGGATTCCAAATATGCTACGTCGTTGAAATCCAAGTGCCCACCAGGGAGCGATAACACAGTGCCTCTGGATGCATCCACTCCTAACCGTTTGGACAACAAATACTACACAGAGGTGAAGAACCACCGTGGTTTGCTCACCTCAGATCAGACGTTGCTGGCCAGCCCCTCAACCAGGCCAATGCTACTCACCAATGCTAAACATTCTTCAGTCTGGGCACGCAAGTTTGCTAAGGCAATGGTCCATATGGGTTCCATTGACGTCCTCACCGGTTCACAGGGCGAGATCAGGACCCGTTGTGCCCTCGTTAATTGACTCTCCACATCCTTAAATTCCTTCTTCCTTCACTCAATTGTTCATACCTCCAAATATCTATTTCTTCTTTCTTTCCATTGCTTCATTCTTTCAATTCTTTTCCTTTGGTTACCTTTCTTTCTAATCTTCCCAATTAAATTCAATTATTTGTAACCCAACTAATTCAAAGTAATATTGTTATCTGTTTTTCCCTTAATCGTAATATTCTTATATTGTTTTTATTATAAAATTTTGTATAATAAACATTAAAACAATATTTTTTTTTTATTTCTCTTATAACACTACTAGAATACACGGCATTAAGAACTATCTCTACATGTTCAAATATATCAATAAATTTGAGTCATTCTAGTTGTATTAACATTAAGCTTGGAAGGGTAAGTGGTTTGTACCATTTTTTATTTTTGCTTGGGATTTGTTTGTACAACACCATGGAACATGTACTTCATGGTTATAAGTTTTTACAAAGCCATGGGGTGAAGATAAATAGACCATCAATAGTAGTATGATGTGAGGAGTCAGAGATGGTAGATATGATGACTTCTATGACATAATCTAGTTTATTTATGAATTGGAATATCTTGAAATGACTAAGAAGATTCCCCTTTTCTATTATGAGTGATTTGATCCTAAAATGAATGTTGGGACGAGAGTTAATCCAACATATAATGTTGTAAAAATGAAAATGAATGCAAGATACATTCTTTATGATCCCTTCATCTTTCGACAAAAAACAAGACATGTTTACTACGTCCCTTATCCAAAGACATGTAAAAACTTTCATGGCTGGTTTGTGACCATCACAACAAAACCTCGAAGTTATGTTGAAGTTGACAACATACCAGATGAATTATCATATAAAGTTGATGAAACATTACATGTCTTACCAATTACAACAATGGAAGGCTTAACTGACATCTCCTTTCTTCAAAATAGTTGATGACAATAATATCGAACGACCGCATGATGATGGTGACAAAAATCTGAACCAATCAACCTCAGAAGATGACAAAGATTAGTACAATGATAACAGATGATTCAAACTTTGATAACATTGATGACTAATCTATATATAAATTGTTTCTAACATGTTATCATCAACATTGACATGAATACAAGATTTAGATTATATAATGTTACTTTTTTTTGCAGAAAAAATGGTCAAGAGTACGGGTAGAGAAGGCTTCATGATCAGACATGACCATGTACGACATGAAGTTTGCACATCAATGCATGGTCATCTAGCCATAGAACTTGGAAACATCCCTTATTCCATTGTGCCATTTGTTGACGGTCAACAAAGTCTTCCATATCCCTCTACCCCTTCATCATCCATCCCCTCTTCCTCGAGTGGCCAATTCCCATTTGTTCAGTCATTTTTGTTATCCACTGCTTTTGTTCCTCATATCATTGGTGGGGAACATGTTATATGACAATCTACTTTAGTCACTCCCATCCATGTTATCACAACATCACAAAGCTATGTCATCATGATGGAGAACCATCCACAAGTTCCAAGTCACCATACTGGAGGCTAAGAGCATAATCATGTACAACATAAATAAAATTGTCTTAGGTAAAAACAAGTAGAATAGTTTTAGGTATTGTATTTTTTGACAACCTTCTAGAGTAGACTTTCAATAAACCATGTACAACTCTCAATACTATTATTTTAATTATTTTTACATCATTTAATTACCAAATTATCCTTTATTATATTTTTTTTGTTAAATTTTCATGGGTCAAAGTATAATTTTTCTATGAAAAATTATTAAAATAATAATATTAAGTGTGTATTAGGTGTAAGAAAAATGGATTGTGAATACATCATGATAAAAATTAGAGAATTTTGACAACTACAACTTAATATATTATTATTTTAATTCTATTTTTTTATATTTTAATATATATTATTATATGAGTGTATGGTAGAAATATTTTGCCTCAAGTTATCATTTTTCTAAAAATTAATATATCTCAAAGTAACCAAAGGGCTACTTTAAAATGAAACCTCTAGGTAAAAATATATATATATTTTTTTATAAAATACGGTTTAAATTATTCTCAATTTTTTTATCAACAAAAATAAATTAAATAAATTGGAGATAAAAAAGATGTCTAAACCATTTAAAAAAGAAAAAAAAAAAGGCATGACAACGTCAATACCACCATTTAGATTCCTATGAACTCATCCAACCAAAATTCACTACTTGTAATCACTAGACAAACACACATTCACAAGAAGCACTTCCAAAATACCCAAAACCTCAACAACAATCTAGTTATAGTTTGATAGTGTACCTAATAGCAAGCACCCTCATACATAATGATGCAACCAATTAATCAATTATAAGGAAAATCGTTTCCAAGTTATTGTTTAGGTTTTTTTTAAAACTTTTTATTAGTTGTATGTTTTTCTTACACTCTTATTTTCTTCTCTAATTCCTCCTTTCTAATGCTATTTTTCTAAAACTTACTTTTACAATAATTTTAAAGCATAAAAAAATTTAAAAGGTATTTTCGAACGGGGTTGGAACCAAGAAAATGATTGAACCACTCCTCGGTCGGTTGATGCCTCACTCATTTTCCTTGAATGAACTCCTCGCTCTTCCGATCCTCCTCTCCTTGAACTCTTGAATCAGATGGTACCTGCAAAAGGCACTCCGACACTCAAGTCAGACTTCAACACTCGACACTCAATATGTAGTATTAGATTATTACGTACCTGATCCTTTGGAATCTGTGCTTATTTATATAACTACTGTGAGCCCTTTGTTGTTAATGGATCTAATAAAAGCAGATTAACAAATGTTGGATCACTAATCAGTTTCTTTGTTGATCATGTCGATCGGTCTGGAACAGATGCCGAGTTAGAATCTCAGTCGTATGAACCCTACTGTACAAAAAATATATCTATGAGACACATATTTTATGAGAATGAAATATGTTAATGTCACATGAAATTCTTTTGAATCTTAAAATAATTAAAACATTTTTTTTAAGTTTAAAAAAGTAAAGTTTAAACAAAAATCTATTAAATTATAAGCTTTATAAAAATTTTACATAGTACAATAAATTTTAAATCTCATCAATGAGATATGATATATTTGATTTTGTGTATGTTTTTTATTTAAGAAACTGAAAAAAAAGACATGTATTACTTTTTAAACAATTCCAATTAACTACTATCATGGAATATCTAATTTGTGGTACACGACTCTCGTCATCTACTTTTATTACAGGGTGAGGACATTTTTACACTCAACAAAAAAAATCTACTTTATAATCTAAAATATTAATATTTTAATTATATTTTTTATCTTAAAATCCTGATATATATTTTTATTAAAGTAGTTTCTAGAGCGATTGTTTTTGTTTGGAATTGTTAAAATATCATCTACTTTGATTATACATCAACGTCAAAATTGAGAAAAGATCCTCTATCCATGCTTCTTCTCAAAACTATTATTGGAAATTGAGCAGCCACTCTTGCGTCCCCACCACTTTGTAATTCTCTTGCTTAAGCACATTCTTCCCTGAACGATCACAAACCAGACGGTCAAACTCAAAAGTCAAAACTACCAGTTGGCAATGGCAACTACTATATATAACTTTAGAATCTCCAAACCTCTACCAAAGCAACCTCCACAGTTGTAAAAAATCCCTCTAAGGAAATTGTGCACCAACAATTATAGGCCATTGTCTAAGGTTGATGATCAACAGCATGACATTAGAATTAGAGTGGTACGATCTGGTGTGTTTTGGCATTGTTGGTGTGACCTTGGTAGGTTCCTTAAGGGTGCTTTGGATGCACGAAGGGTCCTCCAAAAGCGAAGATGAGAGGCTTCTGGTGGGTGGAGAAGAGAATGGGACGGTGATCGGTGGCGTGAGGAGCACCAAGTTATGGAGCAGTTGTTGGCCGGGAATGCACCCTTTGTGGCTCCTGCTCATACGTTTTCTTTCCTTTCTCACCCTTGCCGTCTTGCAAACGTTGGATGTTCTTGAGTACGATGTTACCATCTTCGTTTACTATACAGAGTTCGTTCTTTTCTTTTCTTTCCTTCCAATTTCCACCATATTTCATCCTCCAGCCTTACACTAATTTTTAGGTTAGATTTCTGTAAGAATTAAAAAAGATTCAAATTACATGTTTTTCTTTTTAACTATTTTTGTATTATTTTATAATCTTAATATCTTAATTTTACATGAATTTCTATTTAAACTTATTATTGTTAAAGAGTATTATTATATTTTGTTCAAATTTAAGAAAATGATTATAATAATATATTTAGTATATTTTTGAATATTCATGAGTTTTTATTTTAGTTTAGAGTGTTAGCAAAATTATGATATTATATTTATTTTATATATTTATTTAATTATTATTTTTAATTGAAACTGTCTTAGTTACAATATTGTGAATCGATTTTAAAAATAAGGGTTTTTTTTTTATATCTTTTTAGCTAGTGTGAAATTAGCAAATTTTTATTTTAGTTTCACTAAAGTTTTTATTTTTTTTCATTTCTATAAATTTTTCAATCATGATTTTAGTTCTTGTGAATTTTGGTTTTTAGTCCTTTTTAAAGTATTCTTGTAAACTTTTGTATCTTTAAAATTTTAAATTGTAGTCTTTAGTCTTTAATATCGATTTTAAGATATATATAAATTATATTTATTTTACGAAACTAAGAAATTTGTTTAACATATTGATATTGTATTTTAACAATATTGCTTGTTTCTTGTAATGGTTACTTGACATTTTTTATTCAATACGTAAATAGTTAATTAATGATATATAATACAACTTGAGATCTGACAAAAATTTGATATAAATAATTGGTAAGTATATTAAAATTCAATTGTAATTTTCAAAAGAATAAGTAAGAATATACACTTAGATATAATTATTAGTTTATTTTTATCAATTATAAAATTCTAAAAGTATTTATAGATTAGAAAACAAAAATAAAATAAATGAAACTAATTAACTGATATATAATTATGAGTGGGAAAGTAATTTCATCTTGATTATCTATGAGTTTATTTAGTGCATTTTTTAGCTCATATTCTCATGAAGCATATTAAATAAGTTAATCAAAACTAATCTTATGAATTATTTCATATACTTGTCCTTAAAATTTTAAAAACCATGGTGAAAATAAATCACTATATTTAAGTTAATTTCTTTCATTAATTTCTTACAAGTTAAAATATTAAAATGATTTTAATAAAGTTTAATTCTAAAATTATTTTCCATATTTTTTATTTAAAATTTGAAATAAAATAATAACATATTAAATGACCAACATAAAATAGAAAATAAAATTAAACTAATTTCATAATATTTAAACAGAAATATTTCATCTTAAAATTGCAACAAATTAAATTTACATAAAAATAAAAATTACCGAAATAACATAGTATCAATTCTCAATCTTCTATGATTTCCCATGATTTTGGTTGAGACATAGTTGCCACATTATTTTCTAATACTAATTGTAGAATGAAGAAGAAAAATAATATCTAGAAATAATATATATCTCTGCGTCTCCTCTATTCGTATGTATTTTAGTACAAATAAAGTATTATAATTTGATGTTCAGTGCATTTAATATCTAAATTTATTATGATAAAAGGTTGCGATTTTCAATTTTAGAAAAATAAAAAATAATGAATTATTTTAATATATTTAATCCTAAAAATAATCTTAAATGAAGCATAAAAAATAATCTTAAATAATTTTAATGATAGAAAAGAGTTATATCTGATAACGGTTGTCTGACTTTCAGCTGCCTCTTCCCTTCCCCTGATCCAACGTATCTTCAAACTCCAACGTTTCGTCTTCTCTTTCACAGTTCCACCTCAACCAACCAATACCCTCTTTCACATCATGTTGTTCACACCAAAACGCCAAACCATACCTTCGTTTATTCCATTAATGGCTACAGGTACTGGCTTCGATGCCATGTTCCATTTTGTGCTTTGATCCTCATTCTCTCTGTCATAGCATCCTCAATGCACATTGTAAAGGCCAAAGCACAGCCCTTGTACCACAATCACTTGTGGATTCCCTGCACTCCTCTGTGGCTTCTCTTGCACAGAGCTTTCGCATTCCTTTGCTTCGCTCGTATTCATTTTGATATCATTGCCTTGGATGGACCCTTTTCTTTCTATTTTCATCCTCAGTAAGATCATTCATTATTGTTGGAGATTCCATTGACTAGAAATGATATAAGTGCCACTAATTTTACTAGAAAGTTTTACGAGGATGAGATTTAAACTCACTTTCTAAGCATGTATCACTCACCACATGTTATGCCTCAATTCACAGTGAGGGCAAATTTTCAACTGTAATTTGAGAAATCCTGTAAAAGGAGTTCGCGTGATTCTTGTCTTGTTCGTTGACCGTGAGGACAATTTGATTTGATTTTATCTTTTTGCTTTTAATTTCAGGTGGACTTTCACATTAGTTATGATATATTTTGCTGTAAGTAAAGCGCTACCATCTCAAATTGTAGGGCCTAGGAAAATCACATGTTCTAGGGAATCAGTTATGAGTGGTGCAGTTGAAGGTGTATCATCTAATTTGCTTTTGTATTTTTGTTTATGTAGTTGGGGACAATAATATCTGCACACGGATGCTGGCAGTACATAAACAAACCTCCGCTTCAAAATGAGGAAGTGAATTTGTTTCTGAGAAGGGACTTGGAGGAGAGTTTGCCTACAAACCCTATTGCCTGTAAAGACAAAGAAACGAAAGCTTCCATCAGCTTGTACAACCAATATGTTGAAGAGGAATTTAAACAAATAGTAGGATTCTGGGGATACCTCATGCAGATCACCTATCAGGTTGGTCAAACCTATATTAGATTCCAATTTTCCTCTAGATAATTACTCTTACAATTGTTATTTGATGATGTCTGGTTTTAGACATTGAAATCTGACAAGTTTATGCATATCCTATTTTTGGGTCCTTATATGTAAACTACTACAGCATCTCCTTGTGGTGAAATTGTAAACATTGTTGAAATCTGACAAGTTTATGCATATCCTATTTTTGGGTCCTTATATGTAAACTACTACAGCATCTCCTTGTAGTGAAATTGTAAACATTGAAATAGATATTACCAAAACAAGCGTTTCACTTAGTTTATGGTATGGCACACAATTCACAAGATCCAAGATCTTGAAGGATACTTTTCTTTTCTTTCATTTTTCATTTTTTTCAATTTGTCACCAATTCATTGAACTGATATTCTGCATTTCACAGACAAGCGCTGGAGCTGTCATCCTAACAGATATTGTATTTTGGTGTGTTATTGTCCCATTCTTATCAATTTCTCATTTCAAGCTAAACATGGTGAGAGTAATGTAACCCTCTTTCTCTCTCTCTCTCTAAGCTGATTTTTTATTGCGCATGCTTTCCTTTTCTATTCTTGTGCTTTCACTGCATACAAGTAGTAGATTTGCTATACTTAAACCTTTTGCTCACTGGTTCATAAGTTGCATGATGATTTTTTTCTAGTCTTCTTGTATTTCATTTCTTCTAATGTTTGTTCTCATAACACTCAAACAAGGCCTCAATAATTTGTCTACATGGATGAACAAGCGATTATATTATGCTTGATACTTAGAAATAATGATACAGTTAATGACTTTGGCTGGTCTTCACTTGGCAGTTGATGGGTGCCATGCATAGCCTGAATGCAGTTTTCCTTCTTTTGGATACAGCGTTGAATAATCTTGTAAGTAACACTCAACGAAATGAAACTTGGAACTGATTTAAGAACGGTTAGGTCCTTCCCTTTTGCATCTCATAGTTTCAATTTGCCATATTCTTATTTTTCAGCCTTTTCCTTGGTTTAGAGTCACATATTTTGTGCTCTGGAGCTGTGGCTACATAATTTTCCAATGGATCATCCACGCCTGTGGTTTTACGTGGTAAGATGTAACTGTATTTTCATACTAATTGCATTATCAGCTAAAAGCTTTCTTTCATCACCCATAGGGTTTCTTCTTCTTCTAACAGGTGGCCATACCCATTTCTTGAGCTTGATACCCCGTGGGCTCCCATTTGGTAAAATACTATAGCACTACAAATGCTCTGTCTTCTTCAACTTATCCTTTCTATACCAAAAACAAACATCTTATTTTCACATATTTATCTACTATACAGGTATTTGTGCTTGGCGGTAGTTCACATACCCTGCTATGGCTTCTATTCACTAATAGTGAAAGCAAAAAATATGATTCTTCTCAGATTCTTCCCTCCAGCATTGTTTAGGATATAGGAAATTGCAGAAAACTTGGAGTGGCTTGTTTACATGTCTTGATAAACAAAAATTGGGTTTACACTTCAAGCAGGTTTTTCCCCTTCAAGCGTTCTTCTTCCAAAAATGCTTCAAATTGGACTACAGAATTTCTTTTAATGATTTGTATACTCTAGGAAATTTCAGATCACATCGTGTAGTTTGACAATGAAAAAAGAGGTCATTTTCATAATTTTGCTTCTCAATCAGATTCTCTTTGAAAATTCTGACTACTTGTCTATACCTGCTCAACGACTTGTAAGCTAGTAGTACTTACAAGAATGAATACATAACATAATTGCAGCTTTATCACCAACCAGCAAGTTTTGAAAATTCTACACGACAATATAGTCCCAAAGCTCAATAACATGAACTGATAAAATTCAAGATTTTAATTATAATTATATAAAAAGGAATCGAAACAAACACTAAAGTGCTTGTCTAAATTGATTATTTTTGGAAAATAATTATTGTTTATGACTAACTTATTACCCCTTGCCAGTAATCCTTCTCATCCATATAAATATGAAGTTTCAATTAAATGGTGTAGCTAAAGAAAAAAAAACATCATTAATAAAAAGATTGTACTAAAAAAATATGACATTTTTTATGAGATAAAAGTAAAATAAAAAAGTGTGATTTGGGTGGATAAATCATTTTAGAATGACCAAAGAAAATAATAACATCAATAAAATAATTAAGTTAAAAAATAATGCTTTTTAAAAAAATATCCGTAAAATAAAAGGAAAAAAGGGACAAATTTACTATACATAAATTATTATCATAATGGACAAATTTAAAATTTATTACGTGAAAAAGTAAGTTATACTCGTAAAGTAAGATCTCATATTGAAGAAATTGTGTTTCACAAGCAAGCAAGTGTTGAACTTCTTTTTTTCATTTATGAAGAAGTTATGTTTGAGATGACTTTCCATTTTTTTTTTCTATTAAAGTTGTGTTTATACTACTCGATTTTGATTTCTTGATTTTGATTTTATTTTTTAAGCATACATACAAGTATAATTTTTTATTTTTTATATCTTTTTAAATCAAAATCGTGTATGAAAAATATTATTTCTATTTTTTTTAATTTTATTATTGATGTTCGTGTTGTAAATAAAAGATATTGAAGCTATGCATGGAAAACATAACTTTTATATATGTAATTTATTTATTTATTTTGGTTAAAGCAACACATAATTTTTAATAACTTATAGAAGTAGTGTTTTTTAAAATTTTTATGTTTATTTATTATGGTTTTAAGAAAATAAGTGCTTAGTAACTTTTTTAAATATTATTTTACTATGTTGTTAATATTTATAATACTATAGAAGAACGGTTAATAAGTAAAAGAAATCCAATAAAATGAGAAAATAAATATTATAAAATTTGAAAAAAAAAATCATTATCACATGGGCATTTTTTTTTTATTATGACACTCGTTTCGATAATAAGAATATTTTTTTATTAATTTTTGAAATTCATTTAATTGTGGATATGATTAATAATTGATCTATGTGACATTATGAATAGGATGAAATTGAACTTCTTTACTTTGTAAATGTTTTGTAAGTTGTACACTGGGTCAACAAATGTTACTAATTGTAAATAACGAGAAAAAAATGATGATAATGTGAAAACGAGGCAGATGAAGAGCTTGAAACTACTTACAATTATACCACCATTCATTTCATTTAATTGTCTATGACATTGATTGTCGACCAGGATGGAGAGTAATTATCTCCTAAACATCAAACTCATACTTGTTTTAATTATAATAATATGCTTGTAATATGCATTTTTGTTTAGATGCCTTGTCAACAAATTGTGATTTTGTTGTTTTAAATAAGAATAAAATTGAGTAAGGAACGTATTTCCTTCAAAATAAATTCAATGCATTAAGCTGCATTCGTTGCATGTTCTCATATCTTTCGCATTTTCATATCTTTTACGTTCATCATATTTCCAACATTCACTTTTTTTCTCTTAGGTGAAAAAACATACAAAGATAAAATATAATAATTGGAATATGAATATATAATAAATTCAATATTTTTCATTTGAAATTTACACTACAAGAAAAATGTGATATAACGTGGGCTAAACACAGACGAAAAACTAAAAAAACAGACAAATTACATCATAATTACCGTGAGTATGTTCAATGCACAGTGGATGCTTCTTGGTTGGAAGCTAATTCTTTTTGTAGCTATTAGTGTAGGCTAAGCCCTCTCTAGGTGGAAGCTAATAGTGTAGGTTGGACCCTCGCTAATAAAATGGGTTCAACCCTCACTTATTGGAAGCTTAAAAAATGGGCTAAAGCCTAGTCAAAGGAAATGGGAAATCTTTAAATCTAAACTAGAGAGGGTCAAGCCCTTGTTCACTCTAACCTAGAGAAACCTAACCATAGCTAAAGACAACTAGCAGTTTTCATCATTCCTTAGAGAGGGTCAATCCCTAACTCACACTACAAGTTCATAATACAAATTATATTATTAATATTAATTATATTAAATTATATTAATTATTAATATAATTAATATTAATATTAGGAGGAAGAGAAGAGGAAGAGGACGAGGGAGAGGAGGAACACGAGAGGACGAGGAGGAACAGGAGAGGAAGAGGAGGAAGAGGAGAGGAAGAGAAGAGGGAGAGGAGGAAGAGGAGATATTAAGAGAAGAGGGAGAGGAGGAATAGGAGAGGAGAAGAAGGGGAGGAAGAGGAGAGGAGGAGGAAGAGGAGGAGGGAGGGGAGGAAGAGGAGAGGAGAGGAGGAAGGGGAGGAAGAAGAGGAATAGGAGGAGGAAGAGAGGAAAAGAGGGAGGAAGAGGAAAAAACGAAGAGAAGAGGAAGAAAAGAGGAAGAAATGAGAGAAGGAAGAGGAACAAGAGGAAGAGAGGAAGAGGAAGAGGGGAAGGAAGGAGGAGGGGGTAGGAAGAGAGGAAGAGAATAAGAGAGGATAGAAGAAGAGGAAGAGAAGAGGAAGAAGAGGAAGAAGAAGGAGGGAGAGGAACAAGAGGAAGAAGAAAAAAGAGGAACAAGAGGAAGAAGAAAAAATAGGAAGAAGAGGAATAAGAAAGAAGAGGAAGAAGAGGAAGAAGAAAGAAGATTAAGAATAGGAAGAAGAAAGAATATTAATAATAGGAATAATATTAAGAATATTCAGAACATTAATAATATTCACATATTAATAATATTTACAATATTAATAATATTCATAATATTATTAATATTTATAATATTATTAATACTCATAATATTATTAATATTTATTATATTATTAATATTATTAACAATAATAATATTAATAAGAATCTTAAAAATAATAATTATTATAATAAAAATCATAATATTGTAAAAGAATTTTTCTGGTGTAGTGGTTAAGGTTTCTTTTGTTACTGAAGAAACCTGGCTTCGATTCCCACAAATGTCATAATTTTCAAACTAGAGACCAAGATAGGATTAGCTTTCAAATACTTGATCTCTGCAGATTTAAGATTAATTATTGTACCATGTTTAGACCAGAACTATGAGCTACCATATTTAAATACAGAGCTAGTTGACTCTTTGCATGTTTATACATGCAAGAATGTGAGTGGCTAAGTTGCTATTTTCATTTATGTTTAATGACTTACAAATTGGAACTTCTTAGCTAAAAAGTTGTGTTTTGACTTGTCATTTCAAGTTGAAATGCTTTCTTACATTAGTTTACCTTCATGGCAATGTGATAAGTATATACAGGAGCTGATTAATAATGCATGGTGGAACAGAATCACACCTCTCTCCCAAACAAACAACATAGAACAAATAGCATATTTGAATTGGGTAACTTTTCAAAGTTTGACCATATAAAAAGATAAGAAATTTGTTCTGTTAACTCCAACAAATACAACTAAAATCTTGTGCAATCAAATAGAAAGAGACTATGTAAGAAAAAGGAAACAGAAGACCATTTATGATTGCTGACTATGAATAATATAATTTTCAAACAGCACAAATCCTTCTGACCAAATACTAAACAGATAACAGAAACATCACTTTATGTAGGAAAGTGGGATGCCAATTCACCAAATATTCTTCTGTCCTCAAATGGGAAATCATAATCTACAATGTGTAGCTAAAGGTCTGGGCAAAAATCCCATAAATGTCAAGGGTGTGCTTTATTGGGTTATAAAATGCAAGGGATATACAAGAGTTACCTGATTTAAGGGGAAATTCTATCTGTGGGGGTAAGCCAGCATCCAGTACATCCTGAACCAAAAAGTCACCTGCCCCACTTTCCTTTCCAAGTAAAGCAACCACAATTCCTGTTGCAGATAATGTAAATATAAAATTGTCATGTTTCAAATGACAGTCCTTTGTACAGAAGGCAAGTTGCAAAAGATAACATAAAAGACAAACACCCTTTTTCTCCCTTTCCGTTTGTGCCATCGTAACTTTTATACCTTAAATTTTGTCCCCACTATTGCACCACCACCCCTTAAAATGCCTATGAATAATGGAAAGAAAAGAAAGAAGGATAAAAGTTGAGACTTAGCCTGCACAGAGAGCGAGGAGCAAAGTGCATGTACCTTTCTGAAAGGTTAAACTCAAAGTGGACTATGCATAAATGTACTCACTTTACAGAGACCACAATGCACATAATTCACAGATTTCATTAAAAAAACCTAATTTGAACATGAGTGAGGCTAATAGTGAGGGAAGCTTACCTCTTAACGTCGTGTTTGAAGCAAAATCAGTGAGGCCAATGGTGAGGCTGACGATTTGCGGTCAAGTTAATGGTGGGGAATCATCGTGAGAAGATCTCTATGGATGAGGCTGACAAAAAATGGATTGTGATGAAGGTGCAGGTGATGGCTAGGTAAAACGAAGAAAGGAGATTGGGAAAGACAAAGAAACAAAGGATTTAAGGAATAGGTTTTCAAAGGATTTTTGAAAATTTTTGGACAATCCGGGAATGAAGATAAGAATAGGGTTTTGGGAAATAAAAAATTTGAGGAAATGTGGGAAATGTAGGAAACGAAGGAGGGACTTGCAGAGATGATGGAGAGTGGAGAGTGAAAGAGGGAGAAAATGGGTTTGTTTTGGAAAAATCCAGCGCAAACAAAACTAACGGTGGATGTGGCAAAGAGAAAATGGTGAGTGGTGAAGAGAAGACGATGAGTTGCAGAGAGAAGATGGTGGATATGGCAGAGAGAAGGCAAAGAGCGATGGGGAGAAGACGGTGAGTGGCAGAGAGAAGAAGAAAGGGTTTCAAAGAGAAGAGAGATTTTCAAAGGTTTTAGTGAATAAATTTTGGGAATTATGTGGGAATTATAGGGAGGTAACGAAATGCAGGTTTTAGGGAATAAATTTTGGCAATTATGTGGAAATTATACGGAGGGAACGAAACGCGGGAGAGCGTTTATTTCGAAGGATAATTATGGCGGTTCTACACGCCACATTTCGAAGAAAAAATATGGCGGTTATGAAGTTGTCGTATTATACAGCTAATTGTGGCGGTTTTTAATAACCCCCATATTATAACCGCCACTATATACAAGTTTTTTTGTAGTGACATAAGAAGTAATTATTAAAATGTAATAACAGTCAATGTGCTAATGAAAGAAAGTATGAATATTATGTGAATATTACATAATTGGGAAAAAAGTCTTCAATTTAACAAATATAATGTTTCCAAAAGTATAATAGTGAGTGAGCAATGAGAATAATGGGAAGTACATGTGAGAAAAAACATCAATAGTTAAAATGAAATAAAATTGTATTTGCAGATAAATTGAAGGAAATAAAAATATAAAACACAATGAGCTAGTAATTTAACTTACAGTAGAAGAGGTAATCAAAGAACAAAGTGATCATTAAAGTCTTCATAGTGGGGGTGGACCTAACCGGTATCTGTTGAAGTGTCCGCAACATGTCTTTCCATTATCATAGCTAATTGTTGTTGCATCAACCTCATTATGTCCTCCAACTATGCACACCTTTGATTAACATGGTTTGCTTTTTCAGTTGCTTCTTGGATTTGTTGTTTAAGTTGTGCGTTTTCAACTAGTTTCTCATCACGATCAATGCTATAAGCTAATACATAGGGTTGAGTAAGGGATGAGGTACCATGGCAGAGGTTAGCAGCCAAATATGTAATGTCATAAACTCTATCTCTACTCTTCCTTCCAACAACATCTTTCCAATACTGAAGCTTTGTTGTTGCATCTATGGGAGAGACATCGTAAGTTGATCCTTTTGAACTCTCTGACTACATCATCTTGAATCGCTCATGGTAGGTTTCCTACATGAATGGTGAAAGTTGCAAATGTTAGTAATTTATGTTAAAAATATAAATGAAGTAACAAATTTAAAGCAAAGCAATTACTTACATAAGTCTCTCAGGAATGACTAACTACCCAATCTCCTTTCTTGTTTGTATGAGTGGCAAGGAATGATTCATCTAGTTCAGTAGGTCGTCCATATTTACATTTCTAAGAAAGGTTGTACAGTTACAAAGAATTTTTATCTTACACATCTTAATTGAATTAATGTAATTTCGTACACATAAGGAATGAGTAATACTTATCAAGCCTAATGTAATATCCATGTAATTTTTCCACTTAAGTGCAATGCTCAACCTCGAACTGAAGACCAAGTGATTTTATTTTGGGATTATTTGTTTTTGAACTTTTGGGTATTCCAATAGTTCAAAAGTTCATCACATGCTTATTCTCGTATCCAAGTAGGTTTAGAGTCCTTCACCAAAACTTTACTAAGCATGTCGCACAGGTGATTCCTAATTTTTGACTCATAAACCTTTATAATCCGCCACTGATCATGAGGGATTCAAGTCACTCTAGTATGCAAAAATGAGGAACAATTGTATTAATATGACCATATTTGACCATATTAAAGCATGAATAAATTGTAATTCATTGTAATTAAAAATAAAATTGACCTTAAATTTAATCCACCATTTAAGTTGGGCCTCTTCACCCATGACTTTATAATGATGGTAGAGGCCTTTTAATTGTGACCTAATTACATGGCCAATTGCATAAATAGCATGATGATTATGTGTCAAACTACATAATATATAAATGAATATTTTAAGCATTTCATTTTTTACCATGAATTAAAATATGAATAACAAAGTTTGAATGCCCTTTACCCACTAGTTGAATGATGACCCTCCCATTAGCATCACGTTGTACTTCCTCATCAAGAAGATCATGATTTGTATTGACAGTACTAGGATAGATTGAGACATCATGAATGGGCTCAGCTGGGGGAGCAAAAGTAGTGTGGAGTGGGGGATCGGGCCGGTGTGGACTAAGGGAGCAACGATGGGTTGTACTACTAAGTCCTAAGAGTGATGGCTTGTTGGAGAAGAATAAAACTACACTGGTGGACCTACTGCGGGATGTAGTAATGGATTTGTGGTGGCATGAGGTGATGACATAGCTTTCTGATATGGTGATAACATGGATGGGAGTGACTAAAGGTAGGCAGCCATACAACATGTTCCCCACCAACAATACGAGGAACAAAAGTGGTGGATAATAAAGATGATCAATCAAATGAGAATTGGTCACTCAAGAAAAAGGGTATGAAAGGGTGGATGGATGTGTAAGACTTTGCTGACCATCTACAAAACCAGTAGACCTTGATGGCACAATGGAATAGAAGATGTTTCCAAGCGTTATTGCCATAAGGCCATGCATAGATGTGGGAACTTCATGTCGTACATGACCACGTCTAATCATAGAGTCATCTTTACCCCTATTCCTGACCATTTTTCCTACAAAAAAAATAATGTTAATGTTGATTATAACATGTTAGAAATAATTTATATACAGATTAGTTGTCAATGTTATCAAAGTCTGAATCCTCTCCGTTATCGTTGTACTAATCTTCATCATCATTTGAGGTTGATTGGTTCAAATTTTTGTCACCATCATCGTGCAGTGGTTCAATATTATTGTCATAAACTATTTTGAAGAACGGAAGTGTCAGCTAAGCCTTATACAAGTTTAATTGTTGTAATTGGTAAGACATGTAATGCTTCATCAGCTTGATATGGTAATTCATCTGGTATGTTGTCAACTTCAACATAACCTCAGGGTTTTGTTGTGATGGCCACACACCAGCCATAAAAGTTCTTACATATCTTTGGATGTAGTAAACTTGTCTTGCTTTTTGTGAAAGGAGGAAGGGATCATAAGGAATGTATCTTGCACTCATTTTCATTTCTACAACATTATATTTTGGATTAACTCTCGTCCCAACATCCATTTTAGGATCAAACCATTCACAATAGAAAAAAGGAATCTTCTTAGTCATTCAAAGATATTTCAATTCATAAATATGTTGGAATATTACGCCATAGAAGTCATCATGTCCACTATTTGTGACCCCTTTCACATGTACACCACTGTTGATGGTCTTTTTACCTTCACCTCATGTCTTTGTATGAAACTTATAACCATTAACAAAGTACATGGTCCATGATGTTGCACATGAATTTGGACCCCAAACTTTTGCTTTCATGTTTTGGTACAATACTCCATTATTTTCATCATCAACCAATGTATTATTGATCATTAATATGAATTTGTGAAAAAGTTATGAAATATAAGTATTTTGTATACACATTACACTTACATAGTTCTTGAATCATATAATAGTAGAAGGTTCTTGATAATTGTTAGAGTAAACTTGTAAAACAATCTGTAGGGATATCGTGTGTGGAAGCGTAATAATTTCAACCAAAGATTATATGAGAAATTAAAGTAACAAGAAAAATGAGAATGATACCAGAATTTTTAGGTGGAAAACCCCTTTAAATAGAGGTAAAAAACCACCGGCGAGAGAGCCAAAAACCTTCCACTATAATGGTACTGGGAGTACAATGAATTCCTCTCAAACTAATAGATAAATAGCCTCAAAACAAATTCTCTCTATATGGGTTAAACACTTACACCCAAAGAAAAGAAATAGAGAGTATATGAAAGGAGAGAGAGAGGAAGCAAGTGTGTTGCTGTTTTTGTGTGTGTTACATTGGTTGAAAGAAGTCACTATATATAGTGGTTCTAGGAGACAACAACAATCAAAAGCAATTAATTGAGAATGGTAACCTCCCTTTGATGACAATTAATTATAAACGGTAAGTAACCTCCCTTTGATGACAATTAATTGTGAACGGTAAGTAACCTCCCATTGATTTCAGTTAATGACAAGAAAACGGACAGAAAAAAGGTGAGTCATATCCCACAAATCTCCACCTTGACTTGCCTTTGACTGGAACACTCTCTCGCCATGAAACCTTGATTAAGTATGGATAATACCAGCTAAGTTCAGGCAATGATCGAACTTAGCCGGTGGAAGTGCCTTCGTCAACATGTCTGCAGGATTTTCGGCTGTATGAATTTTTTCAACAATTATATCTCCCGTATCAACAATGTCTCGGATAAAATGGTGCTTAATTTCAATGTGCTTGGTCCTTGAGTGATACTTGTTGTTCCTGGTTAAGTGGACAGCACTCTGACTATCACAAAATATAACAAGAACATCTTGTTGAAGACCAAGTTCACTTACCAAGCCTCGAAGCCATATAGCCTCTTTGATACCTTCTGTAGCAGCGATATATTCTGCTTCAGTGGTGGACAAGGCCGCAATGGCTTGAAGTGAAGAATACCAGCTGATAGCAGAACCACATAGGGTAAAAATGTAGGCTGAAAGTGACCTTCTCCGATCTAAATCACCACCATAGTCAGCATCAACATAGCCAACTGCTCCTCCGGGATCGGCTCTATGTTGATCAAATACCAAACCAAGATCAGGAGAACCTTTTAGATAACGAAGTATCCATTTAACGGCTTCCCAGTGTGCCTTGCCTGGATTATGCATGAACCTGCTAACAATGCTAACAGCATAAGCTAAATCAGGCCTGGTACATACCATAGCATACATGAGACTTCCAATTGCATTTGAATACGGGACATGTGACATGCGCCTTTTGTCCTCGTCTGATTTTGGACACTGATCTGATGACAACTTGAAGTGGGCGGCAATTGGAGTATTAACAGCTTTGCAATCTCGCATTCCAAATTTGTCAAGCATCTTAAGAACATACTTCTTTTGTGATAGAAAAGGTTTTCCAGCTTGACGATCTCTGCTGATCTCCATTCCTAAAATTTTCTTAGCAGGACCTAAGTCCTTCATATCAAATTCACTGCTAAGCTGGGCCTTTAACTTGTTAACTAAAGATTTATCTCTTGCGGCAATCAACATGTCATCAACATATAACAACAAGTATATAAATGACCCATCGGATGTCTTTTGAAAATAGACACAATTATCATAGCTACTTCTGGAGTAGCCATGTCCAACCATGAAAGAATCAAACCTCTTATACCATTGTCTTGGTGATTGCTTCAAGCCGTAGAGAGATTTCTTCAAACGACATACATGGTCCTCCTTTCCAGGAATAAGGAACCCTTCAGGCTGCTGGATGTAAATTTCTTCCTCAAGATTACCATGAAGAAAAGCAGTTTTCACATCTAACTGTTCCAGCTCCAAATCATACAAGGCAACTAAAGCAAGTAATATACGTATTGAAGTATGACGAACAACAGGAGAAAATACTTCATTAAATTCAATACCTTCCTCTTGATCAAAACCTCTTACAACAAATCTTGCTTTATTCCTTGTACTCTCAACACCAGGGATCCCTTCTTTTCTCTTAAAGATCCACTTGCAACTAATGACTCGTTTTCCTTCTGGTAACTTCACCAATTCCCATGTTTCGTTTTTGTGAAGACTCTCAACTTCTTCTTGCATAGCAGCAATCCACTTTGTTGAGTCGTCACTAGAGATAGCTTCATAGTAATTCTTGGGTTCACCTTCTTCACCCATCTCTTGAGCAATAGTTAAAGCATAAGCAATGTTGGCAGATTCTGCAATTAATCTTTGAGTCGGTTTTCTTGGTCTCTTTTGTGGAAGCTCTTGAGCCATAGGCCACGGCTGTGGTAACCCTCGTCGTTGAGGTGGACATTCCTCATGTGGTCTCAAATGTTCATTTGTACCATCAATAGCAGTAGCTTGATCATCTTGAATACTGGAGGAATTGGGAACATTTTCCTCATGAGCAGGTGTTTTAATCTCAAACTCCACCTTCTCTCGAGCATCTTCCTGGTCACCTGTATCAATTGAGGAAATGACAGTATCTTTTACAGAAGAGAACATAGCAATTTCATTAAAAGTTACATTCCGACTGTGAATTACTTTGTGAGATTCTGGGTCATATAAACGATAGCCTTTAACCCCTAAGCCATAACCCAAGAAAATGCACTTCTTAGCACGAGGTTCTAATTTTCCCTCGTTTACATGAGAATAAGCAGGGCAACCAAATATTTTAAGATTAGAATAATCAACAGGGTTACCTGACCAAACTTCTTCTGGAATGTTGCAATCAATTGATCTGTTAGGAGAGCGATTTATCAGATAACATGCCGTTGAAGCCACTTCAGCCCAAAAAGATTTCTTCAAACCAGAATGGGAGAGCATGCAACGAACTCTCTCCAGGATAGTCCTATTCATCCTTTCTGCAACCCCGTTCTGTTGTGGAGTCCTTGGGATGGTGAGGTGTCTGGAAATGCCTTCCTTCTTGCAGAAATCATTGAATTCATTCGAACAAAACTCAAGGCCATTGTCTGTCCTTAGCCTTTTTATTTTCTTGCCAGTTTGATTCTCAATCAATAATTTCCACTCTTTAAAAGTGGAAAATGCTTCATTCTTATGTTTGAGAAAATACACCCAAAGTTTTCGTGAGAAATCATCAATAATTGTCATCATATAACAACATTTACCTCTGGAGGGAACTTTTGACGGACCCCAAAGATTCGAATGAATATAATCCAAGGTACCTTTGGTTCTGTGTATGGCTTTAGAAAAACTAACCTTTTTCTGCTTACCAAAAATGCAATGTTCGCAGAAATCAACCTTTCCAGTACAATGGTTACCAAGGTGACCCTTCTTCTTGAGGATTAGAATTCCCTTCTCACTCATGTGGCCTAATCTCATATGCCACAACTTGGTGTTATCTGTGTTGGGTGAGGCAATAGCTGCAGAACCTGTAACTGTTGAACCCTGCAGCACATACAAACTATCACATCGAATTGCCTTTAGTAGCACAAGAGCTCCTTTAGACACTTTTAAAACTCCACCTTCAGCTGAGTATCTACACCCATGAGATTCAAGGGTGCCTAAGGAAATGAGATTCCGTTTCAAATCAGGGACATATCTGACACCTGTTAAAGTTCGAACAATTCCATCATGTGTTTTGATTTTAATTGTTCCTACACCAACAACTTTGCATTGAGCATCGTTTCCCATCAAAACAAGACCATCATAAACTGGTTTATATGTGGTAAACCAGTCTCTATTGTGAGACATGTGAAAAGTACAACCAGAATCAAGAATCCATTCATTTTTAGACCTTTGTTCAGTGTTGGAAGCTACAAAACAATCCCCATCAGATTCAGTTTCAACAATACTAGCTTCGGCAGATCTTTCTGGTTGTTTACCATTTCCCTTATCTTCTCTATCTTGCTTATTTTTCAATTTATAACATTCAGAGATCTCGTGTCCCTTTTTCTTGCAATAACGACAATATTTGGAGTTCTTGCCTCTAGATTTTGACCTAGATTTATATTTATTGTTCCTACCTTTCTCTTGGTTTCTCCCTCTAACTACTAATCCTTCACCAGAACTTCCAGAATGAATTTCAGTATCAAATTTTTCTTTGGCTAGTAAATTAGTCTTGACATCATCAAAGCTTAAGGTAAGATAATTACCGTATAACATAATTTCTTTGAATTGTCGATACGAGGGTGGTAGAGAAACAATAAGTAGAACGGCTTTATCCTCATCATCAATTTTAACATCCAAATTTTCCAAATCAATTATGATGGAATTAAATTCATCAAGGTGAGATTGGATGGAAGTACCTTCTGACATTCGGAGTGTAAAAAGTCGCTCCTTTAACCGGAGTTTGTTTGCAAGACTTTTGGTCATGTATAGAGACTCCAATTTACTCCATATGCCTGCTGCAGTTTTCTCGTTGATGACCTCACGCAACACCTCACGAGACAAGCATAACTGGATTGTAGACAATGCCTTTTCATCCATCTCATCCCACTGCTCTTCTGTCATAGTGGTTGGCCTCGTCATTTTCCCTGTCAGAACTTTCTTTAAACCATTCTGGGTGAGAACAGCTAGCATATGGACTCGCCAGATAGCAAAGCTGATTTTACCATCAAATTTCTCAATATCGAATTTCGACATTATTGAACAACAAATCTTGGTTGAATTATCGAAAAGCTCTGATGCCAATTTGTAGGGATATCGTGTGTGGAAGCGTAATAATTTCAACCAAAGATTATATGAGAAATTAAAGTAACAAGAAAAATGAGAATGATACCAGAATTTTTAGGTGGAAAACCCCTTTAAATAGAGGTAAAAAACCACCGGCGAGAGAGCCAAAAACCTTCCACTATAATGGTACTGGGAGTACAATGAATTCCTCTCAAACTAATAGATAAATAGCCTCAAAACAAATTCTCTCTATATGGGTTAAACACTTACACCCAAAGAAAAGAAATAGAGAGTATATGAAAGGAGAGAGAGAGGAAGCAAGTGTGTTGCTGTTTTTGTGTGTGTTACATTGGTTGAAAGAAGTCATTATATATAGTGGTTCTAGGAGACAACAACAATCAAAAGCAATTAATTGAGAATGGTAACCTCCCTTTGATGACAATTAATTATAAACGGTAAGTAACCTCCCTTTGATGACAATTAATTGTGAACGGTAAGTAACCTCCCATTGATTTCAGTTAATGACAAGAAAACGGACAGAAAAAAGGTGAGTCATATCCCACACAATCTTTAAAAAGATATGTCATTAGTGATTGAATATGACCACTTATAACCACAAAATGATTTTAAATTGGACGATATAAACTTACTCAAGTATTGTAATTACAACTACTCACCACCAATGTGATAAGAAAAAGAATCCAGCCATCAAGAGATCCATCCACACACCACAATGGGGAAGTAATGGACACCTTCAGCAAAGAACCACTAACAACATTAAGACCCTCAACAACAATGGACACCAACAAAGAACACCAATAAAAACCCAAACAAAAATTAAAACCCACAAACAAACCCCAAGCCAAAATAAAAAAATCTTCCAAACTTCTTACCCTTCCAAGCTTTATGTTAACTTCCAAACCATTTACTCTTTCAAGCTTTGATTACACGAAGGATCTACCTCTTCAATACAACGAGAATTACTCAAATTTATTGGTATATTTGAACATGTACAGATAGTTTTTAATGCCGTGTATTCTTGTAGTGCTATAAGAGAAATAAAAAAAATATTGTTTTAATGTTTATTATACAAAATTTTATAATAAAAACAATATAAGAATATTACGATTAAGGGAAAAACAGATAACAATATTACTTTGAATTAGTTGGGTTACAAATAATTGAATTTAATTGGGAAGATTAGAAAGAAAGGTAACCAAAGGAAAAGAATTGAAAGAATGAAGCAATGGAAAGAAAGAAGAAATAGATATTTGGAGGTATGAACAATTGAGTGAAGGAAGAAGGAATTTAAGGATGTGGAGAGTCAATTAACGAGGGCACAACGGGTCCTGATCTCGCCCTGTGAACCGGTGAGGACGTCAATGGAACCCATATGGACCATTGCCTTAGCAAACTTGCGTGCCCAGACTGAAGAATGTTTAGCATTGGTGAGTAGCATTGGCCTGGTTGAGGGGCTGGCCAGCAACGTCTGATCTGAGGTGAGCAAACCACGGTGGTTCTTCACCTCTGTGTAGTATTTGTTGTCCAAACGGTTAGGAGTGGATGCATCCAGAGGCACTGTGTTATCGCTCCCTGGTGGGCACTTGGATTTCAACGACGTAGCATATTTGGAATCCATAGAAGGATCTTGAGGAAAGGTGGCATTGAAAGAGTACAAGCGGTCGGAGAAGGAGGAACAGTGTGAGACGCCAATAGAATGGGCTCCAGACAGTGTCACCATTTCATCTGCAGACAACCCTTTTCGTCGGAAGTTAGCAATGAGTTCGTCTGCGTTGGAGGTTGGAAGGGGAAGTTGTGACGCTTCGTCTCTCACAGAGACACGACCGTCTCTGCGTCCAGCTGCCACTGCGTAGTTTATGCCTCCAACTTTGTTGGCACTGTCTCGAGCAGCAAAAGCAAGAATGTCTGCACAGGACACAGTGTGAGGACACTCTGCCTCTATTTGGGCCTTGGCTTCGTCGATGACTTGGAAGCCTCGTAGACTTGGGTTGTTGGCAGGGTGGTCTCTCTCCGATGGGTTCCCCGGTGTGGATTCTAACAGCACAGAACCATCGCAGCCCTGCATGATATGTTACAACAACTCATCTTAGATATGTGACTTCACACCAATTACTTCATTAAACTAGATAGGCATAGATAGTGATGAAGAAGATGAAGCGCTTACCCTCACAAAACAATCATGAAAATGCATTCTGATCAAACCAGCGGCTATGCCTGGGTTGAGAGAAACGGCTTTCTCCACAGCACTTCTGACTATTGATTCCGCAGAAGGACAGGTGGTTTTGTAGAAATCCACCTTCAAAGATGCGGAGGCCAATGGGAAAATGGAGAGAATTAGAAGGAAGCTTGAGAGCATTGCATGCACGCGTACAAATCCAGCCATTTTGTTTATGTAATATTATGTGATTGCAGTTTGAGAGAAGAGAGAAGAGGGAACTGTATTTATAGGTTGAGAAATAATGTTGTGAAGGTGAGAGTGGGTCTTACCTTTTTAACCAAAGCGTGTCTTCGGCTGTAGCCTGCAGTGTTAGATGCTGCTTCAAGCAATCGGACTTTGAAATCTTCTCATTGTGGCGGGGTTGTGTTAACGATGTTGTCCTCTGACTTAATATATTTTGTGAGTGTTTTGGATTGGATGGAAAAGTATGACTATTCGCTGCAACAGCCACTTGACCCGGCGGAGAACTTTTCTATCTTTGACACCTTCATTTGCAACAAAATGAGAGCCAGGTAATGCCAAGCTTCCAATTATACAACTTTATTTTTTTTAATCATTACATTATGCTTAAAACAGATGGCTAACTAGTTGTTTGAGCGTAATATTATTTTCTACTTATAATTAATTTATTACAATAATGTAAATATATATGTAGAATTTATAACATATTTTCTCTCTAAATATATTATGCTTATAATTAAAATATAATTACTAAAAAACTGATTAATTTAATTTATAGTATTGATCATAATTACAATATTTTCATAATTATTTTTAAATAATTAATTAGCGAAGAGAAAATAATACTTGTATCCGTAAATGTTATCAACCGTATTTTTTTCCATAAGTTATTTGTTTAAGGATAATTTTGAAAAAAAAAATTACGAACAAATATAATACTAATACCTGAGTAACTAATCTATTAATAACAGTTAATTAGTTCTGATCGAGGGTTTTAAATTTAGAAACATTGGAGTATACATTAATTTTTGTTATCCTCGAATATTGAAAAGATTTGAAGAAAAAAGAGACTCAAACATTTTAAGTGTAATAATTACAACATGTTAAATTTTATTTCAAAATTTAAATCATAAAAATACAGAAAATAATAATTTTGTAACACTTCCTTTTTTTTCTTATAAACCAAACACTTCCTTCAATTAGAATTTCTCCTCTCCTTTCATCTTAAATTAAAATATCTTCCATTTTGTCTCCATTACTAAAATATCTAATTTATTTATTTATTATCCGAAAGTTAAGGTGTTTTGAGGGTGGATGAGTTGATTAAACCAGGCCTGAAGTTTGGTTTGAGCCGGCAGGTGCATGTGAAACAGCCTGCTTCTTCCTAGTAAAAAAATTTAAAAAATCATAAATCCTACACATTTCACCTTCTTCCAATTGGCAAATTCTCCACCTACCTCCATATATTTTTTTTATCTGCACTTTTATATTAATTTTGAAAAATCAATTTTTTTTATTTTTTAAATAATTCTAAATGAAATATAATCTTAATTGCATCTTATATCCCATATCTCATTTTCAACCGTAACGCTTTTATCATTTTTCAAATGTAATCTTTGAGAAAACATTTTTATTGTTTGACATGTTTTAATTTACTTAATAAGATAAATCCACAATTATTTGAGGGTTTGAGTCTTTTGTAGTTAGAAATTTTTTCTCATGCAATATCATATAAATTCTATCAAGAAAATAATTATTGTTGCACTTGCAATGGTTCCATGAAGTGGACTATTATTACAACTTGAAACAAATTGTGAACCCTCAAAACCAAAAATTTATTCTACAATGCGAATATAATTTTTTGTTTGTTTTGTACTTCATTTTTGCACCTTCTTGATTTTTTTATTGGATTATGTGGCTTCCAAATTGTACAATAACTGAATGTAAACACAATCACCACTAATAAAAGTACCACAAAACTTACCTCAACCACCATTGTTCACCACCAGCCACCACAAGTAACCACCAACATTTAAAAATGAAGAAGAAGACACCTCATTCTCTACCATACTCAAAAGGATATTGTTGAAATTAAAAAAAGTATGGAGGTATAGGGGGAAGGTATGGAAATGCAGGGAGAATTTGCCTTCCATTATTTCTTCCCGTGGCAATCTCAGGAATCCCAACACCCCATTTGTGCTCATTCAAGGTTTTCTAGTGGCTCTTTAGGTCGATTGATACTGCATTGGTGAAAATTATTGGTTTTTCATTTGTATTTTACTATTTTTTTACACTGATTTCTCACTGTCTTGAATATGATATTGATTTTTTTTGTTTTTTAAATACATTTTGGATTACATAATCTAGAAGCCTTTTTTACATCCAGGAATAATTTTTAGATTATGTAATCTAGAATGTATATTTTTAAAAAGTGTGTTCTTTGGAAACCTTTCCCAAATCTTGGAATAGCTTATGAATTATGTAATCTGGAATTATATTCCATATTCGAAAAAAACTTTCAAATTATGTAATATGAAATGTGTTTTTTCAAAAAATTACTTATGATTTCTATTAATTTGACTCCAAAATCATAAATTGGCTTCCACATTATGTAATTCAAAATATAAATTTATATTACGGATTGACTAATCCAGAATGTTTTACTAGATTTAAACACAAGTTATAGATTGTCTAATCTAGAAGATACACATACATTTCAATTAATTATGAATTGTGTAATCTAAAGAATCACCAAATTATACAATCTGAAATATACAAAAATACACACCTCCATAACCAAACCTTCAAACATTATAACTTTTTTAAAAAAGAGTATTTTTGGAATTATAAAATTTATGGGGGGTGCAGGAAGAAGTAGCATGTGAAAGATTGGAAAGCCCATAGTTGCATTTAAGTATTCATGGAGAAAATAAAATAAAGTGGGATCCATCAACGTCACAGCAACATCTGGGCATCGCATAAACGTGCGATGCTGATTATTGTATGACACATCCTCACGATTGTCACGGACGGGAGAGAGAGAGAGAGAGAGAGGAGCAAGAGAAGTCTGTCTCTGAATTCTGAAAGTTTTGCCCATGTCTGCAGCTGTGGTGGTAGGCTCCATACCACCTTTGACCCCCGTGTCGTCTTTTTGTAGAACCACATTTGCCGCCAATTTCACCTCCATAAGGTTCCCCGCTACTCCACTCTCCTCCAATCTCCTCTTCTTCAGGCTCACTCACACTGCTTCTTCCAAGCGAATCTCAACCTTCCGTGGCTTCAAGCGTTTTTCCCCTGTCATGGAGTGGCAGGATTGCACGTATCTCCTTCCTTTCTCACTCTTTCATATTTTACTTAATGTTAACGATTAAGCTTCCTATATTCATAACTCAGCAGCTACTATGAAACCGATTTCGGAGAATATTACATTTATATCATTCATTTCACACAGTTTTACATTTGCCTAGTGAGGTGTGATTGAGTGAGTACTTTAGAAACCCTCTTCCACTCCTAATAGTGCCTTAATTACAAGCCTTGGGGTTGATAACTAGAAAAGGGTATTTCCAATTTCAGGGTTAAGATGCAGATTGATGTGCCCATCTCTGTAGCATATGCTTGTTATTCCGATCGCGAAGCCATCCCAAAATGGATGCCCTTTATTTCCTCTGTTAAGGTCTGCTTGCTTTGCTTCCCACCTTCTATTTCACGGATCATTTTTCTGAATTACTGAGATAGGGCCTTGTAAGGGGTGTGGGAAATAAATTCCCGCAATTGTTTATGTGTGACTTATATCTTGTACTCCTGTTTTCTTAGCATCACAGAAAATCTTAGGATATTATGGAACCTAATAAGTAATAAAGGGTTGTCATAAATAATCAGCAATGGTTGTGTGCTAAGTGTAACACAGTAGATTTGGTATTTTTACTTTTTTTCCTTGCTTAGTCAAGCAAGTAGCTGGTGTGTTGGAAATCTTTGATCCCCTGCCTTGTTGTCAAGGAAGGATGACCTGACATTACAATCAGAGTCTAGGTGTTTTTATATTTGGATCCAAATGGTGCCTATGAATACTGAAGCCCTGTAATTTTCGTTCAATAATCATGAACTGAAAAAGAAATCAATTTGATTTTATGCAAATGTTGTATTTGTTCCGCAGATACTACCAGACAAACCTGACCTATCACGGTGGACCTTGAAATATAAGGCCTTTGGTCGTGATATTGAATTCTCTTGGCTTGCTCGTAATATGCAGGAAAAGATCCCCAACCTAATACTATACTTCTTTTTTCCCAATAAAGTTCTGTTTTAGTTACAAATTACAATTGGTATTTGTTATTCATGTTATATCATCTTCTTGCAGCCCATTCCAAATCAGAAAATCCACTGGCGATCTATGGAAGGTCTTCCAAACAGGTAACTTACAAGATTATTCTGCTAAGTGAATATCGTGTGATTGAATAAATTTTGGTTGTTCAACATTGTGTGAAGATATTTGAGATGTATGACAACAACAAAGAAAAGTTCAGATACACTATCTTGACTGACTATCCTTTATATCATATTGAACTGTCCAAGTTTTATTGTAGTTTTTCCTAGCAGTGGTAATACGTTATATTTAGATCAGCTACCAGAGGTGAACTTGGAATGCTATATGCTGAAGTAATATAGAAAATTAACAGAATTTTATTTGTACTATTAAATTTTGCCAAAAAGAAGATAGAATGAGGAGAGCAGAAGAATCTAGAGTAAATTTAGACGGGAATGTGTGAAACATGCATAGTATTGTTATCTTGCTTCATCTTTCTTGCTTTGCTTTGTTTCCCATACATAGTATTCAATAATATTCACTCAGCTTATGCTTAATTGGCAGAAATTACTTTATGATGTACATTTTATGCCCTTTATCTTGTATATGAATACCAAAATAAAGAAGGGAGGATAAAATCCTTGCTCACACTAGTGTCCCAAAGTTATAAAGAGAAAGATTCTTATGCCTCATCGTATATGTTGTATGTGTATTAAATTCAGCCATGAATGTAACATAAAAGTAGTTTATTCCAATATATATCCTATAAATTAACACCTTGGTCCTTAGCTGGTTTTTATAGTAATATTTTGCTAGTAAGGAATATCTATATCCAACTTTTGTGCCTGTGATATAAACATTTTATGGTTTCATTTCTTAGAGCCTGACCTGAAACTGGTATGCTTCTGTTCTGAGTATAGTGCATATTGTCATGTAATTTCATGGAGTAAAAAGACCCTTCCACCTTTAAAGAAGTGACGATCTTTTGTAATTAGGTTAACGTTTTTCTCCTTACCTTTATCTTATCTGTGTCGTGTTTGTACATCAAGATATTAGATAAATCTATGCCTTCGCACTTGTAGTGAACTCTAAGAATGTGAATGAAATGCTTCTAAAGAATACCTAGCTGTATCTTGTTCAAAACTATCTAACTGTAGCTAAAATACCTTTGCTGCATATATCATGATTAGCACTTGATACTGGGCGAGTTGAAGACCCTATATTTTTGTTACGCAACTTTGTTGTGAGAAAAGAAGAAAATTTCTAATAACAATTTTAATTTTCACAAATGATTAAACCCCTCTTCACTTGTAATATTTTGTATTTGTGTGGATATATACAAGTAGAGAAATATTTTATATGTAATAAAATATATCATTAAAGAATATATATTTATATTTTGAAATATTTAGGGAAATGCTAACCATTGCCCTAATATTTAGGGAAATTTTTAATTTAGATGCGTAGAAGGTGATCTTTTATGGTTTTTAAATGCGTTCCTGTATGATTTCCAATAAAAACTTTCTCCTTTTTATTTTCTTATTCAATGCTCTTAAGACACTGGTTAGCAGGAGCTGAATATTTTAGGAGGCTTTATTTCGTTATTTTGTCTTGAGACTCAAAATATTGGAACCAGGTCTTCAACTTAGAGAATTCAGGTTTAGTCTGATTTTATTCATTTTCAAGAAAGCTTTCATAGAAACAGCTTATACCAGAGAGCTAGGGTTGTTCAAAAAGTATTAGTGAACCAATTTGAACCATGAACCAAACTAAAGCTTAAGTTAGAAAGAAATAGTTTGGATGGACAAATTGTTTCATTGTTCGGTTTGATTCAAGGAAACTCAGTTTGGTTTTCTTTTAATGAGCCTTTTCCATTCTCATTTAGAAAACAGTTCAGTTGGTTTGGATGAACCTTTTTCCAGTTTGGTTTGGACGAATTGTTTTCAATTTTGTTTGGTGTTCTTAGCTAAATCGAACTATGAACAGATCTTGCCAAAGCTTACCTCCTTAGTGCAAATTTTTTCTGCCCAACATGATGTCTGACAAATCCAAGGTTCATGAATCCCTTCTCTCATGCACCCCCAGCCCTATAAATACCCTATCACATAACGAGAATCATTCCTCTAACACATTAACAATCAGCACATAGGGATGACAAAGTGGAAAGTGGATCCTCAAAAGTATCCACAAATAGGTAAGGTACTTGCTTAATGGGATGGGTCCATATTAGGTATTTATTTGCAAATTTTAATATAGATAAGTGTGCGTAAGATAATATAGAATTATTTATTTGTTTGTATGTATATATATAATTGACATATTTACTTGAGTAAATAATTATGCTATTTAATTCAAATTTTATAATGATTGTATTAGAGGATTATGTTTTCAATGTTGTTTAGTTCTGACTTATGTTTGAAACGACTCAAGCTTATTCTTAAACGTTGTTTTGCTATATTTGGCTTTTAATGTTATATTTATTTTATTCAAGAATGAAATTTCCGTTTTTTCAAAGGTACATGTAATTTTTATTAAAATGAGATATATGTGGTCAAATCTGGACAAAGATATTAATATGTGAATGAACATTTGGCAAATGATATACCAACGAGCAAAAGAATCATTTGTCAATCCTACACCAACAATAATATAAAGCCTTTTCTACAGTTAAACAAAGTATGTTACAAGCACTGTTAAAACATTAAGATAAACATAGTAAATAATATAAATACATTTCTACGTACAACTTCCATTGTGAATTTTGAACTGACCAATAGATATCTTCTTTGATGTCAATGTTATTATGAAAAAATAAAAAAGATCAACTGCATTTTCCCACCAAGAATGAAATTTTGAAGTAATTTTAATTATTTTTTTATTGATTTATTGAATTTATACATAAGTACTGGTACGGCTGTGACGTATAGATACTCAATGAGTAAAGAAATGAGGATTAAAGTTGTTAATCATGTGAGCGCGGTCTTTTTTTAAAATACGGATAATGTAGTAGACACATTGTCAAGTTAACTAACTCAAACGAGCACCAGACTTACTCCTTCTAGAACAGAGCTTTCATATTGTGGGCGCTCTTTGTTTCCATTATCACATCTTTTTCATCTTTCACACTAGAATCATGAGTTTCATCAGCGCCTGTCATAGTCTACTGTATGTATAATCAAAACTTGATGTGATGGACACTAAAGACACTATATTGCATTATTGAGTATTTTTAAAATTTTTAATTGCTCGATTTCTCATGTGGCAGAGGTGCTGTACGATTCTATCCGAAAGGCCCTTCATCGTGTGTAGTAGAAGTAAGGTCCTTCATACAAAGTTTTACATTTTTTACCTTTATAAGCATTCAATCTTTCTTAAGACAACTTTTATCTACCAATGTTGCCTATATGGGTATTTGTGGAGTTTGATACTTTGATCCCATGCTTCAAATTTTTGGGCACACCTATAACATTTTACTTCTCACGGAGTATTTGTCAAACTAGCTGCATGTTCCTAATGGTCCAACTAATTGCGTATTCCTATCAGTCCAGTGCACAACTAGGTGGTGCACTACATGTATGTATCTATGTAATAATTTTTTATGTTGGTCCCATTAACATTTTTTTTTCCACGCATTTAACTTCTATCAAGAAATTGGGCGAACTTGAAAGTGGTTATTTATTGTTCTTTTATCCAATTTTCTACCTTAGCGGCCCTTACTCAAGCACTAACTACTGCATTTTTGTCGTTACAGCTTACAGTCTCGTATGAGGTTCCTCAACTTTTAGCTCCAGTGGCATCGGTGAGCAATCTGACCGGAAAATAATTAAGTTCGTAATAGCTTAGGTTGAAAAAAACCGTGATAGAATCTCTAATTATCATTTAGTGTGAGCAAGGTAGGGGATAGGATAAAAGTTAAGACAAATGGGTAAACTGTTTTACTAGTTTTATTCGCTTGTTTTGAATTTTCACCCGGTTATAGTAGTTATATTCTCACCTTTGATACCGCTTTGAACCTTTTTCTGATGTTCCCCCCTTCATGATTTAATTGGCAGGCACTGCAACCTTTCCTTGAAGGTTTACTTCAACGTGGTTTGGAAAGATTTGCTACATTCGCCAAAAGTTACATCTAAGATTTTATTATGGTCCTGAATTTTATAGATGGGATACATTTGTATAAGCATAGCTGATTATTTTCATATCGATCTCAATTTTGTCCATTGATTGAATTACTGAAGGATGATCTTATTGCATGAATGATTACCCAATTTGTAAGTGGAAATTATGTTCAAGGATGCTCTTAATTATAAACACATCAGACGTAATGCTGAAAGTATCTTAAAACCGCAATCCGAAATTTGTAAAGCTGCTTTGAACACTTCAGAAGTGTTCCGATTTAGATCCTAGCAAGTAAAATTTGCCAAACCTTCTGGAGGACCGAAGCTCCAGTGAGTCCTATGCCGAGTCTATTGGTACCTTACTATGAAAGTGAAAATGAAAATGAGCTTCACCCAGTCTGCACCTCATCATATAAAATTGCTGACAAATATTGGAATATAAACTAAGAATTACGAACAGTTTTATTGACACACAAGAATCTGACATGCATATGGCAGTCAACAAAAATTGGGTATAGTACAAAATAATAATGTAACGACATCACATATTTACACCACCATCCTCTGACCCAGTTTATGTACATCCACCGACCACGTTAAAAAAAATGATGGCTGCTTTTTCCAATGTCTAAACTGAAGCAGCCAAAAACAGTATGTATAAACTCAACAGCATTATTTGGTGAACCGTGTATGTACACACATTCAGTTGCTAGCACTGCCTTCCAACAAGCTCCTCAAGCTACAAAGAGCCTCTGCAGAGAGGCTACAGCATCTCAATTTCCGTTGGCGAGGAGGGGATGGCTCTGGCTCCATGTGGTCGAGGGAAGAAAAACATATAATTATCACAGTGAGATTGTCAAATGTGTTCAGGCGTAGTGCTTCCATAACCAGGTCCCTGGCACATTTTTCAGGGTCGTCGTGCCTCCTCAGGCTTCTGCGAACAAGGCTAACTGCATGCTGACTTGACATGACATCCCATATGCCATCGCATCCTATGATGAGGAATTCATCATCCTCTGTTAGAACAACTTGCCGGAACTCAGGCTCTGCAATCAAAGGTGAGGGACCACCCTTTGGTAACTTCATGTCCCAGTCCCCTAGTGCTCGAGTAACTGATAAAACCCCATTGAGATAACCATCATCTATGTAGCCACCCAATTCTTCTACACGCCTCCGCTCTGATGGATAAATAGGCCTGTGATCTTGAGACATGTCAATGGCCTCTCCTTTGCGACAGAGAACTGCTCGGCAGTCGCCAGCATTGGCCACCATTAGAAGCCTGAAAGAAGATTACCAGAAATCAGTAAAGCAAATATAGAGAAGGAAAAACATCTCCTTTCAATCTAACAATATCCATACATTAGAGACGGCAATAAAAGCGAAATCTATCCAAACATTGGCAGGTTCAAGAAATATGAGTTCCAATAAAAGGACAATAAATCTTGAAGCAATGATAGAGAACACCCCAATAATGCCCAAGAACTGGATTGTATAAAAGAAACTGCACGTATTACCTATTCTGATAAACTTTCCATAATATTTAAAGAGGAAGAAATAAGAAAGAAAAAATAAATAAACTTTTTCTATAAACTAAAATTAGACAAACTAATTTGTAATAGTTATTTCATGTAGCATCTTTAAAAGCTTATTTTAGCTTATCAATAAGCTTATTTCAATTAAAAGGAAAAACTTATTTTGTTTCTTTTATTTTCTATGAATGTTAATAGAAAAATTTATCCAAACACAACACAAGTAAGATAGATAAATATAATCCAGTAAGCTGCTAAAAGTGTACAAATAAAGAACAAAGAATGTAAAGTACGGATTACCTTCCAAATATCAAAGCAGTAAGGGCCGTGGTGCCTGATGAACTATTCACACTGCAATCATCGGCCAAAGCAGAATCAGCCAAAAGAAACGCTTTTCTGAGGGAATCCTCTACCTCTTCCAGAAATACATTATTGACTTCAGAAGTCTGTGGGAAACTGACATCTTCGAAGAAGAATTTTATCACGTTTTTTCTTATATAAGCTGCAGCTTCAGGTCCTCCATGGCCATCAAACACCTAGGATATTGCCAAACCTCAGTTAAATTTAGGATAAGAACGAACAAGTTCAAGAGACACAGGTGAAAAATTGATTACCCCATAAAAGGCACTTGGCTTTGGAAAGTTGTATAGTGATCCCATATGAGATGACAAATCATCTATCCTTATATGTTCATCTTCCATGTATCTCCGTGGCCCAATGTCAGCAAAACTACCTGAACGGAGGCAAGGTATAAACTGCAGAACCGTAGATTCAAGAGCAGCATCTGAGATCCTGTCTGCAGACTCAAAATCCTACAGAAGGACAATTATAAATCAGCAAAACAAGAATCAATATATGGAAGAACTACTAGATGGTACTATTTGTAAAACTTTGTTAATCCCCTAGAACCATTGATGCTCCAAACCACAAGAAGACCACATGCTAACAATCAAATCACAATTTTCAAAAATCTGTTGCAAAATTACGAACATCTTCATGGAGGATTTGATCAATAACAGATGTTGGCGAGCAACAATGTTACCCTTCTAGGTACCAACTACAACAAAATCCATCCAGACACATCCTTAAATTCAACTTCAAATGAACAGGGAAATTCCCTTACTGTTGCTAAGACACAATTGGAATCATCATAAATAAGCCGTTAAACTAAACACACGTTCTAAAATTTACAAGTAAAACATTGAAGTAAATAACCTAAACGAAATCAACAAAATTCAGCTATCTTCACCTAAGCTCAACACACACGCTTAAACCCTGATCCTAAAGTTTCAAGAAAATTTCCTTTCTTGAAGGGACCTTGATCCGAGAAAGAGAAATCAAAGAATTCACATGATTGAGCAAGCAAACAGAAAGAATTAAAGAACCCCATCAGCTCTATGACCATCTATGTCATCCAACAACTGACACACAAAATCACAAGAAAAAAAATATGAAAAAGAGGGTTTTCAAAATCTAACTTCTTGAGAAGTGAGTAACTCGGCGGAGACCAACTCAGTGACACGAACTCGGTCAAAACTCGAAGGCAAATTAGCATCTGCATCTCCGATCTCGTGAATATCGCTTCCCTTGTTTGGAAAATGCTTCACATCCAACACACCCACGTTCTGTTGACACACAACCTCTGCTTCAGCCACCATGTTCTATGCTTTCTCTTTTTCCTCCTCTAAACTTCTCTCGCGAAAACTGATCCAAATCCAACGTTGTACAGAGCTGAAAACTGTTGTGCTATGTTCCAAAAATACTTGAATGATGTTAAAAACTGTTTCGATTTTCTTCTCTTCTGTTGAGATTTCTGGGGAATTTTCTCGCGGTTTCTGTTGGGATTGGTGATCAAAAGCTTCGGCCACGAAGGGGTTGAAACACAATATAAGAGGCTCCACTCGGGAACCGGCGGCTGCCTGTACCCTCGTTGGCTTGACGGACACGTGGAGTTTCTAGGACCACAAACGCGTTTGCCTTGCACGCGTTGAGGCTTGGCTTAACCGACACGTGACGGTGTTTGCAGGTTGACGTGTGACCTTTGAAGTGTTGGGGAGTTGCGTATACGAAATGACCGTAAGGTCCTTAGAGGTGTAAGCTGTCAGTTTTGACTCGAGGGTTGGTTACGGTTGGAAGAGGGGTAAGATGGGAAATTTGGGTAGCGCCGACCGATTAATATAACTGTTTTCTTTGTGTTCATAGGTGCTGACGCGTTTCTCAGTCCCCACCAACATTGGTGATGTGTGACATCATCCAATAGCAAAAAATAACCCAAATCTATAGAAAATGGTAAATAACTAATGCCCAAGCTAAGTATGATTACATTGATTATTTGATTAATCAAATTATGATCTGTAATTAAGGATGATGGATCGTGCTGATTCAGGTCTATTTTAGAGGAAAAATTCAACAAAATTCTATAAATAGGTTGAAATTTTGGTAAGCAAAGATGAATTCAATAATATTTATTATCCATGAGTTGAATGTCTAACTATATTAAAATACATCGGCAAAATTGAGAGATATTTTAGGAGAGAAAAAAATGTCAACCTCAATAAAAATATATATGAACCCGTTAAAATAATTAATTTGGCAATCAAATTTATTTTAATAATAAACAAGCCAAATATGTATTCTAATTAAAACCTTCTTACATAGGGTAAATGATAACTTTTTTAAAAATTCTCTTTCTTCGTGTCTATTTTCTTCCTATCAAACACAGTATATATATGTAAAATCAAAAGGTTAATCTTCATAAGATTAATCTTAACCATCTAAACCAAAAGATGGGATGAGTTTAAAAATAAAAATATATTCATCTCATCTCATGAAGTCTCTCTCCTATCACTTGATGATCCCATCCTAGGAATAACCTTTGAAAAAATTAATATCTGAAACTAATCATCTCCTGTTACAATAATAACAGATAATAAAAGTCCCCTTTGTTATCATTATTGTTATAATTATAGGCTCTTTTACTTATTCCATTTTTCACAGCAAAGTAGCAAACTTGAGTTTCAACTCACAAAATTTACATTCACTAATTAATATTATATATGTATTAAATTTAACAACTCCATCATCTGTTTTTAATTTTTTGGTGGTCACTCAATATTTTCGTGATTATTTGTTTTTGTAGTTTATCTCAATCCTATTATAATCATCAAACATAACACATATTGGGTATTTATTCACTTTGATACTCAAATTCACATTTGTCTTTAACAACACATGCATATGCAAACTAAATGGAATACAAAATATGGCTATATATGAATTATCTTTCTTCTAAAACACTAATCATATCAATTTATTTACTTTTTGGTGGTCCATCCTAGTGTTGTCGTAAATTCCTTTAATTCGCATATTTGTTGGTTACTTTTTCATATATTGATATAATTTCATATTTGTATATAAGATGTATAAGCAGGGATTGTTGTACAGAATGGGAACTAAGTGGTCATAAATGAGAAAGTGAAGTGGGTAATATTATTCCTGCTTTTCCCAAGTATCTTCCAACGAAGTTAGGTGGTGGTGGCTAACAATTGATCAACATCTTCTTAAATATTTTTCATAACAGGTGGCAAAGCAAGTGCCCATTAATTCTTTTCTATATGATGAGTGTATAGAAAAAAAAAAGTTAAATTCTACTGTTAGGTACTTATAAAGAACATAATCAATAAACTAATTAACTTAATTTATTTGGGTGCATTTTAGTAAACAACATAATTCATCAGTGTTTTTATAAATAAGAATGTATTATATACGTACTTATGTATATTGTGTTTGTATAATTGCATTAAATTGTTTTCATATAAATTATATGTTGTTTTTATAATAAGTTTTTTTTATTGATAAAAGAATGATGTAAACAGGAAACATAGAAGAGGCGTTTCAACTTATAAGAGATAAAACTATTACAATCACAAAGAGCTTGACTTTTCTCAACTTCACTTAATATGATGTTAACCTAATTTCTTAAGGTCCAGGATTTTACATACAACGACAACCATTTTACTATACATATTCTTCAAAGACAAGTAATATACCATACACTAATGTTAGAAATCGTGTGGCAAACTTATAAGTATTATGTTTTTGCTTCACTTTACTGCGTTATTTGATATGGGGCTTTATTTTGGGAGAAGTTTCCTTTTAGTCATTTGACTTGTTTAATGATTCACTACCCGTGTTCCTGCACTATGACAAAACACACATTCAAGGCTACATATAGCCTAAAAATAGTTAGATAAAATTTGCATACTTGATTTCCAAATGTCCTTGTTATATTATGTTGATGAACAAACATTGATGAGTGAGGGCACATAGTCTCATCCCGTATTGACCTATTTACTATTCTTCCTAGCTAGGATTACACAAAAAATGTACTTTTCTTTTGTACTATTGTAGTAATTCAACTACTGGCTTACCTTTTAATTGTAGCCTACCCAATATGAAACAAAGCCTCCTTATGCCTTGTGATTAGTTTTTCCTTCTTAGCCTCTGTGATGTCCTGATTGCTAGTTATAACTCTATTTTACTGATTTTAGGCACATGATAGGACAAAAATACTAGTTCGAGTATGAGAATTTAAGATCCAGAACTTTGTGTTTCATCCATGATCATGTTTGTACTTGTACCATAAGAAAAAATTCTTCTATGTCAACTTTACCATGCTTGAAAATTATCTTATTTCTATGACACCATATGTTCCAAATAAAAACAATCCAAACTCTCTTCCATAACACATTACTATTTTTATTGAGCTCCAACAAATAGAAATTGCTTTGGATTTATTATGATAAATAAAGCTAATTCCTACCCAACTATCACAAAGACTCCATATCTCTTGCTACACTAGAAGTGTAGAATAGGTGTGATACAAATTCCTCTGCCACCCACATAGTGCACACTCCAAGTATCCTACATTTATTTTCCTTTTCCTAAGGTTCTCTTTGTTGCAACCTTATTTTGAAGTACCCTCCAAGCAAAGTGATGTAGAATTAGGACCCTAATCCTTTAAAATACAATATACAATAAGTATTTTCCTCCTCTAAAACTTGTTGCATTTTCTGATATTCTGATTTATTTGTATAATCTACCTCGTCCAACCAAGGATATTGTCTTACCTTCCATCTAGTTAAATTTTTCCTAATTTTCTGCCATAGTGTTTGTTTTCTAGGATTACCTCCCACTTGCATACCCCAAGTACTTGAATGGTATTTTCATCACCTTACAATTTAGAACCCATGAAAACCCCACAATTTTATTATTATCCACCTCTAAAGCTCCAATTGTTGAAGCTGAAGGAAGCTTCTTCCCAACCTTGGCTTAAAGTGTGTTTGATGAAGAAAATTGCTTTGATGCTTTATAGTTTGTAATAGGTCTTAAGTGAATTTTGTTTTTAGGGTTAGGATGTTATAAAGTTGCCTTCGGTCATCGGGGGAAAGTGATGAGGCACCGATCGGTCATCGGTCATTGGGGAAGTAATGAGGAACCAATCGGTCATCGGTTATTGGGGAAGTAATGAGGAACCAATCGGTCATCGGTCATTGGGGGAAGTAATGAGGAACAAATCGGTCATCTGTCATTGGGAGAAGTAATGAGGAACCAATCGGTCATGGGTCATTGGGGGAAGTAATGAGGAACCAATCGGTCATCGGTCATTGGGGGAAGTAATGTGGCACTGATTGGTCATCGGTCATTGGGATAATCTGTTCCAATTGCCAAAGCAAGCTTAGATCAAGCACTTAGAGTAATTAAAAGCTTTTCAAAATGGTTTTATAAGTGTTTTCAGAAAAACCTGTATTCTGGACAAAAATAAATCTGTTTCCTGTAAAATAAATAGATTTATTTTTGGTTCTGTTATGGTTATTAACTATTTTTCAACTGTTTTTTGAAAAGTGGTTAGAAACTGTTTTCTTTAAATATAGAAGTCTTCTCTCACACAACACAGAGAGTGCAATCACGTTTCAATCAGTTTCTGAGTGAGAAGAAGAATTCAAAGGCTTTTGTGAAAGGTTTTCAAAAGGAATTTCAAGTGTGCTTGTTCTAGGAAAACCTTGTGCTTTGTGAAGGTGTTGGTGCAGTTTCTGCAGCAGATTGAACTACTGGTTTGAGTTCTTGCATCTTCTTTTCAGGTGTAATTTTTCCTTTCTCATTTTTTGTAAAGGTGTAAGTGTTAGTCACTCCTTGATAGGGTTTCTTGGGGTGCAAGGTGTGTTGAAATAGGTGTTTTTCAGCCTTGTATGTGAGTGTTCTTGTAGGTTTCAAGAACTGCTGTATATGCTGTAATTGTTGTATGTGTTTAGTGGATTTCACCTTGGTGTAAGGTGAACTGGATGTAGCTCTTGATGAGTGAACCAGTATAAAAACTTATGTGCAATCTTCTTTCCTTTCTTGCACTTATTTCTGGAATTTGAATTGATAACTGTCCAAAATAAATCTGTTCATGTGAAATTGAATCTGTTAATTCTGGGTTTAATAAGAACTGTTCTTCTCTTGGTTGAAACCTTCTTGCAAATATCTGAACAAGTGTGTTCTGTTGTTCCTTCTAATTGAGTAAAATCTTGTTTGATCAAGTTTTGATTATACAAAGGGGATTTGGAAAAATAAATCTGTTTTGTTTGAAATCAATCTGTTCTTTTAATCTCTGTTACACAAAAGTCAGTTCCTGTTGCAAAAATTTTAAAAGATCAATTCACCCCTCCCCTCTTGATCTTCAGACCCTGCTTAACTCTAACAATTGGTATCAAGAGCAAGGGCTTGTAGGTTACTCAAGTTGTGCAGATATGTCTGAATTCAAGATGCCTTTTGCTGAGGAAGCATCCATCAATAGGCCTCCTATGTTCGGTGGAGTCAACTATGCCTTCTGGAAAATCAGAATGAAGATTTTCATGGAGTCCATTGATATGGGCATTTGGGATGCTGTGGTTAATGGACCTTTTACACCTATGAAGGAAGTTAAAGAAGAAATTGTGAAGAAGCCTTGGTCTGAATGGAGTGAAGCTGAAAGGAAGAAGGCTCAATATGATTCTCTGGCCAAGAACATCATCACCTCAGCACTGAATATGGATGAGTTCTTTAAGGTGTCTCGATGTCAATCAGCTAAGGAAATGTGGGAGATACTGGAGGTAACTCATGAAGGCACAGAAGATGTTAAACGGGCTAGGAAGCACTCATTGATCCAGGAATATGAGTTGTTCAGAATGCAATCTGGTGAGAGCATTGCAGATGTACAGAAATGATTTACACACATTGTAAATCATCTCACGGGTCTTGGCAAGGTTTTTGATAAGGAAAAGCTCAACATAAAGGTATTGAAATGCCTTGATAGAGTTGGCAGCCAAAGGTAACAGCAATTTCAGAATCAAGGGATCTTTCCAAGATGTCCACTGCAGCACTCTTTGGAAAGCTGATGGAACATGAATTCGAGCTGAAAAGATTGAAAGACCAAGAAACTGTGGAGAAGAAAGCCAAAGGAATTGCCTTAAAGACCACCATGGAGCATGACACAGGTGAAACAGAAGAAGAGAATCCTGAACAAGATGAAACCTTAAGTTTGCTCACTAGAAAATTCAGCAAATTCCTTAAAAGGAAGACTAGAGACAGAACACAACAAAGAAAAAGGTATTCAAAACAGAATGATTCTAATTCCTCTACTTACACCTGTTTTGGATGTGGTAAACTAGGTCATATAAAAGCTGATTGTCCAAACAATCCACATAAAGAAAAATCAGCAAGCAAGAAGAATGAAAAAGGCAAGGGAAAAAGGGCTTACATATCTTGGGAGGATAATGATGTATCTTCAACAAGTGAATCCTCAAATGAGAGTGAAGAAGCAAATATGTGCTTCATGGCAAATGATGGAGGTTCAACTTCAGACTCGGTAAGTAATTACTCAACTGATTCTGAAAATTATGATAAGCTTTTAATTGCATTTAAGGAAACTCATGATGAAGCCAATAGACTTGCTGTCATATGTAATAAGCTGACCAGAATTAATAAAGTTCTTGAACCTAAGGTAAAGGCTCTTGAAGAAGAACTAAACAAAGCTAAAACTGAGTTAATTAGCCTTGAATTAACCTGCCTGTTTGCATCCATAAAAACATGTGAAAATTGCAAGAAATTGGAAAAACAGGTTGAATATCTTCTAAAGACTTTATCAAATTTCACAAAAGGAAGAGAAAATCTTGAAACATTGCTGGGTTCACAAAATGCTATCTTTAATAAAAATGGTTTAGGATATAATCCTGGAATAAAGCAAAATGTTAAAAAGCTGTCCAGTTTTTTTGTTCCTGCCAAAACAGGTTTTTCTTCTTTTAACAACTTAAATATAGTACATACTGCATCCTGTTTTTACTGCATGAAATCTGGTCATACATCAAGAACATGTAGGGCTAGAAAATATCTTGTTCCTAAAGGCTTAGCCAAATGGCTTCCTAAGGAAAGGTATTAATCATGCTGGACCCTATACTAAGAGGGGTACCATATGTGTAATCTGTTTTGCAGAAAAACAGCAGGAAAAATAAGTGGTACCTTGATAGTGGCTGCTCAAAACATATGACTAGTGATTTGGCCCAGTTCATAAGTTTGAAACTCAAAGTTGAAGGTTATGTCACATATGGGGACAACAATAGAGGAAAAATTCTTGGAAAAGGAGATGTTGGCACTAAAGACTCAACTATAATTGAGAATGTCCTGTATGTTGAAGGCTTAAAGCATAATCTTCTCAGTATTAGTCAGCTTTGTGATAAGGGATACATGGTTAATTTTGAAGCCAACACCTGCACTATTTCAAATCAAAATTCTGGTAAGATGCTGTTCATAGGGAAAAGGGTAAACAACATCTATCTCTTAGACATTGTGAATAACAGTTCTGAAAATGAATGTTTGCTGTCAAAAAGTGATGAGTCTTGGCTGTGGCATAGAAGGTTGGCACATATCCATACAGAACATTTGAATAAGCTAAAATCAAAGAATCTCATTTCTGGTTTACCAAACATTAAGTTTCAAAATGACAGATTATGTAATGCATGTGTTAAAGGTAAACAAATCAGAACTTCTTTTAAATCTAAAGAATTAGTTTCTACAAAACAACCTTTGGATGTTCTGCATATGGATCTGTTTGGACCTTCTAGGACTGCTAGCCTGGTTGGAAACCTCTATGCACTAGTAGTTGTGGATGATTTTTCAAGATATACATGGACTCTTTTTCTTGCTGCCAAACATGATGCTTATAAAAGCTTTAAGAAACTAGCTAAAGTTTTACAGAATGAAAATGGCTATTGCATAAAACAGATTCGTAGTGACCATGGGGGAGAGTTCCAGAATGCTAAGTTTGATAGATTCTGTGAAAAACATGGTATAACACATAGCTATTCAGCCCCTAGGACTCCTCAACAGAATGGTGTGGTTGAGAGGAAAAATAGATCACTAGAGGAGCTTGCTAGGACTATGTTCAATGAGTCAAATCTTCCTAAATATTTCTGGGCAGATGCAGTTTATACTGCTAGTTATGTGCTTAACAGAACATTGATTAGACCTATTCTTAAGAAAACTTCCTATGAACTGTATAAGGGTAGAAAACCTAGCATAAGTCATCTTAGGGTCTTTGGTTGCAAATGCTTTATTCTGAATAATGGCAAAGATAACCTTGGCAAATTTGATCCTAAATCTGATGAAGGAATACATATTGGATATGCAATAAATGGACATGCTTATAGAGTCTATAACAAGAGATTGCTTGCTGTGGAAGAATCAATGTATGTAGTGTTTGATGAGTTTAACAATTATTTGCCAAAACTAGTTGTAAATGATTTGGAATGTGATGACTTGAGAACTGTTCTGCATAAACATAATTTGAATGATTCAGATGCTACTAATTCTGGTTCTGCAAAAGAATCTGATGTTACTGCAGACTTGCCTAAAGAGTGGAAAACTCCTAAAGATTTGACAATTGACAATATCATTGGCAACATTGAGAAAGGAGTATCTACCAGAAATTCTCTCAACAACTTCTGTGAGACAATGGCATTTGTTTCACAAGTTGAACCCAAAAATCTGAAGGAAGCATTGCAGGATAGCAATTGGATTACTGCTATGCAGGAAGAATTAAACCAGTTTACAAGGAATGAAATGTGGTCCTTAGTTCCAAGAACACCTGAGATGAACATTATTGGGACAAAATGGGTCTACAGAAATAAAATGGATGAACATGGAGCGATTACAAGGAACAAGGCAAGGCTGGTTGCCAAAGGATATAACCAGGAAGAGGGGATAGACTATGACGAGACATATGCACCAGTGGCAAGGCTTGAAGCTGTCAGACTACTCTTAGCATTTTCCTGCATCAAAGGATTCAAGTTATTTCAAATGGATGTCAAAAGTGCATTTCTGAATGGGTATATAAATGAAGAAGTATATGTCTGATAGCCTCCAGGTTTCGAAGACTACAGCAATCCAGAACATGTTTTCAAGTTAAGGAAGGCACTATATGGACTAAAGCAAGCACCTAGACAATGGTATGAAAGGTTGAGTGTCTTTCTGATTTCACAAGGTTATGACAGAGGTGCTTCTGACAAGACACTGTTCATCAAGAGAAAAGAGCAAGACATCAATCTGGTCCAAGTTTATGTTGATGATATCATTTTTGGATCAACAAACGAAGACATGTGTGAAGCATTTGTGAAGACAATGAAAAATGAATTTGAAATGTCTATGATGGGAGAATTACATTACTTTCTAGGACTGCAAGTTAAACAATTAAAGAATGGAATATTCATTAACTAAGCCAAGTACTGCAAAGATCTGCTGAAGAAATTCGAGATGGATAAATGCAAGGCAATCAGCACACCCATATCCACCAGTTGCTATCTAGATCAGGATCCAACAGGAAAGCCAGTTGATCAAACAAAATACCGTGGAATCATTGGTTCACTGTTGTATCTTATTGCCAGCAGACCTGATATAATGTTTGCAGTGTGTATGTGTGCAAGGTTTCAATCTGATCCAAAAGAGTCACACCTAAATGCTGCCAAAAGAATCTTAAAATACCTACAAGGAACAAAGGAAGTTGGTTTGTGGTACTCCAGTAGTGTTTCTTTAACTTTAACAGGTTTTTCTGACTCAGATTTTGCAGGGTGTAAAATTGATAGGAAAAGCACTAGTGGAACCTGTCATATGCTTGGATCAAGTTTGATATCTTGGCACTGCAAAAAGCAAGCCTGCGTTGCTCTTTCCACAGCTGAAGCTGAATATATTGCTGCAGGAAGCTGTTGTGCTCAAACTTTGTGGTTAAAACAACAGCTAAGTGACTTTGGTGTTGTCCTAAATAATATACCTATAATGTGTGACAATACCAGTGCTATTAACCTGTCAAAAAATCCTGTCATGCATTCAAGGACCAAACACATAGAAATAAGGCATCATTTCTTAAGAGAGCATGTTGCAAGTGGAACTTGTGAAATTAAGTTTGTTGGAACTGAGTTACAGCTTGCTGATCTGTTCACTAAACCTCTTTCTAAAGAAAGATTTAATTTTCTGCTAAATGAACTAGGAATCATTAGTATAAATTACTCACAACTGTAAAATTTAAATCTGTTATTTCTCTTTTTAATCTGTTTATTTCTGTGCCTGAAATATACATAACTAGGAAAGAGAAATTATACATGCACCTTGACTGCTTTATTGTTTTTACCAGCGGGTTTATGGCTGTTCTGTCTGGATATTCAAACTGGTTTGACTAACTGTGTGGAAAGCTATTTTTCATTAAAAGCTAAAACACTTTTTCAAAATGCTTTTGCCCCTTTCCAAAAACTGAAACTGCTGCAGGAATAAAATCTGTACTGGATCTGTGTTTTTGATTTGTTTCTTCTTCACACTCCAACTCTGCTAAGCATTAATACAATCTGTTTAATTTTATAAATAATGGTATTCAAAACCTGTAGTTCTCACATTCAACTTCTTCTTGCAATCTCTCAGGTTATCCTACTCTTTTAAACATATTTTTTTTCAGTCTCTCAAATGGTCTGTCATACTAATAAAATGGTTTCCAGTTCAGTTTTCTTTTGATAAACTGGAATAGGTTTCAGAAATGGCATCATTGGTATACAAAAGGAAGAAATCCCGTGAGCAGAAGAATAACACTCAAGGTATTCTAGAGAAATGGTTCGATGGTGATGCTGAAGCCATGAACATCTACTTACATGAGATAAGTAGAAAACAGGTAAATGTGCCAAAGATCCTCGAGTTTTCATGGATGAAGAGTGAAAAACTGACTGAACCCAGAGCACTTCTCAAGCATAAGAGATTGAAGCCATTTCTTGAAATGACTGGCAACATCTATCCAGATCTCGTGAAGGTATTCTATACAAATCTGACCCTTGATGGGAAAAATTTAATTTCCCACGTAAAAGGTGTCAAAATAAAAATAACAAGTGAAGTATGGAGCAACATCGCTAGAATCAAGTATTCAGGACTCAAGGTGGGAAAGGGGAACACAACCATGATTCAAGAATTCAATAAGCTTCAGTTCTACACAAGCTGCATGAGAGATAAGAATCAACCCATAAACAGGTTTCATGCAGGTAATCTGAACCTAACTCCTAGGTTTCTAGCCTATGTTATTGCATGGCAACTGACACCTAGGGGAAGTAATCATGCTACATTACATGAGGAAGACCTCATTCTACTCTATTGTCTCATGAATCGCATAAAAATAAATTGGGTTTGTGTAATGACAAAGCATATGCTCAAATCCAAGAGGCTATCTGATTACAGATTTCCCTATGCAATTTTTATTTCAAAATTAATCGATTGTTTTGAGATTGACATTGCTAATGAGAGAAACGAGCCAATCAAAGCAATCAGTGAAATCGACAACTCTACGCTCATGAAGATGGGATTCCTCAAGGAAGGTGAAGAGTGGGTTTTTACAAGGACAACTGGTCCTAGAATGGAACATGGTACGTCCAACCATAACAACAATGATGATGAAGAAGCTGCTATTCCTATGGAAGATGACAATGTTCATGCTGATCATCAACCGAATCATGATGACTTGGCTGCTACAGAACACAATGCACTGGTTGCATATCATTCTCCCGAACTCAGAGGTGAACCTTTGTCCAGTTTTGAAAGGCAAGTACTGCATCGACTTGACACTCTTTCAGAAGACCAGAAAGCCTACTTTGAGATGACTCAAGCCAGGTTCCAGCATCTAGATTATCAACTCGAGGGAGTACAGGAACAACTGGCTGAGCTTTACTACAGGGAATAGTTTTCTTTCTTCCCAATATTGTCTTCTTATATCTGTTAAACGTTATAGTTTTATTTCTGTGTTTTGGTGCCTGTTTCTGGACATTATATTTTCATCTCTATTCTGGAATGTATTCACCTCTTAAGGACTTTATGAACTATCATGTATGGCTATTATATGCTTTTGTTCTTATTTGCTCCCATGCTGTTTGATGAATCCAAAGGGGGAGAAAAATAGCTGATCTTATGGAACCGATTGGTCATCGAGGTAAAAATAGCTGATCTTATAAGCTGCAGTGGTATAGGGAGGTATATATTCTCTACTCTTCTCTTGTTCAATATTCACTTTAAATCTGTGTATTGTGGAATCAAGCATTGTACAGGTATTGATCTTTCTTCAAAGCAACCGAGCTATGGGGATTTGTCTCCATCAAACAGGGGGAGATTGTTGAAGCTGAAGGAAGCTTCTTCCTAACCTTGACTTAAAGTGTGTTTGATGAAGAAAATTTCTTTGATGCTTTATAGTTTGTAATAGGTCTTAAGTGAATTTTGTTTTTAGGCTTAGGATGTTATAAAGTTGCCTTCGGTCATCGGGGGAAAGTGATGAGGCACCGATCGGTCATCGGTCATTGGGGAAGTAATGAGGAACCAATCGGTCATCGGTCATTGGGGAAGTAATGAGGAACCAATCGGTCATCGGTCATTGGGGGAAGTAATGAGGAACAAATCGGTCATCTGTCATTGGGAGAAGTAATGAGGAACCAATCGGTCATGGGTCATTGGGGGAAGTAATGAGGAACCAATCGGTCATCGGTCATCGGTCATTGGGGGAAGTAATGTGGCACCGATCGGTCATCGGTCATTGGGATAATCTGTTCCAGTTGCCAAAGCAAGCTTAGATCAAGCACTTAGAGTAATTAAAAGCTTTTCAAAATGGTTTTATAAGTGTTTTCAGAAAAACCTGTATTCTGGACAAAAATAAATCTGTTTCCTGTAAAATAAATAGATTTATTTTTGGTTCTGTTATGGTTATTAACTATTTTTCAACTGTTTTTTGAAAAGTGGTTAGAAACTGTTTTCTTTAAATATAGAAGTCTTCTCTCACACAACACAGAGAGTGCAATCACGTTTCAATCAGTTTCTGAGTGAGAAGGAGAATTCAAAGGCTTTTGTGAAAGGTTTTCAAAAGGAATTTCAAGTGTGCTTGTTCTAGGAAAACCTTGTGCTTTGTGAAGGTGTTGGTGCAGTTTCTGCAGCAGATTGAACTACTGGTTTGAGTTCTTGCATCTTCTTTTCAGGTGTAATTTTTCCTTTCTCATTTGTTGTAAAGGTGTAAGTGTTAGTCACTCCTTGATGGGGTTTCTTGGAGTGCAAGGTGTGCTGAAATAGGTGTTTTTCAGCCTTGTATGTGAGTGTTCTTGTAGGTTTCAAGAACTGCTGTATATGCTGTAATTATTGTATGTGTTTAGTGGATTTCACCTTGGTGTAAGGTGAACTGGATGTAGCTCTTGATGAGTGAACCAGTATAAAAACTTGTGTGCAATCTTCTTTCCTTTCTTGCACTTATTTCTGGAATTTGAATTGATAACTGTCCAAAATAAATCTGTTCATGTGAAATTGAATCTGTTAATTCTGGGTTTAATAAGAACTGTTCTTCTCTTGGTTGAAACCTTCTTGCAAATATCTGAACAAGTGTGTTCTGTTGTTCCTTCTAATTGAGTAAAATCTTGTTTGATCAAGTTTTGATTATACAAAGGGGATTTGGAAAAAATAAATCTGTTTTGTTTGAAATCAATCTGTTCTTTTAATCTCTGTTACACAGAAGTCAGTTTCTGTTGCAAAAATTTTAAAAGATCAATTCACCCCTCCCCTCTTGATCTTCAGACCCTGCTTAACTCTAACAAATATTACTCATGAAAATTAACCTTAAGCTCAAACCGCATTTCAAAAGCATCTAACTATGCATTTTATTGCTAAAATGTTATGAATGTTTGCTTCACACACAAATAGTGTGTTATCAACAAATTGTAGCAAATTCACTTAAGTATTTCTTTTTCCTATTTTAAATCTATTGTATATATGTTTTTTGGAAGCTTGTCTTACCATGCCTGATAAACCTTCTACCACTATTGGAAACAAAAAATGAGACTATAAGATATCTTGTCTCAACACTTTTGAGAGTTTGAATTCCTTGGTAGGACTCGTTTTAACCAAGACTGAAATATTAGCTTATTCTAAACATCCCTTCACTCATCCTATCCATTTATTGCAGAATCTTAGTATATGCATCATGTAATAAAAGAACTTTCCATTCACCAAATCGTAAGCCTTTTCAAAATCCACAATTACCACTCCCCCTTATTAATAGCTATTTTCATGAGGTTCATCAAATTTTCAAGCATATTAGTTTATATATATCATAATATAAGTCAACATAAATTAAAAATAAAGCATTTTCAAACATACACATGTTTTTTTTAGTTTAATTTTATATTTAGCCAATAATAGTTGGGATAAGTCTAGTTTTATTTTGCCAAATTTTAAAAAAATATTTTTAATTTATCAATTGTTTTTTGAAAAAAATTATTCTCACTACAAGAAAAAATGGTTTAACAGGGGCTTATTTTTACATTATCTAAGGTTAAAACCTCTACTAAGTCATTTACTTAGGGTTACAGTTTCCCCTACTAAACCATCCCTAGGGAAGGGGTTGTTTTAAACCTCAAGAAAAGTCTTTCAAAACCCCTATTAAATACCATGGGTTTAAGAAACTCCATAAAATACAATGGGTTTCAAAACCTCCATTAAATACATGGGTTTAAAAACCTCAATAAAATACCATGAGTTTCAAAGTTTTCGTAAAATGACTTGCTGTTTGAAATAAACTTCAACCCCATTTTTCACAATCTTTAACGATCCTCTCGACTTCTCTCTTCCACCGTAGACACACGACTCTCCAGCACAGGCTTAATGGTTGCCGACGACAATCATAGCAAGGAATCACAATTCAGCCACATTTATGTCTATTATATCTAAGGAGAATAAACACTAAATAAGACACTATCTTCTTCTTACTCTAATATTGCTTCTTCCATCACCTTACTATCCCAACTTGGGTCACAAGCCACTGTTACCTAACTCTACAACAATTGGTGTTTATCACTGTTTTATATATACTAAATAATTGCATTATCTATTAGATGTGGGTTTCAAAGTCATGTATGTTCTTGGCTAAAGATTGCAAGAACATATTGCGAGGAGAAATTAACTTTATTATTTCTCACTTTCACAGTGAATTAATTATTAAATGCATTTTAAAATAAATGCCTTAATTTAAAATATTTCAAAATTATGAGAATTAAATATTAACAATTATAACTAAAACTAAAATTGCAGATAAAATATATGTATATCAAATGTTAAAACAAAATAAGTCAGGTTTTTTGAAGTATGAGTTCGTAACAAAAAAAACTAGGAATTATATAAACCAACTACCATCAATCATAAAAAAATATGCAAATACGGTTGAAATACTTATTATTCAAGATTAGTTGTTGAAATACTTTAAAAATAAAATTTTGAAACTTTAGAAAACTTATTTGTAATGTAAATTTACACTTTCAAAATTTTAAATAATTTAGTTATAAAATATTCAAAATATATTAAAACTATGTAGTTTTTAATTATTTATTTACAAATAAATTTAATTATATTTATTTATTGAAGTTTGAAAAATATGGAGTGTTTTATTAAGGTTCTACAATAAATCTTTGGAATTTAACGAAAGTTAAAGAAACCTCCGTTATCTTGTTAAGATTTTATAATAAACCTTTGAAACTTAGCAAAGGTTTAAAAGACTTCCGTTAATTTGACGAGGTAGTAGAATAAACCTTTGAAACTTACTGAAAGTTAAAAAAATCTTTGTTATTTTGCTAATGTCTTAGAATAAACCTTTAGAATTTAACGAAGGTTAAAAAAAACCTCTGTTAGTTTACTGAGATTTTAAAATAAACCTTTGAAATTTAACGAAGGCTAAAAAAAAATCCGTCATTTTGCTAAGGTTTTAAAATACATCTTTAATATTTAACGAAAGTTAAAAAAATCTCTGTAATTTTGCTGAGATTTTATAATAATCTTAGAACTTAATGAAGGTTAAAAAAAACTTTATTAATTAAATCAATTTCAAGGATTATATTAACTTCCGTTAAATAACCTCTATTAAAACGTTTTTTTTTTTCTTGTAGTGTCTAATTTTTAATCATTGAAAATAGTTTTAAACTCTAAACATAAAATTTTAAATCTTAAAATCTAAAATAATAATTTTAGTCCATTAAATTTAGTATTTAGAGACTAAAATCATTTCAATTATTAGGAATAAGAAATTAAATTTAGAAAATGAAAATAAGAATTATCTCAAATTTTAAAGATTAAAAACATAGTTAAACTTTTTTTTATAATCATTTTATTCAAAATATCTATCAATTTTTCCATAATTAATCTCTCTTAAAAAAATCTTGAGTAGTCACTAGGATAATTTGCAATCATATTTTTAATCTAAAAGAATAAATTGGAGGCAAAGTAATTAGCATTCATTTTTTTTATCAGCAAATAGTTATTAATTAGCATTCATATAAACTAGTTTAGATTGGAGGCATGAGTAGGATGTTAAAATCAGTTCCTTCATTGGTTAGATTAAATTATTTTTGGAGAAATTATATCAATTGAACCAAATGAACAAGCCACGTTGATTTTAGTTAGTAGTAATGATGTACATTAATATTATAAAATTTTATTATCGTTAGTAAATACAAATGATGATTAATCTCATCGAATTTTTAGAATTCAATCATTTTTTTTCTTTATTATTAGAGTTATGCATAAGATAATATTCTTTTATTTTTATTTTTATTTAGTTTTTCATTTTCTTAAAACCCAATGTAATTGGTTAGGCTTTATTTTTTTCAAATGGATTTCATCTAATTCTCATGCTTTTGTTTTGTTTTTATTTTTTGATTTTATGCATTTTAAATTTTATGAGAACCTGTCCAGAAAATATTTCCAATAATATCATTAACTTTACAATTTTTTTCTATCATCATATTGTAAACCTTATTATAAAAGCAATAAATACTTTTTTGACAGTATAAAATTTAGTTAATATAATAATTAATTTTTTTTAAAATTAATTTTTATTTAATAATTTTTTTAATGAGAAATTTTATTTTATTTTATTTTTATATATTTTTTTGAGAGTATATATATATATATATATATATATATATATATATATATATATATATATATATATATATATATATATATATATAAAAGAAATGTTATACATTAATGTATGTCTCCTACCCTCTTTTATGTTATAGTTGTAACGAAGTTATCATTGGAATAAATAATTCACGTTTAATTGTTAGATTAGAAAAACAAATAAAGAAAAGAGATAGAAAATAATTCTTTTAAATCTATCACTCTTCTCCCTCTCTCTTTTTCTCTCTCTCTATATATATATATACACAGAGAGAGAGTTTACAAATAACTAAAAGCTAAACTGTAAACACTTCAAAATGTATTTTTAACCATAAAGTAAGACATAAATCTATAAAAAAAGTATCATATAATATCTATATTATGTTATCGTACGTTTGTCGGTTACTTCAAAAAAAATTATTAAATATTTATAATTCATTTTTTTTTTTGAAAAACTTCAATAAAATAACTTGGCAACTTTTATATGTAGTAGTTTTCCAGTTTCTAACTATTTTTTCAATTATTTTACTTAACATAGTTTTACTGTTATTTTAGATTCTAAACATATCATATCATTATATTAATCATAATTATTTTTAAGAAAATATTTTGGTGCACACTTTTTAATTTTCTTTAGTTCAAAAACTAATGTGACTATGACTTGTATAAATCCAGATATTAAAGTGACTGTCTACTTATATATAAATGAATTAATCAAATAAAAATCGAAAATCTATCTAAAATATTTTAAATAAAAAGTTGAAAGTAAAAATATTAATTTAGATTGTTATTTTAAAAATTAATCGAATTTGAACTTATACACATTTGCATAGTTTAATTATAAAATTATGATAGCATTGATCTTTAAGGATATTCTTAGAAACTATTTAAGTAAATGCGTATAAATATAATTAATAAATTGTGTAAAACCATTTTCAACCGTATATGACTATATTTGATAAAAGTCACTCAAAAATTAGTTGAAAGTTAAAAAGAAGTAGAAAAATGAGTTAATAACTAGAAGTTGAAAACTGTTTAAGTGTTAACTCTTTTTTTATCCATAGCATATAGAGACCCTTGATCTAATCCAAGTTCAATTGGTGTTTCTTCCTGCAACGTCACAATTTCTTCCCTGTACCCCTAAATTTTCCAAAAAAATATCCAAATTTTCTTGACAGGGTGGTTCCAAAATAGGGGATGTTCCATAAATAAAAGATGTTTTCAGGATAGGAAATAATGGAAGACAAAAATCATTATGAAATTTTCTTTCTAGAACACATTTTTTGATTTTTAGAATGATAAATTTGGATTCATAAAATATGTTCTGAAAAGGGTATTCCAAAATGGTTACAGAGTGTTCTGTTTAGAAATAGGTTACAAACTACCCTTTTCAAAAAAAAATAAAAAAAAAATAAAAAATATATATATATATAATATATATATATATATATATATATAGATATATATATATATATATATATATATATATATATATATATATATATATATATATATATATATATATATATATACTCTCCCATTTTATTTCAGATTTTTTATTTATACAAATATTATGGACTACCAGTTCTAAAATAAAAAAAAAGAGACTTACATTCTTCTCTAACAAACCATGCTTCCAAAAACATGCAACTAGCACTGAATCCATCGAAAACTACACCAGTCCACTAAAAATGCACCAAAATCATGAATAAAGAGAAGAATCTCACCGATGCTACTTGCTCTCAACAGTGCCCATAAAAATGCTACTTGCGCTGACTTTGAGATTTTTAAAAACTCTCAGGTTAATTTTGTAAATTCATATAAATGTAGAGGTGTAAGAAGAAAAATGTAGGGGTGCAAGAAGCAACTCCCTCAATTCTATTATTTTTGGACTGTTTCTTCCTGCACCTCCATATCTTCTTCTGGCACCTCCATACACAACATGAAAATACATTTTAATCCTTTTTTGCCACCCCCATAGAGTACCTTCCGGATTATGTAATCCGAAAATGCATTTGAAAAAGGACTTCTGGATTACATAATCCGGAAGCTGAAAAAGACTTCCGGATTATGTAATCCAGAAAGTAATCATGTATCTGAAAAAAGGCTTCTGGATTATGTAATCCGAAAATGCATTTGAAAAAAGACTTCCAGATTACATAATCCGGAAGCTGAAAAAGACTTCCAGATTATGTAATCCGGAAAGTAATCATGTATCTGAAAAAAGGCTTCCGGATTATGTAATCCGGTAGCTAATTACAAATTTAAAAAATGACTTCCGGATTACGCAATCCAGAATAATACTGAGAGGCATTTTTGGAAATACAAAAATCTATGGAGGTGGGAGAAGAAAATATGGAGGTGCAGGAAGAAACAGTCTTATTTTTGTGTTTGTGGCCCAGAGTGAGGAAAGAGGAACCATGGTTGGGCTAATGTTGATTAGCACGCAAACTAACTTGACAATATGGTGGTTCCTTCTTGCACTTCTATACCTTCACTCAGATAGGTGATGTGAAATTATGTTTTTAAATAAATAAATAAACCCTACATCCCACACACTTCACCTTCTTCCCTGCATACACCCCGTCTCACCCCAACACCCATTTGTGTTCGTTCAAGTTTTGATGTGGTTCTTTATATTGTTGGAAAGTGTTTCGCAAGTTGTTTGTGATATAGTCATCCTGCATTGGAGATTTATGTTGGTTAGGTTATGGAAAATGTTAGTTTTTTCACTAATATTTGACTATTTTTTCACTAATTTAATTTTTTTTTGGTTTTTATTTTATGTTATAAAGATATTATGAATTATAAAATTTGGAAGTTATTATTGGATTTAGAAAGGGCATCCAAATTCTAGAATCTGAATATATTTATTTAACAGATACGTTTTTGATTGGAAAATTTGGAATGTATTCTCGGATTTGGAAAAAGTTTATAAATTTTGTAATTTGAAATATATTTGTTAAAAAAATACAATATGAATTCTAGAATCTAGAAGTCTTTTCTAAATCTAAAAATAATATCCGTATTTTTTAATTCATAATGCATTTTTTTTTTTATTAAATGCATTCTAGAATGCAAAATTCGAAAGTTGTTTCAGGATTTGAGAAAAACTTTCAGATTCTCTAATATAAAAAAACTCACCATAAACACAAATCTCAGACTATCACCACCATAACGATCACAAACCACCGTGAACCATCTTGCAATTCACGATGGAAGCACCCACCACTGTGACCTTCAACAAGCTCTTCACGCACTTATCCCTATCACCTCCACAACAAAAATCTCCATAAAATTTAATTATTTTACATAAGGATATTTTTGGAATTAAATAAGTTATTGGTATTCCAGAATAAGGAAGGGAGGTGTCGGAAGAAACAGCCTCACAATATTGATTAACCCAAATGAAAACATTTGACCCAAAACAAAAAAAGAAATGGAGGACCATTTAAAGGGAGATTAATCATCCATGTAAACTATAAGTAGCTGTATAACTCACAAACTAACTTGAACTAGTTCAACCATAAATGGTGAAAAATAATCCATGTACCTCAAAGGACATTTAATGTTTACGGAGAACAGAGAGAGAAACAAGAGTAATGATACACTAAGGAAATATATGTCAAACATCATATAAACATCTTGAGTACATGTTCTGTGTGCTGGATTTTTGTGTAAGTTATTTTACTATATATTTAAAAAAATATTGATTTTAAAAAATACTGATTTTGATAATCAGTATAAAAACAGTAGAGGAAGAACACTAAAAATCTAACAAAAAATTCAAAATTTAAACATTTTATATTTTATATTTTTCACAATTAACTTGGTTATTTTATAGATGTAAGAATATTATAAGGAATATAATGTGATTATATGATATGATAAAAAAGATGAAGAAAATAAATTTGTAAGCATTGATTATAATACATAACACAAACATGCACTCTAGCCACGATTCCTTTCAGAAATTACCGAACTAAGTCAGCACCGATAATCACAACTCAAAGCTTCTACCATTCTGCTTGATGCGTCTAAAAGATCAAAGGAATTTTATAACGTTATATTAACTAGATAAAAATCCCAGTTTTGTTTAGTTTTAATTAAATATTAAAATTAAATGTGGTTTAGTTTGATTTAAATTTAATATAAAATTTGAATTGAATTAAACTAATATTTTATATAGTTCAGTTTAAATTAATTTTTTTATTATAAAATTATTAAACATATTTTTTTTTAAATATTAAAAAATTTCAAATAAAAAAATATACTGTAATTTTTTTAATAATTATTTTTTAAATAAATTATATAATGTTAAAAACTATAATACAAATTATAAGTATAAATATATTATAAGTATAATATAGTTAAACCTATAACATTATATATAAATATAATAAGTAATTATTTTTCTTGTTTTTAATTTGAATTTAAACCAAACTGTTTGATAAAAAAACAAATCTAAATATAAAATAAAAAGATTTAATTTTTAATGATTTTTATTTACGTTTTAGATTGATTCAATTTTAAACACCTAAAAATAGAAAGAAAAAAAAAGGCTAAATATTTCTAATTATATGACTAACAGTGAAACTGTGCTTAGCAACATTAAGTTATTAAGTCAAATTCAACTAAAAGTAAAATAGATATATTAGATAAAGATTAAAGAAAACATAAATCTACTTATTTTACTAGAAAAATCTGTTGTTGAGAATAAATACAAAGATAATCAAGTGATATATTCATAAAAAAAATAATTAGTCATTATATTAATTAAATTAGATATTAATTTAGAGATTAAAAAGTTATTGATATATTTTTTATTATTAATAAAAATTTATAAAATTATTTTTAAATTAGTATCTAAATTACTTATCGAGGTTTCAGCTACTAATATTTTAAATTCTAAGTTAATCTCTAAAAGACTAGTAAAAACTAATTTAGAATATAAAATAGTTAGTAGTTAAAATCTTGGTAGTTAATGGATACATACCAAATTAGAAACTACTTCATAAAGTTTTATTAATGATAGAAACCACGTTAGATACTAATAATTTTTTAGTTTATGAAATTATTTTTAAAATTAGTTTCTATTTCATGATTTTCTTATAAGTATATATATATACTTAGGGTGTCTGAAATAAATTTTTATTAATGATTTTATCATTGAGGTTTAGGGCATGTGTATAAATAATTAAGGTTTCACATGGTTATTTTTCTCAATTTATATGCAGGTTGGCTATTTAGCTATAGGATTAAGAACAAGAAATGACCTTGATCCTTTCCATGCTTCATATTGATAAATGTCATAATTCAATAATATTTCATACAAAAAGAAAAACACTTATGAACTTTAATTAATAAAACAATTATAATTCAACTAGAGATTGTTGTGCACTTGCCCTTCATACCCATAAAGAACTACCGTCCACACTCCTTAACCAATTCAAGAGACACACACCAAGAGTATAATAGTAGTCAAAACACACAATCCATCTAACCTATCTGTGAAAATTACATTCCAACAACACTACCTAATTCATCACAATCACATATTTCATATTTGACCAACATCAACAGTTTAGCACAAGTGATGGGAAAAAATGCACGCGGAAGAAACACACATAATCATGAATCAATGCAAGAAAATAAACAATACAAGATTTAATGTGGTTCGATCGCCAACTGCAACCTACATCCACATGGACAACTATTAGGTTTTATTCCTGTCCTATTGCACACCAATTACAAGTATAATGATATCTTTAAATAGAAATTATAAAGGGGACACAATGATTAAACCTACTCACTAAACATGGTGTCTAGTCAGCTCAACCCAACTAGTCATGGCTTCATACCCAACAATCTCCCACTTGAAGTCACGAAACAATGTTCACCTACGCTTCAACTATGTACATGTACTTCTGTAATCTGTCAATGGAACTCAATGTTCCACCACTAGTTGCCACCAGCCTTCTTAATCATTTTGAAGACTTCGTTGAAACTCCCGTGAGTTTCAACACGTCAGTCATGTCTAAAACTGCCATTGACCCGTACTCTGTTCCTATCGGCTCCCACTTGCGAGAACTGTTGGATCTTGAAACAACCTGAGAACAAACACCCTCCATATTCAACAAGAAATTTTTTGAAGATGTTTCAACAACTGGAATACTAGTTCTCCTAACCCACTATTGTCTAGGGACCTTAGCTGAAACACGACCCGTGCTCCCACTGCCACAAGTACCTCTGACTGGTCTACCTGAACCTTTCCATGCTCGTTCATCCTGAATCTGACCTGTAGCTCTGGATTTCTCTCTTGTAAAGACAACCCTTTTCTGCCCACGAAATTCTGTGAACTGGACTTTGTTTATCTTCTGAACTGGGACAGTCACTCCCTCAGATGGTAATTCGACCATATACAGTGAACCTCTCTTTCTTCCGCGGGCCAGGACAAGATTTCTCTTGACGACCTTCCACTGCTGATTTCCAAACTTCACTTCATGTCCCTATTCGTCCAACTGTCTAATAGAAATCAAAATTTTCGTCAAGCTTGGAATGACTCTAACATCCTTCAAAGTCCAGAAACCAACTGGTGTCTTCAACACTATGTCACCCAAGTCCGTAACATCAAGATTTTTGTTGTCCGCTAGTCTTACCTTTCCAAAGTCTCCAATAACTAGATTCTACAATGCTTCACTACTGTGGGTAGCATGAAATGAAGCACTAGAATCCATGACCCAAGAATCCACACTGTTATTCACGCAACAGACTAAGAGGTCCTCGTCTGCGAAGTCTTCTACAATGTTGACTTGTTTATCATTTGGGCATTGATTCCTGAAATACCCCACCTCCTTGCAGTTCCAACATGTTACACTTGAGTCCTCCCGAGTCTTTGATTGACTCCTTCTTTTGTTCTTGCTCCCACTATCTCTGATATCTTTCTTACATCTAATGACATATAGCGATTCACTAGATAATTCCCCAGAACTCCTTCTTCGAACATCTTCACCAAGAATGAGATCACGATTCTTCTCAAAAGTGAATCCATTAGATCTCGCTGAACTGGTAACTACTGTAACTGTTCCAGACCAACTGTCAGGCAAAGACGATAATAGTAGTAAAGCTTGAACTTTATCATCGAACTTAATGCCCACTGACGTAAGTCTGGCTTAGTAACTCCTTCATGCTTGTGTTTACCAATTTATCAGAAAAACCTTGTTTGCAGCAGATGGCTTCTCGTACATGTTAGACAATGCTTCCATGATACCTTTTGTTGTCTTCTCCTTCAGAATGTTGAACACAAAATTCTTGGTCAAAGAGAGTCGAATAACGGACATAGTCTTCCGATCCAAACCTGCCCACTCTGCATAAAAATTCTTTTCTGGCTTGTCACCCAAAACCACGTCCAAATCTTTCTGAACTAGCAAATCCTCAATTTGCATTTTCCACCAACTGAAATCCGTACCATTGAACTTTTCAATTCGGAACCTCCCATCTTCTGCCATCTCAAACGCTCACGGTCCACAAAGCAATAAAACCCACCAGAAACCCTAAACCCAATCTTTCTTACCCTAAAACCACCGCAGCAACAGCATAGCACGTACCTAAAATTGTTTCACAAATGGCGCAGCGGCGAGGAGGCACGACGGCGAGGTGTGACGAGTAGCGACAGCTGTGCATGCGACGAGGATGCGTGGCGAGATGCGACATAAGGCTTGGCAAGAGGCCCGACGAGATGCACTGTGAGGCGCGGTGAGAGACAAGGCGAGATGCAGGGAGAGACACGATGCCCGAGGGGTACGGTGCGGTGCAACGAGGGGTGTGACGCGAACTGTGCGGGGTTCTGCGTGTCTCTGATTAGTTTCTGCTGATCGGATCTCTAATGTGTAAACGAATCAAGCTCTAATGCCACTTGATGGGAAAAATGCACGTGAAAATAACACATAATCACGAATCAATGGAAGAAAATAAACAACACAAAATTTAACGTGGTTCGGTCGTCAACTGCAACCTACATCCACACGAGCAACTATTAGGTTTTATTTCTGTCCTGTTACACACCAATTACAAGTACAATGATTTTTTTAAATAGAAATTATAAAGGGAACACAATGATTAAGCTTACTCACTAAACATGGTGTTTAGTCAGCCCAACCCAATTGATCCTAGCTTCATACCCAACACAAAACTTCCTTGTGTCCTAAAAATATGTTTTAGTGAATTAAACGGCAACAAGTTTGTATAAACTATCATGAGTCATTACTCCTAAATTAATTTATGAAATTTTTTAGTAAAATAATTCCAAAAAAGTTATAAGAGGACTATCATTTAAGATATTGTGAACAAGAATAAGGCTAAAATCATGAAAATACAACTCTCTTTTTTCTAATGTCAGGAAAATTCATCCAAACAATTTATGAGTAAATAAAAATGATACGAATTACAAACAAATCATAAAAAAAATACCAAAAATTAGGAAAGTAATCACCTCACAAACCTATATGAAAAAAAGAAAAAGTTAGAAGTCCATTATAAAGAAAGACAAGACACAAAGATAAAGAAAAGTTCTGAGTGATGCTCCGAAAAATGATTTTTCATTGCCTCTTCAAGCTTCACCTTGATTTATCTCGTTTTCAGAATAGTCCAACTTCCTCTGTTTGGCAACACAAAACTCTTTTACATACTTCAATTCCATAAAATCGATCATAAAAATTCTAGGGTTCGGCAAAGACGCTTAACCTATTATCAATAGGTTATTTGGAGATATTTATGAATAAATCATATAAAAGATCAACACAGTACTTTTGGCTCAAAATATTAAGATAAATTTATAAATTTTTTATATTATTTTTCTTAGTTATTTCTATCTAATACAAAGCTCCAAACTAACCCTTAACTCAACCTTTAATACAAAAACATTGTCTTGCTTGGAATAACAAAGACTAGGTGAAAATTTATTTTATTGATAATTATAGAAAATATACCAACCTACTACTAAATGTTATGAAATATATATATATATATATATATATATATATATATATATATATATATATATATATATGAAAAGTGGGTATAGAAGTACGTATGTGGATAGTGTAGATTCTCTATGGGTGTATCATAATTAGCACTAAGGTGATCCATCATTTGAGTATATTTTAAATATATTATTCGTCAACTTGGGTAGGCCAATTGCTGCAAAAGTCAGCCACTTATCTTTAATTAAGCTATACTTTCCTTTTTCCATTTTGGTTATGATAGGTAAAACCATTTAATTTAAACACTGGATTCAGTTTTGAGCAGCAACTTTTTGCATGTTAAATGTAGCACCTTTTAATATTACTAGACATATAGCTCGCGCTTTAAGCTATAATTTTGATCTAGTGAACGTGTTAACTTGATAAAACGCAAAATTAGCCACAGTCTAGTAAAGAAAAAGAAAGTGTGACAGCAATTAACTATGTTGATTAGTTAAAAACAAAAAACTGTGGTCTGAGATTTGAGTTTTGAGGCGCCAACTGAAAGCAATTAAGTAAGAGAAAAGTAGTAAACCAGCATGCGTATAGTTGTATTTGTGTGTGGAAGTGAAGAAGCATGAGCAGAAAAAGTGGTAGTATGAGTTTGGGCGGTGATAGAGAAAGATAGAGAGCAATATGGTGAGTTGAGAAGTTGTGAGTGGAAGCAAAGCAAAGCAAAGCAAGAGCCATGAATTCTGAACTTGGGAGTGGATGGACGGTTACAGATACAGCCAAATCAATATTTAAATTGATATGCAGACGAAGCCTAATATAATTAATTAACTATATCCACTTTAAGGACTGCATTTTTCAAAAGTAAATTAAGTTCAGCCGCATAAATTTTGCTATTGCTTTTAGGCATGCGGCTTCTTTAAATCAACAATTCAAAACATAATAGTATATGTATAATGGCTTTCATACCAAAGAAAAAACATATCGTAATTACGTTATTACGAATGTTTCATAAATTTCTTCGTATCCTGTTTCAACATTTTTATGGAAAATATGCGCATTGACTGATTTTTTCTTTTTTCTGAAATATACAATTTAAAAAAATTTACAAAAATAGTCTTTTTCTAACTTTATTTACTAAACTGGATCCTTGTCGTTTAAGAGGAGTTCTGCCATGTGACCGGTGGAGAATTTTAGCCTCTAATATAAAAATACTAAATTTTTTGTTTATGTGAAAACAATTTGTAATGTATAATTGAATTAAGAATAAATAACATATATTAGTAATATAAGTTTAAAATAGAGAAATCTAAAAGCGATTTTTTAAAAATAATATTACTTTAAAAAATTAACTCAATTTGGTTTGTCAAAGTAGACTTATTTACTATTTATGGTTTGCTCCTCTTTTATCTCTTCATTCTAGCTTGATGGTTGCTTCCTATGTTATAACGACTGCAATTTTTACCTGGAGACTACTAATCTTTGAGAGATAAGATGAATTGCAACTCGCAGCGTAAGACTGGGTGCTTGGAGCTTAAGAAAAGGGTAGAAAGAAAGATGATAGTTTTTGCTGTGAAAGAATTTATGCATGAAAAATGTGACAGAAATCTTAAAATATGATTTAAATATTAATTTATTGATTTTTTAGTGTTTTTTTGAGAATTGAGTCAAAAAAACTTTCAAAGTGGTGATCAGATAACTTTTTTTATCGATAATGATCTGAATAGAGGAAAGTTTTATTTGCTATCTGATGCTTAAATTAGAAAAAATATAAAAATACTTTATGTAAAATGTATAAAGTAAATCAATATACCAAGTATAAAAATTGAGATACTTAAAGAGAATAACTATCCATTTTTATTTACCGAAACCATTTAAAAATACATTAAATGATTTTTATAAGTCATAAATGAATTTTATAATATATCTTGTAATCGAACTAAATATTTAAAAATTATATTAAATGAGTGGTTAATGATCTGAATGTAAAATACATATAAAATTAAGATAATTATGTAGAGACGAATTTGTTTAAAGCAATTAACAAGAATTTTACCAATATTGATAGATTTTCATAAATCTTATTGAAAGTGAACCTTTAAGAATGATGGTCTATTTAGACTTACATTATTTAAATCACGCCTTAATTCCGATTTTCCAATATTGGATGAAGATGGTACAAGATACATAAATCTTATTGAAAGTGAACCTTTAAGAATGATGGTCTATTTAGACTTACATTCTATAGATCACGCCTTAATTCCGATTTTCCAATATTGGACGAGGATGGTAGAAGATAGTTAGATAGTTATAGTTGTATTTAATTTTTCGGTGTGAAAATATAATCACTCTTTTGGAGTGATAGGTGGATAGAGTCTTTCAAGTAAGTTAGAAACTAAAACTGTTTTCCTTATGGTAACTTATGAAAAACAATAAAAATGTCTAATTTAATAAATAAAGTGGAAAAAGATTTATTTTTAAAAAATATATATTTCAGAAAAAATTTCCACATTGAGAAAGTTGAATTAATATATTAACACACATAACGAAATATTAACTATTAGTTTTTTCATCAACAATAAGTAGGTACTTATCTTTACTCGTTTTAGAAAATTTAAATCTTTCCTTTACCATCTTATGACATATAGGGTAGGATAATTCATTCTCTTCCTATAAACCTTGTTCTCAAACAGATATATAGATTTTGTACGTTCTATTAAATATCAGTATTCCGTATCCTATGAGGCAATATTGAATTGCAGCCCTATTCATTATAAACTTAACAACAAAATACAGTTTTCAATATAAATATTTTCAATATATATATATATATATATTGTATTGGTTGGAATCGAGCGAGTCACGTTACTCAGCATCATTGACTGACCGGATAATTAAATACATTAAAAAGTAAATCAAAGATAAATAAAAATATGGTAACATCTTATAAATCAAGATAATCTCTCTATAAATATGAGTTGCACCCTGACAAATTAGCTGACAATGATTTATTAAAGATACATGTCAGCTCATGAATAAAATGACCCACTATCAAACATTATAAACAAGTCTTCTACGCAAGAGTAAAGTAGACTTTTATCAATTATATCATACACTACACTCTTAATACAGAGTACTTACTTGATCGTCGAAGAACCTTCTGTAAGTTTACTCCCAACCGAACACCAAAGGAATCAAAGAGCTGAAGAGTTGAAGTTCATAACAACATAATTGAAGCGAAGGATAAATGACTGAATACAATGGAGAGTATACAAGAAAAGTAACCAACACCAACAACAATTATTACAGCCAAATTCAGCTACTATCTAAACCCACTTTACCTATGTAAGTACATGTAATTTATAATAATTTTTGTTTATATAAGCGTAAGTATTTGTTAGAAAAAAATCATATTGAAACTGGAAAAGATTAGTATATACTACAAAACTCAACTCTGCGATTTACATTATTAATATGAATTATGCAGAGTAAATTAATGTAACCACACATTTTAATTACATTCATCAACTTAAAATTAATTTACATATTTAGTCTTCTCATAAGTCTAATATATTCTTATATCAATTGAAGTTAATAACAAATTATATATATATATATATATATATATATATATATTTTTTTTTTTTTTCTTCACTTTTAAAAATAAAACTGTCACAAAACTTAAAACTAGAGAAGGGATAAATAAATTCATATACTATCAAACCTAACCCATTGACCATGTGGATGAATTATTTATATCTACAAATTATTTGTGACTATAGACACGGTTTTGGGGGAACCCAAAAGGACCGAAAACATAAATATGGTATGTTCTAGACATGCACACGGACATACCCCTATCTAACTCTTTCTTTCTGATATTCCTGCTCTGAATTTGAGGCATACAGGGATTTAAGCTACCACTGCAATCCAATTCACAAAATATTCATTGGGAATTTAATGTTCACATGTCATTGAAGCTATAGTATATATAATCTCAAAATCCTTTACTAACAATTTTTTTAACAACAGTTAACAAATGTATTACTTTTTAAAACAAATTTATTAAAATAACCTTATTCTTTCAATAAATATTGACCAAAATGGATAGAGTAATCAATTTAAAAAATAAAGTAAAAAATAGAGAATCTAAGGTAATTTAAAATTTTATTAGAAACTAAAACTTTAGTAATAAGAAGAAAAAACTAGTAAAATATTAATAAATGACAAGTTTTGTATAGGGATATGCGTACATTATTCATTGATTGATAACTACAAATAGCACACATCAATCACATCGTTAACTACCATATTGATAATTAATAATCATAATTGACTATAATTATCAACTTCTTTAATCTAAATCACTACTAAGCTAAATTTACGTAAGTATTTCATTTTAGTAGCGGAAATTTTGTAAAAAGAGTGTCCCAAACATTGATTAATTATAGATGTTTACTGTCTTGGTTATTTAAAAATATTAAAATGTATTAAATAAAAACAAGATTTTATGTAATATAATTATTTTGTCTTAAGAAATATTATCCATAACAAATCCCTCTTAGTTATGGGAGAAAAAAAGTAATGGGAGGAACATGGGAGGTTTGTCTAGTACCCAGCCTGACTTCTGGTTATTCCTTTTTGCTCTTTTCAGAGTTGTCATATGCAGACTCCACAATCTCTAAAAGAAGGCCAATGCCTATGTAGTATTTGTCGTTTCCACTTCCAAAACCAATAAAATATTGATAATGTGCCGATGAAACTTAACATATTCTCCACTATCCCTTCTTATTATATATAGTAACTCACCCTTTCTGATTCTGCATGGACTCCAAGGGCCCAACTCAAGAATTAAACTTGTTGCAACTAGTGCACTACTGCTACAAGCAAGGTAGAACCACTGGTTTCTTTCAATTTCCCAAAACTCAGGCTGCCCAATTACTCCAAAGTTAGACTCTTTATTCCTTTCATCTTGCTGTTCACAGCCTCAAACCCAATCAGAGTCTCTAGTTTACGAAGTTTTAGCATCTAAACCTTTTTAAGCCCCTTTTTAACTCCACTACTAGAATATACTCACAATGAGGCCTTCTCCTATTTTACCACTAGCATTGTCCTTATACTTTCTTAGTTTGTTTCTTCCCACCCAAGCTAGGTACCATTTCCATAAACACAAACACTCATATTATCATAATGCACCTGAAATTTCACCATCTCCCTCTCCACTGCCTGGACCTTCTAGCGCCCCTGATGAAGCTCCTTCTCCTAGCCCCACTGTTGATGAGAACTACCACAACACATCTAATAACTTGTTTGATATTCGAGCATTTGGGGCCATCGGAGATGGAGCAACTGATGATACAGAGTCATTCAAGATGGCATGGGACACTGCCTGCCAAAGTGAATCTGCGGTTAAAGTTATCCTTGTTCCCCACAGTCTCTCCTTCATTATTCAATCTACTATTTTCACAGGTCCTTGTAAAGGAGGCTTAGTACTAAAGGTAATGTACTTTGCAAATTGCAATATTTTTGGTTCTTCTTATAGTTTATTTTTTGTACACTTACTATAATTAATGTAAAAGGTTTTTATACTTTAAACAAAAAATCATGACAAACCTTACAGTGTAATAAAATTTTACACAGTTAGTGATTATTTTGTTTCTTACTAAGGGTAATGCTCACTAATTAACTCTGTTGGCACTTGTGAAAAAGGTTGATGGCACTCTTATGCCACCCGATGGACCTGAGTCTTGGCCAAAGAACAACAGTAGGCGTCAATGGCTTGTCTTTTATAGAATCAATGGGATGTCACTTGAAGGAAGTGGATTAATAGATGGGAGAGGAGAAAAATGGTGGGACCTCCCTTGTAAGCCTCATAAGGTATAATGTTGATGATTTAAAAATATTAAGAAAACACAAAAAATGATTTAATCTTGATGCTTGAAACACTGATCCCGATGATAAAATGGCACAGGGACCCCATGGGACAACATCTCCAGGACCTTGCGACAGCCCTGTTGTAAGTAGTTCTAACACAAATACAAGTTGCATTGTGGTTGAAAATAACTGTTCAAACGTAATGTAACTCCGAATGTTGCAGGCCATAAGGTTTTTCATGAGTTCCAACTTGACAGTACAAGGACTTAAAATCAAGAACAGCCCCCAATTCCACTTCAGATTTGATGGCTGCGAAAGCGTCCACGTGGAATCAATCTACATAACAGCACCAGCACTCAGCCCCAACACTGATGGAATACACATAGAAAATACCAATGACGTCAAAATATACAATTCGGTCATTTCTAATGGTTGGTCACAAAACAAATCACTACTTTTCTTTTTGTATCGAAACTCAAAAGTCATTCATGAATTATCCTTTTACACAGGTGATGACTGCGTGTCCATTGGAGCCGGTTGCCATGATGTTGATATAAAGAACATAACATGTGGACCTGGTCATGGTATAAGGTAAATTAACTTATTATTTATTTTCAAGAAAAGGTTCCTCTAGTTCACTAATCTTATCTTATTATTTTGATTCAGTATTGGTAGTCTGGGAAATCACAACTCCAGAGCCTGTGTTTCAAACATAACGGTGAGGGACTCGGTTATAAAAGTATCAGATAACGGGGTTAGAATCAAGACATGGCAAGGTGGCTCAGGATCAGTATCAGGAGTGACATTTACTAATATTCACATGGAAAGTGTAAGAAACCCCATTATAATTGACCAGTTTTACTGCCTCAGTAAGGATTGCTCCAACAAGACCTCTGCAGTCTTTGTATCGAATATATCTTACACAAACATTAAGGGAACATATGATATAAGGCACCCTCCAATGCATTTTGCTTGCAGTGATTCTGTCCCATGCACCAACTTGACCCTCTCAGATATTGAACTTCTTCCATCTGAAGGAGACATAGTGCTTGATCCTTACTGCTGGAGTGCCTATGGAATCTCTCAGACACTAACCATTCCCCCAGTCTCTTGCTTGCTTGAAGGCCTCCCTCAGTCCATTTCAGGAAATGACATAGATCATTGCTGACACTAAATTCTGGGTGTAAAGCAAACTTGTGTGTATGTATTTGTATAATTACTAGGGAAGTAATTAAGGATTATAGTTATGATCTTGAGTTTTATTTTGTGATTGCTGAGGAGTTGTGTTTTTTATGCTCCTCCCCAATTGTTAACAATATATATATCTTTCATAGTTATGTCAGGTTTGTAATGCAAGTTTGGCTTGAACTTGTGAAAACTTCATGTCTAATTATACAAGTCTAGATAGATACTGTAGTTTGTTATCATCATGGACCATGGCTTTATAAATTTTGCAGTGTGTTGTTATAAATCTTAAATGCATGGGGTATGTTTAGGATGGAGGAGTTTGGAAGAGAATAATAGAGGCTAGGATTAATTTTGGTTTAATTATTATCGCACTACATGTGGTCTATATATAGCTTGCCTTATAAAAATTCCTAAATAGATTCGTACTAATTGATAGCTGCCTAATATATGTTTATAAAGTATCCACATTGTCATTCTATATTGCTATTAAAAAGTTTTAGGTTTTATCATCAAATTTTATAATTTGTATAGAGATCCAATTAAAAATTTGGGAAAACCGTAGGGATTTGTTTGAATGGTTTTATATATAAAAACTAATTTTAATTTGCATGCACATTAATGATTCTGTAAAAGGTTCTAAAAAAGTTATGCCAGATATGACTTTGAAATTAATTATTATAAAAGTTAAAAACACTTATATATCATAGGTGCATTTACATTAAATTCATAAGAATGTTACAAAATTCTTAATAATTGAAGGAACTTACTTGAAAAAACAAAAGTGTATGAATCATAGAGCAGATAACTTTTTATAAATAATTTGGTAATGTTTTGTTTTTAAGATTTAGAGAATTGTAAAAGTATTTAATAAATGAATAAATATAATTCAAGGTTAAGCGATTAAATTCTCAATGTTAAGTTAATTGGAGAAATAAGTGAAAAATATTTGAAGTAACTTTGAAGTGTTACATCTTTAGTTTAAAAGTATCACCTCTTTAACAACTCCAAGTTGGATAAAAAATTGTGTATTATTACAATCCAATCAGAATTTACGATTAAATTAATTTCTTGCACTCAGCTTGGTCTCCTAGATTTCCTCTACCTATGTACGATAAGTAATAATTGAACTGCTTCCTACATAGTCATTATAAGGACCTATAAATTTATTTGGAATAGAAGTGATAGATTTTAAATAATTTCTGAGTATGTTATTATTTAAAATAAAAAGGATATAAAAAAATATAAAATCTCATAGTGGTCAGACCTCGGACGTCGCCCAAGGTCTGGGGTCAGCTGGTAGAGGGCGGTCGGTTGACCATTGTACTAACCAAGTAGTCAGGTGCGATGACTTTATCGTGAGGTAAGCACGTGAATCAAGAAGGGTAAGAGAAAGGAAGGTGTAGCTTAGAAGTCGATGAGATCGCCGTTTGTTGAAGAAGGCGGCGGCCTTCGACTTCCGCCGTATGAAATCAGTAATTGCCTATTTTGCGCAGCGAAGATTTCACATGATCGCCATTCGCCTATGGTGTACATGATCGCCGAAAAGAGCACATCGCCGAGTATTCGAGAAGACTTGGTAAGCACTTAGTATGTGGTCTAAATACAGAAGATGAGTGATATAGAAGACAGGTGGCATATCTGCCACCATGAGTAGTGTGAGCCGTGATACCACAAACTTAGAGGAATGGGAGGACGAGCCCTCAGCTAGGTGTGACGATGTGTCATCGGTGACCAGAATGAGGCGATGTGTCCTCGTCACACACAAGGGCGATAAGAGATCACCAACAGGATGAGAGGAACATCAGTCATCAACCAGGATGGGAGACACATCGGTTGTCTGCCAGGGTGAGACATCGGTTGTCTGCCAGGGTGACACATCGGTTGTCTGCCAGGGTGAGACATCGGTTGTCTGCCAGGGTGAGGAATCAGTCGTCCGTCAGGAAGAGGAATCGGTCATCGCTGGTATGAGAGTCACATCAGACATCAGTAGATGGGGGATGGACATCGCGCGGTCAGTCATCGATGGAAGGGCATCGCGCGGTTCCCTGCTACGCGTGTTAAAGTGGGACCCAGGCTCCCCGCGAGAACGTCCTGCATGCGCGACACGTAGACAGAAAGGGTGTTTCAGAATAGTTAGCATCAGAGAGTTGGTATGGAAAGTGACCCAGAGTTGGTATGTGCTGAGACCCACGTGGTCATACTGTTCAAGGAAGTGTGCACGCAAGCTTCTTGCAGAGTGGGTGGTGGCAGCGGCATTTTTGGGCAAGTTGGTTTAGATTCAAAACTCACTCCTGAGAGGCAGTGGACGTTGCTGTGGTTCGAGAGTGATTGAGTGAGTTAGCTTTGGTTCCCTGTTTCCTTCCTCTCCTTCTCCCTGCGTTCAGACGTCCTAGCGTACCAGTTGAAGATCGGCGACTGCCCCTGGATTCCTGACGTTGTGCCCTGCAAGTTTTTTGATCAAAGCCTTAAAACAGAGCTCGGGTATCCTTAAGTCTCGGTGGGTTTGGAGCTCTTAGTGAGATTTTACGCTAGTCCAGGTAAGGGAAGCTAGCATTCGTTCAATAAAAACCTTAGGCTAGAAGATTCTGAAATTTGGGTGACGTGATCGCCGATTCTAATGTTTGTTTCGAAATCCCCTGTTTTAGTGACGAATTGAAATTGTCTGATATTGAAATGTGAACTGTATATGATTTTCGAAATTCTGAACTTGGTTTTGATTGTTGCTGTGATTTGGAACCGTCCATTTACGTGTTGTATGATGCATTTGAATGTTGTGAATGTGGGATCAAGGCATAGTATTTTCAGGAAAGAAAATACCGTGTAAGATCGTGTGTAATGTGCATTGACTAGGGACTTGTCTAGAAGGAGATATCCTGACTCTCCTGAGATAATGGATCACATAGATGAAGTTATTCAGGTGTTGAGAGTCGAAGGAGGTTCATATGAATGGGTAAGTTGTTTGAAAGATAACTAACTTGACCTGTTCTATGAATTAACCCTGTCATACTGGGAGAGTGATGATATTGAGATTAATTTATGCGCATGGCTGTGTGGATTCACAGTGGTGTAGTATGACAGGTGCAGATCTCTGAGTCTGAGTCAACGCACGAGTCTTCCGGAAGTAGAGTCAAGTGTCTATGTGTTGTGAGTAAGTGGGAATTCTGACGTGAGAAAGATGAATATTGAAAATTGTTGATAGCCACTTGATGGTTGTGTGATATGAATGAGAAACTGATGGATTTTATGTGGGTGTTTAAAAGCTGATTTATGTTGATTTTAAAGTTTCGTATTTTAAGTTTTTTTTTTTGAATAGCTAGCTTACCCTGTGTTTTGTGTTGTGTTTCGTGTTCTTAAAACTGTGATGATCGTGTGTAATTTACACGGGAGCAGATGATGTTGCAGGTAGTAGAGCTCCTCGGTGAGTGGTTGGACAAGGAGATCGCCTGTTCCTATGCTGTATTTTGTTTTATTTTGAAACACTGGATGGTTATGTATTAAAATTCCCTAGAGAAGGGATATTATTTTGAAATACAATGTATGGGATGAATGTATTTTATTATATATACATATGCTAATTTTGATATTATTGTTTTATGTTTATTTTATGATATAAATATGAATAAGATTTTAGGGGCGTTACAGTCATAAATATAATTTCTTCATCATTTATCTGAATTCATTTAGACTTACAAATAAGAAAAGAAGGACTTATTGCGTGAGAGAATCTCAATTTCTAAATACTATATCAAATAATTTATTCTATTTCATATAAATTTTTTAATATTGTAACTTTTTTTAAAAATAAATTAATATTTACGAAGAGCTTTATTCTATTAATATTGAATCTCAATCATTATTTCTCAACAACTTAAATTTAAGAGTAACTCAATTTTATATAATTATCTTATTATATAAATTTTGGATTCAATAAATTATTCTTATTTTTAATTTATATGAGATTTTTAAAATACCTCTTTACATCGAAATTACTCATTTCATATAGGTTACATATTTATAGATTATTCAATAATAATTTAATAATAATAGTGGTTTGATAATAAATAATTTGATAAAGTAAAATTGATAGTAAGATAGACTTTAATTAATTCTATTATTATATTAGAAAGTGAATTTAAAGTTTAACTCAATTTTATCAAATTAGATTAATCATTATATCTCAAACAAATAATTTATTCAAGCCACTCTATAAATTGGTTATGGTTAAATCAATCACCATAAATAGAAAATTCCAGAACTGCTTTCACATATGTCTTTAAAGATGATTAAGGTAACACGACTGATGATATATAGCATAAACAAAATCTAGAAAGTAAAACAAAAGGCCGTGATGATTACGTAATTATCAGTGATTAAAAGAAGATTTAATAGTTTTAATCACTATTTAAAATGGATCAATGTCTGATTTGATGGTGACCTTCTGAGTTGGAGTGTGAAGTGGAGGGGAATGAGAAATAGGAATTTTTTTTGGTGAAACTTGCACGCGCGCGCGGTAGCCACTTATAATGGGTCGGATGAAGGAAGGTGTTCTTGCATTCGGTGAGAAAAAGTGATGGTCAGCGCACGGGCTAAGTGTAATTGCCACCCACCACACACACCTTTTCTCCAACCTTCCAAAGGCTATTATTGTTACCATACATTGCAAGACATCAAACATTGGGATGGAAAGAAAATTAACATGCACTTGCTAAATTGGATTCAAGGATATTCTTATTTTAATTGCTATATATGGCCCTTCTCAGATGCTTGCTTAAACAAACTTTTATGCCTTTCTTTCTGCATTCTCCACTCCTTCTAGTCTACTCTTGTAATTATTTTGCTGCAATTCCAAGCTTCCTCATTCACTATCATTCTATTATATATACATACACCTTTTATACTCAATGCTTCACAGAATCCAAATTCAGATTTCTATGTGACTTTTGATACCTTCTTCAAGACCAAATGGCCTCCTCATAAATCACGTGTTGTAAAATATTTGGGCCAACACCTTGTTATATGTAACTTTGATGTCATGGATGGATTTCGATTAGTTAATTTCTAAGTTCTCGGTCTAAGATTGAAGGATTGTAGTGTTATAGGTCGATTTCAATTAGTTAATTTCTTAGGTTTCAGAGGAATATTGTGTCATAAGTCGGATTCGAATAATTTTTAAATTCTTAGAAAATGATAAAATTTCATATGAAAATAATTTTAATCGAAAATAAATATTAAATATAACAATTTTATTTATAGGAAATTAACATTTAATATTGAAGAAAGATTAAAAATAGGATAGATACATAAGACTGAAAAAAAAAAACATAAAAGGATGTATATCATCGGAATAAGATAGAACAATAACTTGATTAGAAATTTTTGTATTTTTTGCTAAAATGAATGTTTTAGTTGAGATTTATCCCTCTTTACTTTAGTAATATTGCCAAAAGGCATTAGGAAAAGGAAAATTAATAGTAATAAACTGGTTAAGGGTAAATGTGAAACATTGGTAATGATTTGTGTATTTAGGTATATCAGTTGTTTCTTTTGGAGCGGGTTGAGAAAAAAGAGAGTATAAGGGTTTGTAGTTGCTATTGCTACATTATTTATAGACGGATGTGGAAAGAATATGATCGCATGGAAGGGTGTGCAAAGTTAAAGATAAAGGTAGTATGAGGAATCTAGCCACTCATAAGGGCATCTCTCATCTACCCACTACATCTTTATAACTCAAATCTCAAATTCATTTCTTATCAATATAAACACCAAAATATGACAAACTTACAACACTTTCTTTATCCATTATCATGCCTCAAGAGAATTGAAAGTGAAAAAAGAAGAAGCAATATTTAAAAGAAAACAAAAGGAGAGTTAAAAATGTTCAATAAATCCTAAAAAAGTATTGGCTTTAATTCCTCTTTTAATAAATGCTTTGCGCTTTAAATTGAAAACAAAATGTACTACTAACATTCAATAAGTATTGGCAGTGTACTACTCTTTTTGTTATAGGTTAAAGATATAAAATGTTTCTTATTGAAAGTAAAAGTATTTATTGAATAGAAAAACAGAAAAAGTTCTTGAATATTTAATTTTAAGTAATTAAAAGTATTTAAGCATGCGTATTTAATAATTTTTAACTGACGAAAAATACCTAACATAAAAATATATATTAAACTAAATTGATTTATTTTATCTAAATAATTTAAAATAGGTTTTATGTACAAAGTAATTAAAGAAATAATAAATTGTAAAAAGTTGTAGGAATTAATTGAACGTAATTGCAAAGAATTGCAAAACTGTTTCTCACATTTTGATTTACTTCAATAATATATATAATAAAATTACAATTACTGGAAGCTATAAAATAGAAATACTGACAGTCCTGTAAATTGACCATTAATGCAATACTAACTATAAATAATTTAAGACTAATAAAATCTGAATTAATAACCAACATCCTCCCTTAATTCTGATTTGGAACAACCTTCATGCCCAACAAACCTCTTAACTTGATGAAAGCATCGATCTTCAATGGCTTAGTGAAAATATCTATAATCTGATCTTCTGATCTGCAGTATTCCAATTTGATCATGTTCTTCCCAATTTGGTCCCGCAAGAAGTGATACCGAATATCAATGTGTTTACTTCTTTGAAGAAAAACCGGATTCTTTGCAAGATTAATTACAGGGACATTGTCAACATAAATCTTCATTGGAACATCTAGATTAAAACCAATTTGAGTCATGATATTGTTGAGCCAAACTGATTGACAAACACATATTGCTGCTACATACTCAGCTTCACAAGTAGATAATGCAACAATTGACCGTTTCTTTGATGACCACAAGCAAACAGTCTTTCTGATCATAAAACAATGACCACTTGTGCTCTTCCTCTCGTTTGAATCTCCACCCCAATCACTGTCTGAGTATCCGACGATCTCAATCTTCTTAGATGAAGAGTAAAATAGACCAAAAACTATAGTACCTTTGATGTAACACATAATTCTCTTTACAGCTTGCAAATGAACTTGTCGAGGTGACTCCATGTATCGACTGACCAATCCCACAACATAACATATGTCGGGTCTAGTACACGTGAGATATCTAAGGCTCCCAACAATCTTCTTAAAGTATGTCGCATCTACAATTCGCCCATCACCTTCCTTCGTAAGCTTAATTCTAGTTTCAATTGGAGTCTTAACTGAATTTGAATCCTCCATCTTAAACTTCTTTAAAAACACAACAGCAAATTTCCTCTGATGAATGAAGATTCCATCGTCTCCTTGGATGACTTCAATGCCCAAAAAGTAGGACATACGATCGAGATCAGTCATCTCAAATCCCTTCATCATGATATGCTTGAAGTCACCAATCATTTTGAGATTACTTCCTGTAAAAATCACATCATCAAAATAAAGACATAAAATTAGCAAATCTCCATAATCATTAGTCTTTACATAAAGACCATGATCTGATGCACATTTTTTTGAATCCAGTGGCATGAAGAAATGAATCAATCCTTTTGTTCCAAGCTCTTGGTGCTTGTTTAAGACCATATAAAGCCTTAATTAGTCTATACACCTTCTCCTCTTTGCCAAATTGTATGAAGCCCGATGGCTGCTTACATAAACCTCTTCATCAAGTGGGCCATTTAGAAACGCAAACTTGACGTCCATTTGGTGAATTTTCCATTGCCTTTGTGCAGCTAAACCAATGATTAATCTTACTATTTCCATTCGAGCTACAGGAGAAAATATTTCTTCGTAATCATGGCCTTTTCTTTGCTCGAATCCCTTTGCCACCAACCTTGACTTATATCTATCAATCTCACCATTTGATTTCACTTTAATCTTGTACACCCAGTTCACATCAATTGCTTTGTGTTCTTTTGGAAGATCATTGAGTTGCCTTGTATTATTCTTGTCAATCGCCATCAATTCTTCATTTATAGCCTCTTGCCATTTAGGGTGTTGAATGGCATCTGCAAGTCTCACAGGTTCTGAATATGCAAGAAAAGCAAAGTGAACCAATTCTCCATTGTCATCAACTTAATCATCAAGATTTACTTCGTAATTTTGAAGGTGTACAGGTTGTCGTTGCTGCCTTCTTGGTCGCTCCATCATAGTTGCAATTGGAGTTGCAACTTTAGGTTGACTTACTGCTCTAGGTTGAACTGCATGTGCTTCAACAGTGACTCCATCTTCCACATCATCGTTCAAAACGTAAATATATTGTTTTTTCGAATCCATTTCAGCTGCTGCATTCTATTGCCATTCCTCATCTTCGGCAAATGTCACATCATGACTAACAATCACCTTCTTTGTCATTGGATTATGCATTTTGTATCCCCCATGCTTATATCCAATGAAAATGGTCTTCACTACCTTATCATCCAACTTCGATCTTGCTGCCTTGGGAACATGAGCATAAGTAATTGACCCAAATACCTTAAAGTGCTAGAAATTGGGTTTGAATCCGCTTTATGCCTTAATCGGAGTTGTGTTAGGAACACTCTGAGTTAGTGATCTTTTTATCAAATATACCGCACATGTTACGATCTTAGTCCAAAAATAATTTGGCATACCTTTCACTTTAAGCATGCTCCTCACCATGTCCATGATTGTTCTATTCTTTCTCTCAGCAACTCCGTTGTGTTGAGGTGTGTAGGGACATGTTATGTTATGTTGCAACCCAAGTTATTCACAGTGGCTCATAAACTCATTAGACTTGTACTCACCCCCTTCATCACTACGCACCATCTTAATTAGTCTGCCACTCTATCTTTCAACAAATTCTTTAAATATTTTAAAGCAGTGGAATACCTCATCCTTGCTTTTCAATAGATAAATCCAAATTGATGATATGTTCATTGGGTCACAAACATTTGTATGAACAAGCTCCAAAGGAAATTTCCCACGCCAAGGCTCCTTAACAAATGGTATCCTGTGATTCTTTCCAAAAATGCAAGCCTCACACAATTGATCAAGGTGATGAATATGGGGTAAACCATTCACTAAATTTCGTTTGGAGAGATTTTTCAAACACTGAAAATTCAAGTGCCCATTACGTAAATGCCATAACCACGATTCATTATTCACTATTGCATTCAAGCACTTGAAATCACCCATTTGAAAATCTACTGGAAACATGCGGTTTTTTTTTATAAAAAGGTTTTAAGAATCAAATTACCTTTTTTATCAAAAATTGAGAATTGATTTTCAACTATATGCATCACATAACCCTTTTCGGTCAGCTGTCCCATACTCAACAGATTACTTTTCATATCAGGTACATAGAAAACATCAAAGATGTACCTGTGATCACCATTCTTCAATTATAAGAATCCGCACTTTTCTAGTCACCGGAACAAACCTACAATCACCGAATTTCACTTTTGTGCGAAATGAGTCATCCAAATTTGCAAACAACTCCTTCTCACCACACATATGATTCTTGCAACCTGTATCCAAATGCCAAGTTTGATTGTTTGGAGTTTCATTTGATGTGACTGCCATTAGTACTACATGATCCTCTTCATCTTGTTCGTGATTACAGTCTTTTTGAGCATAATTGGCAGCATGATTATTACCTTTTGATCTGCACTCATTTGCATAATGACCGCATTTATGGCAATTACAACACTCCATATTTGATTTATTATACATGCCTCCTCGTCCTCCGCGACCACGTCCTCCGCGCCAAGAGTTATTTGAACTTGGATTGTGATTGGAACCAGTGCTATTTTGCTTAGCGCCTCCATGATTCTGGCCACCACGACCTTTGCTGGAATAGCTACCACCACGTCCCAGTCCTCTACCTTGTGAACTACTCTTTTCATGATAGGAGCTACCAATTGAGGCTTGTGCTTGCAAAGCTTGTTCAATTGATTTTTCAATCTTATTTTCATTCATCCGCTACTCATGCGCTCGTAGGGAACTGATGACTTTTTACGGCAAGTGCACCACGTTGTCAGAAATAATAATTGTCCTTAAGGACGAATATCGATCCCACAAGGAACAGTGAATTATCAAGTACAATAATCGCTAAATATAGAACAAAAAAATTAAAAGTGTGTTGAAAGTTGTTATAATGGCAAGAATTAACAAGAAAACAAATCAAAGAGTAATTGTGTCAATTGGAAAAATGGGGATTAGGTTTCATCTGTCTCACTCTCATTTATTTTGATTAGCATGTCAATATTAAGTTCTTTGATTGAAATTGATGCCCGTATAAAAATCATTTATATCGATTCCTTGCATATAAAATCCTTAAGAATGTTTCCTAACTATCGATCCCTCGCATAATTATAAGAACAACTTAGAACGAAGCTCAGACGTTAATAGCAATTAACATTTCAAGTCTATTCCTAGCACTCAAATATGTTAAGTATTGTTGTTTAGGTTAGAACCCTAAATATACTTTCCAGTCAGATTTAAGATTCTCAATTTGTCACAGAAAATTAAAAGTAAAACAACAATACCAATAATCAATCAAGAACTGAATATTTTAATATAAGATATCACCTCAATACATAAGAGTTTAAGCATATTACTCCCAATCCCAAAGGGTAGAATTAGCCACGCATACTTCTAGCACCTTCCATTCTCCTAATTGGATTACAATTCACTCTTTGGTGTTTTTCTCTCAATCTGGCACCCTAGGGTTGTGCCTCTAGTCCCCTATTTAACCTAATTTGCTAGGGTTGAGTGACTTCCTGAGTCACACTTATGGGCTTAATAATAAAAACATAAAAATAGCCCAATTAATCTGACACATTCTTGTTGTTGAGTTGGACTTTTCTCTATCTCTTTTACATGTTTTGGGCCTTCCAACTTTCTCCTTTTAACATATATCATTCTTCTTTAGTCCAAATCTCAATTCTTCTATAAAAACCTGCAATTAACACCAAATTTAGGAATAAAATGTTCTTATTCAATTAAAGATCATAAAAAATGTAAAAAGGTATAAATTCATAAATTAGGGATTATTTTATATGTAAATTAACAATTAATACTCATAAGTGCCTATATTTTAATATGAAATATTACGAAAATTAGACGCTTATTAGGAACCAGAAAAAAATTGTTGAAATGTCATTGGCCTCTTCAATTGCGACAACAATATGTTCAAATCTGGGAGTTAAAGACCTTAAAATCGTCTCCACCTTTGCCTGCTCCGAATATGTTTCACCATTGGTCTTCATCTGATTTGTCAAGACAAGAACTTTATTTATATAAACATCAATAGTCTCTGTGGTTTCCATTTACAACAGTTCATATTGGCGTCTTAGGGTTTGAAGACTCTCCCTCTTGATCTTGTCATCACCTTTATAATTGTTTGACAAAATGGTCCAAGCTTCACTTGCAGTTGTTGCTCTTTCTATCTGTTCAAACGTCTCATCATTCATCCCTTGATGGATGAGATACAAAGCCTTCTTGTCCTTCTTCTTCTGGTCACGATGCGCTACTTGTTGCGCCTCAGTTACTCTGATACCAGATGTAGAAACTAATTGAAGAAAGAATATAAGGCAAAAATTTGTAGGAACTAATTGAACGTAATTGCATAGAATTGCAAAACTGTTGAATTGCTTCTCACATTTTGATTTACTTCAATAATATATATAATAAAATTACAATTACTGGAAGCTATAAAATAGAAATACTAACTGCCCTGTAAACTGACCATTAATGTGTTGGGTATGAAGCCAGGATCAATTGGGCTGGGTTGAGTAGACACTATGTTTTAGTAAATGGGCTTAATCATTGTGTCCCCTTTATTATCTCTATTTATCTCTATTTAAAGAGATCATTGTACTTGTAATTGGGGTGCAACAGAAAATAAATGAAAACCTAATAGTTGCCCATGTGGATGTAGGATGCAGTTGGCGACCGAACCACGTTAAATCATGTGTCGTTTATTTTCTTGCATTGATTCGTGATTATGTGTGTTGCTTTCGCGTGTGCGTTTTTCCCATCAAGTGGCATCAGAGCTTGGTTCGTTTACACACTAGAGATCTGATCAGCAGAAATTAATCGACGAGATGTGAAAATTGCAGCTGCAGCGGTGTCCCAAAGCGAGGGTTTCACAGAGGCGGCAACAGCGTCCCAAAGCTAGGGTTTCGCAGAGGTGGCAGTAGTGTTCCAAAGCTAGGGTTTCATAGGGGTTGCAGCGGCATCCCAAAGCTAGGGTTTCGCAGAGGCGGCAACAACATCCCAAAGCTAGGGTTTTGCAGGGGCTGCAGCGGTGTCCCAAAGTTAGGGTTTAGCAACGACGGCAGCGGTGTCCCAAAGCTAGGGTTTCACAGGGGCGACAGCGAATCGCGTTTTCACAGCGAATAGGTGCAGGTGCTTGCAGTGAGCGAGACAGCATGGAGGTGTAGTGCAATGGCAATGAAGCATTGCATAATCTGGTTATTGGGGACTTTGGAAAGGTAAGAGTAGCAGACAACAAAACTCTTGATGTTACGGGCATGGGTGACATAGTGTTAAAGACGTCAGTCGGTTTCTGGACTTTTAAGGATGTCAGTGTTATTCCAAGCTTCACGAAAATTTTGATTTCTGTTAGACAGTTGGACGAATAGGGACATGAAGTGAAATTCGGAAATCAACAGTGGAAGGTCGTCAAGGAAAATCTTGTCATGGTCCATGGAAGAAAGAGAGGTTCGTTGTACATGGTCGAATTACCGTATGAGGGAGTGACCGTGCCAGTTCAGAAGATAAACAAAGTCCGGTTCACAAAATCTCGTGGGCAGAAGAGGGTTGTCTTTACAAGAGAGAAACCCAGAGCCACAGGTCAGATTCAGGATGAACGACCATGGAAAGGTTCAGGTAGACCATTCAAAGGTACTTATGGCAGTGGGAGCACGGGTCGTGTTTCAGCTAAGGTCCCTAGATGACAGTGGGTTAGGAGAACTAGTATTCCAGTTGTTGAAACATCTTCATGAAATTTCTTGTTGAGTATGGAGAGTGTTTGTTCTGAGGTTGTTCCAGGATTCGGCAGTTCTTGCAAGTGGGAGCCGGTAGGAACAAAGAATGGGTCAATGGCAGTTTTAGTTATGTTATGATTGACGTGTTGAAATTCATGGGAGTTTCAATGAAGCCTTCAGCATGATTAAGAAGGCTGGTGGCAACTAGGGGTGGAACATTGAGTTATGTTCACAAATTACAGAAGTACATGAACACAGTTGAAGCGCAGGTGAACATTGTTCCGTGACTTCAAGTGGGAGATTGTTGGATATGAAGCCAGGATCAATTGGGCTAAGCTGAGTAGACACTATGTTTTAGTAAATGGGCTTAATCATTGTGTCCCCTTTATTATCTCTATTTATCTCTATTTAAAGAGATCATTGTACTTGTAATTGGGGTGCAACAGAAAAGAAATGAAAACCTAATAGTTGCCCGTGTGGATGTAGGTTGCAGTTGACGACCGAACCACGTTAAATCATGTGTCATTTATTTTCTTGCATTGATTCGTGATTATGTGTGTTGCTTCCGCGTGTGCATTTTTCCCATCATAATGCAATACTAATTGTAAATAATTTAAGACTAATAAATTTTGAATTAATAACCAACATCCTCCCTTAATTCTGATTTGGAACAACCTTTATGCCCAACAAACCTCTTAACTTTATGAAAGCATCGATCTTCAATGGCTTAGTGAAAATATTTGCAATATGATCTTTTGATCTACAGTATTCCAATTTGATCATGTTCTTCCCAACTTGGTCTCGCAAGAAGTGATACCGAATATCAATGTGTTTACTTCTTTGATGAAAAACCGAATTCTTTGCAAGATTAATTAAAGAGACATTGTCAACATAAATCTTCATTGAAACATCTAGATTAAAACCAATTTGAGTCATGATATTGCTGAGCCAAACTGATTGACAAGCACTTGTTGCTGCTACATACTCAGCTTCACAAGTACATAATGCAACAATAGATCGTTTCTTTGATGACCACAAGCAAACAATCTTTTTTATCATAAAACAATGACCACTTGTGCTCTTCCTCTCATCTGAATCTCCACCCCAATCACTGTCTGAGTATCCGACGATCTCAATCTTCTTAGATGAAGAGTAAAATAGACCAAAAGCTGTAGTACCTTTAATGTAGCGCTTAATTCTCTTTACAGCTTGTAAATGAACTTGTCGAGATGACTCCATGTATTGACTGACCAATCCCACAGCATAGCATACGTCGGGTCTAGTACACATGAGATATCTAAGGCTCCCAACAATTTGCTTAAAGTATGTCGCATCTATAGTTCACCCATCACCTTCCTTCGTAAGTTTAATTCCAGTTTCAATTGGAGTCTTAACTGAGTTTGAATCCTCCATCTTAAACTTCTTTAAAAACTCAGCAGCAAATTTCCTCTGATGAATGAAGATTCCATCGTCTCATTGGATGACTTCAATGCCCGAAAAGTAGGACATAAGATCGAGATTAGTCATTTCAAATTCCTTTATCATGATATGCTTGAAGTCACCAATCATTTTGAGATTACTTCCTGTAAAAATCACATCATCAACATAAAGACATAAAATTAGCAAATCTCCATAATCATTAGTCTTTACATAAAGACCATGATCTGATGCACATTTTTTGAATCTAGTGGCATGAAGAAATGAATCAATCCTTTTGTTCCAAGCTCTTGATGCCTGTTTAAGACCATATAAAACCTTAGTTAGTCTATACACCTTCTCCTGTTTGCCAGATTGTATGAAACTCGGTGACTGATTTACATAAACCTCTTCATCAAGTGGGTCATTTAGAAATGCAAACTTGACGTCCTTTTGGTGAATTTTCCATTGCCTTTGTGCAGCTAAAGCAATGATTAATCTCACTATTTCCATTCGAGATATAGGAGAAAATATTTCTTCGTAATCATGGCCTTGCCTTCTCTTTGTTTGAATCCCTTTGCCACCAACCTTGCCTTGTATCTATCAATCTCATCATTTGCTTCACTTTAATCTTGCACACCCACTTCACATCAATTGCTTTGTGTCCTTTTGGAAGATCAGTAAGCTGCTATGTATTGTTCTTCTCAATCGCCACCAATTCTTCATTCATAACCTCTTGCCATTTGAGGTGTTGAATGGCATCTGCAAGTCTCACGGGTTTTGAATCTGCAAGAAAAGCAAAGTGAACCAATTCTCCATTGTCATCAACTTCATCATCAAGATTTACTTCGTAATCTTGAAGGTGTACAGGTTATCGTTGTTGCCTTCTTGGTCACTCCATCATAGTTGCAATTGGAGCTGCAACTTCATGTTGAGCTACTGCTTTAGGTGCAACATAATAACATATTTAAATAATAACAATCATATCTTTTATCTTCCTGCATCAGTTGTGAGTTTATAAGGAATAAAAATCATCACATCTAAATAAAAAAATCTTATCAATCAATATTTCATTAGTTTCTTCCTATCTCTATGTAACTGAAAGATAAAGAATCTCTGATATCTTGGCAAAATTTTAAGAGATAAACAAATGATGAAAAACTCGCTTCCCTATCAAAAGAATATTGAGTTTAACCATATTAACTACTTACCCAACTATATTACATTGATTTTATGCTAGATCAAAAATCATATCCCATAGAATGGGTCCAGCTTTGGAGCCGAGCGAGCAAGATGAAAAGGCTTGTCCATACTTATACTACATAGTTAACACTAAATTTTCTTATAATGTTGCCTAATTAATTTTTATAATTTAACAGTTATGTATGATTTTTAATTTGTTTTATTTATTTATATATTTAAGTAATATCTTAAAAGTAATTATCTTTAAATATTTATAAGGTTTGATTAAATTTTAAGTACATCGTGTTTGAATATTTCAATTGAATCTCTATTTAAAGATTTTGTTATATTAAGCGTGCAAAATATTTTATCTATATATCATGCTGTTTGACCTTTCTATTAACAGAGTGATGTGACCGTTACTTCTATTTTTTATTTTTTATTTTATCTTTAATCCCCTAAGGTTAGAGATGAAAAAACATAAGTAACATTAATATTATTTCATTGACAAAAAATTCAAACAACAAAATACTTTAAAAAAAAAATTGAAGTATTTAATATAGCAAAATTTTGGATGAAGACTTAATAAAAATATTTGAAATAAGTCTTATGTAAAACTGGAATTAACTTGCTATCTTATGACTTTTTAATAACGTTAATGCTTATTAAACAATGATAAACTTCCATGACTTGAGTTGCTGGAAAATAAGTAGAATACTAATAAAGACATAATTATTAATCTTAAAGGTCATTTTTCTTAAGATAAATTTCTCTTATTAATTTAAGTAAAGAATTTGGGATCTAATAACAGAAATCAGAGTAACACCAGTTGAGATTAAGGGTTTTAGTGAATTTTGTAAATGAATGTTTTTTTTTTCTTCAACAATGGATGAACAAAATTAAGTGAGAAATATCAACCTTTATATAATAAAAGGTCCAAAATCTATTTTTAACCTAATAAAAAAATTCCAAATAATATTAGATGACCATCTAATTTTGAACCAAACACCAGATAATATAACTTTTATTTCATTGTTACTTTTCAAATAAGAAAATAATTTCTTTAATAATTTTATAATAAACTTTTCAAATTCTATCTTCTCTTTTATAAAATCTATACTATAAATCACATTTAAAATTATAATATAAATAATATTTAAAATTAAAATTAAAGTGACCATTCAAGTTTTATTTAATAAAACTGATAAGAATTTAATCCTAACATGACAACAATTAGGCTCCCTTCAAACTGGAACATGTTACTCATTTGTTGCAGCTACCGAAATAACATCCTTGTTGCATCTGCTAGTAAAATGGATGTTGATGCAGCATATATAGTATTGGAAGGAGCATGATTGCCCCTGCTGCCCGCTTGACAACAAAGTTGAGACCTAATCTTTCCACCACCATTGAGCCAGCCCAGCTGATAAGTAGTTAAATTTTCCAGCACTGGTTGCCTAACAGCTTCTTATACATGAGATGTGGCTCTGTTTTCATTTTCTGCATAATCTGCCCCCGTTTCTGCTTCTCCACATTAACCCCCTTCTGCCATCTATTTGCTTTCTCTTTATTAAACTATAACTGTAATTAATTAAAAGTCCTAAGTTACACGCCAAGTCCCACCTTGGAAATTTCCCTTTATTATATTTAACTCTAAATTTTGTGCATAATTTTATAAAATTATTCAAAACAGTTTTTTATTAAAGTTGGTAAAATAGGTTAGATATCAAGATGAGTTGACTCTATTAACAACTAAAATAGATTACGTCTGATTGAAAAAATAATAAGGTAAATTTAAATGATTAATTTTGGTACAATTTGTTTTTAAAAATAATAATTCTAATTTTAAAATATTTTAAAAAATATTATATCATTGAAACATATATATAGGCTATAATGTATATATCATATCAAATTATTACATCTAAAAGTTAAAATTATTTTCCTTTATGTAATTTAAATTTAAAAAAAGAATTAAAAATTTATTATTTTTCCATTTTCTTTAAACCGGATATTTGGTCGGTCCGATATAGGATTAAATTGAACAAACTATTTTGTCCATTCAAAATATAGATAGAATTAATTGACATAATTTTCACTGCATCGATCGATAAGGACCAAACTACCTATTTTATAACTCTAATTTTGATTATTTATTTAATCATAATTTAATTGGCAATTGTATTAATTGCATTTTCATAAGGCAGATCAATTGTCTTTCCCAATGTTTAGATTGTGCAATTATTATTTTATGGAAGTAATCCCATCAATTTATTGGGATATGATATCCTACTGATGTAATGTTTATATCATTTGGTAAAACAGGTTGAGTACATAATAAGGGCACCACCATTCTTAGCAACTTCAACTAATTACTTAAACAATTTCACATGGATTATTATCCTAGACTTAAATTCCTTTTTTCTTTTCCTTTAAAATATTGCAACCTTTATTTTAGAGAAAATTACATTTATCTTTTCTAAAGTTATACTAAATTATACTTATACTTTTTCAATTTTAAAATAAACACTTATATATATTATGTTATTAATAAAACGATACTTGCATCTTTTAGTTTTTAAATAGACATCTACATCTTTTAGTTTTTTAATAAAATGAAACTTTCCTCCTTCATATTTTTAATAGCATGACACTTTTTCCTTTTTTGTTATCAGCCTCTTCCTTATTTTATTTAAAGAATATCATATTAATTAAAACTTAAGTTAAAAAATTATGAAAATTGAAAATTAAAGTTTAAAGTATAAGAATTAAAGTTTTTATAAAAAAAAAATTGTATATAGTTTAAATATAATAAGAAAATGAGTGTCATTTTCTTAAAAATATAAGGGCATGAATGTCATTTGTTAGATAAATGTTTATATAAAAACCGGACAGAGTGTGAATATCGTTTTATTAAAAACATAAAAAATGAGTGTTTATTTAAAATTAGGGAGAGTACAAGTGCTATTTAACATTCTTAAAGGAGGTAAGTGCAATTTCTCTTAATTTTATTTATATTTGATTGTCATTTTCTTGTCTTTGTACTTTTATTATATATATATTTAATCGGCTTTGTAGTTCTTATGTAAGTGAGTATCGTCCCATTGACTAACTAATTATTGTATTAAGCATGGTTATCAGCTTTGGTAATTAAAGACTCATATTCAGATTGGGGTCCAAAACCTTTTCGTAGCCTAGATATTTGGCAAAAGGACAGCAGATTCAGAGATTTTGTCCGTTGTAAGTGGCTTAGTTATGAGGTTCATGGTAGAGGGTTATTCGTGTTTAAAGAAAAATTGAAAAGACTAAAAAGTGATTTAAAATCCTGGAATAAAGAAGTGTTTGGTAATGTTAACCAGGCAGGGGAGATTCTACAAATGCAAATTCAGGAGTTAGATGCTCGCGACAATGTAGGAGACTTAGATGACGAAGGAAGACAGGAGAGGAGGTCCTTGTTGGCAGAACAAAATCAAAATTTGTTTAAACAAGAAGCGATTATTCATCAGAAAACTCGTCTTAAGTGGTTAAAAAATGGTGACCTCAATTCAAAGTATTTTCATTCGGTCCTCAAATGGAGGAGGGCAAGAAATGGGGTTAATGGATTGTTTGTTGATGGTCAGTGGTGTGAAGATAAGGAGGTGGTTAAATAAAAGGTCAGAGATTTTTTTAAGGTTAGGTTTGAAGGTTTTGTTGGGCCTCAAGTCAAGTTGGATAATGTGTATTTTAACTCTGTTTCTGCTGCTGACAACGAGATGCTGGTTAGTTCTTTTTCTGAAGAGGAAGTCAAGGCTGCTGTTTGGAACTGTGATAGCTCAAAAAGTCCTGGGCCAGATGGTTTCAACTTTGGGTTCATTAAGTTCTGTTGGGATTTTCTTAAGGATGATATTCTCTTGGCTGTAAATGATTTTGCTAGCTCTGAAAAATGGCCTAGGGGGACGAATGCCTCGCTTGTGTGCTTGGTTCCTAAGTCTGAGAATCCACAATATCTTTGCGAATTCAGACCTATTTCTTTGGTTGGGTGTTTGTATAAAATCATTTCGAAGTTACTTTCCGAGAGACTTAAAAAGGTGATGAGTAAAATTATTGATTCAAGACAGTCCGCGTTTCTCGTTGGTAGGGGAATCTTGGATAGTGTGCTTGTGGCCAATGAGGTGTTAGAGAAGGCAAAAAGGAAGAAGAAAAGTTGTATTTTTTTCAAAGTGGACTATGAGAAGGCTTATGATTCGGTAAGGTGGGAGTTTATTAATTATATGTTGGGGAGATTAGGTTTTTGTGACCAATGGATTGCTTGGATTAAATCTTGCTTGGAGTCAGCGACTGTGTCCGTGTTGGTAAATGGTAGTCCGACTAGGGAATTTGTTCCTTATAAGGGATTGAGACAGGGAGATCCCCTTGCCCCATTTTTGTTCATTATTATCGCCGAAGGTCTTGCAGGAGTGGTAAGGAATGCTGTCGTGTGCGATTTGGTGGAGAGTCTGGAGATTGGGGTGAATAAGGTTAAGATTAATATGCTTCAGTATGCAGACGATACTTTATTCTTCTGCAAAGCGTCCCCCAAAAGTGTCTTCAGCTTAAAAGCTATCCTAAATTGTTTTGAGTTGGCTTCAGGTTTAAAGGTGAACTTCTTGAAGAGTAGTATTGGACGGGTGGGGGTTGATGTTCCTACGCTTAGGTGTTTTGCAAAAATCCTTAACTGTGATGTGATGAAAGCTCCATTCAAATATCTTGGGATGCCTGTCGGGGGGTGTCACAAGAAGGAAGTCTTTTGGGATGCGGTGGTTGAGAGGTTAAAGATGAGATTAGGAAGGTGGAAAGGTAGACTTATTTCGATGGCCGGGAGGATTTGTTTGATTAAGTATGTCCTTTCTGCGATTCCTTTGTTTTATATGTCTATGTTCAAAATACCTGTTGTCGTTGTAAAGAAGATTGTGAAAATTCAGAGGAACTTCCTTTGGGGTTGGGGGTATGATGGGCGAAAGATTGCATGGGCTTCGTGGGAAAAGGTTTGTGAGCCATGTGAAGCTGGTGGTCTTGGGGTTATTAATATTAAACTTTTCAACATTGCCTTATTGGGAAAGTGGATATGGAGGATGGGCAACTCAAAAGGCGGTCTGTGGAAGGAGGTTTTAGAGTCCAAGTATGGGGGTTGGAGGAATTTGAAAGTACCTAGTTCAAACAAGAACGAGTCTCTTTGGTGGAGGGAATTAAAGGTGATTTGGTCGATGAAGGAGTGGGATGAAAATTTTGAAGACTGTTTTAAATGGGAAGTTGGTAATGGGAAGGATATTAAGTTTTGGGATGACAAATGGACGGGTAACATTGCCTTGAAAAATAAATTCCCGAGATTGTTTTCCCTGTCTAGGGATAAAGATTTTTCGTTGGAGCGCTGTGGGGCTTGGGAAGACGGAGTGTAGAGTTGGAAGATGGAGTGGCGTAGAAATCAATTTGAATGGGAGAAATCTCAAGTTTGCCTTCTTTTTTAGGAGATTCAAGGGTTAAGTCTTGTTGTGGATTTTCACGATACTTGGTGTTGGAAAGGTGGTAGTTCTGCTGAATTCTCGGTTAAATCCGCTTATGGTGTGTTAAGGGGAGAAAGCGATGGGGCTTTGTCGAGTTTTTACAATCTTTTTTGGAACATTAAGGCTTTGCCTGCGGCACAGATATTGGCGTGGAGGGTGTTGGAAAATAAGATTGCTACTAAAGTTAACTTGGCTCGACGCGGGGTGGTAATTGATAGTACTATGTGTTGTTTGTGTGGTTCAAAAGAGGAGTCTACTAATCATTTATTTTTTGACTGTAGAATTGCTTGGTTAGTGTGGACTTAGTGTTTCTCGTGGCTAGGAGTGTCTTCGACTACTCCTGTTGAACCTCTCGCACATTTCATTCAGTTTTGTGATGCACCTAAGTCTATCATTCTTGTCTTGGGAAGCGTGTGGATCTCGGTGGTTAGTGAGGTTTGGCGACATAGAAATAAGGTCATTTTCAAAGGTGGTGTGGTGGATCATTCTGAGATTTTTACTTTGGCTCAATTGAAAGCTTGGTCCTGGGTAACTTCCAAAATTCCTTCTGCCTGCTTCTCTTTCTCTGACTGATGTCTTGCCCCGTTATCTTGTTTGAATTCTTTATAAGTTGCCTACTTCTGGGCTAGATTGGCAGGCTTTGCTTGGTGGATGGTTGTTGGTTTTGAGGATGGTATGTTGGTTGTTGGTTTAGGAGGGTATGGTTTGTTGCTATGGTGGCTGCGACTTGGTGTTTTATAATGTAGTTTTGTTGGACATTGTTGTGTCAGTCTGGTTTGGTGCTTTAGTTTTACTGTACCTTAGTCCATTTTGTTAGGAGTTGGTTATTTTTCCTCTGTTGGTAAGGAGTGCTTGAGGATATATGCTTTTATTTTATAGTTTGTATAAGGGTTGAACCACCTCTGAAGTGGTTCTATTTATTTTATTTTTTATTGCTGATAAAAAAAAATGGTTATCAGCTAGACTGATTTAATTAGGAATGGGTCCATTATCCAATTTGGTTGAGGAATAATAAAATTGATATCAAATTGATGTTTACTGATTCCAGTTCCTGTTCTTGGAAAGCTTCCAAAATCGATTTTTTTTTTATCCAGCATAATTGATTCCTCTGTTAATGGGATTGGCAGAGGCTCTCCAAAGTTGCGTTTGTGACACATCTAAATTGTGTTTGTAAGTTATCACACAAAATGTTCATTTAGGCATATTCGGGTGACTACTTTTCATCCAGAAATAAAAGCAAATAAAAATTTTGTTTGTATTTAAAAAGTTATGCGGAAAGAATAGTAATGAAATGTGAGAAAATATGTATTTTGTTTCTTTGATGCACTGCAGTGATTAACAAAGAAAATCACTATTAAAATATGTTTTTACAATATTATTCTTACTTTTTCAAACAAAGCATGTCACTGAACAGTTTTTATATGTCATGCAGAGAAATGTTTTCTCAAACAAAGCAACATTGAATAGTTTTCATTGTAATTATCAATCAATGGTTATGAGCATTGATTGTTACCTTATTTGTTGTAGTGTCGTAATACTGGATATTAATTGTAAAATTATACATAGTCAGGTTTTGGCTATATATGTATATTGTAATCAACAAATAAAATAGAATATTCTTTCACCTTTCATTATCCTTTTCTCACTTAGTATCAGAGCTGTAAAACTCTGAAAGCTTTTTTGATCCAATTCAAATCATGACATCCGCTGCAAATTCAAAATCCCAAAATTGTCTTCCATTCATTACACCTGTCAAGTTGGACAGAGACAACTATCCACTATGAAAATCCTTGGTGATTTCTATAGTCAAAGGTTGCAGGCTCGATGGGAACATGCTAGGGACAAAGGAGTGTCCTGAAGAATTCATAATTTTTGCAGATTCAAGCAAGAAACCAAATCCCGCATTTGGAGATTGGCAGACCCATTATTCACAACTCCTTGGATGGTTGATGAATTCAATGACTGTTGAAATAACAACACAATTGTTGTACTGTGAAACCTCAAAAACAAATTTGAGATAAAGCCCAAAGCCTAGCTAGTGCACATACAAGATCTCGAATCACCTACCTTAAATCTAAGTTTCACTATATCAGGAAAGGAGAAGAAGATGGAAGAATATTTGGTCAAGATGAAGAATCTCGCTGACAGACTTAAACTTGTAGGGAGTCTCATTTCCAACTCATATCTAATCATTCAAACCCTAAATGGTTTAGATTCTAAATACAACCCTGTGGCGGTCAAACTATCTTATCAAACTAGTCTCACTTGGGTTGATCTGCAGGCCCAATTACTAACTTTTGAGAGTAGACTTGATCAACTGAGTGGTCTTACCAAACTCTCTCTTGATGCATCAACAAATGTTGCTAATAAAACTCTTACAAAGGTAACAAATTCAACACAAACAACATCTAGAGGCTCAAACTTCAGAAGTTGAAGAGGAGGTAGAGGAAGAGGAAGAATGTCTAAACCAACATGCCAAGTTTGCAACAAGGTTGGACACACAGCTGTAAACTGCTACTACAGGTTTGATAAGTCTTATTCAAACTCAAATTATTCAGCAGACAGTGACAGACAAGGAGCACACAATGCCTTCCTAGCCTCACAAACTGCTGCTCAAGATTATGATTGGTACTTTAACAGTGGTGCAAGCAATCATATGACACACCAAACTGAAAATTTTGAGGATCTAGCAGAACATCATGGTAAGAACTCATTAATAGTTGGAAGTGGTGAGAAATTGCAGATTGTTGTCACAAGTTCCTCAAAACTAAACTCACTCAACTTACATGATGTCTCATATGTGCCCAACATTACCAAAAATCTATTAAGTGTGTCAAAATTAACTGATGACAATAACATTCTTGTTGAGTTTGATGCAAATTGTTGCTTTGTGAAGGACAAGTTAATAGGGAAGGCAATTCTAAAAGGGTCACTTAAAGATGGCCTGTATCAGCTCTCAAGGACTAAAAGGGACTCGTGTGCTTATGTATCTGTCAAGGAGAGTTGGCATAGAAGGCTTGGTCATCCAAATAATACAATCCTAGATAGAGTCTTGAAAAGTTGTAATGTGAAACTATCACCTAGAGATCATTTTAACTTTTGTTAGGCTTGTCAATATGGCAAAATGCATTTTTCACCCTTCAAAACATTTTCCTCTCATGTTAAGGAAATCCTTGAATAACTTCATACTGATGTCTGGGGTCCTGCACTAATAATATCTTCTTCTGGTTTCAAATATTATGTTCACTTCATTGATGATTTTAGTAGATTTACTTGGATTTATCCTCTGAAACAAAAATAAGATATTGTACAAGCCTTTATTCAGTTTAAAAACATGGAAAAAAATTGTTTAACAAGCGAATTAAGACAATCCAATGTGATGGTGGTGGTGAATACAAAGTTGTGCAAAACCCTGCAATAGAAGCAGGGATACAATTCAGAATGTCATGCCCTTACACATCACAACAAAATGGTAGGGCTGAGAGAAAACATAGGCACATTGCTGAAGTTGACTTGACATTGCTAGCACAAGCCAAAATGCCCTTACATTTTTTGTGGGAAGCTTTCTCCACAGCAGTTTATCTCATAAACACATTACCCTCTCTAGTCACTCAAAATGAAAGTCCTTACTCATTGCTTTTTCAAAAGGAACCTGACTACAATTCCTTAAAACCCTTTAGGTGTGCTTGCTATCCCTGTCTTGAGCCCTATAATCAACACAAACTACAATTCCACACAACTAAATGTGTGGTCTTGGGGTATAGTAACTCTCACAAAGGATACAAATGCAAAAATTCTCATGAAAGAATCTTCACTTCAAGACATGTTGTTTTCAATGAAGAAAATTTTTCATTCCATGATGGGTTTCTCAATACAAGAAGTCCCTTGAAAACACTAACTGAGAGTTCATCTCTCCCTTTTTCTTAGCCTACTGTAGGTAACCCACATATTAGAGCAGCCACACTTCCAGATGATAACAATCTTGGTGATGAACAAGAACCAACTATCCAATTGAGAGTTTTGCAATTAATTTTAGCAGATATCAAGCTACAAATAATTCAACAAGGAGCAGTCCAATTTTTGAAAATAATTCATCAAGCATCAGTCTAATTTCTGCAAATAATTCACCAAACAACATTCAAATTCTTGATCTCACAAAAACAGTTGCTGGAGATCACCAAGATCTTGTTGAACCAAACACAAAGATCAACATTCATTGGACCAGGAGCAAAGCTGGAATTCATAAACCAAAGAAGCCATATGTTGGGTTTGTTGAAACTACCACAGATAAGAAGGAACCAGAAAATGTCACAGAAGCACTCACAAGACCACAATGGAAAGAAGTTATGGAAAAAAAGTATCAGACACTCATGTCGAATCAAACTTGGCTCTTGGTACCATATCAAGGCCAAGAAAACATCATTGATTCTAAATGGGTCTTCAAGAACAGGTACCAAACAAATGGGACAATTGAAAGGAGAAAGGCAAGACTAGTAGCAAAAGGATTTCAACAAACAGCTCGATTGGACTATGAAGAGACCTTCAGCCCAGTTGTCAAGGCCAGTACAATTCGGATCATACTCTCAATTGCAGTGCACCTCAATTGGGAGGTCAAACAGCTGGACATAAACAATTCATTTCTTAATGACTATCTAAAAGAAACTGTATTTATGCATCAATCAGAAGGATTTGTAGACTCAACTAAATCTGAATATGTTTACAAGTTATCCAAGGCAATTTATGGATTGAAACAGGCCCCAGAGCCTGGTTTGACAGCCTAAAAAATGCCTTAGTCAGTTGGGGTTTCAAGAACACAAAAAGTGATTCCTTACTATTCACTCTAAGAGGTACAAATCACATTACCTTCCTACTTATTATATATGTGGATGTTATAATTGTCACAGGGAACAACACCAAGTTCTTTGAATCCTTCATCAAACAACTCAATGATGTGTTTTCACTTAAGAATCTTGGTCCATTGCACTACTTAGGCATAGAAGTTCAAAGAGAAGCATCTGGCATGTACTTGAGGCAATCAAAATACACAGGAGACATCCTGAGAAAATTCAAAATGGAAAATACTTCGTCTTGTCTAACACCTATGATAACCGGCAAGCAGTTTATAGCTGAAGGAGAGAAATTACAAGACCCAACCATGTTCAGACAAGCTACAGGAGCTTTGTAATACTTAACAAACACAAGGCCCGATATAGCATTCTCGGTTAACAAGCTCAGCCAATTCATGAGCTCTCCCACTATAGATCATTGGCGAGACATAAAAAGAATATTGAGATATCTTCAAGGTATCATTCAACACTGCCTACACATCAAACCATTAACTGACTTGGACTTAGTAGGATTCTCAGATGCAGACTAGGCAACAAGTGTGGATGATAAAAAATCAATGGCTGGTCAATGTGTCTTCCTTGGTGAAACACTTGTTTCTTGGTCTTTGAGGAAGCAAAAGGTAGTCTCAAGATCCAATACAGAGTCAGAATATAGAGCAATGGTAAACTTACCTACTGAATAACATGGACCTGTTCACTTCTTGATGAATTGAAACTCCCTTTGCCAATAAAACCAACATTGTGGTGTGATAACTTGAGTGCCAAGACACTAGCTTCAAATCCAATTATGCGTACTCGATCCAAACACATTGAAATTGATGTGCACTACATTAGAGACCAAGTACTGCAACATGAGATTATTGTAGCCTATGTTCCATCAGCTGATGAAATAGCTGGCTGTCTCATTAAAGAATTAACTCATACACGATTCAGCCAACTCAGAGACAAACTCGGGTGACTCCCTCATCCATCAGTTTGAAAGGGGGAATTAGAGACAAGATCCCTTAATATGTGGATTCCAATGATTGTATTTGATTGTGTCAATCCTTGTAATTATTGTAATTATCAATCAATGGTTATCAGCATTGACTGTTACCTTATTTGTTGTAGTATTGTCATATTGAGTATTAATTGTAGGATTATATACAGTTAGGTTTTGACTATATATGTGTACTGTAATCAACAAATAAAATAGAATATTCTTTCACCTTTCATTATCCTTTTCTCACTTGGTATCAAAGCTGTAAAACTCTGAAAGCTTTTTTGATCCAATTCAAATCATGGCATCCGCTGCAAATTCAAAATCCCAAAATTGTCTTCCATTCACTATATCTATCAAGTTGGACAGAGACAACTATCCACTATGAAAATCCTTGGTGATTTCTATAGTCAAAGGTTGCAGGCTCGATGGGAACATGCTAGGGACAAAGGAGTGTCCTGAAGAATTCATAGTTTCTGTAGATTCAAGCAAGAAATCAAATCCCGCATTTGGAGATTGGTAGGCCCATTATTCACAACTCCTTGGATGGTTGATGAATTCAATGACTATTGAAATAGCAACACAATTGTTGCACTGTGAAACCTCAAAACAACTTTGGGATGAAGCCCAAAGCCTAGCCGGTGCACATACAAGATCACAAATCACCTACCTTAAATCTAAGTTTCACTGCATCAGGAAAGGAGAAATGAAGATGGAGGAATATTTGGTCAAGATGAAGAATCTCGTTGACAAACTTAAACTTGCAGAGAGTCTCATTTCCAACTCAGATCTAATCATTCAAACCCTAAATGGTTTAGATTCTGAATACAACCTTGTGGTGGTCAAACTATCTTATCAAAATCTTACTGAGATAGGTCATCTCCCTAGCTTAAGGCAAACAATCTTAGTTATAGCTAACTACGATTCTGGACACCCGAGCTCAGAGTCTTACTGAGCAAAAGTCATCCCATCTGAATCACCATAGACTTCAACACTCCTAGTCTTGGAATCTTACCAAGGAAAGGTCATCTTTCTTGGGATAAGTCACATAGGACGCCTGCTCAGGTGCTTTGTCAAGGTGGGTCGTCCTACCTGACACCCGGTTATAGACACTTCTTTTGTAACTTTTTGTTGACCTAAGTGTCGACTCACACACCACGTCTTACCCTATTAACGCTTTTCGATTGGAGTTTCTGACTTGGGTGTGGGCTTACACACCAAATCTACTCTTAAACAACTTTTATAACTTGGAGTATCTGACTTGGGTATGAGCTTACACACCAAGTCTACTCTTCAACAACTTTTGTTACTTGGAGTATCTAACTTGGGTATGAGCTTACACACCAAGTCTACTCTTCAACAACTTCTATTACCGGGAGTATCTGACTTGGGTATGAGCTTACCCACCAAGTCTACTTTTCAACAACTTTTATTACTCGGAGTATCTGACTTGGGTATGAGCTTACACACCAAGTCTACTCTTCAACAACTTTTATTACTTGGAGTATCTGACTTGAGTATTAGCTTAACACCAAGTTTACTCTTCAACACCGAGGTAGGTTGGCTTACCTGCCCTCGGATAAATAATTTTAAGTCCATTCTGAGTGCCTAGACTCAGAATGTTACTGAGATAAGGTTTTCCCTTCTGAATAGCATGGTCGCCAAGTTACCTAGGCCATGGAATCTTACTAGAGGAGTAGGTGACCTTGTTTAATTGTCACTCATGCACACACTGCGCTTACTCGAATAACATATCGGTCAAGTCGTCTTCTTGTGTGTTAACGGAGTATCCTGGCAAACATCTTTAAAGAATAGTTTTTCATTGGGCAACCTCATTAAAAAATCCCGATAAAGGAAAAAGAGTGACCCCTTAATTATTCAAATTGTTCATAAAAATTAACACAATATATTAACTGAAAATAAGCACATTATCTTATATCTCTAATAGAAAACCACCTGCCACGGGCACCAATGATCTTTAGGTGCTAAACCACAGGCCAACATTCTGTTATACATGCACATCCTTATCTTTTTAGGGTTAACAACAACTATCAACAGGTATTTTATGTGTAACAAACATGCAACAAATAACAAACATGCACATGTAACAAGTAACAAATACATGCATATCATAACTACTTACATACACTTATCTATAAGCATATACAATGGACCCCTCTCAAATGGCAGCCCCATTATATCTTACGGGCTCATTAACTAAACTGGGTCAAACTCGTAACCCTTACCTAGGGTCCAATAATCGAGCTGACCTTAGCCCAAATCGAAAACCGAGCTACTACCAGTCCAAAACCAAGAGCCAAACTCCTGCCCAGTACAGAAGCCCCCCAAGCTCGAGCCAAACTTGGCTAAGCAAAGAGGCTTTTGAGTGCTTTGGCAGCTAACACGACGGTTTCTCAGTGGGTAGGTGATAACTCCGTAAACCTCAACTAGCTTAAGCTAATGCATGTCTCATTACTTAACTTAGTAAACCTCGACTAGCTTAAGCATAACAACTATTGTAAATACGGATAACTCGTCACTTTAGCTAACTCATCTCTACATCTTGAGTATAAAGCAAATAAAGATAACTAGAAATCAATGCTCAATCTATTCATGAAAAATCATGGGGTTCCCAAAGAACTAACCTTTTGACGAACCACTCACACACACCTAGCTAAGGCAAACCCATGCTCACTTTCTACTTGCATAAGTGTATCTCGCAAACTTGGCCCAGATAAAACCGTGGTTGATGGCCTACTAAGGGATGAGTGATCGGAGTGCTTAATTATTTGTAAACATTAACTGCTCATACCCTTTGAATTCTTTATCATTTATCAATAATTTATCTTACTTGACTTCAATTACTTTGTCATCTATGGATGCCTTGAAAACTTTGTAAATGCATGCCATAATAAATCTCAACTAGTTTAATTAACTAATGCGCACAAGTTAAGTATATCAATCAAGCAACTTATCATTTATGCTAACTTTTCCCATCATGGGATAATAAAGATAATCAGAGTTTAACAAAACTAACCCTTTGCTGAACTAGAGGAGGCAGACTGGGAGCATGACACAAGACCAAGGGCCAAGTCAGGATGCTCCAACCTTTGTCTCAGCTCCCACTTTACCTCAGAGGATTACAAGAAGCAAAGCACAGGCTTTGGGTGCTGAGCATCAATTGTTTTCTTTATTTGTAATGTTAATAAAATGGGTGTCCTTAAGTATTAGAGGGGGTGTACTAGCAAATAGGTGCCTTTAGCAATAGAAGGGAGGTGTACTATCAAATGTTGCATTTCTTACCTATCTTCTAGAAGATTAGGATGATGGTGTGGTTTGACTAAAGTCAATACCCTAGGCAGCCCCACTTTTTATTCTCCCCATCCTACCCCTTAAGCTTGCTCTCCAAGGCTCTTAAACCTATAAATAAGGAGGCCTACCTCATGTATTTCTAAGTTGAAATTTTAAGTAAAGAAACTATACACAATTTTTGTGTGAGTAATAAGTGAGTGAGCTCCTCCAAAATTGGTCTTATCTTATGGGTGTTGATGCTCTCAAGTGGCGGTCTCCTTCCATTCATCTTGTTGATTCCATCCCATCAAGTGGCGTGATCCCTTCCAAGCTCCACCTCCATAAGTTCTTTCTTTCATCAACTCTTCCATTTTCCATTCCTTGTCTCAGTTTTTAGCTTCATTAATTGTTGCCTTTGTATTCTCGGTTTGGAGACTCATTTATGAGTGAGGAGCATCTTTTGGAATGGCTTTACACCATTGATGCATTCCTTTTCTCCTTTCTAAATTCTAAGTTTCGGTTTTTGCATCATAATTACCATATCCTTGTCTTTTTATATTTGCCTTATGGAAATGAACCTTCGCATCTACTTAACCACTTGGCTAAGTTAATGTCCAGTGGGAATTTTCCTTAGGTTCTCACTTTAATCATCTTAAAAATCCAATCCTAAGCAAAGTGTCACCATAAAATGCTAAATCATAAAATCAACTCACATCAGTTTTCCATAGCCACTACAGGCTAGTGCTTAAATATGGCGCATCCAGAGGCATCCTACCTTGATCTCGCTAAGTATTGCTTCACATAGTGCATGCTCGAATGACTGTGCCCTTCTAGACATGGTCATCGAGCTTGACTTGCTGCGTGGTCGCATGACCTCGTCAACATCGTCTTTCGCAAGGCACTTGCTAGCGTACCACTGAAATAAAATTAGAGATTGGCAGCATTCCACGCCCGAGGAATAGTTCCTCCTTCCAGGGTTTTTAACCCGCAGGGCGCCTTCCCGAGCAGCTTCACCGAGAGAAGTCGTCTTACCCGCAGGGTGACTTCCTAAGAAAGGTCGTTTCATCTGGCAATATATAATCAATTTACTCACAAGGCACCTGCTCGGATAATCTTATCAAGACAAGTCATCTTACCATGTGTCATCTCGGGTACCTTTTGATGATCGACACGCCTCTAGTCAGTCAAGCAGCCTATCACTTCAACTTAATCATGATAATCTAAGCTCGAGCTTGGTCGAACGATGAGCTTTGACTACACCTATCCCCGAATCGAGTTATCCTAATGTGTGATCATTGCATCTGTTCTAGGATAACTCACCTCGCAGGGCGTCTGCTCGGATAGCTACATCTACTCTGAGCTAGGTCGTCTCACCATGTGCTAGTTCAGATGACCACACCTGTTTCAAGTTAATTCATCTCACATGGCGCATATACTCGGGTAGCTACGTCTGCTCCGAGTTAGGTCGTCTTACCATGTGCTCAATCGAATAACTGAAAACACTCTATAAATTTTTTAATTGAAAATAGAACTTCGGGCTTGTTGCATTCCACGCTCGTGGGATGGTTCCACCGTCTTGAATTTCCAACCGATAAGCTCTGTCGCCCAACACTTCTATGTGTTGAACTTTGGCTTTGATGTCTCCAAATCTATGTGGATTGCTTAAAGACTTTGATGATGGGTTTCTGGGTGTATTTTGGTAGTTTGAATTTGTAATCCACTCATAGAATTGATACAAGGTTATTTGAATCTTTAACCTTTTGAAAATATGAGTTTTCTAAAAAGCTGTTGAAATTTCAACAGGTTGAAATTTTGAAACAACAGGTTATTTGACACTTAGTGGATCTTAAAATATTTTGGAAAGCTTTACCTTTGCCTTTGCTGTCAAACCATTTTAACCGGTTATTTTGAAAAATCAACCGACTGTTTTTCAAAAATACTTAACAAAATTTGTTAAGTCTGGTAAAACTGTTTTCCCTCTTTTCAAACTGTTTTGACCTTTGATTAAAAGTCTTAAACAACTATTTTTGAGGCTATATATACTGTGTTTACATCTCTGAAGATTAAGAGATGAGATTAGCAAAAGATTGAAAAAGATTTTCAAGTTTCCAAGATTGCTTAAGGTTTTGGATTCTTTCTAAGGGTGGAATAAGACTATTGTGTATTCTTTCAATCCAATCCGTGATTGTATCAGGTGTATTCTATTCCTTTCTTCCTTTGATTTGTATTTCTATAAAGAACTGGTGTTGCACAGAGTCAGAGGGTGTTCTGATCTGTGTTGTGTTTTTGCCAAAGGATGTGTGTGTGTGTGTGTGTGTGTTCTTATTAAGGGGTTCAATATCACTTCTTTGGTGAATGTGTGGTTCTAATCTGTGGTTGATTACATAGTGGAATACCCAGTGGTTTCTGGAAACTGTATGTAACTCTTGGTGTAAGAGTGAACCAGTATAAACATCGTGTGTGAATCTCTCTATCCTTACACTCTTTAAACTGTTTTATCTTTGTTTTTATAAACTGCTGATATAAACAACCAATTATTTCGTATTTTCAACCAGTTGATATCCTTGCTTTTCAATTGCTTGATACTTGCTCTTATCTCTGTGCTATAAACAACCGAAATAACAACTGATTGTTTTTCTGCAAACAGTTTTAACAGCTTTGTTTTCTTGGCTTCTCTAATTGCTCTTTATGTGATTCTTTAAAGATCTTCATTCTTAGCCAATATTTGCGAAAATCTTTCAATTAACAATTCACCCCCCCCCCCTCTTGTTAAGGCCATTAATTCTAACACTATGGTCCTATATAGTACAAAAGTTTTGTGTGGTACTATTTTTTACTGTCGAGCTATGGTAAGACATAATTCTTTATCATTCTTGACATATGAGTTATGGCAAATTTGTCAAAGTGTTTGATCATTGTTACATATATCTCTTCTTTTTTTCTTTTTTTTTCTTTTACCATAGAGTTAAAATCGAAACATACACTATGAATAATAATGTTTACTAGAATAATAATTGTAGACTGTGAACTAGTACACCAGATAAGTTCCTAGAAAAGAGAGGTGGGTCACCAACGGACTTGCTTAAATACCAAGTCTTTTCTCGCTAGAACTTTCCTAGACATGTACTTTTACACTACTACACTTCATATCTAGTAACAATAATAATTTCTCTCGTGTGAAAGATCATGATAATGATGATAATAATAATATCACAAAATATTTAAATAATAATTAATCATTCATGTCATCTTCAGAATGACATGATAACAGATTTACATATATCCATTATTTTCGTAATATGATAACAAATTTACATATATCCATTATTTTCATAATACGATAACAAATTTAAACAATAATAAGTATATCTTTCATCTTCAAAATAATATCACAATAGATAAAATATCTTTTTATATTTTATCTTCAGAATAATATCACAACAGATAAAATATCTCTTTACCTTTTATCCTAAGAATAATATCACAACAAGATAAAATATTTCTTTATATTTTATCTTCAAAATAATATCACAACAGATAAAATATCTTTTTATATTCTATCTTCAAAATAATACAACAGATAAAATATAATATCACAACAAATAAAATATAATATCACAACAGATAAAATATCTTTTTATATTTTATCTTCAGAATAATATCACAACAAATAAAATATAATATCACAACAAATAAAATATCTCTTTATATTTTATCTTCCGAACAATATCACAACAAATAAAATATCTCTTTATATTTTATCTTAAGAATAATACCACAGCTAAATATATATCACAACAAATAAATATCTCTTTATATTCTATCTTCATAATAATATCACAATTGATAAAATATCTCTTTACCCTTTATCATAAGAATAATATCACAACAGATAAAATATTTCTTTATATTTTATCTTTAAAATAATATCACAACAAAATAATATGATATTATGATAATAACAATTTAATATTTTATCTTAATTACCTTTTCTGGACTGACCAACATCTAGGTCAAACTCGTGACCCACCTTTTGTCCCCAATAGCCAAGGTCTGAGAGCACTCATGTTCAGCACATAAGTCCTCCAGTCTTACCTGCCACTATGTAATCATTTACTCACGGGACGCCCATACTCGAGTGGTTGTGTTGACACCGAGCTAGGTTGACTTACTAAAATACAACTTGAAGTTTACCACGCTCCATGCTCGAGGAATGGCTTCCCCTTCCGAGGCCTCTAGTCTATACACTCCATTCCTTATCACCTTGACTACGCGATTGCGTAAGTCTTCCCTCGATTCTTCTTACTACTCTTATAACACTTTCTGACCGTCTTCTGATCGGCCTTTATGATGATTACTCCTCCCTCCTCTAAAGGCAGCCTCGTTCTCATGAGTTGTGGAGGCTACTGCTCCCAATCTGTTCAAAGAGGGTCTACCCGAGAGCAAATTGTAAGCAGAAGGCACGTGAACAACAATATACCTGATGGTGATGGCCCTAGCCACGTTTTCATCAGTGAAGGTTGTCCTTAGCTCAACATACCCTCGTACTTCTACTTGATCTCTTGTGAAGCCGACCAAACACCCATTGTATGGCCTCAACTGGTTAGCCTTGACTTCTTCATTTGCTGCTTGGAGGGCTCTCATGGTTTCCATGATTTACTGCAAAGTGGGGGCCTCGCTCCCTTCAGATCCCAGTGGACCTTGCCTCATGTTTCTCATTATGTTAGAAAGCTTTACACAACTGTGGATGGGATCAGGTTTTACCGAGTCCCATGGTGGGTGCCAAATGTTCTTGCCAATTGACCTAGTCGTCGGTTGACTCCGAAGGCAAGCTTTGGATCCGTCTATCTCTGTTGGAATCCGCTCTTTCCTTTGTCGTGTTTAAATGTGGCTCCGTTGAGACAGAGGGTGTCCTACTTATTGATTGCACTTCAACGATCAAGTCAGTACATGGCTTATAAGGAACAAGAAATATTTAGTTTCAGTTTTAGAAATAACGTACCATTAACCTGGGATCTCAAGTCCCTTATATAGCCTACCTCTTATAACAACTTTCTATCACAAGAATCTTAGCTCAACTGAAGGCGTAATCAATAGGAAAATATTTTGTTCAAAGGTGCATTCTCTTAGTGCCACAACCGAACAGAATCTTATCTCCCTGGAGTGTATAAAATCTTAACAGAATAACCACCATGACACCAACTCATGTACCAATATCAGGGGTCCAATCTGTTTCACGTAGGCACCTTCAGCATGCCACTACGTATCATACATGCAACCTGTTCTTATCGTGCCCTAACATTCTTGGGCTTAGATTTAGAGAGAACGTTTTTACTTGTACTAGACCTATATGCACTAAGCGTACCCCTAGGTTTATTACCACTTTTTGCTGACCGATTAGACCTCGCACCCGAAGGATTACATTAAGTATATAAAAGAGTTAACACGCATCTGGAGCCCAATCACATTGTCAGATTTATTGTTAATGTAAATTCATTATTGGCTTTGTGAAAAGAGATATCCTTTGTGTAGGGGAGAACCTTGGAGGAGAGAGTGCCCACACACCTATCAATCCAGAACTAGGCCACACACACCTATCAATAAAATGGAGTAGTTGAGTGAAAACATAGACACATTGTTGAACTAGGTCTTACCTTCTTAGCCCAAGCCTTTCCTTCAACTCAATTTTTGGGATCAAGCCCTTCACTTAGAAGGGGGTGGAGAAAATTATATATTCAGTGTTGCAGAAAAGAAATTACTCCAAGGGCAGGATTGTGGCCACCCTTGCCATGTCGAGATCACAATCGCCTTGATCACTTCAACAAACTCAGACACAACAACGTTTGCATAGCAACACATCAGTGCGGCCCAATGTGGCCAGTGCGGCCCAATGTGGATTTTTGTAGAGTGAGGAGTGAACAATCAGAAGAAAGATTAGAAACAAGAGAACCCCGCACCGCACTGCAGAATTCCATCGCCGCCACTCGCGACGCCACCGCCACCGCTCGCGACGCCGTTTCTCGCGAAAGCCACCGCCGCCGCTCGCGGACGCCACCGCCGCCGCTCGCGTCTCGTTCTCCTCTTCTCTTCTCTCTCATTCTCCATCAGAGTCCCGGGTGCTATTTTTTCTTCTCCAAGACAGTGCCTTTTATTATGGATTCAAGAAGTGGAGGCGGTGACAGTACAAAAAAAGGAAGTATCAAAAAAGACCTGTATGGAGTCATTGTGTTTCCATTGATGGAAAATCAAGAAACTTGAAGTGTAAATATTGAGAGAAAGAATAAAACTGACAACAACTGGAATTGCGAGGAAGCAAATCAATAACAAGAAGGCGAGCAACAGCGTTTCCAAACCTAGTTATTTTGGGGCGCTTAGGGGGGCGAGATTCCGACATTCGTTGTGCTCCTGCCAAGTGAAAGTCTCCAAAACGAAATCCCAACGAGAACTATTGATTAGGGCTGCGACTTCAAAGAGAATATCTGAGAACATGAAAGAACATTTGGCGCCAATTAATGACTACTTGCTTTTCATAGACATATGTAAGACAGCAGTACAAAAATTAATAATAACCAATGAAAAAGTCAATCCGTGAGTGTAAAATAAATCAAGTAGGAAAAGAACAATAATAGTAGAGACTAAATAATAAATAGTGAAAGAGATAATGGTGATTTAAAAATTATAAACAAAAAGATAAAAAGGTAGTGGGATGAATAAAATTAAACATAAAAAAATATGTAAATCAAAACATATATTTTTATTATATATACTAACAAAAACACATGGTCTTCCACTTAAGTGTATTATTTTTATCACATTATAATTTTCTTATTTTTGTAAGTAATTAATTAAAATACATATATATAAACGTATATATCAATGTAAAAACTAAATAATATTCACACATCCCCTTTACCAACTATTAATAAAATATAAAAGAAATGAACTAAATATTTTTATAACACTGTAAATTTTCAAATATTTGATATTCTTGACTTAAAAAAATAATAACTAGTAAGAGTGGAAAGAAGTATTTGCCACAATACCAACTATCAACAAAATATAAAAGAAAGAAACAAAATAATTTTATTATGTTGTAAATATTCTCAAATGTGACTTAAAAGGAATAACTAGCAAGGGTAGAAATGGGTAATTACCACAATACCAACTATAAACAAAATATAAAAGAAATGAACAAAATAATTTTATTATAGATAATGTTTTCAAATATTCGATATTATTGACTTAAAAGAAATAATAAGAAACGTGTTTGACATGAAATTCTCCAAAAATATTATAACTATATTAGACATAAACGATTATTTTAAATGTTATAGGCATTATAGCAGTATTATTCAATTGTTACATTTTTATTTGAGCATTATCTAACTGAGATTATTATTAAATTAAAATACTAGCATGTACTATTAATTAATTAATCAAATTTTTTACCAACAGTTTCTTTTTTAAAATTTCTTTTATTTTGGTTATGAAACTAGTTGTTGTGAAGCTTATAATTTTGTAATGTTATCTCATTTTCACATCTTATAGCACTTCAATTATCCATACAACGGATTTTAAAAACATCCATTTGAAGACAACAATGGTGAAGAAGTCATGTGATTAATCCCAGAGCACCAACATAAAGTCAACTAGCATCAGGAGCTGAAGGTGGTGTTTTTGTTCTAAGAACTTTGTTTCCTTATTTTCAAGCCAGTTCAGATACAAAATTTCCCCAATTCCCTCTTAATCTGTGGCTTTACTCACGCCTCCACTGGGGTTGTTTTACTTTAATTTTCCAAGGCATGCAAATGAGACCAAAGCATCATTTCATGTCAAGATGTTTGAGTTATTAAAGAACAAATTGACCCTAACATGAAAAGCTTTGAAGGTGTAAATAATTTAATTTAGATTTATAATAACCCACAATTTATATTTAAAAAATCTTTCCATTTCAAAATCAATTAACGTCATTTCCAAACACCCACTTCTCTAACATCAATAGCTCAAAAACAAGTCAAATTATCCATCAAAATTAAGCAGCCCCTATATTGTGTTATTGACTGACACTATAAACAATGTATGCTCATACAAGCATTTTACAACAATTAGAGAAAACCAACTGCATTAAACCGCCTTCAAAATGTTGTCGATAATTTTATAAATGGAGGAAGCCACGTTCTCATCAGCAACAGTAATAATGATAGTACCAGTGGTTCCAATCTCTATGGAGGCTTTGTAAGGGTCATATATGTGAATTGTAAATGCTGTTTGTGATTTAGCATCATCACTCATACCATGTTGGATATTTCCACTGATGCCCATATTTGATAATGCAGCCATAAGTTTTTCTGAATCAGGTAAACCCAAATGTTCCAAAGACTTATTACTTGAGGAATTTTTGTTATCATTTTCCAATAGCAAGTGATGTCTGCCATTTTCCATTAGTAGCTCTCCCTTCAATTTTGTTATATTGATTTCTTCTTTTTTGAATGTTTTCCAATAAAAATGGGAAGCCAAATCAGTTGCAATTTTTATCTCTGAGCTGTGCTTTCGATATGGTACTTTCAAAGTTTCAGCTTCGGTGTAATACATAACGGAGAAAGACTTTTCACTGGAAAGGTTGATCTGCAGTCTCAACTCCTCAGGACACTAGAGATTAAGAAAGGAATAAAAAGGAAAATAAACAATCATTTTATCACATGCATATGTGTAGTTGTATAATATAGTGTATAATTATAATTACCAGTACAGTCTTCGGCCGCAATAACTTTAGTAAAGGTTGAACTGTCTGCAACCTACAGCGTGGAAATCAAACGAGAGAATAATAAATACATAAATCAAATTCTAGTTGGCACATATTACTCATCTTTTATAAGGACATAATTAATATAAAACAATTCATGTGTCTTCACCTAAAATCTAAGTTGTTAGATGAAGATACATGAATAATTTTATATTAAATCTTTAACAATCCTCCCACCATGGAACTACCTTCCAGGGGTTAGTTCGTCCAAGACCATTTCTAATGTGTTATCAGTCTATCAGAACCTATCCAATTAAACGAACAAATATATATAGTTTTATATTATATTTATGCTACATTTTTAATGATAAAATTATAAAGAAATTAATGTTTTCAAAAAATACACCAAGTTTTTGGGTACAGGTACTTTGAAATGGAGTGGGAAGAAAAGGAAGGTATACGCAATGTAATCCTATTGCCTAACCAAAAAACATTATATGGAACCATTCATAGATGGTAATTCTACAAGCATCAGTAATCGAACAATTTATCAAGGCTGTATTTTTCATTTTCGATAGGTCGTTCTTCCCCCTATATTTCTTGGGTGGTATAATTGAAGAGTATAGACTGTTACTGGCTCGATGTTTATAGAGATTTTGAGAATTATCAGTAAGAACAATTACACATATACATGAATGTACATTTGAAGACATGACCAAGGGAAAGGTAAACCTACCCAATTCCAGAGGGAAACAGACATTGAAGAACCTTCATTGCAACTGGTTGGAAAGGTAGAAGTGCTAGCTCAAGATTCAAAACATCCTGCTGATAGGAAATCCAATGCAACATTGGCCAAAGACGTTCAAATAACATTTTAAAAGGACAAAACTTAAAATACTGCAGATATGAAGATTCATTTGTACCTCAAAAATAAAGGAATAAAATGACTGCAATAAAGCATCATAATGACTATTAATATTATGTAAGGATGTGATGGAAATTTGGATTCAGGGAGAGAATTCTGAGAATACAAATAACCAATAGTAGGGAAATCAATATCTGAATAATTTCAGATGCTATTGGGAAAGACTGACGAGTGAGATATTTTTTAGGGAGCAAGTAGATTGTTCGAGAATTAAACATGTATTCCACTGAAGCACCAAGCCATGCTGCTAACAGAATAAGTTTCTTAGACATGTGCCACATTAGCAGAGTCTAATAACCAAGTAAAATGGAAAACATGACATGAAAAGACTAATATATGGTAAAAGAAATAAAGCATGCAATAACACTAAAGCATAGTATAAAAGGTGTTGCTAACAAAGCATATTAATGCTATAACAACACCCTCCCCTTCAAGAATAGCCTTGAGTCCTTGACCTCAAGGATTGAAAGTTTGGGGACTCCTGGAAGAGGCATAAAAGGAATCCTAAGTTGCCTGCTCAATGGTAACATCCTTTCACTTAACTAAAACTTTCGTAGCAGCAATACAACCCCTTTTTACCATTTTCTATCAGGGGCGACCTCAGGTTTATAGGGAAGAGTAGAATTCAATGTGCATAATTCAATTGGAACACATAAAACACATTATGTATCTTTGCACAGGTGGAAGCTCTATTTGGTATGCAGCTGCACCATTGCACCAATACGATCAATCGCTTTGAAAGGGCCAAAGAACTTATTGGTAAGGTTGCAGCTTGAGATATACAAAATCTCCAATGTGAATTATTCAATTCTGAGCTCTAAGAAGATGGAATTTGAGTAAGTATTACTGCATCTCTGGCAATTCTACAGCTAAGCTAGAAGCTTCATCGGGGAGGTAAGGCAGATGGATTGGGGGCACCTGTCCATAAACTACTTCATAAGGAGTAGTATGAATGGAAGACTGAAAATTGACATTATACCACCATTCCCCGAGGCAAGCCACTTGGAAGAGAATAAGGCTTATCTGAACACATGCATCTAAGATAAGTATGAAGGCACTTGTTAACAATCTCAGTTTGTCCATCACATTGGGATTGAAGTTGCAACAACTCACTCCAAATCTTGCTAATAAAGATGGGATCCCCTATCACTGGCAATGGTGCTAGGTAGGTAGCTCGTGTAATTTAAACACATTATCCAGAAAGTTGAGCTACATCCAGAACAGTGTAAGGATGGGATAAGGGAATGTAATAATAACACTAAAGTATAGTGTAAAATGGTGTTGCTAACACAGCATATAAACGTTGTAACAGGAAATATATCATACCTCAAGAATAAGTAAAGAATTTGGATTACCACATCATTGTTGAAGCAGATAAACAACAGGACCCATTCACATACTCCAGTGAGGACAAAATGCAATGCAGGGTTCCTGCCAATTAATTCTACAAGAAATACTTTAGTTTCTGATAGAAACTAAAAATAAAAAAAGTTTAGGCAAACCATTTCTGACTAGTGCAGTTTGTTAAAATAAGTGCTTCTCATATCTTGAAGCCATTAATAGAAACTCAACTGTTGTGAAACGAAAGTGTTACCCAAATAGTTAACATTGCAAAAATTTTCGCAGATAAAAAGTGCAAAAAACATACAAAATTTGACTAATCACATCAATTTTAATTAGATTATTATAACAAACATAAAGGAAAAACATGGTAAAAAAGAACTTACAAGAGTTCAAGTGAATGAATAGCAGGAACCACATGAATCTTTTTCTCTTTCAAGAGATTGACGTGTGCAAACAGCTGTTCCCCAGCAAATAACTGCAGCAGCAATTACAGTAGATAAAATAGAAGTCAAACTCTAGAAATAAAAGTATGCAAGTGCAAGGTACCAAATTAATAATTCTAATGGTTCGTACTTTCTCTTGCCGTTGTTTGCAAAGCCACTCAGATATGATGTTAAGCAATGCCAGTAATTCTTCAGCCATTGAAGAAATTATATAAACTGGAACCTACAAATAGAAAATTTGTGATTACTTAATAATAGAAATCAGTGAGTGATATCTGATATTAATCCAGAAATCCATTTTCCAGATAATTCTGCTTCTTTAACTAGAAAAACTAATTAATTTCCAGTTCACTTTACAAACTTTAAAAGATGGAACTTTGGCATTTCCAGTTTTTCCCAATTTCCATTGCAGCACAAAAACAAAAAATAGAAGGCAGTAAAATTTGAATAATGAACACTGGTAACCAGTATCATTTGGTATGGTCAAGTCTCTTGACAAACAAAAGTACAAAATGGGAATAAGAAAAATAAACAGAACTTAAGGCTAATGCCACATTAGTTGATAAAGATAGGTTTTTTACTAGTTAGTATGAACAACCAACGAAAAAGGATATGGGCATGCGGTTCTGCAGAACAAGGCTAATTAATGACACCCAAAAAATATATTCCACATATCTGTGATAGGTTTTCTTGACTTCCGTAATTGATTAATAGGGAAGATAGTAAAAAAGGAAAGGACACCTTCAAATCTGAAGCTTCAAGTGATGTCGTCATTTCCTCCAAAAGAAGCAAAACAGTTCCAAGTCGATCAATAGGAATAAGAACAGAACCACCTTTTTTGTATATAATTTTTAGTATTTGAGTATATGAAATCCAGCTTTTCCTTTTCCTCTGAGTTCTCATCAGAGTTATGGTTGAATCCAGCTAAATCTTGAGAACTTCAATAATAAACCACATGGAAGTCAATATATATTCATCACTACAGCCAGAGGATGAAAACTTGAACAACAATAACTGGTATCTGAGTGAAACATAGAGAGTACCTCATAGGTTGTAACTTATCAGCAGCTGAAACAGAATAATTATCCCCATCCGCACTATCTTGAGTATCACCCAAGGAGAAGAAGTCTGAATAAATTAATGCACAAGTCCCCTGTAAACTGCAGTAATCAAAATGCATTGCATGTGCAGAAATGAAGCTGGATCCTGAAACATATAAGCAATATCTCCCTTTGGACTATTTAGGATCCAATTACAACTGCCTATTTCCATACCAGAGCTGAATGCCTTTATAACCAATGTACCATTGTAGCAAGCTTCCTCAGCATAATTAAGTGTGAATCTTTAGCATACAATCCTTCACATCAGCGGCACTGAGAAATTCCACAAATTAAAACTTCAAACAAAAAAATTGCTATAATTGACTTCGAAGAAGAAACTGGCACAGCAACAAGCTTTCTGTAACAGTGTAAAAAGCAACAGCTTAACTACACTAACAACGACTGTATAAATGAGCATATAAAAATATTAAACAACGCAAAAAACTTAGATAATCCCAGAACCAGATGAGTTTTAAACACATCCATCCCTTACCCAGAATAGGGTTCAAGTGATTTTCACCGAATCTTACATTCTGTTTGGATGAAATGAAAGAAAAGAGAAAAGAGAAAAAAGAAAAATAACAAGATATTTTCTTTTGTTTGGATGAAGAGAAAATAGAAAGACAAGGAGAAAGTTGGCTTTTAGAAACAAAAGTTCAAAATTTCCCTCACCTCATTTGCTATCCACTCAAACATACCAAGGCTCAGACATAAATCTCAAGCAAGGAAGCAACAAGGAAGTCAAGAGCAATTTTACACGAAAAAATATAATTAATCGATCACAGGATAATATCATAGAACCATTGCAATTACTAGTCAAGCACATTTCATTCAGCTTTTTAGATAAAGAAATATTTAGTACCATATAAGTTTTTTGAGATAAAATGGTAGATCACCTGTACAAAGGCATCCAACCACCCAACTCCAGTCCATCTTTTCCCAATATTATCTCTCTCAATTCAGAAGGAAGGATTTCAAGCTCTTCCTGCCTCAGCCACGATGGGAAATTAGCTTCTTCTGGTCCATAGAAATGCCTGAATTCCACATGCATTGTTATAAGATCCTCCATCATTAGCTGACCTAATCTTGCTGATGCTTCAGTTACATATATCTGACCAATTGAACAAATATTAAGCTAACTATTTTGGTGACAGAAATCAACAAAAATGAGAACATAGTCCAATAATAACAACATCAAAAGACTACCTTAGCTGAGAAACCCTTTATTCGAGTAAGAAAGGGCAACCCCATAAGACCCATTGGACTAGATATTAATACAACATCAATGAAAGAGGAATTCCACAGGTGCAAATTATTAACAGTCTTGTACCAAGGTTCAGCAAAAAGTAAGCTTTTAGCATGAAGGAACTTTTCAATTTTTTGTCTTTTCCCAAACTCAACCCTTGAATCAAAACCATTAGCCTCAGTGTTTAAACTTTCTACAACTGACAAACAATCCAGAGATGTAGGTATAGGGGAGAAGGCAAGGAGAGCAGAAAGGTCTAGTGGGCAATCTAATAATATCCTAATCCCACAAAAATTCAGCATGTGACATGGTGGGAAGTGAAAGCCCCTGCCTTTGCTCAAACATGTCTGCAAAACCCAGGGTAAAAAACAAATTTAAACAATGAAGAGAACATTTACCAAAGGAGTATACATCGTAAGTACTTCCATTTGCCCCTACACACCCAGGAACATGTAACAAAGGTATAGAGGAAGAAACTTACAAACTTCATAGAGTATGAAATTAATAGCTTTTTGTAGATTGCCGCAGAAAGTGTGGCTGTGGAAGATGAAAGGGAGAGAAATAGGAGCAGAAGAACTTTTGTCTGAAGGGAGCACTTTATGGAAAAACAATCTGCGAATGTAACCCTAAATTATAGATCAGTATAAAATAAAAATGCACTTTCTTCTTCATGTCAATGTCCCTTCACATTTTTGGGAGGATGTTGTTCTTACACCATGTCAGTGTCAATGTCCCTTCTTGTCAATTGGATGTCTCCATTTTTTTGTCTAATTAGATGTCTCATTGTATCCTCTTTTACAGCTACACGAACAAAACCCCTCACCTCAATCTACTAACATTTCATGTTTAAACTACCGCACATTGACACAAGGAATCATCAAATTCCTTGCAACAACAAGAACCTAAAAAACTGGATCACATACTGACCAAAAAAAATACACTATAAAACTATATCACATACTGATAAAAAAATTACACTAGAAATTCCAAAAAAAATAAAAATGCTGAAAAAAATGTAAGCACCTCCTCGTCCTTCCAATCAAACAGTTCACATAATCCGAGCAATCAAACCCACAAAACTGAAACCAGAATCAATCACCCAGCACCGAATTAACACAGTCACCGCCCCCTCGAGATTAAAGAGAAACACACTCCATCAAACCGAGTCGAAAACGAAACGGCGTCGCTTCGACAGATAAACCATCAAAGCGAAAAGAGAAAAGAAATGGAAGACAACGAATAAGAAGAAGCTCTCAGTAGCAACCCCCTTCCCAGAAGCAAAACGGTGTTTCAGGAAAGAAAAGAAACTGCAAACTGTTCATCAGAAATTAAGTTCTATTGTTTAGTTTACATTTAAAATAAAAATTCATAACACAAATACAAATATAAGATATGCATGATAGTAAGAGAGTCTATATGAATTGTTGTAAATAATTTGATGTGCACAGAAATCTAATAGATAAAATATTTTTTAAGTTATCCCAATTAAAATTTATTAAATTTAAGTAAACCAACCAAAAATTTTAATACAGTTTTTCTACAATTTTAATTTATTTATATATTTTAAAATATTGATTTTATATATTGTTTAATTAATTTATTCTAACCTTTTAATGAATTTTAATCTCTTTAGATATGTTTATGCCAAAAAAAAAGCAGTTTATTTTAAATTCATGATATCTTTTAATTATTTTTCTGGTTCTTATTATTAATATGAGTTGTTTAATGATAAAAAAAGGGAACTATTCATTAAAATTGCTAAAATAATAGATAACTTTTGTATCAACATGATTCAATTATATAATATATGCATTAGAAATGCTATCTCCTCAATTCATGGTTTTCCTTTGTTGAAGGAAAGGGTCCAACTACAGGCCAACTAAAATGCTTTTTACCAACTTTTGCAGATCTCCATGAAAGAATGCTCCCTGTTATCCCAATACTCCTTTCAGCTTTGCTTTGCACTGACTAATAAAGCTAACAATATGACTAAGCCATCAAACAAATACTCCAACACTTGCTCATAATTTATTGTTTTCTTCCTCTCTCTGCTTTTACTATTCATTCATTCATTTCGCATATTATTATATTTATCATTCTCTATTTAGTTCCCTTTGCCATCCATGCTCAGCCTCCAACTCATTCAACGATACAATAAATTTGTTGCATATGGTAATCAGTAAAATGCTTTTTAAAATGAAATTTAAATTAAAAATTTCTAAATAATCGTATAAGGTGAAAAACAATTTTTTATTTTTTTATACTAATTATTTATTTATTTTAAGTAAACTCTAAATCTAACTTGATCCTATAAAAATAATAAAATATGTATCTATTTATACATTATAAAATACTTTAATATTTTTTACAATCTTTAACACATCTTTTATTTTAAGAAATTAAATTTAAAAAAGGCATGATTTATTTTCATAAAGTCACCTAATTAATTCTTCAAAATACTCATTACATTTACATAAACAAACTTTTAGAAAACAAGACAATTTGATTTACTCTATCAAAATTGACACTTAACGGTAAGCATGCAACAGTTATACCACTTAACTAAATTATGCACTGTATTTTCGCTGTCATTAGTATATATTTTTCGTTCTTAATGGCAAATATATCAGTATACAAGTGTTACAGAAGAAAAAAAAAGTCAAAATCTTATTTCAGTTTGCTTTTCTAAGAGAGCAGTATTTAATTGTCTGATTATTTAGATTAATTCACTATCATTCAATGTTTAGTAGCAATTTCTCAAGAGAATAAGAATTAAACAACCATGTATCAAATCTTTTACAACTCAAGATTTTTAGCACGTAAAGAATCAAGAAATATGTTTTTCATGTAACACCCCAGAAAATACATTTAACTATCATAATATAAGTTCTACCAATTTCTATACAGACTTGAAATTTTTCAAAATATTTCTATTGCAAAATTATGATTTATAAAAATACAAATATTAACAATATAAGATTCAAAACTATATTCTAAAGTCATCCAGACTCTCGACACATGTATGATCATCTGCTCGTGTACGTAGTACAATCATTGCAGTTCAAACACAATAAGAAAAGCAAGGATAAGCTAATAAAAAGAAATTTTATAACATATCTAATTCATTGCAAAAAGAACCAATCAAACTAATCATTTATAAACATTTCTTTAAATGTTGTCGTATAAAATTTCAATACTAATTTCATCATTCATATAGACCACACATGGATCTATTTTCAATCACAATCATTGGATTTCATTTCAATCCCACTTCGTCTTCCGGAAGACTCATTACGTATGCCCCTACCAGAGACTAACACCTGATCCAAAGATTACTAGCGAATCCAATAGAAAGGATCAAGGTAAGTTCAAGCATCCAATACCGAGTGTCTACAGCGGGACCCAATGTGTATGAACTCCCTCTCAGCTTCTCACCACTTGATATCTTAGTCTACGTGACTTAGGTCATCAATGAAGCTAGAGGATCTCCATTAAACATAGGCTTTTCATACTTAATGCCATCAAATAACAACTCATACATTATCCCAAATGTATGACATCAATATTATACAGTTTTCATCATTCATATATAATACATCATTCAAACACATAACATTTAAAAATTCATACCATTCAAGAACTTTTCCAACATAAAAAAATAATATTTAACTTTAAAACTATCAAAATATAATATTTATACATGTTCACCTAACATAAAACCAAACAATTTTATCAAACAACATCCCTGCAAGACAAATTGAATATCGGGACCACGTCCCCTCCACATCCAGATCTTCTAGCCTAGGGTACTATTGAGAGTTAAAGTTAGCTTCTCTTACTTGTGATTTCTTATCCCGGGAAAATTTCGGTTCAAGCAAGGGAACCACTCTAAAATCTAAGGACCTAAAACAAGTTATCCAAACATTACCAAAATTTAGTATGAGCTTAATCAAGTTTAGAGAAACACTTTTCTCAACTGGCCCCACTAAGATTGACGACTAAATCATAGAGAAAAAGGGAACTTTAGAGTAAAAATGAACTTACTCTGTTTGAAAATTTGATCGGGTAAAAATGTAGTCTGATTTCTCATCTACAACATGGCGTAACCTGATCTTGGAATAGATGAGGTATGAGAGAGAAAATGAAGAGAGAAGGAAGTGAGAGAAAGCAAGTTGGGAAGAAAATGAACGATGGGGGGGGGGGGGGGGGGGGGGGGGGGGGGGGGGGGGGGAGACTGTTTCTTCGGGTCTTACAATTATTTCCAACAACAAAAATTTTCGTCCTCGAAAATTAGCTTACCAATAAACATTAGGATCTTATTCTCTTATCTTCTCCTTTTATTTTTCAAGTGGAATCACATCATATGAGATTTCACAATACTTTGACTATGTCAATTTTTCTACCATGAAGTTACTTTACTTGAGAATCCAAAATTTTAACTGACTTCACTTTAATAGAGAGATCTTTTATTTAACTAAATCAAAAACTACAAGATGATTGTGACTAATTATATATATTTCCTTAGTTACGATACATGAAAGACATAATGAATGTTGGTTAATGGAAGAGACAAAACAAGTTTATAAGCAGTAGAACCTGTTCTCTTGAGAATCTAGTAAGGACCTATGAACTTTGGAGTCATTCTTAGATATGATTGCTCTCCTTACACCAAGGAGTGACATAACTCTCAGAAAATCATGATTACCCATAGAGAAACTTAAAGATCTTCTTCATTTATATGCATCAGATTTCTGTCTGATCAAAGATGTCTTCAATCATCCTAGTTCTCAAAATTTGGCTCAAAATTATTGATAATTGAAGTGATGAAAAATACGCTAAGTTTTTTTTTCCTTGATTAACTTTCTCTTGGTATATATCAATGAATGCTTCGATTTCTTTCCTCCATCTAAAACAGACGATCTAGGTCAACCCCATGATCTTCGAGTATTTTGCAATATTTCTGCTAAAAGGTTCTTGTCAATTTGCCTAAGAGATTTTCATGTGACCTAACTCAATAATCCACGACTTTGTTGTATTCTAACATGAACAGAGACACCTCACACCAATCTTTCTGCAAGCAATTCTTTAATAAAACTCATGTTATCCAATCCAAGCTTATACTAATATAGGCAACACCAAATTCCAAAGAAATGGAATCCGTAGAACCTTGAGATAGGTATAACTAAATCAAAATGGATTCTTCCCATATTTATGGGAAAAACCTCTTTTAATTTCTAATGGTCATATGTGGGTGTCAACATCACTAGCTCATTTTGTTCTTCAATTTCAAGCAATAATATTCTCATATTCAGAAGGACGCGCAACATCAATTACTAGAGACCTCTACTTAGAACTAAGAGTAAGATCTACCACCATCTCACTCCATCCAATACCATGTACTAAAGCATTCTCACCCTTATGAAAAGACAGGACTAACCCAACCAAACACAAACTTCCTTAACATTAATTCTAGTACCCAATGTCACATCTTCACCACTTTTATCAAACTAAGACCTCTTATAGCTCACCTAATTATCTGCATAACTTCATGCATATAATCCCCTTCCATAAGTAGAATGTGCGTAGTCTTCATTAATTCATCCCATATTACTCATATTTAATCATTTTTCTTCACTATATGTGACAAGTAGGTGATAAAACTCATGGAAATATTATTTGACTTCCATCCTGTGAATCTCAAAACTATGTTAACATACTTCCTAGTCATTATTTGTTTGACCTTTGATTTTTTTTTTTTTTGACAGATAAACAAGTAACTACATACTTGACTTTATCTTCCTTCATACCATGGCACCAAATAAACTTCCTGAAATCTTGATACCTTTGGATCATACTTAGATGTCATTGGACTTGCTTTTGTGTCTCTTAGAAGACCCATCTACTTCAATTTTTTTATCCTTGGCGTACATATTTGGTTTCTAAATCTTAATATACCATTTGTTTCCCACAGAGAACTCTTTAGTTTCATCAGTACATAATAATCTTAGAATAATCTTCAAATTCAATTTCACCAATCTTCTTACTCTCACTTTTTCTAGAAACTCGTTAGATATAACAAATGTACTACAACTTCCAAATTTAAACTGTTGAAACTTCCACTCAACTCCAACCATATAATCAAGTGTTGATACTTATGTCTCGTTGTGACTTTAAACATCTGTAGCAACATTTCCTTTCCCAGGATTGTACTTTCACTAAAATTAATAATCTTCCAAAACTCTATCCATCTTTTCCAAAAAGAATTATGCATCGTTCATTATCCGGTCTACCACAATCTAGATTTCATTATGTACTCTCATTGTCTGTGGAAAAGGAACCACACATATAACAAAAACAACTTTATTTCTACTTAGTCAAGTCCAATGTTTGTAACATTATTCCAAGTCTTTGATACTCCACTTCAGTCTTTTATAGGTCAGACAAAAAAAAGACCTATGGAGCCACTTCCTCTTTATGTTGAACCATAAAAAATAAAAAAAAATAAAAACTTCTTCAAATATTATCAGTTATGTGTGATGCACATTAAATCATTTTTATAACTTTTATACTAGACTATGTTCTCTAACCTCTTGTTTGCAAATACGAACAACTTATTCTAAACCTCATAATTCCCCTTTACTTCCATAAAGAAATTCTCAGTCCATTTATTTCTTATCATTCACTTAATTTGAATCTTTAACCATTACATCTGATACTTGAAATGCCTCCTTACTCATGGCAGTTTTAACCAAATTTTCCTTCCCGAGATGATACACAAACTTGAAATCTTATTCCTTTAATAATTTCACCAATCTCTTTTGTCCTATGTCTAGTCTCTTCTGATCAAACAAGTACTTAAGATTCTTACAATATTGAATGTAACTAATTAACCTCCTGTAACAATCAATTAAATCCACATAACTTTTTGTTTCCATGCTAGCCATGTAACAACATCATTACTCACTCTTACCGATCATACTTATATCTATAGGTTGTCTTATATGCATATTCACTTTTTACTTAAAGTTTCAAATAACCGAATCTCATGTCTACATGGAAAACATTAATATTCATGCAACTTGATCCACCATACCATCACCCTTCAACAATCTTGTTTATCTTTTAACAATTCACACATAATCTAGATTCCTCATCCTTCTTCTTTACCAACAATATTAATATTCCTCAAGGTAGCATTACTCGACCCAATAATCTATTTTTCCAATTTAATTTTTCAACTTTACTACTCAGATGAAGCTATTTTATAAGATGTCATTAATACCAACCTTGCTCAAGTACCAGACCAAAGAAAATTCCACTTTTATCTTTGAAGACAAACTTGACACTTACTCTGGAAAATTGTATATAAAACCCCACTTTGCCGAAGTACTACTTATCTAACCAGCATTATTTATCTCTATTTGAAGTTGCATTATGAAACAAGTTACTCTAATCTGTGACCCGTTTCATACTCATTATGCAATTGCTCATTCCATATTATTCCAATTTGAAGATATCACATTTCTATTCATCACAATTAAAAAGAATGTGATCAACATAAATTCAATTCATCCCCAAAAATTATATCTAGGTCCTCCAAAGACAGACGTCTCAAACTCACTTAGAATTTGAGTCCATCGGTTATAACAACCACATACCATGTATATATTAAAAAAAATACTACATTAAAACAAATGTTGGTGTAAAACTATTAGTTGAAAAGACCGCTTTAAAACTTACAACCTAACATTTACATTGATTAAATTTATTTCCCTAAAATAAACTTGTGTTCAATATAAACTTCACGTAATATAGAAATAACCATCCCAAAACATACACAAAAAAGTATATTCTACTTTAAGAATTAAGAAAAAAATCATCTTGATTTAGTCATAAGTGTGCACCCTCACCACTTTATCAAGATTCTTTTCACTCTTAATACTTTCATCTTTACTCATAACAACCAGTTTGACTCAAACATACAAAAAAAAAATTCAAACAACAACTTTGTTAAACATCCTATTAGAAACTTTTAACTAAGTCTTGAAGCTAGACTTAAACAAAAATCTACACACAGAAGAAACACAATAAACCCACTACCCTCAAGTCATCCTAAGGATGAACCGCTCTGATACCATTAAATGTAACATCCTAGAAAATACATCTAACTATCACAATACAAGTTCTACCAATTTCTATATAGACTTGGAGTTTTTCAAAATATTTCTATTACGACTTATAGAAATACAAATATTAACAATATAAGGTTCAAAAACTACATCCTAAAGTCCTCCAAACTCTTGACACCTGTATGGTCATCTGCTCATGTACGTAGTACAATCATTGCAGTTCAAACACAACAAGAAATGTAAGGATAAGCTAATGAAAAGAAATTTTATAACATATCTAATTCATTGCAAAAGGAACCAATCAAACTAATCATTTATAAACATTTCTTTAAATGTTGTCGTATAAAATTTCAATACTAATTTCATCATTCATATAGACCACACATGGATCTATTTTCAATCACAATCATTGGATTTCATTTCAATCCCACTTCGTCTTCTGGAAGACTCATTAAGTATGTCCCTACTAGAGACTAACACCTGATCCAAAGATTACTAGCGAATCCAATAGAAAGGATCAGGGTAAGTTCAAACATCCAATACTAAGTGTCTACAACGGGACTCGATGTGTATGAACTCCCTCTCAGCTTCTCACCACTTGATATCTTAGTCTACGTGACTTAGATCATCAATGAAGCTAGAGGATCTCCGTTAAATATAGGTTTTTCATACTCAATGTCATCAAACAACAACTCATACATTATCCCAAATATATGACATCAATATTATACAATTTTCATCATTCATATATAATACATCATTCAAACACATAACATTTAAAAACTATACCATTCAAGAACTTTTCCAACATAAAAAAATAATATTTAACTTTAAAACTATCAAAATATAATATTTATACATGTTCACATAACATAAAACCAAACAATTTTATCAAACAACATCCCTGCAAGACAAATTGAATATCGGGACCACGTCCCCTCCACATCCAGATCTTCTAGCCTAGGGTACTATTGAGAGTTAAAGTTAGCTTCCCTTACCTGTGATTTCTTATCCCGGGAAAATTTCGGTTCAAGTAGAGGAACCACTATAAAATCTAAGGACCTAAAGCAAGTTATCCAAACATTACCAAAATTTAGTATGAGCTTAATCAAGTTGAAAAAAACACTTTTCTCAATTGGCTCCACTAAGATTAATGACTACATCATAAGAAAAAAATGAGAATAAGAGAACTTTTGAGTAAAAATGAATTTAAAATTTATCAAAACAACTTAATCTTCTCCTAAGCTAATTCACATTTATTCATCTGGATGTTTTTTTTTTTTTTTTTAATGATAAGGCAATAGAAATCATTTACAAATTACAACTCTAAAATACAATATCAAACATCAAATCAAAACTCTTCTGTTAATGGTTGGAAACATCTATAGCTTCAAGAGTCAACGTTTTAAACAATAACATTAAATATGATTAAGTAGATTAAAATTTGTTAATATTAATTTAAACACACTAAGATCATTTTTTTTTATCATGCTTTAGTCAATAGAGAGTAATATTGTTTATTTCAAAATATTATTATACAATTTCTTAATATATTATATTTATTTTTCATTTTCTCATTATAGCTCCATAATAAGTAGCTAACAATACTTCGTTTATATTAAGAAACATTAACACGAAACTCTTTTTTTCTTAAAAAAAAAAATCAAATAAAATGTCATGGAAGAAGTAATTTATAAGCCTTAAAAATTAATTTAGTTATTAATATTATTCCCTTTTCAAACATTTTTATTATTTGATTGTTTTAATTTCTCTCGTCTCGTCAATAAAAATAAAATAATATATATATATATATATATATATATATATAATTATTCTAGCTTTTTATATGCATATGCAAATAGATGATAAGATTTTCAAAATACATAAAATTAAACTTCTAAAATCTAATACATTAATGTTTTTTAATTTTTTTCCTTCAACTATTAGTTTTTAAAGTTAACATATATTAAAAAAACATAAATAAGTTGGTTAACTTTAATCGATCACACTCATATATATATATATATATATATATATATATATATATATATATATATATATATATATAAAATAAGATTTTCAAAATACATAAAATTAAACTTCTAAAGTCTAATACATTAATGTTTTTTAATTTTTTTCCTACAACTATTAGTTTTTAAAGTTAACATATATTAACAAACATAAATAAGTTTGTTAAGTTTAATCGATCACACTCAATAAATATATATATATATATATAAATTATTATTTTAAGGACATATAATATATCTAATTGACTTATGAATAAGGAATTGTTGGAACACGAAAGATTCACCATTATCAAAATATGAATTACTCATATAAGATAACATAAATGCTATTTTTCAAAATACTACGGTTTGTGTCTCAGTAGATATTTTTCCTTGGGTGTTATTAACCTTTTTTTTTTATTTGTTTAATGCATACTTGAATTTAGAGTTTATTTGAATAATTATTTATACATGTGTAGTAGCACAATACGATGTAATTTTAATATTTTTTTGAAGAATAAATTAATGTACTAGATTTATTAATTTCTTTTACAGGAAATGTGATTGGAGGAGAAGATCTTAAAAGTTTTGATGACATTTTTTTGAAACAGTTCAAAAGTTCTCACTCTCAAATTTAAGTACTACTTGTTTCACCGGTTTCACATGTTACAACTAATCTCTCTTACATGAGGATCTTACTACAATTAATAAAGGAAGAAAGTGCATTGTCCAAGAAAGATAAACAACACATGTTATATAATTTAGCGTCCAAAATATGAATAACATATTATATATATATATATATATATATATATATATATATATTATTGTGTAATAAACACTAAATGCACTCTAATGTTTATCTTAACCAGATAATGACTTTAGTGTTTATTGAAGCAACTAGCTTTCTTTTAAATCTCTTTGTTTCCATAATCCTTGTCTGTTAGCTATAAAAGCTATCATTCATATATTTTAAAGACTGATTACAAATTAGTGAGCTGTATTTAAGGAGTAAAAATTTAAGTTTCGAAGTAAAAGAAATATGAAACTTAAAACTTATGAAACATTGATCATTTTGGAATTAAAACGTCGACAATATTGGAATAAAGAAAGTATTGAATTCAGAAAATAATTCATTAAAATTAAAACTTTAAAAGTATTTTTTTGAAAAATGTACTGTACATGTGTGAAATCACATAATAAATCATTCCTCACTTAAATATAATTGCATATAATTTGTATTAGATGTTAGAATGATATTTAGATGAATTGTGATAATTGTGCTATTTTAAATTCATCACCTAAAAGTCCAACATATTTTTATAAATAAAATTAATTTATAATAAATAAAGATATACATTTAATAACATTTAATACTCTTGTTGATTTAATACTCTTGTTGGAGAACCTTTTACAAATATTTATCTTAGAACTTAATATCTAGAAGACCAAAAAGTACATACAATAACTAAGACGTATCGTTTTTGGCTTATAAAAAAAACAATATCCATAACATCTTAAATCATAACTCTTATAAAAAAGACTAAACAGAAGTTACAATTTATTAAGAAAAATTACATGAACAGATTTTATACTTACAATTTTAATATGTGAGAAAGGAACGCGTTGAATTAGTTACACAAGCGTTTCCAATAGATGAAAAAGCACTTTTACTATTAACAAAATGAAAATAATGTATAGGAAAAGCATTATTAAAATTTGAAACGAAAAAGGTGGCAATAAGCGGCACGCCACCATGTCCCATAAGGCTTTTAAAAAAGTAGCCAAAATATTCCTTATCAAATAATGAAAAAAAGTATAGCATGTGAATAATTTTACAAACCAATCCCTTTCCTCAGTCTATATAACTTGGAGTTTCTAATGCTCTTAGTTCAGTGAAATAAATTCTCCCCAATATTCTTCTACCTTATTAGTGCTTCCCTAAACCCAAAACTTGAGCCTAATGGATCCCACACAGATCAAGAAAATTCAAGCCATGAACAGGTACAAGAGGCACCAGTTCCTGAACAATTTGCATGTCTATTTTGTGAGTGCCTTAACTTGCAGTGTCTTTTGTTTTGTCACCTTCTGCATGCCCTATCTTTCTTCTCTTCTCCGGGTCTTTTTCTTGGTTCACATCTCAAGTTTAATACCAGTTTTGTTGAGCTCAAAGCTCTTATTCATCATAGGCAACCTTATCGTTTTTTTCCTTGTGGTAAACTCAAGAATCCTTTCCTCGGATCCCTCTTCAACTCCTGTTGTTTACTATGATGAGTACATTCAGAGCAGTAAAACCTCAAAACCTCATCTTACCACTGTTGGGGTCAACCAAGGTAAAACTTTGGAGAAACATGTTGGGGAGATTTTGGACATGAACAGTGTAGACTTAAAGTGCAAAGGGTGGGTTGAAAAAAGCACTGAAACATTCAAAGAAGGGGACAACTTTGAAGAAGATGAACAAAGTTTGATCCCTTCATGTTCCGATGAATTGAACAAAAGGGCTGATGATTTTATTGCAAGAGTCAACAGGCAGAGAAGACTTGAACTTAGCCTTCTGAATTATGGTGCTGCTGTATAGTGCAAGAAATCTTAGTTCTCAAGTAGATTACTCTATCTTTATATATGTTACAGTATTTAACTCTAAAAGAGTAGTATATATTTATATGTATCTTTGTATGTATTTTGTATGTATTTATGAGAAGAAAAAAACTAAAAAGTGGATTCTAAGATAAATTTTTTATAAAATAAAGCTAACTTACATATAAATTTCTGTGTAGAAATTATATATATATATATATATATATATATATATATATATACATATTTTAATTTTAACAAATAAGTTTACTATTATTATTTTCCCCTTTCAAAATTTTTAAAAAAAAAATCTCTTTATCACTGATTTCATAGGAATAATCTTCCTTATATATAACCACAAAAAATATTAAATAAAAATTAATTTTAGACACTAAAATAATTAGTTACTATTTAGTTACTATGGACTAAATTAGAAATATTTTATAAACTAAAAAATTATTTATATCTAAAGTAATTTTTATTATTAATAGAAATTTATAAATAGTTTCTAAATTGATATTACTACAAGAAAATTATTAAATAGAAACTAATTTTAGAAATCAAAAATAATTAATTGCTATAGTGACTAAATTAAAAACAATTTTAGAAACTAAAAAAATTGTTAGTTTCTAAATTAGTTTATATTATTTTTAAATGATTTCTAAATTGGTATCTAATTAGTTACCAAGGTTTTAACTACCAATTATTTAGATTCTAAATTTGTTAGCAAAAACCTTGGTATCGAATTAGATACCAATTTAGAAACCATTTAACAATAATAGAAACTAATTTAGAAACCAAAAATTTTTTTAGTCTAAAAAATGGTCTCTAATTTGATCACTATAGCAATTAATTATTTTTAGTCTTTAAAATTGGTTTCTAATCAATGATTTTCTTGGAGTTTATCTAACCATTAGCTACCAAGATTTTAGATATTAATTACTTTCTTTATAAATTAGTCTCTATAAGTATTTTAAAGACTAATTTAAAATATAAAATAATAACATTGGTAGGTAATTTAGATATCAATTTAAAAATATTTTATAAATTTTTATTAATAATAAAAATCATTTTAGATACTAATAATTGTTTAATATATAAAATAGTATCTAATTTATTTTAGATACTAATAATTGTTTAATATATAAAATAGTATCTAATTTATTAAAAATAGTAATTAATTAATTTTTATCTTTAAATTTTGTTGTTATTAATGATATTTTTTAATGTATATTTTTGTATTGATAAGAGAGAATGCAATCAAAATATTTATAGTTACTATTTTTTTTTTTAATTAAAAGCTTAAAAACTGTTATAAACTTGAAAAGATTGGACCATTAGATTATGAATCATATTTAATATTATTTGTTAACATAATCAAATTATTAATATATTTATATTCTAAGAAATAATTTTTTTTTAAGGAATTATACAATATATATATATATATATATATATATATATATATATATATATATATATATAATAAACAATCTGCACAGTATCTCAAGAGTCATGAAGTGTGGAGTAAAATCAATTTCTTTATCTTATTTCTTTGTGGATGGATTTTGGTTTTCTTAAGCAAGAGATGATATCGTAACATGGATATTAATATTTTGACACCTTAATATAGTTTACAATTAATTGGAAGATCACATGCTTAAACATTTATGACTTGGATCTGGCCAATAATCCAACTTAAAATGCTTCATTGGTAAGCAAAAGATGTACTTCCCTGTACTTGCATCTAAACATTCACATCTCATTTTTATAAACTTCATAAAGCCTGCAACGCATATATCTTCAACATTTAGTGTACTTTAATTTTGGTCCGAAATTCTTAGAACTTCAACTTTTGTAACATAAAAGTGGGTCAATTTATTAGATCACAAAACGTCTCACTTCACACATTTTTTGCCTGCTCCGTTGTCAATATGTCAAAAACATAGTGGAGTAAAGTGACTCGTTATCATAAAATAGATTGAAAATTTTTATCATTTCCCTTAAAAATCAGGTTGAATTTTCTTTTAAGACAACATCTTTTTAAAGGTAATATAACTCTAATCATAAATTAATATTTTTTATTTAGATCAAGAGTTGAATTGAGCGTCGAATATATTTATATTTATAATTATTTTTATTTAAACATAAAAAAGCGGAAGAGTTGAGAGTTGGAAAACGAAGAAACCAAAAAAATGGAGATTTTTTTTTTAGAAAGTAATAATTTTTTAATTTATAAAAAATAGTATGTAATTTAGTTAATATTAGAGGTGATAAAGTGGGGCAGACCATGTGGACCGACCCACGACCCACTAAAAAAAACGTGGGACGGTTATTTATTTCAATCTGCTGGTCCACTTAGACTCGTCCCGCATAATCCACAGCTTGCGCGGGCCAAGTGTGAGATGAGGCGGGTTGGCCCACATAACCCGTAATAACTTTAAAATGTATAAATTTTTTTTATGCCTCCATATTTTCTTCATGTAGTCTCATATTTCACATTCCGAAATTTTTAATAACATCTTACTACGCATGTCTCGTGAAAATAATATTATGAAACTATTTACAAAATGTATCTAAATAAAAAAATTCAAAATTTTTATTTAAAAATCTATTTTCTTAAAAAAATATTTCTTATGCAGACTGGTCTGCAGGCCCACAGGTCAACCCTTATGCAGGGCGGACTAGAAAAATTAGCCCATAAATTTTATGCGAGACAGGCTAATCCGGTCCGCTTTTTGCAGACCAAGTGCGGGACGGGCCTATGTGAGACGGATCAGCCCACATTGCCACCCCTAATTAATAGATATTTGTTATTTCTAAATTTAGTTTTAATTTAATAATTTTATTGTAGTGTAGTTTAATAGGTGTTAGAAAATAATTAATACATTTTAAAAAAAAAATTCTTACTAAATAAAATTTCATTTATTTTGAAACAAGTAGGAAGAGAGAAGGAGGAGAAGTTCAATGTTGATATAAATCACACCATTGGTGTGATTGTACCATAAAGGTTGGTCATTATAGATAACATAACAAATTACAAGTGGTTATTAGTTCTTACTAAAAATAGTAATATATCAAGCCAACCTTGATTTAAAAAAGTTAGGATATCATGGAAATTTCAAACTCACAAAGTCATGGATGTAGTTAACAACCTACTCAACCTTGCATTGCCTCCACTTACCCTAATATTCCTCTCCATTCTAATGCTACCTTCGCTCATATTCAAGCAGCTTCTTCATGTAAGAAAATCGTTATGGAAGGAAAACGTCGCAAACAAAGTTGTATTAATCACCAGAGCAGCCTTAGGAATTGGCGAGGTCTGTTTCATTCACTTTTTTTTTTTCGATCCTTGTTAGAACATCTTGATTTTGTAGTCTCACTTCACACTTCAAAATGTTGTTATGAAATAGTTGGATAATTTTGCTTAATTTTGTGTTGGTTATTTTGGAAAGGAAATAGCATATGAATATGCAAGGCGAGGAGCAAAGCTTTCCCTGGTTGACATAAAAAAGGAGAAACTTGAGATAGTGAGTGATAAGGCACGAACTCTCCATATATTACTATTTTAGGAATTGTTGACCGAATTAAAATTTAGCATTCACTTAATATATTTCAATTAATTAAGATTATTAATTTTCTTTTTAGTTAATTTAATAATTAATTTTATTTATATTTAAGTAGACGAGAGTATTCGATAGTGAAAAGCTTAATAACCTCTTTTTTTTATGTAAAATACTAATAATTTGTTGACTTGACCACATCATTAATACAATTTGTTGACTTAATCACATCATTAACAATATGACAATTAAAATTGATTCTCAATTTACATAACAAGTGCAATGACCAATAGAGGCCATTTTTTTTTTCTTTGATATATAAGAAAATTTATTACTTTCATGTTTATTATTGAATTAACTAATTATATATTCTAATTTTTTCACCCGAGATGTTTGCACATTCATTTTTTCAAGAAAACCCTATACTATTTTTTAAGCTAAGATAATGGAAATATGTTTATATTTAAAGGCATGAAAAATATGAAAGATATAATTTCAAAGGCAAGAAAAAAAAAGTGATGCACTGATAATATGAAACTAAGTTATTGATATGAGTAGTGGTTGTGAAAGAGGATGATTAGTGATATAATTAAAAAAATTGGATTGCGATTTGCAAAAACACCTTTATATCACTTCTAAATGCAATAAAAAATAATTTTTTAATGAAATCATGTCTTTTACTTCATAAAATATGTGTTTATATCTTAAAAAATATTTATATAGAAGGAGTATTTATATATTTTGTTACACTATATCCATAAAATGTCAGAATTAATCAAGGACTCGACCTAGATTATATATAAGTTATAGCTTTTAGGTTTATTTCAAACTTATATTAATTAAATTAACATGCTATTTTAGTCCGATTTAAAAGAAAAAAAATTTAATTTAAATAATATCTGTATATTAAATTTAAGTTATATAAATAAAATTAATTTTAATTTTTAAATGTACAGTTTCACATAAGTCATATCATATATGTTACCTAGTAAAGTACAATGGTATAGTAAAGTACAATGGTAGAGTAATCACTCAATTTAATTTCAATATATGGGATATGACTCACTTTTTTTGTTTTTTTGGCATAATTGAAATCAAAGGTAGGTTACTGTTCACAACTAATTGTTATCAAAGGAAGATTATTTGTCGTTCATAATTAATTGTTATCAAAGGGAGGTTACGTCTATTTATTATTTTTTATTATTGTTGTCTCCTATAACCACTATATATAGTGGCTTCCTTCAAGCAATGTAACACACAAAAATAGCAACACACATTTGCTTCCTCTCTCCTTTCATATATTCTCTATTTCTTCTCTTTGGGTGTAAGTGTTTAGCCCATATAGAGAGAATTTGTTTTGGGTTATTTATCTATTAGCCTGAAAGGAATTTATTGTAATCCCAGTACCATTATAGTGAAATTTTTTGGCTCTCTCGCCAGTGGTTTTTTACCTCTATTTAAAGGGGTTTTCCACCTAAAAATTCTGGTATCATTCTCATTTTTCTTGTTACTTTAATTTCTCATAATCTTTAGTTGAAATTATCACGCTTCCACACACAATATCCCTACAAATTGGTATCAGAGCTTTTCGATAATTCAACCAGGATTTGTTGTTCAATAATGTTGAAATTCGATATTGAGAAATTTGATGGTAAAATCAACTTTGCTATCTGACGAGTCCAGATGCTAGCCGTTTTCACCCAGAATGGTTTAAAGAAAGTTCTGACAGGTAAAATGACGTGGCCAACCGCTATGACGGAGGAGCAGTGGGATGAGATGGATGAAAAGGCATTGTCTACAATCCAGTTATGCTTGTCTCGTGAGGTGTTGCGTGAGGTCATCAACGAGAAAACTGCAACAAGCATATGGAGTAAATTGGAGTCTCTATACATGACCAAAAGTCTTGCAAACAAACTCTGGTTAAAGGAGCGACTCTTTACACTCCGAATGTCCAAAGGTACTCCCATCCAATCCCACCTTGATGAATTTAATTCCATCATAATTGATTTGGAAAATTTGGATGTTAAAATTGATGATGAGGATAAAGTCGTTCTACTTATTTTTTCTCTACCACCCTCGTATCGACAATTCAAAGAAATTATGTTATACGGTAATTATCTTACCTTAAGCTTTGATGGTGTCAAGACTAATTTACTGGCCAAAGAAAAATTTGATACTGAAATTCATTCTAGAAGTTCTGGTGAAGGATTAGTAGTTAGAAGGAGAAACCAAGAGAAAGGTAGTAACAGTAAATATAAATCCAGGTCAAAATCTAGAGGCAAGAACTCCAAATATTGTCATTATTGCAAGAAAAAGGGACACGAGATCTCTGAATGTTATAAATTAAAAAATAAGCAAGATAGAGAAGATAAGGGAAATGGTAAATAACCAGAAAAATCTGCCGAAGCCAGTATTGTTGAAACTGAATCTGATGGGGATTGTTTTGTAGCTTCCAACACTGAACAAAGGTCTAAAAATGAATGGATTCTTGATTCTAGTTGTACTTTTCACGTGTCTCACAATAAAGACTGGTTTACCACATATGAACCAGTTTATGATGGTCTTGTTTTGATGGGAAACGATGCTCAATACAAAGTTGTTGGTGAAGGAACAATCAAAATCAAGACAATGATGGAATTGCTAGAACTTTAACAGGTGCCAAATATGTCCCTGAGTTGAAACAGAATCTCATTTCCTTAGGCACCCTTGAATCTCATGGGCGTAGATACTCAGTTGAAGGTGGAGTTTTAAAAGTGTCTAAAGGAACTCTTGTGTTACTAAAGGCAATTCGATGTGATAGTTTGTATGTGCTGCTGGGTTTAACAGTTACAGGTTTTGCAGCTGTTGCCTCACCCAACAAAGATAACACCAAGTTGTGGCATATGAGATTAGGCCACATGAGTGAGAAGGGAATTCTAATCCTCAAAAAGAAGGTTCACCTTGGTAACCACTGTACTGGAAAGGTTGACTTCTGCGAACATTGCATTTTTGGTAAGTAGAAAAAGGTTAGTTTTTCTAAAGCCATACACAGAACCAAAGGTACTTTGGATTTATATTCATTCGGATCTTTGTGGTCCTTCAAAAGTTTCCTCCTGAGGTAAATGTCGTTATATGATGACAATTATTGATGATTTCTCACGAAAACTTTGGGTGTATTTTCTCAAACATAAAAATGAAGCATTTTCCACTTTTAAAGAGTGGAAATTATTGATTGAGAATCAAACTGGCAAGAAGATAAAGAGGCTAAGGACAGACAATGACCTCGAGTTTTGTTCGAATGAATTCAATGATTTCTGCAAGAAGGAAGGCATTTCCAAACACCTCACCATCCCAAGGACTCCACAACAGAACGGGGTTGTAGAAAGGATGAATAGAACTATCCTGGAAAGAGTTCGTTGCATGTTCTCCCATTCTGGTTTGAAGAAATCTTTTTGGGCTGAAGCGGCTTCAACGATATGTTATCTGATAAATCGCTCTCCTAACAGATCAATTGATTACAACATTCCAGAAGAAGTTTGGTTAGGTAACCTTGTTGATTATTCTAATTTTAAAATATTTGGTTGCCCTGCTTATTCTCATGTAAACGAGGGAAAATTAGAACCTCGTGCTAAGAAGTGCATTTTCTTGGGTTATGGCTCAGGGGTTAAAGGCTATCGTTTATATGACCCAAAATCTCACAAAGTAATTCACAGTCAGAATGTGACCTTTAATGAAAATTCTATGCTCTCTTCTGTAAAAGATACTGTCATTTCCTCAATTAATAGGTGACTAGGAAGATGCTCGAGAAAAGGTGGAGTTTGAGATTAAAACACCCGCTCATGAGGAAAATGTTCCCAATTCCTCCAATACTCAAGATGATCAAGCCACTACTATTGATGGTACAAATGACACATGAGCAATGTCCACCTCAATGACGAGGATTACCACAGCCGTGGTCTATGGGTCAAGAAGTTCCACAACAGAGACCAAGAAATCGACTCAAAGATTAATTTTAGAATCTACCTACATTGCTTATGCTTTAACTATTGCTCAAGAGATGGGAGAAAAAGGTGAACCCAAGAATTACTTTGAAGCTATCTCTAGTGATGACTTAACAAAGTGGATTGCTGCTATGCAAGAAGAAGTTGAGAGTCTTCTCAAAAACAAAACATGGGAATTGGTGAAGTTACCAGAAGGGAAACGAGTCATTAGTTGCAAGTGGATCTTTAAGAGAAAAGAAGGGATCCCTGGTGTTGAGAGTACAAGGAATAAAGCAAGATTTGTTGTAAGAGGTTTTGATCAAGAGGAAGGTATTGACTTTAATGAAGTATTTTCTCTTGTTGTTCGTCATACTTAAATACGTATATTACTTGTTTTAGTTACCTTGTATGATTTGGAGCTGGAACAGTTAGATGTGAAAACTACTTTTCTTCATGGTAATCTTGAGGAAGAGATTTACATCCAGCAGTCTAAGGGGTTCGCTGTTCCTGGAAAGGAGGACCATGTATGTCGTTTGAAGAAATCTCTTTACGGCTTGAAGCAATCACCAAGACAATGGTATAAGAGGTTTGATTCTTTCATGGTTGGACATGGCTATTCCAGAAGTAGCTATGATAATTGTGTATATTTTCAAAAGACATCCGATGGGTCATTTATATACTTGTTGTTATATGTTGATGACATGTTGATTGCCGCAAGAGATAAATCTTTAGTTAACAAGTTAAAGGCCCAGCTTAGTAGTGAATTTGATATGAAGGACTTAGGTCCTGCCGAGAAAATTTTAGGAATGGAGATCAACAGAGATCGTCAAGCTGGAAAACTTTTTCTATCACAAAAGAAGAATGTTCTTAAGATGCTTGACAAATTTGGAATGTGAGATTTCAAAGCTGTTAATACTCCAATTGCCGCCCACTTCAAGTTGTCATCAGATCGGTGTCCAAAATTAGTCGAGGACAAAAGGCACATGTCACATGTCCCGTGTTCAAATGCAATTGGAAGTCTCATGTATGATATGGTATGTACCAGGCCTGATTTAGCTTATATTTTTAGCATTATTAGTAGGTTCATGCATAATCCAAGCAAGGCACACTGGGAAGCCGTTAAATGGATACTTCGTTATCTGAAAGGTTCTCCAGATCTTGATTTGGTATTTGATCAACATAGAGCCGATCCTGGAGGAGCAGTTGGCTATGTTGATGCTGACTATGGTGGTGATTTAGATCGGAGAAGGTCACTTTCAGCCTACATTTTTACCCTATGTGGTTCTGCTATTAGCTGGTATTCTTCACTTCAAGCCATTGTGGCTTTGTCCACCACTGAAGCAGAATATATCGTTGCTACAGAAGGTATGAAAGAGGCTGTATGGCTTTGAGGCTTGGTAAGTGAACTTGGTCTTCAACAACATGTTCTTGTTATATTTTGTGATAGCCAGAGTGTTGTCCACTTGATGTGAGTTGAATTTTAGGTTCATTAATATTGTGACACTTTTAAGAATTAGGATCAAGATTCTTAGCAATTTATAGGTGAGTCACCTAAGGAAAATTCCCATTGGACATTAACTTAGCAAGTGCTAAGTAGATGTGAAGGTTCATTTCCAAAGGTCCAAGGTTAAAACACAATTAATGGTGATGAATGAATGAAGAACAAGGTGTTAAACTCAAAACAGAATAGGTGCAGAATTTAAACACAAAAACAGAATGGAAAAACAGAATGGAAACACAAATTGAAATAAAAGAACCGATTGAAATTCAAGAACAAGACATAGAATCAAAACTATTGATTGAAATGACTATGGAAGATGAAAGAAGATGAAACTTATGTGGTTGTAGCCATGGATTGGGAATGGACACGCCACTTGGAGGTGATGATCCAAGATAAGTGTAGATTTGCCGTCACTTGAGAGCTCCTAAAGCTTCACAAGATGAGACAAGGAAGAGGAGAACAAGTCTCCCAAAATTCACTCACAATTTGAGTATAGTAACTTTTCTTCTAATTTCAATCTTGAATTTACAATGACCAAGCACCTCTATTTATAGTTTTAGAGGGCTGAAATGAAAGTGAAACAAATTCAAAATTCACTCCTAATTCAAATTCTAATTTGGAGCCAAACTTGAGTCACATGGGAGGTGTGACCTTTTTTCTACTTTGGCACCTCCTAAAAACTACACCTACACCTACTCTTTATGTCACATGGAAGGTGTGACTTATCTTTATATATTGGCACCCCTTATTTTAATGTCTACACCTTCTTTCTATTTTCTTCTAAAACTACTCTAAAGAGATTACAACAAGTGACAACAATTGATGCCCATCTCTTTAAAGCTTTGGCCTTGCTCCTAATAATTCTTTGAGTTATGACTTGAGCTTGAGCCTTATGTTGGGCTTGGCCTTCTTGTTAGGCTTGGGCCTCTTGTTGGGCTTGGGCCTCATCTTTTTAAGAAGACTAATAGGAAGAACTTCAAATGTTTTGGCCCTTGTCCATTCCTCCTATGAATGAAGTTTTTTTTTGCTTGTTGAGATGACCCTTCAAGTTTAGCATCCTTGGTCTTCTTCATGTGGTCGTGGCTTGCATCACCACTTAACCAGGAACAACAAGTATCACTCAAGGACCAAACACTTTGATATTAAGCACCATTTTATCCGAGACATTGTTGATATAGGAGATATAATTGTTGAAAAAATTTATACGGCCGAAAATACTGTAGACATGTTGACCAGGCCACTTCCACCGACTAAGTTTGATCATTACCTGAACTTAGCTGGTATTATCCATACTTAGTCAAGGCTTCATGGCGAGAGAGTGTTTCAGTCAAAGGCAAGTCAAGGTGGAGATTTGTGGGATATGACTCACCTTTTTCCATTTTCTTGGCATAATTGAAATCAAAGGAAGGTTACTTACCGTTCACAACTAATTGTTATCAAAGGGAGGTTACTTACCGTTCACATTTAATTGTTATCAAAGGGATGTTACTTACCATTCTCTATTAATTATTTTTTATTGTTGTTGTCTCCTAGAACCACTATATATAGTGGCTTCCTTCAAGCAATGTAACACACAAAAACAACAATACTCACTTGCTTCCTCTCTCCTTTCATATACTCTCTATTTCTTCTCTTTGAGTGTAAGTGTTTAACCCATATAGAGAGAATTTGTTTTGGGGCTATTTATCTATTAGCCTAAGAGGAATTTATTGTAATCCCAGTACCATTATAGTGAAAGTCTTTTGGCTCTCTTGCCGGTGGTTTTTTTACCTCTATTTAAAGGGATTTTCCACCTAAATATTCTAGCATCATTCTCATTTTTCTTGTTACTTTAATTTTTCATAATCTTTTATTGAAATTATTACGTTTTTACACACGATATCCCTACACAATAATTAATCATCGTCAAATCAATAATTAGTCACGAACATGTTATATAATATATCAATTAAGTGGAATTTTTTATTACGAAGTATTCTGGCTGCATTATAAAACATCTTTATGGCCAATTTTTTAGCTTCTCCTAGTAGTAATTTAGGCTCACAAATATGTCTAGTTAAAGCATTGTAATACTAAATTCTTTTTACGAGTAGAGAAACTTCCCAACAATCCATTGGACATTTTCTTCTTAATAAATATAGTTAATAAGCAATATTACTTTTAATTTTTAAAATTATAATTATTAATTTTAGAAATCGATGTAAGTGACTTAAATTCATTTGATTTATAGGTTAACAAATTAGGTAAAAAAAATTCAATTTAGTTCACTATTTTTTTAGTTTATTATTGAAACTCATTTTATTGATTACTTGTTCCATTGAATTACAAGTATTTTATTATGTGTTATTAACATATTATATACCTATTTTATTATATCAACAATGATTTATTTAACCAAATCTATTTTGCCATGTCTAAAAAGCATATATTTAATTATCATAGACTTTATACATATTTTGTCATATTTAACAACAATGTGTCAATGTGTCTAGTATTTAATTATATCAAACTTATTTTATAATATTTATCTAATATATATTCAACAATTTATGATATCCTATTTATTTTTTCGCATTTAACTAACATGTATTCACGTTCACAGTATCATGTATATCGTGCTACCTCTAATTAATATGTATTCAATATCATGTGACTATATCTATTTTGTCGTATATTTAGCGTCATGAGACTATATCAATTTTGACATATTTAACTAATGCTTATCTAACTTTCTCAGATCATACCTATTTTGCTAGGTCTAACTAAAACATACTCACGAGACTATACCTATTTTGACGTCTAAGTACCACTCATGAATGAGATTGTACTTATTTTGTCACACTTAACTACCACGCATGAATGAAATCATACCTATTTTGACATAGCTAACTACCACGTGTTCATAAGATCATACATATTTTGACATATCTAACTACCACATGTTCTTGAGACCATACATCTTTTAACACATTTAACTATAACACATATTTAGTGTGATAAAATCATACTTAATTGTCTTGTCTAACTAACGTGTATACATCATGTAAGAGATCATATGTATTTTTCCAAATCTAACTAACACAATGTGCATGAGATCATACCTCTTCTGTCATGTCTAACTATAACGCGTTCGTGATATCATACCTATTTTGACACATCTAACTACCACATGTTCGTAAGACCATATCTACTTTGACACATTTAACTAAAATGTATTTAGTATGATAAAATTATACTTAATTGTCATGTCTAACTAGCGCGTATACATCATTTATGAAAACATACTTATTTTGTTATGTATAATTATCATGAATTTCTAAAATATTCCTATTTTGACTACACCTGATCGCGAAACATGTTTTTGACACATTTAACTAATATGTACTTAGTTTGATAACATCATTTATGAGATAAGAGTATTTTTCCAAATCAAACTAATCCGTGTGTATCAAATCATATTTATTTTGTCATGTTTAACGATCACGCGCTAGTGAGACTATACGTATTTTGGATCCCCGTAGTAGAAGGGGAAAGTTGCTACGTGTGGCTTACCCTCCATCCAAAATTAAATGCCAACGTTAAAGAGCTCAAAATAAAGACCGAGTTTGAGTGCCTCTTTCATCTGTCTGGTCTGGTCTCTTCTTTTCTTCGACCGAAGCAATGGTTTTCATTCATGCAACGCTGAACATTCTGGTTCCCCCTCTAAGCCTGGCTATTTTGCTGCTCATTTTACTCCCATATCTGTTATTCAAGATTCTCCGCTTCATCGTAAGATCAATTTTTAGAGAGAACGTAGCAGGAAAAGTGATACTTATCACGGGAGCATCGTCGGGCATAGGCGAGGTACCTTGCATGTTTCAAACCATTTACCTTCCAACTACCGAATAGTTTTTTGTAATTTTCTGACTGGAATTGGTTTTGTTTCTGTGTTTTTCTGATTTGTTTCCCAAAGCACCTAGCATATGAGTATGCTAAAAGAGGGGCGCGTCTAGCACTTGTTGCCAGAAGAGAAAATCGAATCAAGGAGGTTGCTGGCAATGCCAAATTGCTTGGATCCCCAGATGTCATCACCATCCCTGCTGATGTTTCAAGACCTCAAGATTGCCAACGATTCGTTGAATCAACAATCAACCACTTTGGACGATGTAAGTTTTTTTCAAGTTTCTACACTTTGAACTTCCTCTTCAAGTGGAGCATTGACCAGTGCTCACTTCATATCCATTTCAAACAATGGCTGCAATCACCTTAAACCCAAAACCTTTAGGTTTTAAGATAATAACTCTGACCTTAAGATAATAACTCTGTAAGTCTATCTCAGTGTATGACTCCCAAAGGCTCCATAGTTTTGAGGGTGCATGATCTTTAATCCAAGCACCGTATGTTTATTTCATAGTTGATTAGACTTTTGAAGTTCATTTGGTCAAATCTATACTCTCATAACCACCTTTTGTCTTCAATTAGAGTGGTTGAGAGGCACTTAACACAATCAATTCTTCACTTAACTGAAGACTCTCCAATTTTTTTATAGAAGACAATACACTCTTGTTTAGAAATCTAACTTCCTTTTTCACACTTGAATCAAAGTCAATTAAGCAATTTTGTGACCAGTCATGTGCTTTGAGCATCCAACAATTTACCATGATTCTGCGTGATTCGTATCAAAACTGGTAGTCACCGTCAGCTCTACTTTATAAGAATCTGTCCCATCGTCTTGAGCAATGTAGGCTTCATCGTGATATCTTGCTCCACCGTCTCTGTTGTTCCTGCACTCGTCAGCAAAATGTTCCCACTTTTTTTCCTTTGTACCGCTGAATCTTGCTTCTGTCCTTCTTTACGGTCAATTTGATCCACCCGATTCTTTATGTCAGACACTTCCACCCACACTCTTGCATATGATTCTTAAGATTTTACACTCTTCTAAAATATTTTGATACCTTTTCAAAGTTTTTACATGCAACAGCTCAAATTGTCTTATCAAAGTCTGAAGTCTCACTTCTTGAGCTTGCCACCACGAGCATAAAAATTCTACAATTTCCACATGCCTTTCACAGATGCAGCAGAGGAAATCCTTTCAAAATTGTTCGGGTCCACACGCTGGTGCACGAAGAACAAGGCTTTCCTAATCCTTTGGTCTGCGCTTCACTGTAAGCAGATCTGTGGACCACAGTGGGATTCTCATCAAGTTCTTGAATCCCGACTCTTCACTATTTCCATCATTTCTTGAAAGACCAACCATCACTCTCCTCTGAATACACCATTTTGTCTTAATTATCGTCATCAAGAATTTGAAAGCTTCCGAGAAATTGACCATTCGAACCCGCCATATTTTGGTTCGCCAGCGCTCACTACGTGCTACAAACTGAAAAAAATGGATCGTACAAGCTCCGATGTCACTTTGTTGGGGCGTAATTAGAACACAAACATCCTAAGAAATTGAAAAATGATATTACTAAATGAATACACTTAAATTGTTTTTTTATTTATTTATTAACACCACACAATGATACGCCAACAAGTGCTTGTATAGGTCTCTCACTTGCACTAATTTTTAACATTGATAACAACCCACAGCAGAATTAACTAGAGTGATGAGAAGAGTTAGTATTTTTGTATACAAATGCGTCTTATGCTTTGATTTGGATGTATGACATGGTTAATCAGTCGTTAAATATGACCCTTTTGCAGTGGATCATTTGGTGAACAATGCCGGAATAGTTGCTCTCAGCTTGTTTGAGGACACCGCTGATATCACTAAATTTGCACCCGCAATGGTAATGAATTTATCTATATTAACTCTTCTCTGCAGCTGGTTAAGAGGAATATATCGTGAACATTTCCAATTCATCACTTTTAGATGATAAATGTTTTATTTAACAGGACATTAACTTCTGGGGTTCTGCATATGGCACTTACTTTTCAATCCCCCACCTAAGACAAAGCAAAGGCAAGATCGTAGCAGTAGCTTCTTGTACTGGATGGTTGCCTGTTCCGAGGAAGAGTATCTACAATGTAACAGACGAGACCCTATCAACAAGGCAGTTAATTATGCTTCCGTTATGATGTTTTAAGCCCGTAATGACAATTTATAGCTTTCTAAATTCTTTAGGCCAGCAAAGCAGCAGTGATCAGCTTATATGAGACTCTGAGAACGGAATTGGGAAGAGACATAGGAATAACTATAGTCACTCCAGGGCTGATCGACTCAGAAATGTCGCAAGGGAAGATCCTATCCAAGGATGGCAGGATGGTTTTTGATCAACAAATAAGAGATGTAAGCTATATTTACTTTTAAGACAAATCTTAGATGCAATTTTTAACATGCTTTTCGTGTTATTTCCTAATGTCCTAATCAGAATTTCAACTTTACTTCTATAACTCGCATAATTGAAAATGGATTCAAGATTTGTCCTTGCTTTTCATTGTATATATTTGGTTCTCTTAACGCATTGCTTTTCTTAATTTATTCATTTGGTTTCTTGGCAACAGATGCAAGGTAGTGTGATGCCCATAAAATCAATGACAGAAGCTGCCAAAGCAATTGTGAATAGCGTTTGCCGGGGGGACTCGTACTTGACCGAACCAGCTTGGTTTACGACAACGTTCTATTGGCAGATATTTTGCCCTGAAGTGTTAGAGTTTCTTAACCGCTGGTCACTAACTTCGGAGTCTTCCGAGGAGGAACCAGCTAGCAAGAAGGTCCTTGATCTTACATTCTTAAAGAAATATATGCATCCCAAGTCAGTGAGAAGTCCCAATATCAAACCCAACTAAACATCATTTTTATATTACAATCTGGCCATGCCATATTAATGTTGAAATGATATCTATTGTTATAATCTACTTCACCTTATGAAAAAATAAAAATCATTTGTGGCGTGGCATCAACAGTTTCTGCTGATTCATATGCTTAGATTGGTAAGGAAAGAGTAGGCAACATTCCCTCAGGTTCTAACTGTTCTTGAAGGAAATAAACTGTCACTCTTATCGCTCAGTTCATCAGTGACTTAATAACATCAAGAAAATATTTTTTTTCTATTTTTATTTTAATTATAAAAAACTTATTTTCAAACTGAATGAGTATTTCACACAATACAGAGAGGCGAAACCGTTTCCATTAATCTTCAGAACTACTCACCAAAAGAATACTTCAGAGTTGTTTCCAGATATGTACATTTATGACTATTTTAATCATTATAATATCTGAGGTATATTGATAATGGAAATGACAGAGCAAACTTTACAAAACTACTTAAGATTACATGTAGCAAAGCTAAAATCTACTACAGAAGTTATATTTCAAATTACAATAAATCATATATCCACTCGTGAATTGTAATACATCCTTAGGTGTAGAGGTAGACAATCCCATCCAACAAATAAACCTCCAATGGGAACACCATTACACCAAGAACAATGAAAATATACAAAGCCAATTCTTGCTTCACCAGTGGTGCATATACCAGGCAACCTTTCATAACGTTGTAATCCTGATTCTTTCCTCCTGCCCCAAAGACGTCATTCGTCATTTTTTCAATTGAGAGAACTAATTCATGTTAGGTCCACCTACCTCGATTTTTCTTCTTCTGTTGTACTCGGATCAAAGGCAAGGCTATTCGTTTGTTTTGATGAAAATGAAGACCTACATTTTATCGACTTTTCCCCTGGAAAGTACCACATAATTCATTTCTTACACCTAAAATGTATGGATCAAAATTGAAACATCCACTCACAGAATAGCATAATACAAGTTGGTTCAGCAAAATATGCTCTCATATCGCCATTATTCTATGTCCATCTTAGTTATGCCTTGGAACTTGAGTATTATGGTGAAGAGTGCGCAGAATGGTACTACTTTCATCATGAATATTAAGGTCTGCAATAGCATATCCTCATTACATTTTATTTGCTTGGTTGGTGTAATCATTTCGAGCACAACTTTGTCCAGGCCAAATTTCGAAATGCTAGTCATTCAGATAATTACGGGGATAAATCAATTGGATCCATAGGGTTTTGAACTCGTGGACAGTGAAGAGACTTCAGCCTTCTCAGAAGTAACCAGGCATCAGACTGAGGACAGCCTTGAGTCATTTCTAGGGCAAGTGGAAGGGGAGATTTTTTATTGAATTCTGCAAGAATTATTCCCTGGACAAAAAGCACAAAGATGTTAATTAACAGAATAAAAAACGATTATTATTTGTAGTCAATCCAGCTAACTGCGTAAAACTTGCAGGAATCTGTCAGATTCCCTTGTGTCTACAGCTAGAGAATTTATATTTACCTCAAAGTTTGCTAAAAAGGCTTGAAATTTACGCATTGTACCCTTCATTTGCTGGACAATTTTCGTGTCAGGAGAAGAAAGAGCCGCAGTTACCTCTTTAGGAGAATAACCAATTCCTTTCTCTAGAACCTAAATTATTTCTATCATTGATCATCTTCTTACGGTTAAAAGATAAAGGCATGTGATAAAAAACTTGAATTCTAGAGCAAACTCACATTATGATCGACGAGGATTTCAGAAATAAGCCTACCATCATCTACATATGCCTGAAGCTCATATGTTGTCCTTTTCTTATACTGGAATCCTTTTACACCAGTCAAAAAGCACTACAAAAAATATGCATTTACACTTAGAAAAAATTATGATTGCAAAAACTCTGACCTAAGCATCAGTAGAATTAAGACATGCTCCGAAGAAAATTCCACCCAAGGGCCAATTTCACTACAGAACAGCAACAAATAGCTCCGTATTCAAATCTCAAACTCAAACGATATGACACTTAATATGAAGAGGATAGAATACAGACACAAGGATTCGAACCACAGAAATTATTATTGTAGTAAAACATGTTGGTAACTAGTCATTCCACGTTTCCAGCTACTCATACTCAAAAACCAAATGCACAAGGTAAAAATCACAGCCCAAGGCAGGAAACAGTAGATATAGTTTATCATCTTACCTTGATTTTACCCTGAACAGAAGGAGCTTCCTCTTTCATATTAACCCACTTGGCTGACAAACTAGCTATGTATGTTGTTAGATATTACTAGATATTATGAGATATTATAGTTATTGTTTTATATTTCATATTTATGTAATGGGCTTAGCCCATATGTTTATTTTTCTTATATAAACATAACCCTATGTGTTCAATATACACAAGGGATTTACCCTATTCTTTCTTTTCCTTTAATATGGTATCTAGAGCATAAGGTTAGGGTTCAAATTTTATTGGTGAACCCACTGTTCACTGGAATTTTCCAGCCACCGCCCCACCGCCTTACCAGAACTGCTACCGCTGCCACCTCACCGGAGCCGCCGCCGGAATATCGCAGGAGCCGCCGCAGGAATCTCGTCGGAGCCGCCGCCGGAATCTCACCGGAGCCGCCGCCGGAATCCTGCCGGAACCGCCGTCGAAATAGCTGCTACCGCCAATTGACTGGTGACTGGATTTAATTTTTATCCTATATGGCTTCTTCCGCTTCCGCTGCCACTACGACTTCTTCCGCTGCCACTGCCACTGTGACTCCTTCTGCTGTCATAATGTCGGATCCGTCTATTTATACTAATTATGTCAATGTTCATCTCTCCATTGATAAATTGGATGGAACCAATTATGATACGTGGGCCTCAGATATTAAATTATGGCTTAAGAGTCAAGGTTATGTTGATCATCTTACTCGTCCTAATGTTGCTGAAAATGAGGTTTTCCGTTGGTTGAAAATTGATGCTCAATTATGCATTGTTATCAAATCTACCATTCATTCATCTTTAAAACAAATTTTTCGTACCTATGAGACTTGTTCAGAAGTTTGGGAACAAGCAAAATTATTATACACTAATGATACTCAACGTCTTTATGGTGTGTGTCAAAATCTCCTCACAATTGTTGCTCCCAAACGTCTTGATGGTACAATGGCAGAATATCTAGGTAAACTTCATGCTCTTCTTCATGATTTTAATGAGTTATTACCTCCTGCCTCCACTCCTTCTCAAGAACTAGAACAAAGATCCAAGTTCTTCATGTTATTGGATTTACATGGTCTTCCTGATGATTATTCTCATGTTCGTGATCAAATTTGGGGATCTCCTATCGTACCCAATTTTACTTCCACTTGTTCTACACTTCTGTGTGTGCCAAGTAAACACACCACTGAATTAACATCTCATGTAGATGACTCTTCTGCTTTAGTCTCTCAGCATAATGATCGTACTCGTCCTCACAAGCCGGGCAAAGGGCGTCACAAGTGTGACCATTGCGGCAAACTTGGACACAAAATTGACAGATGTTATGCCTTACATGGTCGTCCTCCTAAATCTATTGCGGTTGCTCAAAGTGCTACTGTGCAACCTTCTACTGTGGACCATACTTCAATTGATACCCCAGGCCAGCCTGCTATTTTCAATGAATTTCTTAAATGGTATGAGAATCGTTAGAACTCTAGTTCCACAGCTTCTGTTACACATTCAGGTACATCTTTTGTTGGCCTCACTCACTCTACTTCCGTTGGCCCTTGGGTTCTAGATTCAAGTGCCACAGATCACATTACTGGTAATAAATCTTTTTTCTCTTCCCTATCTACTACGGGTTATTTACCTTCAGTTACCATGGCCAACGGATATAAGGTACCATCACATGGTGTTGGTACTATTAACCTTTTTCCTTCTTTATCTATTGATAATGTTTTTTATGTCCCTGGGTCTCCATTTAACTTATTATCCATTAGTCGTCTCACTCGTTCCCTTGATTGTGTTATTTCTTTTACCAAAGATTTTGTTTCTGTACAGAACCGGAGCTCGGGACGGATGATTGGCACCGGATGTGAGTCTCATGGACTTTATCACCTACAGATCTCTGCCCATGTTGGCGCGATTATGGATTCTCCATCTCTCATTCATGCTCGATTGGGTCATCCTAGTCTTGCCAAGATGTAGCAGCTTGTTCCAAGTTTCTCTAATATGTCTAGTTTATCATGTGAGTCGTGTCAGTTAGGGAAACACATTCGTAGTTCTTTTCCTAGTAGTGTCTCACAACGTGCTTCATCTCCTTTTGCCTTAGTTCACTCTGACATTTGGGGACCAAGTCGTATTCAGTCTAATTTAGGATTTCAGTATTTTGTTACTTTTATTGATGATTATTCAAGATGTACTTGGGTGTTTTTACTGAAAAATCGTTCTGAGTTATTTTCTATATTTCAACTATTTTACAATGAAATTAAAAATCAATTTGGAATTTCCATTCGCGTTTTGCGTAGTGATAATGGACGTGAGTATCTTTCTCATTCTTTTAAAAATTTTATGGCTTCTCATGGTATTCTGCATCAAACTTCATGTGCTTATACACCTCAACAAAATGGGGTAGCTGAGCGCAAGAATAGACATCTTGTTGAAACAACTCGTACTATTTTAATCCATGGTGATGTTCCTCAGCGTTTTTGGGGTGATGTTGTTCTTAGTACATGTTATCTCATTAATCGAATGCCATCTTCAGTTTTAAATAACAAAATTCCTCATTCTATTTTATTTCCACATGACCCTCTCTCCTCTTTACCTCCCAAAGTTTTTGGGTCCACATGCTTTGTTCATAATTTTAGTCCTGGTCTTGATAAATTATCTCCTAAATCACACAAATGTGTCTTTTTAGGGTTCACTAGATCACAAAAAGGATATAAATGTTTCTCACCTTCTCTAAATCGTTATTTTATTTCAGCAGATGTCACCTTCAGTGAATCTTCCCTTTACTTTAAGTCTTGTCTTTCTCCTTCTATGTCTTCATCTAATCAAGTTAATATCCCTCTTGTTGTACCTAGTGCACCTCAAGATTCACCACCGCCACCAACTCTTCAGGTGTATAGTCGTCGTCAAACGTCTCATCGTCCATCAGATGACTCTCTTCTAGTGCCAACACCTCATCCCCCTCCGGCTCCGACAGTTGAACCTCCGATAGGTGAACATGATCTTCCTATTGCTATCCGAAAAGGTATACGTGCTACCCGTAATGCCTCTCCACATTATACTGCTTTGAGTTATCATAGACTATCTCAACCCTTTTATACTTGTCTTTTGTCTATTTCTTCTGTATCTATTCCAAAATCTGTAGGTGATGCCTTAGCTCATCCTGGTTGGCGTCAGGCCATGCTTGATGAAATGAATGCGCTTCAGAATAATGGAACTTGGGAACTTGTTTCTTTACCATCTAGGAAATCTGTTGTTGGTTGCAGGTGGATTTTTGCTATCAAAGTTGGTCCTGATGGTACTATTGATCGTCTCAAAGCTCGTCTTGTGGCTAAGGGTTATACCCAAATTTTTGGTTTAGACTATGGTGATACTTTTTCTCCAGTGGCAAAGATGGCTTCTGTTCGCTTATTCATAGCTATGGCTGCTCTTCAACAATGGCCTCTTTATCAACTGGATGTCAAAAATGTCTTTCTTAATGGGGATTTGCAGGAAGAAATTTATATGGAGCAACCTCCCGGTTTTGTTGCTCAAGGGGAGTCTTCTGGATTGGTATGTCGTCTTCGCAAATCCTTATATGGCCTCAAGCAATCTCCTAGGGCATGGTTTGGAAAATTTAGTAATGTTGTTCAACAGTTTGGTATGACTCGCAGTGAAGCAGATCATTCAGTTTTTTATCGTCACTCGAGTGCTGGGTGTATTTATCTTGTAGTATATGTTGATGACATTGTTCTTACAGGAAGTGATCACCATGGCATCTCACAAGTAAAACAACACCTTTGTCAACACTTTCAAACCAAAGATCTTGGCAAACTCAGATATTTCTTAGGGATTGAGGTAGCACAATCCGATAATGGTATTGTTATCTCTCAAAGGAAATATGCATTAGATATTTTGGAGGAAATTGGGTTGATGAATTTGAAATCTGTTGATACTCCCATGGATCCCAATGTCAAGCTTCTACCCAATCAGGGGGAGCCTCTTTCAGATCCTGAGAAGTACAGGCGATTAGTTGGAAAATTGAACTATCTCACTGTTACTCGTCCTGATATTTCTTTTGCAGTCAGTGTGGTGAGTCAATTTCTTAATTCTCCATGTGAAGATCATTGGAATGCAGTCATTCGTATACTGAAGTACATTAAAGGTTCTCCTGGAAAAGGTTTGTTATATGGTCATAATAACCATACTAAAGTCATTTGTTATTCAGATGCTGATTGGGCAGGATCTCCATCTGATAGAAGATCAACTTCTGGTTATTGTGTCTCCATTGGTGATAACTTGATCTCTTGGAAAAGCAAGAAACAAAGTGTTGTGGCCAGATCTAGTGCAGAGGCAGAATATAGAGCTATGGCCTCAGATACTTGTGAGCTTATTTGGCTTAAACAGTTACTTAAAGAATTGCAATTTGGAGAGGTCCCTCAAATGACACTTATATGTGATAATCAGGCTGCTCTTCATATTAGCTCAAATCCAGTTTTTCATGAAAGGACCAAACATATTGAGATTGATTGTCATTTCATTCGAGAAAAGATTATATCGAGAGATATCAAGACTGAGTTTGTTAATTCAAATAATCAATTAGCAGATATTTTTACTAAATCCTTACGAGGGCCTAGGATTGATTACATTTGTAACAAGCTGGGTACATATGATCTATATGCACCAGCTTGAGGGGGAGTGTTAGATATTATTAGATATTATGAGATATTATAGTTATTGTTTTATATTTCATATTTATGTAATGGGCTTAGCACATATATTTATTTTTCTTATATAAACATAACCCTATGTGTTCAATATACACAAGGGATTTACCCTATTCTTTCTTTTTCTTTAATATATGTGAAAGGAACCTCTTGGTCTCTAGACAGTATGAGTGGATGGTCACTGGCATCAACCATCCGGACATCGCTAGTGTTTAAAACAGTGGATGAGGTTCTTTGCAAATGAGTAGTATCTGTAGCAAGAGGAGTTCTATCCGTATCTGTCTCAACATGTTCAACAACAGGAGAGCACTCAATAGCTATAGAACTTTCTCGTGTTATATTAGCCGTGTCAATATGTGTCGCTGCAACATTTGAATCCATGTTAGAAGACTGAGGGTCAATAGAATATTCCCTGGTATTAGCGGCATCTATGTGCATCTCCTTGGCCTTGAAGATTACAGAAGAGAGCTGGTTAGCCATAGGACTAGCACGGGAAACAGGACTGGTATCCCTAGGCATATCCACATTCATGGCGTCGGAATTTGAAGACATGTAGGGAATTGAATTAGAAGCAGCACTTTGTGCACCCATGGACAAAGTATCTTCGGTTGTTAAGCTGTTCACGGTGCCAGCTATGCTCTGGCCAGCACCTGTAGTTAAATGCATTCATGAAGAACAGCCGAGGACAAAATTGGGAAATTGTCTAAATCATAGACGTGCACTACCATGCACACATATAAATACTTTTATCTGCAACACAAAATGTACCTTGGTTGTTTTCTTGGAAAGAAACAGTACTATGCAGCGTGGATCCATTGCACGCACGATTATCAACTCCACCTGAAGGCCATGCAGCAAGTGTTGCTCTAGTTGCTAAAGGAGGGAGCTCTCCATTTTTGTTTCTGCATGAGGACAATGAAAACCACCAAATCAATGTTTACCTATATGCAGTAAAATTACATATGGTAATAGTATAAACCAGCAAGAAAGTTTGCACCAATGTAGCTTCTACATCAACATATAAAGATATCATACAACTTTCAATTGCACAGTTTGGTCCAAATAATCAAATTGCAATAATTGGTACCTTTTCCCCCTAGGTGGCTTGTTTATTTCTTCAACCAGTCGTTTCCGAGCAGCATCCAGCTCCTCAACCAAGCCCCCCAAAATTTCAATGGTTTCAGGGACCAGCATTAGAAGTCCACGACGCACATGTACATTAGAAACAGCAACCTACAAGTATCAAATAAACCCCTTTACACCACCATCAGTGGGAAGAAACTTAACCAAATCACTTATGCTAGTCAGACATATGGGAATGATAAACCAAGAGATTGCATAGGGAAGTGATAAACCCAGAGAAAACCACACAAAAACAAGAAAATTTAGAATGGACCGAATAGGAGTTTCACCCCAATAATCCGCTAAATAAAACCATGCATTAACAGGTCACATAGATTACCAAAGTTAAACTCCAATTCTAATCGAAAATAGCACCAGTCAACCTAAAGAACTATATTTAAGGTTTATCCCATACAAATTAAAGGAAGGGATGGCACAACAGAGAAAGAAACCTTTAAACCAGAAGAGGCACAGACTTCAAGAGCTTTGATAGGCCTATACTCCATTCCAAAGACTCTCTGAACACCATCAGTCATTGACAACTTGAGGCACCTCTTATGATGTGAGTCTCTTATGAACCTTTCTTGGTTTGGGTTGAGTTGATATAGGTTTCATTGTATTCATGACACTTTCAAGAATTAGGATCAAAATTCTAAAAAACAATTAATAGAGTTTCTACTCAAGAAAACAAAGGTTCATACTAAAAACACATGAATAGGTAACTTGTAGTGTAAGATAACAATGGAATATGAATGGGTAATTCAAGAACAGTACCAAACTTCAAAGGAAACATAAGAACAACATAAGAACACCAAGAACAAGTGAAAATACTGATTGAAATTCAAAATACTGATTGAAATTCAATAGGAATTAGAAAATCACAAAGAAATTCATCAAAGAACAAAAACCCATGGATGGAAAACAAGAACAACACATGTATATGGAAACCCATGGTTTGGACGAAATTAAAACAGCAAGAAAACAAGAAAATAAACCAACAAAGTGGAGAACAATGGCAGCAAATGAAAGGAAACAACTCATGGAAAAGATTGAACCGATTAAAAATGGAAAAACTACAAGAAAACACAAATGGGTATTTTTAGAAGATGAATAGAAATGACTTATGTGGTTGTAGCCTTTTGGAGATGTGATTCACGCCACTTGGAGGGTGGTTCTTCCAAGATGAGTGGGTGGTGCCGCCACTTGAGATTTTCTAATTCCTATTGAATTTCAATCAGTATTTTCACTTGTTCTTGGTGTTCTTATGTTGTTCTTATGTTTCCTTTGAAGTTTGGTACTGTTCTTGAATTACCCATTCATATTCCATTGTTATCTTACACTACAAGTTACCTATTCATGTGTTTTTAGTATGAACCTTTGTTTTCTTGAGTAGAAACTCTATTAATTGTTTTTTAGAATTTTGATCCTAATTCTTGAAAGTGTCATGAATACAATGAAACCTATATCAACTCAACCCAAACCAAGAAAGGTTCATAAGAGACTCACATCATGTGGTATCTAGAGCCATGGTGTTGATTTGTTGATTGTGAGTTGAATAGACACTTTCTTTTTGGGCAATTTTTTTTCCAGCACCTATAATTTCGTGTTTCTTGTTTTTCCAGCACCTTATATTCATACTTTTGTTTGGTTTGAATATGTTTTAGTTGTGCCTTTTCATTGATCATACTTTTTGCTTTGAGTTTTATGTTCATAGTGTTCTAGGTGTCCAAATCTTGTCTCTACTTGCTTGCTTTTGATTTTGAAAGTTTGTGTTTCTCTTGAATTTGTTTTAGTACTTGTGATTGGAGGTTCCAAACATTTGATTTCAAGTGTTCAATTGTCTTGAATCCTTCATAAAATTTTTGTGCAATTTGATTGATGTTTCAACTTCCATATGATGCATATTATGGTTCTTTCACTACATAAGTTCCATTTGGTATAAAAAAAAAAGAAAAAAAAAAAAACAGAACTGAAACAGAACAAAACAGAACCAATTCTGTTTTTAAATCCTTCAAAACAGTTTGGTATTTGCATCTATTCATTCTTTTGCACATTAATTTTCATACCAAAGTTGGATTCATAGTGATTGGCAAATTGTTGTCTACTTTGTGGAACTTTTGATCCTTGTAGTTTGACAAGTTTATGAGTTGTACTTTCTTTCTTGATTATAAAGTTTAGTGAGTATTATTTGAGTCTTATTGTGTACCTTTTATTGCTTGTCTTTCATTCCTTAAGTTTTGTCATATATCTTGTATTCTTTTTGCACTACCCTTTCTTGTTTTGTACCTTTTTCTTGCTTGTCTTTTATTGTTCTTTAAGTTTTGTGGTGGTTATTTTTAGATGAGTGGTTGAGTGCTTTGGCATCTTTCATTTGAGGTTACTCCATTCCACAAGAGAAGCTTGGTTGAGGGAAGTATAATTTCTTGGAGTGATTTTGAGTGCCTTTATTTTTTTACCAAAACCGCACCACTTATTTCTTTGTTTTCTAACCTTGTTTTCTTTAATTGTTTGCTATTTGTGTTTGCTGTACTGTTTTGAAAATGGCTCAATATTCAAGTGGAGAATCTTCCAAACCACACTCTCCACAAAAAGCTTTCATTCTTGGTGAATTAAAAGAAGCCAAAAGGTCACTTGCACAAAAAGATGAAGCTATAAGACAATTGGAAGAAAGATTGCAAAGGCTTGAAGTGACTAATGAAAGGTCCAGCCATACACACCATAGAAGACACCATTCTTCAAGGCATTCATCAAGAACTTCTTCCAACTATCATGGACATGAAGATGAAACCGAATGGAGGAGGCATCATCATTATGAAGAAAGGCGCCAACATGTGGCAAAGCCTTATATGCCTTTTGTAAAATTACCTAGCTTTAGTGGTGAAGGTGATCCAAATGTATATTTGGGGTGGGAAGCAAAGGTTGAACAAATCTTTCATGTACATGAGGTCCAAGAAGACCAAAGGGTAAAACTAGCTACTTTAGAATTTCTAGACTATGCCATGCAATGGTGGCATAAAACTCTTATGGACATTGGGCTAAACAAGAGACCTCCCGTGGTTTCTTGGAACAATTTGAAAGAGTGTATGCGCGCTAGATTTGTTCCACCACACTTTAGGAAAGACCTATTGTTGAAGCTCCAAAGGCTTCACCAAGGCACGCTAAGTGTGGATGCTTATTATAAAGAATTTGAAACGCTTTTAACTCATATTAACATGCATGAAAGTGAAGAATCTAAGATGGCTCGTTTTGTTAGTGGATTAAGACAAGATATTCAAAATGTTGTAGAACTTTATGAGTACACTTCTTTGGAAAAATTGGTTCACCTAGCCATCAAGGTTGAATCACAAATTTTGAAGAAAAATTCTTTTAAGAAAACTCATAATGATGGTTTCTATAACTCACCTTGGAAGGGTAAAACTCACATTTCAAAACTTGATACTCCTTCCAAATCTTTTAAAGAATCCACTCAACAAAAGGACTCTCATAATTCTTCTATTTCTAAATCACCAACCAAAACCTCAAGTAAGAAATGTTTTAAGTGTTTAGGTTATGGTCATATAGCCGCAAATTGTCCAACAAAAAGAACCATGATGGTAAAAGGGGGTATAGTTGTAAGTGAACATAGTGATAATTCTTCTAAATCTAACTCCCCTTCCCCTAGGCCTAGTGATAATGAATGTAAAATACCATGTGAAGGTGACTTATTGGTGATAAGGCGCATGATGGGCACAATTCAAAAACCTTTGGATGATACCCAAAGAGAAAATATTTTCCATACCCGGTGCCTTATCAACAAAAAGTTATGTTCCATGATAATTGATGGGGGTAGTTGTACAAATGTGGCTAGTACAAGAGTGGTGGATAAGCTTGTTTTACCCACTATCTCTCATCCCAAGCCCTATAAGCTCCAATGGCTTACTAAAATGGGAGAAATCATGGTTAATAAACAAGTCCTCATAAATTTTGAAATAGGAAAGTATAAAGATGAGGTTTTATGTGATGTTGTGCCTATGGAAGCAACCCATATTCTTTTAGGGAGGCCTTGGCAATTTGATAGACATGTTTTACATGATGGCCTCACCAATATAATGTCTTTTTCCTTCCAAGGGCGCAAGGTTACCTTAAAACCCCTCTCTCCACAAGAAGTTCATGAGGACCAATTAAAAATGAAAAATAAAAGAGAAAATGAAAAAGAAGAAAATGATAAAACGAGTCATAATACCTTATCAACTAAATCAATCTTTTTGACTCATGCTATGCCTCAATTTGAGCATCCAAGGTATTCTTCTTCTTTGTCTTTTTCATTACCAAAAGTTCCTACTTGCACTCCATATTGGTTGAAAAATGTTAGGGATGATTTTTCCATACCTACTAATGGTTTTTACCCTTTAAAGGGAATTTTTCCTAAGAAAATAATCATTCCCACACATTTTTTTCCAACATGGTCTGTCTATAGGACTTCTTTTTCCGACATCCCAATGATTCATAATGCTAAGTCAAGTTTGCCTTTATTATCATCCACTACTTTATTTGATAGGAAACTGACTTTGTTATATGTAGGGATTCTGAATTCGTGGACGAATTCTCTCCAACCTGGGGAGCATGATGGAGATCAAGTAGAAGAGGATTTCACTAATGGAGGAAGAGGTCATCCACCCAAGCATTTAAAATTCTTCTTACTAGTCTTCTTAAAAAGTAGAACATTTTGGGTTCTCTTGAAAATTTTAGTATAAATAAATCTTTGTAAATAATCTTGTATAAATTTGTAAATAATATAGAAATATCCTTAGGAGTATGCCAAAGAGGAAAACCAAAAGAAACCTCTAAATGTAAGGCATTTTAGGCACTTTCTTTAGGAAAAAGTGACTTTTCTACTCCTTTCTCTCTTAGGCACTAAAAGGAGTTAGAAGAGTGACTCTTCCCACTCCTTCCCCTTTGTAACATGACCAGCCCTCTCCATTATAAATAGGGGTGCTTGGTACTTTGAATAAAAAAGTTGAAAGTTAGAAGAAAAGAAACTATCTTGAAATTGAGAGAGAGTGAGTTTGTGAGACTTGTCTCTTCTTCTCCTTCATGTCTTATCTTGTGAGCTTTGGAGACTCTCAAGTGGCGGCACCACCCACTCATCTTGGAAGAACCACCCTCTAAGTGGCGTGAATCACATCTCCAAAAGGCTACAACCACATAAGTCATTTCTATTCATCTTCTAAAAATACCCATTTGTGTTTTCTTGTAGTTTTTCCATTTTTAATCGGTTCAATCTTTTCCATGAGTTGTTTCCTTTCATTTGCTGCCATTGTTCTCCACTTTGTTGGTTTATTTCCTTGTTTTCTTGCTGTTTTAATTTCGTCCAAACCATGGGTTTCCATATACATGTGTTGTTCTTGTTTTCCATCCATGGGTTTTTGTTCTTTGATGAATTTCTTTGTGATTTTCTAATTCCTATTGAATTTCAATCAGTATTTTCACTTGTTCTTGGTGTTCTTATGTTGTTCTTATGTTTCCTTTGAAGTTTGGTACGGTTCTTGAATTACCCATTCATATTCCATTGTTATCTTACACTACAAGTTGCCTATTCATGTGTTTTTAGTATGAACATTTGTTTTCTTGAGTAGAAACTCTATTAATTGTTTTTTAGAATTTTGATCCTAATTCTTGAAAGTGTCACGAATACAATGAAACCTATATCAACTCAACCCAAACCAAGAAAGGTTCATAAGAGACTCACATCATCTTAGGTCCAGGAGGTGCTTGTTCATATCTTCCTCGCAGAGGACAAGTGATATTAACTATTTCATCAACCTACAACCATGAATTGAACATTGCGGTGAAAATACACAATTCCACAAATTCCACAAATAAAAATTGACAGCACTTACGTACAATCAGCGGAAAATACACATCAATAAACCATCTAAATTCATTCGACAGCATAAGTTAGAGCCTAACAAAGCAACCTATGATGCCATAGATACTCTGACAATTGTAGCAACAAGAAGCAAGGCCGCACCTGCAACACGTAGGGACCAGGGAGAACGCGAAGGTGCATGGAATCGACGTTGGGAGGGAGAATGCCGGCGCCGCATGAATTCATGTCGGCGAAGAGGCACTGCTCGAAACAACTTTTGGCTTTGGCGGCAACGTCGAGGTGTTCGAAGGACGTAACGAAGGCTTGGAGTTGGCGGAGGCAGGAGGCGAGCCAGTCTCTCTTGAGGGACAGTCCTAGGCGGCGGAGGAAGTCGGTGACTGGACAGGAAGGGGAGGGCGGAGAGAGGCTTTCGGCGACGTCGATGAAGTCGTCGTCGTCGGAGATTTCAACAGGAATCGCCGGAAAATTTGGCGGTGGCTCTGGCCGTGGTAGGGATTGGGGTTGGAGTTGGCCTTGTTCTTCTCCGTCGGTGTCGGAATCGAGTCTGAGACGGCGTACGGGCATTTCTGCAGGAGAGGACAATGAGAATTTTTGAAAATGTGGAGTGACTCTCTTCTCTTTTCAGAATGAGGAGGGAATTGGGTCTCTACTCCACTCTCCAGCGCGCGGAATAGCGAGGGATTGAAAACTCTGGTTTTTCGTGTTTGCTCCTCAAGTTGGGCCTAACTCCTTCTTTCTCCATCCTCAAAATTTTTCTATGCACCTCCTAATTTTTTAAGAAGACCTTTTTTATATGTGAAAGGCCTATTCCTTCTTCTCCATGGTGGCCAATAACGATTTTACATTCCGGTTATTACAAAAATGTATTTATCGGAATGAACTTATATCAAAATAACATCCAGCACGTAAGAAACACAAAATAGAAACATTTTTTTTTCTTCAACAGCAAAATACACTACCCAGAGAAAAAGATAAATCATAAAATTTCACCTTTTCTTTAACTTATATGTAAATATTCCTAAGAACAAAAGCAAAAAAAAAAAAAAAAGTATATAAGTATCACAACATTTTCTTGCTGGCAAAAAAAAATATAAGTATCACAACATAAAAACAAATTTTATACCTCATATAGAATGAAAATATAATAAACTTATATCATAATAAACAAACACATAAAAACATGTAAAAAGCACAACTTAAATATGAAGTTTCTTCAACAACCAAAGACATTAACCAAATAAAAAAATTAAACCGTAAAATCTCACTTTTTCTTTACTTATATGAGAATATTCATAAAAATATAAGCATAAATAGAAGAACATAAGTAGAAAGTGGCTACAGATCCATAAAACAATTTATTTAGAACTTGGGATACATAAAACACATTAACCTGAAACATAATTAACCAAATGAAAACCCTCACGATGATGAAATAACATCTCATGCACTAGATTTTAGGGTTGTACCATCAGTCTCTCCCATACATAGTGTTCACATGTGTTGAAAGAGGAGGAATTGGAATTTTGGCTCTTGGCATATTATGTGAAATCATAAAAAACAATAGTATATATTTATTCAAAATTCTATGTGAAAAGATTTATGGCATAACTATTTTTTTTATAATTTTATAAGAACTGAGTTTACTTTCTAAGTTCACATCAATAAATAATAGAAAGTTCATAAATAAAAGTTACATATTTATTTTTTTATTTAATCATTCTTTTTTTTTTTTCAAAACTCTTTGTAGGTCTTGAAATTTTTTTTACTATTTTTATTCTATTAGATTATAAATTTAAGGATAAAATTAGATAAGCAGTAAGATTGTCCGGATTGTATGAGTTTTTTTGTAAGTGGATCGATTCTTACTAGATATCATGCTCTCTTTTTTCTCATTTTTTGGTGTTTGGTAATGATGGTATATTATTGATGTAAATATTGATAGTGTCAGAAAAAACTTTTAGGTGATAGATACACAAGATTTAGGTAAACGGAGTTAATGTGTATATTCATATAATAAGTATGTTTACATTTGTGAAGAATATGATGAATAGTATGTTTTGTGTGCGTGCGTGCGTTTTTATTTATTTATTATTATTATGGAATGAGACAGTATGCATGGTAGTGGTAGTCCGTTCAAAATTTTGATTTTTAAATTATATTATTTTTTATTTGTTTTATCAAAGTAGTATTGTTTTTATTAGAATGAATGTTCTCAAACTGAATATCATTAAAGTGATATGTCATTGCTTAAGTGCACTTAAGTAATATGTAATTATTATATTTATCATTCTTCGAATAATAAAGTGAACACTTAATGACGGCACAAGTAAGTAGCTTAAGTAATAGTTTGCAACTTAAACATGAGAAAGGTGATGCAACTATCTTTTTTTGAGATATAGCACTAAAGCAACATGTTGGCCACTTGAGTCAGGTTGGTGGTGGTGTGCATGGCTCATGGATCTCATGCATTCATACAAATACATCATGGTGCTCAACCATTAGAAAAACGATGAACGATGGACGATGCTCTAGATCTAAGTGCAACGGAAAAACAAATTCACTTTTGATCTCTATATAACACTTAATTATGTAACATAATATCACTTGAAGTGAGAAAGTTTGCACGTAATTGGGGAAAGTATAATTACTCAAGTAATATGTGATTTTTTTTTATCGGTAATAAAAAATAAATAAATATGAACCACTTTAGGGGTGGTCAAACCCTTATACATGATTACAACTTTATCCTCCCCTACTAGACATACTCTCATGTATGGCAATATAGAACTCTCCTATCTTAATCCATAGAAATTCACCGGAAACTAGTAATCATACGACTTAATAGAACACATCATGAGATCATCCCCATGCAAACCAGCAGATCTAGGCACCAATCAAAAAAGAAAAAATGCGCAGTGACTTGGATGTAACCCAAGACCAAATCTTTAATTGGACCAAAGTAATATGTGATTGTTATTGATGAATGTTGTAAGTGATTAATGATATATGTGTTGATATGCAGTATTGATGAATTATAAGTGTAACGCCCCTCAAAATATAGTTCATTTTTATATAATAAAATAAAGGTGAAACAATAATATCAAAATTTAACATAGATATATACATAACATAATTCATCCATTAATACAATTGTGCCTCAAAATAATATCCCTTTTCGAGGAAGTTTTAATACATCTCCATACAGGAGTTTTCAAAATAAAACAAAATAACAGTATTCAAAAACCGGCGATCTCCTCCTCCAGAAATGCTCACTGAGGAGCTCTACTACCAGCAACCTCATATGCTCCCGTGCAAATATACACGATCATCACAGGTTTAAGAAAACAATCACGATACAAAACAAAATGGTAAGCTAGATATTTTTAAAAACTTTAAATATGAAACTTTATATCAATAGAAAGCATAAATCTTCACACCATTCATAATCTATATCAATTTCAACCATCAATATCCCCATATTCCACAAACTCGTCAAGTGTCTATTCAATACATTCAATACTCATGGTTCACATGTCAGACTTTCCACTGACTCATAACACATAGACACATGACTCTACTTCCGGAAGACTCGTGCGTTGAACTTAGCATCCAGAGGCCTACACCTATCATACGAAATTGCTGTAAAGTTCCCACAGCTATGCGCATAAACATAATCTCGATCTCAATCTCAATATCCTCACTCTCTCAGTATGACAGGGTTAATCCATATAACCGGTCAAGTCAGTTATCTTTCAAACGACTTACCCATACATATGGACCTCCTTCGACTCTCACCAACTGAATGACTTCATCTATGTGATTCCATCATATCAGCAGAGTCAGGATCGCCTCATTCACAGGATACTCACAGATCAATACACCCTCAGAAAATACTATGCTTTGATCACTCTTTCACATTCATCCAGTACATCATACCACACGTAAAAGCACAATTCCATCATATAATATTTTGAATCTTTTCTTAAACAATCCTAATCACAGAAACAATCATACCAAAGTTCAGATTTTCGAATATCATATGCATTTCACCTTTCAATCTCAAACAATTTCAAAACGACACTAAAACAGGGGATTTCTAAATTTGCATTAAAACCGGCGATCACGTCGCCCCCCACATAAAAATAGAGCATCGTGAAATAGAATATGAAATCGGCGACCACGTCGCCCTCACTTCAGAACCTACTCGCCTAAAGTTTTTATAAACGAAAATGCTAGCTTCCCTTACCTGGACTTGCGTAAAATCTCACTAAGAGCTCCAAAACCCACCAAAGCTTAAAGATGTCCTAACCTGCACCATGGAGCCTTTATCACAAAACTGACTATACTACTCATTTTCTACGCTAACAGAGACGATTTCTGGAGCTAAGGGAGTCGCCGGCAACGCCTATGCAGAGGCAACCCTCTCAAGCTTAGATTCGACTCGAAAAACAGAGTAAAACGACTTACTCTGTTCTAGCGTCCTGACGGGAGAACTTGCAGAGTAACCTTCCCAGGTGCTCTATGGCAGTCGCCGATCGTAGCACTGGTACGTGAGGATAGTCGCGTCCTCGAGTGGAGGAGAAGGGAGAAAGGGGAACTAAATGAGCTGATTCCCTCAGCTCTTAAGGTCGAATGGCTCTTTAGCCTTCACTGCCATTACCCACTCTCTGAGCAACCTTGCGTGCACACTTCCTTGAACAGTATGACCACGTGGGTTTTCTGCGCACCAACTCTCTGATGCTAACTATTCTGAAACACCCTTTTTGTCTACGTGTCGCGCATGCAGAACGTTCATGCTGGGAGCCTGGGTCCCACCTTATCTATGTGAAACACGACATCGCGCGATAACCATCCATCGATGACTGCTCGCGCGATGACCATGCCTCTCATATCGACGATGACCAATGCCTCTTATACTGGCGATGACTGATTCCTCTTCCTGACGGACGACTGATTCCTCACTCTGGCAGACAACCGATGTCTCACCCTGGAGGACCACCGATGTCCCACCCTGGCAGACCACCGATGTCTCACCGTGGCAGACCACCGATGTGTCTCCCATCCTGGTTGATGACCGTCTGTCTCTCGCCCTGGCGATGCCCGCGTGTCTCTCGCCCTGGCGATCCCCGCGTGTCTCTCGCCCTGGCGATCTCTCATCGTTCTTGGTGTGGCGAGGACACATCGCCTTGCTTCTGTCGATTGATGCCACATCGTCACACCCTGTTGAGGGCTCGTCCTACCACTACTCCACGCCTGTGTTATCACCCCCACATGGCTCGGTGACGTCGGTAGCTTTTCCTGCCCGAGGGTAGCTCAATACTCAATCCTTACGTGCCTAAGCATGCAACACTAAGGTAAATCCCTTATGTCCAAGGGTAAAGTCCCGTAGTTATTCTGCATGCATGGCGCTCCTAAGGTTCAAATCACACCTCTCTACATGTGATTTCTGGAACCCACTATGGTCCACCGACCGACCTCTACCACGCCGCCCTCAGACCTTGGGCGACATCTGAGGTCTGACCACCATGAAATTTCCATTACAAGCTCTTTTCGTTTTAAGTAATAACATATTCAGAATTCATTAAAATTATACTTCTTCTATTCCAAATAATTATCTAGATCCTTACAATCTCCCCAACAAGAAAAATTTTCGTCCCCGAAAATTGAATTACAAGGAAAAGAGGTAGGGATAGGCTTCTCTCATGGTTTCTTCTAATTCCCAAGTTGAATCACCCGATCTGTCATCCCACACCACCTTTACCATGTTGATGGTCTTGCCTCTGAGCTGCTTACTCTGTTGATCGTCAATCCTGACTGGTTTCGCTTCAAACGACAAGTCATCCCTGATCTGCACATCGTCCACTTCCAACACGTGACTAGGGTCTGCAAGATACTTCCTTAGCTGTGACACATGAAAGACATTATGCAGATTTGCTAATTGGGGAGGTAGAGCAATCTCATAAGTTATAGGACCTATCTTCCTTAAGATCTGATATGGTCCAACAAACTTAGGAGACAGCTTCCTTGATCTGATAGCTCGTCCTACACCCTTGGTTGGTGTCACTCTCATAAACACATGATCCCCAGCAGCAAACTCCAAAGGTCTTCTCCTCTGATCTGCATAGGATTTCTGCCGGCTTTGAGAAGCTTTCATTCTGCCTTGTATCTGTTTCACCTTCTCGGTTGTCTGCTGAATCAACTCTGGCCCAACCAAGACTGCTTCGCCCTCCTGGTACCAACATAAGGGAGTTCTGCATTTCCTCCCATACAGGGCTTCATATGGTGCCATCCCAATACTGTCATGGTAACTGTTATTATAAGTAAACTCCACCAGCGGCAACACCTCATCCCAACTTCCCAATTGATCCAAGACACACGTCCTCAGCAGATCTTCCAAGGACTGGATCGTTCTCTCTGACTGTCCATCTGTTTGAGGATGATATGCCGAGCTCATTCTCAACTTAGTTCCCAAGCAATCTTGTAAGGTCTGCCAAAATCGTGAAGTGAACCTGGGATCTCTATCCGAAACAATGCTGGAAGGCACTCCATGCAACCTCACAATTTCTCTGATGTATAGCTGTGCCAACTTGGCCATAGGCATCCTCATATTCACTGGAAGAAAGTGAGCACTCTTCGTCAGCCGATCAATGATGACCCAGATCGCATCATGACCCCTTATCGATCTGGGTAAATGGGTAACAAAATCCATAGCGATGCTGTCCCATTTCCATTCAGGGATATCCAATTGCTGCAACAAACCGCCAGGCCTTTGATGTTCTACCTTCGCCTTCTGACATGTCAAGCAGGTGGCAACATACTGAGCTATCTCCTTCTTCATGCCCGACCACCAAAATGACTCTTTTAAATCCTGGTACATCTTATTCATACCTGGGTGCAGACTAAGGTAACTCTTGTGGCCTTCTTCTAGGATCATCTTCTTCAACTCTTCATTTGCAGGTATGCAAATTTTGCCATTAAATCTCAAGATTCCATCATCGCCCATCGCAAAGCCTTTAGCCTGATCGGTGCCTAGTAATTCTGCAATACGCTTCAGGCTAGGATCCTCTAATTGCTTATCCTTTATCATTCCAATGAAATCATTAGTTATAGTTAACTTACTACAACTAATATGATTTACATAAAATTCCACTCCAAAGTTTAAATCTCTAAACTGCTCAATCAATTTCTGCTCTTCAATCATCATGGTTGATACTTGTATTGATTTTCTACTCAAAGCATCTGCCACTACATTGCCTTCCTTGGATGATATATCAGTTGGAAGTCATAATCTTTTAGGAACTCCATCCATCTTCTTTGTCTCATATTTAACTCCTTCTGATCAAACAGATATTTCAGGCTTTTATGGTCACTAAACACCTGAAACCGAGCTCCATCCAAATAATGCCTCCAAATCTTCAAGGCAAACACCACAGCCGCCAACTCTAAGTCATGGGTAGGATAGTTTCTCTCGTGAACTTTGAGTTGCCTTGAAGCATATGCAACCACTCTTTTCTCTTGCATCAACACACATCCCAAACCTTGATGTGAAGCATCACAGTAAACATCAAAAGGATTTCCCACATCCGGGATCACTAACACTGGGGCGCTAGTCAACCTCTTCTTCAGCCCCATGAAACTCTGCTCACACTTTTCAGTCCAAGCAAAAGGTTGATCTTTGCGAGTTAACTGAGTCAAAGGAGCTACTACCTTGGAAAAATCTTCAATGAACCTCCGATAGTAGCCTGTTAAACCTACAAAACTCCTTATCTCAGTAACTGTCTTAGGACGTTCCCACTGAAGCACTGCTTCCACTTTGGCTGGATCCACCGAGATCCCCTGGGCAGATATTACATGTCCTAAGAAGTTGACTTCCTTCAACCAGAACTCACACTTAGAGAACTTGGCATATAATTGCTTCTCCCTTAGAATCTCCAATACTGTCTTCAGATGTTCTTCATGTTCTTCCTCGGTCCTTGAATAAATGAGTATGTCGTCTATGAAGACTACCACAAACTTATCCAAGAAAGGACGAAAAATTCTATTCATGAAATCCATGAACAGAGCTGGAGCATTTGTTACTCCAAACGGCATCACCACATACTCATAGTGCCCATAACGAGACCTAAATGCTGTCTTTTGAACATCTTCAGCTTTTACCAAAATTTGGTGGTACCCCGACCTCAGATCAATCTTTGAGAACACCGAGGCCCCATGTAATTGATCCATCAAATCATCAATTCTAGGTAGAGGATACTTGTTCTTGATGGTCAACTTGTTCAACTGCCTGTAATCTATACACAACCGAGACCCTTCATCCTTTTTCTTAATTAGAAGCACTAGAGCCCCCCATGGAGATACATTGGGTCTGATGAATTGTTTCTCCAACAACTCTTCCACTTGCTTCTTTAATTCTACCAACTCGGCTGAAGCCATCCTGTAAGGTGCCATTGACATTGGTCCAGCTCCAGGTACCAAATCAATAGAGAATTCCACTTCTCTCTTAGGAGGTAATCCAGGTATTTCTTCTGGAAATACATCCATGAAATCTTTCACCACATGTATCATGCTTACGTCCTCTTCATTCTTCACTTCCAATCGAGCTAGGATCACGAAGCACCTCGCCTCTTTTTCCAACTCCGACCACCCATGCTGAGCAGATATCACATCTGACTCTTGGAGGTCTGGAAACGCTATTTTCTGACTACCGCAGTCTATGAGAACGTGATTGGCAGATAGCCAATCCATTCCCAGGATAACATCCAGGTCCTGAAGAGGTAGGCAGATCAAGTTTACTTTGAACCTGCGTCCCTCTACTATCACTGGACATTCAGAGCAAACTGTAGAGGTCAACACCTGTGCTGACGCAGGTGTAGAGACCAACAGTTCAAACGGTAACTCCTTCACTAGAAGGCCCAACTCGGCTACACACAGGCTTGACACAAAGGAGTGTGTCGCTCCAGAATCAAACAAGGCTTTTACACCTCTACCAGCTATAAAACAAACACCTTGCACTAGGTTACCTGACTGAGACGCCTCTGCTCCTGTCATGGCAAACACTCTCCCTGCTGCTTGAGGTCTACTGCCTCCATTCCTCAACTGCTGAGAACCAACGAGTTGAGTCATCCTATTTCTGCTAGGACAATCTCTAGAAATGTGCCCATCTTTTGGCATGTGAAACATCTGGGTTTCCATGTTTGTTGCTGCTGAAACTGGGGCGGAACTACTCCTGCCCGATGTGGTGGAGGTCTCGCATAAGGCTTGCTTTGTGGGTGCTGCACCTTGGCCTTCCCACTGGAAGAACCCCCTGGGTGTGATCTGATCACCCGAGAATTACCCCTTTCCAAGGTTTCCACCATCTTTGCCTTCTCTACTAAGGCATGAAACTCCCTGATGCACATGGGTGCTATGGTCTTCTTCAGCTCATGCTTTAAACCTTCTTCAAACTTCCTACACCTCCAAGCCTCAGAGGTAGCTTGGGTATAAAATCTGGCTAGGTATTCAAACCTAGCAGCATAAGCGTTCACGGACATCTCCCCTTGCTCCAACCTGAGAAATTCCGCTTCCTTCGCAAACCTTGCACTATCTGGAAAATATTTCTCTAGGAACCTCTCTCGGAAGCTTTCCCAGTCTAAAACGTCAGCTCTGGCTTCCATCATCTGTTGAGTTCCCATCTACCAGAACTCGGCTTCTCCAGATAGCAGGTATGTGGCAAACACCAACTTCTTATCTTCAGGGAAGGAGGTCGCCTTGAAGATTTTCTTTAACCCCCTGATCCACTGATCTGCTTGGTCAGGAGTAGCATTCCCACCGAACTTAGGTGGGTTGTGCCTGAGGAACTCGGTCAGTCCCTTCTGCTCCTGAGGCTGACCGATGTGGGAAGCTGTTGCAGCCGATCTGGCGGTCTCCCAATGCTACATTGCAGCTTGATGATTCTGAGCCATTGCCGCATTCTGCTGCTGGATAGCACTCGCCATCATCTCAATGGCCCTGGCGATCTGGCCCATTTCTGCAGAAGGTTGGGGAGGGGTAGGCGGTCTAGGAGCCATTTTCTGCGTAAGATTAGGAAACTATTTTTCTCTAATCATACTCCTATAAAATGAACTTGATAACGAATCAATTCATTTAGAAGACCACACTAGGTCTTACAAAGGTCAGCATCTTAAATCCATCTAGAATTTGAGTTTATCAGCCGATCATGATACCTACCCAAGCATATCACCAAAACAGCTAATGGTATGAACCATCAATCCCAAACAACCAATTTCAATCAATTACAAAAACACTCAATAAAATGCAACAAATCACACCAGAATTCAATATATGTTAAACATCAAACTTTCAGAATTAAGATTGAGCATCATCTTGATCCAGTTATGAGTGTGCACCCTCACTACTTTATCAAGATCCTTTCATTCTAAACACTAAATTTTTCAGTTAGAGCATATATTCACTACAGCACACACAAAATTTCAATAAGAAAACCTTCAAAACCTTTCACTATAGCTTTTATTTAAAACCCCAATAAAATTTGTGAGCAGGAGAAACACAATGGATCCACTGCCCGCAGGTCATCCTAAGGACGAACTGCTCTGATACCATTAATGTAACGCCCCTCAAAATATAGTTCATTTTTATATAATAAAATAAAGGTGAAACAATAATATCAAAATTTAACATAGATATATACATAACATAATTCATCCATTAATACAATTGTGCCTCAAAATAATATCCCTTTTCGAGGAAGTTTTAATACATCTCCATACTGGAGTTTTCAAAATAAAACAAAATAACAGTATTCAAAAACCGGCGATCTCCTCCTCCAGAAATGCTCACTGAGGAGCTCTACTACCTGCAACCTCATCTGTTCCCGTGCAAATATACACGATCATCACAGGTTTAAGAAAACAACCACGATACAAAACAAAAGGGTAAGCTAGATATTTTTAAAAACTTTAAATAAGAAACTTTATATCAATAGAAAGCATAAATCTTCACACCATTCATAATCTATATCAATTTCAACCATCAATATCCCTATATTCCACAAACTCGTCAAGTGTCTATTCAATACATTCAATACTCATGGTTCACATGTCAGACTTTCCACTGACTCATAACACATAGACACATGACTCTACTTCCGGAAGACTCGTGCGTTGAACTTAGCATCCAGAGGCCTGCACCTGTCATACGAAATTGCTGTAAAGTTCCCACAGCTATGTGCATAAACATAATCTCGATCTCAATCTCAATATCCTCACTCTCTCAGTATGACAGGGTTAATCCATATAACCGGTCAAGTCAGTTATCTTTCAAACGACTTACCCATACATATGGACCTCCTTCGACTCTTACCAACTGAATGACTTCATCTATGTGATTCCATCATATCAGCAGAGTCAGGATCGCCTCATTCACAGGATACTCACAGATCAATACACCCTCAGAAAATACTATGCTTTGATCACTCTTTCACATTCCTCCAGTACATCATACCACACGTAAAAGCACAATTCCATCATATAATATTTTGAATCTTTTCTTAAACAATCCCAATCACAGAAACAATCATACCAAAGTTCAGATTTTCGAATATCATATGCATTTCACCTTTCAATCTCAAACAATTTCAAAACGACACTAAAACAGGGGATTTCTAAATTTGCATTAAAATCGGCGATCACGTCACCCCACACATAAAAACAGAGCTTCGTGAAATAGAATATGAAACCGGCGACCACGTCGCCCTCACTTCAGAACCTACTCGCCTAAAGTTTTTATAAACGAAAATGCTAGCTTCCCTTACCTGGACTTGCGTAAAATCTCACTAAGAGCTCCAAAACCTACCGAAGCTTAAAGATGTCCTAACCTGCACCATGGAGCCTTTATCACAAAACTGATTATACTACTCATTTTTTACGCTAACAAAGACGATTTCTGGAGCTAAGGGAATCGCCGGCAACGCCTATGCAGAGGCAACCCTCTCAAGCTCAGATTTGACTCGAAAAACAGAGTAAAACGACTTACTCTGTTCTAGCGTCCTGACGGGAGAACTTGCAGAGTAACCTTCCCAGGTGCTCTATGGCAGTCGCCGATCGTAGCACTGGTACGTGAGGATAGTCGCGTCCTCGAGTGGAGGAGAAAGGAGAAAGGGGAACTAAATGAGCTGATTCCCTCAGCTCTTAAGGTCGAATGGCTCTTTAGCCTTTATTGCCATTACCCACTCTCTGAGCAACCTTGCGTGCACACTTCCTTGAACAGTATGACCACGTGGGTTTTCTGCGCACCAACTCTCTGATGCTAACTGTAACATCCCGCCAAAATACTTTTCATATTTATATAATGAAAATAAAGGTAAACAAATATATTGAAGTGAACATAATTATATATATGTAATGAAGTTTCTCCTCACAAGGAGTTTAATACATAATCGGTCAATTTCCAAAACTTAAACAAAATACAGCAAAATAGAAAAAAAACAGGCGATCTCCTAACAGATAAGGCGATCTCCTATCAGAAAACAGAAAAAGGGGTGATCGCCTAACAGAAACAGAAACAGGCGATCTCCTTCCGACGACCACTCACTGAGGAGCTCTACTTCCTGCAACATCATCTGCTCCCGTGTAAAATCATACACGATCATCACAGGTTTAAGAAAACATCCACAAACAAGAACACAGGGTAAGCTAGACATTTTAAAGAGAATTTAGATATGAAACTTTAAAATCAAGATAAAACAAATTTAAGACACCCACGTAAAACCATCAACTTTCTCATTCCCATCACATGACCATCAAGTAATCACATATTTCACAATTTCCTCAAGAGTCTTTCAATTCACATAATTCATCAAGTGTCTACCAATTTCAATGTTTCTCATTTCTCACGTCAGACTTCCACTGACTCATCACACACAGACACTTGACACTAATTCCGGAAGACTCGTGCGTTGAACTTAGCATCCAGAGACCTGCACCTGTCATACTTCATTGCTGTAATGTTCCCACAGCCATGCGCATCAACATAATCTCGATCTCAATCTCATCACTCTCACAGTATGACATTGTTAATCCATATAACAGGTCAAGTCAGTTATCTTTCAAACGACTTACCCATACATATGGACCTCCTTCGACTCTCACCAACTGAATGACTTCATCTATGTGACTCCATCATATCAGCAGAGTCAGGATCGTCTCATTCACAGGATACTCACTGATCAATACACCTCATAACTAATCTCAACACGGTATTTCCTTTCCTGAAAATACTATGTCTTGATCCCACATTCAAACATTCAACACATCATATAACACTTAAATGAACGATTTCCAATCACAGCAACAACCATTCCAAGGTTCAGATTTTCAAATATCACATTTCAATCTCAAACAATTTCAAACGACACTAAAACAGGGGATTTCGAAAAACAACGCCAAAACCGGCGATCTCGTCCAAAAAACAGGGGATTATGCAATAACAGTTGAAAACCGGCGACCACGTCGCCCCATCATCAAAATCATCTAATATAAGGTTTTCGTTGGAAATAAGGCTAGCTTCCCTTACCTGGACTAGCGCAAAACACCAAGACCTCCGAAAACCCACCGAAGCTTAAAGATGCTTTCACTCTGTTTTAGCGTCCCGGTCTGGAGAACTTGCAGAGAACCTCCCAGGTGTCCAAGGGCAGTCGTCGCTCGTCGTACTGGTGCTTGAGGGTGCCTAAATCGCAGCGCGAAGGAGAGAAAAGAGAAGTATGAAGGTGAACTCACTCTTTCGCTCTTGAACTACTGCAACGTTCTTTCCTCCCCGAAGTGGGTTTTTGAATCTAAGCCTACTTGTCCACGCATGCTGCTGCCACTACCCACTTTGCAGGAAAGCCTGGGTGTACGCTTCCCTGAACAGTACGACCACGAGTGTCTCTTGCGCATGCCAACCGTTTCCCTGAACAGTACGACCACGAGTGTCTCTTGCGTGTGCCAACTCTCTGATGTCACTATTCTGAACCATCCTTTTTGTCTACGTGGCGCGCGTGCAGGACGTTTCATGCTGGGAGCCTGGGTCCCACCTTATCTGTGTGAAACACGACATCGCGCGATAACCTTCCACCGATGACTCATCCTGGCGGACGACCGATCTCTCTCGCCCTGGAAGACGACCGATGTCTCTCTCTGGGAGACGACCGATGTCTATCCCTGGCGACGCCCGCATGTCTCTCGCGCCCTGGCGATGCCCGCATGCCTCGCGCCCTGACGATGCCTGCATGTCTCTCGCGCCCCGGCGATGCCCGCATGCCTCTCGCGCCCCGGCGATGCCCGCATGTCTCTCGCGCCCTGGCGATGCCCGCATGCTTCGCGCCCTGGCGATGTCCGCATGTCTCTTGCGCCCTGGCGATGCCCGCATGTCTCTCGCGCCCTGGCGATGTCCGCATACCTCGCGCCCTGGCGATGTCCGCATGTGTCTCGCGCCCTGGCGATGTCTGCATGTGTAGTCTAGGCGACAGGCGATTATGTACTAACCAGGCGATCTCATAGTCTTCTAAGCTACACTTTCCTTCCTTTTTATTTTAAATAAAAACATACTTAGAATTCATTTAAAATATATTCCTTTTATTCCAATTTAATTTTATAGGTCCTTACACTAACTATTCTGAAACACCTTTTTTGTCTACGTGTCGCACATGCAGAACGTTCATGCTGGGAGCCTGGGTCCCACCTTATCTATGTGAAACACGACATCGCGCGATAACCATCCACCGATGACTGCTCGCGCGATGACCATGCCTCTCATACCGGCGATGACCGATGCCTCTTATACTGACGATGACTGATTCCTCTTCCTGACGAACGACTGATTCCTCACTCTGGCAGACAACCGATGTCTCACCCTAGAGGACCACCGATGTCCCACCCTGGCAGACCACCGATGTCTCACCCTGGCAGACCACCGATGTGTCTCCCATCCTGGTTAATGACCGTCTGTCTCTCGCCCTGGCGATGCCCGCGTGTCTCTCGCCCTGGCGATCCCCGCGTGTCTCTCGCCCTGGCGATCCCCGCGTGTCTCTCGCCCTGGCGATCTCCGCGTGTCTCTCGCCCTGGCGATCTGTCATCGTCCTTGGTGTGGCGAGGACACATCGCCTTGCTTCTGTCGACTGATGCCACATCGTCACACCCTGTTGAGGGCTCGTCCTACCACTACTCCACGCCTGTGTTATCACCCCCACATGGCTCGGTGACGTCGGTAGCTTCTCCTGCCCGAGGGCAGCTCAGTACTCAATCCTTACGTGCCTAAGCATGCAACACTAAGGTAAATCCCTTATGTCCAAGCGTAAAGTCCCGTAGTTATTCTGCATGCATGGCGCTCCAAAGGTTCAATTCACACCTCCCTACATGTGATTTCTGGAACCCACTATGGTCCACCGACCGACCTCTACCACGCCGCCCTCAGACCTTGGGCGACATCCGAGGTCTGACCACCATGAAATTTCCATTACAAGCTCTTTTCGTTTTAAGTAATAACATATTCAGAATTCATTAAAATTATACTTCTTCTATTCCAAATAATTATCTAGATCCTTACAATAAGCATAATGATGATATATGTATATGTGTGTGTCGATATAGGGGATCTATATTTTTATGGATATGTGACATGTGTATGGAGCATGCTATACACAATGCAATATCTTTTGTGATATAACTCTTTATAGGTGATGTTGTAAGTAGACAAGATATATGATGTTGGAAATAGTAACAACATTACTACCAAATAAGGAGACTATAATTATTTTATTAATATATTTTTTTATATATATATTCTTTCATGGACTGAATTTAAAAATGTGGTGTAATACATTGGATATACATATAATATATTAAATGTAAATTTACACGTTAATTATATAGAGTAGTTTATATCATGTTACTGTTTGATTTATTTATGAGATCAATTATGTAAAAAAAATTACATATTTATATGAAATTATGTGACATTTTATTAAATAATTTTTTCACAAAATAAAAATTTATGAATTTGCACAAAATTAAAATTATCATGTTTTTATAAGCTGGTTGGGTTATCGTTATAAAAAAAAAAAAGAATTTATAAGTTAAAATAAATCAATATAAGTTTAACTCAAACTTGCTAAATTTTATGGACATTCAGTTTACCAGACTTAATTATATATATATATATATATATATATATATATAAAATAATAATACTTGAGAAGAAGAGGATAATCTAAAAAAAGGCAGGAAATGAATATATTAATAATCTCTATAGAAGAAAAGTTTTGTAATTTTTTCTAGGGAATAATGCTTTAAAATGTTAACCAAATATTGTTGTAAAATCATATTCCCTTTTACCTCTCCCACCCATCCACATAAAAAAAATGAGAAAAATTAAATAATAAAAAATGTAAAAAAAGAAGTTAGGTGTGTGTTTGGATTGAGGAATAGATATGTGAGGATTTGAGGGAGTGGATGTGTGAGGATTTGAGAAGTAAGTGAGGTTGTTTGGATTGAGGTATGTTAGGGTGGATGTGTGAGAAAAGTTTATGGGAGTTTATGAGTGATGTAATGGTTGTGAGGTTTTTTTAATTTTTTTTAAAAGTGTAAAATGTAAGTTTACAAATTTACCCTTATATTTATAAATATTTAAATAATGAAATATGATGTATTTTTGTGTAAATTTGAGTTAGTTGAAATATTTTAAATTATTTTTTTATACAATTGAATAATTTATTTCGATACTATTAGATAATTATTTTCGAAAAAAATACGAGTTACTTCATATTATCGAAAATGAAAAAAAAAATCATAAAAATAATATTATCTAAGCATATAAAAATTTATTGTTATATTTATTTATACATTTTGAAAGTTTTTTATATTCATTGATTTAGATTGTATGTAGATACATAACCATGTAGATATTTTAGAGGACATTTTATAATAAAAAAAATATTATATATAGAGTGAATTGTATAACAAATTTATTTATAAAAAAGAGAAAATATATATAATAAAGTATGAAATATCATAATATGATAATTATGATGAAAAAATAATAAAAATAAAATATATTATTATATATATTATTGCATGAATGACAAAGTAAAAAAAAAGACCAAAAAGGGAAAACACCACCATTCTAGGTGGCTTTCCCCTCAAATCTTTGCATATGAGGAGGATGAGAAAAATCACTGTTCATGGATATCCACTCTTTCCCTTCCCTGCATATCCTTTGATCCAAAGGATGGATATTCATTCACATCATTCTTCTTGAACAGTACAACCCTTGAAGTAAACAGAGTCTAGATGTTTATATGTAGTTGGAAAGCGTATTGACCAGCAAGAATATGAATCCTTATATGTTTTTTTTTATTAAAAATAAATTATATAAAAAAATTATATTCAAAACTCGAGATGATTTAAGTAAATTTAATTAATTTTTAAATAATTTATAATTTAAGCGAAAAAGATAATGTGATGTTATTTTTATTTTTTCTTCAACTCATTAATTAGTTCGTTTTGTTGGTCTTTAATTTTATCCGTCAACTTTTTAGTTATTTAATTTGAGTTTATTAGTAAATTAGAAGATAATGGAGAAGAAATGAATACATCACTAAAATAAAGATAGAAAGATGTTCGTTAACAGAAAAATCAAAGGAAAATATTTAGAAAAAAAATATTTTAAATATTCAATAAAATGATTTTTTTTAACAGAACCTCAATTAAAAGTATAATTTTATATTAAAAGTATAAATTTATGAAGTAATTAAAACTTAATTAAATTTTGAAACTATCAAGTGAGAAAGTGAAGAAGCTAAGTGTTAAATATCTAATAGAGTTACCTAATCAATAATTAATCTTTATTTAAAAACTAGATTAGTTACTTTTAGTGAAACTTTATTTTTTAATTATTTTTCATTTTCGAAACTTAAAAGCAAAAATTAAAATTAAGCTTGAGTCAAATAAATGGTATAAAATAAGCATGAAATATTTTTTAAGAAAAAATATAATATATATTATTTCTTTTTCTTTCCTTATTAATCTTGAAAAGAAAAAGGGAAAAAAAACTTAGACGCGAAACAAAAAGGACGCTAGCCATATTACGATTTCAAATCAAAAAAATGAATTGGGCCCGAATAGTATGTTTTAAGTGTGAAGGTGCGCATCCATAGAAGGCTGTTTCTTTCTGCAAATCCATCGTTTCTCCTGACATCTCATAGGTCAGGCGAAATAATATTTTATCCTTAAAAAATTATATTTTAAATTTTTAAATTTTATAATTCTGAAATGTATATTTTTCTATTTATACCTCTTGTAAAATTTGAAAGATTTTTTCAGATTTAGAAATACCTTCTCGGTTTACCATCTATAAATATCTTACAGATTATATAATTTAAAATTAATTAAAATGTAAGTATACTTTTTGGGTTAGATAGTTTGAAATTTACTTTCAGATGAAGATAAATATTTTAGATTATGTAATCTAAAATAAAATATTATATTATATATTGACTAATTTAGAACATTTTCCAAATTTATAAACAAATTTTGGATTGTAAAATCCGAAAGATACACATATTTTAAATAATTATAAATTCTGTAATTTAGTGAATCTTCAGATTATATAATCCAAAATTTAAATTACACTATATCAAAAACTGTACAAAGATAAAAAAAAACTCACTATAAACGTACACCTTCAACTATCACGATAACTATAAATCATTGCCATTCACCTTAGAAGGAAATCATCCAACACGCTCGATTTCACCAAAATCTTCCCACACAAACACAACTCACCTCCACAACCAAAACTTCATACATCTTATCTTTTTTATAAAAGGACAATAATGGAATAAAAAAACTTGGGTGCCACCAGAACTTACGGAGGTGAAGGAAGAAGCTGCAGAAACAAGGAACATGGGTATTGCACCCTTCTGGTTTATTTCACGCAACATATATTAAGTGAAAACTTTTATCACTTCAATAAGTGAATTATGTAAATATATATGTTAATTTCTGATAAATTATATTATAATAGCTTATATATTAAAATAAATATGGTATGTAATCTCTATCAAGGCCACATTCAGCTTTCGCATATGTATTTTCTTTTACGTATCTGTTCCTAAATTTTAGAGCAACACAACTTTATTATGTATATTAACTAAAAGATAAAACATAAAATAATGTTAACACAAAATGTAAACTATTAAAAAAAATATCTTTGATTGTATGTTATTCTTTTCGTAAATTAAGAAATAGATACAATCGAGTGTGACCATTATGCTCTCCCAAATAAATTTTAAAAAAAATGAAAATGTACGAAAAGCAAATAATACAAGTGATTCATCCATGCCAATAATATAAGGAACTTTTTATTCTCGTCCAATCATAGGTTGCTATAACACCCCAATTTTGCATTTTTAAATTCACATAAAACATACAAATTTATACACCATCCTCTCAATCTCAAATGCATATTTTTTTCCATAACCAAAAAATATATATACCCTAAAAATAACATATGTAAAACAAAAGAATACTAAACAATTCACATGTTTTCTTGAAATCCTAAAATCCTAAATCTTAAATCACAAACTCTAAAAACTCAAATTATGTCTAATTCTTGATTAACACAATCATGGTTCTACTAAACACTATAAAGATACAAAATAAGTATTATTTAGACTCAACAACTTCTGGTTAAACAATAAGTATTCTTTGGACACATCCATTATTGGCTAAATACAAGTATTCTTCATAATATAATCATTTCTAACTAAGATCATAATATAACCATTTCTAACTAAGATCAAATATTCTTTGGAACACAATCACTCTTGGTTAAGACTCAATATTCTTTAGAATGTAACCACTCCTAGCTAAATCTAAGTATTCTTTGCACAACAATCAATCATGGCTAAAACGAATACAATATAAGATTCACTCATTTAGGTTGCTCTTGAACACGAAAAGTATTCTACCTCATAAATACAAGGCTTAAGATTGCTTAAGATTGCAAGAGACTATTCTCGTTCTTGTTGAAAGAGTTTTGTCAACATTCATTTTTCATAGAGATCTTCTTTATATAGAGGTGAGAAGAAAAGAGTAATTGAAAATCCTTTGAAGTAGTTGTTAGGTTTACAAAACCTTTCATCTTCATTAGCTATCGTCTAATCACGTAAATGCTTTTGCTTTTTTACACAACTTCTCTAAAACATGACATGCCATTAGGCTTATGCAGGTAGATTATTTTTTTTTTCTTTGGTGTAATGTGCAGGTTTTAATACTGTTGTCTAACTTTGCAACATTAACATTTTTCCTTTTTAGAAAAGTTATATGTGTGGTTTAGGCACACTTTTCAAGAGATCATGATAATGACAAAACATTGTCACTACAAAAAATAGTGTATATTGTGGCAATTTTTTTTTTTGTATAAAGTGACGTTTATAACCGTCACAATATATGTGTGTGGCGGTTTCTTAAACCACCATAGAACTGACCATAACAAAGTTTAATGTGGCGGTTTCATGCTACCCGCCACTTTAACATTATGTTTAAAGTGACGATTTTTATATGTAAATAGTGTCAGTTATAATTGACACAATTTAATTCATTGAAGAAGATTCTGATGCCGTTATGTAGGATATAATGTGGCGTTTTTAACTGTCGTAATTTTAATTCTAAATAAATAAATTTTAACCAACTCTTTTTTTTATCTTTTTTTTATATATATTTTTAATTTTTTTTATAATTTTTTTATAATCTGGTTTGCACAATTAACTAAACATAATATATTTTCATATTATAAAAATAAAATATACTAATAAAATGAAATACACTAAAAAACATTTAAACAAATTTATAATAAAAGAAGACTTCATTCATAGATCAAAGTTCAAATTTCATTTCAAAGTATACCAAACTATAAGTACATGAAAATGATAACTTAAAATCTACAAAATAACAATTGTAAGACACATCCTAATCTATCTTGCTCCCTTATATTTTGGTTTGGTGATGGAGTACCACTTCCAACATGATGTGCCTGAAATAAATAAAAAAATTGTTACAAGTTATTGTTTTTTAATTTTTATAAAATAGATGAAGTCAATATTATAATAAAAATTTAAGTATACTAAGTTTTCTTCATTAAGAAATGCATGTACCAAATTAGCATCCTTTGGGTATCAAGACCAAAATGGCTTAATTTGTTTATACCAAGAAATCTACTTAAAATAATTAAATTATGTATTTACATAATGAAAATCACCAATTATACATAAAAGAGAATGCATTTACGCTTTGGTAGAAGGAGGTAATAAGGCATAGCATCAATAATTATTCTTTGGTCAACATTCAAAATTTTCTTCATCAAGTAACCCTTATACATGTCATTATATATTCCTATATTTTTACCTATCTATTTTTCAATTTTTCATGCCTTAAAATATGAATATTGGTTATCGGTGTTGTCATTTTGATTTAGGTTGTTTAAATATGTATTGGTATCTTAACTTGGAACATGTAATTGTACAAAACAATAAAACCAAATGACAAATGTTTAGATCACAGCTATATTTCAATCATAATTTTTTTTTAGATGATTATCTAAGAGTCCTCAACAAATAACAACAATTAATACACAAAATCATAAAACTAGGCAGAGAGGTAATTAATGTGTTTTGGTAGGAACATTTCTCCAATTACCAGTACCATGTTCATGTATATAAGACACCAATATTTTGCATACTTGCAAGGTGTTTAATGTCAGATTTTTCTTGTAAGCACTCATTGATAGAATTTTGAATACCAAAAGTATACTTTTTATGCTTTGCATGCAGAGTATCAACCACTTCTTGTAAATCATTTGCCTCCTCTTTCATCATATCATCAATCTTAGTCATCGCATCTGCAAACCGGAATGAGTAACAACAGGCCATTTGTATAAATTTTCTCTAACTATTCTACCACACCGATATATGATATAAAAAAATTGTAAACAAAAATTGGATAGCATGTCATATTTTTTTACCTTTTGCAGATAAATCTTCGTATAAAATCTAAGTTATACCACTTGGCCTTTCCATTTGATCATCAATAATATCTTTGAGGAGTTTCAACAACTCCAATGTAGATGATTGGCGCAAAGCAAGGGCCTCCTCAACATAACTAGTGAGCTCATCATCACTGATTTCTTTAATGGAATCTTTCTGAATTAATCTACATAGAAATATATCCTCAGCAGGACATAAAGGAAGTGAACCTAGAGAATAAGTCAGTCTCTTGAATTACCTTTACACTGAGAAAAAACTACTTGTGGGTGTATATACCTTTAGGATTTTCAATGTTAGTCAAATATTGCAATGTGTCTTTGCCTTTGCTTCTCCTAGCTTGTATTCCAAGAAGAATCATATCGTCAACCAACTAGAAAGACATATAAGAAAATTAAGCCAACTAGCATATTATCCTACTGGAATACTTCAAGAAGTGCATCCCCTGCCACCCAATGACATCCCAAGGGATTCCTTCATAAACAATTTTTTTTTAATCAATACTAATTCCTTCCATTCCAATGATTCCTTCAAATAAACTACCATTCCAAAATCATGTCGTAGAGTAGTGATTCTGATTAAAAAGCACAAGAAGACCAATAACAAAAAGGATAAAGCGAGTTTACCAAATAATAAGAACACCACTAATCTAAATAAAGATAATCAATTATGAACATAGTAATACACAGGAACATTCATATATGATAAAGTAAGTTAGGATAGGATTAGGTTTTAGGAGCAAGCCTGGTTAGCCAACAAGAAGTCATTGGCTTGAGATGCAACTGCAGCTTCGGACACCAATGCCTTTATGACCAAAGTCTTAACCTCCCAGGGTCTGTAAGGAAAACCCTCTCTCGCATACGAGTTAACCAACACTGCGGTTCCCTCCTTCACCAACCCTCAAAACGCGTTACTCTCATCGTCGTTCCTCACGGTGGCTTCCACCAATGTCAGATCTGATCTGTACCACCACCATCGCGCACCTGCGCGTGCCACTCAGGCAATCGCAGCACCACCACCATCCCACACCTTCGCGTGCCACCCATGTAGTTGTGACGTCGCTCAAAAGCCGTCAGACCAGTGCACTAGAGCGCAACCCTAACGAGCCCACGCCGCCGCCGCCACACCAGTATACCAGAGCACCAGAGCGAGCGCAACCCTAATGAGCTTGTGCCGCCGCCATATACTGCACCCACTGTCGCACTCTCACCGCGCGCCACCAGCACTGGGTTGCCGCACCACCACACCACCAATCAGCACTACCAACATGAACCACCACCATCGCTCACACAACCGGGGAGCGAACGGTCACCAACACAAACCCTAGCCACTTCGAAACTCTTTGTAGGGAGGTAGGGTTTCGTAAGTGTTTTGCTGGGAGAGAGGGGGGAAGAGGGGAAGAGTGGTAGGTTTCGTGAGAGAGAGGGCAATTGTTTAGTAGAGGGAGGGAAGAGAGGTTTTGGTGTGAGTGTATTCACTTTCCAGGAGTCGGAACAAAGTTTTAAAAAAAATTGGAAATAATTAGGAATGGTACGTGGAGGGAAGGGGACATGGGGTTTTTATTCTTAAGGTTAATTGTGACAATTCTGATAGTTCAAAATGATGCATTTTAAAGGATAATTGTAGCAGTTTTTAAAATGTCGTATTTTACGAAAATTTGTAGCGGTTATTAATAATCGCCATATTAAAATCGTCACTTTATACATGATTTTTTTTAGTGTGTGAGATCCTCTTTGAGAAAAATAAAAAGACGAATATTTTCTACACAAAGAATAAATATTTATAAGTCTTCCATATGTACCAATAAAATTCAAGGCGTATCATTTGCCGACAAAATACACTTACTTCTGTTTGTTTAAGCAAAAACTTACTAAACAAAGTATAATTATTTTCTATCTTAGCAAAATCTTATTAGATGACGAACATTTGCAAATCAATTGCATATGTTATAAACTAAATAAGACATTTGGGTCTAATGGGAGTTAATGCTTATAAATATATAAATATATGTTTTACACATTTTTATTTAAACACAAAATAAAGAACAATCAAAAGATTTGTTGAACTTTATTCTAATACCCTCTAACTCTAATACTTTACTTACGAAATGATTTATTGTTATGTCAAAATACAATCACAACAAAATTACGAAACATAAGCAAAATAAAGGACTGATCTAACTCTTTATAGAAAATTTGAAAATATTTCTTATACATATAAACAATACAGTTGTAGCAAGAAATTAATATAGTTCTTGTAGATATAAAAATTTGACATATTCTTATAAATTGATATTCAATTAAAGCTAAATGTTTTTGGTCCATTCAAAAATATATAGCACTAGTCAGGGTTTCATCTTCAAGTCACTAAGACATGAATAATCATTAATTGAGTATGAGTACTCAGTCTTGGTCATTCCTAAATCGGGATATTCAATTAAAGCTAAATATTTTTGGTCCATTCAAAAATATATAGCACTGGTCAGGGTTTCATCTTCAAGTCACTAAGACATGAATAATCATTAATTGAGTATGAGCACTCAGTCTTGGTCATTCCTAAATCGAGATTAAAACAATGTTAAGATATTTTCTAAGATTAAGATCTTTATATAATCATAAATGATTCTTAACCTTAAGAAACATCGCATATAGGATAAAAAAATCCTACTTTATTTCGAGTTCTCAACTAGTCTTCAATGAGAAGGGGAAGTCTACCTAAAAATGACTATCCGATGCTTAATCAGTAGGAACACAAAGATAATAAGTTCTTAAGAGTATATGAGTTAAGAGTATGAGTTAAGATAAGTTATACTTTATAGAGGATGAGTATTTATCGATTCTTTAGGTGATATTTTATGAGTTGATGTTTATGAATCCCTTAGATTAATTATATAATTGCTATTTAATGTTTCATTAATAGTTGCTCATTATTTAAAATTAATTGATTAAACAATTTTTCTTATGATGATCATTAATTATTTCGTGATTACGAAGTCGGACAATCATCCAAACTGTTAATTACTCCCGAGGCAAGCTGTTAACTACTCCCGAGAAGCGGGCACGTAAAGAATGTTTCTAGTTTAAAGTCTTTCAATATCTTTGATTAAAATGAGACCGAGTAAAACACTTCCTAGTGAGGCTATCATCTCCAAGGTTCTTGTCGTTTTCGAGGAGAAGGTGGTCTCCAACGTTGTATTGCCTGAGCGCTTAATCATCATATCGTTCACTCCGACGAATCCGTCGTACTCCTTGCTGCTTACTCTATTGACAAAACCGATAAAAAGTTGTAGCATTTTTCAAGACTCGTCGAAGATGGTATAACCAAACCAGTGGGGAAGTTGCCGAAGCGAATATCCAATATTTTTGAGTCATTCATTTCCACAATCAAATTGAGGTAACCTTTGAAATTTAATTTACAGGAAGGAAAACTGTGACGAAAAAAGACTTAATTGTGAGAAATCGATTCTTGCGACTTGTTCTTCTTCATCATTATCTTCTTTTGTCTTGTGTTTGTTTTTTATTATTTGAGAAAATGTCTTGTGGTTAGTGTGGTTGCGGAATTGTTGGCTAATGTCGCCATGGTTTTACGGCTGAAAACACCCTTGTGATTTACGTATATTGATAGAGAATAGAAAGGAATAAATATGCAATAAAAAGAAATCCGTTTTTAGATAAGTAGAATAAAAATTAAAATAAAACAAGTTGTGTTAATTTTTATACTAATTACAAAGATTAAATTTAACATTATTTTACTTTACTTATTTTTTCTGTTTTTCATGGAGCATTAACAGTTGTAACTGATTAAAGTCGAGCATTTGTGGTGCTATATTTTACAGTTTATAACTATCCCAAAAAACATACACGATTAGCTTTTATATATATATATATATATATATATATATATATATATATATATATATATATATATATATATATATATATATATATATATATATATATATAAACTCTAGCTTATTTTTATATTTTTATAGAATCAATTCTTCATATTGCAGTATTTATACTTTTATTTCTCTATCTAGTACCATTTTATTTTCATTTCCCTATCTAGCATCATTTTATTTTTATTTCCCTATCTATCACCATTTCAAAAGTAAAAATTAAAAAAATTTGATAATTTTAATTTTGAATGAAATAAAAAAATAAATATTTTAATGTTTAAAATAGTTAGAAATATAATTAATGAATAAAGAAATGAGTTTTTAAAAAATAAAAATAAAAAGTAATAAATTAAAAATGTTTAGTTTAAAATTTAATTTTTTTGTAAGAATGAAGAAAATAAAAAATTAAACCCTACAACAACATAAAAGTCGAATTTATAAACACAAATTAATATTTATTTTTATTATTATTAATGATGTAATCATATTAATTTCAAGTAAAAAATATATGATATAATTATAAAAAAACCAAAGTCAATTAGTATTAATTAGTAATGGACACATAGATAATATTAAAGTGTCTATCATAAATGCAAAATCCTAGAAAAAAAAAATCAATACATTTATTTTTTTAATGCATCCAAAATTAAAATTATTAATTCTTTTTGATTTTTTTTCACTTTTGAAACGATGCTAGATAGGGAAATAAAAATAAAAAGGTGTTAGATAAAAAAATAAAAACAAAAGAGTGCTAGATAGAGAAATAAAAATGGAAATAGTGCTATATGAGAAAAAAATATCTATTTTATAAGTTTCAAATCTTGAATTATTATTATTTTAGAAAAGCAACTAATATTTTGGATGTATTCTCTGAAAAGAAATGCACACTGAAACAAACTATTTCATACCTCTTGATTACATTTCTACTAACATTATTTTTAACCCATTTTCTATTATTAGTTAACATGTATATTTTTTCGCTAATTCATATACAAATATATTTCATATATAACTGTCTCTTTTTTAACAAGTTGAAATCTTTCACAAGTTAAAATATTTATAGAACTATTTTTTACTTATTTTTATATATGGAGCAAAGAAAAAAGATATTTATTTTATTAAATTAAGTACAATTATTTCAATAAATAATATTCATATATAATAACTTCTTTTACTTTTTTATATATATTTTGAGTTAAATATATACATGAGGATTTTTAACTTTGATTTTGTAGTGACATCCAAATATCATTAATCAAAGTTTAAGTAAATTTTGTAAGCACAAATGTTGTACAAACTGACTTTGATTTATTAGCAGATATGATAATGAGCTTCGGTTACGACTTTAATTTATTAGTTTATGTGCTAATGAGTTTCGATTCCAACTTCAATTTATTAAGAGACGTGCTAATGAGCTTTGATTGTAACTTAGATTTATTAGTTTATGTGTTAATGAGCTTATGCTCCAACTTTGATTTATTAGCACATGTGTTAATGAGCTTCGACCTTGTACTTGATTTATTATCTTATGTTCAATCAATTTATTAGTTTATGTACTAATAAATCTAATTTATTAGTTTATGTGCTAATGAGATTTGTTCTAACTACATTAGCTATGTGCTAATATAAGGTTATGCTCCGATTTGATTATATTAACATGTGTTAATCTTTTGCTCTGATTTATTATATTGGCCTATGTGCTAACGAGTTTAAGACCTATTTGATAATATTAGCTTATGTGCTAATGAGTTTGAACTTTTACAAGGTTGCAATATTGGAATTGATGTAGTCTTGGACTAAAAACAGGGAGCAGCATGTGTGCTAGTGTGGAACATGCCATCTTAAGACCAAATTTATGGGCTTGGTTGGTTTGTTGTATTGTAAACAGATTAGATATGTCTTAGTAGCAAATATAAAAAAATTCTATACTTGTTAACGGATAACCTATGTACTAAGTAGTTCATCTGTCATACTTGGTTATTGTATTGTTGAAACTCTTTTCAACTTAATGTTGGATGATATCTTAGATATACTAATCCTACTAGAATCAATATAATTGGTTAACTAAAATATGATGTAATTCAACTTTCACAAAAAAATACAATGGTTTGATGTTGTGCCTCAGACTATGACTTTAGGGAGAAAAAAAAAAATTTCAACCCAAAATCATAATTTGGAATACAAATTATTATTTTTTTTAACCAGCGAAAAACGAATGAATAAATAAGAGGTATTTCAGGGATACCTTAACCCTTAAACAAAAAACATGTCTGAAGCTCTACCTGCTATCCTTCTTAAAAGAACTAAAGAACCTAAAAGCAGACTGACTTCATACAAATAAGAGGTTCAAGGCACCAGTCTGAGTAAGAGAAACTTACACCTTGCACTTTAGAAAGAACCCATGACCAAGCCTTCATCTGAGCTAGTGTGAAGATTTCAATGTGATCTATCTTGCCACCTCTAAAAATCCTCCTGTTCCTATGAGACCACAACTTTCCTACCATTGCTATCCACACTCCATCCCATATCTGATTAACACTTTCATTAGCATCGTTCATCCTGAAACTTTCAAAATGTTTTTTGGGTTCCTTATGATCCGTCGTTGTCAAACACATCCACTCGTAGCACGTTGACCACACAACTCTACATGTATAGAAAAGATGTGATGTGGTTTCCTTTTCCTTCCTACACAAACAACATAAGATGGTAGTCATACTTAACCCCCTTCTGATCAGATTCGTCATAGTCACTAATTTGTCTTCCAGAACCCTCCATGCAGTGAGATGTGCAGATGGTTGTGCCTTTAGCCTCCAAAACCCCCTATATAGGTCCCTCTCAGCCCCCTGACCTCCTTCTTTTAGGATTTTGTATGCAGATTTGACCGTGAACACATCTGACTCTTTGTCTTTCCAAGCCCAAGAATCCTCCTTATCCAGCATTACCCTTCGTTCACCCAGAACTTGCATCAACTGTTGTTCCTGAACCTGTTCCCATTCAAAAAGATTCCTTCTCACTCAATCTTCCAAAGTCACTCTGAAATCTGTGACCTCTCCCCTGTGCGCCAAATGGATGAATCCTTAGTGGAGCAAATAGAGAAAAGTCTTGGGAAGGCATCCTTGAGGTTCATGTTGCCTACCCATTTGTCCTCCCGAAACCTTATTTCCTTTCTGTTCCCAACCTCCCATGAAAAAATATCCTCAAAATTATTTATTCACTCATCAAGAGACCAAACCTCCTTCAAATCTCTCCATCAAAGGGAATCAATGCTTCTCTTTCTTTGGGCACGGAAATCCCTCCATCCTCCATATTTTTATGTATTTTCAAACACAACTTGATGGTACTCCCAATTTTTTTTAAAATCTCTTCATTTTCATAAATTCAAAATAGATTTACACTATTTTTTTAAATTTGCCTAAAACTAGAACATCAACGATTTAGTGTTAAGAGTGGGTTGCAAATGTTATTAATGTGTTGCTATTTTAATATTGTTAATTAAAAGAGCAACATGATATTTAGTTTAAATAGGAACAAAGTAGAGAGAAATTAAAAACTGATTTTTAAATTAATTTGAAAATTATTTTCTATAAAATTAAGAAATGTTCAAGATAATTTAATAAAATGAAAGGTTGTTATAAGAGTAAAATAGAAAAAAAAGTTTATATAAATCCTCTTTATATATATAGATATAAATGTGTTATACTAATTATATTTAGAAAAAAACAGTTGTATTTAAGTTTTTTTTTATCATGTTATTATATTTTAATGAGTTAAAATTTTAATTTTATATATTTTTAATAAAATAAGTAACATTTTAAAACTTAAATTTAAAAGAACATGGTAGCGTGTCTCACTCGTTATAACCTCATTACTTACATTTTGTGTAACTTAATTCTTCTTTCTTCGCATTACAGACTACAATTGTTATTTACACAATACAAGTGTCATTAGTGTTATAGGTGTTAAGAGATACCAGAGTTGAGTGAGTTACTTAGGATATTTGGGTATATAGAATGATGATTATTCAATAATACAGTTGTGAGTGTAGCATAGGAAATTAATGTTGTTTCACGTTGATTCCATGACAAACAAATGTCTTTATTACAAATTTCAGGACCTGTTTATTCATTAATTAAGGATGTCTTTCTCATCCGTTCAATACTAAACCTATGCTACCAATGCTGCATGTTCACACCTGCGTCATCAATGTTTCGAAAATTTCCATGGCAGACTTAGGCAAACCCAGAAGAACATTTATGTTTTTCCTTTCTTGGCCATGTGATAAGAACAAAATGACTTCTTTCTCTGGCAGGGTCACAGGGCCAGAACATAGAGGTTCACCCCAGCCAAAGTCTGTGGTGTGGAAAGACAACTTAGTCCAAGTTGTGATCAAAAGGGTGGCTGTTAGAGAAGGCCGAGCTCTTGTGACTTCAAAATAGTCAATGGCAGATCTAATGTAACTATCTGTGACCATGTCAATTGCCTTGCGAATCAATCCCACGGAATATGACAAAGGGTTCTTCAATAACTCACCAGCCTCACACAACGAATTTGTCAACACAATTGCATTGCCAAAGTACCCTTCTGGTATTGGGGGAACCAATCTTGACCTTCCATCAACTGCAAAGAGAAGCTTTGTTTGTTGATCAGGTTGCATCCTTAATGCTGTAGTTCGAGCTCTCCATACAAACGCTGAGAGTGCTTCAAAAGTGGAGCACTTGCTCAAAACTCCGTCTTCTGTGACTTTTTTCTTAAGTAGATCGAGCTTCTCGGGATCAAAGAAGAAGGATCTATAGAGCATGCTTTCTTCCTCGTAAAGCTTTTTAGTGTTTGATAGATCTTCTATTTCGGCAAATTCGTTGTGTTTGAACTCTACTTTGGGAGGATCACGTGCTTTGATTATGGTTCTATCAAGAAAAGGTGGGACTTTTAAGTCTAAACCTCGAGCTGTCTCACTCCATGCATTCACAAACTCCATGGCACATAGTCCATCTTTCATGCAGTGGTTCATGCAAAGCCCCAATGTAAAACCTCCGCATTTGAATTTTGTCACCTGGAAGTTACAATCTTTAGCATCTCTTACATAAATATCATTAAATGAGTAGACTAAGTAAATAAAAAGAATTTTACCTTGCATTATAATTGAAGGAAAGACAAAAATAAATATCATGAGAAAAATATTTATGATTATAATATGTTCCTATATAAGTATGAAATATATTATAGACCATTATAGTATTTTATGTTAGCTGATAAAAAAAAAACATTTTATGTTAAGATTATAATACTCTCCTCAAATCCTAGAGTAAGTATTAAGAACTTTTCATTTTTCATTATTGTAAAAAGGTATTGCTAGGTTGACACCGCAAACACTGAACAATATTTATATCCAACAAATTAATATTTTAATTATATTTATTTTATTTTTTAATTTAAAATATTATTGTTATAATAGATTGTCAAAGTGAGAGGGGTTTATTTTTTTAATGACACAGTTTTAGTACACACATAGGCAAGTTGTTAACTTGAAGAAGTTACTATTGAACTATCTTGAATCTTATCATAAATAATTAAACTAGCAATTAAATGAGTTAGAACAAGAAGGACATCGCAAGAGTTGAACAACAAGGGTTGCTATAGTTCATTTTTTTTCAATAACCATGACTAAAGTTTTATTGTTTCATGTGTTATGTTTAAATGTCATTGTTTTTCTTCTTGAAGGATGGAAGAATAAGCATGTGTAACATCTGGTAATGAATTCACTATAAGGTTTTGGTCGCGAATAAGAGTATTCAACCTCATATAAAGTTGAATGAATTTGTATCTTTTTTTTTATCTGCTTCACAATTGCATATCACATTATTATAGGAGTCTAACTCATCCCATATTTTTTAAACTGTGTAATAAGCTATTCATGTGATCTTGTGTCTCTGTTTAAAAAAAATGTGGTGAATGACTTTTGATAGAAGTGATTAAAGATTTTCTCAAACTTCATGAGCAGTGTCTGAGGTGTTAATTAATTAAAGATCCAAGATAATATCATGTTGCATTTTTCCATGTTGTATGCCTTGAAAATTCCATCAAGAAAACCCAATTTTGAATTTTGCATTGAAAGGTAACAATGGCTCTAACCTAAGTTGAATTGTTGTCTCAGGTTTGGAAACAAATAATTCCAAAATGGACAATATATAATGATAGAGAGAATATAAATTATTAGAATATGATTTATTTCCACCATTAGCATGGAATCAAAGTTTCCTCAAACCAATAGGTTGTAATTTTATGAAAACATTATCAAATGATACTATTTAAAAAATTTATTTATAAACAAGTCGTATTAATATAATACAATTTTTATATAAAAAAATTAAGTTTGATCCATACGACTTTGATTATTTTTATTTTTTTATATTTTAAATGAAGTTGTATTAGTTCTGCATGATTTTAATTATTTTTATATTATACTAAAGTGTTAATTTATTTATAAGTCATTTTATTACTGTCTTATTACAAACAAATAAACAATAATTTATTACATGTCATGTGTAAATATATAAATAAGAAAGTTCAGAGTTTAATTTTTTAAAGATAATCACTCTTTAAGATCTATGACATTCATGGTTAATTGAATGATAGTGTGATTGTAGAAAGTTTTAAATTCTTTAATTGCCTTATTCTCGAGTTATTGTCAATCTTTTTTAAAAAAACTTTAGCTTCATAAATTTAAATTTAAAATATAAACTTATAAAATTAAATTCTAGAATAATTTTATAATTATTATTTTTTTGACATATTCACCATGACACTTTTCTATTATCCCTAATTAAGCTAAGGCAAAATTTAGATTAGTAATGCAATGGAATTTAATTAATTTCACTTAGTTTGATGGGTAGGCCCAGACGTAAAGCTTCTATTACAAAAACTATAAGATTTTGTTTATTTAGTCCTGAATTTAAAATTTTATTTAATTTAATATTATTCTTTAATTTTAAAATTCAAATAAATTTATATAAAAAAAGTGTGCTACTTTAATCAAATGAGATTATTTTTAATATTTTAACTCTTCAATCTATGAACTCATGTACAACCCTTTCAGGACAAATATTATGCGTATATCATAAATATTTTTTGTTCATATTTCTTTACTAAATTCAAAATTTTACGTTTGAAAACAACTTTTGTGTTAATGTTTATAATGGGGAGTATTTTCCATTCATGATCTTTGTCAGAGAGACGAAGTATAACAAACCTGAACAGTCATAAGAGGCATCTCAAGAATGTTTTGAGCACTAGGAACATTGTAAACTAGTTTCCCAAGAGTATGAGGGTCTGGTTTTGTCAAGTCTCCTATCTCTTCGATGGCACAATTTGCTTCAGCCTCAACAAACACTGCACCCTCCCCAGGATTTTGCACTATCAATTTCCCTTCCGAGCTTATAGTCACCGTGCCTGCCATAGGGTAATAAGGGACAAGAATCTTGGACAAGGAATCCTTGATAACTTGTGCAGCATTATCGTTTACTCTGTAAGCAGATTTGAAGCAGTAAACCGTGCGCACTGGAACAGCAATGTTCTGGTCAAGGTTTGAAAGAAAGTAGGGTCCCTTTTTTGTTTCCTCTGCAGGCTGAACTCGCATTGGTTCTCCTTGCTTTACGTTCAGTTCAGTTCCAGACATCTCCGATTTGGCCATCACGTATCAGTTAACCTTTGAACAGGCACGATTAAATGAATAGTGAGAGATTGTTTCTAGCAACGTTTATATATGTGATGACAATATAAATGATGAAAAATATTGCCATAATGTTTCAATTCAAGCTGATGAAAAATGTTGGAAAAAATTAAGAAAAAAAAAGCCCTAGTTAACAAGAAATTGCTATTGCTCCTCTAATTCTTATGTGACACATTCAAAATTTTAATTAATCTGAAACAATTAATAACAATCGATCAAGAGTTATATGGAAATTATTCAGAATTATGACCATTAAAGCACTGGTAATTTTTCCAAGTTAACAACTAGAAAGAAAAAGAAAATAGACAGGACATGTGATATAATCTTACAAGAAAGAAAAAGGAAAAATTCTGAGAGAAATAGTGCATGGAAAAGCGCTGTAAGTGACAAATAATATGAAAAAGCTAAAGAAGGCACATGATACACTCAGCCTTTTACTTACCTGAACAAGGTTTAGCACGAGAAGTTTTGAGGCGAGAAAGATGAGTGAGGGTCTGAGAGCACATGTGGGGTTGGAGAAGTTATATAACATGAAATGAGCTAAAAGTTTTGACAAACATGAAGTGAGCTAAAAGTTTTGACAAACATTTCGTTTGGTTAACAAAATGTAGCAACTTGATAGAGACAGATTAATTACCCAGACTATTTTCGGGTAATTTATAGGTGCAAAGTAATGCATGTATAAAGGTTTACCTATATAGCAGGTAGAAAACCAAATTGAAAATAACACTACCAGCAGCCAGAGTACCTTGATGAAGTTGCTTGGTGGAATTGGTGTTTGAAGCTTGTACCCTAGTACCAAAAGTTAGTTTAGAGAATAATAATTTAGCAGATAAAAATTAACACATGATATAAACTCATAAAAATATGAAGTCGTATCTTCTAAGCAATCTTAAAACAAACAACAAAAATTATAATAATAATAATAATAATTATTATTAAAATTATTATTACTATTATTATTACTTTTAATATTTTTATTTTTATTATTATTATTATTAGTATTATCATTAACTCCTATTACTATCATCATCATCATGACGTTTGAGTCAACGTCACTTCCCAGAATGATCACCGATGACTTCACCAATTTCTCGTGCCTTTCTAACATTGCACTGTAGTTATACCCACTTCCCTCTCTCGTCATTACGTTGTTGTTGCTAGTGTCACTTTCTACTAAAATCGAAACTATGAGCTATCTTTGCACCTGAGATTAGGAATCCATTACTCACTGTCCTCTAAACTAATGGTATCAAAGTTCTCAACTTCCATCAACAAACTCCATACTTGATATTGTTGGGAATTAATTGATAATTGATAATTGGAATTGAAAACTGGAAAAGAAACCTCTATTAGAGAAACTGTAAATTGTTGATGTACACAACTGAACAAAAAAATGCAGAGCTATTTATACACTCTTCTATTTAACTTATTCCAACACTCTTCCTTAAGCTAAATTCTGCAACATTTCTAACTCCTAACCACTCTCTTAGTTCTTCAAATCTGTCTAGTCTAAGTGGTTTGGTGAAAATATCAGCCACTTGTTCCTTGGTGTTGCAATGCTTCACTTCTAACTTTCCTTTTCCAACTTGTTCCCTTAAGAAATAGAACTTGGTCTCTATGTGTTTATTCCTCCCATGTGAGATTGGATTCTTTGCAAGGTTGATGGCTGATTGGTTGTTCACACAAAGTTGCACAGGCTTGACATGATCCAACTTCAAATTATTAAGCACAAATTCAAGCCAAACACATTGGCAAACTGCCTCTGCTGCAGCTATATACTCTGCCTCACAAGATGAGAGAGCAACTACAGTTTGCTTCTTAGAACACCAAGAAATTGCTTTCAGATATTTGAAAAAAATATCCATAGGTGCTCTTCCTTCCCACTTTATCACCACACCAGTCTGAATCACTCCAAGCCTCCAACCAGTCTTCAGATTTATTCAAGCTTACTGGATCCTTTACTTCAAAACCTGGTGACTGAGTCACATAAACCTCCTCTTCTAAAATTCAATTCAAGAATGCAGATTTAACATCCATTTGATAGATTTTCCAGTTTCTAGAACTGGCCACAACAATCACCAATCTAATGGTTTCCAATCTGGCCACTGGTGCATAGACTTCAGTGTAGTCTATTCCATGTTTTTGCAAAAAAACCCTTAGCAACTAATCTTGCTTTATGCTTGGCTATGCTGCCATCAGACTTGAGTTTTATCTTGAAAACCCATTTGACATCAATTGGTCTTTTCCCCTTTGGCAAAGCCACTAATTCCCAGGTTTCATTTCTCTCCAGTGATTCCAACTCTTCAATCATTGCACTCTTCCACTTTCTATCAACTATTGCCTCCTTCCAAGTGATTGGCTCAATGTCTGCCACAAATGCTAAATGAACCAACTCTCCTTCATCAGTGATCAAATTATCACTGTAAACTTCATGACCTGTTAATCTAGAAGAAGGAAATCTTTGCCTTTGTGATCTTCTAGATTCTGGCTCAACAGTATTTTCATATTCTTCATCTTGCTGTTGTCCACTGTCTTCTAAAACACAATGAATCTGTTTTACAGATTTACTCCAATTCCAGGATGCATTCTCATCTACAACAACATCTCTGTTGATGAGAATTTGCTGGTTTACTGGGTTGAACAACCTGTAAGCACCTGTTGGATGATATCCAATTAAGATAAGAGCTTCACTCTTATCTTCCAACTTCTTCCTCTTCTCATCTGGAATATGCCTATAGCACAAGGAACCAAAAATTTTCAAATGACTAACAGTTGGTTTTAGTCCAGACCAAACTGTTTCTGGTACAGCTGCCTCCAATTTTTTTGTAGGACACCTATTGAGAATATAGGCTGCAGTGGTGACAGCCTCTCCCAAAAAGCTATGAGGCAGCCCCTTGCCTTTGAGCATGCACCTTACCATATCAAGCAAAGTTCTATTTCTTCTCTCTGCAATTCCATTATGTTGTGGAGTGTAAGGAGCTGTAACTTCATGTTCAATTCCATCTCTTTGGAACTGAATTCTCCACCTCCATCAGTTCTGAAAATGGTTAAGGCGTAGCCTGATTGCCTTTCAACCTTAGCACAGAATTTTACAAATCTTCCAAACACCTCACCTTTCTCCTTTAATAGGTAGATCCAGATTTTTCTGGTGAATTCATCCACAAAAGTAAGAAAATACCTATTACCTCCAAGTGAATTGCTATCAAGAGGGCCACATACATCTGAGTATAAAACCTCCAAAGGCTTCTTTGCTCTTTGCAGTATAGAGTTCTTGAAATTCTTTCTTGATTGCTTCCCAAATAGGCAACCTTCACAAGTCTTATGAGATAGGTTGATTGGTGGCAACCCTGTGACCATTTGTTTACTGCTCAGTTGGTTCAAACTCTTGAAATTCAAATGGCCAAATATGTAGTGCCACACCAGATTTGTTTCCTCCTTATTCCCAATTGAAGACAAGCATTGTGTAGTTGATGTATTAAGATTAGTCTTAAAAGTCCTATTTTTAGACAAAGGTGCCTTAAGAACTAACCTTGATTTCTGATCATAGATCTTCATAGAATTATGCTCCATTGACATTTTGAATCCCTTCTCCAGTAGTTGGCCTAAGCTGAGAAGATTATTCTTCATTGATGGCACATATAGGACATCATTCATACAGCCAACTCTTCCATCTTTACAAGTGAATCTGACCTTGCCAATTCCTTCAGCAAAGATCATACTATTATCTGCAAATCCCACACTGTTTTTGACATTAGAATCAAAATCAATAATCCACTCCCTGTTTCCAGTCATATGATTGGAACAGCCTGTGTCTAAGTACCAACTTGAAGCATCTTCATCTTGATTTGTAGTGGCCATCAATAACACTTGATCTAAATCAGAATCTTCATCTTCTTGAGCTAGATGTGCTTCATCTTTCTTAGAAAATATTCCAGTGTTGTTACTATTATCAGCTCCCCAACATTCAGCTGCAAAATGACCATACTTTCCACAATTATAACACTGTAGTTTTCTTTTATCATAGAATTTCTTGGATCCATGATCTTGACTCCCTCTAGCAGCAGCCGATTTCTGCTTCTGCACACTATTTTGACTCTGGTTCTGATTGCTTGAAGCAGACCAATCACTTGATTGACCTCCTCTTCCTCTTCCTCTTCCTTTCTTTTTCCAGCCACTTCTTCCTCTGCCTTTGCTAGCAGTTTGAGCCTGGAAAACTTGCTCTACTACCTTTTCTTTACCTTTTCTTGAAAGTAACCGCTGCTCATGTGCTTCAAGAGAATTCTGGAGTTCTTCTACTGTCATTTCATCAAGATCCTTGGATTCTTCAATTGCCACAACAATGTGATCAAAAGCAGGAGTCAAAGTTCTAAGAATCTTCTCAACCACCTTTGAATCAGGCAGCTGCTCATCACAGCCTCGCATGGAATTTGCAATTGCTTGGATTTTACCAAAGTAATCACACACTGATTCTTGATCAGTCATGGACAGCAATTCAAATTGTCTTCTAAGTGATTGCAACCTCACCTTCTTAACCCTACCAGTATTTCCATAGGTCTGTTCCAGTATGTCCCAAATATGCTTGGCAGATTCAGCTTTTGAGATTTTCTGGAAAATGGCAGCTGATACACACTGATGCAGTAACATTCGTGCCTTGCAATCAATCTTTTTATTTTCTTTTAACTGCTTCTCAGACTTTTTCTTCTGCTCCTTTGTTTCAAGCTTGGTTGAATCTTGAAACCCAATCTTGACAGCTTCTTCTAATTCTTGAAAACCAAGAATGGCTTCCATCTTCACAATCCAATCATCATAATCTTTCCTATCAAACACTAGAAGACTCCCTGGAACCACACCAAATGCAGCCATGACAGCTATCACCTACAGTAGTCAACCTTCAATTCTTGGCTTGTAAAATAGCAGATCCTCCTCTGCTCAAAGTTTCAGCAACAGTCTTACCCTCACTGTCAGGAAACCACACAAGTCCCCTCCCTATGCTCTTGATACCACTCTATTGGGAATTAATTGATAATTGGAATTGAAAACTGGAAAAGAAACCTCTATTAGAGAAACTGTAAATTGTTGATGTACATAACTGAACAAAAAAATGCACAGCTATTTATACACTCTTCTATTTAGCTTATTCCAACAGATATAGGAATGACGAAGATGTAGGTATGCGAGCTTTAGCCGGAAAGCTTATGCAATCTGTGTTAATGGTTTGTGGAAGAGGAGGTAGCAACGGAAGAGGGTGAAGATGCATAAAAAATTGGAGGTGTTTTAGTGAAGAATTGAGGTGAAATAGGTGCTGAATTAGAAAGAGGTTGAGCCAACTTTCTAGGGTTTCACTAGATTTAGGAAACAATGAAGTCTAAAATTCAATTTATTCATTCAATATTTTCCAAATCTCAATACAAAGATGAATGAGGCACCTATTTATAGACTTTCATGGGTGAAGGTAGCTTAAGGTTTAAGCTACTTTAACCTTGGTTGGTCTAGTTAAGTGAGCTTTTGGAGCTTCTAACCAAGGATGTGTCATGATTACTCTACTCACTTGTGCTCTAAAAACCCTTGCTTGCATGTCAAGTGAGTGTTTCTAGAGTGTATATACATGGTCTAGAAATACAAGAACAGAAACTAATTATTCTACCTTTTATATTTTTATACATATGTTGTACATTCTTCTCTTCTTAGCTTTTGTATGGTGACTTGGAACTTGTGGATAGTCCTTCATTAGATCCCCCCTTAAAAAATGATTTGACCTCAATCAGGTGATAAAAGCATGAAAAAAATTGCTTTGTTGAGGTAAAATGGTCATTTGTTTTATTTTGTTTTTGAAGATTAAGGTTTTCTTGATCAAATTTTGTTTTTAGTTTACTAGTATCCACTTGAACCTGTTTAGGTGGAAGAGAATATAGAAAAATTTCTGGTCTTTGCCAGGGTCAAGAATTACCCTGGGAAAACAATAAAAAAAAATTAAAATGAAAGAAATATGTACAACAAAAGTAAGAAGAAAAATGGAAGAAAAGACCTTTGTTTTAAGTTCAATGTACTGTTATATTTTTATTCTCAATTTTTACTTTTTCTACCTCATGAAATTACCTAAACTTTTGATCTTTGTGTTTTATTAGAAGCAAGTCTTCACAAGGTGTTTGAACAAAGTCTAGTTCAGCTTCAGATAGAAGGTTTTCTTCAAGTAACTTCTCACAAGAGTGTTTTAAAGAGAAGAAGTTTATTTTAATGTTTGGTTCAACTCTAGATAAAGAATTTTCTGTTAGTTATGTTTCTTCTTCATATTCCAAAACTGTACATTCTAAAATTTCTTCTTCATGGAAAGAAAATTGAGTATCAATAAAAATTTTATTTAGGGTTTCACTAGTTCTTTTAGCTCTCTAGCAAAGGGAGATTTAGGAGAGAATGAAGTCTGAAATTTAGTTTACTCATTCAATATTTTTCAAATCTCAATACAAAAAGACAAAGGAGACACCTATTTATAGACTTCCATGGGTGAAAATAGCTTAAGGTTTAAGCTTCCTTAACCTTTGTTAGTCTACAAAAATTATGGTGAGATTTTGGAGCTTCTAACCAAGGATGTGTCGTGATTACTCTACATAAATCTGTTGTGATATTATTCTGAAGATAAAATATATGATTGTTATTATTTAAATCTGTTGTGATATTATTCTGATGAAAAACTCTATAAATAGAGAATGAACCCCAAAAAACAAAGGCAAGTATTATTCTATGCCATACATACTACACCTTGATATTGTATCTTAATCGTCAAAGTATTGTCAACAGGTGGAGCTCCCCTCACGGAGACCACCTCCAAGCTCCTGGCCTCAGTTTGGCAAGAATAATTACATTGTTTAAGTGTTACATACTTTAATCCTCATTTCATTGTAACGATCTAACTCATATTATAATTTATTGCAAGCATGTTAAATTATAATTACTTTAATCATATTTATCTATATATATATATTATCAATCTTTGATATAATTTAGTTCATTTATATAGAAAAATTATAAATTAACAATAATATATTAAGTATAAAAATAACGATATATTTTTTTCACATTTTTTTATAATAATGTAGTATAAAAAGATTATAGACAATTAAATCACATAAATATTTTTAATTTTATCATATTATTGATGAAAGAATATTATTAGTTATGTTACCTTTCAACTTTATTTGAAATTCTTCTTCAATAGATTATTATTTTAACATAATTCAAAAACACACACATATATATATAATAAAATATTTTAATATTTCAAAATATTTATTTAATTATATTAAATTGTGCATTTCTGAGTTATTAGATCCATATTTCTAATTATACTATTTCACATGACACATCATCAATAAAAAATATATAAATAATAATAAAAAATAAAATTTAATTAACATTTAAAAGCTATTAATTTTCAAAAACACACTAATCTCATAAAATATCCCATCAATACAAAATTTAAATTTTTGTATTTTTTTATCCTCCAATCCAGTTTTATATTTTTTTTCTCAACTATAAACAGGTCAAGGCTAAGCTCATGCAAACTAAAATAGATAAGGTATAATTATCTCATTCATCCCTACATTTTAGGGCAATATTCAATTTAGTATAGTGGTTTTAAAAAAATCAATTTGGTCCCTATATTTTTTAAAATGTATCCAAAATGGTCATTTCCGTTAAGTCGCAACTTACGATGTTAAGTATTGCTTACGTGGCAGAGAAAAAGGATTATGTGCTCTGTGAATTAGACATAACAGATTGGTTAGGCATGAAATTGTTTTGCAGAAAAAAAATCCAAACCACCACCCTTCCTCCCACTCTCAACCACCACTCCAAAAACCACCGACGATCATGCCGAGATGGTTCATTCTAAGCAAAGATAGACAGCAAAGTTTTTGGAATGTTACATACAAGTTTTGAAACTTTGGAACCATCGCAACAACCAGCAACAGAACAAGGAATGACCGAAGCATCTTTGCTTCACTCCAAATCATCTTTATCGCCAAACTCGAAATCTTCCAATTACAATTATGAAACAGGAAAAGCTAAAGAATAGTTTTAGTATGGAAAGCAAAGAAAACCCTAAAAAAGGGGAATGAAGAATTTAGTTGGAGAAGTTGAAATGTTAATGATTTTGGAGTGGAGGAACGAGAAATAGAGGATAGGTTGAATAAAAAAATTGAAATGAAGAAGAGATGGAGGATAGAAGAAGAACCAACCATTGTTGTTGCTCCCAAATCCCAAATTCAATTCAAAGCTTGAATTGAATTCATCGCCTCGTTGGTGTGTTTGAGAGGAAGGGCAGTCTCGTCCGCTAGTTAAAAGTCGTCTGCACCCCAAAGCCAAAAATCGGCGCCGCCATCGAAACCCTAAATGATATCAAATTGGAGAAAACCTCCATCGATCGCTCTCTCCTAAGCGCTTCCGACACCGGCGAGGTGTTTCGGCAGAAGGTGCTGAACACCCTTCTTTTGGCTTCATTGAGAACGACAGCAGGGGGTGCAACAATGACGAGCGTGAACGACAGCCACAGGAGGCAAGCACGAAGACAACTGCTATTACAAGCAGTGACAATATCTTCAACAACACGATCTTGAATAGAAGTGACTCCATTGACGACGAGGAGAACAATAGGCGCGCATGAAGGAGATACAAGCGGCGGAGGAGATGCCGCCGACGACGATGCAGGGTTACGGCGTTAGGGAACGACGCCACTCGCCACCTCACATCTCTCAACCCTACTTCTCTCTGCCACATAAGCAGCACTTGACGCCGTAAGGTGTGATTAACGAAAATGACCATTTTGGATACATTTTTAAAAACATAGGGACCAAATTGATTTTTTTAAAAATTAGTATTAGTATACTAAATTGAATATTGCCGACGGATAAGGTAATTATACCAATAAATAATTATTTACTTGAGTCAACAAAACCTTTATACACTTATCATGGATTTAAAAATACATTTAACATTTAGCATGGGCTAAACCTTCACAATCTTAATATTTTATTATTATTTGTATTTAACATAGACATTTATTAATTTTATTTTTTAAAATTTAGTGTGGACTTTACGCTTATTACAACCACGCGTTTTTTGGAATTTTATTATTTTAAAAAAAAAAATATTAACATGGACTAAACCTTCACAATCTTAATATTTTATTATCATTTTTATTTTTTATGCGTGCTTGTTTAGTGAACGCAATAAATTATTTTTATTTTCTTTTATTTTTTAAATATCTAGTGTGAGTTTCATATTTACTAGACACACACTAGTTTTTGGTTTTTATTTATTTATTTTTAAAAAAAACTTAGGGTAGGTTTTACGTTAACTAAACTCGTGTTACACTACAAGAAAATCATTAAATAGAAATGAATTTTAAAGACAAAAATAATTAGTTGCTATATTGACTAAATTAGAGACCATTTTATAGACTACAAAAAATTATTAGTTTATAAATTAGTTTCTATTACTGATAAATAGTTTCTACATTGATATCTAATTAGCTTCCAAGGTTTTAACTACCAACTATTTAGATTCTAAATTTGGTAGCAAAAACCTTGGTAGGTAATTAGATACCAATTTAGAAACTATTTATCAATAATAGAAACTAATTTAGAAACCAATAATTTTTTTAGTTTCTAAAATAGTTTCTAATTTAATCAATATAGGAACTAATTATTTTTTGTCTTTAAAATTAATTTTCATTTAATGATTTTCTTATGATGTTGTTTTAATTTTTTCTCTCTCTTCCATTTATGGAAGGTTTAGCCCTCGCTATTAGTGACTATTGCATAACCTTCACAATTTGTTAGCAACTAATTCAATCTTTTCTTTTCTTGTAGTGATCAAATCTCGTGTTAGATGGAAGATGGAATTCCAACAGTTGTTGGTTGCTTGATTTGTTGATGCAAATACATTATTATTCATTACAAAGCGGGTAGTCTGATTGGAAATTTCGTCCACTCTTAATCTTCACCTAATATAAAGAAATAGAACAAGGGAGAACAAATTGAGTGAAAAAAGAAGTCGCAATGATGATTACGGAAGCTAGAGATTGGATTTAGCTTTGACAGATTCCGACAAGGCGATTGGTGAATTTTCTCGTGGTAGGTTGTTGGGCTTCAATAACAAATTAAAGTTGTGGGTCAATCACATGAGAGAGTACCAACACACTCTGCACGCACATTCTCCAGAACACAAGCTAATTCCACATCCTCTACTGCAACTTTGCGAACGAGTGGTAGTGGTTCATATATCAAAGGTGTAATGAGTTTTATATGAATAGACAGTGTGGAAAAGCTTGGATGAATACAAAATGAGATTGAAGATTTTCTACCGAGAAGTACAAATCTGAAAATGAAGAGTATAAAAAGAAGATATGGGGAGTGGAATTCTTGAAGGTGGTGAACCTCCATTTCATTGTAGACATGTATGTTGTTGGGACTGAACTTCCAAAAGCAATTATATAGTATGGCCAATGTCAGAATTGATTAGAAATCCTAAGGTCATGGAGAAGACTCTTAGTGAGGCACAAAAATGATGGATTGTGAGAGTTGAATGGAGTGACAACATAATGGAGAGGAGTTTGCTTCGAGAATGAGAGGTTTTGGTGAGGAATTTGAGTAGTTTTGGTGCTAGGAAGTAGAAAGAGGTTTGACCAACTTTCTAGGATTTTCTAGGTCTGGGAGGCTCTCTAGCAAAAGGATATTTGGGAGAGAATGAATCTCATATTCAGAGTTCTTCATTCTATGTTTGCAAATACATAAGAGTATTTTGGAGTATTTATAGATGAAGGTAGCTTGCTCCTTAAGATACCATAACTCTAGTTAAGTAGATTTAACTATGGTGAGTGAGGTGGCTTAAGAAGGCCGTGTGTACTATTCTAAGGTGCTCTACAAGCCCTTACTTGTGTGATAAGTTAAGATTTCTAGAGCATCCTTGTTTCATCTATAAAATACTCTAAGAAAATTTAAAATATAAATCCTATACAAGTTTATTCTATTATTGATACAGATAGTTTATTTGTCTTTTATTTTTGTGTATAGTGGCTTGGATGGTTCTCCATTAGTTGATCTTTTATGAAAGTCGTAATTGTCAAATTTTGGTATTTTGGACAAAGTGGTATAGAGAAAGACAACTTTGAATAGTTTAATCATCTTTTAAGTTCAAATTTTTTATTTCGTTTAAACTAAAGTCATGATACGACTATAGGAATTTTTGACTAAAAGTAGAAATGGTGCATGAGGGCATGACTCCCTTATGTTTTTCTCTTTCAAAAGTTGTACATGAGTTGCAAGATTTCTTTATGATGTTTATTTTTTTAAGCTACAAAAGTTATTGGGTATGATTAATGGACCAATTAAAAGAGAAAAAAAAGGTGGAAAAGGAGAGAGGTACATATGTCTTATATAAAATTAGATATTATTAATTATTTTTGTTAAATTAAAACTTTAAATATGTGTTATTTAAATATTAGCTTAAAACTTAAAAAGGTGCTAATATAAAAAAGTGAACTAATGCTAAAATAAAAAAGAGTGAACTTAAAACTAAAAGATGTCTGACCAAAAAAGGTTTGACAAAGTCTGTTTTATACTGGTACCTATCTCAACCATCTACCAATACTTGAGCAGAGAAAAGCAACATTGATTGAGAGAGTGTTAAAAGTTTCTAGTTTTGATTCCAATCCAGCCTCATTTAGCTACCACCATTTTCATTGGGAAGATTGAAGAAAACAAAAATCATCTCTTGGATTACTGCATTGTCATTTTCCATATCTCAAAAGTGTAAGAATAAACTTTCATTCATTCCTTCTTTCTTGCAATGTTACTTGATGAAACCAAATTGGGAGCTCAATAATTTCTACAACCACTAGGTGGTGGTGTTTTCGTTCACTATTGGTGTCTACATTATTGGTGACATTGTGCATTATGCAATTTTTTTTAAAAAAAAAAACATTACAAAGAAGTCTTGCAACCCATACAAGATTTTTGAAAAAACAAATGCACATGGAAGTCGTGCCTCCATGCCTGACTTCTACTTGAAGTTCAATAACACTAAAGTCGTGTTATCACTTAACAACTTTAGCTTAAAGGAAATAAAATGATTAAACTAGTCAAAGTCATGCTTCTTACACACGAGTTTTTCCTGAAATCCAAAAGTCATTGTTGGCAATCACGACTTTAGTAAAGTTGAAACACCAAATTCGTTGTTAACAATCATGACTTCGGTAAAGTTAAACCTTGACCTTGAAGTCATCTTTAATAGATACGACTAACCCATCACCATAATTTTTTATAAAATGTCCATTCTACTAATTTGCAAATAAATTTACAACACTTTAATTAATTTTCCAAATGTGTTTCTTGTGAAAAGGGTGTGCGGATGAATGATAGTTTGGAAAGTGTCCATTCTTAGATTCAATGATAAAAAGAACAATAAGCCTATGCCTCCCTAACACATTCTTAGTTCCAAGAGAAAATAGTGAAGTGTGTGTGATCAATGGATATGAAATCCCTAAAACAATTAAGGCCATTATCATTGCTTGGACCATTGGAAGAGCCCCAAAGTATTGGAATGGAGCAGAGAGGTTTGTGCGAGAGAGATTTGTTGAGATTTCATATTATTTCGGTGGCACACACTTTGAATACATACCCTTTGAGGATGCAAGGAAAATTTGTTAGGAAACTGCACTTTTGTTCCTAACAAGTTATCACTGGCCATTTTTCTTTACAATTTTTTGCAACTAGCAACTCCACTAACTCTAGTAGACAAAATATATTCGTCAAATCCTACAATGTTTGTTATCTCTTATGAATTTGAATTTTGTTCTCAATTCTCTTTACCATTCAAATACTCCATTTAAATTCTTTTGAAGTTAGAAAGCAGGTTGACGCCCTGGAGAACATGAGGATAAGGACAAATAAGAATGTAAAAGTGTTTTTTTGTTGTTGTTGTCGTAAATGGTGTTTCCACATGCATTGGATTTGGTAGTGTAGATTTTAGGATTCTAGTTAACTTTCAAAAGATTATTGTTATTTTCCTTGTTTTTTATTTGAAGTTTCTTAGCCACAAATTTCCATGAGTATTGATGTTTTAATTAAATTATTAATGGATTGTTGTTATTGTGATTGCCACTTTCTTTTTCTTGAGTGATGTTTTAATTTTTTTTAATAAAACTTAAAAGGATTAAATATGTTTGTAGTCTCTAAACTTTTATGTGAAATTGGAATTCGTCTCTCATCGAAATTATGGAGTAATTGAATCTTTGCACTTTGAAAAGTCATGTAAGACATCCTCTTAAGTAGATGTCACTAAAAACTTTGCCATGTGACAAACGAAATTCCAAACCAGTGAAGATTGACTTTGACTATTTGTCTACATGTCCCTTGCCTTCTCGCCATGTGTCATTCCCTTCTGATCTGAGTTGATTTTAGGATTATACATTTTATGCTGGCACTTTGTTTATGAGTTTTTATTTTTAGAATATGGAGATGGTGTCACGCCACTTGGAGGGTGGGAGGCTCCAAGATGAGTGGTGCAGAGCCGCCACTTGAAGTGCCTTACACTCAAGATAAGACCCAAAATACTAGAGTACTTAGGCTCACTAAACACTCATGCAAAGTTTGTAAGGACCTGTAAAATTAAATTGGAATAAAAGGGTATATTTTAAATGAATTCTAAGTATGTTTTTATTTAAAATGAAAAAGGAAGGAAAGTGTAGCTTAGAAGACTATAAAATCGCCTGGTTAGTACATAATCGCCTGTCGCCTACTACACATGATCGCCAGGGCGCGAGGCATGTGGATGTCGCCAGGGCGCGAGAGACATGCGGACATCGCTAGGGCGCGAGGCATGTGGACGTCGCCAGGGCGCGAAAGACATGCGGACATCGCCAGGGCGCGAGGCATGCGAACATCGCCAGGGCGCGAGAGACATGCGGACATCGCCAGGGCGCGAGAGACATGCGAGCGTCGCCAGGGATAGACAACGGTCGTCTCCCAGAAAGAGACATCGGTCGTCTTCCAGGGCGAGAGAGATCGGTCGTCCGCCAGGATGAGTCACCGGCGGAAGGTTATCGCGTGATGTCATGTTTCACACAGATAAGGTGGGACCCAGGCTCCCAGCATGAGACGTCCTGCACGCGCGACACGTAGACAAAAAGGGTGGTTCAGAATAGTGACATCAGAGAGTTGGCATGCGCAGAGACACACGTGGCCGTACTGTTCAGGGAAGCGTGCACGCAAGCCTTCCTGCAGAATGGGTGGTGGCAGCGGCATTTGTGGACAAGTTGGTTTAGATTCAAAAACCCACTTCTGAGAGGGAGAACGTTGCTGTGGTTCAAGAGTCACAGAGTGAGTCTACCTTCATCCTTCTCTTTGCTCTCCTTCGCACTGCGCTTCAGACAACCTCAAGCACCAGTACGACGAGTGACGACTGCCCTTGGACACTTGGGAGGTTCTCTGCAAGTTCTCCAGACCGGGACGCTAAAACAGAGTGAAAGCATCTTTAAGCTTCGTTGGGTTTCGGAGCTCGTGGAGTTTTGCGCTAGTCCAGGTAAGGGAAGCTAGCACTCTACATTTATAAAAATGTTAGGCGAGTAAGTCCTGAAGTGAGGGCGACGTGGTCGCCGGTTTTCATATTTCTTTTCACAATGCTCTGTTTTTATGTGTGGGGTGACGTGATCGCCGGTTTTAACTTTGTTTTCGAAATCCCCTGCTTTTGAATGAGATCGCCGGTTTTGGCGTTGTTTTTCGAGCTCCCCTGTTTTAGTGTTGTTTGAAACTGTTTGAGATTTAAATGTGATATTCGAAAATCTGAACCGTGGTATGAATGTTGTTGTGATTGAATCGTTCATTCAGTGTTGTATGATGTGTTGAATGTTGTGAATGTGGGATCAAGGCATAGTATTTTCAGGAAAGAAAATACCGTGTAAGATCGTGTGTAATGTGCATTGACTAGGGGCTTGTCTAGAAGGAGATATCCTGACTCTGCTAATATAATGGAATCACATAGATGAAGTTATTCAGTTGTGGAGAGTCGAATGAGGTTCATATGTATGGGTAAGTTGTTTGAAAGATAACTGACTTGACCTGTTATATGAATTAACCCTGTCATACCGGGAGAGTGATGATATTGAGACTATGTATGCGCATGGCTGTGTGGATTTCACAGCGACCCTGTGTGGATTTCACAGTGGTGTGGTATGACAGGTGCAGATCTCTGAGCCTGAGTCAATGCACGAGTCTTCCGGAAGTAGAGTCATGTGTTTATATGTTATGAGTCAGTGGAAAGTCTGACGTGTGAACCATGAATATTGAAAGTAGCGAATAGACACTTGACGAGTTTGTGGAATATGGGAATGTGGATGGTTGAAATTGATATGGATTATGAATGGTGTGAAGATTTATGTTTTCTATTGATTTAAAGTTTCATATTTAAAGTTTTTAAAACATCTAGCTTACCCTTTTATCTGGTATTGTGATTGCTTTCTTAAACCTGTGATGATCGTGTATTTTTGCACGGGAGCAGACGAGGTTGCAGGTAGTAGAGCTCCTCAGTGAGTGGTCGCCAGAAGGAGATCGCCCGTTTCTGTTTCTGTTAGGTGATCACCCTTTTTCCGTTGTCTGATAGGAGATCGCCCTCCCTTTTCTGATAGGAGATCGCCCTTTCTTTTCTGATAAGAGATCGCCTGGTTGTCTTTTTGCTGTATTTTGTTTAAGTTTTTTTTGGAAATTGACCGATTATGTATTAAACTCCCTGTGAGGAGAAACTTCATTACCTATATATAATTATGTTCACTTCAATATATTTGTTTACCTTTATTTTATTATATAAATATGAAAAGGATTTGGCGGGATGTTACATTAATGGTATCAGAGCAGTTCGTCCTTAGGATGACCTGAGGGCTGTGGATCCATTGTGTTTCTTCTGCTCATAAAATTTATTTGAGTTTTCTAATAACAACTATAGTGAAAGGTTTTCAAACGTTTTTGTATTGAAATTTGTGTGTACTTTAGTGAATATATGCCCTAACTGAAAATCTTAGTATTAAGAATGAGAGGATCTTGATAAAGTAGTGAGGGTGCATACATTGAATTCTGGTGTGATTTATTTTATTTTATTGAGTGTTTTTGTAATTGATTGAAAGTGGTTGTTTGGATTGATGGTTGTATACCAGTAGCTGTTCTGGTGTTTTGCTTAAGGTTATAAGCATCATGATTCTGTTGATGAACTCAAATTCTTAATGACTTTGAGATGTTGACCTTTGTAAGGTCTAGATGTTACCTCTTGAATGAATTGATTTCTGATCGATCTCATTCTTGTAGTTGTAGGGAATATAGAAACCTATAGTTTCAAAATCTGAAACGAAGAAGATGGCACGTAGACCTCCTACCCCTCCCCAACCTTCTTCGAAAATGAGCCAGATTGCCAAGGCTATTAAGATGATGGCAACTGCCATCCAACAACAGAATGCAGCAATGGGTCAGAATCACCAAGCTGCAATGCACCATTGGGAAACTGCTCGGTCTGCTGAAACAAATTCCCACGTCGGTCAGCCTCAGGAACAGATGGGACTGACCGAGTTCATGAGGCACAATCCGCCCAAGTTCAGCGGGAATGCTACCCCTGATCAGGCAGATCAGTGGGTCAGAGAGTTGGAGAAAATCTTTAGGGCGACCTCCTGCCCTGAAGAGAAGAAATTAGTGTTCGCCACCTATCTGCTATCTGGAGAAGCCGAGGTCTGGTGGATGGGAGCTCAGCAGATGATGGAGGCCCAAGAGGATGTGTTGGATTGGGAGAGCTTCAGGGTGAGGTTCCTGGAGAAATACTTCCCTGACAGCGCAAGGTTTGCGAGGGAAGCTGAGTTCCTAAGGTTGGAGCAGGGGAATATGTCTGTGAACGCCTATGCTGCTCGGTTTGAGTACCTCGCCCGATTCTATACCCAGGCGACCTCCGAGGCCTGGAGGTGTAGGAAGTTCGAAGAGGGGCTGAAGCATGGGATGAAGAGGACCATAGCCCCTATGTGCATCAAGGAATTTCACGCCTTAGTAGAGAAGGCGAAGATGGTGGAGACTCTGGAAAAGGGTGATTCCCGGGTGATCAGGTCACAACCAGGGGGTTCTTTCAGTGGGAAGGCCAAGGTACAGCAACCACAAAGCAAGCCCTATGCGAGACCTCCACCACATCGGGCAGGAGCAGCGTCATCCCAGTTGCAGCAGCAACAATCTTGGAAACCCAAATGTTTCCATTGTGGTGGACCACACACATCCAATGCGTGCTTCAAGAGGAGTTCAGAGAGAAGGTGTTACACCTGCCAAAAGACGGGGCACGTTGCTAGAGAGTGCCCTAACAGGAATGGGGCGACTCAATCCAGTGGTTCTCATCAGTTGAGGAATGAAGGCAGCAGACCTCAGGCAACAGGGAGAGTGTTTGCCATGACAGGAGCGGAGGCGTCTCAGTCAGGTAACCTCGTGCAAGGTGTTTGTTTTATAGCTGGTAGAGGTGTAAAAGCCTTGTTTGATTTCGGAGCGACACACTCCTTTGTGTCAAGCCTGTGTGTAGCCGAGTTGGGCCTTCTAGTGAAGGAGTTACCTTTCGAACTGTTGGTCTCTACACCTGCGTCAGGACAGGTGTTGACCTCTACAGTTTGCCCCGAATGTCCAGTGATAGTAGAGGGACGCAGATTCAAAGTGAACTTGATCTGCCTACCTCTTCAGGACCTGGATGTTATCCTGGGAATGGATTGGCTAGCAGCCAATCACGTTCTCATAGACTGCGGTAGTCAGAAGATAGCGTTTCCAGACCTCCAAGAGTCAGATGTGATATCAGCTCAGCATGGGTGGTCGGAGTTGGAAAGAGGGGCGATGTGCTTCGTGATTCTAGCTCGGTTGGAAGTGAAGAATGAAGGGGACGTAAGCAGGATACATGTGGTGAAAGATTTCATGGATGTATTTCCAGAAGAAGTACCTGGATTACCTCCTAAGAGAGAAATGGAATTCTCTATTGATTTGGTACCTGAAGCTGGACCAGTGTCAATGGCACCTTACAGGATGGCTCCAGCCGAGTTGGTAGAATTAAAGAAGCAAGTGGAAGAGTTGTTGGAGAAACAATTCATTAGACCCAGTGTATCTCCATGGGGGGCTCCAGTGCTCCTAGTTAAGAAGAAGGATGGAGGGTCTCGGTTGTGTATAGATTACAGGCAGTTGAACAAGTTGACCATCAAGAACAAGTACCCCCTACCTAGAATTGACAATTTGATGGATCAAATACATGGGGCCTCGGTGTTCTCAAAGATTGATCTGAGATCGGGGTACCACCAAATTTTGGTAAAAGCTGAAGATGTTCAAAAGACAGCTTTTAGGTCTCGTTATGGGCACTATGAGTATGTGGTGATGCCGTTTGGAGTAACCAATGCTCCAGCTCTGTTCATGGACTACATGAATAGGATTTTTCGCCCTTTGTTGGATAAGTTTGTGGTAGTCTTCATAGACGACATACTCATTTATTCAAGGACCGAGGAAGAACACGAAGAACATCTGAGGACAGTATTGGAGATTCTGAGGGAAAAGCAACTCTATGCCAAGTTCTCTAAGTGTGAGTTCTGGCTGAAGGAAGTCAACTTCTTAGGACACGTGATATCTGCTCGGGGGATCTCGGTGGATCCAGCCAAAGTGGAGGCAGTGCTTCAGTGGGAACGTCCTAAGATAGTTACTGAGACAAGGAGTTTTGTGGGCTTAGCAGGCTACTATCGGAGGTTGATTGAGGACTTTTCCAAGGTAGTGGCTCCTTTAACACAGCTGACCCGCAAGGATCAACCTTTTGCTTGGACCGACCGATGTGAGCAGAGCTTCATGGAACTAAAGGAAAGGTTGACTAGGGCTCCAGTGCTGGTGATCCCAGAGGTAGGAAGACCTTTTAATGTCTACTGTGATGCTTCACATCAGGGTTTGGGATGTGTTTTGATGCAAGAGAAAAGAGTGGTTGCATATGCTTCAAGGCAACTCAAGGTTCATGAGAGGAACTATCCTACTCATGATTTGGAGTTGGCGGCTGTGGTGTTTGCCTTGAAGATTTGGAGGCACTATTTATATGGAGCTCGGTTCCAGGTGTTCAGTGACCATAAGAGCCTGAGATACCTGTTCGATCAGAAGGAACTGAACATGAGACAAAGAAGGTGGATGGAGTTTCTAAAGGACTACGATTTTCAACTCATGTATCATCCAGGGAAGGCCAATGTAGTGGCAGATGCTTTGAGTAGAAAATCAATACAAGTAGCCACCATGATGATGGAAGAGCAGAAACTGATCGAGCAGTTCAGAGACTTAAACCTTGGGGTAGAATTTCACGTAAATCACATTAGTTGTAGTAAGCTGGCTATAACTAATGACTTCCTTGAAATGATAAGGGATAAGCAGTTGGAGGACCCTAGTCTGAAGCGTACTGTGGAGTCACTAGGGACCGACCAGGCTAGAGACTTTGTGATGGGCGATGATGGGATCTTGAGATTTAATGGCAGAATTTGCATACCTGCAAATGAAGAGTTGAAGAAGATGATCCTAGAGGAAGGTCACAAGAGTCGCCTTAGCCTACATCCAGGCATGAACAAGATGTACCATGACTTGAAGGAGTCATTTTGGTGGTCGGGCATGAAGAGAGACATCGCCCAGTATGTTACTACCTGCTTGACGTGTCAGAAGGCAAAGGTAGAACATCAAAGACCTGACGAGTTGTTACAGCAACTGGATATCCCTGAGTGGAAATGGGACAGCATTGCCATGGATTTTGTTTCCCATTTACCCAGATCGGTGAAGGGTCATGATGCAATCTGTGTCATAGTAGATCGGCTGACGAAGAGTGCCCACTTTCTTCCAGTAAATTTGAAAATGCCCTTGGCCAAGCTGGCACAGTTGTACATCAAAGAAATAGTGAGGTTGCATGGAGTGCCTTTCAGCATTGTTTCGGATAGAGATCCCAGGTTCACTTCACGGTTTTGGCAGACCTTACAAGATTGCTTGGGAACCAAGTTGAGAATGAGCTCGGCATATCATCCTCAAACAGATGGGCAGTCAGAGAGAACGATCCAGTCCTTGGAAGATCTACTAAGGACGTGTGTCTTGGATCAATTGGGAAGTTGGGATGAGGTGTTGCTGCTGGTGGAGTTTACTTATAATAACAGTTACCAAGCCAGTATTGGGATGGCGCCATATGAAGCCCTGTATGGGAGGAAATGCAGGACTCCCTTATGTTGGTACCAGGAGGGCGAAGCAGTATTGGTTGGACCAGAGTTGATTCAGCAGATGACCGAGAAGGTGCAACAGATACAAGACAGAATGAGAACATCTCAAAGTAGGCAGAAATCCTATGCAGATCAGAGGAGAAAACCTTTAGAGTTTGCTGCTGGAGACCATGTGTTCATGAGAGTGACGCCAACCAAGGGTGTAGGACGGGCGATCAGATCAAAGAAGTTGTCCCCTAAGTTCGTGGGACCATATCAGATCTTAAGGAGGATTGGTCCAGTGGCTTATGAGATCGCCCTACCTCCCCAATTAGCAAATCTACATAATGTCTTTCACGTATCACAGCTGAGGAAGTACATGGCAGACCCTAGTCATGTGCTGGAAGTGGACGATGTGCAAATCAGGGAAGACTTGTCCTTTGAAGCAAAACCAGTCAGGATTGACGATCGGCAAAGTAAACAGCTCAGAGGCAAGACCATCAACATGGTGAAAGTGGTGTGGGATGAGAGATCGGGTGATTCAACTTGGGAGTTAGAAGAACCCATGAAAGAAGCCTATCCATACCTCTTTTCCTTGTAATTCAATTTTCGGGGACGAAAATGTTTCTTGTTGGGGAGAATGTAAGGACCTGTAAAATTAAATTGGAATAAAAGGGTATATTTTAAATGAATTCTACGTATGTTTTTATTTAAAATGAAAAAGGAAGGAAAGTGTAGCTTAGAAGACTATAAGATCGCCTGGTTAGTACATAATCGCTTGTCGCCTACTACACATGATCGTCAGGGCGCGAGGCATGTGGACGTCGCCAGGGCGCGAGAGACATGCGGACATCGCCAGGGCGCGAGGCATGTGGACGTCGCCAGGGCGCGAGAGACATGCAGACATCGCCAGGGCGCGAGAGACATGCGGGCGTCGCCAGGGATAGACATCGGTCGTCTCCCAGAAAGAGACATCGGTCGTCTTCCAGGGCGAGAGAGATCGGTCGTCCGCCAAGATGAGTCACCGGCGGAAGGTTATCGCGCGATGTCGTGTTTCACACAGATAAGGTGGGACCTAGGCTCCCAGCATGAGACGTCCTGCACGCGCGACACGTAGACAAAAAGGGTGATTCCGAATAGTGACATCAGAGAGTTGACATGCGCAGAGACACACGTGGCCGTACTGTTCAGGGAAGCGTGCACGCAAGCCTTCCTGCAGAGTGGGTGGTGGCAGCGGCATTTGTGAACAAGTTGGTTTAGATTCAAAAACCCACTTCTGAGAGGGAGAACGTTGCTGTGATTCAAGAGTCACAGAGTGAGTCTACCTTCATCCTTCTCTTTGCTCTCCTTCGTGCTGCGTTTCAGACAACCTCAAGCACCAGTACGACGAGCGACGACTGCCCTTGGACACTTGGGAGGTTCTCTGCAAGTTCTCCAGACCGGGACGCTAAAACAGAGTGAAAGCATCTTTAAGCTTCGTTGGGTTTCGGAGCTTGTGGAGTTTTGCACTAGTCCAGGTAAGGGAAGCTAGCACTCTACATTTATAAAAACGTTAGGCGAGTAAGTCTTGAAGTGAGGGCGACGTGGTCGTCGGTTTTCATATTTCTTTTCACAATGCTCTGTTTTTATGTGTGGGGTGACGTGATCGTCGGTTTTAACTTTGTTTTCGAAATCCCCTGCTTTTCAATGAGATCGCCGGTTTTGGCGTTGTTTTTCGAACTCCCCTGTTTTAGTGCTGTTTGAAACTGTTTGAGATTTAAATGTGATATTCGAAAATCTGAACCGTGGTATGAATGTTGCTGTGACTGAATCGTTCATTCAGTGTTGTATGATGTGTTGAATGTTGTGAATGTGGGATCAAGGCATAGTATTTTCAGGAAAAAAAATCCGTGTAAGATCGTGTGTAATGTGCATTGACTAGGGGCTTGTCTAGAAGGAGATATCCTGACTCTGCTGATATAATGGAATCACATAGATGAAGTTATTCAGTTGTGGAGAGTCGAAGGAGGTTCATATGTATGGGTAAGTTGTTTGAAAGATAACTGACTTGACCTGTTATATGAATTAACCCTGTCATACTGGGAGAGTGATGATATTGAGACTATGTATGCGCATGGCTGTGTGGATTTTACAGCGACCCTGTGTGGATTTCACAGTGGTGTGGTATGACAGGTGCAGATCTCTGAGCCTGAGTCAACGCACGAGTCTTCCGGAAGTAGAGTCATGTGTATATATGTTATGAGTCAGTGGAAAGTCTGACGTGTGAACCATGAATATTGAAAGTAGCGAATAGACACTTGACGAGTTTGTGGAATATGGGAATGTTGATGGTTGAAATTGATATGGATTATGAATGGTGTGAAGATTTATGTTTTCTATTGATTTAAAGTTTCATATTTAAAGTTTTTAAAACATCTAGCTTACCCTTTTATCTGGTATTGTGATTGCTTTCTTAAACCTGTGATGATCGTGTATTTTTGCACGGGAGCAGACGAGGTTGCAGGTAGTAGAGCTCCTCAGTGAGTGGTCGCCGGAAGGAGATCGCCCGTTTCTGTTTCTGTTAGGCGATCACCCTTTTTCCGTTGTCTGATAGGAGATCGCCCTTTCTTTTCTGATAAGAGATCGCCTGGTTGTCTTTTTGCTGTATTTTGTTTAAGTTTTTTTTGGAAATTGACCGATTATGTATTAAACTCCCTGTGAGGAGAAACTTCATTACCTATATATAATTATGTTCACTTCAATATATTTGTTTACCTTTATTTTATTATATAAATATGAAAAGGATTTGGCGGGATGTTACAGAGTTTCTTTACTTAATTCAATTTCAATGTGTGAAATACATGAGGCAATGCACTCTATTTATAGGAGAGAGTGTCTTGGAGAACAGGATAGAGGGGTACGGGGGTCATTTGTGAGAAACCTTCTAGAAGGTAGGTCAAAGAAACCCTAAACCTAGAAGCCCTAGTCATAAAAGGTGGGTTTGACACTAGCCCAATTTATGTTAAGTACGCCCCTAATTTATGCTAAGTACACCCCAATTTATGCAAAGTGAACCCTACTCTAGCTTATTCTTCTATTTGGACCCCCAAAGTGAGCCCAATTTATTTACATAAACTTGTCTTTTAAAAAGACCAGAAGAAAGAACATCTGATGCTCTAGCCTATGTCTAGTTCTTCTTCAGTTGAGGTCCTTCTGATGTTTGGTGGGGCCTTGTCTTGGATGCTGAGATGAATGACTTAATTGTGAAGTGTCTATTGTGTCCTTGGTTATCTCCTTGTCTAATTGGGTTGTATCATGACCCCCAAGTTGGAAAGAATTTGACCTCAAATTTTAAACTCCTGTAAATAACAGTTAGCTTGTTCATAGAGAAGATAGAAAAATTTCTAGATGTGGGATGTGAAGCCAACTTATGTTCATTAAGGTTTGGGAGTTCATAGGGGAGAGTTCTATATACAGGCCATTTTTGGAAAGAATATTTGGGGATGTAATAACTTTTTGGTGAGAATCCTCTTAGAAGGTGAGAACCTTTAGGAGGTGTTTGAATATCATCCCTAAATTTTTTTATCAAAGATGTCAAGTATTTAAAATCATTAGGTAATGAAAAAGATAAGGAAGAAGAACACCTTGGAGGTGCAATTTGCATTTCTGTACTAGTCAACATGATTGTTTTTGCAGTGTGAGGTGAGGTATTGATACCCGGTTTATCTTTTCTTTCTTTATCTTTTTCATTTTCTCTTTTTGTTTTCATTTTTATTTGATCCTCATTAACCTCTTTTGGAGAGAGAGGTTTTAACATAATCTTGTGCCCTTGGAAGTTGAAAGAAATTTTATTGGTATGGCCATCATGTAAAAATTTTCTATCATATTGCCAAGGCCTTCCCAAAACCACATGTGTGGCTTCCAATGACATAACATCACATAAAACTTCATCTCTATATTTTCCAATGGCAAATGTTATGAGGACTTGTTTATTAACCACTATTTTACCCTCTTCACTAAGCCATTGTAATTTATAGGGCTTAGTATAAGAGATAGTGGGTAATTCAAGCTTCTCCACTACTCTTGCACTTGCCACATTAGCACAACTACCCCCATCTATGATTATGGAACATAACTTGTTGTTGATAAGGCAGCGGGTATGAAAAATATTTTCTCTTTGGGTTTCATCAAAAGGTTTTTGAATAGTACCCAATATTCGCCTTACCTCCAATAAGTCACCTTCACAAGGTATCTCACACTCATCCTCACTTGGGGTTTTTGAAGAGGCAGGGGAGCTAGACCCTGAAGATTGGGAACTATGGTCACTCACTACAACTCCCCTTTTACCATCATTGTTCTTTTGGTGTGACAATTGGCAGTCACGTGCCCAAAATCTATACATTTGAAACATTTTCTACTTGACTTTTTGGTGGGTGACTTAAGGGTAGAGGTGGAAGGTTTGTCTTTAGAAGCTCTACGGTGAGAAGTGGTTTCTTTTGAAAAATTGGAAGGATAAGTTTTTGTAGAAATTTTGCTTTTATCCTTCCTTGAAGATTTGTAGAAGTCGTCATTATGAGTATTTTTGAAAGTTATTTTCTTCAAAATTTATGATTCCACCTTGATGGCTTGGTGAACCAACTTTTCTAAAGAAAAGTACTCATTAACTCTACAATATCTTGAATTTCTCTCCTTAAACCACTTAAAAACTTAACTATCTTTGACTCTTCACTATCATGCATATTAATTTTAGTTCAAGTAATTTCTAAGTTCTTAAAGTATTCATCTATCGTCCTAGGTCCTTGATGAAGCCGTTGGAGCTTCAACAAGAGTTCCTTTCGATAATGAGGAGGAACAAACTGCACGTGCATGAATAACTTTAAATCGTGTCAAGAAACCACGACTAGCCTCTTGTTTAGCCCAATGTCTATTACAGTTTGATGTCACCATTGCATGGCATAGTCCTCCAATTCTAGGGAAGCTAACTTAACCTTTTAGTCCTCTTCGACCTCATACATATTAAATATTTGATCTACTTTAGCTTCACATCCTAGATATACATTTGGGTCACTATCCCCATTAAAACTAGGTAATTTTACAAAAGGAGTGATCTTCTTTGGTTAGTGTTGATGATGGCGCCTAGCTTCATAATTCTAGACTCTCCATTCTTCTTCTTCTTCTTGGCTTCCATAATGTATGTAATGTCTAATAGCTTTTCTAGGCTCCCATCTCCTCTTGTGGTTTTGTCTCGCTTGTGTATTCTCTAGCCTTTGCATCCTTTCCATTAGTTGCCACATTTCCTCTTCCTTGTGAGCCAAGCTCCTCTTGGTATCCTCAAACTCCCCTAAAAGACGTTCCTTTTCAGAAGATTGTGGTCTGGAAGATTTCCCTGAAGATAAATGGTGCATATTTGTGCATAACAAAAATTAAACAATTAGTTTTTAACAATAAATAATGCACTCAATCAGGTGTATCACTCGACTATTTAGTAAAGGAGGGAAAATGTTTTAATTCACTTAAGAAAGATTTGCACTCTAAAAAGGTTTATACTTGGTAGCAACACTTCAAGTAAAAAAGGTCAAAGCTCTTAACACTTGCTTACCAAAGAACCCTAACAAAACTAAAGAAATATTTGAAGACAAGCAAGGAAAGATAAATGAAAGAAAGCTAAACCAATTTAGAAATTAAAGGATGACAAAACTTTAACAAGACAAACAAGAAAAGCACTTATGAAGACTCAAAGACACTTACTTAAACTTTAACTATGAAGGTTTCATGTCCTTAGAAATTGGAAAAGCAAGAAGGATTAAATTCCACAAGTATGAAAACAATTTGCCATATACTTAGAACCCCATTTAGTAATTTGAAATTTGAAATGTGAATGCACTCGAAAACTTTTTTTTTGTCCTTATTTTTATGGATTCAAAATTTCCATATTCTTTTCTTCATGCATATTTGAATTTACTTTTAAATTTTCGGAAAAGATATTGGATTGGGATTCAATTCATATGAACACTTGCATTCTATGTTTGGAATTAAATCAACCACTACTCAAAAAACTTCTAATTGCTTTTAACATTTCACAATTTAAAGTTAAAATAAGTAGAATGGATTTAAGACTCGTAGAACACTGAGAACATAAGACTCAACCAAAATAAGGTAAGGTAAAAAAATTTGACACAAAATAATTCAAAAGCAAAATTTAAAGTGCTTAATGAATAAAAAATGCAGAATTGTAAATAATAAGAATTTAAAGGGGAAAATAAAAGGTGCTGAAATGTAAAGCAGAATTTAAATTGCTTGAAGATAAAAGCAAAATTAAAATGTACTGGAATTTTAAAGGCAGAAATCAACTCAAAAGCAATTAAACACAAGATAACCATGCTTTGAATACCACATGATGTGAGTTGATTTTAGGATTGCACATTTTATGCTGGCACTTTGTTTATGAGTTCTTGTTTTTAGATAGAATATGATGAGGAGCCCAAAGAAGATTTTCACTGAACACGAACTTAACCAAGTGGTTAAGTAAGTGTGAAAGTTCACTTTTAGAGGACATAGAGAAAATACAAATATAAGGTTAAGATGATGATGATTGCGGAATTAAAGAGCATAAGATAGAAATGACGAAATGGAAAGAAGGAAATTAAAACAGATGGAATGCAAAAAATGAGCAAGGAATAAAAGGGAAAAGATTAAGAGAAAGAAAGCTTATGAATATGGAGATGGTGTCACGCCACTTGGAGGGTGGGAGGCTCCAAGATGAGTGGTGCAGAGCCGCCACTTGAAGTGCCCTGCACTCAAGATAAGACCCAAAATACCAGAGTACTCAGACTCACTAAACACTCATGCAGAGTTTCTTTACTTAATTCAAATTGAATGTGTAAAATACAAGAGGCAATGCACTATATTTATAGGAGAGTGTCTTGGAGAAGAAGATAGAGGGGTACAGCTGTCATTTGTGAGAAGCCTTCTAGAAGGTAGGTCAAAAAAACCCTAAACCTAGAAATAGTTGTCATGAAAGGTGGGCTTGGCACAACCCCAATTTATACTAAGTACACCCCAATTTATGCTAAATACACCCTAATTTATACTAAGTGAACCCTATTTTAGCTTATTCTTCTATTTGGACCCCCAAAGTGAGCCCAATTTATTTACATAAACTTGTCTTTTAAAAACACTAAAAGAAAGAACATATGATGTTCTAACCTATGTCTAGTTCTTCTTCAGCTGAAGTCCTTCTAATGTTTGGTAAAGTCTTATCTTGGATGTGGAGATGACTGACTTAATTGTAAAGTGTCTGTTGTGTCCTTAATTATCTCCTTGTCTAATTGGGTTGTATCACCTTCTCCCATTAATCAAATTTATATATTTTCTATTTTTTTAATGCAATAAATCACAAATCACCAGGCTATCCATCTATAGGGTTTTTTTTTTTTTTTTTAATGCTAGTTCGGAGGCTTGGAGCCTGACCCCTACTGCTGGATTGAATCCTTTTCGAACTATGAATGACTTGATTTTGTCCAAGCCACTAGGAATGTACAGAAGGCAAGCTCGATTGAATAGAGTCCCAGTTTTCGTTTGTCTTACATAGAAAACAAAGATAAATCGTAAAGCTAAAAAAAAAGGGGGATCCACTAATCCTTGTCATCCCAAGCACACTATGCCGCCCAACGATAGTCCATTCGATACCAAGGACAACTTGGCAAACGCAATTCCATTATGGAAGAATGGTTGGGATTTGGTCGAAGATTTTGAACGCTATGGAGTCAGGCTAAGTAGCTAAGAGGTTTGTTTACGTTAAAACAATTCAAAATATTATCCAATGAGTAGTCGAGATTTGGTTGGTGTGAAGTTTTCAAAGGATAAGTATCCTAGGTCTAAAGATGAAGGGTTTTGATTTTACTACTTCGGTGGTCTTTTCTTTTTCTCTTTTTGTGTCTCAACCTTACGTCGCACTCCTATATTGTCTTTATAATGAATATAGTGCATGCTTCAGTGGGAATCCCAGGATTTTAATCTTACATTTTCCCTATAAAATTGGCTAAAACTTGAAATTCCCTCTGATAAGTCAATTCAAATCTTCTCACTATTCTTTTCCTGGGATTTTTTGCATCAACGGAGACGACAGAAGTACTACGTACAAGAATCCAATTACTCTACAATTTTAATAAGGAACGAAATCTAATTTCACATCAGAGTTCAAAGAATAAAAATAGATTTAACTCAATCTAAAATAATTTAATTTTAGGAATTACCATTTTTTTATTTCTAAACAAAATAAATCATCATATTTACACATAGGTATGTAAATATGGAATGAAATATTTTTACATTAATAATCCTTTACTTTTATTTTTTAAGTTTCTTTAAAAATGTGATTACTAAGCCTTAGTCTCTTTAAAACTAATATTTCTTTTAGAGTTTATGTTATTCAAAGATGTTATTTTCAAATACTACATTTCTAAATAAAAATATAACAAATAAATTACAAAATTGTAAATTTATTATGTTGAGTCTCATACATACTTGCTTGATAATTACAATTTGCATTTTTATAAAATTTTGAAAATTATTGATTATTATGTTAAGCTTTTTTTGATAATTAGAATTTTTATTCATAGTATAATCTTCAAAATTATTGATTATCTCAAGTCTCATACATTTTTATATTCATATGACAATTTTTCAAAATTATTGATTATTATGTTTTGTCTCATATTCACTTGACAATTAAAATTTTCATTCATAAAATAATTTAAAAAATATATATCAATTATCATGTTCAGCTCAGATAGCATCATTAAGGTCAATAGGTATTGTTCGCTTTTGGAGCGTGAAACTCTGTCATGGTTTTGTCCTTAAAAGTAGGGGTGATAATGCAGGTTGGTCCACCTTGTTTAAGTAATATAAGGTTATTCTATTGGTCCACCCCGCATAAGGGATGATCTGTAAGCCTACGGGTGAGCCCGCATAAGAAAATTAAAATTTTATTAAAAAAATATTAATGCACTTGTAATATATATGAAAAACACTCATAATCTTGTTTGTAAACTGCATGGTGATAATGTTGGTGTAACAATATTCAATTTGCATCACTGGGACCACTTTTTTTTTTTTTATCTCTTTTAATTTGTTTTCATTTTAATAATTTCTCCAATGACTTTACATTCCCTTAATATTTCTACCAAACTATAAACTGAAAAGGTGTTAAGGGTGACAAAAATGGTAGGAGTCAGGAGAGCATGTAGGGTGATTGGGGACATGACATTGACGAGAATCAAAAAGTTGGAGGAGACAATATTGTATTTTTATTGAGGTATTTCTTCCTACACCTCAACAATTTTAGAATTTAATTTCCATATAAAAGTGAATTTCAGAAATGGAAATTCATAAGAGAAAGAAAAAAATATTCTAGAATAACCTTCCTTGTACAATCTTTCTAGAACAACTATTTTACCTGAATCTGAAACAACTATTTTGGCTCTCAGAATACAATTTCTGGAATTGATGGGGTACAAGAAGAGTTTTGACGGTGTGCAAGAAAAAGCACATTTAGGGTGATTGGGGACATGACATTGATGAGAATCAAAAAGTTGGAGGAGACAATATTGTAGTTTTATTGAGGTATTTCCTCCTACACCTCAACAATTTTAGAATTTAATTTCCATATAAAAGTGAATTTCAGAAATGGAAATTCATAAGAGAAAGAAAAAAATATTATGCGAACTAGCGGACTAGCCTGCCTCGTTCCGTACCTAGCTTGCACAAGTTGCGAGTTATGCAGAACGAGTCTAAATAGGTCAGCAGGCTAAAATAGTGAGCCCACACGACGTGACCCACATTGTCACCCCTACTTAAATGGTACATCGAAGGGTTAAGGAGGGAAAATACATCTAAATTACCTTTAACATCGATTCCTAAATGATATGAGGGGAAATTTAAATTAAATACATAATTTCAAAAATAAATTAATTAATTAAACTTATTAAATATTTATTTAAATTATAATAATAAAATATCTAAATTATATTTAATTATAAGTAATTAAATATACCATTTTAAAAATAAATAATATAAAAAAATTCTACATGTATTTACTTCTTAAGTTTAATTTAGGTTTAATTGCCTTTTTTGTCCCAACATTTAGGGTCAATAGTCAATTTAGTATAGTGGTTTTTAAAAAAATCAATTTGGTCCCTATATTTTTTAAAATGTATTCAAATTGGTCATTTTCGTTAAATTTCACCTAATGGCGTCAGCGATTGCTGATGTGGCAAAGAGAGAATGCTTATGTAGGAGAAAGAGTACTTATGTGGCAGAGAGAGTGTTTATGTAGAAGAGAGAGGTACGATTGAGAGTTATTATTATTATTATTATTTTTATTATTCTTCTTCTTCTTCTTATTATCTATTATTATTATTACTATTGTTACTATTATTATTATAAATATTATTGTTACTATTATTATTATTATTATTATTATTTTTATTATCATTATTATTATTATTACTACTATTATTATTATAACTATTATTATTCTTAATATAATTGCTACTACTACTATTATTATTATTAATATAATTGCTACTACTACTATTATTATTATAACTATTATTATTATTACTATTATTCTTATTATTATTATTATTATATTACTATTATAATATCATTAATAATAATAAAACAAAAATATAAATCATAAAATAATAATAATAATATTAATAATAATTAAAATGATAATAACAATAATAATAATAGTAATAATATTAATAATAATAATAATAATTATAATAATAACAATAATACTAATAATAATAACAGTAATAACAATAAAAAATAATAATAATAATAAATAAAAATAAAATAATAACAATAATAATAAAAATAAGAATAATAGTATTAATAATAAAAAGAATAATAAAAATAATATTAATAAATAATAATAATAATTTTATTATTATTATTATTATTATTATTAATAATAACAATAATAATAATAATATTAATAATAATACCAATAATAATAATAATAATAATAACCATAACAATATTAATAATGATAATAAAAATATTATTATTGTTATTATTATTATTATTATTTATTACTATCTTATTATTATTATTATTTTTATTAATAGGTTTAATTACCTTATTATTATTATTCATATTATTATTATTATTACTATTATTATTATTATTTATTATTATTATTACTGTTATTATTATTATAATTATTATCATTATATTTACTGTTATAATAATAATAACAACAAAAATAATAATTATATAAAAATAATAATAATTTTAATAATAAGAAGAAGAATAATGGCAAAATTAATAACATTAATAATTAAATAATAATAATAATTATATTGTGATTAATATTATTATTGTTATTTATTACTATTATTATTAATATTTATTATTATTATTACTGTCATTATTATTGTGATTATTAATATTATTATTGTTATTATTATTATTATTCCTATTATTATTAATATTATTTTTATTATGCTGATTATTATTATTATTATTATTATTGATATTATTATTCTTATAATTATTGTTATTATTATTAATATTATTATTACTGTTATAATTATAATTATAATAATAATAATAATTATTATTATTATTACTATTTTTATTGTTATTATTATTATTATTTTTTCTTTTTTATCATTTTTATTATGATTTTTTTATTATTTTCATTATTGCTATTATTATTATTTGTTATGATTATTATTTTTGTTTTATTATTATTATTTTTATTGTTATTATTATTATTATTATTATTACTACTATTATTATTATATTTATTGTTATAATATTATTTATTGTTATGATTATTATATTCATTACATAATTGGTGAATACCAATAGTTAAAAAATGTGAAGTATACAAACAACATAAATTCTGGTCAACTAATCAGGACAAATAATACAGGATCGATAATAGAGGTAATCCATACACCAGATGAACAAGGAAAGATTTTATATTCAAAAATAAAAATATTACAAGTATTAACTCCCCAAAATTGGGATCAACCTCCCCATAAACCAAAATCTTTTTCAAGAACCTATCATCCTCAGTATTATTCCTATTATGATTATATGGATGCCTGGAATCACGTTTTATACCTAAGCCCAGGAAGACATTCTTGGTTCTTATGGTTCCGACGAGGCATTTCTTTAAAATTTCCAAAATGGTTTTTAAAATGGTTTGGAGAATTTGGACCTCTTCCTACCATTTTCCCCTCAAAAGTATCAGGAGTATATGATCATTTTAGGGAAAAATCCACTTTTGTCCCTGGATACAGACTAATATCATTTGTAGCTTCTCAGTCTATCACTTGGATTATTTCATGGGATTATGTATTTACCACCCCATATGAAGGTATAGAGATCAAAATGTTATCAAGAAGGATCAGGATAAAGTGGTGGAAGAACTTTAATCTTGATCTTATCAGTATAAATTGTATCAATGAATGGATGAAAGCTCAAGGAATAGCAGTAAAAGACTCCAGTATCAATGAAGAATCTTTATTTCTCACTAATAAACAACAGATAATGGCCGCCCTGGCATCAGCATCTTCTAAAGAAGAATTTGAAAAGACATTACAACTAGCATCATCATTACACGGCTCTACAAAAGATGACTCAGAAGTCGGGTCTTCTCAATCAAATCCATACTATCAGAATGAGGATATGTATTACGACTAAAGAAATCCAAATCATCAGGATAAAGAAGAATCTCAGAACAGGAACCTTATCACCGCAAAAGGTCATAGCATATGGAAAAGAGGTCTGCCAAAACTCACATCATGAAATCAAGACCACTACTTTATTAAAGTAGTACTACTTTATTAAAGTAGCTTTATTAAAGTTGTCTGCCACAAAACATGTAAAGATCAAATTGTAAATAATTATCATTTGTCTTGTAGCATAGCGGTGTTTCTATATAAAGAAGCCTTCAAGATGTAAGGAGGCAGAGTCGTTTTGAAGTGTGAGTTTTAGAGTGTTTGTAAACAATCTCCCTGAAATAAGATTTTCAATGTTTTCTCAAAGCTTTGTTCATGTAAGTTTTCATTGTTTTGCACATTTTATCATTTTCTATTATCGATCCTGTATTATTTGGTATCAGAGCCAGTAAGGCTCAATATTTGTTGCATAAACTATTTTATGTTTTCATATAACTGTTTTTATATTTGGTTTTTCTCTGGGGGGTATAGAACATGCCTTTTGGAATAACCAGTGACTTTTACATATATTGGAAAAACCCACAAACTGGCAATATTACCATGCTAAGGCTTAGAAGAAGAAACCCCAACCCATTAAAAAACGCCATATTACATCATAGAAAATTTAATATCAAATTAGCAAGATATATAAACTCTGAAGAAAAGATTACAGATCCCCTTAGATATCATTACAAGAAACGATATTACAAATGTGTTATTAACGTAATTAAAAGAGTAATAGAGGGAAGATTACGCAACTTTACTGCGTAAGTTATAGTTATTATTTGTGAGTTTTTGGATCTTAAAACTATATCACCAAGGTAATAAAAACCTTTGTTGTTCTTATTTCTTTCAAAGAGTCTCTAGGGTAGCACTGAGAGGTGTTTATACGTTGGTCAGCTGTGGTCCCGGTGGCAAGACCTGAGAGAGGCAATAAATCCGTTGGTCAGCAGTGGTCCCGTAGCATGGAGACTAAAGAAAGAGTAAGGATGCCAAAAATTCTTAGAACCCTAAGTGATTTAGGATTAAGAAACAAAGATAAGCAAATAGTAATTAGAACTTCGCAGCAAGAAGCCTCATCTTCCTCTAACTCTGAAAACAATAGAGAAAAAGAGTTACAGATAGCTGAAATAGAAAATTCATTACATAATTGGTCAATACCAATAGTTAAAAAATGTGAAGTATACAAACAACATAAATTCTGGTCAACTAATCAGGATGAAATACAAATAGTGGAATATAGTTACCCGGGAACTAAAAATAATAAAATCATTAATCTATTAGAACAATCACTATTAGATCAACATATAAAAAATGGATATAATTTTATACATCTAGGATTAATACAAGTAGCAGCAAAACCAAATTACCGATTAGGAATAAATAGTCCAATCTTAATAATGCTAAGAGATATTAGACTTAAAAAATTTAACGATTCAATAATTGCAATATTAGAAAGTAATTTACATGATGGTCCAGCCTTCTTTAATTGTTATCCAAATTTTTCAATGAATATAAAAAACAAAAAAACCAGTAACGCCTTAAAATTATATATTAACACCCCAGATAAGATAGTTGATGAAACCGCAGGCCCAATACAGATAATTTACAGAATTTACTACAAAGTTACAAAGATAGATTATAACTACAAAGCTTTAAGATCCTCACCAAGAGATGAAACCATATTAGTAGAAGCAAATCTTAGAAAATCATCAATACAAACCCCTAAAAGATTAACCCACGAACAGGTAATCAGAAACATTCCCGAAGAATGGATATTAGAAGATATAATAGAAGAACCAAAGATTTATAATACTGATATAAGAGAAATAATTCAAGATGGTACTGATATTAGGTTAAGAATGAATAGAACAGGTTCACTTAGGATAAGAGAACCACAAATAATTCATAAACAACAACCATCCAGACACTCTGTAGATAACTCTACCATAAATCTAGATTTAAAAGGATTAAACAATATTACTCCTATAGTTAGTAAACCAGTATATTCAGAATCAAGAAAATCAGAATCCCCTCAATACTCTCCTACGGCATCACAAATATTAAATACATTAACCAAAGAAGATCTTTTTGAAATAGATAAAAATTGGATTAGGGAAGATTTTAATGCTAGGTATAACCAAGATAAAAGAGATTGGTATTTTAAGACATATACTACGGAACAAACAGAAGACTTTAGAACAGAATTTTATAATTATATAAAGAAAATTAAGATAAATGTTTACTTCTTTGATTGGTTTAGATTATATAGTCAAGAACATGATTTAGAATACCCATTTAGTAATAAAGAGATATATCCATTACAGAAGATAACCAATACTTGGAAAACCATAAGTAATGAAATTATCGAATCAGAGTATCCTCCAATACAAGGAATAAAAATACAACCATCAAAAGAATTCGAAGTGGAAGCTAGCCCGTATAAAGATGTAAAATTAGAAGAAAGACAAGTAGAGGTTAAAGATATAAAAAAGATACATTCACAAATTAACTATTCAAATACGGTATTAGATGTTATGACAAAACAATTATATAGAATAGAAAAATTAACATTTAAAGAAGAACCAAGTAGTTCGAAAGAACCTGTAAAACCTATATATAAATTGTTTAATGTGCCTAAAAAAGAATTAGAATCATTAAAACTAAGAAGTAATACAGATTTAAAAATAGAGGAATTAAAAAAGAAAATAGAAGAAATAAATAAAAATTCTATAAACACATTACAAGTAAGTAAATTAAGAAATTACCCTAAACTCAGAAATTGGTATAATAGGCCAACACCAGCAGATGTACAATTTTGAAGAAAGAGGAGCATTAGTACAAAATAGTTTCTCAGGAAATGATATAGTAGAATGGAATTTAGACGGATTAAGCGAACAAGCAATATTAGATCTAACTTGTCAAATGGTCATGGCAGCAACCGCCCATAAAACAAAAGGTTGTAGTGATAAGTCAGCAGCTATAATTATTATTCAGGGATTTACTGGCCAACTAAAAGGTTGGTGGGATAATCTTTGTACTGAACTAGATAGACAAGCAATAGTAAATAGTGTTAAAGGAGAAGATCAAAAAGAAGACGCTGTATCAACATTAATATATTCTATTATTCAAAACTTTGTAGGAGATCCCAATATACTTAAAGAAAGATTAGCAAATCAATTAGCAAATTTGTATTGTCCAACTATGTCAGATTATAGATGGTATAAAGATACCTTTTTATCAAAAATAACTTTAAGAGAAGACGGTTTCGCCGGATTTTAGAAAGAAAGATTTATTGCCGGCTTACCGAAATTATTTGCAGAAAAAGTAAGGATGAATCTAGAAAGATATTATGGGAAACCAATAAATTATGATTCATTAACCTATGGTCAAATTCATAATATAATAGTAGAAACAGGTATACAAATTTGTACAGATTTTAAAATCCAAAATAAGCTCAAAAAAGAAAATATGATGAACAAAAGAGAAATCGGAAACTTTTGCCAGCAATATGGGATGGAACCCATTAGAGCACCTAGTGCTAAGAAAAAGAAAATAATTAGAAAACAAAATAAAATAGAACGAAAGCCATACAGGAAGCCATACAAAAGAACTAACTTACCACCATTAGAAAATAAACCAAATAGAAAACCCAAATATAAAAAGGTCAAGAAAAACAATGTATGTTGGAAATGTGGTAGACCTGGACATTATGCTAATAACTGTAAAGTAGCAAAGAAAATAAATTTATTACAAGATGAAGAGTTAAAGAAAACCCTCATAAATGTATTAATAAATTCTGAATCAAAAGACACAATTGAGGAAGAAGGAGAAAATGAAGAGATAAATGAATTAGATGTAGATGAAATAGATTCATCAGAATTAAGTAGTGAAGGAGATATTAGTAGTAAAGAAGATTATTGTATAGGACCAGGACTATGTAATTGTAAAAACTGTCAGAAATCAATTAACATGCTAAATAGAGATCAATTAACATGCTAAATAGAGATCAAACTAATACCTTAATCTCTATTATAGATAGATTAGAAGATTCTCCATTAAAAAATGAATTTTTATTACAATTAAATGATTTAATCACAAAAAGTGAAGAAGTGAAAAAACCCATAGAACCCATAAATATAAAAGATATTTATAAGAAATTCACGCCAATAAATCAACAAGTAAGTATAAAAGACCTACAAAATGAAATTAAAAATCTAAAGCAAGAAGTTCAAAAAATCAAAGAAAACGAAGTTGTACTAGAATATAGATTATTAGAATTAGAAGGAAAAGAAATATTACATAAGCAAGAAAAAGAAAAAATAGAAAATAAAGAAGAAGCATCTACCTCAGATAATTATATTAATCTATTAAGTCTCATAACAACCCATAAATGGCATACTGAAGTAAACTTAGTAATAAAAGATAAAATCTTTAAAATGACAACATTAATAGATTCTGGAGCTGATGTAAATTGCATAAGAGAAGGAGAAATACCTACTCAATATTATGAAAAAACAACAGAAGTAGTATCAAGTGCAAATGGAACAGATATGGAAATAAGATATAAATTATCTAATGTCAAGATATGCAAAAACAATATTTGTTACCATACCTCGTTCATATTAATGAAAAAGATAAATCAAACTATGATTTTAGGAACCCCGTTTTTAACTTTATTATATCCATTTCAAGTAACTGAAAAAGGACTCATAACAGATACTTTAGGAAAAGAAATTTGTTTTGAATTCATAAAACCACCCAGAACTAGAGAATTAAATCTATTAAAAGAATCCTCAATAAAAAGTAAGAAAAGACAGATAATCCTATTAAATAAAGAAATAAAATTTAAAAAGATAGAAGAACAGTTAAAAACAGAAAAGATAAAACTTTTAGTAAAAGAATACCAAGATAGAATAGAAAAAGAGATATGTGAAACAAACCCTATAGCATTTTGGCATAGAAAAAAATATACAGTATCATTACCATATATAGATAATTTTGATGAAAAACAAGTACCCACAAAAGCTAGACCCATACAAATGAATCAAGAATATTTAGAATATTGTAAAAAAGAAATTCAAGAATATCTAGAGAAAGGGTTAATACGACCCTCTAAGTCCCCTTGGAGCTGTACAAGCTTTTATGTTATGAAAGCCTCTGAACTAGAAAGAGGAGCACCAAGATTAGTTATAAATTATAAACTATTAAATAAAGTATTAAAATGGATTAGGTATCCACTACCTAACAAAACAGATTTAATTAAACGAATTCATAACGCAACTATATTCTCAAAATTTGATATGAAATCAGGATATTATCAAATCTCAGTAGAAGAAGTAGACAGATATAAAACTGCTTTTGTAGTACCTTTTGGCCATTACGAATGGAATGTAATGCCACAAGGACTAAAGAATGCTCCTAGTGAGTTTCAAAACATTATGAACATATATTCTATCCATACATGAAGTTTGCTATAGTATATTTAGACGATGTACTAATATTCTCAAAAAATATAACAGATCATAAAAATCACTTAGAAGAATTCATAAAATTGATAAAAGAAAATGGTTTAGTAGTATCAGCAAAAAAGATAAAAATATTTCAGACAAAAATAAGATTTTTAGGATACGAAATTTATCAAGGGACTATTACCCCAATACAAAGATCATTAGAATTTGCAGACAAATTCCTAAATGAAATAAAAGAAAAACAACAATTACAAAGATTCCTAGGATGTGTAAATTACATAGCAGATTTTATTCCTAACATTAGAATTACTTGTGCACCATTATATTCTAGACTTAGGAAAAATCCTCCAGCTTGGGATGATAAAATGACAGAAGCTATTAGAAACATAAAAACCCTAGTTAAAAAATTACCTTGTCTAGGCATACCAGATCCATCAGCCTTTTTAATAGTTGAAACCGATGCATCAGAATTAGGATATGGGGGTATTTTAAAACAAAAAGTTTTTCAGAATTCAAAAGAACAAATTGTCCGTTATCATTCAGGAATTTGGATTTCATCACAACAAAAATATTCAACAGTTAAAAAAGAGATTTTATCAATTGTTTTATGTTTACAAAAATTTCAAGATGATTTATTTAACAAAAAGTTTTTAATCATGACTGATTGTAAATCAGCCCCTAGCGTTTTAACCAAAGATGTTCAAAACTTGGTTTCTAAGCATATTTTTGCCAGATGGCAAGCATTACTATCATGTTTTGATTTTGAAATTGAACATATTAAAGGAGAGAAAAACTGTCTTCCAGATTTCCTAACTAGAGAATTTCTGCAGGCTTCATCATGAGTAAAATTCCTGCAAAAGCTAACAGCAAAGACCAATATGGCCCCCCACTAGGGTCATCCGCCAGTAGTAAAGGTCAAAATTCCGCATCAGTATCATTAAAACCTCAAACCCCAATAAAAAAGAGTTTGGCTGAAGTAGTAAGACATCCCTCATTACCATCACCATCACAAAACAAATACACCCCACTTGTATATGCAAATACCCTAGTTGGGCCTAAGGACTTTTTAAGCAAATCTTCCAACTTATTAAACACCACCATAACTATCCCACAGACACCCCACACCTCTTCACATGAAGATTATATAGTAAAGCCTGATTTATTACCTATAATTACTCTCGAGAAAGAATGGATAAAGGAAACTCCTATTAAAACCACAGAAGAACTATTTCCTCCACAAACTCATTACCCTCCTAAAAATTTACATAAGACAAGAACCTTTTACGAGTTCATATTAGTAGATACAGACTCAATAGAGGTAATCCATACACCAGATGAACAAGGAAAGATTTTATATTCAAAAATAAAAATATTACAAGTATTAACTCCCCAAAATTGGGATCAACCTCCCCATAAACCAAAATCTTTTTCAAGAACCTATCATCCTCAGTATTATTCCTATTATGATTATATGGATGCCTGGAATCACGTTTTATACCTAAGCCCAGGAAGACATTCTTGGTTCTTATGGTTCCGACGAGGCATTTCTTTAAAATTTCCAAAATGGTTTTTAAAATGGTTTGGAGAATTTGGACCTCTTCCTACCATTTTCCCCTCAAAAGTATCAGGAGTATATGATCATTTTAGGGAAAAATCCACTTTTGTCCCTGGATACAGACTAATATCATTTGTAGCTTCTCAGTCTATCACTTGGATTATTTCATGGGATTATGTATTTACCACCCCATATGAAGGTATAGAGATCAAAATGTTATCAAGAAGGATCAGGATAAAGTGGTGGAAGAACTTTAATCTTGATCTTATCAGTATAAATCGTATCAATGAATGGATGAAAGCTCAAGGAATAGCAGTAAAAGACTCCAGTATCAATGAAGAATCTTTATTTCTCACTAATAAATAACAGATAATGGCCACCCTGGCATCAGCATCTTCTAAAGAAGAATTTGAAAAGACATTACAACTAGCATCATCATTACACGGCTCTACAAAAGATGACTCAGAAGCCGGGTCTTCTCAATCAAATCCATACTATCAGAATGAGGATATGTATTACGACTAAAGAAATCCAAATCATCAGGATAAAGAAGAATCTCAGAACAGGAACCTTATCACCGCAAAAGGTCATAGCATATGAAAAAGATGTCTGCCAAAAATCACATCATAAAACCAAGACCACTACTTTATTAAAGTAGCACTACTTTATTAAAGTAGCTTTATTAAAGTTGTCTGCCACAAAACATGTAAAGATCAAATTGTAAATAATTATCATTTGTCTTGTAGTATAGTGGTGTTTCTATATAAAGAAGCCTTCAAGATGTAAGGAGGCAGAGTCGTTTTGAAGTGTGAGTTTTAGAGTGTTTGTAAACAATCTCCGTGAAATAAGATTTTCAATGTTTTCTCAAAGCTTTGTTCATGTAAGTTTTCATTACTTTGCACATTTTATCATTTTCTATTATCGATCCTGTATTATTTGGTATCAGAGCCAGTAAGCACATAAACACTCTCTCTCTGCCACATAAGCACTCTTTCTGTCACGTACACATTCTCTCTCTGCCACATAAGCACTCTTTCTCTCACGTACACATTCTCTCTCTGCCACATCAGCAACCGTTGACGCCGTCAGGTGAAATTTAACGGAAAGGACCAATTTGAATACATTTTAAAAAATATAGGGACCAAATTGATTTTTTTTAAAAACCACTATACTAATCTGACTATTGACCCCAAATATAGGGACGAAAAATGTAATTAAACCTTAAATTAATTTATTAAAATTTTAATTTAAATAATATTTTGAATTTATTATTAATTTTTAAATAAAATTAAAAAATTAAAATACTATTTTAAATATAATATTTTAATTGATATAAATTATTTTAATATTATACTAAAATTAATAAATTAGTAAATTTATTCATATTAATTTAAAATATTTTATAAATTAATAATTAATAATTAATTTTCTAAAATTTAATTACTCCAAAATTAACATTTAAATTAAAATAATAGTGACTAAAAATTTAAGTATCTAATTATTTGTTGATTAGAAACCATAAAATTAGTTTCTAATTTTATTATTTTTAGAGACTAAAAATTAGTTTCTAAAATAGATTAAAAGTGACTAAAAAAATGGTTTCCAATTACATTTTGACAAGAAACTAAAAAAATGGTCTTTAAAAAAAAACTTTTTTTATATTTTTAGTATTAGCTACCAAAAATATAGTATCTAATTATATTATAATTTTTATTAATAATAGATACTATTTTAGTAACCAATAACTTTTAGTTTATAAAATGGTATTTAAATTAATTACTATAGATTTTTTTTTTTAAATTAGTTACTATTCAATTATTTTCTTGTAGTGTGCATTCACATTGGTCTGATCGTGTAGAACTGAAGATAACAACAAATACAAAAACGATAACAATGTGGATGATAATGTTTGAACTCAAATTCACCCATGAGTTGACCAAGAACAAAAACGACATAAAAGATACTCTAACAAGTATTGGTTTATCTTTCCTTTAAGTTTTATCGTTACAAATTAATACATTTTATTGATTTTTTTTCTAATTCATCAATGGTTTTCAATATTATTATTTATTTTCTAGATTTTTTTATTTCCAAATTTATATCAAATTAACACCACTAATTAAGTAAATACTTGTGCAAAAATATAATATACGTGATTATAAAAAAATCCTAACAAAATTAAAAACAACAATTTTGTAAATTCATGCTTTTCTTTTAACTTTTATAAAAAATTAAAACCATATTTTTAAATAAAAAAAATGCGCTTCTAAGAACAATTGAAAAAAACAAAAGCATCTTACAAGAGATTTTTTTTAAATAATAATATGACTTAATGCACAATTTAAAAAAAATGAAAAAAATATGATAAAACTTGTAAGAAATAATGGTCTTCAAAATCAAATCTGGGTTCAAGGTCAATTACATATAAGAAAGGTATTTGCACCCTATACATCTGTCCTAAGATGATTATCTTTAATTAAATTTTCAAAATTAATATAGTTTTTAAATATTTATTTTAAATTAGTGAATGTAAGAACTAGTTTTTAGTTAGTTAGCTTTTAGAATCAAGAAAATATTAAAAAAGTTATTTATTTGAGTCAAACAAGGGTTGATCTTACTCTTACTTACGTATTTAAATTCAGAATGAAAAATCAATAAATCAATGTTACGTAGTTCTTTATGACAAAAAGATTTTGTAATATATTTGTACTTATTTTTAAGCTTGATTTTTTTATGAATTTTTTTTTATATTAAAAAAATTAATTATAAAGTAAGCTTGAGACTTAATATGATAATCAATAACTTTCATTTTTATTATGAGTATTTTGCTATCAAGTAAGTTCAATACTTAACATGATAATTAATAATTTTTAAGATATTTTAAAAATGAAAATTTTGATTATTTTTACATAAATGGGTAATTTTTTACAAAATTATAAAAAATGTGTAAGTCATGCTTTCATTTATGACTTTTAGTTCTTTTTCAACTAAAGTCATGCATGAAAGTACAACTTTTTGATTTTTTTTAAAATTTTTTTTACAAAAGTCCTGTTTGGAAGCAAAAACTTTTGATTTCTTTTAAATTTTTAAATTTTTTTTTTTTAGCTATATGTTTTTCAATTTTCCAATTTTATTATTAAATATTTATTTAAATTACAATAATAAGTTAATTAATTACTTAAAATAATTAAATATTTATTTAAATTGTATTCCATTATAAATAATTAAATAACACAATTTCAAAATATAAATAAATTAATTACTTAAAGTTACTAAATATTTATTTAAATTATAATAATAAACAAGATTATATTTAATTAAATATAAAATTTTAAAAATAAAGAATATAAAAAATTCAACATGCATTTTCTTCTTTAAGTTTAATTTATATACCATTATTATGTGTAAGTCCCCCTAAACTGAGAGCCCCCCTCCCCCCTTTCCACGTTCTTTTCTCTCTAATCCTTCCCTTTTTCTCTTCATTTCCCACTCCATATATAACTTATTTTAGAATTTTATTGGACCACATTATAGTTGAGGAGTTAAAGAACATTTCTACGCGATCAAATTTTTAAAAGTTCATTTTTGCTGTAAAGATCCTTTATTCTCTTTTTTCCTTAGAATTTAGTCATCAATTTTGATGGAGTCAGTTGAAAAGAGTAATCCTCTCTATTTCTTCTACTATATACTGAATTACTGTTCTATTTGGATAACTTCCATTAGACCCTTAAATCTTGAAACTTATCCAGACTGAGGGGATAAAATCCTATAAAGTTGTTTGGAAAGCAAGCAATTAAGGTAAGGCAAGCTAACTTTAATTTTTAATAGCACCCTAGGCTAGAAGATCTGGATGTGCGGGAGATGTGGTCCCAATATTCAATTTCTCTTGCAGGGATGTTGTGTGTTTATATATTATTTAAACTTGTCGAAATATTAGATTTTGATGGTTTAGTATTTAAGTATTGTTTTCTTTTTTTATGTTAAATAGACTTTTGAATGTTGTGGATCGCGTTTTGAATAATACTGTATGATGAAAATTGTATGAAATTGAATTCGTACATTTGGAATAATGTATGGACTGATGTTTGGTTGTGTATTAAGTATTGATGTCTATGTGGTAACAGAGATCTTCGAGCATCACTGATGATCTAAGTCACATAGACTAAGATACCAGGTGGTGAGAAGTTGATGGAAGAGTTCATGCACACCGTGACATATGAGATGCACGAATTGGGTTTGATTGAACTTATCTTGATCCTTTCTCTTGGATTCGATGTTAATATTTAGATCAAGTGTTAGTCTCTGGTAGGACTTACTTAATACGGGTCTTCTAGAATGCGTCAATTGTTATTATGTTTGTTGAATATCCTGGATGTGTAGACCCATGTGATTGTTTTATGTTGGGATTTGAGGAAGATTCAATACTGGAGAAATTGATTCATGTAATTTAGTTTTCTCTTTCGATTTAATTGTGTACATTATAAAATTTTATTTTCACTAGCTTACCCTTGTTTTTCTCGCTGTGTTGTGAACTGCGATGATTGTACTATGTACACAAGCAAATGATCATACAGGTGTCGAAGGGTCTGGAATGCTTTAGGATGTTGTTTTTGAAACTTATATTGTAAATATTTGTATTTCTATAAGCTCTAATCATGTATTAGAAATGTTTTTAAAAACTTTAAGCTTGTATAGAAGTATGCAGAACTTGTATTGTAATAGTCAGATGTATTTTTGGAATGTTACATTATGTATTTAATTACATTTTATTTTTTCTTATTATAAAAAATGTATTATTATTATTTAAATGCATTTATTTACAAAAAAATAAATTCAAAATTAAAAAAATGAATGAATGAATTACTTAAACTTACTAAATATTTATTTAAGTTATAATAAAAACTATCTACATTATATTTAATTATAAATAATTAAATATATTATTTTAAAAATAAATAACATAAAAAATTTAACATGCATTTGCTTCACAAATTTAACTTATATACTGTATTGACTAGTCCTCGAACGTGGAGACCTGCTGACGACAGCAAGCCACGTCAGCTGGGCCCTACAGCCATGTAGGCAGGGTCCTACAAGTGGCGTGGAATAGTGGGTCCATGAGTAATCAGTGGTGTCGATCACCAGGGTAGGCTAATGTGTCCTCGACATAGCGCAGGGTGATGAGTCCTCGGCAACAGAGTGTGAAGAGGTGACATCGGGGTTAGGTGATTTGAATGACATGACCAGAACAATTAAAATTGGTTCCCAGAGGGGGCCAATGCGAAGGGAAAACCTAGAGATAAGGTGAGGCCCAAATCACGAAGAACTTATGCGTGTGGCGGGAAAAGCACAGTTAGGTGCAGAGGCCTGAGGGGTCGAGTACTCATCAGAACTAGGGTTTCCCAGTAAAGCTACATGCATGGCACGTGAACAATGAAGGCACACGCAGAACAGGTGGCCCCAGAGACTAGGTGCACGAGGAGGCACCCAGGTGGTCACCCTGTTAGAGTTTGCACTCCAGATAAGGAAACCTTATGTGCTAGATTACCCTAAGACTGGGTGATAGCGGCGCAAGGGTATTCCAGTAAACCTTGAATATGGCTAGCAGCGCAGTGAACCCTAATTAGGGCTAGCGGCGCAGTAAACCGTAGACTATATAAATGGCAGTAAAATACTTCACAAAGGTACGCAATTACAAACCTTAAACACAGTTACTCAAATACTTGGTGTTTCTTGCCCAATCTTGACTTGAGCGTCAGAGTGCAAACGGCCTCTAGGGCGCCCCCTTTCTCTTTCGCAGGTGCAAATTGCTTCAAGAGAACCAAGCACATATCAACGTGAGGAAGGAGGCATGTGAGTGTCGCAGAGTCAACCGACAGGCGGGTCAACCGACGAGAACATATACCATTATTATATATTCAATGACATTTTATTTTTGTTTTTATAAAGAAGTTATTATTATTATTATTTAAATAAATATTAGTTAGTTTAAGTAATTAATTAATTAATTTTTGTAATTTTGAATTTAATAATTTGTAAATAAATTTATTTAAATATAATAATAATAATAAATTATAATAAAAAAATTACATGTCATAGAATATATAATAATGGTATATAAATTAAAGGTTTAATTACCTTTTTCGTCCCTATATTTGGGGTTAATAGTCAATTTAGTATAATAGTTTTTAAAAAAATCAATTTGGTCCCTATATTTTTTAAAATGTATTTAAATTGGTCATTTCCGTTAAATTTCACCTGACGGTGTCAGCGATTGCTGATGTGGCAGAGAGAGAATGTGTTCGTGGTAGAAAGAGTGCTTATGTGGCAGAGAGAGAGTGTTTATGTGGAAGAGAGATTATATTTAAGTGAAGAGAGAGGAAGGACTAAGAGTTATTATTATTATTAATTTTATTATTCCTATTTATTATTATTATTATTACTATTGTTAATATTATTATTATTAATATTATTGCTATTATTATTAATATTTTTATTATTATTATTTATTAATATTATTATTATTACTGTTATTCTTATTAGTATTATTATTATAATAATAATTATTATTATTACTATTATTATTAACATTAATATTATTGTTACTATTATTATTCTTACTGTTATTATTATTAATATTATTATTATTATTAATATTATAACAGTAAATATAATAATAATAACAAAAATAATAATCATAACAAAAACAATATTATAACAGTAAATATAATAATAATAGTAATAATAATAAAAAAAAATTATAACAAAAATAATATTATAACAGCAAATTATTAAAATAAAAGTAAATATAATAATAATAGTAAATATAATAATAATAACAAAAAAAAATAATCATAACAAAAATAATATTATAACAGTAAATATAATAATAATAGTAATAATAATAATAATACCAATAAAAATAATAATAATAATAATAAAAAATCATAATCATAACAAATAATAATAATAATAACAATAATGAAAATAATAAAAAAATCATAATAAAAATGATAATTAAATATAATGATAATAATTATAATAATAATTATTATTATAATAATAATAATATCAATAATAATAATATGGTAATTAAACCTAATAATAATAATATACTAATAAATAATAATAATAATATTTTTATTATTATTATTAATATTGTTATTGTTATTATTATTATTGCTATTATTATTACTATTATTATTGTTATTAATAATAATAATATATTATTATTTATTAATATTATTTTTATTATTCTTTTTATTATTATTAATAATATTCTTATTTTTATTATTATTGTTATTATTTTTATTTTTATTTATTATTATTATTAATATTTTTATTATTATTGCTGTTATTATTATTAGTATTATTGTTATTATTATTATTACCATTATTATTATTAATATTATTACTATTATTATTATTTTTATTATTATTATTAATATATTTATGATTATTATAATAATAATAATTTTTTTATTATCATTGTTATTATTATTAATGTTATTATTATTGTTAGTATTATTATTATTATTATGATTGCTATTATTATTATTATTATTATTACTATTATTATTATTTTTTTTTTTATGATTTATATTTTGGTTTTATTATTAATAATAATATTATAATAGTAAATATAATAATAATAACAATAGGAATAATAGAAAAAATAATAATAGTTATAATAATAGTAGTAGTAGTAGCAATTATATTAATAATAATAATAATAGTTATAATAATAATAGGAATAATAATAATAGTAGTAATAAAAATAATAATGATAATAAAAATAATAATAATAATAATAGTAACAATAATATTAATAATAATAATAGTAACAATAGTAATAATAATAATAAATAATAAATAATAATAATAAGAAAAAGAATAATAACAATAATAATAATAATAATAATAATAATAACTCTTAATCCTACCTCTCTCTTCACATAAACATTCTCTCTGTTCTACATAAACATTCTCTCTCTGTCACATAAGCACTCTTTCTGCTACATAAGCATTCTCTCTTTGCCACATCAGCAACCGTTGACGCCGTCAGGTGAAATTTAATGAAAATGATCAATTTGAATACATTTTAAAAAATATAGAGACCAAATTGATTTTTTTTAAAACCACTATACTAAATTGACTATTGACCCTAAATGTTGGGACAAAAAGGACAATTAAACCTTAATTTAAATATAGATGCATATTTTTCAAAAACTTATTTAATTTTTTTAAATCTGAGCAAATAACATGCAGGTTTTGAATTTCACAGTCTCTCTTTAACCTTTTATGCTTATCTCTAACTCTACAAACACACCGTGCACAAATGCCCTCTGCAAACACACTCTGCAAACGCACTGCAACGACGAACACAACGGCAACGCACCCTGCCGCAATGGTGACGACAACTCATTCTGCAACAATGGCGCTTCTCTACTCCGAAGGAGGCCAACCTCTTCAAGCTTATCATCGTAAGTGTCGATTGGTGCTCCATTCTCGCCCTTGGCCTTTTATTTGTGTGCTTCCTCATGGAAGTTCCGTGCAACTTTACTTAAATGTATATCTTCCTCCATCTTAAAACCCTAGATTCTGTTCTATGTTGTATTCCCTTATTTACAATCTCTCGGAGAACTTTGAACCTTTTCCAAGTGTTTGAATACCTTAGATTCTGTTCTATGTTGTATTCCCTCATTTACAATTTCTAGGAATCTACGAGAAATATGAACCTTTTCCAAGTGTTTGAATAAATGTGTGATTTCTAATCTTGATCTATATGCTCCATTTGTATTGATTAAATTATTTTGTCTTCTCTTTTTACTTATCCGCTGTTGAACTTAATTGTTGGCTGAGTGACTTCTCTTTGAACACAGAACAGGTAAGAACTTATAGATACCCCTGTAGAATGTAGAAGAATGTTGAAGCACAATGTTGAAGCAATGAAAGCTTCATCAATCTTTCGTTGCAAATTTTGAATTTTTCTTCCACCTTCTTCTTGTGATGTTTTCAATCCTTTTCAACTCCACTCGGTAATCTACCTTATCCACTCATCATGTCCTTCTTCCCTTTTCATTTATGAAATTCATTAGTTTGTTCTATTTCATTCTATTTTCTTTTTAATGATTCATGAAAGCGATTTTTTTAATTAAATTCTGGATCATGTTATCTATCATTTGAATTAACTTCTTTTGTTTATCTTTCTGTTGGTATGTGGACAAAAGATAATTTCTAAAGTTGAAGGTGGTAAGAGGAGTGGCAAAGAGGAGAACAATTTGCTATTAAAAGGTGTTGAAAGCGTAGACAAAGCTCTGTGCATAGAGAAGAGCTCTTCCACGAATTCAAAATCTTCCAAATCCCTGTTACTTGATCCCAAATCAAAGGCTAAAGATAGCAAAGAAGATAACTTACGTAAGGATAAAAAGTTCGTATGGAATTGGAAACCGTTGAAATAAGAAGTTCAACTGTAGTTTTTCTATCCAAGTCCATGTGAATGAAGGGTTGCCTTTGAGTTTCAATAAGAAGAGAATCTAGGTAATGAGGGGAAAACAAGCAATCTAGGTTTATATTTTTTTGTGGCTTATGATTTCTGTGTGAATTCTGTGATGGTGGAGTTTTAGGCTTGTTAGTTCTCAGGGAATAGCCAATTATCATTGTTTGGCTAGTTTTAACTCTCTGAAAACTAAGAACGTAGATTTTATGATGTTAGTCTGTCAGATTGGTTGGAACTTGATATATGGTGTTAGAAGTTTCAAAATAACCTGATGTGCAAATAATTGTTATTCTTAATTTCTTTTTTGAAGTAAATGTAGATTAGTATAGGTGACATTCGAGCATAATTTAGTAGAGAGAGGTTTAGAGAGAAACAACTAGAAGAAAACAAAGACTTGTTTATTGGAAAAAGAAAATTATATAGTTGAACCACATCTATTCTAGAGACCTCTACTCTCCCATTTGCCCCCTAATTTTTCTGATTGCCTCCTTTCCCTGTATAATTCCCCTTTTATTCTCTGCCCTCATCTAACTAACTAGTTAACTAGTTAATTGGAAAAGTGATGTTTTCACTTAATTCACTACAGTCAATTTTATTTTAAAGTCAAACTTCACTAGATTAGAAAATTGGGGTAACACGTATATATATTACTCATCATTGTATTTTTTTTTTATTTGGTTTGTAGATTGTTAAAACATATATATTAGTTTGTGATGTATGCATGCTATTTGTTCAGAGTTGATCCTTAGTTCTTCATTAATTATGCATCTTTACCTCACTGGTGAAAAATTTAACCAGCCAATATTTCACTGCAACAATCTTTCTAGACATGTTGAGCCTGTAAGTAAAGGGTTATGTTTTGCTAGACATCTGACTCCTATCCTTTGTGTTGTTATTGTTATTGTATCAAAATTATGGATCCTAAATTCTGAACTATTTTATTTGTAATAGGTAGTTACAAATGACCAACACAGAGCACTTAACTCCACACACTCATTTAAGATCATATTCAAAGAAGGTGGTTGTGGAACCTTCATTCCCCTTTTCTTCAATTTGATTGCTTCAGTGAGGCAGATCAACACTACAATATGCAGGCACAATCTTATGTGGATCCTTTGCAAGCAGCTCAGACTCTTGTTGATGAGATGATGAGACATGTGTAAGTTTTGAGGAAACTCAAGATGAGGATGAAAAACAACCACCCAGTCAACCACTTAGTCCTTATCAAGGTAATTTTGTTACACTATTCTATATATATTTTTAAATTTCAATCTTGTTAATAAATTTTATTTTATATATTTTGATAGGTACATGATTATTGTTATAGCTAGCATCAAAAGCTCACATGGTACACCACTGAGCACCGGCTCTTCATGAAATAAAATTCACAAAAAAAAGGATAGATAAAACTTTTTACTACTGTATGCCTAGTTGTTCCAAATAGATCAAATGAGCCACCAGAGCAATTGTATGCCTCCCAACTTTCACAACTTCAAGAGATGGGATTCTTTGACACACAAGAGAACATAAGAGCTCTTGCTGCTACTTCGGGTAATGTTCATGCAGTTGAAAGACTATTGGGGAACTCTGGTCAGTAGCAATAGTGTTTGCAAGTTCTCTTTTGCCTTTTTACGAGGTTGGTCAATTTGAACCATAAGTTTTCAAGCGCATTGTTGAGTATTCAAATAAAATCAGAAATCTGTCAAATTATAGTGGTACAATGATTGTCCCTTCTAATGATTCACTTTCCTTCATGTACATACTTATATTGAAACTAGATTTAGACGTAGCAGGAGATCTTAAAATATTTCAAATGAATTGATTTTTTCACTTGATAAAAAAATTTAAAATTTAAAATTTTTTTAAAATTTAAAAAAAAATAATATTTTATAATAAATTATATTATTTAGAGACCAATATAGTGACCATTTTTTGGTATTTATATATTTGGTCACTAAATGAATTTCTATATATTTTGGTCACTAAATTAGTTTCAATGAAATTGGTTGTTAATTTGGTTTCTATATAATTGGTCACTAAATTGGTTTCTATATAATTTTGGTCACTAAATTAGTTTCTATATATATAGTCATTAAATTGGTTTTTATTTAATGGTAACTAAATTGGTTTCTAAATTTGAATCTAAATTGGTATCTAAAATTAGCGACCATGATTTTAGCCACTTAAGTCTATTAGTTTCTAAATTAGTCTCTAATTAAGTTAGTGACTAATTTTATCATTTTACAAACCAAAAATTTAGTTTCTAAAAGCACTTTTTCTTGTAGTGGCATTGTTGATTTATAACAATCCATGAGTTATGTTGAGGGATGTGTCATTATAGAAGTGGCAAATATATTTGACGGGTAAAAAAAAAAATTGGTTGAAATGGAAAATACTATGTGTAAGGAACTTGCGGATTTGAAGATTGTACATGCATGTTATGATGATGATTGACATATAACATATTGTTGTGGAGATTGTTGAAGATTTAAATAAGATTCAACATGTTGATATAAAAGTTGTGTTTGGGGTTGTTGTTACTCATGCAATATGTTGTACTCCTGGAAAACATAATTGTTAATTGAGTGTGAATAAAACACATAAATAAATGTATTAGAAATTGAAATTACATTGTCTTTAGATACTGGTTGTTGATGTGATATGTATCAGATAATGTGTTAAATGTATCATTGTATGTATCATGAACTGTCATGCAAATGACCATTTTTGTTGAATTTGTTTCCTTGAATTAGATGATTATGTCGATCATACGACATTGTTATCCACGATTGATGTTATTATGGCCAATATTGATTTCTTTGTCCTTTCATGTCTTCTTTATGTAACTAAAACAAATTTAATAGGTCAGTAGGAATAAATTGGTAAAGGCCAGACTATCGCTTAACTCAATTAGCTTGAAGAAACTCTACAATGGCGAAATGCATGAGAGGAATAATTGCCTAATTTATAAGAGAAATATCAGCATTAATCAAGCAACAAATGACACCTTTTGTAATAAAGAGTTCACAAAAATTGAAAAAAAAAACTTATAATTAGCATAAGCAGTAAGGACTATGGTGTTAAAAAAAATGTAATTGTGGTGTAATTAAAAACCATTTTTGGTTGTAAGTTGTCAAATGTGTTACATAATAAGTTAATTACATAAGTACGTGTGTTTCTACTTTGTTTTGAGCAAGACCACTTCTCATTGTGCATGTACTTAATTAAGAATCTGATTCTCAAATTTGAATAATTGCATAATCAACTCCAAACATTAAATCAATCAATCAATTTATATTTAAAAGTTTATTTTCAATACATTTATATATATGAACAACACAAATGCTATATAACATACTTCAACACTCATTCATTCACTTATTGAATAATTTATGCTAGATAACAAATTTTCTTATGTTAATTTATATCATCTTATTTTAAACTCAAACATAATACCACAAGATATTAAAATCAAATGTAAAAATTGTTAAAAAAATAAACAAACAGAGAAAGACAACACTAGTTCAAATGTTGTCTTTAATGATGGTTCTTAGCGCATTTTGACGATGATTTTAGAGTCATCGTTATTAGAAATCTCATTGAAAACAAATACTTTCAATGATCACCTATGACGATGTTTTTGTGTAAAACCATTATTGTATATATACCTACGACGACATATTTTTTTTGTTTGTTATTTGTTGTTTGCCTAGTTAAAAAACCATGGCATTTATTGCACAAGCAACACGAATTAACAACATGATATGAAAGTATAAATCAAGAATACATAATTTAGTGGAAAATAATATAATAAAATTAAGTATATATAAAATAATTAAAAATTAAGAGCAAGAAATGAACCTACTAGGATTTTGAAGTAAAGTTGTTGGTGGTCATGGTGATGGTGGTAGGTGGTGGCAGTGACAATGAAAACATCAGAACGGAGTATGGAGTGGCGCACACCATATTCAAAATATATACAATAAAAACAATAACTACAAAGGTGATCATGAATGACTCGAGATAGCAACAATGAGCACAAACAATGTTGAGAATAAGTGATGGGGTGAAGATGAACGAACATATGAGGAAATAAATGGTCTTAAGAAGTGAATTTTAAGTCTAAATCAACCTTTCAAAATCGGGTGAGGTTTGCATCTACTTATATACTACGAATTAACCTTATCTCTAGTCGATGTGCGATCTCCAATACACTTTTTTCACGCTGACACTGTTAACCCATGCGTGAGATTAAAAGTTGATGGGTTGTTATATAGCAGGCCGATAGTAGGTGGCACGATAGATCCAAAAAAGTCTCACTAGGATAGACTGTAAATGACTCTGATATCATTTTAAGAAATTGACTTTAAACCTAACTCTACCTTAGAAAACTGGCTTGTAAGGTGAGGTTTCCACCCACTTATACACTACGAATTAACTAGGGCTGGCAATGCGGGTTGGCCCGCCCCACATAAGACGTAACCTGTGGGCCAACCCACATAAGAAGAATATTTTTTTTTCAGAAATTAAAATTTCATTAATTATAAAAAAAGAAATCATTCCTATTTCAATTTATTTAATTAAGATAAAAATATGAATTCAAGTATAAGGGTTGTTAGAAGGCTTGATTAAAAATAATTAAAGTTTTTTTTTGCATCTATTTTTCCTACATATGTATATAAATGTATAAAAGTATCTTATCAAAGTTCTGCTACAAAATATTTTAATGAAGACGACTAATTTTTTAACAATCTTAAGAAATCTCTTTTTTATATTATTTTTTTATTAAAAAATTTCAAATATAATATTTTACTTAAAACTAAATCCACTATCACTCTTATTATTAACTCCTTTAGATGATTAAAATAAAACATTCTTTTTTTAGTACATTAAATTCATTTTTTTTAAAATAAAATAAAATAAAGTTCACATTGTAATAATGGATGAATGAGATATGATTTTTTTTTTGCAAAAAAAATAAAATAGTTATTTTTTATTTATGCGGGCCAGGAGGACCAACCCGCTCTGCCCTGCTATTGCTCTGCGCGGGCTGCGGGTTATGTGAGACTGGTCTAAGTGGGTCAACAAGTTAGATTAGTGAGCCCACCCCGCATGGCCCACCCACATTGTCATCCCCAGCATTAATATTATCTCTAATTGATGAAAAACATGGACAAAGAAGAAGTAACGACATACATTACAAGAAAATCGTCAAATAGAAACTAGTTTTAGAGACAAAAAATAATTAATCACTGTATTAACTAAAATAAATAATATTTTAAAGACTTAAAAATTGTTGATATCTAAAATAGTTTTTATTATTAATAAAATTTATAAATTAATTTATAAATTGATATTTAATTAGCTACCAATATTTTAGTTATTAAGTATTTTATATTCTAAAATTGATAGTTAAAACTTTGATAACTAATTAGATATTATTTTAGAAATTAGTTTATAAATTTAGAAACTAATTTAGATACCAAAAATTTTTTAATCTACAAAATAATATCTAATTTAATTAATATAATAATTAATTATTTTTATTTTCAAAATTAATTTTTGTTTAATAATTTTTTAATAGTGGTAAAAGAAAACGTTCAAAAACTACTATATAAGATAACTATAATTGCTTTTGAACTATGGTCATATCCATTTTACGTATCAATTTTGTAAAATTCTCGTCATAAAACAGATGCGACAATGATTCGAAAACAACCGTTAATATAATGTGAATACCATAGGTTTAAGGATAATCATTGTCGTATAATTAAAGAAAATTTAAAAAATGTCACTGATGACGGTTGTAAAAGAACAGTTATTTGAGGTCGTCAATTCTTTGTTGAAGTCGCATCTCGTAATTGATTCGGCATCTATGTTTTCTAAGAGAAAAATGATTAATTGTATTAATTCACCAGTTAATCACGAATATGGGGAATAAGTTGTGCCTATCAAATGGTATTTTCAAAATTCATTGAGTTTGTCATTCTTTGATTGATTTTGAGAAATTAATTAATATACTACTGTTTATTCAAGAGCCCAAGACAAAAATATACAAGTTAACTAATCATTTTTAACAAAAACAATAAATTCTCCACACATAGAAAATTAAAACTTTTTTTTTTTTAAGTTGAGGTTAAAAACATTGAATCAACCTTTTTTTTCTTATTTGAAACTGATGCCCACTATAATTTTATGTCTTGCCAATAAACAGTAACCACTGCTATAATATAATGATGTTTTCGGAATCATTTCAGGGCATTACCTTAAAATACATAAAGTGTTGAAGATAACAAAAATCTTGAAAGAGACTACTTGTATACTCTCATCCATAAAAGTGCTTATAAATTAATTTGTTTGCAAATTCTTCAAACTTAAATTATAAATATTCGTTCCACTTTCTTTCATTAATAAATATACTTAAAGCATGGTTTAAAGAAGTCTATATTCTTGAGTAAACGTAATTTATTTATTCATTTACTTAAGAAAGTGGACTAAAGTAAATGCATTTCCTCGAGAGAAACTGAAGAAGTAAAATGAGAGGAAAAATGTTGTAGCAGTGTTTACATTTGACCTTGAAAAATGTTAATTTGACAATTACATTTATAATCTTTTCAAAATTTCTCTATATCCTTACATGACTTACATTTTACTAAATTTTTTCTTTTTATTTGTATGACTTGTAACATGGAGTAATTCACTGTTCCATTTTTGACTCAATTTTATATCATCATCTACAACTAGAGCTACTTTTATTAATATTTTCATTTAATAATTTAATTTAATATTTTATTAATATATGAATTCGTTAATATTTCGAAATGTATACATTGAATTCATTCAATTGTAACATATAAAATTACGTAAAAAGAAAGTAAACATACACAACCATAATTAATTCGTGAACATGTACAATCTAAAGGTCATCAATTTCAATCTAGGATAGAAATTTCACTAAAACTAGAGTGGGTAGAAAACAATAATAATAATATCGTCGTTGTTACATAAGGGTTCGTCGCAATGAGGGTTCATCATGGTCATGCAAATAAAGATTACTGTGTGGTGATAAATCAGTAAGGTTTCTTTTAATGAGTATCCCAAATATTTTGATTATTTTTAAAAAATTATGCTAGAAACGAAAGTAAGTGTGGATTTTTTGGAAAATTTATCCACCAAATATTTTATTTTATTATGGGCCTCAGATACATTATGATTTTATGATATATGATTTGGACCGTAACATATATGTCCGATATATAGGCCAGAACGGTAAACGGATGTTCATAGTAAAAGATAGTTTTTTGTGTTTATTACATGTGAGTTTCGTAGGTACCTCGGTTCACCAAAGATTCACTCTGAATAAACCAGGTTGCAAAATTGAAGTCATTGTAAAAATTTTAAACTTTTTGGCATTACCTTACCTTATTCGAATTTAAGGTGGGCCACACCCCCACTTTGACGGCTGTACATAGAACAGTACAAAGCTATAATTTTGTGGCATATTGGTCATTTAGATTACTTAAATAATATTGGCCAAAGTTGGTGATGATGGAGAGCCATGATGCTGTCCTTATATTCATCACTACTAAGCAAGAAGAAGTAACCTAGAAACTGCGTTCTGTCTCCTTGTTTCACAAAACTGCATGCGCCCTCTCTTTTTCCCAGAACCTTCGTTTCTTTCTTCTCTTCAATTTTTTATTCTTGGCAATTTCCGGGCATGGAGATGAGTGCTAGCAGCAGCAAGAAGAGGAAGGTAATTTGCCAAGAAGACGACGAAGCCCAAATGGAGACGTTCTTCGCTTTGGTGAGAAACATCCGCGAGACACGTGATCGATGGATGGGTTTGAAGTCAGGTGAGCGGAAGAGCAACAGGGGTGAGATTATAAGGGAGAAGGAAGAAAATAGTAGGGTTGGGGTTTGGAAGCCAACGTTTCAGATTGAGGATTTCGTTGATGAGGAAGCTCGGCAACGAAACTCAGCTTCAGACCCTAGTGCTTCTCAGAGGGAAAACTGTGAAAAAGAAGAAGCTGCAGAAAAGGGTATTGATCTGAGTCTTTCGCTTTGAGAACTGGACCCAACCAGCACCTGTGTTCTCTTCATGTGACCATGGCTAGGTCTTGCTGCTGTAATCTGCACTCGAACCCTATAAAGGGATGTCTTTTTTCTCTAACTTGATTTGTAGATTTGTGGTTTAGTTAATGTGGTTTTTCCTTTTAAGGCTTTTTTTAGTCTCCTCTCCTGTATTTGGAACTTCAACAACCAGAAATAATAATTGTGTGCCTTTTCACTCCCATCAGTGGCAGTGCTTCTATAATGAAGGGAAAGAAGGAGGAGGCAGACAAGTTATAATATTGATTTTTTAAAATTAAAATTTTTACTATAATTTATAATTTAAAATTTCAATCCTCTAATATAATATATGAATGTACACTTCAAAAATGAAAAAAAAAAAAAAAAAACTCACAATTGTAGAATAAAAATAAATAATCTATAATTATGATAATGTTATACATATAACAATATCTAAATCTATCTAGAAATGAAACCTATCTTCACGCTAATCTTTGACAAATTCATGAAAAATTAAGTAAAACAATTTAAAAACAAAATTTACTAAAAATAGAAAAAGATGTGTTCTATTCTTGACACGTGACACACGGTGAGTGAGTCACGTCCTTCATCCACGAATTTTCTTCTTTCTTTTCTATAAAGGGATAATATATCTCTTCTCTTTTTAGAGTTTTTTTTTGTTTTTTTCTTTTGTAACAACTTGTTGCATAATATTCCTTTATATACATTTATAAAGGGGCACAGCCACTATGAATAATTGATATACATTTTCTTCTCTCAAACCTTCACTCTACTTTTACTCCTTCACCCCTGTACCTTCTTCTCTTTTAGATGGTATACAAAGTTCTTCTTATTCATGTCTTCCTTTTCTTCTTCTTCGGCTACCAATCTTGAAAATTTTTCTGGTGTTTCATCTTCCACACCTCATACTTTCTCTACTCCCATCTCGTTGAAATTGGATAATGATAACTTTCTTCTCTGGCAAGAACAAATCAGAGCCACTGTACATGGTTTCAATCTTTCATGATTCTTGGAGGATTCTTCATCTCCTTCAGAATTTTTCATTGCTGAAAATTCAAAATCGCCCACCCTTAACCCTCTCTTTCTTCAACATCAACAACAAGATTACCTTCTCATTGCCTGGCTTCTTACGCCCATCACAACGCCAATCTTAACGAAAATGGTGGGTCTTTGCACAACGTATCAAATCTGGAACAAACTGCATACGTATTACGCAACTCAATCTCGTGCCAAAATTAAGAAACTCAAGGTACAGTTACACAATCCTAAGAAAGATCGTTCCATTTCCACCTATCTTCTTGATCAAAAGAAAAATTGATCTTTCTTCTTCTAGAATCAATCTAGAATTATTAAAGAATTTTTCAAATCTTTATTTTCATTTCTTAATTGAGTTTTAGTTATATATATTCCATTCTATTCAATTGATTTCTATTTTTTCTTCTTTTATTCTAAACTAAATATTTGATTTATTCTATAATATAATTTGTGGATACCCTTGTCGGTGTCAGTGCTCCAATCTCGATCAATGATCAAATCGAAGCTATTCTGGATGGCTTACTTGACGAATATGACTGTTTCATTACTTTCGTCACCTCTCACATCGATCCATACACGGTTGAAGACATTGAGGCTCTTCTGCTTGCTCAAGAGGAACGTTTTGACAGAAATCGCTCGTTGGATTCTAGTATTGTTCAAGCACATCTTTCAACTGCCAAACCCTACATCAATCAAACCATGGATGAATCAAAATCACAAAGGTGGCCGTCGTGGTGGATGACCCCTACATCATTTTCTGGAGCATCAAATAGAATTACTACAAACAGAAACCCCAATTTCAAAATCCAGTGCCAAATTTGTGGAAAGATGGGTCACTCACCTCTCCGTTGTCGACAAATGTATGACATCGATTCAAATAACTTGATCAATAATGCTACTAAATTTTTTGCTTTAGCAAATGAATCTACTGAACCATCTATTTTGGGAGCACCATCTACGGTCACTGATCCTCTCTGGTATCCTGAGAGTGATGCTACATATCATCTCACAAGTAACTTCAATGCTTTTACCTCTAAATCCAATTATAATGGCACTAAGGATCTAAAGTTAGGTAATGGTTCATGATGCAAGTCAAGACCACTTAAGGATGACCAAAGATGATATATATAAAGGGTCATCTCAACAAACAAAAGAAGACTTCACAAAAAGAAGAAAGGGCCATATTCCTGAGCATTTGAAGTTCTTCCTATTAGTCTTCTTAAAAAGATGAGGCCCAAGCCCAACAAGAGGCCCAAACCCAACATGAAGGACCAAGCCCAACATAAGGCCCTAGCTCAACTCGTGTCTCAAAGAATTACGAAGAGCAAGGCCAAAGCTTTAAAGAGATGAGCATTAAAATGAGGTCACTTTTTGTAAACTCTTTAGAGTAATTTTAGTAGAAAATAAAAAGAAGGTGTAGACATAGGAATAGGGGGTGCTAATGTACAAAACTAAGTCAGACCTTCCATGTGACATAAAAAGAAGGTGTAGGTGTAGTTTTAGGAGGTGCCAAAGTAGAAATCATGTCACACCTTCCATGTGACTCATTTAGGCTCCAAATTCAAATGATTTTCATTTGAATTTTCCCTCTTTTTTTTTAATTTGAAATTTAACCCTCTCATGCTATAAATAGGGGTGCTTGGCTCTTGTAATAAGAATATTGAAATTAGAAGAAAAGTTACTATACTCAAATTGTGAGCGAACTTTGTGAGACTTGATCTCCTCTTCATTGTCTAATCTTGTGATGCTTTGGGAGCTCTCAAGTGATGGCAATCCAACACTTATCTTGGATCATCACCTCCAAGTGGCGTTTCCATTCCCAATCCATGGCTACAACGACATAAGTTTCATCTTCTTTCATCTTCCATAGTCATTTCAATCGGTTGTTCTTCTTTGTTTCCAATTTCAATCGGTTATTATTGTTCTACTTGTGTTTATATTCGGTTCTTTTGTTTTGTATTCAATTTTGTTCGGTAATTCTCGTTCATCTTATTTCAATTTTTGTGTACAAGGATATAACACTCATAATTGAGTTTGGTTCATCATTTGGAAGGCATTGTCTCCATTGATGATTCCTTAAGCTTCCTTTAATTTGTGTGTTGTTTCAATTCTATTTTTGTGCTTTAAATTCAATTCTGTTCCAGCTCTGTTTGGTGCCATTTCAATTCTGTTTTCTACACCTCATTTGTCATCCATTCATATCTCTAATTGTGTTTTTACCTTGGACCTTTGGAAATGAACCTTCACATCTACTTAACACTTGTTAAGTTAATGTCTAGTGGGAATTTTTCTTAGGTGACTCACCTTTAAATTGCTAAGAATCTTGATCCTAATTCTAAGAAAGTGTCACAAAGCTAATGAATCTAAAATCAACTCACATCAGTTTAGGTACTCCCATTGCTCACATTGGCTCTACCACTTACATTACTCCTTACAATAACACTGTCATTCATCTTAATCAACTTCTTCATGTTCCAAACATCACAAAAAATCTTATAAGTGTTTCTCAGTTTTCTAAAGAAAATAATATCTTTTTTGAATTCTATTCTAATTACTGCCTTCTCAAATAGCAGGATACAAAGTGGATCATTCTACAAGGAAAAATAAAAAATGGTCTTTATGTGTTTCCTCCCTTTACTCACAAACTCAAACCTACTGTGTGTAATATTAGTGTTAATTGTGTGTGTTCTAAGTTTGAACTATGGCATAATCGCCTTGGTCATGCTTCCTATAACACTATGAACAGAATAATGAAATTGTGCAAAGTTCCATGTATTAAACACTCTATTTTTTGTGAAAACTATACTATTGCTAGACATCATCAATTACCTTTTCATGATTATGAAACTGTTTATACTTGTCCTCTTGAACATGTTTTTGCTAATATATGGGGTCCTTCTCCATACTATTCGTCTAATGGATCTCAGTATTACTTAGCTTTTCTTGATGCTTATTCGCACTTTACATAGCTTTATCTCATATTATCTAAATCTCAAGTTTTTTTCTTTTTTCCAACGTTTTAAACTTTTTGCTGAAAAAAAAAATTGGATGCATATTAAAAAGCTACCAAATGGATAATGCTAAGGAATTTCTTGCTCTTACACCTTACTTGCATAATAATGGGAGATACAACATAAGTTAACTTGTCCTCACACACATGAGCAAAATGGCTCAATTGAAAGAAAACATAGACATGTTGTTGAGACAGGTTTAGCCTTCTTATCCACTGCCTCTTTACCTTATAAGTTTTAGAGAGAAGCTTTTCTTACTGCAACTACTATTATTAATCACTTACCATCTTTTGTGCTTAACAACCGTAGCCCTTATGAAGTTCTTTTTTAAAAAGAAACCCAATTATGAATTCTTTAAAGTTTTTGGTTGTGCTTGTTACCCTTTGCTTAGACCGTATAATCATAATAAGTTTGAATATCATGCTTTTATATGTTTGTTTTTGGGATATGATTCTAAGCATAGAGGTGATAAGCGTCTAATTTTCGTAATATTTCATATTAAAATATAGGCACTTATGAGTATTAATTGCTAATTTACATATAAAATAATCCCTAATTTATGAATTTATACCTTTTTACATTTTTTATGATCTTTAATTGAATAAGAGCATTTTATTCTTAAATTTGGTGTTAATTGCAGGTTTTTATAGAAGAATGGAGATTTGGACTAAAGAAGAATGATATATGTTAAAAGGAGAAAGCTGGAAGGCCCAAAACATGCAAGAGAGAGAGAGAAAAGTCCAACTCAACAACAAGAATGTGTCAGATTAATTGGGCTATTTTTATGTTTTTATTATTAAGCCCATAAGTGTGACCCAGGAAGTCACTCAACCCTAGCAAATTAGGTTAAATACGGGACTAAAGGCACAACCCTTGGGTGCCAGATTGAGAGGAAAACACCATAGAGTAAATTGTAAACCAATTGGGAGAATGGAAGGTGCTAGAAGTATGAGTGGCTAATTCTACCCTTTGGGATTAGGAGTAATCTGCTCGAACTCTTATGTATTGAGGTGATATCTTATATTAAAATATTCAGTTCTTGATTGATTATTGGTATTGTTGTTTTACTTTTAATTTTTCGTGACAAATTGAGAATCTTAAATCTGACTGAAAAGTATTTTTAGGATTCTGACCTAAATAACAATACTTAACATATTTGAGTGCTAGGAATAGACTTGAAATGTTAATTGCTGTTAACGTCTGAGTTTCGTTCTAAGTTGTTCTTATGATTATGCGAGGGATCGATAGTTAGGGAACATTCTTAAGAATTTTATATGCGAGGAATCGATATAAATGATTTTTATACGGGCATCAATTTCAATCAAAGAACTTAATATTGACATGCTAATCAAAATACATGAGAGTGAGAGAGATGAAACCTAATTCCTATTTTTCCAACTTGAAGCAACCAATTCTTTGTCTGTTTTCTTATTGATCATCGCCAACACAACCACTTTAAACACACTTTTAATTGTTTTGTTCTATATTTAGCGATTATTGTACTTGATAATTCACTGTTCCTTGTGGGATCGATATCCGTCCTTAGGGACAATTATTACTTCTGACAACGCGGTGCACTTGCCGTAAAAAGTCATCAAGAAGGTACCTTTTCTTATTGCCTTCTGGTAAGACCATTATCTCGCGACATATGTCATTTTTAATGAAACTATTTTTCCTGTTGCTCTTACAAATAATCCTTTCTCTATTGCTTCTAATTTGCCACCTTCTACTCATTCTAATGTGCCCCTCACAGTTGTTACTTCACCCACCTCTTTACCATCAGCTCCTATTAATACTTCTACTGATAATGCTTGCACCACTGCTCCTGATAATAATTCTCCTACTTTTGGTTGCACCACTGCACCTATTTCTTGTGAATTTATGGACTCTCCTTCTTCTCCACCTGCTTCAGCTTCTATCATCAACAATCTCCCATGATGACCCATGCCAAAGCTGGTGTGTTCAAACCCAAAATATATTAGGTTAGTACATCTTTTGTTGAACCCCTTGGTTATAAACAAGCTTTATCTTATTCAAACTGGTTTAAACCAATGCAATTAGAATATGATGCGCTTATAACTAATAACACTTGGACTCTAATGCCTCTTCCTCCTAGTGCGAGTGTTGTTGGGTGCAAGTGGATTTTCCAACGCAAGCTACATGCTTATGGGACTTTTCATCGCAACAAACCGCGTCTTGTAGCCAAAGGCTTTACTCAGGTTCCTAGTCTGGATTATAGTGAGACATTCAGTCCTGTTGTTCGACCTATAACCATTTGAATTGTTCTTGCTTTAGTTGTTTCACACAATTGGCCACTGCATCAAATAGACATTGACAATGCTTTTTTACACGACGACTTACAACATGTATACATGGCTCAACCACCTAGGTTTGTTTCATTTGCGCATCCTCAACATGTATGCAAACTGAACAAAGCTATATATGGTCTAAAACAAGCTCCTCGATCCTGGTTTCAAAAGCTTCATCATACTTTTACACAGATGGGTTTTCACTCCTATAAAAGTGATTCTTCTCTATTCATCAAGTTCTAGGATGGTAATATCTTACTCATTCTTGTTTATGTTTATCACATTCTTATTACTGGTAAATCATCTAATGTAATTCAAAATTTTATTTCTGCCCTACAAATTATTTTTCCTTTAAAAAATCTTGGCATATTGCATTATTTCCTTGGTGTTCAGTTCTTTTTACTACCAGATGGTAGTTTATTCTTGTCTCAGGAAAAATATGCAACTGATCTTCTGTTGCGAACTGATATGATTCATGCCAAATCCCAACCCACACCAATGATTTCTTCTTTGTAGTTAACTAAAGATGGTAGCACAATTGTTCCAAATCTCACTCAACTTGCTTTTTCTATGAACAAAGGTTGTGAATTCATGTATGCTCCTCAAGAACACCACTGGAAAGTTGTGAACCGGATTCTAAGATATGTTGTTGGCACCACTGCGCACGGTCTCCATCTTCATCCCAGTTCTACATCATCCATAATGGGTTTCAGTGATGCTGATTGGGCAATCGATTTGGATGATCAACGCTCCACAACTGGCTACTGTGTCTACTTGGGAAAGAATCTTATCTCATGATCTTCTCAAACACAAAAGGTCGTCTCTCGGAGCACTATAGAAGCTGAGTACCAAAGTGTCGTTGTAATTCTCGTAGAGTTGTTATGGATTAAATCTCTTTTAATTTTAGAAGTAAACTTATGGTGGAAAAAAACCCCACCACAAGTTTAAGGGGGGATGTAAAGGGATAATATATTCTTCTCTTTTTAGTCTTTTCTTTTGTAACCACTTCCTGCATAATACTCATTTCTATACACTTGTAAAGGGGCACTGCCACTATGAATAACTGATATACATTTTCTTCTCTCAAACTTTTACTCTGTTTTTACTCCTTCACCCTTGTACCTTATTCTCTTTTACACTTTCTTTTTTTCTCACATCGTGTTTGTTTCTCACTCACTTTTCTTCTCTCATTTCAAAGTCACAACTCCTTCGGTTTTCTCCTTTGCTTTCACAACTACTCTATATTTGTGCTATGGATTTTGCTAAAAATGGCTCCACCGTATATTCAAGCACGCTAAGGAGAGATATTTGCCTTATTTTTGTACACACTACAAAGCAACACTACATTGTCTACTACGTCTTTTATTGAAAGTATGCTATACAATGTTTTTTGGTCAACTGTTTTCCCTCCATATTGACAGTAAAATCTTTCCTGATTGGCGTATGGACATGTTTTGGTTGTAACAGAGCTTTTTAGGGTTTTTAACCCTTTTTCAGTTTGATTAACTTTGTTTTTTCAATGTTTTGGTTCCATCAGATGTTAATTACTTTTTTTACCCCATTTTGATATGAATAACTTTTATTTTGATGCCATGAGACTTTTATTAGGGTTTTTTAACTCATTTTGGTGTGATTAACATATCTTTCATCCTTATCCTAATTTTTGATCTCTTCACACACCATATTTGAAAGCTATCATTTTTTTCGTGCAAAAATTACATTTTTCACAAATCTTTGGCGTTTTATTAAATTTTATTATTATTTCATGGTATAGGTTGACGAGATTACCCTGGTTGTGAGAGAAACCCTAAAAGCGTAGTACAACATTTCACAAATTTGTGAATGCCGTATAACACAGATTTGCTCCGATCTTTTCTAATCCATGCTCTAAAACTTTTTTGATCACTTTTTGAAAAAGGTTTCTTAGACTAATTTCAGTACACATGTGTAGTCTTTTAAAGTTTATATTTTTTACCAAAAGACTGTATTTCCATTTTTCTTTAGCTCATGGTCACATTGATGGGTACATGTTTGAGGAATAGCTGAAAATTTTGAATTTGAATTTCAAATCGTAGATTGATATGTTTTGCCACCAACAGAGGTTCCTTAAGGCCTATTCAATTGTAGCAAGAGATAAAACAAGAAGCAGAGCAGTTTTGGCAGTGGAAGGCTTTAAGAGAAAGAGAATTGTGTCAACTATGACAAGGTTCTTTTTTTTTCTTCAATTATATGAATTAGTTCATTCTACTTCTATACATGCTTTAGTTTTTTCGAAATTCAAATATTTCCTTCACTATCAGTTTGATGTTTTATTGTAAACAATAAACATCAATCCATTTCAAACATGACTACTCAAAAGCTTTCAAATAACAAATAAAAGAGTTATATGCATAAGTCATGTTATTTTTAAATCAATATATTTATTGTTAACATGATATTGGTGGCAGAAATTAGTAAGTATTTTATTAGTTGTTTATTGCTAATTTGTTTTAGATAATGGATGAGTCATATTCATGGATCAGCCATATTCATATTGGACTGGAAGATATGCTTTTATTTGAATCTTTTGATGAGGTAGAATAAGGAGAGTAACTTTTTTTACTAACATCTTTATCAAATATTTCCTTCATTATCAATTTGATATTTTATTGTAAAATAATAAACATCATTATTTCTGATTTAATCAATTACTTTGAGGTAAAATATTAAGAAAATTAAACTACATTTTGAGTTGCAATATTTTCTCCTTAACCGCACAAACTTATTTTCCAAAGGTTGAATATTTTATGTTTTAAAGGGAGGTGGAACTATTTAGATCATTTCATATAATTTCATGACTCAATACGGTTGGACATGTTTCATTGTCAAGCTTCAAGGGAAGACTATTCTAAAAAAAATGGTTATTGTTAGTTACACCAATAGACTACACATAAATTTTATCTAAGAAATTTTTTTTAATTTGATCTAAGAAAATTTTGACTAACATACATCTTTATTTTATTAAAAGTTTCTAAATTTTATTTTCCAACAAAATGCAGCTTTTTTTATGAAGCTAGGAGGTCAAGAGATATATATGGAACTACTTGGACACTATTTTCTCATTTAACTAGTTACTTTAAGATAAAACGTTAACAAAATTAAATGGCATGTTTTGCTTCATGTGAACAAATTTCTCATGAAGGGAATTAAAGGGGTCAATACAGTTAAGGGTGGCTACAATCCAGCAAGTGAGATGTTGGAAGTCACAATTTATTGAAAATTGCAAGATAGAAGACTAATTGAAAAATATCTTTGTGCATCCAAACACTTGGAGTCGATAACGAGGATACAAGGAGTGTTGGAAATTTGAAAAATATCTAAATAGAGTTTATTATTACAATTTATTAGAGCATTATTAGAATTCCTACTAGTGTTAACTATAAGAATTATGGGTGATTATGAAATTTATAGGTAGTTTTATTTTTTATTATTTTTTTCCATATTAATTAATGGGTGGAATTTGTGTATGTAAAGATTTTCAATATGGATAAAAGTGTGGGAACATTTACAGTCTTGAAATATTTAAGTTCTTGCATCTATAAGTACCTAATTAGTCAAGGCTGCAATTTAATATCTAAACAACCCACCTAATTATTCCTTGATTATTAGATTGATGGTAATCAAATCATAAATTACACATCGAGGTACAAAACATTAATACAAATTCTCTCAATAATTATCTTTTCAAAACTGGGGAATCGGCTGGACCAAAACTTTTGATCAATAGGATAATAGTTGAAAGTATTGCTTAACCTCACTCACCAAATGTGTCAAGGAAAGAAATAGCCTCCTTTTTTTTTTGGAATAGTTCTGGTGAGATTTGATCAATGTGCAACTCCAGTGTTGAAACCGAAAAGACAAATAAAAAAAAAACTTAATTCTAAAATTGTAGTGGGACCACTTTTTATTGAGATGACAAGAGTTGAGCATGTAAAACTTGAACTAATGGATTATATAAAGGTAAAGTGTATTTTGACTATTGCAACATAATTTATCCATTGTATCTAAGTGAATTTTACCAGGAATAAGTGTTAGTACTCAATTAAACAACATGATATGATATTGAAAACTTTTGAATATATAATTTTTATTTAAAATATTTTGTCATGAATAAAATATGTTCTAAAATTTTTATTTAAATTATTAATATTTATTCATTTATAAAATTACTTATATTCTCAATTTTAAGTTATGGAAGACTTGCCGGTGCGAAAATAATAATATAAAAAATATTTATCTTTTTTTTATAATTAAGAATTATAACTTTTTTTGATATATAATGATGAACTTCAAGTTATATATTTTAAAATCATAATTATAAATATATTACAACTCAAAATATTATTACTACTTCATATAATGTTTATATTTTGACATTGTTTAGTTTTTTTTTTTTATATAAAAATTTTCATGTTAGTATCATTATGCAACTTGACATCTCAGTTATACTGACACCTCAAGTAACAACAATCATCTGTCATCATATGAAAAAAATATTATTAAAAAAAATACAAAAAAAATATGGGGGGACTAGACCAAAACTCATATGTTAACAAAAATGATACATAGGTAGACTATACCTATTCATAAATAATTCTAACAGCAAACTAGATGGAAGCCTATTATACCAATGAAATGATTCTCTATGAATAAATCTTAAATTAGCCAACTAATCAGCACAAGCATTCCCTTCACAAAAATATGAGTAACCCTAAACCTGATTTTTCCACAGTAATTAAGACAAGTATTTCATTGATTACGAAGCATCCACGGAATATTAGTCCTAGTAGTAAACGCAGCACAAACCAAGTTAGAATCACATTCAAGCCAGACATTAGTAAGCCTCATCTTTTGAGCTTCCTCCATAGCATATATAACTCTATAAAACTCAGCAACCATAGTAGTCTAAACTTCAAGAAACACAGAGAAAACACCAATAAAATCTCTCATACTCCCACGAAAAATACCTTCACAAGTAGCAAGACCAGGATATCCCCTACCAGCCCCATCAGTATTAATTTTAACTCAGTCTGGTGAAGGAAACTCCCATCTAATAGGAAGAGGACGAAGAACTTTACTAGTACAAGTATTAATACAAAAAAACTTAGGGTGTGTTTGGATTAGAGGGTGTGGGTGAGTGGAAAGTTGAGGGTGAGTGGGAGTGGAAGTGTGAAGAAAGTTGAGGTTGTTTGGATTGGGGTGTGGGTGAGTGGAAAGTTTATTGAAATTTGTGAGTGATGTGATAGTTGTAAGAATATTATAAATTATTTTGAATAGTAAAGTTTGTAAGATTACAATTTCACCCTTGTATATAAAAAAAAATAATTAATGATTAATCATATTTCATATTTTAGTTAATTATAATTTAGAATTAAATTATAATTATATTATTTAATATTTAATTAATAAAACACAATTTTTTATTTAAGTTAATTTATTTACATAATTTTAATATTATATATGATTTTTTAAATTATGTTATGTTATATATATACAAATATATATAAAAATAATTTTGATAATAATTTTAGATGTTATGAATAGCGAAATGAATATATTTTAAAAATAAAATAGAAATTTAGAATATAACATGAATATTAAGTAGGTGTGAAAAGATATAATATAAAGTCATGTTTTTCATCGGCAACGTCTTCAATGAAGCATTTGTGATACGCAGACATTGAATGAGACTTAACCAATGCTGTCGAAGTACTAAGACGGTAAAACAGTTGCATTAAAAACAATATGATTATGTAAATAAGTACCATCAAAAGTAGCATAAAACCTTAACAATAACAATAACAATGTCAACGTCAAAAATAACAATTACAAATAAAAATAACAATGACAATAAGATAATGATAACACAGTCAATGGCCTTGATGACGTCGAATCTCACTCAGAGTATCCTTAATTCTGTCCATCCTTTGATCAACCCTGTCAATTCCGGTATCCATGCTCTGTATGCCGGACAAAATTTGATGTAACAATTCTGTTTGAGTGGGGTTTGCCTCCTGAGGTTGACGACCTTCATCATGTTGTGGTGGCAATTCATCCTCTTCATCATCTTCTTCATGTGCATGGTGAGGTCTACCAAGTTGCCATACGCCATTGACCTGGAATACATTTAATTTTGTCATACTTTTTTTGCCAAAGTAATTATTCCAGCCTAGCATTATTGGTTGTTCATTGGACAAGTCGAAGCCATAGACCTCCAAGATCCTCGTTATCAAATTTGCATATGGGAGAGGCATCTTGTTATCCCGACATTTGATGATGTGTTGCATGATGTAATGAGGCCAATTAATGCGTACATTATTTTTGATTAACCACAACATGAAGACATCTTCACTCAGTAGTTGTGCATAGTTGCTTCCTCGAGGGCACAAGATATGCACCCATGTGTAATGCAACAGTCGGTCATTCATTTTCAGACTACCGACATTTTTTATATTCTGACCTTCAACATCTTCACGAATCATGGAGGATAAGGCTAGTGCTCAATCAAAATTAAGTTCCTCAGGGATCGTCCCAGGGGTTAACTTAAGACTGTCATACTGTAGATGAGCAATGGTCATCCAATCCATTTCTTTAATGTGTATGACTCTTCCACAAATCTCAAAGGCAAGGTGACCAGCAGGTGTAAATTTTGCAGTTGTATAAAAGACTCGTACCAAATCCTCATAATACGGAAGATTAATTCCAAGGAAAGGTTGTAAACCTTGCCAATTCAAAAGATTTTGGAATTCAAATCCTGGACCACAAAAGAATGGAGTTTGCATCACTTTTGGTGGTATTACTGGTCTTCCGTGAAACTTCTTTTCAAACACCAACATATGATGCCTGCTATTGAAGTATCTTGAATAATCAAGAACTTGTGGAATCCTACTTGCTGGCCGAGGAGGAACGGCAACATCTTCTGCTGGAGATTTACCCTTATGGGTTCTGTTACGTTTGTGGGATGATGATGTCATGTATAATGCAAGTACTACAAAAAATAACTAAAAAAAAGTTAACATAATATCATAAACATAATCGTAGGTGTTTTCATAGAGAATAGTCAAAGTTCACAAAGCAACATATTACATGGCGAATCAAAGTACAAGTTCACAAAGCAAAATATTACATGGCGAAAGAAAGTAGAAGTTCAGAAAGCAAAATATACTACTTGGCGAATGAAAGTAGAAGTTCACAAACGAAAATATTACATGTCCAACAATAAACAAACACAGTCAAATATTACATGTCCAAGTAATTAATGGTAATGCCGACGCAGAGATATGAAATCAATGCCTAGTCATAAATCCAAACAATTTTGTCATGCGACGCTCTTATGGCATCCCAAATAGTTGCTTAACTCTTCCGGGATGGTCACATAAGAACTCGTAACATTGATCCATCAGCTATTCATCCTGAATGTTAAGCTCCACCAGCATTCCCCAAATATCAGACTCTGAGTACTGGTATGAGGCATGACGTCGATGGTGGTGTACATGCTCAGCATATAGGTCATTTCTTCGTCTAATTTCGGCAACTACTTCTTGAGCTGCCGTTGCCTGTGCACGAGCAATATCCACCAATTGAGAGGCATTTTCATTTCCATCCTTCATTGATGCCACGCATTGTTGAAGATTAGTATTCAACATTGCAAAATGTTCATCAATGCCGTTCATAGTAGGGCCTTTTCTCTTTGATCCTCGAGATGAGGATGTGCCCCCAGAGCCAGCTAACGGCATAGAAGGAGTGTTTGACGGCGTGTCTGAAGGAGTGTCACTAGATTGGAAGTGAGGAGCAGGTGATCGTGGCACGTAGTCATCTGCCTCCTCATAGTTCGGTTGCTCGGGGATATAATCCATATTATTGTCCCCAAGGTTGACACTAAAATTGGTCATGTGAGGAGGTGAATTGATCTCACGGGCTGTCCTGACCCGACTTCCCGTGGCTCTATCATTGGACCACAACTCCTCCATGAGGTCATAATGGCGAATGGGATTGACACGCCATTTCGCCGTAGATGGTTTGGCCTGCACACATTTGAGCCATTAGTATTTGATGCGAACTGTGAAGTGAAATGTAATTGTTAAATAAAAAAGTACTTATCATTGTACCTTAATCAGCTCACTCCAAACTTCGTCCTCAGCTTCAAAAAGTTTGGTGGTCTGGTTCCATGCGAAACCACTCAATCCACCGAACAAATCGTGGACTTCCCTCCACCTGTCCTTCAGGCTTTTCTGGCGGTTCTTCACATTATTTTTCTTAACACCCGATAAGCCAGCCTCATTTAAAGCCATAACTATGTTAGTGTATCCTTGAGTGGTCCAGCTACCATCAATTCTACACCCTTTTCTTACCTCGTCAATCATTGCATTCAACAAAATTAGGTCCATCTCCGTCGTCCATTTCGTGAACTCTCGCAGGTGTGAACCTGATGAATTTGAAGATATATTTTTCCCACGATCCATCTAATTAAGTTAAATAAAGTTAGGATGAGAAACACTGAAAAATAGGACAAAATATATTAGTTCATGAAATTAATTGTTTACATAATCTTGCCACATTTCGTTTGCTATAGTGTCCCTAATATTAGACCCTAGCCTATAGTCATGTTCACGAGCATGGGTGGTGCTTGGTTGGACATCTTCTTGTAACAATTCATTATCTACTTCTTCAAGCAGAGACTCATCATTGTCGACCCCGCGTAGAAAGTTTTGCAGAATACAACAAGCTAGAACAATTTTTGTCATAGTATCCGCATCATAATGTGACTCAGTCCCACTAGCTATAATTGGAAAACGTTTTTTGAGCACCCCAAAAGTTCTCTCAATTACATTTCTAAGTGATGAATGTCGAAGATTAAAAAGCTCTTTTGCATTTTGTGGCCCTCTTCGCGAATATTCTTTCAAATGGTATCTCACCCCACGATAAGGTGTTATTATATTTCGTTTTAACATAAAACCTGCATCACCAAGATAGTATTTTCCTACAAACATTGTGGGAAGGCTGGTTAGTATATACTACTTGAACCTTTTAATTGTACTGCACACCCAATACCCTATAACTAACCTTCTAGAATAACCAAAGGATCGTCTCGTACCAAAGCGTCTTTCAATATCCTTGAATCGGATGCAGTTCCTTCCCAACCGGCTACGACATATGTGAACTTCATGTCAAAGTCACAAGCTACAAATATGTTTTGGGTTGGCCAATCTTTTCTCCCTCGAAAACGAGGTGCATCAGCACGTGCAACCTTAACACGTACATGACTCCCATCTATGGCCCCTACACAATCCTAATGTAAACAAAATTTTATAACTTTAATTCAATTGTTAAATAAGAAATACATTACACATAATTTGAAGTAATGTTATCACCAACAAACCTTAAAGAAGGGGAAAAATCGACTGTTGTTAAGGATGTGTGGTTGTACAACCATTCCATTTGGTTGAATTAAGAATTCCCCCTCCAACCTTAAAATTGCAATCAAAACATTATGAAAGTGACGGGAAATTGTTTCTCCAGACCGATTGAAAAAGAATGACACACTTCGATTCTTCACATTATGCCCAATAATGTGCAGAAATTTCGCAACTTGTTCTTCCACGGTTGATCGATATGCATCTTTAACAATTCCAGTTCCCCGTATTCGTTCACATAATTTAATAAAAGCTTCGGGTCCCATTCGAATAATATCACGAGATTGTTCAGTGTGAACCAAGTACTCCATCAATTCTTGTCGGCGGCGCTCTTTTTGTGGTTGGGACTAACTGATACAGTTACTTCTACTAGGCACCGTACGTAACAAATTCAGTCCAAAAGCAATCATACAAAGGATGATGACTGATGCACCTTCATTCTTGTTTTTTATTTGTTCTTCGATTTGTGAAATTAAATTCATGTTCGCCGCAACAAGATCGTCATAAATTGCAACTGTTTCCTCAAAGTGTACCATCTCTGCCTCGTCATAATTTCTTTCCGAATTCATAGTTGTGCGGTTACCGTATCGATATAAAAGTTGACCAATACAGTTACCCTAAAACGTACTTCTAATTAATTTTAATAAATAAATTATTATAAATTACTATATCATTGAATAACGTAATTTAATCAAACAACAACAAAAAAATATAAACAAACAAAAATATTTATTATCAATCTAAAAAAATATTAATTATTATTACAAAATCAAATTTCTTCTGTAAACTTTTTATGACTTTTTTAATTACTATAACATATTTTTAGAACATTTATTTTTAACACCAATAATTTATGTGAAATACAAATTAAAAAAAAATTAAGTCCAAATCATATTTCTACTCAAAACTTTGACTGTTTTTTTTAATTACTACAACATTTTTACAATATTTTTAATTATAATACTATTAAATAATGTTAAATCTAAAACAATTATAACCCTAAACATTATAATTTTTTTATTTCCATTCTTTCACAATTTAATTTTTTTAAAAATAAATCAATTTTTATAAACAATTTAATTTTCTAAAAATAATAACTTTCTACATTTATTATTGAAAAATAATATTTCTTCTCTAAATTTTTACAGCTTATCTTAATTACTGCAACATTTTTATAATGTTATCAATTATAATACTAGTAAATAATGTTAAATATAAAAAATTTAAAACCCTAAACATTATAATTTTTTATTTCCATTCTGTCATAACTTTATTTTTAAATAAATAATTCTATTTTTATAAAGAAATCAATTTTCAAAAACTAATAACTTTCTGCATTTAATATTAAAAAATAATCTTCCTTCTCAAAATTTTTACACCTTATTTTAATTACTACAAAATTTTTGATAATGTTTTTTATTATAATACGAATACATTATGTTAAATCTAAAACAATTATAACCCTAAACATTATAATTTTTTATTTCCATTCTTTCACAATTTAATTTTAAAAAAAAATAAAGCAATTTTTATAAACAATTCAATTTTCAAAAAATAATAACTTTCTACATTTATTATTGAAAAAGAATATTTCTTCTCTAAATTTTTACAGCTTATCTTAATTACTACAACATTTTTATAATGTTATCAATTATAATACTAATAAATAATGTTAAATATAAAAAAATTAAAACCCTAAACATTATAATTTTTTATTTTCATTCTGTCATAACTTTATTTTTAAATAAATAATTCTATTTTTATAAAGAAATCAATTTTCAAAAAATAATAACTTTCTGTATTTAATATTAAAAAATAATCTTCCTTCTCAAAATTTTTACACCTTATTTTAATTACTACAAAATTTTTGATAAAGTTTTTTATTATAATACGAATACATTATGTTAAATCTAAAACAATTATAACCCTAAACATTATAATTTTGTATTTCCATTCTTTCACAATTTAATTTTTAAATAAGTAATTCTAATTTTATAAACAATTCAATTTTCATAAAATAATAACTTTCTACATTTATTATTCAAAAATAATATTTCTTATCTAAATTTTTACAACTTATTTTAATTACTACAACATTTTTCATAATCTTTTTAATTATAATACTACAAAATGATGTTAAATCTAAACAGATTACAACCCTAAACAATTAAATGTTATGAAAATAATACTATCTACACATATTATTTCAAATTAAAAAATTCTCCACAAAATAAAATGTTAAAAAATACAATAATAAATACATAAACGACAAAATTAATTTACTAATAATTCACTACTATAAACCCTAAACAATTTCAATTACAAAATCACAATATAAATCTTTACCACATATTTAAACCACAAACAAAAAATAAAAGAAAAACCTGAACACCACAACAGCAACAGCACAAGAAGATCAAATCCAGATGAAGAACACCACCACAAGGAAGATCAAATCCAGCTAAGATCAAATCCAGCTAAGGAAGAAGACCACCACAACAACAACTGCAAAGCTGTTTGGAAAATAGGAAAAAATAAACATTGAATCAACCACAAAATATCATATTCTGAAAAACCTTAACCGATTAACCACTGCCATAACCGATTATCCAACTTTTTGCACAGACAGATAATCGATTATGGGCCAAAAATAACACCACCCATAATCGATTATCATGTATGTAATGAAACATCCATAATCGATTATGGTCCAAATATAACAGGGCCCATAATCGATTATCATCAATGTGATACAATAGCCATAATCGATTATGGGCCAAAACAAACTACACCCATAATCGATTATCACACCTTCATAACCGACATGTTTCAAAAACAACACCAATGATAATCGGTTACCTGTTAAGCTGTAGTTTAGGATTCACTCCATTTTCAGTGGTAATGGGTTATATGAAAAAAAAAAAAAAAAAACATGGCAATGCCTACCTCACAGATCAATCAAGCACTGCGGAAGTCACCTCTGCTACAAGCTCTCCAAGCCCAGTTTTTTCTCTTTCACAGATGAAGTTTGAATGCATGTGTTACTTTTATATAGACCTCGCAATTAATGGGAACCAGCTACCTCACTCACTGCTGCTGCTACTGCATTATTTGAAAGGCACTTGGTCAAACGATTCCTGAAACAAACTCAGGAATCTGATGCCATGCGTAACAGTCACAGTGGTGTAAGGTACTGTCAAACTTGCATGCAAGTTTTGTCTGGTTGCATGAATGGCACCACGTGAAAAGAAGAAGAAACTGTTTTGATGAAAGGCACCCACCACGTGAAGAAGAGAAGGTTACATTCATAACTTCTCAAAGATGACGTGGCTTTCCTCCCTACTCTCTGCCTTTCTTCTCATTCACCCGAAGAACCAATTTGCCCTCAACTTTCTCACCATCTGCTCCCTCACTCTCATGTGCATGTGGAACCAAACGCGGGTGACGCTGGAACATCCGTCGTCGACTACAGTCGACCTCCGGATCCAAACATAGCCTTAATCACATTGAAATCCAACATATTATTCTTCATTGAAGCTTTAAACAAATTTCTCACTAGACAAGTTAAATCTTTAATTGCCGAAATAGCCCTAGAAACATCAATCTTATCTTGAAATCTAGCATAATTTCTCATATGTCATATCATCCAAATAGAAAAATTTATCACAACAAGTTTAATCAATTTAACCAAAGGACTACCATCACTCTTAATAAAAGAAAGAAGATCATCCTTATTAGAGAAATCAGAAGTAAGAAAAATATACCGAATCCAACTCCAAATATGCAAAGCACTAGAACATTCAAAAAGTAAATGTTGAATAGATTCCTCCTGCTTTTCACAAAGCGTACACATAGAACATAAATGCAAACCTTTATTTTGAATATGTTAATCTGTAGGAAGCCACCCATGAAAAACTTTCCAAAGTATTAGAGTTTTGGAAGGCGGAATAGATGAAGACCAAATGAATTTACCATAACCAAAGGGAACTCTTGGTTCTAAGAAAAAAGTCATAGCCGATTTAAGAGTGAAATGACCAAACTCATCTAGAATCCAATTAGGAATATCCTGTTCCTCCCTAACCATGATATGATTAAAAATAATGAGGCATCTACTGTAAAGACAATGGAATATTCCAATCACAAGCTGTCTAAAATTGAGAGATTGTATTCGAAATGCTAGCACCATTAGATAACCCTGCAATATTTGCTAAAAAAGTAGTATAACACCATTTATCTTTTCAGAAATGAATAAAAGTACATGTACCAACATTCCAAGAAGTATAATAAAGTATAATAGGATAAAACTGCTTAATTTCAGACCAAGGAGATGAGGATATATGAATCATTCTAAACTCATATTTATGTATACAATAAATTTTTTGAAAGTTAACTTATAAATTATGTATTAAGCACCTAATATACAAATTTTGTTATATAACAAGATTGAATAATATATAAGATAACTATAATATTATTTATTTATTTTATAAATTTTATTTCATACCTTAAATCAACTATATATATTATAATTATATTTAGCAAGAAAATTATCAATAGTAGTGTGATTCTCTATTAGTCCTTTCTTTTATCCAAGTATCAAGCTCGATCACATTAATATAAAATATTGCAACTTAGTCCAATTCAACAAATTATCTCTTAAAATATGTAAACAAAGGTTCAATTAAAGTTCCAGATTAAAATTAGTGTTACTTCTACGTACTCTAAATAAAAACTCATTATTAATGAAATAAAAGTTGTTGCATATGTAAACATTGTTAATAATAACTACCACTTATTATATTTAAAATTTATTTATTTAAAAATTTAAAATATTTATATTTTAAAATTATTGAATTATTTATTACAACTAATGTGTAATGATTTGTTTACAGAGAATATTTATTTATTTAATATGTTCCAAAATTTACACATTACACTATATCAAATCATTTTAAAAATAATAATTCAAAATTAATATATATATAATTTTACAATATTTTTATTATAATTACTTTATATTATTATTATTATTATTATTATTATTATTATTATTATTATTATTATTATTATTATTCCAATTGCAAATGCTCCTAATGACTGTTTTGATATAGTGTTTCCCAATAATAACATGTCAACCAAAGTTATTTACTATTATTTTGTAAATTATTTTTGTTTTTGTCAAACTAAATTTATATAGTAGATATATTATATTTTAAAAATAAATCACGTACGTTAAACAGTCAAAATGATTTTTATTTGATTTTATTGAAAATTAAAAAGTTTCATGCAATATGCAAAGTTAAATGATAATTGTTTTATTGTATAGTATTTTTAAATTATTGTTATTATTATTATTTTTATTACTTATTTACTAATTGTGAATTTAGTTTTATTACAAACTTAAGTTTTGTGCAGTATTAGATGATGATTTGTTGAGTTAAAAAAATTATCAAATCTATTCAGTCTCTTTCTAGCATGAAGCTCTGTTCCAATATTTGAATTTAAAGAATAATAAAAAATTTAAATATTTTGCATCAATTATAATTTTACAATATTTGATTGTTTTATTATATCATGTTTTTTAATAATAATATTAATCATTATTATTATTATCAATTTGTGTGTGGTTAGTTTTATTGAAAGCTAAAAAAAATTGAGCTATTATGTTAAATGATAAATGTTTTGTTAGTTAAATCTGTTTCAAACACAAGTATCTTTATGTCAAGATTATAAAATTGTAAAATCTTGTTACTTTATTTCTAATAATATAAATCCTAAAATTCATATCACGAACAAACATAATAAATAGTGAACAACATTTATTTCAAACAACAAGATTATTATGATAAGTGTAACTTTGTTTGCAATTTCTTTTATTATAATTAATATTTCAAAATTACATAATAGTAAATTTTCATATATATTATACATACTATTTGTAACACCCAAAAATACATATAACTATTTTAATACACATTCTACATATTTCTATATAAACTTAGAGTTTTTCAAAATATTTCTATTACAAGATTATGACTTATAGAATTACAAATATTTACATAACCATAGCTCAAAATAAAACTCTAAAACTTTTAAGGTTCTCCTACACCTGTATGGTCATCTGCTCGTGTACATAGCGCAGTCATCGCAGTTCAAACACAACACGAAAAGCAAGGGTAAGCTAGTGAAAATAAAGTTTTATAATACACACAATTAAATCAAAAGAGAAAATAAAATTACATGGATCAATTTCTCAATTACTCAATCCTCTTCAAAACCCAACATAAAACAATCACGTAGATCTCACATGGATCTACACATCCAAGATATTCAACAAACAATGCCTTCCGGAAGACTTGTATTAAGTAAGTCCTACTAGAGACTAACACCTGATCCAAAGATTACCAGCAAATCCAACAGAAAGGGTCAGGGTAAGTTCAATACAACCCAAGTCGTGCACTCATATGTCACGGTGTGCATGAACTCCTCCATCAGCTTCTCACCACCTGATATCTTAGTCTATGTGACTTAGATCATCAGTGAAGCTCGGAGATCTCTGTTACCACATAGACATCAATACTTAATACACATACAAACATCCATCCATACATTATCCCAAATGTATTAATTCAATTTCATATCATTTTTATCATACAGTATCATTCCAGAACACAATCCGCAATATTTAAAATTTTATTTAATATAAAAAATAACACTTAAATACTAAACCATCAACATATAATATTTTTACAAGTTTAAATAATATATAAACAAACAACACAAAATATAAACATACAACATCCCTGCAAGAGAAATTGAATACTGGGACCACGTCCCTTCCACATCCAGAATCTTCTAGTCTAGGGTGCTATTAAAAAAATTAAATCTAGTTTTCCTTACCTTAATTGCTTACTTTCCAAGCAACTTCTAAAATTTGATTTTCCACAGTCTGGATAAGCTTTAAGATTTATGGGCCTAATGCAAGTTATCCAAACAGAACAAAAATTCAGTATATAGTAGAATAAGTTGAGAGGATTAATCTTCTCAACTGACCCCACCAAAATTAATGACTAAATCCTAAGGAAAAACAGAGAACAAAGGACATTTAGAGCAAAAATGATCTTACTCTGTTTAAAAATCTGATTGGGTAGGAATGTTCCTTAACTCCTCAACTATAGCGTGGTATGATCAGATTCTAAAATAGATGAAGATTGGAAGAGAAAATTAAGAAAAAAGAGAATATGGAGAGAGAGAAAAAAAAATTAGGAGATGAACCGTGGGGGGTTGGGTGTTCTGTGGGTTTTTAAAAAACTGCTGTTACACTATTTGTTATTATTTTGAATCCTTTTATTTTTTTAAATTAAATTTATATGATAAATATATTATATTTTAAATTAAATCTCGTGTATTGCAAGACCTATCTGCTTGTCATGATCTATCCGTTTGTTTTATTTTTTAAAATTATAATTTAATTTTTTCTGTTTAAATATATGTGTTGCACTTACAATTGGAAAAAAAAACATTGATTTTTTTAACGGAATGGCTAGTATTTTATTTTATGTTTTAGAGTGTAATTATTCACATTAGCGGAGTTAAATCTATAAATATAATTTTTTTTAAAAACATAATAACTACTCAAAAAAGGAAAATTTCATCTTGCTAAAATTATATTCATTTGAAACTTATGAAAGATGTACATTCAATTCCTATATAATAATTACAAATGTATTACTTTGACTAATACAAATATTAAAAACAAATGAATTGTAAAATAGGAGATAAAATGGTCTATTTTTAGACATTTAATGAGGTAAATTAAGAACAAAAAACTTATAAAAAAAGTTATTCACAATTAATATGTCATAATATTTTAAATATCATTAGTTATTTAAGTTTAATTAATTTTTAATTACTTCGTAAATTTAGATAATTTTAATTGATTTTATATTAAATATTTAAAATATTTTTACTTTTATTAAAGTAATCTACCTTTTTTTATTTTTATCGTTAATAGAATCACGTGAACATTGTTTTTTTAGGTCTAACGTCTTTAACTTACAAATTAACTTTTTTCTTTCCTTTTCAACTTTTTCCAAAGTTTGTCAATCAACTCATTTATTTCCTCTTTTAAAAGTGAGTTGACACGTGACTTAGATGAGATTTAAATATACTAAATTATAAATTACTTAAAACTTATCTAGTTCAAAAACATAATAATGATTGAGGTTAAGATGGTAATAAAATAGTTTTAGGTTATTTATCAAAATTTAAACTAGGACTTAATTAAGACTCAACCATTTAATATTTAAATTTGAGTTAAGTTTATTTATTAATGCAATATATGGATGTTAGTATCGTGCATGGTTAACTGTTCCGGTCGGTCATCGGTAGTCGATGACATCAGCAGCAGTTGACCACGTGAACCATTCACAGGGTAACACGTGGTAGAGGATAGCAAGCGAATCAGGGAGGCGATCACTCAGAATGGTAATCGCCTATCGCCTATGATGATGAGTAATCGCATATCGCCTTGAGGTGAGTAATCGCCTATCGCCTTGAGGTGAGTAATCGCCTATCGGCTGAGGATGTGTAATCGGTCATCGCCGGTATGGATGAGTAATCGCCCAGATTGCACATGATCGCCATGTGTTAAGGTTAGGAGATCAGGTGGTCAGCAAGTCGCCGAAAGAGCACATCGCCGAGTGTTTGAGAAGACTTGGCAAGCACTTGTTGTATGGTCTAAGTACAGAGGATAAGTGGCATATCTGCCACCATGTGTAGTGCGAGCTGCAATGCCCAGAGTAGCCTGCGTACTAAGCTACTCCCTGTGTGGATAACTTAGTCGCAGGGGCACAGTGGAAGTAACGTTTCAGCTGCAGACACTCCAGATGGTGACACGTGTACGACCAGACGTTATCCACGTGTCAAGAGGAATAACCGTCAGGAGAGAGAAAGACTCAGGTATATATACAAACTCTTAACGAAATTAGAGGGAGATTTTTACAGATTCTCATAGCTCACACATCTGAGAGTTTCAGTCACACACGGGTCTCACAGAGAGATTCAGATATAGTTTTGGTGTTCCTGTTGCCTGACTTGAGCGTCAGAGCTACAACGGCCGCTAGAGGCGCCGTCTGTGTGTTTTGCAGGCAGCGTTTGGAGTTCCGGCGGTGGTTCTTGGAGCGTTCCTGCAGAACAGAGGGCTAGACGAAGGAGAGACGAGGCAGTCCTCCACGTTCGAGTCAAGCGGCAGTCCTTTTCAACTTTTTCCAAAGTTTGTCAATCAACTCATTTATTTCCTCTTTTAAAAGTGAGTTGACACGTGACTTAGATGAGATTTAAATATACTAAATTATAAATTACTTAAAACTTATCTAGTTCAAAAACATAATAATGATTGAGGTTAAGATGGTAATAAAATAGTTTTAGGTTATTTATCAAAATTTAAACTAGGACTTAATTAAGACTCAACCATTTAATATTTAAATTTGAGTTAAGTTTATTTATTAATGCAATATATGGATGTTAGTATCGTGCATGGTTAACTTTAAAATTAGAGAAATATAACATTATTATAATTATAAAGTATATTTTATAAACACATTTCAAGTTAATCGATATTAGTATAAATAAGATAAAAGTACTTAACTCCTATATTACAAATAGACATCTAATACTTTAATTTTATCTTAATTAATTTCTACATTTCATTTCTTTTGTAAACTGGTAAGACACTGTAAACTTGAGTTTTATTGCAATTGATCCTTAAATTTACCCAATAAAAGCAAGCACTTCAATTTAATTTCATCTGAAATAATTCTTAAAACTAACCCATTTTTTAAGTAGTTTTATATTCAATTATAACAAACTAATAATAAAGAATAAATCTCGATCTTTTATTTATTTTAAATCCTAGTCATTTTATTAGTTTTATTTTTATATATAAACTTTTCAAACACTAAAACAAAATAAAATTAGTATTTTAAATATCAAATATAGACCTATTTGGAGCCTTTTTCTTCTTCTAAATTAATATTTTAATATATTATGAAATGAATTATGAAAAAAAAATCATGAATGTTTGATATTGAAATAAATAATTTTATTCGACATCATGCACGCGGCAAGCTAACAACAAAATCTGCAGCATAGGAAGGGACATCATGTAAGAGGGCGATTCAGGTAGGGGCCGTAGGCCTACCCGTACGTCCAGCGCCCTCACCACCTTCTTTTTCTCCATTTTTCCGGTGAACTTTGGGGAATATGACATGTTCAAGACCTTCTAGAAATGGGCTAGGGTAAAGGAAGTTTTCATTTCCCGGAGACTCAACAGATGGGGAATGAAATTTGGTTTCGTGAGTTTTTTTATGAGGGCGACGTTCGGAAGTTGGAAAAAGAGTTGGATCAGATCTATATTGGGAAGACGAAGCTCTACGTCAATATACCGAAATACAGAAGAGATGTCCAAGGTCGTGAGGTGAGGAGCTCGAGAGTAGAGAAGGTAGACCGGGGCCAACTGCTTAGTAACTCAAGAATCGTCAAGTCTCTTGAGGGCCATCTTGAAACGAGGAAGCCCCTCTCTAGTAGGGATGCGTGGAGGGATAAGAAAGGGAAGGAGAAAGTTGAGTGGAGAGTTGTCAACGGGAAGCAAAACGGGGGGAAGATGTCATATGCGGCTGCACTCAAAACCTCTACACAGGATAGGTGGAAAGGTATCTCAGTTGAAGCAGAACAACAAAAACTTCCTTGGATGGTGAAGAGCAGGGTCGGCTGTATGAAAGCAGGAATATCCTGTTGTGAAACAGAATCAGGTATCGCAAAATAAAAACGGAAAACAGAGTGTGCAAAACGGAAAAACAAAGTGAGTGCAGAAACGGTAAACAGAGTGTGTGGAAAAACCCAAGCGTTCTTCAGTGTCGTTGGAGGAGATCGCAGAAGTTTTTGTTGTATCCTGGAGAACTTGCACAGTACATCACGGATAAGTTCTTACGGATAGTGATTACTCACGTCTTGGGAAATCAATTTTGTTCATTTTAAAGTCTCATTTACTACAATCGTAAGGATTTATGACTGACAAGACGAACAAAAATAACAACGTTGCTCTTGAAACGTCAAACACTATTTCTACAATGCAAACCATTTTTGCGAAACCATTTCTGGATGTCTCAAAAATTGAAGTCTTCACCGGTTAGAATTTCAGACATTGGCAAGAACGCGTGTCCACCCTATTGGACATATACGAAGTCGCGTTTGCGCTTATGACTTCTAAACCCTACCCAAGCACGACTACGAAACAAATTGATTATTGGATTCATGCAAATAAGATATGTCGTCACACTTTACTCAGTGCATTATCTAACGATTTGTTCGATGTTTATACTTCTTACAAGGAAGCAAAAGATATTTGAGATTTCCTTATCCTCAAATATATTGTCGAAGACATCATCAAACAAAGGTTCGTAATAGGAAACTACCGCTGGGAGATGATCGAAGGCAAAGAAATCAAAATCCAGATAAACGAATACCACAAGTTGCATGAAGATATCAAAACTGAAAACATAGCCCTGTCAGATGAATTCGTGTTTGAACTCTTAATCGAAAAGCTTTCGCAATCTTGGATGGATTACAAACAACAACTGAAGCATAGGCACAAACAGATATCACTATCAGATCTGATCACCCACATTACCATTGAAGACACAAACAGGAAGGAGTGCGCTGCTGTAAAGGCAAAAACTTTGTCTGCCAAAGCAAACATGATAGAAGACAAACCAACTCCAAAAAGGTACGAGAAAAAAATTGATCGTAAAAAGAAATATAATATATTCTCCCCTCTCAATGGAACTAACCTCACTTTCAAGAAAAAAGGTAATTGCTTTGTCTGTGGAAAGCCAGGTCATCATGCACATCAGTGCAGACATAAGGCCAAAAACGACTATCCTCCTAAGACAAATCTAGCCGAAGGGGAAGATACAATTGTGGCAGTCATTTCACAAGTAAATCTTGTGACAAATGTGAGAAAATGGGTGGTAGAATCTGGGGCTACCAGACACATCTATGCAAACAGAAATGTGTTTAGCTCCTACACAAGTGTGGGGATGCAGAAGAACAAGTTTATCTCAGTGACTCCAAGACAACTCCTGTCCTAGGAAAAGGAAAGGTTCTTCTGAAGCTCATATCTGGTAAAACTCTGGCTTTGAATGATGTGCTACATGTTCCATTAATTAGAGTTAATTTGATCTCTATGGCATTGCTAAGCAAAGTTGGGGTTAACGTGTCATTTGAATTTGACAAAATTGTTATGACAAAAAATAATGTTTTTGTGGGGAAGGGATATTGTGATCAAGGACTTTTTATATTGAACATTTATGAAGTTATGAATGAATCTGAATCTTCTGCTTATATTGTTGATTCGTATGATATATGACTGCTAGATTAGGACATGTGAATTATTTGTATGTTATGAAATTGCAACAACTAGGATTAATCAACATGCATGACAAATAAAATAGTAAATGTGGTGTGGTGGAAGTTCACTTCAATTGATGTTCCCTAGGTTGTACTTCCTTTCTCTAGACCAAAGAAAATTGTTAGGTGAGGTAGGAGGTTGGGAGAACGAAGTATGGAGATGGAGGTTGAACTGGAGAAGGGACAGGTTCTGTTGGGAAGAGGAACAAATAGGTGTTATGTTGTCATTGATATCTAGAGTTAGCATGAATAAGGAGACTGGGGACTCCCAGGTGTGGGGAGCCGAAGCCTCAGGGATTTTCTCTGTTAGATTAGCTTATATGTGTCTTGCAAAGCCTGACTACAGTACTCTTAACCCTTTGCTCAAGCAGTTATGACAAGCCAAAGCATTCCCAAATGTTTTAATAACAGCTTAGAGGGTCCTCCTGGATAGAATGCCCACTAGAACATGCCTAGCTAGAAGAGGGGTGGTTATTCCCCTAACTTGTGTGATGTGTCAAAGGTCGGACGAAACATCACAACATCTTTTTATAGAATGATCTTGTGCCCAACGTGTGTGGCATCTATGCTTCTGTTGGATTGGGATTGAGTTTGTCCAACATAAAGATTTGCAATGCCATTTTGTGAGTTTTTGTATGCAACAGGCACCTGTGGTACAGAATCTGGTTTAGAAAGAAGTTTGGGTGGCGGTTGTACGATGTATTTGGGAGCAGAGAAATAAAATTACTTTCAGACAAGGGGTAGTAGATGTGGAAGAGATATTCCATATGGCCCAACTAAAATCTTGGTTGTGGTTGAAACACAGGGTTGGATCCTTTGACTACTCTTTCTCTAATTGGAATCTATACCCTCTTCTTTGCTTAAAATCTTTGAGTAAGAAGTAGGGGTTTGTGCTTTTAGCAGGAGCTTCGATGTAGCGGATCTTTGTTGTGTGCTCAAGATACTAATATGGGGTCTTGGAACGTGAGAGTTTGATATCTGGACGCAGTTAGATTTGGGCTTGAAAACCTAAACCGAATCTTTGTTTCCCTGTGATGGTTGGGTTTGCATGCTTAGTTTGTGATGGTTGGAGTGTGGGAATGGGATGGTGTTATGCATCTGTATGAGCGTGGCTTTTATAGGTGCTGAATGCTTAGTTGGTGCTTGATGATGGTAGTTGCTGTTATATTGGTAACTGCTGCTTGTTCTAGTAAAACTTATTTATCTGGAGCATTGAATGAGGCTCCAGAGATGTGCAGCCCTTGGTAGTTGGAAGTTCAAGGCTTTCACATTTTTTTTCTGCATATAGGTGTTAGTTGATGCTCTGATGCAATAGTTCTGGTCCTGGATGGATGATTGGAGTGTGGGAGCGGGATGGTGCTGCTGGAGGTTGGTGTGAGTAAAACATGTGCCTTTTACAAATATGCAGTGAGTTGAGGCATATGCTTTCTCTGGTTCAAGCCTTCAGAAGAGAAGGTAAGGTGGTTGGTTTTGACATTCTTGGGGTCATAATGTTTACATGTGTGGTGTGGACTATGAATTGCCAAATGACATAATCCATCAATTTTATAATTGGATACAACAGTTTTTATATTGGGGCAGCATATGCACCCAGGGGTTATCACTATTAGTGTAGGTGCAAAAGTGAAAAAATACTTTGTGAAGTGGTTTTTGTGGTGTTGTAACACTTTAAGATGCTAAGTCTGGTAAGGTTGGAAGGTGGTGTTTCAAAAGGGTTGCATCTGGACTAGCTTGGAAGGAAGGTTGGGATCTAAATATGGTTTTTCTTGTTGTAACAACCTCACAATTTTGGACTGCTACTTGAGGTTTCCAATGCAGAACAAATGTGAAGTTTTTCTGGTTTTATGCAGATTTGGTCAAGCTTTTTAAATAGGTTTTTGCTGAAATTTTGTAGTTGTATACAATGTAACTTAGATGTTGGTTTTTATGTAGATGAGGGGTGGGGAACTACAATCAATGTATATGAAGCTTGTTTTTGTAGGGTGCTTTTATGTTGCATAATAATGCAGTAAATTAGGCATTCATATTTGGTTTTGTTAATTATGTTCAACATTGTTTTGTTTCTGGATTTAGTAGTAAAATGGTTAGGAATTTGTATAAAGGTTGAAACATCCTGAAGTGTTTCTTTTAATTATTTAATTCTTTGTTGATAAAAAAAAAATTGCACGTGGCAAGCTTAATCCTAGATAAATGGTTATGTTAAGTTCAGAAACAAAATCATTTTGAACGAACATAAGAAAGAATTCAGTTTGGCTAAAGGAAAATGAATCGAAGAGTTAGTGGAAGTCTTATGAGAATATCAATGTTCTCCCCAATTGAGAACACAAGAAACATCGGAACAAACATAATAATTTTTGCAGAGGTAGGTGAGCCTTCACTAAGGAGACAATTGTTCGACTGGAGCTTAAACAGCGAAAGTCTAACAACCAATTTAGACCTAGTCAGCAAACTCCGAGACAAAGTCTTGATCAGGGATGTAACATGTAAAACTAGGACAACCCTGTCAATACAAAAAAATCTAGTCTTACCAACGGTCAAAATTCCATAGGTAAGTGAAAATTACTAATGATATTCTATTAGACAAAAACTCGACGGTAATATGCTTATCGATAATTAATAATATTCTTAATTATAATTATTAATTTTAAAATATTATTTATTATTTATAATTGTTATTATTTACTATTATTTTTTATTATCATTTATATTATTATTATTACTATTTACTATTTTTTTTATTAATATTATTATTATTAGCATTATTTTTATCGTAATTAATTCCTATTATTATTATTAATATTATTTTAATATTAATAATAATATTATTATTTTAATTATTATTAATTTTATTAATATTAACATTAATATTAGAATAATTATTATTATTAAATTTATCGATGTATTGTGTTCACATTCAATTATCGACAAAATTTACCGATAAATTGTGTTTACGCTCAATTATTAATGAATTTTACCGACATATATTGATTCGCACTTAATTCTTTATTTATTTTACAAACGAAAATCTGTCCATGAAATTCATTGGTAATATCATCAATCGATAATAAAAAATTATCGACAAACACAAATTTGTTGGTAATTTTTTGTTGATAAATAATTTTTTTTTTTTTTGGTAGTGGGTGAAACCAGAACCATTCCATATGGGAACCTAGTTTGGAGATTGTGTAGTGATGCAAGAAATACGAAGTGAAAGTTCATGACTAACTAGAAATGACCCTTTCGGGTGTAAAACGAAGGAAAGAACGGGGCATACAAATTGGAACACATATATATGGAAAGGTAGTGCGGAGAACATGAAATGACACTCACTTAAAATTTTATTTTAGTTAGTAATTATTGGTTGCAAATGTAAACCACCATGGTGTATTCTTTCCTCGTCTGACCATTTTTTAAGGGTGACAATACAGGCTGGTCTGTCCCGCACTTCGCCCACAAAAAGCGAGTCGAGTTGGCCCGTCCCGCATAGAATCTGCGGGCTGATTTTTCTAGCCCACCCTGCATAAGAAATAATTTTCTAAAAAAAATTTAAATAAAAATTTTGATTTTTTTTATTTAGATTTATTAAGTAAATGATCTCATAATATTATTTTCACGAGACATGCATAGCAAGATGTTATTAAAAATTTCGGAATGTGAAATATAAGGCTACATGAAGAAAATATGGAGATGCAGAAAAAAATTTATACATTTTAAAGTTATGTGGGTTATGTGGGCCAACCCGCCCTGCCCCGCACTTGGCCTGCATGGGCTGCAGGTTATGCAGGACAGGCCTAAGAAACCCGCCCCATGTTTTTTTTATCGGGCCGACCCGCATGGCCCGCCCCACTTTGCCACCCCTACCTTTTTTCCCTAAGGATGATTTTATGCAAGAAGGTTTTAATTAGACACCTAATAAAATTCATCTTTTCAGGAATCTGCTGATAAGTGCCTAATTTCCATAATATTTCATATTAAAATATAGACACTTATGAGTATTTATTGCTAATTTACATATAAAATAATCTCTAATTTATGAATTTATACCTTTTTATATTTTTTATGATTTTAATTGAATAAGAGCATTTTATTCCTAAATTTGGTGTTAATTGCAGGTTTTTATGGAAAACTGGAGATTTGGACTAAAGAAAAATGATATATGCTAAAAGGAGAAAGCTGGAAGGCCCAGAACACACAAAAGAGAGAGAGAAAAGTCCAATTCAACAGCAAGAATGTGTCAGATTAATTGGGCTATTTTTATATTTTTATTATTAAGCCTATAAGCGCGACCTAGAAAGTCACTCAACCCTAGCAAATTAGGTTAAATAGGGGACTAGAGGCACAACCCTGGTGTGCCAGATTAAGAGGAAAACACCATAGAGTGAATTGTAACCCAATTGGGAGAATGGAAGGCGCTAGAAGTATGCGTGGCTAATTCTACCATTTGGGATTGAGAGTAATCTGCTTGAACTCTTATGTATTGAGGTGATATCTTATATTAAAATATTCAGTTCTTGATTTATTATTGGTATTATTGTTTTAATTTTAATTTTTCGTGACAAATTGAGAATCTTAAATCTAACTGGAAAGTATTTTTAGGATTCTGACCTAAACAACAATACTTAACATATTTGAGTGCTAGGAATAGACTTGAAATGTTAATTGCTATTAACCTCTAAACTTCGTTCTAAGTTGTTCTTATAATTATACGAGGGATCAATAGTTAGGGAACATTCTTAAGGATTTTATATGCGAGGAATCGATATAAATGATTTTTATATGGGCATCGATTTCAATCAAAAAACTTAATATTGACATGCTAATCAAAATACACGAGAATGAGAGAGATGAAATCTAATCCCTATTTTTCCAACTTGAAACAACCAATTCTTTGTTTGTTTTTCTATTGATCATCGTCAACACAACCACTTTCAATATACTTTTAATTGTTTTATTCTATATTTAGTAATTATTATATTTAATAATTTACTATTACTTGTGGGATCAATATCCATTCTTAGAAACAATTATTTCTTCTGACAAAATGGTATATTTACCATAAAAAGTCATCATCTGCCGTAAAAAGTTATCATCTGGAATAGCCAATGTAAAAAATGCATCAACTAAGATGCGAATGCCAAGCATGAACCACGATTCTCTTGGCCTGACATGCCTAATAAATACATCAACCGATATGCAAGAGCCCAACATCAACCGATATGCAAGAGCGCAACATCAACCACGATGCTCTTGGCCAACATGAATCAGCACGCCCAACAAATGCATTAATCGCGATGCTCTCAATCTGCACGAACTGACACACCTCACTTTTCAATCAACTGAGATGTGAACAACCAACACACCTTGCGCTTGCGTTCAAAGGTCAAGCACTGAACACAATGCTATTGGTCAAAGTAAACTAAAATGAATATGCTAATAGTTAGTCACCTAAATAAATGCAATAAATACTAAGTTTCAAAATTGCAGTGTTCACGACCAACACCAGCCCAAATAACTCATGCCATGGCAGTCCGGATACTTCCACGGTGGACACCAATTATTTTTTTGTATGGGTTAAAAAAATCTTTCTTCTTGAATGTGAATACTTCTCAATTTCAACGTCTTGTAGGTCTCGATATTTGACTTCAATCAAGATAGTAGGTCTCAATCTTTGACTCCAATCAAGAAAGATAGAATATCCGCAAAAGATTCTCTAATATCTAAATCAGTTCTTAATATCTGATAATTAAAAATAATAAATACTATTAAATATATATATATATATATTTATCTTTTCTTAGAGTATATATTTATAGCATCTACGTGAATCTATTATCTTAATTTATCACGAATTAATTTTGATATGAGACAAATATTTCCTTGGAAGATTACACATTAATAATTATTTGATAGAACGCTTTTCAATTTTCCAAAGCATACTGAGTTGTAAGTGGACTCGGTTATATCATGGAGGTATTTGGTAATGGACACGCACGTAAATATTATTTTTGACACCTTAACATTTATAATTCCATGTTCATTAGTTAATATATTTTTAAAAAGTTAAAAATAATATTAAAAAATAATAAAACTTCACCCCAATAAGTTATGGAGTAATCGAATTACAATATTACATTCCATATTGTGGATGTTCTTATATTCTTCCATTCCTCTATATTAGAATTCATGGCAATTATACAAATATTATTTATTAGTAAACATGATTGTATATTAAACAAAATTGTCTCAAACCACCATAGAAGAAACATCTCTCGTGAGACACGTGACAACTTATTTCCTCAAGTTGCTACGCCTCTCGTGTTTCCCGACGCGTTTTAACTTGACCCACTCAAGCCTTTGACCTCATTTCCTACCTTAACATTAAATCGTATATGACAAATATATACAAACATTGTTAGAAATAAAATAAAATAAAATTAGAGGAGCTTTTGACAAATTTTGTATTGAAAAAGTTTTATATTTAATATATATATTCATCTTTTCCGTTAACTGATTTTTATCATTCTTTTAATTTTAAAATCAAATAACTGATTTTATTTTGTATTTATCAACTAATTTTCTAATTACTTTCATTAAATACTTTTAATTCTATCCATTAGCTTGTAAATTTTCTATAACTTACAACTTTTTTTTAACTAGTTTTACCAATTACAAATTTAAAAATAATCTCGAGTGAGTAATATCGATTTTAGATTTATGTCAAATTCAGATGGTTGTTCTAAATCGCCCTCTGTTAAAACTTAAATAACATTATAAAATTTTTAAATTAAAAATATAAAAATAAAGGATTTGATAATAACATAGTGTTAAAAAATCATATTGCCATCTAAATATTCATATTAAATGTATGCAGATAAAAAAAAGAGAAAAAAAGATAATAAAATAACTTATTAATCTCATTCATATAAAATTATTGAATTTAAAATAGCTTCTACTATTAATAAATAATTTATAAATTAATAATATAATTTTTAATTTAGTTCATATAATTAATAATTATTTTTATCTTTAAAATTAATTTTAATTGTATTGTACTGATATATTTATTAGGTAATTAAGACAAGCAAATTTCATATATACCAAATATTATGAAAAATAGATATGAATATAAAATTTTATAAAGAGATAGAATAAAGTGAAACTAGCTCTCCTATGCTGCTCTCACGGAGAGGGAAATTGTGAGAAGCAATAAATAATGGCTCCTAGTAAATCACAGACAAGCATGACATCATAGAATATTGTCATTCATTTGTCAGAGTGACACGTGTTGAATAGTTGTTAAGATTCTTTGATGCGTCATTTGCTGTCATACCTAACACAATGCATTCGGTGTCCCAACCAACCAAAGCCACGTTTTACCTACTACTACCACCGTCTAACCATTTAATTTCAATTTCAATACTATACATTCTTAATAGTATGTTTGTTACTTTTTGCCCATTTGAAGATTACTCTCTATTTTGTTTTATGCTATTAGAGAACGGAGAGTAAATTTCCATCTAATTAATTTTAAGGTCTCTTTTATGTTTAAGAGATTTAAAAAGAAAGTTAGTTGGATGATAATTATATTATGACTTTTTCTCTTTTTTTCCGTGTTTTTTAACTTTGTATACCTAAAAAATAATCAATTATGTAATTTCATTTTGAAACATAATTGGTTATCATCTTTTATAATTGATTATGCTCTCTCTTTTGTTTTCTCTATGGGAAAGGTAAAAGTTTTACAACTCAGCTATGAGCCCGATGTCTTTAGTAGCCCTTGTGTCTTGCCCTTTTGAAACTGAAGTGAAGAGTTTCACATATATTTATACAAACCACTGAATATAAAAGAATCAATTATACTTGTCTAAGAGATAAACAAGAAAGTTAAGAGCACTGTATAGTGATTAGCAAATCTATAATTTATGGTGATAATTGATTATAAGTAGTTATATTCTTAGATTTTTTTATAATAGTTGTAAGCTTCTTATGTTTCCTCTTAATTTAGATTTAGTATTTTTCTTATTAATATGAGTTTTATTTTTCTTGAGTTTTGATCTAATCTTTTATATTTGTTTGTATTTTTTTTTTATGATATTTTTCATATGATGATAGATGATAATTGGTATCTCATGTATAAGTCTAGTTGAAAAGTCAGAATTCATTATAACTTTAAGCATGAAGTTTTAATAAAAATAAAGTAAAATAATGATAATAATAATAATAAATATTAAATAAATTTATATAATACAAATATTTAATATATTATTAATAAAAATAAATAATAATGGTTAATAATAATAATAAAAGTATTAAATAAGAATTTTGAATAATAATAAAAAATAAATTTATATAATAATAATAGTAAATAATATTATTTATTGCAACAAGAAAATAAATATGAAAATAATAATAGAGATAATTTAATTATTTGTAAATATATTATTTTAAAATAATAGTAAAATGTTAAATAATTATTTTTATGAAAATATTTTATATTTTTAGATGTATTGTCGTGTTAGATAATTCGTAATTCTTTTTCAATTGAGTTCACGAATTATACAGAATAGTACTTTAACTAAATGTGTGTAGTACATATAAATAACTTATTATCATTCTATGTTTAATATTTATTAGATACTAAATTTTTATACCATTGTTTATTTTATTAAGTTTTATAAAATTTACAATTTTAGTTAAATCTTTTATAATTATTTCTATTCAAATTTCAATTAATTTCGTCAAAATTCATTAATAATTTTGTATGTATTAACAATATTAGATCACTTGTATTTTTTCTACTAAGTTCACGGATTATAAAAGAAATAATGTTTTAATTTTACATGAGTTCCATGTATAAATAATTAATCATATTTTATTTTAAATTAATTTTAATTATAAAGGATAAATTATAATCTTATAATTTAATCAATTAATTTTTTTAATAATCACATTCATCCTATCATTAAAAAAAAAAATTAATTTTTTTTTCACTTTCTATTCTCTACTTCTTTTTTCCTTAAATTCATAGTTTTCCACTCCCTCAAACATATTCCTCAAAACAAACACACCCTACAATCTCCCAAATAAAATTGAGCCAAAAAAAAATCTCAGAATAAAGATTGAATTATAAGTATGGTGTTTTTTTAATTATATGTAAATTTCTATCTTAAAAATATAGTATATTGAATAAAATATATTTTTTTAAAGTAAAACTAAATTACAAAAGCACATAAACAGAATGTAAATTTTATCTTAAACTATATATGGTTTATTTTCATAAATTCTTCACAAACATTTTTAAGAACAAAAAGTAAAATATATATATATATATATATATATATTTTTTATAAATATCAAATATGTAGTAGATAATACAAATATACAAATAGTATAAAAAATAAAGTAAAAGTGAAGACTCTTCTGATAGTATAGAAGAGGTAGAAATCATGACGGATGACATAGCGAGGCTTACGAGTGCAGGGAAAGCAAGGAGTAGTGATGTCACAGGCGCAACGTCATCAACATTTTTCTATATAAAACATTCTAGAACTGAGAAACACGGCATTCCTTTCCCGACAATTCTACCATACCAACTCTGATCACGCACAACCTTACACCTTTCAGTCCTTGATTAAATTTTTGTTTCTCTCTCCGTTTTGCTATGGAAAATAAGAAGAGAGAGGTGAGGGACGATGACGATCGCGACGACGGCAACGATGAGATAAAGATGGAGAAGTTTTACTCGCTCTTGAGGAACTTCCGCGACGCACGTGATCGACGTCGAAGGGAATTGATGGAATTGGAGAAGAACGAGAGCAATCGGAAAAAGATGAAGGCCGCTACTGCATCAACCAAGCCCAAGGCAGAAGTTGTTTTCGAATTTCAGGACTTTACCACCGATATTCACTTCAGAAAACCACCTTTGGTTTTTCCTAATCCAATTTCATGCGACACAAGCAGAGGCATCAACAAAGGTAAGAACATCAAAGAACAACAGGATCTTGATCTCAAACTCTCTCTCTAGCAACGCGCTTTCAACAACCGTCGCCCATACCATGGACCTACTATTTTTTCTGAGTTGTTTTTTCTTCTTTCAAATGGCCGCTTGTATTATTATTGTTGTTATCGTTCTGTATATATTGCAATCATTCAATTATTGTTGTGTTATCGTTGTTCTATTATGCATATGTCTGTGATCTATAAATTGCTTTATGTATTCTCGTCATTCTTATTATTATTTAAATATTTGGAGATATTATTCGACTGTGGAAAGTGGTTTCTGACGAAAACGCTTTCTAATAAGAAAAGATATTTTATATAAAAAAATAAAAATACATATTTACTTTTCTGTTAATATTGTAAAATAAAGAGTGCATTTTTTTAATTACTTTTTTTTTAAAAAAAGCTCTCCTGTTTTCTGGAATCTTTGGTTAGAAGAAGCGTAAGGGAAAAAAAATGAATTGAATCAAATTTGTTTGATACAAAAGAAGTAAAGCAGACGCGGATCCGCCAACTAATTTCTCTTTCTAGTCATCTCCATCATTAGTTGGTATTAGGGATGTACGTACTTACGGGCAAACCCGTATTAATAACTTTTTTAAAATTAAAAAAAAATTGAATATGAATTTTAAATAAATTTATTTTTATTTATTAAATTATTTCTTTTAATTTAAATTAAATTAGAAAAATTATCTCATAATATTATTCTCATAGTAACATATGTAATAACATGTTCTGATTTTTAATAAAATATAAATTTCAATAGCACTAATAACTTAATTAATAAAATATTTATTATATATATTTATTAAAATATAGACACATTATTATTATTTTAATTTAAAAAATAATATATAATACTATATTTAAATTCTTTTATTAGAAAGACTAAGATTTAACTAGTATATTTAGTATTTGATGAGTATTGAAACCTAAACCATCTCTATATTTCATAAAGACAAAAAAATTCTTAAATATTAAAAAATAATTATCTAATTTCGTGAATGTGTTATGAATTAAGGATTAAGGATAGTTCCTTCATGAATCTCCATGTCTTTCTTCTTGCATCCCATATTTAAAAAATCCTCTCCAGTTATCCTTTGACATTTTTCAGAGAGTTTTCAGGTTATACAATCTAGAAGTTAAAATTTATGTTTTAGATTGTACTATCCATAATACAAATTTGTATTCCAAATTGTAGAATTTGGAATGCATAATTTTAAAATTTTTTAAAAAATAAGGTTGCAAGAAGTTATAAGGATGCAGAAAGATATTTTTAAATTTTTACAGTATGTGAGTAAGCGGCTCAACTTGCCCTGCCCCGCACTTGGCATGTGCAATTTATGAGTTATGCAAGACAGGCCTAAGCGGGTCAGCAGGTTGAAATAGGCAACTCGCCTCGTGGTTTTTCTCAGTGGGTTGTAGGTCAACCTACACAGCCCGTATTACTTTGTCATTCATAGTTTGTGTGTGTGTATGTGTGTGTATATATATATATAATTAATTAATTAATTCCTGAAGGGTTGGGTTTCTCTTTGCTATATTCACTCCCAATCTAAAATCTTTGGTCTTCTCGGATCTCCGATCTCTAATCTTCTTGATCTCTCGGTCCTCCCAGTAGAGGTACCTACAATTACATTCCGACGTTCAGGTTAGTTTGGACAATGTAAGATCAGGATTTTATTACCTTTGACTTTAGGGTGATCATCTATTTATAATGGTTGTGTTAGGCCTTTGGTTGTGTGGATGATTAAATAGGATGCAATTGAGCCTAATTGTCTCTTAATCTTGATTTATGGACGTTTATTGTTCAATGCTTGCTAATGATCATGTTGAGTCTCTACGTTCTTGTGAGAGACATTATGTGTTGAGACACCGATGTGACAAACATGTCTTAGCCAGTCGAGTACTCGGCAATACACTTGTCCCCAGGCTCGAGTAAAGCAAAGAGTCTAAGATCTAAAGGAAAATTCATTTATTTGTTTAATTGGAATATGGTTATCTGGATTTGGTTTGTCGCATAATTGGCATGCTAAGGTTTCGATGCTCCAGATGTGGTGATTTTTCTCATAACCGACATGCCATGGCTTCGCTGGTCTTACGTATATAGACCCTCTAGGCCCTAGTGAGAGAAAACCTGCAAAGGGTCTAAAAGTGTAAGATTTAATGTGACATGTGTCAAAGAATATGTAAGGTCGCGTGATCTTGGTTGTTGGGGATGATGTGATCTGACGGTTGGGGCTAATTGTGACGGTTCATCTTCGCTTCTTGTTGTGCCTATAAATATGATGCATTGTGGGTTCCACATTTTATCCAATTCTTTCATCAACTATTCTAGAGTCCAAGAGTGTGTTGGTTGAATAGTGCTTTAAAGGAAACAATGTCTTCCATTTTCACTAGTTCATTTTCATATGAGTCGAGGGTTGTCAGTAAAAGGGTATCAGACTACTTTCTAGAGATAAGTTCTAGTTTAGTGACTCCGAGGACACTAGTAGGTCATCTGAGGTCATTCATAGGTCTATCATTGCAGTCAATATCATGTTGAGGTCCCTAACTCTTGTGTCTCTAGTTATAGCCGAGGAGTTGGGTGAAAATGTTGTTGTGGAGTTTGAGTATGCATGGATGGATAACTGAGTTTGGAAGTTTTTCTCAAATTATCAACATGAAGACATGCTTAATCCTTTTTCAAGAATGTGGATATTCTTTAGGACGACGTCCCAAATGATATAATTTTCTTCCGTAAGTGTTAACGTATATGTTAAAAGTTATAAAAAATAAAATAAAATAACAAGATAATAATCAAATTGTTCATATTTATAATATTTTTAAAATTATATATTACGTTAATTTTAATGTATAAACGGGATATAAGCACAAGTTTAAATTAATACATTCTTTTTTTTTTTTGCAAAGAAAAGAAGTTTGAATCAACGGGTGATTTTGGGAATAGTTTTTCAATTAAAAATGATTAAATGGTGTAATAGTTAGTGTAAATATCTATGTCATTAGATCCATTTTATATATATATATATATATATATATATATATATATATATATATATATAGTGATTGGGATATGATTTAGAACATTTCTCTTTGAAATAATTATCCAATTAAGTTATAATTGAAATTATGTAAAATTATAAAGTCTTCTAGTATTGTAAACGAAAAAAAATAATTAAAAAAAGAATTCTACGATATCAATATAAACTTCGATAAGTATTTAGTATTTTAAAAATTAATACATATTTTTTCACAATAACATAATTAATTTATAAAAAACACTCAAAATATTGGATCAAGTAATAATAAAAATTAAAATATGTTATGGAGTTATTTTTTAATGGAAAAGAATAAAAAAATAATATACAAACTATTTATCCTTAACTTTCAACATACTTTACGAATTTAATTTTTTTTATTTCAAATTTTAATTATATAAAATGAATATTTATTAATACAATAATAGTAAACAGACAATAGTATTAGTGTTTTACGGTGAAAATCCTTCACATCTATAATGATTGATGTATCTATTTAAAATATAACATTTTTAACTTTTAATTTAATCCGTTGGATACATTCAATGGTCCAAATTAATGCTGGAGAGTGCTGGAGACATTAGTTGCCAGGAAAGGATCCGCATCCGAAATAAAGATAGAAAACAAAATAATTAAAGGTGGTCTTATTAATATATTTTTACTTTATTTATTAAATGTTATTTTAATCTTGTTATCTCGTTTATTAGGAATCTCAAATGATAATTGAAAATAAATAAAATTCAAACTAATTAATTTTTATTATTTTAGATTGGTTCCAAATTAACCCTTCGCGGAAGGATTATTTGGATTGATCGAATCACAAAAGCATTTGAAGTTTTATTTCTAGAAAAAACTATTTTATCTAAAACAATTATACATGAGTGTAATTAAATTATGTAAATAATATATCTTTATTGTAGTTCAGTTACATTAATTAAAAAATTAAAAATATAATACTTACATATAATATATATATATATATATATATATATATATATATGTGTGTAATTCTAATATATAAATTTATGTGGATTCTTTAATTTGGATTTATTGAATTTTTTAAATCATAAATTCAATATATGAACAAATCACTGTGTTTAAAGATTACCCAATCTTTAAAGAAGAGTTGCTTTGGTCTAATTAAAGATTTGGTCTTGAGTTACATTAAAGTTACCGTTTATGTATTTTTCCTTTTCTGATTGGTGCTTAGATTCGTTAGTTTGCATGGGGATGATCTCATTATGTATTCCGTTAAGTTGTATGATTGCTAGCTTCTGATAAATTTCTATGGGTTGAGATAGGAGAGGTGTGTATAACCATACATGAGAGTATATCTAATGAAAAAGATTAAGATTGTGATCATGTATAAGGGTTAAACCACCCTTAGGCTATGTTTGGATTCGGGGGTGGACTGTAGTCGACGACGGATGTCCCAGGGTCACTCGCGTTTGGTTTCACATGCACATGCGAGTGAGGGAGCAGATGGTGAGAAAGTTGAGTGCAAATTGGGTCTTCGTGTGAATGAGAAGAAAGGCAGAGAGGAGGGAGCGAAAGCCACGTCAGCTTTGAGAAGTTACGAATGTAACCTTCTCTTTTTCATTTATTCCTCTTGACGTGGTGGGTGCCTTTCATGAAAGCAGTTTCTTCTGCTTTTCACGTGGTGCCATTCATGCAACCAGACAAACCTTGCATGCAGGTTCGGCAGTACCTCTCACACCACTGTTACGCATGGCTGATGACTTCCGCAGTGCTTGATTGATCTGTGAGGTAGGCATTGCCATGTTTTTTTTTTTCATATAACCCATTGCCACTGAAAATGGAGTGAACCCTAAACTACCGCTTAACAGGTAACCGATTATCATTGGTGTGGTTTTTGAAACATAATCGGTTATAAAGGTGTGATAATCGATTATGGGTTTAGTTGGTTTTGGCCCATAATCGATTATGGCTGTTTTTTAACATGGATGATAATCGATTATGGGCCCTGTTATATTTAACCCATAATCGATTATGCTTTTTTTTTTTTTTTTTTTTTTTTAGGCTTCATTTGGTGGTGGTTTGTTCCTCTTGTTGGTGGTGGTCTCTTCTTCTTCATACACTTCACTTGAATTTCTTGTGTTTTTTTGTTGTGATATTTATTTTTGTTTGACCTTTTTTTATTTAAATTTGTTGTGTATAATATATATAACATTATGTTGTGTATGATAATCATAATGCTTTGATAAATACGTACTTTATAGTAGGAAATATCATGAAAAATTTTATAATTTTCTAATAACTGTAAATATAAAAACTAAAACCTGAAAATACTTAAAAAAGACCTAAATAATACTAAAAAATAAAATAATAATAGTAAATGCCTGGCAACCTCAATTAATATTAAAATTATCAACATAAATTCACTTAAGTAAGAAAATATTTTTTTATTAATTAAATATTAAATAATATATTTATACTTTAATTTTAAATTATAATTAACTAAAATATGAAATAGGATTAATTATTATTTATTATTTTTTTATATACAAGGGTGAAATTGTAATCTTACAAACTTTACTATTCAAAATAATTTATAATATTCTTACAACTATCACATCACTCACAAACCACTCACTCTCAACTTTCCACTCACCCACACCCTCTAATCCAAACACACCCTTAAAGTGATTCATATTTATTCATTTTTTATTGCTGATTAAAAAAAAAATCACCGTGTAATTTGATTTATTTGGTTATTAGACTCAATTGATTCAGTTTAGATTATTAGATTAGTCAGTTTTATAATTCTTATTTTTTTTAATTTTCACTTGTTTTCACTTACTTTATGTACATAATTTTCCATCTCATGATCAATATGACTTTATAAACAATAATAACAGCGAAGGGATTTGAGTTTTGACTAATTTAATTTATTTATAAAACTATTGGTTAAAATCTGTAAGAAAATAGCCAATTATTACTGATTTTTGTCCCTTGAAATAAGTATTTTGCAGAAAATAAAAAAAGTTACACCAACCAATCAATTGTCAAACCTAAATACTTTATCACTATTTTACCGAATTTACGCATATCTTAAAGAAAACCACATCAAATTAGAACGATTATGCAAAATTTGTGATTGTTATAACAGAAGAGCTTCCGAAGAAGAAGGCCCCTCGCACAATTGAGATGACCAGGGAATTCCATGAGACCGTTTACAAGTCCGACAAGGAAGTGTTGTTTGCTGGAAATGATGGTGATGAATTCAGTTCAATCTTGCATCAGCAACAAACTCTTAAGATTCACCACTTGTCGCTTCCACTCTACGGGACCTGCGTTTATATCGGTGGTGTTGTTATCTGTTATATCAAATGCTCGTTACTTATGATTTGTTTCCCTTTTGAAATGATTTGAAATAAAATGTAAAAAAAGGGGAGGTATATTTGAATTAAGGAAAATACAGTGATAAGTGTAAATAAGATTTATAAAAGTGATGTACTGTTTCATTGAAATTATATTTTTTAATTGATAAAATTTTAATATTATAAATTTATTTTTTATTTATAAATTGTTAAAAATTAATTTGATTTATTTATTTGTGAATTATAATTGTTTTTAATTAAAATATTATATTTGGTATTATGTTTATATTTAGTTTTGGAAAAAATACGTGAAATTATTGGAACATATTTATAATTGTGATAAAAATAATTTAATATTTTATTTAAATAAAAATCTAAAATATATAATTTTTTTTAAAATATTTAAAATTAAAAATAAAAATAAATTATAAATTATTTAATGTTCTATTTAAATAAAAATTTCAAATATATAAATTTTTAAAGTAATTAAAATTTTAAATAAATACAAATCTTAAATTATGTATTTAGTGTTTTATTTAAATAAAAATTTAAAATAATTTTTTATAAAATTATTAAAAATATTAAATAAATAAATATTTTAAATTATTTAATATTGTATTTTAATAAAAATATTATATAAATAAATTCTTAAATTGTTCAAAATTTTAAATAAAGACGAATCTTTAATAATTTTTTAATGTCATATTTAAATAAAAATTTAAAATGTATATAATTTTTAAAATATTCAAAGTCTAAATAACTTAATGTTCTATTTTAAAAAAATATAAAATATATAAAATTTCTATAATATTCAAAATTTCAAATAAAAACAAATATTAAATTATTTAATGTCCTATTTAAATTAAATTTTGAAATATATATAATTTCTAAAATATTCAAAATCTTAAATAAATATAAAATTTTAAATTATTTAATGTCCTATTTAAATAAAAATCTAAAATATATAAAATTTTTAAAATATTCAAAATCATAAATAAATACAAACCTAAATTCTTTAATGTTCTATTTAACTAAAATATAAAATATAATTTTTTTTAAATAAATATAAATTACAAATTATTTAATATCGTATTTAAATAAAAATATGAAATATATAATTTAATTATTTTTAAAATATTTAAAATAATTTAATGTTTTATTTAAACAAAAATATGAAATATATAAAATTTTTTAAATATTCAAAATCCTAAATAGTTAATGTTCTATTTAAATAAAAATATGAAATATATAAAATTTAAACTCTAGATATATAAAATTTCTAAAATGAATTCAAATACAGGTCCAATGAACATTGATTTTCAATGAAAAACTAGTTCAACATCAATTATGTTCCTTCAAACATCGATTTTTAATGAAAAAATAGTTCAACATTGATTATGGTCCTTCAAACATCGATTATCCAAAGAAAAATGAAACAACATTGATTATCAACTGAAAACTAAAACAAAGTTGATTATGACAAATGTGCAACATCGATCTTCAGTTTGTTTATTTTCTCCCATGTGCATGAATGCTTACCTATGAACACCACTAAGGAGCACCAAACAACCATGACACAACCTTCAACCACAATTTTCTGTTACACACTGTGCTTCCACTCAAAAGCTCACAACTCACACACACACTGTCACAATAGGGAAAAGCTCACAACTTGCTCAAATACTTATAGACTCAAGTGTAACTCCATTCAAACGTTCTATTTGTGTATTTAACACCATCAATGCCTCTCACCTACACCCCTAAACTACACAACAGTCAAACTCGTCAAGAATCTATATTATTCTTTTGCATGCATGGGAGTAACTTTTTCTGAAGGAATATTTACTCTGCCCATGTGAAAAGAGTCACAATTTTGAACATTAATAAGAAGGGTAGCAAAGTAAAATAACAAACTCTAATTGGCTTTCCTCTCTATCTTTCATAACTCACTGCAAATGACATTTTCAAAATTACTTGTTTTTCAGTGCTTGTCATTCCATTTAAATGAATGGATACAAAAATATACAATCTTAAATTTTTTCACGTAAATAGTAATCACTCGGATCTAAAGTTACGCTAAGACAAGAACATATGATCTAAAAAGGATTGTAGAATATGCAAAGAATAAGGACTTCACTTCTATTATAGTTGTTCATACACATTGTAGGAAACCATATGCTCTTTTTAGTAAAAATAAAAAAATAAAAAAAAATATTTTATAATAAATTATATTATTTAGAGACCAATATAATGACCATTTTTTGATATTTATATATTTGGTCACTAAATGATTTTCTATATATTTTGGTCACTAAATGATTTTCTATATATTTTGGTCACTAAATTGGTTTTAATGAAATTAGTTGTTAATTTGGTTTCTATATAATTGGTCACTACATTAGTTTCTATATATTTGGTCACTAAATTAGTTTTTATTTAATGGTAACTAAATTGGTTTCTAAATTATAATCTAAATTGGTATATAAAATTAGCAACCATGATTTTAGCCACTTAAGACTATTAGTTTCTAAATTAGTCTCTAATTAAGTTAGTGACTAATTTTATCATTTTAGAAACCAAAAATTTAGTTTCTTAAAACACTTTTTCTTGTAGTGAATGGATGAGTGGAGTATGCTTTTTCCTTTACAGAAAAATATAAAATAATCATGTTTTTAATTTATGCGGGCCAGCAGACCAATCCACCCCATCTCGTAGTTGGCCTGAACAGACTGCGGATTATACGGAACAGGCCTAAGCAGGTCAATGGGCTAGATTAGTGAGCTTGCATGTCTCACATTGTCATCCCTAGTTACAATAAAGAATGAGCAAAAATAAAATTGGAGGTCATTCTTTTCATTCAATACAAGTGAGTTCCATAAATTCTTAGATAATTTTTTTTATCATACAAGGTGAATACGGGAGTGTTAATGGCTTTTGCCAATCATTCAAACTGTACCTTATTCCTATAATAATCTCGTAAATTGCATCTTATTTCAATAATTTAGTAAACTGCACCTTAATCAAGAATTTCATAAACTACAAAAAAAAAAATTGATGCGAGAGAAATTCTAAAAAATAAAACTTTCTTTTACAAATTCCTAATTTTAAAAAGTAGGGTTCATAGAATTGGGAACATTGTCTATATGGAGAATCATAAATTAAACAACATGGTTCTGATACCACATGTAACACTTATTTGCATTACATAAAGATCTTACAATTGATTCTCACATTCCATACATTCAATTATAATAAAGATAGATACTTACCTTTATCCATCAAAGTTCCTATGTGAGTAGTTCCTTCAATCTTATTTTCTCAATCTATCTCTTAGCAATTCTTTTCTTATCACACTCCATGATCAACAGTGAGACAACCTTTTTTACATATACAAAATTCTATGTTCTTAATGTTTTCCAATATCTTTTAGATTATATTTCAATAAACCATTTATTTTATTAAAACATATTTAGACTCAAGAACCAAAATCTATTTCACATTATAAAATTAATTTATATTATATAATTTTTTAACACAAAGGTCAACGAGTAGTCACCTTCCACAATCAAAGATTTTAATTTCTTTCGGCATCACGGGTACAATTTTGAAAACAAAGAAGTTCAAAGACCTTAGTCGAAAGGTAAAAAGGACAAAGATGACAAGAGTGGTAATGTTCCTGAACAGAAAACAATTGCTCGTCTTCAGGAATGTGACCCTATTTCACATTGAAGGTTTTTCTGATGACTTGTTTCTGAGTCTTCCTTTTTGGACATATTTTTGCTGGTAGTTTTAAAATTGGTATCATTAGTTTCCAATCTTTTAAGTACTACATACTCTAAATTATAAATTAATTATTAGTTTAATTAAATATTAATTTAGAATTTAAAGTAATTGATAGTTAAAATTTTAATAGTTAAATATTAATTTAAAAATTATTTTATAAATTTTTATTAATAATATAAATATTTTAGATATTAATCATTTTTAAATTTATAAAATAATATATAATTTTATTAATATAATAATTAATTATTTTTTATCTTTAAATTAGTTATTTTTTAATGATTTAATTATTAAATATTTTGATGTTTTCGCATATACAAGTGTTTTTATTGTATTTTTTTTCAACAACTTTAGTAAGAACACTCATTTACATGGAAATATGAAAAATATCATTAACAAATTAAATTAAGATTAAAAATAATAGATTATTAAATTTAAATAATGAAGAATTTAAATAAATTTTCATAAAAGTATCAAATTTTTAAAAAATTTCCCATAAAAATTAATCTTAAAATTTATGCTAGAAGAAAATTAAAAAACATTAATTAAAAATTTTATTTTGGTAAGAATTGAGTTTAAGACCGGATGTATTTGGATGGTAGAACCTCCAACGTAAAGAAGAATTGAGTTACGTCTGAAAAAAATATCCTGATAATATTTATAATTAATGTTTCTGACTTCAATTTTTTTCTTACCCTTAAATCTAGAGAAGAATGTGAAGAATAAAATAAGTGTTTTTCGTATAATGGACCACTTTGTTAGGCTGGGAATCGAGAATATTGCCTTTTAATAAGATTATATTCTTTAATCATTTATTTAATAAATTATATATATTTATACTATTATGAGGACACACTATTTTTATCATCTTAGTTAGACAATTTTATCTTATAATAAATAAAAATAATTTACATATTTATTTAATATAATAAATTATTAAATATCTTATTATTTTTAAATAATTAACTAACTTCTTTTTTTTTAAAATCATAATTATATAATTTTATAAAAATTATATATATATATATATATATATTAATTACTTATATAAAATTATATATATACTTAATATAATAAAAATGTGAATATACAACGTATATATTTTCATTTTCATTAACAGTAATAAATTAAACAACGTTGAATATTGAGAAAATTGAAAAAGAGAAAGTTACTATTAAAACTTTATTTTTTAACTAAGTCCATGACTACAGTTGAACAAGTGACAAAATTTCACTAAGATTAAAAACTATCTCATTTTTATATTTTCAAATGCACCAAATAATTTATTTGTATTTGTATTCGTATTTGTATTTCAAAAATTAAAGAGATTTATTATATATAATTATAAAATTTTCTTTTATATTATGATAAAATAGTAAAATCTTTAGAATAGTGAACTTCTAATTTCACTATTTAGCAGAAATTATTTTTAAAAAACTCAAACCAATTATATTTTTTTATTATTGCTCTTACAATGTTCGAGGTGATGAATCTGAATTGTTAATGTCTTCAAGAATTATTGAGCTTTTGTATTAATTAAAAATTCACTTACACTACAAGTTACAAAAGCTAGAAGTCACTCAAAATACAAAATGAAAAATATTCTACAATTATATTTATAGACGTAAGAAAATCATTATGTGTACTAATAACTATTTTAATTATAAGTAGTGGTGCAAATTACGGGAAATGAGATGTCGAACTTCACACTAATTATAATTATTTTAAAGTGTTGATCAACATGATATATATTTAACTATAAGTGATTAATATTCATTAACTCTGCTCCAGTTATTCAGGACATGTTACTACAATTATCTTTAAAGAAAGTAATAAATAATAAACGAAGCATGTTTTTATCTAGGAACACTTTTTTTTTTTGTACAATTATCTTGGAACAATCTTGACGGCACATGTTTAACGGGGAAGAATACTTTTATCCAAGAAGATAGTATTCCCCACTACTCTTTTTTGTAAGAAAGAGGAAGTTATGGAATCAATAACTTTTTTTTTTTTAAGAATAGTTGATAATTCATTGAAGTTCACATAAAAAATTCTTCCCTCAAACTCTCTCAAAGGAAAGGACAGGACATTGATGGTTGGGAAAAAAAGATTGTTTTGCTTTTTCCATTCCACTACTCAAAGTTACAACCTAGTTACGATTCAGACACAAAACTAATATTTAATTGATGAAAATAGTTAAAAAATATTGTTACTCTTTAATGGAATTTTAATATGTTAGTGACGTTGACTTTTCTAAAGTGCTACTCGTGTGAAGACCTGCAAAATTGTCTTATTTTGCCATTCACACACAAACTAAATTAAGCAATAAAGGAAAGTTTGCTTTTTAAACATTATTAAACGATAAGCATTCAAGTCTCGGACGTTATTAAATAATGATCAATATAGTTTTTAAAATTTTTAAAAATAATGAGATAATAATTTAAACAAGTAATATAACAACATTGTATAATTTTATGAATTAATTTAATAAACTCAGATATAAGTTTAGAGTACCCTTATAAATAGACTCAAGTTCAAATATAACGGCTGTTGCAAGGTTGGTGTCAAATCGGGAATTTAGCGCATTCTAGGGCAATTTCAATTTCATTTATTTGGATATTTGTAGCCTGTGAATTTTTTTAACAATTTCTTTTCTCAAACATGTTATTTTGAAAATATTCTCAAATTTTTAAACAAAATTTTTCTCTTTCAGCTTAGTAATTTTTGTTAGTTTAATATGCAAAAGCTTAATAGATTTATAGCCCTCAACTTTGCCACAATTATTTTTACTCTAAAAAATAGTCTTTTAAAAATATAATTGTACATTCTTTTTAGTTTTTTTAAAACACATAGTGAAAATTAATCCAAAGAAAAATAGTATTGGTCTTGAAAAATAAAAGATACTTTAACCACTGACACATGTAATAATGAATTCATTATAAATTAAGTATAATTGATTATGCTACTTTTTATCTTTTACTTTTATTTATAAATTCTTATTAAATTTTAATGTTGAAGAGAAAATAGGTTGTTGGTTTATTTTCTTTTGAACAATGAAATTCGTTAGACGAGTGAAAAAGTGTGAAAGTCCTATTTTTTTGTTGAGTAAGTTATGTTCATATAGGGAGTTTTAATGAAATTAGTTTAATAAATGAGAGAGTGCACGTATCATTTTTCTCAATTACTTAGGTTATACCAGAGTGGACAAACAACTTTTTTACTCATCTTTGTAGGTTCTTTAGGAACTGAAATAACAATGATAACAAATTGACACACTAAAGAAAATAAGTGTGTCAAATTGAGGGATAAAAAACATATATAAAGCTATATTGCATGTAAAATATTTTTTATTGTATCTAAACAAAATTAATTATTTAAAATATTTTGTCAATAATTTATATAAATAAAAATTATTCTCATTCAGATGTGGTTGGTCAGAATCTTGGTAGGTTTCGAGTGATCTCCCTTTAAACTTTAGTGATTCAACTTCTAAAGAATGAGGAAGTTCCACCTTATATATAATGAGTGTTGTCATCTATTTAGATAAGTTTTCATGGGCTTTGCTCTTTGACAGAATGTGGCGGCATATCATAATATTCTTTCATAAAATCTGAATATTATAGACATAAATTAGAATATTCTGTAATATAATCGGATCATTTATGTATAAAATTAGTGCATTAAAACACATTAATTGTGTATTAATAAAATTGATTCCCATAATATATTTATCTAAATTATTATTACACTAACATAATTATGTGAGAATTCATAATAATAATCCTAAAAATCATGGTGATCTTGGTCTTAGGCCAGTTGGCGGGTCAGACTAATTAGTATATGACCGACCAAATCCAGAACAGTATAAAAACTAATTCTGATTATAATTAATTTTTATTGTTATTATACAAAACACTAATCATAATAATCAGAACAAAATCGAGTTTACTAATTCATAAACGAGAAATCAATATGAAACATTTTCACATACATATATTAACATAGTTGACAGTAATAGATTTTTTACTATTTTTTATACTACTACTGTTGTTGGGAAATTACTTCCTTGGTCCATGATTTTAAATCCACACCCAATCAACTTTTAAACTCTTAAAATTATTCTTTATTTCAGAATTAAAAATCTGAAATTAAAAAATATATTCTAAAAATGATTAGAATATATTTTTTTAAAACTCTTAAAATTGTTCTTTATTCGGAATTAAAAAATATATTTTAAAAAAATAAATTCATGATAGATTTTTATGTTTTTTAGAAATAAAATTTCAGAAAACAAAGTATAAAAATATATTCAAAAAAAATTCTGAAAACGACAAGTGTTTTGAAAAGTTAAATCCAGAAATGTATTCCTGAATTTTAAATCTGAAATACATTTTGATATGCAGCTCTCAGTTCTATTTAAAAACTACAGAAGACATTTTAATAATTTCATTTGCCTTGTTTTTGGTTTTGAAGGTGTAGTAACTAGAAATGTTCATTTTACATGAGACACCACTGTTCAGTTCTTAGATAGCCTAGAGGTAGAAGATGAGCCCTGAAAGAAAAATTATACACAATGTGTTACAGAATACAGTGTTGGGCCAAGCCCAATGGGTGCACAATATGCTAGCAAGGCAACTGAGGCCCTGTTGATTGTTGTATGTTGGCCACATACCAAATTTTTAAGACCGTTTCTTCCTGCACCTCCATATGTTTTTCTATCACTCCATACAAAATATTAAAATATCTTTTTATTCTTCTTGTGTCACTCCCATATTCCAGATCACATAATGTGGAAGTTAATATTGAATTTGAAAATAGCTTATGAATTATGTAATCCAGAATATATTTTTAAAAAATGATATTTCAAATTATATAAATCTGGAAGTCTGGATTTAAGAGTAGCTTTTAGATTATGTAATTCAAAAACGCATTTGAAAAAAGTTTTTGGATTACATAATCCGAAGCTAATAAAGACTTTCAGATTATGTAATTTGAAAATTAATCATGCATATGAAAAAAAAACTTCTGGATTATATAATCCGAAAAATAATTATAAATTTGGAAAAAGATTTTGGAGTTACATAATCTAGAATATTACAAAAGGATATTTTTTAAAATGCCAAAATTTTTGAAGGCGAGAGAAGAATATATGGAGTTGTAAGAAGAAACTGTCTATTTTTAACTTATGAATAAAAGATAGGTCAAATACTCTTGTACAGAAGTGTTTATGAAAATAAGTATTGTTTTTTAAAGAAGTGACTTTTATAAAAGCCAAACAATCTACCTTGGGTGTAGCTTTTCAGTCTTTTTTTTTTTTCCCTTAGACAAACTCAATTTGAATCCTGACAGTGCCTTTACATTTCAATTTTACTTTGCAGTAGATTTTTACTTTACACTGTAATGTAATGGTGTTAAATTACAATTCACTAGTAATAAGAAAATATAAAGAAAAATAATTAATTCACACTAATTAAAAAAAGTCAATATGACATTTAGTTTTATTTCTATAAAGTAAAAACTGATTTAAAACGTCACACTATAACGATTAAAAAATAATTAAAATATAATCATTATTGTATTAAAAATATTTTAGATATGGTAAAGAAAGATAGAATAATTGACTATATTACAGTTTTATTAAAGGTGTATTTATTTTCAGAACAAATAATTTAAATTAATTTTAATAATAACTATATAAATACGATAGTATTTTTATGTCCAAAGATTCACATAGGAAACAATTAATTAAAGCAAATTTATTTTCTTTATTTAATACAAATATTTAAAAATGAAAATGATTGAAGACAAGATGACATTGTTGTAATCATCTTTGAATGCAAATAGAAATTTAAACGAAAAGTTATTTCATACGCTTTTTTATTTATAAATATACTTTTCATATTCAACAAGTAACTAGTTTTAAATAAAACTAAAACTTTCAAAAAATTATAAAACGAATTTCAACTTAAAAGAAACTTTCAAGCTATAAAAGCTAATAAACAACATTACTTATACAATATTTCTTTTATTTCTATCTCGTTCCATTTTATTATTTACTCCATATCCTTTTTCTCCCTCTTAGTTATAAAATTAAGTAAGAAAATATATGTTTTGAAGAAAGGATGAGGTTTATGTTTTCTTCTTCCTCCAATAGAATGGTGTTGATGTATTGGGTTTCATTTGGCTAATTAACGTGTAACAGGGTGGTGTGCAATGGCGGAGGACTAGGGGTTAGGGATAGGGGATGTTCTCACTCCCTTAAACTTTTAAAATTTTGTGGATATAAATAATGGAAATTTATGAAAATTAAATTAGAGAAGTTTTATTTTTTTATAAAGAACTTCATTTAATTATTACAAACAGTAAAATATAAAATTAAATATAATAAAAAAATTGATTAATATATATATATATATATATATATATATATTCTCTTTTTCTTCTTCTATAGTTAATCATTGTTTTTGCTTTTTCTTTATTTTTATTTCTCATATTTTGTGTGTGTTATGTTTCTGAAAAAAAAAAATACAAACTCTTTTACTCATTTCTTAAATGATTTGTTCCATTTTTAAAGAAAAAAAGACAATCCTTTCTTATCCTATATGACACTGAAATATTTTAGTTTCATGGTGTAATATTTCTAATCTCATGAACCTTTTCTATGAAAATTCTTTTTTAAAAACATAAAATGTTTAATGTCATGTGCTTTTTTATAACCACTAGTTTTTAATAGTGATTTATTAATTATGGATTTCCTTTTTAGGTAGTATCTCAATATTTAATTAGATTTTTATAGTTTATTTTTTAGTAAATAAGAGAATATCACTTTAAAATTTCAACTTTAATATTTTATTATTGATATTCCTAACCATCCAGATTTGAATAATTTATCAACTATGCTTGAATTGTATCAATCTTTAGCAAAAATAGGAAAGTCAAGTATATTTTACTTGATTGATTAATTTATCTTATTTTAGTTCTTACTATAGCTACAACAATAGGAACATCATTTTCTATAATAAAGATTATCAAACAAGATTGTGAAATAGAATGGAAGATGAATTTCTTGCCGACAATGTAATTATTTACATTGAAAAAGAAATAGTTAAACATGTTAGTTTTGATTTAATTATTGACGAGTTCAAGAGTTTAAAAATTGAAGGACAGTCCTTTAGATATGTGTATTTTTTTTTTTATAGTTATAGTTATATTAAAGTATGTACTCTTTTTTGTTGTATTAATGACAATAAAATTATATAAATTTTGAGTATATTATTTTAACTTGCTCAAAATTATGGGTCAATATCCACCACCATTGGTAAAGTGTTAGTAATTTTTGATAGCTTCCTTTAATTGAAAAATAACTTGAGTGTGCTTATTGAACATGTTTTGAAATTTAAGATTACGGTAAAATAGATATGCACATATAGAAAAGGAAACTAATAATACATGTTGGGCTCATAAGAATAACAAGTAAGAAAACATAAAAACAAGATTGAAATAAAACACTTTTTTTTTATCAATACTAAAAGGTTATATACACAAAGAATCTCATAAGATAGTGTACCATCCATACATACAATGGTCTATATATATAGAACCTAAAGACAGTTAAAACGAGATACCTTAGAAAATTTAAAAAGTCTTAACATTACCAAATTGTCTCTAGTAGATGGTATTATGTTCTCTTCCATAAGAAGATGTCATCACAGTTCTCCACATTGACTACAAATCATCAAAGATCTCCCATCATCATCTTTCTTTTTCCTCAAATGAAAAAATAATATACTCCAAGTATCGTTTGAACCTCGATCCTGGTAAGGATTTTGTAAGCACATATATGAGATTCTTCTTCGAGACTATGTTATTGATTTTGACCTTCCCATACTCAACAATGTCTTACACGAAGTGCATCCTAACATTTATGCGTTTGGTCCTCTCATGGTAGATCTGATGATAAGTTAGATGAATAACACTTTGACTATCACAATGAATAGATAGTCACACAATGATGCACAATACTTAACTCTTACATCATCCCCTTCAACTACAATGCCTCATTCACCACCCTCTGTGAGCGCAATATACTTTGTTCGAGTACATAAGGCCACAACAGATTGCAAGTTGGCCTTCCAACTAACTACAGTTCCAAACAATGTAAACACATACCTAGAAATAAACTTTTTGGTATCAACATTACATTCATAACCAATGTCTGCAATGCCCTCTATAACAACTTCGTTATGGATTGTCTATATATTAGACCAGATGATATTGTTTCACTCAAATATCTCAATACTTACTTCAAAAGCCTCATAGTGAACACATTCAAGATTTGTCATGTGTAACAACATTTTGTTTCTTTAACCAATTGTGATTGTTCTAAAACATCTACACTTGGGGGAATTTGAAGGTTTCACATACACAGTTTCCAAATTATGTTTCAGCTAAGTGAATTTTTTTGAACATCTATTAACTAAAAATGAAGTTCTGAAAAAAAAAAATGAGAAGTTGAGAACATATTCAACACTCACTTAAAGAGTTTGGAAGAGCAGAAAAAGATGAAATAAGTTAATTTGTTGTACATTTTGCAATGAACGTATGATTTATATACTAATATTTACAGTATTTACTTCAATAAACATCTATCCATATTATATTTTGCTTTCTAAGAGTTCTTAATTTTTAATGATCAATTCAGTAGACGATCTCATGATCTTTTAAAACTATTTGATTAGACGTTTCATAGTAGATTTTTTTTTTCTGTTGGATTATAACAAGAGAATTACATTCATAAATATATTTTTTATTCAATACTTACATCATGATACACAGGTATTTACATATTTTTTGCTGCTACAATTTTACATAGGAGGAGTATGTATATGTATATATATATATATATTACAAATTTATTTTTGTTACTTATTGTCCTTAATTTTCACATCACACTATTTCTATATTTTGCTTATCTATTAGTAATACTATTTTACTATACATTGTGGGTGGTAAATAGAAAGAAACAACAACGGGTCCATCAAGCACCAAAGGAACATCTGAATTGGAGCAAAGTCAGGGTAGAATGCCCTATTCTCCTAAACATAACAAAGTTCTCCACTACATTTATATTCCAATTGTTTCGCGAAAAGCAGGTCAGTATGTCAACTCTAAAAGAGTTTTAAAAGTTGGGTGTGTCCATCTTATTCTATTTTAAATTGATATTTGTTCTGTATGTGTGAAAGAAGAAGATAGGAAAGTGAGATATATATTATATAAACACATTGCATCAAAATAGCAAGGCCTAATTATCTTTTTGGTCCTTACATTAAGAGGCAAAAATCACTTTGATGTATTGGTTTTAAAAAAAAATCAAGTTGGTCCCAAAATTTGTTTAAATGAATGCAATTTGGTCTCTTCTATTAAATTGACATAAAAAAAAACATTAAGTGGTGATGATGTAGCACACGAAGTGACACAATTATACACTCGTGGACTTTGCATGTAATCCAAGATTGAAACAGGGAATCTACGTTTAACCTATTAAAACTCATTTTAACAGATTGAAACAAACCTCCAGAACTACTCAAGGTTTTTAAATAATTTTAACAAATTGATTCAACAAGGTAATCTATTAAAATATTCACTATAGCCATTTCAGACATTAGATAAGAACATTTTAAAGGATTAAAACATCTTTTAATTAGTTAAAAACTATCCTATCATCAAGATAAGTTTTAAACAATTTTGAAAAACAATTTTCTTTCAAGTGAAAAATATATCAAACAACTTATAGAGAGAATCTTAAATACAAATCAAAACATAAACATACACTAGGCCAATCTAAAAGTCTTCAATGTTTTGAAATACTTCAATAAGAGGTTGGATTCGTCAAATATAGCTAAGCAAACTTAGCAACAATAATAACTCCAACATTCACACCTTCTACATATCCAGTAAAGATACATCTTTCAACTCGTGCTTTTGGTTTATCCTTCTTGACATGTACAAATGCCAAGGTGCCAAACACCCTTGGATTCTCATAATCTGGTGGTCTTCCACTCCATACTTCTATAGGAGTCTTGCGATTTAAAGCAGACGACGAACTCCTGTTTATCAGGTAGATTATAGTGTTTTCAGCTTCTCCTTGTAAGTACTTAGGTAATCTAGCTCCTAAAACATACACCTCACCCTCTTCAAAATGATTTTTTTCATCCTCTCAACCAATCTATTTTGTAGTGGTGTATCTACAATTGTTTTATGCCTCTTTATACCTTTTACCTCGTAAAACTCATTAAACTCTTGTGAAACAAACTCCAAACCATTGTCTATCATGAGTACTTTATGTTTGGTCTTCTTCTAATTAATCACCATGGTGTGTCACACCTGAAAAATTTTAGTCTTACTTTTCAAGACGTAGATCAACACCATCCTTGAGTAATATTCTATTATAATTAGGAAATATTGTCCTCCACCATAATTTTGAACTTGAGTTGGACCCCATAAGTTTGTATAAGTATAATCAAATGGTCTACTACACACATGTTTACTAGTCTCAAACTTCAATTTATGAGACTTTCCCAATATGTAGTGACCATAAAATTCCAGCCCTTCCATCCTATTACCTCACAATAGGTTTTGCTTCCCCACCTCCACCAAACTTGTCTCATTAATGTGTCCCAACCTTAGAGGCCATAACCTCGCCTCATCATGCATCGTCTGACTAGCCAAAGATGCATGCACGATCACTTTTAGATGTCTAAGATGTAAATGTAATCATTTTTCAACCCCTTAGCACCTATAAACACTTCGATTAAAATCTTTATCATTCCTTGTTCAATCTTTGTTGACAAACCCATCTCATTAGACATGTTGAATGATAAAATATTCCTCTTGACCTCTGGAAAATATCTCACTTCTTACAACAACATCTCTCAGTTATTAAACATCTTTATTTTGGTAGACTTCATGCCTTGCACCTTAGATGTTTTATTGTTCCCAAGAAGGATTTATCCATTTTCTTTTAGTTCCAAGGTCTCAAGTAACTCATTCACAAGACACATGTGATAAGTGAATCCTGAGTCCATGAACCAACTTTTCTATGTATTAGACGGAGACGCCACTAGCACCCCTGTAAACATATAGCTATCATACATTGCAACAACACCAACAAATTCTTTCTTGAAAAGAGATTTCTTGCCTTTCTTTTGTTTTTCCTTCTTTGGACAACTAGACTTGAAGTGACCTTTCTTATGGTAGTTATGACACTCAACTTCCACCCTATTGTTTGACGAATATTGCTTGGACTTATTCAGCTTAAAATCCTTCTTTTTCATTCCCTTCAAATTTGACACATCCAAACTCAACCCATTTTCCTCTCGCTTAGACACTTGAAACTTCTGAAGCTCCTTAGTCTTTATTACTTGGTTGGACTTCAGAATATCTTTCTCATTGCAAATCTAATTTGCACGTCTTCAATACATATTTGCACTTTCAAATACTTTCTTTATCTGAATAAATTTGAACATTGAGACTTTAACAATTATAGACTTGATTCTTTTCTTTTTAGCATTGTTCATTTTCTTCTTCATATTATATGCTCAATTTAGAATGTTCATATATGAGCATTTAATGTGTTGTATCCCTGGTTTACACTCTGAAACATCTTTCTCTTTGCAAATCTTCATTCTTAGCATCTTGAAATGACTTCAATTTTCATTAGCACAAATCTTGCTTATCAACTTCATTTATTTCCTGTTAAACACTCAATAAGGAAACTTCATATATCAGCTTTATATACGTATTTATGTTCCTTTAGCTATTTCTGAAAACATTGAAAGTATGAGTCAACATAATTATCATCATAATAAAGCATGAGTATCACTGAAACAATATCTTCAAATTATCCAGACCTTCTATTTCAGGAGTTTAATAGTAAATGCATTTTCAAATAGTTTTTAAGTTAACATAAGATTTAAATGTTGAAGCACAATCAAATTTTAACCTGGTTATATTCCTTAAAATATATTTCAAAAAACCTATTTATTATGAAAATACGCATATTCTATTTTTAAAAAACTTTTCAGTTAAAACATTGTTTATTAAAAAAATTTCTAGTACCGTCTTAAACTTAATCATTAAGGTCTAGTTGCATTCAAAGCAATTTATAATCATTAAGGAAGTTATATTTCCTTCACAAAACATTAAAGCACATAATATTTCATATTTTCATTGTGCTTTGTTTTACGTTCCAAAATACGAAAACTTTCCAAACTCATTCAATCATTAATCTTATTTGAAAATTATGTTTTATATGAATTAATATCAGCAAATAAGATTAAAAAAATCACATGGTATTAGAAAGTAATATAAGAATGTAAAAATTAAGTATAGAAACTCCCTTATATAATAGACCGTCTGACGAGTAGAAGACGAAGTGATTGTGTGTCATGTGTAGGCTTAAGTGGTTGTCTAGTATGTCCATGAGTACTATATTGCTAAGCTTTTCTCCTATTTTGTAGTCGTCTACCTTGATATAACTTTAGAGATTGTTTGACAAGACTATCTGCCATGTTGCTTCATAGTTGGACAACATTATTCATTTTTACTATTAGAAATATGTAATCACTTAGGGTTATCCAATGCTGAGACAAAGATTAGGTTGTCTATTGTTTGGTGAGTCTTTCTCATATTTCTTATTGAGATTATCTTATGTTGAGATGAAAACTAGATCATCAGATACGATTTTTTTATTTTAACCATGTGTTATTGGATCGTCTAGACTTAGACTCTAATATATGCACACAAGTGAGCTTTGTTATAAATTATAACACACCTTATAGTGTTTGCTATCATGAAAACACATATACTATTGTTTAGTGGGTTATAGACCGTTTAACATCTTAACACTTTCCCCTTAGCGACTTCCTTTAGGGCCTTATCACCAAGCACAAAAATTATGGCGCTCATGACTCTTTGTTGATCATGTCAACCTTCTCTTTTTGAGACATAGACGTTGACATGTTCATCTCACTTATTAAAGCATCAACTCAACCTTGTTGTACCAAAATGAGCTCCATCTTGATTCTCAACAATCCAAAGTCCTTTTCCTCAAAAAACTTCTCGATGTTAAACTTAATGGTCATATTTTCAACTTCTTAACTTTCTTTTTCTTGTTCTCACATATAATGTCAATTGCTGAAACACAAGAACAAAATTGGAAGAAAACACTTGTATGAATACTAGAAGATTTTGTATACAAAGAATCTCAGAAAATATAATATATCATCTATATACACAATATTCTCTATATAGAAACCTAAATCGGAATAACAAAAAATTCTTTAAGAAAAAATCGTTAAAATGATTACAATAGAACATGTTAGACGGACTAACTAGTCTTAACACTACTATACTATAATATATTGTGCTATATTGTATTATATTGTGCTATATTGTACTATACTATATTTAGCAGATAATTATTGTAACTGAATTTTTTAATTTCTTTTATTAAACAGGATTTAGAGTAGATTATCACACTACATATATAAATAATTGTGAAAATTGATTTAAACATCATAAATAATAGGATTAGATTAAATTATAAAATAAGTTAAAAACTTAAACTTGATTCATTTTAATTGAATTGTTACGTTGGAGTAACTTATCAAATGCTTAAAAAAAATCTAATTATGGATATAATACTAAATTAAAAAAATTATTATTTAATTTATTAAATATTATTATAATATAAGTTTTGAGTTAATAAAAAAATAATGTTAAAATTTGTAAATTTTTGAAATTGATAAAAATTAACGAATAAATTAGCGTGACATTTTTATTATTTAACTCATTAGGTACTGAAATCTGTAATTTTAGAATTATGAAATCTCAATTTTTATTTATTATGGTTGGTTAAATATATAAAATAAATAAATAAGTATTGTTATAATTTTACGTGAATTCAAACAAATCAATATTTTAAAATTAAATATCAACTGAGTATATTTAAACCAATTTTATTATAAAATATGTGAAGATGAAATTGATCAGCAATTACGATATCTACGATAATTAATTGCCAAAATTGAAACAATTAATTCACTCTTAGGAGGTCAAATGGTCAAACTGTTATTTAAAAATTATATTAAAGAAAAAGTTCTTGACAAGCTAATTTATATTGAAAAGCAATGAAAATATTTTATATTTAAAAGATATGAATAAATTAAAATGCTTAAATTAAAGGAGAGAAATGGGAAATTTGAAGATGTAACCAAGAAGAAAAAATAACGAATATTCTAGTTGAATTTTAAAAAAAGAGTTAAGTTAATGAGCGTAAAGTGGTAAACCGAAATAATAAGTAGACCGAATAAACGACGACGTACAGGAATTTTGGATCTTTGTCCGCGTTCTATAAATCAGCAAAGGCCTTCCTCTGAGACCACTTCCATTCTTTTCTCTTTGTTGCAAAGAGAAGAGATCTGCCTCCTCATTCTTCCCGTATCTCTCTTCCTCTCAAGGTATCTTTCTCTCTCTCTCTCTTCTCTCTTCTCTTTTCTATGGATCTCCCCGCCATTTCCATCTTCACAACCTAATCTCTCCTTTTAATTGTTCTTTCTTTGGTTCGCATTTTTCTGTTTCTCCATCCACTTTCGTCTGATTTCATCTTCTGTTACTTCATCCTAGATAGTTTCGCCATTTCTCGTATCTTAGTTTTGATTTACGATCTGCCTCTATCCTTGCTCGATCTGCATCGCGTGTCGTGAGATCGCACGATTTGAATCGCCACCTTCTTTTCTTTTATTTATCCATCCCTCTGTTAGATCGGAACTTAATTCTGGTTGGTCATGGATGCAAGACTGTCTGGTTCCCGTTTATTTTACGTGTTGTATATGTTGCTATTATGTAATTATTTTTGTTTGGATTTGATTTGTTGCTGTTGAAATTTGAATTAAATGGACTGGTGCTGTTCTGAAGGTTATTTGTGGATTCAGAATACTTGAAAATGGGGCTGTCCTTCACCAAGTTGTTCAGCCGGCTGTTTGCCAAGAAAGAGATGCGTATACTTATGGTGGGTCTCGATGCTGCGGGTAAGACCACCATTCTGTACAAGCTCAAGCTTGGAGAGATTGTCACCACCATTCCCACCATTGGTAAGTATATGTTCTTCTACTTCGATTTGTATTGACTGATGCAATGGGATAGAATATAGAGAGGGCATTTCTAACTATTTCAATTGATGGATGAATCAATCTATACAATGTGGGATCAATTCCGGATTTTGCCTCTCCTGCCCATTTCCGTTCATTTGATGATCATGTTATATTTTTTCCTTCAATTTTTCTTGATCTATTCAGGCTAGCTTTAAGATCTTCTGGTACTAGATTAGCCTTGCTCTACAAGTTTTTAATTATTATATATGGAAACAAAGACGTATAGTTTATCTCCTGTTTTTTTCTGTCTACTGAGAATGGTATTGATCGATGCGCTTAGCCTAAATGTAGTATATCCAGTATCATTGTTGGCATGAGAATGTAATATCTTGCTCTTCTAACAATTGCCTTGTGAGATTTACTAATACTTCATTTGGCGCAGGGTTTAATGTGGAAACTGTGGAATATAAGAACATCAGCTTCACTGTTTGGGATGTAGGGGGCCAGGACAAGGTATTTATTCCCCCTGCACCTTCTTGTCTAACATCTTGCATTATAGTACTTGGTTATGGGTGATCTAGCAAACTGTCCACAATGCTTTTGTTGATTTATAACGGGATCGTTTACTGAAACTTTGCTTGTACTGCTATGTATATCATATGGTTTACATTCCAAAATTGAGTTTTGATGAGTAAGTATGAGTGGTGAATCAGTGGATGCCCATTTGATGTACTCGTCCACATTAAGATATTGACGAGATTCAAGGTCTGTTTTTGGAGGTGCAGGTGCTTAATTTGGTAAGTGTACCCTATGAAGAGGTTGGGTTGTTTGACCCTACTTCGGAATAAGCCTCATTGTGTTGATGCACTCAGGTTGGAGGCTGTGTAACCTCCCAAGGGGTTGGATCATACTTAAGAAACTAGAGGAGAATCTAAACCAATGGAACTGTTGGAATATCATTTAAGATCTTTACTTGAAATGCACCACCTACCTTGATCCAATAATCCCCAAAATCAGCAACAAACCCTGGAAAGAAGTGAATTTATACCTACGGACCAGAGGGGGTGATGACGACCAACTTGAACACAAATCTCACCATCCAGAACCATGAATGGTCTGGTCTAGGTCGCTTCTATTAGATCAATACCAAACTAGTAACAATTTCATTTGGTAATCAATGTCACAAAACAAGTTGAATGAAAACTTATTGTCCTTTCTTATGTTTCTGTTTAGATAAACTTTCTACAACCACTTGTAGGAGAAAAAAATAAGAAGGAAAAACGAAATAAACTCTTCTAGATTAAATTGAGAATTATACATAAATTAATTTATAGAAACTTTCTTACATTTGTTTCTTCAAAAGTTGAATTTTTTCTTAAACTAATTTTAGTTTCTCCTATAAGTTCTGTGGGAGAAGTTTACCCAAACTAATCCTATGTCTATTTTTTTATTTCAAGACCAGGGATGTACTCAGCCTGACCAGTGTGATTGAGTTCTCGATCATGCAATTTATAACTTTAGTCTTTACAGGGTTTGTGTATGTGATAGCCCTTTAGCTCAAATAGTCTTACGTTTGACCTTTTGATATTAATTATATCACTTCGATTTATTTTGAAAACATTTTCTCAGTATTATAGTCATCAGCACTCACCATCAATGTGTTTTTCCCTGTAGATCCGCCCGTTGTGGAGACATTACTTCCAAAATACCCAAGGACTTATCTTTGTGGTTGATAGCAATGACAGGGACCGAGTTGTTGAAGCTAGGGATGAGCTGCATAGAATGCTGAATGAGGTAATAACTGTATCATGAATGAGTGGACATGGAAAGGGTAGCTTATTTCATATTATTTGATTTCTCAAATTAATTCTGGATATTATTGGATAATCTTACTTTGGTAGGATGAGTTGAGAGATGCCGTGCTTCTAGTTTTTGCCAACAAGCAAGATCTTCCAAATGCTATGAATGCTGCGGAGATTACTGATAAGCTTGGTCTTCATTCCCTCCGCCAGCGTCACTGGTAAACTAGAATATCGCTGTCAACATTCTTTTCCTCACCGACCTTATCTTTCTGCTTTCACCATTCATTCTCACCTACATGTTTTCTACATGCAGGTATATCCAGAGCACATGCGCCACATCTGGTGAAGGGCTCTACGAAGGACTGGACTGGCTCTCAAACAACATTGCAAACAAGGTTAATGCCGAATGAGTGGATGATTTGCAAAATGGGCACTTTAAATTACGTCTTGATAGTTTAACTGATGCTTTTTTCTTTTTAAATGATTTGCAGGCATAGAGATTTCTTAGTTAAAGGATGCAAGGAAGTTGAGTTTACTACGGCCATCTCCGCGTTTATGATTTTCTTGCCCTACTTAGATTTTCATTGTTCAGCCATGTATTATTTTTCTTCAAAAAAAGAACAGCGGTCTGTTACCGAAGAATAATTTGAATTTTTTTTTCCATGTATAACCAAATAGCATTGTTTACGATTTGATTTGTGAAATCAATTGAATTATATAAAGCCTCGTATTATGCGTACGGTTCATAATTCTTACGACCATTGGTATTCGATTGTCATGGTCCAATTGGAAATAGGAGGAAAGACGTTGTTCTTATTCCGAAACCATCTCTTCCGTTTGGATGATAATTTGGGCAGAAGTAGAAGTATAACGTATATATGTAGGATGCACTCAATTAGGTAAAATCAAATTCTAGTACAAGATGAGTTAAAGATTGCATGACAGTTAGATGCATTTTTACGACTTCCAAACAGTTATCCAATATGTAGATGCATTTTACAAAATGCTTTGACAACATCTGTGCAGCTGGTCCCCTGAAACATAGGTGATGACAGTGGCACCAATAACCTCCAATTACGCAGAATGTTTAATCTTTGCAATAACGACTCCACCTATGTAACTGTTCAATCCTCTTATCTTAGCAGACATTTCTTGAACTAATTCTAACCTGGTGTCTCATTTTGGCTCACCGAACTTTGATGCAATTGGAGTGGTCTAGCCTCGAGGGCCTTATGGCTGGCTATTCGCAGTTTCATGAGAACCTTGATTCTCCTAAATGATACATTACACGGCTTCTGCCCCTTCTCAATCATCTCCCAGAGACACTTTTCTTCTTCCTCCAACTTCCCCGTGTCACAAAGCAAGTCAAACAGCGCGTCAGAAACCAAGTTATACGACCCGAAACCCTTCTCTACCATGTCCCTCCATAACCGCAGCACCATATCGACCTTTCCATGCTTCCTAAACTACCTAATCAAGAACATGCAGGACTGTGTACTCGGAAGGCACCCCTCAATTATCATCCTCTTGTACAAGCTCCAAGAATCATTAAACCTGTAAAGTACCCCACAGAACAAATTGTAAGTAGTTGCATTCGGACTACGAGATCACATCCGGCGACAAATCCCGGTCACGCATTTCATCAAGCACCTTACAAGCTGTCTTAATTTCCCTACCCTTACAAGTAAACATCCACCAAACCATTGTACATAACGACATGAGGTGTCATTCCCATTTCCTTCATTTCGTTGAAGAATCCCTCAGCACCCTCAGGGGTCTTCCACGCCGGATGAGGAATGATAAAAGTCTGTTAATTAGGGTGAAACCCGTGCTTCAAACTATGTCTATTTAACCATATCGAAGATATATAGAAATACAAAAAATAATATAAAAATCCAATTATATCAAGTATAATAAAATTGATCATGATCTAATTAAATCATATACAATTCTATAACTGATATATATATATATATATATATAATATTTAATTGAATGACATATTTTATAATTAAATATATCTTTTATTTATTGTAAATATTTTTTCAATCCCATCCAAAAAAGATAATTTTATAAAAAATACTTATTCAATTCTTATACTCACCTAGTTTTGATAGGAGCTTAAGAGTGCAATTCCATTTAACTCAAAAATGCCGCAACAAATCTTAAATTCGTTATTCTTTGATGCAATTACTAATTTGGAAGAGATTGAGGGCGAAAAGGGGAAGGAAAAAGGAAAAGAGAGTAGAAAATTATGTTGTTTGGATGTAAGGTAAGTGAGTTGAAAGTAAATGAATTTGAGTAAAATTATTGTAGATGATATAATTGATGTAATTAAAATATTAAAAAAAAAAATTGTGTCATTTCTTAATTTTTCGAAATATATTTATCTTGAATTGTGAATGAGATAACATGCCTTGAAATTGGGAATGAGATGACTTGTCTTGAAATTGTAAATTAAAATAAAGATGAATGTTTATATATTAAGTTGAAACATATTATATATTTCATTTGAAAATTATAATTAAAGGAAAAAAAATAACAATTTAGATTTTTATGGCATCCAAAAGCTATGAAGGTTGAGAAATATCATGGTAATATAAGTTAACATAATTTGAAATTAATATTACCTAAACAATTACAATATAAACTCAATATTGTCCAAACACTTAAGTGAGAAGGAATTTCAACAAAATCAAGTAACAAAATTTGCATTACTTTACTGAATAAGGTAATTAATTTAACACAAAAATTAATGTGTCCCAAAACTTCATAACTGATTAGAGTTGGATGCATAATCAAATATGATTAGGATCATAATCGATTACAGTTAGCATCATAATCGATTATTGCAATCGATTATGCTCATAACTTATTCAATTATGCATCCAAGTCTAATTGGTTTTGGAGCTTACGGGCACATGCAAATGTTGATTTTATGACATAGAAATAGTTATAATAGGTGCATGCATATTGTGGAACCCAAAACAACATAGTCAACATATTCCATACATGCATTCCTTATATAATTCAGGAGAAGGACATTGCCTACAAGTTAAAAGTTTCACATTTACTTACACTTGTCACATAAACTTGTTGTTTCCAATGGGGTGAATAGATTTTCAATTGTAAACTTAGAGTATACATTTCTTATATTATATTATGTACATTGGATAACCTCAAATCCAACAATATTAAAAGTCCAACAATACAGTGGTGGTCTTTTTTTATATTCTTGGCGACCATAACTGATAATGAAAACTATAGAAATCAATTAAGGGGTCCATAATCGATTATAGGAGAAATATGCACTATGATCAATTAGTTGACCATTTCTATACATGCATATAAGATATAAGAAGAGGATAAAGGAATGGAGATTTCTTATTTACTTGTGTGTATTTGCATCACTCCATGTATAGGAAATATATACAAGTGTAGGGAGACTTTCTCTCTCCAAATTACAAGCTAATTAGGTAGGGATTCACTAATCATGAGATTCTATCATTATTAAATTAATTGCATATAATTGCGTATAATATCGTATAATATTGCATACAATAATTGCGTATAATTTGATAATTATTATTTTATTAATACTCCCCCTCAAGTTGGTAGGTGAAGATCATGAACCCCTAACTTGTATCGTAGCTTCAAAAATTGTTCCTTGCCCAGTGCCTTCGTAAAAATATTTGCGAGCTGATACTGTGTCGGTACATATGAATGACTGATTATCCCGGCTTGTAATTTTTCTCGCACAATGTGGCAATCTATCTCAATGTATGTGTTTTGTGTGTTCATGAAATACTGGATTTGCTGCTATATGTAATGTCGCTTGATTGTCACAGAAAAGTTGAGCTGGCAATTTACATGGCACCTTTAAATCCTGCAACAGATATCACAACCAAACTATCTCCAAATAAGTATTGGCCATCGCACGGTATTCTGCTTCCGCTGATGATCTTGATATGTTTGTTTGTTTTTTTGACCTCTATGAGATAATAGAAGAACCAAGAAAAATGCAATACCCAGATACTAATCTCCGAGTTGTCTGACAACCTCCTCAGTCTGAGTCGCAATAAGCTGTCAATTTCAGATTGTTCTCGGATGTCAATAGCAATCCTTGTCCCGATGATCCTTTGATGTACTTTAGGACTCGAATTGCGGCATCCCAATGAGGTTTTCGTGAAGCCTATATATATATTGACTTAAGGTTCGAACTGAAAATGCTATGTCAGGCCGAGTAACCATGAGGTATATCAGTCGTCCCACAAGTCGTCTGTATTTGACTGGATCCTTTAATAGCTCTCCATCTTCTGGTGTGAGTTTTAGGTATTGCTCCATTGGAAATTTGTCTAGACGAGCACCAGTGAGTCCTGTATCTTGCAAAATATCAAGCGTATATTTTCTTTGTGACATGTAAATACCAGCTTTGGAACGGGAAAATTTAATCCGTAGAAAATATTTTAAGTCTCCAAGATCTTTAATGCGAACTTGTTGTAATAGACAGTCTTTAACATGCTGAATTTCTCTCAAATCATTTCCTGTCAAAAGAATATTGTCCACATAAATCAAAAGGGCAGTAAATGATGAGTTATTCTGTCTTGTGAATAGAGAATAGTCTGTCTTGGACTATCGAAATCCTACAGATTTAATCATATGAGAAAATGTTGAAAATCATGTTCGGGAGGCCAGTTTGAGACCATAAAGGAATTTGTTGAGTCGACGTACAATGTTCTCCCCCTGTCGATGATGCTCGGGTGGCAAGTCCATGTAAATAATTTCATACAATGTGCCATGTAGGAAGACATTTTGCACATCTAGCTGGTGAGTAAACCAATTTCTGGTTGCTGCAATGGTGAGGAAACACATCAAAGTTGTTAATTTTGCTGTTGGTGAAAAAGTTTCAGAATAGTCAACACCTTCAATCTGAGTGTACCCCTTTGTGACAAGGCGCGCCTTATATTTGTCGACACTGTCATCTGAGTTGTACTTTATTTTATAGGCCCATTTGCATCCGATGGGTTTTTGCCCAGTGGGTAACGGTGTCAAGGTCCACGTTTGATTTAGCTGCAAGGCGGAAAGCTCTTTGTCCATTGCTTTTTGCCAATTTGGATCAAGGATAGCTTGAGCATAAGTGTGAGGTTCTTAGGTGGCTGTGATGTTAACAAGATATGCACTATGTGTAGAAGAAAATCATGAATTAGAAAGAAAATGATGCATAGGATACCTGGTTCCATTCGGCCAATCTTGGGCAGTGGTCGAAAGATTGACTTGGGATCCCGTTACGTAGTTTTGAAGTCAGGAAGGTGGGGTTGATGTGTGAATGGATCGTCGAACAGGAAGGTCGGTTGGAGAAAGTTCAGTAATGGGTGCTAGACTTCTTAGCGTGGGAGAAGAAGGTTGGTCTGCTGGAGGTTCAGGTGCATTGTGACAAGTAGGAGAAGAAGGTTGGTTTGCTGGAGGTTTAGGTGCATTGTGATGAGTAGGAGAAGAAGGTTGATCGAGTGAATGTTGGACAGGAGTGGGTAAGTCAATGTCAATAGTGGGTAAAATACCTTGTAATGGAGGTGAGGATTGCATCGAGACTGTTGGCAAAATGGGAAAAGACTTTCATGGAAGATGACATCCCGACTTGTAAAAAAATTGCCTGCATCTATATCAAATAATTTGTATGCTTTTTGATTGTAGATGCAAGTGCGTTGACATTCAATACCTTTTTTGAGAAAAAAATTACGCATTGAAATAAATTCCAATCCGTTGTCAACGCGGATGATTTTAATAGATGTCTGAAATTGATTTTGTGCAAAAGTAATGAATGATTCTAAGAGATGTTGGGTTTTAGACTTGTGATTCATAAGAAATAGCCAAGTACATCTAGTATAGTCATCGACTATAGTAAGAAAAAAATGTTTTCCAAAATGGGTTTGGGTTTTATGAGGACCCCAAATGTCACAATGCAATAAATTAAATGGAGAATGAGATTTTATTGTGCTTAAAGGAAAGGGTAGCCTTTTCTGTTTAGCTTTGGGACAAATACTACAATTATTATGAATAAGAATGAGATTTTTACTGATAGGTAGTAATGAAGATGCAAGTTGTAGATGCGCCGGAGAAGGATGTCCGAGGCGCTTGTGCCATAAATCAGGGTCGGTCGAAATTTGAGATGCGTGGGCTTGGTTTGGAAGAGGGGACATGTAGTATAAGCCTATGTGTTGTTTACACAAGCCAATCATCCTCCCCGTAGCCAAGACCTACAAAACGCAACCATGTGGAGTAAAAACGACACAACAATTTAGTAAACTGTTATCTTATTAACGGACATGAGATTTAAATTAAAAGAAGGAACGCAAAGAACATTTTTTAGAGTGATATTGTCATTGAATTTAACTGTGCCCGTAGATGAGATGGGCGCAGTTGAGCCTGTGGGCAAATTAACATTTGGAATAAATGATGATGAAGTGTGTGTGAAAAATTGTGATTGGTTGCTCCGCTATCCAAAATCCATGGTTTCGTAAAAGCAGAATTAATAGACGAGTTATGGGCATTCAGACCTGCACCGTTTATAAATGCGTTACTTTTACCATTATTGTTGTTGAGCGAGTAAACCACCTTTGCCAATTGCTGAATTTGCTCAGTAGTGAAGCCTTGTACCAGGTTTCCATCGAACTCGTTACTGGTGCCTTCTTTGCCAGACATGATCTCTTATTTAACGGATAAAAATGGAGAGGTTGTCAGAGCGCCAAGATCAATGCTTTGATACCATATAAGAAAATTGTATATAAGAAGAGGATAAAGGAATGAAATATAAGAAAATTATATATAAGAAGAGGATAAAGGAATGGAGATTTCTTATTTACTTGTGTGTATTTACATCACTCCATATATAAGAAATATATACAAATGTAGGCAGATTTTCTCTCTCCAAATTACAAGCTAATTAGATAGGGATCCATTAATCATAAAATTCTATTATTATTAAATTAATTGCATATAATTACGTATAATATCGTACAATATTGCATACAATAATTACGTATAATTTGATAATTATTATTTCCTTAATACTCTAAATTTCTAGGGTTAAATTTGTAATTGGTCTCTCTTCCTTTATATTTTTTTTACTATTTAAATATGCTCTTACCTTTATGATAGATTTATTTTTTGATTTAACTTTTTCTAAAATACTGTAATACTCAATTTTTCAGTGTTAATTATTGTCGTCACATAATAATCAAGATATTGACTCGTAACTATTAGGGTTATTCAAGATAGAGAAGTATAAGATAAAAAATATTATATTAAAAAGATTAAAATGAAAATAAGATATATTTATAAAATTAAACTAAAAATTGTATGAAATGATATGATATCTCATGATAAATTGAAAGACTGATTAACTAACTGTAGTTAAATAATAATAATAATAATAATAATAATAAATGCCAAAAATGATATATCAGAAAATTATTTTTACATAATTAAAATTCATGTATATTAAAAAACATAATACATTTAAATATTGTTTAATTTATCTATGTATTTCCTAACTTCTATTTTTAAAAAATTTAAATAACTTTTTAAGATTTTATCAAAGTAGTAAATACCAAAATTTATCAATTACATTCACATATAAATATAAATGCGAATAAAAATTAAACTAATTATGTCTACTAACCAAAGTTAAATTAACTTATTAATTAATATTTAAGTATAACAACTAAATAATAAAATTTATAATTTATATTTAATATTTATCAAATTTATAAGAATGTAAAATAAATAAATATATATTATAATTATTTAGAAGTGGTGATAGGAGAATCCTGATGGTAGTAACTTCTTTCAAGATGCAATAACTATACGACAAGACTTGAAGTAACGATCGAAATACAACTTTTTTGTAGTAGTAAACAATGACATGACAACTTGCAAGTAAAATGTATTTTTTTTGAAAAACACTTAAAGATAATGACAACACAATGAATTAAAAGTAATGGTTATCAGAAAATAATAATAGAAAAGAGAAAAAAATAAGGAGATGTGGCAAGGAACCAATAAAATTACCACAACACTTTCGTTTACATGTTTTATAAATTTTTTTATATAATATTTATTATGTAAAATCATGTTTTAATAGTAATAAAATAAGAAAGAAAGGAATGAAGATTAATAATTTAATAAAATTATAGAAAAAAATATATCAAGGGATCATAAAGAATTGAACAAAAAATAGTTGATTGGTATATGCACCAGTGTAAAAAGGGGATTTGGCATAGTGCAAAAAGGGGATTTGACAGCGTCTATAGACAATGTTTCAAATAAGAGCATCACATAAAAAAACAGTAGATAATTTTGTATATAAAAACAACATATAGGCGACACTTATAATTATAATTATTGCCTATGTGTGAACAGAGGATATAGATGACAATTTTGGTGGACAATCGTAATCTAATGTGATCAATAATATAAATTATGATTTTTGTGGTAACCGTCGCATATACCTAACTATTCCATATAAACTACGGTTATTAAGTCATAATAGTTGTCTATATGATTTTTTATTTTCCCTATTAACTTTTTCCCTTCGTGTTTTCTTCTTCGTTGCTATCATTGTTGTCTTTTTTGCGACCTCTCTTTACTCATATTGCTCCCATTGCTTGTAATGTGCTTTCTTCATTCGTTTTTCTCCATTTTTTTGTGGAGAACGAGTTGGGTTATAGAGTTTGAAATTGTTGCTTGTCATCTCCTCCCCACCGTGTGTCACCACTGAAGTTCATGAGTTCCTCCACAACCTCTGCTCCCTTACTAGATTATTAATTTTAGTGTTTTTATTTTAATTTTTGTCATTATTATTTGTAATAAATTATTAGTTAGATTAGTAAGAGTATATAAGTTTCAAAATTATGAATTTGTCTATTTCAATTTGGTCTTTGTATTGTTTACACACACACTAGCAGGCGAAGAAAGGATAAAAATCACTACAATTTATGGATTTGTATATTGTAAGCATATGCTTTTGTTTCAAGTTCTTTTACATAACTCACGTTAAGTGATAATTGGTCAAATAATTATTGTCTATGAGGTGTAAATAGATGACAATTGTTTAAGTTGTCATCTACATTAAATTACATTAAACAATGCCTAAATGAACTATATTTTGAAATTGTTGTCTAACGGCTTTAAAAGTGGTTTATACACATTTTTTCAGTAATAGTTGTAAAATATCATTATTTCTTATTATCTTTTAAATTATAAAGTTGATTATGGATAATTTATTTTTTCTAGTTTTATCTTACATTTGGTATTAATTTTACTAAAATGTAATAATAACAAATGAATAAAATTATTATGAAAAATAAAATAAAATAAATTTTTAACTTAAATAATTTTTAGAATTTGCTTTTACATTTTATTTAAATTTTCATTTGAAGATTTTTTATTTTCACTTTAATCTTTATTTATTTTAATCAATTTTTTTTTTTTACTTTATCACCTATTTCTCCATATTTTTCTTAGACGGAACTCACAATTTTCGACAAAAATAATGAGTGAAACATTTTGATGATGCTAGTTTTCATGAAAGGCATATGTAGCGTGTTGTCAATTCATCCTATCCTAGAGGCTAGAACAGCATTAAGTCATTGACACATTGCTGTCTACACGGTCAGTTATCATCGTTTATATTGAAAAGCTCAACCATTTTGTTTGTAGCCATGTATGTTATTTCTGTGACAGCAAGTTGTTTTTCAGTTATAATGGACGCTAAACTCTTTTTAAATGTGTTGAATTCGATTCATTGTAATTTTTTTTCATTTTATAAAATGTTGGAGATCTCACATCGATTAAAGATAAAGATATTTTATTGTATATAAGTGGATGCAAACCTCACCTTATAAGCTGGTTTTATAAGGTTGAGTTAGACTTAAAGTTAATTTTTTAATATGATATTATAGTCATTTAAAGTCTATCCTATCAATTGTTTGTTGGCCAGATTAGGCCACCCGCTATTAGGCCGTTATCAGATCAGTCTTAATATATATAAGTGGGTGCAAATCTCACCTTATAAGCCGTTTTTATGAAATTGAGTTAGGTTTAAAGTTTATTTTTTAATATAAAAAGATATATATATAAGACTGATAAAAGAAAAAATTTATTTGAAAAAATTAATATTGATTTTACTTTTTCAATTCTTAGTTATTTTTTTATATACATATTTAACTTTTATTTTGTTTTTTCAAATTTTTTACTTTGATTTGATAAGATAAAAAAAAATATTATTTTTTTATATTTTATATTTTTTTTCTCTTTTATTTATCTCATTTCTGATATCAAATTATAATAAAAATATTAAGATAAAAAAAAGACAAAGAATATGAAAAAAAGTTTTTTTCTTTATTTTTTTTATCAAATCAAAGAAAAGAGTATATATATATATATATATATATATATATATAATAAAGAGTTAATAAAAATTAGAATAAGAAAAGACAAAATAAAAATTAAACATATATAAAAAAATAACTAAAATTTAAAAAGGATAAAATTAATATTATTTTATTTTAAAAACCTTATATTCATATTATTTATTACTTTCATTGAATGATAACTGTAAGTTTGTTAGACTTTATCGTAACAAGTGTATTAGTTATTCTTCATATAATAGTTTTGAAGGTTTCTTTATAAAATTTTTTAGAAAACTAATTAATAAATATCTTTTTAAACTCGGTAAAGAATATCGAAAAATATATATATCTTATTCTTTAATTAGTGGAGGTCCGAAATTGAAAATCTTTACTAATGTTTGAACACAAGAATCCGACCGTCACATAAACACGGGTACACGTGGCAGTAAAAGAAAATTATCTATATTTTAAACCAATTCATAACAAGTGAGAAGAGATGATTAAGAAAGAAGTTAAAGATAACTGAATATGAAATAAATAAAGAAAAAAAGTTGAAATATAGAGAGTTAAATGTAGAATTAACTGATTATAATTATTAATGTAATTTCTATTTATCTCATAATATGTAATATCTAATTAAATATTTATTTATATATATATATATTCACTTCTGAGTTATACAATAAAGATATTAAAATATATACATACAACAAAACAAGATGATAAAAAAAAAAACATTCTATGTGATCAAAGTACTCGTGTAATATATAATTATCATATATAAAGAAAACAAACATAACATAATATGGTAAGTTAATTTTTTTTAAAACTTTCAATAAAACTTTAAATTTAAAAAAAATTATTCACAAACATCTTAATCATTTTATATCCTCTATTTTCAAGATACTACACAATCAAGTATTTACAGTTATTTCATATTTCACATCATTCATGTCAGAAATTCACTGACAACAACATATAGACATTCGACTCTCTACTTTCACAAGACTCGAGTATTGAAATTACTACTCAAAGGCCTGCATCTATCATACTACCATGTTATCATCACGACAAAGTTTCCTCTTCAGGAAATTCATGCTTATATGACACAAGTAAATTCATATGAATATGACTTACCAGATTATTTTTCAAACTACAAACAAAATCATATCAATCTCATTCGACTCTCACCACCCAATACTCTTACTCTATATGTGAGGATCTTTCGCTTAAGCGAAAATTCTTCGCTGGGGGAGAAAATTACAAAATAAAACTCCTTAAAAATGATATCTTTCAAGATTTTCACCAAAATTCATACTTAAACATAAATTTTATCAAATATATTAGACCAAAATAACCTCACCTTGCTTAAAGTTGGACAGGTACTCTCACAAAACTCCCCTATCAACCTATACATCTATATATTTGATAATTGTTGTTTGACAGTCAAATTAAAGTTATTCCAGTGTAGTTTGTTTAACACAGTGATAGTCTGTCAAACACAAAAAAAAATGATAGTATAATTGTGGTCAGACGATCCCAAGTTGTCTTCCAACGAATCCAATAGTAAAATCAGAAAATCTATCTGCAAGCAAAAGAAGTTAACCATAACTATAAAGATAAAAAAAAAAGGGAGGGGGGGGGGGTTAATTTGTTTAACAATAAACATAACATAAGTTATTAAAAATAGAAAATAAAAAGCGGTTGATCCCCAAGTTCTTCCACCATTGAATTCCTCACAGGTTATCTAAAGATTATCACCATTCAATAGATTGAACATGCGTCAATCTAATTCAACTTGAATATCACCAGTAAAACATACGCCTACTAGTTTAATCAGTACCCAATTTTTTCCATGCATATACTCCATGTGAATACTTATCTCCTCTCTCTTGAATCATGCATGCAAGAAATTAATTAGAACAATGTGAACTAACTAAGAAACCAAAAGATTAGGAAGATTCTCAATCATGCATTCAAGTACAACTTCTCACAAAAACCATTTTTTTAGGAGATTAGAAGATTAAAACAACTGCTAAAGCGAATTGAAAAACGAAATTTTTATTGATCAAAATATCATAACTCAATGGGGAATTACAAAGGAATCAACAAAAAAAGGTTTAGTTTTCCATGTAAAGGAAAAACAAGAATAATACAAAAAAGAAAATAAAACTAGGTCTAAAATGTGTTTGCTACTATGAAACGCGATCCAAAAGCTTTCTTTTGTCTTCCTCTGAAGTCTCTTTTATAATCTTATTTTCTTTATACAAGATTGGATTTAAGATTTGCCCCATGATATTTTCTTACAATTATCAAATGTTTCCTTTCTCTCTTTCAAATTATTAAGTAGATATCTTCATTCCCAACTAGTCCCATATTTTATTCTTGATTCTCTTCTAGATATAATGTTTCCAATTTTTCTTCTAATTTGTGCATTGATTGTAATTGATGTTAGAATATATGGCCTTAAAAAAGAGGGGGGCGGGGGTGAATTGTTTATGAAAGATTTTCGTAAACTTTGAAGGTATAATGAAGTTCAATGCAGAATCACAGAGAAAGAAACTAAGGAAAGCAATGCACAAAGCTGTTTTAGTTGATTAACAGAAAAACAACCGGTTTTTCCTTCGATTCAATTGGTTTTTTTATACCAATAGTATTTAAAACAACTTAAAAACAGAATTTAAAAGAGTTCATAGCAAGAGAAAAGCATACAAACAATTTATACTGGTTCGCTCTTATCCTAAGAGCTACATCCAGTCCCCAGAAAACCTCTGGATATCTACTATGCAATCAATCACAGATTACAACCACACCACCAAAGAAGTGACCTTGAACACCTCAAGTCACACACTTCCTTTGGCACACAATCCACAGAAATCAGAACACCCTCTGATTCTGCACTTACACACAATTACAAAATTACAAGAGATTGAGAAGGGATTACACTTGATCAAAGCACAACTGAAAAGAATACAATGCAATCCTATTTCACTCTCACTTGAAAATCCAAAGCTTGATATGAATCTTTAAAACTTAAAATCAACTTTAACACAATGAATTCTCGAAACGGTTTTTTTTTTCTTTCCTTCTAGGAGCGTATTCAGTTAGAAATCATTTAAGACAGATTCCCTAATCAAAACTGAAATCTGTTAGGATTTTCAAACAAACAATCGGTTGAAACCACAAAACAACAGATTGAATTGGTTTGACGGCAAAGTCAACTAAATCAAACAACTTTCAACCTTTTTCAAAAACCTCTAAGAGCAAAACAACTGGTTGATTCGACAAAACAACAAGTTGTTTTTCACTTGTTAGGAAAAACATTCATTTTCAAAAAGGTTTTAATTCACATCAGTTTTAGATTCAACAAATGAGTGAATTACAATTTAATCTACCCAGATCCCACCCACACACAAGCAGCAACTCCAGCCTTCCATCAAACACAAGGATTTGGAAACATCAAAGCACTTGATCATCTTTGATCAAAAATTGATTCTAGCATTGCTGTGAGAGATATTGTAGAAGATTTTCTTGAATAATATCTTCAAAGTATATTTGCTCTATTTTTTTTTTTGGAGGTTTTTGTAGAGAAGTTTTAGTTGCATGATTTTGAGAGAATATATCTACAGAAGATTTGCTTTCGATTCAATTCTTTTTTTTGAGATATTAGCATATTTAATTATCTAATTCTTTATCTCAGATCTCGTCTCCTGTTTTGATTCAAAAGAAGCAACTTGGGTTAAAAACACAAAATTAACAGAAATAACAATTAAGGCCCAAATAAACCCAATTAGAAGAATATTAATTAAAATAGTGGATTTATCCATGATCACACTCCAAGAATCTATGATTAAAGTTATTAAGTGTGAATGAACTTATGCTCATCAATATTCATGATTTCTAATCCAAATTCATTCAATTTTCAACATTCAAATTCAAACAACAACTATTCATCAATGTTTACATTTCAAATGATTCATAATATCATTCAAACATATTCAAGAATCCTATTCAGAAACAATCAACTTGTAGTTTACCAAAATCATCAAAATCTATCATCTCAATACTTTCAGTTTCAATCTCAAACAAAACACAACAATTTACTCAACAATACATCCTGCAAGAAAATTGAAACCGGTGATCACGTCACTTCCACATTCAAATCTTATAACTTAGGATTCTATTGAAAATTAAAACTAGCTCCCCTTATCTGAATAGAAGTAGGCGTACTCACAAAGAGCTCCAACAACTAAAGAAAAAATAGGGATAACCTAACTCCAATCAAAATTATGATTAAACAGTTTTACTCTCCTCACTGTCAGGAGTTCAAATGTGGTCTCTAATTGTCGTTTGGTGAAAGATGGGGCTATAAATCTAGAGAGTATGGCAGAGAAGAAGAAAAATTGCTAAACAAATAATAATTATTGTAAAATAAAATTTGAATTACTGATTATATATATATATATATTAATAATAAAATCTTCATGTATCATTTTAATCATAACACTTCTACTCTAAAACTATTTTATAAGTCCTTTCTTTCCTCTTTGTCATCATATATAAATTTTAGGTTTTCTCTTTGTCATCTTATATAATTTTTACGTTTTAGTTCAAAATTTAAACCAAGCCTGCAAGATGCGACTGGATTATTTGGCATGTCTTAATGACTTAAGCTATAATTTCCCAGTTCGATGGCTATTTGGAGTTTTGGTAAACGATCACTAAGTATATCAACGAATTTTCTCCATTATAGTCTTGCGCTGATGGCTCACTAGAACGAGATGATTTATAACATGAAGTCTTCTTTCTCATTGGCTACTCAGTTTTTGTGTGCACAAAATTTCTGGGAGTATATGTTCTTACAATACTGTATTGGTCATCTAATGTATGAATTAGAAATTGGTGTATGTATGTAGAAAAGTAGTGGGTAGTGTGCAGTTTTGCTTCCCATTCCATGGTCAATACCATTCTTGCTTAGTAGGGAAAAAACCATGGACCCATTTAATGGTTTTCTTTTCCATTACGTATTTGATTAATAGAAATTATACTAATTGAACATTAAATTTATAGAGCATAATACAAAAAGAAAATAAAAAATAGAAAGAACAGATAAATAAATATTTAATGGTGTGATGAAGACATGTCAAGAAAAAAATGTTATTATATAAATAGTTATATAAATAATATAATAACTCATACATTAAAGTCAGGTTGGAGCACTAAAATCGTTCCTGAGTGGTCGTTAAGGTAAAATAAAAATTTAGTGAATGTGTTCTTAAAAAATTGAAAACAAACTCACAAATAAATTAAAAAAAAACATACAATGACACACAAGTACTAATATATATAATATTACAATAAATTTGGTGATACAAAGAGTACACTAAAAAAAAAAATCACTAAATAGAAACTCATTTTAGAGATAAAAAATAATTAGTTGTTATAGTAATTAGAGATATTTTAGAGACTAAAAAAGTTATTGGTTTCTAAATTAGTTTTTATTATTCATAAATAGTTTCTAAATTGGTATCTAATTAGCTACCAAATTTAGAATCTAAATAATTGGTAGTTAAAACCTTGATAGCTAATTAGATACCAATTTAAAAACTATTTATCAATAATAAAAACTAATTTAGAAACCAATAAATTTTTTAGTCTCTAATTTAGTGACTATAACAACTAATTATTTTTTTGTCTCTAAAATTAGTTTCTATTTAATGAATTTTTTTAGTGGTATTTAACTACAAGTAAAAAAATAATATTCAAAAGTTTTTTTTAATAATAGATTGTTCGATGAATTATTTACATTAGAATCTATCATATTTAAAGTTCGTTAAAAGTTAAGGATTGAAATTATAATAAAATGATAAATTATATAAGATCTTCTGCTATGCAATCAAGACATATTCATTACAATTTTATTTGTTTAGCAATGTTAGATATGAAGTTAAAATAACTTGATATGAAAATAACTTTGCTCCATTGGAAAACTAGAGGAAAACATTTTGATGAGATAATCAAAAGGTTTATAGGTGAGTAGAAAAGAAGAATTTGTGTGCATGTTAGAGAGAGGTAGTTGTACAAACTTAAACAATCTTCTAAATAGAAGTACAAGATATCCAATGACTTTGTCGTCTCATAACAATACAATAAAAGTCCTTATGATTCATATGTCTATCGAAAAAGGTAGAAAATAGTGCATTAATTCAGCTACCTATTATTGTATGCGGACAACATGTTGACAACATCTTAAGATGAGATTTAAATAAAAAAGTTGAAGTCATAACTTTGTAGTGAATTTTGAGATGAAAGATATATGGCATCACACTTAAGAAAATTTTGTGATGAAGATCAAAAAGGGTCCCACCCAAAAGAAGTTTTGTGTGGGTCAAAGATAGTACCTCCAAAAGGTAATTGGATGATTTAGAATTGAAGGTGCTAAAGTCTTGACCACACCTTTAATAAGCCCATACGTCTTTCTAGACTCGATTCTACTCAAACTAATTCAAAAAGCAATACATGCCATGTGTTTCCTTGTGCAAATGCACTTGAAAGGTTAGTGTATGTGTGCCCAAGACTAGACTTGACACCAATTACTAAGTAGATATATGAGAAATACTGCGAAAAAACATTGATAAGTTGACAAAGGTATATTTAGATGCCTAAAGGGGACAAAGGATATTGGTCTCATCTTCAAGGATGGTTCACAATGCAGTCTTGTTAGGTTCTCTAATTTTGATTATGTTGCAAATTTTGATGTTAGATGGTCTACTACTAATTACATGTTCATGATTGACTGAAACAAAGTATATAACATTAATGGAAACAACTAAAGAAAGGTATTTAGTTGTACAGTTTGATGAATGACCTTGGGTTTTCAAATCAGAAGGTTGTAATATTTTGTGATAATTTAAATGCAATTTGCTTGGTTAAGGATAATGTTTACAATGAGAGGCCAAATACATTAACATTAAATATCACTTCATTCACATTAATGAGAGAATTTAAGTGAAGTTAAGTGAAGAAGGTTAACAAGAAGGAGAATCCTACTAATATATTTACAAAGCCACTTGTTTGGAACAAGTTTACATACTGCTTGAACTTTTTGAATGTTGGTTTTACTATATTAAAGGATATGGATACAAGTGTTATAGAAAAATGTTAATATTAATTGTGTCTTTTCTAATTCTTAGCTATTTCTCTTTATATAGGATACTAGTATTTATTGATTGATTATTTCTTTCTTTCGCTAGACCTAGAATGAGTGTACAACTTATATATATTTCTGATTTCAATACACAATTGAAGAGATATTCATTCTCATATCATTTGCCTTCCTTTTACTCTTTTGTTCATCTTTATTCTCTTTTATTCATGTCTGTTCTATTTCATAATATACTAAAAATAGTATTAATGATAATGATTACATATCAAGGTGGAGTTTAAAGTTTCTACATACAACAATTCATTCTTATTGTGTTAGTTAACCATGTCGTTCTTTTCAATTCTAACTAATGTGTTGATTTCGATCTTTTGCACAATCCTATATAATTTGTTAGCTTAAATGAGTACTTATACATGCATTGTCTACCTTATAAATTTATAAATTTATTGAGTTAACCTACTCACTTAATATTTAATTTGAAAAATATTAGTCCAGTTCACCAAAAAGTTGGTGAGTTAAATAAATCAACCTATTTAAAATTTAAATAATTACTTTTAAAATTAAAAAACGTCCATTTTTATTTTTTATAAATACATTTAGTAAAACATAATACAAGAAAATTAAGAATTTATATTGAAAAATTATATATTTTATATAATGCATAATCAAAGAATTAAAAATATAACAACATATCTTTCCTCCATCCTTATAATTTTTTGAATTTTATAATTCTTAACATTATTTTTTATTATCAATATTATTTTTTTTCAAATTTTCTCATTATATATAATGATTTTTATTTTCGTTTACTAGGTAGACTAGTGGGTTAGTCAGAAACATCACAAATTTAATTCGATTGAAACAAGTCGTTAGTAGGTGAGTTTCAACCTCGATGAACTGGATAGTAGGTAGATGAGACCAGATTTTTTTTGTCCATTACAATTTTTTTATAATTCTTAATGTAATTGTATTGTATATCACTAAAAGAAAAATTTGGTATAAAAATTCTTAAAAGTGTATTAATGAGCAAAATTAATTATTAAATTTGACAATACCTTCTACATTTAGAAGGAAAGAAAATAAAGATTTATTATTTTTTATCCATAAAATATTTATTATAAGAAGAAGTGATTTTTTCAGGTCATTCTTTTTGGAGGAAGAAAAAGAATTGAGAAACCTGAGGATTAAGCTCTGTTTTTTTTCCTATTGTAACAAGATTTATTGTAACATTTATATTTCATAACCTAGTGTTTTCACTATTAAACAAATTAATAAATGGGTTTATACACTTCTAATATGTTCTAATCAAACTTTCTATGGAACATTCATAGTTAGTTGATTTCTTGAGCCGAATCTTCAACCTGTTTATATAGAAATAAAAGGATTATGCTCAATTTTTGTTGCCCAAGTTTCAAAAACCACTATTGCTACAAAATCCTAGCACTTCAAATATCCAATTAAATGTTACTTGCTTTCACATCTAACAAAAGTAATCACAAACTTAATGAACAATTGAATATTCAAGTAAAATATTCGTTAAATAATAAACAGAATAATAAAAATTTGTGAGAGTTGTTATGATGACAAACATTAACAAGAAAATAAGTCATAAAGTTGTTGCTTCAATTGAAAAAATAGAGATTGGATTTCATCTTTCTCACTCTTTTGTATTTTGATTAGCATGATAATATTGTACTCTTTGATTGATATTGATGTCCGTATAAAAATAATTTATATTGATTCCTCGCTTATAAAATTCTTAAGGTGTTTACTAAATATTGATTCCTCGCATATAAAATTCTTAAGGTGTTTCCTAAATATCGATTTCTCGTATATTTATAAAAAAAACTTAGCTTTACGATTAGACGTTGGTAGCAATTAACATTTCAAAGTATATTCCTAACACTCAAATATGTTAAGTATTATTGTTTAGGTTAGAATCATAAAAATACTTTCCAGTCAGATTTAAGATTCTAGATCAAGAACTAGAAACAAAACAATAATACCAATAATCAATCAAGAACAGAATATTATATTCAGATATCACCTCAATACATAAGAGATTGAACATATTACTCCCTAATTCACAGGGTAGAATTAACCACTCATCTTCTAACACCTTCTATTATCCCAATTGGGTTATAAGTCACTCAATGATGTTTTTCTCTCAATCTTGCACACTAGGGTTGTGCCTCAAGCTCCATATTTAACCTGATTTGCTAGGGTTAAATGGCTTCTTGCGTGGTGTTGATGGGCTTGTTTGAGCAAATAAAACATTAAAAAAACCCAATGTTTCTCGAGCATTCTCGCTTGGCTATTTGTGCACTTGTGCATTCCGGGATCTTCTAGCTTTCTCCTTTTAACTTATATTATTCTTCTTTAGCCCATTCATCTCCATTCTTTCCTAAAATACTGAAATTAACATTTGGGAATAAAATGTTCTTATTCAACAAATAAAGATCATAAAATATGTAAAAAGGTATAAATTCATAAATTAGAGATTATTTTATATTTATTTTAACAATTAATACTCATAAGTGTCTATATTTAAATATGAAATATTACTGAAATTAGGCATTTATCAAACATATCAGTTCAAGGCACATCTAGCATATAAACATGAAACTTAATAAAAATGTCAACACACTAAATGATTGCTTTCATTAATGAAAAAAAGTTGTGTTTATTATTTACATGTAAAATTCAAATTTAAAGATCTATTTTAGATATTTTGGGAAATGTAACTTAGAATGAATATACAATTGTTAATTTTTAATTTGATATATGATAACGGATGAACCTTAACTCACTCTTAAAATAAGTTTTTTTTTTTTATTGACCTACAAAATGAATGGGTTGAAAAAGTCTTGAGTTCCAAAGCCTCCTATAAAGTGAAATGATATTAGGGTCAAATAGGTTTCATCTACTATAACATTTTAATTAATATATAAATACTTTTCATAATTCCATAAGTTCTTGTAAGGTTCTAAATTATAAATTGATCTTAAATATATTATATTAATTATAAATTACTTCTTAATTAACTTTTTTATTTGTAATTTAATTATAAGTTTGGGACCTAACCTAACTTGTTTGAGTCCAACTTAATCCATTGTAACTTGACCTTAGATTGGCTCATCCCAACCTTGTAGGGAAAAATTCAATTAGATGTTTATTGACTTAGACCCAACTTGATCCCAACCCAACGTAATTCGATTTGACCTCAACTTAAGCCAACTTGATTTGTCGTCAGCCAAACCTGGCTTGAGCTTAATGCAACCTAGCAATGTCTAATTTGAGCTCAACTTAGTCTAACTCATCCTGACTTGGGCTTGACTTGACTCACTCCCTTCTAAACCTAGACCAGACCCAACCCAATTTAACTTGGCATGGTTTCAACCTAGATTGATTTGGGCCTAACCCAACTCAATGTGCTTAGGCCCTAGTTCAACCCAACCTGACTTGGATTTAGTTTGACCTAACCATGCATGAGTTAGCCTAACTTGATTTGGCCAAAACTAGACTCAGCCAGATCTAACTTGTCCCAAACTATCGACTCGACTAAGCACAAGTTGGGTAAACCCAACTTGGACTAACTTGGACTAACTTGGACCTGATCTTTATTTATATGTTTTGGATCAGACTTGACTCAACCTAATCTTAACGCATCTCTACCAACTTAACATGGTTTTAAGTGGTCTAACTTAAATCCAATCCTGTCCATACTGATATGGATTTAGATTTAGATTAAGTAATAATTTTCATGTGTATAAAAAAAAAATTGAAGGAATTTTTTTATTTCCATTTTTAAATAAAATTTATTTTTACTTTAAAAAACATGAATTAACTTTGATTTATGCAACTTTTGTGGGCATTTTGACTATATGAACTTTTCTTTATGTGAAACTTTTAGTGACCAAACCTTACGAACGGGTGAAATTGACATGTCTAGATGGATGTGGTAGCATCCTCTCTACTTCTTACATATTAAAACGCAATGCAATTCACGGTTTTTAAAAACATAATCATTTCACCAAGTTAGATAAAATAATAGTTTGCATTTAAATGTATATTTTGTCAAAATATTGAGTTATTCTAATCATAAAACAGGAAACGTTGAATCATAATAGTAATGTTCACGATTTAGTTTAATTATATAAATATTTTTTTTTGAATAATATTTGCGATAATGGATACGTGCACTTTATACACACACTTAAAAAACATTGAGTTAGGTTTGGATTAAGAAATTCGACATTTAACCGTATCAAATAATCATGCTAGATTACAATTAATTGAATTCCTGACGGAATATATGGCTACTACACAAACTCACACAATGTTAAAATGACCTGTTGTAAGATAAACGGCTAATATTGCACCCATCATTTTCTATTTTAGTGATATTTATGTAAACGATAGAACTTGAATATTTGTATCATGTTTAGTATAAATTGTTAACACTAAAATACCAACAAATAAAGTATTCCCATTCATAGTTACGACTATTATCTTTAGTCTTTTTTATTAGAATTTTATCTTGGTCTTTTTATGAGACATGCTCCAAATCGTCTGTTGTATGATTCTTTTGTACAAATAAATCCTTAAATGAAATATAATATTTAATTTGGCGTAAAAAAAAAAGAATTTTCAATATATAATTCTGATAAATTACGGAACAAGTTATTGAACAATTTAATATGACTATAAGTTAATTATTATTATTTATATTTAAAAAATATGTGCTATCAAGTTATTTCATGAAATGTGTATTTGCGTAAGAAAATAACTTATTTTAGTCGTTATGCTTGCCAAACTACAAAATTAATCTAATAAAAATAAAATTGATATTATAAATATCAAAGTTCTCTGCTAAAGCGTATGTACAATTGTTTTTAGTGTAAGCATGATTGACAACTTTTGACAGAATCTTCAAATTATGTTTGATTAAAAAGCAGTAGGTATATTATAATTATGTATTATAATTCATTATTCAATAATGATAAAGAGTAATCGTGATACCAAATATATACTCTCTTTTTTTTAATAATAAAAAACGTTTTAAATTATTTTAATAAACTAAATTATATATTTATTCTTTATATTATTTTTAAAAATCATTTTGTTTTTTCTATCTCTTAAAAACATAATTTGTATTCTTGATCTTTCAAGTTCAGATCAATATTATCCTTCTAAAATAATGTTTTATGAACCTTGTCATATTATCCACATAATTAATAATCTAAGATGTTTGAACAAAAAAGAATTAGAAAATGAAAAACAAGCCATACGAATAGTAAACAAGAATATTAGACATACTTATAATTATTTATGATTTAAATATTAATCAAGTTCAATATTTTTTTATGTAAATAAATCAAATAATGCAAAGATTCAGGTTTTAAATGAATAAAAAATCATATTTCAAAATGGTTAATTATTTGATTGGATCAAACTGATTTAAATTTGAAATATTAGCGATCAAAATACTTTAAAAAAAGATAAAATATCAAAATGAATATTAAGAAATAAGATAAATGACAAGAAAATGAAACTATGTTTTTAGTATTAATAATAAATTTATTAAACTAATTTTAATCGTATTTTTAAGTAATAGTTTAAAACACTAATTAATAAAAAGTTATCTTTGCTTGTTTGAACAACAAAACGAGAAAAAACAAAAGGAGGTACATGTATAATTAGTTGTAGGAAATTAAAGTGTGAAATGTTCACCAGATTCTAGATCCGCCACAACTTGCAGTGTTTTCACTAGTAATCTTTCTTTGCGCGTCTCACAGGGATAAGCAGCAAGAAAAGAGAGTCAACCAGTCAAACCCCAAACACCATCTCAGTCCTCAAAGTCCTACAATCAAATTTATTCTACTAACAATTATGATATATGAGAGATACAAAAAAAAATAGAAAAAAAAAAAGAAGATGAAATGGTGTGCATTCTCCGTGTGGTCCGCGTCCCTTTTGGTTTGGTGGAGTGAAACGTTGGAGTGTCCTTGTTCTTATCCCACTCTTTTATATATATAATAGATGAAACCATAATCCATTTACATAATATTCCTCACTCTCACTCTTCTTAAAATTAAGATCTCATCACGCCCTAATAACTAGCTACCATTACAGTTATGGATGCTAACTGTGGGTCCCTAGTAGAGACACAAGCCAAGATGCGACATAGTGAAAACGAGATGCTAGGCCTCAGAAAAGGTCCATGGACGGTTGATGAGGACACCATTCTGGTCAATTACATCGCCACCCATGGTGAAGGTCACTGGAATTCCCTCGCACCATCTGCAGGTCTCTCTCTCTATCTTTCTTCTAATTAACCTTATATTCTTATAATTTCATTACCACCTTTGCTCATTACTACCGCCACCACCACCAGAGTTTTTTTGAATTGAATTAAATATTCAGGTTTGAGGAGGAGTGGGAAGAGTTGCAGATTAAGGTGGCTAAACTACTTGCGCCCCGATGTGCGGCGTGGAAACATCACACTCCAAGAACAAATACTAATTCTCGACCTTCACTCTCGGTGGGGCAACAGGTATAAAATTCAGTCTACGGTTTTTTATTTATGTGATTGGGTGTAGACATGTGTATAGTATATGATATATATAATGTTTTCTCGTAGGTGGTCGAAGATTGCTCAGCACCTGCCAGGAAGAACGGACAATGAAATAAAGAACTATTGGAGGACGAGAGTGATAAAACAGGCGAAGCAACTAAGGTGCGATGTCAACAGCAAACAGTTCAGAGACACGTTGCGTTATGTGTGGATGCCGCGCTTACTGGAGCGGGTTCAGCCCACATCGCAAATTCTCCACCCTCAGATGGACCCGGGCCCAAGTGAAATTCAGGGCTTTCTTCAACAAACCGGGTTTCACTGTTTAGATTCGGTGACGGAGTGGGATAAAGGGAACCACCCCGCCGGTTCTTACTCGGACTCATCGTCCGTGGAGCTCCAAGTTCATTCCAATTCAGACCATAGCGATTCTTCGGGTTCGGGTTCGGGTTTCGATATGTGGGGAAGTTTGAATATGCAGATGTTGGAAGAAGGAAACGGTGGGGGTGAATCGTTGGAAAGTTTGTGGAATGACCTCGAATTAAAATACAGCTCCCTTCCGTGACGCATTGTGCAATGAACAGTGCCAAAAGTTGAGCATGCGCCTCATTGTTTTCCTCACTTTAAGTACAAATTATAGATTAAACTTAAGTTAATAGCTGTTCAAATATTGAATTTTGTTTCTGTGTTTATTAAGCTTGATTAAAAATCATTTATGCTTATGTTTGTGTAGTAACAAAATTTAAGACTTTTGATACTGCAATTGCGTTTCTTAGCACCCAACTCATTCATTATGCAACCCATACTTTCTCTTAATTTTATTTTGCTCTCTATTAACTCTTTTTGTGATATTGTGATTGGCTATGATAAGGTTGATGATCTGTGTGTTTGTCAAAGTATGATTGGGTATGAGAGGATTGGGTACTGTTGGTTCTTGCTTCCACGCTTGTAAAAGCACGTAATTGGTGTGCTTTTTAACTTAGAAAAGAGTTTATGGAAAGCAAGCATGAAATGTGTTCCATGAGTAGAATAGGGCCCTTCCATTCCAGTACCCAAATAAATGGAAGTTTGTGCTGCGGTCCGGGCCCTCCCTGAGGTTGACCCTCTCCTTTTACTAAGTCGTTTCCCTTTTCTTTTTTTAACTTCAAAAATTATAGTTCGTAGTTGTAGAGGTGTTAAGATCTTCTTATTGTGCTTCTACTTTTATATATTTGGGTTTTCATTAGTTTCTATTTTTTCTAAGATTTCTTTTTTCTTTTATATACATACGTTTAGTTTATATGGAAAATATTTCTATGAAAACAATTTTTTTATTAACAGAAAAATAAGATAAATAAATAGAGTATTCCAACCCATATACAACAAAGTTGAATATGTGTATTATATATTCTCTCAAAAAGTCCTCCTCCAACCAACAACACAATGTTTTCCACCAACAGGGAATTATTTTCCCAACCAATTTTTCACGCCCTTCATTACTCATTACCCTTGCAGTTTACTCCCAAAAAAATTCCCCATCAACCCATTTCCACACAACGTTAATAAAGTAACAGATTTACAAAATACAACCCTTCGTCATGTCCCAGGGGTTTCCAGGTTAGGCACTCAGCAGCAACCCTTCATAATCACCTTTGTTGAATTGTGCCTCTTATTTTTTTTTTCCTTCTCTTTTTCGTGTTTGTTTTTGTTCCTTTTTTTTCTTATCCTAATTTCTTGCTATGAGTAATGATAACATGGATGTGTCGGAGAGTCCTTCTAAGTCCTTTTTACTTACATCATGGAAAAAAAATCCTAATATAATTTTTGTTACCCCTCAATTAGATGGTGCAAATTGTTATTTATGAAGCAGAGGAATTAAGCGCACTATGTTATCAAAGAACAAACTAAAGTTCATCAATGGTGAAGTTACTGAATCAACACATAATGATTCTATTTTTGATGTGTTGGAGCAATGCAACATGATAGTCTTATCGTAGATTACATGAATTTTATCTCCAAATTGGTCAGAGTACGATTTACATTGACAACACTCAAGAACTTTGGGATATAAGATCTCTTTCAAGATATAAATTTCATTAAGGAAGGTGAAAGAAATGTTATGGATTATTACACTGATTTGAAGATTCTTCAAGAAGAACTTGAGTTCTTGAAACCCATACCAGTTTGTACATGCAACATAAAATTCAGCTGCAATCTTATCAAGATCATCACGGATTACAAACATGTGATGTGTTTCTTGAAGAGTCTTTTAGAGTTATTTCGAAATTTCAAAACACATATTCTTATGGAACACTTACCCAACATAAATCGTATTTTTCCCTGTTCTTTAGCAAGAAAGGAAATTAAATAGAAGTAATTATACAATTATTGAAGTTATTTTTAACAATACCAATCAACAACCATGGAAGCTACAAAACTGGGACATCAATAATCTTGGCTACGGTTGGAAGACGTAAAACAAAGGTAGAGGAAGAAGTTAAGGAAAACAATGCACTTATTGCAACAAGATGAATCACATTGTTGATGAATGCTACTCTAAGCACGGTTATCCACCGTGGATGAAGTCCAAAAACAAATTTGTCGTTAATCATTTGGAAACAAAATCTAATAATTGTCACATTATGGAAGGAGAGGTTTTGCAGCACAACAAAGATAAAGATAAGTAGAATATCAAACTTTTCACTCGTGAACAAATACAACATCTTCTAAAAATTCTTCAAACTTTTTGAAAATAAAATTAACCAGATTAATACTATTGATGACTTCTTACAACATGATGAAAAATGTAAGAATACTGATTTTTGGTATGGGGGCCACAAATCATGTTACATGCTATAAAGATTCTTATATTATTTTTCACAAAATCAAACTAATTCATGTGAAACTTCCAAAAAATATACATGTTTCTAATTATGTAGGGATTGTACAATTTCCAGGACAACTTGTTTTATAATGTTCTTTTCATACCAAAATTTACATTAAACATTATCTTTGTACAAAAAAATTGTTAGTTCCTCGAATTATTAGATTCTATTATCAAATGGTAGGAAACATAAGTCTTTACACAAATAAACATACACAAATAAGTAATTGTTTCAGTCATCAAATAGAAGAGATTGATATATGACACTACAAATTGGGATATCCCTCCAATAAGACATTAGAGAATAGGTGAATTTTCATGGTCAAGCACGATGCTAATTCTACATCTGCAATATACAAAATCAAATTATTGTTAAACGAGTTTAGGTAGAGAAAAGGTGTTGTTGATTTTAATGAGATTTTATCACCTGTGGTGAAAATGTGATTCACCATAAATGTGTTAAGTTTAGTTGTTATCCTTGATTTGAAGGTTGAGTAAATGGATGTGAAGACAACTTTCTTCATGGTAATTTGGAGGAAAAGATTTACATAAAGCAACCTTATTGTTTTCTTGTTGAAGGCAATGACTATTATGTGCGTAGGATGAGAAAAAGTCTATATGGTTTGAAGTAGGTCCCAAGACAGTGGTACAAAAAGCTTAAGTCCTTTATGTGTGACCAAGATTACAAAAAGAATATTTTTGATCATTTTGTTTTTGTTAGAAAGTCTTTTTATTATGACTTTATTATCATGGTGTTGTATGTTGATGACATACTTATTGTTGGGAAAAAAATTTCTAAGATTAACAGGTTAAAGAATACGCGAGTTAGTTGTCATGAGAGACATGAGATCTGTTAAAAAAATTTAACTTGAGTGTTAAACAAAGTTTTCCGAATAAAGTTGAGAAGACATATATGAGTTCCTTATGCATTTGTAGTGGGCAGTTTGATGTATGCAAGGGTATGTACAAAACTAGATATTGCACATGTTGTTTGTACAGTCAATTGATTTTTTTAAAATTCAAGTAGAGAGCATTGAAATGTTGTGAAATGGGTTATGCAGTATCTTATGGAATTAGTGATTTGAGAGAGGTGATAAGTCTACTTTGATGACTTACTTAGACTTATATATGGCTAGACATGTTTATTCTAAAAAGTCCACTTCAGGCTATTTGATTAAGTTTGCAAGGGGAGTTGTGACTTGGCAATTAAGACTGCAAATGTGTGTAACATTATCTACTATAGAGACACAGTTTATTGCCATTACAGAGGAATGCAAGGAGATATTATAGTTGAATAAATTCTTCTGAGGTATTGGTTTTAAGTAGAACAACTGTCCATTTTAGGTGGACAGTCAAACTGTTATCCATCTTGGTAAGAATCCAACTTTCCATTCTAGTTTCAAACATATGTTAGGTATCATTTGATACACGATGTTTTGGATGCTAAGTTATTTTAGTTGGATAAATTTCATAATGATGACATTGGTCTTGATATCATGACATAGGCATTATCAAGATAGAAACTTAAAACTTGTTGTGAGATTGCCGAATTGACCATCACCTCCACATAGTTATAAGGGGGAAATTTGTTGGGTTGGACTCCGAACTATATATAAAAAATGCCTAAACTTGTCAATACGATTTTGTCTCACTTAATTCAAGTATAGAGGGTTCTTCTAGGTCGAGAGAAAGAGTTAATTTTCGCAGTCTTTGAGAGAGAAAAAGAAAAGAGAAAATTGGTTTGTATGTTCAATGAACAACTTCAGTAAAATCACAAAAATTTCTTAATTTTTCACCTCTACATTAGGCTAAAAAATTGATAGATAGTTTATAGCAAACTGTTATTGATTTTGACTGTTGGGATCATTGAGTGGAAGTTTATGGTTGGAGAAATCAGTTTCACATTTTTGCTCTATTTTAGTTTTCTCTTTCTTTGTTTTTCAACTTTTGAAAGTATTATTGCTTTTATGTATTGGCTGGTTGTATACACTTGTTTGTGAATTTGATCTAACTCATTTGTATATGTATTTGATCTTAGTGGAGCTTGATTATTTGGCTTGTGCCCATAGATTTTTATTTCTCATATACTGAGAGGGTTTTCTTGCATTAAAAGTATTAGTGTCTCTTTTGTGATTGTTATTGTTGCTCCTCGTGGATTCTTGCAAGTTTGGGAGAATCATTTATGATGCATACTTTGCTACATTCTACATTTAATTGTTGTATCGTTGTTTCTCTTATCATTCGTCACTAAAAACTTCTCCAACTTCAACTATAATTCATAAATTATTAACCTCATAAATAACTTCATATGAAACATTAAAAGGATACAAGTATGAGTTTGCTCTTTTTTAACTCTCACAAGAAACTCCTTCATGTTTGATGTCTTATCAAATAGGGGCATCCACAAACTTTGTTCCTTCAACATAGCACACATCTTGATGTGTCATAAATTGATGTTGTTTTTCCTTATAAACCTCTTATTGTTGATAATGTTGGTTATCTTCTTAAACGACTTCTTGAAGATATATTAACTGTTCTTGCCGGTTGACTCTACGACGATCACACGCCTCCGTTCCTCACATTGAATTATGCTTTGTCTCAAAACAACCTGCACCTACAAGATATAAAGGGGCGCCCTAGAGGCCGTTTGCACTCCGACGTTCAAGTCAAAACTAGGGCAAGCACACCAAGTGTATTGAGTATTTCTGTTTGGGTCTAGAAACCACATACCTTTGCGAAGTATTTCACTATCCTTTATGTAGTCTAGGGTTTTCCCTGTGCCGCTACCCATATTTAGGGTTTACAGGAATACTCTTGCGCCGCTATCACCCAGACTTAGGATAATCTAGCGCGTAAGGTTTTCTTAACTGGAGTGCAAATTCTAATAGGATGGCCACTTGGGTACCCCCTTGTGCACCTAGTCTCTGGGGCCACCTGTCCTGGGAGTGTCCTCACTATTCACGTGCCATGCATGTAGCTTCACCTGGAAACCCTAATCCTGATGGGCACTCAACCCTTCAAGACTCTGCACCTAACTGTGCTTTCCCTGCCACACGCTTGGGTACTTTGTGACTTAGGCCTCTCCTTACTTCTGGCCATTTTACTGATAACTGGTCTTCTCTTAAGACCCATCATAGATGTTCTAGTTCGGTTGTTCGAAACATCCAAGACCGACGTCACCTCGTCGCACCCAGTTGTCGAGGACTCATCACCCTGCTGAGTGACGAGGACACCTTAGTTCACTTTGGTGGTCGACATGCTGATAACTAATCATCCCATTAGTCCCTACTACCTGTGGGACCCAGCCCACGTGGCTCTGGCCCCTGCTGCGGGACCTAATTGACGTGGATCATCATTACTAGCTGTTCTCGGTGTCCGAGGACTGGTCGGTATATTAACATAAAAAAAACAAAACAAATAATGAGGGATTGATCTAGAACTTGATAAGAGATAATAACCAACAAATAAAAAATAGATTAGAATGAAAATTTTGATATCAATTTGTTAGGTATTAGACAATCGAGAGTCTTCAAACCTACTAAAACAGATAATAGGAACACGTAGTAAGGAAGAAAATGATGAGAAAGAGAATTTTTCTAGTATGATCTTGGTGAAAATATATAAGAATCAAGAATGAAACACATATTTAGGAATCTCATATGCTCATATAAGTAAGTGTGAAATTCTGGTCACTTTTGCAAATCCATTATAATATTTTTTGGCACAACATTACTCAACTTGAAAAAAAAAAAAAGGTAATACTAATTTTTTCATTGATATTAAAAATCGATAAGGTAAAATATGGGGGAGATTGAAATAATGTTTGATAATTGATAAGTATTGGATGTAATAGCCATAAATCTCTATGTATAATTTTCTCTTAAACACATACCTTGGTGTAATTTGCTCTTAAACATATAGCTTGCTTGATTTAACTTTGTAATTTGCTCTTAAACATATAGCTTGCTTGATTTAACTTTGGAAGACTCTCAAATAAATATTTTGATTGAGATGAATTTTTATTTCCTTATACATAACTTACATAAATTGTGTACTTGTGGCAAAAACATCAATGAATTAATTGAAATGAGTTTATATAAAGGTAGTAAAGTTTTATTAAATTTATATTTTAAATAATATTTAGAAATATTTCTATTTAGTTAACATTGAAACTTTTATACTTAGACAATTTCTTAAAATGAAACTCAAATGTATACACCAAATTAATAGATGTGTGATTGGGAGGGAAAATCCCACTAAAGATGGTCAATTATTATTATTTTTTATAGAGATTTATCATTGATAGAAACGGATGCATATCCATACTAATAACATAATTTTAAAGATATGAATAGATAGATAATATTTTACATTATTTGACTGAATGGAGGTTTGGTTTTTGGGTCCAATCAAATTAAAAATGGATTCATAATCTATATCTAAGTCAAAACTACTTTAATTAACTTTAGCTCATTATATTCAAATGTCAATATGAGGATTCAAATACTAAATCAAAATATGGTGTAATTCAATGTAAAACTCTAAACTTTTGTTAAGAAGGTATAAAATATAAACTAAACATGTTTTAGAATGAAAAGAAAAGAAAACATTTTCTATATATTTATATGAGACGACAGAAATAAAATTTAAGAAAACAACCTTTTAAGTTCCATTTTTTTATTTGGTTAAAGAAAAATAAAATAAAACAAAAACGAAAAAGATATTATATTATTTTTTTCTCAAAATTTTGCTCTAAAGTTTTTTTTTTCTAATTACTCATATCAATTATATAATTATACAAACTTTAATTCTTATCCCCCATCTTAAAATTATCCGTTTTAATTATTCCTATCCTTTATATATATATGTGTATATATATATATATATATATATATATATATATTTCAGCATTTTTTTTAAGTCTTTTTATAGTCTTATATCATAGGAATTAAAATTGATTAGAAAATATTATGCATAAAGACTCAAGAGACTATTTTAAAAGATAAGGACTAAAATAAAGTTATTCAACTTAATTTTTTTTACATATCCTTTTTCTCACTCTTATTCAAACAAGAGTGAGTCACTACTAATATGCTATGCTAGGGAGTCATGAATGGGTAAACTTGAACCCTACCAAGTTAAGCCCAACATACCCTGGAGGTGCCGTTAGCACCAAAACTAAACTAATAATAGTCTTTCAAAAGAAAAAAAACATACTAATGCTACAAAAATATTTTCATTCATATTTTATCCTGGAAATGGAATAAATAAATAAATAGAATGATGTTCAATATACTGTGTTATTATACACATAAAACCACAACTGAACATTTTCCTATAATTTTAGGCTACATTAAAAATTTGTACTTATACGAACCGATTAGTTAATTTTTTTGGTTTAATTTATTTTTCTTATTTCTATTATGATTTATATGCCATTTCAGTATTTAATAAAGTCTGTATAACATTACAGGCTTAATCGAATACTTACTAAGAAGCCCAACAAATCGATGAGATGCCTTTAGCAAACCAAAACATAATCAATAATAGTCTTTAAAAAAATATAAATAAGGTTTAATATTTTATTAAATAGATCTAATTAAGAATTAATTTGTTTATAATTTTACAGCCATTGTCTTTAATTTATTGTAATATAATATAATAAAAAAAAAACTATTCTTGAAATTAAAGTTATATTTTTAATTTCCAAAGGCTTGCTTTTTGTTTGTTAAAAATGCGGCGTAATTCCTGAGAAACCCTAAAAATTGCTATAAATTGAGAGCCTTGTGTAGAACTCTTAGCGCAGCTGTTGAGGACTAACTTGTTCGTTTCCATCTTTTAGTTTTCTACAGTGATCTTTTCATTTTCGGTATTTGATTTCTACAGTGATCTATTTCATTTTCAGTGTTTGAGTTTTGATTTAACGTTTTCCTTGAAGAGTTCACGGTGATGACCACATAAAATTCAAGCTCAACAGACCGGAATGCACGGTTTTCTCTTTAGGAGATTGCTTTGCGTGTCGATTATCCCGCTGAACTGAGTGATCTCTTCCGTTCTTTAACAAATCAAAATTCGTTTTCTGTTTTCAATTCTAGTTTAATTTCAATTTACTACTATTATTGTTGTTGTTTTGGATGTGTGCTGGGGAAAGTGTTTTCACGATGAGGATAGTAAAGCTCCCTCTTCCAAATTTAAAGTTGAGGAAGTCTGCTGGCTGAATCGAACCATAAATCTTATGGCCACCACTGAGTGATCCCTTTCCTCTTCTATTCAGTTTTTTTCTTGATCCTTTGTTAAATCCATTATCTGTTTACACCTGATTCAATCTTGTGCCATCTATTTGTGAACAGTTTGCATTTTGAGTATGTCGTTTAGGTTTTTTTTTTATTGTTTTGATGCGGAAGTGTTTGATTTTTCTAAATTCTGAATTCTTTCAGTTATTCAACGTCACGAAAGATACATTTTGGTGAGATTTGGAGATGAATGCGATACTAAATGTAAAAATTACATTAAATATAGTCTTTCTACATAATTTGAACAAAAATAATATTATATAAAAGTTTTGTGAAAAGGATTGTGTTTTGATGATTTTTTTTTAATTATAAATATACAAGTAATATTAATTATTTTAATAGATAATTATGATTTTGATTAACTTTTGGTCCTTATTTTTTTAATGTGTAATTTGTTATTATCTTGCTTTTTTGCAACTTCCTCCATTTACCAAATTTTATCTCATCTACAAAAGTCCACCGATTCAATTACATAGGGATAAGGGTTCTTATTCCACCCCGTCAAATTCTTCCGCTATCCCGTCAAATAGGTGAAATAAATATATTTTTTTGAATATTTTCTAGGATACATTTCATTAATTTTAGGAAGTATGTTTAGAAAAACTTTCAGAAATGATAAAATAGTCTTTTTAAAAGTTAAAGGGAGTGGAGAGAGGATTTTGATAGGATGAAGAGAGACTCTATTACTTGTTTAGGGTCTAATATCCAAAATATGTTCATTGATTTTTTTAATTTATAAAATAATTTCTAATTTAAAAAATGAAAAGGGAAAATTATTTATAAATTATAATTTGTATAAATTTAGTAATAAATTTCTAATTGAGTTAAGAGAATGGTAGTATGGTAGTTCATGTACATTCTTCTTATTGTCTACTAAAATTTCTTTTAAGAACAAAAGCACAATATCTCTAAACAGTGAACAATAATAATATACACGATATTATTTGGGAAGTAGGATTGATCAAATAGGTTTACATCAATGCACTGATGCATATAGTTGTAAATTGGATTGGGTTAAACTAAAAATATAATAACTTAAATTGGAGCAAACTAATTTTGATTGTTTCTTCCTCCACCTCCATCCTTCTTCAGTCACCTCCATACTTTTTGAAATTTTCAAAATTATCATTCATATTTTTTAGACTATAGTCACCTCCACACTTTTTGAAATTTTCAAAATTATCATTCATATTTTTTAGACTATGGATTGTATAATTTAGAAGTCAAATATTACAATTTCCAGATTATATAATTTGGAATTTATATAACAATTCACAATACCAGATTACATAATCTGAAAGTCAAAAATTACCACTTTCGGATTATGTAATCTGGAAGTCAAAAATTTCAACTTAACTTTATCTTTTGAATTACATAATCAGGTATTGTGAATTGTTAAATAAGTTCCGGATTATGTAATTTGGAAGTTGTAATTTTTGACTTCCAGATCACATAATCTGTAGTATAAAATTTGAAGGATATTTTTGAAAATTTAAAAAAATGTGGAGATGGCTGAAGAAATGATGGAGGTGCAGCTAGAAGCGGTCACTAATTTTATATATACTCTTTTAGCCAACAACTCAAATGGGCTTAAACCAGTTCTAAGTTTATGGGTCAATATTAAAATTAAGTAACTTCTTCCTCCACCTCCATATTTTCTTCTTTCCCCTCCATAAATCTTTCAATTGGAAGATTATTCTTGGAAGGTGCACGATTTGTTTTTTTTTTTTTTTCACTCCTTAATAGTATTATTTGTGTATTTTCTGAATTCAAAATACCTTTTGAACTTAATTCTAAAGTTTGGAATGCACAATTTAAAATATAATTTTGTAATTCAAATTTTAGAGTTTGAAATTTTATAGAAAAATGGGGAGATAAGTGAAATGAAAAAAGATGAAGAAAATAAAGTTATCTTTTCATATCTTTCTATGAGAAAACATGAATGTGCACGAAGAAATTGCCTAAAATTATATTAATTCATTTAAAAATAATAGTAATTACAACTTTTTTAAAATTGAAAATAATATTACTTTATTAAACATATAGTAGTGTTAAAATTTATATATAAAATTAGGGATGATAATGTGGGTTGACTTCCCTCACATACATAAGTTTGTCCTGTATTTGGCCTCTCCATGCAAGTAATGCACACTCATTTCACTAGCCCGTCCTACATAAGAGGTAGACCTTTAAGGAAAATTTTATATTTCAAAATTAAAATTGTATTAATTATAAAAAATAATCTTATTTTGTTGCTAAAAAATAAAAATTTTATCTCCTTTTCAATTCATTCAATTAAGATAAAAAAAAATATAAAGGAATTAAAATATAATAGTTGTTAGAAGGTTTGATTAAAGATAAGTAAAATTTTGTTTTGGATCTATTTTTACTCTATATACATGTAAATATGTAAAAGTATCTTATGAAAGTTTTACTACAAAATATTTTAATAAAATGACTAAATTTGTTAACGAGCATCTTATTGAAATTTTTATTATATTATATTTTTATTAACAAATTTTAAATATAAGATTTTATTTAAAATTAAATTCACCGTCACTCTTAATATTAACTTCTTTAGATAATTAAAATAAAACATTATTTTTTTAGTACTTTAAATTTATTTTTTTTTAAAAATAAAATAAAAGTCATACTATAATAATGGTGAGTGAGGTATGATTTTTTTTATAGGAAAAGAAATAATTATTTTTTATTTATGCGAACTAGCGGATCAACTCGTTCTACCTCACTGTTGGCTTGCACAGACTATGGATTATGCGAGATGAACCTAAGCAAGTCAACGAACTCGTCCTGTCCCACATGACCCATCTTGCATTGCCATCCCTATATAAAATCAGTATATGTAATATACAATTAATTTTATTCATGGGATTTAAATTTTAAAAATACATATATATTTTTTAATATTATAATTACTTTTTTTAATTTTCTTTTAAATAAAGTTAAAATGACACCCGTTTTGTATACTGAAATTAGAGGATTTCATGTCCCAACAATAACCATCTTTCTTAGTTGTGTTAATTATAGAAAATGTGAATATAGAAATTTGATTGGCCACGTGTTTGGACTACTATAAAATAAATATAAAATAACATATACGTACTTATTTTCAACCGCTTCAAAAATGAAAAACTACAACCAGTAGAAGGTTTAACCGTGATTTTGTCATGTCCAATTTGTTCAATAAATAAACATTATTACATACAAAGAGAAGTTCAAAACATTCAATCACTAAAATAAAGAAAAATGAACTTGAATAAAAAGGGAGAATGGGTTGTTAAAAGTAGAATAGATCGGATTTTAGTTTTAAGGGAATGGTTGGATATATGGCCAGATAGCAAATAAGTTGTTCTTGGTAGATCGGTGTTTGATCATTGTGTTTTGGTGTTAAAAACAACGACCACAAATTGGGGCACAAACCGTTCAGAAGTTTGGATATTTGGCAAAGTAATGGTAGGTTTAAGGATTTTGTTCGTACGAAATGGGAGAGCTATGAGGTGCAGGGCAGTGGAATTTTTGTCTTCAAGGAAAAGTTGAAGAAATTGAAAGTAGATATAAAGGTGTGGAATAGAGATGTTTTTGGAAATATAAATAAGGTGGGGGAAGACCTTCATAGGAGAATTCAAGATCTAGATGCAAGGGATGATGAGAACGACCTAAATGAGGATGGGAGGGAGGAAAGGATGATGCTTTTCGTAGAACAGAGAAGAAATAGTCACAGGCAAGAAATTCTCTTACCACAGAAAGCACGTTAGAGATGGTTGAAGCAGGGGGATCTAAACATTATGTATTTTCATTCAGTTATTATGTGGAGGAGGTCAAGAAATGGAAACAATGGGCTGAGAGAAAACAGTCAATGGCATGAAGATCAAGTGGTGGTAAAGGGAAATGTTAGAGATTTCTTTAAGGAGAGGTTTAGTGGAGGTGTTTGGCAACAAATCTAGCTTGACAACATAGATTTCACTTGTACCTTAGATGAAGATAACGGAATGCTGGTAGAAAGAATTACTAAAGAGGAAATAAAGAATGCAGTGTGGAGTTGTGAATGTTCGAAAAGTTCGGGTGCTGACGAGTTCAGTTTCGAGTTCATAAATTTTCGCTTGGAAGAGATCAAGACGGATATCATAAGGGCGGTGCATAATTTTGAGGAGAGTGGTAAATGGCCAAGGGGGACAAATGCTTCTTTTATATCTCTTGTTCCTAAAGTGGATAATCCTCGACTTTTAAATGATTTTAGATTGATTTCCTTGGCTGGTTACTTGTACAAAATAGTTTCTAAAATCATGTTCTTGAGGTTGAAGAAGGTTTTGCACAAAGACATAAATGTTAGGAAGTCTGCGTTTTTTTAGGCTAGGGGTTTAATGGACAATGTGTTAGTGGTCAGTGAAGTTCTAGAAATAGTGAAGAGGAGAAAGAGTAGTTGCATTTTTTTAAAGGTTGACTATGAGAAGGCGTATGACTTAGTTAATTGGGACTATTTATTATATGCTACAAAGGCTTGGCTTCTGTAGGCAATGGATTGTCTGTATAAGAGTGTGTCTTGAATCCTCATCGATTTTCGTGTTAGTTAATGGTAGTCCTACTCAATTGTTCAAACCTAGGAGGTGGTTGAGACAAGTTGATCCTTTAATGTCGTTTCTTTCCTTAATAGTTGTAGAGGGATTAGCTGGAGTAGTAAGGAAAGCGGTTGAGAAAAATCTGCTAGAGAGTTTGACCATTGGTGATAAGCTAATAAAGGTGAATATGCTTTAGTATGTGGATGACACTCTGTTCTTTTGTAAAGCGAATCCCCAAAGCGTGCTTGTGATTAAGGCTATGCTTAGCTGTTTTGAACTGACATCAAGTTTAAAGGTAAATTTTATGAAGAACCGCATATGAGGGGTGGGATGCTATTAGCATTTGCTATAATGTTGTGCAACTATCTTGAATTGTGAAGTAATAAAAATCCCTTTTAAGTACTTGGGGTTGCTCATTAGGGGGTGTCATAAAAGAAGAAGTTTTTGGGAAGGGGTGGTGGAGAGAGTGAGAAACAAGCTAGGAAGATGGAAAGGCAAGTTTATCTCTATAGCGGGTCGCTTGTGTCTGATTAAATTTGTGCTAGCTTCTCTTCCCCTATTTTATTTGTCGCTATACAAAATGCCAACCATGGTGGTAAAGGAGCTAGAGAGGCTATAGAGGGATTTTCTGTGGGGATGGGGCTCGGAAGGTAGGAAGATAGTATGGGTTTCGTGGGAAAAAGTCTGCAAATCAAAGGGAGCAAGAAGGCTTGGAATGATAGAGATTAGAAAGTTTAATGTGCTCTTTTAGGGAAGTGGATTTGGCGTTTGGACACTGGGAAAAAAGGCTTGTGGAAAGTGGTGTTGGACTCGAAGTACGGAGGTCGGAGAAATATAAGGACTTAAAGGATTAGTAGGTCAAATTCCTTCTGGTGGAGGGATTTGAAGGAGGTTTGGAGGTTTAAGGGTTGGAAAGGAAATTTTGAGGACAACTAGAGAGATTAGTTTGTGGGAGGATAAATGGATGGGAAATGAAGGAGGCTTTTCTCAATCTGTTCTTGCAGGGAAGCCAAGCTAAGGCAAGGAGGGGAGTGGTATAACAATCTTGAGTGGACATGGAAGATAGGATGGAGGAGGAGTCTGTTTGATTGGGAAAAACATCAAGAGCAAGAGCTGGTAATACTGATGGGGAGGAAGAATATTAACAAAGAAAAGGAAGATATGTGGGTTTGGAAAGAAAGTGATACTATAGAGTTTACAGTTCAATTTGCATACATAGCTCTAAAAGGTGAAGGTCAGGGAGAAGACATCACTATGTATGAGGGGTTTTGGAGGATTAAAGCACAACCATAAGCTTATTTTATATCATGGAGGGTGTTGGAGAATAAAATAGCATCTAAGGTAAATTTGGTGAAAAGGGAGATAACTATGGAAAATAACATTTGTAATATGTGCGGGGAGGGTGCGAAAACAACGTCTCACCTCTTTTGTACTTGCAGGGTAACTTGGCTTGTTTGGTCTAAGTGCTATGAGTGGGTGGGTCTGGCATTCACGGTTCTTCAAGAGCCAAAAATGCATTTCTCACAGTTTAGAATGAACGAGGAAAGTGAAGCTCTTAATCAGATCTAGTTTTGTGTGTGGATAACAGTTATAGGAGAATTGTGGAAACAAAGGAATAATAAGATTTTTAAAAATGAACGCATAGATCACATTGAAATCTTCACGATGCTGCAGTTGAAGGTTTAGTCATGGGTAACCTCCAAGGTACGTTTAACATGTTTTTCTTACTCTGATTGGTGTCTCAAACCATTGGTATGCATGAGATCTATCAAAAATAATAAAGGTTAGAGGTGCAAGTGGAAAAACAGGTGGTTGAGTAGAAGAGACGAGAGGTAAGGTTGGGAAGAGCATGCTTGCTTAAGGTTAGAGGTAGTGTAGTCATGAGTTTCATATCTATAGGTGTGGGGGTAGATGTCATGGTCTTATAATTTTTGTTATGTAGTCCGCTTTTAAAGCTTCCAAAGTGAGTTTCAGGTATGGAGAACATCTTTGTTTCTTGTATAAGGGTTGAGGTATCTTGAAATACCTCCATTATTTATTTTTTTGCCCATAAAAATAAATAAATAAGAAGGAAGAACGAGAGCAGAGATGAAGATTAACATTTTAGGGCAATGGAATCATAGAACATTTCAAGTTTTATTTAATTTACTTAGCGCAAATTTGTGTTTTTCTGTTTTTATTTTTTTAGTTCTGTATTTTAAATCACATTTATTACACCATGAATAACTAAATTTTAGAAGAACCTAATTTTTTTTATCATTTATATTATATATAATTTTTCGTATTTATTATTTTTATCAATAAATAAACTTAATACATATACCAATAGAATGTAACTATTACGTAATTACATAAAATATATAATAGATACACCATGAATCGCTCCCTAGTGACATGTATGGAGTTGTTTACAATATAGTTATTACAAGGTTTAATTACCTTTTTCGTCCCTATATTTGGGGTCAATAGTCAATTTAGTATAGTGGTTTTAAAAAGAATCAATTTGGTCCCTATATTTTTTAAAATGTATTCAAATTAGTCATTTTCCTTAAATTTCACCTGACGGCGTCAGTTGTTGATGTGACAGAGAGAGAATGGTTATATAGTAGAAAAAGTGCTTATGTGGCAGAGAGTGTGTTTATGTGAAAGAGAGAGAATGTTTATATGAAGACAGAGGTAGGATTGAGAGTTATTATTATTATTATTATTATTATTGTTATTATTGTTATTATTGTTATTATTATTATTATTTATTATTATTATTACTATTGTTATTATTATTATTATTATTATTAATATTATTGTTACTATTATTATTTTTATTATCATTATTATTATTATTACTAATATTATTATTATTATTCATATTATTATTACTATTATTATTATTATAACTATTATTATTATTAATATTATTGTTACTACTATTATTATTATTATTATAACTATTATTATATTTACTATTATAATATTATTAATAATAATAAAACAAAAATAATAATCATAACAAAAATAATAAAAATAATAATAATAATAATAATAGCAATCATAATAATAATAATAATAATGACAATAATAAAAGTAATAATAATAATAATATTAATAATAATAAAAATGATAATAAAAAAATTATTATTATAATAATTATAAAAAATATTAATAATAATAATAACAATAAGAATAATAATAATATAAAAATATTAATAATAATAATTACTATTATTATTATAATAACAATAATACTAATAATAATAACAGTAATAATAATAATAAAAATATTAATATTAATAATAATAATAAATAAATAAAAATAATAATAATAACACTAATAATAAGAATAAGAATAACATAATAATAATAATAAGAATAATATTAATAAATAATAATAATAATAATTTTATTATTATTATTATTAATAACATAATAATAATATTAATAATAATAAAAATGATAATAAAAAAATTATTATTATCATAATAATTATAAAAATATTAATAATAATAATAACAATAAGAATAATAATAATAATAATAGTAAAAATATCAATAATAATAATAATAATAATTATTATTTTTAATGTTATTATTATTATTAATATTATTATTGTTATTATTTTCATTATTTTTATTATTGTTATTATTATTTTTTTTTATGATTATTATTTTTTTTATGATTATTATTTTGTTTTATTATTATTATTTTTATTGTTATTATTATTATTATATTTACTGTTATAATATTATTTTTGTTATGATTATCATTTTTGTTATTATTATTATTCTTATTATATATTTACTATTATTATTATATTTACTATTATTATTATATTTACGGTTATAATATTATTTTTGTTGTGATTATTATTTTTGTTATTATTATTATTATATTTACTGTTATAATATTATTTATGTTATGATTTTTATTATTATTATATTTACTATTATAATATTATTATTAATAATAAAAATAATATTAATAATAATAACAGTAAGAATAATAATAGTAACAATAATCTTAATGTTAATAATAATAATTATTCTTATTATAATAACAATAATATTCCTAATAATAACAGTAATAATAAAAAAAATATTAATAATAATTCTAATATTAATAAATAACTATAATAATAAAAAATAATAATAATAATAATAATAGCAATAATATTAATAATAATAATAGTAACATTAGTAATAATAATAATAAATAATAATAATAACAATAATAATAATAATAACTCTCAATCTTACCTCTCTCTTCACATAAATATTCTCTCTCTTCCACATAAACACTCTCTCTGTCACATAAAGACTCTTTCTGTCACATACGCATTCTTTCTCTGCCACATCAGCAACCGCTGACGCCGTCAGGTGAAATTTAACAGAAAGGACCAATTTGAATACATTTTAAAAAATATGGGGACCAAATTGATTTTTTTTTAAATCACTATACTAAATTGACTATTGACCCCAAATATAAAGAGGAAAAAGGTAATTAAACCTTATTACAACAACATAAAAGGAAGCACACTAGTTAATCTATACTTTCTAATTAAAGTAATGTACCCAAACATGTACGAATTCCATTTTTGCATCTAATCTGTAGTTTTCCTCCAAATCATTCTATGCTCTATTTCTTGTATTGTATTGACACTATTAGTGTTGGATATTGCATTCATCTTTTACACCAAAAGTTGTATTTTGATATTTTGTGTTTGCTTTGTTTTCAACTTCTTTTACCTCTTCAAACTTTTACTTGAATGTATACTTTTGGAGACTAATACCATTGATGGAAAAATAGGGTATTCAATAATACCCTTTACACCAAACTCTTTCCTTCCATCACATATTTATTTCTTTCTCTCTAGAAACACAAATGATCTGTTTGTGTTTAGACCAAGAAAAGTGAAAATAAAAATATTGAAGAGAAAGTTAGAAAAACGAAAAAAATAATTAAAAATCATGAAAAATAATGTATTTTTATTTTTTCCAACTTTCTTCCTTTTTAAAGAGATTTGGGAAGAAAGTGTTTTTTCTTTAAATTAATTATATATATACTGATTATATATAAAAGTTATGTTTTAATATAAATATATGTATAATGCTTAATATATATTTTATATTATAATAAAATGAATAATTAAAATAATAAATAAAAATTAATTTAAAATTTAATTATTAATATGTATTTTTATTATTATTTATTAATTTTTAATTTAAAATTTATTTTAATTCTAATTTTTATTTTTTAAATTTTTTTATTAAATTTTTAATAATTATTTTAAATTTATTATATCTATCAAATCACTCACAAATTGTCACAAATTTTTCTTTCACTTTTTACTCTTTTTTCCTTAATTCAAGTCATCTCACTTTTCACTCCCTCAAATCCATCCTTTGATCCAAACAAATCATAAATGACTACATACCATAATGTGCTCCACATTTCCCTTTGACATAAATTCACCTCCTGATTATGTTGTGAGGAATATTCCTTCAAGTAAAAGTACTTGTAATTTCACCCGGTGATAATATGATTTTCACACCCAATATGCTCTACAAAATGACATAATATAATCTAAAGTTTCAGGTTCCAAATCATTTTAAAAAAATATTGGCTGGGAAATTAATTCATATTCCATTAAAATTGAATACGCAGACTCACACATCTGCCTTCCACACCAATTAATTGTTGTAAAACTGTATAAACAAATATTGCAAAAACGAAAACAGGTTGTGCACAGAAAAACCCTAGCAATTTTTTGGTGTCGTTGGAGGGGATCTTGGAAGCGCAGCAGAGACTAGATCTGCTCTGAGGTTGACGCATGATGTTGCCCTCTCCACTCAAAATCGTGGTCGCACGACCAGTAAGCTTCACACCCTTCTTTTCTCTATGTTCCTTCTTTTTAGCGATTTTTCTCACATTTTCGGCGGTCCTTTCCGCTTCTATCAGTCAGCACTGGAACGACTCTATTTTTCTTAGCTGTTGGATATGGAGCAGTTTCATATCTTCGCAGTGGACTGTTGGTTTTCCTTCATCTATAAACACAGTCTCCCTTTGCTCCGAAAATCATCATCCAACTCACGACTTTCCCTCTTCCTCTTCATTCATTTATTCTTTTCTTTTACTTTATAATTTTTTGGGTTTGTTGGGTTCTTACTCTTTTAAGAGTAGCTTGCTAATTCTAATCCTCGAAAATTTTTTAGAAGTTCATGTTGTATCCTGGGGACTTGTGCAATACCTCGCGGATAAGTCCTTACGGACAGTGATCACTCACGCCTCAGGAAATCAACTTTGTTCGGGTTTTAAAAGTCTTACTCACTACATTAATCTACCTTATCCTTTTTAATTTCACCCCACTTAGAGCGTTTGCAAGCTTCCTTAGGATCTATCTTTCCCATTCAAACATATCTCTTCTCCATCCAAAGATCTATATCTATTTTCCTTTTTTCCAATCACCAACTTTATCAATCACATATATAATCTTTTTGCTCATATAACAGGTATAATCTATTATACACCTCACAGATAGGTTTTTGGTGTTGTTCCAACCATTGATCATGCCATAATTTTATTTTATTTTCATTTCCCACCTTCCTTTTATTGTTACCTTTAATACGGTAGTCACTTTCAAGCAATCACACAAGACTGATGTGGTGCTGATGTTGGATGAAGGCAAAGTAATTTGTAATAGAGAAGCATGAAACGACAGAGAAACATAATTGAGAAAGGTACAAATTGGAGAAGAAAAGTAAAGTAAAAAATTGTATTACGTTCTATTTTGGTTACAAGATAAAAAAGGTTTAAAAAGAAACTCTTGCTAATAGAGTTGGGCTTAAGAAGGGGTACAATAATAAGAACCCAATGGGCTCATAACAAAAAACTGTTATTATTAAATAACAAAAACTAATACTATTATCACCCCCCTAAAGCTGGGAATAGATGTTTTTCATTCCTAGCTTGCATACAAGATCTTTGAAGGCAGGAGGGTTGAGAGGTTTGGTGAGGATGTCAATGGTTTGCATGGCAGAGAAAATCGGAAGTAATTTGAGAAGTCCTGCATTGAGCTTTTCCTTGATGATGTGACAGTCAATTTCAATATGCTTGGTGCGTTCATGAAAAACTTGGTTGGATGCAATCTGTATGGTAGATTGTCTGTCACAATACAGGGTTGTAGGGGTGATGAAAGGGCCATGCAGATCTTGAAGAAGAAAGTTCAGCCACTAGAGTTCACAGGTAGTGGCAACAAGGGCTCTATATTTTGCTTTAGATGAGCTTTTGGATATGGTTTGTTGCTTTTTGGATTTCCATTATATGAGAGATTCACCCAAAAAAACCAGTTACAGATTTTCTTGAATTAGGACATGTAGCCCAATCTGAATCACTATAAGCTTTTAAATGCATTAAGCTATTGCTATATAAAAAAATACCAAATCCAGGATTACCTTTAAGCTATCTTAGAATGCGAAAGGCAGCTTGATGATGGTTGTCGATGGGTGTTGAGACAAATTGGCTGAGATTGTGAACACTGAAAGCAATGCCAGGTCTTGTGTTGGTTAGATAAATCAAACACCCAATAAGTCTGCAATAGGCAGAGGCTTCTTCATCATTGAGTGGAGCTCCTTCAGTGGTGGAATGTCGAGATGAATGTGCTAGTGGGCATAGGGGCACAATCTTGCATGCCCGTTTCATGTAGGAGATCAATGGTGTATTTTCTTTGACTAAGGTGGATGCCAGAGCTATTGCAGGCTACCTCAAGACCCAAGACGTAGGTGAGATTACCTAGATTCTTCATCTTAAAATGTTTGTCCAGCAGGTTGGTGATATGAAGAATCTCAGCTTTGTCATTGCCAGTCAACACAATATCATCCACATAGACGAGTAATGCAGTTTTATTAGAACCAAAATGTTTTAAAAATAAGGAGTGGTCTACAGTAGAAATAATGTATTTATTTGAAATTAAGAAGGATGATAGTTTTTCATACCATTGTCTTCCATCTTGGTGAAGCCTATAAAGAGACCTTTGAAGTTTGCAAACATTGTTGGCGTGGGGAATAACAAGATCAGGAGATGGTTTCATATAAACTTCTTCAATTAAGTCACCATGTAGGAAAACATTGTTGACTTCAAGTTAAGTGAGGGTCCAGTTATTGGCGGCAACAAGTGCCAGGAGTAGCCAAAGAGTGGTTAATTTGGCAACAAGGGCAAATGTATCTAGGAAATCAAGGCCTTTTAATTGGGTATAACCTTTTGCTACTAAACGAGCTTTATATCTATCTATGGTCCCATAAGACCTATGTTTGATCTTATAAATCCAACGACAACCAATGGCGATTTTGCAAGGGGGTATAGAGGTTATGATCCAGGTGTTGTTGGTGGCTAAAGCATCTAGCTCATCTTTCTTGGCTTGCTGCCAGCAACTGTGCTTGGAGGCCTTAGTGTAATTACATGGTTCCATGTAAGATGAAATAGAAGAAATAGTGTGTTTAAAGCTGGGTGATAAAGAGTGATATGAAATGAAATTACAAAGAGGATATTTAGTACTTACATTGCTTGTGAGGGGTAACTCAGTGTGAAAGTCTTCTAGGTATGCAGGAGGCCGTCGTGGGCATGTGGAGAGTCTCAGATGTATATCCGGAACAGCTTCAGGAGGATGAGGAGTCAAAGTCTTAAGAGGAGTAGGATCAAAAGAGAAATCACAGCTTGAGTCATAGTTAGGGGGAAGGGGTAGAGATAAATCGTTGGGATTCTTTTTGTGATCAGTGTTCAGTTTATATGGAAAATGATTTTTGTGAAAAATAATGTGTCTTGATACTTCAATAGTATGGTTAGTGAGATTTAGAAAAACTAACCCTTAGTGTTAGGTTGAAAACCAAGAAAAATACCATGAATAGAACGTGCATCAAGTTTCTTTCTATGGGTAGTAAGAGTATTGGAGTAACACAAACATCCAAAAACATGTAAACAAGAGATATCAAAAAGCTTTCCATTAATTTTTTTATAGGGTGAAGTGTTGTGTAAAAAGAGAGTGGGAATGCAATTAATGAGGAGGGCAACATGTTGTACAGCAAAATCCCAAAATAGAGGGGGCAAGTTAGCTTGAAAAAGCAAGGCACGAGTTACATTTAAGAGGTGTTGGTGTTTTCTTTCAACTATGCCATTTTGTTCAGGAGTTTCAACACAAGTAGTTTGATGAATAATCCCTTTAGATGAGAAAAAATATTTCATTACAAATTCAGCACGATTATTAGTTCTAACAATTTGAACAAAGGTTTGAAATTGATTTTCAGCATAGGCAATGAATTTAAGAATGTGATTATGAACTTTAGATTTAGTATGCACGAGAATAACCCAAGTATAGTGAGAGAAGTCATTAACAATAGTAAAAAATTATCTAAAACTGTGCATAAAAGTGATAGAACATGGTCCCCAAATGTCCATGTGAAGTAATTCAAAACTTTTAACAATGGCAGATTTACTTAAAGCAAAAGAAAGTTTCTTTTGTTTTGCACGGTGGCAAGTATCACATACATCCAATTTTTTAGCATAAATGTAAGGGTATTTAGTTTTGAAAACATTTAGTCTTTCATCAGAAAGGTGGCCCATTCTATAATGCCACAAGTTCATGTTTTTAACAACACAATTGAAAGAAGGAACAACATGAGAAGCAATATTTCTAAAACTAGAGGATTCAAGAATGTATAGACCAACTTTAGCATCAACTAAACCAATCCTCTCTTCGGTTTGATTGTCCTGTATCATACAATGGGTAGAAGAAAAGATTAAACTACAGTTGAGAGTGAGACTAAGTTTGGAAGCATATATGAGGTTAAAAGCAAATTGAGGAACATATAAAACATTAGTAAGGTGCAGTTTGTTATTGAAGACAATGGTTCCAGAAAATCTTGAAAAAACATGATGACCATTTGGTCGGCTGATTTGAATAGGTTTAATGCTCTTATAAGAAGAATATTTGGATAAAGAGATGCATACATGATCATTGGCCCCTGAGTCTATGAGCCAATAGTTTTTAGTACTTTGTAAATTATTTAAAGCGTAAACATTATCAGTTGGAGACTGTTCAACAACTTTATGTGGGGAATTCATAGTGAAGGATCCCACTTGATTCGCTACTACTTGGCTGGCAGTGGCTCCATTAGCGTTGTGCTTGAGAATTCAGGGCCTGATACTGCTGCATAGTGAGGCGAAAATCACCATTTTCATGTTCTTTCTTGGCATGCTTAGAAAAAACATCATTAGATATTATAGCATTGGTAGCACTGGTTTTATGAAACTTGTACCCAAGGGGGTAACCATGCTTCTTGTAATAAGTATCAACAGTATGACCTGTCCTATTACAGTGGGTACACAGTTTCTTATTGTTGTTACTGTTAGATTTATAAACTTTGTTTTCTTGATTAGGAAAACCAATTTTGCATAAGCAAGCATTTTCAATATGACCATTTTTACCACAAAAAGAGCAAATAACAAGGATACTTTGATTGGAATTGACATTATTTACACTAGTGCTTAGAAAATTGCTAGCTAATTGGCGCTCTTGTTGAGCCACAAGAGAAAAAGTCTTGGTTATGGGAGGTATGGGTTCCATAAGGAGAACATGGGATCTTATATTATGATACTGATCATTCAGTCCATGCAAGAACTACATAGCCTAATCTTCACACTTTCTTTGATTAATAACAAAGAGAATGGAACACAAACATTTGGTTGCACAGAGACATATAGGATTGGGCCTAAAATTTTCCAATTCATCCTAAACAATTTTGAGTTTAGTGAAAAATTTAATAACAAATAAATCCCCTTGTTTTAAAGAAGCAACTTCCAATTGGAGGTCAGAAATTCTAGACAAATCCCCATGCGAAAACCTAATTTTTAAATCATTCCATATATCCAAAGCAACGTCCATCCAAATAATACTCTGTCTAATAGAAGTGGATACAGAATGAAGTAATCACGATGGCACCATATTATTGCATCTCTTCCAAGCAGAGTACGTTGGGTGATTCTCATATGGACAGGGATGCGAAGCCAGGATGAATTCCACCTTGTTCTTCGCACTCAGGGTCGTCATCACCGACCTACTCCAAGAGTGATAGTTGGTGGAGTCTAGCACTGGCGAAACCAACAGCGCAACTGGGTTTTTGTTAAGGTGTAGGTAGAGGTAGCTAGCTTGTTGATTTGATTGACTAGATGGAACCTATTGCGTTGTGCGTTCTTCGGCCATGACTGGAAAAGAAAGGAAGAACACAAGATTAATTTCAAGAACACAAGAGATTTAAAAGAAAAAGTATCAAGATTCAGAGTGCGTAGTAGAGCTCTTCAAAAGAAGAGCTTTGATACCATAATACAATAGCCACTTTCAAGCAATCACACAAGACTGATGCGGTGCTGATGTTGGATGAAGACAAAGTAATCTGTAACATAGAAGCATGAAATGACAGAGAAATAGAATCGAGAAAGGCACAAACTGGAGAAGAAAAGTAAAGTAAAAAATTGTATTACATTCTGTTTTGATTACAAGATAAAAGAAGTTTAAAAAGAAACCCTTGCTAAGAAAGTTGGGCCTCAGAAGAGGTACAATAATAAGAACCCAATGGACCCATAACAAAAAACTATTATTATTAAATAAAAGAAACTAATACTGTTATCAACCTTCAAACCCTCCTTTAGAATTATTTTTTTCACATGCCAACGTTAAATCCCTCCACCATATTGTAGAATTTTTTATGTCACCAATCCATCTTGATTCTAAAACCCCACCATACTTTGATCTCAACACCTTACACCACATTGAATCATCTTGATGTAAAATTCCCCATTTTAATCTAACAAATTGATTAACATGGTTTACCCTAACCCTCCTTCCTTCTTTGGACCTACAAATAATTTTCCATTTTTTCTTATGTATCTTTTTTCTCTCATCATCACTACCCCACATAAAAATGCTCCGCATTTGAATAAGTTTATTCTCAATCTTTTTGGGGAACTTGAAGAATAACAAGAAGAGTAGTGATATAGCTGATAATACAACTTTTAGAAAGCACAACTTCCCTGCGTACGTACGTTAGCACTTGAATGCCTCAAATGTACTCTTGTGGAAATTCACCTTCCATGCCATATAGACATTTTTTTTTTATATATATATTGTTTATTTTGGCTACTCATTATTTTTTTCCCTTGTATATTGTTCATATTGCTATTTATACTTCTTCCCTCCTTAACTAAGAATATTGTTTGATCACAAGTATCCTTTGCATGGAACGAGAAACACTTATGTGAACACCTAAGAAAAAAAAATTCAATGTAAAAATGCACAAATAATGATTCAATAGAAGGATTCTTTCTCTCTTAATCCATAGAGAAAATGATAATATCCTTTATTAGAAATAAGAAAAACATAACTATTAAAATAACTTTAAACGAAAAACTATTTTTTCTTTAATTTTTCTCATACACCAAAATAGTAAAAAAAAATATTCTTGTATATATTTTAGTAAAAAAATATTTTATCTTTTCATAACATGAAAAAAAAAACACTAAACTAAAATTTACACGATCTTCAATTTCTCTTACACAAATAAAAGAAAATACAATAATACTAATAATTTATATTACATAAAAGTCTTGCAATTTATGATATAGGTCCAAAAATATAAACCATACGCTGACAACTTCAATATTTTTATAACGTCATTTGGTTGTAAGTTATTGTATATAATAAATTTATAAGAAAAATAACAATACAGGATGCAAGTATATGATGCTGGTTAATAGACTAAATAAAATAGTCTCTGTCACTGGCAAATAGGTTAAATAGTGACTTACTTATAATTTGTTATACAGTAAATTTTATAACAATTAAATTAAATTTGATGTTAATTTGAAAGTGGATACTAGTGCAAAATTATTTCATTCTTAAAAATAAGCTATAAATTATTTAAAATGCTTCTTCCATGGCACGCGCTCGTGAGTTTTGCTTGAAAAGTACAAAAAGGCGGCTAAGAAGCTCTTCATATCCGTTTGGTTTGAAAAGTACAGGAGGCTGCCACAACCACAAAATCTTTCTTGGTCATCAAGAAAAGACTCCTATTCTCACTTCCACACTTCAAAATTTGTTCCTATAAATTCAGATGTCATCAGTGTTCTCTTTATCTTCGCTATTGAGTGGCTCTTCTTCTGTGCCTTGCTCGCTCATCACCACTGTCTGTTTTCATTTTCTCTCTTTGCTACTTATTGAGAGAGATCATCATCTACGCTGATTATTGATACGGCTTGCAGGATCGGCTACGTTGTTCGTGCAGGTAGTGATTACAATTTAATGATATTATGACATGTCTTGTTTTTTTATCAGTATAAAAAAAATATATTTTAACTCCAATTCAATTCATAATTGAAGTTTATATATATATATATATATATATATATATATATATATATATATATATTATGAATTGAATTTATTTCTAATTATATAATTTCCAATCCATCATATTCAGGTTGTTAACTCAATAAGTATATAAAAGTAATTCAATAATGAATGACTCAATAAATTGAACAACTCTCATCTATATAGACTATAAATAATTTTATATTATCTTAATAAATAAATTTTAAATATAATTTAATTTTATTGACTTATAAGGACACCTACTTTATATATTATTAATTAACTTTACTTTTAGTGGATATAAAATCTCCAATATTTATGACACTAAGGTAAATTTGATACCTGGTAATTATTTAAGTATGTTTTGATTACTTAAAATGAATTCAAGCTCAACTTTCAATAGACTTCAAAGCTTTATTCTAATTTCGTTTGAAAATTACTTTTTATCATCTTAATAATGTAGATATGTTTGATCATGGATTGGCCAGTGATATACCGATATTGCCGACATTGACTGATAATCCTATCTATCATTGATAATGACGTATAGATAATGACGTGTCAAAATTATCTGAGGCCTGCCGACACTTTTCCTTTTTAGTGTTGGTAGCATGATCTATCATCTCCCCTTCTCATCTTTTCTTATTGTATTGCCATTAAAAGAAAAATCTATTTTCTATCTAAAAATTAGTTTTGGTTCGCTATATCTCGTTTTGTTTTTCTTAAAGTATTTTTTTTTCTATTTTCCTACGAGAATTTATCTGTTACGAGAATTTATCTGTTAGTTGTGAGATGGTGATACATGGACACTGTTAACTTATATATAAGTTTATCGTTCTTTCTATTAATCAGTTTTTGATTCCATCACTCAGTTTTTATTCCAACACTATTATTTGATTAGGTGATGAACTTCCAATATTTGATATTTAAAATAAATACAAAATAATTCAAAGTTAAGAATTTTCAATATAACATAATCAATATAATTATTCATTTTTAATTTTCATAAAATAAATGAAAACAATATTATAATAAAAATTAAGTATAGTAACTTATATTTGGAACATAAATAATCCTTTATCTTTGCTACATATGAACCAACACGTTGTTCACTGTCAGAATCAGGCTTGTCATTTCCATTTCCAAGGAGTATGGGCTTTTCAAATTTTTCTTTGAATTTGATAAGTTATAATTTTTATGTTAACTAAATTAAGAATGTAGCTTGAAAATTATCATTACCATTTGTTGCCACCAAGCAAACATGGCAAAATAAGATAAACTTGAGACATTTACAAAAAATAAAAACAAGAAAAATATGATTAAAAAAAGCATCTTGGTGAGAATGATATATAAAATAATAAATAATAAAATAGTCCAACACAAGTGTATTTATATTAACATAAGGTGAGATTGATTGTTGCATAACACAAGGTGAAGAGGAAAACCCACTGCAAATCAGTTTGATCAGAGAGGTAATTGAATGATGCATAAGGAAAAGTAATTTTTACCTTTTAACACAAAGAAGTACGGTAACACAAAAACTAAGGTGAAGAAAGGCACTAAGGACAAATTTAGATGTTAGCCAAAAATCCCACAATGGTTTAGTGGGCCAAAGAAAAGAGTTAATTATAACTATATTCCTATATCTTTTATAGGAAACCCAGCCCCAAAATGTTATGTACCAAAATGGAAAAGGAACATTAAATCCAACCTCTTAACATCCAAAGATTTGTTTGCTCAAGACGAGTTTAAATCACTACTGGAGGCTAAACCTCAGCTAAAAAAGAATAGTTTTGGCAGACTACCCTGAAGAAGATTGGTAGCTTCTCAACATTCCTTGTTAGCTTCAGACCACTTCAACGGCAACTGACGACATACAAAATTGACTAGTAAAGATGAAACATGTTTCTAAATTTTTAATGACTTCTCTTATGGGTGACGATTCTGTAAAAGTAATTAATAAATAATTACATTAGGCTTACTTTAGCATACCATAAATATTAATGACATATAATTTTCTTTGTTATCCCCTTCCCCTTGCTCCCATCCTAATAATTTTATGGGACATCAAAGCAGCTAAAATTTGAAACTAAAACAAAAGAGAGGAACAATTTCGCGGCTGAAATAAAAAAATAATTAAAACAATTAAAATAGAAAAGAGGAACACTCACGCGACAGCACAATCGGAAAAATGAACATAACAGATAGGGGAGGTGTAGAACCGTGGCAACAGAAGAATAGAGAGGGATAGCGGCGAGCGCAACAACAGATGCAAGCGGCGAGGGACGCGACAGTGGCTATAGGCGGCGAACGCGACTGCTACTGGTATGGAAAGCGGTACACATGATCTTGAACAACGGCGCAACAGTGCCAAACGCGAGCAGGGAGAACAAAAATGATTACTTTGACAGCGAGGAGAACGACAGGCGCACGCGACGGAGACGCGAGCGACAGAGGTGTGAGCGGCGGAGACGCAAACGGTGCGATTTCAGTGAATGAGGTTAGATTTGGGGCTTGTTTTAGGGTTAAGTGAACACAATTTCAGAGTGGCGCGATTTACCAACAGATGAAACACGTTTGGGCCTCATCCTTGGGCCTTCAAAAACATCATTGTTTCCAAAGAGAATAAGGCAACTTCTTCCTGCACCCCTACATTCTTCTTCCTGCACCCCTACATTCTTAAAAAATACCAAAATTACCCTTTACACAGTTTTGGTTATTTCCGGATTAATGGTTCCGTAAGAAAAAAATATTTCCGGAATAAGAAATCTGGAAAACAAAAAATCATTCTGGATTAGCTTTTCCAGAACATTTTCCGGAATGATAAATCCAGAATGCATTAAAACACATTCCGGAAATGATGTTATGGAAATATTTCAGAAAGAGCAATCCAGAAATCATTTTTTAAAGAAGGCAAAACCGTCTTTTCTGATAATGTAGGGGTGCAGGAAGAAGAATGTAGAGGTGTAGGAAGAAGTTGCCAGAGAATAATTGAGAGGGTTTTTAGAGGGCTCAAAAGAATGAGATTTGCGGAATGCAATATGTTGGGAAAATTATTTTTTTGAAAAAGATTAATGTTGCGGAGGGAATGGAGAAATATTAGTTTTGGGAAATGTTGTGGAGGGAAAAGGAAAATTTATTTTTGGGAAAAAGAGGAATGTCATGGAGGGAACAAAAATGCAAAGAGTGATCTATATCATAAAATGACAATTCTAAATTACATATTTTGAATGAAAAATATAATGTTTATTAACTTATCATATTATACAGATAATTGTGACCAATTTTAATAACAATCATATTAAAATCGTCACAATTTACATGTTTTTTTTATAGTGATTCTACTAGATAATAAATAATTTGAGGTGGTCCATGTAATATTTTTTTTATATTAATAAAATGGCATTATATTTTTCTTTTTAAAATTTTAAATATGTCTTGAGCACACTACAAGAAAAATTAATTTTAGAGAAAAAATAATTACTTACTAAATTATATATTATTTTAGAGTCTAAAGAATTATTTATATATAAAGTAGTTTTTATTATTAATAAATAATTTTTAAATTGATATTTAATTACTTACCAACTTTAAAACTTTGATAATATATATCAATTTAGAAATTAGTTTATAAATTTTATTAATAATAAAAACTATTTTATATATTAATAATTTAGTCTCTAAATTAATATTTAATTTATTTAATATAATAAAAAATTATTTTTTAATTTTTAAATTAATTTCTATTTAATGATTTTCTGATACTTATTCAACTTTGCATCATTTTTCACACTTTACTACCCTTCTGCTTTTCAGATTGAGTATCCTCCATAGTATCACTCTTTCTTGTGTAATTTTGTTCTAGCTTTCACTTTCTTTCTTTACTCATTTGCATTATTCTTTTTCCACACTCATAAACTTTCTTTTATTTACTTTTCACCACACAATCTGCCATGCAAACTTTTTACTATCATAAATTTTTCTTCTTGAATCAACTCATCTCGCCTAGTTGTCATTAATGTACTTGTTTTCAGTGTATATTTTCACCTTTGATTGTGATTTTCTACTTTGCAGATATAATTTTCCAAAATTCATTATAGTTTCATCACTTTTGCACTTACATGTTATCATGGTTTGAATTTTAAAAAATATAATAAAAAATCAATCCAGATTCAATAAATATAAGTTGGATATTAGAAATTTCTTTTAATTAGATCAAATTGAATTATATTTTTTTTACTTCAACTTAAATTTAGATTTGAATTAGATTAAAAGCAATTAGTTAATTAGATTAAATTTAGATTTAGGTTTTTATAAATTAGACTTAAATTTAGATTTGAATTGTTCTAAAAATTTGGGTTGATTCTGAAACTGGAGAATGAAATTTAAAAGAGCATTTGTACTTATTCTATATAACCTCATCATCATCCTACACTCCTCCCACATTTATTCCTTTCTCTCATACCATCTTTCTCTCAAACAAACTCCCACTCTCCTGGATTGGATCTTCCTTAAAGTCCTCTCTCATTGTGTTCTCCCTCACTATGTCTTCCTTAAAGCTCTCCCCACTGCATCTTTCTTAAAGCTCTCCCTCACTGTCACCGTCTTCCTTAAACTCTCCCACACTGCCAACTTCTTCCTTATAGCTCTCCCTCACTATCACCGTCTTCCTTAAAGCTTTCCCTCATTGTCATAGTCTTCCTTAAAGCTCTCCCTCCCTGTCATAGTCTTCCTTAAAGCTCTCCCTCACAGCCACTGTCTTCCTTAAACTCTCCTCACTAGCAACATCTTCCTTAAAGCTCTCCCTCACTGCCACCGTCTTCCTTAAAAACTCTCCCTCAATCCCACCGTCTTCCTTCGCCATTTCTGCAAAGAGGTAAACCCCTTGATTCGTCTTCAACTGATACACCTATTCTTGTGAGTACCACAGCTTCCAAAACATGGAAAGCAACCTGATGCAAACCAAGACCACATGAAGATTACCAAGGATGCCACATTGAAGGGTCATCTTAGCAATCAAAGGAGGACCTCACGAGAGGAAGAATGGACCATACACTAGAGCATCTAAAGTTCTTCCTGCTAGTCTTCTTAAAGATTAGAATATTGTGTAAATAATTTGGACTCTCTTGAAGGGTCCACATAGTAGAATAAAAAGGGCCTAAGCCCAAGAAGTCCAACCCCAAGAAGCCGAATCCCAAGAACTCCAAGCCCAACTCATGATCTCAGCACCCACCATATCTCAGAGGATTACTAGGAGCAGGGCAAAGACTTTGGGTGATGAGCATCTCTTTTCCTAATATCTCTAGAGTAGATTTAATATAACATAAAAGGAAGGTGTGGATAGAAGTTTAGGGCCTATGAAAAGAAATGGAAAAAGTCACACCCTCCATGTGACTCCTTAGGCACCAATTTCAAATAGGTTTACATTTGAATTTCCCTCCCTTTTTCTTTGTGAAAACTGGCCCTAAAAAACTATATAATGAGGTGTTTGGTTCATGTAATGACAAGTTGAAATTTGAGTAAAGAAATTATGCACAAATTGTGTGAGATTAGTGAGACTTGTTTCTCCTAGCTTAGTCTTATCTTGTCAGTGTTTGGAAGCTCTCAAGTGGCGGCATCAACACTTATCTTGGAGCAAATCACCAATCCAAGTGGCGTGAAGCTTCATCCACATAAGCTTTTCCTTTCATAAAATCTATTCAATTCCAACTCCATTCCATTTCAATTCCTAAATATGTATTGTGTTTGTGTTCTTGTTTCTATTCGGTTCTTGTTCTTTGTTTAGTGTTCTTTATTTGTTTTTGTGCGCTTCAATTCTGCATTCTTCCACATCTTAATTGTCATTCATTCATCACCTATAATTGTGTTTTTCCTTTGGTCTTATGGAAATGAACCTTCACATCTACTTAACACTTGTTAAATTAATGTCCAGTGGGAATTTTCCTTAGACTTCTCACCTAAATTGCTTAAGAATTCCGATCCTAATTCTATAAAGTGTCACCTAATGAATCAATCTAAAATCAACTCACATCACAACCCCATCCCTTGAACTCCTCCCACCAGAATCTCATATTACAATTTATTGATATCATATATGTGCTCCTGGTGGTATTTCAATTGTTTATAATCTTAATTAGTATCCTTCTCAAAATGAGGTGTCTTTTATTAGAGTTATAGCACCTCGATATGTGCAATGTTGTCAAATATTTATAATCACATGTAGAGTTGGACAGGGAACAATGTGCAACAAAGGATAAAAAGAAGATTAATAAAAAACAGCAATTTTGCTCCATGGTCACAGTTTGAAGTTCAAATTCCAACTAGTTTCTCGTTGCCGATCTACTACAAAGAAAACCAAGAAAATATACTCCTAGCCGAAGAAATATATCCATGAGAGATAAAATAGTAGAAAGATCATGTATTGTTAAACATGTAAAATAATCCATTGGTATATTTCAATATAAGGTTTTGGTTATAGACTCTTTTAGCTTTGTTTCATCTTCCTTCGCCTTACATGGATGCGAGGTTAGCATCGAATTATCAGTGAAAGGTGTTAGTGAAGTTTGTGGAGAGAGTGATAGAAAATATATTGATCAAAACTAGGAATTTTTGTTAGATATTGTGTTTTTCTTAAATGCACATCAATGCACATAACTGCACATGACTTTTTATTTTTTTTCTACTCATAAACTTTATCCAAAAACATTTAAGAGTCAGCCACTACAAGCATTATAAATATAATTGTTAGCAAAGATAATGAATGTCTTGCTTGGTTTTGTTTCATGTAATTTATTTTCCTCTTCAGTATTTTATAACCTTTATTTTACTGTTTACCTTTTATTCCTCAACACCAACAATATGCTCAATGGAAAAACACTTTTCAAGTTCAGAACCACTGAAACATGATTTTTTTGTAGTGATTTTAACAATGGATCAAGCTTTTAGTTGAGAAATGGAGTTAGTATGAAAAGTGATAATGTTCATTCTGCTTATTTTTCTTTTTCTGACTAGTGTTTGATATTCAATTAAACATAAGTGATTTGTTTAGGTTGGTTAGACGGTATTTGTTATAGTAAGAAGTTAGTGACAAACTTCTGAGGGGTTGTACGTTTCTGTGTGATTTTATACATGGATAGTGTGAGTGATGGGGTGCCTAAATAAATACATTTCTGAGATGCACTTTTTTCAGTGTATATTTTCACCTTTGATTGTGATTTTCTGCTTTGCACATATAATTTTCCAAAATTCATTGTAGTTTCATAACTCTGATACTGTTCTCAGTATTTTCAAAACACTATTCATGATCACTTTTGCAGTTACATGTTATCATGAATTGTTAAAAATGTAATCTACATCCAATCCAGATTTCTATAAAATAAGTTGGATATCTAAAATTTATTTTAATTAGATCAAATTGAATTTTATTTTTTTTACTTCAGGTTAAATTTAGATTTGAATTAGATTAAAAGAAATTAGTTAATTAGATTAAATTTAGATTTAGTTTTTCATAAATTAGATTTAAATTTAGGTTTGAATTGTTCTAAAAATTTTGGTTCAACTTGGTTAAATCTAGAATAAGATAGGCTCAACCAAGCCAAACTTAGTTTGACATATGTTTGGTCCGATTAGATTCAAGCTAACTTGAGCTCAGTCCGATCAAATGACTCAATTTGATTTGACCCAACCTAACCAACCTGAGTGGACTAGGTTTGATCAAGTCTAACATGGACTTAGTCTGACTCAACCTAAAATGACTTAAGCTAGTCCAATCTGACTTGAGCTCATCTTGACTTAGTTTTAGTCTAACTTGGTCTAAAGCCAATCAAGTTCAACTTAGTATGGATTTGATCTTATCCAACCGATTTTTTATTTAGTCATGACTCAACCTAAACAATTTGAATCCAAATCGACTCAACCTTACTTAGATTCAACTTGACTTTGTATGAGTTAACTAGGTATAGCTCGATTTAACCAACTTTACTTAGATCCAACTTGACCTTAAATAACCTAAACCGACTCAACTCATTTTGATTTCGAACTTCTAAAATCTGAAATGTTTTCCATTTCAAATCTAATGAATTGGATTAAACTTAAATTAAAAAAATATGAATTTAAATTTAAGATAAATCTATTAAAATAGACTATAAATAATTAATGTAGATTTGGATAATATCAATTGAATGTAAAGATTTAAGTTTGTTCACTCCTACTTACCCTCTTTAAGTGATTATTTATTTATTTGTGTAAAAAATTTAGTTTTTTATTTTATTAAACCCTTGCTTCAGCTTCTATTCTTGGTCTTTCTTCATTTGTTTTTGTTATTATATATTGCTTTTCCTACTGTATTCCCTTAGAATTCAAAATGTATTTTCGAACTTAGAAAAGACTTTTTAATTCTAAAATTTTGAAAAAAAAAATTATATTTTAAATTTTAGAATTTGAAAGATTTATAAATTATACAAGTAAAAAATAAAAAAGTAAAAATAAACCGGACATCTTTTATCGAAAGATAATTTTGAAATCAAAGATTTATGACGGTACGTGAAGAAAATATTGAGGTGCAGGAAATTTTTGCCATGACTTTATACATTTGATTTCTGGGCCTAAAAATATAAAGAATGATATTACAGTCCATTGTGAAATAAGTTATATTTTTAATTTACCAACAAATTTGTTTATGGATAATTTACCAATAAACTATCTCTCAGGTAAGTTAACAATATTATAATCCATCGCATACAAAATTTCGTAATGATAACTAATTACTAATGAATTTTTTCCTTGTAAAGTTGAATTTTCATATAAATTGAATGGTAAAGATTTTAATAATTTATATTTTGACCTCAATAAGAGTTGTTTCAAGCAGGTGTGTTACGTTTGATTTACATATTAAAGAATAAATGTAAATCTAGTTTTTTTTTTTTTATTCATGTAGTGAAAGTATTTAGCTTAGTCTCATATTCATTCTAATTTACAAATAAGCATTGAAGTTAAGAAATTCAATATTCGTTTTAAATTAATAACTAATTGGACTTTATTGGTTTCTAAGCCTAAAAAAATAAAGAGTGATAAGGTCGACCATTGTGAAATAAGTTTTTTTTTTAAAAAAAAAATTATCAATAAAGTTGTTCATGAATAACTTTATCAATACAAAGATTTATTTTTGCACTACCAAAGGTTAAAACCTCCATGAAATCATTTACTTAGGATTACAATTTTCCCGCTAAACCATTCTTCAGAAATGTGTTCCCTAGGATTTTTTTGAAACCCTAAGAAAAATCTTTCAAAATCTCTGTTAAATATCATGGGTTTAAAAACTTCTATAACATACAATGAATTTCAAAATCTCCGTAAAATACCATGGGTTTTAAAATTTCCGTTAAAACCACGGGTTTAAGAACCTTCGTATCATATTATGAGTTTTCATAAAATACCATAGGTTTCAAAATCTCTGTAAAATACCATGAGTTTCAAAACCTTCATAGAATTCCAAGGTTTCAAAACCTCCATTAAATATCATAGGTTTTGAAACCTCCGTAAAATACCATTAATTTCAAAACTCTCATAAAATACCATAAATTTCAAAACCATGTAAGATACCATAGGTTTTAGAACTATAAATATTTGATTTTTTTACTCATTTCATTATTTAAGTATTCATGTGCTTTTTCAACCATAATTATTTATATTTATTGTATTTATTTATATTTAAGATGCTATTTTTTAATCACAATTATTTTTCAACCACAATTATTTATTTAAAATGTTACTACCCAGAATGCAAAGATTGTTAAAAAGCAAATGAAAAAGAACAAAAACTTGTTTTATTTATTTATTTTAAGCTCTGGAACATAATGATTATACTTTAGCTCTCAAACTATTCATATACGAACTATATATTTAATATATATAAACTTGAAATACAAACAATAAAAAGGTATACGAAGGAAAATACATTCAAAGTTGATAATGCTTTATGAAGAACCCTACATTCAAAGCATATGTACTCAGGCACAAAGAAACTAGAGAAACAAATCTGTAAAAATGTCTATGCGCTCATTCTTAAATATTTTTTAATACATACAGAAGCAAAATGAAGTTAACCCTCACATATTAACTTGTATATGCTCCCATATAATAATCTTTGGGCTGCTTCTTTGGCAAGAAGCTTCTCCTTTGACCTGGTCTTGGCTTTGAATTTGAAATCCATGATTCCACGACCCCATTTCTTTCTGTGCTCATCATACTTGTCATTGAAGTTAGCCCAAAAAGAGAAATAAAGAACAAAAACAAAGCAAATTCAGTCAATTTCATCAATTAAAAGAGTACTTAACTACAAACAAATAAAATTTAAAACTAGATCACCTTAATAGCTTCTAGGATTCTAATGAACTCCATTTTATCTTCATTATTGACAGTTGTCAAGTAGTGCTTATACATAATAATTGATTATTTTAAGAATTAATAATGTAATATTCATGACTATTATAGGATGGAATTTTTTAGAAAACAGTAAGAAAATGTAAGAATGATCTAATCAAAATAGTTATTTTCTCATAAGTAAAATATGTAAGTGAGAATTGCCAACTACAAATTCATGCAAAGTTCACACGGATTTTTATTTTCACTAGAAAAAAATCATAAAATATAAATTAATTTTAGAGACAAAAAATAGTTAATTACTATATTTACTAAATTAGAGACAATTTTGGAGACTAAAAGAAATTTTGATTTATAAATTAGTTTCTATTATTCATAAATAGTTTCTAAATTGGTATCTAATTAGCTATCAAGATTTTAACTACCAATTATTTAGATTCTAAATTTGTCAATTTAGAAACTATTTATCAATAATAGAAACTAATAATTTTTTTAGTCTCTAAAATGGTCTCTAATTTAGTCAATATAACAACTAATTATTTTTTTTCTACAAAATTGATTTCTATTTGATGATTTTCTTATACTGTTTATATATACTGGCACTACTCCTACTATTGTTGGTGGCATTCTCCATATGACCTTGTTAATGATTATTGTTCTTTTAAGTTATTTCATTTACAACAATCACTACAAGAAAAATTGGAATTACATACAGTCAAAATCCGTATGTAATTATGTGTTACATACGGACAAAAATCCGTATGTAAATTACATACGGATTTTTAATTTTTTCATTATTATTTTTATCTTTTTAATTATTTCTAATTTTTATTTAGACCTACCTTTATTACTATTAATGTTGGAAGCACTTTGTAGTGGATAGGACTCGAATCCAAGTCCCAAATTAATATTGGAAGGAAACTGCAGCAAGCAGGATTCGAACACAAGTCCTTCCAGTCACCAGAGAAGCTTTAACCACTAAACCAGACAAGTTCTTCTGTCATATTACGATTTTTATTATACTTATATTAATGTTAATAATAAAAATTATATTAATATTAATGTTAATAATAAAAATTATATTAATATTAATATTCATAATATAAATTATATTATTAATATTAATATAAATTATTAATATAATTAATATTAATATCATATTATTATTAATATAATATTAATATTACTATTTATATTATTAACACTATATTACTATTATTAACATTATATTAATATTATTAATATTATATTAATATTATTAATATTATATTAATATAATATTTATATTATTAATATTATATTATAAATATTATATTATTATTAATATTATTATTTATGTTATTAATATTTTATTATATTATTACTATTAATATTCTTATTAATTTATTAAAAGATTTATTAATAAAACCCCTCCTCTCCTCTTCTTAAAATCTTCCTCCTCTTCCTCCTCTCTTTATTAATATTACCTCCTCTTCCTCCTCCCTCCTCTTCGTCCTCCCTCCTCTTCCCTCTTCCTCCTCTTCCTAATCTTAAATCTTCCTCCTCTTCCTCCTCCCTCCTCTTCCCTATTAATAATATTAATAATATTCATAATCTTATTAATATTCATAATATTATTAATATTCATAATATTATTAATATTATTAACAATAATAATATTAATAACAATAATAATATTAATAACAATAATAATATTAATAACAATCTTAAAATAATAATAATTATAATAAAAATCATAATATTGTAAAAGAATTTGTCTGGTGTAGCGGTTAAGGTTTCTTTTGTTACTGAAGAAACCTGAATCCGTATGTAATAACTCTGTGAAAATTACATACGGATATAATCCGTATGTAATGTACATTGGGTTTACATACGGAAAAATCCGTATGTAATGATAATTTTACATACGGAAAAAAATCCGTATGTAATTTCAATTTTTCTTGTAGTGAATATGCTTCTCAAAATTCACCAGAAGCTTCATGCTTGAATTTAGTCTTCCTTTTCTACACACGTCTTCATGAGGAATGTCTACAACCCCAACTTCACTAGCCATTACAACAAGGCATTTATTTTTTGGTTGTAGAACTGATTGACTAGTTTGGAACCAGTGTTATGCTTGGTTAGGGTTGACGTTATTAGATCATCATGATTCTATTCCACACTTTTTGCATTTCAAAATTTCCAATGTTGTTGCTAACGTCAATGTTGTTTGGAGAAGTATTTGGAATGTAGTTGTTGGTGAGATTTAGAGACATAGAAATAAACTCATTTTTAATGTTGGAGTGACAGATCATTCTAAAAAATCGTTATCTTGGTCTAACTAAAAGTATGGTCTTAGGTTACCTCTAAATTTGTTTCTGTTTGCTTTTCTTATTCAGATTGATGTCTTGATCTTTTGACTTGTATGTATTTGATAAAAAGATTTTGATTTTATAGATTTTTTTAGAAGGCTGAGATGAAGTTTGTTTTTGTTTCTGAGCTTATTGAGATTTTTTGTTCTTTGTTGACGTGTATTTTTTTTAGTTTTTTTGTCATATTATGGAGTTAGTAATAAGTCTTTAGAAGAGTTGTTGTTAGTTTCTATGCGATTTTGTAAAAAAATTAAATTACTCTTTAAGTGGTGTCTATTTATTTATTTTTTATCGTTAATAAAAAAAAAGACTAGTCATCACAACTTTTCCGTTGTAGGTGACACAAAAGCGGCCTAGTCGCAGCCCATTCCTCCAAGATAGTGACCTTCAGGACTGCAATAATATTGAGTCAATACCAAATTAAGAATCCAGAAGAGAAGGGCGTATAACTGATAATACAACTTTTAGAATGCATAACTTTCCTGGGTACCTTAGCACTTTTCCTTTCCACTCACTTAACTTATTTCTTAATTTGTCAATAATAAGAATCCAAGTATTATCTCCCTTCTTTTATTACCTCCAATCTCCAATAGGCATTGCCAGGTATTTGAAAGGAAAGGTCAAGATTTCACAGTTCAGCATATTGACTACTGCATTTTAACTTTGAATAATCCAACTCGAATGACTTAAATGTACTCTTATGGAAATTCACCTTCAATCCCAGGTAGACATTTTTTTTTCTCTTTATATATTGTTTATTTTGGCTACTCATTATTTTTTTTCCTTGTATATTGTTCATTTTGCTATTTATATCCAATATAAAACTTATTCTCTCCTTAACTAAGAATATTGTTTGATCACAAGAATCCTTTGTATGGAACGAGAAACACTTATGTGAGCACCTAAGAAAAAAAAATTCAATGTAAAAATGCACAACTAATGATTCAATACAAGGGTTGTTTCTCTCTTAAACCATAGAGAAAATGATAATATCCTTTATTAGAAATAAGAAAAACACAACTATTAAAATAACTTTATAGGGAAAACTAATTTTCTTTAATTTTTCTCATGCATCAAAATAGTAAAAAAAAAATATTCTTGTATATATTTTAGTAAAAAAATATTTTATCTTTTTATAACATGAAAAAAAAAACACTAAACTAAAATTTACACGATCTTCAATTTCTCTTTCACAAATAAAAGAAAATACAATAATACTAATAATTTATATTACATAAAAAATCTTGCAATTTATGATATAAGTCTAAAAATATAAACCATGCGCTGACAACTTCAATATTTTTATAACGTCATACAGTTGTAAGGTATTGTATATAATAAATTTATAAGAAAATTAACAATATATAGGATGCAAGTATATGATGCAAGTTAATAGACTAAATAAAATAGTCTCTGTCACTGGCAAATAGGTTAAATAGTCAATTACTTATAATTTGTTATACAGTAAATTTTATAACAATTAAATTAAATTTGATGTTAATTTGAAAATGGATACTAGTGTAAAACTTATTTCATTCTTAAAAATAAGGTATAAGTTTTATTTAAATTGTTTCTTGCATGGCACGCATTCGTGAGTTTTGCTTGAAAAGTACAAAAAGGCTGCTAAGAAGCTCTCCATATCCGTTTGGTTTGAAAAGTAAATGAGGCTGCCACAAACACAAAATCTTGCTTGTCCATCAAGAAAAGACTCCTATTCTCACTTCCACACTTCAAAATTACTTTCCATAAATTCAGATGTCATCACTGTTGTCTTCATCTTCGCTCTTGAGTGGCTCTTCATGTGTGCCTTGCTCGCTCATCATCAATGTCTGTTTTCATTTTCTCTCTTTGCTACTTATTGAGAGAGATCATCATGTACGCTGATTATTCACCATACGTGTTACAGGATCGGCTAAGTTGTTCGTGTAGGTAGTCATTACAATTAGTTGTTATTATATCACCTGTCTTAGTTTCTTTTTAATTAAATGATTTCAATTAATTGTTATTATATGACCTGTCTTAGTTTCTTTTTAATTAAATTTTTAAGGTAAGTTTTATATTTATTTATATACTATAAACTGAATTTATTTATAGTTTAGGTGAGATTTCTAACTCATCTTTTTTATGTTGATGTTGTTAACTTGAGTATAGGACTAAATATTTATGAATGATCCGACAGTGAATGACACGATAAATCCAACAACTCTTGTTTGAATATTTTTAAATATCTCGGATACTATCTAAAAAATATATTTTAAGTCTAACTCAATCTTACAAAATTAGTTTATAAGTTATGTAAAGTTTGTATCTATTTTATATATTATGAATTTGGTACATGGTAATTACGTATGTATGTTATGATTACTTAACAATAATTCAAGCTCAATTTTCAATAAACTTCAAAGTTTTGTTATCTTTCGATTTGAAAATTAGTTTTTATCATCTAAATACTATGGATATGTTTGATCATGAATTGGCCAATGATGTACTGATATTGCCGACATTGGCTGATAATCTTATCTTTGATAATGACGTATCAAATTATCTGAGGCCTGCTAACACTTTTCCTTTTGTGGTGGTACCATGATCTATCATTCATAGGGGTGACAATATGGGGTGGGTCATGCGGGCCGGTCCATAACCCGCTAATGAAAACATGAGACGAACTCATTGTTTTGGGTCTTTGACCCGTTTAAATCTGTCCTACATAACTTGCAACCCATGTGAGTCAAGTACAGGACGGAATGGGCCAACTAGCCTGCATAATAATAAAAAGGTGTTTTTTCCTACATCTCCTCAAATTTCTTCATGCACCACATCAATTACAGAAATTGAATTTTAAAAGTCAAAATAATTATTTTAGATTCTCAAAGGTAAAATAGTTGTTCCGAAAAGGTTATTCCAAAATATTTTGTTTTTCTACTAAATTTTCATTTCTAAAATTGACTTTTATGTTATTAAAATCAAATTTTGAAATTGACTCACGCTTCTCATATGTTTCCTATCGTATTGCCATAAAAAGAAAAATCTATTTCCTATCTAAAAGTTAGTTTTGGTTCGATATGTCTCGTATTTTATTTATATACATATATATACATATATATATATATATATATATTCAATTTTCTACGTTAATTTATCTGTTAAATGTAAGGTGGTGAGACATGGCCACTGTTAACTTATATATAGGTTTTCAATACTCATCATACCTTTTTTTTATTATATTATTACCTATCGTTCTTTATATTCTAGATAATAAATAATTTGAGGCGGTCCATGTAATATTTTGTTAATATTGATAAAATGGCCCTAAATTTTTTCTTTTTAAAGCTTCAAATATGTCTTGAGCACTTGGCTATTGATATAAACTTTGTTTTAGTTGTCAACATCATTTTTCACAGGTTGTTACCTTTCTGTTTTTCAAATTCAGTATCCTCCATAATCTCGCTCTCTCTCGTGTAATTTTACTTAATACGATTGTTGAAGAACGCGGAGAAACCCTAAGCACGCCACAAAGTAAGAACCAAACGAACAGAGAGCAGAGAAAGCAAGAACACAAAACCCAGGCAGAAGTGAGAGAAGAGAGAAGGTAAAGAACACACGTGAAGACGAAAGAGAAGATAAAACGTAAAATTAAAATGTATTTCGTAAAACAAGAGAAAGAAGTGCCGAAAAGTAAATACAGAGAGTGTGTATATAAAGGAAACTACGCCCATGTGCATATTAGGTTACAAACAACAAGGCAGGCCCAATTGAGGCCCAATAACATATGTTGTCATTGTATCATGGTCACTTTTGCACTTATATGTTATCATGGTTTGAATTTTTTAAAATCTAATATAGATATTCAATACAATGAGTTGATCTCCGAGATTTATTTTAACTAGATTAAATTGAGGTTCATCAAAATATTTTTTCAAAGTAATGAAAGAAAAATATTAAAGTACATGATATTGAAAATGGTCATTATACTAAGCGGAAGAGAGTGACGTCGTTTCCTGTGATGGTGCCTTAACGATGATAGGTCGCAAGACTCCTTCCAGCAGTTCAAAAACTAGCCCAAAGAAGACAAGGAATGAAGCGCAACAACAAAAACAAGGGAGAACAAAAGGGAGTGAAACCCTAGCAGAGAAAGGAGGAAGAAATGTTGGAATGGAGTGAGAGAACGAAGGAACTGAAGCAAGGAAATTTTTTTTATTAATCTGTAATTGAGTAAAGTACGAAATAGGGTATTTATATTACAGGTGTAAAAAGAGAAAAAAAATTAGAATATCTCTAGCTCAACATGGGCCTTATACAAACTGCCACCCAATAAAAGGACTAAGAAAATTTCATCAGCCCCCCTCAAGCTGGGAATAGGTGTTCTTCATTCCCAGCTTGGAATGAATTAGATTGAAAGTGCTAGGAGGAAGGGGTTTGGTGAAGATATCGGCCACTTGCATCGAGGAGGAAATGGGAAGAAGTTTGAGAAGCCCACTTGCAATCTTTTCATGAACAATATGGCAGTCAATTTCGATATGTTTGGTACATTCATGGAAGACATGATTGTTGGCTATTTGAATTGCAGACTAGTTGTCGTAATAGAGGATGGCAGGCTAAACATAAGGAACCTGAAAGTCTCAGAGAAGGTACATTAACCACTAATTTCACATGTAGTAGCTGTCATGACTCTATATTATGCTTCTAAAGAGCTTCTTGAAATGGTCTGCTGCTTCTTGGATTTCCATGTGATGAGTGAGTTGCCTAAAAAGATTGAAAATCCAGTAATGGATTTTCTTGTAGTGGGACAAGTTGCCCAATTAGAATCACTAAAACATCTTAATTGAATGAAATTAGAAGAATGAAAGAATATACCTAATCCTGGTGCAGCTTTGAGATACCGTAGAATATGGAAGGCAACTTGTTGGTATTCTTTGGTGGGTGCTTTGTCAAATTGACTAAGGTTGTTGACACTAAAAGTGATGCCAGGTCTGTGTTTGTGAGATAGAGGAGACGACCTATGAGACGGTGGTAGGTTGAAGCATCTGCATCAGAGAGGGGAACACCTTGGGCTGGAGAAAGCCGAGAAGAATGGAGCATAGGAGTGGGCATGGGTGCACAGTCTAACATGGTAGCATCATGTAATAGATCTAGAGTATATATATATTTTTTTGACTAAGATGAATATCGATGGAGTTGTGTGCAATCTCAAGGCCTAAGAAGAAGGTGAGGTCTCCAAGATTTTTTATTTTGAAATGTTGGTCCAGCAGATTCGTTATGTTAGAAATTTCCTCAGCATCATTGCCAGTGAGAACAATATCATCCACATACACAAGAAGAGCAGTGGTGTTAGTGCCATGAGGTTTAAAAAGAAAGAATGATTAGTAGTAGATAAGGTATAATCATGAGATAACAAAAAACTAGATAATTTTGCATACCATTGTTTTCTTGCTTGTCGAAGCCCATCTAAGGATTTTTGTAATTTGCAAACATGGTTACTATTAGGAAGAAGAAGACTCGGTGGAGGCTTCATGTAGACATCCTCTACAAGATCTCCATGAAGGAAAACATTATTGACGTCAAGTTGCTTTAAGACCCAATTTTGTGCTGCAACAAGAACAAGTAACAGGCAAAGAATAGTGAGCTTGGCGACCGGTGCAAAAGTGTCCAGGAAGTCAAGTTCTTCTAGCTATGTATAGCCCTTGGCAACAAGGCGGACTTTGTATCTCTCTATAGTACCATCATATTTCCTTTTTATTTTGTATATCCATCGACAACCAATTGGAGTTTTACCTAGAGGTAGAGAATTGGTCACCCATGTGTGATTGGCTTCTAGAGCATCTAGCTCTTCCTTCATAGCTTGCTGCCAGCATGAATATTTTGATGTTTCCTCATAAGATTGCGGTTCCATATGAGATGAAACAAAAAAAACAAACCTTTTAAAGTCTGTGGACATAAATTTATAAGAGATAAAATTAGAGATAGGATATTTTGTACTTACATGATTTGTATGTATGGATGAAGTATGAAAATCATGTAGACACATGGGTATTTTCTTTTGACGAGTTGATCTTCTAAGATTGGTGTTGGGTTGCTCTCTCATTAACCGAATCATCATGTGACCAGACTCATCATTTTCACCAGATTGGATATGAACAACATTATTTTCAATAAAATCAGTATTACTAGTCATGAGATCCTCCTCTATATTGTGAGTCGTGTTATCAGGAGGATTATCATGAATAAAATCATTAGAAAAAGCATAGTTTTGAGGAATGGGAAGTGATAAAATGTTGGGTCTTTCATTACTATCAACATTCAATTTATAAGGAAATTGATGTTCATGAAAAACTACATGCCTTGAGACCTCAATTTTATGATTTTTGAGATTTAAGAAAATATAACCTTTAGTATGAGGTTGAAAATCCAAGAAAACACCAGATACAACACGAGCATCAAAATTTTTTCTATTAGCAATGATAGTGCTAGAATAACATAGACATCCAAAGACACGAAGAACAGTAAGATCATATGACAGTAAGATCATATGATTTAGTGTATAGCTTTTCATAAGGGGATTTATCGTCTAATAAAGGAGTAGGTGTGTAGTTTATTACAAGAACAACTTGTAAAGTAGCAAAAATCTAAAATAAAGGAGGCAAGCTTGCTTGAAAAATGAGAGTCCGAGTAACATTTAAGATATGTTGATGTTTTCTTTCAGCAATACCATTTTGTTCAAACGTCTCAACACAAGTAGTTCGGTGAATAATTTCTTTAGAAGAGAACAAAGTTTTCATGGCAAATTCTGCCCCATTATCAATACAAATTATTTTAACATTATTTTAAAACTGATTTTTAACATAAGCAATAAAATTCTCTATGAATTCTGGTTTTAGATTTAGTGACCATGGGTATAAGCCAAGAAAAACGAGAAAAGTCATCAACAATAGTTAAAAAATACTTATGACCATACATTGAAGATACAGAACATGGACCCCAAATATCCATATGAAGTAATTCAAAACAGCGACTAATATGAGACCTACTCAAATTAAAAGGCAGTTTCTTTTGCTTGGCTCTATGGCAAGTATCACACACATGAGTTTTATTTGCAGTAATAAAAGGAAACTGAGATCTCAAAATAGATAATCTCTCATCAGAAATATGACCCATTCTATTGTGCCACAAATTATCATTCTTATCAGTATTAGTGTAAGAAGAAGCAACAAATTTGAAACTAGAATTACAAAAAACAAGAGATTCAAGAATGTACAAGCCATCCATGGTTTTAACTGTACCAATCTTCTCGTTGGTAAAATTGTTCTGTATATCACACTTATTTGAAAAGAAATTTAATCTGCAATCTAAATCTGAAGTAATTTTCGAGACAGATATCAAACTAAAAGTAAAGTTAGGTACATACAGGATGTTGCTAAGGAAAAATTTGTTATTAAAAACTGGAGTGCCAAAATATTTAGCAAGGACATGATGACCATTTGGCAGATTTATAGGAACAAGTTTAATAGGTTTATATGACACAAAATGAGATAGGGAGACATATACATGATCAGTGGCTCCTGAATCTAGAACCAACAAAAAATAGTTTCAATAGAAGAGTTACCTGTTGGAGGTTAATCAATCACCAAAGTATTACTAACCAATTGATGTTCTTGTTGTACCACCAGAGAAAATATTTTCGATATGGGAGGAACATGTTCCATCAAAAGAACGTGAGAGTTGATGTTGTGATATTGTTCATTAAGCCCACGAAGAAACTACATTGCCTGATCTTCAAGCTTTCTTTGATTGATAAGAGTCACAACAACACAATAACAAGAGCAATTTGTCTTATAGGAACAAGTTGGGTTAGGTCTAAAATTCTCAATTTCATCCCAAATAATATGAAGCTTAGTAAAATAATCGGTAACGGATTGATCTCCCTAACATAGGGTGGTCGTTTCCATTTGTAGATCAAAAATTCTAAAAAGATTGCCTTGAGAATATCTAGTTTTGAGGTTGTTCCACACATCAACAGTTGAATCCATCCAAATGATGCTCCTCCTTATCGGAACAGAGACAGAATGCATAAGCCAGGACAACACCATGTTGTTACAGCGATTCCATGTCGCATAAGTAGGGTGATCCTTTGCTGGGCAGGGATGTGTGTCAAGAACAAACTCTATTTTATCACTACAAGAAAATAACAATTTAGTCACTGAATTCAGCGACCGAAAATAAGTGGTCGCAATTTGAAACCAGAATAGCCATCGGAAACCAGTAGTGTCAAATTTGCAACCGAAATAATGACCGACTGAATTATTAATGATGTTAGTTAGTTTTGCTACCGAATCAGCGACCGAACTTGAGTGACAAAACCATCGGCCGGTAAAGTGGTGGATGTTTTGAATAAATTGGAAAAAATATATCTACGATCGAATTAACGACCGCATATGTTTATTTGTTAGCCACTAATTTAATTTTGGTCACTAAATATTTTTGCTCATTTTCAGCCACGAAATTTTTTTTAGCCACCGATTTTCTTTTGGTCACTAAATAAAATTGTTTATTTTTGCCACCGAATCAGCCACCAAATTTGTTTATTTTTTAGTTACCGATATTTTTTCGGTCGCCAAATATTTTTGCTTATTTTCAGCCACTGAATTAGTAACCAAATATGTTTATTTTTTAGCGGCCGATTTCCTTTTGGTTGCTAAATATAATTGTTTATTTTTGCCACAAAATCAACCACCAATTTTGTTTATTTTTTAGCCAACAATTTTGTTTTGGTCCTTAAATATAATTGTCTATTTTTGCACCGAATCAACCACCAAATACGTTTAGTTTTTAGCCACCAAATTTTTTTTTGTCGCTAAATGTAATTTTTTATTTTACTAATAATAATAATATTTCATTTTTATTTTTATTAATAGCACTTTTATCACTTGTTTCTAAAAGGAATATATTTAAATAAAAATTATTAACACAAATAATAAGTAACTACAAGTTAGAAACCATTACATAATTATTTTATTCATTCCTAATTACTGTAAACATCTACAACATTTTAAAAAATTTCACATATTCAAAAATTTGTGCGAACATTCCTAATGGGATGTTGAAATCAATTTTGCATATTGAAATTTTTTTGCGTAATCAACTTGAATATTATTATTATTGTTTTAAAAAAGTTCTTTCACTTTATTCTTCTTTAAGCTTAAGAGTTACTAGGACAGTGAAGTGGTAAGTTTTCATAAAACACAGAGCCATTGGAGGAGGAGGAGAAAACTGCAAGTGGTGGTTGTGGTGCGAACAAAGGTGCGAGCGGAGGAAGAGGAGGAAGCTGCGGTGGTGGTCGTGGTGCGACGGAGGTGCAAACTAAGGTGAGCGGAGGTGCAAACAGAAGTTTGAACGGAGGCGAACAGAGGTGTGAGCGGAGGCGAACGAAGATGCGAACGGAGGCGAACGAAGGTGCGAACGGAGGTTGTAATGTTGTCTGAAGGTCTCTGAGCATTGCAACCACACAAGGGTGTTCTAGTTTACGTTTGATGGGGTCCAATGAGTTGAACATGGTGCTGAACTCCTGTTCAGCCTAAAGCAATTTGTAACCATTTATGAGTGTTATGAGTTTGAAGTGAGAGAAAAATAGGGAATGGTGGTTGTTGTTTAAGAATATCAACAGAGGAAGAAGTGAGAGAGGCACATATAAGAACAAAGAGTGTGTGAATAGCACCTTCACAAACAGTTCCTACTATAGATTAACAAATTTTTTTTAATTGATTATTTTAATCCCTTAGCGATCGAAAATGGTGGTCGCTATTACCTTCTATTTTAGCCACCGATTTAGCCACCGATTTGTTTTATAAAAGTTTGGTCGCTAATTTGGTTCCTAATTTTGGTGACCATTTTTTCTGCGACCGATTTAGCCACTGAAATTTTGGTTGCTAATTTGGTTTCTTAATTTTGGTGACCAAATTTTTTGCGACCGATTTAGTCACCAAATTTCGGTTGTTAATTTGGTTTCTAAATTTTGGTGACCAATTTTTCTGCGACTGATTAAGCCACCGAAATTTTGGTTGCAAATTAGGGACCACTTTATAATTCGGTAGCGAAAGGCTTTGCGACTAGGATTTTCTCTTCCATCTTTATTTGGTGACTGTTTCGGTCGCAGATACGTTTTACGACCAGTTATAGTGCTTTTAGCGACCGAATTTGGTAGTCGCTAAAAGTGATTTTTTTTGTAGTGTATTTTTCCCACTCAAAGCTGTCATGACAGATCTACTCCAGGAGTGATAATTTGTCGAATTGAGTACGGGTGATACCAGGCAGATTCTAGGATTCTCTTTGAGATGTAAAGACAGATAGGTCTGATCAGATGTTTGTTGATTAGGTGTTGGTTGCTCAAACGTTTCTTTCACCACTTCTGCCATGTCTATTGAGGAAGAAAACTTAAACAGAATGAGATGAAAACAAAAGAAGAAGATAAAAACCGAGAAAAACGAAAAGAGCCAAGAACTAAAATAAGAACAAAGAAGAAATCAGAGAGCACAACAGAGCTCTTCAAATGAAGAGCTCTGATACCATATTGAGAAAGGTCATTATACTAAGCGAAAGAGAGTAGCTTCATTTTCTGTGATGGTGCCTTGACAGTGATAGGCCGCAAGACTCCTTCCTGCAATTCAAAAACCAACCCAAAAAAGACAAGAAACGAAACACAACAGCAAAAACAAGGGAGAACGAAAGGGAGTGAAACCCTAGCAGAGAAAGGGGGAAGAAATGCTGAAACTGAGTGAGAGAACGAAGGAACTAAAACAAGAATTTTTTTTATTAATCTGTAAATGTGTAAAGTAAAAAAAAAAAAGGGTATTTATATTACATGTGTAAAAAAAAAAAACCTTTAGACTATTTGCAGTCAACATGGGCCTTATACATACTGCAGCCCAATAAAAAGACTAAGAAAATTTCAGCACATGAAATATAAATTACGAACATAAAATGATTAAGAATATTATACCGTATGAGAGCTTAAGATATATTATAGAGACTATAAATATAAATTCGTGATGGTCAAAAGCCACTATAAGCTTCTAACAAAATTTCAGTGTGAGGTGACCTTATCTTCAACGTAGTATTGGTAACTTTTATCTTTTATCTCTTTGAATCTTCCTATTTTTAGTAGACTTATCAACGCGAGCTGTTATTTCAATACTTGGTCAACACAATGAAGGAGTTACACCTATTTAGAAATACACGAATCAAGCTGTAAACTTTAGTATTAAAAAGATTTTTTAATAGATTAATAATCACGTAAGACTTTTGTAATTGGCAAGTCTTACCGAAAAGTAAAGTTTGTGACAAAACAAGTCCAGTTTGAGCTTTAGTTTTTCTTCAAATAAATTGGTTCTAAATCTTAAAAATCTCGTTCGTCGACTCTAATTTCACCCTTGTAGTGTGATACGTAGTTTCGGGACTTTGTATAGTTTGTTCTTTTCATTTCATTTCATTTTTTAAGATGTAATTTTTAGAGTGTTCCAAAAGATTTTATACCAACGCAGTTTGGTTTTGAGTATTTTCGTCTGGTATAGTTTCTTCTTTTAATTTCATTTTTAACATGTAATTTTTAGAGTGTTTCAAAAGATTTTACACCCACGTACTTTAGATTTTTGGTTGAGTATTTTCAAGCAAGTCTTTATATATTAACAGTTTAAAGATTTTCTATTCTGAAATCAAGTTTAAAGATATAAGATATTATTTGCTTTGAAACTCGAAACTCTATCAAAATTTTGTTTTAAAAATATTTTAGGTTTTGATTTCAAATCGTTGAAATAATATTATTAGAGTTAATTATCACATCAGAATTATTATCCGTTACAATTTTATTTTTAAAAAATTAAGAAAAGAATATATATTTAAGTTTCTATTAACCTTGATATTACATGATGTGAATTATTGAGCGTAAAGTGAAAGATTAAAGAGAATTATGATTTATCTTTAAAATATTTTTTTATTGTTAGATGATGTTAATATTTCAATCTCAATTTTGTTGATAATAAATTTTGTTGAAATAATATTATCATGATCAAATATTATATTTGAAATATTATTTATTTTGGAATTCATCATGAAACACTTTCTAGGAAATTAGAAGAAAAAGAAAAAGAAAATCTCGATTCTCGAATGATATAAATGATTGAAAATACATTCTAAAATAAGTAAGTCTAAAATAAGTAAGGACATGGTAGGTTTAGGTAAGAACCTGATTTTGAGATTTGAGAATGCACAATTTCGTACTTTGTACGGTAAATTTTACATTATACGGAAAATTAATACGCTCAATTTTAATTTACATTAATATTTAATTTATTTGTAATTGATGTTTAATACGATCTCTTGCTCCAGAGTATAAAGGATTTAATGAAGACGAAACTAGAGACTTAATAAATCATATAGAACACTTAAATGTCCATTGTGTTTCTCACTAGGATTAAAATGGAATTGAAATAAACCGGACAAATTATTTTTTTAAACCTAAAATCAAGTTTTAAATGAATTATTTCAAATAAATAATAAATATAGGTACTAAAAAATAATGATGAAAAATTTAAATCGAAAATCATGAATCGCGTTTTCATAATTTAAAAAAATTAATGAGCTAGAATTTATGAAATTAGCAGTTTGATGAAAAATAAGACTAATATTGAAATATGCTCGAGATAACTTAATATTAAAATAAAAATGGGCTTTAAATACAATTGGGTTTTATGCTTCAAAATTATATAAAGAATTCTTTTCTCTCAAACAATATCATTGGATTGGGGAGAATGAATTTCAGGGACTGAAAAATGATATATTTATAAAATAATCAAATCATCTTTATTATTATTATATTATTATAAATAAGTAAATATTAAATAATTATAATTTTATTAATATTAATATTTTTATATCTATTATTATTAATATTATTATTATTAATATTATTATTACTATTTATTATAGTTATTATATATTATTATTATTAATGATATTTATTATCTACTATTATTAATAGTATTGTTTTACTAATATTATCTGTTCTCGTTCAGGGTAACGGGGCCCAAAAAACGATTGATATGTTTCTCGGTCGGTTAATGATTCACTTCTTTCTTCCTTTGATCTGGAATGTATCCTCCTCCTTCGGTCTTCGTTTTCGGTCGCTCGGTTTCGGATGGTACCTGCAAAAGACACTCTGATGCTTATGTCAACAAAGTGTTCGACGCTCGGTTGTTAGAGCACTGTAGATAATGATGTACCTGATTCTTGGAATCTGCACCATTTATATTACCTTACTGGGCTTCCCTAATGGGTTGGATTAGGGGTTTGGACCGTGCTTAAGACCGTGTTAAGTAATCCTTAATTAGTGATTAACGTTGCTGATCACGCGTAATTGATTAGGTATCGGTCGATCCACATGCGAGACCTCATCGTTTGGTCTATCAGCGTGGACTGCGAGGTTTGGAGGTTTGTCGTAATTATAGAGGATCTAGTCGGCCGCTCGCGGGCCGAGATCCTCCCTAGATCCGTTCTGCCCATGCCGGTACATTATTATTTATATTTAATTATTTATATAATTATTTATTATTTTTAATGTAATATTTGTATTATTATTACAAATTTTTTATATTTATTATTAATATTATTATAAAAATTTATTTATATTATTATTATTTATTATTTTTCATTTAACATTTATATTATTACTATTATTTTTAATATTATTATTTATTATTATATAAATTTATATTTTATTTAATATTATTTATTATTTATTATTATTATTATCATCCTTTTAATATTATTAACATTTTATTATATTACATAACATTAACATAATCATGCTATATAAGATAATAAAATCCCTTCTCAACTTACTAAAACAACATATTCTACTATATTGTAATAAATAATTGATTATATTTTTTAAGGATGTTATTTGCTATTATTTTAATCTTTATTATTAATAGTATTATAAAAATTTATTTATATTATTATTATTTATTATTTTTAGTAATATTATTTCTTATTATATAAATTTATTTTTTTTAATATTTTTAATATTTATTATTGTTATTTTATTATTATATTACATAACATTAATATAATCATAATCAATTATGCTAAATGACATAAAAAAAAAAAAGTCTTCCCTAACTTATTAAAACAAATAATTGATTATGTTGTAATAAATAATCAATTATGTTTTTCCAAAGACGTTATTTCTTGTAGTTATATTCATACAATTTATATTGAAATTAACTACAATCATTCATAAAAAAAAAATCATAAAAGATATTTATCAAGATTAAAGATTTATTTTGTCGTTGTTTAACCAAACATAACACCATCTTTTGCATGTAAAATCTTGTAAGTCAGGCTAATGAAAATTTTCACTTAAGTATACAGTGAAAGTTGTAAAAGTTAGGGTAAAAGAGTCATCTCAACAATGTCACATATTAACATTTTAACATTTTTATTTATATAAAAGAGGAAAGTCGAAAAATGAAAATTGTTAAAAATCTATCATTGTATTTTCTCACTTATCAGCCAATTGAAATAGACATGATACTTTTTCTTTTCTTTTCTTTCCTCTACTATACAACTGTAAATACAAGTGTAAGAGAAAGAAATAGAAAGAAATATACAAGTGTAAGAGAAAGAAATAGAGAGAAAATAGTATAATTATTTAAGACTTCGTACTTATATCATTAAAGGTTTAATATTGGATAATTAATAAAGAGTTATCAACATTTTTTTCTTATTTCAATTGGTACATTGATCCTTTGATGTGTATGAAATCTGTTACAAATAAACATATTTGGAGTAGGCAAAGTTTGGAGGGAAGGGGAGTTTAGAGGTAGTATAATCAAGTAAAAGTGAGGAGGAGGGAGTAAGAGTAGAAGTATGTGACCAAGTCCTATTATGATGCATAGAAGTGTTTAAATCTATTGAAAACTATGATTTTTTTTGTGGTCACAAATAAGAGGTGTAGCAACATAGTAGGAATAGAGTAAAAAACTATATTATTGGTACAGTTGATGGTTGGGAAAGGTTTTTATGCAGGTATGTGATAAGTGTCATATTTCAATAATATTTTATATTAAAATACATACACTTGTGGATATTAATTGATAAAATAACTATAATATAACCCTTAATTTATAAATTTAAACCTTTTTACATATTTTGTGATTATAATTTGAAAAAGAATGATTTATTCTCCAATTTGTGTTAATTTCAGGATTCTAGGGATGAAAGGACAAAAGGAGAATAAACAAGGATAAAAAGGGAAAGCTGGAACGCTCCAGCACTCGCCCAAGCCAGAAGTTCCAAGAGGATCTCGCCCAAACAAGCCCAATCTCGCCCAGGCGAGATCACTTCAGAGACGTTGGGTCTGTTTTTGTCAAACTTGCCCAAGCGAACCCAATCACAGTCAGGTGAGAAGTCACTTAGCCTAAGCCTAACTAGGTTAAATATGAGAAGTGAGACACAACCCTAACAATCAATTGGGAGAATAGGAGGTGATAGAAACCTTAAAGGAGGCATTCGTCAAGGAGAAACATCTTGGATCTTCTTTTGTTACTTTTCATGCTTCTATTGGCCAACATGAGTGACTAATTCTATCTTTTTGGATTGGGAGTAATATGTTCAAACTCTTATGTATTGAGGTGATATTTAAATATAATATTTTGTTCTTGATTGATGATTGATATTTTTATTTTATTTGTAATGCTTGTTTACCACAATCAAGATCCTTAGATTTGACTAGAAAATACTTCTAAGTTTTTGACCTAAATGATAAGGAATGTGGGGTTGTAACTTGTGGATCAGCTAAGATGCTGCTGAAATTTTATGCAGTTTGGAAACAATATTTGGCAGATTGTTGATGTTCTATGTAGGGTAAGGAGATGGAAGAGGCCAAGGAAAACATGACAACAACTCGTTTGAATGAGTTGAGGAGCTACAACAGGTTATATGCAAAATTAGTTCGATGATATGTAATATATAGGGTGTTTTGTGTCATGTTAGGAGGAGTTAGGTGTTTTGATTGCTTTGTATAAGGGTTGAGGTATCCTTAAATATCTCTATTATTATTTATTCTTTTTTTGTTGATAAAATTTTTTATCATTTTATGTTCTAAACGTACAGTTTTTAATTGACTTTCTATTTTTATGTATCCTTTGGTTGTTTTTGGTAGAGGGTGTAAAAGTGAATAAACCCAACTCATAAAGGTTGACTCACAATGACTCAAATGAGTTGACTCATTATAAGTTGATTAAAAACAAGTAAATTCAAACTGACTTATTTTTGGTGAGTAGATTTTGTAATATGATTTAATCGACCATATATTGGTGGATTAAATGGATTGACTCATTTAAAATGTTTTACCCTCATAAATTTGTTTTATATATCTATTGCATTGGATTACAATAAAGTGAAATGACTAGTATGAAAACGTACTAACTGAAGTCACCTATTTCACTAAACATTAATCATAATTACAAAATAATATTATAAATATAGTGAATAAAAATAAAAAATATTAACCTATTTCACTAAATATTAATTATAATTACAAAATAATATTATAAATATAGTGAATAAAAGTCAAAATAAATTAGACATAAAAACCTTAAAATACTATTGAACAACAACATTTTAACACAAGTAAAAATATGAAAAATAGTAAATATAAAAAATCAAACAAATTATAAAAGATGTTGTTAGTAAGTAATTGGTCAATCTACCTCCAATCTAACTTAACTTTAACTCTAAAATTAAATATGTTAAGTTCAATTTGACCAAAATTATAAAAAAAGTAATTTTTTTCTGAGTAATAATGCCTTAATACCAGTATCATCCATTTGATATAAAAAATATTATTTATTTATTTATAATATAATATTTTATTTCAAAAAACTGTTGTTTAGTTATTTGCTATTAGAGTTTGAGTGAAACTTTATTCTTATAAGTTTTCTTGGATTTTGATGTTTTATGATACTTTAGGTTTGAGATGCTCAGTCCTTCAGAGTAACAACCATAGACACAGGAGATGCCAAAGAACCATTTCGATTTTGTATCAAACAGCTGACCCAGTTCTAAAGAATATTGTTATTATTTTGGCAACTTGTTCCATTTGCGTGTGAAAAGTCAAAGGGTCTGAAGCCGTAATGGCAAGGTCAAAATCAAAAACACAAAATCGTACGAGGAAAATCTAATTTAATGTCTCCTTCACTTAGTTCAACAATTCAGCGTTATGGGCAATCTTCGCAGCCCCCACTTCAGCTCTTAGTTTTGACAAATATTCAATCCTCATAGTGCTCATCCTCCTAAATCCAACGTCGGATCTTTAGCCCATCCCTCCCTATATAAATCACTCTCTCTATCACACGTTCAACGGAACAACCTTATAAGATATTTCTCCACAACCACCTCTTTCAATTCTCTATCTGCCACCACCTCTAAGAAAGGCCAAAGAAGTGTATATGGAGACTATGAGTGTTCGGGTGATGAGAAGCTTATCAGATACTGAATTATCTGCTACATATGGAAGTGAAGAAGAGATGGTAATTAAGAAAGGATCATGGACTGAGGAAGAAGATTCTCTTCTGATCAACTATGTCAACCTCCTCGGCGAAGGCCACTGGAACTCCCTCGCTCTCTCTGCTGGTAATTAAGCTTGCATTCATATATAATTGTGACTACAGTCCTAACTAAATAATTAAAATCTTCAACCATGCACCATGGCCTTATTATATGTTCACTGTTTCCAACCACAGGTCTAAAGCGAACGGGCAAAAGCTGCAGACTAAGATGGTTGAACTACTTGCGTCCAAATGTTCGACGTGGGAACATCACCCTTCAAGAACAGCTCTTGATTCTCGAACTCCATTCCCGCTGGGGCAACCGGTACGTATATTATAACATTTTTTATGTACTATATAGTGCAGAATATCATCAATTATTTAACTTCCTATAGTTTTGCAAGTTGATCATACTAATTAATATAATGTAATATGTTGTGTTATTATTTATTGAAGGTGGGCTAAAATAGCAGAACAATTGCCTGGTAGAACAGATAATGAAATAAAGAACTATTGGAGGACGAGAGTGGTGAAGCAAGCCAAGCAACTCAAATGTGATGTAAACAGCAAACAGTTTAGGGATGCTGTGCGTTTTGTTTGGATGCCACGCCTTATGGAGCGGATTCAGGCTTCTTCTGGGAATGCCTCTTCTTCCTATGGACATGATCAAACCACATTGTGCAACACTCAAACCCACGGTGAATCTAGTGGGGCCAATCCCATGATGTTTTGTGACAGCTCAATGATTTCCTCGTACTCTTCAGGGGTTGATGTTCAGCCTCCTTCTCTCTCTGATGCAAGTACAACTTCATCTTGCAATTTAATGGGAGATGGTAGCTGCTCATCGGACAGTGCTCAAAAGGGGTGGCAGCAGTGGGACTACTCTGATCTCCAAGCATTTGAACCGAACAATGGTTTTGGTGATGCAGACTTGTGGACCGATGAAAACATGTGGTTTTTGCAGCAGCATCTTGCTGATGATTTTTGATCCGGTTTTTCTGAATACACTAGGCATTAATTATATTAGCGAGTTCAAAGATATCATGGGTTTATCTGACATGATATGGCTAAACTATATGAAATTTAACTGATGATTGATTGTTTGTAACTGTCCAACAACTCAATGATACATATTCTCTTTCACAAAAGTAAAATCATTGTAGTCGAATGACGCATTTACTTGAGAACATCTTCAATGTAATATAACATAAGTTCTTATCTCTCTTTTGTTGTTATGCATAATTTGAGAAGATTTACTAAATTTTACTCCGGTGATAAAATTCAACTTAATTTTTACTCCAATACCATAAAGTCGTTTAATTTAAGTATCAACTAAAGCAATCTCATGGAAATGTGGTGAGAACCGCAAATAAAAGAATTGGGGTTGCTTCTACATAAATAAATCAAAAATATATTCAGGACATTGAAACTATGACGAAGGAAGTATGATTAATTACGTATTGAATTTCGCTGTTTAAGTTAAGAATCTTCAATATTGCCTTGTATTTTGCCTTACAATCCTAAACATATATGACAAATAAAAAACGTGATGGAAGTTTGAGATTAATTAATATACTAAAGTAGGAAAATATGTTGGAAAATAATAGTATATTGGTTAAAATTCAATGGGTTTCTCATTGGAAGCACTAAGTGCCGTAATATTTGAAAACATCACCTTTTCATTCTTATGTTATGCATTCGAGTTTTGAGTCGTTCACACGTAATTGGTCAGTCAACTATATATATTGTTTCTTTTTCATTGCCTTTGGATGTCTCTATAGCTTGTAGAGTTGAAGTCAGAGCTGACCTCATATCCAGTTTATGTGTTTTTCTTAATTTGTTTGTTTACATACCAGGTTCTACTCCACTTAAGGAGGCCTGTTATACTTTTTGATTACCATTTTCAATGTTCATTAATTCTAGCTTTGGGTTGACTGTTGATCATTTCTGCTATGCTGCCGTTTACTTGGACTTGGTATGTCTTGCATTTGGACTCTAGATGAGAATACGTTTATCTTTTTCAACCTTATTGTCGAAAAGCGTCGGCAATAAGAGGTGTTTGCGTGACAAAGTTTCAACAGTTTAATGTCTTCCCATGAAGGGTGAAGACATATTTAATAGCTGCACTAGCTCAATGTAGGCAGATACTGGTATTTTTACATTTCTCACACCAAACAGAGATAGTTAGGTGTTAGTGATATTAATTCATTTTTCTATGCACGCATTAATTAAATTGAAATCTCTTCTAGAAATGTCTCTCTTAGAGTTACTCCACTAGAGTATTTTATTCTGTCTTTTTCTCTTCGTTAGAAATGCGTATATATATATTATATGGGTAGATTATGAGTTATATATGTGACGGTAGATCTATTCTCCATCATTATCTTCAATCAAACTAGAGATCGGATGTTTCTTTCATAAGGAATATCTAACATCAAAGCCAAAGTCATTAAAAAAAACGACAATTATGTTGATTGAAAGAACAAATTATTCATTAATAATTAAGACTATATAATTATGGTCTATCATCAAGGCCTATTCGAATTAATAAGGTAGAAAATAATTAGAATCTCAACACAAATTTGATAGTTATTGTTTAATAGGTAAATTAAAATGATTTTAATAAAGATTTTTTAATACAAAAAAATAACAGCGTAGAAGGTCGGATATTTTAAGTTGCCTCTCAATGAATTTAATAGGAAAATTAATCAAACAGTGTTCAACATATATATGCAAACAATAATATTAACAATAACATTGAAGTAAAAATGGGAGTTTTAAATTGTTGTGTCAGGCCTAGCTGACTCGATCCAAACCTAGGTCAAGTCAAATCAACTCAGCAAAGGTCGAGTCAAGATGACATGAGACCAGGTCCAACCAAGTTGACTAAGGCCCAAGTTGACAGGCCGAGTTGAGTTGACTCGGACCTAGATCGAGTCTAGTCAATCTAAGTCTAGATTGAGCTAAGTCGATCTAGGCCATGTCAAACTGAGTCGGCTTGGATCTAGGTCAAGTTGAATTCACCCGAACCCAAATAAAAATGAGTCGGCCCGTACCTAGGTCGAGCCGAGTCGACTCGACCCGAGTGAAGTTGAGTCAGTGTGTCCCGAGGTCAATTTGAGTCAACCCAGACCTAGGTCGAACTGTGTCAATCCAAGCCAACAATCCGAGGTCAAGCAGAATCTGACCGAGCCCAGGTCGAACTGAGTCAGCCTCGGTCCAGGTCAAGCCACATTGGCCCAGACCCAACACAAGCCACATAGGCTTGGGCCAATGTCGAGTTATGTCGACCAGGGCCAATGTCGAGTCACGTCGACTAGGGCCACGGTCGAGCCACGTAGGCCCAAGCCAAGGTCGATCTCATTCGTCCCAGACTCATGTCGAGTCAACATAACCCAAGATCAAGTCGAGTTGGCTTGGGCCCATGTCGAGCCGAGTTGGTCCGAGCCCAAGTCAAGTTGAGTCGGACCAAGACCACACAAAGCCGAATCAACCAAGGTCAGCGTCAAGCTGAGTCGACTCAGGCCCGGGCCAGGTTGAGTCGAGTCGGCTTGAGCCCAAGTCGAGCTGAGTCAGCTTGGTACTAGCCAAGTCGGCCTAGGTCCAAGTCGAGCTAATTCGGCCCGGGCCAAAGTTGAGCCAAGTCTGTCCTGACCAAGGTCAAGCCGAGTCGGCCTGGGCCCAAGTTGAGCCGAGTCGGCCTGGGCCCAGGTCGAGTCGAGTCGAACTGGGCCCATATGCTGAGTCAACCCTGGCCTAGGTCGAGTTGATTCGACTTGGTACCCTGTTGAGTTGGATCGGGTCCGGGTCGAGTTGATTCAGTCTAGACACAGGTGGAGCCAAGTTCACTTGGGCAAGGTCTAGCCGAGTTGGCTCGGGCCCAGGTCGAGCAGAGTCGGGTTGGCCCAGGTCAAGCCAAGTCAGCCTGGGTCCAGGTCGAGTCAAGTCGACCTGGGCCCTTGTCAAGCTGAGTCTGTCTAGGTTAAGGTTAAGCCAAGTTTGTTTGGGTTAAGGTCGAGCCAAGTTAGCCCAGGTTCAGGTCGAGCTGGATTTAATCTAATTGACAAAGTTGATTTAATCTAGATTTCATCTATTTTAAATGGATTTGAAAAAATCCAAATAAATTTGATTTAGTTAAAATGGACATGAATTTTAGATCCAATCCATTTTATTAGATTTGGATTGGATCTAGATTGGATTTTTGAAAAATCCAATCCATGACCACCCCTAGTTAAAACTAAACAAGAGTTTAATTATAGATAGAATTGAATTATCAACATGCATTCAAAAATATTCCAAAATAATAATTAAACTCAGAAAAGACCATTTGGCACAATAAGATATTGAAGAACAAAAATTTAATTGCACTAAACCTCAAAAGTTATTGTGAAATTATAAGAAAATCAACAAAAGGAGTTTTATCCCTCCATATGAAGGTAAACGAAAGAATTACAACATAAAAATAAAGAAAACTAAGAAGACCCTAATGTTATGTTTTTAGAACACCATTATAAAGCTTAATGATTTCTCCTATAACCTAGTATCTTTTGTAGGTTTTTCTGCCCAAAGATCTCAGAAAAATATTATGCTTTAGATTTTGTTCAATGTTTCTCAGTTTCCAACTTTTCAGAATTTCCTAGTTTTGTTTCCTATTTAATTGCGAACTTTGGATAATTTGCTTTCAATTTTGTTTATAAGATATTGTAGATTTTATTCTCTTATTCTTCTCCCCAAATTTTAATTTTTGTTTTGATTTAAAGAAGCAATTTGAAATTTCGCGTGATTTGTCCATTTGCAGTGGAAGAAACTTTATTCAGATCGTCTACCTTCTGTAACCACTAGACCGTGCGTCTAGTCAAATTGTCTACTCTATACAAAATCACAAAATTAGCAAAGATAACAATTAAGACCAAAACAAACCCAATTAGATGAATCTTAATTAAAACAATGGATTTATTCATGTTTTTAGCACAAGAATTTATGATTAAAGTTTCAAAGTGTGCATAAAATTATGTTCATCAAATACCCCCACACTTATCCTTTTGCAATCCTAAGCAAAACACTTTATAGACTCATAACAAATCAAAGGAACAAAGTACAAATGAATGACAAAATTTATAGTAAATCCTAAGAACGCATAAATACTAACATGATATAATTTCAAGAAATCATAGTATTAAGACAATGTGAATGAAACTTTCCTATATGTTAACACATAAGCAAGTTGTTGCAATCACAGGTTGAATTATAGAACTTTCACTAGACACTCTCTAACTCACACAGAACTTTCACTAGACACTCTCTAACTCTCAAGTGTTTAGGTTTATATTTACACCCATCACTAAATTTTACCTACGGATCGATTCCCTCTTACACCAAATTTTATAATAAGAATAAAGTATGTTACTACTTTAAATTAAACATTAAATAATGTTTACAATTTGGTGTAAGAGGGAATTAAACTCAAGTTCTTGAATTACACATAAAATTTTTAACTACTACACCCGATAAATTTTTGTTGTCTTTTACAATAATTATTATAATTATGAAAATTCAACATTTTTTTGTTGCTTTTCTCATGCAGATGGTTCACTTTTATGTTCTTTAATTTGCTTTTCTTTTTGTTGTTTTATTCCCTTTTTTTTTTTTCTATTTTTTCGATATTGAGAAGGTAAACTTATGTGGACAATGAGGTACACCCTCATATTTATTCAAGAACCTATTCCCAAAATAATTTCAAAACTCTTTTATTTTCTTTGGTAAGGACAAACATGATTTTTCTATTTTAAGCTTACAATGGGTTAAAAACAAGAAAAAGGCTAGAGGCTCAAGCGACTAACAAGTGGATTATCATGGAGCTAGGCTAATATGACTAGAGGGTTAAATTGAACAAAGAATGTCTCAATCATATCAGTTAATGCATTTAAATCATAATTGCAAAAAAAGAAAAGAATTAAGTTTTTTTTTTTTAGAGTATAAGCAAACATGATTGAAAACACACTAAAAAGAACATTAGACAGTCCATTCGACGATCCATTAGGCAGTCTATCAATGAAGCTCAAAATCTCAACATGGACACTCTATCACAAAAGATTCAACCCAAAATTTTCCATAAGCAACTTATTTATCAATTTTAAGAAAATCCAAACAACAAAGATCAAGAAACTAAAATTTTCAAGAATTATGAAACTACCAACTATCAGACGATCCTAGAAAACATATTGATAATGTTAATTTTCACCTTTGTTTTAGTCAATTTTTGTATTAACATAATCAACTTTTCTTCAACTTTTAACTTACTTAGTCCCCCTTTTGATATCTTTTTGTAAGTAATTAGATTTTGATTACTATCGTTTAACTATACCATTAATCCCCATTACTTTTTGTCTAACAATTGAACACGATGTGTGGAAGGGAAATAAAATGTCAAAGGTTTAATTCTCAAAAGATCACATTTGCTGAGTGCCACAGTACTCAAGCTGAGCGCCATGAATTCAAAGAGGAAAAGTGGTCTCCAGGTTAAGCGTTAAGGGATATGCACTGAGTGCCATCCTCCATTGGTGCTCCGCGCTGAGCGCTACTTGACTTAAGTTGAGTACCAGTTGAGTAGACAACTACGAGTTGTGATTTTGTACAACATGGGATGATCTGCACTAAGCGCCAGCTGGACAGAGAGCACATCTTGGTGGTTGCACCCAACATGTAGTGTCTTGCGCTGGGTGCGAATTTTGCTGACGTGACATCCAAGACTTATTTCTTTCTTCTTCTGCAAGGGAAGTTCAATTTTTGGGGGTTTGGAGAATAAAATAGGAATTTTTGAAGACTTAGAGTGCTGCTAGGGTTTATTTGGAGATGTCCTCTCTTCTCTTTGGTTTCCCTTTCTACTCCATTGTTCAGCTTTGCCTTTTGGGCTCTTCATGATAATAAAGAGCTAAACCCATTTTGTTGTGGTTAGATATAACCAACTAAACTCTCATGTAATATATATTGTTTATATCGATATATGTCTTTCCATTCAATGTTAGTATTTTATTTCTATTCTTAATGCTTGTTGTGGTTTGATAATCCATAACTTCACATTTGGTTCATTGGGTATTGGAAAATATCTTTTGTGATCTAGAATTGAATCAAAATACCCAATGAAGCTTGTGTCTAGGAATGAAGCTTGACTCATTAGTTATCTTAAAACCTTATTGTGAAAGCAAGTTTGCTTATTAAGTGCTTAAGGAATTAACTCTTAATAGGGAAACTTAGGCTAATTCTACTAAGGAATCAGGGTTTAAGTATACATGTGTGTTGACTTTAGCATTAAATTGGAAAAAAGTTGAGTGATTAAATGCATGAGAGTGAGGTTTGGTGAAGTATAACCCTAATAATAACACACCATATCATTTCTAATCTATTCCACATTCTAATTGTGTGATTGGTACACTTGTCATTGAGCGAATCGTGCTAACAAGTTTTTGGCTCCGTTATGGAGGATTTGTGTTCCAATACAAGACAATTGTACATTTATAACTCTTTTAGACTCTATTATTTTGTTCTTACTTTTATTTATTTATTTATTTTTCTTATATACAATTTCTTTGGTGTGTATATATTAAAGTAGTAGAATTTAGTTGATATTTTAATACTTTTAATTAGGTCTAAGTAAATAAAAATACATGAAGAAATTCGAAGCAAATTTAGGTGTATGAATTGGGTAATGTGAGCAGGCAATATTAGATAAGTAAAGTTGGTAAAATGGACAACTACGATCGGATTTTGGTAGTGGCCATAGGTATATATTTTAAATTTTACAATTTTATTTTTGGTATGATATTTTTTATTAAAATTTAATGGTAAACTATATAAAGTTATAGTTTATTATAAAAATAATTGTTAAGAGGACACATGTTATTTTTTTTTTGTTAAAGTTTTGATATATTTATTTCATTTATTTACAACTAAAATAGAAATTTTTTAAAAAATTGACCCAATATGACTTTACAACTCAAATAATTCGTCCAAATTAACCCACAACCTGAACAAATGATATCCAACTAATCCAATAAATTAAATGATTAAATATAAATATTAAAAACATTAAATTTAGATTATACTAAATTGATGAGGTTGAATCCGAATCCAAACCACCCAAGCGATACTCAGAACTACTGATGTTTTGCATGTCAGCTTTAATAAAAATAGGTAACATACTATAACGTAATAAGTACAAATTTTGAAAGAAGAAAAAAAATTAAGAGAAAATGGGTCTAGTAACGAGTCTTTAGATCAAGTTCAAATGGAGATTTTTTAAACAATACAATGGGTATTTTTCTTTTTAGAAAAAAGAGGTCTGATCCTTTTTAGGCATAATATATGTGGATAGATATTCAGTTTTAGTTTTTATATTCAAAATACTAGTTACAATTATTTAAGAAGTTGATGTTAATGTATAGATGATAAATTATCCCAGACATTTTATATTTTTATAAAATTAATTTTATATTCATCTCATGTCAATATATTTTTATATCAGCCTCATACCAATTATACATGTGCTTCCCTTATGAAAATAATTTATTTATTTTTATCAATAAAAAATAAAATGAATAAATAAAAGGATACTTAGTGGATATTCCAACCGTATACAGATAAAAGGCTCTTACCTCTATAAAATCTTTTAAACAAACCTATCATACACAAAAAGATAAAACTAACCCACTTATAATACTCCCTTGGTTATTGTACTGAACCTGCATGCTACCATTTAACTAACAAAGTGTGGCTACTGCAAGTGCTTAACTTAATATCACACAACCAAACCAAAATTGAATTTGATTTGAACCAAAAAGAGCTTGAGAGTGCAGTTTAGATGCTAAAAGTGCATACTTAATTCTGCTCCAGCTAAAAAAACATGGTTGCTGCAAAATTATGCAACTAAGGCTTGACAAAATTAGATGCTTAAATGGTAGAATGTTTGGTTTCCTATATGTTCCACATGATCTTTCCATGCGCTCACAAACCTTTCAACAAACACCTTATGGGCATCTTCTTCCTTCTTTGCTCTTACTCATACCGTTTCCTCCGTCTGCTTTCAAAGTAGGAAAAGCAGGATGACCATGGTTGTCCCCTCCAAAATCACTGTCAATTAACACTGTTTTCTCATGGAAACTTCAACATTTCTGCACTTTGACCCTTGCACCTAACTGTGAAACGCACCCCACAGAAACTGACCATACATCAACTTTAGAACCCAAACCACTAAAACTACCCTCATCACCTTCTGTTTCAGCAAGTTTGAAAGCATTGGCCAGGGTTCATACAACATAATCAGCACTGCAACAAAAAGATAACCCTACGAAAAACTGCAGAAAAAACCACCACCCATTTGTCCAAACTGGCTGCTGCAGGGAGTGCCACAGGTCTTGAACCTTTTTGTCTAGTTCACCCGTTCAAGATCTACTTGAGCTTCATAGTCATTCTTCTATAAACCTTTGCTTAAACTACTTCCAAAACCTCATCGGTTCCTTCTGCAGCATAACACCAACTTATCCCTCTTAAAACTGCACCATTCCATGAGCAAAAACTGCATCAGCACCGCCACCAAGATCAACATCTTTTATGCATCCTGCAAAACACCAATTTACTCCAGAAACACTTACAACCCCTCCTTCCTCCTTCAACACAACTTGACTCCTTCCTGTACCAGCTTACTTATAACTTCTAATGCAAGACATTGGGTTTAAGACCCAATCCACTAAGGAGCAATTAAAAGAGTCTGACTTATGCTTCATCCATAACCATGATTTGAGTTGGGCCTTTTGAAACATCTCTTCTGCATCTACTACACCTTGCTTGAACACAACCGAGTTCCTATGGTCCCAAATACCCCTAATTACTGCTATCCATACCCCCTTCCAAATCAGATTTTGTTTATTACTAACCTGGAACAGGTGAAAACTCTCAAAATGGGTCTTTAAGTCATTATGTTGGACAAAAAGGATACCAATCCACCTAAAGCACATGGACCACACACACATAGCATATTTACATTTCAAGAAGAGATGTTGACACGATTCATCCTTGATCTGGCATAAAGCACATAAAGTAGAAATCATCGTCACCCCTCTCCTATTCAAACACTCTCTAGTTGGCAATCTATTCATCAGAACTCTCCACACTGTGATCACCACATTGGGGAAAGCCTTAGCCTTCCACAGATAGATAAACACCTCGAGACGGGGACCTCTTCCATGTTTAGCTAGGCATTTATAAGCGGTGCTTATAGAGAAGCACCCCGCTTCATCATTCCCCCATACCTGGACATCTCTTCTTTACATAGTTTGGCCTTGGATATATGTATTACAAGCTCTGCTTCCAGCAAGGATTCCCACTCAAATCTTGTACGCCTCCACCTTAAACAACATCGCCAAACCGAATCTTTCCACTCACCTACCTCTTCCACCTTTTGCCCTTGATTTAAAAACAAAGAAAACCATCTGGGGAACATTGTTTTGAGATTAGAATTTCCAACCCACACATCCTCCCAGAACTTTACTTTGTCACCATGTCCTAATTTCCACCCAATTTGTTTCTGAAACCATCCTTCTCCTCCATCCTCCCTACAGACTTGAAGTAAGTCTCTCCACCACCAAGATTGAAGTTTGATTGGGGTTTGCGAATATTGTAATTTCGAACCATACTTCGAAGCCAACAAATCCTTCCACCTCCCTTTCTTATCCGATATATAACACCATTTCCATTTAGCCAGGAGAGCAGAATTAAACATTCAGATATCTCTCAAACCCAGACCACCCTCCTCACTTGGTTTGCACAAAGCTTTCCAGCTTACCCATGAGATTGACTTATTATCCTTTCCCCAACCCCATAGTGATGTGGGTTGATTTTATGATTGTTCATTTTTATGGTGACACTTTACTTAGGATTGGATTTTATGAGACAAGTATGGCGAGAACCTAAGGAAAATCCCCACTGAACATTAACTTAACCAAGTGGTTAAGTAGATGTGAAGGTTCATTTCACAAAGGCAAAAGGAAAACACAATTATAAGGTGATGATGATGACAAGTTATGGTGTGGAATTACATAAGGAAAACAAGAGCAACATATAAAAACCGAATAGACATAATGAAGCAAAATAAGAACATGTTTATGAATAGATGGAATGATAATGGAAGGAAAAGATGAAGGAAAAGGAAGCTTAGGAGGATGAAGCTAGAGAAGGATCACGCCACTTGGATGGTGGTTTGCTCCAAGATGAGTGAGGAATGCCGCCACTTGAGAGTTCTCTAATTCTCACAAGATAAGACAATGGTGTAAGGAGACAAAGCTCACAAACTCTAACACAAATTGTGTATAGTAACTTTACTCTAAATTCAACATGGAAATACATGAGGTAGGCCTCCTTATTTATAGGTGAAGGAGCCTTGGAGAGCAAGCATAAGGGGTAGGATGGGAAGAGTGAAAAAATGGGCAGCCTTAGGATTTGACTAAGTCAAACCCGCATCCTTGGCTTGTCCTTCTAGAAATTAGGTCAAAAAGCCTTCCAAAAGGGCTAATAACATCCTAAAATGCTAACTACACCCCCTATTATACTAAAGACACCTTATTCTAGCCTATATTTGCTATTTGGACCCCCAAAGTGAGCCCAAATTATTTACAATATTTTCTAATCATTAAGAAGACCAGCAGGAAGAACTTTAAGTGCTCTGGTCTTTGTCCCATTCTCCATTTGGTGAGGTCTCTACTTTGAGGTGACTTCTCTTTATATTCTTTAGCATCCTTGATCATCACCTTGTGGGCTTGGTTTTCATCACATAGAAACCTCTTTTGAATACTGGTGATGCTTTTACATACCGTAACTGGCGCTCTGAACAAGGACAGGTAGTAGAGCGACACAAAAGTAAGTACAGATTTGATTAGACAAATTCTCCCTACCATGGATAATAATCTCCCTTTCCACACATTGAGCCTTGCTTTTAACTTGTTTAACATAGGCTCCCAAAACTTTTTCTTCCTTGGATTACCTCCTACTTCAAGACCCAAATATTTAAATGGTATTCCCATCTGAGTGCAATTTAATGTCTTTGTGTAGCAAGCAAGACTGTTTCTGTGGACATTGATTCCTGTTAGCTTTGACTTGTGGAAGTTAATCTTCAAGCCTGAGGCTAACTCAAACCCCCAAAGGATAGCCTTCAGAGTCACCATGTTGGTGTAGGAGTCATCACAGAAAAACACGGTATCATCTGCAAACTGTAGGATGCACACCTCAGCCTCCTTTCTATCGATCTTAAGGTCAGAGAGCAAATTAATTTTAACAGCTTGCCTTACTAAGCCGGCCAAGCCTTTAGCTGCCACTATAAAGAGGAAAGGCACTAAGGGGTCGCCCTGCTTCAGCCCTCTAGAAGGTTTAAATTCCTCTGTAGGGCTCCCATTAACAAGCACCGAAACAGTGACACTTTCCATACATCCTCTAATCCAAGTAATCCACTTACTGTGAAACCCCATCCTTTGTAGCATATCATAGAGGAAAATTGATCTGACCGAGTCATAAGCTTTCTCAAAATCCACCTTCAGACACAAGCCACTCCTCCTACCCCTCCTTAGAACCTCTACCACTTCATTAGCTATAAGCACGCTATCTAGAATCCCTCTTTCCTTTATAAAAGCCGATTAACTTTCATCAATAATAAAGGGTAGGACATTCTTTATTCTGCCAGCCAGCACCTTAGAAATGATTTTGTACATAGCACCTACTAGTGATATAGGTCGATATTGCTCAAGCTTTACAGGGTCCCTAACTTTAGGAACTAGTGCTATGAATGAAGCATTGCAACCCTTCGGGATAGAACCTATTTCATGAAATAAAGCCATAGCTGCCATAAACTCTTCTTTTATAAACTCCCAGCTTTTCTTGAGGAAATTGAAGTTGAACCCGTTAGGTCCTGGACTCTTTGAACCTTCATAATGCCACACTTCGTCCCTTATTTCCTTCTCGGAGAACTCGGCTAACTAGCTCAGATTGTCTTCCTGGGTTAAGGACTTAAACTCCACCGCATCAAGCCTTACTCCAAAATCTTTCATTGCTTTGAATCTATTTTCAAACAGCTTCTTCGCTTCTGCACGAACTGTACAGGGTTCCTCACACCATTGACTCCCCACCTCAACACCTTTTACTTCGTTTCTAAGGCATCTCCATCTTAGAGAGGAATGATAGAATTTAGTACAAGAGTCTCCATTCTTAAACCAGTTAGCTCTAGCTTTTTGACATAGAAGGGAATCCATCTTTTTGTCTGTTTCCTTCAAACGACTCACCAGGCCAATCCTTTTCAAACTCTCACTTTCCACAAAAACTCCATTGCAGACTTAGCAGTCTAAAGCCTCTAATTCCTATAGAATCATCTTCTTAGAGGTCTCAATGTTACCGAACACATCCCTATTCCATAACTTCTAATCACCCTTCAACCGTTTAAGCTTTTCTTTGATCACAATTAAAGCATTCCCCTGAGCTGGGTAAGAAATCCATTTGTCCTTCACCATCACGAAAAAACCCCTTTCCATAAAACAAGCATCAATGGTTCTAAATGGTTTGGGACCCCAGTCCTTATCCATGGACTTCACAACGAGAGCACAATGGTCAGAAACTTCCCTTTGTTGCACATATTGCTTACACATAGGCCATTTTAGCATCCAATCTTCAGAAACTATCACTCTGTCTAAACTACTCATAGCCTTCCCATTTGAGGTAAACCAAGTATATTGTTTGCCTACAAGAGGTAATTCGATCAACAGATTGGAGTCAATGAAATTATTGAAACCTCTCATCTCGCTTGATTGGTTGTCTCTTATGCTTGCTCCTTTCCTTTCACTACGTTTTCTTATGGCATTAAAGTCGCTACAAAAGCACCATATCGGTTCTAGGGATGCCGTTTTAACTACAGACAACTCTCCCCACAAAACAATCTTATCTCTCAAATTAAATGCAGCATAGACATTTACCACCACACACTTGCAGTTTGATTTATTATGTTGTCCGAAAATAGCAATGAATCCCTTCCCCATCACATGTGATTCATAACAGAAAGCTTCTTTATGCCACATAGACCACAAAATTCCACTGCCATTGTCACCTCCATAATGTAACCAACCCACATTGTTGTCCTCCCATAAAGAGAAACATCTTGCATCCGAAAGCACACTCGCTTTTGTTTCTTGGATACAAACAAAATCTACTCCCTCACTCGCTATGATTTGTTTCAAGTACCTAGCTTTAGTACTTCCCCCCAACCCTCTTATATTCAGGTTTACTATCAACATAAATGACCATTCTTTTTACCCTCCTCATAGCTATTCACAATCTGTACATCTCTCTCTTCTAGACAACGATATTCATTGATAACCTCCTCCTAGTCCCCCCGACAGAATAGCCCAACTTGTTTTCCAATCTCCCATAACTTTGATGGTTCCATCGAATTACCAAGCTCAGAGAACCGTAAATTACAATTGATAAAGTCCCCATCAGAGATTGAATCTGAACACGTACCGTCTCTGTGGTGAGAAGGGGCCCCTGCCTAAGATAATCTTGAATTTATTCTCGCAGACAGCCTCGGATGGGTAAAGCAATCCCCCAATTCAAGGAGTGCTTTCATCTTGCGGCGGCGTGGTGGAGAGATAGGTCCATTTCCGGCATTTACTCCCTCCTTTCCTATCATTTGCAGCATCATCTTTTCAAGTGTTTCTCCCTCCTGGGCTCCACCTTCTTCACTATCTCCTTGGCAGCCATCTACCTTCGTCATCGGTAGCGAAACACTCTCCGTCACTGGGTTGTCTAAACTGCTTACCCCACGGCCAGCAATTCGGTCCTCCTCACACTGCCCCCCCCCCCCATCGTGCCTCCGCTCTGATTCCCACATACAATGTTTCCACTTTCTTTCTCACGTCTAAGAACAACCTGCGTTGACCCTAACCTAGACTCTCCCTCTATAGTTTGGGCTGGAGCAGAAACTCGACCCTTTTGGAATTGGGTCTTCATCATCCTTTCATGGGCCGAACTATAATAGTGTTCCCACTTTGCATTAGTGTACTCAACATCCACCACAGCTTTAGCCAGCTCAGCATGAGTAAAGGCACTGCTGCAACCAAAAGCATGGTCTTGGTCAGGGTGATAATCTAGGTCATAACCTTGAGACACCTTCTAATCCTTTCTTTCCTCATTCATGAAAGATTCACATTCTTTCCTCTTGTACGTTTTGCTTTTTGAGGGTGATTCTTCAATGGGAATACTACACGTAAGGTTATTGATCCACATGCACTTCACCAACCTAGCATTGCAACAGTACATAAGATGAACTTGTAGTCTAGCATATTCCAGGTTCTCCGACATAAGTGTAGAAGTATCGACAGACACCAGCGTAGCTGTTTCTCCTAGCACTTTTGCAAAGCAGTCCTTGTTCCAAAAAGATAACGGTAAACCGTAGCATGTCACCCATACTATTTTATGGTTCGCCATGCTAGAAATCGTCCAAGGCTTTACACTTACAAAGAAACTATTGAACTATTCTTTATTAAGCCTGATTATATCCTCTATATTCTCCCTTTCTCTTGGGCTCAGCAGAACTAAGCTATCATCCAAAAACCTTACTCTAATCCTGTTCAAACCTCCTTTCACGAATTCCTCTCCCAGCTACTCAAAATCCATAACATCCTTGAGTTGCCCAACGATGCTTTTTCCCATCCAGGGCAAGATATGATGATGTATTTCAATAACTGACCCCTTCCGAAACTCTTGTTGCACTTCACCTTTAACAACATCAATGAAAGTTTTCTTCCCTTTCTTCTCCACCCATACCTCCTTTCACTTCCCTGTGTCCCTATGCCCTTCTGTTTGTGAAACCCTCAAGACCCTCCTCTCCACTTTGGCACTCCTCTCCACTTTGGTAGGTTCCATCTGGTGCCTTCGGTATTTCGGGATGTTCACATAGAGCTTCATGTTTCCAATATATAAGCTATCTAGCTCTCTCTCCAGACACCCCACATTTCTCACCTCAAAGAACCTCACAAACCCAAACCTTCTTCCCCATCTGTTCAGCCTACGTGATATAAAAACTTCTTTCACCCTAGCCTGCCTTTGAAAGACCTTGAACATGTCCATTTCACCATAGCCGTGAGGAAAATTCGAGAAGAAGAAAGTGGTAAAGTCATTTGAGGGACCTAGGTCACCCCTCCTACTGAATCGCGCTCTACTTCCCATTTTTAATTCATTTTCTAATTAACCCCGTCGATTTCTTCCTTTTTTATTATAGTTTTTGTCAATTTCATTGAAAAATATTCTTTTTAACGTTTTTATACAGTTTAAATATTTTAGAATCAAATAAAATCTTGTATGATATTTTTTTTTTATAAAGAATAAATAAATTAAAAGAATATTTCAAGTATCACAACCCTTAAAAAAAATTAACAACCTCACAAAGTTCATAGAAATCCAAAATAATCATCAACAACTCAAGTATTTGAATTGTTATGCTAGCTGCAGAATTATGCAGTAAAAACTACATAAATCCCTTTTGACATCATTCCTTCAAAAAAGATAAAGGCAAAATAAAAGCTCTGCCTTGATGTATGTTGTCTTTCCTCAAAATTAAAGAACCCCAGTCTGAAATCCTTCATTCGAATGTTTGTCCTTGTGCTTAGCGCTTTTGGTCCCTTGTCAAAGACTTGTTCCATGCAGAATAAGGCATCAATCTGAATTGCATAATTACGCAGAAAGCCATAAGACCAATTCTTGCGCCTAGGTCAAAGACAACAATATGGCTGGCAAGCATCCTCCCTTCCTTTACTAATGCGGTTGCTAAGTTCTTGTAGACCCTTGTTAAGGCAACATCATAACCTGCGGCACATAACAAGAAAAGTGGAGAACAGTGGCTCACAAAAGAGAACAGATTCTGCACCTCCCTTTCCTACCTGAGATTAAGTGCCTTTGACCAAGGATACAACATCATCCCAACCACTGCACCCCTTGATAAATTGCTCAACTGGAATGTTTAGATACTGCTCTGCACCTCACACACCAAAAAAACATTTCCAGTGATTACCCTTAAGACCTTCCTAATATTAAATTAGGCCTTTGACCAAACCTTCTTCCCCCTCTTCTACATCTTCCTACATTATTAACCCATATATTGGAAAAGCTATTCACACTACCTCCCCCTGAGCATGCTTCAACAGATTCCACACACAACAGGTTCTTCATCTACATACTTAGAACCTCTACCTTGTCAAAACAGTGTAGTCACCAAGTTGTGTTCCCAGTAGGACTGCCCCACCCCTCTACAAAAAACTTTTAATGGATAGTATAGGGTTGAGGTGCCAATTCAAGAAAGAGTAATTAAATGAGTGCACCTTGTGTTTCATCCAACGTTATCAGACTCGAGAGTCTATGCAGACTCGTGAGAGCTCTGTAAACCCGACTCATAGACTCATAAGAGTCTACTTCACATAAAAAATTTAACAAAAAAAATAATTCATGATACCAAATCCATAATATTGAAATAAAAAAGTTCATTCACCAACAAAATAACTAAAACAACACAAATGTTATAATTTAAAAGTCTCATTCATCTAATCCTCTAAGAATATCATCTCCAAGATCTTCATGATCATCTCCATCATCATCTTCAATGAGACATCTTTAGCTTCTGAGACAACTTTCAACATTAAAACTTTGACTTCTTCTGGTACTTATAGACAAGATTCAGAGTCATATCTTGTTCCGGTAAGATGATGTTTGAATTTGAAAATTCCTCCATTAAATATTTTTGAACAGTAATTACATTTCACTTTTTTTCCATTCCCTGAAGCATCAATTCCATGCTTCCATCCAAAATCTATTCTATTTCCAACAACATTCTTACTTCTAGGTGGCAGTGAAAATGCTGAATTTGAATCAATTCCAGACATCTTACAATATGCCAAAAATTTTAAAAAAAGAAAAATCAATTAGCCAATCTGCCCTAAAATTAAAAAAAAAAATCTGCCCTAAACCCAATCAAAAAAACCTCCAACCCATTTTTAAAAGCTCAAACAAACCTAATTAAAAAAACCCTAACCCTAAAACCCAATTGTAAAAGCACCGCAACAACAGCATGTACCTAGGCGAGATGCTTCGCGAACGGTCGGCGCCGAGGGCGACGAGGATTGTGGTGGGGTGCAACGAGCAGTGGCACAGTGCGACGAGCGACGAGCAACAAAGAGCGGCACGGTGCGACGAGGGCAATGATGACAGTGAAGAAGACAAGATCGCGAGCGTGAAGAGTGGAAACAAGTAAAACCCTAAAAAATTCTAACCTAATCACAAGGTAACGCACCGTTTTAGGCCATTTTTTTGCAACTCGCTGACTCAACCTTAAACTCGCGAGTTTGGCTGAGTTTGCTCCCGAGTTTGCTCCCGAGTTAACTCGCCAACCTACACCTGACTCTTAAACTCGTAAGGGTTTATGAGTTAACCCTAGAGTTTGATAACCTTGGTTTCATCCATAACCATGATCTAAGTTATGCCGAATGGAAGGTTTCTTCCGCATTTGGAACCCCTTACTTAAAGATAACATTGTTTCTATGTTCCCAAATACCCCTCACCACAGCTTCCTACATGCCTTTCCATACTAGATTCTACTTAAAACTCAAATGTAATAGGTGGAAGTTCTCAAAGTGACACTTCAAGTCCGTATGTTGGACAAACAGGATACCTATCCACCTAAAGCAAAGAAACCACTCTTTGTGCAATGGCACATTCCAAGAACAGGTCTCTTCCGAAGCTTGGCATAGCATGTAAGAAGGGGAACTAACCATCACACCTCTCCTAATTAAGTTGATTCGTGTTGGTATTCTATCCAACACAATTCTCCAAGCACTAGTCAAGAGATTGGACAAAGCTTTAACATGCCAAAGTTGATTGAAAATACCATTATGATCACCTATGATATGATTAGTCAAGCACTCATAAGTTGATTTTACAGAGAACTCCCCTATTGCATCTCCCCCCATACCTGCAAGTCCTTTGCCTCCCTTTTCAGATTATCCTTAGATATATACCTTAGCAATCCTTCTTCTTGCACAAAGTCCCAAACAAACCTTACCCTCCTCCACCTTAACTGCCAATGTCAGATTGTATCTTCCCAAACACCTACCTCACCCACCATCAGCCTCTGATCCATAAATAAAGAGAACAACCTATGGTACAAGCTAATGAGTTTATTACTGCCAAACCAAACATCCTCCTAGAATCTAGCTTTGTCCCGATATCCAACTTTCCAAACTAATGCTTCTTGGAACCATCCTACTTCTTCTCCCTCACCACATATTTTAAATAAGTCTCTCCACCACTAAAATTGAAATTTCAGTCGAGGACCTGATTCCATACTATATTTGTATGAGATTATTAACAAAGATGTATTAGGGAATGCATTATTAATGTTTTTCATGTGTTGAAACACACTTCTCTCTATACTTTCTCTTTTTAATTAAAATTTATTGAAAATTACAAAATCATGACAGAGATTCATTAATTAAAGAGTACAACCCCTATATTTTGGTGATTTCTAATCATTTTTAATTTGAATTTTTAAGCTAAATAGGTCGACTATTGAGCCCATCTTTCAATGTCTTCCAAGTTTAAAATGTAAATCGCTGACTAAACAGTTGCAGATCATAAACCCAATATTTTAAAAGACAATGAATCATATGTAGATAGATTGAACGTAGAAAGAACATATACACTCTTGCTTAATCGAATGAATATCATTGTCTTTCGAACTCTAAGCTTAAAGGATCTTGGTTTGCCCCATAAGGAGAATTAACATGCCACCCCAGAACCTAATAATCACATTAATTCCATCAATCATGGACACAATCATATTCTATAAATATTATGTCACCCTCCTTCATCATGCTAGGTCATGTATAAGAAAGATCATTACAAATTTATTAAACCCTAAAAAAGCTTATAAATTCCTAAAGAGCTTAAATAATGAACACAATCAATAATAAAGCACTGTTAAAAGAATCTACACAACATTTTCATAATATAATATTTTCATAATATAATATATAAGTAATAATATAATATATAAGTGAGTACAAATCTCATTTATGAGTCGATTTTATAAAATTAAGTTAAACTTAAAGTTCAATTCTTGACGTGTATTAAAATAGTCTATCATAATAAAAATTTATTGAAATTTTTAAAATATTTATTATCAGGTCTCTATTAGATCACTAATAAATATATTATATTATACACATTGACAATTTTGATACGGAATATGTTACAAATTACTACCGATTAAAAATAAAAATATTTTATAATATATAAATTAATGTAAATTTTAATGTATTAATTGATTTTATAAGATTAAACTATATTTAACTGATTTTATAAGATTAAACTATATTTAAAGTAAATTTTTTAATATTAACAAAATCTATTCCTATTATTTATAATATTTCGTGACCAACATGCTGCATAAGCCTGATGCAATAAAAATTTATTTTTTCTGTTTTCTAGAAGTCCTACCCGACGAATCCACGACTATTTGTTGCCTGTACATGGAATGTGGGAGCTACATGGCTATATATGAAACAGGCCCTCCCACCACTACCATTTTCTTTTGGAAAATTAATGGAGTACAGCCAATTTTCTTCTTCCTTCGCCATTATTCACTCCCAAGGGAATGTTGGTATTACTCGGTGGTGGTGATAATTAGAGTAATGGGGCCCCAGAGTCCTTCCTCAATAGCCACCAGGTTTCTGAATTTTGTTCTAGATAATGCTTAGTGCCCACTGCCCATAAGGTACATCTCTAAGAGGGGATGAAAAGAAAACAGACGAAAAATGGGCTTATAATGTCATGTGGGAGTTGTAGTTTGCTGTTCTTTTTCCTGTAGAGGATGGTTTGGTAAAATGCTAGGAGTGCTATTATATTAATATGGTCTCTCTCCATTTTAAGTTATAATACTCTGCATGGTCTTGAAACTTGGATAATACTAGTTTAGCATTTGCCACGCCATGGTTTCCAAAACCCCCTCCCAACTCATTGTTCTACTTGTTTTTCTTGTTTCTTCGTTAAACATTACTTCCAGCTCCTACACACATAGTGTGGCCAATTTTGACAAGTGGGTATCTTGCAACGTGAAGAAGAATGATGAGAGAAAGAGCATTTTGAAAAGCAAATGGAAGGTGGCTGCTCTTGGTCCAGATTTGAAGCTGAGGCAGGCTGAGAGTAACAAAGTTATAAGAACAGTTAGCCAAGACGGTTCTGCTGACTTCAACACCATTTCAGAAGCTCTCAATAGCATTCCACCAAGTAACACTAGGAGAGTTATAGTCTCCATTTCGCCGGGTATTTATAGGTATATATATATGTACCTATAAACTGCTTGTACCTTTTATTTTAATGATACAAGTTACATTGAATTGAGATTTTGGAAGTTGAAGATCAGAAAACTTGGTATGGTTGATTTGTGTAGGGAGAAGGTGATGATCCCAAGAACAATGCCTTTTATTACATTGTCAGGGGAGGCTGGGAATCCACCAACCATTACTGGAAATGATACATCTGCCTCCAAAAGAAATGGCATTCCCTTAGGGACGTTCCATAGTGCAACTGTTGCTGTGGATGCTAGCTACTTTGTGGCCATCAACCTCAAATTTGAGGTACACGCACTTCATTTAGGCTAACATTTCATTGAGCAATATCAAAACAACCACGTGGTAGCAAAATCTCTTATATATTTTCTCGGTTTTGGTTAGGGGTGGTAAAATGGTAGATTAAAGTAGGTAAAATATTAAAACTACTCTTGTTTAATGGTTGGATTATAACATTATTAAAACAAAGCTTCAAGTAGAGACTCGCAAGATAAATGCTCTAAATATAGGTATATAAAGCCTTTATCACTAATTCACTGAGTATTGTTTGATAAATAATCACTCTTAAGATAAAAAAAATTCTAAAAAATTGTCTAAATATCACAGAGTTCACTCATTAGAAAGAAGTAACAATTTTTGACGTGTATACGATTAAGCTTCCTTTTCTAGTTTGCTAATGAACACAACATTATTCTTTACAAAACTTTTAAGGAACATGAAATATTTTAATAGCGTTTAAGCACTTATTTGCAAATCGAATTCCTTGCTTTTCTTCTTGAAGATAATTTTGTATAAGCATTAAAGAAAATAGTCATTGAAAATCCTTTTATGGTTGTTAAGCAGTTTTAGCTAGTTTAAACATTTTCCTTACATCTAAGCAACTTGAACTTAGATGTTACACTAAATGCACTTAATGCATGCATTAAATGTTATTCTCCTCTTGAAACAGCATCCCGATAATTGGTAGAACTTATTGAGCCTTGGTCATAGATTCTTACTCGAAATTGTGTAATTTGTACAAGACAAAGAGTCTTTTCTAGGATTGACAAAACAAGCACTAGAGAGTTCTTGATGCAAAACAATTTTAGCTCATTTACCAAGAGATTGTTGATGTTACATAAGTTTTTATGAATCTTCTTGTAGAAAAATGAAACAAATATTCTCTGCAACATAGAATAAACATAGAGATATTTTTGAGAAGTACAACATTAGCTTAATACTATGTGTGTATTGTCTAAGCGCAACAGTAAAATGGATTGCATACTATTCCATCGTTTGATAGACGAAATACTTGCATCTTTCATGATCTGTTGTAAATAAAACCTTCATCTTACAGACGAAGTATGATCACCGTCTAACAAAAGAAACACTTAATCAAAACATGGGTTATTAGATTTTTCTCTAACTACGTATCAAGTTGAGTTGGGTTGACCCCATATCAACTCCAGCTGAGTCGTCCCGAATCTTGGTCAAGCCAAGTCGTCTTGACCCTATCTTTAGTCGAGTTGTGTTGGACCAAACTTTGACTGATTCTGATCGAGATTAGGTTAGGTAGGACCCAAATTGAGCAAAGTTTTGTCGGATCTAGGTCGAGTCGAGCTCAAGTGGAATCAAGATGGACCGAACCAAGTTAGCTCATGTCTAGTTGGATCCTTATTCATCCAATCCATTTAGCTTACATTAGACCTACATCGGGTCATAACTATATCAAACTAAGTTGAGTTAATGTATATCAGGTCGATTAGATTCATTTCATGTAAAATTTAATCTAATTAATAAAGTGGATTTAAACTAGATTTAATTCAATTTAAATTAAATTTTAAAAAAGTCATTTAATTAAGATGGATCTTCGTTTTAACTCCAATCTACTTTATTATATCTAAACTAAATTTGGAAAAATCCTATCCATAATTATTTAAGCAATTTATATTTAAATTTACTCTAATATGATAAAAAAAAATCCGAGTGATGCATACTCTTTTAACTTTTTAGTTACACTTCATGTTGTTTTAAATTAAATATTAATTTAACATTTATAATTAAAAAACCAAAATCTTATGAGATAGAATTTATTTTGAAGAAAAGCTGATGTTATGTAAAGTTGCAGCAATTGAAAAATGTTTGCGGAGGATGGTAATGAATGATGAGTGTGTGAAACAGAACAGTGCTCCACATGTGATTGGAAGGAGGGGAGAACAAGGCGTGGCGCTTCGGATCTCAGGAACCAAAGCTGCTTTTTACAATTGCACTTTCAGTGGAGCTCAAGACACTCTCTATGATCACAAAGGCCTTCATTTCTTCAACAACTGCTCCATTCAAGGTTCTGTGGATTTCATCTTTGGTTCTGCCAGGTCCCTTTACCAGGTCCTCTTTCCTTTCCAAATCTTTTTTCTTCATCAAACTTTTTTTTCTAAATCTTGTTTCTTTATCATTTAACTTTTATTCTTAACCAATTCACTTTTTCTAAAATGTTCTTCTTTTAACTGAGGTTTTATTTTTAATCACTGTTTTATTCTTGACACTAAATTTCATGATAGAACAATTTGGAAAAATATTTATTTTTCAATAAAATTAATGTAATTAAATACTAATTACTACTTTCTTTTTTCTTTTGGAATTGGCCTTTAAGGTTTTTAATGTAATTTTAAGTGAGTTATTTATTATTTTTTAATTTTTCTCATTTCATTTTACATTTATGTATTATCACATCTTTTTCTCTCTTATCATAACTAATTTTTATATCTCCATATTAATTAGTTACGAGTATAATAGAAAATAATAATGTTATCTTGAAATATAAAAATATAACAAGAATAAAATATTGTTAAAAGTATTTTCATAGATTTTTAGAAATAAATGTAATGATTTCTCTAGACACAAATACATGTAAAATTAACTAACTTTTGTAATTAAGAAAACTAGTAAATGCCATTTAATTCAACTAATTACATTTAAAAAGTAAACTTTTTTTTAAGAGTTTATTTATTTTATTGAAATTTGATATCAAGAATAAAAAATTAATTAAGGATAACATTTTAAATAATTGAAAGATATTTTTTGGATAATATCATTGAATAGATGAAAATAGAAATATTTAAAATTTACTTATATTTTATGTCATTTAATATAATTGAATGTTGAAGGTTTTTCTTGCATAGGGCTAGATACTATTTTTCCACCTAAACTTTTCAGGCTGTTTCTTCCTGCACCTCCGTACTTTCTTCTCTTACCTCCATAAATTTTCATATTTCCAAAAATGCCCTTCTATAATATTCCAGATTATGTAATTCAAAAGTCATTTTTCAAATTTGTAATTAGCTTCTGGATTATATAATTCGGAAGCCTTTTCTCAGATGTATGATTACTTTCTGAATTACATAATCTAGAAATCTTTTTTAGCTTCTGGATTATGTAATCCAGAAGTCTTTTTCCAAATGTGTTTCCGGATTACATAATCCAGAAGCTACTCTATGAAAGTGACACAAGAAGAATAAAAATATATTTTCATATTATGTATAGAGGTGACAGAAGAAAATATGGAGTTTCAGGAAGAAGCAATCAACTTTTCAATATAAAAAAGAAAAATGTAAGAGAATGTGGAGCTGTTAGACCGATCCTGAGGTTTGGGTTGAGAGGCAGTGATCCAAGGCGCATGGCCCAAGGACGAAAAAATCTGTTGTCAAATTTCAACATTAATGTTAGCAAACCTTTAATTCTACAAAAATAATGAATCAATAACTTTTGCTAGTAATATTTTGTACTTGTACAAGCAAACAAAATATATTTTACGTAATAAAATATCTTATTTTTAATTAAATTACATGTCTATTCTATTGCAATATATTCTTCTATTTAAAATAAATTTAATTAAGTTATGTATAATTTATAAAATTTAGATATTTTTAATTAAAGTTCTATTAAAAAATTTCATTGTACTTATTGGTTAATTTTTTTAACTTTATTTAAGTACTTTTTGTTTGAACTATTTGACCAATAAATTGAAAAAGTTTAAAGAGAGGGAAAATGAATTAATTGAGAACTAAAAACAAAAACCACATATAAAATCAATATAATACTTAAATAAAAAAGTTAATGAAACAAATAAAAATACCTAAATCAATTAGTTAATTGCAAATTTAATAAAAGTTTTAAAATATTTACAAATAAAATGTTCATCATGTTTATAATTTCGTCTTGTGTTGGTATAAGATTTGAGAACGAGTTTAAATTTTTTTCTTTCTACCAGTATTTTGTGGGTTGATTTAGACTTGGTAGGTTTTTTATTGACTTGGGAAGCAGAATTGCTATCTAAATTCCACAACTAAGAAGGTGGCTTCCATCACTGCTCAAAAGCGTACAAATTCGTCACTGGATAGTGGATTCTCCTTCAAAAACTGCACAGTAACTGGTAGTGGGCAGGTTTATCTGGGAAGAGCATGGGGAGATTATTCCAGAGTTGTTTTCTCTTACACCTACATGGACAACGTAGTACTCCCCAAAGGATGGAGTGATTGGGGTGACCAAAAGCGTGATTCGTTAGTTCAATACACCACATTGGAGTCATACATTTTCTTTATACAAATTACTCGAGGAAAAGGGCTAATTTTGTGTTTGTATGTGTGTGTTGCAGGAGGGTATATTATGGAGAATACATGTGTAGTGGACCAGGAGCTAACTTGGCTGGAAGAGTGCCATGGGCACGGGTGCTCACGGATGAAGAGGCCAAGCCTTTTATTGGGACCCAATTCATTGAAGGGGACACTTGGCTCATTAGCCCCTAAACATGGTGAAAGTGAAAGAACATGCAGAATTCAAAATCATGTTATGCCTCTTTCTGAATTTTCACAATTCATGTTAGATAATTTACAAATAATTCCATTGCTCTAATTAACTAATTGAAAATAAGGCCACTACGTTCATTTCTTTCTGGTATTTTACACCACCAAGTCTTGTTGCTTGATTGTGTTACTTAAATGGGAATATAAATGAAAGGACTATAGTGTTTAAAACTGTTGGAATGGAAAGAGAAATGACGTGAGCACAATGAACACCACGCATGCGCAAGCTAAACCAGCTTTATTGCTATCACAGTACGGAAAAAGAAAGACATAAAATTTCATCTTCAAGCTTGTTAGATATGGAATGACAACATGGTGAAGCAGGAATACCCAAAAAACACAAACATGATGGAGCACGATAAGACAGGGAACATAGTTTTAAGGCCAAATACAACACTCAGCTAATTTCCAGGGTCTGGTCTCCTCGTTGTGATCATTGAAGAAACTCCAGAAGTGGTCTAGGTTGTCCCAGCCAGTGCATGCTTTCCCTGCTTTCTTTCCCTTAATAATGGATGTCAAGTCTTTTGTTTCTCTGTCTTTCCACCTTGAACTCTCATGCTGAAGTTCATGGTGACAGCATCTTAGTAACGCTTTTAGTAATAGCAGAATTGAAGCCATTAGTAGACTAGATAAGAGATTGGACATGTGTTTTCAAAGTTTTGCCAGAAAATAGATCAGAAATATCAGATATGTATATTAAGTTCTTCCCTTCCCTTGTATATATGTTTTAACATCAAGATTTGAAGGGAAACTTTCTTCTTACGCAAGAAAAAATGTGGATTCCTTATGAAATTAGATAATCATAAATATTACAATATGACAGGTCTGTTCTTCCATTTTTCTTACCAAATTATGACAATGCAAAATTTAATGGTGGATTTGGCTCCAAACTAGAAATTTATATAAAATTGTTAGTTGATGCGTGATAAGTGAATAAAAATGGAAAATTCAGAAGTATTTTATACATTGTTAGCTAAAGCCTTAACAAATGCTTTGGTTGAGATTTTTAGGTATTAAAAATATATTTTGGAAATAGAAGAGATATGCTATATTTTGTGATTTATTTTCTTCATGTAATATATATATATATATATATATATATATATATATATAATAAAATGTAATAGAATATTAAATATTTATAACATTTCAATCTTAATTTTTTAAATTCAAATAATAAATAAATAAATTTTTATTTTATGTAAAAGATATTATAAAATACGGAAAGATTTCCAAAAAAAAGAAACTAATTTAAATAGAAAATAAAATATTAATAAAATATTTTCAACCTTTTTCCTTGCTGTAGTATATGTTTATTTGAATTTTAAATTTGATTTTCCTTCTTTTTAATGTTTTTCTCTTTTTTCTTGTAGTTCTAGTGCCTCTCTTTCTTCCATGGATCATATCTTTATTTAATTTTACATTATTTCTTCTTTGTTTGCTATAGATTCCATGATATTAGACATTTGATGGATATTAGAATTTATTATCCATCTACTTTCTCTCTAGGATATCAAATTTTTTCAAGAGATGTCGATCTTTAGTTTTAGTCATTCTTTTATATTTTTTTCATTCATAGTTAACTGTTTCATTAAATCTAACACAAAGTTTTTGTCTTTCATATTTCATATGAACGTTGAATACTTCTAGGTTGTTTTTTCATATTAATCACACAAAATTTGTTTTTAAAGGATACCCTATAATCTTTCTCTAGTAGTTGAACAACACTAACAATTTTTATTAATCTCAGGAACATATAAGATATTAAAAAATTAATTTGACACCTAAATGAATTTTAATTACAATTGTTCATGTACCTTTCACAACAAGTTGTTCTCCATTCCTTGTTCTTACTTTAGAAATATCATATTTGCTAATCTCTTTGAAAAGCTTTCGATCATAAGTCGTGTGGTATGTACAACCACTATCTATAAGTTAATCTTTTGTAGATTTGTTGGTTGTGACACACGATGTTGCAAGAAGTAATTCTTCTTTTGATTCTTCCTCTATAATCTTGACATCTTCTTATATTGGAATTTACATATCTTTTCTACATGTCTCAATTGACCATATTTGTGGCATTTTGCTCTAGCCTATACCAATATTGATTGTGTTGGTGATTATTTTTCCTACAATAGGGACAAGATGGAAAAACCTATGTGTTGTTGTTTCGGTTGTATTTGTTCCTTTTCTTTTGTAGTTCTTGAATTTAAAGAACTTTCGTGAGTATGAAGTAAGGTACATCATCCGCACTTTCTTCTCTCATTAATTTTCATTGCTCTTGTGCTTGTAACACATGTAACTTTTGACAAAGTAATTGTAGACAAATCCTTTTTGTTTTCCAATAAAGTAATAGATGCTTTGTATCTCTACGTCATTGTTACTAGAAATTTTTCAGCGAGTATAGAATCTGAAAACTCCTTATCCAATAATTTTATCTTGTTAGCAATACTCAACAATTTGTTTGAGTATTCCTTAATTGTCTCTGACTCTTTCATCCTTTGGGGTTTAAATTCCCTTATCAAATCACTATACCATTTTTTACTTTAGGCAACACTGAACCAACAAGTTACACGTATATAAAACATACAATTTTACAAGTATAATTTTAAGGACTACAAAATATCACATTTATAAAACCGTTGATACAACATTTTTTTAAGTGTTGCCTATAAAATGTGGGCTAAATAATAAAATTGTGACCCAAAATTGGTAACAGACATATAAATGCTTTCCAAAATTGGAAAAAATAATACTTTTACAAATGTAGCTTATGAATCATTATAAACCACACTTTTTAGGTCATGAATGTTTAAGACACAATTTTCTAACAATGACCTCAGAAAAAATAATAAACCACATTAAAAAATATGACCTAAAATAATAAAAATGTGACATTTCATTGTGGATATTTTAAATCATATTTAATTAAAGTTGTCATTAATATAGATAATTGCCATTAAAACATTGTATTAGTCCACATTTTTTAAACATGGATATTTTAAACCACATTCAATTAATCCTTTTATAAAAATAAAAAAATAAAAAAAAAATTATGCATTCAGATTTCAAGTGTACATTATATTTTGCTTTGTTTTTTATTATCTAACACGTTCCCAAAACTAGATCACAAACTTCCACTGGTTTACAGATTAAAATCTAAACCAAACAAACTTTAGTTCTAAAATTGAAATTATTATTATTATTATTATTAAAAATATTAATAATATTTTTTTTATCAGCAAAGAATTAATTAAATTAACGCAAAGGGGACATTTCAGGGGTGTCCCAACCCTTATACAAAAAACCATCAATCCACCGACCATGCTTACAAAACATACTGCAGAAATAACCAATTCTGCACCAAACTGCATAAAAAAGTTAAACATTGATGCATGGCTTAGCTGGTTACAAGAGAAAAAAACCCACTTCAAGCTTTACAAGCTGCAATTCCACATTCCATTCCAGCATACCTACTTCTTCCAATCTGCTTACCTATTTTCCTGCACACCATTCTATGTTCAACAAGCTGATAAATTTTGTACCCTGCAACAAAACTTGCATAGAAAAATTCTGTGATGGTCTATCTAGTCCAACCAACATTGCTGCCACCACACGAAAGCCATTACCCTTCACTTCTTCTATGTTGTCCAACTAGATGAAATAGTGGCAAAAAATAGTACCTCTACACTCCTTCACCGACTACACCAACAGAATCACCACAAAAACCCACACTTATTGGTAGCTACAACTCCTATTTACTTCCCCTATTTCTCCCAACATCTTCCTTCATAACTATAGGATTGTGAATTCACCATGTGGTGATGTGTTAACTTGGATTCAGTGGCTAAAAAACCACCCACACAGATTCTGGTATGACACAACAGCAACATCAGACAAAGGAAACCTACAAAGTTCTACATTCAGGTCTGCATATAATAAAGTCCATCCTTGCTGCCGCCACATCCATGCCAACACCGACCTGCTCCCTACCCCTTGACTGATATGATGAATCAAATACTTGAAAAACCTCACCCCTTGCTCAAAGAAAAAACCAGCATAGAGTACACCAACCAATCCCAATGATGCTTCCTTTCAGCCGTTGCTGCGTATGCATTGACCAGGATACAAAATCCAATCTGAAAAAGCAAAATTAAAGAACTTTACTTTGTATTTCATCCATAACCAAGAAAGCAATTGAGAGTGAAAGATTTCTTCAGCATCCAGGACCCCTTGCCTAAAGATAATCCCGTTTCTTTGTTCACAAATACACCTTACAATAGCCACCCATATACCTTTCCATACTTGATTCTGCTTAACGGTAAAATGCACTAAGTTAAAATTCTCAAAGTGGTATTTCAGATCATTATGTTGTGCTAACCGGATACCAATCCATCTAAAACATAGTGACCACACTCGTTGTGCATAAACACAATTGAAGAACAAGTGTTCTGTCGATTCTTCCGAAGCTTGGCAAAGAGGGCATAAAGAAGAATTAACTGACACACCTCTCCTAACCAAATTGCTTCTGGTTGGTACTCTATCTAGCAAAATCCTCCAAGCAGTGGTTAGTGCCTTTGGCATTGCTTTTGCTTGCCATAGCATATTAAAGATTCCATTCATAGTTCCAGTTGCTTGGTTAGACACACAAGCGTAGGCAGACTTCACCGAGAACACCCCTGATGAATCTCCACCCCACACTATATGGTCCTTGGTTTCCTTGTTCAACACCCCCTTTGTTACATACCTTAATAAATCCTCCTCCAACTCATGTTCCCATACAAACCTAACCCTTCTCCATCTAAGTCGCCATTGCCACCCTGCTTCTCCCCACTCACCTACCTCACCCACCGTAAGCCCCTGATCCATAGACAAAGAGTATAGCCTTGGATACAAGGTTCTAAGATTCACTTTCTCTACCCAAGCGTCCTCCCAGAATCTAACTTTGTCCCCAGATCCAATTTTCCAAGCTATAGCTTCTCGGAACCATCTTGCTTCTTCTCCCTCACCACAAACTTCGGATAAGTCTCTCCACCACCACGATTGGGAGTTCCGGTAGTATTGACTACTCCCTCTTGCCAAGCCGTATTTTGATGCTAGAATATCTTTCCATTTTCCTTTTTCATCACTCAGCAGCCGCCATTTCCATTTTGCCAAAAGAGCACAATTAAACTTTTTAACATCTTTAACCCCCAAACCTCCTTCCTCCGAAGGCTTACAAACATTTTCCCAACTGACCCAAGAAATTGATCTGGTTTCTCTTCCCCAACCCCAGAGGAACCTTCTTTGGATACTAATAATTCTATCACACACTGATGCTGGGGCTTTATAGAAAGATAAGTAAAAGAGCGGTATAGTAGTAAACATCGATTTAAGCAAACAAATTCTACCTGCTAGAGAGAGATGTCTTCCTTTCCAAGTGCTAAGTCTATTACTTATCTTGTTCACAACTAGTTCCCAGAACTGCTTCTTCCTTGGGTTGCCTCCTACTTCTAGCCCCAAGTATTTAAAAGGAATCTTCATGAGATAGCAGTTTAAGGATTTTGCGTAGATATCAAGGGTGTTCCTTTCAACATTAATACCTGCCAGTTTTGATTTATAAAAATTGATCTTTATCCCTGAAACTAACTCATAACATCTTAGGATTACCTTAATCATGAAAATGTTGGTGTAGGAATTTTCACACATGAAGAGAGTGTCATCAGCAAATTGCAGCATACATAATTCAATCTCATTCGTCCCCACTTTCACCCCGGCTAGCAGCTTCGCCTTTACTGCTTGTCTTACCAGCCCTGAGAGACCTTTAGCCACAATAAGGAAGAGAAATGGAGCCAACGAATCTCCCTGTCTCAGTCCCCTAGAGGGTTTAAATTCCTCCGTTGGACTTCCATTGATCAAAACTGACACCAATGTGGATTCTATACACCCTCTGACCCAATTTATCCATTTGTTATGGAAACCAAGTCTATATAGCATATCATACAAGAAACTCCACCTAACCGAATCGTACGCCTTCTCATAATCCACCTTCATACACACCCCACTCCTCTTCTTTCTCCTTAACTCCTCAATCACCTCATTGGCCATAAGAACACTGTCAAGCATACCTCTATTCTTCAAGAAAGATGATTGACTTTCATCAATAACCGCAGGAAGGACCTCCTTAATACGACAAAACAACACCTTAGAAATGATCTTATAAAGAGTGCCCACTAACGAAATGGGTCTGAAGTGGTCAAGATTTGTGGGATCTCTTACTTTAGTGACTAAGGCTATAAAAGAAGCATTGCATCCCTTCGGAATACTTCCCGTTTCCTGGAAAAACTGCATAGCTTCCATAACATCGTTCTTGATAGAATCCCAACTACTTTTAATGAAATTGAAGTTAAACCCGTCCGGACCTGGGCTCTTTGAACCTTCACACTACCACACAGCTTCTTTCACATCATCCTCTGTAAAGTTAGATATCAGTCTTACACTAGTTTCCATAGGTATAGATTTGAACTCCACAAAACCAAGACTACCACCAATATCATGTGTAGCTGAAAACCTCTCTTCAAACAACTTATTTGCTTCCCTACGTACAACTTCTGGTTCCTCATTCCATTGGTTATCAACTTCAACTCCTTTGACTTCATTTCGGAGTCTTCTCCACCTAATAACAAAGTGAAAATATTTAGAATTGGAATCTCCATGCTTAAACCAGTTCGCTCTAGCTTTTTGCCAGAAGAGAGATTCAAGCTTTTTATCCATCACTCTCAACTGGATAATAAGCTCCAGCCTTCTCATCTTATCATTCTCATCCAGATCATTAATGTTATCTTTTACATCTAAATCCTCAATCTCTTTTAGGATCCTCCTCTTGTTCAATTCCATACTTCCGAATACATTCATGTTCCATTCTTTGAGGTTTGCCTTCAAAAACTTCATTTTGTCTTTGAATTTAGAAATACCATTGCCTTGCACATAGTAGGAACTCCATTTATCCTTCACCAACTCCTTGAAACCAGGTTCCATTTGCCACGCATCAATGGATCTGAAATGTTTTGGACCCCAGTCTTTGACCCACTCTTTCACAACCAAAGCACAGTGATCCAATACCACCCTTTGTTGGACATATTGCTTACTCATCGGCCACCTTTGAAGCCATTCTTCAGTCACAAGAACTCTATCTAGTCTACTTTTAGCTGAGCCATTTGCTTTGTACCAAGTATACTTCTTTCCTACGAGTGGTAAATCCACTAAGAAGTTGTTTTCAATGAAGTTATTAAAGCCATTTATCTCTTTTTTCTGACTAACATTACCCCTAGCACCCTTCCTCTCATCTTCAGTTCTGACCGCATTGAAGTCACCACAAAAGCACCAAACCAAATTTTGATGTGCTCCTTTAACGACCGTTAAATCTTCCCAAAGAGCAACCTTGTCATTTAGATTGCATGCTGCATACACATTAATCACAACACATTTTCTTTTGGATTTGAGGTGTTCCCCCATAACAGCTATGAATCCTCTCCCTACCACATGATTGTCATAGCGAAACGCTTCTTTGTGCCATAAAGATAAAAGACTCCTTGCTCCATTTACACCTTCATTATGAACCCACCCAACATTACTATCCCCCCACAGAGAAAAACATCTAGCATCTGAAACTACATTGGTTTTTGTCTCTTGAAGACACATAAATTCTGCACCCTCCTTAGCTACAATATGTTTGATATATCTAGCCTTAATTCCCCCTCCCAGCCCTCTGATATTCATGTTGACAATAATCATTAGTCAGAGTTGTTGTCGCCCTCCTCATACCTCCTCATAACTTCTGTGTCCCTAACCTCCATACCTTTCAATTGACTTGTCACCATCCCCTCATCCCCTAAGCATTCCATCCCCAACTGTTTTCCCACTTCCCAAATTCTTACCGACTCATCTACAAACTCCTCATTCCTCAGACGATTATTACAGTGAATTATATCACTTGCGGACTTAGCATTAGATAAAATACTAAATCTGGATGAAGAACTGTTACCGTAATGAAGGGACCCTTGTCCCCCTTTGGACCTCCACCGTGGTTGCACTCTCAATTCATCTGTCTCCCGTAGAGTTCTTAGCCTTCGGCCCCTCTCTGGTGTTTTATAGCTCTCCTTCACGTATTCTCCTTCTTCCCCAAACATGTTAACGCTCATCTCCATCTCAACAATACCTATGTCGCTATTGTCACGACGATTAATGAGGTTTGTTTGGGGACCTTCTCTTGACAGCACATCGGATCTCCGCACCTCCTTCATCCTTCTTGTCTCCGGCATTGTGACAGACCCATGAGATCCCCTATTTGTCCCACTATATCAGTCATCCCTACTCCAACATTTGGTAGTCCCGTAACCTCACCTTTATTGCCTTCGAAAAGTGTATGGGCCTCACTTCTGCTATTGATGGAACCTTCTCTTGATAGCTTCAAGCTGACGTCCCCTTGAATTGCACCATCGGAGGACTGCACCTCCTTCAAACTTCTCTTCTCCGACGATGGTAAGTTACAGAGATATTCCCCTACTTCGCCCTCTATAATAGTAGCCCCTACTCCAAAGTTTGTAGGTTCCGTTGCCACTCCTCCATTTCCTCCCAAATGTGTTTGGGCTTCACTAACACATACTAAGGCCCCATCTAAATTGGGCCTGGTGATTTTTGCACATAGCGTTTCAAAAACTTCATTTAGGTTAGCTAAAGCTTTTTGAAAAGGAGGGCACACATCGTTGACCTTTTGTGATACAGATAAAGCTGCCCCACCTTCTGAAAAATTCTGCTAACGTCTTACCATATTAGAGCAAGATATACTGCCACGTTGCTGACCATCACTTCCACACTTTGAACATTCCCCCAAATGCAACCAACTTGTCCCTAGTGCTGACCGTTCCTTACCATCTCCTTTTGGCTCCTCAGGCTGCTGCCAGAAACCGTCGATGTTTTCATCTTCGGCATCACTGCTCCTCACCGAGAATACCGTTTCTACTACAAAGGACTCCGTCGACGACTCACTGTCTAATGATGCATAGTGGCTAGAAATGCACTGACACACTCCCCTCCCTGAACTGGGCATCTCCTCTTCAATGCTAATGTTATACATTTGGCCATTAATCCGAAAATCCTTCACCATTCTCGCATAACAGGAATTAATCAGGCGCACTTGGATACGAGCGTACTCAAGGTTCTCCCATGACGTTGTAGCTTCGTCAATAGCTACCAGGGATGCCACTTCTCCGACCACCTTTGATAAATAGTCTTGAGTCCATAAAGATATAGGCAACCCGTAGCATCTAGCCCATACAAGTTTATGGCCAACAACACATGATTCAGATTATGGTTCTACATCCTCAAAAACTTTCTCAAACCATTTACTATTTAGTTTAATGAGGTCATCCATCTGTTCCCCTATCTTTGGTGTAAGCAGAACTAAATTATCACCCAAAAACCTTGCTTTTAACATACTCATCCCCCCTTAACAATTTCTTCACCCAGCTCATCATAGTTAAAATCGGATGTTAAGCGACTCACCACACTCTCAGACATCCAAGGGAGTATTTGCGATTTGGATTCTATTATGGGTCCTTTCCACTGACCTTGTGAGCTACTTCTCACTACATCTGCGTAAGACTTCTTATTTGGATATCTTCGGTCTTGCTTCCCTTTTTTTTCCCTCCACACCTCCTTGTTCTTCGTCTTCACCGGTAAGCCAACTTGTTGTTTCCTGACCTCTCTTACTCCCCTGAGCATCCCATCCTTCTTGACTAGCTCATCTCTCCTATATTTTGGAACGTTAACATAAAGTTTCATGTTTTCAATGTATATATGATCCAATTCCTTCTCCAGTCTAGTCACGTTGTCTACCTCAAAAAATCTCACAAACCCAAATCTTCTTCCCCACCTATTTAGGCGATGAGATATGAACACCTCTTTCACTCTTGCCCATTTCTAAAAAATTTTAAGCATATCATACTCCCCATGACTACTTGGGAAATTTGAAAAGAAAAACGTTGTATGATTACTCATTGAATTCTAACGATAACGCTCCTCCAGCCTCCTCCATCGCTCCTCTCTCGTCTTCGACCACCTCCTACGCATTATATCGTTTTTCTACGAATCTCGTCCTGGTGTTTGGGCAACGTGAGTCCTAGTATAATCAGATCAAATATTCAGAAAGAGTGGTCAAATCCTAAATACTAATTTAATAATATTATTATTATCAATAATAATAATATGATAATAAAGTTTATTTGATGTCATGGTTATAAATTTTACATTTATCTCTTGAATTTGATTTTCTCTAATTATAAATTTTTAATAATAATAATGATAATGATAATATAAAATGTAAGATGAATGACTAAAACACAAATTGTTAATAATAACAAAAGTAATGATAATATAAATATAGTATGAAGTAGTAAAACGTTCGTACAAAAAGTCGGGTTATTTTATTCTAGTGGTGTTGAATAATTATTGCCTAAAGTTTATGCCATGTTGTTGGCTAAATTGATATTTGTTACAGTGAATTTAACATTTCCATATCTCAAATCTTCTTGTTTGCTTCATATTTGTTGTGAGAATATTTTTGTAAGAATCATTTGTGAAAAACCATCAAATAAATATGACTTTGCCTTTACCTTCTTTATCATTTTTTTTCTTGCATTTTGATTTGAGCCATGATGGGATTTTAAGCCAACAAATCAACAATATAATCTTCTTCCACGACTTCCCATAAATCTAGCCCTCATAAATAAGTTTTAAGTTTGTATTCTTACAATTCATATATCATAACCTTTGTCATTAAAGAGTGGAATAAATTACTTGTGGAAGTCTTACTAGGAACAATAACCCTTAATACCTTTGGGTCTTTGTAAATAGAAGAAATATATTATATAAACCAGCTTGTGATTTATTGTATCGATGTACTCTATATATAGAGCAAAATATAATCGAATATCAAATATTTAAATATCTCAATCTAATTTCCTAAATATAAATAACAAATAAATATATTTATATCTTTAAGTAAAAGATATTATAAAAAAACTCAATTTTTTTTTCTAAAAACTAATTTAAATAAAGAATATTAAACAAATATATATTCTTAAATCTTGGTATGCATGTACATTGAAAATTTTCCAAACTAACACTCGTGCAGTTGGCTTGTCTATCGGCATTTGTCTGGAATATAAGTTTAGCAACTTGGAAGATTATTTCTTATCATTAAAAAGTGGATATTATAACAAAGAAAAAGAAAAATAAATGGTGATTAATTGCCATCATCCCAGTGAGTAGTTTTACCCGTGTTAAATGTCAAGGCAATAGTTGCATGAGAAAAATACTGGGCACCAACCATGCAATTTGGGAACCGAATCTACCGAAGAAAGTGTAGTATAGCAGAGAAAACCTTGTTTCAGGTCACTGTCTAGCTAGCTACACCTACACCTACACGTACCTACCATTTTTGTTGACTCAAAATTTAAAGAACCACGCATGAGGCATCTTCTATGGTTGATGGAACAGCTGTGACTTAATTCTTTGGTTGTTGGTATGACCGAATTAGACAAGCAAGACTTTACCATCTAGAAAGAGAAGGCCTTCTTTTTATTCACTTTTCTATCTTTAGATCTACGTAGGTGTTTGCTTCTGATTCGGTGCTGTATGGAATATAACGCTTCCACCAAGAAAAGATGATCAAATCACAATGACACTAAAACCATTTTACAAACTTGAGTCACCATCACTGAAGCTGGAATGTTGGTAATGTGACTTTCCTAAGAAATCATATGCCTAATCAAATCATATTGTAGTGAAGGAGTTGGGAAGGACGAGTGATTGTATGATAACTGGTGTCAACAGTGTCCGAATCTTGCTAAAGGGTTTGAAAGAAGGGATTATTGTTCCCTTAACATGGAGCCTCTTGTTGAGTAAATTGTTTATGTCTTAATCTTGATGTGCTTTTCTTTATATGCACAAAATCTTTGGCATTAGATAGTGTTGTCTCGAGGTTGAGAGCGTACAGCACCATAGGAGTGAAGCCAACTGAGAAAAGGCTGAAAGATAATATCTGCTATCTTGGTGGCAAAGTGAAGAGGGCCTTGTAAGCTGGTGCTTCATCAATTTGACAAGATGCCACATCATCAATTTGACAAGGAAAAGATGCTAGTTTTAGCCAGTCTAATCTAATCCATTATTAATTGTCATCAATTTGATGGAATATGATGATTTTTTTCAGTCTCATGGCCAGTCTTCTAGGTTTCAAGTCGAAAGAGACCAAACTAAATCAATTTTTTTTCTAATTTTAATAATATTTAAAAAATATTAAAATTGATTTATTAAAATTTAAAATAAAAGAAACTTAAACTTAAAGAATTATAATTTTGTTCTTTTTTTATTTGAATTTTTTTAATTTTAATTATATTTACAAAATATTAGAATTAATTTATTAAAATTAAAATAAAAAGAACTTTAACTTAAAGAATTACAATTTTTGTATTATGTTATATGAAACATGTATATATAATAATAATAATAATAATAATAAATAACTTAAATTATGAGCAATTGCAATTTAAATTTCACTTTTTGATTTTAATTATTTGAATTAAGTAATTTGTATTGTGTTGTTTTGAAATATATATATATATATATATATATATATATATATATATATATAAGTGTGTGTGTGAAAATTATTGCAATTTAAATTATGAACAATTTCAAATTAAGTTTCATTTATTGATTCTAAATAAGTAATTTAACATGTTAAAGTAGTGATCTTATATCTAAATAAAAACATAAAATAATTACTTAAAAGACTTCAAAATATTTATATTTATAAGCATAACAGGATAAGTTCGAAGATAGCAGACAATACATAATGCTATATCGAAATCTAAACTTCACAAAAATAAAATAAAATTCTTCCGTTTAAGTGGAATGGGTACGTTATATTCGAATTTTCTTTTTATACTCACTTTAGATAATAACATATTTTTGACAGTACCAGATATGGAATTAGTTAATCTTTGATGAAGTGAGTTGAGAGAAGGTGACAGGAAAAAAAAAATCTCTCTCAAGATAAATGACTTGACAAACTGTCCCAAAAAAGCTAAGAACCTCTAACAATGTTAATTAATATATATATATATATATAAGAGTTTAAAAAGTAAAAATAAACAATTATAAAATACAGCTAAAAGTGTTTGAAATGTTATGTCATATTTGACATACAAATATAGACATATAGAATTAAGACACGAGAAGCAGTTTGAAAGAGTGGTGCTTCCTTCCTAGCCAATATCTGAAAGTGGCAATTAATTACAGGAGAGTTGGCTCAAAGTAGTACTTGATAGAATACAAGAATTTGGTCCAAACTAGACACTGTAACAAGACGTAAAAACCAACTAAAAGCAGCTTAAGTAATATGAAAAAAATAGCTACAACAAACAACAATAGTAATAGTAACCAACCCCAGACAGAAATGAAATGACCTTATTTTTTAGCAAACCGGTCCAGATTTCTCATGTGATGACCACCAAAAATGCTGCACAACTTTATTATGGCAAATGAAGAGAATCCCACTTCCAAGACAGATCAATAGAGCTACGATGTCAACAAATCGGACCCTGGCCTATAAACCATGTTAAAGTTAATGTCGATGGATGAAAATGGTACAATACTGATCTTGGTGGGTGCAACTGTTGGTGATTTTTATAACTGTGATGTTGTACTTTCTGCTTGTCATCTACAAAGAACCAACCTCTGCCTCAGATAGCTGGATCTTTTCCACTCCAATGGGGGCTTCCAAGTGGCAAAACTCTGCTGGCTACCTCAAATTCCCTCCTTTTTCAAAACATTACACTATGTCTATGTATGTCATCACAGGACCTGTCGAAACTACTCATATTGCAGCGACATATATTGATGATATCCAACAAGGATGTTGTCCATAAAGATTATTCTACGTAAAAATTAAGGAAGAATGTTGGTTATTAATTCAGATTTTATTAGTTTTAAATGTTGATTATTAATTTAGATTTTATTATCTTTAAATTATTTATCGTTAGTATTATATTAATGGTCAGTTTACATGATAGTTAGTATTTTTATTTTATAACTTCTAGTAATTATAATTTTATTATATATATTATTAAAATAAATTAAAATATGTGAAGCAATTCAGTAGTTTTACATTTCTATACAATTACATTTAATTAATTCTTACAAATTTTTCCTTCTCTTATTTCCTTCAATTATAGTTTCTACAGCCCAGGCATTAAATTTTACCTGTAAGGCCATGGTTTCATATTTCAACAGCCTTTTTTTCTCATTTTCCTAAGAGTCAAAATTAAACATGGAAACCTCAACCAGATTTTTTTTTACTGTACACAACTATACATTCACTGAAAATTAAAGACAAATCTATGAAGATATTAAGATACATTTAAGGGATTAATCTCAAGGATATGGTGAAAAAGTTAGATTATTATTGTTTTGATTGCTATTTCCGACTTGCTTTTTTTTTTCTTGTTTAGCCCCATTGTTGATCTTCAATGTAGCTTGAAGCACCTTTATTTTTTCTTATCTCGTAAGTATTTTTATTCAAGTTCTCCTATGCATATAATACTTTATCAAAATGTTAGAAGGAAGGAAAATAACTACAACGAAAAAACAATATAACTCTTTCTTCAAAATAAGAAAAACAACTATAAGGGAACTTTAAAAAGATTTTTTATTTATTTAATTTTCTCTCAAACACTAAAGTAATAGAAAAGATAAACAACAGATTTTGGTGTGTCTACTAAGAAAACACTTTGTTCCATTTATAACATGAAAGGTAAATTATCAAAGTAAATTTTCTCTTATGTGAGACTTCTTTTCTCATATTCTCCCACTTGAAAATTTTAATGAAATTAATTAAATCTTCACATAATGCTTTATTCTTTGTCATCATGTTACTTATTTTTTCCAATAGGCTATACTAGGATTGAATCATATAAACTTGTCAATGCTAAAATGATTTGTTATAACATCTACTTTTTCATTGGTGTGAACCTTTTGCATATTTACATTTTCTACCTCAACTATTTCTCAAATAAAGTCATAGATTATACTTATGGGTTTTGTTCTGGAATGAAAGATAGGATTTCTTGCAATGTGCAAAACACTTTGACTTTCACAACACATTGCAACAAGCTTGTGTCCGAGTTCCTCCATTAACCTTTGAATATAGATTACTTTCTTTCATGATTGAGTAGTTGTCATGTACTTAACTTTTAGTAGATAGAGCTACAACATCCTAGACTTGGATTTCCAACTTATTGTCCAAGTGAAAACACATAACCAATAGTAGATCTTCTTTTATCAAAATCACATGCAAATCAAAATCAACAGTCTTTAACAACTAATATGATCCACCAAAATATAATGCAACACCTGAGGTTTCTTTAATATATCTAAGGATTATCTTAATAACACTTCAATGCTCTCCACCTAGATTTTCCATGGATATACTCACCATTATCATTGCTTGTGCAATGTTTGGTCTTATATAAATCATGACACATACATAAGGCTTCCCACCCACGATACTCGAGACATTTTCATTATCTATGCTTCATTGCTAGAACTCATACTTGAGGATAACTTAGAATTGGAAGGAAATGGGATAGTAAAAGTAGTGAAAGAGAAATAATAACCGATTTGATCATGATAACTCTACTAACAAAGGATAGTTGTCTACTGTTCCACATTTACATGTATCTCTTCTTCTTAGATTTTCTTAATATGTAAAAGGTAAAAGAATTTTTGTATAATTTAGGATGACCACATATTGTTCCTGTGGTCTTTTCAACTTCTATCTCTCCCAACTTACTCTTATAAAAATTCACTTTTAAACTTAATGCTAATTCAAGACCTCATGCATTTAAAATAAGATACATTATTTTAGAGAAACTCGTTTCCCATTTATTCATAGAATCCACACAAAATTATAAATACTTGAGGATGTTATACCTATTGGTCCTACCCCATGTCAGACCAACGACATGGCACTCGCAAAGAAATGAATTTTTCTTTTATAAATACAAGTTAGGATCCTTTGTTGACTAAAGTAACTTGGATTCGGGGGCAAGTATAGCTTATCGATCCTACCCCATGTCAGATCAACGGCATGACACCCACAAAGGGTGGTTGTCCTTGATTAGCTAGTCGAGGTTGTACTTGCTTACCCGATTTACTTCTTCCTAAAAGAACTTCAAAGGGATTTCTTTAAGGTCGTGGTCAGGAAGGAGAGTCGTCACTTTTTTAATGAAGGCAACATTCAATGATTTCCCTTTTATTAGACTCATGAACCAGCATTTTTTCGTGTGTGATCAAGGTCGTCACTGATTTGGGAGGACTTATAAATGTGGCCAAGCTTCCCTGCAAAATCCCTACTTGATGACTTCTGCAGTTTACTTTTCGCTAACTCAACTTCTTGACCTTGAAGGTATGCTTCTTATCCATTCAATTTCACGCTTGTATTTTGATATTTGTTTGACTTATTATTGTGTAGTTATCATGGCATATGTCCTTCTAGAGGATGGGAAGTTGTTTTACATAGTTGTTGGAAAAGCGGTAGGCAAGTCGAATTGTGCACAAGCAAAAGCTGTTTAACCATTGCAAGCTATTCCTATCACTAAAACTCTTCCTCTTATCAATCCCAACTCAAAAATAGGCCGAAAGGATAAAGAGTAGAAAAGGTTGACCCGCCGTCATTTCGACAGGTTCTCCTTTGAGAAACTGTACAAGTGGCCTCACCATGATACTAAAGTGGGATCAAGCTCTCGTGGGAGGGGATATGCATTTGTGGGATAAGACATCAATTCCCTTAAGCTCAATGGACAAGGAGCGGTACATGTCAGCTACTTCTTCGGAGCTCCATTTGCTTTTATGCAGTTATGTGCTTGGGTTGTCGTACTCAGCAAGGGCATGGGCTCTGCCTTGAAAGAAAAATACCATACTGACATAGACATCCTTAAGACGCAACTGGCCGAGTCTTCTGCTTCCCTTCAATCCGCTTTGGATGCCAACATTACGTTCGCGGGGCAGAACAAAGACTTGGTTGTCGAGCTTGCTCGACTTAAGATTAATAGGGACACTCAACGAACACGTTGTCTTACAACTAAGGATAATGAGAAAGAGGTGTCCGTCAAGAATGAAGGCTTAAAACAAAGTCTTACCGACATGACATGACGTATTATGTTGATCAAGAGAAGAACGAGTGCTTGTAAGCGACTTTGCACAAGGTTGGGGAAGATTTGCTAAGAACCCAAGAATTTTTTTTCCAACAATACGACCTTGGATTTAAAAAGGCCCTTGAGCAGAAGTCGTATTTCTATGGCATCCCCCTAGATGAAGTTAAATTGGATGTTAATAAGGACTTTTATGAGGAGTAGCTGATGCCTATAATTGATATCCCTAATGATGATGGCGACAAAGTATCCGCTTAACCTGCCATTCCTGGGACAGACAAGGCAAATGAGAAAACCTCCAATGCTTAGGACTTTTAGAGTTTGTAATTGTGTAGCTTTTCGCGGGTGTTCCATTCCCCATTTTGTATCTTGACCAGTGCTTTTCGCGCTACATTTAGTCGACCTTTAATACAAATTTTTTGCGTTCAATTTTTCTTAACTTGGTGAATTATCGTCTCGATTTATTTTCAGTTTCACACATTAGTTATTTTGCTTTTGACGTATCAGTTTCTCAATTTTCTTTTCGGCTTTTCGTTGTCTTTACTTAACCCTTAGTGATACAACCCAACTTGACAAGTCGATGACCAAGGACAAAACAAACACTTCACAATTAGGTCAGTCATCTCACCATACAAGATCAAGCCCCACCAAACTTTAAGAGAGCCTCAGTAGAAGAAGAACCAGACATAGACCAAAATATCAGTTTTTCTTTCTTCTGATCTGTTTACAAGACAAGATTAAGTAAATAAATTAGGCTCACTTTGGGCCTCAATTAGAAGAATAAGCTAGAATAGGTGTACTTAGTATAATATTGGGCTTGTGCCAAACCCACCTAAAACTCATCTTCTAGAAACCCTTTCCAAAACCGCCCCTTAACCTAATTTCTAGAAAATGTAGGCTAGCTTTGGAGGCACTCCACTTTGACCTACCTTCTAAAAGTGCAACCTTTAAAATGTGCAATCCTAAAATCAACTCAATTTTGTATCTCCTAGTTGCTCCTTTTACATGCCTTTTCTAGTATCTTTGTTTTATCTCGCAGCTCTTGATATAGACAAAGTTCGATTCTCATGCACTTGGCATTGATGTTGATGTCCTCTAGCTTTCGTTGAATTTTCAACATTCCTACTTTAACTAGGAGCGTTGCGTCAGTTTCGTATGTTAAGTTATATCGTGTTTCGCCAGTCGTGGAGTGAGACTTGCATATGTATACCCATACGAACACTTATGAACAAATACAACCTTGTATGTCGCCTCATCAACTAATAAATCAATGCTAGCAATAAAAGACTTTAACGTAGACATGTATACTTAGAAAAGTACTGAGGACATCGACACCCACCCACACATAGCTGACATCATGGACGCGAGTTGTGTCCAACTCCGTACCTTTGACAAAGACCTTCCCCCCACCTGCCTTGCCGCTAACACGAGAAGTCTCCAAGGTGCCTTCGGAACTCAAAAGAGTTTGAACTAGACACATCGACAACATTCTTCAACATCCCCACACCGACAACCCTAAACACTCTCGAAGAAGAGCTATTAGAAAAGGAGGAAGACATGGTTGCCTCTCGGATGACTTTTTTCAACACGATAATCAGACAAGAAAGGAAGCAAGAGAAGAAAAACAGGAAAATGAGGGGACCACTACCTCTGCTATTATAGAAGAGAGGTTCAAATGAATATGAACCGTCACATCGATCTAAACCGTATGATCAACTTGAGGCTATTAGCTAAGATCTTGCGACTATTGTATACTAACACACACCATGTCAGTTGAGAGGTCAGTGATCCTTCGTTGACGAAAGCAACTCGAACCCATGTCGGACCAATGACATGACACCCACAAAGAAATGAATTTTTCTTTTATAAATACAAATTAGGATCCTTTGTTGTCTAAAGTGACTTGGACCTAGGGGCAAGTATACCTATCGGTCCTAGCCTATGTTAGACCAACAACATGACACTCACAAAAAAGTGAATTTTTCTTTTAGCCTTTTCGTTTCATCCATACTCAATTTTAGAGGACAAATGTACTATCACATGTCGATTTACCGAGAGACTGACTAACCGAGTTTCCATTAATCATATTTGTTTTGGCCCATATGCCCACAACTCGAGTTCTCGACTTGATAAGATGTAACTAAGTTTCCATTAATTGCAAAGTAAAATCTAATTATTCATTATAAAATCACAATTAAGTGAGTATTAGGTCTTAATGGACCTACATTAATCGTCTTATAAAAAAAAGCCCATACTATAAATGAGTGAGAGCTTTAAAGATAAAAGGTAATAAATGTTTAATCTTTCACCTATAACCTGAATATAACCAAATCTAACTTTAACGTGAAAATGTGTTTACAACTGCTCTATATAAAACAAGAAGAGCCAACGAAAAACTTAATGATCCGCATATCCTGAGAGTTTGATGTATAAGATATTATATCTCGGCCTTGTAATTTGTTTTCAAAAACTTAAAGCATTCGTCCTATACAGTTTTATCAGGCAATTAAAACCTTACGAGGAAACAAAACATTAGAACGATAAAAATGTTGCTACATTTGCACGCACGGTCCTAATGAAATTAGACTTTTTGATACATGATTTATCTATTTCCGCCCAAATATGTCTACCAGTCAAAAGAAACTAAAATTAAAATATAAAATATCTACAAATTACTGCATTTGCAGGAAAAGACTAGCTTTTTTATACTTAGAAACACTGGCTTTGACTGGTCAAGAGCTATATTTCTGTGTAGTAGACAGAACAGATCTGGATTCCAAGTTTTCTACTTTCCGTCAAAAACTAAGTTGACTTTCAAATTCTAGTAGCTGGCTTTCTCTTCTCTCTCTGTCAGTGTCAACGAAGACCATAATATCAGTCTCCGGTTGCTTCATACATTTTTATGTTTTTTTTATCAGCACATTTTTATGTTTTAAATAAAGAAAAAGATTAAACATGCTACATGTTATACTTATTCAAAAAGAAAGATACCAACTTTTTCAACACAAATCAAGAGACCAAACCTTACTTAATCATTGTTTTTTAATAAGCGTTACACAAATATCTATTTTTTAAAACTTTATGCATAATTAGATCCGGTGGCTCTGTACCAGGGGGCTTGAGCAAACTATTTTTCCTGAAGTACAGAAGAATAAATGATGGTGGTGCTGAATTCATAGATCATGATTCATTACGTCAAAATACCCTTGTATAGGAATTCAAAGGTTGGCTATATTTTACAGCAGTAGCAACTAGTAGGTGGAATACTTTCCCACCAATGTAAATCACTAATGGTGAGCTTTTACAACTCTATGAAACTATAAATATAAAAGAAGAGAGAGAAAAAGGAGGTATTGTGTGAAACTCCGAGTCCTGCTCTCTGTTGACTAACATTAGGCGGTGGGAGAATATGCACAATGAATGCGAGCTAAGTGTCAGGGAGAAGCAGATGTGTGATGGGTATCTTGTTGTCGTTGGATCTTGAAGAGATCAAGACGAGTGTCTCCCAGTCGTAGAGAGTATGCTGCTTGCTTGTATTGAGCCCACGTGAAGGGCTCATACAGACTTGGATTGTGGGATGTCACCATCTTCGGCAGTGGAGTGATCCACCAATTCAGCGGTGGTGCTGCAAAGTACATCATCGACATTCTGGCCTTTGTTGTGTTGGTCAATACTCTGTGTCTCACACTTATAAACCTTCCATTTGTCAAAACCTAAGAAAAAGTATACAAACATATCAGACAACTTGTTACTATGTCGTTGCTAGCAAAATGATGTTCAAATAATTTTAAAAGGCATAGTGAAATCACTTGGATGGGACTTATTATTGCCTAAGGCATGTCTATTGTGGCGTGTGGGAATGGATTAAATCATGTATCAACTTTAAAAGTAGCTAAATATCTCTCTTTGTAGACATATTAACTTAAGGTATATATATATATACTATTCATTCAATTGATCACGAGAGAAATAGAAATGAAATGTTATTGAATTGAAAGAAATGATAAGTTGATTAATGGTAGTAATCGTGGTTGTGAGTGTGATATTGAGTTGATTAGAAACCAACCTGCAGGGCATCACCAACCATAACGAAGAATTCATTAGGGTCAGGGGGGACAGGAATCCACAAGCCATCGTGGGTGGAAATCTGAAGACCATCCACGTTGTTGGATCGCATGATGGTCAAGATCTGAGGGTCAGAATGCTCTCCAAAGCCAATGTTGTGGTTGTTGTGGTTACTGTTACTATTATTATTATTATTTTGGTTCTGGAGTTGATGTGGCTCAAGTTTGGACGTGTTGCAATTCTTGTTGCTCTTTAGGCTCACGGGAGGGTACTGATTGATCCTGAGGAGTGAGTCACTATGGACGTCTTTGATGAGGCTGCTGAGTGAGAACTTGTCTTGGACCCACAAACCCTCCGCCACAAGATCCAGAATCTCACATGTTAGTCCTTTAGCTGCGTCTATATAATCATTCACGGCGCAACTGCAATTTAAAGCAAAAAATGTAGGGTCGTTACTGAACTCCATTTATAGGGTAAAAAGCTATCTCAAGTGTACCTAAACATGCGTCTTTTCTTATGTTACTAGATTCTAGCAGGCAAAGACACATGGAGGATCTAATGATATAACATTACTTTTCTTTTTTAAATAAAAAACCTCCTTTCTGCATTCTTGATTTGACTGTATGAGTTGTTTGTTTCTCTGTGACAGTGTTAGCCCAATATTTGGTCCATTTTCTTCGAGTGACATGAAGATATATGGTCACTGGCTTAGTACGGGCATGCTAGGAAAAGTGGGCAACGTGGCTCCACAATATGAATAAAGACCAATGCTACTCAGCATAAATAACAGAAGCTGTTACATTAACTTTGTATTATCCTTTCTGGTTAATACTGTGCTAAACGAAGGTCATAACCACATCTTCTAACGTAGCCTTTTCGGGTTATTCACAATTCAGCCTAAAAGATAAGAAATTTTAAAAAAAGTTTCGCCGTGATAAAATAAATTTTGTGAAATCAGTACCACCTAATGACTCATGGTAAACCCAATAAATAACGTGATTGTCGTGCAATAATGTTAGTTCTATGTGTTGGGCCCACCACACATAGAAAGTGTGTTCCATGAAGAAAAACAATTCCAGTTGCTGCCAATTCCCATGCATTTTAAAGAAGATAGAGGAGGCGGAAAAGAGAAAAGGAGAAGAAAAAGATTAAAAAAAATATAATACAGGTATATCAATATAATTATAGCTTTTAAAAAACTTTTATTAAATTCTTAATTATAATGTTAAAGATGCTGCTTAATGAACGATTATAGAAAATACATAAAAATAATATATCAAAAATAATAATTGTCAATATAACGGCATTTTGAAATGTGTTTAACGTATTTTAAAGTATTTGAAAAGTTTAAACCGGAAAATCGAACTGCAAAAATCAGTCAGGATTTGTACCCCCTAAACAATATTAATTAAGGTTCTTTGACACAGTCATTGTTTATGCACGTGTTGCTTACACCTTTTCAACTCAAATATTCATATTTAATCGATAGAAAATTCATAAAATAAGCTAGCATAATTGTTGTTATTTTACTTTATTTATTATACACGGAAAGTGGTAGACAGAGCCCATTAAACTCTATATATATAAAAGAAAAAATATTATTAATATGAATAGATTTCTAGATGATCCCTTTTCTTGTCTACCAGTAATCTAAACGACTATAAGTCTTTATTAAATATCAAGTAACCATGAAAAAGAACTATATATATATATATATATAAATTATAAATACATTAGGTAAATTTTTCTTATAAAAATGAGCTTGTTAAACTATTAAATATTAAAAAATTAAATGTTTGCAGCCGGCATAGTTTCCGATAAGATGTCCTCTCAAGAATGTAGACACCAATAAATATTATAGTAATCTCGAGTAAATTTTTATTTTATTTTTCAAGTTAAATTCTCTTGTTTATATTAAGACACAATAACAATTTTCTAATTTATTCAAACCCTGTGAAATGTTATAGCAATAGGAAAATACAGCTATCAAACACATCATTAAAAGAAAACTAAATGTTATATCAATTTCGTCAGAGTTACGGACTAAAACACCCACCATCCTGCTTGGCTCTTAAGAAACATAAACAGATAAGGTCTTGCTCCCTACCCTATATCCCACGGACCCCCCCCCCCCCCCCCCCCCCCCCCCTGGCTTTCTACCTATCCCTCTCAGACACATGCTAATAAACAGTAATTATTATATCCTAGTAGTAAACCTTAAACTGTTCCTACCAGTGTCGCAAAAACTTAAAAGGGATACAAAATTATGTAAATAAGTTTTTTAGTCTATTATTACATTATTACTATTTTCAGCACGTATTAATTGATATATGAAAAATTGTAAGGCACATATATGGAATTCGTTATGCTGAAGTTGTTTAGAAAAGAAAGGAGATAGAAGAGTTATAAAACCTGAACTTGGTAGGGTCGTTGGCTATGGTTTGGGATCTCTCAGATACGGAAAGAGGATTGGTATGAAGGAGGAGATACTCGAGGTGACCCATATCGCCATTGGGGCCAATATTTCTGCAGCCATAGCCAAAAGGATTGGCAGGGCCAGCTTGACGCTTCTCTGAGGAGGTTTTGGAGAAAAACTCCGTTCCCTCCTCTTCTAACCTTGAAATTACCTCCTTTGCCACACTATGGTTCACCACCTTGAAGAAACCATATTCTTCACATGCTTTCACCACTAGTTCCGACAGCTTCGACCTTTCCAATGAAAGGTCAATCGTCGGAACTCCCATAGCCTTTGTTTTCTTGGTTCTTACCATCATGGAAGTTGGACAAGGCGCAACCATTTCTGTATAGAGCAAATATCTATGTGTATATATGTATTTTTATCGACAAGGAATATATAAATATGGGTTACATATAGAGAACTGATATAACTCTAGAGAGGGGTATAGATTTTTGGTTGCAGAAAGGTGGCTCATATATCATCTATTTATACTTGACATGCAAGGGATGGAAAGGAGAAGGAAAAAATAGGCTTTGATAAAATTTTGATTTTTTTATTGAAACCAATTAAATTATTACGTGCTGGACCAGGACCGAGATGGGGTAAGGTGATTAAGTGACAATTTTATATATAACAATAAGAAATTGATATATTAAATGGTGTGATTATTTAAGGTGGCGTGGACTTCGTAGACAAGACAGTCCAAGATGGGTGAAAAAACAAAAGGAATTCAAAATGAAGAAGGAATTATGATCTTGGTGTGCATGAATTGATAGAAGAAAATTTGACAAGTCTAAAAGCTTTGTATCCTATAGCTTCTTCCACAGTCTACACCAAGTAAGAGGGATCGAATTTAAAAAGGAAACTGAGGAAATATTATAATGCAGAAGAGTAACTAAACCAACTAATCAGAATTAGTGAAAGCAGGAATGTTGAAGAAGTGACTCGCAGTGGATTAATTTATAAAAGATCTGAGATTTGTACTGTTATAGTGTCACATTAATTATTTAATTTTATCTTTTTCAGAGGAAGATTTTAAGGTGGGAAGTGACCACATTAGGTTTAGGTGAAAGAAAAATTTGAGACTTGGGAGCCAACTGGTAGCGGCTGCTTGCTGCCTTAATTGGACTTGGCTGCTACCAAAGCTTTTCAGAACTGCGTGGTCTAAAGGTGCTGTTAGCTGCTCTACACATCTTACATTTACATACGAGTTACGCGTATATCTTTGACCACTGCAAGCTAGCTATATCTAAGATTGTACTTTACCCCACTGGGTCCTTTTTTTTTATCATAAAATTTAATTTTATAGACCCGTGAATTCGTATCATTTCCTTTATATGTTGACCTTTTCTTTTTAGTTTTTCAACATGCAATATTTTACAAACATAATCACTTGATTATTGTAGTATAATATAGATGTTAAAATATATATATGTAATTATGTAAAGTAATAGATAGGGTGTGTGATTCTTTTTAATTATGCATATAGGGCAATATTTTTAAATTATGGGACCCAATGTATAAGGTTTATAATACGAAATTTTTTCTTATATATATACATATTATTATTATTATAGCAGAGGATTGATATGATGTAGAAGTAAGTTATTGTGAGTGGTCAAAGTGCGCATGATGATGTTGGGTGATGTTGAGAAACTAAAAACGGAGAATCTACTCTTTCTCTAATTGGCATAAGACGTTGTCGGGTATCCTTATTCCTTCAGGCGGTTTTTGTTGAAACATGTTCCTCAGTGGTTCAAAGTGAAAGCATTTTAATTTGAGAGAAGGAGAAGGTTAACTAGTGATCTCAACAAGTATATGATACAGAATTTAAACATATAGCAGGTGTTGCTCAGGCAGTGTTGGGCGTAGGAGGTTCAAGTTTATTGATAATTGATATTTTAATTTTTGTTTGGCGAAGGTGGTGGCTTGTCAGGTTTCGACCATGTTCTTCAGAGTCGCCCATGTTCCCCACACTGTTTCTGCGAACAAAGTGTATTTCTAAACAACTTTTTTCACTAAGTTAGCGGAAAATACACTTTCAAACACCTTTCTAACTTTCAACAAATTAACTAAAGGCGCATTTATAAATAAACTAAATTAGTGTATTTTTTAGCTACTTTAAGATTTAACACTAGCATTCATACGGAATTAGTTGATTGCTACTTTTTGTAAAGCATTTTAGATTCCTTCTCCGAGTTATATTTTCTTTAACAGTGCGTTTGGTTCTAACTGAATACCACCAGCTGAGTACTCTATGCAAATACGACGGATATGAGTGGATACTTTGAGTTTGGTTTAACAGGTGTATGTAGAAAAGAAACACCAACTTACATTAAGTTTATCCACAATTTTTTCTTTATACAGATAAAATAATTAATTATATTATAAAATTGTATACCTAGTGGATTATGTATAATATATAATTAATTATCTATACAAATTTATAGCATAATTCATAAGTTATAAATTTTTTAATATAATTAATTACATATTATAATATAATATAATAATAATAATATAAATATAAATATATTTATATAATAATAATTATTATTATTAATATTAATATAAATACTAAATTTTATAAGATAAAAATAATATTTAAAATTAATTTATAAAATAGTAATAAAATTATAAATAATAATGTCAATTAAAATAATAATAATAAATATAAATTAAAAATTTAATAATAATTAAAATAAGAATTATTAAAAAATTAAATAAAATTATTATTAATAAAAAATTACAATATAAAAAAATAATTATATATGATAATAATAATTATATTAGATATAAAAATAATATTATTATTTAAATTTAATATATAAATGTTTAATTAAATTTTTATAATTATAAATATTAAAATATTATTTATTTTTATCTAATAATTTTTTATGTTCTTAAAATTTTACATAAGTGTTGTTTTTGAAATCAGCTGTTACAAAGTATCGAAAATAATATTTTAATCATAAATAATTAAAATATATAAAATAATTATTTAATGTACTGAAACACAAAAATATCTTATATTTAATTATTTAAATATTTTTAAAAATAAAGGTGAATTTGTATACTTACATTTTAATTTTTTTAAAAAAATTAAAAATTCTCTTACAATCATTATATCACTCAGAAGTTTCAATAAATCTTCCTTGCAAATTCACTCGATATACCTTAATTCAAACAATCTTATTTTTTTCACACTTTCCTTTCAAGTCATTTCAAATTTACTCCCTAAAATCCTCATAAATCATAAGAAAGACGGATAGAATTATTTTGTATAACTTTTTTTTTTCTTTTTTATTTTAATGATAAAAGGTTTGTTATTCTATTAATTCATTAGATTAAAAAAATGTGAAATGGAAAATAAATTTTTTAAAGTTATTTTTGGAGTAATTTATTCCTCTCTTTTTGTAATGTTGTTGTTTTATGGGGTTAAATGTTTTTCTTCTATGTTTTCAGTTTCAGTCTTAGTTAACTAATATAAGGATAATGTTAGTAGTCATATCATCCATTAGTCTAACTTTGACATAAAATTTTTCATAAATTATTATTTTATTTTTTGGTCTTAAAATTCATTTTTAGTTGCTTAACCATTTTGTTATTGACCTTAATCTTTCACCCTTTAAAAAAAAACAGTACTTCAATAATTTTTTATTGAACTTAGTCTTTGAATTATTGGATTTTACAATATTTTAACTTCTCTCAAAAATTATTATTATGAAAATTATATTTGAAAATATACGTGCATAGCATTCATATGGAACATTTAGAACCAGAGGAATAATTATATTAAAAATTTAAAGGATAGACGCAAAAGAATTTTTTAGCGTAGTAGAAATAAAAGTTTGGACATTACTTACTAATAAAGTTCCTAATTCAAGTTTCTCTTATTCATATTGATGTCTTTCTCCAAAAGTCTATATTCAGACCATTCAATAATAAGAATATGTTTTAGAAGTAACAATATCAATATAAGTGCAAATTATTCGGTCAGTTATTCGGATAAGTTTGTAAGCTTGGTTAGTTGGATAAAATACTTTTAGAGATCTCACATTAACTAAAAATATAATCTAAGTTTAGTATATTATATGATTTAAGTTTAGTATATAAGTGAATGCAAAACTCATTTTATTAAACAAATTTTGTAGAGTTGGAATAGAGTTATTATTTATTTCTTAATATAATATTAAAGTTACTCAAAATAATTAAAAGTTTATCCTAGTCGAGATCAATTGGGTCTATCCTGTCATTTCGTATCAGGTCCTCTTTATTCTTACACTCGATGTCTTAACGTAAAGAGATGAGTTAGAGATTCGAAGTTGACTAGAAATATATTCAAAGTATAGTAGATGTAAGTGCAAACCTCATTTTATACTAATCTGATTTTATAAAATTAAACTAGAATTAAAATTCACTGATATTAGAATCAATCATAATATTATGAAAAATAAAATTTGACAATTTTAGTGTACCTCTTGGAATTTTTATCAAGTTTATCCATCTAGCCACTTACTTTGTTATGGAAGCTCTAAGGACTATAGATAGGTAAATCTAACCCCTACACGCAGGAGTATAAAGTTAGGGTAGGTGATTGTGCAAATGGCATAATAGGTCCACAGGTTCAATGTACAACATAGATATATTGGAAGGGCCAACTACAATCATCAAAAAAAAAAAAAAAAATCATCAAAATATTAATCGACCGAATGCCAAAAAATGTGTAGGACGCACATCACTACAGAATTGGGAGAAGTTCAGTGAAGGATTATTAGGAGGCTTGACTTCCAACATGAAGTGTCAACATAGCTCCGACCTGAATCTTTATGATGTTTCTTTACTGTTATACACTTGAATTTTAATTTGCATGTAATGTTGGACTAGAGAATAGTTTTCTTTGTAGAGCTAGAATAAGTAACCAAATATTAGAAAGGTGATGTAATGCAGAATATGTTTGTAGTCATGGCTCCTTATATGGGAGACGAGATGAGATTTTTATGTAAGGATTGAAAAATTCCTAAAGTGCTTCATTTTTTATTTTATTTATTTATTGTTGAGAAAAAAAGTAGAATCAAATATATTTCTTGTGACATGGTTGTAGTTCACTAGAAATAACTTATATATTGTGGTTTTGTTTAGTACTGCCATTGTGTTTAGTTTTTATGGTAAAGAGGTTAGAATATTTTTAAGTGTTTTGTAAACAATCTGGACTACTAGTAGGTTTACTATAAGAAAATCATTAAATAGTGTTCTTGCCGGTTGACCCGCCTGTCGGTTGACGCACGACGCTCACACACCTCCTTCCTCACGTTGATATGTGTTTGGTTCTCTCGAAGCAATCTGCACCTGCAAAAGAGAAAGGGGGCGCCCTAGAGGCCGTTTGCACTTCGACGCTCAAGTCAGTGTAGGGCAAGCAACACCAATTGTATAAATTTCTCTCTGTGTTTAGGTCTAGAAACTGCGTACCTTTGTGAAGTATTTTACTGTCCCTTATATAGTCTAGGGTTTACTGCGCCGCTAGCCCTAATTAGGGTTTACTGCGCTGCTAGCCATATTTAGGATTTACTGGAATACCCTTGCGCCGATATCACCCAATCTTAGGGTAATCTAGCACATAAGGTTTCCTTCTCTGGAGTGCAAACTTTAACAGGGTGACCACCTGGATGCCTCCTTGTGCACCTAGTCTCTGGGGCCACTTGTTCTGGGAGTGCCTTCACTGTTCACGTGCCATGCATGTAGCTTTACTGGGAAAACCCTAGCTCTGGTGAGTACTCGTCCCCTCAGGACTCTACACCCAACTATGCTCTCCCTGCTACCCACATAGGCACTTCGTGATCCAGGCCTCTCCTTACCTTTGGGCATGTTTACTGATAACTGGTCTTCCCCCAAGGCCGATGTCACCTCGTCTCCACCCAAGGCCGATGTCACCTCATCTTCACCCAAGGCCGATGTCACCTCACCATACTCTGTGGGGAATGACTGATCACCCTTCTCTAAGGGAACACACCGATGACTGATCACCCAACTCTGAGGGAATACACTGATGACTGATCACCCCACTCTGAGGGGAATGACTGGTCACCCTCTAATCCAAGCTGCCTGCGGGGTCCACTCCACGTGGCCTTGGCCCATGCTGTGGGACCCAGCTGACGTGGTTCGCCCTTTACTACCTGTTCTCGGTGTCCGAGGACTGGTCGGTACACAAGCCCCCCAGTCTCAAGCTGTTAACTTGTTTCAGCGAAGAGACTAAGTCATTGGCCCGGGCGACCTACGTGGCTCTGCGTGTAAGGACATGAGTAGCGCGCTGAAGGAACATCTCACCACCTTGTCATCGCCCACATCTCTTACCCTCTGAGGACTTCATTGGTGAGCTCTCTGCTCGAATTGAGGACTTCTTTCTCGACAAAGAGGTGTTAATCACCCTTCTTCCTGATGACCTTGCACCGATGACTGATCGGTGCTTCATTACTTCTCGCGCTCTGCTGTCAGGCGCTCATCTAGGCACTGATCTGCTGGTGATGGTCACTTTAGCAACTGACCACCGATCACCGTTCTGAGTGATCTCCCCTCTGATTCACCTGCTATCTTCTACCACGTGTCACCCTGTGAATGGTCTACGTGGTCATCTGCTGCTAACGTCATCGACTAGCTGACCGACTGGATCACAAGCCCCCCAGTCTCGAGCTGTGAACTCGTTCTCAGCGAAGAGACTAAGTGGTCGATGGCAAGATCATTCCTCCTCCTTGAGCTTTTCCCTTTGCAACTTCTTCTTTTCTGTGTAATTTCTTTTTCTGCTTCATAACTTGTATAAACCTTTTAGCTGTAAAGGCTCACTGCATTGACTTCAATATGAATGAAATCTTTGCTCCAGCTACATGTCCCTTTCCATTTTTAACTCTCTGCATGTGACTCAGCATTGTCTTTAACAGCTTTTATGCATAACTTCATGCTAGACGACTGACTTGAAGGGCCTAAATGCTTCGGCTTCTCGCAGCAGAACTTGCTTCTACCACCGACCACCGACCACCGACTAGCATGTTGGTGCACCACCGATCAGTCATCGTGCTTCAGGCTCTGCTTTACTTCTCTGTTACTCTAACGCTAAGCACATAGAGGGCCTGAACGCCAAAGATGATGCTTGTGTTTTGGGGAAGAAAAGTGCTTCTCGATGACCTTTCTTGCCTCAGCCTCGCTGTAAGAAGTCGAGGTGAGGTCTGTCTCCTCTCGCCTCAGCCTCGCTGTACAAAGTCGAGGTGAGGTCTTTCTGCTCTCGCCTCAGCCTCGCTGTACAAAGTCGAGGTGAGGTCTTTCTGCTCTCGCCTCAGCCTCGCTGTACAAAGTCGAGGGTGAGGTCTTTCATATCTCGCCCCAGCCTCGCTGTACAAAGTCGAGGTGAGGACTTTCTTATCTCGCCTCAGCCTCGCTGTACAAAGTCGAGGGTGAGGACTTTTTTCTCGCCTCAACCTTGTTGTAAAAAGCAGAGGAAGGGGACTTTCTCTGCCTGCACCTCGCTGTACAAAGTCGAGGGTGAGGACTTTCTTCTCTGGTGAACCTTGCTGTTCACGTTGGGTGTTCTCACTCGAAAGGGAGGTGTTCTCGACGAACCTACCTTCCCGCTTACGAGACCTCTAACCCCAAGTGACAGGTTCAATCTTGCCTCGCATCGCTCACAGGCGAGGGAGGACTTAACTGGTGAACCTAGCTGTTCACGTTGGGCGTTCTCACTCGAAGGGGAGGTGTTCTTGACGAACCTACCTTCCCGCTTGCGAGACCTCTAACCCCCAAGTGACAGGTTCGATCTTGCCTCGCATCGCTCACAGGCGAGGGAGGACTTAACTGACCTCACATCGCTCATAGGCGAGGAGGATTTATCTGACCTCACATCGCTCATAGGCGAGGAGGATTTATCTGGGCGAACCCTCCTGTTCACGTTGGAAGTTCTCACTCGAAATGGAGGTGTTCTTTACGAACCTACCTCTCCACTCACGAGACCTCTAACCCCAAGTGACAGATTCTAACTGACCTCACATCGCTCACAGGCGAGGAGGATTTCTCTGGGCGAACCCTTCTTTCACATGGAAGTTCTCACTCGAAGTGGAGGTGTTCTTTTACGAACCTACCTTTCCACTCACGAGACCTCTAACCCCAAGTGATAGGTTCTATCTCGCCTCAGCCTCGCTGTAAGAGTCGAGGGAAGAGGACTTTTCTCTCGCCTCAACCTTGCTGTAAGAAGCAGAGGAAAAGGACTTATCTCTTGCCTCAACCTTGCTGTAAGAAGCAGAGGAAGAGGACTTTTCTCTCGCCTCAACCTTGCTGTAAGAAGCAGAGGAAGAGGACTTTTCTCTCGCCTCAACCTTGCTGTAAGAAGCAGAGGAAGAGGACTTATCTCTTGCCTCAACCTTGCTGTAAGAAGCAGAGGAAGAGGACTTTTCTCTCGCCTCAACCTTGCTGTAAGAAGTAGAGGAAGAGGACTTTTCTCTCGCCTCAACCTTGTTGTAAGAAGCAGAGGAAGAGGGCTTTTCTCCACTGTTCTCTGAGTGGGCGCATGCTCCCAGGAGAGCACCTGATGTGGCTGGTCTGAGCGCACTCGCCAGGCGCATCCTGCCTGCATGGCCTCATCACACTGTTTCATGCACGTTCCCACCGGCGAGGAGCTCTTCTTCTGGAATCATGCGAGGTGTATGCATAACGCTCTCGCTGGGAGCTTGCGTCCCAACTTAACACGTGTTGGCAAGACCCCGATGACCATGCGCCGATGAGTGATCGTGCTTTCACGGGGCGATGACTGATCGTGCGATGAATAACCACCGATGACTTCTCGCACTCTGCTCCCAGGCGCTTGTCCAGGCGCTAATCTGTAGGTGGTGGTCACTTGGTACTGACCACTTATCACCTGCACTTGCGCTTGGGGCAAGGGGAACTTTAAGCTGGAAAACACACACTTACTTTATGTACTAAAGTCTTTTTTATTGGGTGGCCTCGTTAAAAACCCTCCTTAGGGAAAAGAGTGCCCCCTGGTGTATTCAACTGTTTACAGTGTATAGCGCAAGAACGCATTTACTTTACATCTTAACTGGGTGTATATATGCTGGGTCTCCTTTCATTGGCGATGACCGACCTCACGAGTAGCGATCATGCCCTCTGCTTCAGCTTCCCCCCGAGCTACCTGGGAGCCCCCTTAGCGTAGCTCCCTCCATCACCTGATTTCCCCGTGCACAGGGATCTCATGCTGCTGGTCACCTGCTTGGGACCCCGAAGCGCGATCACCTTGCGGCTCCCTCAGGTAATCGGTTAGGAAACCTGTTTTCACCAACTCAGCAAGTTGATGCCCCAGCGCCAGGCAGGTGTAGAGTGTGTGTCCATAAGCCTGATGAAATTCACACCAGTCATCCTTCCTACTTCCAAGCACCTTGTCAGTTTTCTCTGGTACTCGGAGTCTTGCAGCTACAGCGGGAATCGCAATCAGCTCCGCCAACTCTATCATGAAATCATACCTGGGGGGTGCATTGTTCTCCCTTGCACGCCCCCTGGCCTGATCCTTCCTGGATGTGTAGGGGCGAGACCTGCCCTGCGCTTTCTTCCCTTCTCTGGCCTCATGCACCCATGCGTGTCGCTGCTGCTTCCCCTGTCCTTCGCGCGGCTTGGGCGGTGCAGCACTGCTTTTCTTCTCAGAGACCTGCGTCTCTGCTACAATATGCGCTACCGCGCGTCGCCGAATCTCAGCGAAGGTGGCGGGGTGGTCTCTGATGAGCGATTCACTGAAAAGACTAGGCAGCACACCTTTCTTGAATGCATGCACCAGCATGTCCTCATCCTTGCTGGGTAACCTCACTACCTGCGCACCAAAACGGTTGAGGTAGTCCTTCAACGACTCCCCCTGGTACTGTCGCACGTCGAACAGGTCGTAGGACACCATCGGTGACGCTCTATTGACGATGTACTGCTCTGTGAACAGCTTCGAAAATTGCTGGAAGGAGGTGACGTGGCCCTCTGGCAGGCTCACGAACCACTCCATAGCTACTCCACTCAGCGTACTCATAAACACCTTGCAGTACACAGCGTCTGAGCCTCTAGACAATATCCTCTGGGTGTGGAAGGCTATCAGATGCGCTTCTGGATCTTCCTTCCCCGTGAACGACGCCTTCACTCCCACCAGGTTGGGAGGCACCACTGTGTTCATGATCTCAGGGGAGAAAGGCATAGGGAAGGCCCTTGGGGGCGTCAGTGGAGCCTGCTCCTCTCCCACGCGATCCCCAGCTTGCTGCATTTGGTGCAGACTCGAGCGCATCTCCTCATTTGCCTTGCGCAACTCCTCATTCCTGGCCTGAGAGGCGGCCAGGTCCTCCTGCATCCGCGCCTGTTGCGCCCTGGACTCTGCCACCGTCTCTTGGAGGGCACGCATCGTTTCCATGATTTGTGGCATGGTAACGCTGTCGGCTCCATTCGGCGGAACAGATCCATGTCTGGTATTCCTCATTCTCTGCGATTTCTACTCTCGTTCTTGTGTATGGGACCTTCGTTTTACTCCGGCCCCACGGTGGGCGCCAAATGTTCTTGCCGGTTGACCCGCCTGTCGGTTGACGCACGACGCTCACACACCTCCTTCCTCACGTTGATATGTGTTTGGTTCTCTCGAAGCAATCTGCACCTGCAAAAGAGAAAGGGGGCGTCCTAGAGGCCGTTTGCACTTCGACGCTCAAGTCAGTGTAGGGCAAGCAACACCAATTGTATAAATTTCTCTCTGTGTTTAGGTCTAGAAACTGCGTACCTTTGTGAAGTATTTTACTGTCCCTTATATAGTCTAGGGTTTACTGCGCCGCTAGCCCTAATTAGGGTTTACTGCGCTGCTAGCCATATTTAGGATTTACTGGAATACCCTTGCGCCGATATCACCCAATCTTAGGGTAATCTAGCACATAAGGTTTCCTTCTCTGGAGTGCAAACTTTAACAGGGTGACCACCTGGATGCCTCCTTGTGCACCTAGTCTCTGGGGCCACCTGTTCTGGGAGTGCCTTCACTGTTCACGTGCCATGCATGTAGCTTTACTGGGAAAACCCTAGCTCTGGTGAGTACTCGTCCCCTCAGGACTCTACACCCAACTGTGCTCTCCCTGCTACCCGCATAGGCACTTCGTGATCCAGGCCTCTCCTTACCTCTGGGCATGTTTACTGATAACTGGTCTTCCCCCAAGGCCGATGTCACCTCGTCTCCACCCAAGGCCGATGTCACCTCATCTTCACCCAAGGCCGATGTCACCTCGCCATACTCTGTGGGGAATGACTGGTCACCCTTCTCTAAGGGAACACACCGATGACTGATCACCCAACTCTGAGGAAACACACCGATGACTGATCACCCCACTCTGAGGGGAATGACTGGTCACCCTCTAATCCAAGCTGCCTGCGGGGTCCACTCCACGTGGCCTTGGCCCATGCTGTGGGACCCAGCTGACGTGGTTCGCCCTTTACTACTTGTTCTCGGTGTCCGAGGACTGGTCGGTACAAATAGTAATCAAATTTAGAAATAAAAAATAATTAGTCATTATATTAACTAAATTAGATATTGTTTTAAAAGACTAAAAAATTATTGGTATCTAAAGTGATTTCTATTATTAATAAAAATTTATAAATTTTTTAAATTGGTATCTAAATTAGCTACCAAAGTTTTAACTACTAGTATTTTAGATTCTAAATTAGTCTCTGAAAGACTAATAGAGACTAGTTTAGAATATACGTAATTAATAGATAAAACCTTAGTAGCTCATGGTTAGATACCAATTTAAAAATTATTTTATAAATTTTTATTAATAATAGAAATTACTTTAAATATCAATAGTTTTTTTAGTTTATAAAATGATCTCTAATTTAGTCAATATAATAACTAATTATTCTGGTCTTTAAAATTAGTTTTTTAAAATTATAATTTTCTTATAATGGTTGAGTTATTATTACGTGGTAAAATAATCTTGCTTGGACATTTCTAGAGGTTCTAAGATCCTACAAATCTTTTAGCAATGTAAAGTCACTAAAAAAAGCTTTTGAAAATATGAAGAAAAAAAAAACATAAAAATCAATACTCCACAATGCACAAATCAACAAGTCGCTTGAAAATTCACATGCATCGTTGCCTCACTCTTTTGTCACCTCTCCACCTCGTATTTGACCTTTATAGATCGTGTAGTCCTTGAAACAAAAAGTTTCGGGGGAGTAAGGTTAAAATGGAAGGGTTAACATTTGTTTGAAAAGTGAGGTTAATTAGGGATTTAGGATTAGAAGCTTTGAAGGTTTTCTGAGGTTTTGATTCAGGAGTTTGGACGTTTGTGATTTTACAATATTATTTATGTTTTTCTTGTGGGTCACTATTCAATGGGTTGTTAATTTGTGAATTGAGGAAAAATTCTCTAGATGAATGGAAAATTTAAAGACTATTAAGCGTTAAATTCAAGATCTAAATCTGATAAAAAAAAATTCATTAAAACCTATTAATGTGGTATTATAGTTCTTAAAATCATTAGAACCGCGTCTTATTTAAAATTTGGTAGCATTGAATTTCAGTTTTATATATAATTATGTTAAATATGTAAAGACTAAACTTTATTATCTACTGTAAACTTTTCAATTTCAATGCATTATCTTATTTGAAAAAAAAAAAATGTAGCTTGAATAAGTAAAATACTACAAGAAAAATAGTATATTTCGTTGGTAAAAAACAGACACAAATGAAACAAAACCAACGACTAAAGATTGGATTTGTGTCAGCTAGTTATCGGACGAAAAAGTCGCAGAAGCAAAGTGATATTTTCGTCGGCCAACACAAGGGACGTATATTGCGTGGGGCAAGCCGACGAAAAAGGGATGCAAATATCGTCGACCAAGCCGATGTAATATAGTTGACTTATGTATAGGCCGAACCGACACAAATGTATAAAAAACGCACATGCGTCGGTTTGACTGACGAAGAAGAGAAAATAAAAATAAAAATGACATCGGATTTTGCGTCGGCCTGGCCGACATAATGGCCAACGCATAAGTTAAAAAAAAAAACTTGCATGAGTTTAGCCGACGCATAAATGACAACGAAAAAAATTAAAAATTATTTGTGTGGGCTTGGCCGATGCATCAATGGTTTTGAAAAAAAAAACATTTTATTTTTTGTTCTAATGATCTTTACCGGTAACATCTACATAACAAATCACAATCAAATTCATAATTCAAAATAACTAATCCTTATCATTGACACTACATTCACAATAGAAAAATTATCCAAATAGTTAAACAAAGTTATTTAAATAATTTTGTCCATCTAAATCATTCAAACTGAATATTAATAGATAAAACAAAACTTAGAATTAAAATAAACCATAAAATAAAATTGTACTTTAGAAATTAACTAAAATTACTAAAACTTAAAATGTTCGATAATACAATTACATAAAAAGAGGGCAAATTAAACCCTAAATCCTTCGTTTTTTAAGAAAACTTCAACCTTCAGATTAAATCAATTTTAATCAAATTGAAACCCTAAATCCTATTAATTCATTTTTAGTAATTCAGTTTTATTAAAATTAACATTTTGTACATCACTTTTGTACATGCACAACAGTTTTCTTCTTCCCCACTCTCATGCGCATAAGCTTTCAAGCTTCAAGGTGTTCTATTATAGGTTTTTAATTTTTTTATTATCACAAAAGAATTATATTTGCAACAAAATCATTCACATAAACTCAACCACAATCACATATATTCACACAACAGTAATCACACAAAAAAATTAATCAAAATTTCTGAAATTTTAAAATTTTACCTCTGATGAATGGTGTTGGAGTAGCGACCACGAAGGAACTGGAAGCTGACCGTGGTGGAACAGAAGGTGGAGCTGAATAGTGGCGGTGAAGGCTGGAGCTGAAATGAAGAAGACCAAAAAAACTTATAACATAAATGGAGAAGAAGAAAAAAATGAAAAACAAAATAAGAGAAGAGAAGACAACCAGAGCAAGAACACATCGGCGTTGAACAATGTCAGAGCAGTCATGGCGAGTGACGGAGGCGGCAACGAAATGTGAATGAGTAAAAATTAGGTTTTCTTAATTTGGGGAAAGAGGGAAAGTGAGAGCGGAGCAGCGAAATTTTTATTTAAATAGCAAACTTTATGTGTCGGCCACGTCCAACGCATAGGTGGAATCACATTTTTTGTCGACTGGCCGACACCAACCTTGCTTAATCTATAAAAAATAAATTTAATAAATTCAGCATTTTTCTAATATTTTAAATATTTTAATTAAATCTTAATAAACTGAATTATAACTTTAAAAAAAAATTTAATTTATACACAAACAAAAATTTAATTTATAGAAAAAAAAAATTCATAATTCAATTAAACTTTGGTTTGGAAAACCATTTATCTTACAAGTGTTGTTTCTATCTACTATTATCTAAAAATAATAAATTTGTTAATGTCTTGACGAAAGCAAAAAATAAATCTTAAGTTGCGATATTGAAAAAAATGTTCTCTTTTAGATCAAACAATTCCATCAAATTAAGTATAATTGTATGTGTGATAGCATCTACCCTATTATTGAAATTGCTCATGATACCTGCTTTTAGTCTTTACTGTCTAGTTCGTAGTTCAACTCTTACCTTACTAACTGCAATAAAAAAACAAGTACATATACTCCACCCAAAATGACAATGGGCTGGGGTTATGAACTTATAATCCAAAATCTGATGATCAAGTCTATTCCATGATTCTAAGTTCATTCTATATCGGACTCAATCGAAATGGAATTATATATGTTACATATATTAAGAACCAAGTCTAGTAAAATTACTATGTCAAAGACCTATTATTCATGCAATGAGGATTGTTTTACGTGGTACAACTATGTTGCTTAATAAGAGGTCAATGACATACAATAAAGAAGCTAAATTTATGAATCTATTCTTCAGTGCATGGTATGTCTTAAATGGTTGCTTATAAAACACACTCATTTTCTAGATTAGTCACATCTTCCTCCATAAAATAATGGAAAAGAGGTCCACTAATTAAAGAATAATTTTGTTATATATTCAATTTGCATTTATAGAACATGTGGTCAAGTTTGGGACACTTTGGGTACTATAGTAATCTATGAATTAAGAATAAGTTACTTACTCTTAGTCTTAATGTTTGTATTATATGCATTGTCAATAAATCTTTAAGATAATCTTATGCTTCATTAATGAGAAGTAACATCTTTTAGATCACAATAGATATCAAAGGAAAATTACCAGTTCATTCATCTATTACAGTGATACGAGATTCAAATTTATTTAAGTTACCAATCAAAAGTTTTATCTCACTTTTTGTTTTCTTAAGTTTACTTTCAGATTTTATGATAAATTGACTCTCTATTTTTAAATACATCCATTAAATTTTACATTAATTAATTATTTCATGTTAAATTTATATTCCTAAATTTATGTATATTTTATATAACATTTACAAAATTTAAATACACATTTTTTTTACTCAATTATTATTTTTCTACATTTTTCAATTCTTACTAAACTTTTTAAGATAATTTCTTTAAATAATTTTAAAATCAAACACTTAATCAATTTAATAAATTTAATTAATTTAATTTAACTAACTTATATCAAAATTTTCAAAATTAAAATATTTATTATAATATTAAAAAAAATTAATCTGTAATAAAATTAAACATACAATAAACAATTCAAAATTAAAATATTATAAATTAAATAAATTTAAAATAAATATTTTTTAAAAATTTAAAATATTTAAATATAAGAATGCGTCGATTAGGGTCGACACAACATATTTCATTTTTAAACTTATCGTCAGCCAGGCCGACACATCGCTTACTGACGCAACATTAATTTTAATTTTTTTCTTTATTCTCTTCATGCGTCCGACTATCCACAAAAACCAATTTTATGTCAATTTTTTGTGGGTTTGGCCGATAGGAAAGGCGTCTACGCTAGGCCGACGCAAATGTCTCGTAGTTAATCACCTGTTTTCTTGTAGTGATAAAAGAGGTATGATGACAAATTCAAAATGAATGGCTTATGTGTCAGATAGTTATATTTATTACGTAATGTAAAATTATTAACTATTGTCATCATAGAAAATAAATACAATACAATACTTTTTATGTTTTATTATTAGTTTAGTTCATTGAAGGAAAGCTATCGAACTAGATAGGATTGCCATTCTAGTTTTTTTCTTTCATTTTTGTTTAGTATGTAGGGCTTTGCAGATGTCTATGGTTAATTGTACCTCATTATATTTCATTGATGAAAATCACAAAGGAGTGTATTTAAGGCTTGGAAACAGATTCCACAACCAAAATTCGAGTCCACAGATATAATAATTTTTAAAATGAGTACATTTTGCGGTATATTTAGCTCGATTTGTTTAATAGGATTAATTTTTTTAATCAGCTAAGAATGAATAAATTAAAATGACGTATTTAAGGGATGTTCTAATCCTTGTACAAAAACATAGGTTGTATATGATAGTCTCCAACTATAGATACACTGGACATGATTACATATCAACACAAAAAAAATAAACGACACATTGCTCAATACACGAAAAACATAATTCCTCCCCTCACTTAACATTTTTCATACTTTCATGTTCCTCCTTCCATATCAATCAAACCAAACATATGCATTTGAGTATAAGAAAATAGAAGACTAAAAAATTGTACTACCTGGTTTGTAGTGAAAGTTGTGTTGTTTTGTTCTCCTTAACTGTTATGGTTTTCTTGAATAATCCCAACAATGTGTATCTAGCTTTTATGTGTCCTACCCGTGGTTCATCTTCTCCCACAATTTACCATGAATACTACATATTTGGAGACCTTGCCAGTGTAAAGTTTCCACATGGTTCTTATTGACCATGATAACCAGAGGCAACGAACTAGTCCTACAAGCTCACCATGTATAACTTGACCTACAAAGTAACAAAGTTGTCTGATGGGTTTCTATCATAAATTACCCTTACCAGCTATAAGTGTACAATTAACACAGGGGCATAAGTAAAACAAAAGGCAATAAAAGAATTAGGAGTATTAATTGTAAAACGACATTAAGAACAGTGGTACCCCGCAGAAATTGTAACTTAGTGAGACTGTTCTAAATTATGACTAACAAAATTGCACCCAATCTGTTGGAAAGATATGTGTATTTACTTGGTTTCCAATTTTATGCATTGGATTGGGCATTGGATCTTATTTGAGTATGAAAAACTTGCTTGAGGGATCTTGTGTTTTGTCTAATCCAAGCCAAAATTTGTAATTGTGCCAAAGTTAGAACTTTCTCTGCGTCAATCTTTCCCTGATTAAAGACTACCTTGTTTCTATGCTTCCAAATACACCAAATGATAGAAGCCCACATACTTTTCCATAGCTTGTTTCTCTCTTTATTAAAACATAGAAAGTAGAACTGATTAAAGTGTTCCATTAAAGAGTTGTGGTGGACCGAGGTAACTCCAAGCCAAGAGTTTCACATGTTTCATACTTTGTTTGAAGTTTGGCAAGTAATAAACAAATGTGATTTGCTTTCTTTAGCTCTCCCACATAAGACATAGGCTGCATGGCTTAGTTGTACACCACTCCTGTTCAGATTTTGTTTTGTGGCAACCTTATTCAGGAGAACCTTCCAAGCGAAAAAATGGGCAAATGGTAATAATTTTAATTTCCACAACATATTGAATAATTTTGAGTTGTTACCTCCCCTAGATTCGTGATCTTTTTGTAAGATGATTTTTTAGAGAAATTCCTATTGTCTGTGTTCTTCCAAAGTCAAGTATCTTCTTTGTCCTTGTGTAAAGTTTGTTGTTCTAAACATGTCATAAATTACGCTAATTGTGGTTTTCCATTCTAACCACTCTTTCCTCCACTTAATTTCTTAAACCTAACCTTTGTTTGACAATCTTCCAAACATATTTAGAGGTTTTTCTACAAGAAGGGAATTCTTGTGTATCCTAGGAAATCTGCTACTAAGTTGAAAACTTCCTACCTACGTATCTTCCCACAGGTTTATCCTTGCTCCAGTTCCTACCTGGCAATGTAAATTAGAATCAAACCAGCCAGTATCCTCCCCTGCACCACAGACTTCTCATATATCCTTCCACTATTATACTTGTTTTATGTATTCTCATTTATACTCCTCAAAGAGCCATATTTTGATTCTAAAACTTCCTTCCATAAACCAATCTTAAAGGAACCCAATATCCATTTTCACTTTGCTACTAAAGCTTTATTAAAATGTTCTAACCATCTAATTTCTAACCTTTCTTCTTGTTTTGATTTGCATATATTGTCCCAGCTTATCCATGTTATTTTCCTCCCTTTCGACCCCCAGTCCCAAAGAAAATCTCTTTATAACTTTGTGATAGCTTTACAAGTAGACACTGACGTTTTATATAAGGAAAGAAAATACAATGGTATTGCACTAATTACTGAGTTAATTAAACATACATGACCAACAAATGATAGGTTCTTACCTCTCTAGGCAGAAAACTTTCTTACTAATCTTACTAATCATAGGTTCCCAAAAATAATAGTTTGTTTGGTTTACGCCTACTAGTATGCCTAAGTAGTTAAAATATATTTTCATAATGTTGCAATGAAAAATCTTCGAATAGGTTTGTAGCTCATTTCTGTCAACCCCTATGGCTCCTAACTTGCTTTTGTGGAAGTTCGCTCTTAGGCGTGAACTTGATTCAAAGAATCTAAGAATAGATTTGATAGTCAAGATGTTTTGGCAAGTAAGTTCACACAAAAAATAGTGTGTCATCAACAAATTGCAGCAAATTCACCTCTACATTATTTGTCCCTATTTTCAAGCCAGTGAATAAACTAAGCTCAACTGCTTGGTTAACCATACCTGTTAGTCCTTCTGTCCCTATTAGAAAAAAAATGGTGCAAGTGGATCCCCTTGTCTAAGCCCTTTTAAAGGTTTGAATTCTCTAATGTGACTTCCGCTCACTAGAACTGAGATGGGAGATGATTCTAAACACCCTCTTATCCATTATCTACAAAAACCTAACCCATCCATAATGTAATAGAGGAACTCCCAACTTACAAAATCAGAAGTCTTCTCATAATCAACCTTGACTACCACACCCCTCCTCTGTTTTGTTTTCAGTTCCTCTACTACTATGTTTGCTACTAAGACACTATCGAGTAATCTTCTTTATGAGATAAAAGTAGATTGAGAATCATCATTTATGTAATACCTTCTTGATTATATTAGAAAGAATTTCAGATTTATGAATCTTATCTATGAGCTTTGTGGATCCACATATTTTTATAGTTTAATATACAAATATATGTTAATAAATAAGATTGGTAAAAGAAATAAAAAAGTTATATAATTACTTTTTCTAGTCTAACAATGATTGAATGGTAATACCATATTTTTATTTAGTATGAAATTATCAATTAAGTGAATGTAACGTAGACAAAAAATTAAGCAGATTAAGATACAAATTATATTACTATTTTGAACAATAATTTTATTCATTAAACTTGTTAGTTATAGTTAGATTGTTAAAATAAGTAAATTTTACAATTTTAAAATAATGTTTTCAATTTTATTTTATTAAATGTGAACCAGTCTATTAAATCACGAACTATGTGGAGTGAATACAATCTTATTAAAAATAAGGTGCACATCTTTATATATACTTCACCATTAACATAGGAAAAAAAAGTGAGGTGTTTCAACTCATACAAAATAAGGAGTTGGTTGATAGATAAGGGATTGACTCAAAGTGAGTTAGTCTCTTATTATCTTTTCTTTGTACCTTTATATATATCACTAAAACACAAATGAAACATATTGTTCCCCAAAATACTTCAATAATATCTTAACCTCATGCAACCTGCTTATAAAATGATTTTTTAAATTTGTGTCAGAGTTAATGATCTATTAAAAATTGTATTCAATTATTTTAATATACATGTTTGCCATGGTTTCTTATTCCTTCAATTTAGATCTCTAATTTGTCTCTTCTTGTCGCCTTTCCAAAGCCGTAAACCTACATCTCTGTTGGAAGTTCCATGGTTCAATACAATTGAGATCTATTTATTTGATGATAGTATTTTGAAATGCAATTTTTCTAAGACAATACAAATTGTTCCTTATCTGATTGATTTACTCTCTAATAATCATTCTCTCCCAAATTGTTGTTTTGTGAATGCTTTCATTAGATGATCTCTGAAAAAAATTTGACACAACTAAATAGCTTCCTTCAACATAAATTAGACTACAATAGTATGATATGATAAATATTCTACAAGGATCCATCAATGTGTTCATCGAAGCTTATCTTTTAACAAGATATCCATGAGAAGTTGGATGTGAAAAATGATAAGTGTCTAATTTCCGTAATATTTCATATTAAAATATAGACACTTATGAGTATTAATTGCTAATTTACATATAAAATAATCCCTAATTTATGAATTTATACCTTTTTACATTTTTTATGATCTTTAATTGAGTAAGAGCATTTTATTCCTAAATTTGGTGTTAATTGCAGGTTTTTATAGAAGAATGGAGATTTGGACTAAAGAAGAATGATATATGTTAAAAGGAGAAAGCTGGAAGGCCCAAAACATGCAAAAGACAGAGACAAAAGTCCAACTCAACAACAAGAATGTGTCAGATTAATTGGGCTACTTTTATGTTTTTATTATTAAGCCCATAAGTGTGACCCAGGAAGTCACTCAACCCTAGCAAGTTAGGTTAAATAGGGGACTAGAGGCACAACCCTAGTGTGTCAGATTGAGAGGAAAACACCATAGAGTGAATTGTAACCCAATTGGGAGAATGGAAGGTGCTAGAAGTATGCGTGGCTAATTCTACCCTTTGGGATTGGGAGTAATCTGCTCGAACTCTATGTATTGAGGTGATATCTTATATTAAAATATTCAGTTCTTGATTGATTATTGGTATTGTTGTTTTACTTTTAATTTTTCGTGACAAATTGATAATCTTAAATCTGACTAGAAAGTATTTTTAGGATTCTGACCTAAACAACAATACTTAACATATTTGAGTGCTAGGAATAGACTTGAAATGTTAATTGCTATTAACGTCTGAGCTTCGTTCTAAGTTGTTCTTATAATTATGCGAGGGATCGATAGTTAGGGAACATTCTTAAGGATTTTATATGCGAGGAATCGATATAAATGATTTTTATACGGGCATCAATTTCAATAAAAAAACTTAATATTGACATGCTAATCAAAATACATGAGAGTGATACAGATGAAACCTAATCCCCATTTTTCCAATTGATGCAATTACTCTTTGATTTGTTTTCTTATTAATTCTTGCCATTATAACAACTTTCAACACACTTTTAATTGTTTTGTTCTATATTTAGCGATTATTGTACTTGATAATTCACTGTTCCTTGTGGGATCGATATCCGTCCTTAGGGACAATTATTACTTCTGACAACGTGGTGCACTTGCCATAAAAAGTCATCAAAAAACTATCTTCTACTTCAACATGATTATTCATGTGGAAGATTAAGGATGTGTGACAGGTCCAAATCCATTCATGAATGCACATTGTGTGGTTGAATCTATCAAACACAACACATTGTGTGCTTGAATATGTCAAACACAAGTACCAAAACCATAGTCCATGCTTTGAAATAACACCATATATTCATTTATTTTTCAATTACCTACCATCTAATTATTTTAACACTTTTTTCACCTCATTTCCTCTAAACAAAAAATACTTTGTTTCTAGGGTTCCTGGTTCTCACTACAATCAAACTTTTTTCCCCCTTGTCGTCCTTTCATTTTGCATGTTCAACTTATTCCTTACGTTTTCTTTTAAAGTCACCTATAGTGATGCAAGAGATAAATAACCATAAAAGGATAGTTCACGTGAGAGATGCATTATTGTTAGCTTCAACCTAAAACACCTGAAGCATCACCCCAATTTGGTCATTTTCCAATTTTCTTTTAATATTTTGACAACAATTATTTAGTTTTGTTTCTTATCCTTCCTAATACTACTTCTTCCCTACCATTTTATGCCAAGTTTTTCACTCATTATGAGTGCCTTGTAGTTCAAATTCCCCTCACTATTGATAGTCATTACAAACTTATTTCTACCTACGAACTACAAATGCCTAAATCTCTAAACTAGTCTAATTGAAAAATCCATATTTCAACTTTTTGACTCCATTTCAAAATAAACCTATATCACTCCCAATTCAAATATATGTCTATTGTGTTACTCCTAGTTTACTGTAGCATGGATTTAACACATTTTGGATACTAACACCATTTGTAGTACGAAAATTTGCTTTTGGAAATATATGTCTTAACCTAGCCCAATTTTAAATGTGTCATGCTAAATACCTTCTTCATATTAGGCAATTCGTTCTTAACATGATTTCATTTCTTTGATTCCATATACTCCAAACAATGGCTATCCACATATTTTTCCAAATCATGCCCCATTTACCATTGAATTCCATAATATTGAATTGTTGAAAATGCATTTTAGCTTGATTATAATGAATTGTGCTTACCCCTACCCACGCATTACACATGTTCCAAACTTTGGTTACTACTATACATACAACGAAAGAAAATGTGACAAATAGATTACTCTTGCAAACAACACAAAGTACACATATTGTTATCAAACCTTATTTTCCTACTCTTCAAATTGTCTTTTGTTATCACTCTATTTAGGAGTACCTTCCATGAAAAAAATTGTGTACTTTATTTAAGAGTTGTTACTTCTTACACGAAATCACTCATTTGACATTACAAAAAAAATCCTTAAATTGAAACTAATTTTAGATAAAAAAAAATAATTAGTTATTATATTAACTAAATTATATATTATTTTATAGAATAAAAAATTATGAGTATCTAAAGTAGATTTTATTATTAATAAAAATTTATAAACTAGTTTCTAAAGTTGGTAGCAATTAGATACCAATGTAAAAACTATTTGTTAATAATAAAAATTACTTTTATATATCAATACTCTTTTTAGTCTAAAAAATATCTAATTTAGTCAATATAGTAATTAATTATTTTTTATCTTTAAAATTAATTTATATTTAATAATTTGTTTTAGTGTTTAAATCTATGCACTGGTGTAAAGGTTAACAATCATATTCATACCATAGTTGAAGACAACAGGATCATTTATGTCTCAATAAGTTATGTAATAAGATTATATGAACAAAACTAAACATATTAAAAATCTAATATTTATCATAATACTTTCAGTTATAATTTGTTGTGTGTTAAGCTTTTTCTTTGTTTTTTTTTTATTTTTTATGAGCAAAAGCTTTTTCTTTGTGTTAAGCCATTATATTCAATAAGTAATGAGACTACTGACTGATATTACCAACATCTTAACCTTTTGTAATCCAACATCTTGTAAAAAAATACTGAATAAGCTCACAAATTATAAACCTTTTCTCAACTCAGAATATTCTTCAACCAGAGTCAATAAGTATTCTTTAAAAATACTAGAATCTATTTAAGGAATATTGACCTAGTTGGGAAGATTTTTTCATACAAAACCTCGTGATTAGTCGGAAGTCATAACCTTACATTCATCACCCCTAGTACTAATATTCCTTAATAAAAATCCACACACCTGTCCACAAAATATTTTTAATAGCACCTGAATAAGCACTGCTTCACATGCTCTAATTAAGCTGTCCATTAAGATGGTATTAGAGTAGAATTGTTTTCCCATACGACGAGAAGTGAGTGAAATATCGTCCACATGCATACACATATAGTAATATAGAGTTCATGTCAATGGACCAAAGTCAAACCGAAACTGATAAAATGATGAAAACAACTAGAAAGACATCTCTCTCAGACACGATTAAGAAACAGGAAGAAAGAAGGAGATGAAAGCATGATTAATTTAGTAGGATCGGTTAGTGAGGCGAACATTTTGCCATGTGGCATTAGTCACCTGAAGAGTGATTAATTAAGGCAACCATTTAGGGCAGCAACGAAGAATATAGAAATGAAACAAGGCAATGATTCAGCGTAAGTTACGGAAGAATATGAGCTAGGTCAATTACATTATTATTATATATTTTGATAAATTGAATATTAATGTATAAGGTTGATAAAGACGAAGTGTTTGACTGGAGAAGCAGAATGGTTAGAGTCTTGGGTCCCTCTGCAGCTCTGAGCTTCCCCACCGCAAGAATTGGATATTTAAGAAAATGGAGATTGAGGAATATGGGGGAGGTGTTGACGTGAATTACTCTGCTACTTGCAATGGTAGGTAGAATCTATTAATAATGGTGATCAAGTGGGTGGCATTTTGATGATGACAGAATGATATTAAATGTAGTTAATGGAATTAATTAGGGAAATGGTCTTAAAATATAGGAATAAAGTAATGAGGAAGACGTTATCTGGTGATAGGATTGGGACAAAAACGCCTTTTTCGTCTCCAATCATATTTATAATATATACAAGCTGCCTGCCACCCCCTTCCTGTGGCAGTTGCAGTTGCAGTTGGTAGTGCCTTCCACCCTTATCTGCTCCTGTTCCTCCTCTCTATTTATGTTTCCTCTTCTATTATTTTCTGCCTATATATATATCATCCAGGGTGGGACAGCAACCCCCACTTTTTCAAGATTAAAATATCCCATTTCATTCATTCCCATGTCCCAAAATGTTTAGTCTTTAATGGACTATGCTAATTTTGGTCTCCAGAAAATTTGATTTCCAAAGATAAAATGTTATTAAATGAGCATAATCATGGGTAGTATGAATTCACTTTGCATACATTGTTTTTTCATAGGAAGGATATTGTGTTTTCATGATGAGATTTGTGGATAAAAGTAAACAATTAAATATTTATGTTTTCTCTTAGTATCCATAGTTTAGGTTCTTGGCTCACATGATTTTGGGTTTTTTTTTGTTGAATAAGTGCATGGCGGATTGTTAGGCTTGGATTCAGATTTCGGTCGAGAAGTGGTTATTATTATTATGGTAATACATAAATAAATAAAGAAAGAAATAAGCGGCAGAAAAAGATGTGTTTAGTTAAATGCTGCACTTTCTAATGATCACGTATGATGCATGACAAGTCTGGGAAGGCTAATTCTTTTTATGAATTATTAGTTTATAAAATATGTATATAATTGGCTTCCCACCTCCGTCCTGCCGACATATTTTATCAGAAAAAGTAGAAGTGATAATATATGATGATGAATGAAGTATTTATCTGTCTGTAAAGGGGGAAAATATTTCATAATATAATAATACCTTAACTTTTGTCTCAAGAATAACGATGTGGAAAATAACAACAAATGAAGACATTTGCTTATGGACAACCACTGTTTCTGCAAATAACTATACTCAAGTTGTTGACACAGATGCCTATGCTTCAAGTCAAATAAAATTTTAATATTTTTATATTCATTTATGCTGTCGTTTAATATATCTAATATTTACATCCTCTGCTAAACAAAAATCACTTTGAATCTCACTTATAAAACAAGTAAATTCTAACTAAATTCTTTTGTATAATGGTCTCATGAAATTAAAGTTCAAGATTTTATGCATATTTATTTTAAAATAATTCATTAAAATGCGATCCGCGTGTAAAAATAGTGTATTAATGTTTTACTATACAAGCGCCTGCAAGCAGAGCATAGAAGGGCAATAGAAGACAACATGGAATTGACAGCAAAAGATGAAATTAAGAGACAAACGTGATATAAAAAACCCTAGATAAGAATATGACAATGAGAAACAAAAGCCAAATATTATGTCGTTTGGGTAAAAAGGAGATGTTCGTGTACAAAATTGAGTCGAGTGTTGGAAGTTTTCTGTTGTGTCTTGTTGAGTGGAGTCTTGTGCAAAATTGAATCAAGAGCAGCTAGCAGCAGCTTTTGTGGCGTCATCTGATTTCAACTTCTTTCGCTTTGCAATATTGCTTAAAATAATTCTGGAGGCCGGCAAATGGAGATTTCAGACTTCACTTGTTTGTGAATTAAAATGTGCAAAGCCATGGATTAAGAGTTTTTGCTTGTGTATACGTGTTACAAACACAATCCATATGTTAAAAGTTAACTATTTTGTTTTATTATATTTATATATTTGCTATTGGTGTTACATCCTAAACAAGAATATAATTATTCTAATGTTTCTCTCATTATTGGCGCAGCTATAATTGCTTCATCAATCTTTTCTCTTGATGCTTTTGATAAATTATGATTGGAGAGAAGTTTTGACACAGAATACATTTTGTGTTGGACCTCTGCCCCTGCATGTTAACATGTGTAACAGTGGCGTCCACGAAAAGGATAATGAGATGAAGGAAGAAGACACGAAAGGGGCATAGAGTACGGTGGGCCAGTCCAGAAAACAGAACCCAACCAGCCCAAAAACACCGTATTTGAGCTGTGTGCTGATTTGCTATTCAATGGGGACAGGAAGAACAAGATTGGGTGTAAAATGGTGTTAATCAAAATTAGCGTTTTATCTCATTCCTACAAATTAATGTTATCGTGATCAAAATAAAACACAAGCTGGTTACAGCACCAATACAGGAGAGAATGATTGAAACCAAACCAAACTATACCTTCCTCACTATTAAATTTTTATATTAATAGTAACAAGTCGATTTTAAATTTTTTTTAGATTTTTTAAATAATATAACCTCACATTTTAAAATAATTTCATATACATATTTCGTTTTCAGTTACAACACTTTCATTCTTTTTCAGTTACTGCATTTGAGAGAATAATTTCATCATTTCTTAGTACAAAGATTTTTTTTTTTTTAGTTTTGTATTATATTTTTGCACCTCGCCAATTTTTTTTATAGGTTTTGTGACTTCTAAAGAAATGAAAAAAAAATAAATGAAAAAAAAACATAATCACCATCAGTAAAAATACCACTAAAATTACTTCAACCACTAATATTCATCACCAGTCACCACCACTTGATAATGAAAAATAAGAGATTATACTTTCCACCATCTCAAAAAGATACTATTAAAATTAAAAAAAGTATATAAGTGTGCATGAGGAAGATATGGAGGTGCAGGTAGAATTTGTCAGTTACAGGATGTTAGACATTTGGGCTTTTATATACTTAAACGGGCCTAGGCCCAAAAAGTTGGTGTTATTTAACAATGTGCTTTAATTTTTATTTGTTTTGTTTCTCACATCACATCTTGAGGTTATGTGCATTTGCTTTTTGCTTAATTAATTAAAAATTTATTCATGAAATTAATTATCGCTTGATTAAAAAAAATTATAATCCTTCATTTGGAATGTCGTAAGTGATTTCTCATCTATCAAAATGTCAATATTTACTTAAAAAAAAAATTAAATAGAAACTAAATTTAAATAAAAAATAATTAACTATTATTTGACTAAATTAAATATTAATTTAGAGATTAAAAATATATTTAAAATAATTTTTACTATTAATAAAAATTTATAAAATAGTTTTTACCAAGTTTTTAATTATTTATTACTTTAAATTTTAAATTAATCTCTATTAATTTTTTAGAGACCAATTTAAAATCTAAAATATTAGTAAATAAAACTTAGATAGTTAATTTATATAAAAATTTCTAAACTATTTTATAAATTTTTACTAATAATATAAACAAATTTAAATATAAATAATTTTTTAGTCTCTAAATTAGTATTTAATTTAATTAATATACTAACAAATATTTTTTTTCCAAATTTAATTGTTATTTAATAAATTTTTTTTAAGTGATTTCTTTTCCTGCAAATTCAGTTTTTTGAGGAAAACTTTCAAATATAAATATATCAACTGTGCATTAATCTAATTCCAACCAATAAATCCGATATCAGTATTATATCTCAAAGTAAATACTTGTATTAAGAACAATTATTAGAATAATAATTTTACCAGTCTATGTTATATGTAAATGATATTTTATTTTCATAATAATTTATATTAACTAAGATTGTATCATCATTTTGTCCAACCAAAATCAAAATAATACTTTTTTATAATTTTAAATATTTTCCTCTTTCTAATTAGATATTTTTGCCTGATGTATTTTACCATAAACACCCAAAGAAAAATATGGAACTGTGTACAAACATTACAAGCGCGTTAAATAAAAGAAAATATCCATATGGTTTTATCAATTATTTTAGTTAAACTAGCTACATTTTCTTATAATTTTAATTAAAAATTAAAATAAGATTAATAATATAATATTTAATTATATTTAAGACATAATTCATCAAGCCTGTAAATAAGGAAACATGCAAATATATATATATATATATATATATATATATATATATATATATATATATATATATATATATATATATATATATATGAAAAGTGAATTACTTATCACTAGGCAGCTCTTCCAACTTTTTAAAGAGGTTAGGAATTCAATTCTTATTTAATCTTTGAACTGTAGAAGAATAAGTTAGGACCCACATTTAAAATTTTAAAATAACTTTGTTTTTTTTTTTTTGATTACGAAAAGATAGAGAAAAAGGCAAATTCAAAAGTATAATATATTATCGAGTCCATTAAAAAATCAATTAGAAACTCAAATGAATTTTTAGTATTGGAGTTAAAATCGTTTAAATTTCTTCAATGACGTGTCACTAATTAACCTAGCAAAATGTTAAGATCTCAAGAAGTTATATCATTGGAAATGATCTTAGGAAGTGATTTTATCTTCATTTCCTAATATTACGATAATTTATTCTTTTATTTTGACGTGTTATATCATCGTGTTTTGTCACTGAAATATTAACATCAGGTCATTTATCAATATAGTGCAATTTTTAAGTAAAGGTATATCAACGGGTTATTGGTTTATTTTGATCCTCAATAAATAAAAATACTTTCAAATTTAAAATATGAAAAACAAAAATGTATATTTTAAAAATTAAGTAAGACTAGTAAATTATTTAAAATTGTTGAATATATTGATTTATGTATAAGTTAATTAAAAATTATAAAAAAAACTACTGTTTTTCATTTTTATAAATATTTATGAAAAAAATTGAAACATGTCTAAGATAGAGATTAGAAGTAAGGAATGATTGTGTTTGTTTGCCAGAATATCGCAAAGAGGGATAAGTATGCAATATCTTCTTGCATCTGCTTCTTCTTCCTCTGTTTATGCTTATACTCTCCTCCGCCACAGTTATCCTGTTCACAGAATACGCAAATTGGATTTGCTTAAGCCTCAGTGTGGTCAGAGAGAACCGAGCCCAACGAACCTGGGAACTTCATGGCCTTCAATCTCTCTTAAACTTTTTGGCACAGGCTTCTTACTCGGTCCCCTTCTCGATGGACTCCACTCCAGGGTCAATCTCCTCGTCTACGACTCAGGCGCCATTCACATAGGTCCACTCCACACAAACATCTGGGTGGGTTTCAACTTCCATTTTCTGTATCCTTCTTTCTCCACTTTTCCTATTACTATTAGCTTCACTTACCAAAATCCAAATTCACAGGTTCCTTTCTTGCTGGGGTTATTTTACTCCTCTGTTGGTTTGCTTCAACTCTACCTCGACCAAAAGCTCTTCAACAAGGTTCAAGAGGCAAGTTTACCAAAAACAATTGTTTCATTCATGTAAGTACTTCAGGCATTGTAAAAAAAATTCGTACTTTTTTAAATATGGGATTAAATTTGATTTTTTTCTATTAATAATTTAATTCTAATTAAATCTTACAAACATCGCCTTTTCTTTATTATAAAATGTATAATAATTATCTCAACTTTTCATTTTGGTCTTTAGTTTAATAAGATCACATGGTTTTAATCTTTAGAAATTAGAAAAAATGTGTGATAAGCAACTGGAACTATCAAATATTAAATCATGATATTTTGTTCATAAATTAAAATGATATTCAAAGCTTATGAGGTTGTCTTGTCCTAGATTGTTGGCACTGTTTATTGAAGTGAGTGCTGAACTTTACAAAGGTGGAATAGCTGACAACGTTGAGGCTTACATATTATTTGCTGTAGCAGAGTTCATGTGGTTTTTCTTGGATAGGACATGGCTAGGTTTCACCTTGGCGTGCATTGTTGGCCTTGCTTGCCCACTGGCTGAGGTTCCAATCATGAAGTAAATCGTTTCTCTCTTACTTCTCAGTATCAGTTTTGCTTCATATGACCAACTGACATTTGAAATATGTATGCTCCTTTCTCTTTTGCAATTGCTTCTTTCAGGTTCTTCCACCTTTGGCACTACTCTAAACCCAACATTGAAATCTTTGACCAGGTACTTCATATTGCAAACAGTTCACTCTGAAGCCTTTCATCAAATTTTGAACTTCTTCAAGATTTCTCTTTCTCATACCACCTCCCAACACTATGTGCAGGGACTGGTCACTTGGACACTCACTTGCTACTTCGTATATACACCATTCTTAATCAATTTGTCACGGTGGTTGAGAACAGTTTATGATCCTCGAACAGATGAGTCTACCTAAAACATCATGTATCTGTGCTGCCTATTCCATTAGCACCAATTTGCAGCCTTAGCAAGAACATTGTGGCAAGGCATTATTGGTTTAATGTATGATGATACAGATACATATCAAATTGTACTCACAACGACATTGCTTAATGATAGGAATGTAGAGGTCCAATCGTCCAGACCCATTAAGATGATCCGGAAACTCACTTACCTAAGTAACTATGTGTGAAGGGAGAATTATGCTGAGTTATATGCAATTCTGTTTTTTTGTTGAGTCATAGGTGTAGATACACAATTCAATTCTGTTTTTTTTGTTTCCTAGTGTTGCGGATTGCCAATGATTGGCGTTAGATCATTTGTTTAAATACTACCATGATGAAAGGAATGAAAAAAAAAAGAGAATTATTTCCTATCTTCTCTCTTACATGTTTTATGGAGTTTTTTTCCCTTGACCTCGAATCCAAGGGAGTGATCCCAACTCTATCAATTGGTCCGACCTGCCCTCTCTCCACCATGACCGAACATAATACGCACTCCAAAGTCACCACCGACCGCCTAGAAGAGGCCGTTCTTCGCCTCACCCAAAATCAGACCACCCTCACCTCTAACCACATGAACTTTCCCTCAAAATCGATTCCATTCTCAAGCAATTGAACTCTCTCAGCACCACATTCAGCCCATCCACCGCCACCACCACCGTCCTATGCCAACCGACCACTTATTAAGCTTAAGGTTCCATATTTTGATGGTAATGATGCCATGGGATGGATCTTCAAAATCTCACAATTCTTCGATTACCAAGGGACACTTGACGACAAACGTATAACAATGGCATCATTCTACATGGATGGCCCTACTGTAAGTTGGTTTCAATGGATGTTTTGCAATGGCTTCATCACGTCGTGGCCTAGCTTGCTCCAAGCTCTCGAAACCAAATTTGTGTCGTCATTCTATGAGGACCCCAAAGGAGCCTTGTTCAAACTTACTCAACGTGTTACTGTCAATGATTATTTGAATGAGTTTGAACGTTTGGAAAATTGCATTGTTGGCCTTGCTCCTTCATTCCTCCTTAGTTGCTTCATCTCCAGACTCTCACCAGATATTTGCAAAGAGGTTCAAGCATTACAACCTTTGTCTCTTTCTCAAGCCATGGCCCTGGCAAAACTCCATGAAGACAAGATTGAGGACCATTATCGCAGTTACAAGGGTAAACTCACTAGACCTGCGCCTTCCACAACCACCAACACTACCACAACTCCACTTCTTCCAATCCCACCCAAAATCCAATTTCGTAGGTTGAGCCTAGAGGAAAGAGCTGCCCGTAGAGAGAAGGGTCTTTGCTTTAATTGCGACGAAAAATTTGGCCCCAACAATAATTTTAAGGCTCGTTTCTTCCTATTAATCGGTCAGGATGATGATCAATATCCTGACCCTGACCCCCCACCTCCTCCCATCATTTAATCCCTCCCTTCATACCCTAACAACACGAACGCCCAAATCAGCTTCAGTGCTCTTTCGGGTTCCTCTGCACCTGAAGCATTTTGTTTATATGGTCAGATTGGTCAATCTCGCGTTACTATCCTCATCGATGGTGGTAGTGCACACAACTTTGTGCAAACTCAAGTAACTAAATTCCTCTCACTACCAACAAAAGTTACGCATGGGCTAAAGGTCACGGTAGGCAATGGAATAGTACTGGACTGTTTGCACATGTGCCCTCACACTACTGTGTCTTTTCAAGGGTGCACTTTTGATGTGGACTTGCATGTACTCCTTATCAGTGGTGCAAATATTGTATTGGGGATTCAGTGGCTCAAAAGTTTGGGTCCCATCATTACTGATTATGACACAATGACCATGCAATTTATCAAACACAGGGAGCTCGTCCAATTTTGTGCAGATGCTCTTACCAAGCCTGTGGACGCCTCTACACAACAGGTCAAACGACTCCTTCAAACCAATGCCGCATCTGCATTTTTTCACATTTCAATCACTGAAACCAAATCCCCAAACACTGACCCTACCCCATACCAACATATCCCAAAAATAGCCTCCCTCTTGACTGCATACCACACCATTTTTCAAACACCTACTAAACTCCCTCGTTCTCGTAATATTACCCACAAAATACACTCACTACCCAATTCTAACCCCGTAAATGTGTGACCATATCACTACCCCCACTTCCAAAAAGGAGAAATAGAGAAACAGGTCGATGAAATGCTATCCTCGGGTATGATTCAACTCAACCACAACCCATTTTTTCCCCTGTTTTGTTGGTTAAGAAAAAGGACGAGAGTTGGCATTTTTGAGTGGACTACCGGGCTTAAACTTGATCACCATAAAAGATCGCTATCCAATGCCGACAATTGATGAACTTTTAGATGAATTTCCCAATACCTCTTGGTTTTCTAAACTTGATTTGAGGCAAGGTTTTCACCAAATCTTTATGGATGAACACGACATCCCTAAGACAGTTTTCCGCACCCACCCACCAAGGCCACTATGAAAGTAGGTTCATGCCATTTGGTCTTTGTAATGCCCCTTCCACTTTTCAGGCAGTCATGAACGAGCTTCTCAAATCATTCCTTTGCAAGTTTGCAGTTGTGTTCTTCGATGACATTCTTGTATATAGCAGCTCATTTGAAGCACACCTTTCTCACTTAGAGTGTGTTTTTTAGGCACTGCGAGATGGGCAATTCTTTCTGAAAGATTCCAAGTGCCTCTTTGGTAAACGTCAATTGGAGTATCTCAGCCACATAGTGTCCCAAAAGGATGTGGAACTTGAGCCATAAAAAATACAGGCCATGTTGGATTGGCCCGTTCCCACCACCATTAAGTCCTTGCGAGGATTTCTTAGGCTCATAGGTTTTTACTGAAAATGTATTCAGGGATATGCAGCTATTGCTTCACCTCTAACTGCTTTACTGCACAGGGATTGTTTTCAGTGGAATTCAAATGCACAATTAGCATTTGAACGCCTCAAGAAAGTTATGACAGTGGCCCTGGTTCTTGCTTTTCCTAACTTCATTGTTCCATTTGTTTTGGAAATCAATGCGTCAGGACTAGTCATGAGAGTTGTTCTCATGCACATCCCATTGCTTTCTTTAGCAAACCCTTTTGTCCTAGATTACAGCGAGCTTCTACATATGTTAGGGAGCTGCATGCAATCACCACAGTTGTGCGCAAGTGGCGCCAATATTTGTTGGGTCACCCATTTATCATTCTAACAGATCATAAGAGCTTGAAGGAATTGATGTCTCAAGTATTCCAAACACTTGAGCAACAAATGTATCTCTCCAAACTACTGGGCTACGATTATTCCATCCAATATAAAATGGAGAAAAGCAATATTGTCGTAGATGCCTTATCTCGCATCTCTGAGCACAATGAGGGACAATTTTTTCGTGTTTTCCATGCCTAATTTCACCTTCTTGGAGGACCTGCACAAGTCCTTAATTGATAGCCCTGATTTTCAGAAATTAGTCACACAAATACAGCACAACCCCGCCTATTTTACAGATTATAAAATTCAGAATGGTCTCATTTTCTTTAAAGGAAAGATCTAGCTCGACCTTACTAATCTCTTTAAATAGCTACTGATGGAGGAATACCACAAGACTCCTTTGGGAGGCCTTATGGAGGTAGCAAAGTCCTAACATAGGTTGCAAGAAAGTTTTTACTGGGCTGACATGCACAAGGATGTTCAGCACTTCATTTCTCAGTGTAGCACTTGCCAACAAGTAAAGTATGAGACCAAGAAACCGGCAGGCTTACTTCAGCCACTGCCAATCCCAACAACCATTTGGGAAGACCTTTCCTTGGATTTTATCACCGGCCTACCACCATCCCAGGGTCATACTACTATTATTGTTGTGGTGGATCGTTTTTTTAAGGGTGCTCATTTTGGCGCACTTCCTCCAAAATATGGGGCTTTCAAGGTGGTTTCTGTTTTTTTGGACTTGGTTTGCAAACACCACGGCTTCCCTCGTAGCCTAGTCTCAGACCGTGACCCCATTTTCATCAGTCAATTATGGCGCGAGTTGTTTAAAATATGTGGCATAAAACTACGCATGAGCACTTCATACCATCCCGAAACTGATGGTCAAACGGAGGTCCTTAATCGAGTACTTGAGCAGTATTTACATTCCTTTGTTTCTGATAAATCTTCTAGCTGGTACAAATTTCTTTCTCTAGCAGAATGGTCTTACAATACTGTTGTCCATTCCTTTACTGGAGTCACACCTTTCGAGCTTATGTATGGCAAAAGTCCTCCATCCATACCTCACTATTTGCTTGGTTCATCTTCCATTGAAGTTGTTGACAATTTTTTGGCTTCTAGACAAGAAATGTTGCTCAAATTAAGGAACTGTTTGCTCAAGGTTCAAGCTGCCATGAAACTACAAGCTGATAGCAAAAGGAGAGATATATGCTATAATATAGGAGACTGGGTTTATGTCAAATTATAGCCTTACCGCTAGAGTTCTATTTCTAATTTGACATATCATAAATTATCTAAAAGGTTTTATGGTCCTTTTCAAATCACAAAATAGATTGGGGCAATTGCTTATCGTTTGAATTTACCCTCTGGTTCAAAGATACACCCCGTGTTTCATTTCTCTTTGCTGAAACTTCACAAAGGTCCACTCATTCACAATACTGATCCATTACCACCGGATACCCACGATAACCATCCCTTGGTTCAACCTTTTGCTATTTTGGATTGCAAATGGGACACTTATACTTCGCCACCTTCTCTCGGTATTGGTGTAGTGGCTTGGTTTGACTTCGGAGGACACAAGTTGGGAAAAATGGGATGATCTTCAACACAAGTTTCACCTAGAGGACAAGGTGGTTCTCCTAGAGGAGGGTGACGATAGGAATGTAGAGGCCTAATCGTCCAGACCCATTAGGATGACCCAGAAACCCACTTACCTAAGTGACTATGTGTGAAGGGAGAATTATGTTGAGTCATATGCGATTTTGTTTTTCTGCTGAGTCATAAGTGTAGATACGCAATTCAATTCTATTTTTCTGTTTCCTAGTATAGTGGGTTGCCAATGATTGGCATTAGATCATTTGTTTAATTACGACCATGATGAAAGGAACGGAAAAAAAAAAAGAATAATTTCCTGTCTTCTCTCTTATATGTTTTCTAGAGGTTTTTTTCCATTGACCTCGAATCTAAGGGAGTGATACTAGCTCTATCACTTAACGACTTCAATCAATTCTCATCTTGAAATTTCAAACTCCTCTATCTTTCTCTCTCTTTCTATTGAAAATTGGTCAGAGATCAAAAGTAACAAGCCAAAGCAAAATTTAGACTAATTCTTCCTTATATAAATAATTATTAGCCAAACAATAGGATGTAACAAATAAAACGGATAAAAATAAGCACACACAAAAATGTTAACCTCAATATGAAGAAAAAAGTCGAGACTTAATCTAGTAAAATTTCCACTAAGACTAATTAATGGGTATACTAATAATTAAATACACACAAAAGGACCTTGAGAGGTATCTAGTTAGACAATAGAGATAACCTCTTCTTCAAACTGTTTCTTTCTAGAGGACACGCTAGTTACTATTTTTTCTTTCTTCACTCTTTCTTTTGATGGCTTCCTTTCTTTTCTCACTAGAGGCACTAGAGTTTTTGTCTTTATGTCTTCCCACAGAAGTTCAGATGTAAAAGGATGCTTACTTTAAGCTACATAATGGGTGATAGCCTATAAAGTAAACACTTCTATTTCTTTTTCCTAGCTAAGTCAACATGGGTCCAATAAATTGGTGACCCACCTAACAAATCCCTCCCTCATTTTCTTGCAGGTAAGATCTTTGTCTTCATATTTGAGCCATTCTCATTAGTATGAATTTTTTCTAATGATAATTGCTTCTTTTCTAATGCTTTTTGTATCCAATGATATCGAACCTCAATATGCTTTGACCTTGATTGAAAGGTTGAGTTTTTATAGAGATGGATTGCACTTTGACTATGACAATACAAAACATTTTTTCTTGTGATAATCCTAACTCTTATAGGAATTTCTACAACCACGAGAGCTCCTTAGCAACTTAGGTAACAACAATATATTTTGTCCTTGTAGAAGACAAGGCAATGCATTTTTGTAGTCTGAATTGTCATGACATTGTTCCCCTTACAAAAGTCATCATATAACCAGAAGTAGACTTCCTAGAATCCACATCACCAGTCATGTATGCATCTGTCTAATCATTTAACACATGCTTACCACTTCTAAAGCATAAAAAAAATCTATAAGTACCTTCGAGATACCTTAAGTTTCCACTTTACTGTTTGTCAATGCTCTTTTCTAGGATTAGAAAGGAAATGACTAATAACACCAACAACATGAGAAATGTCCAGCCTTGTACACACCATAACATATTTAACCTTTATGATAATCATTTTCATCAAGTACTTGTATTGAGATTAGGATGGGGCATATATCATGGATGTGTCTAACATTCTTCAAATGCAACTTGCAACCGATATTAGTCTCTAACTAGATTTCTCCAATGCCAACAACCTTGCTTACCCCTTGATTTCTCATCTTCAAATGCCCAAAATCTCCAGCAATTTAGGATGTGAAATAGTCACAGTGTGGTGTAACATGAAATAAGGAAGCAGAGTCAGTAACCCATTCATACTCCTGGTTGGTGAGATTAACATGGTCATCTTCATAAACAATGACAACTTCACTATCACATACAACTACAATATTGACACTACAAAAAAACTTGTAAGCTGTGGCGGTTTTAATATGGCGGTTACTAAAAACCGCCACAATTATCCGTATAATATGACATTTTAACAACTGTCACAATTCTCCTTCAAAATGTGTCATTTAGAAACGCCACAAATTTCCTTTCATTCCTTCCATCATATTTACTTTATTTCCCTCCCATCAAATTTCATTTCCCACACTTACACAAAATTTTGATTTTCCAAAATCCTATTCTCTTCATTCCATCCTCCAAAATTCTCCAACCCCCTCTCCTAGCTCTGTTAAACCCCGCCCCTATCGAAAGTGCAAACCCTCCAAAGAGAATGACCCTCCCTTCGATCCCAATCTCGCTGTCCCTTCCCCTGCTAAGTTCAAGAGCCCCTTGCCCCCGAGACTACCCTCTTCCAATACTGTGAAGCGCAAGCTTGCCACCGCCGCCGATGTCCTAACCGACGATTCACTCCCCGCACCCTCTGATTCCGGCATCAAGGTTGGTTTCTCCTATTAGGGTTTTCGACTTATTAGTTTCCAATGCCTTCTATCTAAGTCCAATTTCTCTCTTCTTGCCTTTGTCACAGGTTATTGTGAGGATGAGACCGCTCTGTCCCAACAAGGATGAAGGAGACCCCACTGTTCAGAGTGTTTCCAGTGACTTATCAGTTGCAACTCGTTAACGAGAGTTTATGGAGGTTGGTTGGTGAAATCCGTAAGGAATTTTGCTCTTATTTCACACTCCCTCTCATTCATTGCCCTTCCATTTTAATTTGTCTCTAATTTTCTTTCTTTGTGTCTTCAATGGTGCGCTGTAGTTTCCATTGTTTTCGAAATGGCAGTGGTGAAGCAGAGATCGTGGAAGACAAACACAAACCTTGGAAGGAAGAGGTAAGGGTGATTTCATTTGTCTGTTAAAACCCTAACCATCCCAGAAGTATTTTCACTCTCCTCCGATTAATAATAACAATAATTTTGGACCATGATCCTTGATGGTAAATCCTTTGCTGAAGTTGAGATCAATGACATGGTAAGAATTTTTTTGCTCTGTGTTTATCCATCCACGGCTCATTGCAACTCCTAAAAATTCTTTTTCTCATGAAGTATGAACTTTATCGTCTCTGCACTTAGTCTGACTTCAAATATATTAGATAGATTCTAAAAATTTGTACTTTAAGGCTCAAATTTTCTCCATTGACTTGTATAGAATGCATTGATACATTTATTATAGTGCTCTTCCGTCCTTACAATATTGAATCTGCAAATTTATTATCCCTGCATGTTATGGAAAAAACTACAGTGATATTTTCCAATTTAGTTGTTCTTTTTTGTCCTTGTTCCTATGAACCTGAGAATACCATGATTCACTTTTAATCCCTTAGATTTCTAGCTTCCTCATATTTTTTTTCTTTCAATTTGCAATAATATACTAATTCAGTTTCATTCTTCTAATCACTTAGATCTACGACTTCGACCGGGATTATAAGGATGTCGGCATTTCTCTGTTTACAACAAAATTTCTTATTTTCAGAAACTGCCTGTCTAACGCCAAATCTGATACAATTCTGTCAGCATGGAATCCCCCTCTCGATTGGGGAAAGTATGTATTCTTTTTTCAGGCCTTTTTCTTCAACTCACTGGTGCTTCCAAGTAGATTTTTTGATATTTTTCACTTTGCTGTTCCAGGCAACAATGTCTTAATTTCTAGTTAAATTATGATTAGTTTTAAGTTCAAGTTGAACTGCATCATTTCAGCCCTTAGGTTTCCATGCTAGTCTAGTCCCTCTCTTTAACTGAAAAGGCATACAAATTTTACTTGTTTGTTGAAATCATTTATGTAATGGAATGGGAAGAAAAAAAGGAGCCTCTTAATAACTTATTTTAATATAAGATTGATGTTACCTTTTCTATTGCAATAAAGATTAGTGTGTTTTTGTGTTTTCTATATCTTCTGGGTACCTTGATATTGCATGTTTGCTTCTTTTTTTCAGAAAAGTGATGGTTAAACTTGATGCGAGACAGGGAGCTCCAAAGGATGGAAATTCTCCCTTTGAACTTTTCCAGGTAAGTGGTTCCTTGTAGTTATTTTCTCCCAGCAAAGTTCTGTAGAGAATTATAGAATCCATCTCTTATTATAATTTGGGTTATTCAAAAGAAAATTGTCATATGCTTAAAATTGAGACCATGTGTAATACTTTTCTTACAGTTTTGTTAAGTAGACCCTGCCCAAGATTAATATACACACACATATATATATGTGTGTGTACAATGTTTCTAACATATTAGAGACACGGTAGAATATCAGGGAGAAATAATTATAGAAGTGAATCTATTGAAGTTCATGAGAGAAGAAAAGAGGAGAGTTTCCAAGAAAATGAAAATAAAGTTAGAGAGAAATTGTTTCTCGAATTTCTGAACTTGTTATTATACAGTGATACAACTGAACTCAGTTATTGGACGCAGCTATAGCTAGATTACAGTGATAGTTAGACTAACATAAAAAAAACTGATAAATCATTGTATGGAGAACTGGGAATCTGTTTGAGTAGAAAGTGTGTGCAGTATAATAGTTGTGCCTTTGGTTTCCTAACATGAACACATTTTACTCTATAGGTAGAGATTTATCCCCTTAAGATCCATTTGACAGAAACAATGTACAGAATGATGTGGGTGTATTTCTTCCCAGAAGAAAAGAAGGATTCACAATGCCGACAGGTTAATTATAATTTCAATTGACTTCTTTCCACAACAATCATAACATTCATATATATTTTGTGTTCTAAGTTAAAGTCATGATTGCTTATGTAGGAGGTTTGGAAGGTTTCAACCACAGCTGGTGCAAGGCGTATGAAAAAAGGTTCAGCTGATGGTTTGGCTTCAAATTACATTTGGCTTCAAATTATGTAATCCACCATCTCAAATTACATTTGGCTAATCATTTCAAAGTTATTTAGTTTGGATTGGGCAAATCCTAAAAACTTTTGAAAGCATGGACCAGTAGTTAGAAATTCCATATGCGCATATGTGCTTGAGAGTGATTGTATGAAGCCTTGTTTTCAATTTAATATATTAATATTTTCATTTGCTGAATTTGTTGTGAACGCTTGTGGAATGCAGGGGTAGTAGGGTTTTTTCTGCAAACCTAGTCTCTAAATAAAATTTAATGTTGATTGCAATATGCAGAATTATTTCATTTCCTCAGGTTTTTAACTAAAATAATGACTGGTATTCTATGTGTTTTTACCTATTTCTGGAATCTAATTTCTTAAGGTTGTCAATAATCATTTTTTTGTTTTCATTAATTTTTTTTAAATTTTAATTTCACACTGGTTTACTGTTTTTCCTTTTTATTTCCTAATTTGAGTAATAATTTTCTAATCCAAGAGTAAAGACATTCTCAAGGAAACAACTGATCAATTTTCCTTTTTATAGGTACATGTCAATGAATATGGTCGTGCATTTGAATTTCTTGATAGTGTATCTATCTTTATTTCCTTACACTTTTTGCCCCTTTTATGTTCAAATGAACACTTTGCTTACATATATTGCTTCGAGAAAAGATGTTCTCGAACATTTTACTGCAATGGCGGCTAATTTGGTTCATCCATCCATCAATGAGGTATTAATATATTTAAATGTTTTTTAGTGTCTTTTATTTTATAATTATAAACATTCAATTTCATTAACTTAAAATTATTTATTTATTTCAGGCATAAGATACCGGAAGTGGTGCTCCATCACCTAATCAAATAATAGGATCAAGTGCTGGAAGCAAAACTGATTAGGGATGTGTGTTTTAATTATAAACTTGATTAGGAATGTATGAACTTTTGAACAATTATGTGTTTTCATTTTCAATTATGTATCAACTTTTTGAACAATATTATGTGTGTTTTAATTTTTAATGAAATGAGTGGATGCTTACAAGTTTTATACATTATTTAATTTTATTAGTATATTTTATTTTTTTATTATGAAAATATATTATGTTTAGTTAATTGTGCAAACTAGATTATAAAAAAGATTATAAAAAAGGATATATATATATATATATAAAATTATAAAAAAGATTGTAAAAAAGGATATATATAAAATTATAAAAAAAGATTATAAAAAAGGATATATATATATATATAAAGGATAAAAAAGTGGTGGTTAAAATTTATTTATTTAGCATTAAAATTACGACGGTTAAAAACGCCACAATATACCCTACATAATGGCGTCAGAATCTTCTTTAATGAATTAAATTGTGTCAGTTATAACTGACACTATTTACATATAAAAACCGCCACTTTAAACGTAGTATTAAAGTGGCGGGTGTTGCGGCGAGTAACGTGAAACCGCCACATTAAACTTTGTGGCGGCCAGTTCTATGGCGGTTTGGAAAACCGCCACACGCGTATATTGTGGCGGTTATAAACGCCAGTTTATACAAAAAAAACCGCCACAATATACACTGTTTTTTGTAGTGTGACTTTATATTTTTCTTCTCTTATATTGTTTATCATTTCTTCTACCCCTTAATCTCTCTTGCTTGAGGATCTTGCACTCTTTCATCATATGTCCCGATTTATAATGGAACCATGTGATATCCTTCTTTGTCCTTGGCTTCCCTCTTGACTTACTACAATGATCAAATCTCTAAGAATTTGTATACATATTCTTCCTCTTGACTTCATAACTAAAGCTTAATTTTGAGAGGAGATAACCTTATTGCTACCCCTCATCCTAGTTCATTTAAGAGAATATCTTTGACCATGTCAAAAGTAAATTTCCTACTAGAGTATAGTTTCTTAGAGATATCACTAATGTTTCCTAGGAGTCTAGTAATAAGCTAAGCAACAAGAATGCAAGTAACTCATCATTTAACACAATCTCCATAGTGATCAATTGATTCACCATATTTTGAAAAGTACTCAAGTGTTTAGCCACAATAAGGAACCATCCTTGTATTTTAAGTTTACTATTAGGTTCTTAATAAGGAATGCCTTATTCAAGAAATTTTTAGAGTCTTGATAAGTGCCTAATTTCCGTAATATTTCATATTAAAATATAGGCACTTATGAGTAGTAATTGCTAATTTACATATAAAATAATCCCTAATTTATGAACTTATACCTTTTTACATTTTTTATGATCTTTAATTGAATAAGAACATTTTATTCCTAAATTTGGTGTTAATTGCAGGTTTTTATGGAAGAATGGAGATTTGGACTAAAGAAGAATGATATATGCTAAAAGGAGAAAGCTAGAAGGTCTAGAACATGCAAAAGAGAGAGAGAAAAGTCCAACTCAATTGCAAGAATGTGTCAGATTAATTGGGCTATTTTTATGTTTTTATTATTAAACCCATAAGTGTGACCTAGGAAGTCACTTAACCCTAGAAAATTAGGTTAAATAGGGAACTAGAGGCACAATCCTAGTGTGCTAGATTGAGAGGAAAACACCATAGAGTGAATTGTAAACCAATTGGGAGAATGGAAGGTGCTAGAAGTATGCGTGGCTAATTCTACCCTTTGAGATTGGGAGTAATCTGCTCGAACTCTTATGTATTGAGGTGATATCTTATATTAAAATATTCAGTTTTTGATTGATTATTGCTATTGTTGTTTTACTTTTAATTTTCTGTGACAAATTGAGAATCTTAAATCTGACTGGAAAGTATTTTTAGGGTTCTGACCTAAACAACAATACTTAACATATTTGAGTGCTAGGAATGGACTTGAAATGTTAATTGCTATTAACGTCTGAGCTTCGTTCTAAGTTGTTCTTATAATTATGCGAGGGATCGATAATTAGGGAACATTCTTAAGAATTTTATATGCGAGGAATCGATATAAATGATTTTTATACGGGCATCAATTTCAATAAAAGAACTTAATATTGACATACTAATCAAAATACATGAGTGAGAGAGATGAAACCTAATTCCTATTTTTCCAACTTGAAGCAATCAATTCTTTGTCTGTTTTCTTATTGATCATCGCCAACACAACCACTTTCAACACACTTTTAATTGTTTTGTTCTATATTTAGCGATTATTGTACTTGATAATTCAATGTTCCTTGTGGGATCGATATCCGTCCTTAGGAACAATTATTACTTCTGACAATGCGGTGCACTTACCATAAAAAGTCATCAAGTCTCACCTGATACATGATGATAAACAAATTGATCTATCCATTGCATGATAATGCCAATAGTCTTTCAATTTATCTTATTCCAATCTTCGTCATATTTATCTCATATTTATCTGTTGGTTTAATACCTTGTTCCTCAATAGGATCATACAAGTCTTTGTAAACAAAATAAAAAATCTTCCATGTCGAATTTTCACATTGAATAATTGGTAGAATCCAATTTAATCATGGTTTCAATACCATCACCATCTTCCATCGTTAGAGCACAAACCAAAACTCCTAATCGGAACTCTAATACCAATTGTTGAAAAGATAAAAAAATAATAATAATAAAAAACAAAACCTAGATTAATTCTTTCCTATATTAATAATTAACAAAACAATGGGATGAACCAAACAAATGAAAGAAACCAGCAGACACCAAAAACATTTAACATTGAAAAATCTTAATATGAAAAAAAATTCACTCGAACCAGTCCAATAAAACTTCCACTAATAATAATTAATCGGTACACAACAAATTCTCAAATTCTCTTGGGCCTCCAATGAAAAGGGGGTTCTCTTTACCAATAAGGTGAATAACACAAAAAGACCCTAATGGGTATCTAGTTAGACAACGAAAATAACCTCTTCCCCAAACTACTTCTCTGCACGGATTTATACCGGACACATTAGTTACTATTTTCTTCCTTTTTTTTCACTCTCTTTTGGTCGCTTCTTTTCTTTTTTCGCTAGATGCACTCAGAGTTTATAGTCTTTATATCTCCTTAACAAAATCCTGATATAAAATAATGCATACTTTAAGTTGCATTATATCAAAAAAAATGTTTCTCTTTCTTTTTCTTAATTAAGTCAGAATGGACCCAATAACTTGGTTACTTTGTTTATATAACATGTAATTTTTCTCTTGATCACACCAAATCGTCCTCAAATATATTGGTTTTACAACTTATAATTCATACCCCCACCGATGATTAATTATTAGTCTATAGAAAAACTAACTAAAAGTTACATACCTATACTTCAACAATCTTCCGGATCCAGAGTTTGTTTGAACACAAAATTAGAAGATTTTTTGAGTTTTTTACTTAAAAATATTTTCAGCACAGAAACTCTTAAAGTATTGTTAGGTAGCATCCAGTATCCCCACATTGACTTATCTGGGCCCATTAAATAAATTAGGCTGTTGTTAATTTTGAAAACTTATTTTTAACGGCAGCAATTCATAGATAGATGCTATTACTGGGCTATTCATGGGTATTTTACCTTCCTGCAAGGCAATTAATTCCTGCACTGCAATAATTTCTTCCTATAAATAGATCCCACTTGCACCACAATAATAATGAAGTAAGAACAAAACTCCAGTGCTTTCATGGTGTACTGTTGGGCTAAGGTATTATCCTATTCAACACATGTAAGAGGGGGTGCCTCACGAAAACATAGAAAGTAATGGAGATAACTGATAAAATGATAGTGCTTTAAATAAGATTTTGAAATTAATTTACTTAGAAACTGAATTTATAATTATACATTTAAAGGATACGTTTGTGAATTGAGTTTGATGTTTTTTTAGATGAAACAAACATTCGATTCAATTACATCAACTTTATTATTTAACCATCCAATTAGTTTTAGTTGTAAATTTAAACTTAAAGTAATGCATTTAAAATAAAGTTGTTTTCATTCAATTAGTCTTATTTTTTATGTTTTAGAAAAAAATTAAGTTAACCCTAATATATACAGTGAAAAAACAATTTGAATTATTAAAGATACTCCCTAAAACAAGACAGTAACTACCAATTCAAGAGTGAAACATAGAAATTTATTAAGAAGCCAATTTCTTATTTCACTCGAATTTTCAGGGTGAGATAAATGTTTTCTTTTGTAAAGGTTCTTTAATTCTAAAGGTTTGTTTCTATATTGAATTGTTATACATTTACATCTTGTTCGAAAAGAAATTGTTTAAAATTTATAAAAGAATGATCATGTTATAGCTCTTTCATTATAAATATGCTATATTTTGTTTTTTTTATAAGTTGCATTACACCAGTGTTTAGTTTGTTTGTAATTCAGTGTTTTTATTATTTTTATAAAACTTTCTCAAATGATATTTTAAGAAATAATTTGTATTTTTTGTTTTAATTAGATATGAATTATTGTGATTAGATAATTCAATATTGTTAATAGAAAATCAAGGTAACATTACTTATATTAACTGGACGTATATTAGGAAATAATCATACTAGTATAATGCTTACAAATACTTTTGAAACCAATTTATCTCTTAGTTGTATTTTTAGCCATTCGCTTTCTTAATTTTGTAATCAATACAATATTTTATTTATATAAGGTTCATTGAAAATAAAGGGGATACATTGAATTAAAGTTGATTGAAAATAACATAAATTGAGGCAGTGTGCCAGCATAATCACTTAGTTATAAAATTCATTTAATTATTTAGGCATAATTTTATTTAAATAAACAAACTTGAAAGTCCGTTTAAAAATAAAATATTGAAAATTGTTTCAATAAGTTGATGAGTAAAGTGGGCGATTTAGGGAGGAGAGAGATTATAGGATAAAATTATGATAATTGATAAAAATAATTTAGATAATTAATGGAAAAATTGGAATTAATTGTTAATATGTGGATGAAAGAAAGATCCGAATATAAAGCATGTGTCTCTCTGGCAAGGATCATCCAATTGTTTTCGTTCAGTTAAGACATCAATGTTAAGGTAGATATTGATTATGAAGAAAGTTGCTATCCAATAACGATATGACAATAACGATAGGGTGAAATCGTATTAAAGTGAGCCACCTCACCACTCCATAATTAATAAAAGAATGCGGATTTGGAAAGAAAACGACTAATGAATGTTTGTGATGTGATGTGATGTGAGTGTTATTATTTTGGGATGGAGAAGATTAGTAACTAATACAATGTGATGTTATTAAACACAAACAAAACTCAAAGCTGCTTCCTACTGAACCAACCGCATTAATTAGTTTTTAATTTCTTCTCCAATTCTAAGTTTAGGCTTAAATAATATAAAATTCATATTATTTTATATAATATTTAACTACCCACCTACTCAAAAAAATAATATAATCAAAAATTGCGTCTGTGGATTAATTCAATCCATTCCTATGTTATATATATATATATATATATATATATATATATATATATATATATATATATATAATTACAATAAAAATTCTACATTTTTATAACTTTAAAATTTTTCAAAACATTTATATATATAATTAAGACTTATAAAAATACAAATATTTATAATTCACAACTCAAAACAAAACTTCAAAGTCTTTTTTTCACTTATTTGATCATCTGCTCGTGTACATAGTACAATCATCGAAGTTCAAAACATAACCAGAAAAATAAGGGTAAGCTAGTGAAAAGTAAAATTTTATAATATGCACAATTCAATTAAAGGAGTAAACCAAATTACATGGATTAATATCTCAATTATTATCCCAACATAAAACAATCACATAGATTTCACACGGATCTACGCATCCAAGATATTCAACAAATAGAATAATAACTGAAGTTTTGCAAAAAACTCGTATTAAGTAAGTCTTACCGGAGACTAACACCTAATCCAATATCCAAGATTTAGATTATCAACGAATTCAAAAGAAAGAATTAGGATAAGTCAAATACAACCCAAGTCATGCATCTCATATGTCTCCGTGTGCATGAATTCCCCCATCAGCTTCTCACCACCTGATATTTTAGTTTATGTGACTTAGATCATCAGTGAAGCTAGGTAAACATAGGCATCAATACTTAATACACAAACAAACATCAGTCCATACATTATCCAAATGTATGACTTTAATCCCATACAATTTTCATCATATAATATCATTCAAAACGCAATCCACAACATTTAAAAGTCTATTTAACATAAAAAAAAGGAACACTTAAATACTAAACCATCAAAATCTAATATTTCTACAAGTTTAAACAATATATAAACAAACAACATCCTTGCAAGAGAAATTGAATATTTCTAGCCTAGAGTATTATTAAAAACTAAAGTTAGCTTCCCTTACATGAAACATTTATCTAAGGCAGTTTCCAAAATCAAGCAGTAATATTATACCAAGATCTAGGGATCTAGAACAAGTTATCCAAACATAATAGAAATTCAATATATGGTATAATAAGTTGAGATTATTCCTTTTCTTATCTGACCTCATCAAGATTGATGATTAAATCCTAAGGAAAGACAGAGAATAAAAGATCTTTAGAGCAAAAAATAAACTTATTCTATTTGAAAATTTGATCAAGTAGAAAAGTAGTCTGACTCCTCAACTACTGCAGGGTGTGATTAGATTTTGAAATGGATGAGTTATAGGAGAGAAAATGAAGAGAAAAGAAAGAGGGAGAGATATAGAGAGAAAGAAGTGAATTTGTTTATTTATTTTTTTATTCTCGGAGGATTATATATATAATACTGCATTCAATAAATCAAACACGAATATGTTATTTATATCTAAACTGAAATTAATTTAATAACTTCTACTTTTTATATACAAAGTTAAATATAAACTCATGCACTTTTATAGTAAAATCAAACAAAATTATTTTAAAATTAAATTGTGATTCTTATTTTTTTTACATATTTGCATTTGTTTTATATGAATATAATTACATCCCTTAGAATGAGAAATATCATATTTAAAGAAAAAACTAAATATTTCTATTAGAAATACTAAAAATTAGACAACAAATCAAATTAATTTAATAAGTAACCACAGAAGATATATGAGTGGTGTGGTCGTGTTGTACCAAGTTTTTTTTTTATAATTTTAGTGGTTGTTTTATTATAACAATGAAGATTTGTAGTTTATGTATATGCAATTCCATAGTTTTTTTAAAAAAATTCTAATTCATAATAGTTGACAAAGTAGCTTACAACTGTTAGTTATTTCTAATAGTGTGCAAAATAAATAAATTAGACTTCCTATCAATCTTGACAAAAATAAATAAATTAGACTTCCAGTCAATCTTAACAAAAATTATTCTCTCGAACAACTTGATTTGGGAAAGATTCAAGCTAATGATTCATATGTATGGTTGTTTTTGCTAGTTTACAAGCAATCATACATGTTTCAATTCAAAGGTTTAATACATATTTTCTTTATGAGAGAATAATCTATTGTCTTTACCTTATCATTTCAATCACCAAAAATAATTAAATTGCCTCAAATTTTTCATCTTAAATTAAACATCCAAATATTCTTTCAATACTTTAATTTGAAAAGGTCATCCCTAATTAAATCATATATAAATAAAATTGTTACCTTATATTCTTTGTGTTTTACAAACAAAATATGGTCTAAATTACTTTGTTTATATCCAAAATTTATACTATTTTTTAGAAGAATTTCTTAAACCGAGCCATCAAGGACTATATTATTCAATATAACAAATTTTTTAGTTTACAAACTTCTCTTTTGTATATGGTATTACAATTTTACCTCTTCCTTGAAGTCTCTATTGAGGAATGCATTTTAACATCATTTTGTTGCAAAAAAAAAAAAAAAAAAGTCAATCTTGATTTGATGCTAGAGATATAAGAGTACAAATTATATTGATCTTGATAACTAGTGTAAAATTCTCTTTGTAATTTACCTCATACATTTATACATACTCTTTAGTGACTAGCCTTACTTTATATTCATCAATATTCCCATCAACTTTGAGTTTCAATGTGATCTACAATCAACTATCTTTCTTCTTTCAACTTGTGGAACAAGTTTTCAAGTAACATTCCTTGTAAAGCCTTCATTTATTTTCTCATTTACACTTTCTCACTTTTGATGCCAGTCAATGCATCTTATACCGTACATATATTTTCAAAAGGGATCAATGAGTCAACCTCAATTCAGCAACACCGTCATATCTTGTTTTAATTCTTTGATCAAGAACAATTCTATTGCAACCTCTTTTAGTTCTTTGATTAATAAGTTCTTTCAATACTTCTAATTATCTAAGTTCATCACCCCCTCTTTATTGTAGCACATCCTTTTCATTTGGGCTCTCACCTTGAAGAAAAGGTTGAAATTTTTCTTTGAATAATAAAATTTAGATTCATGAAAAAAAAAAAAGTGCATCTAAAGTTACATGTGACTTTTGAGTTATAGGATTGTAACACCTATATCCTTTTTGAAAAATCTAAGTAGCCAATAAAATTATTTTATTTTTCACATGGATCATGTTTGCTTCATTGATTCTTTGGGATGTTTACACAAACAGTACAACCAAAGACTTGTGGCTCAAGATTTGGGAGATGAAAAATCTCTAATAAAGATTGTATCTTGTGTAGAGGAGTTTTAAAGTTTAGCATTTGTGAAGAGGTTCAATTCGCAAGAAAAATTAAAAAAATTAAAATTCCCCTTAATAAAAAGAACATATATTTGTGTAAAAAATATAGCCATGAATAATTTTCAAAATTGTCTATTTTTTTCTTTTCACAACCCATTTTCTTGTTGAGTGTAAGTACACCAAGTTTGATAATCTCATGTCTTTGAAATTTAGTGAAAATTATATTGATAAATTCAAAACTATCATCATACTACAAATCATGAACCTACTATTGGTATTGAGTTTTGACCATATTATGAAAGTCATGAAACACTACATACACGTCACTCTTCTGGTGAAGTAAAGACACCCAAGCCATTCTTGAACAAAATACCGAAGCCTAGACCTAATGAATTAGTATAAAATGATATATTTTTTTCAATATGGAAAGATAAGGAACACAATGGCTCTTAGTTAATTAAAAAATGTTATGACAAAAATTCAAAATGTATAAAGTTAAAAAAAATTACTTCAATTTATTTTAAATACTTATAGAAATGTTTTGAAATTTGTATTTGGGATTGCTCTCGAGCTAAGCATCGTTTGAGCGATAGGTGATCACTCGAGTGACAATGATTGCTCAAGAGAGGCCTAAGTTATTTGCATTAATTGCAGTAACCACCTTAAGTCACTCAAGTGATGTGTTGGTCGCTCAAGTGATGTACCAATTGCTTAAGAGATGGCTTGCAACTTGAAAAAAATATATGTCAAGACGATTCTCTTTCCTCTTAAAGCATATCACTCAAGCTTTGAACAAGACACTCAAACAATATTGTCGAGTGTTGATTCAGAACATTTAAGCATGATGTTTAGGTGGTGGGCATATGACATAGATGTGTGGCCTTGAATGACACATAGCCTAGGTGTTGACCTAATTCAACAAGTGTACTAAGTCAAAAATTATAATATATCTCAAAAGACGGATATCAAACCCACAAGAAACAATTCTCTTAAAACTTTAATGTGTAAAACTCACTAAATGTTGAAATATGTTCAATGAATTGATTCAATATATGATCATTGTTTGAATAAAATGTGTGTAATTTAAATAAAAACAGAATAAATGAATATAAGGATGTGATTGGTAAGATTGGGATTGAAGTTAATTTTTCTCACTCGCTTGTATTTTAGTAAATAAAAATATGCAACATTTTGACTTAATTGATATTGATGCAACAAAAAGTGTCATTCACATTGATTCCTCAAATATGAAATTATTAAGATAATCTCTTAAACATTGATTCCTCAACTATTTAACAAAAGTTCTTATTATTAAGAAAAGATGTTTTAAAGCATTTGTTATATCACAATCTATTCCTAGTATCATAATATATCAAGTATTTTCATTTAGGTCAGATCATTAGAAATACTTCCCAATCAATTCCAAGGATCTAAATCAAGAATAAAAATTCAAGTTTTAAGTATAAAATGAAAATAACAATATCAAATAAGAACAAAAGAGTATAGATCTCACCTCAATATATAGGAGTTTGAAAATATTACATTCAATCTCAAAGAAAGGAATTATCCACTTATGGTAGTCATTACATGTACCCAAAGATGATGGAAAGCAAAAGAAGAAGATCCATAACATTTCTACTTGACAGCTGCTTTCCAGGGTTTTCTCTCTGTCTCTTTCTCTTTGCCTTACACCCCTTTTTAACCTAATTGAACTTCGATTAAGTGACATCTCGCTAAAGCGAGTAGTATCTCGCTCAAGCGAGATCATAAAAGAAATCTCTATTCTCTATTGTTGGAAACAAGGCTTTGATGAACCCAAATCTGTGAAGAATCTTGGATGATCTTGGATGCTGTGTTGCTGCTGCTAGGGTTTAATTTTTAAGTGTTTAGAATTTGTATGCTTTACTCTTGATTCATAGCTTAGCCTGAGCAATCTGGTTTTGAAAAGGGAAAAGAGTTTTTCAAAAGCTAAGTGATAAACAACCGGTTGTTTTCATGGTTTAATCGGTTGTTTTCCACATAGCCTGTCTGAAGAGTTTTCCAACTATTTGCATAATTGTTTTAACCCATTTAACCGATTATTTTGAGCTTTCAACTGATTGAAATTTGAATCTGTAACAGCTTTTCAAAATATAGTTAAATTTGATTTCAGTTGGCTTCTAAACAGTTTTTGGCTCATCGTTAATGGGCATTTTCTGAGAGCTATAAAATGGGACTCCCTCCTCTTTTCAAAGATAATTTTATTACACATTACAGAATACAGAAAAGAGATTTAGAAATTTGATTTGAGAGAGAGTTTTGCAAAAGTTTTCAAGGTTGCTCAAAGGCTTTGGTTATGATCAAGAAGTGATTCCAGGAACTCGTTATCAAGGTGTAATCTGTTCCAAATCTTTTCTTGTTATTGTTTGATTGATATGATTTGTAAAAACAGTAAATCTGCTTGGCAGAGGGTTGTTCTAGTGTGAATCGTATAGCAAAGAGTGTGTGTGATCTTGGGTGAAAAAATCCTCTCTTTGTAATTGTGTGAATTGTAATATGTTGTGAATTACACAGTGGATTGCCTAGTGTGGTTCTGGGGACTGGATGTAGCTCAAAGGTGAGTGAACCAGTATAATTTGGTTGTGTGAATCTCCCTATCTCTCTCTTGTATAAACTGTTTGATATTTCTAATGTTGTAATAACAGTCGGTTATCTCGTATTTTCAATCGGTTAAAATTCTATGTTGAACACTGCTTGTAACTTGCTTTTGCTACTGTGATATAAACAATCGGTTATATCGAAATATCAATTGGTTAAAATTTTGATTATAGTTTTGAAAGCTTGTTTCTTTTGGCTTCTCTGATCTTTCTTTCTGTAATTCATTAAAGAACTTCATTCTTAGGCATTATTTGCGAAAATCTTTAGAAAACAATTCACCCCCTCTTGTTTTAGCCATTAATTCTAACATCTATAGCAACCTCGCTTGAGCAATTCTTAGGTGAGCTTTGGGTGAGTCTTGAGCGAGTCTGGGTGAGTCCTAGGCGAGCTTGGTCAAGAGATCAAGTTAGTCTCTGGAGTGATCTCGCTCAAGCAAGACTTGAGCGAGAGTTGAGCGAGCCTTGGGTGCCTGGGCGAGATTAAGTGAAATTGAGTACTGGATCATGGACAACTTTTGCTTGAGCGAGAATTATTGCTTATCCCATGCCTTTTTTTCCTATCTTCTCAAGCCTCTCTAATTATCCTCTAGCCCTTTGCTCCATCTTTCCTTCAATTCCTAAAATTAACACAAAATTGGATTTAAATAGTTCCATTAATCTCATAAATCTAAAAATATATTGTTGAATTCTAAACTTCTTCAAATTAGGGTTGAGTCATAACCTAATCAACAATTACAATCCATAAGTGTTTAGCTTTCTGCATAAAATTTCATTATAGTACTTATCACTAGGCTCAAGCATTGGTCTAACACTCGAGTGTCTTAAGGTAGTGGGAGAATTATTTGGAACTTGTTGGAAGGTATTCCAACATAAGGTTGTTGCTCAAGTATTAACTAGAACACTCAAGCGGCAAGATGGTTGTTTGAGTGAGGAAAAACCTAAGAGAGTAATGCTCTCAAGTTGCATTTCACTCAAGTAATGAGGATATTACTCAATGAAAATGGATATTGTTTTGTTTATATTGAAGAGGTCGCTTAAACGAGAGTATACTGAAATATGATGATGTTATATAATTTTTTACAATTTTTTTATTATTGATCTGATGTATAGAATATGAAATTAATTATATGTATTTTGAAAAGTAATTATGATGTGATACGATGATGTTATAAAATGATGTTAAGATTTAATTTTATTAGTTCTTCTTGCATTATTGTGGTACTACTATAATGATACATAGAAATAAAACTTTTAGATGATGTGGTAATTTTTATTATTTTAAGAATTGGATATGGTATTTGTTGTCTTTTAAAGACCTTTTTAAGTTATATACTTTATATATATATATATATATATATATATATATATATATATATATATATATATATATTAGTATTATCCAACTATTAAGATAATTATAAGTTTTATGAAGTGTTGAATCGTATGATTGAATTATTGTTCTATATTTTTTTATCTTAAAAAACACGATAAGATGGCTAAAAAGTTATGATGCAAGCAAGTATTTTGGCTAACAGATAACAAATTTTATTCAAAAGATGAAACACTAAGGACATTAACTATGGTGAGATTTTTACACAAAAACACACTCCCTGTACAACGAATGGGATAGGTACTAACATAATTGGTCATACTAATAATAGATTAATGAGAATGAGAAATGGCTTATAACTCAGGAATCCCAAGTCATATGATTGGATGTGGTTTTTTCAATGATATAAGTACTATTTTCTTATTGAATGTGTATAGTGCATACGCCTTATCAATAATGCATTAATGAATAATATTTATTGCGGGTAGTGGCCAACCATCTTGCTTGATTGGAAAACAATAACTGATTCAATTCAAATTGACAAGTTTCATTAAATCCATGGTATTTTTTATATTTTTTATTTTGATGTGTTATGGGTTGGGTAGGATTTGTCTTCAACAAGGAAAAGAAAAAAAAAAAAAACATGACTGAAGTATTTTCAAATACTACATTCAATTCCATTCAATTCGGTGTTGTACATGTTCATACTTAGAGTGATCCCATGTGAATCAGAAATATATGAAAACATATTATCATACATTTTTTTTTTCACATATTTTATGTACACACAATTAGATCATATAAATACTATAACAAAATAAACATTTAACGTTGATTAAAAATTGACTTTAACAAGCAAAAATCCACATTGATTAATTAATAATGTTGAATTTGTGTTGATTGTGCGTGTGATACTAAAGCCATTAACACTAATTTGGTTTTTAAGACTCAAGTTAATTTATTATTAATTTTTAAATTATTTTTTTAATTAAAATAATTTAACATAGGATAAGTTGATATTAATTTAAATTGTGTCGTTTGATCATACTAATGAAAGTAATTTAAAAAATAGTTTCTCGTAAAACATATTCATTTTCAACAAAATAAAATATAAATTGAAAAATAGAGAAAAAATTTAGTGGATGAAGGAGACGATTGTTGATAAAGAAGATGAATGTGGATGAAATACATGAGTTGATGGAAAGAGATTAAGAGACAAGTACAAATGAAGGAGATTTGTGTAGATGAATGAGATGAGTGTGTGAATGAGATGAATATGGATGAAGGAGATGAATATGGATGAATAAGGTGAATGTGGATGGAGGAAATTTATAAGTGTAAATGAAGGAAATAAGTATGGTGATATTTATATAGAAAGTGAGAAAGAAAAATTATTAGTGAGAAAATTTATCATCTTTAAATATGAGCCTTTGAATTTAAAATAATTTATGATTCCTATTCATATTCATTGCCACAAAGGCATACATATTCATAACATATAAATTAATGTCAGTTTAACTAACACTAACTTAATAAACATGCATACTAAAAATAAAGAACTTTATTTATTTTATTTAACGTTAATTAAACTGATACTAGTATGACACTAACATAGATAATTTTATTTAATAAAAAAAAGTAAAAAAATAGTTAGTATCGTCATAGAATTTGCTTAATCAACTCTAACAACATCTAACATTAAACAAACTTTATCTGTGTCAACTTAATCAACTCTAACAACATCTGACATTAAACAAACTTTATCTGTGTCAACTAAAATGATGTTAATCCAATATTAACATAAATATTTTATTTAATAAAAATTAAAAAAAATTTATAATTTATAATTTATAAAAAAATCTATCACATTAAAATCAACTTAACCAACTATAATAATATAATAATTTGATCAAACACTAAAATTTAAAAGTTAATTTGATATTTTCCTACGGTAAAAATAGAAAATATCATTATTTAAGAAAAAAAAAATTCTACATAAATATAAAAGATTAATAAAACTAATTATATGTCATTTTGACACACACTCAGACAAATCTTTTAACAATAAGATTATATTATAGAGAAATTTCATTATTTTCTGTTTTATCATTTTCATGATTAGGATCATTATTTAAGAAAAAAAATAATTCTACATAAATATAAAAGATTAATAAAACTAATTATATGTCATTTTGACACACACTCAGACAAATCTTTTAACAATAAGATTATATTATAGAGAAATTTCATTATTTTATGTTTTATCATTTTCATGATTAGGATAGGATCATTGCCATTTTAGTCCTCGCCCTCGAATAAGATATATAGTTCATTAAATATATTTTTTTATATAATAAAATAAAGAAGTGAGATATTATTTTTGTTTTATGGTTTCTGTTTTTGTTTCCTCAATTTAGTGTGAACTTCTTTTTACGTAAATCCCCCCAAATTTTTAAAATTTATTCACCAACTTTTATCTTTCATATAAGAAAGTTTCCTAGTTTTTCCATGACTTTTTTTTTTAAAATTTATTTATCTATTTTAATAATAATAATAATAATAATAAATACATAGTCAATAGTAGAACAGTCTAAAAGCGTCAAATCCCATCAAAATGTGTGGAGATAGCCTCTATCAAACATACTGTCTAATGTTAGAAATATGTATACTTTTTTTGACTGATTTGGCATCCAATATATTAAAGCAACGGATAGACATCCTTTTATGCCAATAAATAATACGATACTTAATATTATAAAAAAAACTAATAAAATTGATGAATTTTTATAATTATTACATGCTTGGATTAAAATATGTATATTATTGATGGGTTGAAGGTCTATCCACTTAGCTCCAATTGGAGGACTCTGAAATTCCCCCTTCATGATTTTATAAAAAAGTCACTGCAAATATGTCTACATCACTAATTAATTATAACATATTGTAAAGATAGCTTTAATAAGTATCATCAATAACAAAATTTTTTCTTGAAAAAAAGAATATATTATAATTTATATTTAGTTGAAAAAATAAAAAAGTTTACATTACTGATATAGGAAGAATCTAATTTACTTGTGTATATGATCTTACCTTTCACACTTGACTTAATGATGGATTTGGTTTATAAGCGCTAAGTTTATTTATATTTATATTTTGATTTTTTTTATTTATAATCAAACACTTTAGTATTTAAAAGTGTAATTTACTATCATCCAAGTCTGGAAGGCATTTAATCTTTAAAAAATATCTTGAAGTGTAAGTAGTTAGTTGCCCTAATTTATTGTTAGAATATTTGGATTAAAGTTAATCACGTGGAAGATTTATTATCATTTTTGTCCATGAATTAATCATCCAATATCATTTAAATTCTTAGGTTTCATTATTTATTGACATTTATTCATGAAATTAATAATTTCTTATATTTCAATTTCTAAAAACACTTTCAAAATTTCAACTTAATCTCTCTAAAGTAATCAAGTTTACAAAAAAAATTACAAACTAAATTCAAAAATTAAAAAAAATGTGTTAAATAGAGAGCTTTTAGTTATATAATTAAAGCAAAAGAAAAATTATATTTTCTTAAATAATTTTAATGTAAGAATTTCTTTGGATTATTTGATCTTAGAACTATATGATTTTCACAATCTCATCAACATAAATATGCGTACCTTGATCTATGAAGATTTGTTCTTCAATATGTTAATAAAAGATGATCACAAAACTGGTTTTCTCCTTCTTGACCCTTTTCTCACTTTTACTTCAATATGTTAATAAAAGATGATCACAAAACTGGTTTTCTCCTTCTTGACCCTTTTCTCACTTTTACAAGACTTTCTGATGAAAAGGAAAATTTCTCACGTACTTGGTTGAAGGAGAACCAATTTCTTTCTTTTAAAAACAATCATCAGCACATTCCATCAATGTGTTTAAATATAGAAACAAAACCTTTTCAAAATACCTTTTCAAATTTCAAATTTGAAAAGTAATGACCTTTCAAATTTCAAATTTGAAAAGTAACTACCTTTCAAATTTCAAATTTGGAAAGTACCTTTTTCAAATTTAAAAAACTAACTAATATTTTTTCTTTTTTTATTTTATGATTTATTTTTTAAATCACATATATGCCACATAAGACATATATGCATATTTTGCATTCTCCCACTTGGCCAATGTGGCAGAACTACGTTAATTGAAAATAAACCATAAATATAAGGTTGAAATATCTTAAGCATTGATTATACCATTATATCATCATTAAGTATAGGCTAATATGAGTCTTAACGATTTTATGTCATTAGATCAACATAATTCCTTCTAAGTACTACAATATTAGTTTTCTACTTAATATGACCTATAAATGAAAGGCTCATGATGGTCCAACAATAATGTCTTAGTAAAAGACAAATCCTGTTATATCAACATAACTCATTATGTATATACAACCACTAATTAAGTAAACAGGATGCATTAAATATCAGAAACAATAATCTAATGAGCTCAGAGTGTCAATACATAAAGAACATAATAGTTAATCATAATTTCAATAAGGATTTTTAGATACACCCATTCTTTCAACATGCTCATTAAATGTCTTTGGTGGCAGACCTTTCGTCAAAGGATCTGCAACCATAAGATTGGTGCTAATGTGTTCAATTGACACCCTTTGTTTCTGAACTTCTTCTTTAATGACAAGGTATTTCAATTCCATGTGTTTAGCACCCTTTGAATACTTGTCGTGTTTAGAAAAGAAAACTGCTGCGATATTATCACAATAAATTTTTAGCGGCTTGGCAATACTATCGACAATTCCAAGTCCTAAAATAAAGTTTCGCAGCCATAATCCCTGAACAGTGGCCTCAAAACATGCCACAAACTCAGCCTCCATAGTGGATGCAGCAATGACAGATTGCTTCGCACTCTTCCATGAGATTGCTCCTTCAGCTAAAAGAAACAGATAACCAAATGTAGATTTTCTTGTATCCTTACATCCAGCATAATCTAAATCTGAATATCCTATCACCTCAAGGTGATTGGATCTCTTATAAGTGAGCATGTAATTTTTTGTTCCTTGCAAATATCTCAATACTTTCTTTGTAGCTTTCCAATGATCTAATCCTGGATTACCTTGATACCTGCCCAGCATTCCAACAGCAAAACTGATATATGGTATGGTACAAGTTTGAGCATACATCAAGCTGCCAACGATAGATGCATAAGGAATCCATTCCATTTCCTTGCGTTCCAACTCATTATTTGGACATTGCATAAGACTAAACTTATCCCCTTTCTGAATTGGAACGACACTTGCAGAGCATTTTTCCATCTTAAATCTCTCTAGAACTTTATTAATATTTGCTTTCTGAGACAAACCTAATAATCCTTGTGATCTATCACGAATAATTTCAATTCCAATCACATAGGATGCCTCACCCATATCTTTGATTTCAAAGTTCTTTGAGAGAAATTTCTTGGTCTCATGTAATAAGCCAAGATCATTAGTAGCAAGCAAAATATCATCAACATACAGAATTAGAATGATAAACCTACTCCCATTGACCTTTAGATATATACATCGATCAACAATGTTTTCCGTAAATCCAAAGAAAGTGATAGTATCATTAAACTTAAGATACCATTATCGGGAAGCTTGTTTAAGTCCATATATTGACTTCTTAAGCTTACACACCATGTGTTCCTTTTCTTTAATTGCAAAACCTTCAGGTTGATCCATATAAACTTCTTCCTCTAATTCCCATTCAGAAAAGCGGTTTTCACATCCATTTGATGAAGCTCTAAATCATACTGAGCTACCAATGCCATGATAATTCTAAATGAATCCTTTTTAGAAATTGGAGAAAAGGTCTCTTTGTAATTAACACCATCTATCTGAGTGAAACCTTTAGCAACAAGTCTAGCCTTGTGTCTTTCAACATTGCCCTTAGAGTCACGCTTGGTCTTAAAGACTCACTTACACCCAACTCTTTTACATCCTTCAGGCAATTCCACAAGGTCCCAAACTTCATTATGATCCATTGATTTCAACTCTTCTTTCATGGCATCTAACCACTTAATAGAATTATTGCTTTTCATAGCTTGTGAAAATGAAACTGGATCTTCATCAATACCTAAGTCAAAATCTAACTCTTGTAAATAAACCACATAATCATCAGAAATAGCAGGTCTTCTCTGCCTTTCAGATCTTCTCAATACTGCCCCATATGGTTCATTTGTTACAGGTTCATTGGTGACAACTTCATTTTGAGGTGTTTCATCATTTATTTGTTGTTCTTGTATGTTGCCAAATGTTTCAACAACTGTAGGAACAACAACTTGAGAAGAAGTTTTAGGTAAAGGAATCTCCACCCTAACTTCTCCAATTTCCACCTTACGTGGTTCGACACTCCCACTGATTTCACCATTTTCAATGAACCTGGCATTTCTAGTTTCAACAATTCTCGTACTATGGTCAGGACAATAAAATTTATACCCTTTAGATTTTTCTGGATAACCAATAAAAAAACCACTAGTTGTTCTTGAATCTAGTTTCTTTTCTTGTGGATTATATATTTTTACTTCTGACGGGAAACCCCAAACATGCAAGTGCCTTAAACTAGGTTTCCTTCCTGTCCACAGTTCAAAAGGTGTCTTTGGAACTGCCTTACTGGGAACCCTATTCAACAAATACATGGCGGTTTTCAAAGCATACATCCACAATGACAAGGGTAAAGAAGAATAACTCATCATACTCATAACCATATCCATTAAAGAACGATTGCGCCTTTCTGCAACACCATTTTGTTGTGGTGTTCCTAGCATTGTATATTGGGCACATATGCCTCGCTTTTCAAGGAACTTAGCAAATGGACCAGGATGTTGTCCCATTTCATCATACCTTCCGTAGTATTCACCACCTCTATCAAACCTGACAATTTTCACTTTTCTATCTAATTGTCTTTCAACCTCATTAATAAATACCTCTAAGGCATCTATTGACTGAGATTTCTCATGCAACAAATAGATATATCCGTAACGTGAAAAATCATCGATGAATGTGATAAAATACTTTTCTCCACCAAAAGCTAAAGCTTCAAAAGGTTCACATATATCAGTGTGTATAAGTTCAAGGAGTTGTGTGCTTCTTGTGGCTACTTTCTTAATTGTGTGTTTTGTATGTTTTCCTTTAATACAATCTACACAAATACCAAGATCAGTAAAATCCAAAATCAGGTAGGATTTCATTCTTTACCAATCTTTGTATTCTTTCTTTGGATATGTGACCCAAACGTTTGTGCCACAAATAAGTTGAACTTTCATTCACTAAACCGCGTTTAGTACCAATATTATGATGCAAGTTTAACAGAGTCTCGACAAACAAATTATCAAGTTTTAATTTGTATAAACCATCACAAAGAACACCAGAACCAATAAAATGATTATGTTTAAACAAAACTGCAACATCCATTTCCAAACTTAAAAGAATATCCCACTGTATCAAGTTTAGACAGAGAAATTAAATTTCTAGAAATAGAAGGAACATAAAGAGTTTGGAAAAGATCTAAATGATGTCTAAAATTAAATGATAAGTTCCGATGGCTTCAACTAAAGCTTTGACTCGATTTCCCATAAACACAAACCTTTCATTTGGGCTTGTAGTTTGGGTCATAAGAAATCCCTACATCGTATTAGAAACATGAGTGGTACAACCAGAATCAATCCACTAAGTATTATAAGGAACTTCTGCCAAATTTGATTCGAAACATACGAAAGCACTAGGTTTACCTTTCTTTTCGAACCATATCTTACGTTTCAGGCAATCTTTCTTATAGTGTCCAATTTTCTTAAAAAAATGACACACGTCCTTCTTTTGTTCTTTGTGTATTTTGGCAGATGACTCATTAACCTTTAACGGTCCTTTATTGCCCCTTTGATTCTTCTTTTCTTGTTTCTTCTTAACTCCTGACTTACCCACAAGATTGACCAAGTGATTTCCTTGCTTCTTGAGTCTTGCTTCCTCTTGAATAAGTAAACTTTGCAATTCTGTCACATTCCATTTATCTTTAATAGTGTTGTAATTTATTTGGAATGGACCATACTGAGGAGGCAAGGAATTCATGATGAATTGTACAAGGAAATTTTCATTCACTTCCAATCCCATGGATTTCAATCTTCCTGCTATGTTTTTCATTTCAGTGAGGTGCTCATGCATTGTACGACCACCATCAAACTTCATGGTAGTTAACGTACCCATTAATGTCCCAGCAATTGACTTATCAGCCGTATCAGATTGAGACATACTTTCCACAGATTCCAAAAATTTCTTAGCATCATCAGTTTTAGGAATTGTTGACCTAATGCTCTCAGTTATTTTCATTCGCATCAACATTAAACTTAGTCTATTTGATCTTTCCCAAGTCTTATGGAAAGATCTTTGTTCAGCACTGCTAGTTTCAGTAATAGCAGCGGGCTTATCAGTTAAGAGTGCCAAATCAAGATCCAGAACACCTAAGTGAAACTGAACTTATTCAGACCATTCAGGAAAATTAAGCCCATTGAACTTCACAATAGACGAAGCTTGCGAATGAAGAGAGATAGAATCAAATGCTGCATAGAACATATAATGTTCACAGTTTAATACTTTGAGTTATGAACATAAACATATAATACAGATTCAGATAACATTCATACAGAAAATAAATATACATTGAAGTTCTCCTTTGGGTGATCCAACAATGCATTTCAATGAACATAATTGATGCTAATGAAAATATATACATATATTTTTCTTACATAAATGATAATTAGATATACTTCAATTAGACATGTTTGAAATCTTTGGATATACTAAACATATCTGATCAAGTATATTAATTAACTACTATCATGTTCACGATTATAAAACAATTAATCAACCTTTGGGTGATCCTTAAACGTTTTATAATCAGTGAACTTCAATATACCCATTACAAAATATAGACATGTATGAATTATCATGTCATCTCATTAATAGCATCACATAATCATGGGTAATTGAATTTTATTTAATTTTACATGTATCGAAACATTCTAATTTGGCCACTTTGGTGATTAACAAATTATTCGTAATGTACAAGGACAATGTTCTTCATTGTGGAGTTACTTTCATCCCACTACCATGATTTTTAGAAAACAACACTAACTATAATAAAATTTATTCCTTATGCTTTCACTTCTATAATTGTACTTTAATCTTTAGTGTTATTATATATATAACTTGTTCATACTATATTATTGAAGAACAATTTATTACTTTTATATGCAATCAAATCAATCTTGAATCATCATAAAGAAGAATAATCTATTTTTCAAATGCAATAAATTATTAAAGCAAACCCTTAGGGTGTGTTTGGATTAGAGGGTGTGGGTGAGTGGAAAGTTGAAGGTGAATGGGAGTGGAAGTGTGAAGAAAGTGTGAAGAAAGTTGAGGTTGTTTGGATTGGGGTGTGGGTGAGTGGATGTGTGTGAGTGGATGTGTGAGGAAAGTTTATTGAAATTTGTGAGTGATGTGATAGTTGTAAGAATATTATAAATTATTTTGAATAGTAAAGTTTGTAAGATTACAATTTCACCCTTGTATATAAAAAAATAAAGTATAATAAATCCTATTTCATATTTTAGTTAATTATAATTTAAAATTAAAGTATAATTATATTATTTAATATTTAATTAATAAAAAAATATTTTATTATTTAAGTGAATTTATGTTGATAATTTTAATATTAATTGAGGTTGCCAGGCAAATATTGTAAAATTCATTAAAAATAGGTAGAAAATGATTTTTGATCCAAATTTTTTTTGTGGGAACTTGATTTGGTGTATATTTGATGGAGGGGTCCTCATATTAAAGAGAAAATTGATAGATTTGGAGTTGGGAAGAATTAGGTTGAAAAAACTTGAAATTACCATAACTTTTGATATAGAAGTCGGATGGAGACGCGTAAAAAATGAAAGTTGTTCGAAAGAATGCAAAGAACGCAATGGGCAATCCCGAAGGAGATTGGGGTCAACAAAAATTCCAAAACTCCATCATTTACTATTATTTTTTTATTTTTTAGTATTATTTAGGTCTTTTTTAAGTATTTTCAGGTTTTAGTTTTTATACTTACACTTATCAGAAAATTATAAAATTTTTCATGATATTTCCTACTATAAAGTACATATTTATCAAAGCATTATGATTATCATACACAACATAATGTTATATATATCATACACAACAAATTTAAATAAAAAAAAGGTCAAACAAAAATAAATATCACAACAAAAAAACACAAGAAATTCAAGTGAAGTGGATGAAGTGGATCAAGAAGAAGAGACCACCACCAACAACAACCAACAACAACCACCAACAAGAAGAACAAACCACCACCAATGAAGCCAGAAAAAAAAAAACAAAGGAGCATAATCGATTATGGGCTAAATATAAGAGGACCCATAATCGATTATCATCCATGTTAAAAAACAGCCATAATCGATTATGGGCCAAAACCAACTAAACCCATAATCGATTATCACACCTTCATAACCGATTATGTTTCAAAAACCACACCAATGATAATCGGTTACCTGTTAAGCTGTAGTTTAGGGTTCACTCCATTTTTAGTGGCAATGGGTTATATGAAAAAAAAAAACATGGCAATGCCTACCTCACAGATCAATCAAGCACTGCGGAAGTCATCGACCATGCGTAACAGTGGTAACAGTGGTGTGAGAGGTACTGCCGAACTTGCATGCAAGGTTTGTTTGGTTGCATGAATGGCACCACGTGAAAAGCAGAAGAAACTGTTTTCATGAAAGGCACCCACCACGTCAAGAGGAATAAATGAAAAGGAGAAGGTTACATTCGTAACTTCTCAAAGCTGACGTGGCTTTCGCTCCCTCCTCTCTGCCTTTCTTCTCATTCACCCGAAGAACCAATTTGCGCTCAACTTTCTCACCATCTGCTCTCTCACTCGCATGTGCATGTGGAACCAAACGCAGGTGACCCTGGGACATCCGTCGTCGACTACAGTCGACCCCCGGATCCAAACATAGCCTTAAAGACATTGCGCAGCGGAAATATATAATTGATAAGATTATCAACTTTCTCATCAACATAATTAGGGTTATCAATTAGTGGAAATAATTGACAAAAACATAATGGAAAATCATACGTTCTTAAACCTAGACTCTGATACCACATGTAAGAATTTCTTTGGACGGTTTGATCTTAGAACTATATGATTTTCACAATCTCATCAACATAAATATGTGTACCTTGGTCCATGAAGATTTGTTCTTCAATATGTTAATAAAAGATTATCACAAAACTGGTTTTCTCCTTCTTGACCCTTTTCTCACTTTTACAAGACTTTCTGATGGAGAGGAAAATGTCTCACGTACTTGGTGGAAGGAGGACCAATTTCTTTCTCTTAAAAACAATCATTAGCACATTCCATCAATGTGCTTAAATATAGAAATAAAACCTTTTCAAAATACCTTTTCAAATTTCAAATTTGAAAAGTAACGACCTTTTAAATTTCAAATTTCAAATTTGGAAAGTACCTTTTTCAAATTTAAAAAACTAACTAATATTTTTTATTTTTTTATTTTATGATTTATTTTTTAAATCACATATATGTCGCGTAGGACATATATGCATATTTTACATTTAATTCATCCAAAGTCGTATCTTATAGTTAATTACACTTTTCAGATCTACAGTGAGTTCTTACTTGTTTATCCACATAAGCCAGCTGGGCAAGAGGGTATAGACGGGGTAGCAAAAATAACTAACTAAATGAGTACTTTCTCCTTTCATTTATGATATGTTTGGATTGGAGAATAGATTTGAGAGTGGATTTGAAGTGATTTGAAAAAAAAAAATGAAGTTATTTGGTTTATGATATATTAGAATAAATTTGTGAGGAAAGTTTATTGAAATTTGTAATTGATGTAATATTGTAAAATATTTTAAAAATTTTTTAAAATATATAAAATGTGAATTTACATATTTGATAAATAATAAATTTTTAAAAAATTATAAAATAATTTAATATAAAAGAATTTAGAAATATAAATTAGAATTAAAATAAATTCAAATAAGATAATTAATATTAAATTTAATAAAAATACATTTTAATAATTAAAATTAATCTTTTATTTAATATTTGTTTTATTATAATATGAAAATTTAATATTAATAACTAATAAAGAAATTATAAATGTTATATATATTTATTAAAATATAATTTACATACATAATTAGTATATAATTTATTAAAAAATAAAATAATGTTAAAGTCATCTTTCTTCATTTATGGATGCAGAGAAAGTTTTAAACAAAAATAAATTTATTATTGCTTTTCACGTTTTCATTCATTTCTTATCTCGTTTTTTCACCTTTCATTCCATTCTCTCTTTCTTTGTTAATCATCGCTTGGATTCAAACGAACCCTTATCGTTGTCAGTTTTTTTTCTTCAAGACTTAAAAAATACAATAAATTTTGTAGATTTTAACAAAATAATTTTACATATTATTTTACTATTCTTCTCTCTACATAATCTACTAAATACTGATGTCAAATATTCTTTAAATTTAAAAGATTAATTTTTTTAGTAAATAATAAATAAATATAAAAGAGTGATTTTACCCTTATATATGAAGCAATCCGAACAACATTTCTAAACATCTTACAGTAAAAACAAATCTACAAAACAAAGCACAAAAAATCTCTTTCCACATAAAGGAGAATGCCTATCAAACAAGAAAACTAAAAATCAAAGCATGAAAAAAAATAGAATGCACACCTGCTGGACCGAGCAAAAGGAACAAAAACCAACCTCTCAATCCACAATGTGATTAATGTTTTGTTGCCATAATAATACATGTAATTGGATTTTGGATTCAAATTAAAAAAAAGAAATACATTCTTGGAACCTTGTTGTTTAACAAAATTTAGAAGATATCTAATGTATAATAAAATAAAATAAAAACAAATAAAGACACAACTTTTTTTAATTGAAATAGATAAAAAGAATTTAGAAAGTAACAAAAAAAATAATCTTTCCCAATAGAGTAATTATTCTCAGCCTTCCTATCTACCAATTTAATTAAGGCTTGTAGTACTGTGCTTGTCGGACAACCACATGCAGTATAACTTTAATGTCATAAAACCCATATTTGCTATAGTACTAGTCCTTAAAATTGACATGTATACCTATATATAAGATTAATTTAATATTCATTTAAAAGAACTGAGGGCAAAGTTACGAAGTTACATTTTAGTTGGTCATTCGTTGAAATCCAAACAGAAACAGTATCTTTACAATGTAATGGTAAATCTTTGCAATGTAAAGGTAAAGTTTCTTCCTCCTACCTTCATATAGAAATGAACTTTGTGATATTTTTTTTAACATATATGTCGGTAGTAGGGAAGCATAACTTTTTGTACACGAAATTCCAAGATCATATTTCTAGAACGATAATAAGTGTGATGAGAAAAATAATAATAAAAACCACGTCATTGATTGTGGTGAAACAAAAATATGAATAAGAGTGACGTCATTTGGTTGGAAAAAAAAACATTGATGCTATGAAAATGTGTAAAGTAACTTTCGCATAATTTCATGAGATAGGTTAAATATGTTAGAAGAAAAAAACAGTGTTCAATAGGAGATTGAAGAAAGTCGAAAGAAGAAGTAATAATAGAGAAAAAACATTTTCAGGATACCAAGGTAGGTTGTGTTTGAATTTAAGAAGATGATTAATGAAGATTTAAGATAAAAGTGTTCAAAAATTGAGTGTATTTGAATTAAGGGATATCAGAATAAATTTGTAAAAAAAGTTTATTGTAATTTTTGAAGGATTTTTATTTATTTTAAAGATGTTAAATATAAGATTATAAATTTTTTTTTGTAATTAAAAATTTATAAAAAATAAAATATAATTTTTTTGTGTATATTTAAATTAATTAAAAATTTTAAATTATTTTTTTACTATTGAATTAATATTTTTAGAAAAAAGTACACGTCAGTTAACATGAAATGTGAAAAGTTTTCATAAGAATAATATACAAATCATATTCATATAAATATAAATTAAAAATTATGATTTATTTATTTGTGAATTTTAGTTGTTTATAATTAAAATATTATTGTTGAAATTTACTTTAGAACAAAATCTAAATTATGTTAATTTGTTAGAAAATAAAAGTTTATAAAAAATAATTGTGTTTACATTAAAAATAAAATTTAAATTTTTATAATTGTAAAAAATTTTAGGTGGAAAATTATAAATATATGTAAACATTTTAAATTTTGAAATTCAAATAAATAAATTAAATATTCATAATTTTTTAAAATATAATTATTTAAATTCTATACAATTAATTTAATAATTATATTTTAAAAAATTATATTTTAAAAAATTATATTAAATTAACTTGTATTGAATTTAAATAATATTATTAATTGTAAGCACACCCGAGGTACTTAACCACATTCCAACAACTCTAAGCATATCACCTACAACTACTAACCACATCACAACAACTAAGTACACCACCAAAATTGATTACCAAAGCGGGATAATCGATTATCCCTAACTTTTTATATACATAATTGATTATGTGACTAGTTGTAATTAAAATATAATTGATTATCCCTACTTTTTTTATATACATAATCGATTATGTGTGTAGTTGTTTTTCAAGCATAATCGATTATGCACTAAATTTTAATTTGCATTACGTGAAAGGAAAAATCAATTATCTGTTCATTGTACTTTCTTTGTGTGCTATGGAGGTTTGGAAATGGATTCACTTCTTCGTACACTTTCATCCACCTTCCAATGGTGCTTACAAGCAACGACAACATCTTCATACACCACAATCTAGTTCAACCTCACTAACACGAAATACATTGATTTTGTGTGGATAAAAGTGAAAGTTAAAATAAATAAGAAAAAGAGAATGATTTGGGTAGATAGAAAATAATTACAAATAAAATAAAATATATTTATTTATTATTAATATTTTATTTTTATTTATTATTTTTCATTTAATAATATTATATTGATTATTTATTTTAGTATATATATATTAATAAAATATTAACAATATAATCAGTTTTTCATATATTTAATTATTTATTAATAATTATTATAAAAAAAATTATTAAACAATAACTAATTTAGAGATAAAAAATAATTAATTAAACTAAATTACATACTATTTTATAAATAAAAAATATTGATATTTAAAATATTTTTATTATTAATAAAAAATTTATAAAATAATTTTTAAATTGATATTTAGTTAAAAGTTTAACTACTAACTATTTTAAATTAATTTTTAATTAAAAATTAATTTAAAATATAAAGTAGTTTAAATTAATTTTTAATTAAAAATTAATTTAAAATATAAACTAGTTGATAACTAAAATTTAATAAATAATGTTAGATATTCATTTAAAAATTATTTTTATAATTTTTTATTAATAATAAAAATTATTTTATATATTAATAATTTTTTAATTTATAAAATAATATATAATTTAATATTTTTTATTTTTAAATTTAGTTATTATTTGATAATTTTCTGTAGTGAATATATTATATATAAATTATTAATATAATTGATTAGTTCTTATTTTTCCCAAATTGTCGCTCTTATACAAGAAAGTTAAAGTCTTTGAAATTTATATTTTTATAATAATTAATGCTTTGATTTTTTTTAATTGTTACTTCACTTCTTGGCTTTTCATCTTTTCATATGTAGATACAAACATATTTTTAAAGAGTAATTTCTTTATTTAAACTTATTTGAACCCTATAATATAATTAAGTTTGATTTGCACAGTAATAGTTTGGAGTTTGTGTAAAAGAAGTTAGTTGGAGGAAGGAGATAAGTTTTTACAGAAAAATAACAGCAGAGGCATAGCTGTTGTGAGTTCAACATTCAATTAACAGTATTATGTTTCACCAAAATCTACTCTGTATTCCACCATCTACATACGGAAAACTTCTGCTGAATTGGTAACTCTCTATCTACTATCAGTAACTTCCATTTGGGACACCTGACAGAGATAAGAACGGAACGGAACGGAACGGAAGGCAATGGAAAGATATGTTTATAAACAATCTATTGTTCGGCTATTTACGAAAAAGGAAAGGAAGCAAAAGAAAGTAAGTTAGTCAAAATAGTAACTTTAACCTGTAATTGTACATGCAACATATCAAATTACCAATAGAAGAAATTTGAATAATAATCTGGACTAATAAATACAATAAATTTGTCTAATTTAATTAAAACAAAGCTAAACTAACCATAACTGGTAAAAACCAAAGTAGTTATATGAAATGAAAATGACAAAGTTCGAAACATAATTATGAACTATAACTAATACTAATAAAATATATTTTCCATTTATGACAAATCCCTTTAATTATATCTATGATAAAAAGTTTAAATAGAAAATAAATATTAGTTTTTTCACAATGACATATGAAAAATTTAATTGGTTTTTCAAAATATTTAAGGTGTTTTAATATCTATTCCCAAAAATTGAAAATACTAACACAAATTATGGTCCACATACAATGTATGTCATAATAGCCACATTCATAACTTTCTTGTTGCCTATTGCACTGATATATGAAATTGAACTAAGTTAATTTATCTGGAAAAAAAAAGATTTTAATAGTTTTAATGAAGAAATAAATATCTTTGGATAAATCCATCGTAGATTATGTGAAGATGAAGTAAATTTACCATTTAAGATAGGTCATACATTCATAACACTAAAAATAAAAATCATTATAGTAGTTTACAATATGAACTACAAAAACATGTCATTTCGTAATTAAAACATACCCATGTACAACCTTCACATCTTCACTTGGATTTTATGTAATGAACAAAACAACATTACAGTATTGTCAACGGGTCAAATAAGCATCAATTGCCAATGAGACCTAAATTAGCCACTTCATTAGTGATGTTATTTGAATTATGTAACATCTAAGTGTAGCGAGTTTTACTTACCATTAATAAAATAGGTCATGTAAATATTTTTTTGGGATTCATGAATCCACTAACATTCCATTTTTTTATTTTCAGACTTTTGTATAGATTAAGGCTCAAGGAAACCCTAAATCTCAACATTCCCTATGTTGATAATTAATTTATCTATAAACCTACATTGTTAATATAAATATGGTTGATCTCATGATACATAAGTTTATAAAATAACATATAGAGATTTAAAGTGTACTTACATCATCCATAGTTGAATGGCTACACTGTTCAGTATCTGATTACCTTGAATTATTTCAAAGACATCTTGCATATTTATGTACAATGGTATATTCCCATTGTCAATGCCAAACATTATGGCATCCCAAAGAATGACACAAGATTACTGAAACAAAATAATGTGAAACCCTATTCAACTCCTAATTTAGATTAACGTTTTGGTGGGCTTGTGGCTATAAGGCTCAGGGAAATTCATATCCATTTGGGACATTGTGTCCTCTTAGGGGTTATGTAAAACATAATAACAAACATTGTGTATCAATATGAATAACATGAAGAGAGATTAATGAAATATGCCTTATTATTTTTTGAAACTACCTTAATCAAGTGTGTAGACCATGCAATTAATGTTCCAAGTGCCTCTCCCACTAGTTTAACCTCCATTGTAGGCATTGGAACTGCAACTCTTGCATATCTAACTTCTTCAACTATCACTATACTAAAATCATCATGCATTAGCACAGTTTGCAAGGTTGACCCTCTTGGATACACTCTCTCAATGACTACTAGACGAGGAGGAACTTCTCCAACAAATTACACACACCCATACAAATTATCAATGTTTGTTTCCTCCCTTTTTAAGTCCTTAGCAACACAACTACCTTTTGTGCTAACACACGATCATGGTGAGTATGGAGTGCATCTGGTTGGACCACATTATGGTGCTAAGAGATGCTCATGGACTCCAACTTTTGCTCGAACTCATGCCTCAACTCATTAGTTACTTGTGCTTTCATCTACTTAGTTAACTATGGTGTTAGTCTTTATGTCAATTGTGAAGCTAGTTACTCCATGATGAATGTAATTTTACTCACACTTAGACTTGTTAATCATAAATTTTTTAGATTGTAATAATGAATAAATCTATTATTTTAAATTAGATTCATGTAATTGGGTTTACTTAGGTCTTAATTGTTATTATTGCTAATTATGAATTTTTAGTCACAGTAGACGGTCTAATCTTTCTTATAGTATACGATCATCTTTCTTAGAGCATACAATCTAGTAGTTATGTGGAGTAGATAATCCAACAACTCATCTGCCAAGACTTAACTAAAGAAAACACCTCAACAACATCAAGTTTAATGAAGTTGAGGGTGCAAGAAGAGTCTAATGTGAACGTCTTAGACTAGACGGTCTAATAGAAGTCTCTGTTGCATTGATGCACAAGTCTGAAGGAGTGCCTATTATTGTGAATGAGTCTGATCAATAAAAGTTCAAGTTGCTTGTTAAACATTACTATTATGATTATACTTAGTACGAAAACATATTCTTTTACGAGTGAAACTTATATATCTTTTTGTCTTTTTGTGAGAACTTTTGTAATTATAATTATATATATATATATATATATATATATATATATATATTTTCACTAGTATGTTAGATATAATATTGGTAGGAGATTATAATTAATGTAACACATTTAGTGGAAAAGTAAAAATTAAAGAATAATTTTAAAAAAATAGTAAGATTCTTGATACTATTTCTCATTTATATTTACTTATATATCTTTATTTTTTTTTTCAATTAAACATCTTTAATTTTGACTTTAGTTTTTTTTTATCTATTCTTATTCAATCTACTTATTTTTTATCACACATATTTTTCCTTAACACACATCAGTTATATTTTTTTATGATGGATTCATCCTTAATTTATAAAATCTAAACACTAAATTTTAGATTATGAAGATGGGGAAATTAGAATTGGGATGATAAGGATTGTACCATTCTCAAAGTAAAATTTTATTATCATCCTTATCTCTACTCTCATTGAATATGAAATTTATATCCCATCTTCATTATCGTGAAGTAGTGAGTATATTTGTATGAGTATGTTACTACTCCAAATAATAATTAAATAATTATTTACAAATTATAAGAAATATGATATTATCAATGATTCAATGTTAAAATGTTACACATTTTCTTTTCTTCTGTTGAATAACTCACATCGATTAGAGATAAGGTCAAATTATAATATAAAAGTGAATGCATACCTCATTTTACAAGCTGATTTTGTAGGGTTGAGTTAGACTTAAATTTTACTTTCTTATGATGATATCAAAATCATTCAAAGTCTACCTTAGCAAGATTTTGAGCCTTATGTCACCCGCTATTAGGTTCTCACTCAGTCTACGCTCGAGATGTCTAGTCCTCAATGTGAGAATGTATGTTGAAAAACTTACATCGATTAGAGATAAAACTAAACTATAGTATATAAGTGGTGTAAAAGTCACCTTAAAAAGTTGACTTTGTGATATTGAATTTGACTTAAATTCCACTGCTTTTAACATCTTTAATATCAAATGTTAAGAAAAAACTTGCATAAATATTATAATAAAAATACCAAATAAAAATTGGATAAATATCAAGTAATTATAGAAAAGAGTAAATAATTATACATATTAAAATTTCATCACAACTACAAATGAAATGAAACTAAATACAAAAGAGAATATAAGGTTTTTAGGTTACCTATTAAATTAAGAGATTACGTGACTGAACACTCAAAATTAAGAGTTAGACGTTTTCATATAACAAAAATAAAAAATAAATAAAAATATTAAATAGGAGTGTAAATGATCAAATGTATGTCCTACAAGTGATTTAATTCAATGAAATTAATTGATATTTGGGTTTCTTGAAATGCAATAAAGCATATGTATAATATCGCACAAAGGAAAAATTGTCCAATCAAAGTTGCGACAGGGATCTAAATGAACTTGGTAGATATTGAATAACTCAAAACAATTAAGAGAAGATGAAATTTAGTATAGTGAAATAAGGGCTTTTAAAAATGAAACGAAACCAAAGATTAAAGAAAATTGTGAAAATAAGGTTTTTTTTTATGTTACTTAGTAAACTAATTATGTTCTAATAATTTAAAACAAAAAATGGGTATGAGAACAATGATATGACAAGAAATATGTACATACTTATCCATACTTATCCTCATTCTCATTAAAATAAATAAGATATTACTGATATCCATATGCTTGTTTGGTGAATATGGATATTATTGATCAAAGTTAAGATGAGATTAAAAGTTACTTGCGAGTAAAAATTTATTTAACATCCCTATATTAAAGTAAGATAAAGTTGATGTAGCTTCAAAAGTCAATTTTTCCATAGATGCAATACACGATAAGGTCGTCAAGAATAGAGATAGTGAAGTGTTTGAGTTAATTTTAATCAATGACATCATTTACTACATCATCTACATAAAAGTGAAAGTTAAGAGTAGTAATGCGGCTCCACCCATCTTGTTTTGTCCCATTTGACCCACCAAAATCAGAATGAAACGAACTAATTCAAATAACACTTGTAAGTTACATTATTTGCTCTATGACACATACATAGGAGCTTGCATATAAGCTAGTACATACAAACAAATTTTAAAATAGTAATTGACAATTTTTTCATTTCAAATTTAATTCTCCAAGTAAAATGGTGTCAAACAATTAACGACAAAACTTAAAATTAAAATCAAATTAATAAAGACAAAACTTAAAATTAAAATTATATATTTAAAAAAGAAAACTAATTAAAGTAAAATAGAACATACAATCTATATTATATAAGTAGATAAAAATAAACAAATAAAAATGATTCATATATGTGATAACTTTGTAGATTAGTGATCAATGAGCTCAATTATGAGCCTGTGTGCATTGTGAGCCTAACACACTTGATGAGTTGCTACGGGTCTGTCGTCATTTTCATTTTCAGATTTTGATATTTTGTGTATGATTACGTTAATGGTAATTATTGTATTAAAATTAGTTATTTTAAAATAAAAACACTAGTAGTATTTCTGTGCAACCGAGAGAAACAAAATCGATTAATTTACAAACATATAAACGGAGATGCAAATTTATAGAATAAACGGCAAAACAAATTTTATAAATTAAGCGTTGGGTTGGAATAGTGGAAACAGAACGGAATTGTTTTTGGAAAAGAAGCTGTCTACCGTTCAGTTATTATTTATAATAAAGTAAAGGAACCGAACAAAGGTAGGTGACCACTATTTTTTTATCATCTTGTTTGGGATTAAAAAGAAAGTAGTAAAATGTGTGTTTTCTAAGATAAAATATTAAATTGTATTTAATTTACACATTTTTATATTAAAAATATTTGTAGAGTAGTATAAATTTTCTTATTTTGAATCCTTTTTGTTTATTTTACTATTTTTATTTTCCAGAGTTGAAAAAAAGTAGCGTAATAGCCAAAACGTTGGGGAAGGGCATGATCACGTGGAAACAATTGAAGTTACTGTACGACATGGATGCTGTTCGGTCTTCATTATTATTCTTTTCCAACCTTCAACTACCTCATTTACACTTGCAACTTCCACTTGCAACTCCTTACTTGGCTATAAAATTCTCCACTTGGTTCTTCGTTAATATGTCTGCTCTCAACTTTGTTTCAACACAAGTTGCAGAGAAGCAGCGAGGTACATACACCCTTTATACACGGAAACCAGCCTCAGTTCACACAACTTAGTACGTACACTCATCCACGCAAACACCGTACCTATATCTCAGCACAGATATATCTATATGTGTCGTGTTATGTTTCTTATGCCTTACGTAGTTCTTCACTCTTTGTTCCCACACCCTTTTGAATTTTCTTCTGTTTGGCCTGTTTTTCTAATATTATAATAATTTATAGAGTATGATAATCGTGTTAGCAAAAACCCTCTCACCTTCTCCCTCGTTCCCGGGGTCTCGGAGTCATGTTTCTGGTGCTTGTTTTTCTATGTATATGTGACATGTAAACACAGTTATCTTGTCTTATTCTGTGATCCGGGACCACCTCTGCCAAAGTTCAGCCAATAGTGTTATTGATGTGAAGTGCTTACTATAACGTTAGTCATAAACCATACTTAAAAATTAGTTGGGTGATTGCGGTTAAGTGAAAGTTTCTTCCTAACCACGCAATGTGTCTAGTTATGCTTGATTTTTTGTCACTTTTGTTTTGATAAAATGATTAAACCAAATAAAAAACCTTCGTAGTACTTTTAGGTTTGACTTTTTGGTCCCTGTCACTGACGGGCACTTGAATATACACCAAAGTGAACCAAGTTGAGGGAAACTAATGGAAGTTGAGTGGTGGTTGATACACTTGTGTTGTGCCTTGTTCAGGTTTCACAACAAAGGAGAATGAAGGCCTTTTCGGTTAAGGTTGAGGAAGGAAGGGAAGGTAAAAATGGTAGCCTCTCTGTCGGTCCAGTGTACCGCAGTCTCTTCTCGGAAAATGAATTTCCCCCAATGGATCCTGATTTCTCTACAACTTGGGATATTTTCTGGTAATTGATTTCAGATAATGATTAGCAATAGCTATTATATTATAATCATACAATATATGTTCTGTACCGAGCTTTACCCATATAACAGTAATGTGGGGTCTGTTAATAAAAATTGAGATTTTGGTGGTTGATTAATGAATGATATTTTGATCACTGATAACTTTTTCTTTGATGGCTGCAGTGAGTCTGTCAAAAATTATCCTAACAACCCAATGCTAGGACGGCGTAAAATTGTAGATGGAAAGGTATCTTATGGAGATTTGTTTTGTTATATGACTTTATATATGTAAAGAAAATAAAGTAACTATTTTTGGATAATGTTAATAGATTGGCCCATATGTGTGGAACACGTATAAGGAAGTTTATGATGAAGTTCTGCATATAAGTTCTGCTTTACGAGCATGTGGAGCCGAAGTTGTAAGTGCTTGTGAAATGGTTTCCCTCATAATTTGTAAGCACAGTAGATCAGCAGTTTTCAAAGGGAATCTTTTTTATGTAACAGGGTGCTCGAATTGGAATTTACGGATCTAATTGCCCTGAATGGATTGTGGCAATGGAGGTTTGACAGTTCTATGACCCTTGCTTTCTCAAAGTTTTCTCTCATGTTCTTTATATGAAGCTATGTATCGTACCATAATTCATAATCATGTTTTAATTGGTGTAGGCTTGTTCTGCTCAAAGCTTAATTTGCGTGCCTCTCTACGACACCCTTGGTAACTTTTCTCAAATAAATATGTATCCCCACCTCTCTCTCTCTCTTATTGTATTGCAAAATTAAGAGCCATGACAAAAATATGATTCTAATCAAATCTTCACATTTTGTTCATTTTACATATTTTAGTAAAAAGCTTTGATACTCATTTTCTTTATCAGTGCAATTTTGTTTTCTGATCTAAATGAACAAAGAAAAAAGAAGCAACATTCAAACCTTAAGTTTTTTTTATATATATTTTTAATGCAGGACATGGTGCTGTAGATTTTATCCTAGGTCATGCAGAAATAGATGTTGTGTTCGTCCAGGATAAGAAGGTTAAAGAGGTAACCAATAAGATAATGATTATTTTTTTAAATAATGTTCCTCTTCAGATAGTTTTTATATATCAGAGATTCAGAGCTGCAGTTCATAGGTTCTTAGCTATGAGTAAATATATCATTTGCAGGTCTTAAATCCTGACTGTAAATCCTCAAAGCGACTTAAAGGTGAATTTAAGTTTTGCATTTCAATAATTCTGTGCTAGAACTAGCAAAATTAAATGAATTAAGCTAAATTTGATTTATGGTACAGCCATGGTGTGCTTCACTACATTAACACAGGAAGAGAAAGATAAGGCTTCTGCTATTGGAATTAAGCCATATTCCTGGGATGACTTCTTGCAGTTGGTTAGTTCTTAGAGAAGTAGTTTTTACTTTTTTTTCTACTTTTGCAATTGTGGAATTTGGTTTGTTTTAAAGCTTACATGCCACACTTTATAAAAGTTGTTCACACAGGAAAAGTGGGTTACTTTTTCCTTTTGTAAAGGTGTTGTGGTACAATAACTTTGCTCTGGAATGAAAATAAAATGCAATCCCAAGATCATAGAAACTTTGATACGGCAACTTACTAGAGAAATAGCTCATATGGATATAAATATAAAGTGGTAAAACTGTTTCTGTAGGCTATTCCTGTGATTCTTGGTAGGCATCTTACTGATTTGTCATGCCTAATGAGATCAACTTATTATCTTTCAGGGAAAAGCAAACCCCAAAAGTGCTTTTCCTCCTCTGGCTCATGACATCTGTACAATAATGTACACTAGTGGGACAAGTGGAGACCCTAAAGGAGTCGTTTTAATGTATGAAAACGCAATGGCTTTAGTAAGAGGAATGGATCTTTTCATGGAACAATTTGAAGACAAGGTAAATCTGATGCTTATCCATTGCCTAATTGAAATCGTACCATTTTTCTTTTAGCAAAAGTGACACAAACTTTAATTTGCACAGATGACTGTGAATGATGTGTATTTGTCATTCCTACCCTTGGCTCATATCCTTGATCGCACAATTGAGGAGTACTTTTTCCGTAAGGGTGCATCTGTTGGTTACTATCATGGGGTAATTTTGTCCAAGAATTTATTGTTAATTTGGATTTGCTTGCTGGCATTGACATGTTAATGATTCTTCTTTGCTTCGTACCAGTAAATATCCTGTTTTATATTCTTTAATTTGGTCAATATGTGGAATTGTTTTTTTGAAGGATCTGAACGCGCTGAGGGATGATTTAATGGAGTTAAAGCCAACACTGTTTGCTGGCGTCCCACGGGTTTTCGAGAAGGTGTATGAAGGCAAGGCCACACTTCAACATATTGAATACATAGAGAAACTTATTAGAAATTATAATATTTTTATATACTTCAAATATTATTAATAGATTCTAGTTTTATTGTTTTTAATAATTTTTAATTAAAAATATAATATTACTGAAATTTGTGCTATTGTTGACACATTATTTGATGATAATTTATGGAAGAATATTTGTTTCAGGTATCAAGAAAGCAGTGGAAGAACTTAATCCAATTAGGAGAACTGTTTTTGGCTTGCTCTACAACTAGTAAGTTGGAATCTTGTACCCTATCTTTATCTTTATCCATTTATCGAGATCATGAGATATTCTGTTAATTCACATTTATTTTCAAATACAGCAAACTTGGTTGGATGAAAAAAGGATATAAGCAAAGAGAAGCATCTCGTTTAGCAGATCTATTAGCCTTCAGAAAGGTTGTCTCATTATCTCTTAACTAAAACCTGTATTTATTATATATAACTTTTTACTAATATTTTTCTTGAAATTTGATAAAACTTTCTCCATTGTAGGTCAAAGCCAGGCTTGGTGGTCGTGTTCGACTAATAATCTCTGGTGGAGCAGCATTGAGTCCTGAGGTGGAAGAATTCTTGCGTGTCACTACTTGTGCCTTTGTATGCCAAGGCTATGGTAATTAAAAATTTAACTATATTACGAGACATATAAACAGCATATTTTTAATTTTACTTTTTCAGCACATTCTCCCTGTTAGATTAAATTTATGTAGGTAACTCTCATTTTTAATTTAGAATGTTTTATTTTCAAACCAGTGAAAAATGATTGATGAAGCATTTAACTAGGAACATATAATAATCTATGGTTACTCGTCTTATAGACAGAAATTTAAAAATGTTTTTGTTAAGACAACATGACACAGCATGTAGAAAGTACAAATTGACACAATGGTTAATCCAGGTTTGACTGAAACATGTGGACCAACTACTCTTGGCTTTCCTGATGAAATGTGTATGGTTGGTACTGTTGGAGCCGTATCAATATACAATGAAATAAGGCTGGAGGAGGTTCCAGAGATGGGATACAACCCTCTTGAAACTCCTCCATGTGGTGAAATATGTGTAAGAGGGAAAACTGTTTTTAGTGGCTACTACAAAAATCCAGAGTTAACAAGGGAAGCTATTAGAGATGGATGGTTTCACACAGGTAATTGAGTTGTCATTTTCTGCCTAAAAATTGAATTTGGTTTTAGGAATCTTTATATAGTCTAACGCGTTTGTTTGACATTTTCCTGTATCCTCAGGGGACATAGGAGAAATGCTTCCTAATGGTGTAATTAAGATTATTGACAGGAAGAAGAATCTTGTTAAACTCACCCAAGGAGAGTATATAGCACTTGAGCATCTAGAAAATGTTTATGGTATCGCTCCTATAGTTGAAGATGTAAGTGTTTTCACGAGTTCAGCTGTTAATAGGCACAGTTTTTAGTCAATAGACTCTTGAGTTTTGGTTAATTTCTGATTCGGTTTATGTATGTTTTACTTTTAGATCTGGGTTTATGGGAATAGTTTGAAGTCAATGTTAGTTGCAGTAGTAGTTCCTAATGAAGAAGTGGCGAATAAGTGGGCATATACAAATGGTCACATATCTTCTTTCGACAAACTCTGCTCTCTTGACCAACTCAACAAATATGTGCTATCTGAGCTGAAATCGACAGCTGAGAGAAATAAGGTAACATCAAATGCTGAGGTTTATGAAGTATGAAGCATGGATATGATTCTCTAACTGTGTTGTTTCCTCTTGAATTTTGATTTCCAAACTAGCTGAGGGGCTTTGAACATATCAAGGGGGTGATATTAGAGCCGCATCCATTTGACATGGAAAGAGACTTGGTGACTGCAACACTTAAGAAGAAAAGAAACAAACTGCTAAAGTATTATCAGGTAATGAGTATGCTCTTATTTCTGAAATGCAGTCTAGAAATACTCACAAAATTGTTGATATTGTCACAGGTGGAAATAGATGAACTATACCTAAGTCTGACAAAAGAGAAGCAAAAAAAGTAAGGTTTTGGGCACGAATATGCCATCTAGTGCTCTTATTCCCGTTCTCAAACTCATCTATATAATCCTAAAAGCTGAGTGCTAATTTGTATTATTCAGCAACTACCAAGTGCTGAACTATATTATTTCCTAATTTTCAAAGACTCAGTCTATATATACCACAGCAATTCATTTCTGCACTATCCCGCGTCTAGTTCAACTGCTGTCAACTTCTTCTACTTTATTCAATTTGAGGGTGCCCACTTGCTTAGACGCTTTAATTTTCCAAATTCACGATTAAACGTGTTAGTTCTTTTTATATTTTTTTTACCTCTTAAAGCAACTTAGTCTAATAGATAAACTTGAAGGTTAAAGTAGAAATTTTTAAACTTGGGGTACTAAACTGTAACCAAAAATAAAATAAAAGATCAAAATAATATGTTAAACCAAAACACGCTGTAACTGTAAAAATGAAGTTATGGAGTATAATAAAGGGAAAGACATTGTATAGTAATAATAATGGCAAAGTGCATTCTTCGTTTACACTTCAATTTTACCCTCGAGCTCTTGTCATCATCCTTTCTCATATTTTCCACTAAAATTACTTTTTTTTTTTTTAAATTCTCAACCTTTAATTACGTAGATAAAAATTCTCATTAACTATAAATTTAACAAACTCAATTTCAAAAAGTAAAAAATACTAGTACACAAATACATTTTTGCTAATAATTATAAGGACTAAGTACTTATTTTTTTTATCACCAATTTGTTTACTTTTTCTCAACGTCATTCCGACTATTTTTTATTAATGTTCAATTTGATTCCATTTTTTAAAAAATAGTTCTATATTTTTCCTTTCGATAGATTGATAGAAACGATATTTAAATATTTTCAACTTATCATTGGTATTATTGATGTGTCTCAATTCACATTTAGAGAGGAAACAACATGATGTATTTTGGTGTAAGGTATTTTTATTGGTGGCAGTTAAAGTTTTAATGTCACATTCAACAATAACTGTGTGATCATTAACATATCAACCGAAACAATGACACATTCACATTATTTAAAGTGATTCTATATCAATTTAGGGAAAATAAAAACATTGCCATACATTTAAAAAACAAGTAAGACTAAATACAGCCTTTTAGTACTTGTGAGATAACATTGAAAAAATAAATAAATAAATTCTGGATGCAAATAAGTAATTAAACTTAAAAAATAAGAAACTACCAACAAAACAAATGTGAAAATCAAAACAATAAAGGAATTACTTTGAAAGCCAGAACAATTTTTAATAGACAATTTCTTCCTCCACCTCTATAGTTTCTTCATGTACCTTCACATTTAGTGAAAAGTTATATGTACCTTTAATAAAATTAAAAATTAAGCCCAAGTACTTTCACTTTCCATCATCTTCGGTCCAATGCAGAAGCTATTTTGAATTCTAGAATTTGGAAATCATAATAACTTTTGAGTTGTAGAATTCGGAATACAAAGTTGGCTTATGAATTCTACAACTCAGACGTCATTTCTGAATCCAAAAAATACTTTTGAATTATAGAATTCAGAAGCTAACTTTGTATTTCAAATTCTACAATTTGGAAGCTAACTTGTATTTTGAATTCTATAATCGGAAGTCAACTTTGTATTATGAGTTCTAGAATTAACTTCCTTATTCAAGAATTTGGAATATAAAGTTGGTTTCAAAATTCTACAATTTGAAAACTATTTTCTAGATTTAGAAATGACTTTCGAATTGTAAAATTTGAAAGCCAATTTTGTATTCCAAATTTTAAAATTTAGAAGTCATTTTTGAATCAAGAAAATGACTTCTAAAATTATAAGTTTGACAAACAAATCACTACCTCCCTAAACATTCTCCACAAACATGGCCTGTATTTAGAACTCATCCATGTGAACTCCCAAAACTTCATGAACATAAGTTTGATTCACAACCCAATGCTAGAAGTAATTCTATTTGTTCTGTGAACAGACTAACTATGTTATTTACAGAAGTTCTAAATTCGATGTTGAATTCTTTCCAACTTGGGGGGCATGAAACAAACAACCTTGACAAGCAGATGACTAAGGACATAACGGACACTTCATAATTAGGTCAGTAATCTCAACATACAAGACCAGGCCCCACCAAACCTCAAGAGAGTCTCAGCAGAAGAAGAACTAGACATAAACCAAAATATCAAATGTTCTTCCTTCTAGTCTTTTCACAAGACAAGTTATGTAAATAAATTGAGTTCACTTTGGGGGTCTAAATAGAAGAATAAGCTAGAGTAGGGTTCACTTAGCATAAATTGGGGTGTACTTATCATAAATTGGGCTTGTGCCAAGCTCACATTTCATGACAAGTGCACCTAGGTTTAGGGTTTTTTTACTTACCTTCTAGAAGGTTTCTCACTAATGACTCCCCTATCCCTATCAGACTTGCTCCCCAAGTCACTCCCTCCTATATAAAGGGTGTCTTGTCTCATGTAATTAACACATTGAATTTTGAATAGAAAAGAAACTTTGTCAGAGTGTTTAGTGAGCTGAGTCTCCTTTTATCTTTTGGTCTTATCTTGAGTGCACAACACCTCAAGTGGCGACTCTTCACCACTCATCTTGGAGTCTCTTTCTCCTCCAAGTGGCGTGACCACACTCTCACCATCCATAAGCTTTCTCTTATCTCTTCATCTTTTCTTTTATTCACCACACGCCATTGCCCTTCCTTTTTATGATCATGTGTTCTTCTTTTCCCCTTTTTAGTTTTTATATTGTTTGTCTTTCCATTTATGCTCTTTAATTTTTGTACCTCATCATCATCATCATCATCACCTTATATTGTGTTTTTCTCTTTATCCTTTGGAAGTGAACCTTCACACTTTTTTAACCACTTGGTTAAGTTCGTGTCCAGTGGAAATTTTCTTTGGATTTCTCACCATATTCTGCCTAAAACAAAAAAACTCATAAACAAAGTGCCACCATAAAATGTGCAATCCTAAAATCAACTCACATCATGTGGTATTCAGAGCATGGTTATCTTGTGCTTAATTGCTTTTGAGTTTATTTTTGCCTTAAAACTTTAGCACATTTCAATTATGTTTTTATCTTCAACCAATTTCAATTATGCCTTTCAATTCAACCTTTAAATTCTTGTCATTTACAATTTCTTCTTTTTTCTTCATTAAGCAATTTAAATTCTATTTTTGAATTAATTGTGTCATTTTTGAGTCTTATGTTCTTAGTGTTCTAGGAGTATTTAAATCCATTATGCTTATTTTGCTTTTAATTGTGAAGAACTAAAAGTAATTAGAGTTTGTTTAAGTGGTAGTTGATTTAGTTCCAAACAAAGAATTCAAATGATCATATGAATTGAATCCCAATCTTTTTGTAAAAATTGAAAGTGAATGAAAAATATGCATGTCAAGAATGTGGAGATTTTAAATCCATAAAAACAAAAACAAATACAAAAATAATTTGAGTGCAATTTACTTTTCAAGTTTAAAGTGCTAAGAGGATTCTTTTTATGTGGCAAATTATTTTCACATTTGTGGAATTTTATCCTTTTTACTTTTTCAATCTCTAAGAAAATTATCCTTCATAGTTTAAAAGTTTAAGTAAGTTTCTTTGAGTTTTCAAAAGTGTTTTTCTTGTTTGTCGTGTTTAAGTTTTTTCATCATCTTACTTCCTTTTTGGTTTAGCTTTCTTTCTTTCTACTTTTCTTGTTTTAAATTCTCTTAAAGTTTTGTAGGGGATTCTTTGCATGAGCAAGTGATAAGAGTTTTGACATCTTTCACTTGAAGTGTTGCTACCAAGTGTAGACCCTTTGGCGTTTTTGAAAAGCTTTCTTGAGCGATTCTACCATTTTTTCCATCCTTTACTAAATAGCCGAGTGATAAACGTGAGTGAGTGCATTATTTGTTGCTTAAATTAATTTTTTTTTTGTTGTCCACAAATATGCATCATTTATCCTCAAGGGAACCTTCCAAACCACAATCTTCTAAAAAAGCACGTCTTTTGAGGGAGCTTGAGGATGCCAAGAGGAGCTTGGCCCACAAGGAAATGCGGCAATTAGTGGAAAGAATGCAAACGCTAAAGAATACACAAGAGAGACAAAACCGAGAGCAAAGATGGGAGCCTAGAAGAGCTACAAGACATTACATGCACTATGGAAGTCAAGAAGAAGAAGAAGATTGGAGAGTGCAAAATTATGAAGCTAGGCGCCATCGTAAAAAGCCAACGAAGGATGCTGGTGTTGCATGTACACATAGAGCTGCAACATTGTGGGCAAAGTAGATATGTGTCAGCAAGGTTGTTAGTGAAGTTTTTAGGAAGATTTTGGTGCAGTGAAATAAATTGAGGCATTTGTTTTTCAAGGATAGAGCAAAAAGCCTAGTTGTATACCACACACTCAGTTATTTGCTTAACCAAATCCATTTGTGAACGATGGTGATGTAGAGGTTATCATATTTAGAGCTTTGGAGGCTAGTTCTCCAGCCTTGGCTGCTAAGAGGGAAGTCATTTTGAAGTGGTGTTAAAGTAGAAGCCTTGAGCAAGGGACTACAAGGGACCACAAGTGATTAGTAACCTCTTTCAACTCTGCATAATTATGGAGCAGAATTGAAGAACTTTTTTGCAGTGACCTTAGAAGCTGAACTTGTTAATGTCTCAAGTATACAAGTGGTAGGTACACGCTTTTGTTCCCTACAGTAGATTCCACAAGGCCATTTTTTATGTGAGTTGATTTTAGGTTGCACATTTTAATTGGTTGCTCTTGTTTATGATTTTAGATTTTAGCAATTTAAAAGGTGAGAACCCTAAGAAGATTCCCACTGGACACGAACTTAACCAAGTGGTTAAGTAAGTGTAAAGGTTCATTTCACAAGGGCAAAGAGAAAACACGGATATGGGTGACAATGATGCAAAGAGTGGGTAATTGAAGAGAACCTAAAAGAGTAAACAAAACAAGACCAAAATGATAAAGATGACCAAATGGAAGGAACATTAAAGAACATGAAATGGAAATGGATAATGGCACAAATAAAGAAGGAAAAAGATGAAGGGATGAATAGAACTTATGGATTAGAAAAGGAATTCACGTCACTTGGAGCAGATGGACTCCAAGATGAGTGGTGCTAGAGCTGCCACTTGAGATGTCACTCACTCAAGATAAGACCCAAAGTCGCCACTTAGCATACTACCCACCTAAGATAAGACCCATAAAACCTAGAGTACTTAGACTAACAAATTCACTCAAGTAGAGTTTCTTTACTTCAAATTCAAGTTAAGAATACATGAGGCAAGGCACCCCTATTTATAGGAATGAATGCCTTGGTGGGCAAGTTGGGCAAGGGCATAAATGTAATAAAGGGAGGGGCGGCCAAAGGGGGTTGACCATGGTCAAAATCGCCCTTTTGGCTAGGTCTTCTAGAAACTAGGTTAAAAACCCTAATTCTAGTGCCTTTTCTTGAAAAGGTGGGCTTGGTGCAAGCCCATTTCGCTAAGTACACTCCCTTTTAAGCTATATGAACCTACCCTAACCTATTTTGCTATTTGGACCCCTAAAGTGAGCCCAAATTATTTACAACATGTTTTTATTTTTAGGAAGACCAGAAGAAAGAACAGTTGATGTTCTGGTTTATGCTCAATTCTTCTTCTGGTCAAATCCGTCTGATATTTGGTGGGACCTTGACTTGATTGTTGAGATGATTGCTCACAGTGTGAATTGTCTCTTAAGTCCTTGGTCATCTTGGCTACTTGGTTTATATCAATTTTCAATGCTTGGACTTGGTGTGTGGTGATGGGATGAAGCTACTGAATACCATGTTTGTTATATCAAGGCTATGGAATAAGCATTGGCAGCTTGGGTAGAGGTAGTGATAATATAGAAAAAAAAATTTACGTACAAAACTGCAAATTAATCAATACAATCACTTTTGAGCAAATTAAATTGATAAAAATTGGAAACTCAAGAATCAACGACCAATTCTAATTCTATGCTACATAAATGTTGCATTATTGCTGCATAAATGCTATATAATTTCTGCATAAATGATACTTAATTATGGAGCTAGGCATTGGTGTATGGGTTTGTTAAGTCCAACTCTTGCTTGTAATGCAAAGCCTAATTTGTAGAATCAGTTTTGGTTTAACTTTTTAGATGCAACTTTTGCCATTCGTTTGGTAGGAGTATACTATAGCCTTAGATATTTTTATGATATGTTAAAGCAAGTGCCAAAGGAGCCTAGACTTTTGTGCTTGTTGAATTTTTTTGTGGATTATATCCTTGGAGATGAGATGTGAGTAAAGGTTGGGACACCCGTAAAGTGTCCCTTTTAATTCATTTATTTATTGCTAATAAAAAAAATCAACAACCAAAGAAGACCCTACCTTTGGTAAAATTACCTAGTTTTAATGGGGATAGTGATCCAAATGTATATCTAGGATGGGAAGCTAAAGTAGAACAAATATTTAATGTGTATGAGGCCGAAGAGGACCAAAAGGTTAGCGTAGCTTCCCTAGAATTTGAGGATTATGCCATGCAATGGTGACATCAAACTGTAATGGACATTGGGCTAAACAAGAGACCAGTCATGGTCTCTTGGTATGATTTGAAAGAATGCATGCACGTAGTTTGTTCCTCCTCATTATAGGAAGGAACTCTTGTTGAAGTTTCAACAGCTTCATCAAGGACCTAAGAGTGTGGATGAATATTTCAAAGATTTAGAAGTTACTTTGACTAAAATCAATATGCATGAAAGTGAAGAGTAAAAAATACCTAGATTTGTGAGTGGATTAAGAAGAGAAATTCAAAATGTTGTAGAACTTTATGAGTATACATCTTTGGAAAAATTGGTTCACCTAGCCATCAAAGTTGAATCACAACTCTTACAAAAAACCTTTTTCAAACATACTCATAATGATAGCTTTTATAACTCATCTTGGAAGGATAAAAATAAATTTCACAATCAAGATATTCCTTCCAATTCCTCTAAACAATCCACCTCACAAACTTCTAAAGACAACCCTTCCCCTTTAGAAATAAATCGCCAACTAAAACCTCAAATAAAAAATGCTTCAAATGTTTAGGTTTTGGTCATATTGTTGCAAATTGCCCTAACAAAACCCTAACAAAACAACCGTGATGGTAAAAGGAGGGGTAGTCATCATTGACCATAGTGATCAAGCTTCTAGGTTTAACTGCCCTACCTCTTCAAAAACCCATAGTGAAAATGAATGTGAGATACCTTGTGAAGGTGACTTATTGATGGTAAGGTGAATGTTGGGTACCATTCAAAAATCTTTTGTTGAAACTCAAAGAGAAAGCATTTTCCACACCCGCTGCCTTATCAACAACAAGTTATGTTCCATGATCATAGATGGGGGTAGTTGTGCTAATGTGACAAGTACAAAAGTAGTGGAGAAGCTTGAATTACCCACTACCTCTCATACAAAGCCCTATAAACTACAATGTTTTAGTGAAGAGGGTGAAATTCTGGTAAATAAACAATTCCTTATAACTTTTACTATAGGAAAGTATAAAGATGAGGTTTTATGTGATGTTGTGTCAATGGAAGCAACACATATTCTATTGGGAAGGCCTTGCCAATATCATAGAAAAATTTTACATGATGGCCATAACAATAAGATTTCTTTCAACTTCCAAGGGCACAAGGTTATATTAAAACCCTTATCCCCAAAGGAGGTTAATGAGGACCAAGTAAAAATGCAAACCAAAAGGGAAAATGAAAAAGGTGAGGAAAGTAAAATCAAAATGGGGTTCATCGTCTCATCTCACACAGTTAAAACAATAATGTTGACCCGTACAAAACTATCTGCACCTCCTAGGTATACTTATTCCTTATCTTTTTCCTTATCAAATCATTCTAAATACTTGACATCTTTGATAAAGAAGTGTAGGGATGACATTCAAAAACCTCCTAAGGGTTCTCACCTTCTAAGAGGATTTTCACAAACAAATCACTTCCTCCCAAAACATTCTCTACAAACATGGTTTGTATCTATAACTCATCCATGTGAACTCCCAAAACTTCATGAACATAAGTTTGATTCACAACCCAATTCTAGAAATATTTCTATTTGTCATGTGAACAAACTAACTATGTTATTTACAAGAGTTCTAAATTCGAGGTCGAATTCTTTCCAACTTGGGGGGCATGATACAAACCACCTTGACAAGCAGATGACTAAGGACACAACAGGCACTTCACAATTAGGTCAGTCATCTCAACATGTAAGACCAGGCCCCACCAAACCTCAAGAGAGCCTCAACAGAAGAAGAACCAAACATAAACCAGAATATCAGATGTTCTTCCTTCTAGTCTTTTCACTAGACAAGTTATGTAAATAAATTGGGCTCACCTTGGGGGTCTAAATAGAAGAATAAGCTAGAGTTAGGGTGTACTTAGCATAAATTGGGCTTGTTTCAAGCCCACCTTTCATGACAAGTGCACATAGGTTTGGGTTTTTTGACCTACCTTCTAGAAGGTTTTTCACAAATGACGCCCCTACCCCCTGTCACTCTTGCTCCCCAAGTCACTCTCTCTGCTATATAAAGGGTGTCTTGCCTCATGTAATTAACACATTGAATTTTGAATAGAAAAGAAACTCTTTCAGAGTGTTTAGTGTGCTGAGTCTTCTTTTATCTTTAGGTCTTATTTTGAGTGCACAACACCTCAAGTGGCGGCTCTTCACCACTCATCTTGGAGTCTCCTTCTCCTCCAAGTTGCGAGACAACACTCTCACCATCCATAAGATTTCTCTTATCTCTTCATCTTTTCTTTTATTCACCATATACCATTCCCCTTCCTTTTTATGATCATGTGTTCTTCTTTTCCCCTTTCTAGTTTCTATATTGTTTGTCTTTCCATTTATGCTCTTTAATTTTTGCACATCAACATCATCATCATCTTGTATTGTGTTTTTCTCTTTGTACTCTAGAAGTGAACTTCACCACTTTGTTAAGTTCGTGTCCAGTGGGAATCTTCTTTGGGTTTCTCACCATATTTTGCAAATGAAAACTCATAAACAAAGTGTCACCATAAAATGTGCAATCTTAAAGTCAACTCACATCAGGAGGACAAACAAAATTTTTTAAAGACCTGTCATTTGACATCAATAATTCTTGAATTTATAGAAGAAATTTATTATTTAGTTTAACTTTCCCAATTTCAAAACCTACACAAAAAAAATCCATGATATAGACATTGGATGATATGATTAAATTTAAAATATTAATAAATATAATACCCGACAAATTGAACTCCTTTCCTTTTTGGTATAAAATTTCATCTGAAAGTAACTTCCAAGTAGCATTCCAAACTACATCAGGTTTGGACATTGTATTCATGACCAGTGATGTAACAAACAACCTTCTAACTTGCTTCTGTGATTGCATCCTTAAATTCTTTATCATTTGTTAGTAGTCCCAAAGCATAGCAAGCTTGTTGGTATCTTTCAAAAGTGTGTCTATTAACTATCTTTATGTTATCATAATGAATACAATCCTTTTGAATTGTCAATAATATCCTTGTGTAATACGACTCGTTAGATCCAGGAGGCACATAGGTAAATCTACTAGTGTTATAATCTTGCTTGCTTGGTTTCCCTACTCTTTGTTAGGACATCCAGTCAAACTTGCTTGAAAATTCAGAATATGTCAAATTTCCTCCCCCATCATAAATTTTATTAGCCTCAAATCAAGCTAAATATATTGTGTTAACATTTTGGTGATTTTTAAAGATCAAATCAATTTACATTTCTTTGGGGTTTCTTTTGTTTTTATTTTTTACTTTTGGTTTAATTTTTTTTTTTGTATAAAATTAGAATTTTTATTAAAACATAATAAAAATTACATTTTTAGCTTACATTTTGCTTGAACCATCTAACAAGTGCTTTGATCAATCGTAAGAACATTTTTTAAATAGACTTTGACCTTAAAAGCTTGAGTGAAGACATTTATACTGTGAAGAGTAGAAGAAGCCAAGTTTAAAGAGCAAAAATCTACAAAATAGGAAATAGACGATCAAAGGTCCCTAGTCAACTAGGACTAAACGGACAACATAGCATTTAAAGAAGCTAAAGTTAGTTTAGTAAGTTCTAGAACTGGTTTTGTGGGCCTGATTTTTTATTGAAACTCTATTTTCGACTGAAAGTATTTTTCCAAGATCATACAAACCGATTGGTGTGTTTTCTTCAGTAACAAGGATTTCATATTTGGGTCTCTTGAAAATTGAAGTTGAAGATTACTAACAATGGTTTTTGGTCCTAGTTTATTCATTCCAATATTGAATTTCAATTTTTTTTTGTTGTCCATTCATTTCGAAGGTGTGGATCATCATTCATGTTTGTATACAACAAATTAAACTGAAGTGCAAACATGGTTAGAAAGTTAATTTCTTCTACCTCACTGAAAGGGTGAGAAGGACAATTGGACCATATGAATTTTACATTCTTGCCCCTTTAATTTTATAAATATTATTTCACATTTTTTATCCCCACTTATTTAAAAATAAAATTTACAAATTATGAATAAAACTGAGTTAATATTAATTTTACTTTTAAAAAAATTGTCATTATTTTTTTAATTCTTATTTTTAAATAAATAAATTATTTATAATTATATATTAAATTATTTTATATATTTATAAATAATTTATTTATTTAATTAATTCAAAATTTATAATAAATGCACTACTAAATAATGTTTATTGAATTGGTATAATAGGCTTCCATCTAGTATGTTCTTAGAATTCTTTATGAATATGTATAGTCTACCTATGTATCGTTTTTGTAAATATATGGATTTTTGTCTAGTCCCTTATATTTTTGTATTTTCTTTATTTTTTTTCTTTTAATAATACTTTTTTCATGTGATGACAAATGATTGTTGTTACTTGAGATGTTAGCCTAGCTGAGATGTCAAGTTGCATAATGATGCCTGACATGAAAGCTTTTATATAAGAAAAATAATGTTTTACTGCGTTTCCAAATTTCTACGAGCATCTTTTACAATTATGCAATGAAAATTATTTTTTTAATTTAAACAAACAAATTTTCTAATAATTTTTCATGTTTTGACAATTTTACATAATTTTTATTTTTTCTAAAATCAGTTCTTATTAAAAATCGGAAACAATATTTTGATTACAAACAAATAAAATTTACAAATATATCAATCATATTTATTTTTTAATTATTTTTAAATACAATGATTGATTTGTAATGATACATTTTTATCCATTAAAAGAAATACAATTTCAATCATACTTATCACATCACTCACACACTTTCATAAATTTTTCCTTCACTTTTTATTCTATATACATTAGTCTAAACAACTTCACTTTCTCTACATTTTTCTCTCAAATTTATTTTCTCAGATTCACATCTTAATCCAAACAAAGCATTAAAGAGAATATAAGCGTTTTAAAAAAAGGAAAACATTATAAAAAAAATATAAGATGAAATTCAAAAATAAATGTTTAAAACAATGGAATTTTAAAATTTTGAACTTCAAAGTCTAATTGACGTGTAAATAATTAATATATAATATAATAATTAATATATAATATAATATATGATATAATATATAATATATGATATAATATATAATATAATATAATATATAATAATATAGTAAATATAAAAAATTACAAATAAAATAATAGTAATAAATATATATATATATATATATATATATATATACACCTTTATATAAAGGGGATTCCCCTTTTTAACTTCCTTAATTTTATTCCAATTTTATCCTTAGATTTATATTTTATTTTATTATTTTAAAAATATATGAGAGGACATATACGTAATTTTGTGAGTCGTTTTAATTTTATATCTTAAATTTTAATGGTATAATAAGAGAACACATAACATTATTTTTAAACATCAAAAGGTATAATAACAGAAGACAAGTGTTGTTTTTGAATTATAAAGTAGAATATGAAAATGCAATTTACTTTTGTTTTTATTAATTTATGCATATCTTTAAAATTGTATGATGATAATAACCCATAAAACACACGAAGGTAACAATTTAATCAAAACAACAACAAAAAAATTGTAGAATTTTGTTCATTGAATAAAACATTGAAAATGAAAGAAACGTACTGCTGCAATTGTCAGGGTTGAGTGTCATGGCGGTGACAGACTCGGAGTCGACATCGAGGGTGGAATGATGGCGGTGGTAACGGAGTTGACGATATTGATTGATTCGCTACAACCACAGACGATGAAGGAGTTGTTTAATGCGACGACGAATGGACCACCAATGTAGAACAGTTGCAGAATGGTAAAACAACGGTAGTTGGTGCTGGTTTTCAATATGAGGGATTCCATTTATAAATTTTGTTAGAAGATTTTTTTTTCTTTCATAAAAGAAAACCCACCCATAACTTCATGATGCATTGTCAACGAATGACACATTACACAGTGTAATTAAATTATTTTAAAAACATTAATAACGAATCCCAATTTATTTTCATTTATATATTTATTTTTAATTTGTTTTCATTTATATATTTATTTTCAATTTGTTTTCATTTAAATATTTATTTTAAAAATATTTTTTTGAACATATTTAAAAATTTTAAACATTTAAAATTTCAAGTTTTTCGAAAAGGCTTGAAAATTTTAAAATTTTGAAAATTTACAATCTTTTGAAAATTTAATTTTTTTTTTGATAATTTAAGTTTTTTTTTTAAAATTTCAAGTGTTTCGAAAAAGTTTGAAATTTTGAAAAAATTTTAAATTTTGAAAAAATTTTAAATTTTCAAAAAATTTTAAATTTTCAAAAGTTTAAAAATTTAAATTTAAATTTTTTTGGAATTTGAAGTGTTTAAAAAGGTTTGATATTTGAAACTTTTTAAATTTTTCAAATTTTCAAACCTTTTCGAAACACTTTTAAAATTAAAAAAAAAATGACGTTAATATCCATAAAATAAAATAAAATCAAATAAAATCAAATATTGATATAAAGATAAAATATGAAAAAAATTTAAGAAAGTTAAAGAGGAGAAACTCTTTATATAGGTATAGATTTATAATACAAAATATTTCTTATTTTTTAAAATTTTTAAATTTAAATTTTCAAAATTTTTAAATTTATACTTTTTCAAATTTTCAAACCCTAACTCCTTTTTGAAACACTTCAATTTTTGAAAATTTTTAAATTTTTAAATTTTTAAAATTTTCAAAATTTGAAAAATTTAAATTTCAAAAAATTTAAAATTTTTTAAATTGTCAAAATTTCAAATTTTGAATTTTGAATTTTGAATTTCAAATTTTGAATTTTGAATTTTGAATTTTGAATTTTAAATTTTAAATTTTAAATTTTAAATTTTAAATTTTAAATTTTAAATTTTAAATTTTAAATTTTAAATTTTAAATTTTAAATTTTAAATTTTAAATTTTAAATTTTAAATTTTAAATTTTAAATTTTAAATTTTAAATTTTAAATTTTAAATTTTAATTTTTAATTTTTAATTTTTAATTTTTAATTTTAAATTTTTTAATTTTTAATTTTGAATTTTAAATATTGAATTTTTGAATTTTTGAATTTTAAATTTTGAATTTTAAACTTTGAATTTTAAATTTTGAATTTTAAATTTTGAATTGTAAAATCTTAATTGTTTTCCCAGTTACATCCACTTCCTTTTCTCTTTTATATTCAGACTATAGAGAAAAAAAAATATTCATAAATTTTGACATATCTTGAACCCTCTTCATGTTCTTGTCCTACTTTCACCTATCTCATTTTATAAGGCAACAAAGAGGAGAGGAAGCCAATAAGAGATTCAGGACGCAAGGAGGCACTGTGAGTTCGAGATTTTTTAAACCAAGAAAGAGATCATTCACATGTATATTATCATTTTATTGTCAACACCAAAGCAATTAGATGAATAGAAAGTTCCACAAATTAAAACTACAAATACTCACCAAAGAGTTGAGAAGTGCCCTCAGAGTCAGAGAACATCTAAATTTGAAGATAAAGGAGAACCCAAAGGGAGAGGAACCATTGGAACAAATGTTTGCATGTGCGAGAGAAAGAAAAAGTGATAATTTTTTCTGAACTTCATACTCTCAACCTCTATTCTGAACCTTGAGCAAGTTATGCCTGTTTTTTGTTCATATTTGATTACTTTTTAATTTTTATTATTTAAAAATGATACTATTTAATAGAAAGTTGTTTTTGTTAGTCCAGTGCACATACTTCAAAATGAAGTGTTCCAGTTTTAAGCCCTACACCTCAAAGTGTGCTTCAATATGGGACATGCATCTGAAAGAGTTGAGTCGCTCGCTGATTGAATGAGGTAGATGGCAGAGAAGAAAGCGCATGGCATGCAGTAAAGGTGGTTTGCGTGGTGCAATGTTTTGAAGGCATGGTGGCAAGAATAGTGTGGGTGATTGTTGCAATATGCGAGGAAGAGAGAGAGGAGGATGTAACAAAGGGTGATGTGGTAAAGTTAACCACCATATACATGCATTTTTTGTATTTAAGGGTCAGACATAGGTGATTTAAAGTAAATTTTATTATTTGTCTCTCTACAGCAACAAGTTAATAAATTATTATGGTGCTTCTGCATTTCTATACAGCATTTTCACCATTTCTCATTGATCATCACCTTTTTTTATTGTTTGTCTTCGTGGTTGAACACAAATAGATGTTATTAAAGCAATAACACATATTCTTAGATCTTAAGTGCAGAAATTGGATTTTTTCAGTGGATAAATATGCTTCGACGGTTAATTATTGACCATAGACATCACGTATGTTCATATTTATTGAAACGTACTATAAATTTATATTGTTAATATAAGTGTATGAATAATAACATCATTTATTTAAATTTTAATATAAAATATTATTTATTCAAATTTAATATCAAACATCAAACATATATATCAAATATTAATAAAAATAAAAAAATACGGATACACAGGCGCGGTATGTTACAGCTAGTATATATAAAGAAGTTTAGATAGGATTTGAAACGTTGTGAGTACTTCTGAAATCACATGGCATTTATTCTGCGAAAAGACTTTTTAGTGTCCAACATAAAACAAGTAATTTGTGATTTAAAAAATATAAAAAAATATAAATTTATAAAATAATGTTAAAGCAATGTAATTCTGTAAATTTTAAGTTGGAACTCTGATCGACATGCAAATACAAAATTCAATAAATATACACACATATATATATATATATTGTTGAATAAAGTTTATTTTATTTAGATTATTTTATTAGATCTACTGTCCCAAGATTAGAATAGGTCAATTTCCACTTTGCTTTTTTCTAGGAGTAGTTGAGTAGTGTCCTTTATTTTCGTCTTTTAATTATCATGGATTCCTTATAAAAAGGCATTGGTACCAATGAATAAAATATCATTTTTCGGTGCATTTGCCTCTGAGACTTAAAGTTAACATTTGGTATCAGAGCGCAGGCAAAAACAAAGTGATCCAAAAGAGAGAAGATGAGCGACGACAAAACACTCACCAAGATCCCACAGTTTGATGGTCACTATGACCATTGGAGTGAACTGATGGAAAACCTCTTGCGTGCCAAGGGTTTGTGGAGTCTAGTGGAAGAGGGTTATACCGAACCGGCAGCAGGAATTGAAGTAACTGCAGCACAGAAGAAGAATCTTGAAGAGCTCAAGATGAAGGACCATCAAGTGAAGCACTACTTGTTCCAAGCAATTGATCGGATTGTGTTTGAACAGATCTTGAATCGCAAAACATCCAAGATCATTTGGGATTCGTTGAAGAAAAAGTTTGGAGGCAACGAAAGGGTGAAGCGATCTCTTCTCCAAACCCTAAGAAGAGATTTTGAGATTCTTGAAATGAAGAATGAAGAAAACATCGATGAATACTTTGGAAGAGTAATGTCTGTCTCCAACAAGATGAGAAGCAACGGAGAAGACATGTCAGACTCGAAGATCGTTGAGAAAATACTTCGAACTCTGACTGACAAGTTCACTTATGTGGTGGTGTCCATCGAGGAGTCAAAGGACACAGAAAAGATGACGATTGACGAATTACAAAGCTCCCTGTCCGTACATGAAAAGAAATTTAAGAAGATCAGTCATGAAGAAGATGATCAAGCTCTCAATGTCAAAGGTAGAGGCAGAGGATCATACAGAGGTCGAGGCAGAGGCAGAGGACGCACATTCAACAAAGCAACAATTGAGTGTTACAACTGCCACAAACTTGGACATTTCCATATGAATGTCCAAATGGGAATAATGGAGCACATTTTGCAGAGATTGAAGAAAAGGATGAAGTTCTTCTCATGGCATATGTGGAACTTCAAGGCACTAGAAGAGGAGATGTGTGGTTCGTGGACTCTGGATGTTCAAACCATATGTGTGGAGAAAGAGGTAGGTTCTCAAGCTTGGACACTAGCTTCACACACAATGTCAAGCTTGGGAACAATCACAGACTAATGGTTGGTGGGAAAGGAGTGGTGAAAATAATGCTTAAGGGAATAAGCTATGTGATCAACGATGTGTATTATATTCCAGAATTGAAAAATAACCTGCTGAGTGTTGGACAACTTCAAGAAAAGGGTTTGGATGTGCTATTCAAAGGTGGAGATCGAAACACATGCAGCATCTTTCATCCCTCAAGAGGAAAAATAGCAGAATCTGTTATGAGTACTAATAGGATGTTTATCCTGTTGGGTGAATCGAATGACAAAACAAAGGAGGAGAGATGCCTGCAGGTTGATATCTCAGACAAGGTAGAGTTGTGGCACCATCGATATGGACATCTCAGCTACAAGGGACTTCACACATTATGCAGTAAAGAGATGGTTGTGGGTCTACCTGAAATTGGAGATGTGAAAACCACCTGTGAGGCGTGTGTCAAAGGGAAACACCATCATGTTCCATTTCCAAAACAGAGCAAGTGGAGAGCCACTGAAAGATTGCAGCTTATCCACTCTGATATCTGTGGTCCGATCAATCCACCATCAAACACTCAAATAAGGTACTTGATCAGCTTTATTGATGATTTCTCGAGAAAAACAAGGATATATTTTGTGCTAGAAAAATCAGAAGCATTTCATCAGTTCCAAACATTCAAAGCGTTTGTGGAGAAGCAAACTGGATTATTCATCAAATGTCTAAGAACGGATAGAGGAGGAGAATACAACTCAAATGCATTCAAGGGATTTTGTAGAGAGCATGGAATCAAAAGACAGCTGACCACCGCTTTCACGCCTCAGCAAAATGGCATTGCGGAACGCAAAAATCGCACAATCATGAACATGGTGAGAGCAACATTACTAGAGAAGGAGGTACCAAAAACGTTTTGGCCAGATGCTGTGCAATGGGTGAATCACGTTCTTAATAGATCTCCCACACTCAGTTTAAAAGATATGACTCCAGAAGAGGCATGGAGTGGAAGAAAATCATCAGTCGAACACTTTAAGGTTTTTGGATGTATCGGATATGTTCATATCTCCGATGTTAAAAGAAGCAAGCTTGATAATAAAAGCGTGAAGTGTGTCCTGTTAGGTTTCAGCAGTGAATCCAAGGCATTTAAGATGTTCGATCCAGTGGAGAAAAAGGTTCACATCAGCCGAGACGTGATATTTGAGGAAGATAAGAAATGGAATTGGGAAGATGTTGGCTATTTTGGTGAAGAAAACATTGAACTTGAGTGGGAAAATGATCATGAAGATGCTGTGAATGCAGAAGAGGCGGAAGAATACACTGATGCTGTTGAATCCACCGATGACGTTTCTTCACCAACCAATCCACCAACTGGAGAAACAATAGCAATAACGGGCAGGGTGAGAAAACCACCAATCTGGCATGCAGATTATATCACAGGAGAAGAGCTATCAGATACAGAGGAAGAAGCAAACATGGCTAGAATTGAGATTGAAAACCTAGCTCTCATGGTCATATCAGACCCAACCAGTTTTCAAGAAGCAGTAGGACATCAGAAATGGAAACAAGCGATGGATGCTGAGATACAGTCCATCGAACGGAACCACACATGGTCACTGACTACACTTCCCATTGGAGCCAAGGCTATTGGGGTTAAGTGGATTTACAAAACCAAATTAAATGAACTGGGAGAGGTAGACAAGTTCAAAGCTCGGCTGGTTGTAAAAGGTTATGCTCAAGAGTACGGAGTAGATTACACAGAGGTATTCGCACCAGTGGCTCGAATGGATACAGTGTGAATGATCATTGCTGTAGCAGCACAAAGAGGTTGGGGAATCTATCAGCTCGATGTCAAGTCTGCCTTTCTACATGGAGAATTGAAGGAAGATGTATTTGTAGAGCAACCACAAGGTTATGAAGTAGCAGGGAAGAAGGACATGGTTTATAAGCTACATAAGGCTCTGTACGGATTAAAACAAGCGCCCAGAGCTTGGTTCAGTCGCATTGAGGCTTATATCATCAAGGAAGGATTTGTAAGCAGCTTTAGTGAACAAACATTATTCATCAAACAAAAGGGAGGTAAAATCCTAATTGCGAGCATTTATGTCGATGATCTATTGTTTACTAGTAATGATGAGAAGTTGTTGAATGAGTTTAAACGCTCCATGAAGGATGAATTCGACATGACTGATTTGGGAAAGATGAGATACTTTCTTGGCATAGAAGTGATGCAGAAGGCTGATGGTATCTTTATATGTCAAAGAAAATATGCAGCTGAGTTGATCGAGAGGTTTGGGATGCAAAATTACAACTCCGTTTGCAATCCGATAGTCCCTGGACAGAAAGTTGGCCGAGATGAAGCTGGTATGAAGGTTGACTCAACGCTGTATAAGCAAATGGTGGGCAGTTTAATGTATCTCACAGCCACACGACCTGACTTGATGTTTGTGGTAAGTCTTATTAGTCGTTTTATGGCAAAACCTACTGAGTTACACTTTGCTACTGCAAAAAGAATCATGAGGTACTTAAAGGGAACTCTGGAATTTGGGATATGGTATCAACGTGAAGGGAAGAGTGAACTTTTAGGCTACACCGACAGTGACTATGCGGGAGATGTGGATGACAGTAGGAGCACTTCAGGCTATGTTTTCTTAATGAGTGGAGGAGCTGTGGCATGGTCCTCAAGGAAGCAACCAATCGTCACTCTGTCAACTACTGAAGCAGAGTATGTAGCAGCTGCTACATGTGCCTGTCAAGCTATTTGGATGAAAAGAATATTGAAAGAAATCGGGCATGAACAAGATGAAGAGACGGTTCTGTTTTGCGACAACACGTCAACTATCAAGTTGTCAAAAAATGCAGTCATGCACGGAAAGTCAAAGCACATAAGAGTTCGATACCATTTTCTCAGAGAATTGACAAAGGGAGGTGTCATTAAATTGGTCTATTGCAGCACTGCGGAGCAACTGGCCGACATAATGACAAAGCCTTTGAAGATGGCATCATTTCAAAAGATCAGAGAAGCGTTTGGGATGAGTGTTATGAATTGAAACTCTGGATTGAGTTCAGTTCAAGGGAGAGAATGTTGAATAAAGTTTATTTTATTTAGATTATTTTATTAGATCTACTTTCCCAAGATTAGAATAGGTCAATTTCCACTTTGCTTTTTTCTAGGAGTAGTTGAGTAGTGTCCTTTATTTTCGTCTTTTAATTATCATGGATTCCTTATAAAAAGGCATTGGTACCAATGAATAAAATATCATTTTTCGGTGCATTTGCCTCTGAGACTTAAAGTTAACATATATATATATATATATATATATAAATATAATAAATGATAAATATGTATACATTTAGAATGGATGTGGAAATACGAAATTCAGAGAAATATACATAAATTAAATGTAAATATGCTAAATTAAATATTTTAATATTCTTAAACAATTGAAAGATACGAAAACATTTAACAATAAAAATATTTTGTGAAAAAATATTTAAAGTTCCATACTTTCCCTAAAAATATGAAGTTAAGTAGGAAAAAGAAGATCGTAAAGAATATCAATTTAAACTTTGTATTTATCCAAAGTAGACAAGTTAAGTAGTATAAACTAATATGAAGTCTTATAAAATATTTACGTTAAAATTTGAAATTTTAAATAGAAAGAAATATAAGATTCATATCTTACTAATTATCTTTTGAATAGACCAAATGTTGTCGTTTTGATGACAGTTGAGTCATACAACAACCTTGATACTAAAATGTAATGCTTTTGGTTGGTAAGTTGTGACAATGATAGATTGTGTAAAGGAAAGTAATTTACAATGCGTTGTAACACTATTTTGGCAAAGTGTGAAAGAGAACATTGGTGTGCCATAGGGTTTCGATGTGATAGGACGTTAACATTTTGTTTATTTCTGGGTACCACTGTTTCGAAAATTTTATTTTCATTTATTTCCAAATGGAAACTTTAAATTATGTTAATTAATTAAAATATACACAAAATTAATAATTATTTTTTTATATATAAAGATAAATTTATAATTTTATAATTTACACTATTAAAAATAATTAAAAATACTTTTATAATCATCACATTACTCATGTATTTCAATAAATTTTTTTCATATATTCACTTTAACAATACTTTCAACTTTTTTCATATTTTCTTCTCATATCTCACATTTCCACCTCTCACACCCACAACTTTTCCTCATCAATTGAAAGAAAGTATAAAAGATGCAATGATTTAAATATGAAAGACGGGAAGAGGAAAAGACGCGTTTCAGTACTAAACATGAGAAGTGAGAAAGACAAGTGTAGAAAATGAGAGACGCAGACCTTATCTTTTTAGTTGAACATGTATTTTTTTGCAACTATAAAAACAAATAAAATGTGTATATATAATTTTAAATGTTCTAACCACATCGAAAATCACATAGCATCTACTACTGGAAAAGACTTTCCAATCTCCAAAATAAAACAAACAATTGTATGATTTGAGAAAAACTAAACAAATACTTAAATCATAAATCATGTTAAAACAATTTTCCGATTCCAACTCTAATATCCACGTGGAAATAGAAAAATAAATTCAAATATAAAAAATATATAATTTAAAATTAAAATTACGTAAACAAATAACTAATATTAAGTAAAATAATAACCAATATAAAAAACATATAATTTAAAACTCAAATTAAGTAATAAAAAAACAATAAAAATAGATATTTAGCTAAAAATGTGAATGTTTTGACTAAGAAAGATATAGTAAAGAAAATGTCATGAGATAAAATGTTAAAGAAATTATTCTCATTTTCGGTGTTTTTGTTATATAGTTGACATCAATATAATGATGAAATTAAATAAAATGTCAAAACTGATCTCAAAATAAAGATGGATAAAATATGATATTTAAATTTAAATCAGGAAAAGTAACACATGTTAAAATTTGTAACTCATATGTAAATTTTAATGTTATTTAGTAAGAATATATTGTAACACTCCAGAAAATAACATCTAACTATTACAATACAAGTTCTACTGATTTTTATATAAACTTGGAATATTTTATTCATATTATAAGATTACAGCTTATAGAAATACAAACATATACAATATAAAGTTTAAAACATTCTAAAGTCTTACACACCTCCTGCACCTATATGATCATCTGCTCGTATAAATAGTATAGTCATCGCAGTTCACAACACAACAAGAAAAGTAAGGGTAAGCTAGTGAAAATAAAATTTTATAATATGCGCAATTAAATCAAAAGAGAAAACCAAATTACATGAATCAATTTCAGAATTATTCAATCTTCTTCAAATCCCAACATAAAACAATCACATAGATCTCACATGGATCTACACATCCAAGATATTCAACAAACATAATAACATCTGACGCCTTCCGGAAGACCCGTATTAAGTCCTACCAGAGACTAACACTTGATCCAAAAATTACTAGTGAATCCAATAGAAAGTATTAGGGTAAGTTCAATACAACCCAAGCCGTGCATCTGATATGTCACAATGTGCATGAACTCCCCCATTAGCTTCTCACCACCTACTATCTTAGTCTATGTGACTTAGATCATCATTGAAGCTCGGAGATCTCTGTTACCACATAGGCATCAATACTTAATACACATACAAACATCAGTCCATACATTATCCCAATTGTATGAATTCAATTTCATTCCATTTTCATCATACATTCAAAATACGATCCACAACATTCAAAAGTCTATTTAACATAAAAAAAAAATAACACTTAAATACTAAACCATCAAAATCTAATATTTTTACAAATTTAAATAATATATAAACAAACAACACAATATATAAACACATAACATCCCTACAAGAAAAATTGAATATTGGGACCACATCCCTTCCACATCCAGATCTTTTAGCCTAGGGGACTATTAAAAAAAATTAAAGTTAGCTTCCCTTACCTTAATTACTTGTTTTCCATAATTGCTTACTTTCCAAGCAACTTCTAGAATTTTATCCCCTCAGTCTAGATAAGTTTCAAGATTTAAGGGTCTAATGCAAGTTATTCAAACAGAACAGAAATTCAGTATATATTTGAATAACTTGAGAGGATTACTCTTCTCAACTGACCCCACCGAGATTGATGACTAAATCCTAAGGGAAAACAGAGAACAAGGGATCTTTAGAGCAAAAATGAACTTACTCTGTTTGAAAATCGGAACGGGTAGAAATGTTTCTTAACTTCTCAGCTACAACATGGTCCGATCAGATTCTAAAATAGATGAAGATTAGAAAAGGAAAGGAAATTAAGAGAGAAGAGAATATGGAGAGAGATTAGAAAGGAAAACCGTGGGGGGGAGGGGGGGGGGGATGTCTATGTTGTTAGTTTTTAATGCTGTTACATTATTTCCAACTACAATAAATTTTGTCCACGAAAATGAGCTTAGCAATAAAGAGATTAGGGTATGATGCTCGTATCTCCTCTCCAATTTCCCAAGTAGAATCTCTAAAGATGAGATCCCACAATACTTTCACCATGGGAATACTTCTTCTACGGAGTTGTTTCACTTGTTAATCTAAAATTTTGATTGGCTTCACTTCAAATGACAAACTTTCTTTCACCTAGATTGAATCAGATTTTGGAATGTGGCTAGGATTAGGTATGTACTTTCTTAGCTGGAATACGTCGAAAATATTGTGAATGTTAGCTAAGGGAGGAGCCAAAGCATTTTCATAAGCCACAGGACCTATTCTCCTAAGAATTTGATAAGGTTCTATGAACTTAGGAGTCAATTTCTTGGATTTGAGTGCTCTTACTACACTAGTGAACAATGTAACTCTCAAAAAGACATGCTCACTTGCAGAGAATTCTAAAGGTCTTATTCTTTTATCTCCATAAGATTTTTTCCTGCTGATAGATGTTTTCAATATTTCCTAAATCGTTTTGACCTTCTCATTGGTTTGTTGTATTAATTCTGGTCCAATTAACACACTCTCACCATCTTGAAACTAGCACAAAGGTGTCCTGCACTTTCTTCTATACAATGCCTCAAAAGGAGCCATTCCTATGCTAACTTGGTAACTATTATTGTAAGTGAAATCTACCAAAGGTAGAATTTCATCCCAATTACCAAAATGATCTAACACACAAGTCCTAAGTAAATCCTCTAAGGACTGGATAGTTCTCTCTGATTGTCCATCAGTCTAAGGATGGTATACTGAACTAAGTTTGAGTTTAGTCCCTAAGGCTTCTCGAAGTTTTGCCAAAATCTGGAGGTGAATCTGGGATCTCTATCTAAAACTATGTTAGAGGGTTACACCATGCAATCTAACTATTTCATCTATGTAAATCTGGGCCAACTTCTGCATAGAGATTCTCAAATTTATAGGTAGAAAGTGTGTCGTCTTTGTCAACCTGTCCACTATGACCCAAACAGAGTCATGCTTCCTCAAAGTACGTGGTAAGTGGGTAACATAATCCATTGAGATACTGTCCCACTTTCACATTGGAATGTCTAACTGAGTTAACATGCCTCCAAGTTGTTGATTTTCAATCTTTGATTTCTGACAAGTCAAGCAAGCAACTACAAATTTGGCTACATCCTTCTTCATGCCATGCCACCAATAAGACTTCTTGAGATCTTGATACATCTTGGTCATTCCTGGATGTAAACAGAGTTTGATTTTATGACCTTCAGATAATACTGTTTGCTTTAGTTCATTATCCTCTGGTATGCATATTCTATTTTTGAATCTCAAAATACCATCCACTCCTAAAGAGAAGTCTTTAGCTTTGTCAATAATTAATAAGCTCATGATGTTCTTCAATTTTGAATCTTCGAACTGCTCCTCCTTCACCTTCTCTGGAAATTCATTAGTTATAACAAGTGTATTACAACTAATGCAATTTGAAGACATGAAAACCTCCAAATTATACTCCTAAAATCCTCAATCAATGCTAGCTCTCTAATCATAAGCAACGACATTTCTATCTTTTTACGACTCAACGCATCTGCAACAATATTTGCCTTTCCAGGATGGTATATTAGCTGGAAATCATAGTCCTTCAAAAATTCAATCCACCTCCTCTACCTTATATTAAGCTCCTTCTGATCAAACAAATACTTCAAGCTTTTATGATCACTAAACACATGAAAAATAACTCCATAAAGAAAATTTCTCCATATTTTTAAAGCAAAGACAACTGCTGCCAATTCTAGATCATGAGTTGGATAGTTTCTTTCATGCCCCTTTAACTGGCAAGAAGCATAGGCAACAACTTTCTTATTCTGCATTAGAACACAACCTAATCCCTAATAGGAAGCATCACAGAAAACTTCAAAAGACTGATTGGTATCAGGGATTGTCAATACAGGAGCATTAGTCAACCTTCTTTTCAACTCTTCAAAGCTTTTCTCACATTGTTCAAGCCATGCAAAAGGATGGTCCTTTCTAGTCAATTGGGTCAAAGGAGCCACTATTTTAGAAAAGCCTTCTATAAATCTCCTGTAATATCCTGCTAACCCCACAAAGCTTCTAATTTCTATAACAGTTTTAGGACGTTACCACTAAAGTACAACCTCCACTTTAGAAGGATCTACTAATATTCCCTGTGCAGAGATAACATGTCCTAAAAATTGTATTTTGACATCCAGAACTCACATTTTGAAAGTTTAGCATATAACTATTTTTCTCTCAAAATGTTCAGGACAATTCTAAGTTTTTTTGCATGTTCTTCCCTTGTACGAGAATAGATCAAGATATCTTGTATGAACACTACCATAAACTTATCAAGAAAAGGTTTGAAGATTCGATTCATATAATCCATGAAGATAGCTGGAGCATTGGTCACACCAAATGGCATAACCAGAAATTCATATGACCATACCTTGATGTAAAGGCAGTCTTCTGAACATCTTTTGCTTTCACTAAAATTTGATGATAACCTAAACACAAATCTATCTTAGAAAAGACAACTGCCCCATGCAACTGGTCCATCCGATCGTCGAACTGGCAACTTAAGTTTCTTAACACAATCAAAAGATATAAAAGAATGGGTTGCCCCAGAATCAAACAATACAAATAATTGTGTTCTAAGGATAGAGCAAATACCTTTAACAAGGCTATCAGACTGTGAAGCTTCAGCTCCACTAATAGCAAAAACTCTGCAAGTTACTCTGGGTTTTTTATTATTATTTTTTTTATTTCTTGCACTCTACCAGAATTTGGAACTCCCAATTGGGCACGACAATCTTTTGTTGCATGACCATACCTGTGACATCTATCACATGTCACATTTGACATTGGATGAGGGCAAAATCTAACTACATGTGGTCCATCACATCTAGAACATTTGAAGCTAGGTGGTGATTGAGAACTGGGTCTTTCAATGCTATAAGATTGAGGTCTGAAATTAGGTTTCTTTCTATCTTTATATTTAGGCATGCTTTTAGAAGGTCCTCCCACTTGAGGTTTAGCAAGTCTGCTACTACTTTCAAACTCTCCACTGCTTTTGCTTTCTCCACTAAAGCAGGGAAATCTCTAATGGACATAGGAATCACCACTTCTTTAAGCTCTTGCTTCAACCCAAACTCAAATTTTCTACATCTCCAAGCCTCGGTCATGGTCTGGGTGTAGATCTAGCTAGGTGTTTGAACCTAGTAGCATATTATGTGACAGAAAGATTCCTTGTTCCAGCTGCATGAATTCAATTTCTTTCGCATATCTGACACTATCAGGAAAATACTCCTCCAAGAATCTTACTTTGAAACTCTTCCTAGTGACAATTTCTTCTCTGTCCTCCATCATCTCCTTCATACCTATCCACCAAAACTTAGCTTCTTCAATAAGTGATGCAATCCTAGCTTGCATTGCTATGAGTCTTTTGTTTTGTATTTTGAGGTGCGGAATTTGGTGGGATTAGGTGGTTAAAATGGGTGAAAGAAACTGTGAAGTATTGGTGTATGGAGAATGATAATGAAGCTTAAGAGAGGTTAGGCCAACTCCTAAGAAGATTCAAGGAAAACACTATTAGAAGTGCAAACTTGAGAGACAAAATTAGAAGACAAATGAGCTAACAACTTGGGCAGCCTATCTTTATCAATTCCAATATGATTTACAAGGGGACTAACACTTGTATTTATTGCGTTATGGGCAGCCAAGGTGTAAGCTTTAACCCTAAAAAAACTCTTCAGATGGTCTAGAGTTGCATTGGGTCCAAGGAGGCCCAATTGTAACTCTAGTTAGACTCTTTCTTTTTCTATTTACACCCTACTTTAATTGGCAAAATTGGCCTAAAACATGGCCCAAGATAATGGCCGAAATACAAGCCCAAAATAAAGCCTATACTACTTTGTACAAATTTATAAGACTAGGAAATTTGGAAGAAAAGTTAAAAATTAATTCTCCATAAAAATAGATTTTTCTGAACTCCTTCTTCTTCCATTCTTCTAGCCATGGCCCTAGTTAAAGGCCCAATATGTGTCCTTCCGGATGGTCCTCCATCAAGAAGCATATAGATGGCATAAGATAACTTTTTTTCTTCAGGGCATTGAGTAGCTTCAAATATTCTTTCTATGTCTCTCACTCATTGGTCTGCTTCATCTGGATTTACCTTCCCATTAAATTTGGGTGGATTATGTCTCAAAAAATCCTCCAGACTAAAGGTATGGGGTTGTTGATGAAGCTAAGACGCTTATGCTGCTAATCTAGTTGTTTCTAATTGATGAAGGGCGGCCTGATGTTGTTCTGCCATAGTAGCACTCTATTGTTGCAAGGCTATTGCCATCATCTCTATTGCTCGAGTTAAGTTCGGCATATCTACTGGTGGAGGAGGAGTGGGTGGTCTTCGTGCCATCTTCTAAGCATATAAAGAATTGTGTTAGAAATAACTAACATTTCCAACTACATTTTTACGACAAATTAACTTAAAAGAAATAATCACACAAAATATATACAAAACCAATCAAGACTTATCTCTAAAATGTACTCTAACTATTTATAATTAAGATAGAAAATAATCTTGATCCAGTCATGAGTGTGCACCCTCACCACTCTATCAATTTTCTTTTCATTCTTAATACTTTCAGCTTTATTTATAACAACTAATTTGACTCAAACACAAAAAAAGATTTCAAGAAAACAACATTGTAAAACACCTTATTATAAACTTGTAACTATGTCTTGAGGTTAAACTTAAACAAAGTCTACACACAGGAGAAACAGAATAAACCCACTACCCTCAAGTTATCTTAAGGATGAATCGTTCTGATACCAATAAATGTAACACCCTAGAAAATAACATCTAACTATTACAATACAAGTTCTACTGGTTTCTATACAAACTTGGATTATTTCAAAACATTCATATTACAAGATTACAACTTATAGAAATACAAACATCTACAATATAAAGTTTAAGCCTTCCAGGACCTCTTCCACCTGTATGATCATCTACTCGTGTACATAGTACAGTCATCGCAGTTCACAACACGATAAGAAAAGCAAGAGTAAGCTAGTGAAAATAAAATTGTATAATATGCGCAGTTAAATCAAAAGAGAAAACCAAATTACATGAATCAATTTCAGAATTATTCAATCTCATATGTCACAATGTGCATGAACTCCCCCATTAGCTTCTCACCACCTAATATCTTAGTCTATGTGACTTAGATCATCATTGAAGCTCGAAGATCTCTGTTATCACATAGGCATCAATACTTAATACACATACAAACATCAGTCCATACACTATCCCAATTGTATGAATTCAATTCCATTCCATTTTCATCATACATTCAAAACACGATCCATAACATTCAAAAGTCTATTTAACATAAAAAAAAATAACACTTAAATACTAAACCATCAAAATCTAATATTTTTACAAATTTAAATTATATATAAAGAAACAACACAATATATAAACACACAACATCCCTGTAAGAGAAATTAAATATTGGAACCTCGTCCCCTCCATATCCAGATCTTCTAGCCTAGGGTGCTATTAAAAAAAATTAAAGTTAGCTTCCCTTACCTTAATTGTTTGCTTTCCAAGCAACTTCTAGAATTTGATCTCCTCAGTCTGGATAAGCTTCAAGATTTAAGGGGCTAATGCAAGCTATCTAAACAGAACAGAAAGTATAATAAATTGAGAGGATTACTCTTCTCAACTAACCCCATCAAGAGTGATGACTAAATCCTAAGGAAAAATATAGAACAAAGGATTTTTAGAGCAAAAGTGAACTTACTCTGTTTGAAAATTTGATCGGGTAGAAATGTTCCTTACCTCCTCAGCTACAATGTCGTCTGATCAGATTCTAAAATAGATGAAGATTGGAAAAGGAAATTAAGAGAGAAAGGAGAGAAGAGAATATGGAGAAAGATGAAAAAGGAAAACCGTATGTGTGTAGGGGGGGAGGGGGGGCTCTGATTAGTTAGCTTTTAACGTTGTTACACATATGATCTTGTATTGGTTGGAAAATGAGTAGGTTGTATTAGTTTAAAACAAAAGAATTAAAGATTTAAAAGTAAGTTATAGAAGGATGACTTCGTATAATCCCTAAATTCTAGAAAAAGAATCAAATTCAAATTAAGTCAAAATTAAACAATCCAAAACCACCAAATTAAATATATAAAAAATAGTTGTATTAAATGTTTAAATACAACAGAAATGGTTACAATGAATATTATAAAATAAAATGTGATTATAATTTTTTGTCACTATTATATAACTAGCTTCCATTTAGTGTTGAAAACTTGAATATCATCTCATATGAAAAGTGCTAAAGCTATTAAATAAATTTACCCTGTCAAAATTTTAAGTAATCAAATGTAACACGATACTAAAACAAATTAATATCAACACATGAAATTTGATAGTAATGTTAAGTACATGTCGTTACATATTACAAAATTAACACAATATCTTGTTGTGTTACATATTGTAACTCATTTCTCAATATCTTTAAAGGAAGATCATCCTCTGTTGCTTAAAAAATGGATGCAAGTTTCCTTTTAAGTGGAGTGACTGCGACATCCTTCTTAAAACAATGTAAGTACTCAAGTCAACATTTTGGGATGCAAAATCATTGTACCTTAATGCTTCACCCATAAGAGTCTTATACATTATTACCTCTTTGCAATCTTTTAGTCCTTGTATGGTAATTATAGGTGTGAGTTGAAGGAACTCATCTTCAATGCTCTATTTAGAAGATTCAGAGAACTAACTTAATCTTCGGGACGGTGAGTCATTACTTTCAGACATCTTATACAATATAAACATAAAAATTACACTACATTACAAGTGTATAAATACAAACAATTTTACTATAGCAAACACACTATAAAAAAATTTGATATTATATACAACATTAATCCGTATGTAAGACACTAAATTCGTATGTAAAACATAATTATATACGGATTACATACGGAAAAAAAATTGTATGTAAAATAGTCGTATGTAAAAATGTCATAGGTAACTATTCCATACGAATTCAAAATCCATATGTAATTACATATGGATATTTCTGTATGTAAATATAAAAGATAATTTGATACGGATATATTTGTATGTAATATTACCATAATTACAAAAGAGTCTGATAGCCGCCAATGTGAACAACCTATCATCAGGTTTTTGGACCCTTGTCTCTGGCTTGCTATTTTGAACCCTTACACATGTATCTGACTTTTGGGGTAGCTCATTCCTTGAAACATTTGATTGAATATCTTTTGAAACTTGAACATTTGCAAGGACTTCTTGATATTCAACAATTTCATCACCTTCTAATGTAGCTAATGATGAACACAACAGAGATATATTCTCATTCCAGTACTGCAAACTACAAAAGCATTAAAATGCAACTACGTAATTTGATTATTGTTTTCCTAGTTGTATCTATAAGGGTTTAACAACAACAACAACATTGGTCATTCGTATTCAAAAAGAAAAATATATTATGAAATGTTTGAATTACATGGAACCCATGAACCTCTACGCAAATGACATTCAACTTTGTCTTCTTTTTTTTTTGTCTTTTTTTAACTCTCTTTCAGTTCTAACGTCATTCAGTACTCCCATGATATTTGTATAAAATAACTTCATGAAATTTTAAAAATATAATTAAATTCATATAAGAAAGTTAACTTTAAATTTCAACTTACCAACTAAGTAGTGTATGTCAAAATCAAGAGCAGAAATCACAAAAAGAGGTATATACCGTGGTTTTATTTTCAGTACCAGGTTATTATCAAGTAAAACTACCTTTATTTCAAACAACAAGTTAATTTTATAAGGGTGGTGTGTTATTTTGTAACACCCACCATTTGATGAAACACTGAAAGATTGGATATAATAGACATTATCGTGAAAATTTTCATTTTGGAATTTGTAAATTAGGCTTCTTTTAATTGAAGCATGAATTGCTACTCCCTGAAAGAAAACACAAAACGATAATCGTTTTTCTTACAAAAATTACAATGAAATTCAAAATAAGAATTTTAATAAAATAATATAATATCTCTTTGTCTTATAGAACCAACCAACTCTATTGAAAATGAGAACTTTTACTTAGTGAAATCTACAACAAACTAAAGTCGTATAACCCCCACAATGACATTCCAATTTTCCTTTTCCGAATCGAATTCATTTATGGAGTGGATTTGTTTTTGCATTTTCTATCTAGACATATAGTAGTTATAGTACTCCAATAGCCAAAATTAAAGAAAAGAACATAATGAGTGAAGACATAAATACTGCAACATTTCATAATGTAAAATTTTTTTGAAACCCTAATCGTCCAAAAAGAAAACTTGAACACATTAAAAATATAATATTTTGTGTTAATACATTTAAAGTTCAATGTTTTGCCCAAAATAGATTACCTTTAACCTATAAAAGAAGATTATCAAGAATGACAGTTAAATATCTATTTTTTTTTCATAGTCACAGTTTAAGTCATATAGATGAATCTTAAGTCTTCATGCAACCCATAAGCAACCTAAACAACATGACATCACACAAAAACATGTTTTTTAAAAGTTGAGATTTCAAATTTTGAAATTAGAATGAATATGTAGTATAGATCTTACCAATTCTTTTCCTCGAGTTCAGATCTTGCATTCTTAGTGACTATTGAAGTCAAACAACAATCTAAATACCAAATGCAATGCATGTCTTTGGCAACCCATGACTATGGCCGACGTAGATAGTTTGGAAAGTAGGATTTAACAAACTATAAAGTGTTATACGTTGTGAGAGATAGAAAACCATTTTAAACCACAGTGTAACACCATTTGGACAACCTTGACACAGAACATCGTGCACCATAGCATTTGTGACTGAGAGTGTGATAGATTGGTTGCTGAGTGAGAAAGGCAGTGTATTTAAAATATTAAAAATATTTGTGAGTGTTAAAAGCATGAAAGCTTAGAGACTGAGATAGAAGAAAAGAAAGGTATGAATGAGAGAGACATCGAAGGTATCAAATTCAAGACATAGAGTATTGAACATGTCTAATTTTGTTTAAAAAAGGACACGCGACATATAATAGATGACCCACATAGTGGAGAGAACAACGTATCAACCATAAAATAAGTCACATTTTTTTCCTTATTAGCAATTTTTTTTTATATAAAAGCTTTCATGTTAGGCATCATTATGCAATTTGACATTTGAGATAGGCCATCTCAAGTAACAACAATAATCTGTCATCACATGAAAAAAATATTATTAAAAAATGAAAAAAGAAAGAAAATACAAAAAAAATATGGGGGGGAGGGGGGGGGACTAGACCAAAACCCATATGTTAACAAAACTGATACATAGGTAGAGTATACCTATTCATAAAAAATTATAATAGCAAACTAGATGGAAATGTATTATACAAATAAAATGATTTTCTATAAATAACTCCTAAATTAGCCAACTTATCACACATTCCCTTCATGAAAAATATGAGTAATCTTAAACATGATTTTCTTACCGTAATTAAGACAAGTATTTCATCGATTACGAAACATCCACAGAACCTTAGTCCTAGCAATAAATACAGTACAAACCAAGGCAGAATCACATTTAAGTCATACATTAGTAAGTCCTATCTTTTGAGTTTCCTTCATAACATCTATAACACCATAAAACTCAGAAACTATAACAGTCTGAACTTCAAAAAACGTAGAGAAAACACTAATAAACTCCCATATACTCCCACGGAAAATACCTCCACAAGTAGCAAGACCAGGATATCCCCTAGCAGCACCATCAGTGTTAAATTTAACCCAGTCTGGTGAAGGAAACTCTTATCTAACAGGAAGAGGATCAAGAACTTTACCAGTCTTTATTAACAAATTTTGTTTTTGTATATTGTTTTGTTTTGTTTATTTATATAAACTTTACCAGTCTTTATTAGCAAATTTGTTTTTGTATATTGTTTTGTTTGTTTTTTATAATTTTTCTACTACAGACAAGTTGTAAAACTTTATTTTTGTACTCCCTCAATTTTTATATTTATACATAGATTTGTTGCGCTTGATTTTCAGTGACGACAGTAGAGGGTTGGCATGGGCATAACGTTATGTGAGTGAAAGTTTTGAGAAAGGAAAATGGAATGATGTAGTGGAGAGAGGTGTTATGAATCGATTTAGATAATGTTTGAGGTGGATGGGTGTGAGGTACGATAATGGTATAACGAACATAATGATTTGAAGTGGATGGCTCTCTAGTACGGTATATAGGTTGGAAGCAGCAAAAGAAATTATAATTATTTCATCATTATATCATATTAAAAAGAAGAACTCATTTAAGTATGACGGTCCAAAACGCTAACCATTCAAATGCCAGAGACGGATTCCTCATCATTAGAGTGAAGACACCTCAAATATCAAATATCAATTTTAAATCTAATTAATTCAAATATATATATATATATATAGTCTAATTTTCTAACAACGGTCTTTATTGTTAACAACGGTTTTATGTGTGAATTAAACGAAGGTTTTGGTTGTCTTTCCTTTGAAAATTCTAACGCGTAAGAAGATTGCCCAAGAACATTTCTAAACATTAATTAGACTTGTTTGAAACAAACTAAAACTACTTTTAAATATTTTATAATGGAGATATGAAATTTTTTATAAGAGTGTCTTTAGATTATAAAATTATTATCTAGATCTTATAATATGTTTTTATTAGAATATAATACAAAAAAAAAAAAAACAAGACTCTAATCATAAAAGCATAAAAAAGTAAGAGTCTAATCATTAAAATATTATAAAATAACTCCTGTAATGAAAATGTTATAAATTCTTTTATATTTGTTTTCAAGCAATAATTATTGTTTCAGGTTGGGAGAGGGATGTTTTGAAAAGTTTGTGTAGCCTTTGACTAGATTTAAATTTCTTAAAGAAGTTTTCAAAATACACTAACTCAAAAAAAAAAAATCTCCAAGTAAATATACCCAAAAATTGACTAAATTTAAGTTTCAAAGAATTACTTATATCCTAGTTTTTCTTTCTTTTTTTTATAAGAAAGCAGATTTAAAAAAAAAAAAAAAGTCTTAAGAGTAGTTGGTTGATAACTTTTATAAAAAATATTAAATTAAATAATTAAAATTAATGGGTATTTCTATATTTTTAATAAATTTATGAATTTAAAATAATTTAACCATTGTTAATATTAAAAATTGGTATTATTAACTAAATTTGATTGAGTATAAATTACTAAATTTAAAAATTTTAAACAAATTAATATTAAATCTTTTAATAATTTAAATCTTATATTTATATAAATTAATATTAAATTTCGTTTAATTTCATTTTGAAAAAAAAATATTATAAGTATTATTATTAATGATTTATATAAAAAAACACTAGTAAAAAATGAAGAAAGAAAGTAATTTTAATTCAGTAACTTATTTATATGACATATGTACTAATATATAAATAGATATTATTCCTTACTTATTAATTTAACTTAATAATTTTATTAAAATGAAATTAATTTAAAATAGTGATTTTATTGATTGAAATTGTTAATATTTACAGTTATATTATATATTTTTACTATTTAAATAAAAATATTAAATTAATTTTAAAAAAATATATAGATAGTTTAACCAATGTAAATAATTTTACGTGATTACTAACAGAATAATCAGAACAATTTTTTTTTTTTTTGAAGCGTTGTAGTACTTTTGAAAAATATGAAAATTTATATGATAAAAACTTGTGTTAAAAATAATCAATATTCAATTGTGATAATATTATGATATATTTTAAATTAAAAATATAGATGAACAGTTAAAATTAATTATTTAAGTTATTATTATTATTATTATTATTATTATTATTATTATTATTATTATTATATGTGTGTGTATGAATGTATATGTGTGTATAGGTATTTAAAATTTAAAATAATATAAGTAGTTATGTTTTTGTCAGTATTTTTTGATAAAATTAAATATTGAAGTTAATTAATATTATAAAATACAAATAATATTAATTAACATGAAAAGAAAGAGGATAATTGAAATTCAAATGTATAGAAGAATATTTGGGAAAATGTTACTTAATGCTTAAAAAATAAAAATAAAATATAAGAATGGAATTTAAATTCTCAAATCTATTTCAAAACAATGTTTTTCTTTACTTAATAATTGTTATTGGGAGCATAATTTCTTGTCTTTTTAATGCAACTGATAATTCCATAATTATAAAGAAAGATAGTGGAAAATTTAGATTAATTGTGTGTGACTTTGTCATCACTACATAACTAGATAGTTTTCAAGAGCACAGATGGACAAGCGAATTAGTAATGTGTTTGGTTCTAATGATTTGAGGGTGAATATGAGAATGAACGAGCATATGACATAAATATTAGTTTCTTCTCTCATGTATAAGAATTAACTTTAATGAAAAGTAGAACAAATGTTATTTTACATACATACTCTCACTGTGATTATTTTGTTGTGGAAAAATAAGATAAAAATCGATTTTCTATTATGTGTAAACACAACAAAAATCAATTTTGCATTCTTTATTTTTTTAATAGAATTGATTGTATTTCATATTGTTTTTCTTGAAGAATCTATTTCGGACCAAACTATATTTTGTTTGAACCATAATCGATTGTTGGACACTTTGAGGAAGGAATAATCAATTTGGTATCTTTTGTGAATTTTATCACACCACCAACTTCAAATCACTTCTCAATTTCCAGTGCTGCAGCTTCTTCTTCTTCTAGGAAGACCAAATCATAGGTAATAAATCATAGTAATTTTATTTTATGAATATATTTATAATTAAAATAATTTTAAAATATATTGACTTCTTTATAATAATAATAATAATAATAATTATTATTATTATATAAATATATATAAATTATTTTTATTACTATTATCATTATTAATATTATTATATATACAATATACAAAATTATTATATTAAATATTACATAAATTTATGTAACAAATATATTTAATTATATTAATAATAAAATATAATTATAAATAATGAATTTTTATATATACTTATCATTTTTAAAAAAATATCATAATTCATTATTCAAATATTTTTTAATAACAAGGCTAAATTTATAAACTTACATTTTACACCTTTAAAATAATATATAAATTCCCACCCAATCATCAAATCACTCACAAACTTCAATAACCTTCCAATCCACTGTAACATCTCTCAATTCAAACAACCTCACACATCCTCATAAATCATCTAAAATCCTCACCTATTCACTCACTCAAATCCTCACAAATCTCCTCCTCAATCCAAACACACTATAAGTGACATCACAAGTCAACAAGTCATTTTTCATTAGTGTTAGTGGACCAAATTATAATTTGTCAAATGATCTTTTAACATAAATGTCCACAACCCTAGTAACACTCCGTTCTATACACCTCGTCACTAATTTCCCACAAGATTTTGTACTATTTCAAAAATGGATGAATAAATGAAAGGAAATAATTCAAGATACCAAGTGCAGTGCTGATGTTGAATTCCTCCACTAGTATAGTTTTTTTTAGAGGAAATAAGTTGTGTATTTTGCATTTACGGTGTATATTGATTTTGATGGTCTCATGATAGGAAAGTCTACGAGATTTTGATGATAACAAAGATGATAAGATATGTAAAAGTTATAACAAAACTTATTGATATCTAGGTGTCAAAGTTTAACTATTAGACAATCTACGGTATTAATTGTTAAACAGTTTCACATTATTAAATCTATTAGACAGTCTTACAATACTACAAATACTAGACCATCTAAAGAGTTTGACGTTAAACGAGTTAGATGGTTTTATTGGAGTTCAACTCACTAGACGTTCTCAAATTAAATAAAAATATTTTATCTACATGTTTTGTGGAATAAAAAGATATTAACAATGTGTTTTTAGAAAACAAAGATATCTTAACTATTTCTTTTAGAATTATCCTCGTTAAACTGATTTTATCAGTTATGATATATTTGAATATCTTTAAATCTCTTTTAAGCAAAAACGAATTTAATAATTGAAAATCTCAAGTACTTTATTTTTAGTATCATGTGTTATTCAGAATAAAAAAATATGATTATATTTTATTTTGTTCTTACTAACCCATATTGTAAATACTTTCAAATTAGTTTCTTAAACATATTCGAAACAAAAACAAATTGAAAAACTACAAATTCAAGCTCTCTATTTTGAGCGTCTATCACCAAAGAGATGAAGATATTGCAAAATCTAAATTTAACCAATTCAAGTATCAAAGGAAAAATTTGAAAAGCTATATAAAGGAATTGAAGGTAAAAAATTAAATTAAGACAAACCAAGCAATTCAAGTTGTTCAAGTGATCTTACTAAAATTACAAGAATTAGGATAAACGTTTAATCAACTTGTTAGATCGTCTAGTCTTTTAGGTTGAGTGCTAAACCATTGTAAAGAATACTCATTGTAATATGAAGATATGAAAATACTTTGTTGTAACCAAGTGTGTTAGTTAGTGGAAAATCTTCACAGTTACTTAAAGAACTAAATATAGCCTGAATTTTGGATGAAGTAGGATAAATTATTGTTTGTTGATATCTCGTTAGTTTTATTGTTGTTCATGTTTTATTATTTACTCTACCCTTTTTTATAAACAATCTGTTAGATGGTTATACAAAAATGTTTCTACTAAACAATTTATTAGACGATTAGTTGCATACATAATATCTAAAACTTCATTCAACCCCTTCTAGAACTAACTCTACCTACACAAATAACAACTTGAACAAATGACCGGGTTTAAATTTTTTTCTACTAATAATTATTACATAAAGAAAGGTGTGGAATAGAAGAACCATTGAATATACAAATCATTTCATATTTAGCAAAGTTTTTTTTTTATAATTATTTACACACAAAAATCTATAGACAATCTACAACTAACTTTTAAGGTTTCTATGTAACTCATGCCCAGAAATAAGGGTTATATGGATTTAAAATCCAATTCAAATACAAACATTTAGATAAGATATTTCAAATTCAAATTTATATTTATATTTATATTTTTTATAAAAAAAATTTAAATTTTTGTAAATTAAAATCTTAATATTTAGATTGGATTTTAAATTCAAATTCATATTTTTATTTTAAAAAATTAAATTGAATTTTAAATCCAAATTCATATTTTTTTTAAAAATTAATTGTGTAATTCTTCATTCAAGAAAAAAAATTACGTAAGTCAGATTTTTTTTATTTTTTATTTTTTTATGAAACATTTGGCAAGATGTGATTGAATTGTAGTGTACTTTTTGAGTTGAGTAGATTCAATACGAACATCAAAAGATTTTTTTTTTTTTTTTTGATTATTCAACTATATTTTCAATATTTTAATTTAAGACCCTGGTTAGCAATTTCAGATATTAAACATAAATTGTAATAAATAAAAGTATATAAGTATTTATTATATTCTTAAAGTCAATACACGAATTAAAGAGCATTCAATAAATATAAAACATTAATGAATTCATATTGTACACGTATTAAACAGGAATTTGGACTAAAATATATGTCTCATTGATTTTGCCAAACCAATTAATAAATAGATTCATAGATGAGAAAATAATTAATTTCAATTTAGAACATATTAAAGGGACAAACACCAATAACTATAAAACCAAAGTTACACTTATTTTTTAAAATAATAAATAAATTAATAGATAAATAAAATATATTAAATGTGAAATAAGTAAAAGATTAATTCGTACATCAATTAGCACTAAAGAAATAGCGTCAGTATTCATTTTCTTACATAGATTTAATAGAATTTGATGAATATAAAAGGGTGATATACAAAATTGTTTTTATCATATCTATATAAATTATTTTACAATAGTAATACGGGAAAAGAAGTTTGAGCATAATATTTGAGCTTCATATATATATATATATATATATATATACTCCTCTTCATATTTAATTTAAAAATTAAATATTATTCATATTTAAAGTGAAAAATTGATTTGTGGATTCTGGTGCTTGGTTACTAATTGGGCATAGCTCAATACACTTTTTTTTAAAATTTTTTTGGTGCAAACTTTTGGTGTTGTTTAGTGGCAACTGGAGTTGTTTTAGTGAGCAGCTGTTTCCAATTTCAATTTTTTTGAGGTGGTGGAGAGAGCGCTTTAAAATTTTAGGATTGGAAATTTAAATTTTCTAATCTTTAAAATGTGTATATATAAAATAGAAATTTATTTGAAAAATTTATAAAATATAGATCAAAATAAAAATTAAATTTAAATAAATAAAATTTTAACAAAAATCATGTAGAAATGGAATAGTTTTACCCAATTAGATTTTTTATCCACTTTACCCGTGAATCTAACATAAAGAAATAGCCCAATACAATTTAAGCAAGTATACAACCAATTATTTCAAATAAAAAAAAATATTTAAAAACTCAAAGAGTTATACATGATTAGCGTGCCAATCTAATCTAGGATGTGCTCTTTAGGCCTATCCTGAATAAGGAATACAAGTTTATTTTATTAGTTTATCTCACATCTGGATATGTCCGTTAACTCACATAAAAGTAATATGTGAGTTTGTCCGTCAATCTGTATAAGAAAAATATTTTTAAAAAAAATTAAAATTATTAATTATAAAAAAATTATTTTTGTTGTTGAAAAATTAAAATTTCATTTTTGTTTCAATTTATTACATTAAGATAAAAATATAAAGGAATTCAAGTATAAGAGTTGATTAAAATAATTAAAGTTTTGTTTTGTGTCTATTTTTCTTCTATATATGCATGTAAATGTATCATACAAATAACAAAATCAGGGGAGGAAAATATCACAGCATTTGAGAGCTCTTACAACACACTAGCATTTAACTCAACCAAAATGACATGAAAGATGATTACAAAATATTTTAATGAAAATAACTAATTTTGTAAAAGATTATCTTATTGAAACCTCTTTTTTATATTATTTTTTATTAACAAATTTTAAATATAAAACTTTACTTAAAACTAAATTCACTATCACTCCTATTGTTAACTTCTTTAGATGATTAAAATATTATTTTTTTAATACATTAATTTTTTTAAATAAAATAAAATGAAAGTTACATTGCAATAATAGATAAGTGAGATACGATTTTTTGTGTAGAAAAATAAAATAATTATTTTCTTATTTATGTAGACTATCAGACAAACTCACTTTATCCAGGTATTGGTCCACAGATTGCGAGTTATGCAGAATGGACTAAGTAGGTTAACGGACTAAATTAGTGAATCCTTCATGTTTTTTGGTAGCAAACTGCATGCCGATCTACGTAATTCACGTTGTTATGATATATTATTTATTAATGGAAATTGATTAAATATACATGTTAAAACCTATATCAGTTTATTTAATTAATTAAGTCATACTCATAATTGATTAAATCAAAATATATTTAATTAAATGTGTGTTGATAATTCTCACAAGTTCAGGTAAACAAATTATTTGGTTATCCCTGGAATGAATAGTAATGTGGTATCTCTTATTCATAAGATTTAGGGTGCTGAATTCATTAAAGATTACAGGCCAATTGATGTTGCCAATTTTAAATTTAAGATTATTTCCAAGATTTTGGTTGATCGACTTGCTCTTGTGGCTGCCAGAATTATTTCTCCTAATCAGTATGGGTTTGTGCAGGGTAGATAGATTCAAGATTGTATAGGTATTGCTTCTGAAGCTATTAACTTACTTTCTAAAAAGGTTCACAGAGGTAATGTGGCTTACAAAGTTGATATTCACAAAGTCTTTGATACTCTGAGTTGGAAGTTTTTATTATTAGTTTTGAGACGCTTTGGTTTTCATACCTCGTTTGTCGGTTGGATTAGTACTATTCTTCATTCCGCTATGCTCTCAATCAGAAAAAATGGGAATTTGGTGGGATTTTTTCCTTGTAGTAGAGGTGTCAGATAAGGTGATCCTTTGTCTCCTCTACTTTTTTGTCTTGTAGAGGAAGTTCTTAGTAGAGGTCTTTCTAAGCTTGTGAATGATAAGAAGATTCTACACATGGCTAGCTCGCTAGGTTTTCTCACTCCCTCTCATATCTTATATGCGGATGACATTTTTGTTTTCTGTAGGGCGGATAATAAGTTTATTAGGAATTTGAGTATTTTTCTTAAAACATATGGTGATTTTTCTAGTCAATATGTTAATAATTCTAAGAGTAGTTTTTTCACCATGGATAATTCTACAAGATTTGTCACCAAAATTCAACGTATTCTTTCTTGTAGTCATGGTTGTTTACCTTTCACTTATTTAGGAGTGCCTATCTTTGTTAGTGCTCCAAAGGGTTGGTTTCTTCAACCTTTGGCTGATAAAGTTAAATTGAAGCTAGTTTCTTGGAAAGTTAAATCTCTTAGCATGATGGTTCAGATTCAGTTGGTCAATACGGTGATTACAGGACTTCTAACTTATAGTTTTAATTTGTATAAATGACCTGTTTCTCTTCTTAAGCAAGTTGAGCAGTGGTGTAGAAATTTTATTTGGACTGGAGATATTCTAAAAAAAGGCATAGCTACTATTAATTGGGCTACGCTTTGTTCTCCTTTTGAGAATGCGGTTTGAAGATTATTAACCTTTATCATGAAAATAATGCTTATCTTCTTAAGCTTGCTTGGAACTTTGCTTATAACAATAGGCCTTGGTCTTTGCTCTTGAAAGTCAGGGTTCTTAAATCAAAATACGAGCTTAGAATGATTTATAGATCCTCATCTCTTTGGCCTGAAATTAAGCAGTTTTGTTCTACTATACTTGATTATACTTCCTGGACTGTTGGTACGGGTTCTTTTATTAATTTTTGGAATGATAAATGGTGTTCAGCTACTTCTTTAGCAAATATTGCAGGTATATCTGATGGTTCTAGCATTCCGGATACCGTCTCTCAGTTTTGGACAGGTTGTGATTGGAATATTTCATTGTTTTTACAGCAGATGCCTCCTCTTTTAGTCATATCATTTTGAGTACGGAACATGATATTCCTAATTGGATTCTAGACGAGTCTGGTTGTTTCACTCTTAAATCGGCTAGGACTTTCTTCTTGGAACCAGGAGTTCCCTGTGGTTGGGGTAAATTTATTTTGTCTTCATTTATTCCGCCTTCCAAATCTCTTGTACTTTGGAAAGTTTTTCATGGGCGACTTCTTATAGATCAACATATTCAGAATAAAGGTTTGCATATTTGTTTTATGTGTACGCTTTGTGAAAAGCACGAGGAATCTATTCCGCATTTATTTTTTTGAATGTTCTAATGCTTTGGGTATTTGGAGTTGGGTTCGGGAGATTTTTCCTACTTCTCATTTCTCTAATAAAGATGACCTTTTTTCTTTTATTAAGAGTGATGGTAGTCCTTTGGTTAAATTGATTAAGCTTGCTGTGATAACTTTTTCTATTTTGATGATATGATGTATGAGGAATTTTCCTCGTTTTCAAGGTAAGATTGAGGTTACTTGGGTTATTTCAGTTATTAAATATTTAACTTGTTTGGTGGGTAATTCGTCAAAAGCTTCTATGAATAATAATATGTTTGATTTCAATGTGATCAAGATTTTTGGTATTAATACTCATACTGGTAAAGTTCTTCTTCCTCTTCCTGTGAGATGGGAGTTTCCTTCACCAGGCTAGGTTAAAATTAATACTGATGGGGCTGTTAGGGGATACCCTGGTCTTGCTACTTGTGGAGGTATTTTTCGTGGGAGTATGGGGGAGTTTATTGGAGTTTTTTCTGCGTTTCTTGGAGTTCAGACTGCTTTGATTACTGAGTTTTATAGGATTATACATGATATGAAGGAAGCTCAAAAGTTAGGGATTACTAATGTCTGATTGGAATGTGATTCTGCTTTGGTTTGTGCTGTGTTTATTGTTAGGACAAATGTTCCTTGGATGCTTCCAAATAGATGGAATACTTGTCTTAATTACGGTGGGAAAATCAAGTTTAAGATTACTCATATTTTCCGTGAAGGGAATGTCTGTGTTGATAAGTTGACTAGTTTAGAATTTATTCATAGAGAATCTTTTCATTGATATAATAGGCTTCCATTTAGTCTATTCTTAGAATTTTTTATGAATAGGTATAACTACCTATGTATCGCTTTTGTTAGCATATGAATTTTTGTCTAGTTTCCCCATATTTTTGTATTTTCTTTTTTTAATAATACTTTTTTCATGTGATGACAGATGATTGTTATTACTTGAGGTGTCAGCATAACTAAGATGTCAGGTTACACAGTGATGCAAAAGTTTTTATTTAAAAAAAAAGAACAAATTATTAGGTTATCGGACAACTTAATAAATTAATGTAATCTTCATTAATTTAGTATAAATATAACACATATTAACCCAAAATGATTAACATGAATTAAAATTTTATAATATTGTATTATAATAAAATGATAATTTATTTAAGTATTTAATGAGGATCTCAAGATATCATTACTCTAATAAATTATAGCAAATGAAATATCTGTTACTTTTTTTGTATTAAATAATATTTACACAAATTTTAACGCATAAAAATAGTACTAAGAAAAGCTTGAATGGAAGAAAATGGAAGAGACAAGTTTTCCAACTTCAAGAACTAAAATTTCAATGAAAGCCTACCTGAAGACCCCAAAATGTGAATATATATTTACCATCAATACTCATTTATTACGTTTTTTTTCTATCTTCTACACACAAAAACCCTTTGCCAAACACAATGCCCAATGACGAAGCCACCATTCCTACGGCTACAGCCACTGCCTCCACCACCCACTCTGCTAAACAACTTTTTTTATTTATTTATTTTTATCATAATTCAACTCAGTTTAATATTAATTTGATTCTATTCAAATATGTTTGAAGAAAAATAATTATAATAATTTAGTAATATGTTATTCAATAAACTTACTTATTTTATACTTTTCTTAATTAGTTTATTTGACTGAGAATTACAATAAAATTATGACATATTTTAACAATAAAAATAAATAAATAAATATACGTAACCAATCCATATGTACCGGGACAATTATTGAGAAAAGTTTGCGGTTTTTAAGGAGGTTTGGTATCACGCTAAAGTCTTCATTATCCGCAATTTGGCTTCTCATATTTATTATGCGAAAGTTAAGTAATTTACGCGTAGATATAAACTTTAAGTCGTATCCTTTTGACTAATTATACCTTGGCTACAATGTTGGGATTAAAGGTATTCATGATTTGATTTAGTTGAAATTTTTATTAAAAAATATTTTAATTAAACATAAAAATTTAAACATAACTTGGTTTAAGTTTAGTTTAATATAAAATTTAAATAAAACAAATATCATTATTTTACGTTTTGATTGGGAAGGTCTTTTAGTACTACAAAATGGTGAAATATTTGTTAGAAATTAATAAATATTTTACAATAAAATTTTCAACAAAGAGATATATATGATTTTTTATGTATAACTTTTTTCATATTTATAATTTTAATTCCATCTTATTCATAATAAAATTTCATTACTTTATAATTGAAAATTATCACTACAAGAAATCATTAAATAACAACTAATTTTATAGATAAAAAATAATGACTCATAGTGATTAAGTTAAATACTAGTTTATAAACTAAAAACTATTAATATCTAAATTAGTTTTTATTATTAATAAAAAGTTATAAAATAGTTTCTAAATTAGTATCTACACTACAAGAAAATCATTAAATAGAAACTAATTTTAGAGAAAAAATAATTAGTTGTTATATTGATTAAATTAGATTGGTAGCAAAAACCTTAATAACTAATTAAATACTAATTTAGAAACTATTTAACAATAATAAAAACTAATTTAGAAACCAAAATTTTTTTAGTCTCTGAAATGATTTTTAATTTAGTCAATATAGTAACTAATTATTTTTTGTCTCTAAAATTAGTTTCTATTTAATGATTTTTTTTAGTGCTAACATTGACTACTAATGTTTTAACTACTAATTACTTTATATTCTAAATTAGTTTTTAATTTAAAATTAGAAACTAATTTAGAATATAAAGTAATTAATAACTAAAACCTACTTAATAACTAATGTCTGAAACTAGTTTAAAATTAAATATCTAAATTTTTATTAATAATAAAAATTATTTAAATATTAATAATTTTTTAGTTCATAAAATAATATCTAAATTATTTAAATATCATTAATTAAAATTATTTATATGTTAATAATTATTTATCTCTAAATTAGTTACTAAATTATTTAAATATCAATAATTATTTACCTCTAAATTAGTTACTATTATATTATTTTCTTACAATGTATTATACAAATTTATTATCAAGTTTAATAAATATAAATATGTAAATATAGTAACTTTGTTTTTATTACTTTGGTTATTGTCAATTAAAAAAAATGACTTATTTGAAAAAAAAAATTCAAAAGACTAAAAAAGAAAGTTATTCTTAACTGGTTTTTTTTTATTAGATTAATTTTGGATTTTATTCTTGGATTCTATTTTTAACTTTTCTAATTGGACTACTTAACTCATGATGGTAAATAAAGAAATTGAAAAACTATACAAGTTAGAATTCATTCTCATTAATTATCATAATCAAAAGAAAAATGATGGATTATATTTTGTATATTTGATAATTTAACATAATTGATATAAAATACATGTGTTTTGCACTAAATATATGATAATTGATGTAAAAATATATATTCTATATAAGTTCATATAAATAACATTAATTAAAATACATGTGAAGTTTTTTTTTTTTCATTGATCTAGGAATTAATATAAACCAGTACTGATACAAAACCTTGTTTATGTGGAAGTGTGAGTACGCGTATATAAGATAGATGCATTACAGTGGCATTGCACTTGCATTGTGAATTTTTCTTCAAGATCAAATCACGTGTGTTAAGTAGGTGGAACCCTTATGGATTTCTACAAAGCTTATAAGTGCATTCACATTCAAAACCGTTGGCCAGAGTTATTATTTTATACTGGCACAAACTCTTCTACTAGCATGTATGCAGAAGTTTCGGTGCAACTTTGTTCTATGCATCATCTCTGTGGCAACTATTTCTACATCAAAGATCTTGCACAGTTGCAGTTGCAAAAGAAAGAACATTTGCGTTTGTATACAGAAACTCGAATGTAAGACATAATGTAAACAACTAAATTAAGATCAACTATGATGAAGAAACAGTGATGAAACCAATCTCTGACAGATTGAAGATTTATGGTCAAATACTGTTTAATTAATCATTCCTTTCCTTGCCATTGCTCTATCTTATACTATTTACTTTTGTGTGGTTGAGCATTTTATAAGAGAGCAGCATTTATTGTTTAGGGAAGAATCAAAGATGTTTTTTTTTCTTCTGTGGCATCATATAATGTTGGTGGAGGAGAGAAGCATATTTCAAACTACTCACAGTATAAATGGGTTAAAGTGGTTTGTTTCAATTAACATTTTTCAATATATATAATAGGACTTTAATTAATGTATATAAATTATAAAAAGAATTACCCTTTCAATTTAAACAACTCTTAGAATAGCTATTGCAAATATTGTTGTGACAAAATAAATACATATTAATAAAAAAAAATAATTAATATTTTAAAATAACATACTTTAAATTAATAATAAAAAAAGATGAATTACAACAAAATATGGACGAAATAGTTTATTGGACCAGAGGAATAAATAAAACTAGCAAGATTGTCATTAACAACTCACCAAATAACAACATAAATTAAATTGATATTTTGATATAGACAATTAAAGACGTGAGAAGTGGGATAAAGTTGACTCTTTTACAAGCAAGCAAATGAATTAATATTACATGTAGTGAAAAATATTAAAATATTAAACATACAGTTATTTTCTGGTTTAAGTCTTATTCCAGTTATTTATTTTTTCACCCAGATATTTCTTCCTTCACATATATATAATTCCATATTCATCCAATCATAGCTTTAACTATCAACTAACTAAACTATTTATGGTAATACTAATCACATAATGCAGAGTGTCCTTACTTAAACATCTTATGCGATGGTTGAAAAGAAATCTTAATTATCTCAACAAAATTCAAATATCAGATATGGTTGTTAAATATCTAGTTTGTTAATAGTAGGTTTGGTCATGATAAATTTCAAAATTTTGTAGGGTAAATTTCTCGTATTTTAATTAGTGTTTGGAGCTTTTAATTCATTTGAGTTCTGTTAGGAAATATTAGGTGATAGGTGTCTGGTTTGTATGAGAAGCTTTGTTAAACTGGTTTAGGTAATTTTGTATATAGATTGAAATACCCCTAAAATACCTTTATTTATTTATTTTTTTTTTATGAAAAAAAGTTTGTTAGTGAAATAAATAAATAGAAAGAAAACAGAAACATGATAAGAAAATGACATGTTCACTCACTAGATTAATTTTCAGCAGCATATTGATGATGGGACCAGTTTCAGGTGTTAAATGGTGGAGAATCAAGGGGAGTTAAATGCATTGCAACAGTAGTATTTCATAATTCTTCCAATTTATACAAGTTCTTAAATAAATTAAGGAGCAGCATAGATATAAAGTCACAGCTCCAAGCATTTTAAATTTGGACAAAAGATAGATAGAACTACTATGTCCACTGATTTTGACTTTACAATTGCTACTGGTACATGATAGGAAAAGATCGTGCAGAGAAAAGATAGAAATATTAAATGAATGGGATCTGGATCTGTTAAGACCTGTTAAATCTTGTTCGAGGAAATGCACCTCTCACCCACATAGCACAACACAAGTGTTTAGGAGTAGCTCGATCCATTAATTGCATGATGTTAATGTAGCAAGAAGGATTATATATATCAGAAATTCAGAAGAAGAATAAATAAATATCAATTCTGTACTACACAAGGAATTATTACAGAACCGTAGCATACATCAATAGAAAGGAATAGGACAAATAATCTAATTTATATATATATATATATATATATATATATATATATATATATATATATATATATATATATATACTATTTAAGTGGTCATTTTCATGACAGATGGTTGTTGGCGATTTTACAAAGAACAAGGGTAAACTATCCATTACTAGGAGTTACATCTTGCGGCCCTCCCATGGCTGGAAACAGTGCCTTCATTACCAGCCAACATCAAGTACTTGTCCTTGCGGGTAAGTTTAGTGCAGTTAAATCCCAACGCGGTTCCAATGTGTGATTGAACCTGATTAGCCACTTGAAATTTGGAACTGTCTTGGTCAACATGGGTGGTGGTTGTGTGAGAAAAGTGTGAAGGGAAGACATGTTGCAGAAGTTTAACAGTGTAGATAGGAGAGGGGTTCATGAGAAAGAAGAATGGGTCCAAGCATTTGAGTCCTCCGGCAGTGGTTCCGTGGAACATACTAACGTGGGTATCAACTGCAACGGGCACAATTTCATCGCACATTTCGGAGAACAGAGGGCTGAACCTTAATAAATAGGGTTCTCTACATGTGGTCCCCTCCGGACACACCACTAGGTCACCTTGACCCAGCAAGTGTTTCATCATTTTGGCGTCCTCATTGCGGTTTCTCATTAACCGCACCGTTTTAATTGGGGACAGCAACTCAGACATCTTGCTCAGACTGTATGTGAGTGCAGTTATATTCTTTTGTAGCGAGAAGGAGATGTAGAGTGGGTCTAGCAAGGTTCTGTGGTTACAGACGTAGAGATTATTTTTATGAGCAACATTTTGTTCTGTGGATGCAGATGTTGTGAGACGTAACCCAGTCATGGTCAAGAGAGGTGTTGAGATGGTAAATGGGAGTGAGAAGGCGAGGAAAATGCGAAGAACAGAGAGGATAATCCCATAGGGAAGCCACATGAAGATTGCTATGGAGTCCATTGGAGTAGGTCTGAGTGCTAATCTTCCATCATGAAAAATAAGGTGTCTGGGGTATCTCTCCCTTTCTAACTTTTGCCAGCTCCTCTTGTCTGCTTCTGACACCACCAACACTTCCTATTTATTGTTCACAAGGACAAAATAACATGTTAGTTTGAAATTTGATACCTCTCATCACTTCTCACCAAAAATATAACTACTGCTGCATGAAATTATACATGCATATTTTTTTTTTTTTTCATTCTAAAACTTGTACCAACTGAAAAGGAGTTTCCACAAAAAACACAAACACCTGAAGAGGACTACTTTACATTACAACAAATATCAAAGAATAGTGTTACCAACTACTTTTTTTAACACACTCTCAAATCTATTCCAAAATATTAATAAAGCTCTTTTGAATTATAATTACGAATTTGAATTATAAATGGTAAAATATATCTCTTTTGAATACTAATTAAAAATTTACAAAATAAAACATTTTTTATGATGAAAAAAATACCTATTATTATTATTTTGAATAACAACTCTTTTTTTTTAACTTTTTTAACCAGAAACCTAAACAATTACCTAGATTGAATAGGAAAGTATGTTCAATAGATCGTGAAGTTGAATTGTTGCACTTTTTCTTCAAATTATTTATAAACAAGTTTATACTTTTTATGATGTAATATTTTTTTCTTAATGAAAAAAATATGCATAATTCCTTAACTAATACACAGAAAAGATGAACGAATTCAAAACTTGTACACTTGAAAAAATTGTTATTTTATTTATATTTATTATTATTATTATTTGAGTATAATATTTATTATAAAAAATCGTTTTTATGGTTATTAAAAAAATTGTGATTCTCAAAAGGATATCCTCTTTTTCTTTTTTCTTTTTTCTTTTTTCTTTTTGCCAAAAGAAAATGTATGTAATGCTATATTGAGGCCATTCAAAAAATTACTCTTCATATATCTGAATATATTGATGAGTGAAAAGGGACAAACCTTGCAGTGAGAGAAAAATTGATGGTTCCGAGTGTTGTTGAGGGTTGTTATTCCGATCATATCAGAACATCCTTTTCCTTCTTTAAGTAGGTCTAAGGCATGCGTAGTTTTGATGTTCTCCATCTCCATCAAACCCAAGTAGTATCCACAGAACGTTTTCAGGTCTCTGCTTACAACCAAATCAATCTCCAAATATTCTCTCAGAAAGCTTTCCACCATGACTCGAGGGAGTCTGCTCACGCCCACTTGCTTCCCTCCTTTTTTCAGCATCTCAAACATTTCAGTACCAACGTCCTCCAACAAGAATTTTGGCAGCACGGAACGTCCCACTCTGAAGCTTGATGCTTTGATCCCGAAGAAGCATGTCATGACCATTATTTTCAACCCCATCTCCTTTCCTACTACACAAACAAAAGGGTATAGAAGAACCAAGACCATGGCCCTAAGTAGTCCTCCTGCCTCAAAGGCCACGAGCATGAAATATGGAAACAAAGAAGAGGATTTCAACAAAGCATTTTCCACATCAAAGACCAAGGTTTGTTCGTTGAGGTCAGATCGGTGAAAGAGAGTGGAGAATTTGGTGTGTTTAAACTGTGTTGCACCTGAAAAAGAATTGCTAATGGTTCTGTAGAAGCGAATGAGGTTCTTGAACTGCCTAAAGAGAAAACGGTACCAAAAAAAGAAAAGAGACTTGAAGAAAAATGATCTTAACAATTTAGCCATCGAAAATATCGATATGGGACTTAACTCAACTCAACACGTTGTTGCTAGGTGCTATGTGTTGGCATTCTGTGGAGGGCAAGGGTTGGTATTTATAGAACTGCAGATACCTTTTAACGCCCATATTTTTGTCTTATTATTACGATATTGACAACCTATTTTGTTAGTCTAGAACTAGTCTCACATGGTTTGCCAATAACCATTATTTTTTTCTTTTGACCAAATCCCAAGTCCATTATAGTGTTTGGGAACCTTTTTCTGCGTCTTCACTCGTTTAGTAAATATTACAAAAAGTTTATCTCTCGTTGACTTCAATCACCATGCCACACTTGCAATTTAAAAGAAAAAAATATCAAAACTAGTACTACTATACTTGTGTGCCGTAACAATAAATTCCTTTGTCGGCACCACACCTTCAAGTGGAAGCTTTTCAGAAATGATCTATTTCCAACAACAGTTAATTCAAGATGGTGAATATAGCTGAAATTCGAAGAAAGTGGCTAGCCAATTAAGTCACAAAGTCACATGGTACTAGAATATAAAAATAAGTTAGTTGATGTTAGATATAATTTATAATTCTTTTTAATAATAAAACTATTTTAATATCAATAACAATTGTTCTTAGTTTATAAAAGAGTATTTAATTTAGTTAATATAATAATTGATTATTTTTTCTAAAATTAATTTTTATTTAATGATTTTTTGTAATATATAAAAATAATGATTTTAGTTTATCTAGTTTGGTGGATTGACAACAACTCGTGAATCTATTTTATGGCAAAGCAAATTAAGATTTTCAGCCTCTCTATGATAGCGGATCAACCTGCCGTCTTTTGTTTTTGACGGACCAACAAGGATCATGCAAAAATATGTTAAGTTAACCCCTTTTGTTATCTTTAATTTATATTTCTTTATTTGACATTTATATACAAAATTGTTATTAAAAAGTTTAATTCTAAAATAAATGTCATTAACATAATTAATGTTTAAAAATAATATTTTAAAAATTCATAAGAATTTATTTAATACAAGAAGTTAAATAAATTTGCTTTGAATAAATTTTATGATTTGAATTCAAAAAATTAATTTCAATCATTTAAAAATAAGAAAATCCTTCTCCCATCATATTATTACTTTTGGTTGATCACAAAAAGAATAATATCTGCATGTAAAACAATTTTGTCACGCAAGCAGCATGTTCTCCCCACCCAAAGAGGCACTTTTTCAAAAATCCTTGTGGTTTAAGTTTTTTAATGCACAACTCCTTGAAGATCTAAAACCCTTCTTGTTAAATTTTTTAAAGAATACCTCGATATCGTGAAAGACCTATATGATAAAGTTAAAAATTTATATAAAGTAGATTATACATATCTTAGCTCAGGTTTTTTCTTTTTTATATTTTATGATCACTTGAAGAGATTATAAAAAATATGTTTTATTTGCTAATGTGTGTTACAGTGTGTGAGAGAAACAGAGTGTATTACAAAGAAAGGAATAATGTGTATTTTTTTTTTTTTATAATTTGATAATAACAAAGAATGTACTTGACCTTACTAGACCAGCTTCAAATTAATTTCAAGAATAATGTATATTTTATATATACATTCATAAATAATTATACATTCAGTATTTATAACAAAAGGCTTATGTATAGGTACTCTTAACACTTCGTTTAAACTCGAGGTTGGATTAGTCATCATCATGAATTTATCTCCTACATGAGAAAACAAATGTTCAGAAATAGTTTCATCAAAGGATCAACAGCTTGAAATTGGGCAGGAAGATGGAGAAGTTGTATTTTGTTATCACGGACAACAAGTCTAATTCAAAATGCTTGGTTTTGGAGTGCATGACTAGATTTGCATTTAGAAGAACTGTTCCAAGGTTATCAGAATAGAGCTTTGGTTTGGAGAAAGGAATGCATAATTTTGATAGGAGAGACTGAATCCATACAAGTTGAGCAAGAAGAGCAGCCACCCCTCGGTATTCTGCCGTGGTATTGCTTCTAGAAACCATTTTTTTTTTTGTGAGATGACCAAGACACTAAGTTAGATCCAAGATAAATGCAATGACCATTGGTTGATTTATGATCATACACCTCAATCGGCATCTGAAAAATCAATGATGGACGAGGACGAGTGCCGACGCAATAGCAATCCATGATGTATTGTTCCAACTAAATATCGTAGTATCTATTTTATAGCTTGCCAATGGTGTAATTTAGGATCATGCATAAAATGACACACACGATTAACAGAATAAGAGAGATCAGACCTTGTTAAGTATATACTGAAGTGCACACTGGTGCAGAAAGGGTTTACAAAGACGACTATTTTATATTTACAAAGGCGGCTATATGGTCGCATTTGTTGTACATGTAGTCTTAAATCGAAGAGATAAGAAGGCGGCTATTTAGCCGCATTCGTAAATGCGATTTATAAATGCGGCTATGGTAAATAGTCGCATTCTTATTTAATTTTAAAAAAAAATTAAAACCTAAACCCTAAGGCAGCAACAACGGAGCAAATACGACATATCAAAAACCCAAAATAACAAGCAATGAGGCAGTGGTGACCTTTGCCAATACAAGAAAACAAACAGATAAGAGAAACGAAAAAATATATATAAATTAATGGTGAAGAAGAAAGAGAACTCGAAACAAACTTACAATGGCACAAAGAATACAATGAAGGCTCGCAAAAGACGCGAGGAAGCACGAGAGCACAAACAAAAGAGAAAACGAAGCGCCAGAAAACCCTTCGCCAATGCAAGAAAACAAACAAATAAGCGAAATGAAAAAAATTTATAAATCATTGGTGAAGAAGAAAGAGAGCGAATCGAAATGAACTTATAATGGCATGAGAACACAATGAAACTCGAAGAAGAAAGAGAGCGGATCAAAATGAACTTATAATGGCATGAGAACACAATGAAACTCGCAGAAGAAGAGAGAAACACCAGAGCAGAAATAGAGAGAAAACGTGAAGCGCCAAGAAGAAAGAAAGTATGAAAGCGTAAGTGATGCGCTTCAGAATTAGGGTAAAAAATGATTTAAGAATTCGACTATTTGTAATAGTCACATTCTTAAATCATGCGCTTTGATTTAAGAATGCGATTATTACAAATAACCGCATTCATAAATGAAGTTAATTTCAAAAAATGTCATCGCGTTTTGAATGACAACGGCTAACCCTAAAAACATGTTAAATAAATAGTCGTTTTTTATATATTTTGTGCTAGTGGCACCAACAACTAACCTGTATAAAGTAGGATCATGGAAAGGTTCAAATGAATTCTGCTGAAGCCAAGAGGATGTCATAGGAGTAGACTGAGGTTTTGCATGGAGCATATGTTCCTTCTACAGTAACTCACGTATGCATTATTCATGAGGTAAATGCATGTCACCAGTGGATATTTGTAAAACCTGAATCCCCAGAAAATGGTGAAGACTACCTGAACCTTTTAGCGCAAAGAAAGAACTTAGAGTAGAAATGAGGTTAGTAACAATTGTGGAAGAAGAAGTAGTGATGACGATATCATCAACATAAACTAGCAAAAACATGGTATAAGAAGATGTAAACTTAGTGAATACATCAGTATCACTCACAGTATAAGTAAAACCAAGTTTACATAAGGTTGTGTTGAGTTTCGAAAACCAAGACTTGGGTTATTTTTTTAAGCCATAAATGGCCTTGTGGAACTGGCAGGCAAGTTTTGGATCATGTGAGACAATTCTAAGGGGTTGTTGCATGTACATGTTCAATGAGATCTCCATGGAGAAAAGCATTGTTAATGTCAATCTCACAGTCCAGTTATGAGTTACTACATGAGAAAGTACAATGCAGATTGTGTTGTGCTAAACTACATGACTGAATGTTTCAATGTAATCAAGTCCTTCACTCTGGTTGAATCCTTTGGCAACCAATCGTGCTTTGCAACATTGAAATGAACATCGACATGAAACTTAGTTTTAAATATCCATTTGCAACCAATAAGAGAGGCACCTAGAGGGAGAGTAGTGAGAGTCCAAGTTTTATTGTTGAGCAGAGCGTGGTATTCATCAATCATTGCTCAAAACCACACGGGTGAAACTATGACATCTTTGATAGAAGATGAGTAGGAATAATAATCATAGTAGTATAAGTTTTAAGTTTAAAAATTCATACCTTAACCTATGTGCTTATGGGATGAGAGTTCACAGACTGAACAAGAGAAATAATACATTGACTAGTATCAGGTGCATAATTACTTACTTCAGTGGATGTATTAATTGCAAAAACACCTTTATCAGAGATATGATTATTTGTGAACAAGAGTCAAATTGAAGGAGACATTAGAAGTTTGATTTATAGGCACAACAAAGATAGCAAAACAATTTGATTTTATATTATATGAAAAATCATTTTCATTAAAACGAGCATGCTGAGAGACAATAGTCTTACCATTTGGTGTTAGACATATATATCCTTTATTTGTGAGACTATAAACTAGAAATAAACAACGTTGTGAATGAAAATCAAATTTGTATCTATTCTTAGGATGCAAGTTAGGATAACAAGCAAAATAAAAAACTTTAAAAACATTACAATCAGGTGTTTGTTGAAAAAGCATAGTATAGGGATTGGCCCAATTTAACATAGAAGTAGGAAGAACATGACATGTGTAGATGTGAGAAAGGTTTCTAGTGCTTTCATTCCACAGAGCCATTTTGCTCATGGGTATATGCACAAATTAGCCTGTGTAAAATTCCATGTTGTTTAAGAAAAGGTTTAAAGCAAAAATTCTCGTTGTCCGTTTGAATAGAACAAATTTTATTACTTGTTTGAGTCTCAACAAAGATTTTGAATTTTTTAAAAACACCAGTAACTTGTAATTTAGTATGAAGAAAATAGATCCATGTGTATTTGTTGTAAGCATTTAAAAAAAGAAATATAGTACCATGCACCATTTGAAGCAGGTACTGGAGCGGGTCCCCATACATCAACAAAAACAAGTTCTTAAGGTTTAGAGTAAATATTAATAGAAGAACTAAAAGGAAGTTTAGTGTTTTTACCAAGAACACATGCAAAACAAAATTTAAGTAGAGCAATGTATATTACTGTGCTAAAAAATCTGTTTAAGAGTGCCAAGATTACAATGATCAAATTGTTCATGCCATACATTAGCCGTGGGTTTATTATTAACAAACGAAGTATGATTAATAAAAGACATATGAAGATTATGCATGGTAGGAAAATCATATAAACCATCCTTAAGATTGCCGCAGAGAAGATCTGTGTTTGTTGCTTGATCAACAACCATAGTGGTCAGCATAAAATTGAAAATAAACATTACTACCACAGGCAAAGGAAGAAACATTGGTTATGTTTTTAGTGATCAATGGTACATGTAAACTAATTTTTTAAAATAAAATATTTATAACCAAGAGAAGAATGGAAAGTGAGAGAACCTATATTAGCAATTGAAGAACCTGAGTCACTACCCATTTTGACAGTCTTAGTGTCATGATATGGTTGTCTGGATGAGTAAACATTGGGATCTTTCATTACATGATGTGTGATACCACTATCTGGGTACCAAACCAGATCCTCAATAGTTGAAGGTATGCCCAGAAGAGAATACTCACTGGATGTAGTATCCGAGACCGAAAGCTGAGAAACATTAGCATGTGCCGGTGAGTTAGGGTGATGTTCACACCAATGCCAACATTGGAGCGCAGTGTGAACCTATTTGCCACATACTTAGCACGATGGTCTGGAAGCATTTCAAGATCCATGAGTTAGAGAGCAAGAGACAAGAGACCCATAAAAGTTTGGTGGTTTGACAAAGCCCCAAGCACTAGTGAATCTGTTCTTGAACTTTTCATGAGTGGGATGAGAGAAGGTTCCAAGAAGCGAAAGCAGCAGTGGCAGGAAGACTAAGAGGATGAAGTTGATTATTTCGCTCAAGACATTCTTCTTAGACAAGAAGAAGAGCTTCAATCTCTGCAATCATATAACGATCTTCTCAGGACAAAATGGAGGCCACAAACAGATAAAAATCAGATGATAGACCATTAAGGATGGCTTTAATATGATCTTCAATAGAGATTGGCGCTCCTACAACGATAAGCCCATCAACCGTGCATTTGATATCCAAGACATATTTGGAGATATGAAGATATTTCTTTGACTTCTTGAGACCAAACTTCAGTTTCTTGATCTATGAACGTGTGAGAGACTAAAAATAGGTTTGTAAGTACTTCAGATTTGAGCCGTAGAATGAAGACCTACCATGTGGAAGGCATAAGCCATACAACCACAAGATTGTCTTGTTGTTTGTAGCGAAGAAAGGTAGAGTTGTTAATGGCAATACCATCGATAGTAAAGGAAGAGTTTGAAGGAGCGTGAGATCCACCAAGAAAATGCGAAAGCATTAAATCATCAAGGGTTGCAAGAACTTGTTGTTTCCACAATAAGAAGTTTTCATCATCAAATTTGAGAATAATGGGTGTATTAAAGTGATGTAGAGAAACAAAGGAGGAATTCTTGGTGGAATAGGACAATGGGGGAGAAGGCGTTGCGGAAGCCATGAAAGAAAGAAAAAATATTTCTAGCTCATGATACCATGTTACAGTGTGTGTGTGTGTGTGTGTGTGTGTGTGTGTGTGTGTGTGAGAGAGAGAGAGAGAGAGAGAGAGAGAGAGAGAGAGAGAGAGAGAGAGAGAGAGAGAGAGAGAGAGAGAGAGAGAACCAAAGTGCATTACAAAGAAAGGAATAATGTGTATTTTACATATACATTCACATGTATTTATACACTTAGTGTTTATAACAAAAGGGTTAGGTATAGGTACCCTAAACAATGTGAAAAAAATTATTAAATAGATTTAAACTCCAAAGTTGTAAATTTAAATTCTATCAAACGTGGAGTTTAAATCAATATTTGAATGTGATTCTAGTATGATTAGATGAGATGGTGGATGAACAATAGGTATTATCATTTTCGAAGGAGATAAATAGGAAGTGCAATCTCTATATATTTTTCTAAGAAGAAGGAGTTCCATAGATTATGTGAATAAAAAAAAAAAAGAACACAAGTTGATGTAATAATTGGTTCATTATTATACAATAATGTTGATTGGGTCAACCAAATGATATCACTTATAGTATGCATGTGGCTTATTCATTGACACAAAATGAAATCAAAAGTAACTTATAAAAGAATCTTTATTCATGTTCTTGAGAGTTGTTTATGAATCTTTGTTCATGTCCTTAAGAGTTTTTTTAGTCAAAAGCACTTCAATATGATTTCTAGAACATCTAGTTAGAACATTCAAAATTTTGTATGTTAGTAATTGGACAAAAAGTCAAAGTCACCTAGTGCATAACCCGACAAGGAAGTTGTATTGGGGCGTACAAGTCATTGCATGCATAACTCGACAAATAGGTCATATTGGAGTCTATAAGCCACCTTGTCCATATTCCAACAAAAGAGCCATATTGGGGCCTACAAGTCACCTCGTGCATAACCTGACTAATAAGCCATATTGGGGCCTATAAGCCTCCTCTGCTTGTTGTTGTGTCATCTCAGTCTGCCTTTTTAATTCATCAACTTCCTACATTATATGATGCACGACTGTTGAATCTCCCTCTTCTAGGACTTGGGGTTGATGACCTCTCATGTTAAATTTAGGGTAATATGATTTTTAACTCAATATGGTGCAAGACCAATTTTAATGTTTCTCATAGACAACCAAAATGTTCTAGCCAAAAGTACCTCAATTCCTAGGACTTATAATTAGAGTATCTAGAGTTTTTTTTTTTTTTCTTTGTTCATAGTGAGAGGTGTATTTATAAGTCTTAGTTATTTTTTTATCCTCTAAATTTTAATTAATATTATCTAATCTTTAAAGTTTGTATTTTTCTCAACTGATTTTAAGTACTACAAGCATATACCCTCTTATTTTTGTCTAAGACCATGGATAGTCTAATTGAATACCTTATTTTTTAATTATTAGTAGGCTCTATAATCAACTTGTTAGATAAGTTATATTCTCTTTTAATAAAAAATTAGACTAATTAACAATAATTTTTTTTCTCAGCAATGAATAAATGAAATATATATGGAACATTTCAGGGGTGTCCCAACCCTTATACAGAAAAGATCAAGATCAATCTCTTATCCTATACAAATGGAATAGATCAATCATAGAAAGTAGTCTGTTTCACAAGAGCACCAAAAACCTAAATGGAGGCACATACAAGAAATCTAATAACGTGAATAAACTTTTCCATCCACAAGCCTTAATCAAAACTACATAGGTAAACACAAAATTCGTGACAATATGCCTCAAAGGAACTTATATCCACCTTGCTTCTACTCCGAGACACTAAAGTTATAACAAAAAAACAATACAAAACAAACACTCCATTACATATTAAAATAACTTCAATCACCATTGACAAAAACTAATCCTTTAGCCTTCTTTAACCTACAAAAGACAAACAACTCCACCTTGACAGGGTGAACTGTTAGTAACACCAAATAAAACAACTTGCAACTACCATAATATTACTACCACATCCTAGCCTCAGATTTCCCTATGTAGCTTACTAGCGTACCTATTAAAGGTTCAATTACTCCATCCCCTTCACAATCTTATGTTTTCTTTTTTATTGATTTCAAGCATTCCTTAGACTCCATCCACCACTGGGTATAAGAGAAATCAGCAAAGCTTTCCTTACTAGATAGTCATGACCACGCCTTGAGTTGGGTCAGGAAAAAGATCTCAGAGCTATCCAACCTACCATTCTTGAAAATGATTAAGTTCCTTTGCTTCCAGATTTCTCTAACCACTGCAATCCACATACATCCCCATGATCTATTCATCGTTTGAGTTGTTAAGATAAGATTAAATTGCAAAAAGTGGTTTTTGGCATCACAATGTAAACTAATTAACAATAATAATTCATGTGCATACATGATCATATGATTTAGAAGAAATTTTGATTGAATACAAGTCATGTACAATTCATTTCTACAATCTATAATTGCATTATCTCTTCCTCTCTCATTGCATTGGGATCCACTATCACCGGAATCCAAAAACTTTGTGAACTTATTTATTTTTTTTTAAGTTGAATGACTATGAGAGTACTTTATTCTTCATCCTAATACAATTGTTTTTTATAATTTAATTCACTCCCTTTTTTAACTCAACCTCTTCAAACCTTTTCAACAAATTATATTTAATTTAATTACACAACTTTATTAAATGATGAAATATGTTAAGAAGTTTATAAAATCAATTAAATAATTATACATTTGATAGAAATACTTAAAATTTTGATGAATATAAATTAAATAATAATAATGCATGAGATAGCTCTCATCATTTAACCATACCTTCAACAATTATGTTGATTTGTTATCCTTTCTCTTACATTTTGAAAATTGTTCATTATTTCCTTATGTTTTGTAACTTCTCTCTCAGTTTATTGATCATCGAAGTATTTTGATTATAATCTCATACTTCGATTAATCCATTTCTTATCAAACTCTTAAAAAGCTTGTTTTAATTCGGTAAAATTCATCTAATACATCTTTGTAAGATATCTATGTCAATTGTACTGAAATAAATATTGACCAAACCCATATCGATAGTTATTAGTTATCTTTCTCCTTATCAACTTTTCTTTCTCTGAATAATATCCGGAAAGTCATGTTTTGTTACATCAATAAATAATGATGATATTTGATAAAAGAAGACCAAAAATAATTACCAACCTAGTTGATGGATTAAAGTAATAAAAAATTACTAAAAGACTAAAAATGTATTCAATAAGATGTTACCAACGAAATTTTTAGTGAAGAATTAAAATTGAATTTTTAAAAACGTAGAGAAGATCATAATTTATTGAAATTAAACTTGAATATCATGTCGTACAACCCACTTTTCCATTACTTAATTTGACACTCAACAACAAAAATACATGTAGAATTTGAAAGATCAGAAACTAAAAACAGATCAAATCTTTGTTTTTTAATTCATTGCCGACCTCATGAAATGAATGCAGTTCAAAAAGGGGTGTTTTTCTTCAGGTGAACGAAAGCCTCAAGACCATAATTCCAGAAACACTTTAATCCCTCCATAATACAGCAAAGGGCATCACTATATCCGTGAATGTTTATCCAAAGAACATTAAATTTCATTATTTTCCATTTTTTAATTTTAATTAATCTAATAATTTTAAGATTAATTATAAATTTGATTATATTTAAATTTAATACAAAATTATTTTCTAATTATATTTTTTTTATTTATTTAACAATTTTAATTTTTACATATATTACTAAATTTCTATTTAAAAAACTTACAATTACGAATATCAAAATTTTGTTTAGTTGAAACACAACTACTTCTTGACAATTTTTTATATTTTCACAAATTTATATAATTTGTATTTTTTTTCTAAAGTCAGTTTGCACACAGTTTTAAAAATAATATTTTAATTATAAATAATTAAAATACATAAATAAATTTTATATTTTTAAACATAATAATAAATTTATATATGTTTAAATAATATTATTTATATGATAAGTTGTATGTTTCGAGTAAATTGTATTTTTTTTAAAGTAATTATGTAATCTATTAGAAAAAATTAACAAAATTTTAATTAATTTAAATTTATATAAAAAAATATTTCATATTTCATTATTCAAATATTTTCAAAGAATAAATTTATAAATTTATATTTTATATTTTTTTTTAAAAATAAAATATTTTTCACAATCATCATTCAATCACAAATTCAATACATTTTTTTTTATAAATTTATTTTAATATATCATAATCCAAACATCTTCACTTTCTTACCATTTTTTATCAAATTTACGTCCTCATACTCTCTCACTTTTTTTTTTAATCCAAACCCAGCATTAATTTTAAAAACACCACAAAACATGTATAAACTATCCATTTCCAAAGAAGTGTAAGGAACAAAAAGTGAAGCGTCTGTGATAACATGAATGGAAGGAGAGCATGTAGACCGAGAAATGGTTTGAGCCGACCACGGCTTGAAATATGTATGAAACAGTGCGTATGGGTTTTGCAAGCTGTGAGCGCTCACTCGCTATTCGATTGGATTTGGTCATACACTGTTCGTGCAAGGAAAGAGACCAAAAGCAGACATCTCTTTCGTCCATAATTCTGACATCATATCATAAGTTGTTGTTTGAGGAAGAGTATGCGACGTCCTTCGTTGAATTTGTCAAACTTCACAATGTGGCCAACATTGATGGATAAAGGATCCATTGTGCCGGCGCGAGCTTTTATTGTGGCGCTGTGGCCATGCTCTTTGGACCATTCACCATACGTCAAACATTCAAAACGCATGTAAAGAAAGATCATGCATGCAATGGACTGTGTCTATTTTCTTTGCGTGTTCCTAAATCGTACAAAGGGACATGTACCATAATTAAACCACTTCAAAAAAGTCGTGTGAATCTATTCCATTAGCATCACTAATCACCACATTCTTCCCATCTTTTCCCATTTTCTACTACTTTCTACACCATTCTTGCAGAAACTATGGGTACGATATGCTCAAACTTGGACAGGATTATCCAGATGGGCAAGAGTGGCCCCCAAAACAAGGTTTCAGATACACACATATTAAGGAAATTTAATTCATGCAATCATGCATCCACTTTCTCTGGGAAACTGTGGTTCTGCATTCACTCATTTACCAGCAACTCTTTTTCTTTAAAGCATTGCTATATGTATTCAATGTATAACTGTGACTTCATTAATTATAACTGTTCTTTTTATAAAAAAACATATTTTCAAATAATAAACCATTAAAATTGAAGAAAACAAGTGACACGCATTTTATACTTCATCATCCGAATTTATCTCCTTAATTTTTTTTCTTTATATCTAAATTATCATTAAAAAAATAATTAAATATAAATTAATTTTAGAAAAAATAATAATTAATTATTATATTAAACTAAATTATGTATTATTTTCAAAATTAAAAAATATTAATATTTAAAATAATTTTATTATTTGTTAAATAGTTTTTAAATTAGTATATTATCTAATTTTTAATTACTAATTATTTTAGATTATAAAATTAATAGCTAAAACTTTGATAATTAATTAGATATTAATTTAGAAACTATTGATTAATAATAAAAAAATTATTTTAAATATCAATAAATTTTGTAACGTCTAAAATAATATTTAATTTAGTTAATATAGTAATTAATTATTTTTTATTTTTAAAAATAATACTTATTTAATAATTTTTTAGTAGTTTATTTTTTTATTTTTATTTTTTTTTTAGAAGTTGTTAATATAATTAAAAAAATAATTTATCCTAATAAATGAAAAAATAGTTTATGTATTTAAATACATTCATTTAGTAAGAATTTTTGTTCTAATAAATTTATATTATTTAAACATATTCATTATAAAGTTTGACTGCATAAAATTAAATGCTTATCTATTGTGATTAGGAAATAAAATATTAGCTATTACTTAAATTTAGTAAATCATACAACAATTTCTTTAATATTGAATTTTAACATACTACATACGTTTTTGACTAAAGATTATCTCCATAATGTTCTTCTCAGCTGAATATATATATCCAAATTTTGTAAGCCAACTACGTTCATAATGACTTTAACTCAATTCTTGGATAAGTTAGAAAAAAAGCTAGCTGTATTACGTGTTCTATGGTCTCTTTTTTTTCATATAGTCTTTTACTTAAAATATGTGATTTAATAGTTATTTAACCGTAATAATATATGCTTAATTCGCATTTACATATTTAAAATTTTACTTAAATTTAAAAAGTTTTTTTATCGACAAAAAAAAATATATAAAATGTAAATATTTTAAGGATACCTCAACCCTTATACAAAAGACGAAAACATACACCAAACTAGAACAAACCTCTAACCATGAGCAAATCTGCTATTGCCTAACTTACCTCTAATCTCTTGAACTTACCCATTTGTTTTTAACCTTGCACCTTTAACTATTTTTATTTTTAATTTTAATAGATCTCATACACACCAATGGTTTCAGGCACCAATCAAAGTAAGAAAAGCATGCTAAACGTACCTTTGATGTTATCCATGACCAAACTTTCAACTGCATCATCATAAAGATTTCGGTGTGATCTATGCATCCATTTTTAAAGATCTTGTTCCTTTGTTTCCACACTTCCCTTATTACTGCTATACACACACATCCAAATCTGATTGACAACTTCGCTTTCCTTGAGCAACCTGAACTGAGAGAAGTGCATTTTCGGGTCCGGGTGAACTGTCGATGCCATACCCACCCACTCATAGCACTTAGACCAAGCAAGCCAAGTAATTCAACATGTGCAAAAAAGATGAGACGTTGTTTCCGCCCTCTCATAACATAAATGGTATTTTCCACATCTATCCCCTTTTTCACCAAATTGACCTCAGACGCTATTTTATCCTCCAACACCGGTCAAGTTGTGAAAAGAGTTGACGACTGTGCCTTAATTCTCCAAAATCCCTCATACATAACAGCGCATTCAACCTGATCTTCCTTTTCTTCGTTTAAACTCTTCCTATCCTACAATGTTATCAGCTGTTGCTCCTACTACTTTTCCCAATCAAACAGATTTCTTCTCCATTCTATCTTCCAAGTCCACTCAAGATTGGTATTTCAATCCCCTCCTTGTCTCAACTTGGCTTCCCTACAAGAACAAATAGAGAACAACCTCGGAAACTTATCTTTAAGAGCTTCATTTCCCATCCAATTATCCTCCCACAACTTAATCTCTCTCCCATTCCCAACCTCCCAGAGAACGTTGTCCTCAAAATTTTCTTTCCAACTGTGAAACCTCCACGCCTCCTTCAAGTCCCTCCACCACAAGTAATCTGACCTGCTTCTCTTTTGAACCCTTAGATTTCTCCAGCCTCCGTACTTCGAACCCACCACTGCTTTCCACAAACCCTTTTCCCCCTTACCCAGCTGCCAAATCCACTTCCCTAAGAAAGCCACATTAAACTTTCTAAGCTCTATCATACCGAGCCCTCCCGCTTCCTTTGATTCACAAACCTTCTCCCACAAAACCCATGCAATTTTCCTGCCTTCCGAGCCCCATCCCCATAGAAACTCCCTCTATAGCCTCTCAATCTCTTTCACCACCCCTACTGGCATTTTATACAGCGACAGAGAGGAAAGCACAGATTTAATCAAGCATACGCGACTTGCCATAGAGATAAACTTGTCTTTCCATCTACCTAGCTTGTTTCTCACTTTCTCTACCACCCCTTCCCAAAAGCTTCTTGTTTTATGACACCCCCCAACAAGTAGCCCCAAGTACTTAAAAGGAGTTTTCATTACCTCACAGTTCAAGATCGAAGCACAACACTGAAGCAAATGCTGACTGCATCCCAATCCTCTTATGTGGCTCTTCAAAATATTTACCTTTAAACCTGAAGCCAATTCGAAGCAGTTTAGCATGACCTTGATCACTAACACACTTTGGGGATTCACTTTACAAAAGATAAGTGTGTCATCCGCATACTGAAGCATATTCACCTTTACTTGGTTCTCACCAACTGTCACACTCTTTTGCAACTCTTTATCCACCGCTTTCCTTACTACACCAGCTAATCCCTCTGCCACTATAAGGAAAAAAAACGGTGTTAAAGGGTCTCCTTACCTCAATCCCCTCCTAGGTTTGAACTCCTGAGAAGGACTTCCGTTAACTAACACCGAAATCGACAAGGATTCCAAACATGTTCTTATCCGATCAATCCAAAGTCTGCAGAAGCCAACTCTTTGAAGCATATAATAGATGAATTTCGAGTTAACTAAATTATACTCCTTCTCGTAGTCAACCTTGAAAATAATACAACTCCTCTTGCTCCTCTTCACTTCTTTTAGAACTTTATTGACCATTAGCACATTGTCCATTAAACCTCTTCCCTCCAAAAATGCAGATTGCCTAACATCTATGACTTTGTGTAACACCTTCTTCAGCTCATTAATATTTTCGGAACCATCTCTATTCCACACCTTTAAATCTGCTTTCAGCTTCTTAAGCTTCTCCTTGAAGACAAATAACCCCCTGTCCAACACCTCATAACTCTCCCACTTGATGCGAATGAAGTCCTTAAATCTGCCATTTGTATAACAAATATCCAGGCTTTTAAATGGTTTAGGACCCCAGTCCATGGTCGTTGTTTTTAACATCAGGGCGCAATGATCAGACACCGATCTATCAAGAACCACTTGTTTGCTGTCTGGCCATTTATCCAACCACTCTCTCAAAACTAGAATCCGATCTATTCTATTCTTAACCGTCCCATTGAATTTGTACCACGTGAAATTTCTCCCAACCATCGGGATATCGATCAATTTCAACTTGCCGATAAACTTATTAAACCTTCTCATCTCTCTTATGTAATCTATATTGGTGTTCACGCTTCTCCTCTCACCTGACCTAGCATTAAGGTCACCAACCACGCACCAAGTCCTTGATAGTTGTGCCCTTTTCCTTTCCTGTATATTCTCCCACACAACACTCTTCTCCCTAAGAGTTCTAGAACTGTAAATATTCGCTATGGTGATTTGGGTAGCCATCCCCATTTTCCACTCCCCTAGTACAATACAATAATTCTCCCCTAAGATGGCATTAGTTAAATGAAAGCAACTTGTCCTCCACATCGTTAGCACCCCTCTAGCACTATCTTCAGCTCCCCTCTCACCCCAACCAATCTCACTTTTTCCCCACACCTTGAAAATAAATTCCTTCCTCATCTCCTTACAATTTGTAAGCACACAACGTCCACCTGTTCTTTCTTAATGAAGTCTTCTAGATATTTCCTTTTAGCGTTTCTGCCTATTTCCCTGATGTTTATACTAATTAGCTTCATCATCAAAAATAATGTTCTCCACCCTGCTAACACTCACCCTCCTACTTATGTCATTATCCCTAATCACCATAGACTGAAGGTGTCCCATAACCACGTCCTCCTCACTTGCGAACAAGAATCCTACTTCCTTTCCCAATTTCCAAATTCTTATAACTTCTGCATGTTCATTTTTCATCCAAAAAATTCTATTGTAATTCCAAACAACAGTATCAGACAAATAGATATTCGACTTGTCTAACCTTTGATCCCGTTGTCTTGAGTTGTTCTTTAGAGTAGCTCCCAACGTTCCCTTCGGATTCGCCCTATTTCCCGCGCCTACACCTTTGTTTGGACAACTCTCATCTTCAAAATACCTGTTAGCATTGCTTCCTTCGAGAAACCTAGCCAAACCTGACTATAGTGTTCGTTCTTCCGACTCTCCTTCCTCAACCGCTACTCCTTCACCTTTGCTCATAAGAAGCAAATCTCTGCCACCGCTATCTCGCGACATTACTTATTCCAAGATGAACTTTGGGTTGTGTTGTTTGCTTGCAATCTCCGTTGTTCCTCTTACCTTCGCTGTCAACACCTTGTCGGGGCCGATGATTGCACTATCCTCCCCGTCTTGGCTCTCGTTAATGGCAGTGGTTTCATGAGTGACATTATTGCCATCGTGGGCGATGTTATTACCGTCGTGAACGTGCGTCGAGTCACTATTATCATTGCCTCTCTCGCTCGCTTTTTCCTCTTCTTCTTCACCCCGCGCTTCTGACGCATCTCCCTCGCGCCGTCCTCTCTTACATGAGCCTGGTTCACCATCTTCTAAAACTCTCATTATTCTCGAAGCATGGGCCTACACCACACAACTAGACTGTTATGCTTCTATTTCAATTGGGCCCAAACCCTTGAACTCGCTAATACCAACGTCTACCTTTGTTTGGGCCTTAAGTAGCCCATCAAAAATTAGGCCATCCCTCCTTTCTATTCTTTTAGCCGTTGCAGATTCAAAACCCCTCAAGTAATGTGATGCTGCCACTACTTCTTTAGATACCCTGTCATCATCTTCTTTCCTTGCACAGACTTTGCCACCATCCATTTCAATGAAACCCTGCCTCGTTTCTGGAAAACCCATGCGAAGCACTACACGCATCTCCCGCTTGACGTTTCTCCTTCCCTGGGCACTGCACCGATAGCTTTTCACCAATGCGTGCTCCAATCTCCTCATCACCATAGTCTGACCACTCAAACTCATAAAGCTCCGCCCCTCCCTTCTCCTCAATTCCAACCTCCGATTCAACCTCTGAGCACTCCCCCCATTTTTGAGGTATAACATGTAAGAAATTCATGTATGAAGTCTCTTCCTCCATAACAACCCTACTCTGAATTCCGTTAACACACACATACTTGATCATCTTTGCCTCTCCATCCACTAGCACCCTAACGTGCAACCTCGTGTATTCCAACACTTCTTTTCCGATAGTTGCCTCGTCTACTTCCACCAAGGAACCGACAAGACCTCTTATCTTCTCGAAGCACTGCCTGCTCCAGAACCTGAGAGGGATACCTCTACACCTCATCCAAACGAGCTTTTCCTCCATTGCGAAACCATTATTCCATGGCTCCACCAGTTCAAAAACCGTTCCAAACCATTCATTATTCTCATCCAATGTTTTCTTTACGTCTCCTTTTGACTCACTAGACAACAGCACGTACTTCTCCTCCAAATACCTTACTCTGATAAAATTGAACCCCTCCATGATAAAAATCTCCTTTACAGTCTGCACCTTCCCTGCCTCCAGCATTCTCCCTACGAAGCACCCTTCCAACCATTTAGAACATTCCTTCTTAACTGTAACATGAAAAGCATTTGCAGCCGCACCGCCCTGCTCCCTTCTTTCCTTCCCCTTCTCCACTGCTTGTGCATAAGTTTGACGTTGCTCCTTCACCCTCCACACCTTCCTCTATTGCATTGGTCTATGGTTGTTGTTCCACTCCTTCCTCGTCTCCTCACTCCTCCTATATTTAGGCCTGTTGACCCTCAGTTTCCATGTCCCTATCCATATCAGATTTAACCTACTTTCCAGTGCTTCTTCATTAACGACCTCTTGAAATCTAAAAAACCCAAACCTTTGGTTTTTAACATTTAATTTCTTTGAGATGAAGATGTCTTTGATTCTGCCCCTTCTCTGAAAAAATTTCCACATATAAAAAGTGGTACATAGTGTACACAACTTCTTTGGGATTGGTCCATAAAATGGATAAACCGACACATGGAGCTTTGTAGAATCTCGGCCACCAAACTTTCATTCATGATAGCTCTGCCTCAAATCAAAATGTAAGATCAATGGGAGAACTTAAATAAGAACCTTTGATTAAGATGGTTAAAGAACTCATAACTAATATGTTACTTGAACTTTTATTCCCGCACTGGTGCAGAAACGTAGAACAAATGCGGTTATTTTCATTTTATAAATGCGGCTATACAACCGCATTTGATCAACACGCATTTGTAAATCAGAGATTTACAAATGCGGTTATAAAGAACCGCATCTATAAATACTATTTACAAATGCGGTTGTTTACTACAACCGCATTTGTAAATCACATTTACAAATGCGGTTGTAGTAAACAACCGCATCTGTAAATCAATTCCTTGATTTACAAATGCGGTTAAGGTAAACAACCGCATTTGTAAATCATGTTTTTTTTTTAGAGCATTTGTGCAGTTTCACTATACCCAGCCAATCAGACAGATAAACAGATTCAGATAGTTATAAAAGTTTAGGAAATATGCGGACGAAGATTGTCTCACATATGTCATGGCTTACGAACTTATGGGTTCCTCATCCGTGAAGAACTACATTTCAAAATAGGTTGATAAATCTCTAATTTATACTAGAAAACGTTATGCAAAATTTTAGAAATTTCTAACAAGTGTAAATATAAGAACTAAAACCTCAAAATATCCTAAAAAAGACCTAAATAATACTAAAAAATAAAAAAGTGATAGTAAATGGTGGAATTTTGAAATTTTGATGAAGCCAATCCCCCCCGGGGTATTGGCCATGGCGTTCATTACCTCATTTCGAGCAACTTTCATTTTTTATGCGTCCGACTTCTCCATCAAAAGTTATGGTCGTTTGAAGTTTTCCTACAAATTTTTCACATTAAATCCCAAACATACACACATTAAACACATAAACACACTACAATCAAGTTTTAAACATACATCCAAATCCAAATATCAATATTTATTATAAAATTAATTCAAAAATTTAATTTAAAACCGTAAACCCTAAAAAAACTAACCTTCTATAGTTGTGGGTGCAACCAAGTCCCCAAGGTGTTGCCGTATGGTGTTGCCGGCCAGAAGACTTGGCGGAGGTTTACGGTGGTGGAGATGGAGCGGATGGAGCGAGAGGCGCGGAAGAGATGGCTCAAGTAAGACCCGGTGGTGAAGGGAAAGGGTAAGTGTGGAGAGAGCACTGATGGGCAAAGGGTGGAGAAGGAGAGGACAAGAAGAAGAAATGGAACACGGCAAGGGTCTTAGCGTTTTTCATTTACAGATGCGGTTGTGTGTATAACCGCATTTGTAAATGAAAAGCTTTTCATTTACAAATGCGGTTATACACACAACCGCATTTGTAAATGAAAAGCTTTCATTTACAAATGCGGTTATACACACAACCGCATTTGTAAATGAAAAGCTTTCATTTACAAATGCGGTTTTAACCAATAACCGCATTTGTAAAACAAACTAATTTCAAAAATGCCACCGCGTTTTTAACAAATGCGTTTTAACGCGAAACCGCACTTGGAAAGGAGTCTTCCTTTCATCATTTTGCACTAGTGCCGATATAATTGTAAGCTTCTTTGTAAAAACTATACGTGAGACTTAATGAGAATTCATCACTAATTAATTGTAATTCTAAAGTTTGGAATATATATTATCACTAATTGTCATTCTACAGTCTAGAATACATTTTTTTCTATAAAAAATACACTTTGAATTACAAAATTTAGAAGATATTTCCGAATTCAAAAATAACTTTTGCATTCTATAATTTGGAAATATCTTATAGATTACATAATTTGGAATTAATTGAAATGTGTGTGTACTTTTTTGATTGGGGCAATCCGAAACTTGCTCTCGAATTTGGATAATCATTCCAAATTATGTAATCTGAAATAAAATATTGCATTATGGATTGGTTAATCTAGAATATTTTTTTCAAATTCATGAGGAACAAGTTCTAGATTGTGCAATTTAGAAGATAGATACACATTTCAACTAATTCTAAATTGTGTAATCCGATGAATCTTTGGATTACATAATCCATAATATAAATTACACTACACCAGAAATTGTACAGAGATCAAAAACTCACCATAGACGCACACCTCCGACTATCACAAACCAACGCCAACCACCTTGCAACTTAATAGTAGAAGAACCAATACCCTCGTCTTCACTAATGTTTTCACACACCAATACCACTCAGCTCCACAATCAAAACTTCATATATTTTAATTTTTTTACCTAAGAACATTCTTGAACTACATAAACTTATAGAGGTGCCACAATAACATATGGAGTTGTAGAAAGAAGCAACCTTTTAATATGATCAAGTGACCTATTCCCCTCATCGAGGCACTTGACCAACTTCACTTTAAATAAGTTGCTATTTACACTCCCCTTATTACTAGTACACTCCTATTTCATTTTCTTGAAATGACCAGAAAATGTACGAAGAATAGACTCATGTCATGCTAACCTCAATTTGACCATGAATATGATTATAATCCATAGATGTGCATTGACTTGACAGAAAAATGGGGAGTTTTTCCTCAAATGCAGTTTTTTAGTATTTTTTTTTTCTATAAGTATTTCTCAATAAATAAATAATTTTTTCCTAAACTAAATGAATTTATGTAAAGTTTATTCTTGTATATGAGAGAACTTCTGCAAATTAATTCATGTATAACTCAATTTTAACTTGTAAAAAATATTTAATTTTTACTTTCTTTTTAAAATTGTTTATAAAAAAAGTTTAAGAACATGTTTGCTTCATAGCGTTTGATCATGCTTTCAAAGAATGTATCTGAATCAGAGGATATACAAAAGTACAAACTAAGAAACAAGTCTTGTTTGTTACAAACTCATATACTACATGGCTTCTAGTAAAGCTAAAACCAGACACTGTTAAGTTGTAGGCATTGATTTGATTATTTGGCATTCACACAATCAATGACAGTTGTTCGAGTACATCTATAAAAGAACTGTGGTCAAATAAGTTGTAGCATAGTATATGGTTCCATTCGCATGTGTTCACTAATTTTCTTTACCAGTCTAATCATAAACCTAACTCCCTTTTAACCTCAATCATAAACCTAACTCAATTTTAATATTAATAATATCAAACAAATTGAAATTTATAGTACGGATTTGGGAGTAACTCAAAGACTTAATGTGGTTATTTGACCCTCTTAATTATTTTAGGCTTTCTTTGGATGAAGGAAGGAGTGGAAAAAGAAAAATAAAAAAGGAAAAGAGAGTGAAGAATCATATTGTTTGTTTGAATCGAGGGTGAAAGTGAAAAGTTGAAAGAAAATTTATACTAGATTTGCTTGATGAATTAAAATAAATTTGACTTTATATTAATATATTTAGAGAATAATTTAGAAAATAATTTAATATAAAAAAATTTTGAAAATATAAATTAAAGTTAAAATAAATTTTTAAATTAAAATAAAAATTATTATAAAACCTTAATAAATAAAAAATAAAATTATATTAAAATAAATCATATATCAAAATTTAATTAGTTTTATTTTATTTATTGTTTTAATATTTATTATTTTATTTATTTAACATAAAACATATACTAACAAAATATTAAATTTATTATATTTTATTCATTATTTTAATATTTTATTTGGTTATAAATTTATGTTTATTATTTTAAAATAAAATTTATTTATCTATAGTAGATTAACTTTATATGCTTAATCATCGATTATAAACTATAAACAATCAAACTTTCTTTGCATGTGATGATGGAAAGTTTGAAATGAACTTTTTTCTTATTTTTTAAAAAATTTAACGTCTTATATTTTGAACTTTACTCGCTTTTATTTGATCCATAACTTTCCATCGCTTGAAACAAATATAGAGTAAAAAGGAAACGTGAAATAAGATATGATGAAGGAAAGAAGAGTTAAAGTCTTCATAAAATATAAAAGCATGATAACAAAAGATGCATTTGTTTCAATTTGGACAGTTATTTTTTTTATTATCAACCACTATCAATAGTTCACACTATTCTTCCTTAAGGTAATATCTCACCTTAGGAAAGTAGAAATCTAATGGGTGAAGTCGACCATTTAAGAATAATCTATATTCTCACCTGCTATGCTCTCTCCGTACATATACATACTTGTGAAAACATTGATACAGTAAATTGACAAAAAAAGTTTTCATAGCAACTTTTAAATTTACAAAAAAACAATCACCTATATATAGTTGCATTCAATTTTCTCTAAAATCTTGTGGACGAAACTACAAGGAAAAATGTCATTTTACCTGAAATCTAATTAAATCTAAACATAAAATTTTGGGTGTTATAACCAAGGATAATCAATTTTTTGATATTATAATTATTTAGACTAAGTCAAGGAATATTAAACTCGAGCAAGGAAAATATAATAGGAGAGTTCAATGAGATTATAAAGAAATTGAAGAATGAGTTGTTTGAAAGAAGTGAAAAGAAAAAGGTTATATAGATATACAAGTTAGATAGAAGATCCTGTAGCTCAGAGGATTAGAGCACGTGGCTACGAACCACGGTGTCGGGGGTTCGAATCTCTCCTCGCCCACAACCGACCAAAGAATGCAAGTTAGGCTATATAGCCGTAAAGACTTTAAACAGAAACAAGAAAATATCACCTGCATCCACTAATTTCATGTACTGAATAATGTGTGATTTCCCAAAAATGTGCACAAAAGTTTAGCCCTGTATCCCTAAAAAACAGGTCAGTAATTGACCACTTATTTGAAATAGAAAAACAAACTCTACTTAAATTAAATAAATTCAAAATAACAATTAAGATTTTAACTACTACTAATATTCCCTCCCTTAAACTAGATACAAGTGCATTTAGTTTAATTCTGATGCTTCAATTATGTCCAACATATAGCGAAACTTTAAGAATTGCTCCAATTTGTGGGGCTTGGTCATGATATCAACAACTTGACTCTGTGAACTGCAGTAACTTAACTTGACAACTCCCTCTTTCACTAAGTCTTTTAAGAAATGAAATTTAATGTCAGTGTATTTGCTCCTCCCATGAAACACTGGATTCTTAGGTAGTTGTATAGTAGAATTATTGTCACATAGAATTTGTGTGTTCTTCTGTTCTTTAAAACCCAGTTTCTCCAACACTCTTTGAATCCAAATACATTGACATGCACATGAGGCAGCAACTATATATTCAACTTTGAAGGTGGACAGTGATACTACTGGTTGCTTCTTTGAGTATCATGAAATTGCTCCATAACCAAGTAAAAATACAAATCTAGAAGTGCTTTTCCGATCATCTATATCTCCAGCAAAGTCGCTATCAATGTATGCCACAACATTTTTGTTTTCCCTTTTCTTGTAGTGGATGCCTAATTCAATTGTTCCTTTCAAGTATCTCAATATTATTTTAGCTACAAACTAGTGAGATTCAGTAGGACTGGACATAAATCTACTGATTAAGCTTACTCCATACATTAAATCTGATCGGGTTGCAGTTAAATACATAAGGCTACCAACTACTTGCTTGAACATAGTTACATCAACTTTGGTTTCTGCATCATCCTTTGACAGTCTTGTGCCTGGAACAATTGGTTTTTTAACTGCATTACAGTTCTCCATACCAAACCGTGATAGCACTTTATGAGCATATTCCCTCTCACATACAAAAATTTCATTTGAACTCTGCATAATTTCAACTCCAAGAAAATATCTCATTCTTCCTAATTCAGTCATATCAAATTCAGACACCATAAATCTTCTAAACTCATCACACATACTCCAATCATTTCCAGTATATATTAAATCATCCACATAAAGACTCACAATTAAAATTTTACCAGCCTCCTTTGATTTTGTAAACAATGTATGTTCACAAAGACATCTATCAAAGCCATTACAAACAAAGTAAGTCTCTATCTTGTTGTACCAAGCTCTCAATGCTTGTTTAAGGCCATATAACTCCTTCTTTAATTTGTACACTTTGTCTTCTTCTTCCTTTTGCACAAAACCAGTGGGCTGCTGCATATAAAGGTCCTCTTTAAGTTCACTGTGAAGAAAGGCACTCTTCACATCTAACTGAAAAATAGCCCAACCATATTGTGCTGCTATTGCAAGTATTACACGAATGGTATCAAGCCTAGCAATCAGAGCAAATACTTGTGTAATCTAGTCCATATTGTTGAGCATACCCTTTTGCCACTACCCTTGTTGTGAACTTGTCTATCTCTCTATTCTATTTAAATTTGGTTTTAAAGATCCATTTTACTCCAATTGGCTTCATTCCTCTTGGCAAATCTATCAGCTCCCAAGTTTGGTTTTTCTCTATGGATTCCATCCCTTTCATCATTGCATCTCTCCATTTATGGCTTTTGATAGCTTCGTCGAATGAAATTGGATTATCTCCAGTGACCCTCATTACATTTAGGTTAGCATCATCTGATAGACCTTTTCCTTTTTTGTAATCAATCATCCAAACTAGCTCTCTCCTGTTCCTTCTAACCCTCCCTTCAACTGGAGTCTCATAATTTTTAGGAAGAGCATTGATGCCTATGGAACTGTTCACAACATCCTCTTCATTTTCGTTCCTCAATTTCTTGATCATCATTATGATCCACAACATTCTCCTCACTCTGTTCTTTAGTGTCACTCATATATTCTTCATCTCCTCCCCAATCAAGAATGCCCTGTTGGTATTCCTCATTTTGTTCCCAATTCCATCCCTTTTGTTTTTCAAATATCACATCCTTGCTTATCAGTGCTTTCTTGTTGATTGGATCAAACAAATGATATGCTTCGGATTCCTCACTTACTCCCAGAAGAACACATTACCTGCTTTTATCATCCAATTTGACTCGATGTTGATCTGGTATGTGAACATGTGCTATACATCCAAACACTCGAAAATAATCTATAGTTGGTTTCACTCCACTCCATGCTTCCTCAGGAGTTTTGTTCCGCACAACTGTTGTAGGACACTGATTGAGAATATGTACACACCATCTTGCAGCTTCAGACCAAAATATCTTAGGAACTTATCTTCAATTCAACATAGAACGCACCATATTCATGATTGTTCTATTTCTTCTCTCATTTTGCTGAGGTGTGTAAGTTGTTGTCAACTGCCTGCTTATACCTTGACCTTGACAAAAATCTCCAAATTCATTTGAAGTGAATTCACCACCTCTATCTGTTCTTAAACAAACAATGTTTACCCCAACTTCCTTTTCAACTAATGCTTTGAAACTTTTAAACAAAGAGAAATTTTTCGATTTTTCATGCAAGAAGTAGACCCAAGTCTTGCGAGAAAAATCATCAATAAAACTTAGAATATACCTATTGTTGTTGCTTGAAATTGGTTTAATAGTCTGCATGAACAAGTTGAAGTTTTTTGGATGCTCTCCATAGACTTTTTCTCAGTATAAACTTTCGATGTTGCCTCCCAACCAAACAACACATACAAAGATCTATTGTAGTAGTGATAGATGGAACCCATTACCAATTTCTTGGATGAAAGCATTCTCAAACCATTGTAGCTTAAATGACCAAGTCGATTGTGCCAAAGCTCAGAATTATGCTCTAGCTCCACCTGAAAACATGACTTTGTTGATATCATGGTGGTTGTCAGCACAAACATCCGATTCTCCTTCATATTAACCCCATAATTTGTCCTCTCACTGGTGCAGAAACATAAAACAAATGCGGCTATTTTCATTTTATAAATGCGGCTATATAGCCGCATTTCATCAACACGCATTTGTAAATCACAAATTTACAAATGCGGCTAAACAACCGCATCTATAAATGCTATTTACAGATGCGGCTTTTTGTTGGAGCCGCATCTGTAAATGCTCCAGAGGTGGTGCCCAGGTTTGGAATTGGAATGATTTACAGATGCGGCTATTTACTATAACCGCATCTGTAAATTGCCTTGATTTACAGATGCGGCTAAGGTAAACAGCCGCATCTGTAAATCAAGGCAATGATTTACAAATGCGGTTATTTACTATAACCGCATTTGTAAATAAGGTTTTTTTTTTTAGAGCATTTGGTTAGTTGTTTATCCCATACAAATTAACTTGTGCAGTTTCATTATATCCAGTCAGCCAGACAGACAGATAAACAAATTCAGATAAACTAAAAGTCAATTTATAGTTATTGATCAAAATGTATACAAAAATAGTAATAATCTCTATCTATCTTCTTACACTATTGATCAAATCGTAGAGTTATAAAAGTTTAGGAAATATGTGGACCAAGATTGTCTCACATATGTCATGGCTTCCGAACTCATGGCTTCCTCATCCGTGAAGAACTGCATTTCAAAATAGGTTGACACATAAACTAGTTTTAAGATAGATAAATTAGTTTGAAGTTATAAAAATAATTTAAGAAATCTTACCTCTTGCCAATTACTTGTAAGACCTAGTCTTACAATGGTACTCATCCATTGCATGACGTAATAGCCACACTCATAGCTTCCTGGTTGTTTATTACACTATAATTCAATAAATTGTAAAAGTTAGTATAATTAAAAAATGAAAAAAGAAAGAAAAATCTTACATACTTTAATCTTATCTAGTTCAAATTTTGAAAATTTGAATTCGATCTCCCTTTTAGAATGTTATATCCACGCCATGAACTGGTTGATACAAAAAACCTTGTTAGTGGATTACTTATAGTTTCAACCATAGTTAAGTTTATAGTGTACTTACTTATCAATGATATTCTTAAAACTTGTGGATATCTTCTTGTGTAGGGAACAAAACCACAAAGTCGTCCTATCCTTCACTGATAAGACAAGTAATTGCCAATGACCCCTATATCATCCATGAAAATAGTTGAGTAAATTTATAAAACATGAATATAATAAACTTTTAACATATATATTTAAACTTACTCGTTAATATAAGGGAACAAATAAACCTCTTTTCCCTCTCTTTCCAGGGTGTTAGTGATGTATGATTGGGTCTCATTTGTCTTTGCTCCAGTGGGATTAGTATATGCGGGATCTAAGAATCCATACACATTTTCCTTCCCCTCAGTGACAGAGACACCATTCAAAAACCTACAAGTAATTAGTTAAATCATAATGAATGCTAATTTAACATAAATGAAAATGAAATGTAGGTAATGATACTTACATCATAAAAAATTGAATGATATTTATATTCAGCTTCTGATCCCCAGCTACAAATTCTAACAGATCTGACATGTATATGTACAATGGTAGCTCAGGGTTTGTTTAAAAAAACGTATCATCCCATGGAACTTCCAGAGGATCTCGTCCAATTTGTCTAGCAACTATAGCTAAGGAAGCTATAGGATCGTCAAGCGGAACCTCTTATTTCTTTTTCGGACTTGGTTTCCAACGAGGTTTCTACAAAAAGAAAAAAGATTTGTTATAAATTACATGTAATATATAAATATAAATTAGCATATGAAATGAAATTATTACCAGTGGTTGTGGCATATATCGAATCAGGTGTCTGGGCCAGGCTACAAAGGACTGAAATGCTTTGGCCACAGTTGTTACCTCTTCTGAAGGTAGTGGAAGACGAGCAACAGGTACTCTTACTCTTTCAATCGTGACCTTTGCTGCATCAGGGGAGAGAGGAACGTTATGTAAGGTGGTGGCGTCTTCATAGACTTTTCCAATGGCCACCACCTGAGGAATGATGCCACCCTCTACCAATAGCTCACATTGCCTCATCTGGCCAATGATATCATCCCCTGATGTTGTAGGAGCTGCACAACTCCCCTTTGTGCTCTTGGGAGCGGGACTAAGAAGCGTCTGAATCGGCTGCTCAGCACAAAGTTGTTGCGATATCTCTTGTCGCAACTCTAGCCTCATCTTTTCTGTCCCCCTTCTCATCTCATCCATTAATTCTTTACGTAGCCTTTGCTCCATTTCTTTTTGGCTCTCTTTGGGGGAGGAGGATGAGTGTCGTGGTGCAGCTCCAAAATAAAGTCTAATCCCAACTCCTTGTCCAGTTGCACGAACACGACCAGAGTGCTCAGGTCGTCCAATTGCTTCAACAAGGATATCGTGACGACCTTCAGCAACAAAATTATCTTGGGAGTCCAAGGCATCCTGCAAGAGACAAAAATCATATGAGGTTTTATTATAAGTAATGTAGCATAATAGATGAAAAAAGGCTTAAATAACTTACAATTTTTTCAATGATAAGCCCTGATTGCTCAGAACTTGGCGCACCCGACTTCTTAATTCGGGCCCTCTTCCATTTGTCATGGCGCGTAGGTGGTGATGGAGGAGAAGTGACCCCTGTTTCCACATCTTGAGATGCACTCCCCTGTCTGGATTGCTCCTTTTCAACCATCAATGCTTGCTCAAGCTTTCGATACCCCGCACGAGACATTACATGCGGGGTAAGATTCTTTAAAGCTATGTCTTGAGCTTTCTTCCGCCGATGTTGTCATAATTGAAATAAACAAAGTGAATTCAATAATATTAACTCATTAATGTTATATAAGTAAAAATAGTTAAGTAACTTCACTTACAATCCATTCTTCAGTTAGACGGCTTTCTTTAAAAGCAAGCCATGTCTCTTCATCAATAAAATTGTGTCTTTCACCAGGACTTTCATCCTTAAGCTCATAAAAAATGTATCTCGTCGTCAGTCTTGACTTAAAGGCGCGAAACTTAAGTCCGATATTGGACATAATCCTTGATCGAAGCGGTTCCACATTAGGAATTTCAAAATTTGCCTGCAAAATAACATCACCAAATTAAAGTTAGTCAATAAATATTAAATAGCTTTATATGATAACAATAATTATGTAAAGCTTACCAGAACATCCTCCCACAGCATGTTTCGGTCAACCTCTGACACCTCGTCCCATGAATTAATCAAAATGGAGAGTCTCTCACAAGAAAGAACTCCAAGATAGCTATTAAACTCATCTGCATTAGGACCAGATGTCATTCCAGTGTTGACGTCAATGTCAACAGTTGTCTTCTCACCAGCGGCACGTTTCTTTGCCAGGCGCTTCATCCTAGTAGTTCCTCTGTTGCCTCGTCCGGATCGGGGTCTAATTGGAGTTTGATCGTCACCCATATCTCTGTTAAAAAAATTATTTAACAAACATTAGTTCATCTGCATGGAAAGAAAATCATATAAAACAAAAACATAATATAGTAAATGCATATTATCAAAAATATTTCTAAATTTATTACCATAATGGGTTAAAAGTTCATATGTAAATTCCTTCACTGTGGTCTTTACGGGTTGCATGTACATTATCAAGTACATCGTCATCTTTATTAGTTATCATTGGTGTGAATGAATGGGGTTCACCATTTTCAATATCATCTATGGCCTCCCCTTGTTTTTTCCCATGTAAAACAACATACCAATGTTCTGACGTAGGATCTTTCACGTAGAAAACTTGGGATGCTTGTTGAACCATTATAAATGGCTCATCTCGATACCCTATCTTTCGAAAGTCCACTAGTGTGAATCCTGATTCATCAATTTTAACCCCACTTTTATTGTCAACTCATTTACACTTGAAAACTGGAACTAAAAACTTAGTATAGTCAAGCTCCCATAACTCTTCTATAAATCCATAATATGCCATTGATCCAATTACAGGATTTGTATCTTTCGAGGTGGAAAACTGCATTGACTCGGCTTCAAGAGTAACACCAGAATTTTGAACTGTACTCTTTTCATCCATAGACTTAGTGTAAAATATACAATTATTCATTTCATACGCTTTACAAGAAATGACATCAAACTTCAATCCAGCAGCCAACCAGGTCAAAGTCTCCGATGCCGTTGAATCCTTTAACACCTCCTCTTTAAACCAAGGCATGAATGTTCTATTATGTTCCATCAAGACCCATTTGTCTGCTTGTCTTGGATTATTTGCCTTCACAATGGCTTTATGAGCTTCTATGTAAGGTATAACTTCATCTGTATTATTTAATATATACAAATGTGCTTGCAAGACTTCTGACCAAGATTTGCTTACAATATTCACACCGCCTAAACATTTACTTGTAGAACGCCTATGGTGCCATGAATTAGCTGGAAGACCTATTGGATTTGCTTTTGACATGTAATCTAAACAAAATTCAATACTTTCTTCAGCTATGTACCTTTCAATCATTGAAGCTTCTGGACGATAATGATTTTTCACATAACCTTTCAAAATTTTCATATACCGCTCAACAGGATACATCCATCTTAAGTACACTGGTCCACACAATCTAACCTCTATAACCAGATGCACAAGTAGATGAACCATGATGTCAAAAAAAGATGGAGGAAAAAACATCTCCAATTCACATAAGATAACAATAATTTCATCTTGAAGTTCATCTAGTTTTAATGGATCAATGACTTTACAACAGATGGAAGAGAAGAATGAGCACAAACGGGTTATGGTATGTCTAACATTTTTTGGTAAGATCCCACGAATAGCTACAGGAAGAAGCTGTTGCATCAAGATGTGGCAATCATGAGACTTCAACCCAATTAACTTCAAATCTTGCATTGACATTAGGCTCTTCACATTTGAGGAATGTCCTTGTGGCACTTTTACACCCTTTAGACATTGACAGAAACTTACTTTTTCATTTTTTGACATGGTATAACAGGTTGGGGGCAAATATGTACACTTACCCATTTCTATAGGTGCTAACTCCCCTCGTATGTTCATCTCAACCAAATCTAAACGAGCATTTAGACCATCCTTCGTCTTCCCATTAATGTTAAGAAGTGTACCAATTAAGCTATCACACACATTCTTTTCAACATGCATTACATCTATACAGTGTCTGACTTCTAACCTTGACCAGTATGGAAGATCAAAGAAGATTGATTTTTTCTTCCAAATGTTAGTCACAACTGACTTTTTTTTTTTGACTTACCGAAGGTGTGGTCTATGTTATTTACCTTTTCGTAAACCTCAGCAGCAGTTAGTGGAGTTGGTGGACCACTAGTCTCTTGGTGTCCATTAAAGGCTTTTTTCAACCTCCAGTAAGGATGATGACTTCTAAGAAACCTCCGATGGCGAAGATATACTGTCTTCCTTCCATGTTTCAATTGTTGAGAAGCAGTGCCTTCTTCGCATATTGGACATGCTTTATGACCCTTAACACTATAACCTGATAAGTTACCATATGCCGAAAAGTCATTGATGGTGCAAAATAACATGGCATGAAGCTTGAAAGCTTCATTAGCAAATCCGTCAAATACTTGAACACCCTCATCCCACATTAACTTCAAATCTTCGATTAGGGGACTTAGATAAACATCTATGTCATTCTCTAGCTGTTTCGGACCAGATATCATCATAGACAACATCATGTACTTTTGCTTCATGCACAATCCAAGAGGTAAGTTGTAAATAACTAGTAAAACAGGCCATGAACTGTGATTTGTACTCATATTACCAAACGGATTCATTCCATCTGTAGCTAGACCAAGTCGGATATTTCTTGATTCTTTACCAAACTCTGGAAACTCATCATCAAATTTCTTCCACTGAACAGAATCAGCTGGATGTCGGTACATGCCATCACATTTCCTTTCATCTGCATGCCATCTAAGATTCTTAGCATCGTCTGGGTTTGCAAACAAACGCTTCATCCTTGGAATGATGGGAAGATACCACATAACCTTTATTGGGGGTCCATGCTTTTCCATCTCTCCAATAGTATCATCATCTGTTTGTTTCAATTTATAACGTGATAACCCACACCTCGGACAACTTTTCAACAATTCAAAATCTTTCCGGTATAATATACAATCATTAGGACATGCATGTATCTTTTTATACTCCATACCCATTGGACAAAGAATCTTTTTGGCCTCGTAATTACGATTAGGTAGAGTATTTCCCTCTGGAAGCATATCCTTCAACAGCTGGAGCAATTCCGTGAAACTTTTATCAGTCCATCCATTTAGTGCCTTCAAATTCATCAATCTTAACACCGCCGACAACCGTGTGAAGTTAGTTGATCTAGGATACAATGGAGTCTCTGCATCGCTTGACATACTTCCATATCCATGCGCTTTTGCAAAAGACTCAGCTCCCACATCACGAATCATGTCCTCCAATCGATCATCAATTACATCATCGTGTTCTGCTTCATCCATGGTGGATCCCACATATTCTTCAGTTACGAAAACACGTGGTAAATTTAATAATTCACCATGCCATGTCCAAGTTGTATAAGATCGAAGAAACCCATCACATCACAGGTGTTCCCTCATGATATTCACATCCAGTATCCTTTCATTCAAACAGTTAACGCACAGACACCTAATCTTTCCTCCATCACGACCACTATTAATCGCGTTACGCTGCGCAAATTGTATAAATTCTTCTACTCCTCTTTCGTACTCATCACTTATACGAACACAATGAATCTAACTTCGATCCATTATATATTCTGCAATATAGTTACCTAGGATTTTCTAATAAGTGTTCTATCTCATGCATTTGCCGAGGGTCGAACACCCCCGGACTCAATACCAGCACGTATTATTGTCGAAGGTCCAAATACAAACACGATATTATATTCTAATGTAACAACTAACATAACATAAATTCTACTATAAACTAACAAATAATTACTAAATAATATAAATTTTAGAAAATAGAAATTAGATAATACAAATTATATAAATTAATACAAATTTATATTAAATAATATATAAATTATAATACATAAAAAAAAATTCAAAATACAGCAAAAAAAATTCAAAAAATCTAAAACAAAACTAACATAAAAACTACCTACTAAATAATATAAATTTTAAAAATAAAAATTATATAATACAAATTTATATTAAATAATATACAAATTATAATAAATAAAGTCATATATTCAAAATAAACCACGTAAAATTCAAAAAATGTTAAAATGAACCAACCTTGTGTGCGAAATGCTAATTGAAGTGGTAGACAACCAGCGGTGGAAGCGGAAGCGTGGAGGAGCAGCGGCGGACCAGCGATGGAGATGACCAATGCAATAGTACCTTCAACCAATGCAAGGAAAAAAGCAAATATAAGAACCGTATTTCTAAAGTGAACTGAAGATAATGAAATGGCTTTACGAAACTCACAGTGGAAGCAATAGGACTGAAGATGCAGAGAACCAAGGAACTCACACAGCGCAACGCAGCAACAGTGACAAGCAAAAGCGGAGAAGAAAGAGTGAAAGTGCAGTGGCGCGCTTCAAATTTTAGATTAAAAACATTTTACAAATGCGGTTATTGGTTAAAACCGCATCTGTAAATGAAAGTTTTTCATTTACAGATGCGGTTATGTGTATAACCACATCTATAAATGAAAAGCTTTCATTTACAGATGCGGTTTTAACTAATAACCGCATTTGTAAAACAAACTAATTTCAAAAATGCCACCGCGTTTTTAACAAATGCTTTTTAGCGCGAAGCCGCACTTGGAAAGGAGTATTCCTTTCATCATTTTGCACTAGTGTCTTTCAGGATGATAGACTTTACACTTCCTTTTCTTAATCAATATAGTCAAGCCTTTCTCTTGAAGTTGTTCTACACTTAAGAGATTATTCTTGAGTTCAGGAACATAATACACATGTGAAATGACATGTATGACTCCATTAATATTTAATCAAACACTTCCTTTTCCCATCAAATCTATCCGAGTATCATTGCCAAGCTTTACTGTATTGCGAAAGTTCTCATCTAATTTTGAGAACGACTCCCTATGACCACTCATGTGATTACTACACCTGGAGTCAAGAAACCATTCATTTTCCTTTTGTTGCTTAACATCAACGTGAGCCATTAGCAAAAATTCATCCTCTTGTTTCTCTTGTTCCATTGTATCTTCCACTTCAGCATAATTTATTTTCTTTTCCCTGTAGGACATTCGTATTGAAAATGTCCAAGTTTGTGACATTTGAAGCATTCAATCTCAGCTTTGTTAAATGATTGTCTCCCTCTTCCTCTTCCTTTGCCTCGAAAAGAACCACTACCTCTTCCTCTTCCTCTGCCTCGTCCTCCCTTATCTTCATTTTTAATTTGTAGTACTTGTTCTTTTTCTCCTTGATAGGTCATTCTTTGCTCGTGAACCAAAAGACTGCTCTGCAATTCATCAATGGTCATAGTGTCCAAGTTGTTGGATTCTTCAATTTGAGCACACAACATAATTAAATTTAGGAATTATAGACCGCAAGATTTTTCAATAATGACATTCTCAAGCATGCTTTCACCACACGCCTTCATGTTTTTAGAAATTTTCAAAGTATGGGCAAAGTTTGAGTTAAGTGTCTCTCCGTCCTTCATCTGCGACATTTCAAAATCTCTGTGCAGGGCTTGTAATTGTGCTCTCTTCACTCGAGTAGAACCTTGAAATTTTTGCTTCATAGAATCTCATATATGTTTAGATGTATCATCATTGAGGATAGTATCTAAGATTTCTCAATCGATGGCTTGATAAAGATAATTCTTTATCTTTAGATCTTTCAACTGTTGTTCTTCCATGAGTTTGAGTTCAGCTTCTGATGCAGTGGCTTTATTTTCTACTACTAAAATCCCATGTTCCACCAACTGTCAATACTCCTTAGAATGTAGAAAATTTTTCATTAATTTTGCCCAATGATCATAATGTCCATCAAACCTAGAATTGCAGGTTGCACATATTTGTTGGAATCTGCCATTTTTGGTCTCTCTTTCTTCTTGGAATAATATTGATGTTGGCACACACTTACAACTGTTTCTATCACACTTACACTACTACACTCAACTATTTCTCTCACACTTAAATTCTGGATCAGGCCCCTTATAAAGGAGCTCGATACCAATTGTTGAACACAAATGTAAGTTCTCTCCCTGTTTTATAAACATCTGTGTTATTGAATTCAGAATGCAAGTTAGGGTATATAGCCGTACAGACTCAAAATAGGAACAAGAAAATATCACCTACACTCACTAATTTCATGTACTAAATAATAGGTGGTTTCCTAAAAATGTGCATGTGTTAGCCCTGTATCCCTAAAAAATAGGTTAGTAATTGACCAGTTATTTGAAATAGAAAAACAACTCAACTTAAATTAAATAAATTCAAAAAACAATTGAGATTCTAACTACTACTAACAGAGATCGAATATAATATTTTAGAGGATGGAAAATTATACATCGTACCAAATTTTTGTAATGCCAAAAATGAAAAAATAAAAAGAAAAAAGATAAGATTTGTACCTACCATCATAAAGGAGAGGACGACTGTGTATATTCTATAATTGAGCTCTCATTGTTATCAATGATAATTGATCCTGCCGCTTGACTCGAACGTGGAGGATTGCCTCGTCACTCCTTCGTCTAGCCCTCTATTCTGCATGAACGATCCAAGAACCACCACCGGAACTCCAAACGCTGCCTGCAAAACACACAGACGGCGTCTTTGGCGGCCGTTGTAGCTCCGACGCTTAAGTCAGGCAACAGGAACACCAAAACTATATCTGAATCTCTCTGTGAGACTCATGTGTAACTGTAAACTCTCAAATGTGTAAGCTGTAAGAATCTGTCTCCCAAACCTCCTCAATTTCGTTAAGAGTTTCGTATATATACCTGAGTTTTTCTCTCTCCTGACGGTTATTCCTCTTGACACGTGGATAACATCTGGTCGTACACATGTCACCATCTGGAGTATCTGCAGCTGAAACGTTACTTCCACTGTGCCCCTGCGACTAAGTTATCCACACAGGAAGTAGCTTAGTACACAGGCTACTCTGGGCGCAACCAAGTCTTCTCAAACACCCGGCGATGTGCTCTTTCGGTGACTTGCTGACCACCTGATCTCCTAAGCTTCACACACGGCGATCATGTGTAATCTTAGGCGAGTACTGATCCATACCGGCGATGAGCGATTACTCATCCTCAAGGCGATAGGCGATTACTCACCTCAAGGCGATAGGCGATTACTCACCTCAAGGCGATAGGCGATTACTCATCATCACAGGCGACAAGGCGATTACCATTTTGAGTGATCGCCTCCCTGATTCGCCTGCTATCCTCTACCACGTGTTACCTTGTGAATGGTCCACGTGGTCAACTGCTGCTGATGTCATCGACTACCGATGACCGACCGGATCAATAATTATGAACAAAACGGTTTACTCAAAGAGTCTTTATTGCTAAGCGGTTATTTATGAGTCATAAATGGTCATATACACCCAACCCAAGGATTGTCACTCAAAATATTTACAAATATCAACTCTCCATAAAATACAATTTATCTTATTTTATACTCTTAATTCAAGATACTTTGAGCACATATGCTCTTACTTAAGTATTGGATATTTTTTTCAGGTGAACCTCTCCCTTTATTTGGAGAAGAGCTAAAGACAGTTTTGTGAAAGAACACAAAAATCTTAATCTTTATCAAGACATCCCTCCAAGCACATTTCGGATAAGAACAAGAACGTTCATGTCTTAGTTTACCGGTCTTTTGTATAAACTCTTTGCAATAATAAAGTTCTTTCTATCTTCTTCTTAACTATTTACAATTATTTATCTCTTCTTTTGTATAATCTCTTTGCCTATTCAAGTTCTTTTGAATGTTCTTGTTTACTATCTTTGTATGTTCTTGCTTACTATTTACAATTATTTATCTCTTCTTATTCTTATATTCCGAATTTTATGTTTTGCTTGTTCATTTTAAAACTTTTCTTTCAATTTCAAAAATTTTCACCTTTTATTTTAATAGCGTCTATATTTACTCTTTTGAAATTAACTCTTATTTAAAGCAAGTATCCTATATCATTTTCTTGAAAATGCTTACGTTCTTTACTTTTATGTTACTTGAAATTTTATAATATGATAGTACTTAATTTCTTTTTTCGTTAACATTTAAGACATTTCATTTTCATCTGGTAAAGTATTTTGAAGTTTAAAACTTTGTTTCTGAAAAAAACATTTCGTAAGTAGTTCATGCAATCTATTAATTTAATCAAGGTTTTAAATTTAGTGGAAAAAAAAACCCTTAAATATGTGTAAGTTTTATTTATGAAAGTCAAATTCTTATTAAATTAAAAATTTGTAGATAGTTAACATGAAAGTTTTTATATAAAAAAAAAAAATTAAAAATCTGTGGTTCTAGCTTCAACTATTGTATTGAGTTTTATTATTTTGCGTAAGGTTATTTTACTACTAATTACACTTTCAAGTTCATCACAGTAGAAAATCTTAGATTGCTGGTCTAGATAAATAAATAAAAGTTCAGAATTGGTATTTGTTATAATAAAATAAATTTAAAATATTTATTTTTCTCGTAAAATAGTAGGATAAATCAGCGGTGTTATCGTTAGCAAGGTGAACCGAAAAACTCAACTAGACATACATGCTACATAATCCATATACAGGACTTTTTTTTTTATTAACATTGCCAACCAAGTCACTATATACAGAAAACTTGACAAATGGCTAAGATTCCTAATGGCTGTACAAAAACACATACATAATCCAAACTAGCAAAGAATAGACTAAACTCACATTGAAAGGGAAAGAACCTTCAAAATTTGCACATCATCTATCTTGCAGAACTGCAACAATACAAGACAGTAGGAGAACTATCAAATTGCTGCAATTTACCTTAGTGAGCATAAAATTTTACTTCAATCATACTGTTGTTGGAAAAAAAATACATACATGAATAGTGAGAGCCAGGTACATCTCCTTCATTCGTGTTGAAGTCCGAGGGAAGGTGAACAGAAATCAAGCCTTCATCTGCCCCAAAAGCAGCCTCAGGGGACTCCATTACCCCAACAGAAGCACTACTAACAGATTTCATTCCTGCATGCAAAGTTTAATCAAAATGAGTATTCCCTAAATACCAGTCTTCCAAATGAGATAATCCAAAATACCAGTCTAAAGTTAGATATGTAAGAAACCAGATAGCCTAGAGTTTGAAGATAAACTGTAACTCTTTGTTAAAAGGCACGGATGAAGCCAAGAAAGCAAGATAGGTTTTATAAGATAAACACCATGTAATGAATGGCAACTTTAGATATAGTTGAGTGTGAATAAATATGAATAGGTGCAGCTTAGTATTATTTAATATTAAAAAAGTTTGGCCCTTACTAGACAAAAAGACAAGAACCACATCACAAGCTGATAAAAGGAGTGAGACATTTTCAAAACATATTAAAAAACTCCTTAACTCAAAAGGTTAGTTTACAATGTCTCAAGATGTTCAACCCATACTCAAGACGGCAGATCATAGGTCTATATAACTCCCTCCCTATCATAATTACTCACAGTTTATGTTTGGATTCAGTGTTCTTGTAATTTAATGCATATCCAGTAGCACAAAATTCATTATGTATAATATGAAATGATAATTTAGTATCAGGATACAGCCTCAAAGTTGTGTGGCAAACCTGAAAAAGAACAAGACCATTAAAGCAGAGATGAGACTAATGTGGATACATGCATGCATTATGCAAAATACCACTCATAAATTTTGTGAATTCAGAATAAGTATTCGATTTCAAAATAGAGTTTGCCGTTTGTTTGTTACTATGATGAATGAGAGGTAAAAGAAAAAAATACAGGGAAACAACAAAAGACAATCAGACCCCTGATATGCCTATATCTTGGTGATAATAAAATTACATTGTAAGCTTCTCATTTAAGACAAAGTTTAGCTGTAAAGAGTCAGAAAACCATTTATTTTGTCAAAAGCCGTTGATGTAAATCAACTAATTACAGAAATAAAATGTTTGGAGACATTGTAAGACATCGTGAGAGGTAAGTACAAGAAAAGAGCAGGAGAAAAAGAAGGGTGTGAAGTGTATAGTAAACTGAGATACAAGTTTTGGACATAATGAACTCAAGCCAATGTACAATAAGGGCAACTATGCTTCAAATTTGTGTACAGAACAAATGCTTCTCTCTACTATCGTTTTTAAATCACCAATTTAGTATCAGCGGGGATAGAATATAGTTATTCTTTTCAAGTTTGTAAGTAAAGTGGCTACATATATACATGCCAAGACAGTAATTTGAGATTTTGGGGGGTGTTGTGCTAGTTAACACTAAGTGTGTGTTTGAAGAATCATATTTACATTCAAAACAACATACATACCAAATCATATTGAGATATCCTTAAAACAACATCCTAGAAAGAAATAAAAATCAGAACGTCCACTAATCACAGGACTTGGGAAACAAAACCAATAGAAGAAATTAATATTTACCATGGAGTATTATGACAAGGAAGAAGAGAACAGTGATGACCATGGCAGAAAGACTGGTATAATTTGATGATGACGAAGACTTGTTTGCTTTCATCTTTCTCACTGCTTTCATTTTCTTAACCCTTGCGCGCTTTCTCAAGGCAAGCTCAGCAAGTTCCTTGACAAACTTCTGATCACCAGCATCTAGAGAAGGACCGGTAGGAGGCAGGGGTGGCTTTGGAGGCTTTTTGGGGTACAAGGGCTTAATCTTTTGTTTGGCATGACTACCATTTACATTAGACAATTGCTGTTGAACAGCACCCGTATCCACAAACAATTCTAAATTATTTTCATCTATAATCACAACATCTCCAGATTTTGCAGAATTTCTAAATGACTCAATCTCAGCTTTACCCTTATCTGTTCCATCATTCCCTTCCCAACCCAAAGCACCCTTTGATTCTTTGTCACCAACACAACGATGCTTGCCTACATCCTCTTCGCTAGTGTTCCCACCACTTTCAAGGTCAAATTCAACGTCTTTCTCTCTTGGGATAGTATGGCCCATCTGGGTTGAATCAGTTTCATTAACCAGGAGTTTCAATTTAAAAAAACCCAGCTCCCAATCACCCCAAATATGAAAATTTCAATCGTAGAGTATGAACGTTATAGTGAAAAACAATGATTCAAAAATTAAGATGAAATAGAAAAACGAAAAATGGTAAATCGAAAATAAATAGAATATCATGAAAAAATAAGAGGGATGTACCTTGTGTCAAAGGGTAGAACCCTAGAAACATTCCTAACTAGGAATCTGTCAATGCCAGCAGGCGCACTCATACACAAACATGACATTTTTTTAAAACAAATAAAAAGACAACAACAACAATTTAAGGTTTTTCTTTCTCTTTTAATAATGGCCAGTGATTTCTCTATCTTTCTTTTTACTTATTTTTGAAATAAATCTATTTTGATGCTTTTAATGAAATCCAACATCAATGTATTTGTTCGGAATAGAGTCATAAGACATACTCTGTCCTCCCAAATTCACACTCCCACAAGAAGACACCACGACGATTTCCAACTTATAGATCAATTATTATCCACTCGTGTATTTTTTTTTAAAGAAAGGTTAGCGCAGTAAGTCATGTCTATTATATTCTACATAAATAAATAAAATGTATGAATTATTTAACATATATTCATTTTATTTTTATTTCAAAATAATATTTTATTCTTAAATTGACATTCTTTAAAAATTAATATTAACTATTAAGTAAGTGGCCGAGGACCTAGAAGATAGAATATGGGTCGACCATCCAAAAATTATTATACCAAAACTAACATAACAACTCGTTCTAATTCAGAAAATTATGGTGCTATAAATATTTTATAACATTCCATATAAAATAAAGACATACATTTATAACAACAATTAATACTTCAACTACCAAAAATTCAATCTTAACTTAAATATCACATTCTACACATATTTTACCTCATATCGAAACAGAAGTCGAATACTGAAATTACAACAATTGTTAGAGAAGAACTCGTATAAGAATAATAAATTTTGATTTATATACAAAATTAATTATAAATTTAATAGTTAAAAGTTTAAGGTTAAACAATTTTATTTCAATGTCATATATCATTTAATTATTAATTAATGTTGATGTGTGAATAACATGTATTAAAGTTTATTAGTAAACTTTATTATTAATATATTACGTCGATACGGCATTATTCATGTAAAATTTTCTGTTAGTAATTGAATTGCATATTAAGGAATTAAAAATGCTTAATTTTAAAGAAATACATGAACAATTTATCATTGAAATTTTAAGAATCAAAATTACACTTTCACAAAATTATAGAGAACATTAGATTTATTTTTTGCTATATTTTCTATTACATTTTCTTATAAGTCATTTTATGATTTATTTTTATTACTTTTTTCTGTTTTATAAAAAATTTAAACAAAAATCATTATATTAATATTTTACTTTATTTTTAATATGTAGGATTAATCTATAGGTTATAACTATTGAAATTTCTCCGCCTTTTAATTCATTTAAAAATAATAATAAGAGTGAAATCTCTTTGTCTACTTGTATGTACTCCTGGGGTCATACCTTTTAAAAGTTCAGACCTTTTGAAAGTAATACAAAATTGAATTAAAAATTGTCATCCACTTAAAAGTAAATATTACAGATTAATTGCAAGAGTTTAGATTTATATTAGTAATCAATTTAATTAATATACATATAAGTTAATGGGCTTAACTAAAGATTTTAATAGTTAGAACAAAATACGCATTTTGTATTTGACAAAAATAATCTCTGGTTATACTTTATTTATCTTTTAATTGACTCATATTGGTATGAGACGAAACCTTTAACATTAGGGAAGACAAAAAAAATTACTAAAAATATAAAATTATTTAAATATTAATGACACTTGAAGTACATATTAAAAGTGAAATTTCCACACAATTTAAATAAGAATAAACATAAAATACTTTGTTTTTTGGCCTTTTATTTTTCGTATAATCATAATATTCTACCCTTTCTATTCTTTAGAGCTCTATTTTTCAAGAAAATTAGTTAAAAATAATAAATTAGTCAGTAGTTATTTTAAATTTATTCTTATTGTATTTAAAAGATTAAAGTAGTTGAGTGATAATATATATCATGAATACTTGTATTCTTAAACAAATAAAAACTCTATATTTTTTATTTTAAATATTTATTAATTTTGTAACGAAAATATCTTTATCAATTAAAGATATTCTAGAAAATAGGGATGGAAGGAGTAGTTACATTATTAATAACAAGATAAAATAAATAAATGTTGATGGTGCTGGTATACCAAGCCTTAGACAAATTACAAGATTTCTCCCAAGAGGTGTTGGCACATGATGTATAATTGTGTGATAGGTAACAGTGTTTTTATATGTAATGCTTTATTTTTTGGAAGTAGCATTGTTTGTGTAATTGAAAGCTAGATATAGTAAGAGTAGATTTTTTTAATAAAGATTCTGAAATGTGTCTTTTAATTTATTTATTATTTATTAATAAAAAAATAACAAGATAAAAGCATTATTTTGAATGTTTGGATTACCTAATTTATGAGATGGATATAAACCCTTACGCTTCCCCATCAAATCCACTCTTAGATTGTATAGGAGAATATAAACCCTTGCGCTTCCCCATCAAATCCACTCATTAGATTGTATAGGAGAATTAGAAAGTCACACGATGAACATATCTTGTACCTACATATAGCTGTAACCTTTGCTCTCTTTTTTCTAAGTCAGGTTGCAGTTCATATATATGGATTCTGTTCATTGTTTTAGTCTGCATGGAGTGCAGATTAACACCCATGTCACCAAGAAGAAGAATATGATCCTTGAGGTTCTAGAATCATTTTTGCATTCCGCAGATTCTGAGCAAGTGAAAGTTATTGGGATCGATATGGAGTGGCATCACACAAATGATTTGGATAAAACCAAATGTGCCACCTTGCATCTTTGTGATGGATACAAATGTCTTATTATCCAGCTGCTGCATATGGATTCCATTCCCAGGTCTCTGTTTAATTTTCTTCATCTGCCGGATTATAGTTTCGTGGGTATTGGCATCAAAGATGATTTGTATAAGTTGGAGGTTGAGTATGGGATTAGGTGTAGAAATGCAGTGGAACTAGGGCCTTTAGCTGCTAGTGTCATGAAGATGCCTCGTTTGAGTGGTTGTGGCATCGATGAACTAACCCTCGTGGTTAATAAACTTGATCTTCGTAAACACAGACCTTTATCTGCTCTCTTTAAGGATTGGGGTCAATATGCACTTGGCGAAAAACTAGCTAAGCTAGCTACCATTAATGTCTACTCTTGTTATAAAGTTGGGAGTAGATTGCTTGAGCCCTGTGAAAGCTTATGAATAAGCTTGTAGGTATCTGGTATTAAAATTTTTTAGGAAAAAAGTTTGATTATGTTTGTTGCTTTGAAGTTTATATTTCATTGGAATTATATCTATTAAGAGACACTTATCCTGTGTTATTTTTAATTTTCTTCACTAAAAGCAATTTATGTTTCTATTGTCTCCTTCGTCTAATAACTAGCGGTAATTGTTGCTAGCATTGCGGATTCTTGGTATGCCTTTAAGATCAGGAAGGAAAAAGTTCTGTTAACACTCCACACAGACAGTGAATAGCACTATTCAACAACTCTTTATAATAATATTATAATATTTTAACTTAAAAATTAAAATAATAATAGTTAAAATATTAATTAATTTATTTGGTTGCCAACAACCAAATTGTTCTGTTTTGGTTTTCTGTATTATATGTATTGCATCATATGTATGCATTCTGATGCTGCTGCAGTTTTGCTGCAGATTTTTTTTTATAAGCTTCTCAAATTGTTTTGGTATGTGTTTGTGGGGAAGATAGTTTTAGTTATGATTTTGAATATGTAAGTAAGATGGTTGGATAGTAACATTTTGTATAAGGATTGAGACACTTTTAGAGTATTTTTTTTAATTTATTTATTTTCTGTTGATAAAAAAAAATTTATTTATTTATTTGTTAAAAGTGTTTTTAACACTGTCAAGCTGAAATGAATATATGGATCGTTGGATTTGAATTGTTCTATTATTTCTTTTATGATTTTTAAAATCTTGTATATTTGATTTGCTTGATGTAGTTTACACGTTTTTAATAGGGTTTTTATATTTTTCCATAACTTTTTACAGTTTGCAAAATTAAGGTTTAAGGTCAGATCTTACTTTTTGTTAAAATATTGTGGTTTTAAGTTTTTGTTCTTTTATATTGATTTTCATTTTTGCATATTCTTCTGATACATACTCTTGTAATGTATTTTATTTATTTTTTAAAAGAGAATTAAATATCTGAGAATCAATTCACGTAATCATTAACAAATAACACTAATTAAGTTTTGCATTGATTATTCGCGAAAATGAGATTGTTCTTCTCTTAATTTTGATTTTGTTTGTTATAATATTAATTTGGGTTTCTGAAATTAAAATTAAAATTAGGATCAATTGAATCTTAATTTGATAATTAAATATGAATTTGATTAAATTGTTAGAAAACTATGATTTTAGGATTGTTTGGTTATTTGAATCTAATAAGATCGATTTGTCTTAATCTTTTGGAGTTTTGCTTTTGAAATTTATTTTTTATTTTATAATTTATGTTATGTGTTTTTAAACCCCTAATTCCTCATTTTTTATTTGTACTAAAAAGACCTTAAATATGATGTGTTTTTTTTTTCCCACCTACTGTCCATGCCAAATCTTTCGGAGTGGGAAGAGATAGATAAATAAATTTTGAACACCAAATTTCGTCAAGCTAAATAAATTTTGAAAATTAAAATTAAAATTAAAAAATAAAAAAATTTTAAAAATAAAAAATAATAACAAATAAAATTAAATTATAAAATTAAAATATAAATCCAGAATTATTCTAGTTCTTATTATGAAATTTTAAATATAAAAAGCATTTTATATTTTTACCATTTATTTTGTATTTTCGTTTTGCTCAACCCATTTTGTTTTCAAACCTACATAAAACATAAAATTTCAAAAAATTATAACAAAATCAAAATGCTTCCATTCTCTCACCCTTCTTGCAGACTTTTCACACTACGTGGGGTAAAAAGGAAAAAGAGGAGAGTGTGCGAGGATCACAAAATAAAATAAAAATTGAAATTATTTAATCTTACAAAATTTTAATTTAAATCAACTGTCCTACTTTACAATTTCCTCGTTATAAAAAGCTAAATATGCCTTCTGATCGATTTATTGAGTCAAGGCAAGAAAATAACATAAAAATGAAATAGAATACAGAAGGCAAAAATATTTTGAAGAATGAGTTGATCTTCACAAGATGGCACCTCATTAACTATTCAAAGGTATTACATGCCCCCACATTCAATCATGGATAGTTAATAGTTATTATATGTGGTTAAAGTTGTTGAATTTTATATATATAAATTATCTTTAAAATCATTTAAAATAACTTCCAATTGATCACTATGTCCGTGAAAAATAAATTACTCAGATTCTCATAAATACTCCATAAGGGTTATATAGAATGATAATACTTTCCATTAGTAAATTAATTATTAATTCAACCAAAGCGAAGCCCAATCCCATTGTATTGAGCTTGGGCCATAAGCATGGCAGAGAAGGGTTCTGTCCAAATCATCTTTACTTGTAATGCTTAATATATGTTAATGAGAGGAAGTTTAACATTTGTATAATACTTACGTTATCTGCAAGTCCTAATAAATTCTGAGCCATGATCACCTCAGCACTTCATACAACCAAAACAAAATTATCACCTCAGCTATGAATTACTTACGCCAGTCCCAACAACTTCAAAATACAAAAAACATCAAAATACAAAAAACAAATACAAAATTAAATAAATGTAATCGAAAAAAAAAAAAAAAAAACAAAGTGTATGCCAAGTGAACTCACCTTTTAGCAAATGAACTCCACCAATTTAAGGCTAGAAGTATCTGCCAATCCCAAATATTTGCATTCAATCCCAAAATCAAATTAAATTAAATAAAGTAAAACAAAAAATAATAAGAACAAAAAAAATTAAAATCAAATGTATAATCTAAAACTGGAGAATAAAATCGAGAGTTGGAGAACTCCATCAAAGACTCAATCTCATCGCCACCATTTTTCCTTAATTGACCACAACAAACAAAGTTTGGGAGAACCATAGATATGAAGAAATTACTCACCACACAAGGAGGTACAACGGCAAGCAGTTGTCAGAAGGATACTGCACGGAATAGGAGAAGTTGTCACACAGTGGAGAAGGATTTAGGAATTCAAAGAAAAGGGGAAAAAATGGAAAAACTATGATACCAAATAAGTTTCATATGGTTAAGCACGAATGCAAGAAGAAGTTTTGGAACTACCTCGTGGAACAAGTTTCATAGGGTTCGAAAGTAAAAACTTATTATGACGATTTTACACTGAACAAATATAATAAATGCATATTATGTTAGTTCTAATTTTAACCGTCATAATAAACTTTATGATTATTACAAAAAAATCATCACACCACTTTTAATGACAGGTACATTGCACCCGTCATAATAAGTCGTCATTGTTTCTTCTTTTTCCACTAGTGACTTCGTGCTAAAATAAAAAAACATTGTGACTCCTTCGTAAGACATGCATCAATCAAAGGATCATGGAGGATTTGAAAGGAGCTCAAGAAGCAATGAAGACTTATATCCAACAATTGAAAGATAAAATGAACCAGATTTTTGAGGCTCTAAAATCCTTGAAAAGCACTAGAGACGCTCCTAGTGTTTATCCTCCACATCAGTAAGAGGATCAGGAGATTCATGAATAAGATTTTCCTCTATATGGCCCCCTCCGGTTTACATCTACCATTTAGAGATCAATGGGATCATGCAAGCACCCATGAATATCAGGAACGTGTATCTTTCAGTTTAATCAATTTTATCTGTTATGTTGGAGATATTTCTCATATATTTCAAGGTGTGTATTGACTTATTCAACGTTCCTTGTAACCGTTATTATCTATTGTATTTATTATGTACGTTTATATATTATTTGACTTGGGCGGTCGGTCACCGAGGTCGAAACTTGCTCGTCTGGTATCGACCGATACAACACTAGTTCGATGGATGTCATTGTGCTTGTAGAAATATTTGAGATGATCAAGTGTGCAGCAACCCAACATTAAGGAACAAGAACAACCAATTAATCTCCTTTTTGTTTTTCTCAATGATGGGTCTGGTGTTGCTTTGTCGTCCATAAAGGGCGCATTTTAGGAACACTAGATTCAACCAAATCGTTGGGGCTCTATTATGCCAATATCTGTTTTCTTTCTCAATTAATTTGCATAAGTCATCCAGTTTATCCTCCAGATCCAAACCCAACTCGAAGTCCTTATCACACTTCTTGTAGTGAACCTTCCCTTTGATGGTGCAGACATTTTTCTCCAAGAGATATTGTTGGCTTTGGATGGTGGCTCGCTTATTTGTTGCCCAGGGGAACGGTTCAGGAACGGTTTCTCTCACTTGTTTGCTCTGCCGACCACATGAAGTGCGACGAGAGCGACGTACAAAGGGTTTAGCTAGAAAACATTTTTGTCCACATTAGCAGCAGCATTTGGAGGGTCGGTGTTGTGGCTGTAAGAGGCCAATGAAAAATTGTTGTTGTTGTTGTTGGAAAATGATGCCATTGAAGGATTAGGGTTAATGTTAATGTTAGGGTTAGGACTAGGGTTAGGAGAAAAAATTTGCATTTTCATTAAGGATACTTTTGTTTGAGAAGGGTTTACTAGGGGAAGAAAAAGATAAGGGGTTTGAGTTTCCTTGAAACTAACACACTGGAGCATCTTTGAACCATCATACCGGAGTGAGAGGTTGATATCTATTTTTTCTTTTGTTGCCACTTGGATGAGATGTTGTTGTTCTTCTATTGTTGTCACTTTGGTGAGATATTTTTCTTCTTCTATTGATTCCTCTGATAATATTATTAATGTCGAGTCTTCTGAGGTTACCCGCACTACATTTGGCAGTGTGGGAGATATGAGTAACTCGGACCATTCAATTGATAGGAGGTCAGAGAGTCCGAGTTATGAGTGAGTTGATCCACATGTCTTGAATATCCCTACTTGTTTCAGGGATTCCAATGCTTTGGATAAATTTTTATCCAAAGTAGCTTTTTTAAAACCTAATTCACCCTCGGATGCGTTGATGGCCGATATTTGTGGTTATACCGACCGAGTCTGGTCACTTGTGGTTGGTCGAACTTTTGGGGAGGAGCTGGAAAGAACCATGAATGTGCCTAAGTTAAAGTCGGTCAACTCTTTAAAAGCAACTTTAGAGGCGATGGAAAAAATACGCCAAGATAATATTGCAGCTAAGAAGGCCCAATAAGCTCTGAGAGCCGAGTTAGTGGCGGTTGAGGCGGAAAAGGCTGAGCTTGCCAAGGAAAAGGGTGAAGCTGAAGAGATAGAGAAAGCATTATCCGCCGAGGTGGACAAGTGTCACTCCTTTATGTTGTGTATAAGTGAAGACTGCTTTCACCAAGGTCTTTGACAGATAGCTTTTTACCAAAGTATACCTGCTGAAGACCCTCGTTATGACTTGGATAAAGATGTGGTTAATGGGAAATTGGTGCTAATTGGTGGAAATGCTAATTCTACTATGGAGGAAGCTGAAGGTGGGGAGATTGTCGTCAACCCTCAGGCTGAGCCAGAGCCATCGTTCGAGGAGATATTATATCTTAGATCCGAGATGTGGGTTTAAAACAACTTTTAATTTCTACACTTTTATTCTGAAAAATGTGTCTATATTACTTTATGAATGTCGATAATATCTTTTAACTTTCATTATGCTTTCCTCCATATTCTAGCTGACTGAACTGTCTTTAAAGAGTTATCAAGAAAGCTTTCAATGCTTTAGAAACATTAGTAATGGTTGACCGAGCTTATGCATTTCCCCGAACAACTTGTAGTTGTAAATATCACGTGTTAAGCCTATATCCGTGAGTAAGATAAGTTGAAATGTAACAATCCAAATCGTTTTAACAGATCATCAAGGATGACGCCAATCCAACTGCATAATAAGTGGTAGACTTAATCAACCGAGTTTAAAAAAACTGATCGATACCATATAACTTCGATTTCTGATTATGATAGATATTCGTACTAGTCAAGGAGTCGGCCTTTATAAGTTTGGAGTAAAACCCTAGTGCTTATCATGTTAGTGATAGATTATCTTGGTCGAGAAGGTATGCTCGATGAATTCAGTTACTGTTTCTTAGTTTATTTTGATCGTGTTTGATGGTAACTTGTAAGCTTGTACTGGTGAAAAAGGCATTCCTGATAAGCGTAGTTTATACCGACCGAGAATGTATTATCGATAAATGCAGTTGGATTCAAGACTCCCATTTGGATCGTATAAACGATAGTTTGTCGCCCTTGGTAACGGTTCACAGGATCGCATTCGACGATAATTATGCCAGTCATTTTAAACGAGTTAGTTTGTTTAGAGTTATCCTTGATAACTTAAATTTGAAATAAGAAAATATACGAGTCGAGACGATAATCTCAATAAATACGATTGGAGTTATGAGTTTCTATTGTTTATTCCGACCGTATGAGGGGTAGGTGCAATTGGAGTAATTACTCCTGTAAATTGCGACTGACCTAATATTTTCTACTAAATAATAAGCAAGAAAAATATAAGTTTTTTAAAGTGCCTCATTAAAACCTTCTCGATCGAAAACCCTCCTTAAGGACAAAACAACCGAGCGAGGAAAGAGTACACTATTGAATTTCATCAACTATAATAAAATTTGAGATATGTGGCATTCCACGTTCTCGGTACAACTTTTCATAATAAAAATTCTAAACAATTAACTCCACCAGTCGTCGTGTCCGAAATGCGGAACGGTCTCTCCCAAATGCTAGAGCACTTGCAATCATCTTTCCGGGCATCGCTGCACATCCGCCAGACCAAATCTCCCTTCTGAAAGCTTCTTGGTTTCACCTTTGAGTTGTACCTTCTTATCGCCCGCAACTTGCATGCTTCTTCCCTTATCCTGCTCTTGTCTTTGAGTTCATTGATCAGGTCGAAGCCAACCAACAAACTTTCTTTATTCAAATCCAAGTCCAGTGTTTGTCGTCATAGAGATGGCTCTCCTACTTCAATGGGGATCATGGCTTCCATCCCATAGGTTAAACTGTATGGGGTTTCCTGAGTAGTGGACTGAGGCGTACATCGGTAAGCACACAAAACTTCGAGAAGCTCCTTGGTCAACTTACCTTTTGTTGGGTTGAGTCTCTTTTTAAATTTTTTTAGAATAACTTTGTTGGCGGCCTCAACTTGGTCGTTGGTCTGTGGGTGTTCTATCAAGCTTGTGATGTGTTTGATGTCGAGATTTTCGTAAAACTCATGTGGAGGTAGACAAGTTTGCAATTACCAAAGTTCTGATAGATCAAGGTAGCTCGGTAGATATGCTTTATTGGAAGACCTTTAAGAAAATGAGGATTCCATAAACAGAAATTCAACCATATAATGAACATATTGTTGGATTCTCAGGCGAACAAGTGGATACCAAAGGATATATCGACCTATAAACCATGTTCAGCAAAGAGGGGTGTCTCAATAAAACCATAAAAATCAGGTATTTGTTGGTTAATGCAAATACCTCCTATAATGTACTGCTCGGGCAGTCGTCCATTAATCGCTTAAAGGCGATCGTATCCACCCCTCACTTGGTTATGAAATTCCCATCAACAACCAGTAATATCATCACGGTCCGTGAGGATCAAAAAAATTGCTCGTGAATATTATGTTGTAAGTTTAAAGGTTGAACCTACCAGACAACTATACAAGCATCACCATGTGGTCAGTCTCCTGGATGGAGAAGATGCTCAATAGAGGGAAGCTCACGAAACAGAAGATCGAGAGAACATATGATTGCACTTGTTGATTTGGATCCTTGACTTGACGAAGCCTGTATGGAGGCAAGTGAAGACCTTCAACCTGCGCCCCTTCACGATGATGAACACAAGGCGCACATTGAAACGTCTTTGAACTCAAACGATCGCAAGTTGGTAAGTCAAACTTTGATTGATAATACTGACCTATTTTCTTGGACAGCCACTGACATGCTCGGGGAAAGCCCCGATATCATTACATGTCGCCTCTCCATTTATAAAGAGGCCAAATCGAAATCCCAAAAAAAAAAAAATAGGCAAAGAAAAGCGTAACGCCGCACGAGAAGAAATTGAAAAGTTAATGAAGGTTGGCTTCATCTGAAAAACACATTATACAACATGGTTAGCCAACGTAGTCATGGTAAAAAAATCAAATTATAAGTGGAGGATGTGTGTAGATTACACTGATCTTAACAAAGCATGTCCTAAAGACTCTTACCCCTTACCGAGCATTGATCGTCTCGTAGATGGAGCAGTAGGTCATATTATCCTGAGTTTTTTAGATGCATACTCAAGATACAACCAAATCCAGATGCATCTAAAAGGCAAAGAAAAAACAACTTTCATGACTGACTTCAATAATTTTTATTACAAGATCATGTCATTCGGCCTAAAAAATGTTGGGGCCACCTACCAACGACTGATGGACTACATCTTCAAGGACATGATCGAGAGAAATGTTGAGGTTTATGTGGATGACATTGTTGTCAAATCTGACTCATGCGAACAACATATCAAAGATTTACAAGAAGTTTTCCGAGGCCTTCGCCACCATCGCATGAGACTTAATCCCAACAAGTGCATGTTCGGGGTAGAAGGAGAGAAGTTCTTAGGTTTTATGCTCACTCACTGTGGCATAAAAGCTAATCCTGAAAATATAGGGCAATCACCGAGATGCGGAGCCCTAAAAATGTCAAAGAAATTCAAAGGTTGATCGAGCGGCTTACAGCACTCCCCATGTTCGCGCCCAAACTTGCAGAAAAGACTAAACCCTTCGTACAACTGTTACGAAAAGCATCTAAGTTTTGGTGGACAGACGAATGCGAAGAAATATTCCTCCAGCTAAAAACTTTCTTGGCATCTCCTTAGGTCATTCAAAAGTCGAATGCCAAGGAACCTATAATTGTTTATCTTGTTGTGTTAGAAGATGCAATAAACGCAGTGTTAGTCCAAGAGGTAAAGACAGAAGAACGGCCAGTCTATTTCGTCATTCAAGTACTTCATGGTGTCAGAGTTCAAAATCAAATGATTGAGAAGGTCACCTTGGCCTTAGTAATAACTGAATGACGAATGCGCATGTATTTTCATAATCATCGAATCATAGTAAGAACCGACTACCCCATTATGAAGATACTGGCAAAACCAGACTTGGGCGGACAGATGATAGGATGGGCGGTGGAGTTATCAGAATTCCAGATTCAATATCAACTCAAAGGGGCAATCAAATCACAGGCTTTACCTAATTTTATAGCTGAGCTCAACCTTCGGCCAACTAAGGAAGAAAACTCCCAATGGACTCCACATGTTGATGGTTCCTCTAATAGTAAGTCATGCAGTGCGAGTGTAGTATTCAAAGGACTAGGTGATATTCTCATTGAGCAAGCTTTGAAGTTTGAGTTTAAGACGTCAAATAATTAGGCTGAGTGTGAAACTATCATAGCTGGTCTTAATCTCGCTATTGATTTGGAAGCGAAAAGACTCATATGTAAGAGTGACTCATAACTAGTGGTCGACCAACTTAAAAAGGAATTTGAATTCTAAGAAATGTTATTGCAACAATATTATCACTTTGTGCAGGGTCTGATTGTAAAATTTGATGAGGTAACAATCCAACATATCCACCGGGAACATAATGCCCGAGTTGATACGCTTTCTCACCTAGCAATTTCTAAGAGGAAAGGACTTCATCAGTCGGTCATTTATGTGACCTTAAGCAATCCCAGTGTTAGCTCAAGAGAGTGCATGACGACTGATGTACAACCAAACTGGATGACACCCATCAAATAGTTTTCAATAGATAAAAAATAATGAGGCAGTAGGTCGCCCGATTTCTACTAGTAGATCAAGATCTCTACCGACGAGGTTACACTCGCCCACTCTTAAAATGTATCAACCCTGAGCAAGCCACTTATGTCATGCGGGAAATACACAAGGGAGTATGTGGTACTCATTTAGAAACTCGGACAATGGCAACTAAAATACTACAGTCAGGCTAATATTGGTCGACCGTACAGGGTGATTGCATGGAATTTGTACATAAATGTGTTAAGTGTCAGGAATATGATAGTTTATCTCACCAAAAACCTGAGAATCTTCACTACATTCTCTCCCCATGGCCATTTGTGAAGTGGGGGATGGATATCATCAGACCCTTTGCTCCAAGTAAAGGACAATGTAAATTTCTATTGGTAGGTATAAATTACTTTACTAAATGGATAGAAGTCGAACCCTTGACTATGGCCATTTGTGAAGTGGGGGATGGATATCATCAGACCCTTTGCTTCAAGTAAAGGACAACATAAATTTCTATTGGTAAGTATAGATTACTTTACTAAATGGATAGAAGTCGAACCCTTGACGGCCATCACCGCACGGAATGTTCAAATTTTTTTTTGGAAAAACATTGTGTGCTAGTTCGAAATACCACATGTTATCATCACTCACAATGGTCGACAATTCACCGATCAAGGATTGGCTTAGTTTTACAAAAAGCTTGACATCAAACACATCACGAGCTCGGTAGAACACCCGCAAACCAACGGTCAAGCCAAGACCGCCAACAAAGTTATTGTCAAACAAACGTATCCTTATTGGAAATGCAAATATTTTCTCCTAACCCTAGTCCTAACCCTAATATTAACATTGACCCTAATCCTTCAATGGCATCATTTTCCAACAACAACAATAATAGCTTTTCATTGGCCTCTTCCAGCACAACACTGACCTTCCAAATGTTGCCAACCCTCCAAATACGGCTCCTAATGCGAACAAAACTATTTCCGTAGCTAAACCCTCTGCACATCGCTCTCGTCGCACTTCATGTAGTCGGCGGAGCAAAGAAGTGAGATAAACCGTTCCTAAACCGTTCCCCTGGGCGACGAATAAGCAAGCCATCATCCACAGTCAGTAATTACCAAGGTTCTAGTACCACCAATATAGTCCCACATCACTTAGGAGTCGAGACCAAAGGCAGTTTAAATACACATTTCTCCCTCAACCCTCCAAGGCGCCTTTTAAGGACAAAACCATGACGGAGTACCGACCTCCAAAGTGGACAATATCTCGGATGCGTTGATTGACCCTAGCGATGCTATCTCTCAAACTTGAGGTCGGAACATTGGAGTTGTCTGTGGGAACGAAAATGTGTCCCAAGCCCTTCAACTAGGGGGAATCTACTCCCTTTAGACCTCAACTGGGGGGCTTGTTCCAGTATCACCAATATGGTCTCACATCGCTTAGGAATCGAGGTCAAGGGCAATTTAAATACACCTTTCTCCCTCAACCCTCTGAGGTGCCTTTTAAGGACAAAACCGTGACAGAGCACCAACCTCCAAAGCGAACAATACCTCAGATTTGGTGATTGACCCTAGTGATGCTATCTCTCGGACTTGAGGTCGAAACATTGTCACCGTTTGTGGGAACGAAAATGTGTCCCAAGCCCTTCAACTAGGGGGAATCCACTCCCTTTAAACCTCGACTGGGGGGCTTGTTCTGGTACCACCAATATAGTCTCACATCGCTTAGGAGTCGAGGTTAAAGGTAGTTTAAACACACCTTCCTCCCTCAACCCTCCGAGACATCTTTTAAGGACAAAACCATGACGGAGCACCGACCTCCAAAGTGGATAATACCTCGGATACGATGATTGACCCTAGTGATACTATCTCTCACTCTTTTTGGACACACTCTCTCATGTAACACACTTTTCACACTATAGTCTAAGTTGTTTCTATATCTTTTTAATTTTGGCTTTTAGAATTCCACAAGAACTTTGACAAGTTTGTGAATTTTATGTGATTAGTTTACCAATAAAATGATAAATTTTGAAACTGCAAAAAAAGAAACACTTTTGGGCCGGTTCAATTTTCATGTATATACGCCATCCACTTTTTGAAAATCCTAGGCCCAATCATTTGACCCATCATTTTTATTATTTGCATCTTGCTTTTTTACAAGAGCTTCCTCTTGCACCTCCATGGCTTCTTCAGGCACCCCCATACTAAAAGTGCAATTACTATTATACCCTTCAGTAAAAATATTAAAATATTAGTTTAACCTACCTCACTTTCACTTTCTCACTTCTTTCATTCATTCTCGTTGCAGCAGCGTCGCGGCCACTCCTCTTTACTTCCTTCATCTTTCTCCTTCCCTCAAACTCCCATTCTCTGTTTTCCATCACTCAAACCTTACATCTCTTGAAAACCTCTCATTGTCCATCATTCACAAGTGCCGTCTTCATTCACAGGTTAGTAATTTTACTGATTTTAGTTTTGAAGTGTAATCTGGGAAGCATTTGAAAAGCATGGAGTATGTTCTTCGCACAATAGAAAATGGATTACGTAATCTAGTGGGTTTTCAATTACATTCCAGATTACGTAATCCGGTAGGGTTTAGGTTTTCCAACAGTTTTAGATTACGTAATCCAATATAATTTACGTTTTCCAGAAGTTCCAAACTATGTAATTCGGTATAGTTTAGGATGTAATGGTTTCTGGATTATGTAATCCGGTATAGTTTATGATTCAATGATTTCCAAATTACGCAATCCGGTACAGATTAGGATTATTATGTAATCCGGTATTAGCATTGTTAGTGTTTCAGATTACATAATTCGATATGCTTGTTTTATTAGGTTCTGGATTATGTAATCCGGAAGTTTCAATTTTTGTGCTTTTGTTTTTAATTTTCCAACCCACTTCGGTAAAATATTTTTTATATTTTATATTATGTAGACAAGATGATATTATTCATTGTCTATAAATAACTGAAATTCACATTGTGTTGTGCACATATATGGCTAAAACAAGAGGTGGTACATCTCAGGGTCATGATCGCAGAAGACCGACGACATCCGTCCGTAAAAGAGAACGATGTGATGTTGAGGAAAGGATTGATGATGATGTTCATATTGATAATGACAATGAACAAGGATTACGGGATGATGACCAAGTAGACTAGGGAGAAGGGTTTCCTAGAGGACCTTCTGATATGTCTTTACTAGTAAATTTTGCTGACGATGTTGTTGTTAAGTTCTGGGAGGGTGAGGTAAGAACAAAAAAATATTTAATTAAATTGTCTTTGATAATTATTGTTTAAATTTGTTTACTTATATTGAATATATACAAATTTTATATTAGGATCGGGGAGAACTCAAATTAGTATCCCATGGTAGGAAATTACATAAATTTGGGATGCCGCATACTAATGTTGAGCCTATTGTACAAAATTTTGGATTGTTTAGTTTGTGTAATATAAGTTATGAGGTGGGGGACAAGGGGTTGATTTCAGCCTTTGTCGAAAGGTGGCATGGGGAGACAAACTCCTTCCATCTTCCCGTAGGTGAGATGACCATCACACTTGATGATGTGTCATCTCTTTTACACCTCCCCATTTTGGGTCAATTCCCTGCAAATGTGCCCTTGGAGTACAACAGATGATAGCATTCCTATGAGCTCTTCTTTGGATTTTGGAGTTCCTTGGTGATGATGGATGCGGAAGCTTATGGAGGAGGTGAGCAAGGCCTTCCTAGGAAGCATGGGTGCCTTGAAGGTGCATGAAGAGTGAGGAAATGGGGAGGTTTGGCCAGCCCCTTTGGTAGTGATGAATTGAAGACTAAAACCTAAGTGTTAGGCAAGGAGTAGTGTATGGCACAATTTGGGCAGCATAACAATACTCTATTTAATCTTCCTTTGCTCTAGTTAATTCATTGATTTTAGACTCATTTTCCAATTGTCTATATGAAATGTGTTGTACGTCCTTGGAGAGTTGTTTCAAAAGAGATTTTATGGACCTTACATCACTTTCAATGGACTTGGAAGAGTGAGTTGACATGACTAGAACTTTGTGTATAGAAATGTTTTACTTTTAAGAAAGAAGAGGAAAGTTAATGAAGGTAGCTTTCCAGGTAAGAGAGGTGAGTCACAATGGACTACTTAAATACCAAGTCTTGCCTTAGCCAAAAACTATCCCTCCAAAACCTTTACACAAGTCCTTCTTTAGGTAAAACACTTAGAACATAATGAGGATGAAGAAATCAAATTTTTAATGCAAGAAAACAATGCAAGCTATCAAAGCCTTAAACAAGATTAAACAAGAAATTAACGAAGTGATTAAAGCAAGTTGGTTCAATTAAAGCAATTAATAAAAACAAAATTAAGCTAGACGGCCTTAGGTGAGGCTTCTTGGACACTTGGAGCCCTTGAAGACTCACTCACCGACTAATTGCGTGATTAACAAGTAATTAACACAAGCAAGATTGCAAAGAAATTAAATGACACTCCCTTTGTTGCTTTTACTATTTGCACCCCTTTTGTTGTTCTTCTAGTTGCACCCCTTTTGTTGCTTTTCTACTTGTTGGGCCTTCCAAAGTGTGTGGTGTATTTGTAGTATAGTGTTTGTTGCTGCCCTTTGCCTTTGTTCCTCTTGGAATTAGGTCAATAAAATCTTCAATCTAGCACCTATTAAGCAAGCTAGACTCCCCTCAAGTCAAATTCTCACACAACAAGTACCAATTGATATTTAATCCACCAACAAGCTTAGAGGCCAAAGAAAGAAAGCAAGAAACAAATTAATTTGAAAAACAGTACCACACAAATGGAATTTAAAAGTGACACAACTAGAAAGAGTTCAAATGAAATTAGACAAGCAAATAAAAGGCACTCAAATAATGGATGGCACACAAAAAGGAACCTAGGAATAGCACTAGATTTGATTTAAAAACCAAAAAACAGCACCACAGAAAAGCACAAATTGTTATGGTCCAGAAAGCGTATCTTTAAAAGATTTATTCTGAGCTGACCCTTTTGTATTTGCTTCTGAAAATTGAGACACAATCAGAACAAGATCTTAACAAACTTTTGGCGTTGGTTTCACTCCAAACGCATGTACCAATTAATTTTGGTAAATTTTATAAAATCAGTGCTCAGAGCTGCCAGCTGGAACGTCAGGATTGCACACTTTTTTTGTAATATTTATCTTTTTTTTTTCTATTTCTTCTTTTCATATGGTTCTTTTCAAATGGAACGTCAGGATATTTGGCCATTATCTTTACTTTAGGTGTCTTGAAAGGGCCTTCGGTGTTCTTTCATCTCCTACAAGTTTTCTTTAATTTGCTTAGATACACGCTTTAGACGGTGAGTGTGTCTTGAAGGTTCATAAGTGCCAACAAGCCTCACCATTAGGAATCGTCTAGTTTAAATTTTTGCAATTTAAATTCTTAGTTTTTAAAAGCTTTCTTTTAGGTTCTTCCTTTAGAAAAAAACTTTGTTTGTGTTGAAGAAGTTTTCATTGGAAGGAGATTTGTGAAGTGCGTTGGGATAAGTTCTGGCTAGGAAAGACTTGGTACTTAAGAGTGTCCATTGTGACCCACCTCTCTTTCCTGGGAATTTACCTTGTGTGCTAAACTCACTTTCCTTCTTGTGAAAAAATCTTTTAAATACAAAGCTTAATATGTTTATGTATACTTCTCATCATAGTAGAAGTGATTCAAGTTCTTTCTCAAAACAATTGAAAAATATTTCTCAAGAACTTAAGTCACTTCAATTATGGAGGCAACAAGATATCCATCTTGCCATTCTTGAGAAGGAACTTAGAATTTTAAGGCAAAAAGAGGAGAGAAAAGTTAAAGAAAAACAAAGTATAAAACATCCAAAAGACTTGGAAAAAGAAAGGAAGAAAGGGTATAAATATGAAAAATTGGGACAAAAACGAAATAGTCATAGAGATGAGGAGCATAGTCAAAGAAGAAAGATTTATAATCCTCAAAGAAAGGAAGGGATGTGTTTTGAGCCTAGAAGTTTATATTATTCTGCCGAGCCTGAAGTATACATTCCTTACTTTGATGGAAATAAAAATGTTGAAGCATACTTAGAATGGGAGATAAAGGTTGATCAAATCTTTGAAAAGCACCAATTGGATGAATTTAGCAGATTTTCCATGGCTACCCTAAGTTTTCAAGAATATGCTAGATCTTGGTGGACACAAAGGGAAATTGATGTTAGAATTGGCAGAAAATCAGAAGTACTGAATTGGGATGAATTGAAGATCTGTATGAGAAGAAATTTTTTTTCGTCTTCATATGTGAAAAAGAAGAAGCTTAGAGAAGAAATGAAAGAGCTTGTAGAAAAAGGAAGAAACTTTATATATGGAGAAAAAGAATATGCTAGAAGAGAAAAAGAGTTTAAAGAAAAATTTCAAGCTCTTGTCAGAAAGAAAGAAGAGAAGGAGAAAAGGGAAAGAGATGAAAACGAAAGGAAAGATAGAGAAGAGAAAGAAAAGAGAGAAAAAATGATGATAGAAAAGGAAAGTACAAAAAACTCTTTTTTTGGAGCTGAATTAGATATCGATAACATTTTATCTTCTCTAGAAAACCCTTGTGAGGATGTGCTTGAAGAAAAATCTATGTTTGGAGCTAAACCAGATATAGATATAAATGTTTCCTCCACAGAAAATACAGAAGAATGTTTGATTGAAAAGGTAGAAGAGGAAATCAACAAAGAAGAAGAGTCTTTTATGACACCCGCTAAAAACATAGCTGAGAAAGAATCCTTAAAGGGGGATTGCAATACTTTGAACTCTTCTTTTCAATTATATAATGCTCATTCTTCTTTACAAAAATCTCAAAAACCAAACTTTGTGATGTTGTTGCCTAGCTTGGGCAATAAACAACACAAAGTGAATAAAAATATTTTTGAAAGGGGTCTTATGTTTTTCTTTAAAAAGAATTTTAAAGATAAAAGGCTTTATTTTTGTTTAGTTTTCTTTTGTTTTAATTTTCTTTTAAAAAAGAAAATTATCTCATGTTTGTTTGATGTTTATTGTAGATTGACATTTGACCCAGGAGGAAAACATCAAATAAACAGAGGCTGTTGTCATTGAGCATCATTCAGATCTGAGGACAGATCCTTTTCAAGAGGGAGGGGATGATGGAAACCGTCCAGCCTCGAATCTTTCGGCCAAGAAGATAGACGAGGCTCAAGCTTTAATGAAGAGTTTGTAGAGTCTTTTTCTTCTTCTTAGCCTTGTAAAAATTGTATAGAGTAGTTAGGAAGTTTTGAGCCTTGTATTTTGGACCAAAGTAGAGAAGGATGTAAATAGAAATGAAAGTAAAGTGTAAAATAGTAAAAGAGGGGTGCAAATAGAAATGTAGGCAAGGAAGGCATGAGGCTCCACATGTCTTCTCCTTAATGGAGAGGATTTGCACCAATATGGTAGTGACACTTGTCACACTCTCATTTGAGAGTTTTTTAGAGACTTTCTCCTATAAATAGGAGTCTCTTATACATGTATTTTCTTAACTTGGAATTAGTAATGAAATGCTGCCTAATTTTGGCCATTCTACTTGTTCTTAAGTTCTCCCTAGGTTAGTCTCCTTCAAGACTTAGCCTAGACTCTTTCCTAGTGAGTTGGCCTCACCTCTCACTCTCACAAATTCCTAACTCCACTTCAATCCATGGAAACTCCTCTTGAGTTTCTGTAATGCTTCCGCTCCTCAAATCTCCTTCATCATCCATCCAAAGAAGAAATCACAAAGATCACTATTAGAAGAAGAGCATTTTTCCATCAACGGAGCTACGACAATTTTAGTTGAGTTACTAAGGGTGGAGGAGGCTCGTGGGAAGGCTGAGATGAGACAGTGTCAAGGCTGAGATGAGACAGTGTCAAGGCGTCCACGTACGATTGAGCTGGCTCCGAGATGTATATGAGGAATGTTGTGCTCAGGAGGCTTGGGAGTGTGCTGCCAGGGCTTACATGTTGCATCTACTTGGATGCACTATTTTTGCAGATAAAAGTGTCACCTCTGTATCTATTTCGTACTTGTTGTTATTCAACAATCTACATATGTGTGGTGGATAGGCATGGGGAGCAGCAGCACTTACACATATATATGAGCATTTGCGGGATGCATCGTATTTGAACATAAAGCAGTTGGCCAGCTATGCGACACTGATTCAGGTATGAAACTATACAAATAATTAGCAAACAATGACTTCAGGCCCCATAAGCGATGTCAAAAGTGACCCTTTAAATTTTTGTAGTGCCCATATGAAGTTCTTTTCTTTCTTGCTAGATAAGAATGCAAAACCAACAAAAAAGGACAAACCTGTACAAGTTACACCAACAATCTCAAGCAAAGGCAGTCGATATTTGTTTGTTTTGTAAGTCGTATCCATTAAGAATACAATGTCAAATGCATTCAAGAGTTTCACAGCATCAGGATGAGTCCAAAAAATATCACTAACAATATTGGAAGACTCATGACATGTACTCTAGTGAAGATAGTTGTCACGGTCTAACAACATCATTAATTGTTGTAATTCAGTTCTTGGTCCTCTAACTGATCTCTTGTACAAGTATCTTGCATTGTATACTTGCTTTATTGTTGTCATATTATCCTCATTATTCTCCTTCAAAGTACGTAGAATGTTACCCGATTTAACCATGCTTTTAGTCATATCAACAAACATTGAATGTTCATTCGTTTTTAATCTGCCTACATATGGATGACCAACTAATGTATCATACAAATCATGATTATGAGTACCACATATTACCTTAAGTACCCAACCTTGACCATTTCCAACAGGTTTACCTCACAATTTAAAGGGACATTGACATGTTCGAGTACCAGTTACAATAACCTCCAAACCATCCTTGTACTTTCTATAACTACCCCCCCCCCCCCCCCCTTTCATAGCCTAACAAGATATATGTCTTTCTCCCTTGCTTTCCATTTTCTATGTGAGACCTAATAATGACAATAACAAAACCAAGTCCATAACCAACCCTACGAACTCATTCAAGTAAGTCTTCTCGCAAAGGAAACACCTACACAAAGTTATTCTAACAATATTACAAAATCACTTCTTCAAATTATAATGCAATAAACATGAATGAAATGAAATTTTATTCACCTCATCTGTTGTAAAATGGATACCATAGTCCCTTCAAACAATCCATGTTGATGCATAGAATTCATTAATTCTTCCATACGTACACCTTCATTCATAAAACATAAATTTTCATTTTATTATAATTTTCATAAATTTACACAAGTATGTAAAACAAAAATACATTCACTTTCGAGGATTTTCTAATTGAGAACTTAAAAATAACTTCCAAACTGTATAATCCGTAAGTCAGATTTTAACAGCACAATGAATTCCGGATTATGTAATCCGTAAGTCATTTTAGAACTTCAAAATGACTTCCGAATTGTGTAATCCATAAGTCAAAATTTTCACAGCAAAATGAGTTCTGAATTATGTAATCCGTAAGTCATCTTTGATGTTCTAAAATGGCGTCCGGATTGTGTGATGCATAAGTGAAATTTATATAGCAAAATGAACTCTAGATTATGTAATCCGTAAGGCACATTTCAAGTTCTAAAATCACTTTCGGATTGCATAATCCATAGTTAATTTGGTACCGGATTACACAATCCAGAAGTGTGACTTTGGTAGGTTCCAAATCTGGTATACATACGAGTTATCTGATCCGCAGCACTTTAGTTAGGCAATGAATTGTGTGATTCGTTGATCCACCGGATTAACTAATCTGGAAATGACTATTTAAGGCACAAGAGCTTACCTGAGAAGGTGATAATGCCAACACCACCACGATCGTTACCAATGTTGCTACCAACTACCACCGTGCACCACCTCAACCACCTTCTCAAGCACCACCTCCAGCACCACTTCAAGGACCACCACCACTGGAGCACTGCACCCCACCACCACACGAAGTACCTTCTTTTTTTTCACTCGCAGACAAACATCATTTTCATTTTTATCTTTTTACTAAAGGACAATTTTGGTATTTTAAAACTTTATGGAGGTGCTGGAAGAAATCATGGAGGTGCAGGAAGAAGTTGTCCTTTTTTACATATGCATCATCCATTTTCTTAAAAAGCTTGGGCCCATTCGTTTGGACCAACAAATTTATTATTTGCCACCACCATTTTACTATATACACCCATCAATTTCTTAAAATATGGGCCCACTTGTTCGGCCCATAATTTTATTATTTGACATTCCCTTTTTTATATGCACCATTATGCTTTTTGAAAAGTCTGGGCCCATTTGGCTAACCAAGCATTTTTACTATTCGTCACTCCTTTTATTTATACATCCACCATCCTTTATTTTCTTTAAAAAATTTCTGGGCCTAGTCCAATATTTTTGCTGTTGTCACCCAGTTTTTATATACACAATCACCAACCGTTTTTTTTTTTTATTTTGTGAAATTAAAATAAAATATAATTTTGGGCACTAGATTTTTTATTCTTGATCCTACGCATCATCTTCTACTCAATATTAAAAATCTATTTTCTCTCGAATAAAATTCACGCAAATAATCTACAATATCTGTATATAGTTGACATAATCTCCACTTATTGTATGATTCATAAAATATTATTAAACATAATCATCTGCACGTTCATATATTGTAAACATCATAAACTATAAAAAAAACATAAAATCTTAAAAAAATATAAAAATATAATAATATCAATACAAACAAATCTATGTTAGTTTTTGGTGGGAAAGTAATAGTCTTTGGAGGTAATTTTAGGTAGATCCTCCTAGTTATTTATGGAGGAACCAAATCAAATATTGTTCATGCAACAATTAATTTCCTATCTTTGGGACCATTGTCATATATTAACTATGACTAAAAACATAAGTTTATTACAAAAGGGAATACATACCAATGACATTAAAAAAATTAAGGAGTTTTTTTATTGGATAGTCAAAATTGGAGATGGTAAACTATCTTAACCAAATGACAGGTTAGTAGAAATTTATATTCCTTTAGAAAATTTTGATTTCATAGTTTAATGATCCTATTGAAGCTATAGTCAGAAGCACTTATCAAAGACTAATGCAAAACTACTCAAATGAAAACTATTTTGCCAAGCAATTTTGGCGAGTAGAATTGAAACTGAGATAAATAATTACATCTTGTCCTTAATTCCAAGTATGGTCTGACATTAACAATATATTATGATAAATATACAATTATTATAATATATGACATAAATTCAATGGACTATTATAGTAAAACAAAAATATTATCTTAGCTCTGATAATATTGATAATTTTGAAGTAATGACACTTAACACATATGATCTAATTACCTCGAAATTTTTAAATTCATGAAATACATATGGTTTGTCAAACCATAAGATTAATATCAAAATTGGGACACCAATCTATTGAGTAACTTGGATTAAGTTGAGGGTTTGTGCGATGGAAGTATATTAATAGTTATGAGACTAGTAAATCATGTTATTGGGGACATGAAAGAAAACTCAAAATGAAATATGTATGTCAAGAATGTCCATGTCACACCATCATAGTCACCATGACCTTTCAAGCTTATTAAAAGACAATTTTCAGTCATGTTATCCTATGTCATAACAATAAACAAATCTCAAGGACAATCTTTAGTTTTAGTAGGATTGTACTTACCTTACCCTTTTTTAATCATGGTCAATTGTATGTGACGGTTTCTAGAGTTCAAAGTAAAGTTGCCCGTAATTCATGACAACCAAACAAGACCATTGAATTATACAACCATGTAGTTTCAAAGAAGTATTATTTAGAATGTATTGAAAATTTTATTTAATATATTTATTCATTTGATATATATTTAATCAAAAATTTGTAATTTTCAATAAATTTTAGTAAATAAAAAAAAAATAAAAAAAGTACAAAAATGTGAAAATAAATATCTTGCAATCATAATATAACTCATAATTTGCTACATGGAATTGCTTCATTTAATTTTTACTTTTCTATATATTGTACATGAACAACAAAGAAGATGCATAAGATTATATTTTGATTTTTTTAATAATTTTTAATTGTAATATTTAATATATGCTAAAATTACTTTTACAAAAATTTAAAAACACTTCTCTAGTAATATATAACAAATTTATAATTTAATTTTATCCAGTTAGTTAAATATTATAATGCTGAATAAACTCAATTTTTATGATATGTTTTAGTGTTTTTTTTTTGGTTTTTTTAGTTGGGCTTTTATGATTAATATTGAATGTGTTTAAAGAAGGAATATTTGAAATTTTTTATATACTTTTACAAATAATTTTAATTGTTATAGATATACTTGAATTTCATGTATAAATTTTAAGTTTTATTTTCCATAAATTTATTTTTAAAATTTTAGTAATAAATTCTAAAATCATAGTTCAGTATAAAAACACTTATTAAAATCACATTTGATGTATTTATTTCATTTATTCATATAGGTAAGCAAAGCTAAAATATAAAAAAATTAAAATTTCTGTTGTTATGTTTGTATTGAAATTTTGTAACTTTGAAAATATTAAAGAAAAATGGTAATGCGATTTAATGTGTCATATACGAACATTTATTAATAAGTTAAAAATGTATAACAGGATATTTATGTTTCTCTTGAATGAAAATAACTTTTTTGTTTACTAAGCTATATTTGTGTTTTTAGATGCTATGAAATGACTTATCTTGAGAGTATAGATAATATGAAGTTTATAATAGAAGATATGTAATGTTGAAGTATTATATTAATATAAAAAAAAAAAAAGACTAAAATGATTTGAAAAATTGTGAAGCTTTTCAAAGTTTCTATCAGTAGTAGTTGTTTGGTAATACATTGAGATTTGGTAGTTGGAGCTTCAATAATGTTTTTTAAAAGTTAGATGAAAGTCATTTTTAAAATATAATTTTTATTAAAAATTGTGTTTTAAAAGGATAGTGATGACGAACGTTTGGTTTATCATTCTACGATCTTTTTCTTAATTATGAATGAAATCATCAAAATGGCAGTTGTTTTAGGAAACATTTGTGACTTTTTTTTTTTTTTTTTTTACATTCTATCTCAAATATTTTGCATTTAAGAATTTAAAAACATAGACATACATTTCAGAAAAATAAGATTGGATAAGACTTAGAAGTGGAGATTACACAAAACCTAAAACAACAAGGAAAAACACTTCTCATTAATAATAACCAAATAAACTTCAAATTAAAATTTCTAATAAAAAAGACTAAAATTTTTAATACATGCTAGTAACACTAGTAAAATACTTCAACTTATGCACTTACAAATTCCAAAAACCACAAATGCATTCTTCCTACAAATTACAAATTTCAGGTATTCATAAAGTTAATATAGAAGTGAGAACCATACAACCTATGAAGCATAGACATGACACCGATACGGACATAAAGATATGCAAAAATAAGTTAAATTGAAAAATATAAAACATGAGACAAAAAAAAAAAAATATATATATATATATAATATACTAATATACTCTTTAATATGAAAAAATTAAGAGAAATATTTATAAAAAAAATCTAACAAAAGATAAATTTATTTAAATTATAATGTTTGAATTTTATATTTTTTCATCTTGAAAAGTACAACTTCTAATTCTGGTTCATGAAGGGATAAGTTAGCAATCTCAAGAATTTCATTATCATCCATTGCAATATCTCACAGTTTACTTTCTTCTTCTTTGTATCTTGGGAAGTTTTTTTGAGAGAAGACGAAGATTACTATGGATAAATGTTAGGTCATCTATCCTTTTAGGTATTATTTTATTTCTTTTCAAATAATGTAGGAAAGAATGCGTACTCCAATTTCTTTCACAAAACAAGAAGAACATGATTCTCCAAGTAGCTTAAGAAATATCTTCTAAAGTGTTGGTGCATGAGCTCAATGAACAATCCACCATGATTTTGCATCCATTTTACTTCTATCCCTTAAAGAGTCAACATCAACAAAATCTTTTCTTCCATTTGAAAAGTTTGCAAACTCTATATTTATATGTCTTTTTACTCTGCATTATCAAAGTATCTCTTAAAACATTTCTTCCTTTCATGAGTAATTTCGACATCTTGATGTAGGACAAGTCTTTGTGAATCTTAATTTAACCATTCATGACTATAATATCTATAAAATTAAAAATATATAAACATAAATTAATATAATATTATAAATAATATGTACACAAAAAATTATAATTATAAAATAATGTAACTATATAATGTATTACCTTGGAGCAAGACAACAAAGAGATGTTCAACTCTTAGTCCAACTATCAATTAATATTGACTTTACTATCTCGAAAAATGATGAATGTTCAGCTTATGTCTTCCTTTCATGTTGGTGTATGACCTTTCTCACATTTTCAATCATTGAATCCCATATTTCGTATACTAAGTGAAGAGTAGTCATATCCGTATTTGTTTTTTTGAGAAAATCATAAATAGGAGTAGTAAAAGCAAGTATATCGACATTCATCTACACCAATTATCAGTCAACAAAGTTTCTTTCACAAATTGTGCACTATCTGCGTTATCTTCATTGTAAGAAAACCATTCATCACTAATAACCATCTATTAGAGTCATTTTTTTCAAAACTTCTAAATCTTTTTAGCATGATTATGGTTGAAGCAAATTTTGTTGGAGCAACAAAATACAACTTCAATGAGCTGAAGTTATTGAACACTGATAATCTCATAGAGTGCCCCACAAAAAAGTATTTAACAAAGGTAGCACCATCAGCAAGCAATTTGTGATGAAAACCGCGTGAAAGTCGACCTCTCTAATGCTCAAGTCAGTAAGAGTGTAAAATATATGATTAATATGTAAGTGTACTGAGTATTAACTGACTCAAAAGTACGCCGTCATTATTGTATTCATACACTTGTATTTATCATTATCTGATTATATTTACATAATAATACAAATATTTAGGTTATATTTACCTAATAGTAAAAATATTTATCATTAACTGGTTATATTTACATAACCATAAAAATATGTATCATTAAGTGATTATATTTACATTATCATAAAAATATTTTTCATTAACTGGTTATATTTATATAACGATAAATATTTATCATTAAGTGATTATATTTACATAATCATAAAAATATTTACCATAACAAGAAAAATATTTAACATTAACTTGTTATATTTACTTAACAATAAATATTTATCATTAAGTGGTTATATTTACATAATTATAAAAATATTTATCATAACCATAGAAATATTTATATTAATTGATTATATTTAGATAACCATACAAATATTTATCATTAAATAATTATATTTACATAATCATAAAATTATTTATCAATAACGAGTTACATTTAGATATTTATAATTTTTTTTATCAAAAACTAATTATATTTATTTAAGGTTATTTAAAACATTATAATTAAATATAAAATATTGTTATTTATTTAAGGTTATTTTATATTTTTTTAACTTTAATATGATTATTATAAAAAATATTATTTGTAATATTTTTTTCTTAAGTAAAAGTTTAATATTATTTTAAAATATTAATATTTGATAAAACAATAATTTATTATTTAAAAATAGATTTAAATTATAAAAAATAATTTTATGTTGTGATTTAAAAATAAAGTAAAATATAAATATAAATTATAAAAAATTATAGAATATTACATAATTATATAGAAATTCGTATTTAAATTTAAATTAAAAAATATAAAATAAATAATAATATTAAATTCAAATTAAAAATGCACTGTCAATTGAAAGTAATGAATGACACCTGACCACTTCTTCTCAATTGAAAGTGACAATGTGACACTGACCAAAATAACCTTATTTTCAATAAAATATTCTTAATGTTATTTACTTTGCCCTTTTTTTCCTTCATCGTTTTCCTTATTCGTTTTTTTTCTTTTTTTTTCTTTCTTTCTTCTTTTCCTGCAATTTATTACAACAATGTTACTCAATTATGACTGTAACGCCCCTCAAAATATTGGTCATTTTTATATGATAAAATAAAGGTGAAACAATAATATCAAAATTTAACATAGATATATATACGTAATATAATTCATCCATTAATACAAATGTGTCTCAAAATAATATTTCTTCTCGAGGAAGTTTTAATACATCTCTATACAGGAGTTTTCAAAATAAAACAAAACAACAACATTCAAAAACCGGCGATCTCCTCCTCCAGAAATGCTCACTGAGAAGCTCTACTACCTGCAACCTCATCTGCTCCCGTGCAAATATACACAATCATCACAGGTTTAAGAAAAACAACCACGATACAAAACAAAAGGGTAAGCTAGATATTTTTAAAACGTTAAATATGAAACTTTAAAAATCAACATAATCAGCTTTTAAACACCCACATAAATCACCACTTTCTCATTCATATCACACAACCATCAAGTGTCTATCACATTTTCAATATTCATCTTTCTCACGGCAGACTTCCACTGACTCATCACACATAGACACTTGACACTACTTCCAGAAGACTCGTGCATTGACTAGACTCAGAGATCTGCACCTGTCATACTACATTGCTGTAAAGTTCCCACAGCTATGCGCATAAACATAATCTCAATCTCATCACTCTCTTAGTATGACAGGGTTAATCCATACAACAGGTCAAGTAGTTATCTTTCAAACAACTTACCCATACGTATGAACCTCCATCGACTCTCAACGCCTGAATAACTTCATCTATATGATTCCATTATATCAGGAGAGTCAGGATATCTCATTATAGAAATCACCGATCAATGCACATCCTACACGATCTTACACAGTATTTTCTTTCCTAAAAATACTATGCCTTGATCCCACATTCACAACATTCAACACATCATATAACACTTAAATGAACGATTCCAATCACAGCAACAATCATTCCAAGGTTCAGATTTTCGAATATCACATGCATTTCACATTTCAATCTCAAACAGTTTCAAACGACACTAAAACAGGGGAGTTCGAAATCAACATTTAAAACCGGCGATCTCGTCGCCCCACACATAAAAACAGAGCATCGTGAAAAGGAATATGAAAACCGGCGACCACGTCGCCCTCACTTCAGAACCTACTCGCCTAACGTTTTTATAAACGAAAAAAATGCTAGCTTCCCTTACCTGGATTAGCGTAAACTTCACTAAGAGCTCCAACCCAACGAGATTCAAGGATGCCTTAACCTGCACCATGGAGCCTTAGTCACAAAACTAGCTATACCACTCATTTCCACGTTAACAGAGACGATTCCTGAAGCCAAGAGAGCTGCATGCAACGCCTACGCAGAGGCAACCCTCTCAAGTGCAGGATCGACTCGAAGAACAGAGCGAAACAACTTACTCTGCTTTAGCGTCCGGTTTGGAGAACTTGCAGAGAACCTCCCAGGTGCTCTATGGTAGTCGCCGATAGCCAACTGGTGCGCTAGGACGTCTGAACGTATGGAGAAGGAGAGGGAAGAAACAGGGAACCAAAGTTAATTCACTCAATCACTCTCGAACCACAGCAACGTTTACTGCCTCTCAGGAGTGAGTTTTGAATCTAAGCCAACTTGCCCAGAAATGCCGCTGCCCCCCGCCCACTCTGCAGGGAAGCTTGCGTGCACACTTCCTTGAACAGTATGACCACGTGGGTCTCTGCGCATACCAACTCTCTGATGCTTCTATTCTGAAACACTCCTAATGTCTACGTGTCGCGCATGCAGGACGTCTCATGCTGGGAACCTGAGTCCCACCTTATCTGTGTGAAACACGACATCGCACGATAACCTTCCACCGATGACTGCTCGCGCGATGACTATCCACCGATGACTGCTCCTGGCGGACGACCGATGTCTCTCCCTGGAAGACGACCGATGTGTCCCTCATCCTGGTGATGACCGTCTGTCTCTCGCCCTGGTGATCCCCGCGTGTCTCTCGCCCTGGCGATGCCCCCGTCTCTCTCGCCTGGCGATGCCCCCGTCTCTCTCACCTGGCGATGCCCGCGTGTCTCTCATACCGGCGATGACTGATGTGCCTCTCATCCCGGCGATGACTTATGACACATCGCCACGCCTTGCTGAAGGTTCTTCATCCCACTATGTTACGTCCAAGGTATCACCTCCACATGGCTTGGTGACGTCGGTAGCTTCACATTTCCAAGAATAGATCAGCACTACTCCTCGTGCGCCCATGCATGCAACACTAAGGACGATTTCTTATGCTCAAGCACAGAGCTTCGCATGCACAGCGTATCTAAGGCTTAACCCACACCTTGATACGCGTGGTTCTTGGAACCCACTATGGTCGATCCAGTATCTTGACCACATACTAAGTGCACTTTCGGCGATCATGTACACCATAGGCGATTGGCGATCATGTGTACTCTAGGCGACAGACGATTATGTACCAGAGAAGTCGGAGATCGCCTCCGTCTTCAACAACGGCGATCTCGTAGACTTCTAAGCTACACTTTCCTTCCTTTATATTTTAAATAAAAACATACTTAGAATTCACTTAAAATATATCACTTTCATTCCAATAAAATTTTCTAGGTCCTTACAATGACCTTCGACATGTCCACAAATTGGGTAATGTCTGATTCATCTAATTGTGTCTGACTGTCGTACACGTATTTGTATTAAGCACGCATTCGAAGCGCGAAATTGAAGATTATGAACCGTGTTAGAATTTTATAAATTACAACTTACGAGCATATTTTTGTATGATTAAGGTTACTTCTTAACATTTTATGTTTATAAGAATAATAAGTCTTTTCAAGTACAATTTCCTCCCAATCGTCTTTAAATATCAAATTTAATAACTTTATCAACACCACAAGTTATCAAATAAGCTTCATACACAATACACTAGTAATCAGTGGTCATAGTTCCACACACAATACACTAGTAATCAGTGGTGTAATCAGTGATCCTAGTTCCATTGCATTTTTACATTTATTAAAAGTGGATTTTAAATGTAATTCAACTTTATAAAATTAGTTTATGAATTTTGTACTAATTTATATATAATCCAATATTTATGTTCAGTACAAGAGCTTCTAATTTCTAATTGGGCATTTCCAACTTTCCCTTAATGCAAACGTAAAAAAAAAAAAAAAAATGGTCGGTGACTCTGAATCGAATTCAAAATGCAACAAAGGAATAATAATACATGTAAATCCATCACAAAGATGCAATGTGCCACTTTTGCCTATATCCAAACAGATAACCTTGGATATACGCACTATCATAAAAATTAAATTCCACGGAATGTGCTCTAGGAACTAAGCCATTTCGTAAACACCATGAAATGCAACTTCCCATGTTGGGAAATAAATTCCAAATTAAATGGGTTATGTTATCTTGGTTTAGTTGCAAGATTAATTAAATTAGATTCATTAATCCGTAGCTAGAAGATTCCAAATTAGAAATCGTTCCAAAATATAAGTAGAAAAAGGTAAATGCTCGATTTAAAATATTAAAAGATTGAAAAAAAATCATTCTTTACCTTTTCAAAATATAAATAAATTATATAATTTTTTATTTTCCATTTTAAATTTTAAATATTTATTCAGCGTCTCTTCCTTTTTTTAATAACGCAATTTAACAATTTTAGAAGAATATTTATTTATTTTTCAATTTAAAAGATTAAAATAAAATTTTAATAATAACTTTTTAAATAATACTTATACTTTTTATAAAATTCTCAATCACAAGCTTTTTAGCTCCAAAATTACATTAAGTGCGAAACAAATGAAGCGGGTTATAAAAGAATAAATGAGAAATTAATTAATTCATTAATTAATTAATACAACAAATAAATAAGTAGTAAAGGATTAAAAATAAAATAATTAAATGTATCAATTATATTTTAAAGTTTATATCTTTTCTTTTTCCTTGTCTCTAGCTCTTGCTATGCAAAAAACTTCTATCTTAAGTCGTAAGTGGGTATTTAAAATTAAGATCCTAGATAAGACACGATGAAGGTTTTTTTTTTTTTTTAGTTTAAAATCATATTGTCGATTGTTTCAACTTGGTTGTTAGTTTGAAGATGTTCCATAAATGATACTTAGTGCTTTATATTGATATGTTGCAAACTTTTATTTTTGAATTGTTGATAATTGTTCGTGACAATCAAATGCGGTAGGTCGTGTCTACACTTTTGTACTAGTTTAGTGATGATAATTGTCAAGGGTTTAGCTTTTATCCATTTAGTAAAATAGTCAATGACCAACCACTATAAAAAAATTTACCTAATCTTTGGTGAAGGAAAAGGGTTTTAGTATATCAATTCTCCACGTTTTGAGCGACCATGGAGTGACTATAATGTGCAATTCTTCTAGAGGAAGTGTGTGAATAAGTTTGAATTTATGATATTTTGTATATTTTTCAATAAATGTGTGTGCATTCTTTCAAACGATTGGCCAAAAATATCTTACTCGTAAAATTCAGGAAGTCTTGCAGGGTGCTACTAAGTGCATGCCCCATATTTCTCCTATGAAGTTCAGTCAACACATATTTAGCTTGATCGTCATCCAAATATTTTAACAATGGTGACGAGATCCTATTTTGAGGAGTTCATCGTTATACATTGTGTAAAATGATGCTTGGCATAATACTTTTTTGGCTTATTTTACGTAATGAAGTAGAATGTCATTGGTAAATAATTTATTATTGGGGTCAACCAGTTGGTGCTACCTGGATTTTAGTTGTAATATATCTTGATGGATTTAGTTGTAATTTATAATAGCATTTTTCTAGTAGGGTTCCTTGTCTTGGTAATCACCGTTTATTTGTGTAGTGATTAATTGAGACACTTGAGTTCTTTTATGCTAAATTCCCCAACAAGCCTTAGTCCAATGTTCAAAACTTCATATTTAGCCTGGTTGTTTAATGTTTTGAAGTTGAATCAAATGGCTTGTTCAAGGATAATGTTGTTAGGCCCTTTGAGGATTATTCTGGCTCAACTATCTTTTTTGTTTAATGAACTGTCCACACTTAAAGACCATTCATTCCTTTCTTTGAGTTGTGATAACTTGATAAGAAAGTCAGCTAAGACTTGAGCTTTCATCGGACCTCAATTCTTAAATTTTAATCCAAATTAAGATAGTTCAACTAACCATGTTGTCATTTGGCTAGCTAGCTCTGATTTTTGTAACACATGTTTGATGAGATAATAGGTTCACATGATGATATAGAAGCTTTTGAAAATATTGCTGAAGCCTCCAAAGCTAAGAAGATGAATGCTAATACCAATTTCTTGATGACCAGATACCTCCAAGCTGGTTGTAGAATGTGACTTGTAAAATAAATGGAGTTTTCTTCCTTTTTTTCTTCTTCATAAACTAGCACCAAACTTATTGTCGAGTTGGACACTGTTAAGTACAATATTAGTGTTGAGTAGGGTGGTGGACTAACGAGTTTCAACAAGGAAGTAATATCTTTTTTGATATTTTGAAGTATGTCCCTACATTCATCATTCCATATGAATTTTTTCTATTCCATCAACAATTTTAAGAAGGGTTTCACTTTTTTTTACTAATTTTGGCAGAAATCTTGAAAGAGTCACATGCTTCCTATTATGATGTTGAACATCTTTTAAGTTTCTTAAGCATCTCATGGTGATGATTGCTCCACATTTATCAGGGTTGACATCGAGATAAACTAGAACTTACCTATGAGATTTTCCATATATAATAGTGAAATAGTTTGACAACAAAAATTCGTAGATAAAATCCATACAGGTTTGAGCGAAAGAGTTGTTACCCGTAGATAATAGTTTCCCGTCAGAACCCACAAAAATTTTGTAAGGATTTTTACCTACGAATTTGATGGGAAAATGCGCACGCGGAAGCAACACACATAATCACGAATCAATGCAAGAAAATAAACGACACAGGATTTAACGTGGTTCGGTCGCCAACTGCAACCTACATCCACACAGGCAACTACTAGGTTTTCATTCTGTCCTGTTGCACACCAATTACAAGTACAATGATCTCTTTAAATAGAGATAAATAGAGATAATAAAGGGGACACAATGATTAAGCCCAATCACTAAAACATAGTGTCTACTCAGCCCAACCCAAATGATCCTGGCTTCATACCCAACAATCTCCCACTTGAAGTCACGGAACAATGTTCACCTACGCTTCAACTGTGTATATGTACTTCTGTAATCTATCACCGGAACTCAATGTTCCACCACTAGTTGCCACCAGCCTTCTTAATCATTTTGAAGGCCACACCAGTCATGACTGAAACTGTCACTGACCCATTCTCTATTCCTACTGGCTCTCACTTGCGAGAACTGCCAGATCCTGGAACAACCTGAGAACAAACACTCTCCATACTCAACAAGAAATTTTCTGAAGGTGTTTCAACAGCTGGAATACTGGTTCTCCTAACCCACTGTCTTCTAGGGACCTTAGCTGAAACACGACCCGTGCTCCCACTGCTGTAAGTACCTTTGACTGGTCTACCTGAACCTTTCCATGCTCGTTCATCCTGAATCTGACCTGTGGCTCTGGGTTTCTCTCTTGTAAAGACAACCCTCTTCTGCCCACGAGATTCTATGAACCAGACTTTGTTTATCTTCTGAACTAGGATGGTCACTCCCTCAAACAGTAATTCGACCATATACAACGAACCTCTCTTTCTTCCGCGAGCCATGACAAGATTTCCCTTGACGACCTTACACTGCTGATTTCCGAACTTCACTTCATGTCCCTGTTCGTCCAACTGCCTAACAGAAATCAAACTTTTCGTCAAGCTTGGAACAACCCTGACATCCTTCAAAGTCCAAAAACCAACTGACGTCTTCAACACTATGTCACCCATGCCCGTAATATCAAGAGTTCTGTTGTCCGCTAGTCTTAATGCTTCACTGATGTGGGTAGCATGAAAAGAAGCACCAAAATCCATGACCCAGGAATCCACACTGCTATCCGCGCAACAGACTAAGAGGTCCTCGTTCGCGAAGTCTTCTGCAATGTTTTGTTTATCATTTGGGCATTGATTCCTAAAATGCCCACCTCCTCCCAGTTCCAACATGTTACACTTGAGCCATCCCGAGTCTTTGATTGACTCCTTCTTTTGTTCTTGCTCCCGCTATCTCTGATATCTTTCTTACCTCTAACGACATATAGTGATTCACTAGATAATTTCCCAGAACTCCTTCTTCAGACATCCTCGCCAAGAATGAGATCACGAATCTACTCAAAAGTGAATCCATCGGGTCCCGCTGAACTGGTAACTGCTGTAACCGTTCCGAACCAACTGTCAGGCAAAAATAATAATAGTAGTAAAGCTTGAACTTCATCATCGAACTTAATGCCCACTGACATAAGTCTAGCTAAGATCGAATTCATTTTATTGATGTGCTCAGTAACTGAACTGTCATACTCTGTGCCGTAGAGAAAACAACCACACCCCGCGCCTAGCACCGCACTGTCACTGCTGCACTAGCAGAAAAATGCACGCACCACCCTGCGTCTTCCATCACTGCCATCGCACTGCACCTTCGTGCCATTTTGCTCACTACAAGCACCTGCACCTGTTCGCCGTGAAAACGCGACCCGCCGCTGCCACCGTAAAACCCTAGCTTTGGGATGCCGCTGCCGCCTCTACAAAACCCTAGCTTTGGGATGCCGCTACAGCCTCTGCAAAACCCTAGCTTTGGGACGCCGCTGCAGCCCCTGCAAAACCCTAGCTTTGGGACGCCACTGCAGCCCCTGCAAAACCCTAGCTTTGGGACACCGCTGCAGCCCCTACAAAACCCTAGCTTGGGGATGCCACTGCAGCCACTGCGAAACCCTAGCTTTGGGACGCCGATGTAGCCCCTGCAAAACCCTAGCTTTGGGACACTGCTGCAGCCCCTACAAAAACCTTAGCTTTGGGATGCTGCTACCGCCTCTGCGAAACCCTAGCTTTGGGAAGCTGCTGCCGCCTCTACGAAACCCTAGCCGCAATTTTCACGTCTCGTCGAATAATTTCTGCTGATCGGATCTCTAGTGTGAAAATGAACCAAGCTCTGATGCCACTTGATGGGAAAATGCGCACGCGGAAGCAACACACATAATCACGAATCAATGCAAGAAAATAAACGACACAGGATTTAACGTGGTTCGGTCGCCAACTGCAACCTACATCCACACGGGCAACTATTAGGTTTTCATTCTGTCCTGTTGCACACCAATTACAAGTACAATGATCTCTTTAAATAGAGATAAATAGAGATAATAAAGGGGACACAATGATTAAGCCCAATCACTAAAACATAGTGTATACTCAGCCCAACCCAAATGATCCTGGCTTCATACCCAACAGAATTTACCTAGGGACATTACCCATAAATATTACCTATGAATGTTATTATTATTATTCCTATTTTTATTATTAATCTTATTACTATTATTATTATTAATTTTATTAAAGGTTTAAATATTTTTTTGTATATTCATGGGATATGAGTTTGATTCCCTCCTGATAAAAATGTCAATAATAATAATAAGATTAATAATAAGAATAGGAATAAAAATACTAATAATATTAATATCTATAGATAATTACCTATGAATTTATCTATAGATAATTTTACCTATGTTCAATTATTTATGAATTTTTGTTTATAGGTGATTTGTAGGTACAGTTGTTTTACCTACAAATTTTCTCTACTTTGTGCTAATTTATGAGGTAGATAATTATAAATTAAGTTTGTAGTAATTATGTTTCCCGACCCTTGAAAAAACCTTTTTTAAGTAGGCAAGATGATCTTCTATTCTTGTTGACTTTACTAGTATATCGTCAATATATACTTTCATGATATTATTGATAAGTTCTTTAGAGACTTTGACCATGAGGCGCTAATATGTAACATTTTTTAAAGTGTGATCTTATAACAAAAATTAGTTCCCTTTTATTATACAAGAAGTTTTATACACATTGGATGAATAGATTTTGATTTGACTGCAAACCAAATAAACAACTGGAAAAATAGGTAATTCATAGCTTGAGTTGTAAACAAGTTAATCTATGATAAGTAGATTATAGGTGTATTTGTGACATGATTAAATGTACATAGTTGGTACAAGTTGTTTAATTTATTTACGATGATAACATTTCACAGCCACATGTTATAAATAAATAATTTCTCTTATAAAGTTAGCTTTAAATAATTGATTGACTTCTTCATCAACGATCAAATATCTCTTGGTGAACTTTCATTTTCTTTTAATCATTGATTTGGCTTGAGGAAGGATGAGTTTATGTAGTTTATTATAAAAACGTTACACTCTTCACTAATTAAAATTACTTTATATAACTTTTCAATAATTATTATAAAAATTGCAAACTTGGATTGTGATTTGTAATTGGTTGAAAGAGTAACTCAATTTTTTTAACAGAAATGAACCTCAATTTTTTTTGTAACGCGGATTTTCTTAGTTTTACACTCAATTAACCTTTATGATTTTTGAGAATCGGAACAGCCAAGCAAGCAAATAGTTCAATTTGTGCTGAGAGCATCACAAAAAAGGGTTTGCCCGAATTCCCCGAATTCCTGCTTCTCCAGGTACAAGCAATTCTAAAGATTATCGAATAGTTTTTGCAATTTTTGCAGTGATGGTTAAATCATCATCATCATCATAATAGTTATAGGAATTGAATCCTTTTTCTAATTAATCATATCTAACACACTTTTCTCATCTTCTCAAGAAGAGTGGTTGGTGGTTGGTAATCGACATGGAAGTAACGGCAACCAATCATCGTTGTGAATTGAATTTCTGGTATGGAAGAAGTGAAGTGACGTCGTTTAGCCGATACTTTTACTTATTCAACTCTTACATGTATGTTCATTCTCACTCTTTAGTCATAATTCATAACAGCCCTCAATTTCTGCATATTAGTGACTTTGAGCTTTCCTAAACCGTTCAATTGCTGCTTCAAATTTAGACTTTTTTTTTCATTATTTGATGGGGTTGCATAATTTAGGACCAGTTCCGACTACTTTAAAATGTTTGAAGTAAATTATCTATTTTGACAATTTTCTAGTTTATTTCACCTTCTTTAATTTGCATCAGCATTAGTGTTTTTTCTGGTGACGTTTTTCGCAGTTGCCAGTACTCAGCCTCGAAAGCAATTCTTATAAGTACTGTTACATCCGTGTAGCTTGTGGCAGCTGAGTAATGTTTTAACCCTTTTTGATTGTGCTAGGTTTCTGCAGCTTTAGTGTGTGATGATTATTACTCTTTTAAGTCTGTGCAGTGGGATAAGCCTTGTATGATGTGGAGGAAAGAGTGACAGAAATAGCATCAAGAGCATAAGGGTCATAGCTGGTCTCATTCACACTTGCCATCTTCTTTCTCTCAACAAAAATGCTCAAACACAACAGGTACACTCTCAAAACAGTTCCACTATCACACTCAATTATATATAAGAAATCAGCTAGCTTCTTATCCTCTTTAATCTCAGATTCTTTCTAATCAAGGTTTTAAATTGCAGCAACAATGAGTTCACGGTGAGTCCAAAAACCTTGAGGCTATAGACCGGTTTTTGAAACCATGTTTCTAATTGGTCGGTCATCGTTTCAGAAGTGTAGTGTAGTCCCATTGAATTTCGTCTTGCTTTATCTATATGATTTATGAATAAATTTAGTTGTCTTTCAATGACATGTGCTTGCTATAGTAGTATCATTTCTTTAAATTTGCACAAATATGACAATCTTCCTGTGCATTCTGATGCCATATTCCTATTACAATAATTCTACTTTGCAGATCTTCTGCAAGAGTAACCAAAACAGGGTTTATTCTGTCAACTTTGTGTATTGGTAGTATCGTACATTCAAAACCATTGGTGATTCCCCTCCTCTCTTTTCCTTCCCCCTCCCTGGGTAGACAATTATATTCTGGCTTCTTCCAATGAATTATTTTGGTTGCTTTGTACTTTTGCAAGGCATTGAGGATGGTTAGGCTCTTACCATTTCTTGTTCTTGCACATGCCAAGTTTTGGCTCCTTGAAACTTGATCATATTGTGACAGCTAATTTTTTAAACTATAAACTAATTTACTCATGTTTATTTAACAGAGTGACCTGTATTTGGTGCTAAATGTTATTTGTTCACAGTCTGCTACTTCATTTAACGTGATGTAATTATGCAGGAACAAATCATGTTAATTGGCTGTCAGAAAGTAGTCCTATTGTTCGGCAGGTTTAATTATGTTAATCTTGGTCGCCTGAATTACCAGATTGTTAAAAGTTATTATCATTGAGACTTTTAAAATTGCTTCAAATTTTATCTTCTAATGTTTCTTGTGGTTCTTTTTGTTTGATATAAAAATTTATCATTAAGATTCTTCATACGGCTCAAAAGAAGACTCCTAACATCCGCCTCTCTCTGACAGAAAAACTAATCAAATGTTATTCACTTTTAACTTATAATGTTGCAATGCTATTAGTCTTGATAACTAATTCAAACTAATAAAAAAAAGTGTAAGTTACATAACCAACATTATACGCTAGGGTATTGTACAAACGCACCCTTACTTGTATCATAAGGTACTGATATTTGGTTATTTAGGATATAACTCCTCTCAAGTAATTAAGTACAGTTGAGAGTAAGAGAAGAACTACCCATTGTTAATTTAGTTTAAAGTTTTTTGTAATCGTAATATGCTATCACATTCTCAATTTACTTACAGCAGCAAAATCTTGTTATTGGGAAACCTTTTTGCATTTTTATTTTCATACATGGAAGTGCACTTGAAAAGATATACTCTGTGGGTATTTATTGTATTGATAGCTAGATAAGTAAATGATCCAATAAAATGTTCTTAATTAGAACTGTTTAAACCTGTGGAGGTAGTATAATTCAGGTGATTGTAAAACAGGCCCCTTACCACACGCACACCAAAAAAAACATGGACATTTTGTTTTTCTGTATAGGGCGTGCTATGCGCATTTCATGATGCGGTGCCAGGCTTTTCCATTTCTTTGGTGGGGGCAGGTTTTTGCTGCTGTTGATTCACGTTCATACTCGGCTTGTCAATCAAAGAAATCTTTAGATTTTTATTCGTACTTGGATTGCTTGTGGGTGAGAGAGGAATAAGAAACTAAATTAAGTCTACAAGGCAAGATAAGAAGTGTGGCTCCACTACTACTGTAGGCACCACACGATTAAGATTCGCTGTCTGCTCGTTGCATTGCTAAAATTTTAACTAGAAAAATTATTTTCTACATTGAAATTTGACATAAAAGGCGTTCTAGTGATGGCATGTGATAAACGGAGCCAAAATATCCATTTCATGAACTCGTGCTGCTTTTGATGTTAAAATTGTGATTGATTGTGGAAGTTCTTGTGGATTCTAAAAGGATGGTGGGTTTATTCCCTTTCTAAACAAAGTTTAACATATTATTTGTTTAATGAAGTCAACAAGGGCGTAATGCGTGGCAGTTATTTGTCTATAGGCCGAAATAATGGAAGAAATAGGGAAATGAAGAGACAATTTTGGCTTTAGAAGAAGAGAGCAGGGTAACCGATGATTCCCCACTTTATGGTGAAGGAAGTGAAGGATTTGAATTGGATGCAATGTATTTGGCATTTGCCGTTAAAGAGAAAGAAAACGAAAGCGTAGAAGAGAAAAAGAGAGCTGGTCCCAGTGGTTTCTTTGACGGTGGCGTGTCGTATATAACATCTCACAAAATGTTAGCCTATGCCTATCTGTCCGTGAACGGCTATATATCAAAAACTTCAATTATTCTTCTTCACAATGAGAGCCTCATCTCCTCCATAAAAACAAAACTTGTAAACAAGCACGAGCTATCTTTGATACCTTCATAAATAAAGCTAACATGTGTCGTTATCAAGATCTATTCCATCATAGTGACCATATCACACTCCATATGCTTAGCTTGTATAAATTTTTCTCCTTTTGTTTATGTTCTTCTTTAATTCCTCCCGTCTCCGCCACTCTTCAATCCATGAATGGATTGCATCGCGTGCAGGATTCAGAGAGGCATTAACTCATTCAGCTCAAAATGGATCGCTGAGTAGTTGAATTACTCTTCCTATTTATAACCTCCTCTCCATATTGGGACAACACTTTTAGCACCATATCCTCCTAATTTCAAAAAACATTTATCTATAATTACTTTTCGGTCGATTCCAGGAACAAAACAAGCCAAAGCAGGTTTCTACACCAATTGTTCGTTCCCGTTTAAAAACCTTAACCTAACAATCTTCACTGCTGTACATCTGTGAAATCAATGCACATTCCTTCAACAAAAACAAACAAAAATACAAGACAAAACGAGGAGTCAGAATCAGACTATTAAAAAGAAGACAGAAGTCTATTTGCCTATTTCTTTTTTATCATTTCCACACACCCCAACCCACCAATGAATGCTTCGTTCCCTTTTTTTTCTCTTCTTTTCTTGGGAGGAGAAGTGTTTTTCTATACCATAATAAGAAAATTAATATCCAAGCCAAATAATTAGAACTAGAAGTAGTCCCTGCGTTAGATCATAATCCATCTTGTTATACAGACATAGTAATGATCGAAGGGCTATGTGCAAAAAGCTATAATCTGGGTTTTACAAGTATATGATCACGATCACTAATATTACCTTCGGTCAGGAAGAAAAATTACATGTAGCAGTACTAGAGTTCTCACCTATATCTCATACGAAAAAGTCAGCAAAAAATAAACCACATAGAAGCATGAGTAATGGAGTTATCATCTCTACTCTTCTTTCAACATGTGTGAAGGAACAACATCTTGAAGAAGTCCATGGTCCCTTAGAAATGCATTTGTCCCCGGATTACAAAGCCGTCTCTCTTGAGTAAAACCAGCGTTCTTTGGAGAGGAAGAGTCATTGCAAGGGAAACCCAAAGAGGACAATGTGCTAAAAATAAGTTGTTGGTGCTGCTGCTGCTGCTGATACTGTGATAAGTAGTTTCCTGCTTGTGGAAAAACTGAAGCAAAGTTGGTGGCGTATCCAGCGGAGACACCTGAGCGAGGCATAACTGGGCTTGGATGTGTGTGTTGGCCTTCATAGGTTGTGACTACCACGCTTGGATCAGTGAAAGATCGCTCCACACGCTTCTTCACATTACATGAAACACTGGTGCAACGATAGTAGCTCCTACATGTGATCCACACATAGTATATTCCAAATGTTATGGCTATTTATTCAATTAATTAATTAATTTGTTTGGTGTAACTTGTAAGTGAATTAAACCAATTAAGAGAAATAGGGAAGGAAGGAAAAGTAGGTAGGTGCAGGAGCTGTAAGACTTAAGATTAGAGTTTACCGGGAGAATTAAATCGGATGTTACCTGGGAAAAGGGCTGTTTTTCACGGCCTTTTGACCGTACTTTCTCCATCTGTACCCATCTTCCAGATGATCGACCTCGCTTTTCGTCATGAACGCGAATCTTGGTTCTCTCTGTCTCTTCTGATTTGTCTTCTTCGGCTTCAACCTTAAACCCGATAAGAACCAGATCCCAGAAACCATCAAATCTTAGAACCTTCCTCACATCAACCACATCACATGTATTGTTTTCTTATCTCAAAAGGAAAAGATATCTAAACAAACAACAGGTACCCCATGATCTCGTTAGTTTATCTAATTGGATCGTCCAACATGTTCTCCCTTGCCACATATTAAAGCCAAACAGTATATAAAAACACGTACTTTATACTAGAGAGACCATCCCAAAGTGTGTGTTCTTCACATCCCATGAACCATTCATTTGTAAAATTAACTTTTGAAAACGAAAGCTTCATCGCCCCGCCCCCCAACAACCACGAAAAAGGAAAACAAAAGCTATACTAGACTAAGATTGTCTTCGGTGAGAAGATACCGCGGTCTTAATAAAAAAATACTGAATACTTGCACAAAATTAAAAACAATTCACCATATATATCAGTAATCTTTTCACTAGAAATAAAAATTCCAGCAACCACGAGAAAAGAAAAAATGATGAGATAAATAGGAAAAACCCACTGTTTCTTAGTCTTCTGTTGTCCTTCTTCTTCTTCTTCATCGTCATCTTCTTCAACTTGGTCTAGAGTCATCTTCTGTTCATCATTGACAGCATCACTGGATGCAGATGAAATAGAAGAAGAGTTTGGAGTGGCGGGTTGGTGGTTCAACACCTCGGAACACTCTTTCCCGTTATCAGATGGAACCTTAACTGTAGAGTGATGAGGCACAGAAACTGTTGAAAGTTGAGGTAACTCAAGCAGAGGACTATAATCCTGCACACCCAGTAGCTCCATAAACCCTAAAGAGCTCTTTTCCACCTCAGAGAAATCAAACGCGTTCGAGAATGGATAAAAGTTTGAATTATAACAAGGGATGGAAGAGGACCCAACCGCATCCTCAGTTTTCACAACCATCTCCTTCTTCTCCATATACCAAACGAGTTGATCTCTCAAATGCTCAAATCCTTCATCTCTCACACGCCACAAACTCGAACTTAACACTAGTAAGAAGTGGAGAGAGGTAGGGTTGATCTGGTTTATAGCTTAGGTGTGTGTGAAAGAGAGAGAGAGAGAAAGTTTATGAGTAGTCTTGGATTTAGAAGAAAGTGAAAACTGTGTGGAAGGAACAAAGATAGAAATGAGGGCGAGATTTGACTGGCAAGTGTAGGTCATGGACTGGTACGGACAAAGCGGAGCCGGTGGCAATCAATGCATGCCATGGTCGACGCTTTCATACGTAGCATTTGACCCCTTAACTGGTTTAGGGTGTGTGTGAACGGGGTTCCGTCATCTCCTAGATTCTAACGGCGTTAAATGATTTTTTTTTCTCCGTCTTTTCTGAAAATGCCAAATTGTAATAATAGTGTTCACTCGTGTGCATGTGATCTACGAAATCTGATCAATCCTTCAAAGTTTATCGTCACTTTCTTAATTCTTTAGTTTTCTTTTTCTTTTTCAACCTACCTTTTCCATTAATTTTTTTCTTTCACTGTGTAAAGCTTTTGCAGCAGGTTTTGGTATTCGGCCAACTTGTCTTACAAACTAACATAGCACAGGGATTCGTGAATAGATTAGAAAAAAAAAAAGTCCTAAAAAAATAAATGGCGTGACATGGCCAAAATAAAAATCCTAAATCCTTAAAAAATAAATTGATTAAATCGGTGAGCCTAATTCCCTCTCTTGACTCTTCTAAAATCAACATTTGAAATTCCCAAAAAAAGTAAGTTCTCGTAAATGAAAAGGGCTACCTAATTTACTACATGTTGTATTTTGTTTGGTGTATAAAAAACAAAAGTTTGAAGAAGTGGAGGGAGGAAAAATAGCAATGCAATAGTGATTCATTTATAAATTTATTTATGGTTAAAGATTGTTAAATTTAATTCAACTTTATATAATCATCAGTTTATTAACATATATATTTGCATGTATAAAATATTTTTATTTTTACTTCAGGTGAAATCTCCAATAAAAAATTGTTCTAAAGTGAGTCTTGAAATGAGAATATACCGTTGCTATGGAAGCTTTGGCTTTGATTGATTTGGCTTTGATTGATTTGGATTTGTGTATAAATTGGAAAGAAGTGATTCGGTTATAGTTGAGTGTAAGAGAATAGTTATTCATAAACTTTGGTTGGTAAACCGGCCACATCATATGTGACCATATTCGAGGGAGAAAGTCACAGTAAGGATTCGGAACCACAAACCTAGTTCGAACATCTCTAAGAAAATCAGCATCCATATGTATTGTCGGTGGATGTATTTTTTTACAAGCAAAAGTATAAAGTCCTTTCTAAATTCCATTTGCATCATTTATTGGGAGAGGGTAATTGGTAATTTTTGTGTATATGGATTAAAGTTTGAAAGTAAAAAGTGGACAGAAACTGCATAAGAAAAAAGGGGGGAAAAGTAGCATTAGAAGATGTAGAAGGAAGTGTTTTATGTGATGAGAAAGGAATGGGAAAAGGAGATGCACGTGTGGTTTTAAGTGAGCCACGACCACCAGAAGCATGCTGATGACATAGTTTCCTTGTGCAAGTACTTCACTGCTATCAGCATGCGTCTCAATAATTATAATTTGTTCTTCTCTCATTTGAAGATATTGATTTATATCCATCATCGCTTTGAGATTTCTCTTGGCCATGATAGGAATGAAGGAAGAGAAGGGAAAAAAAAGAACCATAAGTTTTGAATGGGTGAGAGATCCTTTTACTTTTCCTGTCACTTCTCTCATCACTCAGTTCAGCTAGTACCATATACTTAGAGTGCGTTTTTTTGTAGCAATAAATAAGGTGTTGGAGTTTTCTGGAATGAATAAGTTCTGTAAATGTTGAAGATCTGTTAGGGATGTACCTTGTTGTACGTCACCTATTCTTCTGGTTGTGTGCCCGCAAAAAAATAAAGTTCTTCCGTCAAATGCTCCCTCCTACATTATTCCCTAATCCCTATTCATATATCTATAATTATTGTATAGAATGATTTATGCTGGAAAATTCAGATGAGTTCAAATTTTGAAGATTTTAGATATAGGAATCTTTCTTTTTTTATTTATTTATTTAGATTTCGTAATGTTGGTGAAAATGTATAGAGTTTCATTTATGATGTGTTTATTTCGGATGTTTTAGTGTTGCTGGAAACGGAAAAGTAGGAATGCATCACGTTTAAATCAAGTGATGTGCACATGTATGAGAGCCAGAATGTCAGCAAGGTTCCACGATTCATTTGCTTCGGTTGATTATAAGAAAGGGAGAAGAAAAACATATACCTAAAATTGAACCATTACTTAATCTTCAATAAGTTATATAACTTGGGTGGCTTTTATGCCATTTCAATTGTTTTTCAAAAGAAAATTTACATTCATATTTAATCAATTCATTGGTATTATGCTCAGCTATATTAGTTCGGGGTTTTAAGTTTTGAAAAATCTTATTTAATTATGAAAAGTTATATCACTAAATATTCTCGTCTTGGTACGATAAAGACATTTTACATCAAACTGTTTAAGATTGTGTACATGTGTTTAATCTAATATATATATATATATATATATATATATATATATATATTAGAATTTATCGTTGTCTCATCTCTTTGTCCGAGACTATGTAATAATTTTTCCAAAAGATTACATACTCTCTTATATCATACAAACATATAGAAAAGAAAATCATGTTTTTGTTTGACTAGGTAAAGGAGAAGTGATACGAATAGTGCATTGTTATATATTTTTTAAATAGTAATAAAAGAACACATGATAATTTAGTTTACACAATTTAAACGTTTCATACTATTTATTATTATTTTATCTCCTTCCTATTATGTCATGTTTATTTTTTTTTCCTTAATGGTAATTTTAATCCTTATACTTGATCAGATTTATAATTTTAGTCTTTATTTTTTTTCGTCATTGTAATTCCTCAATTTTTAAATATATATAATTTTGTTTTTTGATTTTTTTTATATAATTTTTTATTCTTTTAGTTTTTTTTATTCGTAATTCTATTTAATCATTCACAATTTTTTATTACTTTAAACATGACACATTAAAGAAAAACTATTAATACTTATAACTTTTATAGAAACTAAAATTAGAAATAATTAAAAATTAAAGAACTAAAGTTAGGGGGGAAAATGGAGACAGATTTGTTATCATGAATTAAACCTAAATTGAAGTTATTCATGTTAGTAACAAACATTTTTTATTTGATAGGCATTGAATACTCTTAAAAAATCTTAATATTAACTTTACCTAAACAAATTAATTAGTAATATTATTTTATGTTAATTTTATTGTAAGAAAATTTACTCGTCCTTATCTCACCCTGTTCCAAGTTTTTATTTATAAATTGTTCTATCTTTCATTCCAATTTTTTTGTTTTCTAATAATTGCAAATGGTAAGGAAACACTTCTTTATAAATATTTATAGAATGTGGCAAAATTATTTAATTTTTCTATAAGTCTAAATGATTTTTTTATAAGTCAAAATGATTTTTTTATAAGAAAAAATTATTTATGTTTAATATAAAATGATATTTACAAAAATAAATAAAAAAATTTCTACAAATTTTCTTATATATAAATTTTTAAGGAAATTTATTTTCTTTATTCTATTTTTCTATTACATGTACTTATTATTAAAATATTATCCCAAAAATCTATATATTTTAATCATATAAGTCTCTATAATATACCAAAGTGATAATCTTTCACCGCATCATTCCTACGTTAGCATGGAAATATTGAGAATATAGGACTTTTGGAGAAAGAAAATAGTTTGTTCTAGATAAAAATAAATAAAAATTAGGAGAGGAAAGAGTACAAAATTTTGATTTTTTTTTTCTATTTTTAAAATGAAATGAAATTACAGAAACTTCCTTGTTAATTCACCTGGTTGTGTAAAAAACAGTTGGATAGTTGTGGTCAAAATATCATAGTGCATATTATTAAGTTGAACATACAATTTTTTTTAAAAGAAAGCATAATGGAAAAAACTTTTTCATAGTTCTTTGAGGAGAAAAAATAAATTAATTACTCCTTAAATTTAAATGATAGTTCATGGAAGAACTAATTTGTAAAAAGTCATTTGTTTAACTTTTTCAAAATTTGTTTTTTAATTTAGACAAATTAATTTTAACTGACAATTAAGTTATTTTTTATTTCTCTTTTGCAAAATATTTTCTTCAAATAAACTCGTAGTAATAAATCCATATCCGAAATTGTGTGTATATTTAAAATTTTAATTATTTTTAACAGCTTTATTCCTAAAGAGCCTTATCTCCAAAATTTCCAACAATTATTGTCCTTTCCAAAAAATTTATACGGGATCTTTTTCATAATTTAGTATATAAAAAATTATTTTGTATATACTTAAGTAAAATTAATAATTTTAAAATCTTGTTTCAACAAACCTATCTTAATAAAAATATATTTTAGTTACAATTAATCATACAAAACTAAGTATTAAAATAGTCTAATTTTTACATCATGCCTAACACATACATGCGTCATCCAATAGTTCTTAGATCCTCTTTCCAACCTTTCTCACTCTTTTTTGTTTTTTATTTGGTTTCTTCTTACTCTCCTCCTTTTCTCTTTTATTATTTCGTACTGGAGAGACAGTGTTGCAGGAGAGGATATATTTTGGTAGTTCTTTCATAAATACATCGTTCTTGGAATAAATTCATTGTCTTTTTCAATATTTTTCAAAAAAGTTAATTTTTTTTAATATATAAATATACCACCCACGTGATTGATTAATTAATGTACGTATGTAGTACACAAATTTTGACTACCAACAAATACATAAGAAAGAATATTAACTTAAAGTTCAATCCATAAACTCATTTAAAATAATAAGCTCTAGGGTTAAGTGAGATTCTATCAATTATATATTTTTCATAGAAATAATAAGTACTCAAATTTTGAAAAGGTTACAAAAATGAAGGGGAAAGGATTATTGGATGAACGCAAAAGGGTTTGTTTACGTAGAAAGTTGAAAAGATTGGGATAAAAGCAACACAAAGCAAGATTATGGGTCCCTACTCTTCTCCATGCGCAAGTTGGAAGGGATTTTTTCATTATTATTAGGGCCATACAATTTTTATAGTTAATCAATTGTTTTAGATTTTTATATTTGTGACCTGAAACTGAGAAAAGAAAGGTATTAAAAGTTTTGAAATGATTAAAGAATGATAAAAATTAAGTAATAAGGACTACACAATATAAGTTAAACTTTTAGATATTAAAATCAAAGAATGGAGATTTTACCATCACTAAAATTGAAAGGTAAAGAAAGACCTTATGGGGTTAAAAACTGAATTTTAAAAATTACTACAGATTTGTGTCACATAAGGTTTCAAATGAGATATTATTAATCTTTGTTTGGTTAAGATGATGGAAAGTGAAATTATTTAGACTAAGTAATAAAAGTAAAAATAAATGAGAAATAAATAAAATTTTTATAAATATGTAATCATTTTTAAAAATATAAAAAAAATATTTGTCAATTTGTTACTTTAAGATCTTATTATTTTTTCTATCGACTGATTTTGTAGTTTTTAAATAATAATTATCGTAAAATAATGCTTTACTTATTACTTTATATTGTTTATATAACCTCTACGCTTGTAATTGATCTAACAAAAATCGTATCTATAATTAATTGTGATTTATTATTTATGTAAGAAAATTCTTAAGAAATGACATATAAATGCAAAATAGAGGGAAAACAGGTTTGAGACTTGATGAGCATTTAAAATCAATTGATTTCACGAATAAGTCCCTTTTCCAATTTATAAATCTTGGGGTTAATTATTCTCTTATAACTTCTCTAGTTAATAAGGCTGCATGTTCATTTAATGTGAGCTGATTTTCACATAATTATTTGACCTTCTGAATATTTGGAGACCATGATGTTTAGGTTATTCGAATGAATAGAAATCACTTTTCAAATTATAATTTTTTTAATAACAACCTTATATAAATTGATATTTAGTCTAATAAATTAAGATATTAATCACTTTAATGGAAATTAGCTACTAAAAATAGCATCGGTCGAAAGAAAGACGCATATAGTAAATCCACGCTAAAAGAAAAGAAAAAATTAATATAGGTAAAGTCCACATATAATATAATTTTTTATTTTTTTGAAAGTGTAATGTGGATTTGATCAATATTTAGTGGGAATTAATCTTTTATTTAAAGTATGTATCGATTAAACAGACGCATAAGTGATATATGTATTTTTTTTCGTTACATAGTTATTTGTAATTGTAATATTTTATTGTTTGTAGCATAGTGTGTTTTATTTTTGTAATTGAAATACTTGAAACAGATGTAAGTTTTATTTGTAAATAAGTTGCTTAGGAGGTAATATTTAAATTTTTATTGATGATGAAGTTAAGTTAATTAAATGTAAAATTGATTTAATTATAAAATTTATTAAAGTGTTAGAAGTGAATTGTTGTAAGATTATTTCTTTATATAATTAAATAATAATTTTCAATATTAAAATTATTTAAAAAAATATATATATGAAAAGTTTAAGAAAGAAATTGAAAAAGAGAAAAATAATAATTGAGTAAAGCAATTAATATGTAATAGGAACATTTAAAAATATAAAAAAAATGAATGAGGAAAGAAAATTTGACAAAATTTGATGATGTAGTTAAAATGAAATATAAAATATTTTTATATGTATAGAATTAATATAAATAATTATAATTTTCCAAATTAATACTACACATATTTTAGTGATGTTAATTTGACATTAACTATTTAATATCAAAAAATAATTTAAAAATTTAGAAACAAGGAACTAATTATTATAATATTTGAAAACAAACTTAGGATAAGAAAAAAAGTAAGGAAAACCTTGTACTGGTAATGATTTTTAATATGAAGACGGTAATTAAATCGAAATTGAAAATTAAGACTATAAAGTGACGTTTAAATTTCTCTTATTATTATTAATTTTTAAAATAATTAAGTTAATTTGTTTAATTTTTTTATATAATAGTGAGTTGTTTGACAATTTTTTTATATAAATATTTAAATTTGTTTCTTATAAATTTATTATGATCATACTTAGTATTTTGTATGAACATATTTTGTAACATTTACACCATTCTTAATTTATTAAATTTTGTACTTAATATTATTGTACATTATGATTTAATAAGTAATTGATTTTGTAGTTTACATATATTCTTGTTTAGTTTGATATTTATGAAGTCCACAACATTATGTTTGTCATATCTCTCAGCTTATGTTCTTCGTATTTTTGAATGTGTGATTTTATGTAAATTTAATACATAATTTTTTTTTCATTAACCTTGTGTGTTTGAGACTTTTATTACTTGCATCCTATTATTTGTATGTGCATCCTTTTTTCTTTTTTTTTAAATGACTAGTTTCTTTGTTATATTTTACAAATTTGAATTGTTCATTGTTGGTGTGAATGTATTTTGATTATACATTTAACTATTGAATATTGTTATAACTCATAAGGTTATTTTATATATATATATTTTTTTTAAGATGATTATGTTGACTATTAAGGATGAGATTTAAACATGTATTAAATTTTATTAGTAATATCGATTATATCTAACTTTATGAATAATGTAGGAATTAATATGTCCAAATTTGTCTTATTTTTAAGCATGTCCTCCTTCAAGACGAACCTTGTTTTCAAAATCTATTGTTAGATTTTTATTATAATTGTGGATATATATTTGGTTAATGTGTAACATTGAGGTGTATGGCTATGCTACGAAGAAGAAGTGTCACCTGATAGCTTCTATAAATTGTATTGTACGTCTAATTGTAATTGATTTCCTCATCAAGCCATTTTATTGCTCAGATATTTTTTATTAGTTAGACAATTTTAGGCTAATTGATAGGTTCTCCACCACTTTAAGTTTGAAGATGAATTATAGATATTAGTTCAATTTACATTTCACTGTAATTTCACTCTATAGTTACATTGAAGTGTAATTTTGATCTGTTACACTTAGTTTTAGGTTAGTTTCTTAGATGACTCCACAATGAGTCATACAACAATATATAGTGATAAGTGACATATTTTAGTAATATTTCATATTAAAAATACAAAGAATTATGGAAATTAATTGATAAAATAACTATAATATAACCCTTAATTAATGAATTTGAACCTTTTAACATATTTTGTGTTATCTTGTCATTTGTTGTGAAGCTACTCACTACATGTGTTGTGTGCATAATACAAAAAAATGGAAAGTCTTATCTAGGTAGGTAGGTGTTAATGGTTGAGTTTCATTCAATCCCTATCTCTTTGGCCTTAGTTTTAATTGATGGAAGGTTGACAGTGGTATTTCTAGGGTTTCTTACTATTATATTGATATTGAATTGAATATTCACACTCTAAAGAGTTATTTCTGAATTCAATTCTGAATTTTATGATTTTGAACATGATTTAGTGATAATAGTCTTATATTTTATATTGATTTAGTTATACAAATTGTATCAAATTCTGATTTGATGCAAAAAAGGGTATCAAATTGTACAAAAGTATTTCTGAATGAGGGTAGACCATGTATTGCAAGACAAATTTACGTTTGGAAGCAATTACAATAGTGAATTAGAGTAGTGTAAAATGGATTTGACTAGATCTAAGCAGCATCCAATATATGTGCTCTTTGTTTGACTACCTCTGAAATGTGTATGAATATGTGTATGTAACTTATATTTTGTTGATTATTTGGTTGAATAATTTATTTAGAAGAATTTAACTGCCATGTAGAAATCAACATTGTGTATGCTTTTTTTATTCTTTGATTGGTGAAGTAATCTAATGATAACCTCTAACTTTGGTGTGCCTAATGGACATTTTCCAGCTTGACAATAATCTAGTAGTTGATTCAGTTTTGACAACCATCACTCCAAGTAAGTTTGCTTTTTAGTTAACTATTTTTTATATTTTTGAATAAACTATTTTTTATAGCCAAATTAACTATTTCTTTAGTTTAGTATTTTTTTTTTTAGTTATGATCATGATATGTTGTTTTGATTGTAAGTACTAGACAATGAATTGGTATTATAGATAACAGGTTTGTTGGTCTGATATTGATTGATTGCTAGTCTGATATTGGAGGTTCATTGTTTGTCTGATATATTATTCATGATATATTGTAGATGATATATTGTATGCTTGATGGTGTTGATTCATAACAGTTTTTTGGAATTGCTAATATATCCAGGTCTTACAAGTATATTGTTTTTGAAAATAATGATCATTACTTTCAATTTTATCCAGGAAAATATTAATGAGCTAATGTTGAAAAATCCAAAAACGACTTCAGATGTATCTCGAAATGATCCAATTGGTGTCATATTTAAGGAGCATCCGGGTCGAGTTAGAAGGCTATCATATTGATGAAGCCCTAAGGCTTTGTTTGGATTAGAGGGTATGGGGAAGTGGAAAGTTGAGGGTATGGGGAAGTGGAAAGTTGAGGGTGTGGAGGAGTGGAAGTGTGAAGATTTGTGAAGAAAGTGTAAAAAAAGTTGAGAGTGTTTGGATTGAGGTATGTTAGAGTGAATGTGTGAAAAAAGTTTATTGAAATATGTGAGTGATATGATAGTTGTAAGGATATTTTGAATTATTTTTAATTGTGTAAATTGTAGGATTACAAATTTAACCTTGTATATAAGAAAAGATAAAATAAATAATAATTAATTTTGTGCATATTTTATTTAAATAAAAGAATAAAATAATGTAGAATTCAAATAAATAAATAAATAAAATATAAAATTTAAATATGTATAATTGAAATAATGTAGAACTCAAATTAATAAAAGATATCTAAATTAATACTTGAATTATATTTCCCTACTGTCGAAATATTAATTTAAAATAAAAAATTATTTTTTTAATAAAGAATTAAATATTCAAAAATTACTTTTGTGAAAAAAAAAATATAAAAAGTAAAGGAATATTGAGAAAATTCAATGTTTTATGAATAATATGAAAATAAACTCCTATTAATCAATAAAAAACAACAATTATATTAATTTGGTCTATATTTAAATTGGATATTTAAATTGGATTTTAATTAAGACAAACTCATTTAAATGCATTCTCAATAATAAAGATATTTAATTTTAAATAATATAATATAAATTCTATTACTATCTTAATATTTTTATTTTAAATTAATGTATATAATTAATTTTCATGAAAATAATTATATTATTTTTATTACTAATAATATTTTCAAAAAACATATTGACATCTGTAATTTAAATTAATGTCAAAGAAAATAAAAACTTAGTTTTCATAAAATAAAAATCTTCAAAAATACAATAATAAATTACATAAACAACTTCACATGGAATATTAATTTACTAATATAATTATTGAATTTCATATCAAAATTCCCATCTAAAATTACAAACTTATTAACATAAAATTACAAACCCTAAACAAATTAAATTATAAAAACCATAAACGTCCAAACACAAAATAAATATAAACCACAAATTTAAAACACAAACCAAAAATACATATAAAAGAAATATAAAAAAAACCTGAACAATAGCAGAAGAAGATCAATTGAACTTGGATGAAGAATAGCACCACAAGAACATAATATAAAGTTGTGCCTGAAAACAATTCACAAATTATTATAAAACAAAAAAAAATACAAATTTGGAAAAACACATGAAGATAATCGATTAACCATTGCCTTATAAAATAGCACAATCTATTATCCAAAGTTTTCAGAGGCATAATCGATTATTGCTGCAGTTATAAATTCAACATAATCAATTATCCAAAGTTTTCAGAGACATAATCGATTCTTGCTACAGTTACAAATCCAACATAATCGATTATTCCAAACCATAATTGATTAACCTCACTTTTACACAAACTACATAATCGATTATGCTCGAAAAAAAATAACAGATAATCAATTATGCCACGAGCATAATCGATTATGCTCGTGGCATAATCGATTATCCACTATTTTAAACAGCATAATCGATTATGTAATCTGTTGTTTTTCATTGATAATCGATTATGTGCTCTGGAAAAGTAAGAGAAAGCTAACCTGAGATCAAACAAGCACTACGAAACTCACTCCCCTACCACTCTAATACCTCACGAACTTCTCCAAGGCTAGTGAACCAATTCACAACTCTGTAAAGATAAATTGAGTTTGTTTTAAGTGAATTCTTAAGTTTACAGAGACATGGCTTTATATACGTGAATCAACAATTTATTGGCACACATCTACTCTAACCCACTACATTCAAAGCAATTCAAATGGTATTCTGTGGCCAAAGAATTCTTGACCCAAAGTCAAGAATCTCATTGCATGCATAAACGGTGCATGGCAGTGGCAGTGGTGTGTTGTTGCATGTGTGAAGAATCAAATGAATAACATGAAGGGTAACATGGTAACTTCACGTGTGTGACGTGGCTTTCAACTCACCCCTCTCTCCTTTCTCTTCACTTTTCAGATGATCCCCCAACCCCTCCACTTTCTCTCCATGAGCTCCCTCACCTGCATGTCACCCTTGAAGCAAACAGGGGTGGCACCCAAACATCCGTCGTGTGAACAGTGCCACCCCCAAAAGCAAACAGGCACTAAGAGATAGAGCATCTATTGAGTTAGCCCAACCTTCAAGAAGGATGACCAAGAACATGACACATGACCTAGGGCTAGGTTAGGATCATCCCATAGCCAGTGCCTCAGAGCCTATCATTCCTCAAAGGATCACCAGGAGCAGAGCGCACATGATTGGAGCTGAGCACCAGCCAGTTTCTTTATTTTTTTAATTTCAGTAGATTAGGGTGCACTTTGCATAAATCAGGCTTGTGTCAAACCCACCTTTCATGACATGTGCATCTAGGTTTAGGGTTTTGTTAACCTATCGTCTAGAAGGAAGCCTAAAGGGGGCGGCATTGACCTAGAGTCAACCCTAGCCGCCCCTCCCCTCTCCCCTCTCCTCTCTCCTCTCACTCTTGCCCATCAAGGCACCCCCTCCTATAAATAAGGTCCCTTGCCTCATGTATTTCAAACATTGAATTTGGAATAGAAAGGAAACTCTGTTAGAGTGTTTTACTGAGTCTTAAGTGCTCTCTATATTGGGTCTTATCTTGAGTGCAGTGCACTTCAAGTGGCAGCTCTACACCACTCATCTTGGAAGCTTCCATCCTTCCAAGTGGCGTGAATCATCTCCCACTCCATAAGCTTTCTATCTCATCTTTCTCTTTGTTTTTCCTTCCATTCCTTACACCTCATCTTCATTGTCTCTTAATTGGTTTATCTTCTTTTCCATTCATGTTCTTTATTTCTCTTTTCTCATTTGGTCATTTCTATCTTATGCTCTTTAATTCTGCAATCTTCATCATCTTCACCTTATATTGTGTTTTCTCTTTTGCTTTCTAAAAGATAACCTTCACACTTACTTAACCACTTGGTTAAGTTCGTGTCCAATAACAATCTTCTTTGAGCTTATCACCATATTCTGCTTAATTCGAAAATCATATATAAAGAGTAACCCATAAAAATGTGCAATCCTAAAATCAACTCACATCACATATGGAGTTTGTCCCAGCCTTGCTTTTAAAAGATCCACAACAAGGATAAGTGGTATGAACTATGCTTCCTTTAGTTCAACTTCATCAAATTTGGAGGACAAGGTAGTTCAAATGGAAAGTGAGTTCGTAACTGTGAAAAATCAAATGCAAACTTTGCTTGCATATATTGCTTCCATAAAAGATGTTCTGTAACATTTTGCTGCAATGACAGCTAATTTGGTACATGCATCCATCAATTTGGTGTCTTTTATTTTATAATTATAACCATTAAAAATTGTTAACTTTAAATTATTTATTATTTATTTCAGGAAGCATATGTTGAAAGTGGTGTTCCATCACCTAATCAAGTAATAGGATCAAGTGTTGGGAGCAAAACTGATTAAGGATGAATTGTAATAGTTTGAATGTAATGATGATATTTAAAACTATTTTGTGTGTTTTGTTTACTTCTGAACAATTATATGTGTTCTAATTTTCAATGCAATGAAAGAATGCTTATAACTTTCTATAGTATTTTATTTTATTAGTATTTGATTTTTTTATTATAAAAATATATTTAATTAAATATGTTTAGTTGTTTAATTATGCAAACAAGATTATAAAAAGTGATGGCTGGATTCCATTTATTTAAAATTAAAATTACCTCAGTTGAAACTTACGTATTATTTTTTACAATTTATTATAATGCTGACAATTAAAAACATCATATTATCCCGTATATAATGGCGTTTATATGCGTCGTGTTTTGCGCTGAAATCATTTTCAATGAAATAAATTGCGACAATTTTGACTTATATTACTTACATACAAAAACCGCCACTTTATACAAAGCGTTAAATGACGAATATTGTGGTGGTTACATAAGACCGCCATATTAAACTTTGTGCCAACTAGTTCTATTATAGTTTGGGGAACCATCACACGTGTATATTGTGACATTTATAAACATTAGTTTATACGAAAATAACCGTCATCCCAATTTTTTTGTAGTGTTTAATGAATGATTACACATTCATAACCGACCATATTAACAATCTATGTACTCTCTTTGTCCAAATTTTAACAGCAATCCATATAATCCATGATAAATTATCTTTTCTTCATTGATAATAAAAAAACTTAGTTCGAAAGTTGATCAAATCTTTATTTGATCTAAAGTAAGTACGAAGAGGCTAGTGAAAAAATTGATTCCTTCACTATTATTCTTGTTTATAATGAATCTCACCTCATGTTATTTTAGTATTGTAAGAGATATCATGAGAATAATTTTATCATCTTGATATTATACATGGGTGGCATGTTGGTGGCATACTTCAACAAAAATCAAATCCAAAATTGACTAATGAGTTTAATATAAAGCAAGAGATATATAATTTTATCATCTTGATATTATACATGGATGGCATGTTGGTGGCATACTTCAACGAAAAATCAAATCCAAAATTGACTAAAGAGTTTAATATAAAGCAGATAAGACCTACAAACAAAATTTTAGGAATGAAAATTTATTGAGACAAAAAGATTTGAATTTCTTAGAAGTGAACGTGATAAACGTTTCACGTTTCATTATGCAAGACGTTGACTTAATTTTTACTCCACTCCCTATAAGTTATAACCTAAAGAGTGATTTGTAGCAACGAAGTAGAAAGGATGATGCCTCAAATACCATACGCATCAATGATAAAAAAAGTCATATGTATATAACTCTCCGCAATTAAAAATAAATACATAAAAGGATCTTCAAATGTTATATTAGGTTTTAGAGAATCGTAATTATATTGATTTAGATTTTACAGGTAATTAATTTTAATGAGAGAAGAATTATTATTAATGATGAGTTTACTTGGCGAAGAAACAATAAATAGGTCATCTAAGTAAAAAGATAATGTAGTTTTGTCTGCGAACACTGTCTATGTAATAGAAAAAACATGTTTGAAAATTATGATGAGTAGTTTGGAATTTGATGGAGCTTGTTTCTGGGGCAGGGTTTTTGATTTGTAAATTTTGAGTGTTACGGTGATTGAGGGATGTTTAGATAAAATAATTGGTAAATCATTGGTTTTGCACATAGCAAGTATCAATCTGGGAGTGTGTTTGATTGGGGGTGGTTGCTGGTGGGATACGTTTGGGGAGCTCAATGTAGGGACAAAACAAAGAAATAAAATAATAAAAACTAATTTTGTCTTGTCGCGATACGTCACCGTCTTCTCTTACAACCCCAATATGCAGCAGCAGCAGCAACAGCAGGTCCCCCAACCCTAGAATTGACCACTGTCCCTGGTCCACGCTACCTATCCCATATTCATGCCTTCTCATTTTCTATTTTTCTATAAATATTTCCCACTTTTTTATTTCATTACTTATTATTCTCTTGCCATTGCAATGCTGTTCTTGCATGCCACATCCACCCTGCATCGTAAAACCTAATCCTTCTTTTTTAAGGTGCCTCTTTTTTAATTTTTATATCCTTTCTTCTTCTCAGTTGCATGTGAGGATGCACTACAACCCCCATTATATTATTCAACTGTTATTTCCTTGCATATTGCGATCATAATTAGTAACTACATTCTTTTTCTTCATACTTAATCTTAGATACTTTTTCATTCAAACCACGGATTTATTTTCTTTTTAAATATGAGATGAAATTGTAACTCTTAATTATTAAAATAGATAAAATTTTAAAAATTATAAAGATAAATCAATCATATAAGATGACACAATTTTATTGTAAAAAAATACACAAAAATATACAAATTTAATGTATTTAAATTGAAATTGTGTTAATATAACACAATTTAAATATAAATAAATTTTAATTAAAATGATGTTAAAATAAATTTTAAAATTTTTTACTCTATTTATTTGCAAATCTCTCAAACCAAGCCATGGTATTAGAGTCTAACAACTATAATTAGCAGTTTGCATAAACACATTAATTTGGGAAAGAATCTCAAGCTTAGAATAATTCCTCTCATACTTTTTATTTATGAAGAAGTGGAAGCTAAACTTTGTTGCATTACTAATTCTAGAAAGAAATATGTATTTTTTATCAATTAAACGGTATTAAAAGGAAAATGTTGTGAGAAAAGTTGACAACAGCTTTAGTTTTTGGTGTTGGGTAGGTACTACTTTATACAAATTTTCTTTTGTGGTATTAAAAAAGAAATGAAAACAAATAGAATATTAGAAAAAATGGTAGGGTGTGGAAACCGTACCTTTGGTTGGTGTTATGATAAGTTACAGGACCTCCATTATTGGCGGGTCATAAGCTGAAAAAGAAATGGTTAATTGGTGGTATTAGTGGTTGCTCATAGCCTCATGATTCATGTATATTTGATATAAGATTTGTTACCCCACCTAACCGTTACTTTTCCTCACAAAATGACCCTCTTAGAGTGCTCAAATATCCTTTTTGATGACCCAATTTAAAAAATAATGAACCAAATCTTTATTCTTTTTCTCTCTCAATCAGTGGGAACAACACTTTCTAGAAGATTGACATAATTTAAGGCAAGAGAAGCTCCGGCATTTAGCTTAATCCTACTCCTGAGTTCCCATGAAGCTTCCGCATTCCATTTTCTTTCCTTTTTCTTTAGTAAGAAACAACAATTTTTAACCATTTAAGTAACACTGCCTTTATTCCCATCATTCAAATTCAACCCCCATCTCAAGGGGGAATATATAAAATATATTTTCCTTGCCAAAGAGTAACACCTTGCTCTCTGACTCATGTATAAGAGACAAACATCCATAATACTTTAATACTATCACTAATTTTCTCCTTTTTCTTCATTCTACATCTTCAATATCCTATCACTCTCTTCTTTCGGCTATTTTCTACTTAACTATTTTCACTTTTGCAACAAAAAGAAGAGATTATTATTTTTATCAGTAATAAAAAATAATAAATAAAAGTATTTAAGTGATATTATAATTTTTTTAAAAAAATACTGAAAGTAGTAGGTTATCAAAAGAAAGTGTATGGATTTGCACGATCCAAATAAACACTAGTTCAAAAAACTTTTTATTTTTCATACATCCACAAGATTTTACAACCCATGATTTGGTGTTGGTGTTGGCTTAGTATGATTGATGAGGGACTACAAATTTTGATGAAAGAATGTAAATTAATATTTTTTACTTGTGTTTTCTTGATGTTTATACGAGCGAAACACTGACATTGGAATGGTTTTCGTAGGTGAATGGTGCCTACCGACACCTTCATTAATCTGGGAATATTTTTTAGCAGAAATTTCTAATCCAAAACGGTATGTTCCAATTCCTACACTAGCTCTGATACAAAGTTATAAAGGTGTGGAAATTAAAGGACAAGTCTTCCACCATCATCATCAACGTCAATTAATGAACTCGCATGTCTTTTCATTTTCTGTTAATTAGTTTTTGTTGGGCGAAAATTAATAATAACAGTATTAATATAAGCAGACATAGTAATATTAATATAAGTTGTACCGTAAATGATATATGGGTGTGAGGAATATTTTCCATTTTTACCTTGGTGGTGAGATGAGCTAGCAATTTGATTGGTTTGACATAGTATTATTATTATTATCGATGGGCATTAAAGTTATCATAATGGTTGTGTGAGTCCCACTTGAAATGCAGAATGGCGTTGGAAATGTTCCAAATCCATGGCTTTTAGTGATAAAGATTAGATAAAACAAACATGGATCATGAGAAAGAGTGATCATGTGACTTTGTCAACACCTAAATTTGTTGAGTCTACCTTCAGTTTTATTCACCTCACCATCCAACACTTCTCTCTTAAAAAATAATAATTAACAATTTTATTATATTTTACATTTCCCTTTTGGAAAAAACACTTTTAGGTGGAGCTCTGGACCTACCAATTCTTACCACAAATGCCCCATGCTTTGAAAATACAAATCTTAATATTTATAATCTAATCTCAATCACAAATTACAACTACCACCTATAACATAGCTCCTAGCTGCTAAAGCAATACTTTCTGCTACATTTCTCAACCTATCTCTCGATTTAAACATCAAATAACAAGCAATTATCTTCTTTAAGCTCTATAACTTCATGGGTGTTTTTTCCTGCAATCCTATATTTTTTTTCATACACTCAATATTATTCGAAATATCCAAATTATTCTTAACAGTTGAGTAATTATGAAATAGGAGTATTCTTTAAACAAAAAGTATTTTCACAGTACAGAATTTCTGAAACAGAATTTGTGAAAGACAAAAAAAATCATTCTAAAATACTTTTTACAAAATATATTTTTTAAATTCAAAAATGGTAAATTTTTAATTTATAAAATGTGTCTCCAGAATTCCAGAAAAAATAATTTGGAAGTCATTTTTAAAATGGGGTAAAATAGTCTTTTCAGGAAATGATGAGGTGCATGGAGAAAATTGTTGGGGTACAGAAAAAAAGACCCTAACATCACGGTTTTTTCTTTCCGTAATAGATATCATCAGGCCCAAGCCCATCTAGATTTTGGAGGCACTCCATCGACCAACACCATTTCGTAACTATGTTGTTCAATACAATTCAGGCAATTGCTTCCTCCATCCATTGATTTTAGAGCTGCACCCAATCAACTTTTGAAAATTTAAAATTATCCCTTATTTTGGAATTAAAAATTTAGAATTAAAAATTATATTATAGAAAAGAAAATTTGGAATAAATTTTTGTGTTTTAGAAATAAAATTGGAAAACCAAAATCTTATTTTAGGAAAACAAGTTAGAATACAAAAGAATACATTTGGCAAAATAAATTTTAAAAAATAAAATCCAGAAACATATTCTAGAAGAGATTCTGGAAAACTACAAAAGGCATTTTGGTTGTTTCGCATGATTGGGTGCGAAAAATTTCCTGAAAAAAAACCTTACAGAAACAGACTCAAGCCTGGTCCTTTACACAATATAGGCCCAAACAGAAAACTCTACAGAAGGCCCAGTAAATCTCAAACAATGGGAATTAAATTCATACCAGTTTTGGATTTTTTTATGGGTGTTTATTAATGTATTCCTACATTTTTCTTCCTGCACCCCTACATTTTTTAAAATACCAAACTTAACCTTGTTATTTTTATTTGGAAATGCACTGTTATGGGATTTATACGTTTCTGGAATGTGGATTCCGCGAAATCTATGGATTGGTGGATCTGGAATGTATTTTTTTAACTTATGAATTGGTGGATCCGGAATATATTTTTGACTTATGAATTAGTGAATTCATAATGTATATGGATTGGTGGATCAGGAATGTATTTTTTGACTTATGAATTAGTGAATTCATAATGTATTTTTTTACTTATGGATTGGTGAATTCGAAATGCATTTTTTGACTTGTGATGTTTGGTTGTGATTTTCAATAATTTGTTGGAATTTCATGGTAAGATGTAAATTTGTAGAAGTATTGACAATGACAAAGGATTTATTGAACTTCCATATTAATCAATTTTAAGACTCATTGGAAAACATAAACATAAACATCCTTATGCAATCGCCAAAGCTTGGTGTTCATATATAGTTATGGGGTTGTAATTGAATTCATAAATTAATATGTAAACATCCATTATGGCTATTATAAATGTGGAAGAACAAATTCACTCACGATTGTATAAAAACTAATTCCATTACCCTTTAAAATAATAATGTAAACAATGTGTAGCTTCATCAAATTACAAAACATAAATACAACTAAAAACATAAAATATATAAATGATCATCGTCGTTCATGTCATTGTTTGCGAACATTCACACATATCATACAAATGAGTCACGTGATTTTCATAAGTTGTCAACAGTGACCCATCCACTTTAATATTATACTTCAAATGTTTCTTCTGCACCCCTTCAATATTTTACAATCTAGTGGATGGGTCACTGTTGACAACTTATTCATTTATGAATTCGATTACAACCCCATAACTACATATGAAGACCAAGCTTTGACGATTTGATATAAATGTTTATGTTTATATTTTTCAATGAGTTTTAAAATTGATTAATAGTGAAGTTCAACAAATCCTTTGATATTGTTCATACTTCTACAAATTAACATCTTATCATGAAATTCTAACAAATTATTGAAAACCACAATCAAACATCAAAAGTCAAAAAATACATTCCGGATCTACCAATCCTTAAGTCAAAATAAGCACTCCAGATCTATCAATCCATAAGTCAAAAAATACATTCCGGATTCACCAATCCATAAATAAAAAAAACTACATTCCAGATCCGCCAATCCATAAGTAAAAAAAAAAAAAACATTCTAGATCCATCAATCCATAAATATCCCAGAACCCAATTTCTAGAAATCTATAAACACCATAATGATGCCTTTTCAAATAAAAATGATGACTAATTTTTGTACTTTTAAAAATATAGGCGTGCAGGAAGAAAAATGTAGGAATGTAGGAAGAAACATCTCTCTTTTATATAAGGTTGAACAGAAACCCACCCGAGTCCATACCCAGATGCCCAAACAATGAACTGCCTTAGCTGGCTTTTGCTTCCCTTACTCCCATCATTACTAACTGTAACCACCTACTAACATAAAAAGACTAAATACCCTCCTTTACTACCACAAGCATTGCCGCTATTGTTGCTACACCACTGCAGAAGAAGAAGAAAGAGAGAGGAAGAACATTAGAAAGGAAGAAAAAGAGACAGAATACGTGGGAAAAAAACTCGTTTTGAAAAACTTATTCGGAAAAGTATTAATTATTTTTCAGAAAGTTTTTTCTAGAAAGTTTATTTTGAAAGAACTTGTTTCCGAATAGTTTTCATGCATTCTGTAAATTTTGTTATAAAAGTTCTATTCTAAAATCTCGTTCCAAAAATTTCAAAAATCTCATTTCAGAAATTCCACAAAGTGTATTCTGGGAAATTTCCAAAATCACTAATCTCGAAATTACTTTAAAAAATAATAAAATGATCATTTTATTAAATTATGGGGGACCAAGAAATTATGGGGTGTATGAAGAAAAGAAGTCGCCGAAGCTTAATTTTTATCTTAAACTAAAAAAAATGTCATTTTAAGATAAAACATAATATATGTTCCCTAATAGAGTCCTTTCAATACATTATTTCTATCGATTGAAAATTATTGAATACCACACAACCGTAGGTAGGTGTAATTCAATGTATAAAGAATCATACTCGTATAATTTTATACTTTTAACAAATTTAGTGACTAATAAAACATGTGATACCGAAAGCATTTTATTAGCATTTTTTAATACGACTGAAATTATTTATATGATATTCCACATTTTTGTTTTCATTTTTAATCCATCCATATTTTCATATTATATAGTGGATGATATTTCGATGTTTTTTTTTTTTAAATGATGTAATTTGATTTCGTATTTTTTTAAATAGATATATTTTTTTATTATTTTAAAATTAGACAAATAGTGCAGGTGAAATATGAAATAACTTTAAAGAAATAGTCATTTATGTTCACGATTTTTGAAAGACACAGGAAACTTTAAAAAAAATCATATATAGAAGATATAAATTATAGCTAAATCATGTGATTTTAATTAGCAGCAACTAATTCCTGAAACAAATCATTAATGTTAAAATCGTACACATCAAAATCGATATTTGTTCGAGTTTTGGAAAATAATATATCGACATCTCATGTTAGTTGATTTTGAAGAGAGAAATAAATGTATACATAATAAATATATAACCTGATATAAACGGAAAGAGAAAATAACAAGTTTTGTGATATGAAAGTGTCAACAACTAATTATATGTTATTTCTGATAGATGAAATAGATAAAACGTACTCCCTTTATCAAATGCAGTTAATATTATAATGGCTACTATCACTCTTGCAGTGAGGAATCGTAAGCAGTAGGAATCAAACACAATACTCCCAATTGAAATGATATAGTACAACTATAGGAAGCATAATGAAGACTAAATTAGTCTTCTTTTGAATTTAAAGGTGCAATTCCATAATCAAGACAATCAGTCATATTAAATTCAAATGTCCACTTCATAAAGGTCATTAATTATGTTTATGTTATATATTTTCAATTTAAAGTTAATATTTTTTTCATGTAACATTATTGTGTCTCTACTTATTTCAATGTGAAACTCGTATGCATCAAGGATGAGTTCAATTTATTTTAATGTGCAAATGGTACACATGAATGACGATTTCACATGCTTATTAAAATCATATTAATCAAATACGATTTCTACATGATTTACTTAGAACTTGTATATTTTAACATCTCAAAAAATTTCATCTAACTAATACAATAAAAGTTTTACTAGTTGTATATAAACTTGGAGTTTTTCAAAACATTCCTAATACATGATTATGACTTATAGAAATAAAAATATTTACAATATACAGTTCAAAATAACATCCTAAAGCTCTCTAGAACCTTAAATACCTATATGATCATCTGCTCGTGTACGTAGTACCGTTATCGCAGTTCAAACACAACAAGAAAAGTAAGGGTAAGCTAGTGAAAAGAAATTTCATAACATATTAAATTCATGCAAAAAGAACAAATCAAACTAATAGTTTATAAGCATTTCTTTAAATGTTGTTATATAAAATTTCAATATCAATTTCATCATTCATATAGACCACACACGGATCTATTTTCAATCACAGTCATTGGATTTCATTTCAATCCCACTTCGTCTTCTAGAAGACTCATTAAGTATGCCCCTACCAGAGACTATCACCTGATCCAAAGATTACCAGCGAATCTAACAAAAAGGGTTAGGGTAAGTTCAAACATCCAATACCGAGTGTCTACAGCGGGACCCGGTGTGTATGAACTCCCTCTCAGCTTCTTACCACCTGATATCTTAATCTACATAACTTAGATCATCAGTGAAGCCAGAGGATCTCCGTTAAACATAGGTTTTTCATACTTAATGTCGTCAAACAACAACTTATACATTATCCCAAATGTATGACATCAATTTCATATCATTTTCATCATACAGTATCATTCCAAAACACAATCCACAATATTTGAAATCTTATTTAATATAAAAAAAAATAACACTTAAATACTAAACCATCAAAATATAATATTTTTACAAGTTTAAATAATATATAAACAAATAACACAAATATAAACACACAACATCCCTGCAAGAGAAATTGAATATTGGGACCACGTCCCTTCCACATCCAGAATCTTCTAGCCTAGGGTGTTATTAAAAATTAAATTTAGCTTTCCTTACCTTAATTGCTTGCTTTTTAAGTAACTTCTAGAATTTTATTCCCCAAAGTCTAGATAAGCTTCAAGATTTACGGGCCTAATATAAGTTATCCAAAAATTACCAAATTTTAGTATGAGCTTAATCAAGTTGAGAGAAACACTTTTCTCAACTGACCCCACTAATATTGATGACTAAAACATAGAGAAAAACAGAAAATAAGAGAACTTTAGAATAAAATTGAACTTACTTTGTTTGAAAATCTGATCGGGTAGAAATGTTCCTTAACTTGCCAGCTACAACGTGGTCCGATCAGATTCTAAAATAGATGAAGATTGGGAGAGAAAATTAAGAAAGAAGGGAGAGAAGAGAATATGGAGAGAGAAAGAGAAAGAAAGTGAAAGACACAGGAAACGGGATCGTGACTCTGTTTCTTCTTCTATTTTTTTCAAAGTTGCTACATATTTTATATACGATTTTTTTAAATTTTTTGTGCTTTTTAAAAGCATGAATATAGATGGCAATTTCTTTAATATTGTTTTGTACTTCACATCCACGACTTATCCATTTCTGGAACAAAACAATAATTTGTCCATTCAAGAAATACGAAATCAAATTACACCATTTCAGAAAAAAAAATACATGTGAAGAAAAATACTTTCTTTATTTTACCATCACCAATGTATACAATAGCATATTATCTTATTGCTACTACACTTTCTCTTTGTAAATAAGTAGATCATTCATGTAAAGTGTAATGTTAATTCATATATAAAAAAATTTATCAACTTTATAATAGTTATCTTAAAAGTTAGATTAATGATGACATTTATAGTAGAAATATGTTTGTATACTATCTTTTTTGGATTTTTTAGTTGATATATATTATACAACATGGCCAAGAAGTTTGATGCCATAAAAAATATTAATGGTAAGAGGGAGATATTGAAGTTTGGTGTAAGAATCACTAAGTTGTGATTTGTTAAGAATTAAGATTGCAGTAGGCATATTAAGATGATTTCGATATATATATATATATATATATATATATTTATCAGCAAAGAATAAATTGAATTAAAGAAAAGAAAAAGAGACACTTCAGTGTCCCAACCTAGAACCATGAACCTTTCCAACAAACTTAAAAAAATGCTGCAGATAACCATAACATCTACAACTTTTATAATCACAAACTGAGTCCTATATCCTTCTATATAACTTCCACGGGTACAAGTTCCTATTAAATAAGATCAAGCACCAACTCTTCCCAAACTAAAGGCAAGACCCTGAACACCAGAGAGACAAAAAAAAAGTGAAAAACCTTTCATAGGGAACCTACCACCTCAAGAACCAGGACCTACCCTGCAACTTGTTTTGATTCCTGCTACATTATTGAACAAGTAAAACTGCACTTTTGTACGCAACACTTCCGTGAATTATAAGGCTTATAACTGTTTTAAGCTAGCCACTTCTAGCTGGAGATATAGATGGATTTTGTGAGCAATGACGTGGTGCCTGCAGTGCCAAACTTATTGGAGCTTTTAAAGAAGGAAAAAAACAACCAACCACATAGAAGCAGTCAAACTATGAGCAACTGATTTATGCTATAAGGTGTGAGAGTTTGCTGTTAAAAGGCTGCATGTATAATCAATCACCATCCATAAAGTATTACTTCTGGAACGTTTTTGCAACCTCAAATAAGAGATTCCAATCATGAAGTCCATCCACTGGCCTTAATTCTTTGCACTCAAGCCTGTTTCCTTCGCACCTTTCTATCTGCTGCCATCTAAACTCCAAAAGAGCTTTTAGCTGCTGCCTTATCTTGTTCCATTGCCTGCTGCACTGAACCAGCGGCTATCCCCTTCCTAAACATATATATTTGGCTTTTAAGTACCAAAACAAAACACAAAACAGGGTAGTTCTACACAACACCTTATGCCTATTCCCCAACCTTCACCAAACGTGATAGCCTATGCGTTCATTCCATAACAGCGTTCCCCATCTCTGCATCCGGTATACCATAATCCTTCTCAGAAGACGTATCCACACCATAACGTAGCAGAGACAAGAGAAAGATTTATAAACTGCGCACACCAGCTCGCAAAAGAATCTGAAAAAAAGGTGCTCTATGCTCCCCTTCAGCAGCGACAGGTAAACAAACAGTGATTTTAGGTTTAATTACCCTTTTCATCCCTACATTCTGTCAATAGTCATGATTTTTAAAAAAATCAATTTAGTTCCTATATTTTTTAAAACGTATTTAAATTATATTTTTCTGAATTGCAGAAAAAGTGTTCATGTGGGAAAGAGAGAATGTTTATGTATTAGTGTTTATATGTGGGAGAGAAAGAATGCTTATGTGAAAGAGAGATAATGTATATGAGAAGAAAGAGGTAATATTGAGATTTATATTATTATTATTATTACTTTTATTATTATTATTATTTTTTATTATTACTATTGTTATTATTATTATTATTAAGATTAGGATCACAATTATTATTATTTTATTATTATTATTACTATTATTATTACTATTATGATTATTATTATTACTATTATTTTTCTTCTTATTATTATATTTATTGTTATGATATTATTAGTAATAAAAAAAGAATAATAATAATAATAATACCAATAATAATAATAATATTAATAATAATAATAACAATAATAAATAATAATTATTACAATAATAATAATAATAATAATAATAATATTAATAATAATAATAATAATATCAATAATAAAAATAACAACAATAATTATTATAATAAAATTATAATAATAACACTCATAATAATAATAATATTAATAATAATAATAATAGAAATAATTATTATTATAATAATAGTAAAAATATTAATAATAATGATAATAATAATAATATTAATAATAATAATAACAGCAATAATAATATTATGACCTTTGCGGTGATGCAGATAAGGTTCCTGTTCTGAGATTCTTCTTTATCTTGATGATTTGAATTTTTTAAGAAGATATAATAGAAGAACCAAAGATTTATAATACTGAAATAAGAGAAATAATTCAAGATGGTACTGATATTAGGTTAAGAATGAATAGAACAGGTTCACTTAGGATAAGAGAACCACAAATAATTCATAAACAACAACCATCCAGACATTCTGTAGATAACTCAACCATAAATCTAGATTTAAAAGGATTAAACAATATTACTCCTATAGTTAGTAAACCAGTATACTCAGAATCAAGAAAATCAGATCTCCTCAATATTCTCCGACGGCATCACAAATATTAAATACATTAACCAAAGAAGATCTTTTTGAAATAGATAAAAATTGGATTAGGGAAGATTTTAATGCTAAGTATAACCAAGATAAAAGAAATTGGTATTTCAAGACATATACTACGGAACAAACAGAAGACTTTAGAACAGAATTTTATAATTATATAAAGAAAATTAAGATAAATGTTTACTTCTTTGATTGGTTTATTTTCTTTGCTACTTTACAATTATTAGCATAATGTCCAGGTCTACCACATTTCCAACAGATATTGTTTTTCTTGACCTTTTTATATTTGGGTTTTCTATTTGGTTTATTTTCTAATGGTGGTAAGTTAGTTCTTTTGTATGGCTTCCTGTATGGTTTTCGTTCTATTTTATTTTGTTTTCTAATTATTTTCTTTTTCTTAGCACTAGGTGCTCTAATGGGTTCCATCCCATATTGCTGGCAAAAATTTCCTATTTCTCTTTTGTTCATCATACTTTCTTTTTTGAGCTTATTTTGAATTTTAAAATCTGTACAAATTTGTATACCTGTTTCTACTACTATATTATGAATTTGACCATAGGTTAATGAATCATAATTTATTGGTTTTCCATAATATCTTTCTAAATTCATCCTTACTTTTTCTGCAAATAATTTCGGTAAGCCGGCTATAAATCTTTCTTTCCAAAATCCGGCAAAACCGTCTTCTCTTAAAGTTACTTTTGATAAAAAGGTATCTTTATACCATCTATAATCTGACATAGTTGGACAATACAAATTTGCTAATTGGTTTGCTGATCTTTCTTTAAGTATATTGGGATCTCCTACAAAGTTTTGAATAATAGAATATATTAAGGTTGATACAGCGTCTTCTTTTTGATCTTCTCCTTTAACACTATTAACTATTGCTTGTCTATCTAGTTCAGTACAAAGATTATCCCACCAACCTTTTAGTTGGCCAGTAAATCCCTGAATAATAATTATAGCTGCTGACTTATCACTACAACCTTTCATTTTATGGGCGGTTGCTGCCATGACCATTTGACAAGTTAAGTCTAATATTGCTTGTTCACTTAATCCATCTAAATTCCATTCTACTATATCATTTCCTGAGAAACTATTCTGTACTAATTCTCCTCTTTCTTCAAATTGTACATCTGCTGGTGTTGGCCTATTATACCAATTTCTGAGTTTAGGGTAATTTCTTAATTTACTTACTTGTAATGTGTTTATAGAATTTTTATTTATTTCTTCTATTTTCTTTTTTAATTCTTCTAATTTTACATCTTTATACGGACTAGCTTCTACTTCGAATTCTTTTGATGGTTGTATTTTTATTCCTTGTATAGGAGGATACTCTGATTCGATAATTTCATTACTTATGGTTTTCCAAGTATTGGTTATCTTCTGTAATGGATATATCTCTTTATTACTAAATGGATATTCTAAATCATGTTTTTGACTATATAATCTAAACCAATCAAAGAAGTAAACATTTATCTTAATTTTCTTTATATAATTATAAAATTCTGTTCTAAAGTCTTCTGTTTGTTCCGTAGTATATGTCTTGAAATACCAATTTCTTTTATCTTGGTTATACTTAGCATTAAAATCTTCCCTAATCCAATTTTTATCTATTTCAAAAAGATCTTCTTTGGTTAATGTATTTAATATTTGTGATGCCGTCGGAGAATATTGAGGAGATTCTGATTTTCTTGATTCTGAGTATACTGGTTTACTAACTATAGGAGTAATATTGTTTAATCCTTTTAAATCTAGATGTAATATCTCTTTTCCCTCTAATTCCAATAATCTATATTCTAGTACAACTTCGTTTTCTTTGATTTTTTGAACTTCTTGCTTTAAATTTTTAATTTCATTTTGTAGGTCTTTTATACTTACTTGTTGATTTATTGGTGTGAATTTCTTATAAATATCTTTAATATTTATGGGTTCTATGGGTTTTTTCACTTCTTCACTTTTTGTGATTAAATCATTTAATTGTAATAAAAATTCATTTTTTAATGGAGAATCTTCTAATCTATCTATAATAGAGATTAGGGTATTAGTTTGATCTCTATTTAGCATATTAATTGATTTCTGACAGTTCTTACAATTACATAATTCTGGTCCTATACAATAATCTTCTTTACTGCTAATATCTCCCTCACTACTTAATTCTGATGAATCTATTTCATCTACATCTAATTCATTTATCTCTTCATTTTCTCCTTCTTCCTCAGTTGTGTCTTCTGATTCAGAATTTATTAATACATTAATGAGGGTTTTCTTTAACTCTTCATCTTGTAATAAATTTATTTTCTTTGCTACTTTACAATTATTAGCATAATGTCCAGGTCTACCACATTTCCAACAGATATTGTTTTTCTTGACCTTTTTATATTTGGGTTTTCTATTTGGTTTATTTTCTAATGGTGGTAAGTTAGTTCTTTTGTATGGCTTCCTGTATGGTTTTCGTTCTATTTTATTTTGTTTTCTAATTATTTTCTTTTTCTGATTTATAATACTGAAATAAGAGAAATAATTCAAGATGGTACTGATATTAGGTTAAGAATGAATAGAACAGGTTCACTTAGGATAAGAGAACCACAAATAATTCATAAACAACAACCATCCAGACATTCTGTAGATAACTCACCATAAATCTAGATTTAAAAGGATTAAACAATATTACTCCTATAGTTAGTAAACCAGTATACTCAGAATCAAGAAAATCAGAATCTCCTCAATATTCTCCGACGGCATCACAAATATTAAATACATTAACCAAAGAAGATCTTTTTGAAATAGATAAAAATTGGATTAGGGAAGATTTTAATGCTAAGTATAACCAAGATAAAAGAAATTGGTATTTCAAGACATATACTACGGAACAAACAGAAGACTTTAGAACAGAATTTTATAATTATATAAAGAAAATTAAGATAAATGTTTACTTCTTTGATTGGTTTAGATTATATAGTCAAAAACATGATTTAGAATACCCATTTAGTAATAAAGAGATATATCCATTACAGAAGATAACCAATACTTGGAAAACCATAAGTAATGAAATTATCGAATCAAAGTATCCTCCTATACAAGGAATAAAAATACAACCATCAAAAGAATTCGAAGTAGAAGCTAGTCCGTATAAAGATGTAAAATTAGAAGAATTAAAAAAGAAAATAGAAGAAATAAATAAAAATTCTATAAACACATTACAAGTAAGTAAATTAAGAAATTACCCTAAACTCAGAAATTGGTATAATAGGCCAACACCAGCAGATGTACAATTTGAAGAAAGAGGAGAATTAGTACAGAATAGTTTCTCAGGAAATGATATAGTAGAATGGAATTTAGATGGATTAAGTGAACAAGCAATATTAGACTTAACTTGTCAAATGGTCATGGCAGCAACCGCCCATAAAACGAAAGGTTGTAGTGATAAGTCAGCAGCTATAATTATTATTCAGGGATTTACTGGCCAACTAAAAGGTTGGTGGGATAATCTTTGTACTGAACTAGATAGACAAGCAATAGTTAATAGTGTTAAAGGAGAAGATCAAAAACAAGTACCCACAAAAGCTAGACCCATACAAATGAATCAAGAATATTTAGAATATTGTAAAAAAGAAATTCAAGAATATCTAGAGAAAGGGTTAATACGACCCTCTAAGTCTCCTTGGAGCTGTACAGGCTTTTATGTTATGAAAGCCTCTGAACTAGAAAGAGGAGCACCAAGAGTAGTTATAAATTATAAACCATTAAATAAAGTATTAAAATGGATTAGGTATCCACTACCTAACAAAACAGATTTAATTAAACGAATTCATAAGGCAACTATATTCTCAAAATTTGATATGAAATCAGGATATTATCAAATCTCAGTAGAAGAAGTAGACAGATATAAAACTGCTTTTGTAGTACCTTTTGGCCATTACGAATGGAATGTAATGCCACAAGGACTAAAAAATGCTCCCAGTGAGTTTCAAAACATTATGAATGATATATTCTATCCATACATGAAGTTTGCTATAGTATATCTAGATGATGTACTAATATTCTCAAAAAATATAACAGATCATAAGAATCACTTAGAAGAATTCATAAAATTAATAAAAGAAAATGGTTTAGTAGTATCAGCAAAAAAGATAAAAATATTTCAGACAAAAATAAGATTTTTAGGATACGAAATTTATCAAGGGACTATTACCCCAATACAAAGATCATTAGAATTTGCAGACAAATTCCCAAATGAAATAAAAGAAAAACAACAATTACAGAGATTCCTAGGATGTGTAAATTATATAGCAGATTTTATTCCTAACATTAGAATTACTTGTGCACCATTATATTCTAGGCTTAGGAAAAATCCTCCAGCTTGGGATAACAAAATGACAGAAGCTATTAAAAACATAAAAACCCTAGTTAAAAAATTACCTTGTCTAGGAATACCAGATCCGTCAGCCTTTTTAATAGTTGAAACCGATGCATCAGAATTAGGATATGGGGGTATTTTAAAACAAAAAGTTTTTCAGAATTCAAAAGAACAAATTGTCCGTTATCATTCAAGAATTTGGAATTCATCACAACAAAAATATTCAACAGTCAAAAAAGAGATTTTATCAATTGTTTTATGTTTACAAAAATTTCAAGATGATTTATTTAACAAAAAGTTTTTAATCAGGACTGACTGTAAATTCGCCCCTAGCGTTTTAACCAAAGACGTTCAAAACTTGGTTTCCAAGCATATTTTTGCCAGATGGCAAGCATTACTATCATGTTTTGATTTTGAAATTGAACATATTAAAGGAGAGAAAAACTGTCTTCCAGATTTCCTAACTAGAGAATTTCTGCAAGCTTCATCATGAGTAAAATTCCTGCAAAAGCTAACAGCAAAGACCAATATGGCCCCCCACTGGGGTCATCCGCCAGTAGTAAAGGTCAAAATTCCGCATCAGTATCATTAAAACCTCAAATCCCAGTAAAAAAGAGTTTGGCCGAAGTAGTCAGACATCCCTCATTACCATCACCATCACAAAATAGATACACCCCACTTGTATATGCAAATACCCTAGTTGGGCCTAAGGACTTTTTAAACAAACCGTCTAACCTATTAAACACCACCACAACTATCCCACAGACACCCCAAACCTCTTCACATGAAGATTACATAGTAAAGCCTGATTTATTACCTATAATTACTCTCGAGAAGGAATGGATAAAAGAAACTCCTATTAAAACCGCAGAAGAATTATTTCCTCCACAAACTCATTACCCTCCTAAAAATTTACATAAGACCAGAACCTTTTACGAGTTCATATTAGTAGATACTGACTCGATAGAAGTAATCCATACACCAGATGAACAAGGAAAGATTTTATATTCAAAAATAAAAATATTACAAGTATTAACTCCCCAAAATTGGGATCAACCTCCCCATAAACCAAAATCTTTTTCAAGAACCTATCATCCTCAGTATTATTCCTATTATGATTATATGGATGCCTGAAATCACGTTTTATACCTAAGTCCAGGAAGACATTCTTGGTTCTTATGGTTCCGACGAGGCATTTCTTTAAAATTTCCAAAATGGTTTTTAAAATGGTTTGGAGAATTTGGACCTCTTCCTACCATTTTCCCCTCAAAAGTATCAGCAGTATATGATCATTTCAGGGAAAAATCCACTTTTGTCCCTGGATACAGACTAATATCATTTGTAGCTTCTCAGTCTATCACTTGGATTATTTCATGGGATTATTAATATTATTATTGTGACTGTTATTATTATTATTAATTTTATTATAATAATTATTATTATTATTTTTATTATTATTAATATTATTATTGCTGTTATTATTATTATTAATATTATTATTATTATCATTATTATTAATATTTTTACTATTATTATAATAATAATTATTTTTATTATTATTATTATTATTATTAATATTATTATTATTATGAGTGTTATTATTATTAATTTTATTATAATTATTATTATTGTTATTTTTATTATTGATATTATTCTTTATTAATATTATTATTATTAATATTTTTATTATTATTGTAATAATTATTATTTATTATTGTTATTTTTATTATTATTATTAATATTATTATTATTATTATTATTGGTATTATTATTATTATTATTCTTATTATTGCTATTATTAATATTATTTTTGTTATTATTATGATGTTTATTATTATTATTATTATTATTATTATTTTTTTTATTACTAATAATATCATAACAATAAATATAATAATAAGAAGAAAAATAATAGTAATAATAATAATAATAATCATAATAGTAATAATAATAGTAATAATAATAATAAAATAATAATAATAATTGTGATAATAATATTAATAATAATAATAATAACAATAGTAATAATAAAAAATAATAATAATAATAAAAGTAATAATAATAATAATAATAATAATAATAATAATAATAATAATATAAATCTCAATATTACCTCTTTCTTCTCATATACATTATCTCTCTTTCACATAAGCATTCTTTCTCTCCCACATATAAACACTAATACATAAACATTCTCTCTTTCCCACATGAACACTTTTTCTGCAACTCAGAAAAATATAACAATTAATTTAAATACGTTTTAAAAAATATAGGAACTAAATTGATTTTTTTAAAAATCATGACTATTGACAGAATGTAGGGATGAAAAGGGTAATTAAACCTAAAATCACTGTTTCTTTACCTGTCGCTGCTGAAGGGGAGCATAGAGCACCTTTTTTTCAGATTCTTTTGCGAGCTGGTGTGCGCAGTTTATAAATCTTTCTCTTGTCTCTGCTACGTTATGGTGTGGATACGTCTTCTGAGAAGGATTATGGTATACCGGATGCAGAGATGGGGAACGCTGTTATGGAATGAACGCATAGGCTATCACGTTTGGTGAAGGTTGGGGAATAGGCATAAGGTGTTGTGTAGAACTACCCTGTTTTGTGTTTTGTTTTGGTACTTAAAAGCCAAATATATATGTTTAGGAAGGGGATAGCCGCTGGTTCAGTGCAGCAGGCAATGGAACAAGATAAGGCAGCAGCTAAAAGCTCTTTTGGAGTTTAGATGGCAGCAGATAGAAAGGTGCGAAGGAAACAGGCTTGAGTGCAAAGAATTAAGGCCAGTGGATGGACTTCATGATTGGAATCTCTTATTTGAGGTTGCAAAAACGTTCCAGAAGTAATACTTTATGGATGGTGATTGATTATACATGCAGCCTTTTAACAGCAAACTCTCACACCTTATAGCATAAATCAGTTGCTCATAGTTTGACTGCTTCTATGTGGTTGGTTGTTTTTTTCCTTCTTTAAAAGCTCCAATAAGTTTGGCACTGCAGGCACCACGTCATTGCTCACAAAATCCATCTATATCTCCAGCTAGAAGTGGCTAGCTTAAAACAGTTATAAGCCTTATAATTCACGGAAGTGTTGCGTACAAAAGTGCAGTTTTACTTGTTCAATAATGTAGCAGGAATCAAAACAAGTTGCAGGGTAGGTCCTGGTTCTTGAGGTGGTAGGTTCCCTATGAAAGGTTTTTCACTTTTTTTTTGTCTCTCTGGTGTTCAGGGTCTTGCCTTTAGTTTGGGAAGAGTTGGTGCTTGATCTTATTTAATAGGAACTTGTACCCGTGGAAGTTATATAGAAGGATATAGGACTCAGTTTGTGATTATAAAAGTTGTAGATGTTATGGTTATCTGCAGCATTTTTTTAAGTTTGTTGGAAAGGTTCATGGTTCTAGGTTGGGACACTGAAGTGTCTCTTTTTCTTTTCTTTAATTCAATTTATTCTTTGCTGATAAATATATATATATATATATATCTCGAAATCATCTTAATATGCCTACTGCAATCTTAATTCTTAACAAATCACAACTTAGTGATTCTTACACCAAACTTCAATATCTCCCTCTTACCATTAATATTTTTTATGGCATCAAACTTCTTGGCCATGTTGTATAATATATATCAACTAAAAAAATCCAAAAAAGATAGTATACAAACATATTTCTACTATAAATGTCATCATTAATCTAACTTTTAAGATAACTATTATAAAGTTGATAAATTTTTTTATATATGAATTAACATTACACTTTACATGAATGATCTACTTATTTACAAAGAGAAAGTGTAGTAACAATAAGATAATATGCTATTGTATACATTGGTGATGGTAAAATAAAGAAAGTATTTTTCTTCACATGTATTTTTTTTTCTGAAATGGTGTAATTTGATTTCGTATTTCTTGAATGGACAAATTATTGTTTTGTTCCAGAAATGGATAAGTCGTGGATGTGAAGTACAAAACAATATTAAAGAAATTGCCATCTATATTCATGCTTTTAAAAAGCACAAAAAATTTAAAAAAATCGTATATAAAATATGTAGCAACTTTGAAAAAAATAGAAGAAGAAACAGAGTCACGATCCCGTTCCCTGTGTCTTTCACTTTCTTTCTCTTTCTCTCTCCATATTCTCTTCTCTCCCTTCTTTCTTAATTTTCTCTCCCAATCTTCATCTATTTTAGAATCTGATCGGACCACGTTGTAGCTGGCAAGTTAAGGAATATTTCTACCCGATCAGATTTTCAAACAAAGTAAGTTCAATTTTATTCTAAAGTTCTCTTATTTTCTGTTTTTCTCTATGTTTTAGTCATCAATATTAGTGGGGTCAGTTGAGAAAAGTGTTTCTCTCAACTTGATTAAGCTCATACTAAAATTTGGTAATTTTTGGATAACTTATATTAGGCCCGTAAATCTTGAAGCTTATCTAGACTTTGGGAAATAAAATTCTAGAAGTTACTTAAAAAGCAAGCAATTAAGGTAAGGAAAGCTAAATTTAATTTTTAATAACACCCTAGGCTAGAAGATTCTGGATGTGGAAGGGACGTGGTCCCAATATTCAATTTCTCTTGCAGGGATGTTGTGTGTTTATATTTGTGTTATTTGTTTATATATTATTTAAACTTGTAAAAATATTATATTTTGATGGTTTAGTATTTAAGTGTTATTTTTTTTTATATTAAATAAGATTTCAAATATTGTGGATTGTGTTTTGGAATGATACTGTATGATGAAAATGATATGAAATTGATGTCATAAATTTGGGATAATGTATAAGTTGTTGTTTGATGACATTAAGTATGAAAAACCTATGTTTAACGGAGATCCTCTGGCTTCACTGATGATCTAAGTTATGTAGACTAAGATATCAGGTGGTAAGAAGCTGAGAGGGAGTTCATACACACCGGGTCCCGCTGTAGACACTCGGTATTGGATGTTTGAACTTATCCTAACCCTTTCTGTTAGATTCGCTGGTAATCTTTGGATCAGGTGATAGTCTTTGGTAGGGGCATACTTAATGAGTCTTCTAGAAGACGAAGTGGGATTGAAATGAAATCCAATGACTGTGATTGAAAATAGATCCGTGTGTGGTCTATATGAATGATGAAATTGATATTGAAATTTTATATAACAACATTTAAAGAAATGCTTATAAACTATTAGTTTGATTTGTTCTTTTTGCATGAATTTAATATGTTATGAAATTTCTTTTCACTAGCTTACCCTTACTTTTCTTGTTGTGTTTGAACTGCGATGACTGTACTACGTACACGAGCAGATGATCATATAGGTATCTGAGGTTCTAGAGAGCTTTAGGATGTTATTTTGAACTGTATATTGTAAATATTTTTATTTCTATAAGTCATAATCATGTATTAGGAATATTTTTATTTCTATTTTTATTTTTATATGATTATTATTTTTGTTATTATTATTATTATTATTGTTATTTTTATAACAGTAATATAATAATAATAATAAGAATAATAGTAATAATAATAGAATAATAATAATAATATTAATGATAATAATAGTAATAATTATAATAATAATAATATAAATCTAATAGTAATACTAATCCTAAAAATAGAATAATAATAATCCTAATAATCCTCCTCCTCCTACCCCTCCTCCCTTCTTCTCTTTTTCTTTTATTTTTCCTTTTTTTTCTTCTTCCTCTTCTTCTTTTTGTTTTCTTCTTCTTTTTTTCCTCCTCCTCCTCTTCTCTTCGTCTTCTTCCTCTTCTTCTTCTTTATTTCTTCCTCTTCTTCTTCCTCTTTTTCTTCTTCTTCTTCCTCTTCTTCTTCTTCCTCTTCTTCTTCTCCTCCTCCTTCTTCCTCTTCTTCTTCTTCCTCTTCTTCTTCTTCTTTTCTTCTTCTTCTCCTCCTCCTCCTTCTTCTTCTTCTTCTTCTTTCTTCTTCTTCTTCTTCTTCTTCTTCTTCTTCTTTTTTCTTTCTTCTTCTTCTTCTTTTTTCTTCTTCTTCTCTTCTTCTTCTCCTCCTTCTTCTTCTTCCTCTTCTTCTTCTTCCTCTTCTTTTTCCTCTTCTTCTTCTTCTCCTCCTCCTCTTCTTCTTCTTCTTTTCTTATTCTTCTTGCGCTTTCTTTTTTTTTATTCTTCCTCCTCTTATAACAGTAAATCTAATAATCGTAATAATAATAATAATAATAATGCTATCCTCCTAATAGTAAAAACCATATAATCCTCGCCCTAATATTAATAATAATAATAATCCCCAATAGTAATCCTCTTAATAAATCCTAACAATCCCATCCTAATAATCCTCCTAATAATATAATAATAATAATAACTCTCAATCCTACCTCTCTCTTCACATAAACATTCTCTCTCTTCCACATAAACACTCTATTTTTCTTCCTCATATACATTCTTTCTTCCACATAAGCATTCTCTCTCTACCACATCAGCAACCGCTGACACCGTCAGGTGAAATTTAACGGAAAAGACCAATTTGAATATATTTTAAAAAATATAAGGACCAAATTGATTTTTTTAAAATCCACTATACTAAATTGACTATTAACTTAAAATGTAGGGACGAATAAGGTAATTTAACCTAAAATAAAAAAAGCATATAAATAGAAAATTCAGTTATTCAGGTTTTATTTTAAAAGAACCACCATCTCTCTAGAAATTTCCTTTTTCCTTGCTCTGCTTTCTTTATAAGATTCTGACTTCTCGCTCACCAGTTTGACAATCGGACTCTGCCATTGGACTCTTGACAGCAAAGACTACAAGATTGCTTGATCATAATATTTGATAGAGTAAATTCATTTTTGTTCTTCTCTTTGAGTCAAATTTTGAACTTGTTAGGTTTGTCTCAGTCTAGGCTTTGCATGTGACTCTTTTAGCTTCAGGATTAATCTATGTTAGCTTAGGGTCCTAGTTATATAGTTAGATTTTTTATCAGGACTATATGATGCAGGTTAAGCTACCCTTGAACAATTTTAAGATTTGGAGCTCTTAGTGAACATCTGATCAAGTTTCCTAAATATTGTTAATATTCTAACTATTTTTATTTTTCTTGATTAGTTTTGTGTACTTTTTAAAAATTTAAAAACTTGATGACTTTTCTATGAAAACAGAATAATAAAGTTTGTTGGGGTTTGTTATGACTGCAATGATTGATAAGAAAACAAGTTAAAGAGTTTGTTGTTTCAATTAGGAACATAAGGATTGGAATTCATCCTTCTCACTCTTTTGTATTTTTATTAACATGACAATATTGTATCATTTGATTGATATTGATACCCATATAAAAATCATTTATATTGATTTATCGCATATAAAATTATTAAGATATCACCTAAATAACGATTCCTCACATATTTATAAAAACTTCTTATCATTAAGATCAGATGTTGATGGCAATTGACATTTTAAATCTATTCCTAGCATTCAAATATTTGTTAAACATTATCATTTCGGTCAAAAACTTAGAAGTACTTTCTAGTCAAATCTAGGTTTTGAGATCATGGTAAATGATGAGCACATATTTATTCACACTCAATAGCTTTAATAATGGATTATTGGACTATAATAATAAATAAATTCATTATTTTAATTAATATTCATATAATTGGGTTTATTTGGGCCTAAACTATTATTTTTGTTAATTTTGCGTTTTTAGAGTAAATGGTATGAAGGAAGTGTCTACCTTTGTGAATGGACCAAATATACAAAAGTCTAAGTTGCTTCTTGAATCAAAACAGAAAACAAATTCTGAAGAGAAGAAAGAGAAAATAAAATCTACAATATCTTAGAAACAGAATTAGATGCAAATCTTCTGCAAAATACAAGAATTCTGGAAAGTTTGAAACCTTGAAACTGTTAACAAAATCTAAACTACAATATTTTTCCAAGATCCTTGGAGCAAAAAAGCCTATAAAAAGACACAAGCCTCAAGGAGAAAAAATGGAGCTTCATAGGATTTTCTTAGTTTCTTTTCTTCTTTGTAATCCTTTTGTTTTGCCTCTGCATAGAAAGCTAAACCTTTTTGATTGATTCATTTGTAATTTCCCATTGAGTTATGAGGTTTTGGTCAATAAAAGTTTTGTTTTTTATTTCTCTGTAGTAGTTGTTTTAATATTCTAATTTCTTGGAAAACTGGTTTTTGTGAGAGTTTGTACTTGAATGCATGATTGAGAATCTTCCTTATCTTAAACTTTGGTTTCTTAGTTAGTTCGCACTATTCTAATTAATTTCTTGGCTGCATAATTCAAGGGAGAGGAGATAAGAATTCCCATGGAGTATACGCATGGAACAAAGTGGGTATTGATTAAACCAGTAGACACATGCTTTACTGGTGAATTTCAGTTCAATAAGATTGGCGTATGTTCAATCTGGTTTAACTCTGTTGGAGGATTGAGAAAGGATTAATCTTTACATAACCTATGAAGAATTCAATGGTGGAAGAACTTAGGGATCAACCGCTTTTTATTTGCTATTTTAATCTCTTTTATATTTTCTGCACAACTACCTCAACCCCCTTTATTATTATTGTTATTGCTAACTTTTAGTGCTTGCAGATAGATTCTAAACACTAATTTTACTATTGGATTCGTTGAGAGAGGACTTGGGGTCATCTAACCACAATTATACTATCATCTATCTAGTGTTAGACAAGTTTACGTTAGAATCATATTAATTTGACAGCAAAATGACAACTATCAAATTTGGTGCCACAACCGGGGAATCCAATTTGATTTTGGTTATCAGGCTTTTTTTTATCTGCATTTTCTTTTCCTAATTTTATTTTCTGCATATTTAACTTGTGTTTTCCTCTTATTAGTTTTTTTTTTATTTAGTATAGCCTAGAAACATGAAAAAAAAATAAAAACTAAACTAAAAAATAAAAAAATCTAATATTTAGGATATCCTTTTCTTTTTTTAATTTTATCTCCTTATATCTCTTATCTTTATCTTGTTTTGAATTGTTTTTAACTTATTTTATCTCCTATATCTCTTATCTTTATTTTGTTTTGATTTTATTTTATCTCCTTATATCTCTTATCTTGTTTTGATTTGTTTTGTCTTTGTTTTATATCTTTTTTTGTTTCTAATTATTATTTTTTCTTCTACCATTTTTATTTATTTCTATTTTTATTATTGTTATTTTTATTTTCTATATTTTATTTATTTTTGCATTTTTTTCTCTCATTTTTTTTAAGCATTAAGTGTAGCATTTGCATTAATTTTATATATAGGATTTTGCTTTTAGGGCAGACACTTTAGCTGCTACTCTTTGATTTTTATTTATTTTTTAATTGAAAGCAATTTAGGGAAGACTTTGGCTAGAAAATACTTGGTTTTTAAGTTTGTTCATCTGTGACTCACCTCTCTTTCCTAGGAGTTGACTTGGGTTTAAAAAAAAGGAGATTTTTCTCTGAGGGATCTAATAGGTATTAGTGTCCATTCATATTAGGGATTTCATTGGTGCATAATTAGGTCAAATTCATCACATTCATACTTCTCTTGAAAGACATGTATAGTAATACGAAGTCTTCTAGTTCATCATCAACTGCTGCTTTAAATCCTAATTTTCAAATTATGGACGAACGAACCCTCAGAGAACTTGTTGCTCTAGATATTTCCATCCAAACTATGTGTATCCAATACCGGATGTGGATGTGCAATGTGAGCTTAAATCTGGTTTAATACACATGTTGCCTAAATTTCATGGCCTTGCAAGTGAAGACCCACATAAACATCTTAAGGAGTTCCATACAGTGTGCACTACCATGAGGTTAACTGGGGTCTTAGAGGAGCACATCAAGCTTAAAGCTTTCCCTTTTTCACTCCAAGATGTAGCTAAAGATTGGCTATATTATTTGTCGGAAGGATCAGTGACTAGTTGGGAAGGATTGAAGAGAGTATTTCTTGAAAAATTCTTCCCAACATCTAGAGTCACATAAATAAGAAAGGAAATATACGAGATCAGGCAACAAGACAGGGAAAGTCTCTATGAATATTAGGAAAGATTCAAGAGACTATGTACAAGTTGTCCATACCATCAGATTAATGAACAACTTTTAATACAATACTTTTATGAGGGTCTAGTTGCTATTGATAGGCAGATGATAGATGCTACCAGTGGAGGAGCCCTGGTTGATAAGACACCAGTCGCTGCAAGACAATTGATTGAGATCATTGGATTGTTGATTGTTAGAAGCCATGATCTCAATCAATTGTCTTGCAGCGACTGGCGTCTTATCAACCAAGGCTCCTCCACTAGCAACATCTATCATTTGTCTATCAATAGCCATTAGACCCTCGTAAAAGTATTGTATTAAAAGTTGTTCATTTATCTGATGGTATGGACAACTTGTACATAGTCTCTTGAATCTTTCCCAGTATTCATAGAGACTTTCCCTGTCTTGTTGCCTAATCCTGCATATTTCCTTTCTTATTGATGTGACTCTAGATACTGGGAAGAATTTTTCAAGAAATAATATCTTCAACCCTTCCCAACTAGTCACTGATCCTGCCCACAAATAATATAGCCAATCTTTAGCTACATCTTGGAGTGAAAAAGGGAACGCTTTAAGCTTGATGTGCTCCTCTGAGACCCCAGCTGGCCTCATGGTGGTACACACTGTATGGAACTCCTTAAGATGTTTATGTGGGTCTTCACCTCCAAGACCATGAAATTTAGGCAACAAGTGTATCAAACCAAATTTATGCTCACATTGCACATCCACATCCGAGTATTGGATAGACATAATTTGGATGGAAATATCTAGAGCAGCAAGTTCTCTAAGGGTTCGTTTGTCCATAATTTGAAAATTAGGATTTAAAGCAGCAGTTGATGATGAACTAGAAGACTACGCATTATTTTACATGTCTTTCAAGAGAAGTATGAATGTGATGAATTTGACCTAGTCATGCACCTATGAAATCCCTAATATGAATGGACACTAATACCTATTAGACCCCTAAGAGCAAAATTTTTTTTTTTTTTTAAAGAAACAACCCAAGTCAACTCCTAGGAAAGAGAAGTGAGTCAGAGATGGACAAACTTAAAAACCAAGTCTTTCCTATTCAAAGTCTTCCCTAAATTGCTTTCAATTAAAAGAAAAAAAATCAATGTGTAGCAGCTGAAGTGTCTAGCCTAAATGCAAAATCCTATCTATGAAACTAATGCAAATGCTACACTTAATGCTTAAAAAAATTAGAGAGAAAAAAATGCAAAAATAAATAAATAAAATATAGAAAATAAAAACAACAACAATAAAAATAAAAACAAAAATAAATAAAAATGGTACAAAAAAATAATAACTAAAAACATAAAAGATATAAAATAAAGACAAAACTAAATAAGATAAAGATAAAAGATATAAAGAAATAGAATCAAAACAAGATAAGAAATATAAGAAGATAAAATAACATAAAAACAAATCAAAACAAAATAAAGATAAGAGATATATGAGATAAAATAAAATAAAAACAATTCAAAACAAGATAAAGATAAGAGATATAAAGAGATAAAATAAAATAAGAAAAGGATATCCTAAATATTAGATTTTTTATTTTTTAGTTTTTATTTTTTATTTTTTTTTAAAAAAAATCATTTTCTAGGCTATACTAAATAAATAAAAACTAATAAGAAGAGAACACAAGTTAAATATGCAAAAAATAAAATTGGGAAAAAAATGCAGATAAAAAAAAAACTAATAACCAAAATCAAATTGGATTTCCTGGCAACGGCACCAAATTTGATAACTGTCATTTTGCTATAAAATTAATATGAACTTGTCTAACATTGTAGAGATGATAATATAATTGTAGTCAGATGACTCCAAGTCGTCTCCCAACAAATCTAATAGTAAAATCAGTGTTTAGAACCTATATGAAAACAATAAAAGTTAGCAATAACAATAATAATAAAGGGGTTGAGATAGTTGTGCAGAAAATATAAAAGAGATTAAAATAGCAAATAAAAAGCGGTTGATCCCTAAGTTCTTTCACCATTAAATTCTACACACGTTCTCTAAAGATTAATCTTTTCTCAATCCTCCAACAGAGTTAAACCAGATTGAACATGCGTCAATCTTGTTCAACTGAAACTCACCAGTAAAGCATGTGTCTACTAGTTTAATTAATACCTACTTTATTCCATACATATACTCCATGGGAATGCTTATCTTCTTTCCCTTGAATCATGTGCCTGAGAAAATAGTTAGAACAATGCGAACTAACTAAGAAATCAAAGTTTAAAATAAGGAAGACTCTCAATCATGCATTCAAGTACAACCTTTCACAAAAACTAGTTTTCCAGGATATTAGAATATTAAAACAACAGCTATAGAGAAATAAAAAACAAAACTTTTATTAACCAAAACCTCATAACTCAATGGGAAATTACAAAAGAATCAACCAAAAAGGTTTAGCCTTTCATGCAAAGACAAAACAAAAGAATTACAAAGAAGAAAAGAAACTAAGAAAACCCTATGATGTTCCCCTCTTTCTCCTTGAGGCTCTCTCTTTCTTCTTGAGACTTGTGTTTTTTTATAGGTTTTTTTGCTCCAAGGATCTTGGAAAAATATTGTAGTTTAGTTTTATTAATAGTTTTCAACTTTCCAGAATTATTGTATTTTGTAAAAGATTTGCTTCCAATTGAGATATTGTAAATTTTATTTTCTCTTTCTTCTTGTCAAAATTTGTTTTTTGTTTTAATTCAAGAAACAACTTTGACTTTTGCATATTTGGTCCATTCACAAAGATAGACACTTTCTTCAAACCATTTATTCTAAAAACACAAAATTAATGAAAATAATAGTTAAGGCCCAAATAAATCCAATTATATGAATATTAATTAAAACAATAAATTTATTTATTATTATAGTCTAATAATCCATAATTAAAGTTATTAGTGTGAATATTATAACTACAAAACTGTATACAATGAATTTGAACGACTGACATTAAAAATTCAATCTAATAATTTACCAAATTCTAATATATTTTTAACCCTTATTGTTAGTTACATTCAGAATACCAAAACGGTACTTTTACATAGTAACAAAAATTCTCCTTCATTATGTAATTATAATAAACTTCAATATAATTTTTTTTATTACAAATTCTGATATTCTTCAACCAAAAGAGAATCACTTCAACCAAAAGAGAATCACTGAATAGAAATTAATTTTATAGATAAAAAATAATTAATTACTATATGAACTAAATTAAATATTATCTTATATACTAAACAAATTATTGATATTTAAAATAATTTATATTATTAATAAGTAATTTTTATTAAATAATTTTTAAATTAATATCTAATTAATTATCCAGATTCTCTATATACCAATTTAGAAACTATTTGTTAATAATGAAACTTATTTTATATACCAATAATTTTTTTATTCTTTAATATAATATCTAATCAATGAATATAATAACTAATTATTTTTATCTCAAAAATTAATTTTTATATAATTGCCGTGAACAACAAACTTTATTGTGTCATATTTATCTCAATAGCAATGTATATATTCTATTAAAATTTTCTATATTATTGAAAAATTATTATTTTAAAAATTGACAATTACATTTAATAATAATTTAAAATTAAGTTCATAATCAAATTAAAAAACACAACAAAAGGCGTGTATATTTAACTTCTATTATTTTATTTATTTTTTATTAATTTATATCTTGGTCTTTAGGTGACTAGTTTTAGTTTTTATTTTTTTCATAACTAGATAAGGTATTTGCATCGACTTATATATTATATAGTATCATAACTTTTAGTTATGAGATCTCCAATAAATATATATATATATATATATATATATATATATATATATATTATTTTTCTCTTTTAAGTTTTAATGAGAAGTTTTCTTTTATATATCTTTCTCTATTTTATTTTTTAGATTTTTTTCATCTTTTTTTTCATTATTAAATAAATTTATCAAAATTTATTTTAATATAATTTGTTAGACATATTGCGTAACCTTTGAATTCACCCACCCACAAATGTACTGTCTCACACACAAGATATTTTTTTATGATGAATAATGTTGAAGATCCATATTAATAGATAATATCAATCCACATATTACAAACTAATTTTTTGAGAAACTAATTTTATGAGAATACGTTCACTTGAACTCAATTTTTAATATCTTATTCTGGAATGAGGAAACTTTTCATCGTTAAAAAAAAGTAAAACAAAATAAGCTTTTTACTTCTCACTTTTACAATGCATTCTTTGGTAAGTGCTAAGATTTGGACCTTCGTTTCAAAACTCCTGTGACTAAAAATGATAATAATTTCATTGGATTAGGATTATACAAAACCATAATTACCAGGAGTATTCAAAATCGAGTAATCAAATCTAAAAACAATGATCAAAATATCAAACTTCATACATTGCATTTGTTTCTTTTCTAAAAACTCAATGATTCGGTTGGTGGCATGAGAGAATCGAAAACCAATTCAAACAAAACAAAACCACACAGTTTATTATATTTATTATTTCTCAGTTTTTTAATTAGTATATACTTAATTGAATTTTCAACATAATTATTTTATTTCAATATGACTTTTCAATGTAAAATATTTCAAAATATGTGTATTATTGGTGTTTTAAAGTTCAACCATTGTTAAATAAATAATAAATATCAAAATTGTTTTAAAAAGTATAAAAAAAATTAACTTAAATAGCAAAAGTTTGATTTTGTTTGAATTATATAATTAATTTCAATTTAAATAAATTTACTTCTTTTATAATATTTTTTCTTCAAATTATCTCGAAACAAATTTAGGGATGGATCAAACAAAATCGACTAAAATAAGTGGATTTATACTTAATTCAATGTTACAAAATTGTCTTTTAATGTAAAATTTACTTCAACATTAATTCGATAATGAATAATACAACAATTTCTACACTTCAATATCATCTAAATAAGTCAGTTCTATTTTATTTAATTTTATAAAATTAATTTATAAAATAAAATTTGAATTTCACTTATATATATATTATATATGATATGGAATCTTTACTCAATTTGAAATCTGAAAATGGAGAGTTACATCACTTGCATAAATTTTAGTTTAAGGTATACTTAAAAAATGTCAATGTAGCTCGGCGTGGATCAGAAAGAAGTTGGGAAATAGTTGGATGACCTCCCAAATAAGTGACATTGGAGCCTGGGATTAAAATTCACTTCCTCGTTTAACTGATGTCATAAGCCACCTGTACCTTGTTGCTATCTTACTGTATTTGTTTCCTAACAATTACAGTTCATTTTTTATTTATTTTGGTCGGTATTATAATTCTCTTTTTTTTCCATGAATCACCTCACATCTAAGTCCTTGTGAGTGTAAATATTTCCTCCCTTTATGTATATGAAAATAATAAGTGAAGTCACATTTAGAAATAAGATAAGAAATATAACTACAAATTTATAAGATAAACAATAAACTTAATAGAAATAGATATAATATTTTATATCATAAAATCTAAAATAGATTTTTTAGTAAAATGATTTTTCACCTTACTTACCAGGATATTAAAAAAAGTTACGGAGGTGTACCTTACCTACCAGGATGTCAGACGAAAGACCGTATTTATGAAATCTCTAACTCCCTTAAAACATAAGTCCTTGACACATATTATCTGATGATATACTTTTAAATAAAACAATATGGTCTACATCTTACTATTTTAAGAGATATTATCTGAGTATTTTTATTCAAAATATCTGTAATGGCATGATAAAAAATCATCATTAATACATAATTGGAGCCGTTGCAGTCTTGCAGGAGCACCATGGCCCAGCGTCACTGTCCTGTCTCGTCACTGTAGATTAATACAGCTTTAACTTACCGTTAACAACACAGAAAAAAAAGTCTTAGTTGATGCGCTCCATTTAAAAGTAAATTTGTTTAGCAATTTTTTTTTTTCATTTTCTTGAATGACATATTTTACACTTCGTAAATAAATTTATTGTAATATTTAAGTTATTAACTTGTTTTTTATTTATAGATAACAAAATAAAAAGATAGTAATACATTTATCTTTTACGAAGCGGTCTTGGTATGCAAAATATATTTGTGTGTGCATTCCATTTCCCGCAACGGCATAAAAAAAGATGACGTCATTGGCGAGGAAGGATCCAACGGCCACAATGAAGTATTTGTGGCGTGATAGCCGCTAGAAGCTTCCAGGTGTAACGGTCAGTCCTTCCCAGTCCCGTTCAAATACTGATACTGCTTCTGTTTGAGATGAGAGAGAGAGTGCAGAGGCAAATTGCAGGTTTGTGCGTGAATCTGACGAAATTTCTCTATTATCTGCGTTCTACTTCTGCGTTAGATTCACGCACAAACTTGTCATTTTCCTTTTCTTTGTTAACTTCCATTTCCTAAACTTGGTTTTTGCATTCGACTTGATTCGAATTTCTATTTTGTAATTGAATAATATAATAGAGATAATATTGAAGATAGTTGAGTTGTTAGGTGTTATTTTTTTATTGTTATGTAACTAATTTTGTTAATAGTAATTTATCCAAGTTATAGGATAAGGTTTTTTAGTATCTTAAATGTTGATAAGTATAAAAGTATCCTAATATTGTGTTCTGATTATTAAAATATATTGTTTGATTTATAATCTAATGAGAATGAGTAATTTTTTTATTGTTTAACTTAATGCTACAGACTAGTATAGAAAAATTTAGTATAATACACTACAAGAAAATATCCAATTAGCGTGGGCCAAAAGCGGACGCAAAAGTTGGAAAACGGACGCTTATGTGTCTGTTTTGCGCCCGCCAAGCATCCGACGAAAAACCTTTGGAAGCGCAAGTTGCGTGGGCTTGACCCACGCAAAGTGGACGCAACACGTAGAAGAGCATGGACGCAGAAGCGGACGCATATGCGACCGCTTTTGCGTTGGCTAAGCTGACGCAAATAGCGTGGGCTTGTGACCGACGTAAATAGCGTTGACCAGTAGGCAACGCAAATAGCGTGGGCCTGTGCTAACGCAAATAGCGTGGGCATTTGGCCGACGCAAATAGCGTGGGTCTGTGCTAACGTAAATAGCGTGGGCATTTGGCCGACGCAAAAAGGAAATTAAAAAAAAAAATTAAATTTTTTGCAAACCAGATAACCTGTAAATAAAAAAACCCAACCAAATCACATTCACACCAATATTTATCATCCACAAACACATCCAAATATATAAACATCTAAATCCATAAAAATATCCAATCCAAAAACATATCCAAATCCTCAAATTGTACTTAAAGAAAATATTACAATTAAAATTGTATTTTACAAATTCAACTAGAAGTAGCAAAATGAATTCCATAGTGATGTGATAAACCTGTAAAAAAATATAAACAATATAAATAAATAAATGAAAAATTAAAATATTTAGTATATTATAAAAATGTCAAATAATTAAACTTACATTATAGAATGCACTTTAAGGAGCAGGTTGATCATCCTCTTCTGGATCATACTGATGATGGAATTGTGTTGTGCTATTTGAAGGAGCTTTGTCACGTTCCATTGAGATAAGTTTATCTTTTATAACCTTCAGCTCATCCTCCAAGTGAGCATACTTCTGACTCCACATACTAAGTTCAGCACGAAGCATTTGATTTTCATGCACTTGCCCAGATTGAGAAGTGCCAGAAGCAGAGGCTTGGGTGAGAGAAGAGACTCCTTGCCGGATGTTACCAGCCAAGTCTGCCGTACCATACACCCGACCTCTACTCTTTCCTCCAGCAGCTTCCTTCCATGTTTGAAGCTTAGTTGCAGGATCAACTTGGTGAACATCAGTGTTAGAATCCTGTGAACTATTTGCTTGAAGGGCCTTCAAGCGCTCATGATAGTTTTCCTACACAGATCATTACAAAATGAAAATGTTAGAAAATTAAAATATAAATATAAAACAAGTTAAAAGAAAAACTTACATAAGTTTCTTGAGCACGAGAATCAACCCATTCACCCTTCTTATTTGTGTGGGTAGCCATAAATAGTTCATCAGGTTCTGGAGGACGACCATATTGACGTTCCTAATAATGCTGTACAATTAAAAACATTATAGGTTGCAAATGTAAAATGATTTCATGTAAGACAGTGACAAGTACTTACCAAGGTAACTGCAATATCTGAATGTGATTTTCTACCTGTGGAGTGCAGTGCTCCACCACGACCTGAACTCCTATTGGCTTTATTTTGAATTGATTTATCTTTAAATTGTTGTGAATCCCAATAGTTTAGAAGTTCAGTCCATGCTTGCTCACCTATCCAAACAGGGCGGACAGCCTTTGCCCTAGCTTTAGTCAACATATCACAAAGTCTTTTTTTGACTTTAGACCCGTACACCTTTTTAATTTGGTATTCATCATGAGGTGCCCAAGTGACTTTAGTCTGTTAAAAAGAAGAAAATAATTACTTTAAGTCCACAATAAAAACAAGAAAACAAGTGACTGTAGTTTGTCAAAAATTAAAATTACCTGAAAGTCAGTCCACCATCTCAGTTTTTCCTCCTCAGGCATGGCATCATAGTGATGATATGGACCTCTAAATTGAGATCGAATGCAATGTCCAATGGCCTCAATAGCATAATGATTTGGCGTCCAACTACAAATACAAACAAATAAAATTACAAACATAGTAATATAAAGATGAAATTAAATATACATTTAAGATGACTTACCCTCTACCAAGAAGTCGGATAATTACCCTACCAGTAGGGTCACGCTGGACCTCCGCAGGGGGGAGGTCATGCTCTGAAGCAGCAGTGGCACCATGGTCAACATGGTCAGAAATGCCTTGCACAGAGCCAGCAGTAGTCGGGACAGATGGAGAAGATGTGGTGTGGACAATGGGATAAGGAGTAGTCTGCATAAATGTACCAGGGGTGGTCTGAACAAATGTACCAGGGGTGGGCTGCACAAATGTACCAGGGGTAGGCTGGAGTGGAAAACTCCGAGTCTGGTGGAGTGTTGTAGGGACACTCTGATGGTAAGTCGGAGCAGAGAATGATGGTCCTGGTGGTACTGGAATACTAAGAGGGTGTGAAGATGATGAAATATGTGTGTGATGAGGTGATATAGTGGGGTGGGGATAAGCATTCCGAAATTCTCCATGCCCAGAGGACGAGGGGATGGAGGAAGATGGGCTACAAGATGGTGACGAGGAATGGGATGAAATATATGGACTACCAGGATCAGACGGTGGTAAAATACCAGAATAAGGGATGTTTCCCTAAACCCTAAACCCTAAACCCTAAAACAATTATTTACAACAATTGTTCAGTACAATAAAAGTGGATGAATCCAAATTCAAAATAGGAAAGACAAAATTTTAGACTGTTAAGAACTGCCAGTGATCAACGAGGCTAAACGCGCGACAACAGAACATACAAATTACAGGACAAAATTCAAACATAAACTCAGAACATAGTTCAATAATACCAATAAACACAGTTCAAAACACAACTCATTAGGAAATTCAATAATACCAGCAACCAGCTCAATAATCCAACTCAAAAATCAGTTAATAATCCAAATCAAAAATACTAAAATCTGAACCTGAGGAGGAGACTATGCAGGCAGAGGAAGCTACGCAAACAGAGAAGACCAACGCGAAGGAGAACGGCCACGCAGAGGAGGACAGTGACGCGGAGGACGACGGCGACGCGGACGAGGACGGCGACGAGGAGGACGAGGGTGACGCGGACGAGGACGGCGACGCGGATGAGGACGGCGACGCCGACGAGGAAGACGCGAAAGAAAACGATGCGGAAAATAGAGACCTGGACGCGACTGCACGCAGAGGAGGACGACGCGGCTGGACGCGAAGAAGGCGACGCCGAAGATGGACAGCTGCCGCCGCAGAGGAGAAAGAGTTGTCGCCAAGAGGGAGACCGTGAGAGGGACGCTGTCGCGGAGAGGGAAACCTAACTTTTTCAATTTGGGGGTGTGGGGTAACCGGGAACGAAAATTTTTATATATATAGTCCCCAGTATGCATCGGCAGTCCGACGCATACTTTAAAATATCCATTTTTATTTTAATTTTAAATGAATTTAACTTTTAAAAAATAAATTAAAATTTTATTTATATTAAAAAAAATCATTGAATATAAAAAGAAAATTAATTTCATTTTACAATAAAAACTTTTATTAATTTATAAAAAACAATTTAATTTAATGTATATAATATAAAGTTTAATTAAATTTAAAAAAAATATTTAATTTAATAATACAATAAAAATGTACTTTAATTTATATAAAATAATTAAAATAATTTATACAAGAATAAACAAATTTAATTTATACAAAAACTAAATTAAGTATAACTTCTATGTGACATAACATCTACTACCACAAATATCAATGAACCCTGTTATTGAAATTGCTCATGATACCCTTATCATTCCTTCTAACTTATAATCCAAAATCTATTAATGAACTATATTCCATGATTCTAATTAAGTTAATTCTATAATTATCATAAAATGACTCATATTTCTCAAATTGACAATGGACTACGGTTATTAACTTGTTCCTGCTAGGGAGATGAAACCTAGAGAACTGTTGAAGTCTTCTTCTTCGTGTTAGGTGTTTGACTGGGGTCCTTCTCGCCTCGGTCAAGTCTCTCAGGTCTCGCCCAGGTTCCCCCTGATCTCGGTCAAGTACACCAGGTCTCGGACAGTCAGGTGGGTCTCGGTCACGGAGACCAAGTCTTGGTCTCGCCCATACCGGTACATAACTTATAATCCAAAATGTAATCATGGACTCTATTCCATGATTTTAAGTTCATTCTATATCACACCTAGTCGAATTTTATTTATTTATGTTACATTTATTAAGAACTAAATCTACTAAAATTACTATGTCAAAGACCAATTATTTAGTACATTGGGAAACTATATTAACACACTTATAAGAAATATTGCATATGTGTCATCTCGTTACTTACAACTTATGACATTATTATGTGCTTCAGTTGGAAAATATTAATTTCTTTTCGATATCATACTCAGTAACTATAACAATTTGGAACACTTTGAATATTGTATCAATCTAACAATTAAGAATAAGTTACTTACTCACGCACTTAGTCTTAATATGTTTGTATCACATACATTTTCGCTAATTCTTTAAGATGATCTTATGCTTCATTTATGAGAAATAACATCTTTAAAATTATAATGGATATCAAAACAGAAATCCTAGTTCATTCATCCATTGCACACATATAACATTTAAATTAATTTAAGTTACTAATCAAAAGTTTTATCTAACTTATTTTTTCTTAAACAAAAAGAAAACATTTTTAGATCAAGTTTATTCTCCATTTTTAAATACATCCATTACCATTTGCATTAATTAATTACTTCATCTTGAATTTATATTCTTATATTTATATATATTTTATATAATATTTACAAAATTTAAATACGTTTTTTTGTTTTTTTTTACTCTTTTTTAATTAATTATTATTTTTCTACATGTTTTTCAATTCTAATAAACTTTTTAACATAACTTCTTTTAAATAATTTTAAAATTAAACACTTCATCAATTTAATAAATTTAATTTAACTAATTTATATCATAATTTCAAAAATAAAATAGTTATGACAATATATAAATAAAATAAATTTAAAATAAATCATTTTTAAAATAATAAATTATTTTATATAACATTTAAATAAGTTAAATATATATTTTAATTTACTCAATTAATTTTAAATCAAACATTTATTTATTTTAATTAATCTAATTTAATTAATTTATATTCAAAATTAATAAATTAAATAATTTATTACAACATTAAAAAAATAATTTTAAAATGAATATAATAAAATATTAAATATTAAAATATTTATTTTACATTCAAAATATTAAAATTCTAAAATATTAGACATGCGTGGGTCATAGCGGACGCATGTGCGTGGGTCACCGTGGACGCATACGCGTGGACGCATATGCGTGGGCCTCGGCGGACGTAAAACCGACGCTTATGCATGGGCCATAGCGGACGCATATGCATGGGATGCGATGGACGCAAAACCGACGCTTATGCGTGGGTGGGGGCCGACGCAAACATGTTTTCTTTTTAAAAAAAGATAAATCAATATATGCGTCTGTTTTGCATCCGCTTTTTCACATTTTGACCGACGCAATGAGCGTCCGAGAGTGGCCCACGCAAATAAATGGAAGCTAATTCAGCATTTTCTTGTAGTGATACAAAATGTCTACATTTATTATTAAGTTTTGCATGGTAATTATTGTTCGTGATATTGTTATTTATGAGTTGACTTATGTGAATAATCCAATTTGAATATTAAATGCCAACTTTGATAACTTTGATATTGCAAAATTTTAAAACTGAAGAACTCCATTCATTATTCAATATTATGTTATGTATAGGCGATGTTATCAGATGTTTATTATGGTTTATAATGGAATATAGTTGGTTGCTTCTTCTTTCTTAAATATAGTTTGATGTCATTACATGATGCTTAACATAACTTCATAATTATGCTTTTTAATATAACTTATTGTGTGATACCTGACATAATTGGTTTGTTTTTATTTTCATATAGGTTGATGTTATTGCGCAATGTATAACATAACTTATTACTTATACTTTTTACTTAATTATTCCATGAGTAAGATAACTTGTTGCTTGTGTTTTAACATATGTTTATTACGGCTTGATGCTTGAATTATAGTGAAGTTGGGTGCATACACTTTATAAAATGATATGCTTTGGAGATGTCAAAACTATATTGAAGTTTGATGATATGTGGTCAAATTCCCTTTATTAGAAAAGTTCAATATTTGTATTTGATGAAACATAGCCTTTTTCTTTTTAATAAATATAGAATGATAGTTTATTTATAAAGAATCATTTAAGGCTTTAAGGTTGAGTTAAAAATACTCAAGTTACGAAATCAAGTTAAAAATCGTTGACTTGATAAGTGGACTCAAACTATACACCTTTTTAAGGTTGAAGTAACCAGTGCACAAAAGCTCTTAGAAGTTTTGCAACTATAATCACACACAGTCTATACTATTAACTTATAGATGTCAATTTAAAATTGTAGTGTATTAGACATATCTGTACAATGGTTATTTTGATCAACTATCGACTATAGTTTATCTCAAATATTGTCAAAGTATACCTAGAGAAGGGTATAGACGGCGATTTCTGCACAAATCATAGTCTATACCCTCTCATAAGACCTTTATTTTTTTCAGAAACTTAGAAGTACTTTTTAGTCAAATCTAAAGATTAAAATCAAATAAAATGACAATATCAATCATCAATATATTAAATAAAATATTATATTTCAATATCACCTCAATAGAACAGATTACTCTCAATCCCAAATGATAGAATTAACCACTCATGTTGGTCATTACAAGCATGGAAAACAAGTAAAGAGATCTAGGATCCTTAACGGATGTCTCCTCTAGGGTTTTTTAACACCTTCTATTATCCCAATGAATGTCTAGAATTGTGCCTCACGCCTCATATTTAACCTAGTTGAACTTTGACTAAGTGACTTCTCATTTGGGCATGATTGGGTTCGCCTGGGCGAGTTGGACGAGAAAAAACTCAACTTCTCTATAGTGATCTCGCTTGGGCGAGATTGGACTCGCTTAGGCGAGTTTCTCTATAGTGCTTCTGGCTTAGGCGGGTTTTTGGGCGAGTTTTGAGGACTCTTTTCATCAAAGAGTCATCTCCAGATATTTTTCCTGTGATTTTCCAAATATAGTTCATCAAGTACATTCAATCTAAAACAATCTCTCTTTCAATCAGATGTTTCGTAACTTCAAATACATCAAAGCTAACTTTTTCACCTTGTACTCAGACTTTCAGCTTTCCTTCATCCACATCAATCATAATTTGTGCAATTTTCATGAATGGGATGAATGGGCGTCCTAAAATGAGAGACACTTCAACATCTTTCTCTATGTCCATGATTACAAAGTCAATTGGAAAAAAAAATTGTCTACCTTCACCAAAAGATTTTCAACCATTTCGTGTGGATACTTTATTGATTTGTCTACTAGTAGCAATATCATCCTTATAGATAATATTGCAACATCTCCAATTTTCTTCAACATAAACATAGGCATGAGATTAATGCTCCAAGATAATAATAATGCTTTACCCATTGTAAAATTTTCTATTGTGACTAGCAAGGTAAAACTTCCTGGATCTCTAGATTTCTATAGCCAATATTTCTAAATGATGGCACTGTACCCCTACTTCTAATTCAATAGTCCCTTACTCCTTTAATCTTCTCTTCTTTGTCAACAGATTCTTTGTAAATCTGGCATAAGCACTTGCTTCAAAATTTCACAAAATCTGATAAACTCTCTTTTTATTCTTCCTTTGAGGGAGCATGTGGGTAAGGTAAATCTAGGATTGGAGCACTCTTCTTTATATTCTCTTTTTCTTTCTCCTCTTCTGTTTCCCCCTCACTCTCAATTTTTCTTTCCTCAATTTATTTTCTCCTCATCAACAATCAAATTGTCACTAATCCCCTTTCCTATAACTATTATATTTCTGGTAGTGACTAACTTACATTGTTCCTTGGATTTTGTCTTCTGATCACTTTGAGATTCCTTCAATTGTTGTGCAATCTTTCCCATTTGTGTCTCCAAACTTTGAATAGCAACGTCAATGTTCTTTTGGTTGAAAAATGATGTTTGCATAAATCTCTCCAAGGCATCCTCCAATTTGCTTGTTCTCTCTTAAGATGAAGGATATAGTGGTTGTTTTTGTTGAAAGGGGTCTTGCTTAAAACTTTGATTTTGATTACTTTTCCAACCTTGAGGATGATTATTATAATTGAAGAATCCACCTTGCCTTCATTGATTTCCCATATAATGAGCCTTTTCTTCAAATGAATTATTTTGAAAAGAACAGTGACCATTTGGATGATCACCTCCACAAAAATCACACTTCATTGATTGAATTTGACTATGATAAGAATGCACAACTTGTAGTTGTTGTGGTAGATTTGATACCTGCTATGTCAATGTTTTTATTTGTTGTGTCAGAATTTTTTTCTAAGCCAAAAGTGCATTTGAAGTGTTTTGATCCACCATCCCCTTCTTTGGCTCATTCTGTCTATCATTTTGGGCTTGATAATTTGTTGATGTCAATGCATCAATAATCTTTATTGTTTTTTCTACATCAATTGCCATCATTGTACCACCAGTTGCAGCGTCTAGGAGTATCTTGGTATCAAGACTGAGACCATTATGAAAGATGCTCAATTGAACAATGTCTTCAAACCCATGATTTGGGCATTTTCTCAGCATCATTTTAAATCTTTTTCTCATGTCTCACAGAAGGCTTCATCAGCTCCTTGTTTGAACCTCAAAATATCAAACTTTGCTTTGATGTAGTGAGGTAATGGAAATAATCTTAGTAATAATTTTTCCTTTACATCCTTCCAATCAGTGAGACTCTGATTTGGATGTGATTTAAGTCATTCTTTAGCCTTTTCGACCAATGAAAATGGAAACAAACACCTATAAAAAATTTCAATATTACCTTATTGAAAGCTCATTGTTCCCACCAATTCATAAAATATAGACAAATGTGTTTATGGATCCTCGTGGTCCATTGTTGTAAATTGATGGGTACTGATAAAACTAAGGAAAGTAGGTTTTATCTCTAAGGCCTTGGTGGTAGCAGATATTGCAATACTAGAAAAATGTCTTGGCCCCTACTGCACAACATAATCTCTAAGTGTTCTCCTAGGAGGTGGTCCTTGCTCTTCAGCTATGTTGCTTTCCTCCAAAAAAATATTAATGGGAAGGGAAGTAGTTGAGGATTCTTCTTTAGTGTCTCCTTGTTTTTCTTCTCTTTGTCTCCCCGTTTCTTCTAGCTGTCTTTTTTCAATCTCTGATTCAAATAATAATTGGTCTTTGGGAATTTGACCTTTTAATATCATATGAGACAACTCACACAAGGGTTAGCACAAGGATTCACTAGCGATAAAAAAATAATTTTTTAAAAAAAAATTAAAATTGAAAACAAATAAAATAAATTCAAAATAAATATGAAAATAAAATTTAAAAAAATGTAATTAAAACAAAATTAAAACAAAAAACAAAAACAATTAAAATTATTCACAATATTTAGGAATTTGTACTCAAATATTAAATTTGTCCTTAGGGTTCGATATTCGTCCAAAAACATATTTTTGATGTCAACTTTGATATTGTATTATGTGCATAATTACTCGAATTAGGTGTGTGATGTTGCTTTTGTTTTCTTATTACATATATATACATATTGTAAAGTAAAAGTGGAAACTTGCACAAAATATAACAACACAAAATCTATGTTTCTGTTGGAGATTTCATATAATCTAGAATAATAAATAAATATGTGCAAATTTCACCTTATAAACTATTTTTATAAGATTTAGTTAAATTTAAATTTTAGTTTCTGATGATTTCCTTTATTAATAAGTAATCCATTTGATAAAGATACTCCATATAAAAAAATTCATTACAAATATTAATTCAAATATCATCATATTAGAAAATTTGAGCTTTGGACGTTGTTTTTGGAAAATATATTAAATCAAGTAATAATGGTTGGTTTTATGAGAAAAATAGGATTGTTATTTAATATAATAAGCATTACTCTTTATTCTTATATAAAATATATACATAATACACATAATATATATATATATATATATATATATATATATATATATATATATATATATATAAAGAGTAACATCTAACTAGGAATAATCATGTTTGTGTTAAACATTTATATCTTAGGGATCGTTTAATGTTCCTAGACCGCTTAGGTCTTGAAAGTCTCAGTATGAGATGGGTTGAAAGAGGGTTAACCAGTTTCTAGTTTTATGGGTAAATTTCTATGGTGGGTTGGGGTGTAAACTTGATAAATTTTGGTTATGTAATATTATGATGTGTGTTGGTGTGAAGATTTATTACTTTAAGAGGGGGTACAATTTCAATTAGGTAGGGAACTAGTTTTTATGTTGGGCAAATTCGGTTGTGAATGGGTGTGAAGAAAGTCAAATAGTGGTTCATGTGTGTGGGGCAAATGGATAAATGTTGTTACATCAAAGACAACTACTGGTATTATTATTGAGAATGTTAGATTTATATTAAAGGTTTGCATCTTATTATGATAATTGTATTTATTGTTATTATTTAGGCCTAGGCATTATGTTTTTACCCCTTTATTATTGTTTGCAATTTGCACTATAGTAATACATGCCTATATTGTAGGGTTCTAAACCTTGTAAAGGGTTGAACATTTTGTTTTCTTTATGATGCCTCAAATCTAGTACCAAATTATGATGATATTTAAGTTACTTCTTTGCTAACTAAAAAATAGGATATTTAAGTTAAATTTTTTACCAACTTTTATCTACCTCGTCATGAAATAACTCGAGTATGGTTGCACCCGTGGGTACAAGAGACACACTTGTATAGAAAAAATGTATGAGAGGTATGGCTACACCTATAGAGTGTGAGAGGAAATTGAATGATGTTTGTTTTAAAGGTGTGATAGTATGCACATGGTATGAGAGGTATAATAGTAGAAATAATTGCATCAAAGGTTCAGTCAAAGTAGGGTCGTGCCTAAATGGGTGTGATAAATAAAATTGCACCATAGTTCCACAAAGGAGTGGTGGTTGCACCCATTAGTATGGGACACACACTAGTAGATAAAATCACATAAGTTGTTCACTACCCATAAGGTGAAAAACTACACTTACATAAGTGTGAAAGACACTTTAGTAGAGAAAATTACGTTGAAGACTCGCCTAAAGAGATGTGATTTTGCCTACGTGAGTGAGAGATGCACTACTTGATACAACGCAAATAGCTAAGAAGATGATCAAGTACACAAGAGACACTTCACACTTTGATAAGTCATCTCAGCATCCAAGACAAGGCCCCACCAAATGTCGGAAGAACCTCAACAGAAGAAGAACTAGGCATAAACTAGAACATCAAATGTTCTTTCTTCTGGTCTTCTTACAAGACAAAATGTTTGTAAATAAAATGGACTCACTTTAGGGGTCCAAATGGAAGAATAAGCTAGAGTAGGTTTACATAGCATAAATAGGAGTGTACTTAGCAAAATGGGCTTAAGCCCACTTTTCATGACACATGCATCTAGAATTAGGGTTTTTAACCTAACTTCTAGAAGCTATGCCTAGGGATGGTTTTGACCATGGTCAACACCTTAGGCAGCCCCTCTCCCCTTCCTTTTCTACCCCTGACTCATCTTGCCCTCCAAGTCACTCCTTCCTATATAAAAGGTGTCTTCCTCCATGTATTAATACATTGAATTTTTATAGTAAAGAAACTTTGTAGGAGTGTTTTTGTGAGACTTGTGAGTTCTCATGTTGGGTCTTATCTTGGGTGGCTAATATCTCAAGTGGCGACTCTAGCTATCTAGGTCTTATCTTAGGTGGATAACATCTCAAGTGGCGACTCTTGCATCACTTATCTTGGAGTTCCTCTGCTCCGAGTGGCGTGACTTCATTTCTTCCCCTAAGTTTTCTTCATCTCTTCGTCCTCTTTATCTTTCTTTTTGAGCCATCCATTCCATTCCTCTTTATGATATCATGTTTGTCTTTTAATTTTGGTTATTACTTGTCTTTATTCATCTTATGTTCCTTCCATTTCTGCAATTTACTTTCACCATCATAATCACCATATTGTGTTTTTCTCTAGAAGTGAATCTTCACATTTACTTAACCACTTGGTTAAGTTTGTGTCCAATGAGAATCTTCTTTGGGTTCTCACCTTAAATTGTTAATCCAAAAATCTTAAACAAAGTGCAACTCATAAAATGTGTCAATCTAAAATCAACTCACATCACTACTACAGAAATTGCATAAGAGATTTGCCCATAACAATGTAGTGTGTGTAAGGTACACCTTTATTGGTTAACTTGTGTGGCTTCCACATCATAATCTAATATGAATGTCTCATTATCGTCCTTTATTATATTTTCTTCCTCAGTATCTCCCATTGAGGATTTCATATATCTCCCCATTAATTGCACGACATCTTCATTGGTGCACTTGCTTCCTCTACCTTTCTAATCTCGTATACTTTCTTATTTATCTTTAGATAATGCAAGATGATGTCTAGATAGATTTTTTTTTGTCATTCATAAAACTTCCCTCCATGCTAACTACCTATTGAAGGTATTCTTTGTTCCACAAATCAATCAGTATTCATTCGCAAGTAAGGTTAGCAAAATGGGCTAGCTTGACCCGTTCCGACCCAACCTATCATTAGCCACCAAAAACGGGATAAGGGACTAACTTACAAGGTTAGGCAAACTGAGAACCCTGACTCATCCACTAAAGAACGAGCAAAACCAGACAATCTTTTATATTAGTGTTTTTTAAGTCTTTAATTAGTTAATTAGTATCTTCAATTTAGTAAATTAAAAAATATATTATCTTTACATATTAAATTATTTTGTTATAATTAATAATTAAAATTTAATTTGTAAGTATTACACATTTTTTGTGTTTTACAAATTTAAGTTATTTGTATCCTCCAAATAATATAATAAAAAACATGATAATTAAACTATTTTTTAATTTTAAATAAGAACATGTTTGTAGTTTGGATTACAGTGAGTTGGAAAATTGAAAATGTCAACTCGACCCCAAATTAGTCATGTCATTATGTTACTCAACACCATTTGGATTATAGTGAGTTAGAAAATTGAAAATTTCAACTCAAACCCCCAAATTATTCATGTCATTATGTTACTTAACACCATTGTACATTATACATTAAAAGTTTCGAACTTCATTATACATTATATTGACATGTACTAATAATAGGTTTTTTTCATTTACATGTTTTGGGTTATTCCCCGTTTCTAATAGATGAGAAATTCTTCCTTTTTAATCTTGGTGAAGTATAATGTGTATTAACTTTTAACTCTCATACTTTCTTAAAATAATGATGGTAGAGAGATATATCAAATTCAAATCCATATTTTTGGATTTTAAGTCTAATATTTTTGGATTTTAAGTCTAATCCATTTAGTTGGATATGGATTAGATATAGATTGGATACATTTTTGGATTATCCAAAATGGATTTTGGGTTGGATTTTGACTTGTACCCAGTTCAGGTTGGGTCGAGTCAATCCGAGCCCAAGTTGAGTTGGCCTGGTCTATGTGGAGTCGAGTTAGTCCGAGCCGATGTTGAAACGAGTTGGCTCGGGTTGATGTCAACTCGGCCAAGTCGGCCTGGGCCGATATCGACTTGAGCCAAGTCGGCCTAGGCCGATATCGACTCGAGCCAAGTCGGCACAAGCTGATGTCAATCAGAGTCGATCCGAGTCGAGTCGACACATGCCGATGTCGAATCGAGTTAGTTGGGGTTGATGTCGAATCGAGTTAGCTGGGGTTGATGTCGACTCGACTAGAGTCAACCTGAAATGATGTCAATTCGAGCCGAGTGATGTCGAGCTGAGTCGAACCAAGCTGATGTCGAACCAAGTTGGCCCTAGCCGATGTCAACTCGAGTCAAGTCAGCATGGGCTGATGTTAAGCTAAGTCAACTCAGGCTGATGTCGGGCTAAGTCAGCCCGAGCCGATGTCAAGCCTATTTGGCCCGAGCTAATGTCAAGCCAAGTCAGCTCAAGCCGATGTTGACTCGAGCTGAGTCGCAATGTTGACTTGATCTAAGTTGCAATGTCGACTCGAGCCGAGTCGGCCCGGGCCCCGGTTTAGGGTTTATGGTTTAGGGTCGACTTAAGCTCGTGTCAAGTTGAGTCAGCCAAAGCTCGTGTCGAGCTGAGTCAGCCTAGGTCCGTGTCGAGCCAAGTCTACCTTGTCCCGTGGCGAGCTGAGCCAAGGCCGTGATGAGCCGAGTTGACCTGGGCCCATGTCAAGCAGGGTTTGTCCGGGCCTAGGTAGAGCCGAGTCAGTCCATGTCCAGGTTGAGTTGAGTTGGTATGGATCCAAGTTGAGTCGAGTCGGCCCAGGCCCAGATCTAACTAAGTCGGTCTAGATCCAGGTTAAGTCAGTTTAGGCCCAAGTCATGCCAAGTTAGCCCGTGTCCAAATCGAAATGGATTTAATCTAATTGACAAAAAATGGATGTAATCTAGATTTAAACTTTAAATGGATTTGAAAGAATCCAAATAAATTTGATCTAGTTAAAATGGATATGGATTTTAATTCCAATCAATTTATTTGGATTTGGATTGGATCTAGATTGGATTTTCATGACCACCTGCAATAAAAATAAATAAAAAAAGGATTTATCACAAATTTATTTGACTCACTTATTTACTAATGTAGTAAAATATTCTTAAGTTGAATAAACAAATCCAAAATTTATATAAAATTTTTTTTATGATTCAATTAATCTTCAATCCCACTTGGACTTATTTAATTTACAAAGTAAATGAGTCAAGTTTATTTTGTTCTACATTAAAAAAATTCAATTCAATTTAGTTGGAACCTATTCTCGTCGGTTGACTCAGTCGTCATTGACTTTGAGGCAGACGGTGGCTCCTCCTATCTCGTGGTGGTTCTACGACTTCAAGTGAATAGCTCCGTTGGGACAAAGGGAGCCCTACCTGTAATTGCACTCCGACGCTCAAGTCAGTACAGGACAAGAAACATCAAATAACTAGAGTATCTCAAGTGTGTAAGAAACTCTATGCTTGCAAAAGACTGTGTCTGTGTGTACCTCTCTTTACCTTGGGCATTACCCCTTTATATAGCTGTTTTAGGTTGCCTGCCGCATACATCCTCTTGTCCAAGCGTTACCTTTGGCGAATTTAGGGTTATCCTTTTGGGATTCTAACGCACAATCTTAGTGCAACTCCCGTGGCAACATTCCTTTCATAGAATGCAACTCCCGTGGCGACATTCCTTTCCTGGGGTGCATAACTTAAGGTGTGGCCACTAGGGGGGTTTTAGTGCATGTCCCAGCGCCACCAACCTAAACTTGTTTAATAACTTAATATCTCACGTGCCTTCAAACCTTCACGTGCCTTGCATGCATTTCAAAGGATAATTCTATTGTGTCAAAACCTTACGTCTTGTACACATCCTACATGCATGGCGTATTTGTAAATCTGGTTTCATGCCTTAACACGTGTAATTCTGTGGACCCCTCTGTAGGCCCTACCATGTCGACCTCTCATGTGCCGACCTCTCACTCATGCGTCGACGTCTGAGGTCTGGCCACTACACAAGCCCCCCAGGCTCGAGCTGGAACTTGTTTCAGTGAGAAGCCTAACTGCTCGATCTGTCGACCTACGTGACACTGCCCTACGCGGCATTGCAGTGAGATTGAGTGATGGGACGCGCACAGTGCTTTGAGGTGACATTTCACCATACTTTCCCTGGAGTGTACACGTGGCAATCTCAACGGCTAGGGTGTATCGTCTATTCGCGCTTCCCCTATACGTTAACCCTTTGCCTCCTACACTCTTCACTGTTTCATTCTTTCTCATTTCATCTTTTCAAAAACTCTCTGCTTCTTCGAGCACTATTTCTTCTTTCTCGACCCTTCATCAACTCCACTCATAATCTATTAAAGGTACGTTCTTTTCATCATTTATGACTTTCCTTTGCTATTGCGATGCCCCTCCATGTATTTATAACTGCTTGGGACTGCTCATGATTTCTCCTCGTTTCATTTCGTCGTGCCCTAATTTCCTGTCTCGACACTTTTCTTTGAAACATGCTTGTTCTTTTCCCCTTCTGAGTCTGTCTTTTCTCTTTTTTCTGTGTTAGCCTTCATTGATCCCAAATGGATCAATCTACTTCCTCCCACTCTAGGATTGAGTCGAATTCCTCCCAGCCCCCTGTCCGTCAAGTAGTTCTAGGGCTTCACTCCGACTTCTACCAACTCTTATACCCCTTGGCTCCTGAAGGGCTTCGAAAGGAGGTGTCTGAGTTTACCACTTCCAAAGTCATTATAGACTATAGAAAGAGGGAGGTTAGGAGTAAGGCCAACCATGCCTCCCGCGTCTTCGGGAAAGAAAATGATAAATACGTTGGGGTGGTCCCCTACAAGATGGGCGAGCCTGTCTACTGCAACGAGGCTTCAGTCCAGGAGGCACCCTTCTACTTCATCTACTCAACTGTTTTCAAGAGGGTTTCCCTCCGCCTCCCCTTGAGCGGCTTCAAGCGGGCGTGTTGCTGACTGAGATGAACGTTGCCCCTGCTCAACTCCATCCCAATGGTTGAGCTTTCGTAAGGACCTTTGTCATCCTCTGCAACTACTTCGGACGTCTGTCCTCCGTGGACTGCTTTCTGTACTTCTTCGAGGCCAAGAGTCTGGAGAAGAACTTCTAGGTCAGCCTTAACGGGGTTGCTAGAAGGGCGTTGCCGACCCCCTTCCAACAATCCTATAAAGGATTCAAAGGCAAGTTCTTCAAGATCTGCTGTCGTGTCGCCAACCCTACACTCCTGGATGTGTTCCCCCTCTATTGGGTGGAGAACCCTAATCTGGCCAAGCCCAGGGCCCTAACCGACCTGCACCCTCAAGATAGGGAAGTGTGCGAGTTTCTGTTAGGCCTCAAGGCTGTGTTTAGCAGTGTCGAGCTTATAAAAAACGAGTACCACCCCAAAACCTTGCGAGGGTACATAGGTACCTACTCTTACTTAGTGACTGTTCTTGCTTGTCTTTTCCTTCTAGGTTTTTACCTGCTTTTTGAATGTTAACTTGTTGTTGATCTGGGGTGCATTCTATTTTCTTGTTGCTTGTGGCAAAAATGACTATTGGTGCTGAGAGGATGAAACAACTGGTTGCTCGTGCTGCCAAAAAGGATAGTGCAGGCCCTTCCTGACCAGTCCAAGTCAACCCTCCTGCCGTCAACGATCTTAAAATTATTGTTCCTCTCGTCGTTGCCCCTCTTACTGTCGCGACCCCCACTGAATTCCCTGCCACGCAATCTCATAGTGCAGCTGTGGCAGTCGAGGTCCCTCCCTCTGATGACGAGAGCAACCACTCAGGGTTAGTCTTCAAGAGGAAGAGAAAAGCTACCTAGGTGGCCTCTGACTCTGAAGAGGAGGGTGCCCCTTCCTTCAGGGATCGACCTCCAAACGCCTCTTCTCCTCCACACGCTGCAGAACTTGAGGGACGAGGAGAAAGCGTTCCCGAAAGCACACTGCTGAGCCCCCTACCACTCTAGCCCCCTTCCTCCAACGTATGCTGAAGTCCACCCAAGAGTTGGAGGTTTCTGGAAGGCATGGAAGCAAGGTCACTTATGGAGCAAGTGGCCCAGGACTTTGGGAGGGCTCTCGGCGGGTCAAGCCTTCTCTTCAAAAAGATGCGCAAATCCCAACTTAACGTCGAGTGTCGTGCAAATCATCGCATAACCAGCCTCACTTGAGAGGTTGCAGAGCTGCGAAAGTCTAACAAGGAGGTCAGGAACCTTCTGTTTTCTAAGTCTTAGGAGGCCCTCCGCCTGCATTCCAAGTGTAACGACTTCCGTATGGTTGTGGAGGACTTGAAGAGCGAGTTGTAACGCAAGGAGGAGGACGTGGCCGAGCTCAAAGAAGACCTGACCAGACATGTTGATGATTTGGCACGTCGAGAAGTGAACGTGGCTTAGATGAAGCAAGAGTTGGGCCACTTAAAGAAAGATATGGCTGAGTCCAAGACTGAGATGAGGGTAAAAATGGCTCATAGAGAGGAGCTCTACCAGAAGGCCAAAGAAGAACTCACCGACGAGGCAGCTCAAGCCTACGGTGCTAGGTTTCGTGACGCCCTCGCCCAGGTTGCCTGTGCGCATCCTGGGGTGGACCTCTCCCGAACGGGCCTGAACAGAATCATTGTCGATGACCAATTGGTGGATGCTTCTGAAGATTCTTAAATCCCTTCTGCTCCTCTTGAAACTCAGTTGGAAGAAGAAATAGAGAATTGTATTTTTTGATGTGTTTTACAATTGTGATTACAGTCTCTATTTATAGACTGTTTTACAACCTAATTAAGGAAAGAAATAATAGGTAATGAAAGCCAGAAATAATGGGTGATTAAAGTTGTACAAATCAAATCAAATAAAATCACTAACAAATCTGTCTTAATAAATGGAGAATGGAATCTGTACTTAATTACAGAATAATTGTCTTGATTATGTAACACTCCCCCTCAAGCTGGTGAATGTATATCTATCATTCCCAGCTTGCAAGTAAGATCTTCGAACTGTTTTGTGGGAAGTCCCTTAGTAAACATATCTGCCAGTTGGAGTCTTGAAGGGATGTACTCGGTGGCTATAAGACCACTATCCAACTTCTCCTTAATAAAGTGCCGGTCTATCTCTACATGCTTTGTTCGATCATGTTGAACTGGATTGTGTGCAATAATGATGGCAGACTTATTATCACACACCAAATCCATAGGAGCTTCATATTTTATTTTGAGGTCATCAAGTATGATCTTCAACCATAATAGCTCACACACCCCTTGAGCCATGGCTCTAAATTCTGCCTCTGCACTTGATCTTGCAACTACATTCTGTTTCTTGCTCCTCCATGTCACCAGATTTCCACCCAAGAACATGCAATAGCCTGTGGTGGATCTCCTATCAACAATCGATCCTGCATAGTCAGCATCAGTATATACCTTTAGGGATAAGTTTTCCCCTTTTTTGAATAGCAACCCTTTTCCTGGAAAGGCTTTTAAGTACTGAATAATTCGATCTACTGCTTGTAAGTGTCTTTCTCTCGGATCATGCATAAATTGGCTAACCACACTAACTGCATAGACTATGTCTGGCCTAGTGTGTGATAGATAAATGAGTTTTCCCACAAGTCTTTGATATTGTGTCTTCTCCACTTTTGGGTTTTCTTCATCATTCTCAATCCTACGATTTTGCTCTATTGGCACTCCAGTGAGAAGATCAAGAATGTATTTCCTTTGAGAAATAAAGATGCCCTGTCTCGAGTAAGCAACCTCTATCCCAAGGAAGTACTTCAGCTTTCCAAGATCTTTCATCTTAAATTGAGCAGCCAGTCTCTCCCTCAAATCTTATTTTTCAATTTCATCATCACCTGTAATAATCATATCATCTACATAGACCAAAAGTAGAATGAGTTTACCATTCTGAGAATGTTTTATAAACAGAGTATGGTCACCTTGGCTTTGTCGGTACCCCAAAGATACCATAGCTTGAGTAAACCTTCCAAACCAAGCACTAGGTGATTATTTAAGACCATATAGGGCCTTCTTAAGTCCCAATCAAAGTGCACTGCCAAGGAGAGAATAATTCTGACTCTATTCATTTTTGGCAATGGAGCAAAAGTCTCCTCATAATCGATCCCATAGGTTTGAGTGTATCCTTTTGCAACTAGTCTTGCCTTATATCGATCCAATGTGCCATCAGACTGATACTTAACTGTGTATATCCACCGACAACCCACTGCCTTCTTATCCTTTGGTCTCTCTACAATCTCCCAAGTCGCATTCTTTTCTAATGCCCTCAATTCTTCGTTCATGGCTCGAACCCAGTTCTCATCTTTTAAGGCTTCTTGTACTAATGCAGGGATTCTGATAGAATCAATAGCTAAAATAAAACTCTGGTGCTGCATAGAAAGTTTTTCTGTAGACACAAAGTTGGAAATAGGATATTTGGCACAAGATCTTTTTTCTTTTCTTAAGGCAATGGGTAAATCATCTAGGTTAATTTCATTTAAGGGACCCTTAAGAGTCTCACAAGTATGAGTTCTTACCTCCGGTTCGAACAATTGAATTTGCTGTTCGACCAGGACGGGTTCTTGTTGCCTTCGTTGATATTGTTTTCCAAAGTATCTGTCCTCATTATTCTTCTCTGGTAATGATGTTGGCGTAGGGTCTTTGTCATTCTCCCTAAGACCGAAATCCTGCAACAAAGGAAAAGATGACAACCCAAGATCCTCAGCTTCTTGAACACTCTCCCCCTAAAGCTGGGAACTAGGAAAGAAAGACTCTGTTTCATGGAAGGTGACATCCTTGGAAATATAAACTTTACGACTTTGAGGATGATAACATTTGTACCCTTTTTTGTTGGGGGCATAACCGATGAAGACACATTTGATAGCGCGAGGATCTAACTTACCCTGATACGGACTATGAACATGGACAAAAGCAGGACAACCAAAGACACGACTCTGAAGACTAGTCAAAATGGGAATAGAAGGATAGAATGTGGTCATAACCTGAATAGGAGTAACACTCTCTAGAACTCTAGATGGTAATCTATTAATCAAATAAGTGGCAGTCAAGACTGCTTCCCCCCAATAAGATTTAGGAACAGACGTTTGAAAAAGTAAAGCTCTAGTAACCTCTAGGAGATGACGATTTTTTTGTTCAGCAACCCCATTTTGTTGAGGAGTATCCACACAGGTTAATTCATGAACAACTCCATTTTCTTTAAGGAACTTGGAAAGATTTTGATTCACATATTCTGTGCCATTATCAGAACGTAATCGTTTAATTGGAGTTTCAAATTGTGTTTGAATCATTTTGTAAAAATTGACAAACAGGTGAAAAACCTCGGACTTATCTTTCATGAGGAATATCCAGGTAACCCGAGTACAATCATCAATAAATGAAACAAACCATTTTGCACCCGAGATATTAGGAATAGGTGAAGGTCCCCATACATCTGAATGAATAAGATCAAAAGGTTTAGAACTTTTATTATTATTTGAAGGAAAATTTGTTCTATGGTGTTTAGCAAACTGACAAACATCACAATGAAAAGACTCAACCGATAACTTTGTAAATAAAACAGGAAATAAGGACTTTAAGGTACTAAAAGGAGGATGACCAAGACGTTTGTGTTGAAGCCATATCTGAGAAGATGACCAAGATTCAGTGCCTTGCTGGAGAGTAGATCTGTGTGCCTGTAGTTTAGCACACTTTTTATTTTGTTCCTGCTGTGAGTAATATAACCCGCCCTGCTCTTCAGGAAGTCCAATCGTCCTCCCCGTGGCAAGATCCTGAAAAACACAATGGGAAGGAAAAAATGTCACGACACAATTTAAATCTTGGGTAATCTTATGAATAGACAAGAGATTATTAAATAGGTTGGGAACATGAAGCACATTTTTTAACGGAAAGGAAGGTTGAAGGTGGATGTTACCATGACCAGTAATGGGGGTATTGGAACCATTAGCAACAGTAATATGTTGGTTACAAGATAAGGCATTATAGGATGAAAAATAAGAGGAATGAAGTGTCATATGATCAGTAGCACCAGAGTCTATAATCCAGATATTCTTAGTACTAGAAGCATTAAAAGATAAGAAGCTAGAACTCTTACCACTCATGGTTAAAGAACAAGAGCTAGTCTTACTAAGAGAGTTCATGAGAGCTCGTAAACGTTCCAACTCTTATTTGCTGAGTGAAGGGACCTCCTCTACTACTGGAGAGAAAGGTAGGGTTGTCGTACTCTCAGAGTCAGATGATGCTTGATTAGCATGCCTTTGTATGATACCTTTGAATCCTCCGGTACGTTCCAAGACCTTCTCCTTTCCATGAAGTTTGAAGCACCTTTCCTTAGTATGACCCGTCTTCTTACAATAGCTACACCAACGATCCTCACGATTAACCTTTGTGGAAGGCTTTCCAAATGAAGGAAATGAACCTTTTATAGGGGCCTTGCTAGTCGCCATAGCTGAACTATCAACAGAGTTGTTAACAGTCAGGGCTGAACTATCAACGGAGTTGCCCCCATCTAACATTACTGACCTCCGAGTTTCCTCCCCTCGTACAATGTGAAAAACTTCCGAGAGAGAAGGGAGTTTTTCCTTACCCAAAATCTGAATCCTAATTGGATCAAATTCATATTTCAATCCAGAAAGAAATTTAAATATACGTACCCTTTCAAGAAACTGTGCTAGTGCGATAGAGTCAGCTGTGCACTTAATTCTCAAATTTTGATATTGATCTAGTTCGATCCATAAACCGTTCAACCTACCATAGTATTTTGTTACTAAAAGACTCCCCTAGCTGGTATGGAAGATATTGTTTTCTATCTCGTAACATGCTGCAGTATCCTTTTTCATAGAGTATGTTTGACAAAGGTTTTCCCAAATTTCCTTAGTAGTGGAGAAAAACATACAATTTCGGCTGATCTCTGTTGTCATAGAATTCCATAACCAGGTCATTATAAGAGAGTCTTCATCATCCCAATCTTCATATTTAGAATCATTTTTGCTGGAGGATTCCCTTCTAGGTGACCCAATTTCTTTATTCCCTTGAGAGTAGCACGAACCAACTGGGCCCATTGTAGGTAGTTGCTTCCATCAAGACGATAGTCGCTTTGCAACACTTGCAAATCATTGGAGCTAAGAGGAGTTGTATTTTTAGTCGACATTGGTCAGAGCTGGCAGCAATAACAATTGGAAGTGGTTCTGTTTCGAAAAAACGCTGGAAAAAAATTCCGGCAGCGGCGGTCAACGGTGGTCAACGGCTGACGGTGTCGGTCGTTGGAGGTCGGTGGTCGGCGACGGGTGGCGGCAGTGATCGGTGGTGGTCAGCAGCAGTGTGATAAAGTGGTAATGGTCAGCAGAGAAAAGAAACAAAACTTGCAACAATGAAGGCTACCTAGAAGATGATGACAACAATGAAGGCTGTCCAGAAAAGCAATTGCAGCAATGAAGGCTGCTAAAAATTGCAGAAGCAAAACCTCCCAGATCTGGAGCTCGGATACCAAGTTGGAAGAAGAAATAGAGAATTGTATTTTTTGATGTGTTTTACAACTGTGATTACAGTCTCTATTTATAGACAATTTTACAACCTAATTAAGGAAAGAAATAATAGGTAATGAAAGCCAGAAATAATGGGTGATTAAAGTTGTACAAATCAAATCAAATAAAATCACTAACAAATCTGTCCTAATAAATGGAGAATGGAATCTGTACTTAATTACAGAATAATTGTCTTGATTATGTAACAGACTCTAATGTTAAACTGTTATTTTGTTTGTAAATATTTGTACACTTTATTTAATGCACTTAACTTATTGTTTTCTGCCCTTGTGTTGATAACTGATGCCTTCTGCTCTGAACACAACTTGGCTGCTGTGCTTCTTTCTTAATATTGTTGTCGTCCTCCTTTCTGCATATTATGTTTCTCAACTTGTATGTGTCTTGTTTGACGACTTTGCAAACCTGTACCGGTTTATCTGTAGCTTCTTACTGCAATATCTGTGTCACAAGTAACTTCTTCCAAGCAACCTCGACGCTACAGTACCTGTTAACCTATGTTTCTGACCCCCTGTGTGAGTTGGGGAAGAGGACTTCCTAGTGTGGTCCTTAGTTTGTTTGACAAGCCCAAGGAGGTTTGTCGATCTTGGCTGATAAGCCAAGGAAAACTTCATCTCTGTTGACCTCGACTGATAGGCCAAAAAAAACCTTATCTTTGTTGACCTTGACTGATAAGCCAAGAAAGCCCTCATCTTTGTTGACCTTGACTGATAAGCCAGGGAAGATCTCATCTTTGTCGACCTCAACTGATAAGCCAAGGAAGACCTTATCTTTGTCGACCTCGACTGATAAGTCAAGGAAGACTTCATCTTCGTCGACCTTGACTTATAAGCCAGGAAAGACCTCATTTTTGTCGACCTCGACTGATAAGCCAAGGAAGACCTCATCTTTGTCGACCTCGACTGATAAGCCAAGGAAGACTTCACTTGCCTCGACCTCACTGTACAAAGTCAAGGGAGAGGTCTTTAACTTGCCTTGACCTCGTTGTAAAAAGTCGAGGAAGAGGTCTTTAACTTGCCTCGACCATACTATTCTCCACCTTTCTTTAACAAGGTAGGAGAGGCTCACTTACATGTCTCAACCTTGGCCGTGAAGCCACGGAGGACTTTCTTGGAACCATACTATTCTCCACCTTTCTTTAACAAGGTAGGAGAGGTTCACTTACGTGCCTCAATCTTGGCCGTTAAGCCACGGAGGATTTTCTTGGAACCATATTATTCTCCACCTTTCTTTAACAAGGTAGGAGAGGTCCACTTACGTGCCTTGACCTCGGCTTTCAAGCCACGGAGGACTTTTCTTGAAACCATATTATTCTCCGTCTTTCTTTAACAAGGTAGGAGAGGTTCACTTTCGTGCCTCGACCTTGGCTGTTTAAGCCACGGAGGACTTTTCTTGGAACCATACTATATTCTCCGCCTTTCTTTAACAAGGTAGGAGAGGTTCACTTACGTGCCTCGATCTTGGCTTTCATGCCACGGAAGACTTTTCTTGGAACCATACTATTCTCCGCCTTTCTTTAACAAGGTAAGAGAGGTTCACTTTCATACCTCAACCTTGGTTGTTTAAGCCACGAAGAACTTTTCTTGGAACCATATTATTCTCTCCCTTTCTTTAACAAGGTAGAAAAGGTTCACTTACGATTCAACACAAATATATCTTTCTCAATTCTTTTCTTTTATTGGGTGACCTCGTTAAAAAACTCCGTAGGGAAAAAGAGTGTCCCCTTAACTGAATAATAGAACTGTGTTGAATACAAAGTAATTAATTGAAATACAACTTCAAGTTGCCACCCTTCCATGTTTGAGGGATTGCCCCACCTTCCAAGGTCTCCAACTTGTATGCTCTATTCCCAAGGACCTCTATTACACGAAACGGGTAAGTCCACTTGGGAGATAACTTGTTTTCTAACTGGTATGGATGGGCCTTTTGCATCACTAAGTCTGCTACCTGAAATTGTCAAAGTTTCAGCTTGGACTTGTACTGGCATTCCACCCTCCTTTTTAAAGCTTCAAAGTTGATGCGAGCCTCTTCTCTAACCTCGTCTAACAGATCTAGGTTCACCTTTCTTTCTTCATTAGATTCCTCAGCCACAAAGTTCTGGAAACGAGGCGAGCTTTCCTGAATCTCTACTGGAATCATGGTGTTTGACCCATATACCAAGCTAAAGGGTGTTTCTTTAGTAGTGGACTGTGGGGTGGTATGATATGCCCACACAATCCTGGGAACCTCTTCCGCCCAAGTCCTTTTAGTCTTTTCAAGTCTTCTTTTCAAGCCCCTGAGTAGGACTTTGTTGGCTGATTCGACCTACCCATTGGTCTTAAGGTGCTCGACTGATGCGAACACCTGCTTAATGCCGAGTTCTGTGCACAACTTCCCCAACTGCTGGCTAGCAAACTGAGTGTCATTGTCAGACACCAAACGTTTTGGTACTCCAAAATGGCACACTATGTTTTTCCATACAAAGTGCTGAACTTTGTGTGTTGTGATTTGCGCTACTGGTTCAACCTCGGTCCACTTAGTAAAATATTCTATGGCCACCGCGAGGTACTTCATCTGTCTGATCGCTAACGGGAATGGTCCCAAGATGTCTCGATCCCCTAGGTGTGGAAAGGCCATGGACTGTGAAGGGATCTCAGCTCTTCTGGTACGTTATGCTAGTCTGCATGCTATTGGCATTTTTTACACCGCTGTGCATACCTTATGCAATCTTCTCTCATCGTTGGCCAATAGTACCCAACTCGAACAGCCTTGGTCGACAGAGCTCGACCACCGATGTGACTCCCACATATGCCTTCATGGAGCTCAATCATGATGCGGGTGCATTGTGCCCCACTTACACAAGTCAATATAGGATGGGTGTAACCATGCCTAAACAAACTGCCATCAATCAAAGTGTAGCGGGCTGCATTTTTCTTTATGATTCTGGCTTCCGCCGGGTCCATGGGAAGTGTTCCATCAGCAAGGTAACGTCTGTAGGGTGTCATCCACGTTTTCCCTTCTTCAACCAAGTGAACCTGTGACGACCTCTCCCCTGGGGGACCATACGAGCCTATGCGGGGCGTCTTCAACGTCTCCTGGGTAAGAGACTTATGACTTCTTATTCCTGCATCTGAGATATTTATCATTTGTACGTCTATATCACCTTCTATGGCTGTTCGAGGTGCACTTAGAGTCTCCTGAATGACCGTTCTCTGTCTGCCCCCCTTGCCTGAACTGGCGAGTTTTACTAGCAAGTCAGCTCTGACATTCTATTCTCGAGGGACATGCAGCAACTTGAACTCAACAAAGGTCCTCTTCAAGAGCTCTACGTACTCGAGGTAAGCGGCCATCTGCGGGTCCTTGGCTTGGTACTCACCTGTTACTTGCCCCGTGATCAACAGCGAATCACTCCTGGCCAGTAAACACTCTGCACCCATCTCCTTCGCTAGCAGCATCCCTGCGATCAAAGCCTCATACTCTGCTTGGTTATTACTGGCTTTGAAGGCAAAACGCAGGGCCTGCTCTATAAGGACAACTCCTAGTCCTTCCAAGATTACTCCAACACCACTACCCTGATGGTTTGATGACCCATCAAGTGAAAGGACCCACCAGAAATCTGCCTCTCCCTGCTGAGTGGCCTCTGCGAAGGGCTCTACCACGAAAATCTGCGTAAACCTGACCCTTGATGAGTCCTCGTGGTTCATATTGCACATCAAACTCAGATAGTTCTACTGCCCAGCGAACCATTCTTCCTGCAACATCTAGTTTCTACAGGACCTTTCGAATGGGGAGGTCCGTCATTACAATGATCGTGAAGCAATGGAAATAGTAACGGAGCCTCCTTGTTGAGAATACCACAGCTAATGCCGCCTTCTCGATGGCCTGATACTGTATCTCAGGCCCCTGCAAAACCTTACTAACAAAATAGATTAGTTTCTGCACTTGGTTCTGTTCCTGGACAAGGACCGAGCTTATCGCCCTTTCTGTGATGGCGAAGTACAAACAAAGTGGGGTACCTGGTCGTGGTTTGCACAACACTAGGGGACTAGCCAGATACTCTTTCAACTTGAGGAAGGACTCCTTACACTCAGCAGTCCACACGAACCTATTGTTCCCTTTCAAACACTGGAAGTAAGGATACCCTTTCTCACCTCCTGCTGAAACAAAACGTGACAGGGCGGCCAACCAACCTGTCAACTGCTGCACTTCTTTCACGGAAACCGGACTCCTCATCCTTATTATGGCTATGCACTTCTTGGGGTTTGCTTCTATTCCACGTTCAGCCAGCAAGAACCCTAAGAATTTTCTTGCTTCTACCCCTAACACACATTTTTCAAGGTTCAACTTCAAATTATACCTGGCTATGGTGTTGAAGAGTTCTTCTAGGTCAGCCACATGCTGGTATTTCTCCTGGGAGGTGACGACCATGTCATCTACATATGCCTGCACGTTTCGTCCTATCATAGGGGTGAGTTTCGGTCCATCAGCCTCTGATACGTCACTCATGCATTCTTTAACCCAAAGGCATCACCTTGTAGTAGTAATTGGAGAGTTCTGTCATGAATGTTGTCTTGCATTCGTCTCTAGGGTGCATTCGTATCTAGTTATACCCAGAAAATGCATCCAAAAAGCTGAGGAGTTTGCATCCTGAGACGTTGTCTACCAAGGCGTCAATGTTGGGAAGCGAGTATGAGTCATTGGGGTAGGCCTTATTCAAGTCAGTGAAGTCGACGCACATTCTCCACTTACCATTAGCTTTCTTTACCAACACCATGTTGGCCAACCACTTAGGGTACTGGATTTTTCTTATGTGACCGGCCTCCAACGGCTACTGAGTTTCCTACCTGATGATCTGCCGCCTTTCTTCATTAAACTTCCTCCGCCTCTGACGAACAGGTCAGACCTGGAGGCTCATGGTGAGACGGTGGCACAAGAAATCAGGGTCTATCCTTGGCATGTCTGAGGCAGTCCCCGCAAAGGCATCCAGATGTCGGGCCAAAACTTTGACGACCTGGTCCTGCACTTCCTGACTCAAAGACTTACCAAGCTTGAACTGCTTACCCCCGACCTCTCGTTCCAGGACCTCCTCTGCGGACTTGGCTTGTCTCTCTGGAGCGACCTCCATGCGGACGTCCTCCTTGTCCCTAGGTGGCCCGGTAGTCACTGTACATACACCTCTCTTGGTTTTGAAACTATATTCGTAGCACTTTCGAGTTGTCTTTTGGTCAGACTTCATTGTAATCACTGCACCATTAAGAGAGGGTAGCATTAGCTTCATGTGCCTTGACGTGCCTTGACGAAGGCAGTGCTCCTAACCTGTTCAAAGGCAGCCTGCCCAAAAGAATGTTATAAGCGGAAGGCGCATTAATTACAAGGTACCTGATATTGATGGTGCGAGATGCTTTGCCATCCATAAACATTGTACTTAATTCGATGTGACCCCTAACCTCCACCTGATCTCCTGCAATCCCATACAAACATTCGTCATAGGGTCTCAACTAGTCGGGGGATAGCTGCAATTTGTTGAAGGTCGGCCAGAACATCACGTCTGCCGAGCTTCCCTGGTCGACAAGGACACGATGCACCTTCTTTCCCGACTGAAATTACTATTGGGTCATTGTCATGTGGGACCATGTCTACTCGATCTGCCTTTGTAAAGGTGAGGTCGGGCTCTGAAAACAGGTTGAGCTCTACCTCCCCAACAACCATTACTTCTTTGGTATACTTCTTTCGCTGGGAAGCGGTGCACCCTCCTCCTAAGAAATGTCCGGAGATGGTGTTGATTTCTCCGTGGATGGGTACCTCATGTCCCTGGTTTCCTGTTGGGGCTGTCAACTTCAAGTTTCCCTGAGGTTCCTGCAAATAAGTCGTTAGAAACCCAGTTCTTACCAGGTCATCTATCTGGTACCCCAAAGGCAGTTGCTCAGGGTGTGACAATGTGCTTGGTGGAAGTCACACCACTTGTTCTTATGTGGTCCCAACTTCTTGTCACTCTTTGGGGGAAACTTCAATCTGCTTGCCACCTCGGGGATGGCTATCAGTTCCTTGAGCTCTACTTTGAAACTGTGCCTCATGGGTGTAGGCCTTTTTGGCTCATACAGTGCTAATTTGGCCTTCTTCTCCGTGGTGGCCTCATGTACCCTCAAGGGTTGAGTACGCCCTGATGCACGAGGTTTAGGTGATTCTACCTTCGCGCTTCTCTACCACGTGCTCCTCTGCAGTAATGTGTGCTACAGTTTGACATTGGATCTCGTCGAACTTCCTTGGTGGACACCTTATCAGAGCGTCACTAAAGGGTCTTGGTAGGATTGCCCTTTCAAACGCATGCACGATCATGGCCTCATCTTTGGTCTGCAATCTTACCACAAGTGCTCCAAACAGGTTCAGGAAGTCTTTTAGTGGTTCTTCTTGGAACTTTTTCACATCGAAAAGATCGAACGCGATAGGAGGACGTGTGCGATTGACAATGAACTACTTCTTGAACAACTCTATGAACTGGCCAAAGGACATGATGTGTCCATCTGGGAGCCCGACGAACTAGTTCAACGTTGTTCCCACAAATGTACCGATAAACATTTTACAGTGCATAGCGTCTGTACCTCCTGAGATCATCATCTGAGTGTGGAAGGTTGTTATGTGGGCCTCTAGGTCCTCGACCCCTGTGAAGGTGATCTTTGGGATCGAAAGATGCTGGTATGACCGTCTCCATGATCTCTTGGGAGAAAGGCATGGGTCAAACCCTGACTGGGGGTGGCACCCCTGGTGCCACTGCACGTTCTCCTATCCCTCTTCTTAATTCTTCGTTGGCCCTGCGTAATTCTTCATTAGCCGCCAGCGATGCGTTTACGTCTGTCCTAAACTGGTCTTGATTGGCATTAGACGTCGCAAACGCCTGCTGGAGGTTGCAGATGGTCTCCATGAGTTCCTGTATGATTGCGACTTGATCATCCTCATCCCTTCCAGCGCCGCCTTGCCTTGTATTCCTCATATCGCCTGATTTTACTAATCACAACTGTGGATGGGATCTAGTTTTATCGGGTCCCACAGTGGGCGCCAAATGTTCTTGCTGGTTGACTCGGTCGTCGTTGACTATAAGGCAGACGGTGGCTCCTCTTATCTCGCGGTGGTTCTGCGACTTCAAGTGAGTGGCTCCGTTGGGACAGAGGAGGCCCTACCTGTAATTGCACTCTAACGCTCAAGTCAGTACAGGACAAGAAACATCAAATAACTAGAGTATCTCAAGCTAAGAGTGTGTAAGAAACTCTAAGCTTGCAAAAGACTGTGTCTGTGTGTACCTCTCTTTACCTTGGGCGTTACCCCTTTATATAGTTGTTTTAGGTTACCTACTACATACATCCTCTTGTCTAAGCATTGCCTCTAGCGAATTTAGGGTTACCCTTTTGGGATTCTAACGCACAATCTTAGTGCAACTCCCATGGCAACATTCCTTTCATAGAGTGCAACTCCTGTGGCGACATTCCTTTGCTGGAGTGCATAACTTAAGGTGTGGCCGCTAGGGTTTCAATGCATGTCCCAGTGCCGCCAACCTAAACTTCTATAATAACTTAATATTTCACGTGCCTTCAAACTTTCACGTGCCTTGCATGCGTTTCTAAGGATAATTCTATTATGTCAGAACCTTACGTCTTGTACACATCCTGCATGCATGCATGGCGTATTTGTGAATCTGGTTTCGTGCCTTGACACGTGTAATTCTGTGGACCCCTCTGTGGGCCCTACCATACCGACCTCTCCTGTGCCAACCTCTCACTCATATGCCGACGTCCGAGGTCTGGCCATTATTCATGAAGAACATTACTCAATTGTTGTAATGGAAAAATGATCACAATACACTATAAGAGATGCACCTTCAAGTTATAGTATAGGTCAGGAAAGTCTCGTCCTCAATATTTTGGTGTGTCTGGGTTTCTTTGATGTCAACTAGAGCGGGATATCTGTAAAAAAAAATTCGACACTCAAGTTAGTACTCGATTATTTGGTAGTTGAAGATAATAAATATTATTAAATATGCATCTTGGTTCGATAATGGTTAACCTATTTATAGAGATGTGTTGGACATCTGGGTTGATGGGTCTAGATTAACATAGATATTATGATTTTAGTTTATTAAGAATTATAATTCAACCTTATAAAATTAGGTTTATAAGTTGAGGTTTACACTTACTTATATACTATAAAATGTCCTTATTTCTAGTCGATATGGGATATCCAATACATCATGCTCTCGCCGAGACCTACCAACTCGTGTTGTGAAACTATATAAAGAGTGGTCCAATAGCGGGTGAACTGATGAGTCTAACAAATTCTCGTTAGTGTAGACTCTAGATAACTTTGATATCATATTAAGAAGTGAGCTTTAAACTTAATTTAACCTTATAAAATAAACTTTGTACTTATTTATATATTATAAAATATTCTTAGCACTAGTCCAACATAGTTTAACATCAAATATAAATTATCTCTGAAAAATTTATGTTTAAGAAATCTTCCTTTTAAGTTGCCGACATGTGTTTAGTCTTGTTAATGTAGGTACTAGTTAATTGTATGTCTATACCATCTCGACTATATCTATACTCTTTTAGCCTATATCTCGATCATATGCAATATGCGGTACAAACTCCCTAAACTATCTTGACCATATGCAATATGCAGTACAAACCCAATAAGGATTAATATAATTAAATTATCTTATGACAATGATAATTTTTAAATCATTACATTCTGTAAGCCTTTTTAACTAGACGAAACAAAGCTTTCATAACGAGGAAATGTCTTGCGCACTTAGAAACAGGTCGAGCGAATAGAAACATCCGAAAGTGCTATAACAAAACAAAATATATTACTATAATCAAAACCCAAAAGAACCAAAATGTTTTAATTTACGACATCAAAATTATTGTACACACATGCATGTCCTCGTCACGTGTTTCAAATATCAAGACCACATCGTAAGAAAGATGAACGTTCAATTAATTTTACTTTTGCATAACTTATCTCAACATTTTTTTCTTTTTCTTTGTACACACTTAACATAATGGAGTCAGTCATTCAAAGAATAGTTATGTTATTTTATTATCTTATGCAAACTTCACACTTACAATTATTTTATTCTTATACAAAGTTTACTTTTACTAATTCTTTTATTGCCTCTTTCATTAATTAGGGTGCATCACGTTCCACTTATTTTAAATAAATGATGTTTTATAGTATATAAATCCCTGAAAGTGCTTTTTAAAAGATAAAGCATTTTTAAATAAAATATTAATTGTTCCCACCAAGTTACAGGTATCAGTTGTTTCGATTTATTTGAATTGGCTTGTGTTGGGTTATATCAGTTCAAGTGTAGTTTGGTGGTTAAAATAGGAAAAATCTCATATTGATAACATGAGTAATTCAAGAGTCACATTAAAAGATAATTTATCTCTTTATTGATGTAAAATTTCAATTTAATTGAAAAGCAATACCAAAAAATATTTAAGAAATTTTATTCAAGTTTAATCTGGGGTCAATTAAATTATTGGTCTAAACTATCTTTATATAGGACGCTAAAAGTATTCCATTAGCTAAAAAATACTTATATAATAAAGTGTAAAAATATTAAATTTAAACAATCCCCTTAATTTCAATGATACACTTAATCAACTTATATTAAAACCCTGCATTAATTTAGATTAAAGGTTTAAAATTAGTTATTACATTAGTAAACGACTAATTTTGTAAAAACAACATATAGGAAACTTTAAAATGAGAAATTTAATAACTTTAGTAATTCATTACGGTAATTGCGCTTGGTAACTCAAGTTTTGTGCGAGAATTCTGGCTAGTTAGATATTTGGGAGATTTTTGTATTATTTAGCATACTTCTCACAATTTCTTTTATAAAAATATTTGACTCACCTTCATAGTTCATCTCAACATATTTTTGGCATGTTTACTTATTATACATCACTAAACAAAATTATTAAACATAAATTAATTTAAAGATAAAAAATAATTAATTATTATATTAACTAGGTTAAAATTATTTTATAAATTAAAAAAATATTAATATCTAAAGTAATTTTTGTTATTAAAAAAATTATAAAATAATTTTTAAATTGATATCTGACATTAGTTACAAAAATTTTAACTACAAACTATTTTAGATTCTAAATTAGTCATTAATCTAAAATAATTAGTAGTTAAAATCTAAAGTAATTAGTAGCTAAAATATTCTTATTAGCTAATGTTAGATATCAATTTGTGTTGCGTTTACTACTAAGACAACTATTCCTTGGATGTTTTGTAATCAATGGAATACTTGTATTAATTACCGTAAAAAAATCAGGTTTACGGTTTTTCATATTTTTCATGAAGGGAATGCGTATGCTGATAAGTTGGCTAATTTAGGATTTATTCATAGAGAATAATTTCATTGGTATAATAGACTTTCATCTAGTTTGTTCTTAGAATTCTTTATGAATATGTATAGTGTACATGTGTATCGTTTTTGTTAACATATAAGTTTTGGTCTAGTCTTCCTATATTTTTGTATTTTTTTTTATTTTTTTTATTTTTTTAATAATACTTTTTTCATGTGATGGCAAACGATTGTTGTTACTTAAGGTGTCAGCCTAGCTGAGATATTAAATTGCACAATAATGTCTAACATGAAAGCTTTTATAAAAAAAAAAGTGAACATCCGAGATTCTAGTATATATAAAATAAATAGAGAGTATGTAAGGGATAAGATTGATCGTGGATGTAGTAACTTAAGAATGAAAGTAGTTGAGAAGTAAAGAATTTAACTTTTTGATAAGTAAATTAAAGGTGTACTCGAAGTAGGAAGGTTAAGTAGAAGAAGATGTACTCGAAGTAGAAGAGAATGAGAAGAAACATAACAATCCATGTGAAAAGAAATAACATTTATTTATATAAAGATGTGAAAAGTGAAAAGACAAACTTTGAACCAATGTAATTATGTAATATTTACATACTATATTAATTCTACTATATATAGTTATATCCCTTCAATTATAGTATAATATAATATAATATATACTACATTACTTCTACAGTAATCCATATAATACATACCAACTTATTTATAAATTTGTCATTGTATATATTTTTCACAACATAAAATCCTGTTTTTTTATAATTATAGCAAAATTATTTAAATATGTTTTTTATACTTACAATTTTCCTTAGTTTGATTTTGATATAGTTTTGTTTTTTTTTAATATAGTTTTATTAGGTAAAAGTTTTTAATCTTTCGAGGTTATGGAAGATACATATTTTGACACATTGCGTATAAAAAAAGTTTAAATTGAAAGTACAATTTTAAAATTACAAGAACTCAATGTTTTTGTTATCAAGTATATGAACCAGAATTAAATTAAAGTAGACTGCAGGGATGAAAATATGTTTAAATTCATATATGTAATTTAAAAAATAGAAATTAGTATGATTTTATATGATCTTTGGGAAGTTTAAATAGACTACTTTGCATGATAATAGTAATAATAAATGTTTTATACGTGATTTCTATGCGATAGGAATAAATTTATTAAAATAAATATTTACATATTTCGTTATAAAAGAGGAGAAGACGTTGAGTAGTATAGGTAGTACAATTTGATAGTACGTTAATCTATTACTTTTTTTTAAAAGTGTACTATGGTTGTACACAAAATGCATTATAAAGATCGATGCTATTCACTGGTGTTGGTTTAGCCACGTGAATTAAGTTTTTATTCTGTTTAATATTTGATTGTATTTTTTATTTACAGAATTACTATAAATATATAATGAGCTTATAACTTTTTCTTATAAATGCGACCTGAATGTTACTAAAATTGGTAGTTAATTAAACTTCTAATATTAAAAAAAAAATTATAATTGAATCGTGGAATTCTTACAATAATTTCTTATTATGTTATTATTAATTATATTACAAATGCCATTTTTTTCTCTTCTTCATTTTAATATTTATTGTCCAAATGGTTGTATAAAATAAAAAAGGTTTTTTATTTTATTTTTATAAATTAGGTATTTATAAGAACAATCCTTCAGCGGGAGGAAAACTGGAGTGAGTTAATATTGGATTGGGATTTGGTGAGCTAGTAATAATAACTTTGGGAGACTTTGTAAGAGAAAATATAAAGGTTTTTTTATTATTAAACTAGGGTACTTCAATGTAGGATTTGTTTATGCTTGGTTTTTTTATTTATTTTGAATTTATTCATTTTTTAAACTAGTTTTTTCAAATTTCTTTAAGAAAAATTGAATATTAATTTTTTATTTTGGTTTTTTGAATTAATTTATTGGTTTTTTTATTTAAAAATATTTATTATGAAAAACTAGGAAAATACATATTTTTTAATAGTATAATTTACTAATTAAACTGACGATGTTAATTGAATGATATTTAGGAAATATTAAATAAAAAGTAAACAAATAATTTAAATAAAAGCACCACTTTCACATGGAATATATAAATAAATAAAATTTATTGTCAATATAAATAATTTTTCTTATTGTGACATTTGTTTAGATAATAAGAACAATTTTTTGCTTATTTATAATTTGTTTGATTTATTTTATTATAGATATGAGTGTAATTGGTTGTCTTGATTATTCACTATTCATGTGAGAGTTAGGAATGAAATTTGATCATGACTGATAATTCTTATTTTGAATAGAATGAAACTGAATTGCACAAACTTGTAAGTGTCATGTAAATTATAATATGGGTCAACATAAGTAGCTATAAATGGTAACAAGAACACACAACAATGACATAAAGACAAGGTAGTCATAAAGTCTTCAAAGTCACACCACTAGTCATCTAATTTAGTTGTATATGATATTGGTCATCAACCATGTTGGGGAGTTGTTATCTCTTGAACATCGAACTCAAAATTTTCTCAATTATATATTTGGACATAACACATAATTAATCTTTGTTCATTTTCCCTTACTACGATAGTGATATCTTCATGGTATTGATGCACTGCTCGTAACATATACTCTATGTTAATGTTTTGTTCAACAAACTACAAATTAACTCTTTTAAAGGTTGACTTAACAAGGGAAGAAATGGGTAAGGAACATGCTCCCTTTGAAAGGGAGTTCAGGCATTCAACTAAATTAGTTGTCATGTAGTCATACCTTTTGCATCCATCATATGTTTGTGTCCACTTGTCTATTGGTATCTGATCTATCCATAAAACGGTTAGTCGGAAATCCTTTATCATGGGTGATAACTTAGCTTGAACGGTGGATTGTTTCATTTTTATAATCTAATACAATATAGTAAATAAAATTGTGAAAATGTTGTGTGATGGAATAATAATTTGTAAAGAAAGTTTGGATGTAATTGATACATATTTTAACTAGTTGTCTCTTTAATGGGCCCCCTAATTACATTTATTATGAAGCACGCACGTTCTTTATCATTTATGCTAACTATTGTTTTCCAGTTTTTGTGGATTCCTTATCACAAAAATAAAGTTAGACACTTAATAAGCATTGAGGTTCCTCCTATATGTTGGACAATTGTTCCTCTAATATGTTTTGTCATAGTAGAGTTCCATTAAACTGATTGAGTAATGCAACAATTAGGACTTTGACAATCTATTCCTAATTAAACTCATATCAACTTCACAAAAATGACATGTGAGGACAAACAAATAGATATTGACCACAATATTATCAAAAGTGGACAACAATGTGGAATGATCGGTATAACTATCTCATTCAAGGAAATGATTTCAACATAAATGGTCATTTGCATGACACCACATCACATGCAATGATATATCCAACACATTGTCCAATACATATCACATTAACAACTAGAATACGACAACGATGTACATGTAAATTCAGATACATTTAATCATATGTTTAGATATATGGAACCTCATCATAACGTGCCTACACCATCTTCTTACCAACAAGTTCCATACACCTATAATATATTTTCATCTCAACCAAATTCTTTTTTCTTTCACATATGATTGACTCTTCTACGATGACACCACCCTTAACATACAATTCAATGCCATTTACAGATTGTTATAGATTCACAATACCTTTACATAAGTCTGATCATGGAACTAAAAATAACGAAAATGAACATAAAAATGATAACAATAATGATAAAATACAACTACAAATTTGTACACAAATTCATGTACAATGAATATCTACCTAACAAACTAGAAAACCAAGTTATCATACAAACTCTTACAAAATAAATATTTCTTTAACATTAATTACTTGTTACTCTTCTAAATTATTTTCTACTTTATTTAAATTCTTTTGTATATAATTCTTTTACATTATAATTTAGTTTCAACCAAAGTCTTGTTTTATATTTTCCAAATAACATTATTATTTTAGTCAATGAACTACATTATTCATAAAATATGTAAAAAAATTATTTTAAATTGCAAAGCATAAGCAAATTCACAATTTTTCGTAATAAATATTTTTAAATAAATAATAATCCAATAAATATATTCAGAAAATCTAAAAATGAAAAATTATATTCAAGTTTTTTAAAAAAAAACTGCAAAAACCATTTTCAAAAATTAACAAAACCAAAATTAAAGAAAAATTCAAACACACAAATTGTACTTCAGTGTACGTTTTTTCTTAAAAGAAATTAAAAAAATATAAAAATCATATTGGGGTGTACGATTATACAAATTTAGAAAGGTTAACTGAAAATAAATCGTGTATGGATATCCGATCTCTTATTTTCAAAGCAAAATAGTAAATCTTTTCAAATATACCCATTTACTTAATATTAAAAAGTTACCTACTTTCTAAAAAAACCAAATCTAACTCACCATATCATATTCTGTGTGATTGATTAAAACATGTAAAACAACTTTACACAAGTCATATTGAACCTGGAGCCTCTCACCCTCCTCTGTGGAAAAGAAAATAAAAAAACTGAACATAGTTATATGAGTAATTGAAGAAGTAATCTATGGTTTTCTACTACAGATATATTAATTAATTTATTCTCTTAAAGTAAGAGAAAATGAGAGAATTGTTTTGAGGAGATGCTCCTGAAAGATGCGAAAGGCAGAGTGAAAGTGGTGGTGAAAAGGGGGAAAACCATGCGTCACATGTAATGAAATCAAATGAGTTTGTGCTATGGCATGGTATGGTATGTGATCTAATCTAAATTTTGAATCAAGCTTATTCTTATTCGTCCGCAACAAAAGTCAAGCGCCGCGCCAATCGCCACCTTTCCTCCCTTCATAATCCCACCGGCCGCCACACCACACCATTCAGTCAACCTTATACAATCACACGCAACCCATTTCCGTTATCACAATAACTATAAAATCTTTCACAACAAACACGTGTCTTCATTCTTCAATCATCATTTCTAACTGCTCACACCAACGCCACCACTCCATTCCCCAATGCTTCGTTTTCTTTTGCTGCTCTTCTTACTGGGCCTGGGAGCCCGGGTGGAGTCACACGAGGAATCCGGCCCCTGGAGCTGCGACTCCGACTCCGAGATCCGAGCCGAGGCCAATTTCAAACCCGGCGTTATTACACTGGATGGCCGCGCCGACGACTGGAAGGACATTGATGGGTCCTACTTCCCCCTCCTCCCCGCCCTCGACCCTGACGCTGAGAATGAATTCAAAGGGGGGAAGATGAGCGTTAAGGTATCGCACTCCATTCTCTTCATTTACCTCTCGTCAATTTTATTTCTTTATTATTTTTCTCACTTTTTTTGGTTGTTGCAGAGTGTGCATGATGGCCGCGATATCTTCTTTCTGTTGCAAGTTGACGGTGATTATGCGTACTCCAAAGGGTAATATGCCGTCACACGCATACAAACTTCATCTATTACGGATTTAGCTTGTTTGTTTTGAATACTAAACCGAACTTATTTCTTTTGATCATGTTTTGAAATTATATGTTAGGGTCTGATTGTTTGTAAAGAAGAGAAGATAGATTATAATTTTGAATTTTATTTGAACTCTATATACATCTAATACGATTTTATCATTTGATCAAATTATCCTATTTATTAACATGATGTGTCACTTTGGTGAGTTCCTGTATAATGTCTGCATAACAAAGTTTTACACCAATATTACTTATAGATTAAGTTTTTTATGAGTATTATCATCTTTTTTTGTGGTAATTTATGACGAGATTTGGTCTGGTTGGTGCATTTGTTTTGCAACGCAGTGAAAGCAACAAATGTCCATCTGTTGCTCTCATGTTTCAGATTGGAGATGGTGCCTCTTATCATAATGTAAGCTGATGCACTGAACAATAGTTTGTTCAGATTTTTTTATAAGTTTTGCAGTCTTTGTTGCTTTCAATTATAATTCCCTGACCCTTTATTAGAATATTTTTATGAAACATTATTTGATGATTGTGTCTATTGTTATAAGATGGGTGGCTGTGAGGAACATTCAACCTCATGCACTAACAAGACCTGCAAAGGTCATGAAGTGGACATTATGCACTTTTCCATAGGAAGTGCTATTCCAGGACGGCTTTATGGTGGCAATCCCCTGGACAATAGGGACGGAAATGGTGGCGACAGGTGATGCGCTGAAAAGTTTCTTGACTTGTACTATATTGGTTGACAATTCATGATAAGCTATTTTTTTAGCTGGACGGGTTCATTCAGTTTCCTATATTTTGTTGGTACAGGTTTGGTCACTTGGTTGATCTGTATGCCTGGAATCCACATTGTAGATACTTGGATGGAACTGGTCCTCCAGGTTCTGGTATGTACAAGTGCAACACCATTAATAAGAATTATATGCTTGCATGACTGAAAAAACAACAGAATGAATGGATTAAAACACCCAGTGGAAGTATCACCAGAGGCTTCCTCCTAGAAATTTGAAACTACTGGTCTTGTAGTTGCTTTGCATGAGTTCACTCTTGTCCACTAACCACATCTTCCTTCATACTTATGCCCTTTATTATGGTGTTCATGCAATTCTCTAAGTGGAACATGCTTTATTCTTCTATATGCATTTTCTACTATCATATTGCTTGTCTTTTTCCCCTTCCAGTGTTGACTGTATTTTCTATTGTACATTATTTAGTTTGCTTACTTATAGATATCCTTCCCAGTTTACTCACTTTGGCCATATAAAAAAATAACGATATCTTGTTTCGAATAATGCACGAGGTGGTCCATTATTTTATTCCTTTAGCATAGCACAGAAAAAAGGTTCACGTTGATATTAATCTCTTCTAGATTTTCTCCTTAAAATTTTTTTTCTCAGCAGTTTTTGTAAAATAATTTATCTTTGCCCTACAAATCCCAATTTAAAATTGATGTAACTTTACATATGGAAATGATTAAGCAGTGATTGAATTTTGGCATATGTATGATGCGTCTTAAATTACTTTAAGATGGCTTCATTCATATTGGAAGAAAGGGATGTGCCAAAATTAATTAAGGCATCTCTTATCCGGATATTAGAGGTCAAGAAGATGGAGATATAAGTGTTTTTTATGCTATAAGATTTCATAAGACAACTTTTAAGTTCCCAAATCAGATAAAGGTGATAATTAAGTTTTAAAATGGCATGACACAAGATTGACTAGTGCTGTTGTTGGGCCCACAGTTCATAACACTCAACACAATAGCACCAAGCAGTATCTCATTGTAACCATAATCGCTGTCTTACATCAGTTACTTTATACTCGGTGGTATTTTCTTAATCTTAAACATATAATATTTTCTCTTTGTATCCAAAATGATGTGTGCAGAATAACATATGTAGTCTCATAATGGCAAACCAGTTTACATTATTTTCTTCTTCTGTAGAAAAAAGCACAATTTCTGCTAGGATAGAAAACAAAGATTCATTTTACCAGGTGAATTAGTCACATTAAAAAAGAAAGTCTTTTAATTTGGTTAAAAGCAAAAACTTCCAAAATATTATTGTTTCCATAGACCTTTTGATGGAGTTTTCCTTGGCTCCTTGATAAATTCTTCGGTTGAAATTGATTTATAAATGAAGTTATGGAAGGAAGTGGAAGAATTGGATCATATGCATGGTGAGTTCCGTGACCAATGGTAGGAGAATGGTGCCAGGAAAGAGGTTAGACCAACCTTTTAGCTATTTCTCTAGGCTTCTCAACTAAGAGAGTGAGAGCAAGAGATAAGAGAGGAATGCAAACACCTATTTGGCAACAATTCAATACTCATTCATGGTCTAAATATTACAAAGTAAGCACACTTATTTATAGGGCTTAAGTCTCATAAAATTGACTCTTAAGTTCCTAAATCCTCTCCACTCATAGAATGACATGTGACACTTGTCTTTTAGGCTTCTTAAAATCCTCTCCATTTGCATGATGACATGTGGCAATCCTTGCTTCAAGAAACTCTCCAATGAGGAAAGGACACATGGCAACAATGACTTGAAGAGTCAAAGAAGGAGGCGTCTATGAGAAGAAGACAAGTGCCAATGGAACTTGGAGAGTCAAGGGTGGAAGAGGCGCCATGTGGAGTCTTGTATGGGAGACATGTGGACATCCAACTTGGCCTCATGTGCAAGCAAGGTTATCAGACTCGGGAGTCTACTTCATACAAAAACTTTAATAAAAAAGAAATTCATACCAATTCCATAATATTGAAATAAACATGTTCATACACCAACAAAATATTAATTGTCAAACGAATAAGATAATTAAATAACTAAAACAACACAAATGTTATCAAGTTTAAAAGTCTCATTCATCTAATCTTCTAAGGAAATCATCTCCAACATCTTCATTATCATCTCCATCATCATCTTCATCATCATCTTCATTACCATCAACATTATCATTAAAAACTATATTATCAAAATCAGCTGCATCTAGAATTGAATCATTTAAACTTGTTCCTCCAACTAAGTCAACATTTACATCATCATCTTCAACTTGAGTTTGCTCAACCTCCACAACATGCTTCTTCAGTTATCCATTCATTATCAGACTCAATGTCATCAAATGGCAGAGCAACATATTTTCTAATTTGTTTGTTTCTCAATTTCGAGTTATACATTACATAAATCAAGTCATTCATTTTTTTTTCTGGTGCAAACGATTTCTTCTTTTTGTATGAACCTATAATTAAATATGAAATTTTAGTCAATATATAAAAAAAAATAAAGAAAAACCTTAAATAACTTCATGAACTTGAATTATCATTTCAAATGAGCTCCAATTACACTCACACCCTGAAGAACTACAGGTTAAACTCAAAACTCGAACAACAAACCTCTTTAGTTATGGAGTTCCATCCTTAAACATCTCCCACCATTCTTCAAGGAACATAACTTTCCTACACTCCTTTGCATTTTCCATAGAAAATAGTCCTTTAGCATAGTGCAAATCAGTAAGTTACAAATTGATTTTTGTCCTTTTTGCAACGTCATTAACCAATTTTCTCATGCACATGTACAACCCTTCTTTCACCTCAACATCATCATTTCTAAAAGTTGGTTCATAGTGAAGTTGGGGGTTTAGGTAATAGGCAGCTGCATGCAAAGGCCTATGAAGCTAATTATCCCACCTTTGATCAGTGATTTTTCAAATAGGTTATAACTACGTATCAATTATGTTATATTAGAAATAATTACACAAATAAATAAGTATTTAAATTTAAAATGGAAGAAAGTTAGAAATGTTACCTTTTCTTGATATTATTAAAGTTGCTTTTAATTTTCTCTTTGGCGCAATCCATCTCCTAATATATAAATCCCATTGCGGGTTTTGCATCCGAATCTACCAATCGAAGGACCACCATAAGAGGGGCAACAACTTTTAAGCATATAGTTACATTCTTCCAAAATTGACTATCTAATACCACATTTTGAACTTTTCTCCCTTTTTGTGAAGTTCCAAACTTGCTTGTTTTCCATTCTTCAAAGTTAAACATGGTCATCAATGATGTTTTCATTTCAAACAAACAAGTTAGAGTCAAGTAAGCTGTGACAAATCTAGTCATTCTAGGCCTTATCAAGTCCCTTCCCTTTGTAAACTTTTTCAAAATGCAAATTATCACGGTTCTAGCGTAAATGTAGGTAGTGATCCTTCCCTTCTTGATAGTAGTTTCATGGACCTTTAATTGCTTCTCAAAATCTTCAAAGATTAAATCAATAAATGGGAAACACATGGAGTTCAATATAAATGCTCCCTTTGTTGCATGAATAGTTCTCTAGTTGCTTTGAAATTTGTAGCATTATCAGTAACTACTTGCACTATGTTTTCCTCACCAACAAATTCTACCATATCATCCAACATTTTAAATACATTTTTTTGCAGTTTGAGATGTCGGAGGTATCTAATAAATAGAGAAACACAGTTCCTTTAGGACTTGTTCACCAAAAAATTACAAATTGAACGTCTTTTCTTGTGTTTGTCCATCCATCAGACATAATGGTACAACGTATTCTCTTCTATTGATCCTTATACTCTTGAACTTGTATATCAGTTTTGTCCACTGCTTGTTTCAGAAGCTTCTCTCTGATATCATGATATGATGGGGGTTTATAGCTAACGCTATATCTACCAATCATCTCACACATTTTTGCAAAAGCTAGATTTCTAATAACATTGAACAGGATGACACTTGTTTAGAAAAATTCAGCAATTTGAGCATCAACTTTTTCTTTATCACCTCTCTTGTGTATTTTATTTAGAGTAGCTTGAACACCATCCGTAAATTTACTTTTAAATATCTTGCTAGTGCTACTAGCACTTTCACTCTCTTCCTCACCATCAATTTGTCCAAGGCCATTGAACTTTCTTTTCTTCAGTGAGGCATCTTTAGCTTGCTTCTGAGACAACTTTCAACATTAAAACTTTGATTTCTTCTGGTAATGATACACAAGGTTCAAAGTCATATCTAGTTCCAACAAGATGAGGTTTGAATATGAAAATGTCTCCATTAGATGTCTTTGAGCAATAATTACATTTCATTTTTTTTCGTTCCCTGAAACATCAGCTCCATGCTTTTGTCCAATATCTGTTCTATTTCCCGCATAATTTTTACTTCTAGGAGGTAGTGGAAATGCTGAATTTGAAGCACTTTCAGACATCTTACAATCTGGCAAAAATTCCAATTTGCCCAAAAATCCCCAATCTGCCCAAAAATCCCCAAACCCAACCTAAAAAATAATGCTAAACCCAATAAACTAAAAACCCCAACCCAATTTAAAAATCACTAACCTTAAACCCAATCTGTCATAATTTTCCAACCCTAAAAAAAGATCCCCACGAAACCATAGCAGCATCAACATACCTACGAGGCGTGTGACACTGTGAGGTGGTGCGATGACGGCGATTCGCGGTGATGAAGATGAGAACGTGAACTATGCAAACTAGGTAAAGAAACCCTAAATTCTAACATAACATTAATGAAACGCACCTCTCTGAACCGTTTTGGGTTCTTTTTTTTGAACTTGGTGACTCAGCCTCGAACTCACGAGTTTGCACCGAGTTCATCGAGTTTAACCGAGTCTGCTGCGAGTTAACTCAAAAAACCGAGTTTACTCACGAGTCAACTCGTGACCCTTTAGTGGACTCTTAAACTCATAAGGGTTTACAAGTTAACCTTAGGGTTTGATAAACTTGGATGCAAGGCTTAAGATCCAAAACCCTATTTTACTTGGTCCAAAATACAAGGCCTAAAATAAATTCTAAACTACTCTATACTATTTTACAGATAGAGGTCTTGTATTCTTAATGCTTCATGTTGAAGATTCCACATCGACTACAGATAAAGACATTTTATAGTATATAAATGGGTGCAAACCTCACCTTAGAAGTAGGTTTTATAATGTTGAGTTAGGCTTAAAGTCCATTTCTTAATATGGTATGAAAGCCATTTAGAGCCTATCGTAATGAGAGTGTGGTGGGCCTATCGTGCCACTTGCTATCAGACCGCTATCTCAAACCATCTATAAATATATAATTTCACGCACGAGTTGGGAGTCTCGGCATGAGGGGAGTGTGTTGGAGATCTCACATCGACTAGAAATTAGGACATTTCATAGTATATAAGTGGGTGCAAACTTCACTTTATAAGTCGGTTTTATAAGGTTGAGTTAGGCTTAAAATCCACTTCTTAATATGGAATCAGAGTTATTTTGAGCCTATCCTAGCGAGAGTTTGTTGGGCTTATCAGATCATTCGCTATCGGATCACCCATAAATATATAGTCACACATACTAATTGGTAGCCTCGACGTGAGTGGGATGTGTTGGAGATCTTATATCGACTAGAGATAATAACATTTCATAGTATATCAGTGGTGCAAACCTCACCTTAGAAGCCGGTTTTATAAGGTTGAGTTAGACTTAAAGTCCATTTTTTAATACTTCCAAAATCTTTTAGAGTGATCTTCTACTAAGTTGAACTTGGCCCAAATGCCTTATTGGAGGCCCAAACAAGCCCAATTAGGCCCAAACTCCTAGTAAACTCTTGATCAAGTCTCTAGCTCTGTAACCTCTTTATTCTTGACTACAGTTTCTCAGATGGATTTGCATCAAACCCTCCCTCTTGAAAAGAATATTTGTCCTCAGATCTTGCATGAAGCTCATTGACTGTAGCCTTTATTTGTTGTTTTCTTGTTTACTTTCCTCCAAGATAAAAAAAAATCAATCTACAAGAAGCATCAAATAAAAATGGGACAAGTCTCTTTATTAAAAGAAAACTAAGAAATTGTTTTTAAAATAAGATGTATCAAAACAACGCCCTTTATTATTTTTGCAAAAATTTTGAGAAAAAACTATGGGTCATTGGTTTTAGAAACATCTTTTTCTTCACTTTGTTTCTGTTGTTGCTTTGTGCCATGTAACAAGACAAAGTGATGTTTTTGAATTTTTTTGGAAGAAAAGTTAGCATCATGATTTAATTGAAAGGAAGAGTTCAAAGTATTGCAATCCCCTTTTAAGGATTATGTCTCAACTATGCTTGTAAGGGGTGTTGTAAGAGACTCTTCTTCCTTTTTGGATTTCTCTTTTTCCTTTTCTTCTCTCTCTTTTGTTTCTCCTCTTTTCTAGCTTTTCTTTCTCTTCTTTATTCTCAATAAGAGTTTGTACTTTTTCTCTTCTTATAAATTCTTTTTCTCTTGCCATAATTTTTCTTCCTATTATTACAAACTTTGTTATTTCTTCTCTAATCTTTTTTACTTTTCTCATATGAAGGCGAAACAAATTTTCTTCTTAAGCACGCCTTCAACCCACGCCAATTCATTATTTTTAATTTTCTCCCAATTGAAACATCTTATTGCCTTTGTTTCCACCAAGACATGGCATTCTTGAAAACTTAAAGTAGCCATGAATACTTTTCTATTTTCATATACTTGGTGGTATTCAAGAAGTTTCTCAACCTTCATCTCCCACTCTAAATATTCCTCAATAATTTTATTTCTTAGAAAGAAGGGAGGTCTATTAATGTCATTGTAGAATGAGGATGATTAAGTAAACTCCTAGTAAACTCTTGATTAAGTATCTAGCTCTGTGACCTCTTTATTTTTTACTACAGTCTCATAGATGGGTTTGCATCACCTTTCTTAACCCATCGAGATGCCTTTTTAAAAAAAAAAACTGTAATTGAGTCATCAAGTTCTAAAGCGAACACTACATCAGAAATGGTGACCTTGATGATATCAACGATCACGAGATAGAAACATTGGCACTAAAAGGAGCGTCTAGGCCATTCTTACTCAAAACTCTCACGTGGCTTAAAAGTCAAGGCTAAGAGAAGTTTTAAACACCCTCTTTATTTAATCCACCATCGGTGCACCTTTTTAGAACAAAATTGTAATAGAGCTATTGAACTTCAAAGCAGAATGTGGTGACCCATAAGCGAGCTTGAGGTTGGAACAATTATATATCATGAGATCCTATTAACAGATGTCCTTATACTCTCCCTTGCCTTTTTAATTGTTTCCAATGTCCTTTGTATGTTTCCAAACCACCTTACCCGATTTTCTAACTTTTTTTTCTTTTAATTAGTTCCATATCATTATCTTTTTGTGTACACTCATTTTGTATATTGTCCTTTTTCGTATGACCACACCCATCTTAAGATCACCATTTTTATTACTCCTACCTTTTCTTGTTATCCCTATAAAGCTCAACATTTATATCATTGAGTATAGTTAGATGCATAGTTTGGTAGATTTTGGTATGCACTTTGCAATCACAAATGATGTTCAATGTCTTTCTCCATTTGAGTCGTCCCATTTATATCTTGTGTGTTACAACCTCGTTAATTTTCTCATCATTTTGAAGTATTGGTATGAAACATTTAAACCTAGAAACTTGTGGTATGACATCTCTCAATTTAATTTTGTTGTAATGCTAAGTTTCACATTCAATAGGCATGAATAAGTGAAGTATCATATAAACGAAAAAAAATGCAATTCTAATACCTTTGTTGGGGATCCCTCATGGACTATAAATATAGCCAAAATAATATAAGAGGGTACAAATCCCAACTTACAAGTCAATTTTGTGCCACCTGCTAGTGGTGCACTCATAAATATCTCTTTTTACACTTGAAATGTCTAGTCTTTAGGGTGGTAGAGTGTGTTGAAGATTTACATTGACTAAGATATGATCAAATTATATTATATAAGTAGGTGCAAACCACACCTTAAATGTGGATTATGTGGAGCTAAGTTAGGACTAAATCCACTTTTTAAGAACCAAAGAGTTTTAGATTGAATGTAGTGTCATGTTCACTTGCGTAGTTAACCTCGTGGCCAATTGTGGTTGACTCACAAATATAAAGAAATTAGTGGGTGGATCTATCTATGGATATAGATCATCTATCTATGGATATAGATCCTTTGTATTGTAAGTCTTTCTTACGGTAGATTTATAAATGAAGGTCAAATGGTGAGTCCTATTGATGTGAGGAAATAATGGTACAAATGTCTAAAGTGTATTGACAATAATGACTGGCCAAATGAATATGCAAGTATTGTAGCATATTGGCAATAATGGCTAAGCTTTAAGGAACAATTGAATAGTCATGGATAGAAAAATGTTTATGCTTAAGGGAGAACATACCATGTGAAAGAAATCCACATAAGAAATTTTTGGAGCACAGGTGTGAATATAATGTTCTCACATTGGATAAGAATGGACAATTAGTTGAACTACATATCAGGGAAGTGAACCTACAAACCTAATGCCTTAATGTGGTGTCAAATTTACTTGTGTAGTTTGTCCTTGATCATTTGATAGAGATATTCCTAGTGTTTTATCCCATTAGATTCCCAACAATTTCCTAGTCATATTCCTCTCGTCTTTCATTCAAGTTACAACGTATATACTATGTCCTACTCATACTTAAGTGAAAAGCTTTAGTCTTCAAAGTTTATTTTCAAAGCTAAGTTTAAAGTTAACAACTTTCCTTGATTAAAAATAATATGTAATTTGTAAAAGGAAATGCAATCAGTAATAATCCTTTGTATGTCTCTAGTAGTCACATTCAAGATTAAGTAAAACAAATAAGGAATTAAGTTTGAGCCTTGTTGTTGTCCTATCCCCATCCAAAAGTTCTTAATGCCTCATGCAGTTTTCACACTAGTGGTTATCATATCATACATTTCTTTTGTAGGTTTGATATAAGTCACAAAACATCTTTGTTTTCCAAAGTCATTCACTGCACTTCTCTTGATACTTGATTATAAGTTTTTTAAAGTCAATAAAACTTATATGCAAATCTCTTTATTTCAGTATCTTTTCATCTACCTCATTAAATATAAATGACTTCTGTTATAAACCTTCCAAGTACTTCTCTTGACACCTGATCGTAAGTTGTTTTGAAGTCAATATTACTTATATGCCAGTCTCTTTACTTCAGTATATTTTCATCTACCTCCTAAAATGTAAATGACTTCCTTAATAAACCTCCCCAGTATAAAACAAAATTTGTCTTCTATAATCCTTGTCTCTTCTCTTAAATCTATGCTTTACCACATTTTCCATAATTTCTTAGTGTGACTCACAAGTTTTAATCCTTTGTAGTTAACCTTTTTTTTTTTATCAACCCTTTGTAGTTAACCTATTCCTGCATATTTCTCTTGTTCTTGAATATACGAACTAAAGCTCTTTCCCCCCGACTTAATTGACATCTTAGATCTCAAAATCTCATTCATGGGGTGATAATCACCCGAACACTTGAGAAACCTACCTTAAAAAGCTAACAATTAAAGGGGAGAACCAAACACTCAAATACTTTATCAAGTATCTCATCCTAAGAGTTCACAATTCTGCATCAACCAGCTTTGATACAAATTGATAGCATCCAAACAGTTGGGGAACCCACCTCAAAAGCTAGTTATTAAGGGGTAGAACCAAACACTTAAAAACTCCCTCTCCCGCACTACTTGATGTGGGACTTTATACACCCCACAATATTAAAGTTCTATAATGGGCCAAATGATACATTGTGCTCCTATGCACTTTTGAACTTCAATAAGAATACCGTCCAGACCAACAACTTAACAATTATCCATCCTTTTCAGGGTCTATTTTTTTCACAACTAACTACCTTTTATAAAAAAAAATCAATTTGTGAACTTAAACTTCCCCTCCTATAAATGATTTGAAGTTCCTCCTTCTTGAAACAAGTGTTCATAATTCTAAAATCATTAGTTATAAAGAAATCAAGAATAAACTGTCATTCCTCTAGTTTTCTAAAACTAGAACCACATGGACTCCTATAAATTGCCTTGCCTCACTGCTGTCCATTTAGATGCCTTCCTAAGAAAATCTTCTTGTGTAATGCCTCGAACCAATCCCACCAAATCCTTCCAAAACTTTTCTTTAACAAGTGCTTCAGATCCTACTGGAAGTACCAATAATATTGATGGTCTCGAATGCAACCAATAGTTTTAAGGTTCAAATCTGGCTTCAATTTTTTTTACTTCCACCGGCCTCTATTTCCAATCCTTGTCCACAACAATACCCACACTATTATTCTCTCTAATTTTCCCTGTATGCCAAAGTTTAAATCCTGATGTACCTAACTCCTTAACTTTTTCTCTAACCCATTTGGACTCTCGTTGGTACATAATGTTAATCCTCTTTTGAATCATGGTACCTACCACCTTTATAAGCTTACCTGTCAAAGAACCAATATTCCAAGCAGCAAAAACCTTTGAACTAGCTTCTCTATCCACATCTGTATATGTTAAGAAAATACGAGCATTCTCACTTATTTAAACACTATATATGGACATTGATGCTGAGACTAGATCATTTGGCTCTGTATTCAAGTCATGTAGCTCGTTACTTCACCAAGTAACATCTGAATTTAATCTCTAGGAGAATCATGAATCAAATTTTTGTCGGTAGATTTTGTGCAGAGAATTGACTTTTTGTTGGCCTATTAATGTTTATGGTTTAAGAGTTACAATAAAATGTCTACTACTTCATTGGAATTGAATACAATGATAACGCATCTCTTTTCAATGAGTTAAAATTCTGAAAGGAAAGACACTTCCCTCCAGGCAATTAATTTTTCTTTAATTTATGTATTATGACTTGGAATGTTGTGGTTTATTAATATAATATAATTTTGTTTTCAATCTGTCAGTTGTTGATTTGATACTTGTTAATCTTATAACTTTTATCATTTAAGGTATATAGACTAACCCTTTTTCTGTTGTTAGCTAATGATTCTAGTGCGCAGAATGACTGGAAGGGTGCCTGGTGGCATAGTAGTTTCACGGTTCACTCAGGTGACTGATTCATTCATAGATAAAAAAACAAGTAGTATGTCCTATACATTAATGGTAGGTAGTTGGAAGCTGAATTCAGACTGAATTGTTGGTTGATAGTGAAGGAATCCCAAAACAGTGTTTTCTGAGCAGTTGTTAAAATATGTTTCCTTATATGCTATATACTACTTAAGAAGTAAATGGTTCGTATATATGACATAAAACATGCCTTGTACTATGCTTCATTTATGATTTCTGTTTTATGGTATGTCAACAGCACTTTAAAATTTTTCATACATGTTAGTGGCAGTTGCTTTCAGTTGGTGCCATCTATGTGGCTTAATCTCCCAGTAAGTGCCAAGAGTTTAGTAATCCATTAAAGAAGAAAACCCGCTTTGTTTCTTATGGCTTCTTGCATACAAAATATCCTCTTTTGCAAATAAACCCATATTCTCGTTCTCCATGGTTTCAAGCATCGTCACTTTAGTCTCTATTATTCAAGTTATCATCAAATCAATCCTTCTTCGATGACATTTTACTCGAGATCGAGAGACTAAATTGATTTGCATTGTTTAGGTGTTATGTTGATGTTAAAATATACGGAGTATTAAAGTGATGATTTTTGCATTATTGAGGGGATTACTTTGATGATAAATATTGAGGACCAAAAATACGACACCTATTTTCTCATAGGACAAAAGTAGGGATTTATTCTATCTTTTGTTAAAGCATATTTTGTATTCTATATTTCTAATGTATCAAACTCAGTCATGGACTCAATTAGTTGCTGGGTCAGCGGTTAAAATAGTAATTGATTAACTGGTTGAACCATATGTGTGTACTAAATGCTTCCTCTATTTCAAAACAACAGTGTTTTTAACTTTTGAAGTTATTTTTTCCAGTAATACCAACTCATAAGTAAAAATTAATATATTATTATATTGAAAAGAGAGGCAAAAGTAACTAAGAATTAAAGATATTTGTTGCTAAATTTTTATTATTTCCCCTTTTCATGTAATTTATGTTTTTTTGCGCAGATTAAGAACAGCAATAGATATACTGCTCTTTTGAAATGATTTTATTAGAAATTAGTTGTTTCCTACTCAGGGTACCTTAAAAGACTATTATTTTAAAACCGCGGTAGTATCACAACAGGAACATTATAACTAACAGAGTTTTGGTGTAATGCTTGTTAATATTGTGTCATAGGATCAAATTCTTAGCTCACAGATTCGCACGTTAGTTCTTTAACCAGGGATAACACTAAATAGTTTACAAAACCATTAAAATTTATTAACCTCAGTTATTTTTCTCGCTGGTTCAGACTAGTTCTATTAGAGCCTCTGATTTGTTGGGTCGAGCTGTTTTTATTTTATTTTATCAGAGCGCCTTAACTACATTACCTTAAATCTGATCTCTTGCTTTGTTTTACCCTATCATTTAGTTACTTAGCATCTTTTTTTCCTTCTTTTTTCTTTGTATTGGTACTCACATGCTTGTCTGTAACAGGTTTCGTAGAGGATGAGAGTCCATATGCGGATAATGGAAAAAAGGGCACATACTTTTTTGAATTTTCCAGGCCTTTGAGGACTATGGATCATCTTCAACAGGTTAGAACCTTGAAAGTAATATGACATTAACAAGTTTTATTTGCTAAAAGCTTGCAATGATTTGTTGATATTTTTCACATCAGCTCAATTCTTTGTTCCGAAGTTCTCTTTCAATTAATCTTTGGAGCCTTTTGTAAATCTAATAATGGGTTGGGGATGAAAACATAATAACTTATTATTTATCAATTTTGATCAATGCTGGCACAGTGTATCCCAGGTCATGCGATACACAATATTTTTTCAATCGATCTCTATGCTGTTTTGTTGTTGAAAAAGCTTTGTCTTTGGATATGTTTGCTTATACTGTACTGTTTGTTTTACCTTCTTCACAATGCAAAGTTGCCTTCCGAATAAATGTTTATTGGCTATGGCAAAAAACTAAAACAAATCAGATTTAGATCACTGCCTCTCTTTTTCTTTGTTTTGTTTGGGGTGGGAGCAAAGATGAAAAAGATCTTTTCAAATATATGTGCTTGAAGGAATTTTTCTGAATCATGTTTGACATATTGTGTTTTTTCTTTTAGTTTCTTACTAGCTAAGAACCCATTTTGTAGCCTAAATAGAGAGAACTGGAAACCAAATTTATATTTTTGTTTTAATAGTTCTGTACGGAGTAATATCTGTATTCCATAACTTCATTTATAAAATAACTAGCAAGTAAAATGATGCAAAATAATACCTTGCAGGACGTGCAATTTAACATCGGTGGATCCAGTAAGATGTCTGTTGCATTCTGGTATCCACTAGATGGTCAGCCATGGCATGGTTCGGGACACTACTCTGTTAACTGCGATTGGGTTCCCATTGACATATCTATTGGCGGTTCTTTGAGGGGCAACTCAGTAGATGCATCATCAAGTAGTTCGTGGAATGTGGCTAGTGCCTTTTCCGTTATACTATCAGTAGCAGCACTTTGTGTGTCTGTGTTTGTAAGCTATCGTGTGTTCAGTCCCAAGAGTGTTTCCTTTACACCGTTAGAGAACAACCTTTAAATATTGAACCAACTGCTTGAGTTTGGGATTGTACTATTCATTACACTTGTACTAGATAGGTTTGTACTGTGTAGTGCTTTCTCTTTGCTCTATTTTTTTAGTTGTAACTGAAGCATTACTTTAGTTATTTTAAGCAATGCCAAAAAAGTATTAATTGATTATCTGCATTATGGAGCTACATCCTCTTCGGCTTAGTTGCAATTGCAGTACCATTTGCTTTTCAGTAGTTTTCAGCATCATTTAGTACGAAATCGAACTTGAATTGGAATTCGGCCAAAGGAAGAGAAAGATTTTGGGTATAAATAAATCGAGAAAAAACTGAAAGCATGGCTTCTTCGTTTTTGGTACTTGGTTGCATAACTGTGAGACTGACTCTTGTTGGAAAGTGATGGTTAGGTAAAATTCTTCTTTAGGTAACAACTTCACAATTTGAATTTCTAAACATTTCAGACAAAGTTTACCAGGAGTTGTAGTCTATTTTCACTTCAAGTAATCGCAATTAAGTGATAACTTGTCAATACAAAATGCATAGCTAACTTGATATGACAGTATTGATGAGGCATAGGTGATATAATTGAATTTAACAACCCTCTGCTTATTACTGTATTAAGGTTCCAATTGCATAAAGGAAATTTGAAAAGGTTTATTTATAAAAGAAACTACCAGACTTAATGCCATGAATTTCTGCCTCCTTATCAGGTTAACCAAGCTCCAGCTGTAAAATAAATGTTTAGTATAAGGAGTTTGCAGAAACTGACACTGGAGAATGTAGGCTTTCAATGTCAGTTGCAAAGACAAAACTTGCTCAAAGTAAATTTTCATAAATCGATTTTGTTAATAAATGAGTCATCTAACAACTAATCCCACTTAGGTTCATTTTCATAAATTAAAATCATTACAAGAAAAGAAAAATACTTAACATATCACCTAACAGGCATATCAACTACAGACTTCAAGGATCTCAAATTTAAGTCCCTCGTAATGGTGTTGCGTTTATTTTTTTTAAGGAGAGCTTTGCTGAAAGTACTGTTAGTTCAGTATAGAGCTGATAAACACGAAGACATAGTTCAGCATAGATTAATTAGATATCAGTAAGGCATCCAAATGTTAGTGTTCCTAGATAACAATTAAAAAAGAAAATTAGAGAGCAATTGTTTTATCTGTGGCAAGTTTGCAATAAAAAATTTATTTACTATTTTAATTCTTTTATTTTGGCATAGAAAATATGGGAACGATAAAAATAAAATAAGAACTAAAAATATTTCGAAATCTATAAATAATACAAAAAAATGACCACTTCAAAGACAATTTTTCACCACATCTAACATACAAATTTTCGACCGAAAAAATTCAAAAAGAAATTATCCAAAATAGCATATAATACCAATTGAATCACGACACGTGACTAATAGAAAAACATCACGTAAAGTTTCATATAAAGGTGCCCTTTTTCCCACTTGCTCAGAAACCTCATACCTCTCAAACCCTAATCCTCTCTCCAAAACTCTCACTCTTCTCTCCTCTCTAATCTACTCTCTCAATCCTCCATTATTGCCTTTCACAATTTTGAAATGGCATTGGCGATGGTTTTTTTTTATTTATAGATTGTTCATTCAGTCATTCTTTGATTTCATTGTGTTTTTCTTCTTTTCTTTCTCCATGGACTAGGTAATTTTTTATACCCTTCATCTTATTTTATCATTTCGTAAAACAATTTTTTATTATCCATCTGTTTTGTATTATTTCGGCATTTTTATCACTTTTTAGTTTATATTCTGATCTTCATCTTAATGGTATCATTGTTGTTCAGATTGTTAATGCCATTTTTATCAATTTTTGCATTTGTATTGTGGAATCTTTATCTCATTTTTTTTTTTGTTTTTTTCAGTTTTTTTTATCTTGTCTGTTCATTTCATTTTCCATTTGCTTTTTATCATTTCTATTCATTTTTGAAATCCATTGTTATCTTGTTCATTTTGTGTATTTCATTTATGATTTCTTTTTGGCTATCATATATTTTTTCCTTTATCTCATTTCTTCATCTGTCCATTTTGTTTCCATCCGTATCATTTCGTTTTGAATTTTCGTAAAGTTTGTTGTTGGCTTTGTGATATTTTTTTCCATCTAATTTGTTTATTTGATCCAACTTCAAAAGTGTATCATTTCATTATTTCTTCCGATCAGAGTGATTACCTTTTTACATTATATGTTTATGTGTTGTTGGCTTTTTGATATATTTTTTTTCGTTCAATTCTGACATACATTGTACTCATGGAGATGGATTTTCACTATATATAAGTTGTTCTTCATGATAAATATCACACAGAATCCCAAATAAAAACATTGAAGTACTCTTCTTGGACAATGCAAACAGCAAAGTCAGAATATGAGAAACAAAGACAATAAAATATTCAAAAGAAAAAAATATTGAAACAGCAGATGGGAAATACTTTTTGGAAATAATAACAACTGATAAACAAAATTTAAATATTAGTAGTAACATGAATAGTAAAATTAATAATTACAACAGATAAAATTCTTGGAGTATTAAAACAATGAAGTGAGAAACCGTGGAAAAATTGAAACAGTCATTATAGATTAAAAAAAAAACAAATATCAAAGCAAACATAACCTAATTAAAGTTGAGGGATTAAATTGAATTTGAATAAATGCAACAAAGAGTATATAACCTATCAAAACAAAATAGACTTGCCGAAACTTAATTATAAAATAATTCTAAATAAATATATATCTTAAATAATATAATGTCATTTTTAAATAAAAATCTCAAATAAATAAAAATTTTCTAAGTTTTTCAAAATCTTAAATAAATACAAAATTTTAAATTATTTTATTTCCTAATAAAATAAAAATAAAAATTTATAAGTTTTTAAAATTCTAAATAAATATAAGTCCCAAAAAATTTAATGTCATTCTTAAATAAAAATTGAAAATCAATATAATTCTGAAATTATTTAATGTCATTCTTAAATAAAAATCTAAATTAATTAAATTTTTGTATTATTTAAAATTGTAAACAAATACAAATCCTTGAATGTTGTACTTAAATAAAAAAATTTCAATAAATAATAATAAATACTAATTCTAAATTATTTAATGTCTTAAATAAAAATTTACAATAAATGAGATTTCTAAATCATTCAAACTTCTAAATAAATACAAATCTTAAATTATTTTAGGATTATAGAATGTTTTACATAAGTAAAAATGTGAAATAAATAAAATTCTTAAATTATTAAAATCCTAAATAAATACAAATCCTAACTTATTTTATGTCCTACTTAAATAAAAATCTAAAATAAATAAAATTTATAATTTTTTCAAAATCCTAAATTAATATGAATCCAAAAAAAGTTTGTCATTCTTAAATAAAAAATTAAAAGTTAAAAAAATTCCTAATATATTTAATTTCATTTTTAAAAAAAATATAAAATTAATAAAATTTCTAAGTTTTTCAAAATCCTAAATTATTGTATTTCTCACTTAAATAATAATCTAAAATAAATAAAATTTCTAAAATTTTCAAAATCCTAAATAAATACAAAACTTAAATTATTTAATGTTCTACTTAAATAAAAATCCAAAATAAATTAAATTCCTAAATTATTCAAAATTGCTAAAAAAAAATAACCTGAATATTTAATGTCATACATAAAAAATTGTTAAATTATTCAAAATCTTAAATAAGTACAAATTTAAAATATTTAATGTCCTACTTAAATAAAATCTAAAATAAAGAAATAAAAAAACTTAGAGCAAAATGGAAGGATTTTGATTATTCTTGAACAATTTATTTATTTACATGTATTATTTATGTTTATGCATTGTTTATATTAATTTTAGTATGTTTAGTTTTTTTAATTATTCGTATATGGTGATGTTTATTTCTTATGTATTAATATTTTCTTTGTAATTTTATTTATTTATTTACATTTACATTTATATATATAATTATAAAAATTATATTTTTATACAAAATAGTGAAAGAAAATGTGCCAAATAAATCAACAAGACTTGGAGTGGGATTGAAGAATTTATGTATGTTAAATGACTTTAAAGATAGTGATAAGATTATTTTTGAAGTAGAGGTTAACATATCAAATAATGAAATTCGAGTGATTTGAAATGAATTAAATTTTTACATAGTTGTTTATTGTTATTTACTTTTCTCGAAATTTATGTCAGTTTGTTGATATTTGAACAATTTAATTATTTATGTTGTGTATTGTTTATATTAATTTTAGTATGTTTAGTTTTATTATTTGTTCACATATGAAGATATTTATTTCTTATATATTAATATTTATTTTGTAATTTTTTTTTTATTTTTTTTATTTACATTTACATTTAGTAGTTTCTATATATATATATATATATATATATATATATATATATATATATATATATATATACAAATTATATTTTTATAGAAAATAGTGAAAACAAATGTGACAAATAAATTAACAAATCTTAGGATAGAAGAAATTATGTATGTTAAAGACTTCAAAACAGACGATAAAATTGTTTTTGAAAGATAAATTAACATACAAAATTATGAAATTCGAGTTATTCACCTTTTAGAATGATTTTTTCTTAAATCATCAACTTTAATTTTTTTAAATGTCTAAATTTTTTTTAGACAAATATAATTATACATTTCTTGCTATTTATTAGAAATTATTTAATTATGATAGTTAAACCATGTAACATCCCTAATTTTACCCATATTTAATAAAATAGAAAGCAAGAAAAAAAATTGAATTAACATATAAACTTACAACTATCTCATTATTGTATCTAAAAAAAAATATCTCTCTTCATAGGGATTTTAATATATACACAAAAGTTTTAAAATAAACAAAACAAAGCATTAAAACTAAATTCATCTCATCTTCCATCTACTCACTGATGAGCTCTATTACCTGCAATCTAATCTGCTCCCGTATAATTACACGATCATCACAGTTCAAAGAAAGACAACCACAAAACAAAACAAAGGGTAAACTAGGTATTTTTAAAACTTATAACATAAATATAACTTTAAAAATCCACATAAATCCATTATTTCTCATACATTACACATATCCATCAAGTGTCTATCAATAATTTCAATATTCATCTTTCTCATGTCAGTCTTCTACTGACTCACAACACATAGACACTTGACTCTACTTCCGGAAGACTCGTGCGTTGACTTAGACTCAGAGATCTGCACATGTCATACTATATCATTGTGAAATCCACACAGCTATGTGCATAAATAATCTCAAAATCATCTCTCTCCTAGTATGACAGGGTTAATTCATATAACAGGTCAAGTTAGTTATCTTTCAAACAACTTACCCATTCATATGAACCTCCTTCGACTCTCACCACCTGAATAACTTTATCTATATGATTTCATTATCTTAGGAGAGTCAGGATATCTCCTTCTAGACGAATCCCTAGTCAATGCACATCCTAAACAATCTTAACACGTTATTTTCTTTCCTGAAAATACTATGTCTTGATTAAAATTCATATTTTGACTCTCATAATATCCAAATCACACAATCAAATCATACCAAAGTTTAGAATTTTCAAATCACACAACAATTCATTCACTAATCATATAAATATTTCAAACTTTTCTAAACAATTCAATTATATCTAAAAATTCACTTAAACACATAACTAAGTTCCAAATATATGCTTTCTAAATCAAATCATCATCTAAAATCAAACAACCACTTCTCATCAAAAATTTCATTTAAGTAATTCAACAAAATATTCAAAAATAGTTCAACTCATTTCTAATCACAAACACTTTCAACAAATGATTCACCTTAAAATCAATATAAAATATTCAAAATCAACCATTCAAGTCAATATATTACTTTATTTTTTAAAAGAGACAATCCTGCAAGCAAAAATTGGAACTAGTGACCACGTCACCCCTCATCCAGATCTTCTAACCTAGGGTTCTATTTTAAAAATAAAACTAGCTTCCCTTACTTGGACTTGAGCAGATGCTCACTAAAAGCTCCAAACCCACCAAAAGCTTAAGGATAGCCTAACCTGCACCATAGAGTCTTGATCACAAATCTAACTATACCACTCGGATTCTGAGCTAACAGAGACTACTTCTGAAGATACAAACATCACATGCAGGATTAATTAAGAGCAAACCTAACCAAATCAAAACTAACTCAAAGAAAAAGGAGCCAAGAATGAACTTACTCTATCTAAGATTTTGATCGGGCAATCTCGTAGTGTTCATTGCCAGGAGTCCAATGGCAGACTCCGATCGTCAAACTGATAACCGAGTAGATCAGAATCTAAGAGAGAAGGAAAAGGAAAGGAAAAAGGGAACAAAAATGAACTTACTCTATCAAAGATTCTGATCGGGCAATCTTGTAGATCTCGCTGCCAGGAGTCTAATGGTGAACTCCGATCGCTAAACAGATGAGCAAGGAGGTCACAATCTTAGAGAGAAGGGAGAGGAAAGGAAAAGGAAACTTCTAGAGAGATGGTGGTTCTTTTAAAATGAAACCTGAATAACAAAATTTCTATTTATATAGCTTTCACTTTAATAATAAAATATTCAGGTGCCATTTTAATTGTACCATTTCTACTCTAAGACTATTTTTCTCGGTCCTTAATGTATGAGAAATAATGGATTTATGTGGATTTTTAAAGTTATATTTATGTTATGAATTTAGTTTTAATGCTTTGTTTTGTTTATTTTAAAAATTTTGTGTATATATTAAAATCCCTATGAAGAGGGATATTTTTTTTAGATACAATAATGAGATAATTGTAAGTTTATATGTTAATTCAAATTTTTTTTCTCTTGCTTTCTATTTTATTAAATATGGGTAAAATTAGGGATGTTACATTTGGTATCAGAGCAGTTCATCCTTAGGATGACCTGAGGGTAGTTGGTTCATTGTGTTTCTTTGGCTTATAGATAACTGTTTGAGTCTAAATTAAAGATATAGTAAAAAGTGTTCAAATTTTTTTTTTTTTAAAGGGTTTTTGAAATCTTGTTTGTGCTTTCTCTCTTTCTTTTGTGAACCGTTGAGGAATTTGAATGTGTATATTTGAATTTTTCATCTTTTTGTTATCTGCGTATGATTTTTGCGCTTACCCATTTTCTAGTTTGTGCTAAGTTCTTAATATATATTAATGTTGGGTGTAATGTGCTGAGGGAAGTTTATGAGTTCCTGTCTTTCTTTACTTTATTGGATGGTGTTTTTTCTTCTTCTATGTGTAAAGGACTGAATATTTTAGTTTTGCTGAAGAGGAAATGGCTAATGACATTATTTGTTTGGTTTTGGTTCTCAATATTCTGCTGGAGTTTCTTGAATTAGGAATTTGCGATAATGGTTTTTTTTTTTTTTTTGGAAGAGGTTCAGGTATAGTAGGTTTGCTTTCTTTAAAAAAAAAAATTGAAATAAAAAGACTTCCAATCTTCAGCAAGTTGCTTTGCATAGCTTCATGTTGCAGGGTTCTGTCAAATACATGTTTTCTTAACGATTTACAGGAAATTTTATGATGGCAAATGAATGGAACAATGCAATTTTATTTTATTTTATTTTTAAATTCATTCAGTTAAATTATATGAAGACTAATGAACCATTATGTGATTTCTGTTTTTGCTCATTATGGCATATGCTATTCGATATAGTGAATTATTGACCAAACATCACTAATGCCTACTATAAGAATGACAATTGAATAGGTTTAGGATGCTATGTTGTTAAATGGAGGCACCGTAGCTGCCATAGTGGAAATGCATGGTGGATTTTTTTTTTACATCGTAACAAATTTGTTAGGGGAGGCCCATAATGGTGGTATACTTTGTCTACAATGTTGTGTGTATATTGAGGTATCTTTGTCCTTCTACCATCTGCCATTAATACAGCTCCAGAAAGAAAGTAATAAGTAGGCCATTAATGAAAGATGTTGTATCTATTAAGTAACAAATTAATGATTCTTAATCTACTACGTAGGGTCAGCTATTGGTTTTGGATAACTTGTTTAAGTGTGAAATTTTGCATCCATTGAGGGAATTTTTCTTTGGCTGCTTGAAGCATTCCAAATTGCTGAATATGATTTGAGAAGGTTGATTTGGAATTATGGATTTGATAAATAGAGTTGTAAATAATTTTCTTGAATTTTTGTCCCTAGCTAGAACACTTGCTAACAAACATGAATAGTGTTTTTTTTTTCTCTCAAGTGTTACACATATACATAATGCTAATCTTGTTTGTGCTATAGTTAAATGTATGTTCTAAATGAAAATTTTAGTATTAAGAATGAAAATATCGTGATAAAGTTGTGAGGGTGCACACTCATAACTGAATCGAGATTATTCTCTATCTTAATTCTAAAAGTTTGATTTTAAGTATATATTAAAATTTGTGTGATTTATTTCATTTTATTAAGTGTTTGTGTATTTGATTGAAAGTTGTCTTTCAGATTAACAGTTTTACACCAATAATTATTTTAGTGTAATACTTTATATTAAAAGTATTATGATTTTGTTGATAAACTCAAATTCTAGATGATTTTGAGACGCTTGCCTTTGTAAGATCTAAATGTTATCTTCTAAATTAATTGATTCTTTATCAATTTCATTTTATAGGAATAGGAATAGGAATAGAAAACAATAGTTTCAAAATCTCTAGAAAGTAAAATGGATAGTTACCCAATAAGTGTAGAGCAAGTGCAAGTTAGATTTACTTATGCCAAGGTTTAATTTCAGATACATATAAGTGATGGAGAGTAAATAAGTTGTATGTGGGATATTACATTTGATGTGGTCTGTTGAAGTTTGACATTGTGCTGTTTTATATGGTTACAGCGGTGATTGTGTTTCGATTGTGTGATGGTTCATGAAGGCTTGTTCTGATGTGTATTTGTAATTTGTGTATCCTTTTATATGTGACTTGCTTGTGTTAAAGATTTAATTGATTCTGTTAATGGTTGCTTACAAGAGTGAGATTGGAAAGAGCACAAAATATTTAATTTTATTGTCATTTGTTCCTTGACGAGTATCTATGTGACCATAATACTATTATTATTTGCTACTTGTAAGGGGACTTAATATTTTGAAGATTCAACCATAAAGAGTGTTGCTTTACTTGTATTGAATTTTACCTACTTGAAGATTTTCTCCCGTTCTCCCCTTTTGTCTCTCATTGTTATGCATTAGTCCCTTTATATATTGTAGTAATCACTTAGAAGCCACAACACACCAAAAATAATTTTTTTTTTTCTTTTTTCTTACGAATATGTGATTGTGAAGTTTTCTTTTTCACCATTCTTGCATTGTGAAATAGTCACTTTTATTGTCACTTTAGAGTTTCTCTTGCACATGATATCATTGTTTGAAGATTCATATTTGAATTAACTATGATACCAAAACGAAAGAGAAGATTCTAGCTAGCTTTACTAGATAAAGCTCTTATTGGATGTTAGTTGAGATCTGTAAATGTTATGTTTGCAATGGTACGATTTTACAGGTTTTCAAGTTAATAATATGCACATCCTTTTATAGTAGCATTTAACTGAATTGTCATCACTAGTTGCTGGACTGACAATTGATAATCAATTATATTGAAGTCATGACCCTTTAATCTTATTTATTCCCATTTTAAGCTATGGTCATTTAAGATAAGAAGTTAAATACTAAGGTTATTGGTAATTTTCCTGTTATTGTTAATAAAATTGGAACCTGTTTTTTTTTTTTTTTTTGAAGTAAATGCTTATCTTTTAAAAACTTACTCAAGATACCTAATATAAAAGTGAACTATTTATTATACTTGGGTGGAAAAATAGTATTTCAGTACTCTTGTTATTTTGAAAATATTTTCTTAGGTGAGTTTTACTGAGGTTTAGACTCTACATCCCGACCCTGGTTTCTAGATGTCAAATTTCCTTATAATGCTCACTCATGAAAGTTTAAAAAAAAGATAATAATAAAAAAAGGCTAAAATTCATGAAACTTATACTTAATTCTTAAATTTTGTATACTTGCATTGAGACAATAACATTTTTATTAACAATGACACTACTTCTTGCACTGTTTTTTATAGTTGAGCTTCACGAGATAGTTTTGAATGTAGTGCTAGTTTGTACCAAATGGTTGTATTTGTGCATGTGCACGATATTACTAGTTCACTTCAATAGTAATTTGCTGGCATTGTTTGAACAAATTAATTTGTTTGTTTTTCCTTTATTCTTCCTTATTTGTTCTTCCTGTGATGCAATATGTGGGAGTCATTGACTGGGTTGGGTGGTTAGAAACCAGAACCATTGCATTAGATATTATAGAGATTTTCTTTTTTCTTTGTTGTTCTCTAGTTTTTTCTAGATCTTACGGTCACAATTCTCTTAATTTATTTCATTTGGTTTAAATAAATACAACAAATTATTCTCCGTGTGTTTTTGCAAATTAAGTATGCCTTGTCAGGTTTGATTAACTTCACTTCTGAACAAAATATATTTATTTTAACATGTGATTATAGCTTCATTCACCAAAACACTGTAACATATGGGTATGCAGCCCCATAAATAAATCCTTACTAGTTGTTGACTTTGTAATTTATTATTGCCATCCTTTCCTGATGATATAGGAAAATTTTTGCTTTCATTTAATAACTGGATTTCCTATCCATGGCTAGACACTGCATTTGTTTTGAATCCAATGTGTGCATGCATCTGGGTCTGTTAGTATAATTTATTTTTGCTGGATTTGTCTGTCGAAAAGTCAATAAATAATTTGTGTGGAAGGATCAGGGATGATAAGTCTAGTGATGCAAGTTAAGAATTAGAAGAAACCATTAGAGAAACGAAACCTATCCTTATCTCTTTTCTGGTAAGTCAATTTTCGAGGACGAAAATTTTTCTTGTTGGGAAGAATGTAAGGACCAAGAAAAATAGTCTTAGAGTAGAAATGGTACAATTAAAATGGCACCTGAATATTTTATAATTAAAGTGAAAGCTATATAAATAGAAATTTAGTTATTTAGGTTTCATTTTAAAAGAACCACCATCTCTCTAGAAGTTTCCTTTTCCTTTCCTCTCCCTTCTCTTTAAGATTGTGACCTCCTCGCTCATCTGTTTAGCGATCGGAGTCCACCATTAGACTCCTGGCAGCGAGATCTACAAGATTGCCCGATCAGAATCTTTGATAGAGTAAGTTCATTTTTGTTCCCTTTTTCATTTCCTTTTCCTTCTCTCTTAGATTCTGACCTACTCGGTTATCAGTTTGACGATCGGAGTTTGCCATTGGACTCCTGGCAATGAAAACTACGAGATTGCCCGATCAAAATCTTAGATAGAGTAAGTTCATTCTTGGCTCCTTTTTCTTTGAGTTAGTTTTGATTTGGTTAGGTTTGCTCTTAATTAATCCTGCATGTGATGTTTGTATCTTCAGAAGTAGTCTCTGTTAGCTCAGAATCCGAGTGGTATAGTTAGATTTGTGATCAAGACTCTATGGTGCAGGTTAGGCTATCCTTAAGCTTTTGGTGGGTTTGGAGCTCTTAGTGAGCATCTGCTCAAGTCCAGGTAAGGGAAGCTAGTTTTATTTTTAAAATAGAACCCTAGGTTAGAAGATCTGGATGAGGGGTGACGTGGTCACTAGTTCCAATTTTTGCTTGCAGGATTGTCTCTTTTAAAAAATAAAGTAATATATTGACTTGAATGGTTGATTTTGAATATTTTATATTGATTTTAAGGTGAATCATTTGTTGAAAGTGTTTGTGATTAGAAATGAGTTGAACTATTTTTGAATATTTTGTTGAATTACTTAAATGAAATTTTTGATGAGAAGTGGTTGTTTGATTTTAGATGATGATTTGATTTAGAAAGCATATATTTGGAACTTAGTTATGTGTTTAAGTGAATTTTTAGATATAATTGAATTGTTTAGAAAAGTTTGAAATATTTTTATGATTAGTGAATGAATTGTTGTGTGATTTGAAAATTCTAAACTTTGGTATGATTTGATTGTGTGATTTGGATATTATGAGAGTCAAAATATGAATTTTAATCAAGACATAGTATTTTCAGGAAAGAAAATATCGTCTTAAGATTGTTTAGGATGTGCATTGACTAGGGATTCGTCTAGAAGGAGATATCCTGACTCTCCTGAGATAATGGAATCATATAGATAAAGTTATTTAGGTGGTGAGAGTCGAAGGAGGTTCATATGAATGGGTAAGTTGTTTGAAAGATAACTAACTTGACCTGTTATATGAATTAACCCTGTCATACTAGGAGAGAGATGATATTGAGATTATTTATGCGCGTAGCTGTGTGGATTTCACAGTGATATAGTATGATAGGTGCAGATCTCTGAGTCTAAGTCAACGCACGAGTCTTCCGGAAGTAGAGTCAAGTGTCTATGTGTTGTGAGTCAGTAGAAGACTGACATGAGAAAGATGAATATTGAAATTATTGATAGACACTTGATGGTTATGTGTAATGTATGAGAAATAATGGATTTATGTGGATTTTTAAAGTTATATTTATGTTATAAGTTTTAAAAATACCTAGCTTACCCTTTGTTTTGTTTTGTGGTTGTCTTTCTTTGAACTGTGATGATTGTGTAATTACACGGGAGCATATTAGATTGCAGGTAATAGAGCTCCTCAGTGAGCAGATGGAAGATGAGATGAATTTAGTTTTAATGCTTTGTTTTGTTTATTTTAAAACTTTTGTGTATATATTAAAATCCCTATGAAGAGGGATATTTTTTTTTAGATACAATAATGAGATAGTTGTAAGTTTATATGTTAATTCAATTTTTTTTCTTGCTTTCTATTTTATTAAATATGGGTAAAATTAGGGATGTTACAAACCACACGTATACTTTTTCAAAATGTCTTCTATCAAATTGATATGGTATCCAAAAACAAAAAGAATTAGATTTGTGTGGTTTATAGAATATTTTATTTGTCATTGTTTCCTATTTATCATTTTAATTTATTGTTTCCTAAACAAATTTCTTCAAAACAATATTGCAAATATTTTTCTTTATCTATTGCAAATATTTCTCAATCTTCTTTAACCATAATCAATTTCAATAAATTGAAAATCTCAGGTACTTATTTTTAGTATCTCACATTATTTCGAACAAAATAATTTTTTCATTATCTTTTTATTTATTTCAATAATCAAGCTCACATTGATACAAAATATTGCAACTAGGTATAATTTAACAAATTATTTCTTAAAATATGTTAACAAATTTTCAAATAAAATCACAAATTAAAATCAATGCTACTTCTACAAACTCTACATAAAAAACACATAAAATCTCATTACAATTAAAATAAAGATGGTTGCAGCCGTAAACATTTCTAATAATGACTACAAATTATTACATTAAGAATTTATTTATTTGAAAATTTGAATTATTTATATTTAAAAATTATTGAATTATTTATTATAACTAATATGTAATGATTTGTTTACGTGTGATATTTATTTACTATGTTAAAAAATCTATACATTATATTATATCAAATCATTCTAAAAAATGATAATTCAAATTAATATATTCAGTTTTATAGTATTTTTTAGGTATAATTACCTTTTTCGTCCCACATTTAGGGTCAATATTCAATTTAGTACAGTGATTTTAAAAAAAATCAATTTGGTTTCTACGTTTTTTAAAATGTATCTAAATTGGTCTTTTCTATTAAATCCCATCTTACGGCGTTAAATATTGTTTATGTGGCAGAGAGATGTGCTTATGTAGTAGAGAAATGTGGGATTAAGAGAGGTGGTGTCACGGCATCCCCTAAAGTCGTAAACTTAGCATCGTCACTGGCGGCATCTCCTCCCTTCGTTGGTATCTGCTATAGTGACCAAGCCTCCGGCAGACTATGACGCCAGTGAACTCACCACCCGCTCCAGTTCTAGTGAACTTTCCCCCTGCGCCTGTGCCTACACAGAGAGCGGTGCACGAGGATTGTCTTGTGTGTGAGAGGAAATACCTCCACTTATCCAAGATCAAAGTCTATTCCGGGCATGAATATCCCACATCGTCTGATCGGTCTGAGGCCTGAAATCATTTTCATCAACATGGGTTTGGATTTATGAGTGGCTTGGGAGGATTTGAACCACCGCCAATGGCCACAACAAGATTTGGGAATTTTAGTTTGCCTGCACCTTGTGGTGGTTTTATACCGTCCTTATTCAACTTTCAGTTGCATGGGTTTCACGATGGGGCCATGTATCGGGGAGCCTCTGGTTTTCCTCGTGGATTTTCTAATACATTTTAATGCATTACGAATCATTGACTCATAATAAAGTAATCTATATAATTTTAAAGATATTTAAGTTTATATTAATGAATTTTTATTTAGAATTTGTATATATTTAGATATTATATTTATTAATTTTAGTAAATACATTTGATAACATTACTTAATTCATTATATTTTATTATTGATAAATACAATATTTACACTATATAAAAACAATATTTATTCATATATTTATATACGAACTACATTGACAATTGTATTTAAGTCATATTTGTTCATATATTTATATACAAACTACATTGACAATTGTATTTAAGTCTATTGTATTTATTTATTTGTTTAATTTAAGATATGTTTTGTGAATAGTAATAATTAAAAATATTTTTAAAATCTGTTATTTAATTCAAAATAATTCATTTTAGTAATAATTAATAATAAAAACTACTGCATAAATATTATATATTGAGCTAATATATATTTTGTGGGAAGTGTTACAAAGTAAAGAAATAGTTACAAATAAATTAATTTCTTGCAAAATAATGTCATAGTCAAAATATTCTTACAAAGCATCTACAATAATGATAGTAACTCTTTCCATTAAAGAATCATAACTCATAAAGATTTGACATTACTAATATGTAAAAATTAAATGTTCTAAAGGCAAAAGTTTGAAGTTTTGAATATTTTGCACCTATCACAAACCATCAAAAAATGGCATGCATTCTAATATACTACTTTATTGTGAATGTTCCATTCACACAACATTTACAACTAAATACTTCACCACAGCCATATAGGAATAGACCCGTACGTTGGAGCTTCTGCTTTAGCCACTATCATGTAAAGTAGACAAAGTTCACCCACCCACCACTCACACTCTGCACCCACTTGCTCATTACAAACTTTTTTCCCAGATAATCTTCAATCACAAAATTTCTGCAAATTTCTTTACCTAATTTTGCTCGTATTTCCTTCCATTAATCATAGATTTTACCTGGCATGAGTTGGATTGAAACATGTCAGATTTGAACTGTTTTTGGAATTTAATATTTTGAGGTAAAGCCCATCTTTTTGCGACTATTTAATAGTTTTAGGCCTCTGACCGGCCAGACGATGTGGGATATTCATGCCCAGAATAAACTTTGATCTCGGATCAGTGGAGGTCTTTCCTCTCACACACCATGCTCTCTGTGTAGGCACAAGTGTAGGAGGAGAGCTTATCGGAACTGGAGCCGGTGGAAAGGTCACTGGCGCCGCAGTCTGTTGGAGGCTTGGTCGCTGCAGCAGGAGCCACAACAGTGGAAGGAGATGTCGCCGGCGACGATGCGGTGGTTACGATCTTAGAGGACACCGTCACACCTCACCTCTCTCAATCTCACATTTCTCTCTGCCACATAAGCACCTCTCTCTATCACATAAGCATCTCTCTCTGTCATATAAGTAACACTTGACGTCGTAAGGTGGGATTTAACGGAAATGACCAATTTGGATACATTTTAAAAAACATAGGAACCAAATTGATTTTTTTTAAAACAACGGTATTAAATTGAATATTGACCCTAAATGTAGGGATGAATAAGGTAATTATACCTATTTTTTATTATAATTATTTTATGATATTATTATTATTATTATGAAGGTTGTAGATGAAGAGAACAGTAACAAACATTTTGATAGTAAAGTTGTTGTATTGGGAGGTGATTTTAGGCTGCAATAAACTTTTCTCAATTATGGAAATACGCAAAGGTTTTAAACTTCCTGAGAATAAGAGATTAACAAGTTAGAAATCAGTTGAAAGTGTTGCAGATATCAAAGAATTTGTTGATTGGATTCTTAAGATTGGTGATGGAAATATGAACTTAAAATGAAATGGGTGAAGGCATAACTGAAATACCTAAACATCTCTTAGTCGAACACAATGAATCACCTTTACTTAGCTTAGTTGAATTTGTGTATCCTAAATTCTTAAATAATATAAGTAATGCTAACTTTTTTTATGACAATGCAATACTTTGTCTGATAATTGAATGTGTAGATCAAGTCAATGAATTTATCATATGTTTAATGACTAGAGAAGAAGTTACTTACTTAATTCATACATACCTTGTCAATCTGATGAACATAAATACACTCAAGCTAAGTGGTTTACATCAGAGTTTTTAAATGATATTAGATGTTCAGGATTCCTAATCATTGCCTAAAACTCAAAACTGGTGTCCCAACAGTGCTTTTAAGAAATACTGATCAAGCTAATGAACTATGTAATGGCACACAATTACAAGTTAATGAGTTGGGGAAGAATGTTTATTAAAGGATATGAATACAAGAGTTATAGAAGGATGCTAATATTAATTGTGTCTTTTCTAATTCTTAGTTGTATCTCTTTATAGAGATAAATAACCTTTATTTTTTCTTTGTCTGTTATGATTCTAATATTTATTGATTGATTCTTTCTCTCTTTAGCTAGACCTAGAATGAGTGTACTGCTTGTATATATTCAGACTATTTGTTTTGATTTCAATGGAAAAGTAGAAGAGATATTCATTCTCATATCCTTTGCCTTCCTTTTACTCTTTTGCTCATCTTTGTTCTCTTTTGTTTATCTCTGTTCTATTTTATAATATGGTATCAGAGCTCTGATCAGAGCTTTGGTTGCTACATTTATCCATGGGTGAAGTTGTTGATCCCTCACAAGATCTTTGTTCACCTTACCATGTTAGCTCATCAAATAATTCATCCTTGAATAGATTTTGCTCTCTCGCTACACAACAAGAGAGGTAAATTTTTTATGATTAATCTAAGGCAATGATTGCTACTAGCAAAGGAGGTTATAAAAATAATGTTACGGCAGAGGTGGTGGATACAGAAGAGGAAGCTATGGAAGAGGATATACTTCCAAAATTTGCAGTCATTGTGGAAGAACAAGGCATACCATTGATACATTGATGACTTTTTACGACAAGTGCACTGCTTTGTCAGAAGTAATAATTTGTCCCTAAGGACGGATATCGATCCCACAAGGAACAGTGAATTATCAAGTACAATAATCGCTAAATATAGAACAAAACAATTAAAAGTGTGTTAAAAGTGGTTGTGTTGGCGATGATTAATAAGAAAACAGACAAAGAATTGGTTGCTTCAAGTTGAAAAAATAGGGATTAGGTTTCATCTCTCTCACTCACATGTATTTTGATTTGCATGTCAATATTAAGTTCTTTGATTGAAATTGATGCTCGTATAAAAATCATTTATATCGATTCCTCGCATATAAAATCCTTAAGAATGTTCCCTAACTATCGATCCCTCGCATAATTATAAGAACAACTTAGAACGAAGCTCAGACATTCATAACAATTAACATTTCAAGTCTATTCCTAGCACTCAAATATGTTAAGTATTGTTGTTTAGGTCAGAACCCTAAAAATACTTTCCAGTCAGATTTAAGATTCTCAATTTGTCATGAAAAATTTAAAGTAAAACAACAATACCAATAATCAATCAAGAACTGAATATTTTAATATAAGATATCACTTCAATACATAAGAGTTTGAGCATATTACTCCCAATCCCAAAGGGTAGAATTAGCCACGCATACTTCTAGCGCCTTCCATTCTCTCAATTGGGTTACAATTCACTCTATGGTATTTTCCTCTCAATCTGGCACCCTAGGGTTGTGCCTCTAGGCCCCTATTTAACCTAATTTGCTAGGGTTGAGTGACTTCCTGGGTCATGCTTATGGGCTTAATAATAAAAACATAAAAATAGCCCAATTAATCTGACACATTCTTACTGCTGAGTTTGACTTTTCTCTCTCTTTTTTTACATGTTTTGGGCCTTCCAGCTTTCTCCTATTAGCATATATCATTCTTCTTTAGTCCAAATCTCCATTCTTCCATTAAAACATGCAATTAACATCAAATTTAGGAATAAAATGCTCTTATTCAATTAAAGATCATAAAAAATGTAAAAATGTATAAATTCATAAATTATTGATTATTTTATATGTAAATTAGCAATTAATACTCATAAGTGCCTATATTTTACTATGAAATATAACGAAAATTAGGCACTTATCACTCTCCCTAACTTAGAATCTTGCTTGTCCTCAAGCAAAGTAAATGAATATATTTGAATTTAAATATCAAAACAACTTAATTCACTAAACAACAGATTAAATTAGAAACTTATGATGCTTCCAAATTCAAATATAGAAAAATATAGACACAATAAACTTCCAGGATCAAATCAAAACAAATAAATGACAATTCATCAAGGAATATCTTCTCATATGCTCACATGTAAGTGTTTTTCTCTATTTTCATTGAATCATAACAAATCACAGTTGCTTTTTTATTTCATCTTCCAATCACAAACATATTAGAAACATGAATCCTGAGGTTTTTTCCAGGGTTGTAATGAGGTTGGGCTTCCAAAAAGTATTGATTTTTTAGATAACAAAATGCACATCTTAAAGAAGAAGAACATACCTACAATTTAAATATAGCACATATGTGTTATCTAATCACCATTTTCTTTTGAGTTCACACTTTTTCTCAAATATTTTTTTTCTTTTTCATGATTTTCAACATGAATTTTTTTTTCTTTGAGATTCTTTTTTTCTCTTTCATCAATAGGAATAGATTCTTCCTATTTTCAAATTTTTGAACTTTCACAATCAGAACCAACCATTCCCTTTTCTATATTTATTGCATCTATGTTCTTCTTCCTTAAACATGCCAAAGGTTAGGCATATATATCATTTAAAGGTTTAAGGTGCAATAATAACAACAATTCTTGGCTCAAAAGGGATATATAAAAAAAATGAATTCTAATAAAATCAAGGTTGGCTATTTGGCCATGGGTTCCTAATTAAAACAAATGTCCCAATCATCTTCATGCTCTTTTATGATGTAACAAAAACAAAAATTAAGCAACCATAACTGTCAATTCATCAGTAAAACTCTAAAAAACTGTTTAAGGTTCACACACTCACTTGGTTTAATTGGTCTCATTCCTTTTTGTTTTGTCATTCTCTGTCTTAATCAAATCATCCTATTAAATTTTCATTTATCACAATTTCAACTACATTTGAATAGAGATTCAATCATATTTTCTTTTCTAACATGTGTCTAATTCATCTCACTATTAAACACAAATTCTTTTTTCCACAATTCAAAATTAATATTCTAGTTCTTTTTTATTTGAGAAAAATAAAACTAGAAAACAAACAATTTAAAAATGAAATTTATTCAAGACCTAAAACTAACAAAAAAAAAATTATTCAAAATACAAAATAAGCAATTAAAACAAACTAAGCAAATAAATAGAAAACAAAATAACCAAAAAATAAAATAAAATAAAAACTAACAAAAAATAAAATTCAAATAATTGATAAAAAGAAAGATAATTAGAAATATAAAACCATATTTTTGCTCAATCCTCTATTCTTAAGAAGTCATCCAGCTTTTTGTTAAAATTTTTATCTATAGTCTTGCTTCATTTGCTGGATCTGCTTCCTTGAATAATAGAACCTGTCCCCAGGTCAAAATACATAACCTGCAAAATGATTAGGAGGCATATATGATTTTTTCTTTTGAAAAATAAAATCAACAAAGGTAAAAAAAACAACATAAAACTAAATGTGAACTGGGTTGCCTCATAGTAAGCGCTCGTTATCTAGCTTGATGCCTGTTTATTTCAAGGTGGAAAACTCCATTTGTTGCATGCTTCTATATGCATTTCCCCTTGCATTAAAATTTTTTAGACCATAAAAAAGATTAAAAGTTACCTCCTCATCTTGAACTCTAAGTTGAAGTTCTCCTTTGTCAACATCAAATATGATTCTAGCTGTCTTCATAAAGGGTCTGCCAAGTATCAAAGGAACTTCCTCATCTTCTTTCATGTTTGTTATAACAAAATCCACAGGGAATATGAACTTATCCACCCTTACAAGAACATCTTCAACCACACCATAAGGATATTTGATGGATCTGTCTGCCAATTGTAACTGCATCTTGGTGGGTTGCACCTCCAAATCGCATATCTTTCTTAGCATTGCCAAAGGCATTAAATTGATGCTTGCCCTTAAATCTAGTAAAGCATTATCCACTGATAAAGCACCTATAGACACAGGAAGATTAAAACTCCCTGGGTCCTTGGATTTTTTAGGCAAGCCTTTCTGAACAAGTGCTCTATATCTAGCCTCCAGCTCTATATTTCTCTCTTCAATATAGCTCCTGTTCTTTCGAAATCTCTCAAGTGTTGAATCTTGCTTAAGATTTCCTGCAAAATAATTTTTAGGGAGCAAATTGTCAAAAAAAAATTTGTCCTTCTCTTTTTTTGAAGGAACATGAGGATATGATAAATCTTTTTCAAGAACTCCTCTCTCCTTATTTTTAATTTTTTCTTCCTCACTTTTCTTCTTTTCTCTCTCTTTCTCATCTCTTTACTCTTGTTTTTTTCTTCCTTCTCTTCTTTTTTCTCTTCCCTCTCAATTTTTCTTTCCTCACTTTCTAGATTATCACCAATCCCCCTTCGTACAACTATTCCACTTCTAGTAGTGACTGACTCACATTTCTCCCTGAGTTTCATCAACTCTTGTATAATTTTCCCAACTTGTGTCTCCAAACTCCCAACATTCTTTTGAACGACCAACATGGTTTGTGTAAATTTGTCTGTAATAACTTCCAGTTTGCTCATTCTCTCTTGGGACGAAGGATCTAGTAGTTGATGTTTTTGAAAAGTACCTTGCTCTCCTTGATCTTCCATGTAAACAAACTTTTCTTTGGAAGAAGTACTCTGATAAGCACAGTGCCCATTGGAATGATCACCTCCACACAATTCACACCTTAGTTCTTGACTCTGACTTTGAGACGAATAAACAACATGTAACTGTTGAGGTAATTTAGACGTTGTGTAGTTAGCTACTCAATCTGCTGTGTCAACATTTTATTTTGAGCCAATAGTGCATCATCTAACCACTCTTTCTTTTGAATACTTCGTTCATCATACTGGGCTTGAGAATCAGTTGATGCCAATGCATCAATAATCCTTGTTGCTTGTTCTGCATCAAGAGTTATCATTGTGCCACCAGCTGCAGCATCTAGGAGCATCTTTATGTCAAATCTAAGACCATTTAGGAATATGTTCAATTGAGCAATATCTTCAAACCCATGATTTGGGCATTTTCTCAATATCATCTTAAATCTTTCCCATGTCTCCCAGAATGATTCATTTGCTCCTTGTCTAAACATAGAAATTTCAGACTTTGTTTTGATGTAGCGAGAGATTGGAAAAAATCTTTGCAGAATTTTTTCCTCTACATCCTTCCAGCTAGTAAGGCTCTGATTTGGAAGTGATTTGAGTCACTCCTTTGCTTTTCCTACCAATGAAAAAGGAAAAATACGCATAAAAACAATTTCAATATCAGTTGATTGAAAACTCATTGTTCCCACCAATTCATAGAATGTATCCAAATGCGAATATAGATCCTCATGTTCCATTGTTGTAAATTGATAGGCATTGATGAGAGAGAGAAAATCGAGTTTTATTTGCCTTGGCGTTAGCGGGTATGGCAATACTAGAAAAATGTCTTGGCCCTTGATACATGACATAATCTCCAAGAGTCCTCCTAGGGAGTGATGCTTGGTTTTCTGTCATGTTATTTTCCTGAAAAATATTGTTAATGGAAAAAGAAACAGAGTATTTATATTTTATATTATATATATATATATATATATCTATTTTTTTTCAGAAATTTTAAAAATAAACAAAAATTTAAATAACTAACTAAAATAACTATCTAAACTACAAATTAAAACTTAAAGATAAAATAAAACTAAAATAACAAACTAACTTACTTTAAAGTACGTAAACTAAGTTTACGTAAAAAATAAACCCTAAAATAAAATATAACAAAATCAAAACAAAATCAAAATAAATCTAAAAATAATAGAAATAAATAAAAGCAATTAAAAGAAAGAAGAATTAAAACAATAAAAACAAAATAACAAATCACTAAAAATAAACACAATAAAAAAAAACAAATCAAAACAATTAAAATATTTTATAGATAGAGAAAAAAATTTGCGTAAGATAAAAACTAAGAATGAAATAAAAGAAAATAATAAAACTAAAAATAAAAAATATAACACAAATAAATAAAAAATTTTAAAAATATACTAACGTACTTAAAATAACAAATAAATAATAGGAATAAAATAAAAAGAAAAGAAAACTAATAATAAATCAGAACCATGATCAGAGTCATACTAATGCAGTTTTTCAAAATACAAATTTTAATAATAATGAGCAAAATTATGAAGGTTCAAAGTCAAAAGTGGAGTCTCAACAAATTGGTTTTACTCCTGAACAGTATCAAACATTGTTAGCTCTTTTACAATAGGTTAAATCCAGTGGCAATGTTTCTAGTCAAGTCTCTCTTATTTCTTCCAACATGACAACACAAACTGGTAATAACTTTATTTCTTTCAGTTCTTGGATTATTGATAGTGGTGTTACTAATCACATTTGTTCATCCTTAACTTATTTCACTTCATATCATCAAATTAATCTTATTTCTGTCAAATTACCAAATGGAAATCAAGTCATCGTCAATTATTCTAGAAGTGTTTTTCTCAATCAAAATCATGTCATAGACAATGTTTTGTATATTCCTTGCTTCACTTTTAATCTTCTTTCAGTAACAAAATTGATTGATAAACTATCTTGTGTTCTTACCTTTAATTCTAATGGCTGTCACATTCAGAAAAAAAAAAAAAAAACTCCTTGAAAACGATTGGCTCTGCTAAGATGCAAGATAGACTTAATATACTCAGGATCCCATCTTACCAGAAACTTCAAATCAAACCCATCAAATCTACACACACCATCAATACTATTAATGTCAGTGCTAGTGATCTACAAACCCTTTTGCATTTTCGATTAGGTCATATTTCAAATAAATGTATTAATGTTATCAAGAATAAATTTCCTCTTTTTTAAATATAACAAATCTTTTGTTTGTGATGTTTGTCATTTTGCAAAGCAAAAAAGACTTTCATTTCCTATTAGTACATCTAAATCAAAAAATATTTTGATTTGATTTCATGTAGATATTTGGGGACCATCCTGAATACCATCAATTCATGGTCATAAATATTTCTTGACCATAGTTAATGACTATTCGAGGTACACATGAATTTTTCCTTTTAAAAAAAAACTAAAGTTGTCAAGGTTTAGGAATTTTTTTTTGTTTTTGTTCAAACACAATTTGAAACAACAATAAAAATAATAAGAAGTGATAATGGGATTGAAATTTTCATGACTAATTTCTTTGTCAATAAAGGAATAGTACATCAAACATCATGTGTCAATACTCCACAACAAAATAGTATAGTTGAAAGGAAACGGTCATTTATTAAATGTAGCAAGAGCTTTCATGATACAATCTCATTTGCCCAAAATTTATTGGTCATATTCTGGCATATTATAAACATGCTTCCCACACTCGTTTTAAACTATTTTTCTCCTCATGAAATGCTGTACAAAACTGAAGCAGATTTTAATGGATTAAAGGTGTTTGGTTCTTTATGTTATGCTATCACTTTGTCAACAAATAGAATAAAATTTGATCCAAGGGCATCAAAATGTATTTTTATTGGTTTTAAAAGGGGGACAAAAGGATATATTTTTTTGAATATTCAATCAAGAGAAATTTTTGTGTCTAGGGATGTTGTCTTTAATGAACATGTTTTTCCATATCAAAAGGTTCAAGATACTAGCAATGAAACTAACAGTCCTAACATTTATGATCAAATTTTGTTTGCTGAAGATCAACCTGTCTTGAGTCAGCGATCACAAACCATTTTTGCACCTTGTGATAATACACCTTGTGATAATGCACCTTGTGATAATGCTGAAAATAACAGTGATAATAACTATGAGTCACATATTGAGGTTCTAGAAGAATTTTGTTCCCATATAGACCAAAACCTTAATGAAGATCATGACATAAAACAAAATTCTAAATTAGTACAAGAATAAAAACACCACCTGAGTATTTAAAGGATTATCATTGTAATCTTAATGTTTCCAATACATCTTCAAGAGTTAAATATCCTTTGAATTTTGTTTAGTCTTATAACAATTTATCACCTTCTTACAAATCTTTTGTTTTATCTCTTTCTTCACATGACTGTTGGAGAAAAGCTATACAATATGAGATATCTGCTTTAGAGTCAAATCAAAATTGGGAGACTGTTCTTTTGCATAAGAAAAATGCTGCCATAGGTTGCAAATGGGTATTCAAAATAAAATATAAGGCTCATGGGACAATTGAAAGGTATAAAGCAAGGTTAGTGGCAAAGGGATATACACAAACAAAAGGCATTGACCACCTTGATACTTTCTCTCCAGTAGCAAAGATGACCACCATAAGGTTGCTTCTTTCTTTAGCTTCTATTTATAGGAATTGAAAAAATTAGACATAAACAATGCCTTTTTACATGGAGATTTGAAAGAAGATGTATACATGGTTGCTCCTCCTGGATTGATTTCTATTCCACCAGGAAGAGTTTGTAAACTAAAAAAGGCTTTATATGGCCTTAAGCAAGCCAGCAAAGAGTGGTTTACCAAACTGCCATCCTTTTTTCTTTCTATGGGATATACTCAATCTATGAATGATTATTCCTTATTCATTAATTTTTCTAAAGGATCTTTTATAGCATTGTTGGTGTATGTGGATGATATAATATTGGCAGGAAATGATAAAGAAGAGATTGCTCGAATTAAACCAGCCTTGAATCAAACATTCAACATTAAGGATCTTGGGGATTTAAGATATTTTCTTGGTCTAGAAGTACCAAGAAGTAAGAAAGGAATAATGGTGAATCAAAGGAAATATGCATTGGAATTGTTAATACATGCAGGTCTTTTAGCCTGCAAACTTGTACTCACTCTTATTGATAATCATGAAAAATTCTCTTCTACTGGAAGTGTTCCTTTCACAGATATTCAAGCCTACAGAAGATTGATTGGAAGGCTTATGTATCTCGCTAATACCCGACCTGACATAACATTTTCTATGCAACAACTTTCTCAGTTTCTTGCTAAGCCTACAATTACTCACTATACTGCAGTAATTAGAATTCTCATATATATTAAAGGAGCTCCAAGTCTTGGTTTATTTTTCTCTTCCAACACTTCTGCTAATCTCAAAGCCTTTTGTGATAGTGATTGTAAGGACCTGTAAAATTGAATTGGAATAAAAAGGGATATATTTTAAATGAATTCTAAGTATGTTTTTATTTAAAATAAAAAGGAAGGAAAGTGTAGTTTGGAAGACTATGAGATCGCCTAGTAGTACATGATCGTCGGTCGCCTGCTACACATGAGCGCCAGGGCGCGAGAGGCATGCGGGCATCGCCAGGGCGCGAGGCATGTGGACGTGGCTAGGGCGCAAGAGGCATGCGGGCATCGCCAGGGCGCGAGGCATGTGGACGTGGCCAGGGCGCAAGAGGCATGCGGGCATCGCCAGGGCGCGAGGCATGTGGACGTGGCCAGGGCGCGAGAGGCATGCGGGCATCGCCAGGGCGCGAGGCATGTGGACGTGGCCAGGGCGCGAGAGTTATGCGGGCGTCGCCAGGGATAGACATCGGTCGTCTCCCAGAGAGACATCGGTCGTTCGCCAGGATGAGTCAGCGGTGGAAAGTTGTCGCGCGATGGCGAGCTTCACACAGATAAAGTGGGACCCAGACTCCCAGCATGAAACGTCTTGCACGCGCGCCACGTAGACAAAAAGGGTGGTTCAGAGTGGTGACATCAGAATGTTGGCATGCGCAGGAGACACTCGTGGTCGTACTGTTCAGGGCAGTGGTTGGCATGCACCAGAGACAACAATGGTCGTACTGTTCAGGGCAGTGGCTGGCATGCACAAGAGACAACCGTGGTCGTACTGTTCAGTGAAAACGTACACTCAGGCTTTCCTGCAGAAGGGGTGGCAGCAGCAGCATACGTGGACAGGTAAGCTTGGATTCAAAAGCCACTGCGGGAAGGCAAATAGCATTACAGTGACTCAAGAGTGAAAGAGTGTCTGCATCTTCATCCCTCCCTTTTCTCTCCTTCGCGCTGCAACTCAGGCAACCTCCAGCACCTGTGCGACGAGTGACGACTGCCCTTAGAGCACCTGGGAGTTTCTCTGCAAGTTCTACAAACCAGGCGCTGAAAACAGAGCTAAGGCATCCTTCAAGCTCAGTGGGTTTTGGAGCTCTCGGTGTTTTGCGCAAGTCCAGGTAAGGGAAGCTAGCCTTCATTTTCAATACAAGCCATAGATTAGCTGTTTCTGAAGTGAGGGCGACGTGGTCGCCGGTTTCATGTTTCTTTTCGCAATGCTCTGTTCTATGTGGTTGGGCGACGTGGTCGCCGGTTTTAAACCCCTTTTTCAGGATGTTCTGTTGTTATGTATTTGGGCGACGGGATCGCCGGTTTTAAATACAGATTTCGAACTCCCCTGTTTTTGTGTTGTTAGAAGCTGTTTGAGATTTAAAGGTGGAATGCATGTGATACTCGAAATCTGAACCTTTGAAATGATTGTTGCTGTGATTTGAATCATTCATTTGAGTGGTATGATGTTTTGAATGTTGTGAATGTGGGATCAAGGCATAGTATTTTCAGGAAAGGAAATACCGTGTAAGATCGTGTATAGGTGTATTGACTAGGGGCTTGTCTAGAAGGAGATATCCTGACTCTGCTGAAATAATGGAATCACGTAGATGAAGTTATTCAGTTGTGGAGAGTCGGAGGAGGTTCATATGAATGGGCGAGTAGTGTGAAAAAGAACGAGTTCGGCCTGTTATATGAATTAACCCTGTCATACCGGGAGAGTTAATGACATTGAGATTATATATGCGCATGGCTGTGTGGATTTCACAGCGACCCTGTGTGGATTTCACAGTGGTATGGTATGACAGGTGTAACATCCCGCCAAAATAAAGCCATACATACATGTATAATGAAAATAAAGGTGAACAAATAATATTGAAGAATGATAATATATATATATAAGTAATGAAGTTGCTCCTCTTAGGGAGTTTAATACATAACCAGTCAAATGTTTTCAAAATTTAACGAAATTCAACCAAATACAACAAGATCGGCGGTCTCCACACATGAACCGGCGATCTGGTAACAGAAGGCCCAAACAGGCGATCTGCTAGCAGGACATAAATCCGGCGATCACCACCAAGAGATAGAAAACCGGCGATCTCTTCCTCGGCGACCACTCACTAAGGAGCTCTACATCCTGGAAGATCATCTGCTCCCATGTAAGTTATACACGATCATCACAGTTTAAAGAGAAAAACAGCCAACGAGCAAAACACGCAGGGTAAGCTAGATATTTTAAAGAGAGTTTAAATAAGAACATTAAAATCAGGGTAAGCAATTTTCAAGATATTCACGTAAAGCTATAGATTTTCTCAATACCCTTCACCTGATCGCCCAGAAATCACACATTTCACAATATTCTCAAGAGTCGTTCTATTTCACAAAACTACATCAAGTGTCTATAAATTTCAAGTTCCTCATTTCACATGTCAGACCACCACTGACCCAGCACACAAGACACTTGACACTACTTCCGGAAGACTCGTGCATTGACTAGACTCAGAGATTCTGCACCTGTCATACAAAGCTGTTGTAATGTTTCCACAGCTATGCGCATCAACACATTCTCGATCTCAAGTTCATCATTCTCACAGTATGACAGGGTTAATCCATATAACAGGCCGAGCTCGTTCTTTTTCACACGACTCACCCATACATATGAACCTCCTTCGACTCTCAACGCCTGAATAACTTCATCTATATGAATCCATTATCTCAGGAGAGTCAGGATAATCTCATTATAGACATCACCGATCAATGCACATCCTACACGATCTTACACGGTATTTTCTTTCCTGAAAATACTATGCCTTGATCCCACATCCACAACATTCAACACATCATACAACACTTAAATGAATGATTTCAATCACAGCAAAACTCACTCCAAGGTTCTTATTTTCGAATATCTCATTTAAATCTCAAACCGTTTTCAAAGCAACACCAAAAACAGGGAGTTCGCAAACAACGCCAAAACCGGCGATCTAGTTCAAAAACAGGGTATTTCGAAGTCTGCATTTAAAACCGGCGACCACGTCGCCCAAACACATAGCACAGAGCATTTTACAAAGATGAAAACGAAAACCGGCGACCACGTCGCCCTCACTTCAGAAATAGCTAAACTATGGCTTGTATTGAAAATGAAGTCTAGCTTCCCTTACCTGGACTTGCGCAAAACACCAGGAGCTCTGAAACCCAACGAAGCTTGAACAACGCCTTGGCTCTGTTTTTGCGTCTGGTTGAAGGACTTGCAGAGAACCTCCCAGGTGCTCTAATGGTGCTGCCTCTCGTCGTACTCTTGTGTGAAGATGCTAGAATCGCAGCGCGAAGGAGATATCTGGAGGAGAAGGGAGGTAACTCACTCTTTCTCTCTTTGAATGCTGCAACGTTTTTTTCTCTCAGCAGTGGGTCTCTGCATCTTAAACCAACTTATCCACCAAAAGCAGCTGCCACACCCACTCTGCAGAGAAGTCTGAGTGTACGTTTCCCTGAACAGTACGACTACAGTTGTCTCTTGCGCAGGCCAACCACTCCCTGAACAGTACTACTGAGCGTGCCTCTGCGCAGGCTAACACTCTGAGGTCACTATTCTGAACCACTCTTTTTGTCTACGTGGCGCGCGTGCAGGACGTTCCATGCTGGAAGTCTGGGTCCCACCTTCTCTGTGTGTAACTCGACGTCGCGCGATGACCTTTCACCGATGACCACAGGCGCGAAGTCTATCCACCGATGACCTCTCCCGCGAAGGCTATCCACCGATGACCTCTCGTGCGAAGACCATCCACCGATGACCTCTCGTGCGAAGACCATCCACCGATGACCTCTCGCGCGAAGGCTATCCACCGATGACCTCTCACGCGAAGACAATCCACCGATGACCTCTCGCGCGAAGACAATCCACCGATGACCTCTCGCGCGAAGACAATCCACCGATGACCTCTCGCGCGAAGACAATCCACCGATGACCTCTCGCGCAAAGACTATCCACTGAGGACCTCTCGCGCGAAGGCTATCCACTGAGGACCTCCCGCGCGAAGGCAATCCACCGATGACCACACCCTGGCGAACGACCGATGTCTCCCCCTGATGATGCCCGCATGCATCTTGCCCTGGCGACGCCTGCATGCCTCGCGCCCTGGCGACGACATGCAGTCTAGGCGACCGGCGATTATGTATTAACAAAGAACTCTTATCGTTTTCTAGACTGCACTTTCCTTCCTTTTTTTAACTTAAATAAAAACATACTTAGAATTTATTTAAAATATACTCTTTTATTCCAATAAATTTTTCAGGTCCTTACAACAGGTGCAGATCTCTGAGCCTGAGTCAACGCACGAATCAATCCGGAAGTAGAGTCATGTGTCTAGGCATTGTGAGTCAGTGGAAAGTCTGACGTGTGAATCTTGAATACTGAAAGTAGCAAATGGACACTTGACGAGTATGTGGAATATGGCAATGTTGATGGTTGTAATTGATATGGATCATGAATGGTGTGAAGCTTTATGTTTACTATTGATTTAAAAGCTTTTAAAACATCTAGCTTATCCCTTTCTTTTGTTTTGCTCTGTGGCTGTTTTCTCTTAAACTGTGATGATCGTGTATTTTTGCACGGGAGCAGACGAGGTTGCAGGTGGTAGAGCTCCTCAGTGAGTGGTCGCCGGGAGGAGATCGCCCATATATATTTCTGTTAGGCGATCACCCTTTTTATGTTGTCTGATAGGAGATCGCCCTTTTCTGATAGGAGATCGCCCTTTCCTGATGGGAGATCGCCTATCCTGTTGGGGAATCACCTGTTTTTATTTATTTTGTTGTATTTAGTTTACGTTTTTGGAAACCGGCAGATTATGTATTAAACTCCCTACGAGAAGAAAACTTCATTACATATATATATAATTATGTTCACTTCAACATTATTATTTTATCTCTACTTCATTTTATAATTATGCAATGAAATTGGCGGGATGTTACAGTGATTGGGGCACCTACAGTGATTCAAGACAATTAGTGACTGATTTTAGTGTGTATCTTGGGAATTCTCTCATATCCTGGAAATCAAAGAAGCAAGGAACAATATCGAAGAGTTCTTGAGAAGCTGAATACGGGACAATGGCCACTGTTACATGTGAAATTCAATGGTTAACTTATCTTCTTCAAGATTTCAAAGTTCCTTTTGAGCAACCATCTCTTTTATACTGCGACAATGACTTAGCAAGATACATTGCAACAAATCCAGTGTTTCATGAGCGTACAAAACATATAGAAATAAATTGTCATGCTGTTAGGAAAAAATTAAAGAAAGGTCTCATCCATTTGCTTCCCATTTCCACCATAGAGCAACTGGTTGACATTTATATGAAAGTTTTAAATCCTCAATCTTTCAAGTGTATTTGTTCCAAACTAGGTCTCATCAATATTTGCTCCCCAGCTTGTGGGGGATATTAAATGATATAGATACAAGAGTTATAGAATGATGCTAATACTAATTGTGTCTTTTCTAATTCTTAGTTGTTTCTCTTTATAGAGATGAATAACCTTTATTTTTTCTTTGTCTGTTATGATTCTAGTATTTATTGATTGATTCTTTCTCTCTTTAGCTAGACCTAGAATGAGTGTACTGCTTGTATATATTCTGACTATTTGTTTTGATTTCAATGGAAAAATAGAAGAGATATTCATTCTCATATCATTTGCCTTCCCTTTTACTCTTTTATTAATCTTTGTTCTCTTTTTTTCATCTCTATTCTATTTTATAATAATGTTATTGATGCTACAATGATCACAGGCAAAAACATTGGTCATAAAATATTCATTCCTAGAATGGACTTGATTCTTTCAAATTCAAGATTGCCTTTTAAGTTTCAAAGAAGATAATTCCTAGTATCCTTGTGCTTTGCAATGACTATAAATAAAAACCAAGGTCAAACACTTTCGAAATTTGGAATTTATCTTCCAAGACTTGTATTCACACATGGACAGTTATATGTTATATGTTGTTGTTTCTCGAGTGAAATCTAAAAAAGGTTTGAAAATCTTAATTTTGGATGAAAACGGACAACAAACTACTTCAACTACTAATGTAGTTTACAAGAAAGTATTTGAAAATCTTTAAAATATGATGTTACATCACACATATGAGGTATGAACATTATATTTTCAGTTCATTTTATTTGTTTAATTTTTTTTTTACATATAAAAAATGCGACTCTCATTATAACAAATGTGATTGTGTACCAGTATATGTTATTTGTGGAACAACATGCTCAAGATGATTATGTTGTTGAGCTTGCAGGTTTGTAATTTATTTTCTTAGTAGTATAGTCAAATGTTGTTTCTGTTATGAATATATTTTTCATGTTTGTGCCTTTTGAAAATATTGGTGTTTGAAATGATGCTATTTTGGTACAGGAAAATAATTGAGAAGAGTGTATACGAGGAAAAGAGATTCAGATATCGTAACTTATATACTCTTGATTCAAATTCACATACACACACTTGTTGTTTCTCAAGTGAAATCTAAAAAAGTTTGAAAATGTGATTTTGGATCAAGATAGACAACAAATAACCTCAACTACTAATATGGTTTACAAGGAAGTATTTGAAATCTTTAAAACATGATGTTACATCACACTTATGAAGTATGAACTTTATTATATTTACAATCCATTTGCTTTGTTTAATTTTTTTACATATAAAAACTGTGACTCAAAATGATTATGCTGCTGAGATTGCAGGGTTTCTAATTTATTTTCTTTGCTGTATAGTCAAACTTTTTTTTCTCGTATGAATATTTCTTGATGTTCGTGCCTTTTGAAAATATTGGTGCTTGAAATTATGCAGTTTTGGTATAGGAACATAATTGAAAAATGATATACAAGAAAAAGAGATTGAGAGATCATAACTTAGATACTGCTGATTTAGATTCACACACACATACATACATACACACACACACACACACATATATATATATATATATATATATATATATATATATATATATATATATATATATTCTGATCATACTTGTGGTGCAAAATTGTAATAAATATAATGTCTTAACAAAATTTTCTATTCTTATCTTTGCATTTAGACAAAATAATACTTCTACTTCCTTTTTTTTATTCTAAGACTTACCGGGACAAGTATGAGATACAAAATTCTAAATGATAATGGAGAAAGCGTTCCTAATCTTAGGAAAACTAAGATAACTGTCAAATCACTCGTCATAAACTACACCTACATGCTGAACACAATCGTTTTTTCATGATGTCTAGTTCTCCTGCGCATGGTAGTTTTGAGGATCATCTTCCTTCAATCTTGGATCAGTTTCAAGAGTCGATTTGGAAGCATTAATGCAAGTTTTAATCCAGGAATCATCAACATTGTTAGCCTTGAGAATCTTACACAACTCATCAACACCATCCACATCCGTCTCTTCTTCATAGTACTTCAGAAAAGCGCCAACAACTTTTGGTGAAGGATGCCATTCATCATCACCCTTGACTTCTGAAAACGCCGTCTGCAAGTGCCTCACAGCAGCCTCCAACTGACGTTTCTCCAAGAAATACAACATGAACATTTCCTCAATCCTAAACAAAGGCCTTTTGCTCCTCCTGCTAGCCCCCTCAAACACCAATGCAGCTTCTTCAACCATGTTCTGACCCAAGTAAGCACTAACACAGACACCGGCTAACCTCGGATTATAGGTAACACAACTAGCTTCCCACTCCTTAAAGCATTTTGTTAAGCCCTCTATATCATTAAGCCTTCGGAGGGTACTAAGCATGACAAGATAGCTAAAATTGGTCACAGGGGAGACAGACTTGAGGGAATTCCACACTCTATGAACCTCTCCAAGATTACCAGTCCCAGCATAATGGCCAAGCAAGCAATGATAAGCATCACGCTGCCTTGGCTTCACTTGTTTCTCCAGCATCTTAAGCATCTTTTCAGCCTTCTCAAAGTCCTTAACCTTTACATAAATAGCAGCAAGCCTGCTGTAAGTCTGCCAAATAATTAGTTCTTCAGTTCTCATCTCCTCATAGACTCTCTCCACCCCATCAAGATCTCCCGAAGAGAAGCAGCTGTTCATCCAGATATGATACGTGAATGGAGACAGGGGAAGGCTTCTCCTCTTCATTACCCCCACCAGTTCAGGCACTTTCTGGGGTTCACCATTTCTCATAAACAGAATCATCAAATTGTTGAAAGCCAGACAATTTACATAACCTAATTCATCCATTTTGTCAAAATGACTCAATGCCTTGTCTTTCATTAGTTCCTTGCAGTAACAATGCAAGAGAACACCATACGTATACAGGTTCTTGGCTCGATCAGGAAGACCACTGAAAAAATTCTCAGCCTCAACCACCCCTTTGGTCTTGGACACAAGATCTAATTGCACTCCATAATTTTTCCAGGAAAAGCTAATTTTCCTCATCTGCATCCATTCTATCATCTGCAATCATCATATATTATAAACTTCAACATACATTAAAATTACAAAAAGAATTATAAATTGATATTTAATACCTCGAGTGCATGGTGAAATTTGCGATCCCTTCGGAGCTGCGCCGCACATATTTTGAGTTCTATTTTATTTACGGCTTTGCCTTGCTTTATATAGCTGTTCAAAGTTTCCGACACGCTTCCTCCAGTCATGTCCAACGCCGATAATATTCGATAGAGGTTTGAATTTTTCGCTGGACTCTCAGCCGCCGTGCAAAGTCGCCGGAGTAGCCATCCTGCACCAGAAATCGGACGGGCGATATTCATCTCGGTTGATCTGGGATCGTGCTCGTTGTCTCTTGTTGATTGATTCCATAAAAAGGGTTTGTTGGATTTATCACAACGCACTTGACGGCGTCGTTTTATTTTTCACTTGAAAAACAGGTAACCGGTAATATTTTTTTTTTGTGTATTTTTGACTGAACAGTGAGTAGCTAGTTTCGTTCCTAAGTTTATCCCTAGCTTGAATTAAAAAATGGAAAACGGAAAAAAAGAAGTACAATAAATAAAAGAGATAAGAAGGTTGAATGAATTAAGAAAGAGAGTGAAGTGAGATAAGTGAAAAAGTTATGATTGATTTAATTTATGACATAATTTTTTTTTTATAACTTGACATATATGAAATTAGAACTAAAATTAATTTTAATTTAAAATAAAAAGTATTATATTTTTTTGAAAGATAACAATTATATTTTAAAATAATAAATTAAAACTAAAATGAATTTTAAATTAAAATAAAAACTATTATATAATTTTGAAAGATAATAATTATATTTTAAAATAATAAATTAAATTCATAAGATACCAAAAATTGAAATTTATTTATTTTAACTAAAAAAAATTATTAATTATAAAACAAATATAATTAACTATATTATTAAATTATATAATAAATATTTATAAACATAATCAATTATTTCATAACTATTAAAATATATTTATAATATAATCGATATATAATCAACTATATACTGCGTAATTTATAACACATGAATCCATTACATTAGTTTTTGTGTAAATTTCTTTATAATTGAGTGAAAAGTTTAACTCCTAAAGCTTACATTATTTTGTATTTTTGAAATATTTTAGTCTCTTATTTTTTAAACTGTCTTCATTTTGCGTCTTAAGAGAAACACAGCATTACACATAAATAAGAGTGTTAGGCATTGTTGTTAGTGGTGTCCCATTTCTAATGTTGTGTTCGAGTGCTCAGAACCAATTTCCATTTTCTTTTTCTTCTTTGATGATTTTACAAATGATGCATATTTTCTACTTAGTGTTTTTTATATTTATGCTACAAAACTCCCTTCAAGCAATGTGCACAATTCCTACATTCCATAATTGAATCAGGTGGAACAACTGAATCAAGTGGAACAAGTGGGAATTGCGGCTCCGAAACCTGAATACAAATAGGTTTCTTCTTTTTGCACCTCCATACATTCTCGTGGTAATACCATAAGTTTTATAATTTCATAAATATCCTAATGTTAAAAAGTTAAAGTATAAAGTTTTGGTTCTGGAGATGTGTGGTGTGTGAATAGATTTGTGATTATTTGTGATAATCGTGGTAATCGAAAATATACGTTTACGGTGTGCTTTTTCGTTTTTGTATAGGTTCTATTGAGATTTTGATTATATTTCAGATTGTGTAATCTAGAGATCAATCGGATTACACAATCTAGAATGATTTAAAATGTGTGTGTGCCTTATGGATTGGACAATCTGGAACTTGTTATGGAATCCTGAAAAATATTACAGATTAGCCAATCCATAATACAATGTTCTATTTCATATAACATGACCCAGAATGTTTATCTGGATTCGTGGAACAAGTTTCACATTGCCCAATCTGAAAGGTACACATATATTTCAAATAATTTTAGATTGGGTAATCTAGAATGTGTTTTTGGATCCGAATAAATATTATGGATTATGTAATCCATAATACAATGTTATGGTGTTGTCAACCCAATTCAGAAGGTGTTCCTGAATCTGGAAATACATTTAAGATTGGAGCTTCTAGCGTTTGGCTTTTGGATTGGTCAATCCAAAACGTATTTTCAGAAGTCAAACACTAGGCACTCCAATTCTTTTTATGGCATAATTTTATGAACTTTATGTTTTTTTTTTCAAATTACAATATTTTTTTTATCATTAGTTAATGTAGATATAGGAGATAGATTGTTGAAGTGTGGACATGGAGTCCCATTTTTTTACAAAAAGATCCGATGAAGTAAGATGTTTGTTATGGAAGACTTAGTGAATTATGTGTATGAACACGAATTTGTTGAAGGGGACTGTGGTAGCCATTTTACAACACATGAGGTCAATAACATTATAACTTTAACATGTGATGTACTCATTATGTGGTAATAACTTTGTGTCGGTTTTTCTTTCACTAAAAGACTTACTTGAATGGGTGCACAGAGTTGGTTATGGACTTGGTTTTGTCATAGTCATTATTAGGTCTGACACAACAAAGGGAAAGCAAGGGAGAAAGACATATGTGTTGTTAGGTATGGGTGGTAGGTATAAAAAATACAAGAATGATTTGGAGGTTACTATAACAGGTACTCGAAATGTCATTGTCCATTTAAATTGCAAGGTAAACCTATTGGTAAGGGTAAAGGTTGGATATTGAAGGTAATATGTGATACTCATAATCATAATTTGTATGAAACATTAGTTGGACATCCCTATGTCGTCAGATTAAAAGCGAATGAACATTCCATATTTGTTGACATGACTAAAAGTAAGGATAAGTCGGCTAATATGTTACATACTTTGAAAGAAAATAACAAGGATAATATGACAAGAATAAAGAAAGTCTACAATGTGAGATACTCATACAGAAGATCAATTGGAGGACTAAGAACTAAATTATAACAATTAATGATGTTGCTAGATCGTGACAATAATATTCACGGGAGTAGGTGTCATGAGTCTTCACAGTTTTTTAGTGATATTTTTTGGACTAGTCTTTATGTGTTGAAATTGTTAAATGCATTTAACATTGTATTCTTGATGGAAGGTGAATTCAAACTGAGTTTTTGGTTGATTGTGGTGAAGGCAGCCCAAAACAGTGTTTTTTGAGCAGTTGTTAAAATATTCTTCTATAACAGATTTCGTAGAGGATGAGAGCCCATATGCAGATAATGGAAAAAAGGACACATACTTTTTTGAATTTTCCAGGCCTTTGAGGACTATGGATCATCTTCAACAGGTTAGAACATTAACAAGTTTTATTTGCTAAAAGCTTGCAATGATTTGTAGATATTTTTCACATCAGCTAAATTCTTTGTTCCGAAGTTCTCTTTCAGTTAATCATTGGAACCTTTTGTAAATCTAATAATGGGTTGGGGATGAAAAACATAAGAACTTATTATTTATCAATTTTGATCAATGCTGGCACAGTGTATCCCAGGTCATGCGATACACTATTTTTTCAATCGATCTCTATGCTGTTTTGTTGTTGAAACAACTTTGGCTTTGGATATGATTGCTTATACTGTACTGTTTGTTTTACCTTCTTCAGAATGCAAAGTTGCCTTCAAATAAATGTTTATTGGCTATGGCAAAAAACTAATACAAATCAGATTTAGATCACTGCCTCTCTTTTTCTTTGTTTTGTTTGGGGTGGGAGCAAAGATGAAAAAGATCTTTTCAAATATACGCTTGAAGGAATTTTTCTGAATCATGTGGTTTCTGTTTTGACATATTGTGTTATTTCTTTAAGTTTCTTACTAGCAAAGAACCCATTTTGTAGCTTAAATAGAGAACTGGAAACCAAATGTATATATTTGTTTTAATAGTTCTGTACGGAGTAATATCTGTATTCCAGAACATTATTTATAAAATAACTAGCAAGTAAAATGATGCAAAATAATACCTTGCAGGACGTGCAATTTAACATCGGTGGATCCAGTAAGATGTCTGTTGCATTCTGGTATCCACTAGATGGTCAGCCATGGCATGGTTCTGGACACTACTCTGTTAACTGTGATTGGGTTCCCATTGACATATCTGTTGGCGGTTCTTTGAAGGGCAAGTCAGAAGATGCAGCATCAAGTAGCTCGTGGAATGTGGCTAGTGCCTTTTCCGTTATACTATCAGTAGCAGCACTTTGTGTGTCTGTGTTTGTAAGCTATCGTGTGTTCAATCCCAAGAGTGTTTCCTTTACACCATTAGAGAACAACAAACTTTAACTATTGAACCAACAACTTGAGTTTGGAATTGTACTATTCATTACGCTGGTACTAGAGATAGGGTTGTACTGTGTAGTGCTTTCTCTTTGCTCTATATTTTTAGTTGTAACTGAAGCATTACTTTAGTTATTTTAAGCAGTGTCAAAAAAGTATTAATTGATTATCTGCATTATGGAGTTCCATCCTCTTCGGCTTAGTTGTTGCAATTGCAGTACCATTTGCTTTTCAGTAGTTTTCAGCATCATTTAGTACGAAATTGAACTTGAATTGGAATTCGGCCAAAGGAAGAGAATGATTTTGGGTAAAAATAAAAACAAATTGAGTAAAAAAATGAAAGCAGAAAGCATGGTTTCTTCCTTTTTGGTATTTGGTTGCATAACTGTGAGACTGACTCTTTTTGAAAGTGATGGTTAGGTAAAATTCTTCTTTAGGTGACAACTTCACAGTTTGAATTTCTAAACATTTCAGACAAAGTTTACCAGGAGTTGTAGTCTATTTTCACTTCAAGTAATCGCAATTAAGTGATAACTTGTCAATACAAAATGCATACAAAAGGGCAGCTAACTTGATATGACAGCATTGATGAGGCATAGGTGATATAATTGAATTTAACAACCCTCTGCTTATTACTGTCTTAAGGTTCCAATTGCATAAAGGAATTTTGAAAAGGTTTATTCATCAAAAGAAACTGCCAGACTTAATGCCTTGAATTTCTACCTCCTTATCAGGTTAACCAAGCTCTAGCTGTCAAATAAATGCTTAGTATAAGGACTTTGCAGAAACTGTGACACTGGAGAATGTAGGCTTTCAATGTCAGTTGCAAAGACAAAACTTGATCAAAATGCAGGACAGTGCATATAAATCGATTTTGTTAATAAAGGAGTCATCTAAAACCTAATCCCACTTACGTTCATTTTCATAAATTAAAACCATTACAAGAAACGAAAAATACTTAAAATATCACCTAACAGGCATATCAACTACATACTTCAAGGATCTCAAATTTAAGTCCCTCGTAATGGTGTTGCGTTTATTTTTTTCAAGAGCTTTGCTAAAATTACTGTTAGTTCAGCATAGAGCTGATAAACACGAAGACATAGTTCAGCATAGATTAATTAGATATCAGTAAGGCATCCAAATGTTAGTGGTCCTAGATAACAATTAAAAAAGAAAATTAGAGTGAAATTGTTTTATTGGTGGCAAGTTTGCAATAAAAAATTTATTTTCTATTTTAATTCTTTTATTTTGAAATAGAAAATATGGTAACGATAAAAATAAAATAAGAACTAAAAATATTTCGAAATGAATTAAATTCTAAACGATTCAGGAGAAAGCGTTCCTAATCTTAGGAAAACTAAGATAAGTGCCAAATCACTCTCTTCATAAATCACACCTACATGCTGAACACAATCGTTTATTCATGATGTCTAGTTCTCCTGCGCATGGTAGTTTTGAAGATCATCTTCCTTCAATCTTGGATCAGTTTCAAGAGACGATTTGGAAGCAGTAATGCAAGTTTTAATCCAGGAATCATCAATATTGTTAGCCTTGAGAATCTTACACAACTCATCAACACCATCCACATCCGTCTCTTCTTCATAGTACTTCAGAAAAGCCCCAACAACTTTCGGTGAAGGATGCCATTCATCATCACCCTTGACTTCTGAAAACGCCGTCTGCAAGTGCCTCACAGCAGCCTCCAACTGATGTTTCTCCAAGAAATACAACATAAACATTTCCTCAATCCTAAACAAAGGCCTTTTGCTCCTCCTAATAGCCCCCTCAAACACCAATGCAGCTTCTTCCACCATGTTCTGACCCAAGTAAGCACTAACACAGACACCGACTAACCTCGCATCATAGGTAACACAACTAGCTTCCCACTCCTTAAAGTATTTTGTTAAGCCCTCTATATCATTAAGCCTTCGGAGGGTACTTAGCAAGACAAGATAGCTAAAATTGGTCACAGGGGAGACAGACTTGAGGGAATTCCACACTCTATGAACCTCTTCAAGATTACCAGTCCCACCATAGAGACCAAGCAAGCAATGGTAAGCATCACGCTGCCGTGGCTTCACTTGTTTCTCCAGCATCTTAAGCATCTTTTCAGCCTTCTCAAAATCCTTAACCTTTACATAAATAGCAGCAAGGTTGCTGTAAGTCTGCCAACTAATTAGTTCTTCGGTTCTCATCTCCTCATAGACTCTCTCCACCCCATCAAGATCTCCCGAAGAGGCGCAGCTGTTCATCCAGATATGATACGTGAATGAAGACAAGGGAATGCTTCTCCTCTTCATTACCCCCACCAGTTCAGGCACTTTCTGGGGTTCACCATTTCTCATAAAGAGACTCATCAAATTGTTGAAGGCCAGAGAAGTGACATAACCCAATTCATCCATTTTGTCAAAATGACTCAATGCCTTGTCTTTCATTAGTTCCTTGCAGTAACAGTTCAAGAGAGCACCATACGTATACTTGTTCTTGGCAGGATCAGGAAGACCATTGAAAAAATTCTCAGCCTCAACCACCCCTTTGGTCTTGGACACAAGATCTAATTGCACAGCATAATTATTCCAGGAAAAGTTAATTTTCCTCATCTCCATCCATTCTATTATCTGCAATCATCATAAATTATAAACTTCAACATACATTAAAATTACAAAAAGAATCATAAAATGATATTTGATACCTCGAGTGCATGCTGAAATTTGCGATACCTTCGGAGCTGCTCAACACATCTTTCGAGTTCTGTTTTTTTTACGGCTTTGCCTTGCATTATATAGCTGTTCAAAGTTTCCGACACGCTTCCTCCAGTCATGTCCAACGCCGATAATATTCGATAGAGGTTTGGATTTTTCGCTGGACTCTCAGCCGCCGTGCAAAGTCGCCGGAGTAGCCATCCTCCACCAGAAATCAGACGGGCGTTATTCATCTCCGTTGATCTGGGATCGTGCCACAGCCGACGCGGGTGATCTTTGTCTCTCTTGTTGATTGATTCCGTAAAAAGGTTTTGTTAGGGTTTATCACAACGCACTTGACGGCGTCGTTTTATTTTTCACTTGAAAAACAGGTAACCGGTAATATTTTTTGTATTTTTGACTGAACAGTGAGTAGCTAGTTTCGTTCCATAAGTTTATCCTTAGCTTGAATTAAAAAGTGGAAAACGGAAAAAAACGAAGTAAAATAAATAAAAGAGAGAAGAAGGTTGAATGAATTAAGAAAGAGAGTGAAGTGAGATTAGTGAAAAAGTTACGATTGATTTAATTGATGACATAAAATATTTTCTTATAAATTGATATATTTAAAACTAAAATTAATTTTAAAATAAAATAAATAAAAATTATTATATAAGTTTGAATGGTAAAATTTTTATTTTAAAATAATAAATTAAATTCATGAAATACCAAATTTGGAATTTATTTATTTTAATGAAATAAAATTATTAATTATATAACAATATAATTAACTATGTTATAAAACTATTAAATTATATAATAAATGTTTTTATTGTCAAAAGTGGTTGTTTGGGTTTTCCTAGTTGATTGGGCTTTTTCTTGAAGAATTATCAAACTTTGGTCATAAAGATTGAGAAGTAATTTATTTGCAGAAGATTATCTGAGGCTCAAGTTATTAAGAACTTAAAAATATGTGAGTAATTAAGTAAGTAAAAAATATGTATTATTACCTTATTAGTTTCTATATTTATAGTCAATATTCAATTTAATATAGTGATTTTTAAAAAAATCAATTTGGTCCCTATGTTTTTTAAAATGTATACAAATTGGTTATTTTCGTTAAATCGCACCTTACGGCATCAAATGCTACTCATGTGACAGAGCGATGGGATTGAGAGATGTGACGTGTCCACCTTTTCCCTTTTCTCCCTCTCTCCTCCACCTTCCACCTTCCACCACCACCTTTTCCCTTTTCTCTCTCTCCTCCACCTTCCACCACCACCCTTTTCCCTTTTCTCCCCCTCTCCTCCACCATCTTCCATGTTTGATTTGCATATTGAAAAGTGCTATGAAGGATAAAAAGAAGGTTTATGAAGCAAATGGAAGAGTTCATTTGAGCAGTCCTCCTGGAGTGTGATTGGAGGTGTTAAGGTTGGAATGGAATCGGGAAAACTTGTGAGGAAGGTTGTGATCCAAGTTGTAAATCCCCTCGTCCCCTCTTTTTCTCCAACAATGGTGACACTGTTAGAACTTATGGCCTTAAATAAAAGGGGGGTGAATTGTTTGTGAACATTTTTCGCAAACTTTGAAGGTATAATGAAAGCCAACGAAGAATCATAGAATAAGAAACTTGATCAACCAACAAACAAAACTGTTTTATTTGATTTCCATAAAATCAACCAGTTGTTTATGCGATTCAATCGGTTGTTTTTATCAGCAGTGAATAGCAAGATCAGGGAAAGAGAGAATCACACAAACAAATTTATACTGGTTCACTCTTATACCAAAAGCTACATGCAGTCCCCAGAAATCACTAGGTATTCACTATGCAATTAATCACAGATTACAAACTGCACACACCAAAGAAGTGATCTTGAACTCCTCAAGAACACACACTTCCTTTGGCACACCACACACCATAGATCAGAACAACCTCTTGATCTGCACACACTAGTCTTTACAGAATTACAGAGATCAAAAGAGAAAAGGAATGATCACACATGATACAAACTCAGAATGAAAAGCAAAATTATAAGGCAATCCTATTCCACTCTTTGAAAGAATCCAAAGCTTGAAGCAATCTTGGAGAAAAAATGATTTGAAAGGTATAATCTGTTTTCATAACTAATTAGGAATGTATAACAGATTATTTATACTTCAAAAAACAGTTAAAAACATTTAAAACAAGAGTCAAATCAGTTTTGAATCATTTAAGACAGATTCAACAAACTTAACAAATTTTGTTAAGGATTTTCAAAAAATAATCAATGGGTTTCTCGAAACAGCCGATTGAATGGGTTTGACAGAAAAGTCAAACAAGTCAAGCTTTTTCAAAAATCACTAAGTGTAAAACAACCGATTGAAACGATAAAAAAACAGGTTGTTTTTCCACTTCTTTGTAAAACACTCTTGTTCAAAAGATCTTGATTAAAACAAGTTTGGATCATAACTAAGAGTGGATTAACAAATTCAAACTACCCAAAACCCACACACACAAGCAGCAACAAAGATCTTCATGCATTCCACTTGGATTTGGAGACATCAAAGCCTATGTTCAACAATCTCCCCCTCTTTAATGAAGACAAATCCCTGGTTTGCTTGTGATGTTTTGTTTGAATTTGAAAGCACCTGCAAAACAGAAAATGTGCAGTACCAGAGAGCAATCATATCCAGCTTCTACTAGCACCAAAGAACCAGTTTTCACCATGTGATTTTCAAAGAGGAAACCAACAAAATCAGTGTAAAAGATCTTGATTAAAACAAGTTTGGATCATAACTAAGAGTGGATTAACAAATTCAAACTACCCAAAACCCACACACACAAGCAACAACAAAGATCTTCATGCATTCCACTAGGATTTGGAGACATCAAAGCCTATGTTCAACAATCTCCCCCTCTTTAATGAAGACAAATCCCTGGTTTTCTTGTGATGTTCTGTTTGAATTTGAAAGCACCTGCAAAACAGAAAATGTGCAGTACCAGAGAGATATCATATCCAGCTTCTACTAGCACCAAAGAACCAGTTTTCACCATGTGATTTTCAAAGAGAAAACCAACAAAATCAGTGTAAAAAACCAACAGAGATAGGTGCAGAAATAGAGTTTTTACAGCAGCATTTTAAACCAGATAAGACCAAAATTAAAACAAATGTTTAACAACATACAAAACAGAATAATTCTCCCCCTATTTGTCTTCACAAATAGAATGGAAGAAGGATAAAAACAGAATAAAGAAAATTGTCCAGCATTTAAAGAAAGAAAAAAACATTAAAGATATTTAATCTTCCTTTCCATATTAGAGCTTAAAGAGTTGATTCTGAACAACTTCTATCTATTCATCCAGATTTTGGAATCTTGCATCCATGTTGTGAAACCTTGTTGCACAAAGATCATGAAGACTCCTTTGATCATCTGCAAAACTGTCCATTCTGCTCACCATCAACCTTTCAAAAGGAGACGTAGAAGTGATGCGTTCTCCCAGGTTTTTTGCACTTGGACCAGCCTCAAAGGCACCAGCAGCTCCAACATCAAAGGCATCTGCACCAACATCATCACTAGCAGCAGCTTGATCTTCACCTTCATTATCAGCTTGAGCAGCAGTTGAGGAGCCACCTTGATCACCATCCTTGCTAAGCCATTTTCCACCAATTTTGGTGAAACTCATCTTGCTTAATGAACCATTGTTCACCTCATGTGATGACTTCACCACTTCGGTTTGCTCCTCTTCAAGATCAACTTCAAAGTAATGCAAAAACTTAAAAATAAGTATAGCATAAGGATAATGATAATCACTTAACCTCATGAATTTTTGCATATGCTCCTTGATGACGTGGATCCAATTAACTTTGATCTTATTCATAATGCAGTAGATGAAGACAAGATCTTCTTCAGCCAACATCGAATGGTTGCTCCCCCTTGGTGTTAACATCCAAGTTACTATAAAGGCAATGAGTCTTTCATTTAACTTCAATCCTCCCACAGAAAAGTTTCTTACTTTTAATTGAGGATTCTTTAGGCAACTTCTATAGAACTACATCTTGTTGAATTCCTCAAAAACTCCAATGTTCCCTTTGTTTATTCTCAATCAAGCATATACTTCAAACCAGTAATTATAGACCATACTTCTGGAGTTATCTCCATATCCACTCCTTTCACATGTGAGATAAGATTATTTGACACAAATTAGAGATTGGTGTAGAAAACTCTTACAAGGTCAAGATAGATGTTCCCTAACATCTCCAAGAATCTTTTCAGCAACTGTTCTTTAAGAAGAACCCTCACTTTAGTGAGTTTTTGCTCCTTCAACCAATTCAAAGAAATGAGCTTTGAATTGTTTATGGCTTTTCTACTAGTTTCATGAAGATACTTCTCAATCTTCTCATCCTCTTTGGAGAACCATCCTTCCAAACGTCCACCCCCCTTTACACCACGGGTCTTCATTCTTTTGGAGGAAGAAGGTGTGGAATCCATGGAGGAGCGAGGAAATTTTCAGAAACAAGACGAAGAGTGCAGTAGATTTGATATAAAGGCAGAGGAGTAATCAATGGATTGATTCTGTGAAGGAAAATAGCTGCATAAAACATGGTTATATGGTCATTAAAAGCAACAACAAATTTTGGCTTTTAGTGGGTTATTTTCCTTAAGGAAAAGAATCTATTTCAAATGCACATAGTCCCACGTCAGCCATAATCAGAAAACACATGATTAGTACAATAAGACTTTGACTAGTCATAATTACACTTAATTTTCCAAGAAGATATGGAAAATATTCCATTTATGACTAATGTAACTTCCTTTCATAGTGAATTCAAAGCCATGATTAATGCAATGTTGACCCATAACAGCAATGAGAAGGAATCTATAGTAGAAGCAATGCACAGAGAATCAAATCAGCTTTAATGCAGTGCTGCTAGAGGCGAAACAATCGGTTATTTCGTAAAAACAATCGGTTGCTTTTCTGTAACAGCATTTATGATGTTTCATAGTTCAAGAAATCATGGCGGAGAAGAAGCAGAATAAGGATATTCTCATAATCTTTACATAGATGAGAGTTTTCACATTTAAAAGACATCAAATGGGGCCAAACTTGGCAAAAGAAATACAAGATTAAGAATAAAAAAGTCATAAGTTCTTAGCCTTTTAACAAAAGATCCTTTCTTATGTAGCCATATAACATGATTCAAGGAATTTACTTGACTTCAATATAACAAAGAGCACTTATGATCAGCAACTCGAAGTCTAGTTTGGATCTTTCTCTTTCAAGCTTGATTCTTTAATCCGAAGGTTCTTGATCCTTTAGAATGCGTGCAAGAAAATAAGATCAAGTAGCAAGATTTGGTCCCCTTACAAATTTGGGTCCATTGGCATTAATAGGATCATTAGAAGCCTTAAGATTCTTAGGAACCCACTTCATAACATCTTTAGGAATAGAAAATTTCCTAATTTTACAGAACCTAATAGAATGGCCTCCTTTCATACAGTAAAAGCATGTAACAATCGATTGTTTTGACTTTTCAATCGGTTGTTTTTGTGTGACAATGGAATAAGGCTTTGAAACACCACTTTTCTTGCTTTGTGGATTAAAACCCAATCCAGATTTTCCAAAACACATTTTTGAGATGCAAGAACAATCTCAAAGTTTGATTTTTCTTTTGAAAGCTTATCCGTAGTTTTCATAGGATAATGAACCTTCTTTTCAAGAGATTCACAATTTTCACAAGCATTTGAGTCACACTTGCAAGAAGAGTTCTTGTAAATCAAATCCAGATTTTCAAAGTCATTTCTTGAATTTTCTAACTCTTCTTCTAGTGTTTTGAGTCTTTTTTCAAGCCAATTATTCAAGCCTTCCAACCAGTTATTCAAGAGAGCCAATCTATTAGCTTCTTCATGAGTTTCTTTAAAAGCCTCAAGAAGTTGGCTATAGTTTTCAATATTGATTGAGGTGCAGGAGCTTACATTGCTTGTGTCGTTTTCTCCCTTTGCCATTAGACACAGATTTGCTTCTTCTTCTTCACTTGAAGAGGAACTTGATGAAGACACGTCATTGTCATCCCAAGCAATGTAGGCCCTTTTTTATTTCCCCTTCTTTTCAAACTTCTTGCTAGATCTTTCCTCCTTGCTTTCTTTGTTAGGACACTCAACTTTTATATGTCCTTGTTCACCACAACCAAAGCATGTATATTTTTATCATTGAAATAATTAGGTTTCTTGCTACCATACCTATCAGAGGTGTGATCTTTGTTGTGGTTCTTCTTCAAGAACTTGCTAAATTTCTTGGACAGGAAGCTAAGTGTTTCCCCTTCACTCTCATCACTTGAGTCTTGGCTAGTCTTGTGTCTAACAACCTTCAAGGAAATGTTCCTCACATGTTTGTCCTAATTTTATTTAACATTTAGCCTATTCATCTCCAATTCATGCTCTCTAAGCTTTCCAAACAATGAAGTTGTTGTCAAAGATGTTAAGTCTTTGGATTCAGAGATGGCGGTGACCTTTGGCTGCCATGTTCTATCAAGGCACTTGAGGATCTTGATATTAGGTTCCTCTATATCAAAAGTTTTTCCAAGACTCATAAGATGGTTGACTATGTGAGTGAACCACTTTTTCACTTTTGCAATGGTCTTTCCTTTTTGCATTCTAAACATCTCATATTCTTGGATGAGAGTGTGTTTTCTTGCCCTCTTCACATCATTTGTGCCTTCATGAGTCACTTCAGAAGTATCCCACATTTCCTTTACGGAGGCACATTGTGACACCCTGAAAAACTCATCAGAATTTATGGCAGAGGTAATGATACTTTTTGGCAATGCAATCAAACGTAGCCTTTTTATTTTCAGCTTCAGTCCATTGGGACCAAGGTTTTTCAACAAGAAAATTATCCTTTTCAACTTTTGGAATAAAAGGACCATTTTCAATTGCATCCCAAATTCCTCTATCTAATGATTCAACCAAGATTTTCATCCTTACCTTCTAAAATTGATAATTCAAACCACAAAACAGAGGTGCCCTGTTGATTAAGGCACCCTCCCCAAAAGGTAGTTTTTCAGCCATGAAAAAAGATTTTAGGATAAAAAATTCAAACTTATGAGAAAGGTTGTGATCCAAGTTGTAAATCCCCTCGTCCCCTCTTTTTCTCCAACAATGGTGACACTGTTAGAATTATGGCCTTAAACAAGAGGGGTGAATTGTTTAAGAACGTTTTTCACAAACTTTGAAGGTATAATGAAAGCCAATGAAGAATCATAGAATAAGAAAATTGATCAGCCAACAAACAAAACTGTTTTAATTGATTTCCTGAAAATCAACCGGTTGTTTATGCGATTCAACCAGTTGTTTTTATTAGGAGCGAATAAAAACAACTTAAAAAATATATAAGCAAGATCAGGGAAAGAGAGAATCACACAAACAGATTTATATTGGTTCACTCTTATACCAAGAGCTACATCCAGTCCCCAGAAACCAATGGGTATCCACTATGTAATCCATCACAGATTACAAACCACACACACCAAAGAAGTGATCTTGAACCCCTCAAGAACACACACTTCCTTTGGTACACCACACACCATAGATTAGAACAACCTCTTGATCTGCAGACACTAGTCTTTACAGAATTACCGAGATCAAAAGAGAAGAGGAATGATCACACATGATACAAACTCAGAATGAAAAGCAAAATTACAAGGCAATCCTATTTCACTCTATGAAAGAATCCAAAGCTTGAAGCAATATTGGAGAAAAACTGATTTGAAAGGTATAATCTATTTTCATAACTAATTAAGTGCGTATAACAGATTATTTATACTTTAAAAAGCTGTTATAAAGATTTAAAGAAAGAGTCAAACCAGTTTTGAATCATTTAAGACAGATTCAACAAACTTAACATATTCTGTTAAGGATTTTCAAAAAAATATCGATTGATTTCTTGAAACAACCGATTGAATGAGTTTGACAACAAAGTCAAATAAGTCAAACTTTTTTAAAACCTTTTAAAAAACCACTAGGTGTAAAATAACCGATTGAAACGATAAAACAATAGGTTGTTTTTCAACTACTTTGTAAAACACTCTTTTTCAAAAGATCTTGATTAAAACAAGTTTGGATCATAACTAAGAGTGAATTAACAAATTCAAACTACCCAAAACCCACACACCCAGGCATCAATAAAGATCTTCATGCATTCCACTTGGATTTGGAGATATCAAAACCTATGTTCAACAGACACTATCTTCAAGTTTGACAGGTCAAGCTTGTTCTACTTCATTAGTGGGGTTCGTGGTCACTGTGACAGAGGGCAGAAGATGATCATCAAGGTCTTGAATATAAGGCAACACCCTCACCTCAATATGCAAATGACAGTGCATCAAAGCCACATAAAAAAAGTGGAGTTGCTGAACTGACTCCTATAAGATAATAACAACATCCACACTTTTTGCTATGTCAACCTTCTTGCTTCAGCTTTATATTTGATTCTTGTGTGTTATTAGAGTCTTAGGTTTGTGAGTAGCAATTTATTTGTTGTTTTGGTCATGTGTCAGGAAGGATTGGACTTTATTATTAATTAATGTTTGTAGGGGTTAAAATGTTTCCTTTCTGAATTGATATAGATTATTCCTTTGACTCAACCTGATTTACATTTATCATGGGATATATAAACATTAAAATAAGCAAATGAAAAAACTTAACATACAATTTTGAACCTATTCAGATCTTCGGAAGTTCTTCCAATGCTAAATATAAACAAAAAAATTAGTAATTTATAATAATTAAAAATTAATTGATGTCTTTCAACTATATTATTTGAATTAAAAAATAAATAAATTTCTGAAACTGTCTTTTATTGGAATTTGATGTATAAATAAGTCATTAGAAGTAATTTCAATTAAATAAAATAATCTTATTAAATATAATAAAGGTAATTAAAACATGCTTATATATCTGAAGCAACATCAAACAATTATTTTTCTTATTTTAAGACTGAAAGCAGTTCAGATTACCATACTAAAAAAACCATTGGTTGTACTCAGGTATTAGCATTATTCCTTGCTCTCTTCAAAATTTACTTACGATAGTTAATGATAAAAATTTCATTAATATTACAGTTCAAGAATGAGCATACAAATTTTAAGGTGAATAACTACTCGCTTCAATAATCTAATAATGTTTGACTAATTTACACAACACAATACATCTGTGACAAAATTTAGGATATATGCAAAAAATGGTGGGTGTGGCAAGAAGATGTAGAGAAACCCACAGAATAAAAGCAGCATCTCTACTGCTAGTGCCTCACAAACTGCCGCCTGTCATTAACACTTCTCTTTCCATAAGGATTGTTGTCGTTGAATCCGTGTCAACTTCCATCAACTTTACGCATTTTATTCCTTTGCTTACTATTGTTTATGTTCAGTGTCACATTTGGTGGGTTTGAGAAACAAAATGAAGAAGCAACAGCCTGCTCAAGTACAAAAATTGGTAATTAATTATCATATAGTATGATACATGCTATACTATTCAAATAATATGAATTATTTATAAGCAATAACTATTTATGGTGGAGGAGAGAGGGAGAAAAGGGAAAAGGGTGGTGGTGGAAGATGGAGGAGAGAGAGAGAAAAGGGAAAAGGGTGGTGGTGGAAGGTGGAGGAGAGAGGGAGAAAAGGGAAAAGGTGACACATCTCATCTCTCAATCTCATCTCTCTGCCACATAAGCAGCATTTGATGTCGTAAGGTACGACTTAACGGAAAGGACTAATTTGTATACATTTTACATAGAAACCAAATTGATTTTTTTAAAAACTACTATACTAAATTAAATATTGACCCTAAATGTAGGGACGAATAAGGTAATTATACCTAAAAATATTAAGTTCAATTGAGTACTCCTTGAAGTTATATTTATAGATTTGTGGGCTTGCTAAAATATCCAATTAACCGATACCCGTTGTCAGATATCATCTCGATTATAGCAGCAACGGAAGTTAATTTTCAATGGTGTCCAAGTTGCTCAGATCTGTAGGTGATCAATACCCATTTTGACAAGTAGGTATCATATTCTCAGCACTGTTCAGTACTAGGTAGTACACAAGGCCCTCAAGCTTAGAAATTCAAATTTAGGGTAATCGAGTTTTTGTTCTGAACTCAGTTTTGGTGATATCATTTGGCTGAGCTTGTGAAAGTGGATGGTATTTTCAAGACTAGTCATAAGTCAAACTTTGCGACCATCCTCTTCACTCAATGGTCCGAACTTACACAGTTCGATGGTCCAAACTTATTATGATTAAAGTGCAATTAAAATAATAATTATTGTTATGAAATGGTAATTAAAATAGTAATAGTGGTATGTCATAATGAGGGCGAGAAAACCCCACGAATATTAATGGGGTTTTTATTTCTAATGATGAGTTATATGGTTTCGAGGTGCCACGTCAAGGAGAAGCAAAGTCATTGCTGCTCCGTCAAGGTGAAAAGCCCCTTCCCAAGATGTTGGGCCTTGGGCCTAGTTTGGCTAAAAGGTCAATGAAGGATAAGTTCCTTCTAATCTTTGATCTTGAGTACTCTTGGGTGCTCTTGGGTGCTCGATGAGGTTGCTTCCTACACCTCCGATTTAAACTTAATGAGTGAGGTGGAAGAGTTTGTATCCTCTTTTAGCGTGTGCCCTGATGTGATGAGAGAGTTCATATCGGCTAAACCTTGTGTTAAAGGCAACCGAATATCCATGAAGCCTCAACCCAATAATGAAGACTTCACCTATGTCTATGAGTACTTTTTCAAATAACTCAATATTTTGTTTTCCCTTTTTCCTTTTGATTGTTGCATGCTCACTACTATGAATGTAGTACCGAGCCAATTACACCCTAATAGTTAAGCTTTCTTGAAGGTTTTCTATGTACTCTACATCTATCTTCATATAAAACCACATAAATACCTTTATGTATCAGCTAAAATACAGTGCAGAGGTCAGTTGGGTTTCATTGAATAGAACTCAACATGACCATCTTTTCACAATTTATACTTCCTCATTAAAAATATTTTTTCAAGTTGAAATGCGCACCACATGACCAACAAAAGTGCCTTTTCTTATCCAAAATTTCCTCTATACCCGCAAAGGCTGAACAAATTTAAATCCACAGGTCGAGTATCTTCTTTCTCCCAAACAGAGAGTAGATGTCGAAATAATAAAAAATTGTCCTAGACCGATTAGTTGTACGAAGTGTGCCCCTCACCGAGGATCTACGTGCCTTGTTCATGGATAAGGTTATATGTTGCTTTATTTATTGGTTGACGTTATTTATCTTTTTATGCAGAGATGATGAATAAGGACTTTGATTATAAAAAGTTGCATGCAAAGGTTGGGGTTCCTCCTCTACCTAGGAATTTCTTGATCGATTTCTAGAACCCAGATGTGCAAGTCGCCAAGAGCAACACTTCAAAAGTCTTGCCAGAGATGACTATTAAACAATTATCAAAGAGTCCCGGATTTTCTTGACGATGAATCTTGCTGAGATTGTCTTAGTGCCATAGTAATCGATACAAACAACCTCGACGATTCCTCGAGCAACCTGGATGACTCCTCGACCTCCACCATTGCCTCGGATTGACACATCATGAAAAGGTTGGCCCACTAACACACATAAATCATGTGTACACCTCGGCGACCGACTCGAACTCTTTTTGGCACATCAACATGCAAGCCAACCAAGTCTGAGGGGGTGCAAGTTTTTTTCATAAGTTGCTGAAGTTATCAACGTTATTGGCCCGATAGGAAGTCTCAATTTCGTCGAGGTGATGATGGCGAGGAGCATGGCGATTGTCCACCACTGGAAAGACTTGGTGGGCAAAAATATGGAGAGTTTGGCTAAGATGCAAGAGATCGAGCACCAAAACCAAGAATTATTAAAGATTAAGGTTGTGGCGGGCCTTACTTTTCAAAAACAATCTTTGGCGCTCATTCAAAGCCAAAGTCAGATCAAAACCTTGGAGGCCAAGGTTGAGATGCTTAAGAGAAGCCTTAGAATGCTAAAGACCAAAAAAAAGTTGAAAGATGTCGAGGAGGCAACAGTGACTAAACTGAAAGAGAACGAGGCTTGAACAACACAACTCCACAAAGAAAAAGAGAAAATAGCTAAGAGTGAGGCGGAGTTGAGGAAGGAGAATATTGAGCTTGCTTTAGCTGGCTTAGAAGGGTATGGTGCAGGTTCAAAAAGGCGATGTGGCAAGCCCTGTAGTTTGCCCCGACCTTATGCATTTCTTTATTTGATATAGAAAAGGATGTTGTCGATGGTAAGTTAGTCGGCAACTAAATTGTATCTGAAATTTATGTAAATGAAATTTGTAGTAATGAAATGTACGTTTTCTGTTCTTAACTGAGTTCTTAAGCATAATCAACTAACTGAGCTCTCAAATAAATTTGAGTCAGATGGTGTACTTGTAAAATAACTGAGCATCTTAATCAAATAACTTTGATTTGATTACTAGTATAACTGATTCAATTAATTGCGTTAATCAAATAGCTTTGATCTGATTAGATGTAATTTCGATTAAATTATTGTACTGACTAACTTGGATCCGATTAGTTGTAACTTTCATTAAATTTTCTAAATAAATGACTTTGATCCAATTAGCTATAAATCAAATAACTTTGATCCAATTTGTTAACTTTTTTGCAAAAACTCAATAATTTTATGTATTCAAGGACATGTCTCTTTAAAACCTTGCTCGGCAAAACCCTCCTTAGAGATAAAATCCAAGCTAAGTTAAAAGAGTAAATTTTCCTTATTACAAATTCTAAAAGCAAAGTACATTTACAACTATAATAAATCTTGAGGTTAGTGGTGTTCCCTGTTCGAGATAATAGTCTACCACTTAACTATTCTAACTTGTAAACTTCATTTCAAACAGAGTCGACAACTCGATATTAGTCATCCCAATTGGGTGTTAACTTTTCATCTTGCTTATTTTACAAGCATCACCGAGCTTACGCCACATTTTCAAAAATTTCGTTCTCGGACACGGGTATTGTGTCGTCTAGCTACTCTTGGTTTGGCAGCTTCTTCTCTAATATGAGCTTCTTGTAGGATTTCATGAATTAGATCGAGTTCATTTCTTAGATTGGCATCATTTTGTTGCTCGTCATAGGTTTGTCTTTGTCATGAACCTTTGCCCAACTCTACAGGAATCGTAACATTTGTAACATAAAAACGAAAAGAAGTTTTTTTGTTGAAGATTAGAGCGTGCAATGGTATCCCCATAAGACGTCGAGTATCTCTTTGGCTCAAAGACTTTTTGCATGACCGAGCTTTTTCTAAGCTCGTTTAGAATGACTTTGCTTATGCATTATGTAATTTTCCAAAGTTTCTGACACGCAACCATGTCCAACGCAAACATTCAATAGAGGTTTGGACTTTTTGTTAAGTTGTATTCACGTCTTTTTTTTGTTTTGGGCTTTTGGTTCTTCAGATCCATCTTCTCCATGTTGCATATATACTTAGCTTTGGTCATCGTTGACATGTTAGTAAAATAAAGATATTGAGTCTTTCTTTCGTCCTTGTTTTTAACGTTTTTGTTTTTGCATAAAGTGTGGTATTAAAGCAAGTTAATCTCACTATGTTCTATTGTCCTCTTTTTTCTTTTTTTTATATTTCCTTTTTCGATGCTCTTGTGTTTTCCTCTTCTTTGTTGTGTTGATCAAGGATGATCAAGAGCTTTGAAGAATCCAAATCCAAAGTGTTTGATGATGGTTGGAGTTGCTGTTGTGTATGGGTAGGAACAGAGGTAGATTTTATGTAATCCACACCTTATTTGAATCCAAAAAAAGTTTGAATTGAAAGCCTTTTTAAAATGGAATGTTTTTCAACTAAGTGAAAAACAACCTGTTGTTTTGTCGAAACAACCGATTGTTTTATACTTGGAAGGTTTTTGAAAAGTGTCTGGCTTGGTTGACTAAGCTGTCAAAGCCAAAACAATCGATTGTCTGTTGTGAAAATCCTAACAACTTTGTGTTTTTGAATTGAATCTTTATTAAATGATTTCTAACTGAATGCGCTCTTGTTTTAAATGCTTTTGACCATTCTGTTGGTCTATATAAAGTTGGTTAAAAGTTTTTAAAAAGTAAGAAACAATTTTGAGAAATCAAAGTGAAATTTGACTAAGTGTTTTTCAAGATTCATTCAAGCTTTGGATTTTCAAGTGTGTGGAATAGGACTGGGTTGTATTTTCTGATCTTGAAGCTTTGTAATTCCTAGGTGTATCCTGTCCTCTCTTCCTTGATTACTGTATTTCTATAAAAGGTTGTAAGTGCAGATTCAAAGGGGTTCTGAATTTTGTTGTGTGATTTGCCAAAGGTAGTGTGTTTCTTGAAGGGTTCAAGGTCACTACTTTGGTGTATGGTGTGTGTAATTTGTGATTGATTGCATAGTGGAACCCAGTGATTTTCTGGGAACTGGATGTAGCCCTTGTGAGTAGGGTGAACCAGTATAAAACTGTTGGTGTGTTTTTCTCTTATCCCTAACTCTTTTAATTGCTGTTTTAAGTTATTTTAAATATGCTGATATAAACAACTGATTGTTTCGAAGAAACGTCCGATTGTTTTTCTGTATTTTACTTAAAACCGAATATATTCTTGGCTAACTTGATTTCTTTATCTGTAATTCTACACTGAGTTTCATTGTACCTTCAAAGCTTTTGAAAATCTTTCATAAACAATTCACCCCCCTCTTGTTTAAGGCCATAAATTCTAACATGTTGTGCTCTATTTTCTTCTCTCTTTTTTTTTTCTTTCTTCCATGGATCATTCACAAAACCCATGTAACCCTTTTTACCTTCATCTAGGAGAAAATCCAAAAATGATTCTTATGACACCACATTTGAATGGATCCAATTATCATTCTTATAGTAGAATCATAGTACATTTGTTATGCTTCTACTATTGAGAATAATATATATATATATATATATATATATATATATATATATAAGCTTGATCCAAGAGAAAATTCAAGTTTGTTAATGGTGATGTTGTCGAACCCTTACAAAAAGACGTAGTTTCTATGTCTGAGAGTGATGTAATGTAATGGACATACCACGGATTACAAGAAGTTTGTTTACTTAGATTGCACAAAGCATTGTATATATTGTTAAAACAAGGGATTTATGGAAATATTTTCAAAGAGCGATCACTTTCGTATCTCTAATTTTCTTCAAGAAGTGAACTCTATTGAACAAGAAGAAATAAGTATTTCATGTCATTCAGTGCATGTTAACATCATTTCAAGAATTTTGGGAAGGAGAACTATTATAGTCATGCTTGGAGGAATCCAAGACGAGGAAAGAGGTAAGTCTCAAGGTAAGCAATGCACCTTTTGCCTTAGATTGAATCATATGAGTGTTATTGAAAGCATGGATTTCCACCATGGATAAAACAAAGAAATAAATATAAAATAAACAAACATATTACAAATTATCTTGAAATTGGTATAAGTAACACTACAGAAAGGATCAATTCTTCTCGAAACTCAACTAACATTAAGAAAATTAAGGATTCTTTTACTCTTGAACAAGTACAATATATATTGGATATTCTTCATTAAGCTAAAAACAAAGTAATCTTGGTCAACAACATAATAGGTAACATTTATGCTCAACAATCTAATAAAGATAAAGACTCTGTGAATTCTTGAATTTTAAGCATGGGTGATAATATACTACATTTTTTTATCAAGGTTTTATAAGATTAAACCTTTGTGTATAAATCTTCTAAATGATACTCACGCTATAACCTAATATGTTGGAACCATTTATTTTTCAAAGAATTTTGTTCTTTACAATGTGTTATACATACTTGAGTTTTCCTTAAAGATTATCTTTTCCCAACGTCTCATAATGTCTTTAAACTTCCAAATACTTTTCTTACACAATGTTTGTTAGATTTAAAGGAGGAATTCATCGAAGATGATTTAGATCATGAAGAAAGTCTTAATATTTGACACTCTAGATTAGGTCACACTTCAAACAAGGTTCTTGATCACATTTTCAAGAATTACACTGAGATACATTATTTTAAATAAAAAGTATGTGATTTCTATCACATTATCAAAAACAACGTAGGTTGCATTTTCCTTTAAGTGTTACATCTACTAATAATGTTTTTTTTCATCTCATCCCTGTTGATACATGAGGACCATTCAGTTTAGATTTTATTCATGGTCATAAATTCTTTATTATCATCGTTGATTATTAGATGAGGCATACTTGGATATATCTTATGAAAAACAAAAGTGAAATTAGAAAGTTTTATTTGTTTTTGTTGCCTTTATTCAAAATTAATTTGACAAACATATTAAGATCACAAGAATTGATAACTTACAAGAATTTAAATGGGAAAAATATTATAATAAGTTTTTGATCATGAATCATACCACTTGCATAAAAATACCTTCGTAGAATTCTATAGTAAAGAGAAAACATCAGCATATTTTGGTCATATGTCGTTGCTCATGCAGTGTCTTCCTTTGTTATAGGAAACAAAAGTCCTTTTGAGTTGTTATGCAATCATACTCTTACTTCTAATTTACTTGAATTGAAATTTTTTAGGTGCCTTTGTTTTGTTTGTACTATTGAGAATAATAGAAATAATCTTGATCCAAATGTGTTTTTCTTGAATTTAAATCAAGAACCAAAGATTATGTTGTTGACATTAACACCAAAGAGATTTTCATTTCACATAATGTTATTTTTCATGAACATATATTCATTAAAACTACTATACCTATAAAAACAAAATAATGTTAGATGTTGAAGTAGAGACTTTTAATTTTTTATGTGAACCAATGCATAATTCATGTCTTGAAATTATTCATAATAATCATGCTGAAAATAATTAAAGAGTAGAAACTAAAAATTTGAGAAGATATATAAGATCTTGAAAGACTCCATCCTTCTTAGATGATTATCATTATCAACTTGCCTCTTCAACACAAAAGCTTGAAATTCATGAAGGTAAAAAGGTATTCATGAAGGTATGTTATTATATCAATTATGTATTATCTTATAAAAAAAACATTTGTTAGACACTAAACCTCATACATATGAGGAGGAAATTATTTCACCTGAATGGATCAAGGCCATGAAAATCAAAATTGAAGCTCTTAAAAGAAACAACACATGGTATGTTACTGAATTACGACTAGGAAAACTCCCATAAGTATTAAGTATACAAAATAAAGTATGTTACCGAATTACGACTAGGAAAACTCCCATCAGTATTAAGTATACAAAATAAAGTATGAGGAAAATGGAGAAATAGAACACTACAAGGCACGCCTCGTTGCTAAGGCTTATAGCCACATTGAACGAATAGACTACCTTGGCACATATTCATGGTTGCGACACTCACCACAGTCTATCTTTTTCCAGCTCTTACAGCAACCAAGAAATGACACCTTGAATAGTTGGATGTCGACAACACCTTCTTACATGGAGATCTAACTGAAGAAGTATACATGGTCTTATCACAAGGAATTAATCCTACATAGCCCAATCAAGTATGTCGATTAATGAAGTGTCTATATCGCTTGAAGCAAGCCAATAGACAATGGTTAGCTAAGCTTATTCGATTTCTAAAGATTATTGGTTTTGTTCAATCTAAATATGATAGTTCTTTGTTTATCAAGAAAACATGTTCTTCCTTTACTACATTACTTGTCTATATGGATGATATAATATTATAAGGGGACAACATATCAAATATCAACATTGTTAAGGCTTCATTAAATCATGCTTTCAAAATTAAAGACCTTAGACAACTAAAGTACTTCTTAGGTCTTGAAATATCATGATCACACAAAGGTATACATATTTGTTAGAGAAATCTTGATATCCTCATGGATATAGGGATGCTTGGCGCAAACCCTCCTCTACACCCATGGAAAGCGATACAAAAATTTTGTTTGAAAAAAAAATAACATTGCTCATGTATACAAGGACATCGAATGATCATAGGACGCCTTCTTTACTTAACCAACACCGAAGCCAATATATGTTTTGTCAACCAGTTCCTAATCCAGTTTTTGTAGTCTCCATCCAAACTTCATCACCAAATTGTTCATTGTGTTTTACGCTACATTAAAGCTTCTTCATCTCAAGGTATTTTCTTCCCCTTTGATATTGATATTCAACTTAAGTTTGCCATTAATTCTGATAGGGCTTCATGACCAAGTTGTTCATCGTGTTTTATGTCGCATTAAAGTTTCTTCATCTTAGGGTATTTTCTTCCCTTCTATATTGATATTCAACTTAAGTCTTTCATCAATTGTGATTGGGTTTCATGTCCTAATAATCGTTGATCCACCACCAAATTTTGGATCTTCCTCAAAGTTTCTCTTACATCGTGAAAGACTAGGAAATAAAGCATTGTTTCACGCTCATCTTCAAAGGTCAAATACAAGGCTATTACTTCCACCACATGTGAGATTCAAGTGACTGAGTTATTTACTACAAGATCGTCACTAATAATTCTCCTGCCAACCTTTACTATGATAATCAAGCCGCAAGACATATTGTAACAAATGCACACTTCCATGAACATACCAACACTTTGACATTGATGTCATGTGGATGTGAAAAATTGCAGAGTGATTGGTTTAGTCTTCTTCCTATACAATCCATTCATCAACGTATTGATGTCTTTACAAAATCTCTTTGATCACAATACTTTCAACAAACATGTTTCCAAACTAAGAATTTTAAATATACACCTTTTAGCTTGAGGGATGGTATTAAGTTATATTCGTGTTATTTTGGGGCTTTTGGTTGTTTAAACTTTTTTTTCTTCTACATGTTGTATATATACGTGACTTTGCTTTGCAATGACACGTGAGTAAAAAAAAATTGAGTCTTCTTTTAGTCTTGTTTTCTCGTCTCTACATAAAGTTTTGTTATCTCTTCTTTCCTCCATCTCTTTTTCTGCATGAAGATTTGTTACTTTTAGCATGTCTCTAAGCTGCCGAGCACATTCGTCATAGTACTCATCCTCCATTAAAAATTAAACAGGTGTAATCCAACTTTGTTAATTAGATTGTACTATGTTTGTCTCTTGTCGATCGATTCATTTCCCTCTCTTTGAATTGACTAACTCACTATTTAGGCATAAACAAAAATAAACACAGAAAAGAATAATATATTATATAAATAAATAAAATTTACAATAAAATGAAAGGAAATAATTTATAAAAAGATTTATGCATAATGTGATTATTATTTGGAACATGTATGAAATCATAATCAATTATATTTATTATTTACCTATATATTATTTTTTTATGTTATATATATTATTCTTTTACTGTATTTTTATATTATAATAAAATAAATAATTAAAAAAATTTAATATTTTATTAATTCAAATTTTTTATATTATAAAAAATAATAAATAAAATAGAAATCATTAAAATAATAAACAATTAAAATAAAATATTAAAATGATGAATAAAATAAATTAATCTATACTTATATTTTCTAAAGTAATTTTTTTATTTATTAAGATTCGGTAATAAATTTTTATTTTAATTTAAAATTATATCAATTATTTTTTAAACATATAAAAAATTTATTCTATTTTATTAATTGCATCTGTTATAATTTTTTCACAACTTCATGGTCTCCTCTGTTTATGTTTTTTTCTTTAATTTTTTTGCACTGTCGCTTTATTCTACACAAATTAGTCGTTTTGATTTTCACTTCAAATAACCGGAAACCGTAGCCATTTTTTTGTGTTTTTTTTTTTTCACTGAAGAGTGAGTATCTGGTTTGGTGACGGTTAGAGAGAAATGAAGGCGTTAGGCATTGTCGTTGGTGCTGCCCCATTACCCCTGGTATGTTCGAGTGGTCGGAACCATCGTTTTCGCGTTTCCTCTTCTTCTTCTTCACCAGGTTTCAAAACGGTGTGTACCTTCTACATTTGGTTTTCATATTCGTGCTATGAAATTTGGTTCGGGCTATGCACGATTCCCATATTCCTAAATTGAATCAGGTGGAACAAGTGGGAATTGCAGCTGCTAAACCTGAATACAAGCCTGGGGTGTTTGATGACATGTTTCTCAATTTGTTCCGCAACAAATTGGTACAGGTAAAGAAAACCTTCTAGAGTCCTCTTCTCATATGATGGTTAATTTACAGTAGTATAACAGGAGGTCGGGTGGGACTCAAAGGAACCTGGATATGATGGACTAATTGAAGTTGCGCATCGTCTAATGATGAAGGGCACTTCCAATTCTACTACCGTGGAAGCAGCGGTATTTCAATTTCTCTCTCTATTTCTCAATTACCCCTTTTCAGAAATGTTCTTATATGCTATATCATTTTTCCTAAACTGTTTGGCCCCTTTGAACTAGAACTGTATTGTATTTGGCTCCTTTAAGATGAGAAAGTGTATAACATTAGATAGCAAAATAATTTGATTAAGCATCTCGAATAGGATAGTTGTTTATGGAGCTCTTAACGAGTTTTTGTGCAGTTTTACAATTCAAGCAACTGACAATTGACGTGACAATTCTTATATAAGAAATTAAAGAATTGTTGTTTATAAGCAATATTCTTATCAGAGTTCTCAATATTTTTGAGATAATTGCAGGATGTGTATAAGAATTTTACTTAAATTTCACGTGGCATTGTAGGACTCACCGAAAAGTGAGTTAAGTTATTCCATTGTGGTGACACTGTTGGAGATGTTATAACTGATATTGATTGATAAAATCGTTTGTAGTGAAGTAGAAAAACTGTAAAACTTTTCTGCTCAAATGAAACCTAAAAAGTTTGTTAGGTAAAATTGAAAATTTGGTTTGCATGTGATTTTGTTTGAGCTAATTTTGTATTAAAAGTTTATTAGAAATTGAGGTCATGTTGTTTATATGGTTTGTTATAAATTCATTGTCGAAAAGTAAGTTCGGTACCTGTGGTGACTTGTGTCAGGTACGAATATTGAGGTCTCTGTTCCCTCCATATCTTTTGGAGCTCTATAAAATGCTCATAGCTCCCATAGGAGGAGGCAGAATTGCGGCTATGATGGTTGGTGAGTCTGATAAGATATATTTCATTTTTCAATTCTTCTAGATGAATCCCGAATCTTTGTTCCTGCCTGATGTTCCCCTGAACGTTGCAGACTAAGAAATTGATTAATATCCTAAAACGTTTCTGTTCTGAAGCAAGGGTTACTGTGCTGACTTGCCAATGGCTCATGGGCCCTTCCAAAGTGAATTCTGTAGATCTACCAGATGGAACATCATGCAGTAGTGGGGTGAGCACTTGTACTTTTTCAATGTGTTTGATTCGCTTTTGAGTGTTGGTGAAATAATACCAAAAAATGTTGTAATATTCATATCATGTGAAGGAAAATGTTATTAACGGTAAATTGAAATGTACTAGTATGTGATTCGATTAATATAATTTTAAAATTGTTCTAGAATTCAGAAAAAAGTTTTTTTTTTTAATTATAATCTGATGCATGGTTGTTAATATATCATCACTCATTGTCAATATATCATCACTCATGTGTAAATCTTGTAGGTGTATGTAGAAAGATGCAGGTATCTGGAGGAAAGCAAGTGTGTTGGTATTTGTACCAACACCTGTAAGTTTCCGACACAGGTTAGTGATTCTTCAACAGGCATGCTTATTTTTATTTTATCTTATAAAGAGATGTTAGCGTCTTATGCATGCTTGGAAGTTTTGCTTTCTCTTGATGACTGTATTGACTCTTTTCTATGTAGACCTTCTTCAAGGATCATATGGGGGTTCCATTACTTATGGAGCCTAACTTTGGCGATTACAGCTGTCAGGTAATATAAGTAATCTTTATTGAAGACCAACTTTGTACTTGTCATTACTCTGGTCTTTTAAAATTGCAGTTCAAATTCGGAGTTCTGCCCCCACAAGATGATGCCATCCTGAAGGAGCCATGCTTGGAAGCATGTCCAAACGCTTCCCGACGACGAATGGTAGCAAAAAATGTAGATGTAACTACGTGCCCAAAGACATGATTGCATTTTTCTTAGGCTTGGGGTTTTCACATTTATGTTCACTGTCCAAGGCCTCTTGTACATTCTTGCACCTACATTTATTTGAAGAAGGAAATACATAGTGAGAACTCATCTTACAACTCATCCTTTTCCAATTAGATCATTTGGATTATATAGAGTGCTAATATTTTGGGACCTTGATAAGTTTACAAGTGACTTTTTTTTCTACATCCACTCTATAACCAATAATATTATTATTCTAATATTTTTTTCATATCATTTAATTACAAATTTACATCCACTCTATAACCAACAATATTATTATTTTAATATTTTTTCATATCATTTAATTACAAATTTACCTTTTATTAAATATATTTTTTTCTAAAACCATCACATTTTGTCAAAATTATATTTTTCCAATATTTTGTACTTGAATACATTGATATTTAAACTCCTTGGTTTAGACATTTTAAGATAATGATATAATACGAAAACGTATTTTTCTTTTGATGGTTGTTTAGGCCAAAATTTGAGTTAATTGTAGGGAAATCTAAGATGAGAAAATAATAGAGATCTTCATTAATGGGCCACAAGCCAACACAAGAGAGGCAAATTCTTTCTACACGTTACCAATTGTGACCTGTACATGATCTACTTTTGAAACTTCAAAAATTACTCTTCATTCTGAAAATCCAGAATTCAAAAAATATCTTATGGAAAAATAAATCTGAAATAGATTACTGTGTTCTGAAAATGAAATTCTGGAATAGAATTTGAAAATCAAAATCTCATTCCAGAAAAGAAAATATGGAATGCAAAAGATACGTTCCAAAAATAATCTGAAAAACAAAATCTGAAAATGCATTATGAAAAAGATTTCTAAAATTCATAAAATTGTTCTGAAAATCAAAATCCAGAAATATGTTCTAAAAAGGGGTTTCAAAAGTATTTTTGATCCACTCCTCTTTTATTTAAGGACATTTTTTTCATTTTACATATAAATTAGTTGCAAACTCAAATTTGATAAGGTGTAGGAAGTAATTGCCCACTAAAAACTTGATAAGATCTACCATCTAAAACTTGTATTATATTTATGAATCTTTATAACACTTGTGTATCGTTCAAATGGTCCATTTTTTTTACAGTAAGAAACATCAACCTATATTTAAACTCCAATTATCTCTTCTTCAAGTGTAATTGTTTTACACATTATAAGCTTCTTTCAGTGAAAAGTCTTGTTTATCAATAAGAAAGAAGTACTCAATAATAACTTTACTTATACTATTCTTCACCCCAACATAAATCCCTATTAAGAAGATTTTGTACGCAAGAGTGATCTATTCTCAACTCCATTGTTCTTGTCTCAGATGATCATTAGGTCTATCACTGACTTTGGTACCATTTTGTTAGAAAATTATGCTGGAGTTTTAAGTGAGTTAGTTTCACATTGTCTATATGGATAAATTAACCAAGATATAAATGACAAAGATTTACAACTTAAAGATTTGGGTTAATAGTCATGTTATGTTCTCTTAGGTGATTAGTTGATGATCCATTGGTAATGATCTTACTCATTAGATTTTTAAACATTAATAAGAACTTTTTATAAAATAAAAGAGTTATAACCTATGCATTGAGAATTTGTTCACATTAATCATCATCTTTTGTGTTTTTATTTCAAAGGGAGTAAAAAGGATTTGTTAGAAAAGATATTTTATACTTGTGAAAGTCAACTGGTAGCAAATATTTGTTTGTAATAAATTGATTATAGTACAACTTTTCAAGAGTTGACTCAGAAAATTTAGCATAGTTAAACTAGTGTGAACCAATATAAACCAAGCATTTATATTTCTTGTTTTATTACATGTGTAAATTATGTTTATCGTTAATCTCTTATACACAAGTTTTCATTAAACCACTAGATGATAGATAGTTGGTTAGATAGTTTACTAGTTTTTAATTTCCAATCAAGCTTTACAAAATGTATTAAACTCTATTAAGCTTTTTTCTGGAGTTAAATATTTTTTGAAGCGAAATTAAAAAAATGAAAAAGATATTAAAACAATTATAACTGGATTGTATACGCATAAATGTTTACACAAATTTTCCATCCACTTCAATACTTTTCTCGTGCACCTTCACCTCAATACTTTTCTCGTACACCTCCATATTGATTATGAAAAATCAGTTTTAATATTTTAAAAAAATTTAAATAACTTAAATGAAGCATAATTTTACATTTTAAGATAATTTTAATTGCACTCCCATACTCCCATACCTCACTTCCAATTTACTATAATGATTTTTAAAAAAATCAATTTAATCCCTATATTTTTTAAAATGTATTCAAATTGGTCCTTTCCGTTAAATTTCACCGGCGTCAGCGGTTGCTGATGTGGCAGAGAGAGAATGCATACGTGGCAGAAAGAGTGCTTATGTGACTGAGAGACTGTTTATGTGGAAGAAAGAGAATATTTATGTGAAGAGAGAGGTAGGATTGAGAGTTATTATTATTATTATTATTATTATTATTATTATTATTATTGTTATTATTATTATTTATTATTATTATTACTAATGTTACTATTATTATTATTAATATTATTGCTATTATTATTATTACTTTTATTATTATTGTTATTTATTAATATTATAATTATTATTAATATTTTTATTATTATTATTACTGTTATTATTATTAGTATTATTGTTATTATTATAATTATTATTATTAACATTAATATTATTGTTACTATTAATATTCTTACGGTTATTATTATTAATATTATTTTTATTATTATTAATAATATTATAATAGTAAATATAATAATAATAATAATAAATAATCATAACAAAAATAATATTATAACAGTAAATATAATAATAATAATAATATTATAACAGTAAATATAATAATAAAAATAAATATAATAATAATAGTAATAATAATAATAACAAAAATATAATCATAACAAAAATAATATTATAACAGTAATATAATAGTAAGAATAATAATAAGAACAATAAAAATAATCATAATAAAACAAAAAATAATCATAAAATATAATAATAATAATAGAAATAATAAAAATAAAAATAATATTATTATTAATAATAATAAAATAAAATAGTAATAATAATAATTATTATTATTACCATAATAATTATAATAATAACAGTAATAATAATAAGAATAAATAGAAAAATAATAATATTAATAATAAAATTAATAATAATAACAATAATAATAATAATCATAATAAAATAATATTAATAATAGTAATAATAATAATAGGCATAATAATAATAATTTATAATAATAATAATGACAGTAATAATAATAATAATAATAATAATAAATATTAATAATAATAGTAATAAATAACAATAATAATATTAATCATAATAATAATAATAATATTTTATTTTTTAATATTAATATTATTAATTTTGTAATTATTATTCTTCTTCTTATATTATTAATATTATTTTTTTTTTATCTGATTATTATTTTTTTATATTATTATAATAATAATAACAGTAATAATAATAAGAATAGTAATAAATAATAATAATAATAGTAATAAGAATGAATATAAGAATAATAAAGGAATTAAACCTATTAATAAGAAAATAAGAAGAAGTCCTCCCTCCTCCTCCTCCTCCTCCCCCTCCTCCTCTCCTTTTTCTCTTCTTCTTCCTCTATGTTCTTCTTCTTCTTCTTGTTCTTCCTCCTCCTCCTCTAATCCCCTTCTTTTCTTTCTTCCTCTTCTTTTTTATTAGTCTTCTTCTTCTCTTCCTACTTCTCTTATTTTTATTCTTAGGTTATATTCTTCTTTTTATTTCTTTTCTTTTTATTTATTATTCTTATTACTGTCTTCGTATTATTGTTCTTATTCTAATAAGAATCTAATTATTCTTATCTTACTATTCTTCCTACCTCATTCTTATTAATATTCTTCTTCTTATTCTTATTATTATTTTTATAATTATTATAATAATAATAATTTTTTTATTATCATTTTTATTATTATTAATATATTATTAGTATTTTATTATTATTTTTATGATTGCTATTATTATTATTATTACTATTATTATTATTTTTGTTATGATTATTTTTTATTTATTATTATTATTAATAATATTATAATAGTAAATATAATAATAATAACAATAAGAATAATAGTAATAATAATAATAATAATTATAATAATAATAATAATAATAGTAATAATAATAATAAAAAATAATAATAATAATAATAGTAGTAGCAGCAATAATATTAATAATAATAATAGTTATAATAATAAGAATCGTAATAGTAATAATAATAATAATAATATTAGTAATAATAATAATGATAATAATAATAATAAAAATAATATTAATAATAATAATAACAATAGTCCTAATAATAAATAAGAATAATAATAATAATAATAATAATAATAATAATAATAATAATAATAATGACTCTCAATCCTACCTCTCTCTTCATATAAACATTTTCTCTTTTCCAAATAAACACTCTCTCTGCCACATAAGCACTTTTTCCGCTACATAACCATTCTCTTTCTGCCACATCAGCAACCGCTGACGTGGCCAGGTGAAATTTAACGGAAATGACCAATTTGAATACATTTTAAAAAATATAGGGACCAAATTGATTTTTTTAAAAACCACTATACTAAATTGACTATTGATCCCAAATATAAGAACGAAAAAGGTAATTAAACCTTCATTATTCTATTTGAGAGAGTAGTTCCATCGTTTGACATGTTTTAATATACTCCATCCCATAAATCCTATCAAGAAAATAATTATATATATGCTTAATCAATCTTTCTTCTCCATTTGATTTTTTTTAGTTATGATAATGAAACATCATTTTCAACAGCGTAGAATAAATTAAAAATAATTTTTTTAATCATTATTACAATAAAATTAAGAAAACAATGCAAGCTAAACAATTTCAATCTATTTCTTAACTCATGATAGTCATATATCCCACTAATAAAAGTTTGGGAATATGGTTTAGGAAATTGGGAGGTTTTGAGAGGTGCTTACTTGTCGAGAAATTATTTTAGATGTGATTATTTAGAATGTGAGTAGAGAAATTTTGAGATATGTATTTAAAATGTGAGTTTGGAGTCTCAATAACTTTTATTTGTTAACTGAGTTTTGGGTCAAAAATTAAGAAAGAATAAGAGAATTAAAAGGGAATCTAATAAAATATTAGCTAACATAACAAACAATAAAAGTATAACATTTTTATTAAATAAAACATTAAAAATGTCAGAATTATTATATTATAAAACGAACATAACTTTCATATTAATATTATTAGTATTATCAAGTTTGTAGGAGAATGTGGTTAAAAATCATAAATCAACTAGATATTCTTTTAGATTGTATAATTATTATTGTGATAATCAAGGTGTTATCCATCTAGTTCATCATTAAATTTATCATAATTAAACAAATTGATGTAAAGTTTCATTTCATCATAAATACTTGAGTTTGAAGAAATTAAGATTGGGAAAGTGACATTTAAAGATAGTATTTTGACATATTTACTAAATCTTTACTAAGGTAATGTTCAATCATTGTTTGGATTTAATTAATTTTTAGGTTTTAGGATGAAAAAAAGAACAGTAATGAACAAAACCATTTGAAATTAAATGAGAAATTATGAAAGAAAAATAAGTATAAATATAATCATATATAAAAAAGAGTTTGGATACATCTTGAATCCACGTTATCTAATGCATTAAGGTTATATTTGTTGTTTCGTTTACCCATTATCTACTCATATTCAGACTATAAACTGAACTTTTATTTATTGTAACCATTTTTTCTATCACTACTATTATTTTTTACTTCATACTTTTAGTATGTGTAGTTTCTATCATTTTTTTCTCTCGCTACTATTATAGTTGAGGTCTCTTTATATATAGATTTTTTGTTTGATATTACGTATAATTTCTAGTACGGACTTCTATTATCCAATAGAACAGTAATTCTGTATATTTCTTGTTTCTTTATTGTTTGAACTCAGACAAATTTTGACTTGATTAATTAAGCCCCAGTTTTAAACAAGTAAAAAATATAAGTGAAGAGTCCAAATAATAATATATACACATAGACTAAAAACAAAGGTACTGGGTTTTTTCTTTGTTAAAACACATGACTATATTCACAAATACTTCACTAGCCCAACTCAAACGCTATTAATGATATTGAATGGAAGTTGATTCATGAAATCTCAATTCATATATTTTATTTAAGTCATTAGTAACAGTTATATTCAATTCAAGTATAGTTTTCTAATCCCACCAAAATAATTTACTTAAGTTATCCATTAATATGACTGCAAATCTCATTTTATGAGTCTTAAAGGTTGAGTTAGATTTAAAGTATATTTTGTAACATGGTATTAGAGTTGTGAAAGAATGATTGTTTGTGTGAATAAATAAAGAATGATTAACTGCAATATAAAGATTAAGATGAATAAAATAAAGAATTTGTGCGAATAAAATAGAGAATGATTATAGTCCATATAAAGATTTTCTAAGTTTAAAAAACTTGCATTGGATGAGAAAAATTAAGGTCTGCGAGAGGAGTCATGTAAATTTCTTCATCGAGATCGTCATGAAGAAAGATTATTCACATCTAATTGATGAAAAATCTACCTCTAAGCACTTGTTAAAGATAAAATAAATCGAATGATAGTAATTTTAACTATTGGAAATAAAGTCTCAAAATACTTAATATCTTTAGTTGGATTATATCCCTTGGCAACCCAAGGAGCCTTATACCTATAAATGGTGTCATTTGATTTATATACTTAAATTTAAAAACTCATTTACACCCAATAGGACACTTTATGAGAGGCAAATCCACCAAAGACCAAGTTTCATTATACTCAATAGCATCAAGGTTACGTTGTATAGCTTCTTTCCAACAATCATGTTGTATCACATCTTTAAATGATTTAGGTTATTGGATAAAACAAATATTATAACAAAAAGAAGAATATGTAGGAGAACAATTATGGTCAGAGAAATACTTTTGAATGGGATATTTAGTATCTAAAAGATAATTGATAACATATTTTGAATGTCACTCATCCACTAATTTTTCAGTCTCAGTTGCCTCTTTTGTGTCATTTGTTGTCAAGCACTCTCTTCATTTTAAAGTCCATTTTCTAATTAAAATAAATTAAAATAATTTATAAATAAATTAAAAAGTAAAATTTTTTAAAATCTTATGAAAAAGTTTATACAAAATAATTTATGTATAAACTAATTTTAACTTTTTAAGATTTTTTTGTAAGAAATTATATAAATTAATTTTTATAATGTGACTCACATGAGTTTGGGCTTTGGGCCTGAATGTAATTTAAGAATAATAATAGAATTAAAGACCCATTGGTTAACGTGAGAAATATATATATATATATATATATATATATATATATATATATATATATATATATATATATATATATATATATGATACCTAATGAAAACCGACATCTGATGGAGATTGGAAAATAATAGCAATAGGGTTCTGTCTGTCTCACTATTAACCATCAAGAAAGTGTGTGACAAGAACGAAATTGTTAAGAGATAGATTGGGATAAAGGAGATAAAGTAACTACTCAAGTAGGATCACTCATGGATCAAGATAAGTGTCCATCTCTTTCTTAATTGCATGTGAGAATCATAGTTTGTAAGATGATATTAATGATATACATTATTATTCATTACTGTACGCCTTTGATTTTACATGTGGTATTAGAGCCAGATTGCTCATTTTATGATTCTCCATTAATGATGTTTTTCCCAATTTTATGAACCCTATTTCTTTAAAATTATGAATGTTGTAAAGAAAATAATATCATTTGAAGATAATTTTGTTGGGTTGGGCTCACTTCCTATGTGGAGGCCCAATCTAATTTTTTAATCACCTTTAGGGGTTTTTCTGAGAGACAGAGTGACAGCCGTCAGCAGAGACAGAGAGAGAAAAAGAGAGAGAAAAGAAAAAGATAGAAAAGTTTCGCCCAGTAACTTCCGGCCGCCGCCGACACTTTGTTCACCGTTGGATCGGGCTGAAATTTTGTAAGCAGGTTCATAATTTGTGTGAATTCAATCTGACCGTCCGGATCTTGCAGAAGTAGTTTGAGCAGAGAGAAATTCATCTCACATTACATCAGCGTTTTCAGCGTTTCTCTTGAGAACGAGTTTTTTCGGATTGCTGCTGCTGTTTCGTCCACCGTTGGATCGGGCTGAAATTTTGTCAACAGGTTCATACCTTGTGGTGCTTCAATTGGACCGTTCGGATTGTTCAAAAGTCACCGGAACAGTGAGATATAGGCCGCGTACAGTAGCTGCAGTTTTGAGAACCTCCTCAGCCATGGTCTCGGGGAGTTCTTGGCCGCTTCCAACTCCTTGCTGGTCAAGGGTAGTGTTGAGGCGGAGCTGCTAGAGGAGACCGCCCAACTGAAGAGGGAGCTGGAACAAAAGGATCTCCAACTTCGTCAAGCGACCACGCGAGAGACTGCCCTCAATCAAGAACTGGGTAGTCTCCGTCAATCCGAGAAGGAGACCAAGAAGCTTCTTTTCTCTAAGGGGCAGGAGGCCCTCCAGCTTGAAGCTAAGATACTTCCCCTCCGCAACAAGATTATTGAACTGGAAGAGCAAGCAGAGGGGGCTCAAGCTAAAATGGCCAAGCTGGAGGAGAGGGCGACCAATCGAGAAGTTCAGCTGGGCAAGGTTGAGGAGGAACTTGCCCAACAGATCGAACTGTTGAAGAAGACCGAGGCTGAGCTTATTGATGACGCCGCCGACGCCTATGGGGAAGGCTTTGGTGATGCCCTTGCTCAGGTTGCCTGCGTGCATCCTGAGATGGACCTCTCACCATACTCCGCAACCCTGCAGGTAGTCGACGGGCAAATAGTGCCCAGATAGGTCCTCGAAACAGTTGTATTTTAGCTGAACCTCTTGTAATTATCCTCTTTGCAATATAAAACTTTGTTTATGCATTGTTCATCTTTTCGTCGTGCTTTGTATTTGATGGGCTCACGATCACAAATAACGCACCTGCAAAATGAACCTCAAGTAACATGTCTTTCCGTTAACTTCATTAATGAACCTTTACCTTAAGTTGGGCGTTCTCATTTGGAGGGGAAAGAGTTCCTTATGAACTCCCCATTCCCCTTACGAGACCTCTAACCCCACTCATAGGTTCTGACTGACCCGTCATCGTTCATGGTCGATGGAGGATTTAACCAAGCGAACCTTTCTTTCACAGTGGAAGTTCTCACTCGAAGTGGAGGTGTTCTCTACGAACCTACCTCTCCACTTACGAGACCTCTAACTCCACGTGACAGGTTCTAACTGACCTCACATCGCTCACAGGCGAGGAGGATTTTCCTGGGCGAACCCTTCTTTCACATTGGAAGTTCTCACTCGAAGTGGAGGTGTTCTCTACGAACCTACCTCTCCACTTACGAGACCTCTAACTCCACGTGACAGGTTCTAACATCATTGTACAAACACATTAAAAACATATATCTTTAACTGAATTTTATTGGGTGACCTCATTAAAAACCCTTAGAAGGGAAAAAAGAGTGTCCCCTGTATTGTGTTGCGTACAAGATTACATGGCTTTAACTGAAATAATACTTCAAGTGAGTCGCATTCCATGTTCGAGGAATCGGACCTCCTTCTAAAGTCTCAAGCCTATATGCTCCATTCCCTAGGGCCTCTGTCACTCTAAAAGGACCAGTCCACTTGGGGGATAGCTTGTTCTCTATCTGGTATGGAGATGCCTTCCGCATGACAAGGTCTGCCGCCTGGAAATGCCGAGCTCTCAGCTTGGAACTGTGTTTGAGCTCGACTCTCCTCTTTATCGCCTCAGCCTTGATTCCAGCTTCTTCCCTGGCTTCATCCAAAAGATCAAGATTCACCTTCCTCTCTTCATTAGCTTCCTCAGCCACAAAGTTCTGGAAACGTGGCGAGCTCTCTTGGATCTCCACAGGGATCATGGCATCTGAACCATACACCAAACTAAAGGGAGTCTCCTTAGTAGTGGACTGGGGAGTAGTATGGTAAGCCCATACTATTCTGGGAACCTCCTCAGCCCACCTTCCCTTTGTTTTCTCCAGCCTTCTCTTCAATCCTCTGAGGAGGACTCGGTTGGCTGACTCGACCTGCCCATTGGTCTGCGGGTGCTCGACTGATGCAAACACCTGCTTGATTCCCAACTCTGTACATAGCTTTCCCAACTGTTGGCTTGCAAACTGAGTGCCATTATCAGACACTAAGCGTTTTGGTATGCCGAAGCGGCAAACTATGTTCTTCCACACGAAGTGTTGGATCTTTTGTGCTGTAATCTGTGCTACTGGCTCAACCTCAATCCACTTCGTGAAATATTCTATGGCGACCACGAGGTACTTCATCTGTCTTATCGCCAAAGGGAAAGGCCCCAAGATGTCAATTCCCCAGGTATGAAACGGCCAAGGGCTGTAAATCGACCTGAGCTCCTCTGGTGGTGCCTTAGGCCAGTCAGCATGCAACTGGCACTGCTTGCACTGCTGTGCATACTTAGTGCAATCTTCCCTCATTGTCGGCCAGTAGTACCCTGCTCGTACGGCCCTAGAGGCCAGCGCTCGGCCTCCGATATGACTACCGCAGATACCTTCATGGAGCTCCGCCATTATCCTCACACACTGCTCGCCATACACGCAGACTAAGATGGGGTGAGTAAACCCATGTCTGTACAACTCGCCTTCAATGAGCGTGTACTTGGACGAGTTTTTCTTTATCTTTTTTGCCTCCTCCGGCTCTGCTGGGAGCATTCCATCTGCTATATAACGCTTGTAGGGCGTCATCCATGTCTCACCATTTTGTAATAGACAGATCTGTGGCGCTTCTACCCCCAACAGCATGCATGCGTTGACTCGTGGCTTTTTTAAAGTTTCTTGAGTCAACGACCGATGACTCCTCTTCTTGCCATCTGACTGGCTGATCTGATGGACTCCCACCAAGTTATCAGCTGTATAGGTACGAGGCACCCTCAGGGTCTCCTGGATGACTGTCCTCTGTCTGCCCCCCTTGCCTGAGCTGGCGAGTTTGGCCAACAAGTCAGCTCTGGCATTTTGCTCCCTGGGCACGTGTACCAGTTCAAATACCTCAAATGAACTCTTTAATCTCTGGACATACTCCAAGTAAGAGGCCATCTGAGGATCTTTGGCCTGGTATTCTCCGGCCACCTGACCGGTGACCAACAACGAGTCACTCTTGGCTATAAGGCTCTGTGCCCCCATCTCCTTTGCCAATAACATCCTAGCGATCAAAGCCTCATACTCCGCCTGGTTATTGCTGGCTTTGAACGCGAATCGCAGGGCCTGCTCTATTAACAACCCCTTGGGTCCTTCTAAGATCACCCCCGCTCCGCTGCCTTGCTGATTCGAGGACCCATCTACTGACAATACCCATTTAAAATTGGGTCCCTCTTGCTGGGCTTCGGTTGAAGACATCTCTGCCACAAAGTCAGCGTAGACTTGTCCTTTGATCGGGCCCCTGGGTTCATACTGGATGTCAAATTCTGACAGCTCAACTGCCCAGCGCACCATCCTTCCTGCCACATCAGGCTTCTGCAAGACCTTACATATCGGCAGATCTGTCATCACCACCACTGTGAAGCTTTGGAAATAGTGGCGTAATCTCCTGGCCGAGAACACCACTGCTAATGCTGCCTTCTCTAAGGCTTGGTATCTCGCCTCGGGTCCCTGTAGCACCTTGCTGACAAAATAAATGGGCTTCTGGCTCTGTTGTTGTTCTTGTACCAAGACAGAACTCACCGCCCTGTCTGTAACTGCAAAGTACAAACGCAGGGGTGTGCCGAGTTGAGGCTTGCACAAAACTGGTGGGCTGGCCAGGTATTCTTTGAGCTTGAGAAAAGCCTGCTCACACTCCGCCGTCCAGGTGAATCTGCTATTCCTCCTTAAGCACTGGAAATAAGGGTGACCTTTATCTCCCCCGGCTGACACGAACCGGGAGAGTGCAGCCATCCGACCTGTCAACTGCTGCACTTCTTTGACCGACGTCGGGCTCCTCATGGCGATGATTGCTGCACACTTGTCTGGGTTGGCCTCAATCCCTCTTTCCGTGAGCAAAAACCCAAGGAACTTGCCTGCCTCCACCCCAAAGACGCACTTTTCGGGATTCAACTTTAACCTGTACTTCGCTATAGTGTTGAACAGCTCCTCCAAGTCGTCAATATGCTGATCCCGTGCCTGGGACGTCACTACCATGTCATCTACATATGCCTGCACATTGCGTCCCAGCATGGGAGCGAGAACCTTGTCCATCAGCCTCTGGTATGTGGCACCCGCATTCTTCAAGCCAAACGGCATGACTGTGTAGCAGTAACAAGACAGCTCTGTCATGAACGCCGTCTTGTTCTCATCCATCGGGTGCATTTTGATCTGATTGTACCCAGAGAAAGCGTCCAAGAAACTGAGCAGTTTGCAGCCTGAAGCACTGTCCACCAGCGCATCTATGTTGAGCAGAGGATAGGAATCTTTTGGACAGGCCTTGTTAAGATCTGTAAAGTCCACACACATCCTCCATTTCCCGTTAGCCTTCCTTACCAAGACGACGTTCGCAAGCCACTCAGGGTATTGTATTTCCCGTATGTGACCTGCTTTCAACAATTTGTGTGTTTCCTCCCTGATTACCTGCCTTCGCTCATCATTGAACTTCCGCCTCCTCTGGCGGACCGGCCTGGCCTGGGGATTCAGCGCCAGGCGGTGGCATAGGAAATCAGGGTCTATGTCAGGCATGTCTGAGGGGGACCAAGCGAAAGCGTCCAGATGCTTCCCTATAACTCTCGCTACCTGATCCTGGGTCTCCTGGGATAGGGATTTACCCAGCCTGAAGATCTTCCCTCCGATCTCCTTCTCGACGACCTCCTCCGCGGGTTCTGGTCGCCTCGCCCGGGCGACCTCTGCTCGGGTGACCCCGACATCACCTCGAGACATACCTGCTTCATTGGCCCCTCCTCCCTGTGGTGAGGTGGTCACCATGCAGACTCCCCTCTTCGTCTTGAGGCTATTTTTGTAGCACCTTTTAGCCTCCTTTTGGTCCGACTTGATGGTTACCACCTTCCCCTCCATCGATGGCAACTTCATCTTCATGTACCTTGTGGACACTACGGCCCCCAACCGGTTCAGGGCCGGTCTGCCCAGAAGTATATTGTAGGCAGAGGGAGTGTTCACCACAAGGTACCTGATGTTCTCTGTGCGGGACGCTATTCCGTCGGTGAACGTGGTCCTCAACTCTATGCATCCCCGCACTTCTACCTGATCTCCTGCGAACCCATATAAACAGCCGACGTAAGGTCGCAACTGATCAGGGGACAGCTGTAGTTTGTTGAAGGTCGACCAGAACATCACATCGGCCGAGCTTCCCTGATCGACCAGCACCCGGTGCACATTACGCGCGGCAGTGACTACTGAAATAACCACCGGATCGTTGTCATGGGGAACAACATCTCGGCGATCGGCTTTTGTAAAGACGAGGTCGATGTCCGGAAAGTGATCTTCCTCGCAGGCCTCCACTGCCATCACTGAACGTGCATACCTCTTTCGTTGTGAAGAGGTGCATCCTCCTCCTGAGAATCCACCTGATATAGTGTGGATCTCCGCATGAATGGGCACTTCATGCCCCTGGTCTGCCCTTGGCGCAGCAACTGTCTCACCTTCCGATGCCTCCTTCAGATAGTCGTTCAGAAATCCACTCTTCACCAACTCGTCCAATTGGTGAGCCAGAGCCAGGCAGTTTCGAACGGGGTGCCCAAAAGCCTGATGGAATTCGCACCATGCATTTTTATTGGGCCCCAACCTCTTGTCACTCTTTGGGGGCACCTTCAATCTTTCTGCCACGTTAGGAATGGCAATCAACTCCTTCAATTCCACCACTAATTCATGCCTAGGGGGCTTGTCATCTTTGCTTCGCGCCCTAGGCTGTGGTTTTCGGGGCTCGTAGGGCTTCTGTTTCCCTTGAGCTTTTTTCTTCGTGGTTGCCTTATGTACCCGCAGCGGTTGAGGCCGAATAGGCGCTCGGGGCCTTAACGAAGCCGCACTTTCTCTCTTCTCGCTGAGCTCCCCCTCAGCGACAATGTGGGCCACAGCACGCCGTTTTATGTCGCTGAAGGTCTTGGGACGGCTGCGTATTAAGGACTCGCTGAAAGGCCCTGGCAGTACGCCCTTCCTGAAGGCATGCACCACCATGTCTTCATCCTTGGTGTGCAACCTTACCACCATCGCTCCAAACCTATTGAGGTACTCTTTGAGGGATTCCCTCTGATGCTGCCTTACATCAAAAAGATCGTAAGACACTGGCGGAGGGGCCCTGTTGACAAGATATTGCTCCCTGAATAGCGCGGAAAACTGAGCGAAAGACGTGATATGTCCTTCTGGCAAACTCACGAACCATTCTAGCGCAATTCCTGTCAGTGCGGCCATAAAGAGTTTACAGTGCACTGCGTCGGACCCTCCTGACAACATCATCTGCGTGTGAAAAGCAGTGAGATGCGTTTCAGGATCTTCCTTCCCGGTGAACACGGTTTTGGGTCCTACAAAGGTAGCTAGGACCACCGTGTTCATGATTGTTTGGGAGAAAGGCATGGGAAAGGCCCTTGGAGGCACTGGTGGGGCTCGATCATCTTCCCCACGATCTCCAGCTTGTTGTATATGCTGCAAATTCAAGCGCAGCTCCTCATTTGCCCGGTGTAACTCTTCGTTCCTGGCCTGTGAGGCGGCCAGGTCTTCCTGCATACGCGCTTGATGCGCTTGAGACTCCGCCACCGTTTCTTGGAGGGCGCGCATCGTTTCCATCAGCTGTTGCATGGTAACGGTGTCGCCTCCGTTTGGTGGAACGGACCCGTGTCTGGTATTCCTCATCTTCCGTGGTTCTTACTCTCACTCTCGTCTATGGGACCTTGTTTTACTTCGGCCCCACGGTGGGCGCCAAATGTTCTTGCCGGTTGACTCGCCTGTCGGTTGACTCACGACACTCACACGCCTCCTTCCTCACGTTGATACGTGTTTGGTTCTTTCGAAGCAATCTGCACTTGCAAAAGAGAAAGAGGGCGCCCTAGAGGCCGTTTGCACTCCGACGCTCTAGTCAGTATAGGGCAAGGACACCAAGTGTATATGTTTCTCTCTGTGTGTTTAGGTCTAGAAACTGCGTACCTTTGTGAAGTATCTTACTGTCCCTTATATAGTCTAGGGTTTACTGCGCCGCTAGCCCTAATTAGGTTTCGCTGCGCTACTAGCCATATTTAGGGTTTACTGGAATACCCTTGCACTGCTACCACCCAATCTTTGGGTAATCTAGCACATAAGGTTTCCTTCTCTGGAGTGCAAACTCTCACAGGGTGACCGCCTGGGTGCCTCCTTGTGCACCTAGTCTCTGGGGCCACCTATTCTGGGAGTGCCTTCACTGTTCACGTGCCATGCATGTAGCTTCACTGGGAAAACCCTAGCTCTGGTGAGTACTCATCCCCTCAGGACTCTACACCCAACTGTGCTCTCCCTGCTACCCGCATAGGCACTTCGTGATCCAGGCCTCTCCCTTCCTCTGGGTATTTAACTGGTCATTGGCCCCCTCTGGGAACTAATCTTAACTGTTCTGTTTATGCTGTTCAAATCACCCAAGGCCGATGTCACCTCGCCATACTCTGTTGCCGAGGACTCCTCGACCTGCTGAGTGACGATGACACCTCCGCCCATCCTGGTGTTGACGACTACTCACCCGTCTCTATAGGCTGACGACTCGTCACCCCTCTCTGTAGGCTGATGACTCGTCACCCCTCTCTATAGGCTGATGACTCGTCACCCCTCTCTGTAGGCTGATGACTCGTCACCCCTCTCTATAGGCTGATGACTCATCACCCCTCTCTGTTCCATACCCCCTGTGGGGTCTATTCCACGTGGCTTTGACTCATGCTGTGGGACCCAGCTGATGTCCGAGGACTGGTCAGTACAACAAGAAACATGGAAAGGGTAAATGACCACTAAAGATAAATGAGTCCTCTACTAAGCTCTAGAAGAAAAATGACAAATGTCATTTCTGTAAGAAATCTGGACATTTCCAAAAGGATTGTCTGAAACATAAGGTTTGGTTCAAAAAGAAAGGAAAGCATAATGCTTATTATGCATGTTTTGAATCAAACTTAACTGAAGTTCCACATAATTCATGGTGGATTGATTCTAGATGCACAACTCATGTTTCTAATATGATGCAAGGATTCCTTTTAACCTGAACTATAAATCCAAATGAAAAGTTGTTTTGCAGTTGGTATGTTTGGTAGATACCAGAATAATCCAGGATTGGATCATTGAAAAGCTGCGAAGAAACTTTTAAGATACTTATAAGGGACAAAGAATCACATGCTTATGTATAGGAAATCTAATAATCTTGAGTTGATTGGATGTACAGATTCAAATTTTGTTGGTTGTATGGATACAAGAAAGTTCACATTTGGTCATGTGTATCTTTTAGTCAGAGGAGCGATTCCATGAAAAAGTGGGAAGCAGTCAGTCATTACTGCATCCACCATGGAGGCTGAATTTGTGGTGTGCTTTGAGGTCACAGTTCAGACTAATTGGTTGCGGAATTTTATTTCAGGACTTGGAATTGTAAATAGTATTGCCAAGTCGCTGAAAATTTATTGTGATAACTCTGCAACGGTCTTCTTTTCTAAAAACGACAAGTATTCCAAAGGTGCTAAACATATGGAATTGAAATACTTTGCTGTTAAAGAAGTTGTTCAGAAACATAAAGTGTCAATAGAACATATTAGCATTGTTCTTACGATTGTTGACACTTTTAACAAAAGGGTTACCGCCCAAAACATTTGCTAGTCATGTTGAAAGTATGGGCATTATGTCTACTAGTGAATGATGAGTGTTGTTATTAATGCTTATTTGATACTCTGAGCTCATTGATAAATAAAAGTTTCTGAAATTTATGTTTTCTACTTTATGTATATGCATGCAAATTATGTTGTGGAAAACAAATTATGTTGTGAAAAATAAATTATGTTGTTGTTTATGAAAAATGACATTATGTTTGAACGGATTTCTCATTACAAAGTCATATTAAGGAGAAAGGATGATATAGTAGTACATGGAAGGAAATGTGTTGATTGAAATGACATGTAACCGCCAAGACTCTTATTATTTTTGTATCCTTGATTTTGATTGATGATATAGGTCTTTCAAATGTGCATTATGATTTATGTAATTATTAAATCATGAAAGTATTATAACTCATATGAGTCAAGTGGGAGAATGTAAGAAATTATATAAATTAATTTTTATAATGTGACTCACATGACATTGAGTTTGGGCTTTGGGCCTGAATGTGATTTAATAATAATAATAATAGAATTAAAGGCCCATTGGTTAACGTGAGAAATATATATCTGATGTGATACCTAATGAAAACCGACATCTGATGGAGGTTGGGAAATAATAGCAATAGGTTTTATCTCTGCAAATAATAGTTGTCTCACTATTAACCATCAAGAAAGTGTGTGACAAAAACGAAATTGCTAAGAGATAGATTGGGATAAAGGAGATAAAGTAATTGCTCAAGTAGAATCACTCATGGATCAAGGTAAGTGCCTATCTTTTTCTTAATTGCATGTGAGAATCATAGTTTGTATGATCCTTATGATATTGATGATGTGCATTATTGTTCATTACTGTACGCCTTTGATTTTACATTTTTTTTTCATAAAAGTTTTATAATAGAAAAGATTTTTTTTTTTTTTGAATAAACCTTTTAGAAAAAAACTTGTGTTCATTAGTTAGATTCTTATCGATATCAATAATCATCCACATTATATATAAGAACCTAAAATATTACATTAAATAAAAGAATCTTAAAATAAGAAAATTTGTGGATATTCATTCTTATATATTATACTTAATGTAAAAATTCTAAAATAATTAGGTTTATTATTCTATGGACTATTTTATAGCTAACTTTCTCTTAATATTTATTCAAAATTTGATTTGTGGGTATGCCACATAATTTAGGAGCCAAAATAAATTTTTGTTATTTATAACCATATATAAAGAATATTCCATCCTAAATTGTTTCGTAACGGCTTTATAATATCTATAACTATATCAACACAAATCATTCAAACATTTGTATGTAGGAATATGTAATTGTCAATATATGTATATTATAGATATATGCTTATTTTACAATTTATTGATAATTGATATATATATATATATATAATATTTACTTTCTAAATTTTTTAATTAAATATGCATATAATAATATATTTATTCTAATTCATTGTTTTTCTATTAACACTAAGAGAATTTCATATCTATTCATAGTCATTACAATAACCTTATTTCGAAACAAAATAATGACATTTATGAGGTTTTTATTATTTATTTATTTTATTATAGATTATATACTACTAATGTGTCATAAATATATTATATTAATTTTTTTTATGTAGTTTTTAACACTAAAGAAATTATGAATGACGTCATCTATACATAATTATGAATGCTCCTTTAAAGGTAAATTATGTTCTCTACTTAAGTAATATAAATTTACCTCTATTATTGTTAGAATTTAATAAATATATTCATTAAAAAAAATATTATTTCTTTTGAATGCCACGGAAGTTGAAACACATAATCCTGAATATCAGTCTCCCACCTAAAGAATAATTTATTATTGTAAAATCATGACATTGCAATTTTTTTAGACATATGTATGTAAAAATATATGTTATAATTTATAATAATACTTGTAAATTTACCATATATTAAATGAAAAAAATATAATTATTATAAACTTATAATATATTATTGTAATTATTATATTTTCCATATAGATGTATATAGAAAGTGTATCAATGTATAATATATGTGGTAAAAATAATGTAATAGTTTGGTGTAATTGCTAATATATAAACATAACATATGGCATAGGGAATTATATGGAGCATATTTCTCCAATCTAATTGTCTTTAAACAATAATATTTGACATGGTATCAGAGCACTATTTCTGGTGACTCTACAAAATTTTCTTTCGCCCTTTTTTTTTCCTTGATAGTCATGTCTGCTAAAAACTCCAAAGACGCAGTTACAAATAAATCAAATTCATACTACGTACATCATTCAAATCAAATCAAACACCTACTTCTCCTAGAGAAATTGAATGGCTCAAACTACCTAACATGGAGCAAATCAATGACTCATGCAATTTTTCAGATACAGAAAGTTATTGCCATTACTCAAGGTATGATGTATGTTTTGTCATATTACATAAAAATCAAGAGCCTTTGGGACGAGTTAGACACATATCGCTTATCATCGCCTTGTAATCAAATGAAAGCACACAATGACGAGAAAGAAGAAGATCATTTAATGCAATTTCTAATGGGTCTCAATGACACCTATAAAGGGGTCCGATCTAAGATTTTGATGATGTCTCCCTTGCCTAACATTCGACAAGCATATTCATTAATTATACAGGAAGAGACACAACAAAAGTTGTTGATGATTAATTCGGGTAACCATGATGCTTACGCAAATGTAATAGGTTCCTCATGAACTTTAATACTTCAATAAATTATGTCTTCACAAAACCATGGATTTTAGACAGTGGGGTAACTGATCATATTGTTTCAAATCTAGAATTATTTATTAATTCAACTTAACTCTATCACCAGTTTCTATCTTAAACCTTCCTAGAGGGTCATTAACTCCAATCTCGTCCAAATAGACCATCCAATTGAATAGGGATATCAAATTAGAGCATGCTTTATGTGTCCATTCTTTTCATTTAAACCTTATTTCAGCAAGTAAATTCACTAAAGCTCTAAATTGTTCTATTGTCTTACTTCCAAATGGTTGTATCCTGTAGGATCTGACTACAGGGAGGATATTTGGCTCGGGTGAACAACGAGGTGGTCTTTATTACATGCAACCTTTCAGAAAATTGCCCGACTCTTTTCATGTTTCTAGCAACACGAATCTTAGGCATATGATATTTGGCCATCCGTCTTCATCCCGTTTAAATTTGGCATCTTTATTATTTTCTTTCAATTTGTCTACTCATAATAGCTGCAATATTTGTCCCATTGTTAAACAAACAATACTGTCTTTTTCTTCCGGTGCAATAAATACACAGCGTCCATTTGGTTTGTTACATTGCGATATTTGGGATCCTCATAAATCACATACTTATTTAAATGCACAATTTTTTTACCCATCATCGATGATTTCACTAGATGCACTTAGGTTTTTTTATGCAACACAAATCAAATACTCGACATCTACTATAATCTTTCATCACATTTGCATATACACAATTTCACATCTATGTTAATGTCGTCCAAATAGATAATGGTACGAAATTTCTTTCCATGGGTCAATTTTTTCTTGATCACGACATTGAATGCCAACATACATGTGTATATACCCCCAACAAAATGGAGTGGTTGAGCGCAAACACCGTCATATCCTCACAGTTGCGCGATCTCTTCTTTATTAGTCTAACTTACCTATTCATTTTTTGGAGGATTGTGTTTTAACTGTGGTTAACCTCATTAACCGCTTACCTTCCCCCATTTTGTTAGATAAAACACCCTTTCAACTCTTATACAACCAAGTTCCATCTATTACACATTTACGTATTTTCGGCAGCCTATGTTATGCAATAGTGAATCATCCCAAACACAAATTTGATCCCTACACTCGACGGTGCGTCTTTATTGGATATCCATCTAATCATAAAGGCTACAAATTATATGATCTTGAGGACGACACTGTTTTTGTCAATAGGGACGTGATTTTCCACGGAACCATTTTTCCTTTTCATGAAACAACATCACCCTCACACTCTTCTGTCCTACCAAATTTGGTCATTGACTTAGACCATCAAAATCTACATTTCCTACCACACTATCGAAGTCACAATCGGCTTCACCAACTTAGTCCAATGAGCCCATTACAGAACCCATACCCATTGATGCTATTCCTAAACCTATACTCACCAACTTGAAGGGGAGTATTGAAATTATTGTATTTTTCATATAGATGTATATAGAAAGTGTATCAATGTATAATGTACATAGTAAAAATAAGACAATAGTTTGGTGTATGATAAATAAACATAACATATGGACTAGCGAATTATATAAAGCATATCTCTCCAATTTAATTGTATATAAACAATAGACATGCATTGAATAATTATACAAAAATATCATTTCCACAATATTTGACATGTATATTATTATGATGTAAATTAATAAATGCGGTTACACTCCTACAAAAGGTAAAGAAAATGCAAGATGAAATAACACATAGAATGTAGGTATTAGAAACACCTACTTACTTGCGTGTGTTTTTTTATAAGCATTATGGAAAATATAAAAAAAAAAAATATAAGTAAACTAAATCTAGGCAAAACAAAAGTTAAAAAATTGTTTTTTAATAAACTATAGCTATTAAGAAATGTTACAAATTAGTTAATACATAAATTAATTTTAATTAATAAAAAAATCCTCCTTTTTTCTATTTTTTCTATATATACTTTTTGAAAACTTTATCTAAATATACTTAAATAAAAAAACACATTAAATTTGGTCAATCTAAGATGTAAAATTTTTTTGTAATAGATTATTCTCTTAAGTACATTTTAATATTAAGAAAAAATAGTTTTTGAGTTTTAAATGACGAATAGTTGAATTGACAATAAGAAAATATTAATTTAAGATCATTTTTTAAATTTTAGATCTCCATTTCATAGCACTTTTAAATGTTTCTGTAGTCTTTTACGGATATTGGAATCTTGTGGGGCCCCATCGAAACTTACATCTTGTTGAATCAATTTCTATATGTTCATCTCCCAATTAACAAACATTAAAATCCTAACACTTTTGTTCTAAATTTCTCCAAAATCAAAATTGGTTATCAAGTGGTATGATTAACAGACCTTTGTCCCACCATTGTCGCTTCTCTTGGCCTAATCTACCTCACAATCACAATCTCTGTCATCAAACTTTGGGAGGCCTCAGTTTCAAACCCAAAGAACCCACTTTTGAAGTTGAAAAGGAAACACCAACTACTATGCTCTTGTGCTGAAAAGGAGTCTTTGAAGATCCAATCTTTTTGAAATATTTGCAATTAGACCAAATGCATTAATTCCTTTTGCATAAGCGACAACTCCCACATGTATTGCTAAGAAGAGTTTGTAGTGCATTTGGAGTCAAAATGTTCGCACCACATTATTCACAGTTTCTTCTATATATTTCTTTTAAGTAGTTTTTTTTTTAAACTTGTTTTAACTAGAATAATAGATATTTGTAATTATGGTAAATATTGTTATATTTTATAATACTATATTTAGTATTTAATTTGGTATTATTTATTTGAAAATATTAGAAAAAAAATCTAAAATTTCAAAAGTTCTTCACTAACATGCTCATATTCTTGTTGTTGGTGAAGATCATTCTCATCATCGCCTTATTTTGACAGCCAAAAACATCATCCATAAACCTATAAAGGTGACGAGAAAAACAAACACTATTGTTGACAACTTCATTTAAAAAGGTTAATTTGTAGGAAGTTCATTCCCAACGCGACTGAAAATGCTTTGAATGACTCGCGGTAGGTTTTGATGTTCTCTATTTTTCTGTTGGGCTAGGCCCTTTCTCACGATACTGTTGGGCTAAACCCTCATTTCCTCTTTTCTTCTCATGTATATATATGACTCTGTGCATGCAATCCAATGTATAAAAAAACGTGGAAGCATTTTACTAATAGAAAGATTAGAATATTTTAGTTTCTCTCTCTCATAGTTACTGTCCATCTTCTCTTCCCTTGTCTCTGCGCTTCAACATTTATTGTGCCAATGCAAAACTTCAAAAGTAGGATTAACAAAAATCTTACACAAGCCATAAGTGCAAACCATAAGTGAAAACTACATAAGTTATTATTATGTTATGATAGAGAGGACTTGGCAAAGATCAAAACTTTTAAAGCATACTTTTTAAAAATAAATAATAAAAATTTAAAGAATAAAAAGTCATATTATAAAATAGTAACAAATTGGTTTATGATATTTATTATATGTATACAAATTTCTATGATCATAGTAACGAAAAACTATGAAACAAGTCATTTAAAAAAATGAAATTATTTATTAGACAACGAATTTATTTATGGGGTGAATATATATATATATATATATATATATATAGATATATATATATATATATACTAATATTTTTTTTATCTGTAAAATGCACAAGACCTTTTAGAGTGGAATTAAGTGATTATTAATATAAATGCACAAGATCATTTTATCTGTAAAATCCGTTTTTGGGATAAACACGTTCTGTTCAATAATAAGAGTGATAGAAATAACATTTTTTTTAAATCATTAACTTTGAAACATTGTTTGAGTATATAGACCATTTGTTTGATTAAAATTTCTTAAGAGTATTGATAACATTAGTTTTTATTTTTAGTTTTCTATTCTATTTTGGGATTGGGCCTTGGTTTGGGTCTTTTTTCTTTTTTTTTTTGGTTATTCTTTTATGTATTTTCCTTTTTTCATCTTTTGTATATAAATTTTTTCTCACTTTAATAATATTCAATTTTGACGTTTCCTTATACTAGTGTTCTCTCTCTTCTCTTTCGTTCCTCTCTACCTTCTCTACCTTCTTGTTTCTCTTCTCAGACCTTCATAGTTTTATTTCTGCTTCAGTAAATGTCTCTTATACATAAAGCTGATTTTGTGCATTGTTCTGTAATATGGTATTTGGGCTCTTCATTGTGAAGAGCTCTGTTGCACCCACTCTAGTTCCCTCTTTGTTCTTTTGCACTTTTTGATCTCTTTTTTCCCTTCTTGTTTCTTTTGATGTTTTGAAATTGCTTTACAATAACTGATCAAAACTTTGATTGAAGTGAGAACCCTAACCCTAATCAGAACAAGAATTCGATTCAAGGTGATAATCCCGTTCACAACTTATTGTATTTGCACCCTAGTGAAAATCCTATGACTCCCCTTGTTTCCCCTATTCTCGATTCAACGAATTATCCTTCTTGGAGTCGTTTGGTCCTCACTACACTAAGTGCAAAGAACAAGTTAGAATTCATCAATGGTGTAATACCTCATCCTTCAAAATCAGATCCTTCATTCTCGTCCTGGATTCGCTGCAATAATATGGTGGTATCCTGGCTTGTACATTCGGTCTTGGTCCCCATACAAAAAAGCATCATATGGATGGATAAGGCACTGGATATCTGGAATGATCTTAAAGCCCGCTACTCACATGGTGACCTGTCTCGCATTTATGATCTTCAAATGGAGGCTTCATCTCTTAATCAAGATGATCTTTCTATTACTGATTACTTCACTAAACTTAGGGTTATATGGGATGAATTAGACAATTTTACACCCGACCATGTATGCTCTTGTAATGGTTCTTCTGTTATTACTTAAAGAAAAAGATTGGACCAAGCCATGCAATTCTTACGTGGCCTAAATGATCAATACAATAACATAAAAGCCCATGTCCTTCTTATGGAACTTGTTCCTGCCACTACTAAAAGTTTTTCCCTTGTTTAGCAAGAACGATAATTTAACAATAGTGTTTTGATTGCCAATATCAAAAATAGTAACCCTACTACTCATACCAATGTTGTCACCTATTCTTTTTGTGGAAAATTAGGTCACAATGAATCTGTCTGTTTTAAGAAAAATAGTTTTCCTAACCAAGAGGGTAAATGACCAAGATTTGGTAGTAACAACAGAAAAGTTTGTACATATTGTAATAAGATTGGGCACATTGTTGATGTTTGTTACAAGAAACACAAGTATCCTCTTGGGTATAGATCTCAGTATGGAAAATCCACTCAAACCGACAATATCATCACTCAAGAGGACAATTATGGTGAACAAGATCAGACTAAACACAATAATGATGGTGATTTTCGCATTACTCAAAACTAGTTTCAAATTCTTTCAGATTTTTTGAAGAATGTGAATGTCTCTAATGGTGAAGATCAAGTGAATCAGGTTGGTTCCATTTCTGCTGATCTTCAAGATCAGAACTCTGCTGTCACAGGTAACTTTTATAGACTCAAAAACCTTACTTTCAATAAATATGCTTGGATTCTGGATTTTGGTGCAACAAACCATGTTTGTTTTTCTTTGTCAAACTTTGCATCATATAATCAAATTAAATCAATTATTGTTAAACTTCCCCATAGTGATTCTATTACTGCCTCTCAATCTGGTACCGTGATTTTCAATGACAATTTTATTCTTAAAAATGTCTTATATGTGCCAAATTTTTCATTCAATTTAATTTCCATATCTTAATTGACTGCATCTCTTAAGTGTGAGCTCATTTTTTTCCTCTACTGAGTGTTTGATACAGAATATCATAACCAAAGATAATATTGGTACAACTGATGTTGTAGCAGGCTTGTATGTTTTCAATAAAATGAGCAAAAATATTTTGAGTTGTGCCACAAAATCGAGAAACATCTGGTATCTCAAGATGGGACATCCTTCGGAAAAAAGGTTAAAGATACTACAAACTTACTATCCGATATTAAAATTGATAGAAATTACATTTGTGATGCTTGTCACCAAGCAAAACAAAGAAAACTTTCTTTTTTCCTAGTAATTCTCATACTAATCAATCTTTTGAATTACTGCATATTGACATTTGGGGTCCTTGCTCTATTATTTCCATACTTGGTCATAAATTTTTCCTTACCACTGTTGATGATTACACTAGGTATACCTGGATTTTTCCTATGCACAATAAGTCTGAAGTCAGGGCTCATGTTGCCAATTTTATCACATATGCTAAAAAATCATTTTTCAACTAAAGTTAAAAATATTCGTATTGATAATGGTATTGAGTTTCCTATGCATGATTTATTTGCCTCTAAAGGTATTATTCATCAAACCACCTGTATTGAAACACTCAAATAAAATGGTTTTGTTTAAAGAAAGCATCAACATCTTTTGAATGTCACTCGTGTTTTACTTTTTAATCTAATCTTCCTGCTATTTTTTGGTGTTTTGTTGTGTAACATGTTGCATTCCTTATTAATTGCATACCTACTCCGCTCCTTAATAACACCACTCCTTATGAAAAATTGAATAAAAAAATTGTGTGATATTTCTCGTCTACGTGTTTTTGGATGTTTGTGTTATTCTTCTACCATTCTTGCTCATAGAAAAAAAAAATAGATAGTCGTGTTATCCCTGGAATTTTTCTTGGTTTTAAGCCTAACACAAAAGGCTTTCTTTTTCTAAATCTCAAAAACCATTAGATAGATTTATCCAGAAATGTTGTTTTTCATGAAAACTGTTTCCTTATCATTCCAAATGTATTCAAAATAATGATTCAAATAGTCTTTCTTTGCCTATCCTTCACAATTATGCCCAAATTTATGATGATCTTAATGTGCAATCTGAAAATAATGTTTATGATGATGTTTCTGATAATAATGTTGAAATTAACACTGATGTTGAACAAAGGGAGAATTTCATTGCTTCTCCTAGACTCTCTACTCGCAACAGAAGGTTACCCACTTACCTTCAAGATTTTGAGGTATCCAATATTAGCTACAATGTAATAAGTACTAAATACCCAAGTCATTCCTTTCTAAATTACAAATCTCTATCTGAAAATTTTAAACACACTATCATGTTGATCTCTTCTGATGAGGAACCTCACAACTATGAAGAAGCTATCATGCACTCATCTTGGATTCAAGTAATGAAGGAAGAACTCAAAGCTCTTGAAGAAAATAAAACATTCTCCCTAACCAAACTTCCACCAGGGAAAATTGTCATTGGTTGTTTGTGAGTTTACAAAATCAAACACAAATCTAACGGTATTGTTGAACGATACAAGGCACGCTTGGTAGCCAAAGTCTACATTCAAATTGAAGGTCTCAACTTTTTTGACATGTTTGCTCCTATAGCAAAGTTGACCATCCTCTGTTTACTTTGCCTTGGCAGCAACACACAACTGAACACTTAAACAGCTTGATGTGAATAATGCCTTCCTACATGGGGAATTAGATGAAAAAGTCTACATGTTTTTGCCTCCAAGTCTTCAATCTCCATCTACAGATCTGGTTTGTCGCCTCAAGAAGTCACTCTATGGCCTCAAACAAGCAGGAAGGCAATGGTATGCTAAACTTTCAAATTTTTTACTTTCTCACAAATATATTATTTCCATAGTTGGTCATTCCCTATTTTTGAAACATAATGGCAATCACACCATGACAATTTTGGTCTATGTGGACGACATTGTCCTCACTGAAAACAACCCTATGAAAATATCAAACATAACAAATCTTTTGAATAATTTTTTTCGTATTAAAAATTTGGGCGATCTAACCTACTTTTTAGGCATTGAAGTGGCTCATAATACCATTGGGATTCACTTAAGCCAAAGGAAGTATGTCTTAGATTTGCTCAAAGATACTGGCATGCTCGGATGTGCACTTGTGCCTACCCGATGCTTCACATATCAAAGTTATCAGCAACAAAAGGTGTTCCTCTCAATGACAAGGAAGCCATTGCATATAGACGCCTCATTGGACGTCTCATTTATTTAACAAATACTCAGCCTGATATATCCTTCTCCATGAACTATCTCATCTAGTTCATTTCCAAGCCCACAGATGAGCATCATTAAGTAGCCATGCGTGTTCTTCGCTATCTCAAAAATGAACCTGGGACAAGTATTTTTCTTTATAGCCAAAATCCTATTCAATTAAAAGCATATAGTGATTCTGATTGGGCAACTTGTCCTGATACTAGAAAATCTATAATTGATTTTTTTGTTTATTTGGGAGAATCTCTTATTTCTTGGAAATCCAAGAAACAAAAGATCATATCAAGAAGCTCTTCTAAGGCTGAATATCGGGCCCTAGTTGCCACCACTTGCAAGATTTAATGGATCACTTATCTACTAGCTGAATAACATATCAAGCACCTGCAGTCCACACTACTCTACTGTGACAATCAAGTTGCAATTCAAATTGCAAACAATCAAGTTTTCCATGAGCGGACGAAACATATTGAAATCAACTGCCACGTTGTTTGGGAAAAACTCAACATTGGTCTACTCAAGCTTCTCCCAATATCATTCTCACTCCAAGCTGCAGATTTCTTCACCAAACTACTTCCTACGGGAAAAACTCAACATTGGTCTACTCAAGCTTCTCCCAATATCATTCTCACTCCAAGCTGCAGATTTCTTCACCAAACTGCTTCCTACAACCCAGTTCAATATTTTGTTTTCCAAGCTAGGAATGAAAAATATTTACTCCCAGCTTGAGGGGGCTGATAAAATTAATTTTTATTTTTAATTTTTTGTTCTATTTTGGGATTGGGTCTTGGCTTGGGCCTTATTTATGCCTTTTCCTTTTTACACCCTTTATATATAAAACTTTTGCTCACATTAATAATATTCAGTTTTTACGTTTTCTCGTACTAGTGCTCTCTCTTCTCTTTCGTTCCTCTCTGCCATGTTTCTCTTTTCATACCTCCATAGTTTTATCTCTGCCTCTGTAAATGTCTCTAATACATAAAGCTGATTTTATGCACCGTTCTTTGATAAGTATCACAGGTACATAAACTATTAACTTAAGTTAATGATTTAAAATTCTTAAATATTTTATTCTTTTATAAATTATTATGTAAATTATTCATCTCGAACTTTATCAGATTAACAAGGTGAGAGAGGCATAATGAATGAGAAATAAGATAAAACTCAACTGGGTATGGTATGAGAAAGGTAGGATGAGTGAGTTTTAGTTGAGTAGATATACGTTAGTAGTTCGATGAGCCATGTGTTGTTTACTGGATGAGTCATGCGTCGTGCACTAGACAAACCACATGTTGTGCACTGAACGAGCCATGTATGTAGGTTTTTTTTTTCCCTTTATTGTAATTTTTTTTTTTATGTGACACATGATAAAACTTTTTATTTGTTCTCAATTATGTTATTTATAGATATATAAAAGTTTTTAATGAAATAACAAATTTTTATGGAGAACATATTCAAGTTAATCTATAAATTTATTTGTTTTTTTAAAATATTTATTGAATAAAATAAAATATTTTTTATGTTTGTGTAATTACTTATTTTAAAATAATTTATTTATTTTAATAACCTATTCACTTTTTAAATAAGTGATTATTTTAAAATGTTTATTTCAAGTTTAAACAAACTACTACAGTATTTTAGTATCTCCTATATGTTGAATGATTTTTAAAATAAAATATTTACTAAAGTTAAAAATGTACTTGTTGAATTTTATTTATTTTTATATTAAATTCTTAAGAAATATTGACAAAGTACACGTTGAAGTTAATTTTTATATTAAAATAGATATCTTACTTTGTCGTGTTATCTCATTACAAAAAAATATTTATATAAATTAAAAAAAGTGTACTTTTCAAGATCCAAATAGTATTTTTTTTACAAGAACTAACGGTAACTTTAATCATATGCCTAAACACTTTATTCTCCTTGAATACTCACTGACCTACGCAATTAACCTTCTAAAAACAATATTATCACAAATGTCATCAAATAATCAGGCACACTTAACTATCAGTTTAATAACTTCAAATCAAGCAATCAACCCGCAACTTAAAAAAAAAAAAAAAACTCTTAAATTGAAAATAAATATCGTATTTATAAATGTTCTACAGATATTAAATTAGAAAAAAAAAACAAAACAAAAAATAAATATTTTATTATTTTAAAAAGGATGGATTTAAATTAGAAACGAAAAATAAATAATAAATTTGAATTATAGTGGATTAGATATAAAATAATCAATTTTGAGATTTAAATTTTTAATCAATTTTAATCCACTTGATAAAACTACACTGTTATAAATCATTAACATTTTTTTAAAAAATGTAGACAAAAATAATGCTACCTTACCTTCTATATATAAGAAACAAATATCAAATTATAAAGACTACTAAAACTAATAAAATTAGTTAATTTTAATTAATATGATGGCATAAACTAAAATTTATTTTAGAGATATTTGTGACATTACATATTTGAAGCAGTTGTTGTATTTAATAGCATCACTTAATTCGATGAATGAATTTTTCAATCAATGGAAATTACTTATCTTATTAACGACCGAACAAATCATGTCTACCCGAATGTTTCATTAATATGCTTAACAAAATTCAATGATACGAAAAAATTAACGATTAAAACATTTAAAAATATATGTTAGATTCTTATATTTAGAAGAAAAAAAACTCTTCCTTGTTATTTTATATGTAGGATATGAGGTAATCTGTTTTATAAATTACTTTTTTATTTATTTTGAAAACCATTTAAAATATATTTGTAAAACAAGTTTTAAAGATGTATTTTTGTTTATTTTTAAATTAAGTATGCAAAAATTATTGAATTATTTTTTATCCATTCAATATTAATAATCATTAAAGTAATGGATGAATTTGTTCCAGTTTTTTTTTTTTTATAAATAGATTGAATGAATTGATTTTAGATGAACGAGAAAAATAATAAATAGATTATTCCCACATCCCTAATATAAATAATTTTTCTTTTCCTAAAATATATTCCCACAAATATTATTTTAACTCATTTATGTGCTAATTATTACTTGTACTTGAAAAATATACTTAAATATACCTTAAACTATTTAAAAAGTTTAGCCGGCAAATAATTTTAAATTTTTATCTAGAGATATTTCATGTTATATTAAATATATAGATAATTAAATAAAATAAATAGTTTGAAATTTTAGCACGTTGAACATTTCGTTTAATTTAACAATTATTTTAGTTCATAAAAGAAGTGTTATAAACGTTCTTTACCAAATTTCATAGATTTTTTTAAAATGACGGAAAAAAATAAAATCTTGTTTTTAATTAATTAATTAAAAAAATAAGAAGCAATTGTCGAGCAATACTCTCTTTTTTATTCGTAAATTACCAATATTATAATAATATTTTTGCGACAAAAAAAAAAACTCCCCTGGAGTGACGCAGGGTGGAAAGTTAGAAAAGAGACGTAATGAGTCTTCTTATCACTGCAAAATGTTTGAAGAGAGCTCCTGTCCTTATAACTTCTTACCGTTAGTTTACCGTTAATGTCACTCTTTTGTCGTTAACGGTGGTCACCACCTTCGGGAGGGACCCACAACACATTAATTAACCCTTCCACACCAAAAAATCACACAAACAAACAGTACTTCACCGCACACCCACCTTTTCCCTAAACGCAAACCTTCTTACTCAGGCCACCGGCAAGTAACCATTAAGTAACCGGTAACAGTGACACCTTCGATTCAACTCAGTCATGTCCACCTTCTTCACTCGGAGTCCCACTTCACTCCTCCAGCTCACTACCGACCGTTGATTTTATCTCAAAACTGTAGATCTGATCTGGACCGTTCCGGCATCGCCGATGTCGCTGCTCGCCGGTTCCACCTCCTTAACCGGTAATGATAGGTTTTCGTGTGTGGACCAATCTTGAGTTTTTTTTTTCCTTTATTGTTAGGTTGGGTTTGTTTGACATTTGGCAAATAATGCAGGTGGGTTGAAATGGTTGCTTGTGTTGTTATCTTGCACGGTGTGGTTTGTGGTTGAGTATGGTGAATGTGGTAGAACACTGCAACAGGAAACTCCTTCTTTATCTCCAGCTGCTGCACCACCTGTTGTTGATGGTGATCTGCCACTATTGGCAAATGCTCTTGGATTGAAGCATTTGCCTGCACCAATTCCATCACGTGCCAATTTCACTGCAGGAAGAGAACAATTAGAACCTCCGGGTTCTGGGTTTAAGAATATTGCCCCTATGCATCCTATTGCTGATGCAATTCCTTCTGGTCTCGCTCAACCACCATTGTCCCCTTATGTTTCTGGTAATTCGAGCAAAATTATTTTCTAATGGAGTTAAGTTAACCCTCATTTTAGTTCCTGAACTTGTAAATCTCTGTTAGGAGATATAATTATAGCAAGTTATAAAGTTTAGGAACTAATGATGGTGAGTTGTACATTTCAGAGACTAAAATGATAGGAATTTTTGTTTCAAGGATTTACAATTCACAATTTTCTGATTCTTGTGCACAAATTTAGGGGCTAAGTAGGAGTTTACTTGAAATTGGTATTCTAGTGCTAATGAAATGTGTTTTTTCTAATTTCTAATTGCTGGATTAATTTTATTATAAAACACGCCAGATTGTTGCAGACAAGACATGGTGTGGAAACGAGGCAGTGAGGTTTGCCACTGTGCTTATCCCATAAAGCTAGACTTGCTTCTTTTGAATGTCTCTCTAAACCCCGACTGGAATGTTGTTTTTCTCAATGATTTGGCCGCCCAACTTGAGCTCAACACTACCCAAATTGAAATTATTAAATTTTACCTACTGAGCCTGTCAACATTGAACATATCGATGGATATCACTCCAAATAAAGGGATCAGTTTCTCTGCCAATGAAGCCGCTAAAATTAATTCATCGCTTTTATTGCATAAGGTTCAACTAGACAGCAGATATGTGGGCAACTACAGTGTCCTCAATATAACGTGGTTTAAAGCTCCACCTCCTTCTCAAGGTATCTGAAATCATGAAATATGTCCTTACGAATGGTGATGCTTCGGTGTTGTTGATAATTGGAACTAACACTTACAGTGAAATATTGTTGTATAAAAAGCCCAATATAATGTTTATTTGGAACCTTTTAAAATATGTAAATCTTACTGTCTTGTCTACTTCCATTTAATTGTTTTAATTTCATGTCCTTTTTTTCAATGTTGTTGCTAAGTGGTGACAAAGGAAGAGATAGATATTTTGATGCTATAAGGAATAAGACATTGATAGTGGGTGATAAGATAGGTCTAACAAATTGTGTTAGGATAGACTCTCATTATTTTAGAATTGAATTTTAAGTCTAACTCAACCTTGCAAAAATCAATATACAAAATACGGTTACCACTCATTTATATATACTATAATTTGGTCATATTTCTAGTAGATATATGATCTCCAACATATACCAACAAATGTAAATCGTGTAACTTTGATACTTATGATAGTGTTACATTGTGAAATGTTAATTGGGATAATTGCTTTTATAGTGCCAATAAGTCATAACATCAAACTGTTTAGCTATTTGTGCTTGTGGTTTGTATTAAGATCCCATACCAATTATAGATATGGATGAATTAGGGTTTGTAAGATTTGGACTATCTTCACCTCATATATTAGTATTTGGGGTTGAGTTAGACCTAGCCAAAATTTAACATGGTATTAAAACTTATCATAGATTTCATGTCGGGCCACCCTCAACTTACAATATCCATGCTTTAGATGTCTAATCCTAGGCATGAGGAGGGTAAGCTTAGATCCCTATTGACTATAGATACAACCAATTGTCTCTTTGGCTTTCCTATTATAAAAGTGTCTTCCAATATCGATGCTTTAGATGCCCAATCCTTGGTAGTGCGTGCTAAGAGATCCCTCTTGACTATAGATGCAACCAAAATAGAGTTGAATCACACCCAAATTCAAGAGTTTGCATCTGTGATTCCACAACTACGAACACTTCAATGCATGTGTTAGTCTTCTTTGTTGGCTTGTTGCCACATATTGTATAACTTAAATAAGTTATATCTAATTTTATAGTAAATTATCCAATGTTCCTTATTTGGTCTCTCAAAGCTTTAGAGGATGTACTCAAGTAATCTATCGTGGTACCCGATTTTTTTTATGGTTTCTGAATTCTTTGGAAGAGGAACTTCAAACAACAGCCTCTTCGTGGGGCTTAAAGGATGTGTTAATTATGAAATCAATGCATTCTATGTATAATATAATAACATATATTTGGATTGGATTCTAATGCAGCTCCTACAATTGCTACATCTCCTACAAAATCTCCTCACAGACAAGCACCTCCAACTTCATTATCGAGTACTTCTGACAGGGGAAGGCACTCAAACTTGCTTCTTATTCTTGGAATTGTGACTGGCGTACTCTTCATTTCCATTGTATGTGTACTTATACTTTGCTTATGCACGATGCGGCCAAAGACAAAAACACCTCCCACAGAAACTCGTAACTATTTCTATTCCAAACTCCCTGTTATTTTCTTTTTTCATTCCTGTAGCAGCATATTAAAGGTCAAAGGTGCAATGGATTATGGTTAGTGACCTTTTTATATTTGGATATTGTGAAGGCAATAAGTATAACAACTAGAGGAGGGCAACCTGAGTTCCCTTAAACAAATTTTTTCTCATGACACATAAATAAGGAGAGAAGAAGTTCCCTGAGCTAAATTAATTGCAATTGTTTAGTTCGAGTATTTTAAGAGTGGTTTATTAAGTGCACGACAAAATATTCATTAGAATTCAATATGGATGTGTATATTGTAAATTGTGATCATTGATTGTGAGAATTAGTATAGTGTAACAATTTTTTCAACTGAAGCAAGAATATTTGTACTGTTGGCACAATGAAGGCTGCCAATTTTTAACGTAGTTATAAATCTGTTTGGAAGAAAACAGCGAAGACCACATTTTACCTTATTGAGATACCTAAATTTTTCTTCAGGATTTCAACCCCACATGAGTTTTTCAGCTATTAAAAGGTAGAAATGCCTGTGATTCAACTTATATACTTAATATTTATGGAGAAATCAGATGTCTATTGATGAACACAGATTGAAAGCAAAAATACAGAAACTTGTGGTGATCGTATCTGTTTATTATTTTCGTGTTAGTATTTTGTCTTCTAGGTCTGCTACTAAGGTTTGCTCTCCTTTCTACAGAAAAACCAAGGACTGAAAGCACAGTTCCAGCTGTTGGGTCTCTTCCCCATCCAACCAGTACACGCTTTATTGCTTATGAAGAACTTAAAGAAGCTACAAATAATTTTGAACTAGCAAGCGTACTCGGAGAAGGAGGTTTTGGTAGAGTATATAAAGGCGTCTTGAATGATGGAACTTCTGTTGCAATTAAGAGACTTACTAGTGGAGGGCAACAGGGTGACAAAGAATTTTTGGTTGAGGTTGAGATGCTTAGTCGGTTGCATCATCGTAACCTTGTAAAACTAGTGGGATACTATAGTAATCGTGACTCATCACAAAATCTACTTTGCTATGAGCTTGTTCCGAATGGAAGTTTGGAGGCCTGGCTTCATGGTAACATAACTTCTCAGATCAGCTTTTAGTCTTGAATTTACACGTTTTCTTCTTTCAAGGTTACAATGATGTTGTTTCTGAAACTATTATATTATGCTTAATTGTAACTGGCCCTGATTTGTCCTAGGTCCCCCGGGAATAAATTGCCCTTTGGATTGGGACACTAGAATGAAGATTGCCCTTGATGCTGCAAGAGGACTTGCATACCTGCACGAAGATTCACAGCCTTGTGTTATACACAGAGATTTCAAGGCATCCAACATATTGCTTGAGAACAACTTTCATGCTAAAGTTGCAGATTTTGGTCTAGCTAAACAGGCACCTGAAGGCAGGGCAAATTATCTATCTACTCGAGTTATGGGCACATTTGGGTTAGTCTCATTCTATTCTTTTCTTTATTATACTAATTATTTCCATTTGATTTAGTTTTATGATGAAATCAAACTTTTATGTAGGTATGTAGCTCCTGAGTATGCTATGACTGGACATCTACTTGTTAAAAGCGACGTTTATAGTTATGGGGTTGTCTTGCTGGAACTGCTGACCGGAAGGAAACCAGTGGATATGTCACAGCCAACTGGACAAGAGAACCTTGTTACTTGGGTTAGATTCATACTTGGCATTCCCTCGTTAAGTTCAAAATATTTTCATTTGGAGCTTTATATTGATTATACAATAATTACGTGGTTTCCCTTTCAGGCAAGACCTATTCTTAGAGATAAGGATCGGTTGGAAGAACTTGCTGATCCAAGGCTTGGGGGAAGGTACCCAAAAGAAGATTTTGTACGTGTTTGCACTGTCGCAGCAGCCTGTGTTGCTCCTGAAGCAAGCCAGCGACCTACAATGGGCGAAGTGGTACAGTCACTTAAAATGGTGCAGCGCATCACAGAAAGTCATGATCCTGTGTTAGCCTCATCCAATGCACCGCCCAACATGAGACAGTCCTCTACCACTTATGAGTCTGATGGGACTTCTTCAATGTTTTCTTCGGGTCCTTACTCTGGTCTAAGTGCCTTTGACCATGACAACATTTCGAGGACGGCTGTTTTCTCTGAAGATCTTCATGAAGGACGATGAAAGTGCTTGAAAGAGCAAGCTAACCACGAATATGTACCCAAAGGTTTTTCACACCATGATTTTGACAAGTTTTCTTTCCCATAGCTGAAGGTGGAAAACATAACTGGTGGTGTTTTCTTTCAAGTGATTGGGGATTTCTTGGTGTTGTTGCTGACTAGAGAGGATTGTTCTGTGGTCGCTTATGCCATCCTCCTCGGTAAATCACCATTCTTTCCTCCTCTAGGAGACAGTGTTTTCACGTGTGGATGAATTTTGTATATATATGTAATCTAGTTTGTTTTTACAGATTGGCTTCAAAAGCCTTTTTAATTATAAATATATATATACCCGCATAGCTTCACTATCATCAATCATATTCAACGACGCATAGTATTGTAGTAGCCAATGGTGTAACTCGGGGTTCATTATGCGAGTCTGCAACCCTTTTTTTTCTTAGCTTAAAAGTAGTGCATAGTGTTGATCCCATGAAAGTTTGGGTGGATTCCCATGTATAGTTTCGTGGACTTTGAGTGGCACCATGGTGGTCAGTTTTCTGCGTAAGCTGCGATTTGTTTAAGTTGTTTGTTGGCAGTTTCTTCAGCACCCCTATGTTTTTCTTCCTGCACCCCCACAATGTGGAAAGACAAGTTTATCCCTAATATTTTCTAAAAACCCCAAAATAAACATAACACCCATATTATACTTTCTTCTTCTTTGGCACACAAACTGAGTCCATTGTCATCTCTTGGCACAAGAAGACGTTTTTATTGGTGTTGGTAAGTGGTGTCACGGTGACTTGGTAGTGGTTCGGAGGTAACCACTACTTAGCGGTTCTCTGTTCGAAGAAGAAAGTAAGTAATTTTTTTTTTTTCGGATATTAGTTGTGGATTTTCGTTTCCAAAGTTTAAATGTTATAGTTCTAGACAATGCAGTTCGCTAGTCTTCTCGATAAGAGGATACGCAGTTGTCTTTTAGATTTTTGAATTTGTAATGTATTTCTGGATTTCAGAATCCAAAAGTCAAAATAACTTTTGGATTCATCAATTCATAACATAAATTAAACTTTTGGATTCAACAATTCAAAAATCAACAATTTCTTAAAAAATTGCTTTCAGAACAGTTCATCCAAAAAAAAAATGATTTACTTCTAGATTGATGAATTCATAGCACACTCCACCAGTGTACCCCTTTCAAAATTAAAAATCAAGATCAGTTTTAGAATTTTTTAAATTGTGGGGGTACAGGAAGAAAAACGTAGGGGTGCAAGAAGAAGCTGCCTTGTTTGTTTACTTTCCACTGAGTAAAAAGCAGGGGGCGCATAAGGTGATATAAGGAGAATCTTTCTCCAAAATTTCTTTTAACACCTAAAACTACTTATTGAACTATTGTTCAAACAAACATTGACTTCCTAATTCATCCATTCCTACTTCTTTCTTTGGATTCAGAGGAATTGAAAGAGGAAAGGAAGAGGGAAAAAGTGCAAACCAAAGTCGAAATCAAAGTTCATGGTTAATTTGATTGATGTGATAAAACAAAATATTATATTAATTGAATAATATAATAAATTATCAAAATATTTATAGTTAGAATTTAATAAGAATAAATATGAATTAAAATGGAGAGATGATTAATTATAAAATAATAACTTTATAAAATTGGAAAAATATATTGAGAAATTACTTAAAAATTGAAATTATATTTATTTAAGAAATTAATTGCAAATGATGTATAATTTCTTTTCATATACCAATTTAAGAAAAATTAAAGTATGATAAAAAATTTGCAAATAAAAAATTGGAACTATACATTAAATTGAAAAATATAAAACATATTTTAAATTCATACTTCAAAAATATTAAATCTCAATTTCAAAATATAATAAAATTTAAAAAAAGTTTTTTTTTTTTAATGTCATTAAGTCTGGTAACATTAATAACATGCATATAGAGTGAGCAAGTTGAAAAGAAACTTATAATCAATTAATAATATGCATGTACACTTAATTGAGGTTTAGTATAATAGAAACTCAATCAATTATGCCTTTTTATTTTAAGCTTCCTGTGGGTGGACCTTCAACATGTATGACAACTTTCATTATGAGTGAACAAAATAGAGAGTAAGTTAAAAAAGAAAGACATAATTGTAGTTTAGCTCAATCTACCTCAACCTATAATTAATTATGTTTTTCTTTTTAACTTTCTTCTTAATAGACCTTTAAATATGATTAAGTTATAATAAGTGAACAAATAGAAAGACACACTTGTATTGAAAACAGGAGCAAAGTTGTAAAACACAAAATGTCACCTGTCTTCCCATCGTAGCATTTCCTCTCAAAACCAATTATCCTCTTTGTGGGCCTCCTACCGCTTCTCTGTACGTCAATTGATCCAGGGAAAATTCTTTCTGCACCTACATAATTTCTTCTAACACCTTCATATTTTAAAAATATCCAAATTATTCATTTCGAATTATTTAGAAAATTTTGAATTTGAATTGTAAAGTTCAGAATATAAAAATTACATTGGGTGACAGAATTCGAAATACACAATTTTTAAACATTCTAAAATGCGAATTTATATTTGATAGAGAATACCTTCCAAATTTTATAATTCAGAAAGAAAGAATAAATTAGATTTTTCACAAAAAAAATATATGAAGGTAAATATAGATCCAGACCTTGTGAATTTGGCCTGCAACAATTATTATGTCCTTGTAGTTTTGTCAAGTATTCAACTAGGTTTTTATAGTTCGATAATTTTGCAATTAAATGCTTATAAATGAATCATTGAATATTAATGATGAACTACTTTCATGTTATCACGAAGCTGAATGTTGTAAAGAAGTATAGGGATGATGATATAATTAGAAGCTGATGGTAATCTTCGATTCATCTGTCATCAATAGTATAGTATACAGCCACAGTCTCAAGGAATAGCTAATTTGGATTCACAATGATCGTGAGAGGAAAAACAAAAGTATTATGATATGTTTAACAACCTTTATATTTCATTATTCTATTTCAAAATTTTATTAATATTTCTTATTCATATAATATAATGCTTTATATTAAAATTAAAAAGAGTTGTGAATTAGTTGTTTTAAAAATAGGTGGGTGAAATATTATTTTTAAAAACAACATGATGCAAATATAGAGAGAATTGAGGGGGGAATCACGTCAAAATATCACACAAGTAGTGTTTAAGGAATTTTTAACAGTGGTATAGTGATTAGAGATTTAATTAAAAGTTTTGAACCGTATATAAGAAAATAATTAAAAGTTTAGTAAAATTTAGTTAGTCTTGGAACCCTTAATTTAGGCTGTTTTTTAGAAGGAAACACGAGAAAATCATGGGGTGGATAAACTCATTTAGGTAAGTTTTACCGGGTCAGCCGGAAGTTAATTTTGTGTTTACGGAGGAACGTGGTTGAGAAGAAGCGAAATAATGAAAAATGTGAGCTATAAAATCCCCTTGCGTACCTCAAACAAAATGCAACCCGATCGAAGTTGGTCCTTTGTCTCTACTCCCAGAAGAAGAAGAAGAACAGCAAGACGCTTCTATCAAGGAGGAGAGACAATGGACCACTTCAGATTCAACCAAACCCTTTTCCTCGTCGGAGCACTCTCTTGCCTCCTTCTATCCACCATCGCCGCCGCCCGTTCCACTCCTCTAAACTCAGGCTCCCGTCAGCTTCTAGCTATCACCCCTGAGCTTACACAATTCTGCAGCGGCACCGATAACCCAACCCTCTGCACCGACACCATCGCCCCGTTCCTTGATGGCTCCTTCGACCCCGTCAAAGCCCTGGAGACCGAGATGAAAGCCACTCTCCAAAAGGCCAGCAACATCGCTGCTTCCATCTCCAAGCAGCTTCAAGACCCCACCACAGCGAAGAACGCCTTGGACGCCCTCAACATCTGCAAGTCGCAGTACGGAGACATGTTGGACAGCATAAACGAGTCTCTGAATCTGGTGGCCCAGCTGAACGTGGTGGACGCTTATCACAAAATGAGCGCCGTTATATCTTACAAATCCAGCTGCGACGACGCTTACGATGAGTCTCCCGGCGTCGACATGCCCTTCCGCCAGGAAGCCACCATTCTGTTCCAGTTGAGTGGCAATTGCGTGACCGCCTTGAACACCATCGTTAACAATCACAAGGTGTAATGACAGCGGAGGAATGAAGTGGCAAATGCATGCATTGTTTCTGAGAGAGTATTGTTCCCTCATAGAGGGTAGAGGGTTGAGGGTTTTATTATATATATTTAATGGTTATTTGTATGAATCTGATCGTGGTTCATCAAATAGGGGTTGCCCCTATTTCTATGTTTCCCAATTTTGGTTAACATACCAATAAAATCCTTTACCACCAAACTCTCTTTCTTCTCTCAATTTCTTCTTTCAATGCCCTACGTATAATTATCTCTTTCTCACCAAACTAATTTCACTTAATTTAAATACACCAACACTCAAATTTCATCAAATTCTCATTATGTTATTGATAATTCTTCCAATAATTCCTTTAAAAATTATATTCATCATCACTTTTTTATACTTTAAAAAACTTTATCCCTGAACAAAAATTACATTCAAATAGAAATTAGTGAACTTTTTTATTCATAAATAGTTGTTTTTGGTGTAGAAATACTAGTTGTCTTTTCTTATTAATTAATCAATTAATTAATTATTTTTCAGCCAATATCATATATCAAGCACCTGGTAATATAATTGTACCAAATTATATTCCTACCCCTAACAACTGTGCTATTTCATAGAAAAAAAATCCATATTTATAAAAATACCATGTTTTTAACTATATTTATTCATATTACGTGTCATTTAAGTTTTTTTACTTAAATAACAAAAAATAAACTTTCTCATTTCATAAAATAATTATAAAGTTTGTAATGCATTATTTTTCATTTATACTGTAAAATATATTAGTTTTTCATTTTCACTTTGATGATAAATGTATAAATTGATTAAAAGTTAGGTAAGGAAGAGTGTAATTTTAAAAAATTATCTTGAACTTTAATAATATATAAAATAGAATATTTTTAAAATTTGGAAATTAAAAATAAAAGTTGAAATAATAAAATAAAATGAGTGTCTGTGTCACTTCATTGTAAAAATATTATAAAAAATAAAATAAGGGATATATATATCCTCTATTAAAAGTAAAAGAGAGCTATTAAAAGTAAAAGAGAGGTTGATATTTATTTAAAAATTAAAAGTGATATTCAATAAAAACTAAAGGGAGGTGAGTGTATTTTTTTAAAAACATAAGGGTGTAAAGGGAGAAAAACAAACACAAAAGGTAAGCAATATAGAAGAGCAAAAACTATGCATAGCATAGAGGCTATATTAAGAATTGTTAACAAGCAAGGATGAGTATCAACTTCATTTTCTTTGAGTTGCTCCCATCTTGATAAAAATTATATACAGAAATTGTTTTCTAACTTCTAAAAAAATGATAAGGTAGATAAGAGTTTAAAAACTCCTAACCATATCTCTACATCTATTTTTTTCACTACAAAATGAAATTAAAAATCTATTACTAATTTGTATTTTTCTTATTGTATTTTCCTTATTCGTTACTTGAAAATTAAAAAAAAAGTAACTAAATAAACATATGTTTTATTAATTATAGATTATGATTGGAACATTCTAAAAATATTTTTCGAACTATACTATAAACCCATTAAGACATGCAATGCTCAACTGTTGAAATTAATATTTAACATAAGAAAATATAAGTAAAAAGAAGATTAGATTTGTAATTCATAAATAATCCAATTTTTTTCAATCAAACATAGACATGTAAAATTCATGTATCAACCATAATAATCAAATTTCATACAACAACCATATAACTCACACATGAATCTATACATCAAGAAAATTCAATAACCAAAATATTAATTGACGTTTTCCAAAAAACTCGTATTAAATAGCCCTTACCAAAGATTAACATAAGATTCAATACCCAATACTTAGATTTACAAATTTGATCCAATACCTAATACTTAGATTTACAAACAAACCTAAAAGAAAGAATTTGGGTAAGTTCAAAACATTCAATATCGTGTAATAAACTCCCTCATTAGCTTCTCACCACCTGATGTCTTAGTTTATGTGACGTAGGCCATAATGATCTCTATTACAACATAGAAGTCAATACTTAATACACAAATCAAACAACGATTCATATATTGTCCCAAATGCATAATCTCAATTTCATTACAAATCTCATTCCTCATACAATTAATATCATTTTAAAATTTTACAGTTCAATTAAATATATAAACTAATATTCATTTTACATTTATAAAAGTTCATACACAACTCAATTTATTGAAGAGACAAGAAGAAAAGAAAAGAAAATTCTTTTTTAGTTTAAGCAAAATGAATTCACATGAACAAAAATATGTTAGCTTCACTTGAACGAAAATTTCTCCTCCTAAGTGAAAACAAGCTTAAGTGCAAGAGTATTTTAAAAATAACTACCTCTTTAACTATATTTATTTAGTTTTCATTTAAGTTTTTTTTACTTAAATAAAAAACTTTCTCATTTCATAAAATAGTTATAAAGTTTGTAATGCATTATTTTTCATTTATACTATAAAATATATTAGTTTTTAATTTTCACTTTGATGATAATAAATGTATAAATTAATTAAAAGGTAGGTAAGGAAGAGTATAATTTTTAAAAAATAATTTTATCTTGAACTTTAATGATATATTAAATAGAATATTTTTAAAATTTTGAAAATTAAAAATAAAATTTGAAATAATAAAATAAAAGGAGTGCTTGTGTCACTTCATTGTAAAAATATTATAAAAAAATAAAATAAGGGATATATATCCTTTTATTAAAAGTAAAAGAGAATTTGAATGATATTAGTTTAAAAATTACAAGTGATATTTAATAAAAATAAATGGAGGTGAGTGTATTTTTTTAAATAACATAAGGATGTAAAGGGAGAAAAACAAACACAAAAACTATGCATAGAGGCTATATTAACAATTGTTAACAAGCAAAGGATTATCAACGTCATTTTCTAAAAATTCCTAACTATATCTCTATCATCTAATTTTTTCACTACAAAATGAAATTAAAAATCTATTACTAATTTGTATTTTCCTTATTGGTTCCTTAGTTCCTTGAAAATGAAAAAAAAAAAAAAACTACTAACTTGAATAAACATATGTTTTACGAAGGTATACCCTAAAAATACTTTTAAACCCATTAAAGAGTATATACTAATTCAAAATACAAATTTATTCATTCACATCATATATATATATATATATATATATATATATATATATATATATATAAATAAAAATCTTTAAAAAAAAAGAATAAAAATAAAAATCTTTAGAGTTTTTTTTAGATGTCGTTCCTGCATCTATAAATACATAGTGTAATCAATAATAATACAAACACATCGGATCCAGTGGTAAGTTATTGTAATTAAAATCTAACATATTTATTAGTATAGTAAATAATTGTAGATAGAGCATATTTAATAATAAAAAAAACGTTGATTATATATGTGCGTATAATGTATTGAAAACATTATATTAATTAGAGAAGATAAAAGAGTATCATTTTTAAAATTTAGTACTTTTTATTTCTTATATTTTATAAAATTTGAAGTTTTACAGTCTCTATTTTTTATTTTATTTTAGTATCATACTTTTAATTATTTATAACTTTGCTGTCTTAACTTTTTAGAAAATTTTAATTCCTTAATTATTAATTATCCATCTATAATTTTATGTTAATTTACACATGAAATAATGTAAATGTAGAAAAAAGTATTATGCTAATAACTTTTATTGAAAATATAACAACGATGTAAACATATTATCAAAAGGTAATTTAGAATGGATTTAATATTTTTTAAAACTAAAAATGAAACAAAGTCACGAATAATTTAAAAAAATGAAGAATTAAATTTACATAAAAAAATCCAGGAACCAAAAACTGTATATAATTAAAACTCAGGATTAAAATTGTAGAAAAATAATTGAAATATCGTAAAATAAAATTAAAAAAAACAAAATTACAATCAAGGCTAAAATTTAATAGGTGAATTTGGTTGAAAATTTGTTTATATCTGAACTTATCGAATTAAACTTTACAAGTTAGTAAATAATTTTAAAAAATCACAATTTTTTTTTTCAAATAACTTGTTTTCTCTTACATAATTTAAATTAGTAATTTATTTCGTACTAAATTACCTTGCGAAACAGAATAAGATATTTGTGTATAACGATATTATCTATTATTTATTTTTGACCTGATAGATATACAGGGAGCCTTTCTTTCAACACTAACAAACGCTGAGTTGAGTTCACTGTCGACAAGTTTTGCCCCAACACTCAACTCCGCTATCCCTATTCTTCTTCTTATTCTTCTTCTCCTTATTAAACAAACACTCTCATTTCATTGCACCTTCGTTCTCATCCACCAATTAACAATGGCGCACACATCCCTTTTCACTCCCTCTTCCTCTCTCGGATTCAACCCTCTTCTTCTTTCCTCCACTTCCTCTTCTTCTTCTCTCTCCAAGAACCTTTCTTTCCCCACCCTCTCCAGGTATTTTTCTTTTTCTTTATCAATTTGCTTATGGCACCCCATGTACTGTGGTGTTTTAAAAAACTTAATTCCCGTAAAGTTTACATTTTGATGACTTGTGTGTGAGTTTGTGGTTTTCGATTTGTTAGATTTCATTTCTTGATTATTTAGTTATTTTAGAGAATTCTGGACACCAGATTTGTGGAAGAGGACCCTAAATTTTTATGCTGATGGGTAAGGGTGAAAGTGAGGTTTTGGTCACTTTTGGGTTATGTTTAAAACTGAAAAATAGTTTGATATAAATGTCATGATAAAATTTGAATTGCCTGGGTTTTTAAAATGATTAATCTCGGGTGGGTCTGCTGTGAAGGGTTTTTAAATTTTTGATAGATAAAGCTCGAATTGTTATTATCCACCTTTTATCCGTACTTAAATTTCCCTTTTTAAAAAAACTGGCAATTTATCATGGAAGAGACTAGAATATTCTCTGTTACGCTGGATATATTTATGCCTATTAAGGAAATGAAGCGTTGCTGTGGTTTGCAGGAAATTAAGCAAATCGGTAGAAGGTAGAAAGATTAATAAAAATTCTGCTGTGAAGGCAGTGTATGGTGATGAATTTTGGACACCTGAGAGGAGTTCACGTCAGGGTATTTGGTCTATAAGGTAGATTTGGTTTTGTTATTAGTTTTATCTTTAAGCTTAGTCTTTATTGATTGACTTGGATAGTGTTCTTCAAGGAGTGATTTGCAAGTCCCATCTTCCCCTTATTTCCCCACCTATGCACAAGGACAAGGGCCACCCCCTATGGTGCAGGAGCGTTTCCAGAGTGTTATAAGTCAGCTTTTCCAATATGTAGGCATTTTTTACTCTTGTTACTTGAGGTTGAGTGTTCAGCTTCTGTTTAATCTGGATAGTATTAATAATGTGTTTTGTTATTTAGAGAATAATCCGTTGTGGTGGAGCTGTTGATGACGATATGGCAAACATCATAGTTGCTCAACTCCTGTACCTTGATGCTGTTGATCCTAACAAGGTTTGTTCTTTGTCATTGAAAACTCATGGTTACTTAATCTTTCTCCATATAAAATGTTCTGTTGCATTTTTTAAGCTGATGTTAAATGATTATGTTTTGGTATTTCTTCATTTAGATGTGATTATTATCTTGAATTTGTATTTGGTATTTTCTGTTGTTTAATAAACTCAATTTTGTCATGCACGCACTTAGTCAACTACCCATTTTCTCATGATGTTGAACAGGATATTGTCATGTATCTAAATTCTCCAGGAGGGTCGGTTACAGCTGGTAATTATTTTAGTATATTGCATTGTTTTTATTATATTCAATCTACACATGAGTTCAAAAAGAATATTGTATTTCATATGTTAAATGCTTCCCTTGTTATTTTTTCCTCAGGTATGGCAATATTTGATACAATGAGGCATATTCGACCTGATGTGTCTACTGTCTGTGTTGGATTAGCGGCTAGGTAACATTTTGTTCTTTCTCTGGACAATATTACCCTAATGCTGTCAGGTTACTTGTTATCAACATCGGTAGAAAGTTAGAAGTTTTATCCCAATTTGTTCTTGGTGCATGCTGCCTTCAGAACAGATTGATTTATTTTTTGCTGAAAACACTTGGAGAATTAAGATGATTAATTATTAATTTTATTAGAATTTTGGCTTCAACGCAGTATCATGTGAATTTACGTTTTTAAAAACTTGGGATTATGTTTTTATTTGTATTTCTTTATTTTGGAGGGTTGACCCCTCGATCCTCTTTCCAATTTGTATTTTCCCTATTCACTTGTATATATACCCTGGTAAGGCCAATTAATAAAAATAAAATAAAGCTTATAAATCTGCTCATTTAATCTTTGGTTTCCCACAGCCTTTTATCTGGGAATGATATATTTTAAATGTGTTCCCACTGGCTTCAGGATTTGCCATTTAATTTGTGAATGTTGAGAGCAAATAGTTTCCCTGTCACCGTGTGTATTTAAGTCTGCTGCATTTCATTTGAACAAATCTACTGCAATTTGTAAAAGTAAAGGGAATGTAGTTGTGATTTTCCCTTTTACCTTCATCTAGTGAAATGGGACTGGTAGTGTTGTTATCATTTCTTGCTGAAGAAATTTTATTTCCCATTCTTACTTGTATAAACCTTTTCATGTGCAGTATGGGAGCTTTTCTGCTTAGTGCAGGGACCATTGGTAATAATTCTTGTAACTTAAAATCATTGTATCCTTCTCTTGATGAATGTCATCTCTACTTCTCCAAAAGTGAAAAAAATGTTTCTTTCTAACTTTATATCCCTTCCTCCATCACCTCTGAAGGAAAGAGATACAGTTTGCCAAATTCAAGGATTATGATTCATCAACCGCTTGGTGGTGCTCAAGGAGGCCAGACTGACATAGATATTCAGGTACAAACCTCATTTTGATCCTTTTAATTTTTACTGAACGAAGTTTATACTTCTTTTATCCTAGAAAACTAAAATCATAGGGCAGTACTTAAACTCTATGATGAGTTAATTTAACTCAAGATGAATGCCTAATTACGTAGATAGTTTCCTAATAACCTAGATTTAAGTTTACAAATATGCTTAGTAATTTCTCTGTTCATACATTATATTCCATACCCCTGATATTATGATTTCTTCCCTATATTAACCTGCTATTTATATTCCATTCCCTACTATTATACATTTGGATTTGTCCAGCATTTCGATAGATTGGATTGAATCAGACTGTTGCACTAGTTTTGATTATGAACACCATTGCAATCAGTGACAGTGTCACTGTGTATGACCTTGCCAAAGGAAACTGTAGTATTTACTTATGTTACTATTTTGTACACATATCATATATTCATAATTCTGTACAATATGTTGTCGGACTTGACTGATTATGATTAAAAATTCTCAGGCTAATGAAATGCTGCATCACAAGGCAAATCTGAATGGATATCTCTCCTATCACACTGGCCAAAGTTTGGAGAAGATTAACCAGGACACAGACCGTGACTTTTTTATGAGTGCAAAAGAAGCCAAGGAATATGGACTCATAGATGGTGTGATTATGAATCCTCTCAAAGCTCTCCAGCCATTAGCGGCTGCAGCAGAGGGTAAAGATCGGGCTAGTATTTGAGCATGAGATTGTTGCACTTTAGTTACCGAGGTATAAGAAGGATAGGATTAAACTGTAAGATGTTTTTTGGTTGCTGAGTTCAACTAAACTTTTGAACGGATGTTGATATCCGTGTCCATGTACCGAAAATGAGGTCAAATTGATACTTCTATTTTTGCTTTAGAGTTTATACTGACAGAAACTTCTTTAGTTAATGGAATCTGAATGTAATTTTTCCTTCATCCTTTCATCTGTGATTATCTGATATTGATATGCTTCGTTAAATAATGAAAAGCTATGCTGCCCTTCTCGGTTTTTATTTTTTCATAAAAGCTTTGCATTTTATTTTAGTCACTAATTCATTCTTAATGTTTATAAATCAAGTTTTGTATAATTTCTGAACTTCTGATTTTATCAGATGCGGAATTTTCTGATTTCCAGTTAACTCTGTATTGTGTTGATTGTTTTGAATAATATATTTGGAAATACTCACTGTTTCCTTGTTAACACTCTTCTGACCAAATTGGTGTATTTAAAATTATGGGCTCGGTTTTTTTTTATTCCAAAAGTGTTTATTAAAACTTCGGCTGTTTCTTCCTGCAGCGTAACAAATTTCTTCCTGCAACCTATCATTTTTAAGAAGACTATTTCACCCTTTTTAAAAAATAACTTCTAGATTGTTATTTCCGAAATATATTTTCTGAAACACCAATCTGGAAATTAAAAAAATACATTCTTGAAAGAATATTCTGTAATGATTTTTTGTTTTTTGGATTTTTTATTTTTGAAATATTTTTTGTTTACGGAACTCTTATTCTGAAAATATTTTTTACTTAGGAAACCTTTATTTTAGAATCACATAAAATTGTGAAAGAGTAATTTTGATATTTCAAATAATGTAGGGATGAAAGAAGAAAAATGTAGAGTACAGCAAGAAACTCCCTATAACTTTTATCCCAACCCGTGAGAAAGAAAAAACAAAGTTAAATTTGATGATTCCATTTAAAATTTCGAGTGGTAATTCTTGTCTGAAAATTGTTATCTAGAAATTTTCTGATAAAAATAATTAATTTGATTTTGATTTTCAACCTTCCAAAATTGAGTATCTAATTTAATTTTTAACAACCATTTCAAGATAGATGAATAATATTTATTTTACAAGTATTAATAGTTTTTTTGTGAGCTACATATGTCTATGTTATATAATTAATCAATGGTCAATTAACCTTTTAAAATCAAAATTTATTCATTTTATTAAACCTTACAACATAATTAAGATACTATATCTTAAAAGAAACAGCGGAAACAGTAATTTTTCATTTTCAATTCAGGAAATGATTTAATATTTTTTAGATTATCAACTAAAATGTACTCAGTTCCTGTCCATAAATATTATTACCTAAACGTACTTCCGGTTATTTTTTCTTTTTGTTTTCTTTGAAAATTAACACAATAACGGGACATTTATTCGTGCATCTTGCCTTCATATAAATATAAAAATTTTCATTGTACTTTTTTTAATTGAACAAATCGGATTGTGTAATCTATAAAAACTTCTGAATTATATAACTTAAAAGTATTTTTAACTATTTGAAAGTTATTTTTGATTTTCATATTATTGACTTATGAATTTGTACTCTGGAAGCAAAAATAGAATTGGAAAACCTCTTTTAAAAAAAAATACTTTTGAATTGTGCAAAGAATTCAAAAATGATCTTTTCACATTGTGTATCTAAAAGTGCTTTTAGAATACACTATTAAAAAATACTTTTTACTGTAAAATTGTACGATCGAAAAAGATAAAATGAGAATTTTTATGTTTATGGGTGCATAAAAAGTGTATGAAGGTTCAGAAAGAAATGGCCTAAAAATGAGGCTAACAGATTCTTTAATGTATATAGTTGGGCTTGAAAATGGACCCAAAAATATAATGGTTGGGCTTCAATGAGTATAGAGCCCGAACTCTTGGGGGGCTTCTTCTTCCTGCACCCCTACGTTTTTCTTCCTGCACCCCCACAATTTTGTAAATTCCAAAACTGGCCTTCACCTTTTATTTGAAAAAACTAGTTTTTTAGGTTACCGGATTTCAGGATCTGGGAGTGTGCTACGGATTCATCAATCCGGAAGTGAATGTTTCGAAGGCAAATTGTTGACTTCCGGATTGCTGAATCCAGAAGTCTAATTTCTATTACGGATTGATGGATCCGGAAGATTACTGGATTCACCAATTCGAAAGATTACCGGATTCACCAATTCGGAAGATTTACGGATTCCCCAATCCGGATTGAGGGATATTTTTGTCTTTCCATTACATTGTGGGGGTGCAGGAAGAAAAATGTAGGGGTGCAGGAAGAAACTGCCCTCTTGGGGAATAGCATAACAACATGAGACTGCTTCTTCCTGCACCTCCATGACTTCTTTCGGCACCTCCATAAATTTTTAAAATCCCAAAATTATCCTTCAGTAAAAAAGATAAAAATGGAAGTTTTGTTTTATATTTTGTAGTCGAGTGAAAAAGAAGGTGCTTGGTGCTTGCTGTTGTTGTGGTGATGGTGGCGGTGGTGGTGGCAGTGCGTTGTGGTGGTGTTGCGGTAGTGGTGGTGGAAACGATCGTGGTGGTGCTGGCAATGTTGCTCTAATGGTCACGATTGCCTCGTCATTCTCATTCTCTGGTAAGTTCTTATACCTTAAATACTCATTTTCGGATTAGTTAATTCGCTGGATCTACGGATCACACAATCTAGTACCTTGTGCATAAAACTAAAATGTTATGGATTAGGTAATCCGTATGTATATTGGATCCGGAACGAACCAAACTCACACTTCTGGATTGTGTAATCTGGTACTAAATGAACTATGGATTACACAATCCGAAAGTTATTTTAGAAATTCAAATATGTCTTATGGATTACATAATTTAGAATTCATTTTGCTGTTAAAATTTGACTTACGGATTATGCAATCCGGAAGCCATTTTAAAACTTCAAATATGACTTACAGATTACATAATCCAGAATTCATTTTGCTGTTAAAATTTAATTTACGGATTACACAATCTGGAAGTCATTTTTAAGTTGTCAAATGCTTTACGGATTACCCAATCCGAAATGGATTTTTGTAGTTATAAAATAAGTTATGAATTACACAATCCGGAAGGGAAACTAAATGCTGTTTTTATTTTGCATACTTGTGTGAATTTATGAAAATTAGATAAAATAAAAATTTATGTTTTATGAATGAAGGTGTAAGTATGGACATAGAGGTTGGATTGATTATAAAAAGATCCGATGAAGTAGAAATGATATGTAGTATGGAAGAATTAATGAATTATGTGCATCAACATGAATTGGTTGAAGGGGACTATGGTACCCATTTTACAACAGATGAGGTGAATAAAATTTCATTTCATTTATGTTTATTGCATTATAATTTGAAGAAGTGATTTTGTAATATTGTTAGAATAACTTTGTGTAGGTGTTTCTTTCGCGAGAAGACTTACTTGAATGGGTCCGTGGGGTTGGTTATAGACTTGGTTTTGTTATTGCCATTATTAGGTTTGACATAGCAAATGGAAAGCAAGGGAGAAAGACATATGTCTTGTTAGGTCGTGAAAGGGGGGGGGGGGGGGGTAGTTACAGAAAGTACAAGGATGGTTTGGAGGTTAGTGTAACTAGTACTTGAAAATGTCAATGTCCCTTTAAATTGTGAGGTAAACCTGTTGGAAAAGGTTAAGGTTAGGTACTTAAGGTAATATGTGGTACTCATAATCATGATTTGTATGATAGTGAATGAACATTCAATGCTTGTTGATATGACTAAAAGTGTGGTTAAGCCGGGTAACATACTACGTACTTTGAAGGAGAATAATGAGGATAATATGACAACAATAAAACAAGTATACAATGCAAGATACTCGTACAAGAGATCAGTTAGAGGACTAAGAACTGAATTACAACAGTTAATGATGTTGTTAGATCGTGACAACTATCTTCACTGGACTACGTGTCATGAGTCTTCCAATATTGTTAGTGATATTTTTTGGACTCATCCTGATGCTGTGAAACTTTTGAATGCATTTAACATTGTATTCTTGATGGATACTGTTCCTGCCGGTTGACTCGCCTGTCGGTTGACTCACGACACTCACACGCCTCCCTTCCCACGTTGATACGTGCTTGGTTCTTTCGAAGCAATCTGCACCTGCAAAAGAGAAAGGGGGCGCCCTAGAGGCCGTTTGCACTCCGACGCTCAAGTCAGTGTAGGGCAAGCAACACCAAGTGTATAAGTTTCTCACTGTGCTTAGGTCTCGAAACTGCGTACCTTTGTGAAGTATTTTACTGTCCCTTATATAGTCTAGGGTTTACAGCGCCGCTAACCCTAATTAGGGTTCACTGCGCTACTAGCCATATTTAGGGTTTACTGGAATACCCTTGCGCCGCTATCACCCAATCTTAGGGTAATCTAGCACATAAGGTTTCCTTCTCTGGAGTGCAAACTTTCACAGGGTGACCACCTGGATGCCTCCTTGTGCACCTAGTCTCTGGGGCCACCTGTTCTGGGAGTGCCTTCACTGTTCACGTGCCATGCATGTAGCTTTACTGGGAAAACCCTAGTTCTGGTGTGTACTCGTCCCCTCAGGACTCTACACCCAACTGTGCTCTCCCTGCTACCCGCATAGGCACTTCGTGATTCAGGCCTCTCCCTACCTCTGGGTATTTAACTGGTCATTGGCCCCCTCTGGGAACCAATCTTAACTGTTCTGTTTATGCTGTTCAAATCACCCAAGGCCGATGTCACCTCGCCATACTCTGTTGCCGAGGACTCCTCGTCCTGCTGAGTGACGATGACACCTCCGCCCATCCTGGTGCTGACGACTCATCACCCCTCTCTATAGGCTGATGACTCGTCACCCTTCTCTGTAGGCTGATGACTCGTCACCCCTCTCTGCAGGCTGATGACTCGTCACCCCTCTCTGCAGGCTGATGACTCGTCACCCCTCTCTGCAGGCTGATGACTCGTCACCCCTCTCTGCAGGCTGATGACTCGTCACCCCTCTCTGCAGGCTGATGACTCGTCACCCCTCTCTGCAGGCTGATGACTCGTCACCCCTCTCTGCAGGCTGATGACTCGTCACCCCTCTCTGCAGGCTGATGACTCGTCACCCCTCTCTGCAGGCTGATGACTCGTCACCCCTCTCTGCAGGCTGATGACTCGTCACCCCGTGTGGTCTATTCCACGTGGCTTTGACTCATACTGTGGGACCCAACTAATGTCCGAGGACTGGTCAGTACACAAGCCCCCCAGTCTCGAGCTGTTAACTTGTTTCAGCGAAGAGACTAAGCGATAGGCGAGGACTGATCGGTACACAAGCCCCCCAGTCTCGAGCTGTTAACTTGTTTCAGCGAAGAGACTAAGCGATAGGCGAGGACTGATCGGTACACAAGCCCCCCAGTCTCGAGCTGTTAACTTTTTCCAGCGTGGGGACTAAGTCATTGTCTTGGGCGGCCTACGTGGCTCTGCGCGTAAGTACATGAATAGTACGCTGAGAAGACACTTCACCAACCCCCTCCCATCTGCTAACACGTGGCCGTATCAACGGTTTGAGATTCATAACGTTTACGCTCCCTAGGGCTACGTTAAACCTCTTCAAAACCTCGCGCCACTTCACTGTTTCATCACTTTGCATTCTTACCTTTGCATATTCTAACTTCCAGCGCACGCTCTCTTCTTCCCAACAGATCCTTCGCACTTCTCCGTTCTTCATCAACCAAAGGTATGATTTTTATGACTTCTCCTTCTTTATAATGTGAACTTGATCATCCATACGGTATGCTGCAACTGTTTACGGGCCTGCGTGCGGATTATACATTCTAGGGTTTTGTTCTTCTTTTCTGGGTTCATTCCACCTTTGAGTCTTCGTCTGCCATTGCTTTCTTCTGAGTCTTTCTTCTTTTCCTGCCTCTCATTTGTTTAGATTCGAGATGGCCAGAACCAAAACCACCTCCAACCCTCCTCCAACGGTAGCGGTTGATTACAAAGCCCTCTACCCCTGGGCTTCTGAGGATCTTCTTGCAGAGACCTCCAAACTCACATCCTGCGACGATCTCCGCAAGCACCGGGATGATGAGAATGAGATTAAAGGACGCGTCTTCGGCAGGGAAACAGACGCGTACGTCTCTGTGCGCCCCTGTACAGTGAATGAGCCCGTATGCGCTGATAGTCGTTGCAGCAATGGGGAACCCTTCTTCTTCTTCTACGCCACCATTTTCAAAAGAGTCAAAGTCCGTCTTCCCTTCACAGGATTTGAAAGGGCTTTGCTCACAGAGTTAAACGTGGCGCCCGCTCAACTGCACCCCAACAGTTGGGCCTTTATCAGGGCGTTCTCCATTCTATGCAATAATCTAGGGTTCACCCCCTCCGTCGACGTCTTCCTTTACTTTTTCGAGGCTAAGAGCCCCGGTAAGAGGCTTTGGGTGAGCCTGAATGGGGTGGCAGGGAGAGTCCTGCTAACACTCTTCTCACAATCATACAAGAACTTCAAGGGAAAGTTCTTCAGAGTCTGCTGCAACTCCTATGACCCCACCATGCTTGATGGGTTTCCCTTATACTGGGTGGGGGAGTTGAAGTTCAAGAAGCCACGCAAGCTCGAGGAGTTGATGGTTCCCGATCAAGAACTCTGCCAAACCATTTCCAGCTGGGGGGTGGTGTTTGACTCCACCCAGCTGATTAGGCATGAGTATGATGCTGAGACTCTCAGCGTATATCTTGGTATCTTGCATTTATCTGCTTCATCTTGCATTTACCTGTTCAATACCTCGCCTTTCTAACACTTTCGAATTTACTGCAGGCATGGTGCTCAGCGCCGATAAGAAGAAGAGGCTGGCAGATGTGCTGAATCGTCGCAATGCTAGCGGTTCAGCCCCTGCAGGTCCGTCATCACCCGCGGGGGTTGCCCTGGAACCCATCGCTGAAAACTCCAAGAGGGCAGCCCCTGTGGAGGTTTCTGACGACGAGGACACCTGCTCCGGCCTCGTCTTTAAAAGGAAAAGGGTGGAGACAGCTGCTGAGGTCTCTTCTGCCACAGAAGGGCACCCTTCTTCCTTTAGGGAGCACCCTCCCAGCGCCTCCTCCCCTCCTGAGCCAATCCTAACACTTGAGGGGGGTGGGGAGAGTGCTCCTTCTTCTGGTCCGATGCCTTCTGCCCCAGAGCTGCCTTCTCTGCTCCAAAGGTCGCTCGCTCAAATGCCTGGCAGAGCTGTCTTGGAGGCCATGGACAGAAACTCTCTCGAGAACCTCCTCAGCCATGGTCTCGGGGAGTTCTTGGCCGCTTCCAACTCCTTGCTGGTCAATGGCAGTGCTGAGGCGGAGCTACTAGAGGAGACCGCCCAGTTGAAGAGGGAGTTGGAAGAAAGGCTAGAGGAGGCCGCCCAAATGAAGAGGGAGCTGGAACAAAAGGATCTCCAACTTCGTCAAGCGACCACGCGAGAGACTGCCCTCAATCAAGAACTGGGTAGTCTCCGTCAATCCGAAAAGGAGACCAAAAAGCTTCTCTTCTCTAAGGGGCAGGAGGCCCTCCAGCTTGAAGCTAAGATACTTCCCCTCCGCAACAAGATCATTGAGCTGGAAGAGCAAGCGGAGGGGGCACAAGCTAAAATGGCCAAGCTGGAGGAGAGGGCGACCAATCGAGAAGTTTAGCTGGGCAAGGTTGAGGAGGAACTTGCCCAACAGATCGAACTGTCGAAGAAGACCGAAGCTGAGCTTATTGATGATGCCGCTGACGCCTATGGGGAAGGCTTTGGTGATGCCCTTGCTCAGGTTGCCTGCGTGCATCCTGAGATGGACCTCTCACCATACTCCGCAACCCTGCAGGTAGTCGACGGGCAAATAGTGCCCAGATAGGTCCTCGAAACAGTTGTATTTTAGCTGAACCTCTTGTAATTATCCTCTTTGCAATATAAAACTTTGTTCATGCATTGTTCATTTTCTGCTGTGCTTTGTATTTGATAGGCTCACGATCACAAATAACACACCTGCAAAATGAACCTCAAGTAACTTGTCTTTCCGCTACCTTCATTAATGAACCTTCACCTTAACTTGGGCGTTCTCACTTGGAGGGGAAAGTGTTCCTTATGAACCCCATTCCCTTCACAAGACCTCTAACCCCACTTGTAGGTTCTGACTGACCTGTCATCGTTCATGGTCGATGGAGGATTTAACCAAGCGAACCTTCTTTCACATTGGAAGTTCTCACTCGAAGTGGAGGTGTTCTCTACGAACCTACCTCTCCACTTGCGAGACCTCTAACTCCACGTGACAGGTTCGAACTGACCTCACATCGCTCACAGGCGAGGAGGATTTCTCTGGGCGAACCCTTCTTTCACATTGGAAGTTCTCACTCGAAGCGGAGGTGTTCTCTACGAACCTACCTCTCCACTTACGAGACTTCTAACTCCACGTGACAGGTTCGAACTGACCTCACATCGCTCACAGGCGAGGAGGATTTCTCTGGGCGAACCCTTCTTTCACATTGGAAGTTCTCACTCGAAGTGGAGGTGTTCTCTACGAACCTACCTCTCCACTTACGAGACCTCTAACTCCACGTGACAGGTTCGAACGTCATTGCACAAACACACTAAAAAACATATATCTTTAACTGAATTTTATTGGGTGACCTCATTAAAAACCCTTAGAAGGGAAAAAAGAGTGTCCCCTGTATTGTGTTGCATACATGATTACATAGCTTTAACTGAAATAAAACTTCAAGTGAGTCGCATTCCATGTTCGAGGAATCGGACCTCCTTCTAAAGTTTCAAGTCTATATGCTCCATTCCCTAGGGCCTCTGTCACTCTGAAAGGACCAGTCCACTTAGGGGATAGCTTGTTCTCTATCTGGTATGGAGATGCCTTCCGCATAACAAGGTCTGCCGCCTGGAACCGCCGAGCTCTCAGCTTGGAACTGTGTTTGAGCTCGACTCTCCTCTTTATCGCCTCAGCCTTGACTCCAGCTTCTTCCCTGGCTTCATCCAAAAGATCAAGATTCACCTTCCTCTCTTCATTGGATTCCTCAGCCACAAAGTTCTGGAAACGTGGCGAGCTCTCCTGGATCTCCACAGGGATCATGGCATCTGAACCATACACCAAACTAAAGGGAGTCTCCTTAGTAGTGGACTGGGGGGTAGTATGGTAAGCCCATACTATTCTGGGAACCTCCTCAGCCCACCTTCCCTTTACTTTCTCCAGCCTTCTCTTCAATCCTCTGAGGAGGACCCGATTGGCCGACTCGACCTGCCCATTGGTCTGTGGGTGCTCGACTGATGCAAACACCTGCTTGATTCCCAGTTCTGTACATAGCCTTCCCAACTGTTGGCTCGCAAACTGAGTGCCATTGTCAGACACCAAGCGCTTTGGTACGCCGAAACGGCAAACTATGTTCTTCCACACGAAGTGTTGGATCTTTTGTGCTGTAATCTGTGCTACTGGTTCAGCTTCAATCCACTTCGTGAAATATTCTATGGCGACCACAAGGTATTTCATCTGCCGTATCGCCAAAGGGAAAGGCCCCAAGATGTCGATTCCCCATGTGTGAAACGGTCAAGGGCTGTATATCGATCTGAGCTCTTCTGGTGGTGCCTTAGGCCAATCAGCATGCAACTGGCACTGCTTGCATTGCTGTGCATACTTGGTACAATCCTCTCTTATTGTCGGCCAGTAATACCCTGCTCGTACGGTCCTGGAGGCCAGTGCTCGGCCTCCGATATGACTACCGCAGATACCTTCATGGAGTTCCGCCATTATCCTCACGCACTGCTCGCCATGCACACAGACTAAGATGGGGTGAGTAAACCCATGTCTGTACAACTCGCCTTCAATGAGCGTGTACTTGGACGAGTTTTTCTTTATCTTTTTTGCCCCCTCCGGCTCTGCTGGGAGCATTCCATCCGCTATATAACGCTTGTAGGGTGTCATCCATGTCTCACCATCTTGCAATAGACAGATCTGTGGCGCTTCTACCCCCAACAGCATACATGCGTTGACTCGTGGCTTTCTCAAAGTTTCTTGAGTCAACGACCGATGACTCCTCTTCCTGCCATCTGATTGGCTGATCTGATGGACTCCCACCAAGTTATCAGCTGTATAGGTACGAGGCGCCCTCAGGGTCTCCTGGATGACTGTCCTCTGTCTGCCCCCCTTGCCTGAGCTGGCGAGTTTGGCCAACAAGTCAGCTCTGGCATTTTGCTCCCTGGGCACATGTACTAGTTCAAATATTTCAAATGAACTCTTCAACCTTTGGACATACTCCAAGTAAGAGGCCATCTGAGGGTCTTTGGCCTGGTATTCCCCCGCCACCTGACCGGTGACCAACAATGAGTCACTCTTGGCCATAAGGCTCTGGGCTCCCATCTCCTTTGCCAACAACATCCCAGCAATCAAAGCCTCATACTCCGCCTGGTTATTACTGGCTTTGAAGGCGAACCGCAGGGCCTGCTCTATTAACAACCCCTTGGGTCCTTCTAAGATCACCCCCGCTCCGCTGCCTTGCTGATTCGAGGACCCATCTACTGACAATACCCATTTGAAATTGGGTACCTCCTGCTGGGCTTCGGTTGAAGACATCTCTGCCACAAAGTCGACATAGACCTGTCCTTTGATCGGGCCCCTGGGTTCATACTGGATGTCAAATTCCGACAACTCAACTGCCCAACGCACCATCCTTCCTGCCACATCGGGCTTCTGCAAGACCTTACATATCGGCAGATCTGTCATCACCACCACTGTGAAGCTTTGGAAATAGTGGCGTAATCTCCTGGCTGAGAACACCACTGCTAATGCTGCCTTCTCTAAGGCTTGGTATCTCGTCTCGGGTCCCTGTAGCACCTTGCTGACAAAATAGATGGGCTTCTGGCTCTGTTGTTGTTCCTGTACCAAGACAGAACTCACCGCCCTATCTGTAACCGCAAAGTACAAACGTAGGGGTGTGCCAAGTTGAGGCTTGCACAAAACTGGTGGGCTGGCCAGGTATTCTTTGAGCTTGAGGAAAGCCTGCTCACATTCCGCCGTCCAGGTGAATCTGCTATTCCTCCTTAGGCACTGGAAATAAGGATGACCTTTATCTCTCCCGGCTGACATGAACCGGGAGAGTGCAGCCATTCGTCCTGTCAACTGTTGCACCTCTTTCACCGACGTCGGGCTCCTCATGGCTATGATTGCTGCACACTTGTCTGGGTTGGCCTCAATTCCTCTTTCCGTGAGCAAAAACCCAAGGAACTTGCCTGCCTCCACCCCAAAGACGCACTTTTCGGGGTTCAACTTTAACCTGTACTTTGCTATGGTGTTGAACAACTCCTCCAAGTCGTCAATATGCTGACCTCGGGCCTGGGACGTCACTACCATGTCATCTACATATGCCTGCACGTTGCGTCCCAGCATGGGTGCGAGGACCTTGTCCATTAGCCTCTGGTATGTGGCACCCGCATTCTTCAAGCCGAACGGCATGACTGTGTAGCAGTAACAAGACAACTCTGTCATGAACGCCGTCTTGCTCTCATCCATCGGGTGCATCTTTATCTGATTGTACCCAGAGAAAGCATCTAAGAAACTCAGCAATTTGCAGCCTGAAGCGCTGTCCACCAGCGCATCTATGCTGGGCAGAGGATAGGAGTCTTTCGGACACGCCCTGTTAAGATCTGTAAAGTCCACGCACATCCTCCATTTCCCGTTGGCCTTTTTCACCAGGACGACATTCGCAAGCCACTCAGGGTATTGTATTTCCCGTATGTGACCTGCTTTCAGCAATTTGTGTGTTTCCTCCTTGACTACCTGCCTTCGTTCATCATTGAACTTCCGCCTCCTCTGGCGGACCGGTCTGGCTTGGGGATTCAGCGCCAGGCGGTGGCACAGGAAATCAGGATCTATGCCAGGCATGTCTGAGGGGGACCAAGCGAAAGCGTCCAGATGCTTTTCGATAACTCTCGCTACCTGATCCTGGGTCTCCTGAGATAGGGATTTACCCATCCTGAAGATCTTCCCGCCGATCTCCTTCTCTACAACCTCCTCCGCGGGTTCTGGTCGCCTCGTCCGGGCGATCTCTGCTCGGGTGACCCCGACATCACCTCGAGGCATATCTGTCTCATTGGTTCCTCCTCCCGGTGGTGAGGTGGTCACCATGCAGACTCCCCTCTTCGTTTTGAGGCTATTTTCGTAGCACCTTTTAGCCTCCTTTTGGTCCGACTTGATGGTTACCACCTTCCCCTCCATCGATGGCAACTTCATCTTCATGTGCCTTGTAGACACCACGGCCCCCAACCGGTTCAGGGCCGGTCTGTCCAGAAGTATATTGTAGGCAGAGGGAGCGTTCACCACAAGGTACCTGATATTCTCTGTGCGGGATGCCATTCCGTCGGTGAACATGGTCCTCAACTCTATGTATCCCCGCACTTCTACCTGATCTCCTGCGAACCCATATAAACAGCCGACGTAGGGTCGCAGCTGATCAGGGGACAGCTGTAGTTTATTGAAGGTCGACCAGAACATCACATCGGCCGAGCTCCCCTGATCGACCAGCACCCGGTGCACCTTGCGCGCGGCAGTGACTACTGAAATAACCACCGGATTGTTGTCATGGGGAACAACATCTCAGCGATCGGCTTTTGTAAAGACGAGGTCGATGTCCGGAAAGTGATCTTCCTCGCAGGCCTCTACTGCCATCACTGAACGCGCATACTTCTTTCGTTGTGAAGAGGTACATCCCCCTCCTGAAAACCCACCTGATATGGTGTGGATCTCCCCATGAATGGGCACTTCATGCCCCTGGTCTGCTCTTGGCACAGCAACGGTTTCACCTTCCGACGCCTCCTTCAGATAGTCATTCAAAAACCCACTCTTCACCAACTCATCCAGTTGATGAGCCAGAGCCAGGCAATTTCGAATGGGGTGCCCAAAAGCCTGATGGAACTCGCACCATGCATTTTTATTGGGCCCCAACCTCTTGTCACTCTGCGGGGGCACTTTCAATCTTTCTGCCACGTTAGGAATGGCAATCAGCTCCTTCAATTCCACCACGAACTCATGCCTAGGGGGCATGTCATCTTTGTTTCGCCCCCTAGGCTGCGGTTTTCGGGGCTCATAGGGCTTCTGTTTCCCTTGAGCCTTCTTCTTCGTGGTCGCCTCATGTACCCTCAGCGGTTGAGGCCGGCTAGGCACTCGGGGCCTTAACGAAACCGCACTTTCTCTCTTCTCGCTGAGCTCCCCCTCAGCGACAATGTGGGCCACAGCACGCCGTTTTATGTCACTGAAGGTTTTGGGGCGGCTGCGTATTAGGGACTCGCTGAAAGGCCCTGGCAATACGCCCTTCCTGAAGGCGTGCACCACCATGTCTTCATCCTTGGTGTGCAGCCTCACCACCATCGCCCCAAACCTATTAAGGTAATCTTTGAGGGACTCTCTCTGATGCTGTCTCACATCAAAAAGATCGTAAGACACTGGTGGGGGGGCCCTGTTGACAAGATATTGTTCCCTGAACAGCGCGGAGAACTGAGCGAAAGACGTGATATGTCCTTCTGGCAAACTCACGAACCATTCTAGCGCAGTCCCTGTCAGTGTAGCCATAAAGAGTTTACAGTGCACTGCGTCGGATCCTCCTGACAACATCATCTGCGTGTGAAAGGCAGTGAGATGCGTTTCAGGATCTTCCTTCCCGGTGAACACGGTTTTGGGTCCTACAAAGGTAGCTGGAACCACCGTGTTCATGATTGCTTGGGAGAAAGGCATGGGAAAGGCCCTTGGAGGCACTGGTGGGGCTCGATCATCTTCCCCACGATTTCCAGCTTATTGTATGTGCTGCAAATTCAAGCGCAGCTCCTCATTGGCTCGGTGTAACTCTTCGTTCCTGGCCTGTGAGGCGACCAGGTCTTCCTGCATACGCGCTTGACACGCTTGGGACTCCGCCACCGTTTCTTGGAGGGTGCGCATCGTTTCCATCAGCTGTTGCATGGTAACGCTGTCGCCTCCATTCGGTGGAACAGATCCATGTCTTGTATTCCTCATCTTCTGTGGTTTTCTCTTTCACTCTCGTGTATGGGACCTTGTTTTACTCCGGGCCCCACGGTGGGCGCCAAATGTTCCTGCCGGTTGACTCGCCTGTCGGTTGACTCACGACACTCACACGCCTCCCTTCCCACGTTGATACGTGCTTGGTTCTTTCGAAGCAATCTGCACCTGCAAAAGAGAAAGGGGGCGCCCTAGAGGCCGTTTGCACTCCGACGCTCAAGTCAGTGTAGGGCAAGCAACACCAAGTGTATAAGTTTCTCACTGTGCTTAGGTCTCGAAACTGCGTACCTTTGTGAAGTATTTTACTGTCCCTTATATAGTCTAGGGTTTACAGCGCCGCTAACCCTAATTAGGGTTCACTGCGCTACTAGCCATATTTAGGGTTTACTGGAATACCCTTGCGCCGCTATCACCCAATCTTAGGGTAATCTAGCACATAAGGTTTCCTTCTCTGGAGTGCAAACTTTCACAGGGTGACCACCTGGATGCCTCCTTGTGCACCTAGTCTCTGGGGCCACCTGTTCTGGGAGTGCCTTCACTGTTCACGTGCCATGCATGTAGCTTTACTGGGAAAACCCTAGTTCTGGTGTGTACTCGTCCCCTCAGGACTCTACACCCAACTGTGCTCTCCCTGCTACCCGCATAGGCACTTCGTGATTCAGGCCTCTCCCTACCTCTGGGTATTTAACTGGTCATTGGCCCCCTCTGGGAACCAATCTTAACTGTTCTGTTTATGCTGTTCAAATCACCCAAGGCCGATGTCACCTCGCCATACTCTGTTGCCGAGGACTCCTCGTCCTGCTGAGTGACGATGACACCTCCGCCCATCCTGGTGCTGACGACTCATCACCCCTCTCTATAGGCTGATGACTCGTCACCCTTCTCTGTAGGCTGATGACTCGTCACCCCTCTCTGTAGGCTGATGACTCGTCACCCCTCTCTGTAGGCTGATGACTCGTCACCCCTCTCTGTAGGCTGATGACTCGTCACCCCTCTCTGCAGGCTGATGACTCGTCACCCCTCTCTGCAGGCTGATGACTCGTCACCCCTCTCTGCAGGCTGATGACTCGTCACCCCTCTCTGCAGGCTGATGACTCGTCACCCCTCTCTGCAGGCTGATGACTCGTCACCCCGTGTGGTCTATTCCACGTGGCTTTGACTCATACTGTGGGACCCAACTAATGTCCGAGGACTGGTCAGTACACAAGCCCCCCAGTCTCGAGCTGTTAACTTGTTTCAGCGAAGAGACTAAGCGATAGGCGAGGACTGATCGGTACAGATACAACTTACAAAACAAACAAATATCGACTGCCTTTGCTTGAGATTGTTAGTGTGACTTGTACAAGTTTGTCCTTTTCTTCTGGTTTTGTGTTCTTATCTAGCGAGAAAGAAAAGAACTTCATATGGGCACTACAAAAATTTAGAGGGTCATTTTTGACATCACATGTGGAGCCTGAAGTCATTGTTTGTGATAGAGATCTTGCTTTCATGAATGCTATCAATATTGTGTTTCCTAAAGCAACAAATCTTCTTTGTAGGTTTCATATCAATAAGAATGTTAAAGCAAAGTGTAAAATTTTGGTAGATTCTGTCGAGGCTTGACAAGTTGTGATAGATTCTTGGAGGACTACCATTGATTGTATAGAGATTGCTAAATTTGATGGGTTTGTTAAAAATTTTGAAACTATTTGTTCACTGTGACCATTACTTGTTGAATATGTGAAGAACACATGGATTATTCTGCACAAAGAAAAGTTTGTGAAGTATTGGATAAATTCGCTAATGCATTTGGGAAATACAACATTAAACATGCATATCAATGCCTTTACTTTGTTTAGAACGTGTATAACGTCTAATTGTTTTATGTTTTATACTTATACAGGGTTGAATCAGTTCATTGGTCTTTGAAAAGAATATTGCAAAATAGCATGGGAAACATGTGCTCGTGTTGGGATGCTATCAAGCATGTTATTATACTTCAACATACGAAATCAAGACATCCTTTCAAATGGGTCTACATGTGATAGAACACACATTCAATGTCCAGTTGTATAAAATGTTGGTTGACTTTGTATCTAAACATGCTTTGGCTCTCATTGCTGAAGAGTTTGATCGGTTCAATGATGTGGGGTTTGATAGTGAACGTTGTGGCTGTGTACTTAGACGGACTCACGGATTACCACGTGTTTGTCAGTTAGCCAGATATGCTATGAGTGTCATTTCACTTAATGAAGTTCATGTTATGTGGACAAGACTGAGTTTTTCAGATTTATTTGAATGTGATTCAACATCTGAGTTGTCAATTCAACAAGAATGAGATGTCATTCTATCCTGGTTCAAACAAGTTGATATTTGTAGCAAAGTGACAATTAAAAACAAGTTGCATGAAATTTCCTACCCGAACATGACAACATTATGTGCATCACTTAATGTAGTTAAGACAAAAGGATCCCAAAAGAGTCAAGCAAAAAAATTTCAGAGGTCTACAAAACGCACCCCTTCATATTTTGAGCATGTAGATCGCATTTATTTTGTAAACGATAGCTCATCATCTTTGAAGACTCCTAAGGGAAAGGTTAAGGTGACGACCAACACCAATGCAATTCCCATGCTTGATCAATTTCATCCGAAATGTCACCATTTTATTATGGATGTAATAGATGTTAAAGCTGATGGACATTGTGGGTTTCGTGCTATTGCCTCATTGCTGGGGATGGGTGAAGAGTCATGGCCACTCATCAAAATGGATTTATTCAAGGAAATATCTCAGTGGCGTGAAGAATACGCAACATTGTTAGGTAGTTATCAACAAGTAGAAGATATCAAGAGATCCCTACTAATGGATGAGTTGTCAGTGGTAAGTGAATATTCTTAAGAGTCAAGTGCATTGATTAATTGAACTTGTTTGCTATCTAATTTCATTATTGTACTTTGCAGACTAGTGTTGAGAAATGGATGACGATACTGGATATGTGATACTTAATAGCAAGCAGATACAATATTATCTTAGTCTGTTTGTCATTGAAACAAAATATTACCATTTTTCCAGTAAAACAACAAATTCTCATTAGTAGAGATGTTGTTGTAGATAAGCAAATTTGTAAAACAAATTCATTGTAATTTAGAAGAAAATGGGCAACAGCAAGAGGAAGAGCATGAAAATACAGTTGAGCCAAAATCTAGAAGATCACAAAGGCAAAGATTTCCCTCTTCTAGATTAACAGGTCATGAAATTTACAATGGTAATTTGATCATTGATGAGGGAGAGCTGGTTCACTTAGCATTTATGACAGACATTAAGCCAATCACTTGGAAGGAGGCAATTGTAGACAGGGAGTGGAAGAGTGCCATGATTGAAGAACTAGAATCACTGGAGAGAAATGAAACCTGGGAATTAGTGGCTTTGCCAAAGGGAAAAAGACCAATTAATGTCAAATGGGTTTTCAAGATAAAACTCAAGTCTGATGGCAGCATAGCCAAGCATAAAGTCAAATTAGTTGCTAAGGGTTTTTTGCAAAAACATGAAATAGACTACACTGGAGTCTATGCATCAGTGGCCAGATTGGAAACCATTAGATTGGTGATTGTTGTGGCCAGTTTTAAAACTAGAAAATCTATCAAATAGATGTTAAATCTGCATTCTTGAATGGTATTTTGGAAGAGGAGGTCTATGTGACTTAGCCACCAGGTTTTGAAGCAAAGGATGCCAGGCACAAAGTGTTCAAACTCAAGAAAGCACTCTATGGACTCAAGCAAGTTCCTAGAGTGCAGAATAAACTTATAGATTCATTTCTACTCAAGCTAGGCTTCATAAAGTGTTTAGTAGAATATGGAGTGTATGTAAAAGAGTCATAAAGTTAAAGCCTAATTTATGTATCTCTATATGTGGATGATCTGTTAATCACAGGGAGCTCAATGACAGAGATTGAGCAGTTCAAAAACAGATTAAAGGCTGCTTTTAAAATGACAGATTTGGGAATGCTTATCTATTTTTTAGGAATGGAATTCGTATACACAGATCAAGGTATTATTCTACATAAAAGGAAATAGATTAATAAAGTGCTCAACAGATTCAGTATGGATCAATGCAATGGAGCTAGGGTGCTTACTGTTGGAAATTTGAAACTGATAGAAGCCTTGGAGGAGAACGCAACAGATATTAATTTGTTCAAACAAATTGTTGGCAGTTTGAGGTTCATCTGGAACAACAAGCCTGACATAAGCCATGCGATTGGACTAATAAGCAGATTCATGTGTAATCTAAGAGCCTCTCATATGGCAGCAGCAAAGCATGCAGCAAAGCACATATTGAGGTATCTTAAGGATACAACAGGGTATGGTTTCACTGGTGCAAAAAAGCTTAAAAACGACAGCTATTTTAACTGTAAAATGGTGGCTTTTGAGCCGCCTTTGATCAGCTTGTAGTCTTATGTCCCAAAGCAAAGAAAGCCGCTATTTAGCCGCCTTCTTAGATTCAAACAAAGAGGGCGGATATGGTAAAAGCTGCCCTTTTACACCTCCCTATATTAATTATTAATTTATAATTAATATATGCATTATTATTAAATTATATTATGTTAGTTGTTAGGTTAGAATAGAAGTCTATGAAGAGGTAACAATGGTGGTGAAGAGCGGCGACAACGGCAACGGTGGGCTAACGGCAGCAGCAAAGAATCAAATGGAGGAACAACGAAAACCCCAAAGAACAGCGTGCAAGGCAATGAAAGTAAGAATGATGAAGAACCTTCACAAATGAGAGAAATAAAATAATAAGAGAAAAAAAAACAAAAGAGAAAAGCAATGGTGAAGAAGAAGCAAAGAGCTCGAAAGAAACTTACATAATGGCTTGAAGAAGACAATGGCTCGAGGAAAGAAAAGAAAAAGCACAAAGTAGAAGAGAAAACGAAGCGCCAGAGACAAAGGAAGTATGAAAGCGTAATTGGCGCGCTCTGAGCTAGTGTAATAAAAAGATTCTAAGAGGGCGGCTATTTGGTAAAGCCGCCTTCTTACAACAAAGTACTTGGTGTAAGAAGACGACTATGAGGTAAAGTCGCTCTCTTAAATGAAATGCTTTCTTCTAAGAGGGTGGCTTTACCTTAAAGTCGCCTTCTTACATGAAGCGCTTTGTTGTAAGAAGGCGACTTTATCAATTAGTCGCCCTCCTAGAGAAATTTAATTTAAAAAATATCACTGCGTTTTGAAGGACAACATCTGACTGTAAAAACGCCTTAAATGTAGTGTTGAAATAAGTTCTTTTTGCACTAGTGCTCACTGTTTCCAATAAGCTTCAATGAATCTGAAGATTGTTTGGAGGCTTGGAGTGATTCAGATTGGTGCGGTGATAAAGTGGGAAGGAAGAACACCTATGGATATTTTTTTAAATATATGAAAGCACCAATTTCTTGGTGTTCTAAGAAGCAAACTATAGTTGCTCTCTCATCTTGTGAGGCAGAGTATATAGCTGTAGCAGAGGCAGCTTGTCAATGTGTTTGGCTTACGTCTATGCTTGATGATATGAAGTTGGATCATGTGAAGCCTGTGCAACTTCGCATGGACAAACAATCAACCATCAACCTTGCAAAGAACCCAATCGCACATGGGAGGAGTAAACACAGACAAGTTCCATTTCTTAAGGGAACATGTTGGAAAAGGAAAGCTAGAAGTGAAACATTGCAACACCAAGGAGTAAGTGGCTGATATTTTCACCGAACCACTTAGACTAGACAAATTTGAAAAACTAAGAGAGTGGTTAGGAGTTAGATGTGTTGCCGAATTTTGCTTAAGGAAGAGTGTTAGAATAAGCTAAATAAAGAGTTAGTTTATTAACTCTTAAACCTAAGCTAGTTATTTCTGTTATTAGAATGTTTCTCTATTCATTATGGTTTGACAGTTATAAATAGTTGTATCACTTTTGTATTAACACAGATTTATGAATAATACATTTTTTACAATTTCAATTCAAAGAAGATCAATTTCCAACAATTATAACTTCCAAATTCTAAAATTCAAAATACACAATTGACTTTTGAATTATAAAATTTAAAATAAAAAGTTGATTTTTCAAATTCTATAATTGGAAAGTCATTTTCTAAATTGAATGCTAACTTTCGAATTTTATAATTTAGAAGTCATTTTCTGGATTGAGAAATGACTCCCAAATTGTAGAATTTGAAATATAAAATTGACTTTCAAATTTTAAAATTTGAAAAATTATCTTTATTTGAAGGAAGAAAATAACAATGGATGGTGTAGGAAACTTATACTTAATTTTTAAATTTATTAAAGATAAATCTAATTTTTTTTACCAAAACTAGGGTGCGATAAGAAAGTGTAGAGGTGGAGGATTGCCTTACCTATTTTCCTAACGTGTTGTGTTGCAATTCTCCAAAGATTTTTGTTCTAAGGTATTATTATAAAGTTTTCTTTGAAAAAATTACTTTAAAAATATCACATTCACATATTTGATACTCTCAAAAGGTAAAGTAAGTACCTTATGCTCTCATAGGAGTAAAAGTTGTTTTATAGAGTAATGATGTCTCCCACTCCATCATTTATTCCCTTGTCTTATGATTTTTAATTAAATATTTTTTTTTTTAAAAATTACTCAATAGCAACAATCCTAATCATTGGAATGACATTTATATACATACTATTTTGGAAATCCAATATTCTCATAAAAAATTGTGTTTATACATATAAGTATACCTCTTTTTTATAAAAATATTTTGGACATATCAAACACATTTATGATACTTCAAGTATAATTCTCAAACAACTTAAAAATCCCATAAAATGTATTCTTTAGAAACATATAATCAAAATTAAAGTAAAAATATACATTCACATTAAATTAATAGTTAATTGTTTTAGTCGTTATTTTTTTAATTTAAGAAACAATATTAGTTATCTATGGTTTAGCCAAATATGTGAATGCTTGTAATCCTTCTAATTCATATCCGTGTCCAAATGCTGATAAATACAAAAAAATAGTAATTGAAAAAAGTTAAATGTGCAATATTTTTTTTTAAATTGTTGGAAATATTAAATTTCATCATATGTCATATTTTAAATAGCATAAAATACATAATCTCAAGTTTATTTGAGAATAAAATATGAAAATAAACTTAATATGTTGTGATTTAGAACCTTGTGAAGTTGTTTTTAAAAAAAAGCTTGTGGGATTGAAGGATTTTTGAGTTTCCACCTCTGCTTCTTGCTCACCAGTCACCAACATTCTGAAAAAAACTCACCCACTGCTGACAGACACTTTCCATCGCCAACTTTTATCACTTCCAACTTACAACTCCACTCCACGTTTAACATTTTAAAATTCCAAGAACATAATATGTAAAAGAAACCCACAACCGATATTAAATTTAAACCAAAGAAGAAATATTAGTTTTAAATACAAAGAAGAAAAAAGTTTCCAAAACCAAACGGGTAAATCATAAAAACAATTGGTTATGTCAATAGCAAAATGATTAGAATGTCTAAAATAAAATAATAAAATAAATATAAAGATAAAATAAAAAAAAGTAAAGATGAAAAAAAAAAAAAATAGTTAAGGTATAGGTATAGATTATTATTTTGTTGGTGTATAATATTTTATTAAAAAATCAGTTGTTAAGTAAATGTATTTAATAAATCAATATTTTTCCTTTGACATTAGAGGGATGTTGGGTCGCATACCATATCCTATTCAGTTCAAATGACATGACACAGTATGTTTCTTGCCTACTGGGGCCCACATCACCCCACCTAACACTAGCACATACCTTATTTCATTTTCTTTTATATTTTATACTTTTTTTTATACTTTTTTTTTCGAGTAATAGTACTTGACATGGATTTCATTGATTTGATCAAATTATCATTTTATTATAATATAATATTTTATTTTAAAAAATATTTATAAAGTAGTTATTTTTATTATATTGGTAGTGTTAATCAAACAAACTTTTTTTCATGCATAAAGACTACAAATACTTTCTGGAGTTTTGCTTAAGTGTCAATTCTTCCCCTAAAAAAACATTGGAGTTGTTATAATTATTTCAAATACTCTATATACGTTTATCTTAAATCTGTAAAGGGTTTGTGATAACAAAGTTTCAGCAAATGTCAGTTTTGATAATATTTTTTTTTCTGGTTTGGAGTGTTGCGGAATTAGAGTTTCACCAAAATTAAGATTGTAGTTGGTGGTGGATAATTTTGTTGTTCAAAGATATTTAATTTAACTTACTTTAAAACATTCATATGTCAAAGCAACTATATAAGAAGAGGAAAATAAACAATCCATACGGATCTTCTTAGTTATTGTTTGTTTCCATATAAATTTTAAACTCTGTGGACTATGATTATAGTAGTGACAAAGCCCTTTTCAACTTACCCAAACAGGGTACAATAAAATAACCCTTCAGCAGCATTCATCAATTCATCACACTATATTAACTATAGTTTGGTTTTAAAAATTCACCAATTCACTTTCACAGTCCTCTCAAAAAGTGTTATTTAGATTCACTCAAATTGCATTATTGATTTTTATCTCTTGTTTTCACTTTCACAATCAATCAAGTTGGTGTACACATTCTTTTTATTCTTCAAATTTGCGTATTTTAAAAGTACGGGTGGGTGACCTCATTACTTTATTAGAACACTTCTCCTCTTAAAAATTTAATATCGATCAAAATCAGTTTATTTATATTTTTTAAAATTGAAATAACTATTCCACAAAATTTGATTTATATTTAAAAAGATGTTTGGTCAAACGTAAAGAAGAAGAAAGGAGTAAAATTGGTTTTAGCACTCTTACAAAATATTGGACTATAAGAATAGATTTAGATCCCTATTTTCAACTAAATATCCATATGAGATACAATTCCTACTCCCACTGGACTTAGTAACTTCAACTGAAATTATATCTAATTCAAGCTAAAAGTAAAAGAATTTGATTCACAATTGATGTTAATTGATGTTTATGGAAACTTCAGGTATAGTTCAATATGGCGAGAGCCATCATTTTCAGATAAAATCAAGCAACAAGATACCACATTACTACTCCTATTAAAATGAGTGACATGACAGCATAATAAATTGACAGGACACAATTTATCAAGCAAATGAACACTAACAACCACACATACTAATTATTAGTAAATCTCACTGAAATTAGTACCCGTTATTCTAAAGGCATGAAACACTAACTCTTACCGGAACTCTTAGGAACAATTTTTTTTCTTCATTCGTACTCTCCTTTAACTTTTTTTTTTTTTTTCTAGTGTTTGAATTTCTATTCTTAATTAAAAGTTTGTTTGTGTTTGGAATTCGATTTTTGGTTAAAAGTATATTTGTAAAAATTTTCAGCGTGATATTCAATATTTAAATGTAATTAATATGATAATAATAAGTTACTTTTATTTTAATTGTTATGTCTATTTATATGATTTTGACTATTTTATTTTTAAATCAAAGTTAAAATATGAATAATAATAATTAAAGGTATATTATCTAATTTTTAATAGTTTATTTACTTTAATATATTTTTCTTCTAATGCTGAAGGAACCGGGTATTAGTACGTCTAAATAGTATTAAAAAATGATGCGAATGCCAAATGCTTGATCATGGAGGAAGAGGAGAGTCCTCCAAAATTAAAAGTGGCTCCACTCATCCGTCAAAATGCAGCCAAACACAATACCATTATTCAAAGCAGTATTCCATTTGTACCAAACTCATGGCAAAGGATAAATAACTAATCGAGGAATTGTTATAAATAACGTAGATACGTATATTAAATTAGGCGAAAGGGAAATAAATATGAAAAGAGAGGGATGATGAAGAGCATGTCCTATATATATAAAATGTGAAGTAAGGAAGCAATGGACGTGGCAACCACTTTTGAAGTTGGAGGTCCAGAAAATGGTTGTTAAGTCACAAACATAGAGGGAGCTTAACGTTGAACTTCCCGTGGGTTGCGAATAAAGAGCTAAGAGGGGTGTGGTGTTTGTTGGAGTGATTCATGATGATTGGTGCTTGCAGAGAAAGGATGGGTTGGAAGAAAAAGGCCAAAGAGTTGTTGAGGCCAAGAGAGCTTTTCTACCTCTTCACCATCATAATCCTCAGCCTCCTCCTCCCTCTGTCTTTTCTTCTCTTGGCCACTCTCTCCGCTGCCCAATATTACCTTCAGACCCTAACCTTCTTCCACTACTCACCGCAAGACTTTCCCTATCTTTTCCACCTTGCCCTCCACATCAACCCATGTATTCTCTACGTTTTGGTTTCCCTTGTCAGCGTAGGCACCCTCATCCAGGGGCTCATGGGTAAAAACACAATTTTTAGTCAGACACCCTCCAAGTCTTCTTCTCTCTCTCTAGCGTGGATTCTCCTTTGCGCGTTCCAAGTTTGCGTTGGTTTGGGCATCGAGGGAAGCATTGCGGCTGGGCTTTACGAGTACGATGATGACGTCTCCAGTTTCGGCGCGGAGAGAAGCCTGATGAGCAGGATGATTTTTCTGCTGGGCCTGCACGAGACCACCCACGTTTGGTGTCGGATGGTGGTGAGGCCCGTCGTGGATGACACGGTATTCGCTGGGGCACGGAAAGAGAGGTGGGTGGAGAGGGTGGGCCTGGCTGCGGGCTTGGGCATCTTGTGGTGGTGGAGGTTGAGGGAGGAGGTGGAGACTCTGGTGGTTGTGGCCCAAGTGAAGAATGAGCAATTGATGGAGGTGGGAATTAGTGACTTTGTTGGATGGTGGTTGTATTATCTCATTGTGACCATTGGGATGGTGAGGATTGTGAAAGGTCTGATTTGGATGTTCATGGTTTCTCTCTGTAGAAGAAGGCCAACAACAATAGAGGTGGAATCGACCCAGAACGACGACAAGGTGTAATTACAGTTGAACAATTCTCCATTCTTCTTTTCCTTTTGTTTTTTGTTTTTACTTCCAAATTCAGCTTCTCTTCTCTCAATTTTTTCCCCATTCTCTCTGGTCAGAGACATTACAATATTGTAACAAACGCGCCACTAATATTGTATTCTAAACGTATTATTGCTCAACATGTCGATAATTAGTTCTTTAATGTGATTTATTATTGGATGGGGCTATTTATAGGCATGACCTGCGACAAATCAATATGATATTAGTTTTTTATTTTTTAGATAACATATGATGTTGTTATGTTATAATCGCGTCTGAAATAAGCGATCCAAACCGGCTTATAACATTGTTTTTCGGTGCTAATCTCCTAGGACCAACTCCAATGCATGATTTCGTTGTGATGGTGTTAATCCTATTTACGTTTACTTCACAAAGAGTTTTAAAGTACAAACTCGACCATAATTAGAATTGGATATGTCAACAAAACTTCGGATCATTACTCTCTATATGTATCAATGATGATTAAAAGCATATTATTAATAATTGATCCATTCGAGTCGTTTAGTTTTGATAACTATATATACGTCAACTTGCTTGGTTTTCAAGAGTATAAAATCATGTTTGGTGGTTTATTTGAATCTTAAAAATTTGAAATTTAAGATTATAATCAACTAAAAATATTATATTATTTATCAAACGATTTTAGGTTTCTATGAATATTCTTATACTGATAGTTTTTTTCTTTTATTGATTTTTAAAATATTGAAAGAAGTTCTAATAAAATAAAATAGTGTCACTCGTAAACCATGCATATAATATCCTTATATTCTTTTTAAAATAGATACATTAACCACAATAATGATATCGGCAATACTTATGAATACCATCATTACGAACTTTTTTATGAAATTTTCTTAAATCTCATTTAAGATCAACTATAATGTAGTTAGAATAAATTCATTAAATGAGTTATTTATTAAGAGAAATATTAATTAAACTTATTTAATCATATAGTATCGATCAATAAACTATAACTTTAAAAAATTGAAAGGATAAAATAAAACTAATGAATTACACTAAATTCGAGGTGACGGGTTTTAGCGGGTTAACCTTTTAAATTGCCATTTATTAAATTAAAATGTAATAACATTGAAAGGGTGTTTACAGATATAATTACTTTTATTTTTATGTTCACATAATCTTTAAATATATTAGATACGGGACCGTGTTTTGTTTCTATCTGAGTAACCTCCACTTCTATTTTATTTAAACTTAATAGTATTTTTGTAGTGTAAAACTAGTTTGTTTAAATTTAATTTTAAAGTTGTTGGTGCATGATGCATTACATCATATTGGGCCGGGATCTTGATATTTTCTTTCTTCACTTATACTTTCTTCTAATATTCCATAATATTATAATGTATTTGTTAAAATATTTGTTTATTATCACCCCCTTCAAAATAAGTCAAAGACATCATGGGTTACACGTTTCAAAACAGTTTATTAAAAAAATTCCAAATTTGTTGTTTATTAAAGCTTAAAATTATTGTTGTGATAATATTTATGAATTAGGATATTACTGTTTTGATAATATTTACGAGTTAGGTAATTTAAAGCTATTTTTCTTTAAAACTATATTCTAAATTAAAATATTTATAATTATATTTTAGATTATATATTTTATAATATTTTTAGATTATCTAATATGAAATGTACTTTTTATTATATAATCTGAAATCAAATTTTATAATACGGAATTATATATTGATTCTACATTGTATTGTCTAGAATTAGTTTCAATATAATATTTGAAGTATAATTCCAAATTATGTAATTTATAATATGATTTCGGATTGTAAAATTTAAAAGTATATTTTAATTACGTAATTGGAAATCATAATAATAATTATGTAATTTGGAATTATATTATGTATTATGGTTATTTAAAATCATATTTTAAATTTTATAATTAAAAATAATATTTTAAAATTTATAATCTCAAATTATACTTTGAATTATATAATTCATGTCTGACTTCTGTTTATATTATTTTATTATCAATTTTATTTTAAAACGATCAACTTCACCATATGTTTATATTTGATTTTGTGAATCCATTTCACTCTTGGCTTCTTATCAAATAGATGAATTTATAAGTTTCCATGTTTAATTCTTCCTTATTGCATGGATCTTAACATTCATGTCTTTTCTACATTTTTATCATTTGTAACTTTTTTTTAAAAGTAAATGTCTCACAATCTAGGAATAAGGTAAAATTGACAATTTCTTCATCAAATGGGTCATTATCATTACCCACAACATAACCCTCGTCATAGTGTTAAAACTGGCTTTAGTCCTCAGAAGTTATTAACTAAAGAAAATAGTAAGATTGGTTGGAGCAAAGTATCTTTAATACTCAACATAGTGGCATCATGATATTTCATCCCTATGCCCCCTTACGAAATTAGTCTTTTCGTTTTATCTATTAAGAAGTTGACTTTAAGCTTAACTCAACCTTATAAAATCAGCTTATAAGGTGAGGTTTGCACTCACTTATATACTTTGAAATTTCTTATCTTTATTCGATATGTGATCTCCTACACCTATTAAGAAGTAAACTTTAAGCCTAACTCAATCTTATAAAATTGGCTTATAAGGTGAGGTTTGCACCTACTTATATACAAACTTTGAACCTTCATGATTTTGCTCATTATTATTAGAATCTTGTTTGAAAGAAGAAATCATCTCCCGACGATTAGAAATACGAATCATGTCTCTTTGTGAGAACCTCTCATTTAAAGCATTCCATATGTCAAAGGCATTATCCACACAGACGATGCTCTGTACAATGGATGAAGAAAGAACCTTGAGCATCTAGGAAACAAAAAGCTGGTATGAGGTAGAGCTTTTATGGTTCCATCAATGAAACCTATCTTGTTCTTTGAAATGAGACTCATTTGAAATAAACGAGACCAATGATGGTAGTTTGGTCCCTTAAGAATAATAGGGACAATGAGAAAAGAATGATTATCAAATGAACTAACATGGTAAGGTGAACAAAAATCTTGTGAGGGTTCAACAACTTCACCCATGGGTAAAAGTAGCAAGCAGAGCTTTGATACGTTAGAGATCCCATATCGACTAAAGATAAGGGCATTTCATAGTATATAAGTGAGTGCAAAACTCACCTTATAAGTCAGTTTTATAAGGTTGAGTTAGACTTAAAAGTCACTTCTTAATATGGAAAAATTTACCAAAATGGTGCAATTCACTTTGAAAATTACACAAATGGGCAAATGCAAAAAAATTATAGAAATTGGCATTTCTGAGTCAAAGTTGTCAATGATGTATAGGTAACATCAATTAAATTCATTAATCTGTGACTTTTTTTTTTTAATTAAAGTTGTCAACCGGATTGACAACTTCAGTTTAAATAAATTGTGAAGAAATTAGACACTGGGTTGACAACTTCAGTGTATTTTATCTAAATTAAAATTGTCAATTCGGTTGGCAAGTTCAGTTAAATTATTTTTAAATAATTAATATTTTTTAAATTAAAAAATGTATATAATAGTAATTTAAAAATTATTTGAAATTACAAGAAGTGAATAAGAATGTTGTGAAAATTTTTATTTTATAGATAAATAATATTAAAAAAATTAAAACTAAATTTTGTTTCGACAAAAAACAAAGTTACCTTAAATTAAGTTGGATTAAAAATAGGTTTGTAATAAATATTAAATATTTAGTACTTTTTAAATATTGTAAAAATTAAAAATATTTTTGTCGTTTTAAAAAAATTGAAATTATGTTTGTGAAGTAGCGTTTATAGTTGATACAATTATAAATAAAATGGGTAGCATTTAAATAATATTTATAAAATGATAAATAAGTACAATTTATACATGATTAGAAAATAGAAATGTAGGAAAAGTTGTCATGTATGAGAAGTTGTGCCACAGGGTGGTCTTTTTCGTTGTCTTCGTGGTTGTCCTTGTGGTTGTTGTTCGGATGGATTGGTAAGAGGGGGCGGAGGTGGAATGTCATCGTCAATGCCTTCGACTTCATTGTCCTCACTCTAATTTTCGAATACCTGTGAAGGCATTGTTGGTCGATAATACTACATGGATGACATTGGATTGTAGGCATATGGGGGGTCATGGTGGAGGTTGCAAAGGGATTTGATGGACCAGTAAAAAATTGTTGTTGAGATGGAAATATTGAGTGGTTGAAAGGTGGTTGATTGAATGACGATTTGAATGACATGTGAGGTTGATCCATATATCTGAACAACTGAGTCGGGTGAACACCTAGCGGACGAAAAGATTGTTGTTGAAATGATTCAACTTGAGAAGAAGACCCAACATGATGTTGATAGTGAGGTTGTGTAGTCTCCTATGGCATATCATACTGTTTTGAAAATCTGTGTTAATTTTGGATTAGTCAATGAAGAATAACAAATGATTTTGTAATTGAACTTACAGCATCATGGACTGTGATTGTATAGGCGAGATGTAGTGGATAATATGGTTGATGTATCATTGCATGTATGTTGACTTGTCATGCAAATGGCCATTTCTGTTAAACTGATTTCCCTGAATTAGACAATTATGACGGTCATTCCACATAACTATCCATGCGGCATGATATTGTGGCCAGTATCGATTAGTTTGTCCTCTTGTATTCTCTTTGTGAAGTTGATCAAGGTTTAATGACCCACTTGGAATACTCTGTCAAAATCCAAATTGACGCATACCCTATCAACGTGATGAAATTCAACCGTTGCGAAACATGTGAAAGGAACTACCGCTCGTAAAAGTAGGGGAACCTCAATAGTGATCAAGCGCCTAACATAATCCACTCGATATGAAGTCCAAAGAAACTGTAAATAAATGTATGAAACATTAGTAATATGAAATTTTCAGTTAAAATGGTATGTTAGTTTATATATTGTTTACAACCTCTTTAGCTTTAATGCTATCAAACATTGCCCGTATTTAGGGAACACTGGTTCCTCCTGTCTGCATCCTATGCATCCTCCAAGTTCACCTAACGTAAACAAAGGAATATAAAGAAATTTACAACCAAGATAACTTGAGTTGAACTTTATTTTCTTGTCTCAAAAATTAATACAAAAAATAACATACCTTTTCCCAAGTGGAAAACCAACACCTTGTTCAAATTCTTCATCAGTCAATGGTTAAAGTTGTCGATAAATGCATGTTAGGCATTCCCATGCCCAACACTGTAAAAGCAGCGTGCAACCTCCAATATTATCCTGATTAAAGTCTATTCCATGCTTGAGCGCATGGAATAGAGAAGCCATTACAGCTGACCCCCAACTATAATTCCTGACGTTCTTCAAGTCAGCCAGCAATAATAGATACATTAAATGTACCTTAGTACCTGAAGAATTAGGCATCAATAGGCTTCTAATAAGTGTTAATATGTGGGCTCGAGCATGTTGAGCAAAAATATCATCAGTTGCATGATGTGGTAGTTCCTTAAGAGTGTTTTTAAGCCAAGACATGAATTTTGTTTCATCGCTGTAACAGGTGGTATAGATCCAAGAAACTTCACACATAAAGATACTAAATCACCACTAGTAATCCTGGTGACAGTCTCTCCATCAACAGGTAAACCCAATATCAATTTCACATCTTCCAATGTAACAGTTGTTTCACCGAGAGGAAAGTGAAAGGTATGAGTCTTTGTTCTCCACCTTTCCATTAATTTTGTAAGTAGTAGGTGGTTGAAGTTAATGTTTTTAAATTTTAACAAATGTTCAAAATCAGAATGATCAATTAAGTGTTTGACTCGCTCGTCAAGTGTGTCTTCATGCTTTAGTACCCAGATTGCATGTCTTCTGGGTCTCAATAGTCTTTCATTACCTTTCCATACATCTTTAGTAACATATATTCTCTTGGAGCCACAATAGGGACATATTCACGGGAAGGCAATGAGATGCTATGAAATTCTAATAAGATGATTCCTGAAAATACAAACAATTTTTAAAGTACCAGAAAACTACTTACCAATTGAAATGCTTCGTAATATTAAATGTCAAATTGTTGGTATCATTACGGGATAAAGTAGGATTAACACTTGGGATGATGCTCATATTCAATACCTCATTGTGTAAGGACCCGTAAAATTTAAATTGGAATAAAAAGGAATATATTTTAAATGAATTCTAAGTATGATTTTATTTAAAATAAAAAGGAAGGAAGTGTAGTTTAGAAGACTATGAGATCGCCTGGTTAGTACATGATCGCCTGTCGCCTAGGTTGCACGTGATCGCCAGTCACCTATGGTGCACATGATCGCCGAAAGTGCACTCAGTATGTGGTCAGGATACTGGATCAACCAGAGTGGGTTCCACAAAACCACACGTATCAAGGTGTGGGTTAAGCCTTAGATACGTTGTGCATGCAAAGCTCTATGCTTGAGCATAAGAAATCGTCCTTGGTGTTGCATGCATGGGCGCACGAGGAGTAGTGCTGACCTACTCTTGGAAATGTGAAGCTACCGACGTCACCAAGTCATGTGGAGATGATACCTTGGACGTAACATAGTGGGATGAAGAACCTACAGCAAGGCGTGGCGATGTGTCGTCGGGCATCGCCGGGCGCGAGGCATGCGGGCATCGCTAGGGCGCGAGGCATGCGGGCATCGCCAGGGCGCGAGGCATGCGGGCATCGCCGGGCGCGAGGCATGCGGGCATCGCCAGGGCGCGAGACTTGCGGGCATCGCCAGGGCTCGAGGCATGCGGTCATCGCCAGGGTGAGACATCGGTCGTCTCCCAGGGAGAGACATCGGTCGTCCGCCAGGATGAGGCATCGGTGGTTAGTCATCGCGCGAGAGGTCATCGGTGGAAGGTTATCGCGCGATGTCGAGTTTCACACAGATAAGGTGGGACCCAGGCTCTCAGCATCAGACGTACTGCACGCGCGACACGTAGACAAAAAGGGTGATTCAGAATAGTGACATCAGAGTGTTGGCCTGCGCAGAGGCACGCGCAGTCGTACTGTTCAGGGAAGCGTACACGCAAACTTCCCTGCAGAGTGGGTGGTGGCAGCGGCTTTTGTGGACAAGTTGGTTTAAGATTCAAAAACCCACTTCTGAGAGGCAAAGGACGTTGCAGTGGTTCAAGAGTGAAAGAGTGAGTTTACCTTCATTCTTCTCCTTTTCTCTCCTTCGCGCTGCGATTCAGGCATCCTCAAGCACCAGTGCGACGACCGACGACTGCCCTTGGAGCACCTGGGAGGTTCTCTGCGAGTTCTACAAACCAGACGCTAAAACAGAGCTAAGGCATCCTTTAAGCTCGGTGGGTTTTGGAGCTCTTGGTGTTTTGCGCAAGTCCAGGTAAGGGAAGCTAGCCTTATTTCTAACGAAAACCTTATATTCGATGATTGAGATGATGGGGCGACGTGGTCGCCGGTTTTCAACTGTTATTGCATAATCCCTTGTTTTTGGACGAGATCGCCGGTTTTGGCGTTGTTTTTCGAACTCCCCTGTTTTTGGTATTGTTTGAAACTGTTTGAGATTTAAATGTGATATACGAAAATCTGAACCTTGGAATGAGTTTTGCTGTGATTGGAATCATTCATTTAAGTGTTATATGATGTGTTGAATGTTGTGAATGTGGGATCAAGGCATAGTATTTTCAGGAAAGAAAATACCGTGTAAGATCGTGTAGGATGTGCATTGATCGGTGATTTCTATAATGAGATATCCTGACTCTCCTGAGATAATGAATTCATATAGATGAAGTTATTCAGGCGTTGAGAGTCAATGGAGGTTCACATGTATGGGTAAGTGTTTGAAAGATAACTACTTGACCTGTTGTGTGGATTCACCCTGTCATACTGTGAGAGTGATGAAATTGAGATCGAGATTGTGTTGATGCGCATAGCTGTGGAAACTTTACAGCAGTTTAGTATGACATGTGCAGATCTCTGAGTCTAGTCAATGCACGAGTCTTCCGGAAGTAGTGTCAAGTGTCTTGTGTGATGAGTCAGTGGAAGTCTGACGTGAGAAATGAGGAACATTGAAATTGATAGACACTTGATGCGTTATGTGAATAGAACGACTCTTGAGTAATTTGTGAAATGTGTGATTACTTGATGGTCATGTGAAGGGAATGCGAGAAATTGATAGTTTTTACGTGGGTATCTTTAATTTGTTTCATCTTGATTTTAAAGTTTCATATCTAAACTCTTTTTCAAATGTCTAGCTTACCCTGTGATTTTTGGTGTTGTGTTTGGCTTTTTCTTAAACCTGTGATGATCGTGTATAATTTACACGGGAGCAGATGATGTTGCAGGAAGTAGAGCTCCTTAGTGAGTGGTCGCCGGAAGGAGATTGCCTGTTCCTATTTCTGTTAGGCGATCACCCTTTTTCTGTTTTCTGATAGGAGATCGCCGTTCTCTGATAGGAGATCGCCTTTTGCTGTTAGGAGATCGCCTGTCTTTCTATTTTACTGTAATTTTGTTTACGCTTTTGGAAAATTGACCGATTATGTATTAAACTCCCTGTGAGGAGAAACTTCATTACATATATATAATTATGTTCACTTCAATATATTTGTTTACCTTTATTTTTATTATATAAATATGAAAAGTATTTGGCGGGATGTTACATTAATGGTATCAGAGCAGTTCGTCCTTAGGATGACCTGAGGGCTGTGGATCCATTGTGTTTCTTCTGCTCATAAAATTTATTTGAGTTTTAAATAACAACTATAGTGAAAGGTTTTCAAACGTTTTTGTATTGAAATTTTGTGTGTGCTTTAGTGAATGTATGCCCTAACTGAAAATCTTAGTATTAAGAATGAGAGGATCTTGATAAAGTAGTGAGGGTGCACACTCATAACTGGATCGAGATGATTCTCAATCTTAATTCCAAAGGTTTGATGTTTAGCATACATTGAATTCTAGTGTGATTTATGTCATTTTATTGAGTGTTTTTGTAATTGACTGAAAGTGGTTGTTTGGATTGATGGTTGTATACCAGTAGCTGTTCTGGTGTTTTGCTTGAGGTTATAAGTATTATGATTCTGTTGATGAGCTCAAATTCTTAATGACTTTGAGATGCTGACCTTTGTAAGGTCTAGATGTTACCTCCTGAATGAATTGATTTCTTATCGATCTCATTCTTGTAGTTGTAGGGAATATAGAATCCCATAGTTTCAAAATCTGAAACGAAGAAGATGGCACGTAGACCTCCTACCCCTCCCCAACCTTCTTCGGAAATGAGCCAGATTGCCAAGGCTATCGAGATGATGGCAACTGCCATCCAACAACAGAATGCAGCGATGGCTCAGAACCATCAAGCTACAATGCACCACTGGGAAACTGCTCGGTCGGCTGAAACAAATTCCCACGTCGGTCAGCCTCAAGAACAGATGGGACTGACCGAGTTCATGAGGCACAACCCACCCAAGTTCAGTGGGAATGCTACCCCTGATCAAGCAGATCAGTGGGTCAGGGAGTTGGAGAAAATCTTTAGGGCGACCTCCTGCCCTGAAGAGAAGAAATTAGTGTTCGCCACCTATCTGCTATCTGGAGAAGTCGAGTTCTGGTGGATGGGAGCTCAGCAGATGATGGAGGCTCGAGAGGATGTGTTAGACTAGGAGAGCTTTAGGGTGAAATTCCTGGAGAAATACTTCCCAGATAGTGCAAGATTTGCGAGGGAAGCAGAATTCCTCAGATTGGAGCAGGGGGAGATGTCAGTAAATGCTTATGCTGCTCGGTTTGAGTATCTCGCCCAATTCTACACCCAGGCGACCTCTGAGGCTTGGAGGTGTAGGAAGTTTGAAGAGGGACTGAAGCATGGGCTGAAGAGGACCATAGCCCCGATGTGCATCAAGGAATTTCACGCCTTAGTAGAGAAGGCGAAGATGGTGGAGACCCTGGAAAAGGGTGATTCTCGGGTGATCAGGTCACACCCAGGGGGTTCTTCCAGTGGGAAGGCTAAGGTGCAGCACCCACAAAACAAGCCCTATGCGAGACCTCCACCACATCGGGCGGGAACAACGTCATCCCAGTTTCAGCAGCAACAACCTTGGAAACCCAAGTGTTTCCATTGTGGTGGACCACACACGCCCAATGTGTGCCCCAAGAAGGCTTCGGAGAGAAGGTGTTTTGCCTGCCAAAGGACGGGACACGTTGCAAGAGATTGTCCTACCCAGAATAGGATGACTCAACCCAGTGGTTCTCAGCAGTTGAGAAACGAAGGCAGCAGACCTCAGGCAACAGGGAGAGTGTTTGCCATGTCAGGAGCAGAAGCGTCTCAGTCAGGTAACCTCGTGCAAGGTGTTTGTTTTATAGCTGGTAGAGGTGTAAAAGCTTTGTTTGATTCTGGAGCGACACACTCCTTTGTGTCAAGCCTGTGTGTAGCCGAGTTGGGCCTTCTAGTGAAGGAGTTACCTTTCGAACTGTTGGTCTCTACACCTGCGTCAGGACAGGTGTTGACCTCTACAGTTTGCCCCGAATGTCCAGTGATAGTAGAGGGACGCAGATTCAAAGTGAACTTGATCTGCCTACCTCTTCAGGACCTGGATGTTATCCTGGGAATGGATTGGCTAGCTGCCAATCACGTTCTCATAGACTGCAGTAGTCAGAAGATAGCGTTTCCAGACATCCAAGAGTCAGATGTGATATCAGCTCAGCATGGGTGGTCGGAGTTAGAAAGAGGGGCGAGGTGCTTCGTGATGCTAGCTCGGCTGGAAGTGAAGAATGAAGGGGACGTAAGCAGAATACACGTGGTGAAAGATTTCACGGATGTATTTCCAGAAGAAGTACCTGGATTACCCCCTAAGAGAGAAGTGGAATTCTCTATTGATTTGGTACCTGGAGCTGGACCAGTGTCAATGGCACCTTACAGAATGGAACCAGCTGAGTTGGTAGAATTAAAGAAGCAAGTGGAAGAGTTGTTGGAGAAACAATTCATCAGACCCAGTGTATCTCCATGGGAGGCTCCAGTGCTCCTAGTTAAGAAAAAGGATGGAGGGTCTCGGCTGTGTATAGATTACAGGCAATTAAACAAGTTGACCATCAAGAACAAGTACCCCCTACCTAGAATTGACGATTTGATGGATCAAATACATGGGGCCTCGGTGTTCTCCAAGATTGATCTGAGATCGGGGTACCACCAAATTTTTGGTAAAAGCTGAAGATGTTCAAAAGACAACTTTTAGGTCTCGTTATGGGCACTATGAGTATGTGGTGATGCCGTTTGGAGTAACCAATGCTCCAGCTCTGTTCATGGACTACATGAATAGGATTTTTCGCCCTTTCTTGGATAAGTTTGTGGTAGTCTTCATAGACGACATACTCATTTATTCAAGGACAGAGGAAGAACATGAAGAACATCTGAGGACAGTGTTGGAGATTCTGAGGGAGAAGCAACTCTATGCCAAGTTCTCTAAGTGTGAGTTCTGGCTGAAGGAAGTCAACTTCTTAGGAGACGTGATATCTGCTCGGGGGATATCAGTGGATCCAGCCAAGGTAGAGGCAGTGCTGTAGTGGGAACGTCCTAAGACAATCACTGAGATAAGGAGCTTTGTGGGTTTGGCGGGCTATTATCGGAGGTTTATTGAGGACTTTTCCAAGGTAGTGGCTCCTTTAACACAGCTGACCCGCAAGGATCAACCTTTTGCTTGGATCGACCGATGTGAGCAGAGCTTCATGGAACTAAAGGAGAGGTTGACTAGTGTTCCAGTGCTGGTGATCCCAGAGGTAGGAAGACCTTTTGATGTTTACTGTGACGCTTCACATCAGGGTTTGGGATGTGTTTTGATGCAAGAGAAAAGAGTGGTTGCATATGCTTCAAGGCAACTCAAGGTTCATGAGAGGAACTACCCTACGCATGATTTGGAGTTGGTGGCTGTGGTGTTTGCCTTGAAGATTTGGAGGCACTATTTATATGGAGCTCGGTTCCAGGTGTTCAGTGACCATAAGAGCCTGAAATACCTGTTCGATCAGAAAGAACTAAACATGAGACAAAGAAGGTGGATGGAGTTTCTAAAGGACTACGATTTTCAACTCATGTATCATCTAGGGAAGGCCAATGTAGTGGCAGATGCCTTGAGTAGAAAATCAATGCAAGTAGCCACCATCATGATGGAAGAGCAGAAACTGATCGAGCAGTTCAGAGACTTAAACCTTGGGGTAGAATTTCACGTAAATCACATTAGTTGTAGTAAGCTGGCTATAACTAATGACTTCCTTGGAATGATAAAGGATAAGCAGTTGGAGGACCCTAGTCTGAAGCGTACTGTGGAGTCACTAGGGACCGACTAGGCCAGAGACTTTGTGATGGGCGATGATGGGATCTTGAGATTTAATGGCAGAATTTGCATACCTGCAAATGAAGAGTTGAGGAAGATGATCCTAGAGGAAGGTCACAAGAGTCGCCTTAGCCTACATCCAGGCATGAACAAGATGTACCATGACTTGAAGGAGTCATTTTGGTGGTCGGGCATGAAGAAAGACATCGCCCAGTATGTTACTACCTGCTTGACGTGTCAGAAGGCAAAGGTAGAGCATCAAAGACCTGGCGGGTTGTTACAGCAACTGGATATCCCTGAGTGGAAATGGGACAACATCGCCATGGATTTTGTTACCCATTTACCCAGATCGGTAAAGGGTCATGTCATGATGCAATCTGGGTCATAGTAGATCGGCTGACGAAGAGTGCCCACTTTCTTCCAGTGAATTTGAAAATGCCCATGGCCAAGTTGGCACAGTTGTACATCAAAGAAATAGTGAGGTTGCATGGAGTGCCTTCCAGCATTGTTTCAGATAGAGATCCCAGGTTCACTTCACGGTTTTGGCAGACTTTACAAGATTGCTTGGGAACTAAGTTGAGAATGAGCTCGGCATATCATCTTCAAACAAATGGACAGTCAGAGAGAACGATGCAGTCCTTAGAAGATCTGCTGAGGACGTGTGTCTTGGATCAATTGGGAAGTTGGGATGAGGTGTTGCCGCTGGTGGAGTTTACCTATAATAACAGTTATCACGCCAGCATAGGGATAGCGCCATACGAAGCCTTGTATGGGAGGAAATGCAGAACTCCATTGTGTTGGTACCAGGAGGGCGAAACTGTTGAACCAAGTGGTGTTCAAGGTTTTGAAGAATCCAAATCCTTTGAAGGATGATGAAGCTTTTGCTGTGCTTGCTGTTGCTGTGCTGGTTTAGTTAGGATCTGGGTAGTTTGAGTTGTGTAACTCAACCTTTGATTGAATCTAAAGCTCAAGCATCTCAACTTTCAAACAAAGTAAAGTGTTTTTCAAACTGAGTTAAAACAACCGATTGTTTTATCGAAACAACCGATTGTTTAAGCTTAGGTGTTTTGAAAACTGTTTTGAAGTGTGAAAATTGGTTAAGTAACAAAACAACCGATTGATTCGAGGAAACAATCGATTGTTTGTTATGTTTTTATAACAGAAAACAGTTTTGACTTTGACTGAGCTTTAAATGCTTTTAATTCTTACGCTCCAGTCATTAAATGCTTTTAATTCTTACGCTCCAGTCATTAAATGCTTTGACCAATCTTTCTAAAGCTATTAAGAGTTTGTTAAGATTTGATTACAAACATCTTCTTTATATATATACAGAAAAACAGATTTGAGTTTTAAGAATCTAAGTGAGTTGAAAAAGTTTTTCTAAGAGTTGGAGATTGCTTAGAGTTTTGGTTGATCAAAGTGCTGAGATAGGATTCTCTTGTACTGATTTCAGATTGCTTCTGTAACAAGTGTAATCCTTGTAATTCTGTGAACTTTCATTTGTGCTGTTGCTAAGAAGAGCTGTGTGTTCTTGAGGGGATCAAGATCAGCTTTCTTAGTGTGGTGTGCTGACCAAGGAAAGTGTGTTTCTTGAGGGTGTTCAAGGTCACTTTCTTGGTTGTGTGTAAGTAATCTAGTGTTGATTGCTTAGTGGATTTCCTCAGGGTTCTGAGAAGACTGGATGTAGCTCTGGGTTGGAGTGAACCAGTATAAACAACTGTGTACAATCTCTCTATCCCTTACTCTTTAAATTCAGTTTGTTTGTTGTTTGCTGATAAAAACAACCGATTGTTTCGAAGAAACAACCGATTGTTTTTCTGACAGTGCAGTTTTGCTTACTGTTTTGACTAACTGAATTGCTTGATCAATTGGTTTCTGAGATAAACTCATTCCAGCTTCAAAAAGTCTGCGAAAACCTCTTTAAACAATTCACCCCCCTCTAGTTTAAAGCCATATTTCCTAACAGAAACAGTATTGGTTGGACCAGAGTTGATTCAGCAGACGACCGAGAAGGTGAAACAAATACAAGGCAGAATGAGAGCTTCTCAAAGTAGGCAGAAATCCTATGCAGATCAGAGGAGAAAGCCTTTGGAGTTTGCTGCTGGAGACCATGTGTTCATGAGAGTGACACCAACCAAGGGTGTAGGACGGGCGATCAGATCAAAGAAGTTGTCCCCTAAGTTCGTGGGACCATATCAGATCTTAAGGAGGATTGGTCCAGTGGCTTATGAGATCGCCCTACCTCCCCATTTAGCGAATCTGCACAACGTCTTTCACGTATCACAGCTGAGAAAGTACATGGCAGACCCTAGTCATGTGCTGGAAGTGGACGATGTGCAGATCAGGGATGACTTGTCCTTTGAAGCGAAACCAGTCAGGATTGACGATCGGCAAAGTAAACAGCTCAGAGGCAAGACCATCAACATGGTGAAAGTGGTGTGGGATGAGAGATCGGGTGATTCAACTTGGGAGTTAGAAGAACCCATGAGAGAAGCCTATCCATACCTCTTTTCCTTGTAATTCAATTTTCGAGGACGAAAATTTTTCTTGTTGGGGAGAATGTAAGGACCCGTAAAATTTAAATTGGAATAAAAAGGAATATATTTTAAATGAATTCTAAGTATGATTTTATTTAAAATAAAAAGGAAGGAAGTGTAGTTTAGAAGACTATGAGATCGCCTGATTAGTACATGATCGCCTGTCGCCTAGGTTGCACGTGATCGCCAGTCGCCTATGGTGCACATGATCGCCGAAAGTGCACTCAGTATGTGGTCAGGATACTGGATCAACCAGAGTGGGTTCCACAAAACCACACGTATCAAGGTGTGGGTTAAGCCTTAGATACGCTGTGCATGCAAAGCTCTATGCTTGAGCATAAGAAATCGTCCCTGGTCTTGCATGCATGGGCGCACGAGGAGTAGTGCTGACCTACTCTTGGAAATGTGAAGCTACCGACGTCACCAAGTCATGTGGAGATGATACCTTGGACGTAACATAGTGGGATGAAGAACCTACAGCAAGGTGTGGCGATGTGTCGTCGGGCATCGCCGGGCGCGAGGCATGCGGGCATCGCCAGGGCGCGAGGCATGCGGGCATCGCCAGGGCACGAGGCATGCGGGCATCGTCGGGCGCGAGGCATGCGGGCATCGCTAGGGCGCGAGACTTGCGGGCATCGCCAGGGCGCGAGGCATGCGGTCATCGCCAGGGCGAGACATCGGTCGTCTCCCAGGGAGAGACATCGGTCGTCCGCCAGGATGAGGCATCGGTGGTTAGTCATCGCGCGAGAGGTCATCGGTGGAAGGTTATCGCGCGATGTCGAGTTTCACACAGATAAGGTGGGACCCAGACTCTCAGCATCAGACGTACTGCACGCGCGACACGTAGACAAAAGGGTGATTCAGAATAGTGACATCAGAGTGTTGGCCTGCGCAGAGGCACGCGCAGTCGTACTGTTCAGGGAAGCGTACACGCAAACTTCCCTGCAGAGTGGGTGGTGGCAGCGGCTTTTGTGGACAAGTTGGTTTAAGATTCAAAAACCCACTTCTGAGAGGCAAAGGACGTTGCAGTGGTTCAAGAGTGAAAGAGTGAGTTTACCTTCATTCTTCTCCTTTTCTCTCCTTCGCGCTGCGATTCAGGCATCCTCAAGCACCAGTGCGACGACCGACGACTGCCCTTGGAGCACCTGGGAGGTTCTCTGCGAGTTCTACAAACCAGACGCTAAAACAGAGCTAAGGCATCCTTTAAGCTCGGTGGGTTTTGGAGCTCTTGGTGTTTTGCGCAAGTCCAGGTAAGGGAAGCTAGCCTTATTTCTAACGAAAACCTTATATTCGATGATTGAGATGATGGGGCGACGTGGTCGCCGGTTTTCAACTGTTATTGCATAATCCCTTGTTTTTGGACGAGATCGCCGGTTTTGGCGTTGTTTTTCGAACTCCCCTGTTTTTGGTATTGTTTGAAACTGTTTGAGATTTAAATGTGATATACGAAAATCTGAACCTTGGAATGAGTTTTGCTGTGATTGGAATCATTCATTTAAGTGTTATATGATGTGTTGAATGTTGTGAATGTGGGATCAAGGCATAGTATTTTCAGGAAAGAAAATACCGTGTAAGATCGTGTAGGATGTGCATTGATCGGTGATTTCTATAATGAGATATCCTGACTCTCCTGAGATAATGAATTCATATAGATGAAGTTATTCAGGCGTTGAGAGTCGATGGAGGTTCACACGTATGGGTAAGTGTTTGAAAGATAACTACTTGACCTGTTGTGTGGATTCACCCTGTCATACTATGAGAGTGATGAAATTGAGATCGAGATTGTGTTGATGCGCATAGCTGTGGAAACTTTACAGCAGTTTAGTATGACAGGTGCAGATCTCTGAGTCTAGTCAATGCACGAGTCTTCCGGAAGTAGTGTCAAGTGTCTTGTGTGATGAGTCAGTGGAAGTCTGACGTGAGAAATGAGGAACATTGAAATTGATAGACACTTGATGCGTTATGTGAATAGAACGACTCTTGAGGAATTTGTGAAATGTGTGATTACTTGATGGTCATGTGAAGGGAATGCGAGAAATTGATAGTTTTTACGTGGGTATCTTTAATTTGTTTCATCTTGATTTTAAAGTTTCATATCTAAACTCTTTTTCAAATGTCTAGCTTACCCTGTGATTTTTGGTGTTGTGTTTGGCTTTTTCTTAAACCTGTGATGATCGTGTATAATTTACACGGGAGCAGATGATGTTGCAGGAAGTAGAGCTCCTCAGTGAGTGGTCGCCGGAAGGAGATCGCCTGTTCCTATTTCTGTTAGGCGATCACCCTTTTTCTGTTTTCTGATAGGAGATCGCCGTTCTCTGATAGGAGATCGCCTTTTGCTGTTAGGAGATCGCCTGTCTTTCTATTTTACTGTAATTTTGTTTACGCTTTTGGAAAATTGACCGATTATGTATTAAACTCCCTGTGAGGAGAAACTTCATTACATATATATAATTATGTTCACTTCAATATATTTGTTTACCTTTATTTTTATTATATAAATATGAAAAGTATTTGGCGGGATGTTACACATTGGGTGTAAATTGCACACATTGTTAGATACTATGCTCTCCTAGTGCATTTAACATGTAGTCAAAAAAAAGCCTACTATGTTAATGTCACACATCTCTCTCTTATTATAGTTGGAGACTTGAAGCATATAACCTAAATATTGTAAATAACTTTGTCTGGTTGCCATAACAAGTGAGTGTGGCTATAACAAAGCAGGTTTAGAAAACAATTATATGATAAGTGGAGCAAGTGGACCGAAAAAAAAAATTCATATGTAATAATATAATATAAAAATATTCATATATAATATAATATAAAAATTATACTAATATGTAATGAGAGAAATTACCTTTAAAGGTAAATTGGTACACCTAAACACTTAAAAAAAATGGCAAGTTAAAGAAACATGAAGCTCAACATGGTTGAATGTGAGGGGAGTAGGGATCTATTAAATAGAGATTGTGAATATATTGTGCTGCAACCTCCATCCACACTAATGAATACGGAGAATCTTTGAGCATTGTTGTTATTGTATCCATATGACCAAAGTAAAAATTGATATTGCCATGTGAGGAAAAAGTTATGAGCAAAGTAACAATTAGTGTAAGCTAGGCATGTGATGTGAGAAAGAAAGGATTGCTTGTGAGGAAATAAAGTCGATGCACACTGTTTGAATAGAAGTTGTCAATGACGTATCAAACTTTTTCATTTGGTGCCCATGCAAAGTTGCCAATCGAGAAGGCAACTTTGAATAAAAGTTGTCAGTGGTGAAGGCAACTTCTTCCAAAGTTGCCAACGATGAAGACAACTTCTTTGTTATGAAATTGAGAAAAAATAAATGAAACAAAGTGTAGTGTGCGTGATGGTTTTCTATACACTAAAGAAAAATGTCACATTCATAGTTGAGGATTTGACTTGTCATAATGAATAAAATTTGAAATAATTATGTTAAATTATATTCAATTCAGATACAATGTTTGTTATATAATACAAGAGCAATGGAGTCTTGTAACCTTGTACTCATACTTTGTTCTACTTCAATATCTCTCAATTGTTGTATCCACGTAAAAAAAAAAAAAATTGAGGAGAAGGTTTGTGGGATACATTATTTTCTCCTTTTAGTGTAAAATTCAAACAAAATCGTAAAGGTAATGTAAACTTTTTGTAACATTCTTGTTTATCATCTTCTTTCCTCCTATTTAGGAAACACACACACACATTTATATACAGACACGTAGAATTTCGGTGGGACATCACTAAGCCAACATGAAGAAACAATAATTAGAGACATCGTGGAAGACATAAGCGAAGATGAAAAGAACTATGACTTTGATTTGGATGATGAAGATCAGTTCAAGAGATCTTCTTCATAATATATTCCATCTGGCAGTTAATCCGGACATAACATTGACTACAACCTCAATGAACTCATGTCTTTCATGTCAAAGGAGGTGGCATTGAATTCCATAAAACAATACCACGTAGACAACGGTTACAAATTTTTTGTTGTGGAATCAAAGCCAGACAAATATGTGGTTTGGTGCATACATCATGATGGAGGGTGCCAATGGATATTACGTGCATCTTTTATAAAATTTCGAAGTCAATGAGAGATAAAGAAAATTGATGCACAACATAGTTGTTTGTCAAAAAATCTTTCGGCATACCATGTTAATTTGGACTCAACCCATATTGCATCCATGGTGTTGACTTCAATAAAAGCAAACCCTTCCGTCCCAATTAAAAGCTTAATTGCAAAAATAAAAAATCTACATGGCTATACTATCACATATAGAAAAGCTTGGTTGGGAAAATAGAAAGCTCTTGCTATGGCATTTGGCGATTGGGAATAGTCTTACAATGATCTTCCTAGATGGTTGGAAGCAATAAAAGAAAGCAATCCGGGGACAATTGTGCAGTTTATTGCTTCTCCTTGTATGGTTGATGGCGTTCAAGACAAATCTTGTTACACATTGAATCGCGTGTTTTGGTCTTTCAAGCCTTGTATTGACGGTTTCAATTTTTGCAAGTCCATTGTACAAGTTGATGGGACATTTCTAACCAGAAGATATTATGCAACATTATTGACCACAATCACTCAAGATGGAAATCAGAACATATTTCCATTGGCATTTGCAATTGTTGAAGGCGAGATTCGGGAGGCTTTGATCTAGTTCTTCCAATTATTGCGACAATATGTGACACCTCAACTAAATTTGTGCATGATTACCGATAGAGAAACCTGTATAATTTCAGCATTACAATCCGAAGAAGTTGGATGGGAAGGAGACAACCTCATTTATGTGTATTGCATACATCATATCGCATCAAATTTCAACAAAATATTCAAAAATGACGAGCTCAAACGACAGTTGATTAACATAGGTAATAACATTCCTTACCTTCCCTCATAGATAATTACAACCTTTTACCATTTAACTAATTTCATTTACTTCTTTATGACAACTTATAAGATGAAACAACCTACTGTACAGGCAAAACTATTAGCTATGTGATTTGAGTTCAAGCAAGCAATTTTTTGGATAGATACCGTTAGAGAAATGGACTCAAGCATACGATGGGGGAAAGGGGTATGGTCATATGACCACAAATCTAGCAGAATGCATTAACTCCATGCTTAAGGGAGCTTGTTCCTTGCCAATTCTTTGGTTAAGGCAACTTTCGAAAAAAAAACATGGTTTGTTGAACGAGCCTTCAAAATAGACATCATGTTACATGCAGGTCATTATTATCCAGAAAATATCACAACCTTACTTAGAAAAAATCAACAAGATTCGGCTATGTGTTTTGTGCAAATGTATAATGCAGAAAATTATGAATTTGATGTCCAAGAATTAGCCACCTCCTAACATGGTCGACGACTTCAGTCATATACAATTAGATTAAATGATTAGTGGTGTGATTGTGGCCACTTCCAAGCTCTTTGACTTCCCTATCGTCACGTTATTGTCGTTTGTTCCTCTTATTATTTACAAATGATGACATTCATTGATCCAATTTACAACCTCCACACGATTAGAAAGGCATATCAAGTTGAATTTCATCCCATTCAAAACGAGAGTTATTGGTCTACTTATACCAGGCCAAATTTCATACTTGACCCCCACATGCGACGTAAAGACTCGGGACGACCAATTACAACTTGTTTGCATAATGAAATGGATCAACCAATTCAGAACAAGCCAAAAAAAAAATGTTCTTATTGCCGCAATGAAGGTCACAACAAAGGAAATTGTCCATTTAGACGATAGAATCATCGTTTGCAATGTTGTTCTCATCAAATATTTTATTATCATCTTCTTTTAATGACTTATATTCTATAATTTAATTTATTTTTTAATACATTTATTTTAGCATAAATACATGTATATTATTACTTTTTACATATTATATAATTTATACTTTCATATATTTTATAATCTAAAAATTTATACATAAATCATATCCCATTTTTTTATAAGTATATTTTTAACTTTAACAATATTTTAAAAAAGTTAATATTTTTAATTTATCACACAAATCATTTTTAACCCAATTTATTTAAAATTATTGTAAAAAAAATCATTTTAATTCTTCAACTTTATATATCATTTTCTTAATTAAAACAAAATTAAATTTTGGTATTATGTTTAAAATAATTTTTTTAACTATATATTTTATTTTGAAAAATATTAATTATCATTCGTTTAAAAAAAAAATTCAATTGAACTTGCCTACCGAATTGGAAGCCTTAATTTCGATAAAATACATAGAAGTTGCCAACCAGTGTCCAGTTTCTTCACAATTTATTTAAATTGAAGTTGTCAATCGAGTTGACAATTTTAATAATAATAAAAAGTAGCGGATTAATAAATTTAATTGATGTTGCCTACACCATTTACAACTTTGACTCAGAAATGTCAATTTCTGTAATTTTTTTTTTGCATTTGTCCATTTGTGTAATTTTCAAAGTGAATTGCACCATTTTGGTAAATTTTCCCTTAATATGATATTAGAGTCATTTATAGTCTATCCTAGTGAGAGTTTGTTGGACTTATCAGGCCACCCACTATCGGGCCACTATCGAACCACCCATTAATATATAGTCCCACGCATGAGTTGGAAAGTCTCGGCGTGAGAGGGGTGTATTACAAATCCCACATCGACTAGAGATAAAGACATTTCATATTTCAAAGTATATAAGTGGGTACAAACATCACGTTATAAGTTGGTTTTATAAGGTTGAGTTAGGCTTAAAGTTCACTTCTGAATATTATTTGAATAAGAAAACAAAGGTGTGGAGTTCGCTCGGTTTCTTCTATAAGAGGGTTGGGTGCCAAAAGTTTTAACGTGCTAGCATGTTATTTTCCCATTTGTTGTGGAACTCTTCATGTGGTGGTGGTGGAAGCCCCAATTAGAAAGTTGTCTTTCATTTCTCTCAAGCACTTCTAGAAAAAAAAAAGTCAAAAGAGAAACGAGAGGATATTTGACATTGAACAAGTGTGAAAAAAACAGGAAAATGGAAATGATAAAGAAGTTGAGATTGGATACTAACATGATTGTTACATGCCACAAAAATAATTCCTTTCAATCAAGTAATGCAGTTTGTTGGAGTGCAATAAAATCGTGGCCTAAAAGTGTGATGTGAATTGAATTTTAGATGTTTTCATAAGGTGACATTTTACTTTAGAATTGAGATTTTAGGAGTTAATGGTGATGACCTTAGGAAAATTCCCACTGGACACTAACTTAACCAAGTGGTTAAGTAGGTGCGAAGGTGCATTTCACAAAGGCAAAGATAAAAGACATTATATGGTGAGAATGGATGCAATTTGCGGAAAAGAAGAAAGAAAACTAGGAAACATCAATGGTGATCAAGTTCAACCAAATGATGAACCCCACTCAAATAAGAGTGTCAAAATCGAGAGCAAACCCAAAGGAATAAGAGCAAAGAAAATAACATAAATGGAATGGAAACATGAAGGAAAATGGAAGAAGAAACTTATGGAGGTGGTGGTGGATGATCACGCCACTTCGTGTGTGGAAACCACCAAGATAAGTGCTTAATGAATAAAAAGACGGTATAAATGACAGGAATTTAAAGGCGGAATTTAAATTGCTTGAATGTAAAAGCGAGAAATTAAAATGTGCAAAAATTTAAAAGCAGAATATTAACTCAGCAATATAAGCACAAATAGAACCTTGCTTTGATTACCACATGATGTAAGTTAAAATTTGAAGTAAAGAAACTCTGTTTGAGTGAAATTGTGAGTTTGAGTACTCTGGATTTTATGGGTCTTATCTTAGGTGGGTAGTATCCTAAGTGGCGACTCCAGGTATTATCTTGAGTGAGTGACATCTCAAGTGGCGGCTCTAGCACCACTCATCTTAGAGTTCATCTGCTCCAAGTGGCGTGACCACCTCCATCCCTCCTAAGTCTTCTAATCCTTTCACCTTTTTCCTTTCTTTCTCTTTATCATTGTTGCGTCACCTATCTTCTTCTTTGCCATCATCTTCTTATCCTTTTCTCTTTATTTGTTCCTTGTTTATGCATTTGTTCTTGTTCCTTTATCTTGAATTCCACAATTTGCATCATTGTCACCTCATATTATGTTTTTTTCTTTGCCCTTCTGAAGTGAACCACCACACTTACTTAACCACTTGGTTAAGTTCATGTCCATTGCTAAATCCAAAAATCATAACAAAAGTGAAACCTTTAAAATGTGCAACCTAAAATCAACTCACATTATGAAGTTGAAATTGAAGTAAAGTTACTCTGCACAAATATTGTGTGAGCTTGAGTAAGTGTTATCTCCTCTTCTTTTGGTCTTATCTTGATGAGAATGAAGCTCTCAAGTGGCATCCTAGCACTTATCTTGGTGGTTTCCACACACCAAGTGACGTGACCATCCACCACCACCTCCATAAGTTTCTTCTTCCATTTTCCTTCATGTTCCCTTTCCATTTATGTTAATTTCCTTGCTCTTATTCCTTTGGGTTTGCTCTCGGTTTTGACACTCTTATTTGAGTGGGGTTCATCATTTGGTTGGCCTTGATCACCATTGATGTTTCCTAGTTTCCTTTCTTCATTTCCGCAAATTGCATCCATTCTCACCATATAATGTTTTTTTATCTTTGCCTTTGTGAAATGCACCTTCACACCTACTTAACCACTTGGTTAAGTTAGTGTCCAGTGGGAATTTTCCTAAGGACATCACCATTAACTCCTAAAATCTCAATCCTAAAGTAAAGTGTCACCTTAATTGAAAACATCTAAAATTTAACTCACATCAAAGTGGCCACAAACATATAAATGTGGCCTAAAAATGAAAAATGCATCACTTTTACAAATGTGGCTTATGAATCCTATAGACCGTGCTTTTCACGTCATGAATGTTTAAGTCACAATTTTGTGACAATGAGCTATAAAAGAAATAATAAATCACATTAAAAAAGTGTAACCTAAAGTAATAAAAATGTGGCTTTTTAATTATGAGTATTTTAAACTATTTTTAATTAAAGTTGTCTTTAATATAGACAAAACATGATTATTTTAATCCATCTGTTTGAAATTGTGTATATCTTAAACCATATTTAATTAATTCATTAATAAGTTTAAAAAAAAATAAAAGATTATGCTTTTGGATTTCAAATGTATAATACATTTTGCTTTGTTTTCTATTCTCCAATACGTTCTCAAATCTAAATCATAAACTTTCAATGGTTTACAAATTGAAATTCAAACCAAACCATAATTCTAAAATTGAAATCTAAATTATTATTTTTAATAATAATAATAATAATAATATTTTTAATAATAAAAAATTAATAATAATAACATTATTATTATTAATATGATTAATATTATTATTATATTTGTTGGGTTTATTAGTGTCTAAGTTCAAGAGGGGGGATGAATTGAGCTTATAAAATTTTCAAACAGATTCGGATTTTTACCATATCAGAGCAAAAGAATTAATTTATTTTGGAAAGAATAGATTTATTTTTCTGATTACTTTATCAAGATAGTGTTTCAGTTATATGCTTTCCAGATATTAAGAGAATTCAGTAGCAATCAATGTATCACGATAAAAAGCAAAGATGAAACCAAGAGTTGAAACAAGAAACAAACTTTGATTATTAAACCTCATACCAGAATAAATCGTGACAATTGATTCGTTTTGTTTTAACAGAAGGATTACTTTTAACACAACCAAAGCAGAAACACAGTTAAGTACAAACTGTTTATATCATTTTTCAAAATATAAAGAGCAGTATGAACACACCCAGAAAGAACAGATTCAATTCTAATTGAACAAATTTATTTTATGGCAGATCAACACAAGAACCTGTAACTGAGTGCAGAGATTGAGAGATTGAACACCACACTGGTTCACTCAATAAGAGCTACATCCAGTATCACCTTATCCAAGGTGAAATCCACTAAAAATAGTACAAATCAATTAGAAAACCTTAAGTTCTTGAACCCTACAAGAACAAGGCCCTCCAAGCTAAAAAACATTATTTCAGCACAACCAACACTTCAAGAAACACTATCAAGAAATGTTCTACAACCACTGTTACAAAGAAAAAAATGATGGAATCGAATACCCCTGAAAAGAGAATACAAGAAACTGAAAAACCAGTAGAACCGATTGCAGCACACCAGTGACAACACCTCTACCAAGCTTAAGGCCCACAAGAACAAGCACACTTTGATTTCCTTTTGAAACTCTTTCAAGAACACGTGCAAATCCTTTTCAACTCATTGAAAAAAAATTTAATCTTTGGTTAAAGCTTGATTGCTCAGCACTATTTTCAAGTGAGATGAGCCTCTCTTTATATAAGAAGCGATTTATAACAGATTTTCAAAAACAATTAAAAAACTATTATAAAAAGAACAAATTTTAAAATAAAAAGAACAGGTTCATTTTCAAAAAGACAAAGAGAGATTTTAAACTGTTGCAACTCAGTATTTTTATAGCAGAAGAGACTGAGCCAAGCTTCCTGGTGCAAAAACAAAGCTATGAAAAAAAACTTAAAAAGCAAGGCATCAGTTAAAAAAGAATCTATTCTTCTAAGGAACAACAGATTCATTTTTTGTGCAATAAAGCATATTTTGAGAAAAATTTAAGGTAGTTTTTTAGAAAACCATGAATATCTTGTGTGCTTGATCTTACCACCTTGACGAGGCAAATGAGGTAGGTCATGCAGCAAAAGGCTACCTTTAAACTCATCCTTAGCTATATACAAGACCTCCTTAGTACAATATAACAAGCTTCAAAGCAAAGCACAACATTTGCTACATCAAACACTTATATAGTCTTCAAGGAGCATCATCCACTTTCAACAATCTCCCCCTGTTTGATGGAGACAAATCCCCATAGCTCTGTTGCTTTGAAGAAAGATCAACACCTGTACTACACTTAATTCCAAAATACACAAATGGGAAGTTAACATAGAACAAAACAGATTAGAGAATATTATACGTCCTTATACCACAACAGCTTATCAAGTCTGCATCACCTAGCAGTATAAGCTATTTTTCTCCCCCTTTGGATTCATCAAACAACATTGGGGCATAGAAAATATGAAACCAAATAATAGCCATACATAATAGTCTTAAGGTACTATTACAGTCCAGGAATTAAAGCACTTAGAAATTTAAAAATCCAATATTGTTCAACAAGACATAAGCAACATAATCATGAGATAAGCATAGAAAGTATATCACTTCTCCTTGTAGTAGAGTTTTGCTAATTGCTCCTATACTCTTTCAATCTGAGAGTCAAGATGCTGGAACCTAGCTTGTGTCATCTCAATAGGTCTTTTGATAATTTGAAAGAACATCAAGTCGATGCAGAACCTGTCTTTCAAACATAGACATTGGTTCTCCTCTGTATTCGGGAGCTTGATAGGTCACAAGTGCTTTGTAGTTAGTGGCAGCAACATCTTCATGCATTGATGGTGGTGAATCCATTATGTGTTCCATAGATGGTTGATAAGGAGATCTCATTCTTTGACTCAGAAGGTTGAGCAAGTGACTCCATTTTGTGTGAGGATGAATGAGGCATCTCATAGCAAGACTGTTCTGCAGCTTGCACAGTATCATCTTCCATAGGTATTGCATCATCTCCTTCTTCATTGTTGAGATTTGAGCCTTCATATTCCTCCCTGTGAGTTCTGCTCTTGTGAAACACTCAACTGTCTTCCTCTAACCCATCTTAATGAAAGTTGAATTGTCAATCTCACTCGCAGCTTTGATAGTCTCATTTCTCTCATTAGCAGTATCAACACCAAAGTGATCAATTAATTTTGACACAAAAATAGCATAAGGAAATCTGTAATCAGTTAACCTTTTTGACTTCAACATATGTTCCATTATAATGCAAACCCGGTTAATTTTGATCAGATTCATAATGTAGTAAAGGAGGATTAGATCTTCTTCATGCAGAACTGCATGATTAGTACCTCTAGGGATAAGTTGCCATGCAATAATGTAGGCAATTAATCTTGGTGTTAATTTCATATTACCTGCATGAAACCGAGTGACAACTTGAGTTGGATTTCTTACACAACTCTTGTAGTATTGGAGCTTGTCAAACTCGTGAATACCATTTGTGTTTCCTTTTCCAACCTTCAACCTAGAGTACTTGATTCCAGCCATAGTGTTCCACACATCATTTGAGATTTTCAGCTTAATACCTTTTACATAAGACACAAGATTCTTCCCATCTAGTGTTAAGTTGGTGTAGAAGACCTTCATAAGATCTAGTTCCCAGTCATCTCCAGAAACTGCTTTAGTCTTTGATGCTTCAGTGCAGATCTGGTTTCAGCCAGGTTTTCATTTTTAGCCAGGAGAACTCAAAGCTTTTGGGAATGTCCATTTGTTTACGACTCATCTCATGTATATAAGCAATCATGGCTTCTTCATCTCCTAAAAAACAATTTTCCAGAATCCCTTGAGTTTTGTTATGCTTTTCTTTGTTCTTCTTTTACTTATGTGAGGAGGATGCCATCTTTAAAACAACTTCAAGCCTACACTTAATCAAGAGACAGCAACCAGCTTGACAGAAAGTTAGTACAAAGTGAATGACGCAAGGCAACAAAACATAAAAGATAGAGTTACCTTAAAAGTTTTAGGCAAAGAGTGAAAGATGAGAGTTGGTAATACCAACACAGGTTTATATAACAGAAGGAAAATAGTAATTTTTATCAAAGGAATGACTGAGGATCATTGTTAGAATTGATGGCGTGAAACAAGAGGGAGGGTGTGAACTGTTTTCACAAGATTTTCGCAAATCAACAAGGTTTGAAGATCTTTATAAAACCACAAAAAGAGAGCTTAAAGAATTAAAGAGAATTTAGGTATACAAAACTATGTAAAAAAATTTTAACTTGTTAAAATTTCGAATTAACCGGTTGTTAGAGTTAAAGAAGCAAGACAGATGAACAAGCAAAGCATACACCAGCTAAATAACCGATTAAAGTTTCGAGATAATCGGTTGTTTTTGATATACAAGAAGAGCCAAGATAAGCAGAGTTGATAATGAAAGATATAACCGATTGATTTATCGATTTAACCGGTTGATCATGTGTTACAGTTTTAAGAACAAGTCAATACAACAATATAACCGAGTGATATTAAGGAAAACCGATTGTTTATGGCAGAATATCAAATAGATGAAAGCATAAGAGAGAAAGAGAGATTCACACAAGGCAATTATACTGGTTCACTCTTTACAGAGCTACATCCAGTTCCCATAACCACACTGCGTAATCCACTAACTTGCAATACACAACAGATTACAAGAATTCACAGTTACAAAGATTAGATATTTACATTCAAGATCTATCACACATAACCTTTGCAAAATAAACCCAACTAAACAGCCCTCTACTTTCACAAATTTACTGTTATCACACCCTATTACACATACACCAATACAGGAAAAGATTTAAGGAAGAGGTACACCTGATTTAGGAAAACTAAAAGTACTTTCTTGACCAAAACAGAGCCACTTAAGCAATCTTGAACCTTTTTCTTGAAAAACTTTCTCAGCACAAACTTTCAATTCTCTCTCTCAGTTTTCTGTAAAAGATTGGTGTGTATTTCGTGTTTTCAAAGAGAGGAGAAGGTCCCAATTTATAAGATTTCAAAAAGAGCTTTTTAAGGACGAGCTAAGACAGTTTGAGAGCCAGCTATAAATGGCCTTAACTGATTTTCAAAAAATAGTTTGAAATCCAAATTTCAACCGATTAAAAAATCGAGACAACCAGTTGAATTTGTTATAGCAGTTATGAACTAGTTTTTGAAAAACCCCTCAAACACTCTATGTATAGAACAATCGGTTAAAACGAAATTATAACGATTGCTTTATCATAGTTTTCAAAAACATATTTTGTCTTTTTTTTTAAAAAACCAGATTGCTCAGCTTGTGTTTATGATTAAGAATGAACTTAAAAATTCTAAAACACACTAAAAAATGATTCTAAACAACGGCAGCTACTCCAGCAACTCAAGATCTTCAGGATTTTGGATTCATCAAAGCCTTGACTCAACAATCATAAGAACAGAGATATGTGTAGATTTGATTCTCTGAGAATATGCATAAAATATTTTCGAATAGAGCAAGAATATATTGGAACCATGTTTCATACATTAATTCATCCAATTTCATAATCAATGCATCAAATTAGTTACACTATCAATACAGAAATGTCAAAAACCTGTTGGTTAATACCCACTATGTCAATCACTAGAAAAAAATTAATGTTTCTCTTTCCTAGTCATAAATGCAAACCAGTATCAGAGGAAAAATAACACATTTAAATGTTAAACAACAAATTTAATTTTTCATCGTAGTGGATTATGCTTATAATACCCAATTCATTTAGCAAAAAATTAAACCTATCTTGAGCCAGAGGTTTAGTAAACAAGTCAGCAAGTTGCAAATCAGTACCAATGAATTTAATTTCACATGTTCCATTTGACATATGCTCTATTAGAAAATGATGTCTTATAAGTTCTTAAATGCATGATGGGATTTTTTGTCAAATTGATGGCACTAGTATTGTCGCACAAAAAAGGTATTTTATTTAGCAAGATACCGAAATCATTTAGCTGCTGCCTTAACCATAAAGTTTGAGCACAGCAACTCCCTGCTGCAATATATTCTGCTTCAGCAGTAGAGAGAGCAACACATGCTTGTTTTTTGCATTGCCAAGAGATTAAGCTTGATCCAAGCAAGTGGCAGGTGTCGCTGGTGCTTTTTTTATCAATCTTGCAGCCTGCAAAATTTGAATCAGAGTAACCGGTTAGACTTAGTGAAACATTACCTGGATACCATAAGCCAACATCTTTGGTTCCTTGTAGATATTTCAGAATTCTCTTGGCTGCATTGAAGTGTGATTCTTTTGGAGCAGATTGAAAGCGAGCACACATGCATACAACAAACATTATGTCTGGTCTACTTGCAGTAAGATACAATAAAGAACCAATTAGCCCTCTATACTTAGTCTCATCAACAGGATTTCCAGCTATATCATGATCAAGATGGCAGCTAGTTGAGAATGTTGTGCTAATAGATATGCACTTGTCCATTTCAAATTTCCTTAGCAAGTCCTTGCAATACTTGGCTTGGTTTATGAATATACCATCTTTGAGTTGTTTGACCTGCAAACCTAGAAAGTAATTCAATTGACCCATCATAGACATTTCGAACTCATTCTTCATAATTTCCACAAATGTCTCACACAGCACTTCATTGGTTGATCCGAATTTAATATCATCCACATAGACTTGAACCAGAATTATGTCTTCCTCTTTTCTCTTGATGAACAATGTCTTGTCAGATGTGCCTCTGTCATAACCTTGTGAAATCAGAAAAACACTCAACCTTTCATACCATTGTCTAGGGGCTTGCTTAAGTCCATAGAGTGCCTTCTTTAGCTTGAATACATGTTTTGGATTTCTGTAGTCTTCAAAACCTGGAGGCTGTGAGACATATACCTCTTCATCTATGTATACCCATTAAAGAATGTGATTTTAACATCCATTTGGAATAATTTGAATCCTTTGATGCAGGAGAATGCTAAGAGCAGTCTTACAGCTTCAAGTCTTGCCACTGGTGCATATGTCTTGTCATAATCTATTCCTTCATCCTGGTTATATCCTTTGGCAACCAGTCTTGCCTTATTCCTTGTGATTACTCCATGCTCATCCATCTTATTTCTGTACACCCATTTTGTTCCTATAATGTTCATCTCAGTTGTTCTTGGAACTAAGGACCACACTTCATTTCTTGTAAACTGATTCAATTCTTCCTGCATAGCTGTAATCCAGTTGCTGTCTTGCAAAGCTTCTTTCAGATTTTTAGGCTCCACTTGTGAAACGAAATTCATTGTCTCACAGAAATTATTTAGAGACTTTCTAGTTGAAACCCCTTTTTCAATGTTTCCAATGACATTGTCAAGTGTGAGATCTCTTGGAGTCTTCCATTCTTTTGGTAAATTTGCAGAAACAACAAATTCTTTGACAACATGTGAATCATTTGCATCTTTATCAATCAAATCATTTTTATGCAGAACAGTTCTTAAATCATCACATTCCAATTCATCTAAGACTAGTTTTGGCATGTAATTGTCAGATTCACCAAACACTACATGCATAGATTCTTCCACAGTTAGCAACCTTTTATTGAAGACCCGATAAGCATGTCCATTCAAAGCATACCCAATATGAATTCCTTCATCAGATTTTGCATCAAAATTACCCAAATTATCTTTGCCATTATTCAAAATAAAACACTTACATCCAAACACTCTAAGATGACTTACACAAGGCTTTCTTCCCTTATACAGCTCATATGGTGTTTTCTTAAGGATAGGCCTAATTAATGTTCTATTAAGCACATAACTAGCAGTATAAACTACATTAGCCCAGAAGTATTTAGGTAGCTTAGATTCATTAAGCATAGTCCTAGCAAGCTCTTCTAGTGATCTATTTTTCCTCTCAACCACACCATTTTGTTGGGGTGTTCTAGGGGCATAAAAACTATGTGATATCCCATGTTTTTCACAAAACTTATCAAACTTCGAATTCTAAAACTCTCCCCCATGATCACTATGAATTTGTTTTATATTTCTACCACATTCATTATGCAGAATCTTAGACAGTTTCTTAAAAGCCTTATATGCATCATTTTTGGCAGCAAGAAAAAGAGTCCGTGTATATCTTGAAAAGTCATCAACAATCACTAATGCATAAAAATTTCTAGCAAGACTTGCAGTTCTAGATGGTCCAAATAAGTCCATATGCAGTATATCCAAAGGCAGATTTGTAGAAATCATATCTTTTAATTTAAAAGAAGACTTTATTTGCTTACCTTTTACACATCCATCACACAGTCTATCATTACGAAATTTCATATTCGGTAAACTAGAAACTAGATTTTTAGATTTCAATTTGTTCAAATGGTTAGCGTGAATATGAGCTAACCTCCTGTGCCACAACCAAGACTCATCATTCTTTGACATGAGACATTCATTTTCAGAACCATTATTCAGGATGTCTAGGAGATAGATGTTATTTACCCATTTACCTGTAAACAGCTCCTTACCAGACTCCTTATCTGAGATTGTACATTTATTTGTCTCAAATTTGATGTTGTAGCCTTTGTCACATAGCTGACTGATGCTCAGGAGGTTGTGTTTCAGTCCTTCTACATACAACACATTTTCAATTAAGGTTGATCCTTTGTTTCCTACGTTTCCTCTTCCAAGTATCCTTCCTCTATTGTTATCCCCGTAGGTGACATATCCTTCTATCTTAAATTTCAATTCTGAAAACTGTGAAAGGTCTCCAGTCATATGTTTTGAGCAGCTGTTGTCCAAATACCATTGATTAGGCTTTCTACTCCTTTTCTACAAAATAAACATCAAAGATATATATGGTACCCTTTAGTGTTGAGTCTAGTCAGATTAATCACCTTTCTTTAGGAAGCCATTTGACTAATCCTTTAGGAACATGATATTTTCTAACCCTCCATGTTCTGGATGTATGACTAGATTTCAAACAATAAAAACATGAAACAGAATGCACTGCATTTGAGCTGTTAAAAGCAGAAAAACTAGTTTTAGCAGGAAAAAAAAACTGGAAAGCTTTTTCACATTTTTCTGTTTTATAGGATTATATCCAAGCCCATTCTTGTTAAAAACAGCATTCTGTGAGCCTAATATAGACTCAAGATTGTCTCTTCCTTTGGTGAAATTAGATAGTGTTTTCAGCAAATACTCAACTTGTTTTTCCATCTTTTTACAGTTATCATAGGTTTTAATGGATGCATGGAAGCAAGTTAACTCAAGACTAACAAGTTCAGTTTTAGCTTTGTGTAACTCTTCCTCAAGAGACTTCACCTTGGGTTCAAGATGATTGTTTGCACTTCTCAACTTATTACACATCACAGCCAGCCTATTTGCCTCATCATGTGTCTCCTTAAACGCAATTAACAACTGATCATAGCTCTCAGAATCAGTAGGAAATTCACTTACTGAATCAGAGATTGATCTTTCATCCTTTACCATGAAGGAAAGATTGACTTCTTCACTTCCAATTGAGGAATCACTTGTAGAAGACACTTCATTATCTTCCCATGAGATATATGCCCTTTTTTCTTTGCTTCTATCAACCTTCTTGCTGGTTGGCTTCTCCTTAACTTGATTATTTGGACAATCAATCTTGATATGCCCTGCTTTACCACAACCAAAACATGTGTAGTTAGAAGAAGTAGATTCATTAGGTTTCGAATACCTTTTCTTTTGTTGAGTCCCATCTCTGCCTTTCTTTTTCAAAAATCTACTAAACCTTTTTGTTAGTAGACTTAGTGTTTCATCATGTTCAACACTTTCTTCTTCATCACTGCTAACATTATGCACATTTGTTTTCAAGGCAAGTCCTTTAGTTTTCCTCTCCACTGTCTCTTGCTCTTTCAGCATCTTGAGCTCCAACTCATGTTCCATCAATTTTCCAAATAGTGCAATAGTAGACAACTTAGACAGATCTTTACTTTCTGAAATTGCAATGACTTTAGGTTGCCAGCTCCTATCAAGGCACTTCAGCACTTTTGTATTGAGTTTTTCTCTGTCAAACACTTTCCCTAATCCAGTAAGATGGTTTACAATGTGATTAAACCTCTTATGTACATCAGCAATGCTTTCTTCAGGTTGCATCTTGAACAACTCATATTCTTGGATATATGAGTGTTTCCTTGATCTCTTCACATCATCCGTGCCTTCGTGTGTCACCTCCAGAATCTCCAACATTTCCTTAACCGAATTGCACTGAGATATTCTGAAGAATTCATCCACTATCAATGCAGAAGTTATGATGTTTTTGGCAATAGAGTCATATTGAGTTTTTCCTTTCATTGTCACTCCATTCAGACCATGGTTTCTTCACTGTTTCTTCTTTGACAACCTGCATAGGCACAAAAGGTCCATCGACCATAGCATCCCAAATACCCAAGTCAATAGATTCCATGAAAATTTTCATCCTTATTTTCCAGAAGGCATAATTCACTCCACCAAACATAGGGGGTCTATTACTGGACGAACCCTCAGCAAAAGACATTTTAAACTCAGACATATTGCACACAAACTTGAGTAAAATACAAGTCCTAGCTCTTGATACCAATTGTTGGGTTTATTAGTGTCTAAGTTCAAGAGGGGGGTGAATTGAGCTTATAGAATTTTCAAACAGATTCGGGTTTTTACCATATCAGAGCAAAAGAATCAATTTATTTTGGAAAGAAAAGATTTATTTTCTGATTACTTTATCAAGATGGTGTTTCAGTTATATGCTTTCCAGATATTAAGAGAATTCAGTAGCAAGCAATGTATCAAGTTAAAAAGCAAAGATGAAACCAAGAGTTTAAACAAGAAACAAACTTTGATTATTAAACCTCACACCAAAATAAATCGTGACAATTGATTTGTTTTGTTTTAACAGAAGGATTACTTTTAACACAACCAAAGCAGAAACACAGTTAAGTACAAACTGTTTAGATCATTTTTCAAAATATAAAGAGCAGTATGAACACACCCAGAAAGAACAGATTTAATTCTAATTGAACAGATTTATTTTATGGTAGATCAACACAAGAACCTGTAACTGAGTCCAGAGATTAAGAGAGATTGAACACCACACTGGTTCACTCAATAAGAGCTACATCCAGTCTCACCTTTGTTGGGTTTAATAGTGCCAAAGTTCAAGAGGGGGGGTGAATTGACCTTTTAAAACTTTCTCGCAGAAATAGTGTTTAACACAGTTTTACAGAAAAATAAATCGATTTATGTGAAAATGAACAGATTTATTTCAGCACTGTTTTTGTTTGAAAAGCTTTTAATACAGCAAGGTTAATCACAAGATTATGCAGATAGAATTTCAAGATGCACACACACAGATATCAGATTGAAAAACAGTGTAACTCAAAAACAGCAAACCTTAATTCCAATTCGTGTGATTTAGGTTCAGTTAAGGGCTTGACAATTAGTGAGACAATCTATTACACACAACCTGTTTTATTAGCCTTTAACAGATTATCAGTGTTCTTATTGAAATCAGACAGTTTTCCAGAAATTAAGAACAATGAATCACAGAACAGCAAGCTTCAACTTTAAGCAATTGTTTAAGGTTCAATTAATAGTTTTAACAATTTCTTGAGCAACCTATCACAGCCAATCTATTCCAGTGACTTTTAGCAGATTTTATATGTTCTTATCAGATTCAAACAACTTTTTCAGAAATTAAGAACAGTATGCACAGTGCCCAGAAAGAACAGATTTATTTTCAATTGAACAGATTTATTTCTTCGCTGCTTTATCAATTATGCAGAAACGAAATTGCAGAGAGAGAGAGAGAATGAGCACAAGCAGTTATACTGGTTCACTCAACTGAGCTACATCCATTCTTCACCAAAAACCAGGTGGAAATCACTAAAACACAGTACAACCAAGTACAATTCCCACTGTTCTTGAAACCTACAAGAACTTAGGTACTCTTGCTGAAAAAACCTATTTCAGCTCACACACACACACTCTCCAAGAAAACCTATCAAGAAGAGTGTTCAACCAAACTATTACAAGAAATGAGAAGTGAAACGACTACACCTGATTGAGGATACAAAGATCTGCCTTAAACCAGTAGGCAAGATTGCTAGAACAGTAGCAGCACCTCACACCAAGCTTTTGGAACCAAACCAAGAACAAGCACTTTGTGATTTTTGAAAACTTTGAAGAACAAATGCTAATCCTTTGTAAACACTTAACTCTCTGCTGTCAAAACTTGTTTTTGCAAATGTATGAATCAGTAATAAACTCATAAACAAGTTTGCATTTTATAGAAAACCAACTTATAACAGATTTTTGAAAAACAGTTAAAGCTGTTATAAAATGAACAGATTGAAAATAAAATGAACAGATTTATTTTCAAAAGCAGTTAGAGAATTTGTTAAGAGAGGAGACTTAGTCAACCATTCTGGTGCAGAGATAAAGCTGAAAAACGTTTAAGCTTGACATGGCTCCAGAGACAAAAAGAATCTATTCATTTACAGATGAACAGATTTATTTTTCAAAACGAAAACAGAAAAGCTTAACTGTTTGAAACTCAGTCGTTTTGAAAAGAAGACGACTTAGTCAAAATACCTGATGCACAACATCTAATTTTACAAGACTTAGCCAAGGCATTAGTGAAAAAAAAAATGAATCTGTTTATTTAGAAAAGAACAAATTTATTTTTATGCAGTAAACGTGTTTTTTGTAAAACATGTGAAAAATAGTTTAAGAAAACTTATGCTTGTTCTTATCACATGGCCAGTGGTTATGAGGTGAGATACTCAGCAAAAGCCCACTCTTAGACAACCTCTAAGCACTACCTAAGACACACTTAAAGCAAAGCAAAATACAAATGAAATGTACATAGAAGTCTTCATCAAACACAATCTTGAAGGGGCAGCAACCATCTTCAACAACCTTATCCAAGGTGAAATCCACTAAAAACAATACAAATCAATTATAAAACCTTAAGTTCTTGAACCCCACAAGAATAAGGTATACCAAGCTGAAAAACACTATTTTAGCACAACCAACACTTCAAGAAACACTATCAAGAAGTGTTTTACAACCACTGTTACAAAGAAAAGAATGATGGAATCGAATACACCTGAAAAGAGAATGCAAGAAACTGAAAAACCAGTAGAATCGATTGCAGCACACCAGTGACAGCACCTCCACCAAGCTTAAGGCCCACAAGAGCAAGCACACTTTGATTTCTTTTTTAAACTCTTTCAAGAACACGTGCAAATCCTTTTCAACTCACTGAAAAACTTTTAATCTCTGTTTAAAACTTTATTGCTCATCACTATTTTCAAGTGAGATGAGCCTCTCTTTATATAAGAAGCGATTTATAACAAATTTTCAAAAATAGTTAAAAAACTGTTATAAAAAGAACAGATTTTAAAATAAAAAGAACAGGTTCATTTTCAAAAAGACAAAGAGAGATTTTAAACTGTTGCAACTCAGTATTTTTATAGTAGAAGAGACTGAGCCAAGCTTCTTAGTGCAAAAACAAAGCTATGAAAAAAAAAAACTTAAAAGACAAGGCACCAGTTAAAAAAGAATCTATTCTTTTAAGGAACAACAAATTCATTTTTTGTGCAATAAAGCATATTTTGAGAAAAGCTTAGGTAGTTTTTCAGAAAACCATGAATATCTTGTGTGCTTGATCTTACCACCTTGACGAGGCAAATGAGGTAGGTCATGCAGCAAAAGGCTACCTTTAAACTCATCCTTAGCTATATACAAGACCTCCTTAGTACAATATAACAAGCTTCAAAGCAAAACACAACATTTGCTACATCAAACACTTATATAGTCTTCAAAGAGTATCATTCACTTTCAACAATATTGTTATTATTATTAACGTTTTTAATGATAGTAAAAATAACATTAATAATAATATTAATGATAATAACAATATTTCATATTATTATTGTTATTAATAAGATTAGTAATAATAATAATAATATTATTACTCATAATAATATTATTAACAATAAAATATTAAATAACAACAATATTAATAATTATAATAATAAAAATAATAATCATAATAATACTAATTATAAAATCATGATCATAATAATAAAAATAATTATAATAAAAACAATAATCATAATATAACAAGCCATAATTATCCAAATATAATACTTAAAAATCGTTCTCTAAATAGTGACAGAAAAATGTGATCTATTATATCAGTGTAAAATAACGATTTTAAAAGTAAATAGGATTATAAGATAAAAATCGGTGTTTAATGTTTAGGACGTGATTTTTGGTGTTTTAGGCCACGAGTTTATATTATTGTTTAAAATGATATTTGTTGTAGTGATAATTTTTTTTATCAAGGACAAAAATTTATGAAGGACCAAACAGAAAGTTCCATAATTTATTAGAGACTAAAAAGTTTATAACAACTTATTTTTTCATTTTTTATAATCTCTTGAAACTTTTCATTTGAAGGATATTTCCCTGTGTTGTTTTTTTAAGATTTATTCGTACCTTTAATCATGTTAACATTTCATCATTTTTATTTTACTTAATCTTATTGATTTTATAAAATTAGTTTATAAACTTCAATTAAATCAAAATAAATAAGATTTATGAGTTTTTTTAGACTAATAATTTAAAATTTTCAATTTAGATGATGATAAAAATTAGTAGTTTTTACCCAAAAAACAATTAATTTCAGTAAACAATTCACGAATAAATTTAATTTTCATAATTACTAAAACATCATTTTTGAGTAATAAAAAATAAAAGGGTTAAGCTTTCTTTTAACGGATTTAACTTCTAAATTTTCAACAAATAACATTCAAAAAGAGAATTAATGTTAAAGAAATTCAAAAAGAATTTACATGAATTAAAATTGATATGAAAATAAGAATTTGAAGGCTGTAAAATGACTCAATAATAAATTAACAAAGAACATAAATTTAAATCTTTATAACTTACAATGAAAATAATTTCGAGGGAAATAATAGTAAATAAAGTAAAGAAAAAAACAGAAAAAGAAATGCATAAAAGTTATGAGCATGCCTAAGTAAGAATTGCATTTTACCATAGTAAAAATTGTAGAGTTTTCAATGTAGTAAATATGTCTTCCACATTTAGAAATTATACTCAAGGTTCCTATTTATAAACTCGTTAATAGTTACTTATCCCTATCGTGTACAATATGTATCATTTTCCTATACTTCCACAAATATTACTCGTGTAGTAAATATACGTCTTCAAATTGGTTTTGATATCTCATAGCGGTTCAATATTTCGTCATGCTTTACAACTTCTTTCTCAAATTCTTGATTATCGAAATACTCATGATTCTCTCCTTCAAATTTTATTGTAATTGAGTTCTTCAAAAGATTTTTTTTAAGTTAGTCAATTTTATCCGATGCCTTAATAAAATGTTTTTATATCTTATCAATTTTATTCAGGAAATTGACCTAGTTCAGCTCTTATATAACCTTGATTTTTTTTCCATTCCAATAATCCACCATTAGTAATTACTTTTTCTCGATTTATTTTTCTATTGATAACACTCATACATTTTTGTATTTCTATTTGTCCTTAAAATGATAAACTTTTGGGCTTAATGATTAAATTATAAGATTTATACTCCTATGTATTTATTATCTGGAATGTCACTTGTGTCTTTCTCACAATCACTTAAAATCAAATTTAAAAGAATGAATTTGAGATGATTTTTAAAAGAAAAATGTGAAGAAAGTAAAGTTATTTGGATTAAGGTAAATAAACTGAAAAGTATACAAACAAATTTATAAAAATTTGTAAGTTTTATGAGATTGAAATTGTATTTTTTTTTAAAAAGATCATAAATTTGTCCTTGTATATAAAATTGTTAAAGACATCATAATCGATTATGAACACTATATAATTAATGTTCACTTAAAAAATGACTCATAATCGATTATGTAATTATTCAAAGACACTGGATAATTAATTATCAATTGGAAAAACCAACATAATTGATTATCTTAAACATGTAATCAATTATGGTTTCTTCAAACGTTTTATGTACTGAAATGGTTAGTAGATCTGTGTTTTTACCTCAACGTTGCACCACCAAACAACCAAAGATGTTCTACGAAATCATCAAAGCACCAAAGAACATGCAGGAAAGCACCACAAAATCACAAAACCAACATGCCAAAAGCTTCAACACAATAAACATAGTACCTTAGGCCTCACAACATTTATGCTTATAATTGGCAATGAACACATCTACCTCCATTGATGACTATTTAAGAACTCCACCTATAATGTTGATGGGAAAAAATGCACGCGGAAGCAATATACATAATCACGAAACAACGCAAGAAAATAAACGACACAAAATTTAACGTGATTTGGTCGTCAACTGCAACCTACATCCACACCGGCAACTATTAGGTTTTATTTTATTCCTGTTGCACACCAATTACAAGTATAATGATATCTTTAAATAGAAATTATAAAGGGAACACAATGATTAAGCTCACTTACTAAAACATGTGTCTACTCAGCCCAGTCCAATTGGTCATGACTTTACACCCAACAAATGTTACCCAATTCAAAATGGTCAAAGAATCACTACAAAGTTGTGCATGACTATTGTGTTAGTCAAGAATCTAGGCATGCAACTATTATGTGCAAATTCTCGCATAAAACTAAGGACATCATGATCAATTCATATATGTCATTACGACTTTTCCATGTTTTCTCTACATTTCAATGAGAAAAAAAAACAATAAATTTCACTATTTCACACTCATAAATCCATAAATTTTACAGATACAATCAATTAGATCACCTGTCACATAGTAGAAGAATGGAAACAAACAAACCCAATATAAGTATTTTTGTTAAAAAAGATTGTATCTTTAACCGACTCAACACTTCATTTATTTCTTTTGTCATTTAAAATCTTTTCATCTTTTTTCTACACCTTGACCAATTGTGTTTAAGTTTTTAAAAATCCATTTGACACTTTTTGGCCATTATTATAATCTAAAAAGATCTTAACATCTTTAACGGTCAAGATGAAGTACAGCATGATAAATGGAGGACAGGGTAGGTTAAAGCAATTCCGTTCTGTCACACAGCACTAAACCATTCTGTCTCCACCCTTCTACACCTTTATAATTAATTTTCAGTCGAGACCACACAAAACGTCTAGAAGCAACAGATTGTTTGTTTGTCACAAAAAGGAGCATTAGAATTAGTGCACCTCTTTCCAACGCGTCCTCACACACAAACCCCTTATTTTGTCAGGTTGGCTCCGTCAATATTTGCACTGCAATAATACCTAGTCGAATATGTACCAACACAACTGGCCTTACCAAATACTTTTTAATTTCCCCCCCCCCCCCCCCCCCTCCAGTTAAAAGACCCTCCAGTTAAAAGAAGTAGACGAATGAAGACATTCCCAATGGCCACAAGAAAAAAAAAAGGTGCAAGGATCCGTCCAAAAGAGAGGTAATTAACTCCCACAATACAGGCAATAGCGTAAAATATAATGAAGAAAATAGTAGCGGTGGTGGATGGTGCGTACCTTACCATTTATACGCAACCACCAAAAATTACGTTGCGTTTGTTTCCGCGGTAGGCCATGTAACCAAACGTGTCAAAACTCAGAACCTGTCAATTTCTTTCTCTTCTTTCTTACACAACACACACGAGACTGAGTGAGTCTCTCATGCTTTCTTCCTCCTTTGATCGACTCCACACACCGCACGCCACACCATCGATGGTCTCCAAACCTACCGACTCCGCTTGCAGACCTCGAGTCAGTTTCTCTCTCTTCCTTCAATTCAACAATAACTGAATACAACTCGCTGTTTAATGCTTCAATTCCTTTTTTTCTCTTCTGACTCAACGGAATCGGTGGCGTAACTGTTTTTCAGAATTTGATTATGCCTATATAGAATTTTGAAATTGAGCGGATAATCACGAGCGAACATCATTTTCGAGTTCTCTGTTCCTCTATCTCTCTGTAATTGAGTATCTCAACACTTGAGTCGCGAGTAGGGCTTTTTGGATTGTGCTTAGTCTTCAGTATTGGTTTCTGTTCTGTTGTAGATTTTCCGTTGCTAATTAAATGGTCCTTGTGCTTCATCGCCTGAGAATTGAAATTTTGTTTTATGTTTTTCTATTTTTTTGTATTTTGAATGTGGTGACGTTTTCTTCTGTAATGTCGACAGAAACAACTTGGAGAGCCAGCAAATGATGCATTGGGAACCTTGTCGCTCAAGATAAATCAGTTGAAAAAGCAAATCCAGGCGGAGAGAATAGTATACATTAAAGTAAGATTGATACCGGGTTTATGCTGCCTTAGCTTGATTCTTCTAGGAATGAGTTCATATTTCTATAGTTTGTTTGGTGGAGAGATAACTTTTTGTTTCTATTAATTTAGGAAGATGGCCTTAACCTATATCTAGTAACATTTGTTATTGTTTGCAAAATCGATTATCTATAAATTTTATTGCAGTTCTTATTTGACCTTTTCACAGAGAGTTAATTTTTCTAATTTGGTTATATTGGTGGCAAGTCTTTGTATGAGCTTCCAGCAGCTTTTCTTTGCATGTTTCTGGTACAACTTTATGTTATGACTTCTAATTTGAACTTGAATTCAATTAATCGAAAATTTCAATGTTCAGAGGCTTTTCTTGTACTCATTGCAATCAACCTTAGTTGTATTTCTGCAGGAAAAAATTCAGAGTAATGAGAAGAAGCTACAATGTCATACTTCAGGAGTCCTATCGGCAATGTCAGCAAGGGGTTCTTCACAGACAGAGGAAGATAGGAAAACTCCAATTCTTTCTAGAATTGACCGTCCTTTATGTAAATTCAGTGGTTTCTCTCCAGTCTCAGTGGACAAAGACCACAGCAATCAAGATGTATTATCTGCTACAAGTATCAAAATACCATATATTGAAAGATTACCGCCATATACCTCTTGGATATTTCTGGACAGGTGTTTTAACTTTCAAATAATTGATATTCTGTCCTATCTTCCTGTTGAGCAATTTTTTTTTCCAAATTGAAACTACCTGCTTTCCATTTTAGAATACAAAACTGAGATTTCAAAATTTATTGATCAGTGAGTATGCAGATTTTATAATGTATTTTATGTTTTTTAAAATCTTTCAAACACCAGAAATCAGAGAATGGCTGAAGATCAGTCAGTTGTTGGAAGAAGACGAATCTACTATGATCAACATGGAAGTGAAGCACTGATATGTAGTGACAGTGAGGAAGAGTCAACAGAACATGAGGAGGAAAAACATGAATTTTCTGAGGCTGAAGATCGTGTTCTGTGGTAAGTTAAAATGAATAGGAAATAGGATTCTGCCGTTTTAAAAGAGGTCCATTTTTTGTGATGATTCAATGGAAGTAGAATAATCTTGAGTGTAACATTTCTCATTAGCTATATGAATTGCATTTAGTTAACCAGTAAGATCAATGTTTTTTTGGAGTGCAAATAGTTGTTTAAGTGTTCAGGAAACAATACTTTCGTTGTGATTGCACAAGAATTTTAATAACATTTATAAACTTTAATGAAATGTGCAACGTTTTCCTTTCAATAATTACTGTCTTGGTTATTTGATTTGCTAGGATGGCATTTGAGGAATATGGGTTAAACGAGGAGGTACTGAAAATTGTTAGCGAATTTGTTGGGGGAACCAGTTCAGAAATTCAGGTAATCTTGAATAACTTGTGGGAATGAGATTATGCTTCATGATTGTTAATATAAATTTAAATGAAAAAATGCAGGAGAGGTACAAAAGTATCAAGGAAAAGAACATTGGTAGGTTGGATCAGCCTTTGGAAAACTCAGGAGATTATGAATCTATTATTGGCATCTCTACAGAGAAAAGCCTGAGTGCCGCATTAGATTCTTTTGATAATCTTTTTTGTCGCCGGTGCCTGGTACGTACTAAAAGCATGATCCTTTTATCGTTCTTATCATCTCATAGTAAGTGCATCCATTCTTTCTTGCTTTTCATACAGCAGATTTTTGACTGTCGTCTGCATGGCTGTTCGCAACCTTTAGTATATCCTGTAAGTAACTGTATCCTGTGTTATTTTCAACTTAATCCATAGTCACTTCATCCATAAGGCTAATTTGATGGTTTACTTCAGAGTGAAAAGCAGACATTATGGTCTGATCCTGAAGGTGACAAGAAACCATGCAGTGATCAGTGTTACCTTCAGGTATTTTTCTTTGTCTGAGATACATATGGTCAAATTTTGGGTCTTTTACTAGTTTTCAATTCTCAAAGAAGAAATTAGTCACCCCTCCTTCTCTGTTGGTATTCAGTTTAACAGGTTTTCATTGTCTGTCGACCATTATACAATAGATATGGTGGCATTTCTATACTCTGTTGATTTATATTGGAAGTAAAGTAACCCCAGTCAATTTTTTGTATGAGGCATGATGCCTTATTAAGGTGTGCTTTAGATGTAGTGTATGGTGATTGATTCTATGCGTGTCTGTTTATCTATGGGTGCCTACTTTTGCACCCTGCTTCAATTTCAACTCAGGTGTTTCTTGTATTTGATTGCCATCTCAATTACCAGCAGTTAAAGGAAGTCAAAGGTGTGTCAGAAGATGCAACTTCTGGGTCTGATCAGAATAAGAGAACTACAACTATTGAAGAGGCAGACGGGATATTGGCACCCTCCACTACAGAGGAACCTGGTAATCATAGTACAGCACCTTTTCCAACAGAAGTTGATTGTCATGGATCTCTCAATTTAAATGTTCCTATCTCCGTAAGTGTGGAAAAACGGAAAGTCACAAATCTGTCAGACACATCACTTTGTGACTTAGTACGCCCTCCTGATGGTTCTCAAAATTCTAATAAAAAGCTGAAGACAACCTCAGATGATGTAATTATTGTAAATAGTGATTCTAGCAATAACCTTTTGGGTGCATGTGATGAAAGTAAACATACTATTACTTGTGCAATTTTGGACAAATCTTTAAAACATAATTCAAATAAATTAATAGACTCTTCTAGCACTTGTCATACGGATGAGCAGGACAAAAGTATTGGGGATGGACCCAAAGATCCTACAAATAAGACAGAATTTAAGAAGTTGTCCAGTTCAATGGAAGGGAAAGTTGATGGGATGCCAGGTCTCTCAGATTGGAAACCCCTAGAGAAAGAATTATACTTGAAGGGAGTAGAGATGTTTGGAAGAAATAGGTATGGAGCTTTCTGTGTTTCACCTTACATTATTATGTTGAGAAATGCAAGGATGTTACCAAATTTAATTTACAGTGTGTGCGTGCACACACTTTCTCATGTCTAGTATATGTTTGTGTTACCTGTTTGTTCACTGTTTTGTTATAATTTTATTTTATTTCACTTATCACTATTGTTGTCATTGTTGTTATGGAAGTTATACTTTTCTTTGTCTATAAATCCTACAAACCCAACCTCTTGTTTTAACTTCAATTTCAATTAGTATTCTGGAAGATGTGATAATTTTGGAAAATAAAGCCTTTAACTTGGAAGGAGTTTGTAAATTCTTTTGTACTTTCCATATGTTATCTACCGAGTGAAATGAGGGTTTTGTGGTTAAAGTAATGAATTGTCTAGCACTCTTCTGGAAGAAATCATTGAGCACATCACCTCTCCCCTCGAGTCCCCTCCAAAAAAAAATAGAATTAATAAAAATGGGTAGAAATGGAGACTTCATGTAAATGAGTGGAAACCCACCCTCCACAAGATGGGGGTTGGTGAGGTGAGGGTAATGGAGTGGTGGGGGGGCAACAAGTGACTTGAAATGTTGCCAAAACGTCATCTTGTAACACCCTGGCTGGTATCACAATTGTATGACCCATTTAGATTAATACTTGTATCCTAGCAATGGAAATGCTGTACCTCTGAAATAAAAAACCTTCACAACTTTCCGTGGAATTTGATGTATAACATTATATCCATACATCATATCATGTAGTTATTTGTGAAATAATCTTATTTCCTGTGCTTGTGTTGGGCTCTATTGCAGCAGCCCTTTTCATTCTATTATGCAATCAATAATAACTATTGATTTTCTATGAATGGCAAGTAATAAGCAACCAATTAAGTGCATAATTTGAAAGCTTTGTAGGCAGCTTCTCCAATTGTTACTAATGGTTCTTATGCAAATGAAACTTTGCATTTTCCTGTCATAGACTTTTACTCCATGTAGAGCTCTAATTTAATTTTGTGCTCATGTAAAGTGAAACTCGTACTCTGCAGCTGCCTCATAGCAAGGAACTTACTTTCTGGCTTAAAGACTTGCATGGAAATAACTAGCTACATGCATGCCGGAGGAGTGTCAATGCCTCACGGATCTATTGTTGCACCTAGTTCAATCATGGATGACAAGGGAAAATTTGATGCAGAGTACACAGTGAGAATTATAGGCTTTCCTGTTTCCATCTTCTCTTTCCTACTAAATTCTAGTGTACTGCCTTGTTGTCTTGACTGTCTTTCACTAATTTCTTTTGGGGGTGTGGGAAGGCTTGGTGAAGATAAAATAAAAAATTTCATGAGTAATTACCAGAGGGCCCCAACTGTTCAGATAAGTTATGGTTTTGTAATATACCAATAGATTATGGCCAAACCTTTTATTTAAAAAAAATTATATAACCAACATCTTTATATTCTGAACTTTCTTTGCACATAAGATAATTGGTATCTCAATAGGCTAGTTAGTTAGGCCTCAAACTTCAAAATATATGAAATATCTTTGATTGTAGGAATTATTTTAGCATTTTTATTTGGCTGCCTCATAAATAAGGTGCTTCTGCATTGAATATGTGAAGAGATTGAGTTACTTTTGAGTTGATAAATATTCTTTCTTCTTTATTACCTCTATCGTGATACTCCATTTTGTATGATGATTTCTTTTTTTTAACAATAAAACATCATTTTGAATTTTAAACTAGCTGCACTGAAATTTATTGTGCAACTCTTTGTTCTGAAAACTTCTACCAACCTTTATGAGCACACCCTACTTTAGATGGCACTTAAATTCTTTTCTGTCTGGGTTTTCATGTTAGGACCAGGAGATGCCATCTAGGTCACGGTTGCTGAGGAAAAGGGGCAAAACAAGGAAGTTTAAATATTCTTGGAAGTCTACTGGCCACCCATCAATATGGAAAAGAATTGCTGATGGGAAAAACCAATCTTGCAAGCAGTATACACCTTGCGGATGTCAGTCAATGTGTGGAAAGGAATGTACTTGTGTTAATGGTGGAACATGCTGTGAAAAATATTGCGGGTATTTAGCTTTTCATTTAACTAATTGTGTAGCTTTTCTATTAATATAATGGAAGAGAAAATTGCAAGATATCTTGTATTTCTCGTAGCTGTATTGGACTATTTGAATTATTCTTGTTACCACTTAGCAATTTTGGAGTAATCTGGACTGGTGGTTGTAATATATAACTAGAGTAATCTGAATTGATGGTCAAATATGGTTTCCCTTGGTTAGCATACCTTTGAACATAATACAAGAAACAGTCATTTATTTCTGAGGAGCGACAGATGTAAAACTGTCAACATAAAGCTATTTCTTCAAAACTCTTTTTTCAGTGGTTAGGTTCCTATAAATGTAATTGTGTTAGTAAATCATAATTTAATGTAATAAATTGGCTCTTCTACCTTCAGTTGTTCAAAAAGCTGCAAAAATCGGTTCAGAGGATGCCATTGTGCCAAGAGTCAGTGCAGAAGTCGACAATGCCCATGTTTTGCTGCAGGACGGGAATGTGACCCAGATGTTTGTCGGAATTGCTGGGTTAGGTAATATGCCAAGTATTTTTGCTTCGAACTTTATTTTAAGACTGCTAGTTATTGAGTGAACATATCTCCATTCTTTTACTTCACCTGATTAAGAAAGTCTTTATTCACAAAATCACCTGTAATATTTGTACACCAATAATTCAGTATTTCAGTAGTATCTGCTCAATTTGCTTGTTTCTTTGTATGACCTGAGCCTTTGTAAAATTTTCAGTCAAATGTATTGACTGACTTAAGGAACCGAATTTACTCTCTTGCAGTCATTTTTTTATTTCTGGTTTATATAAATATATCATTATTTTAGCAAATATTAATTTTCATATGAGAGTTTCATTCAACACAAATTTCAGCATGGTTTCTAAACACTAGTATCATTTAGTAGCTATGCTTCAATAAAATTATTTTTATAATAAAAGAGATGCTACAATGAGAGATGATTGAAGATGACTTTGGGCATTTCCATATTTCACCTCATATCGGGAAGGTCAAAGGGTTAAACGTAGAGGGGGCATGTGTCTGCCTTTCATTCAGCATTGAAAAATGTAGAAAATTTGACCTTCTGCAACTATTATGTTCTCTTCTCTGGCGGTTGAGCCTTGGAATGGGAAGATGCAATGTGTCTTTTATGTTATATTAGAATATCTCATAATATCAATATTATATTTTAGAATATCTAAGAAATTATCTCTTAATATTAATTTTATATTTTAGAATGGGAAGATGCAATGTGTCTTTTAGATTAAATGTGTATTATTAGGAATGTTTTTATTTATTCCTATATCATATCTTAATATTTGAGAATATCAAATCCCCTGTGTGTGTATATATATATATATTGTATTGATTTTGTCTTTTCAATATAAATAAAACATCCATGCTATCTAAAAAACACACAATTTCATCTTATTGTCTCTTTCCTATAGTTTAATATGGTATCTAGAGCCTTTTCTGAAACCATGCTGACCTGGTAGACCCAATCTCTCTTTAGGTTTTGTTTGGCAAACCTTTCTCTCAATTGTATTGATTCCATCTTTTCAATCTAAATAAAACATCCATGCTCTCTCAAAAACCTAGTTTTAGCTCAATGTCTCTCTTTCCTATAGTTTAACGTGGTATCTCGAGCCTTTTTTATAACCATTTTGGCCTAGTAGATCCATTGTTTCTTGAGGATTTTTTTAGCGAATCTTTATCTTAGGTTCACATGCACTATTTTGGTGTCACATCCTCCAAGTTTCTAGTGACCGTTGTTTGCTTCGGCATACATAGGGTTGGGCTTGTGTCGTGCCTATCTATTGAACTATTCAAATGTCAAGGCCAACATAAGCCAACCATCCATGCACCCTCCCTAATGTCTTCTCCCCTATTCCACCCACAACTCCAACCGGTGCATGGCAACACCTAATGACTGACCAACCTACTCTCAAGTCACCTCCTTCATGCACTCCTTCCCTTGTGGTAATGGCTCCATTGGAGTTTGTTTGGCGGTTTGATCTACTTTTCTCTCCTTGGATTATAATTTTCAGATTTCAAAGAGAAAAACATGTCTTCCAACACTACATCAACTTTCATAACTGTTAGAATGTATGGCCTAAACAAAAGGGGGCTTGAATTATTTTCGCAAAGATTGGAAGTAGAGTGAAAAGATCAGTTATTGATTTAACTATTCAACAGGTTTATTTAGCTGATTAACCGTACTTAAGAAATATAAACCAGTTGTTTTATCGAAACAACTGACTGTTTAATGCAGCAGAATACACAGAACAATATATAAAGCATTTTATCAAAGTAAAGAAAGAGAGATTCACACAGAGAGATTTATACTAGTTCACTCTTAACCAAGAGCTACATCCAATCTTTAGCTAACTACTGAGAATTCATTATGCAATCAAAACCATATTACAAACCACGCCAAAAATGTTGATTTTGAACCCCTCAAGAACACACAACACTATTGAACAACACCACAATTTTTAGAAACCCTATCCGAAACTGTTTTACACACAATTACGATTAAAAGAAAGAAATATAATACACTTGGGCTGTGCAAAGCTGTAGAACAATGGAACAGAAAACCCAGATTCATACTTCACACACAAGCAATGATCCAAGACTCCAAGAATGATTAAAAGCTCTTTGATCTTCTCTTGAAAACGTTTTTAGCAAAACTCTTTTCTTCTTTTTTAAATGATCATAAACCAGTCTTTATATAGACTTTAGAAAGTGGTTAAAACAATTTGATCATTAGTTGAAACTCTTAAAAGCATTTAAAAGCAGTTTGAAAACTATAATAGAATTTTGTTAAAAACACTTAATTGTTTTCTTTTTCTGTTAAAGACAGCACATAAAACACCCAGTTCAATTATTGAAATAACCGACCGTTTTTGCTTTACTGAAAAGATAAAAGAAAACAAATCATTTTTAAATCCTTTTAAAAACTCTAAGTGTAATTCAATCGGTTGTCGCGATAAATTAACTTGTTGAAAAACTTGTTGTAGTCACTAGACTTTGAACAAAAGCTTTTTGAAAACCAAAACTTTCAAAAGAGATTTAGAATCATACGAACTTGGATCATAACTAAGTGCAAATTAACAACTCAAAATCTACTAAACAACACACACAACAGCATATCCTTCAAGTCTTCAAGTTAGATTTGGAAATCATCAAAGCACCTTGTTCAACAATAACCAATTCTTCCATTTTTCCTGGCCATATTGTCAATATTGAGAAGATGGACGAGTCTAACTTGCGCTTCCCAAATTAGGTTAGGCTACAAATTCCATCTCACTATAATTGTTGAATCAATTCCTACACAACAACGTAAGCAATGGATAAAGATTGATGTTCAACTATGTAATGTTATTAAATTCACTACTCATACCTCACTTAAACTTATTTTCCTTCTTAATGGGACGTGTGCATCAGTTTGGACTGAGGCTCGTGCTCTCTATGGCAATGACACAATCTCTTGACACTTTGTGTTCCACTATAATTTGAGGGACCTATGTTTGCTTATCTTAGACAGCCTCATACTACCTTACATGATTTTAATGAGCTCTTTCAACCAGCTACAGATGTAAAGAAGGAACTTGAGAACCATAATACATTTTTATGACCTATGTTTTTTATGACCTTGGGCTTCTGTGACTTGCCACAAGAGTATGCTGCTATTCGTAATCAAAATTTGTAATCATCAATTAATCCTACCATACAATAACTTCTGCATCATATGCACTTTGTATTTTGCAAAAACAAACATGGAGACCATACTTTGTCTACTAGGAAAAATAATGCCTTCTCATCACAAAGTAATAACTTCAGACACTTTTGCGTAGGTAATTCGAAAAACAGTCCAAAATGATAACATTGTTACTATATTGGACACACTATTAATAGGTGTTGAAAGTTGCACAAGAAACCCTCTCGTTAACCCTGTCACCCGATTAACTAAATCCCAAATATTATCTTCACTTTTACTAAAAATAATGTTACATGGCTTTTGCTATCTCAATCACCATCGATATGTTCTTTGGTGGTCTCTCCAATGATTATTCATGCACGATTAGGACATCCTTGGTTTGACAAACTTAAAGATGGTGTTAAATTTAAAGAAAAACTTTATCTAGTTTAAATTGTGAGTCATGTCAATTAAGGAAACATATTCGGTAGTCTTTTCCTAACAATCTTAACAAACAAACTTCATTAAATTTTCTCTACTTCTCATACTATTAGTTCTACTTTTAAATATTTCTCATACAAACATCTTATTAAAACTATTTTAGTTTGCCAAATGCAAAAACAGACATCTTATTGAAACTGTTTGAACACTTCTTCATAGTCATCTTCCTCACTGGTTTTGTGGGGATGTTGTACTTACAACATGTCATCTCATTAAGCGGATGTCATCATTTGTCTTTAATAATCAAGTACTGTACTCTAATATTTCCTCGTTCCCCTCTTTACAATCTTTTCTTCGTATTTTTTTATAACGTGTTATGTACATAACCTCACACCTAGTTGAGTTAAACTTTCTTCTAAGTCATTTTAATGTGTCTTTGCAAATATCATTGTTCTCAAAGGTTATTGATGTTTCTATCTTTATCTTAATTGGTATTTTGTGTTTGCTAACGTTTCTTTCTTTGAGTTTGTTCCATACTATACACTTGTTTCTCTTAATAACAACATATGTAGTCACTTTCCCACCACTTTCAAACATCTTTCATCACCATTAGATGTCTCTTCCATAACACATAATGCTTCTCCAACACTTCTTCAAATATATCAACGCCGTTCATGGCCTATTGAAATCCAATTCGGAACTTGATATTTCCCCGACACTATCTCCTACTGAATTCAGTTTCTTTGGAAATGATTGACCTATTGTTATTCGAAAATGTACACACTCGACCCATAACCCTTCTCTCCACTAAACTAACTAAATTTATCATTGGCTTTCCACCATAAATATACTTGCTTGTCCTTGTCATCTTTTGTTCCTATTCCTTAGTCTCCATGTGAAGCTTTATCTCATCCAAAGGAGTCACAAACAATGATTGATGAGATATGTGTCCTTCAAAGTAAGTACTTAGGAGTCTTTTCCTCTTCCAATTGGCAAATCAATTTTTTGTTGTCGGTGATTTTACACTCTTCAAATGGGATCTGATGGTAAAATTGATCGCTATAAAACTTGTTTGGTTGTAAAAGGATATACACAAATCTATGGCCAAGATTATATTGACACTTTCTTTCCAGTTGCCAAAATGACATCTATTTGACTTCCCTTTTCCATTGCAACTACTATTTCACCATTAGATGTTGTTTCAGCTTGACATCAAGAATGCATTTCTACATGGTGATCTTGATGAGAAGTCTACATGGAGAAATCTCTTGGATTTGTTGCTTAGGGGGACTCGTCTAATGTTGTATGTCACCTATGCAAGTTCCTACGTGGCCTTTAGCAATCACCCTGTGCATAGTTTGGGTGTTTTCGAACTATCATCTAACAGTTTGGAATGATAATGTTAATCATTATTTGCTTTATCATCATTCTCCTAAAAGATATATATATATATATATATATATATATATATATATATATATCATATTATATATGTGGATGAGGCAATGATAAGAAGTGTAGTAAGTCCATTTTTAAGCTCTCATTGTCAAGACCATTTGGAGGCAGTCTTGAGGATCCTAAAATATATTAAAAAATTCCAAACAGAGACCTTATTTATGAAGATAAGGAAAATACTCAAATTGTTGGGTATTTTGACGCTAACTTGGCAAGGTCACCAAGGAATACCATGCTCCACTTCAAGGTACTGTGTTATTGTTGGAAGTAATCTAATATTGTGGAAAAATAAGAAACAAAATGTTGTGGCAACATCAAGTGGAAAAGCAAAATATAGACAATGGCATTTGTTACTTGTGAGCTCATATGGCTAAAACAACTTCTCAAAAAGAGCATAAATTTGAAGAAAGCTCACAAATGCACCTTATACGTGGCAGCGAGGTAGCATTACAAATTGCCTTTAATCGTGTCTTTCAAGACTAAACATATTAAAGTAGATTGTTATTTGATAAGTGAAAAACTAGAGTTTGATACAATACCACTAGAATTGTCAACTTTAGTGAATAGTTGGTCGACATATTTACCAAGTCTCTAAGAGGACCACAAATGAATCATAGTTGCAGTGAATTGGGCACATGTGACTTATATGTTTTTGGTAGGGGTGAAGTTTTATAATATAGAAATTAGGTGCATATCCTATATAATACAGAGTACCTAGATTATTTATAAATTATTAGGAACGTCTTTATTTACTCCTTATCATATTCTCATTATTAATATCAACTCTCCTCCATTTGTTGAATTTCCGTTTCCTCTATAAATAAAAGCATTCATGTTGTTTCAAAAACACACTATTTCAGTTCATTGACTCTCTTTTTGATCTTTTAACAGTCCCAAATTCCTTTAAATTCTTAATGAACTACATTGATTGTAATCATTTACTTAGAACTTTTTGTAGAATTTATCCTTTTCTAAACAGGTAAAGCACTTCTTGTACGGAAACAATTGGGTAAATACTGAATAGATAATTTTGCTATTAAGTTATTCATCCCAGAAATCCATATCCTCCACAAGCCCCACCCCTCCCCATCCGAAACTTTAGAAACCATGAATTGATAATTCTCTATTTAACGAGTATCTTCTAGTTTAACACTACCGAAATTCCCTATAATGCTGTTTCAGTAAAAAAAATTCTCAATGGTTTCCCCTTTTATATGTCATTTTGACTATTTGTTGCCCTTCCACCTCAAATCATCCTGAATGTCTTCAAAAATTATGTTCTTTGTGAACAGTTGTGGTGATGGTTCATTAGGGGAGCCACCCCGGCGTGGAGAAGGTCAATGTGGAAATATGAGGCTTCTTTTAAGGCAACAACAGAGGGTAAGTGACTAGGTGTTTAAAATTATCCTCATTTCATTCTCATGTCATGAATCAAAATCATGGATGCATAACTCATGCATTTGGGTCTCACTGTTGCTTTATTTGTGTCTGTCAGATTCTCTTGGCAAAGTCTGATGTTGCAGGATGGGGAGCTTTCTTGAAGGTTACTGATAAGATTAATAGATTAATTTGTTTTCTAAATTCTAACATTAGCTTGTTCACCTACCTAATTGATGATGATATTTCAGAACCCTGTTAACAAAAATGATTACCTAGGAGAGTACACAGGAGAACTGATCTCCCACCGAGAAGCTGATAAGCGTGGGAAAATATATGACCGAGCCAACTCGTCTTTCCTTTTTGACTTGAATGATCAGGTATCTCATATCTTCTACATTTTTCTTCTGTCTTGTGCTGCTCTCGTTCTTTTCTTAATTAACATGAGTTTCCTTGTATTATTGTTTTATTGTATTTTTGTTACTTTTGTCAACCTAGTCTTTTCTGTCACATTTCTTTCATGGCAAGCTATAACAAATTGGGACTGCAATCTAATTTAGACCTTAAAGCTGCTATCTGTTTTTTAACAGTACGTTCTTGATGCTTATCGCAAAGGAGACAAGTTAAAATTTGCAAACCACTCGTCAAACCCCAACTGCTATGCAAAGGTGAGTCCAGAAACTCAAATTTTTGGAATTTAAAGTGGTACACTTTTTACTCAGTTCGCCTCTTGTACTTGTGTCATAGGTGATGCTGGTTGCTGGAGATCACCGAGTAGGCATATTTGCCAAGGAACACATTGATGCTAGCGAGGAACTCTTCTATGATTATCGCTATGGTCCAGATCAAGCACCGCCATGGGCACGTAAACCTGAGGGTTCCAAGAGCGACGAATCAACAGTTTATCAAGGCAGAGCAAAGAAACACCAGTCTCATTGATGAGCCTGGAATCCTGGACCAAGGTCCAGACATACATATTTTTGGTTTCTACTACCTTATATATTCTCTATATAGACAAATTTGTGACATCCCATGGGATAGGTTCGAGATTAACTGTCACAGAAGAAGGGCTCATCAAACTGTCACAGACGGAAACAAATAATCGGTTTGCTGATGCTAATATGCCTTAAATTATGGATAGCACAGAGCTAGGAAATAAAATGGGCAAGGGATGAAGGAATGAAGAAGGTTAATGTTGAGGGCAACAAGCTGGAAACTAGTCAAGCAGTTGGGAACTAAAGCAATAGAATTTCGTTTCAGATACTAGGCATGACATTTCGGCGAACTTGTTCTTCAAACTTGGTTTTGCCCTTCATTTTGAGTCATTCAAGATATTTATGAATAGAATAAAGTGCTATAATTTGCGAAATTATAAAGAAATTTCATACTTTAAGTGTTAGGACATCTCTAACGTAGAAAAAGAGAAATATTATGAGATTTTATTTTATATCATATCATTTTTAAGATATATTTACAAGTTTTGTTTGAATGAAAAGTTATTATAAAACTACCACATATATACAACTTTTTTATTTATACTTCAATGCATATATAATATTTACAATATGAAAAATATTTTTTATTTTATGATTTAAATCTTAAATTCAGTGTTTACTCATGTCAAATTAATATGTTTAAATTGATTTTTTTTGTAAAATTTGTATCTTAAGTTTATCTATAATGTCCACATTAGATATATTCTTATCTATTATATACTTATGATTAAAAGGTATTATTGTTAAGCGTCAATCATATCTATGGCATTTTATATTCATTAATTTTTATCTATTTAATTTATTAAATAAATGAGTTTAATAATTTTATCATTAATAATTTATGAAATAAGAAAACCATTGTAAGTGAGGCAATTAACTTACTCGAGTATGTGAGGCTAAGATTGAAGGGAAAAAGCATTGGGAACAAGTAATGCAACAAAGCCAAACATAAATCGAAAGTACACCAAATTTAAACCAAACGTCCTGTAAACGTATGATCCCCACATCCCCATTGTTTTAGATTTGTAGAAAGTATGAACTAAAAAACTGCCTCAACAAGTGCGTGCTTCTTTTTGGGGTATCCCATTCCAACCAAATGGTTCAAATACACCTTCCCATCCTTAACAGTTGCTGCTGTGGCCAAGCGATGCTTAGGCCCTGAGAATGTTCCCACAACAGAAGCAGTGTTCCACCCATCTGAACTCTCCACTAATCTTCCTGAAGGATTCCCAGCAACTACCAGCTTAGTAGGAGACACTAGTTCCAAACCATCTCCAAAAGAAAGACTCCCTTTAACCTTTATTGTCTTTACCTCCTCTCCTTTGGTTAAATCAATCTTAAACAAATTGCCGCTGAAAGTGTGGATCACTATCAGGAACCCATCTGGGTGGTAAACTATTCCATTTAGCCCAACCAAGTTCTTGTACCGCTCTTTTGCAGAAAACAATGGGCTTCTAATGGTTGATATAAGCTTCCCTTCCACCCCAACTTTCCAGATTTTATTGCCTTTTACATCAGTAACATAGGCATTGCCTTCAGCATCCACTGCAACATCGTCTGCAAAAGATTTTTCATCACCTGCATCCATTGGAAAATCGACATTGTCACAATAATGTCACCAAGTCCCACTAGCTGTTATAGTGAGCCAACCCAAATAGAAAAGTTATATCTTAGGCAACGGAACAATATAATAGGACATGCAATCAATAGCAGGTACAGGGTAGGTAGGCCCTCTCCCTTTGGTTTATTATTGCCATGCATAGTTCATAACTCACACTGGGCTCACAATGCAATTGACTGCCATCCCTGTGTTTTTTTCTTTCTCGCTTCCTTCTTGCCCACATGAATACGTGCATGTGCAGACAAGTTTTGTGGCGTTGATTTTAATGTTTATATGAAATCAGACAGCTAACTACACGAACAAACCAACTTGGTGGTGTAGATCAAATGTCCAACGATATTGACAAAAGATTCATTTTTTATTATCATAATCTCCTGCTAATTAAAGGTGTGTTTGTATTTACTTCCCTTCCGTTGAAGGTTATGCGAGAATGAATTTTCATTTAATAAATCAATAATGATCTCTTACTATGTGTGTGTGTTTCATTTGTGGATTTCTCACTCAACGAAAATTCATTCTCACATAACCATCAAACGGAAGGCAACTAAATACAAACACCACGTTTAATCATTAAACTAATAATATACAAACATTATATAATCATTAAACTAATAATATACAAACATTATTATATAATTACTAGATAAATAAAAAAGTTAGACACAAGTAATGAATATGCTGAACTAAGAATGGAATAGTCAGACACTTTGCAAGTAACTGTCGTAAATTATTTTCCTACTTTTTAACTATCGTAACTACCAAGTACCGACTATGACCCAATTTCAACGAATTCCCAATTACTTTGTATAGGTACGCCAACAAACAGACTTTTAACATTTCTGTCATAAATTTTTCCATACTCTGCCAATAGAATTATCTTTTTCCTCTGGTATAGTAGAAGCTCAAAAAAGTAGAACTCTTTACTAACTTCAAAAACACCCCACAAAATGTTTCCTAGAGTTAAATATTTGGAAAAGAAAAACCACCAAAATTCAAAAGGTTAGCATTTCTTCAATCATCCACACTTGCAGTTCAAATTAAACTGCACAGTGTGCAGCCATAATCCGATAGTGGTTAGTTTTCAAAGGGGAGTTCTCATGACTCTAGTTTAATAAAAACCAAATACTTTAACGCGTTAAGACTTGTTCAGATGAAAAAAAAAAAAACTGTGAAAGCTGTTAAGTCTGTGATAACTGTGTTGGACTTCTTAAATTGGTGGAGTTATCTTTCGATAAAAATATATTTAGAAAATGTGTTTTTTATCTAAATGATAACAATGTTGGAGAAAAAAATGATACAATTAAATAGAAATTTAACCATTTCTAAATGATAAGCTATTGTATAGAGTCATTATTTGTTTTGAGATTTATTGATTAAATAGTAAAGATTGGTTATGATATAGACAAAAACTACACTTCTTTATTATGATCACAGATGTTATTTTATAAATTGTGACTATCCTAATTATGAATTAATGAGTTAGTATCATTGTTTCTTTATTTATCAATATTCCTTGTCTATATTATAATTTTTTATTACAGTACCATATCCTAAATTTTAAAAAAATTGTTGTCTTATAGTATGTGTATCAATTATCTAGGCTACATCAGAGCAAACATGCATTAATGTATGGTTTAGAATGCTAATAGGTTCCTAATATTTGAAAATTTTCAAATTGATTCTTAAATAAATAAAAATTTGGATGTCTAATTTTCTACAAATTTTTATAATTAATTAATGACAATCTGAGAGAGATAGAAAAATAACAACTTGTGACGATTTTACAAAACTTAATTATAAAATTTATAGAAAATCAATAACTTAATTACTTAGTATTAAACTTTTATTTATTTGATTCAGTAAAAATAATAAGTTCTCATCTTAACAACATAATATCCGCAAAATGAGTAAGAAAAAAAATACTGTATACACTCGAGTATCATCCAACAAAAATCATTAATTAGTTGATTTCCAAAATAACAATTTCACAATCACCATGCTTACTTGCTAGGATTTGTAATTAGTTGATTATACACTTAAACTCAAAGATTAATAGAAAGAAAGCAGCCAAGTAATTTAAATATGAGTTAAAAGTGAAGAGAGAAAAGCTTACTAGGACCACTTAGTTGGGTAAGAAATAGGCGATTCCAGGTAGAGAGATCATATGCTGCAAGTGCACCGTATCGATTTCTAATGACATCGGCGTTAACAACGACAACTCGATTTCTGGATGGGTCAATGACCATACCCAAAGATGCGTTTCCGGCCAAGCTGGCCTCTTTCACCACCGTCACTTCCTCCAACGGTGGTGATGAGTCGGAATCCTTTTCCGGCAACTTAACCTGGGCAAGACCGCCTTCGAAAAGAGAAACTATGAAGCGACGGTTGTGAGAATCCCACTTGGCGCATTCTCGGAACCAGCCAGAACTGTGGTAGTGGTAGACATGGGTGGCGGGATGCGCTCGCTCCAATGTGACGATGATTCCGATGGGTATGGCAGAGAAGAGTACCAAAAAGATCAGAAACTTTGGAGAACACATGAGAGAGAGAGAAAGAGAGAGAGTTTTGTTTGGAGTGTGGAATTGGTTTATAGAAATGAAATTAGGAATGGGTTTTAAATAGGAGCAAACTGCACAACACAACAACACATACAGCAACACTACAGAACCCATGTTCAAAGTTCGATGACAGTTAAGTATGACAGTGAAAAACAAAAAAAATAAAATAAAACTTTAAAACATTTATAATACAAATGTATTAAGAAAATTCTTTGTGGTATTATTTCATTATAAGTGTGAGTGGTTATGTAGCATATTTTTAAACAATTTATATATTTTTTTTTTCATTTAGGTTTTCTAAAATTTAAAAATTAATTTAATTAGTGTAGTTAAATATTAATTTAATGTTAGTATTATGAATACCTATTATCTATTTTGAAAAATTCTTTTTTTTTAATGCATGTTTTAAATTTTGAAAAATTTAAGATATTTACGTGATACTTTTATTTATTTGTATAATACATACATATATGCGTGGATGCTTTGGCTACTAGGTATAAGTGTTTTAAAAGTATATTCTAATGTTACAAAACAAAACAATTTTCAATTAATAGCTCTGATTATAGATGGGTTTACAATTACAACAAAAAAAAAGTCTTAATAAATGGCATAAGCTTAAGATCAATATAAAATAATATCAGCAGAATAGTTGACAAACTCAATTATACAATTTTTTTTTTTTGCAGTTCAAGGAAACATAAAAGATCATTTCACTAAATAAAATCAAAGATATACATTTGATCATTTATATTTTTTTTAATATTTGTTTATTATATATCTTTTGTCACCTAAGATTATGATTATTATTTTTTAGTGTTTAGATAATCTAAAAACTTTATCTTCATTTTCCTTTTTTTTTTTAGTTTTATTTAATTTAAACAACTCTTTTTCTCTCAACCATTAAATTTATTCAATATGCATTAAATTTCAAAGTATTTTCCGTTTCAACATTTATAAAAAGTAATAGATGTCGTAGTTATCATGATATTTTAATTATTTATAATCTTTTAATATTTTATATAATTATTTGAAATTTTTGAATTTATTATTTGATACTCTATTTAAAATTTATGCAATTATATATATTTTTTCAAATAATATTTAAGAAAATCAAATGTATCTACTTTTAATATTAAATTCTTAATAATATTTAAAACAGTACAAAAGCACATTCAAAAGATTGGTTATTTATAATTTTTTAATATTTTATATAATTATTTTAAATTTGTGAATTTATTATCTGATATTCTATTTAAAATTTATGCAGTTATATATTCTTTTTAAATAATATTTAAGAAAATAAAATGTATCTACTTTTAATATTAAATCCTTAATAATATTTAAAACAGTAAAAAAACACGTTCAGATAGACCACTACTCGATAAAAACATAAATGAGATAAAATCTCATTCTCAAGAGAGATATTTTACTTCAAAAATAAGTATAATAAAACTGTTTTATTCGTATTCTCATTTGAAAGGAATACTCAATTTCGTTAATGGCACCGGATGGTAGAAAAAAAAAATATAAAAGTAAGTATCATATTTTATTATTAGTTAAATAATTTAAACTATAAAATAATAGATAACAAAGTTAAATATAATTTTAACTAATAATATAACACAACACTTAATATTTGTATTTTAAATATATTTTTATGTCTAAACTAAAACATAATTAATAATATGTAAACTATTTAAAATGTAAGTTGAAGTTAAAATTGTAAAAAAGTAAGGTGAGAAATTTCTTATGGAGAATCCAATAAAACTCGATTACTAGGATGAATATTGAAGTGTTGACAAGAGAAAGGCTAAGTCAATAGAAATGCAATACCTATAAAATAATAATTTATAAAATAAAGATATGATATTAAAGAGGTATTTATTTGTGTTTAGATTCTTTATTCTTTATTTAAATAAGAGGTTTATAATCCTAATTTCTTTTTGTAGCTTCATTAATAATCTAAATTATGTAATGTAAATAAATTTATTTAATTATAAAAGATGGATTTTTGGATATTTCTTTTTTATGAATAGAGGCTACCATTTAGAGAAATTGGAACAAGACTTAAATATGGAGATCCTTTAAAAGTGTTGTAAATGGTCAATTTGTGGATGAATACCTCGTTGTAATAGAAATATAAATTAGGTGTTTTTTATTTTTTATTATTAGCATGTTGTTTTGTCATTTCACCTATGGTTTAGGTCATGTATTTGTTCAGAGTCGATTAGTATCATTTTCCGGACAGTAAATTTGAAAGACACTGTGACCGTGATGCATAGTATGGCGCTAAGGCCAAAACATAACTAGTGTTATAGTTGTTGCACGAGGCTAATGTTTGCTATACCGAAGACAAAGACAGATTTGAATGTGTGTTTTGTATTTGAATCTCGGTGCAAGGGAAAGGAAGACACATAATATGTTGTTGAAGTGTGAAGAGAGACTTATTCTTCCTTTACATTACTTATAAAATTTGTATCTAAGAATGATCATGCATGAAAAATGAAGAAGTTAATAACAATTTAAAAACGAAGAAGTTACAATTTTCAACACAGAAAATCGATTTTAAGAATATATAATTGATTATGTGAATTATTTTAAGAATATATTCCTCCTTCTTCATTCATGTCATCCATTGTTAATGCTTCGTACACTTATGCACGTAAACATTTTTTTTACTCTTTTTTAGTTAGACCTTTGTTTTTTGAGCACAACAAATCTAAAATAATTAGATAAATATCAAAGAACCAGTCAAATAATGATAATAGTAATAGTTTTAGATGGTTTGGGATGGAGGGCGATCTTGGAAGAGTAAAGAAGGACTTAAATAGTTACGGGGTTTGAGGCAATCAGTTTCATTGAATGAAACTCTGCGACCTTGAAAAGGACTTAAGTGGTTATGGGGTTTGAGGCAATCACTTTCATTGAATGAAACTGTGACCGAGAAACGCCAGCCAATGGAAGCACAAATTGAATGAAGAAATGCAGCAAGAGCACGGGTGAGAAGTTTTGCTGGTCAAAGAAATGATATTCATTGGGAAACAGGGATCAATAATAAAAAGTAGAGAAAGGAAACAAAATGGGCCAACCATGGAACTACTTCACTGCTACAATTAACATTAAAATCATTATTAATTGTAATATTTATGTAATATAATATGTAATAATATTTGTATTTAATATGTTAATGTGGTTTTCGTAAATACATTAAATTTTATTTTTAAATATAATAAATAATTAAACTTCATAACATTATTAATCATCATATAAGTTAAATTTGATAAAAATAATATATATACTTTTAAACATACTAGTTTCCGGATTTTGACTTGTTAAACATGCTTAAACATGTTATTAATTAAGTTTCAATTATTGATGTTAATTGAATAATCTAATATGTAAAAAGGATCATCATTTCAGTAATATATCCAACTTTAACTAATCAATTAAGACTTAGAAAAATATTTCTATAATTAAATGTGCATATTATATTTCAAAAAAATAAGTTAATTAGTCGTTTGATGTATTTTTTATCAAGTTAGATCAAAGTAAAATATTTAGCCCATCTAACCCCTTTTTGATAGGTCAAAAGGAGGATGAGTCTTTCTACCCCTAACTAAAGCTAAAGTGTTGGAGGAAGAACTCAACAAATCTAACAAAATCATTATTATGACTTTTTTAGTTATAGTTTAATCTGCAATAAATCTCTTTTGTATTCTTACTTTAATTATACCAAAATATAACTTTAGTTTGGTTTGTTGGAAGGATAACTTGGTTATTCCTTAGATAAGTTTCTTCTTTCTTTTTTAGATATAAGACTAGGCAAGAGGAGTGTTTAGCTACTCCTTCTCACAACCATACCTCTATATATAAATGTCACATGAATCTTGACCATTACTTTGATCATATGCAAAATATTTGATTCTTCTTTTTTTTGGAGAGTTCTTTGTCTTAGTAAAAACTCAAATGACCATCATCTTTCTTTTGTTTATCTCCATCATGAATGACACATAGGATAGTCAAAGTTCCATGTGTCTGAGCTTCTAAATGCAACAATTCTTTTCTCAAAGACAATATTTCTTTTCTAGTCTTCTTCCTTCCTTTCTTGTCCTAACCCTTCTTTGTTTCTTTACTTCTTAGAACCTTTAATCTTGTGCAAGTTTAACAAGAATCAAGTTTATTTGATGTCTCATTGTTAAAACAATACAATGGTCCTCAACTACCATTAAAACTTTCATTTTACCTATCCTCCCCAATATACAAAGTCACAACAACCCTTGATCAACCTACTCTTACCCTCTTTTTTTCCCAAAACCCATCACACAACAAGCTTCCTAACTCAACTAAAACTAGACAATAACCTTCATTTGATGTCATTGTACTAACACACTTGTCCATAAAACACATCTTATGAAGCATACAAACGTTCCTTTGTTATTGACTTCTTTCATGACACACTCTACCACCACGTCCATACATGCCTAATGACACCACCAATGTCTCATCAAAAGCTCTTGAGATTCCTTCATTTACATAACAAACACATCCCAACCATTCACCAAAAACACAAAATTATGCCCATGGCCTCAGTCCAATCTCTATTGGTTATGTCATCCCTAATCTTGAGCACAAGGACTTTGTCCAAAAAGGAACCAATGATAAAACTACCATGTAGTACAAAGCCCAAAATGAATACCACCATCCTTAATTGACTAAAAAACTTTTGTAAATACTAGTGGAAACAAATACACATATACATATTTGTGTTTATTTTTTTAAGATCATAAAAAAAGAATTATTACAATAAAATTAATTAAAAAAGTATTTCTAAAATTTATATTGAAGTTATAAAAAGTTATTCACACAAAAAACAATCATAAAAGTAATTTTTTATTAACTTTTATAATGTTAAAATTATATGATAAAAGTACTTGTAATTTTTTAATAAAATAAAAATAACAGTATAATAAAATATGTATAAAAATAGTTATAAAATACTTATTAATCATTATAATTATATAATAAAATCCTTATTATTACAATTATTACTCCTATGGAGATAAATGAATGTATTGTCTCTCCAACTCTATGGGAACTCAATTTTTGTTTCTTGATTAGAATCAATATTGTTAACAAAATTGTCCTTACCGTTGTAAAACCTATGTCATAGGGGATATTTGTGGTTTTTGTAGCAGACATCAATGGTATGTCCATTCCTGCCACAATGTATGTAAATCCTTTTATTTTTTGTGCTCCTACTACCTTTAATCTTAAGATTTTTTGGGAAACCTTGTTTCTATATGGTCTTTTCTTCTACAAAAGAAGCAAGAAATAGTTGTTGCAACATTACATTTTGGCTTTGCATAAAAGAAAGTGTTTCTATCTACATGTCATGCTGAACATATGAAAAGATTTTAAAAATTGAGGGAATAAGATCTACGAGGAACGCATATAATATTGTTGTATTGGTCATTCAAGCCTCTCAAGATTTGTATAGCATGATTCTCTGTCTTTCTTTGTGAAATCAAAGTAACAAATTCACATAAACACTTCACAGGACGATTATAGATCAACTCAAGTTTAAAATTGTCTAATTCATCCCAACTATTCTCAATCTTGTGAAGAATTTAGTCACAATAGAATCTCCTTGTTTCAGATAGCAAACTTCCATCTGTAATTTCGACACTCTTAGAAGGTTTCCCTAAATGAAATTTGCACTTTAAATCAGTCCAGATCTCTTAAACTTTCTCCATCTATAATATATTTTGTCTTATAGAAGGAAACACTGAATACATCACATAAACCACCATATCATTGCACCTCGTCCATAGTTGATAGAAAAAATAATTTTTGGCAAGTTCAACTACAGTACCACCAATGAACTCGAGCTTGTTTTTAGAGTTTAAAGCGGTGACGACCAATATACTCCAAAAATGATAATTATTAGAATCAAGAACTAGAAAAATAATAGAAATAATAGGATTTTCACTAGGATGAAGATAAAGATGACTTTGTAAAGCAAATGATTGAACAAATTATTCACTCATGTTAGAAAACTAAGAAATGAATAAGAACCAAAAAAAAGAAAAGGAAAAAGCAAATCAAAGACACACAACATAACTCTTACCATCTTAAAAACTCAAACAGATACAAAAAATTTGTGAAAAACATTATCAAGTATTTGAAAACATGTATATTATTAAATGAAGAACTATATGCATAAGTGAAGGAAAACTATATATATATTAGAAAATAAAAAATAAGAAAAACAAAAACCGCATTCTAGTGTGATCAAGACGCACTGCAACGAACTGAGAAAAATAAAAAATAATTTTTGATTTATTCAGCACATTCTTATGACGTTAAGCAATTCGTTCGTAATTTTGAGATTTTCTTTTTTTCAATCATTCTTCTTTGCAATATCACATTTTAATAATGATCTTATTTGGTTGCTTTAAAAAAATCACTAAAAATATTTTTATAAATATATGTAAGTTTTGTTTTTTATTTATGTTAAATAAATTCTTTTATTATTATTAATTCAAATATAACAATAAATAATAACATCCAGGAGAATGGTATTTAGTTCCAGATACAGAAATAGAAATATTCAAAAACAACAATGTTTTTTCCATTAAAAATATAAAAAGAAATAAAAATGATAACACTTTTTATAATTTTTCATATTTCAAAATTTTAAATTAGTTGTAATTATTTTAGCTTTCAACAAATAGTAATTGAAAGTATATTATTATTAAAAAATGTAAATTTGTTCTCAAATTTCTCTTTTTTTTCCAACAACATATCTTTCATTAGGGATTTGAATTTTGTACATAGCGTTGTAAGAAATTTACCTCCTCTACTAAACATAATATTATTTGTCAAAAATATCATTTATAAATCTGAAGTGGAAATCAATAAATATTCATGTAGCATTTTTTATATTTTTATTATCTTTTACAGTTTTCTGTATGATATCCAAATTTCTATGTAAATAATAACCAGAACAAATTTAAAAGATAAAAATCAGAGTCAAGCATATGCCGAAGATAAGTGAAAAAGTGCAAAATGGGACATTATATTTGATAATAAATTAAAAATTATAACAAAAATATTTATACTGTAAATTACTATGTATATATAAATTACTGATCAGATAAATAAATTCCACAACGTACATTATACAAATATAAATATTACTCTCTTCTTATTCTAATAGTTATCAGTCCTAGGTTTCTTTTACATAAACCAAAAAAGGCCAGTAAACAAAGGGAAGATAGTAATAACTGGATAAAACTAATTTATTATGAATATTATGTTGAAATATTAAAGTTACATCAATTAAAAATGTAGGTGAGAAAAATTATTATATTACATTAAAAAGCTGAGATGGTAAAAAAACTATTTTTACTTGACAAACGGGAGGAACGGATTAATACAAAATATAAAGGTTAAAAAAATTAAACATTTAAAATCATGTTTCAAAATAAAACAATTCTTACATTTTATGTGTCTATTTGGATTAGATTTCAAAACAAAAAAATTACATAATCACTAAATCATCTTACCAATTTGTATTTGTATATCCGATCAATTATAGGCTGATTTAACTTTCCCTCCCTTTCAGAGGCCCTCCAGTGGATTAGGTATCCCGTACCTAATCGACAAATACTTTTTCGTTCGTAAGCACTGAGCGAGCCGCCTTCAGGGTAATCAACTTATCAAACAAAGCGCGATGGAAATCTATTTGTTTATTCAAATATCCTTCCATGCCTTGTTTCGACAAGACGCGAGGCAGTTTCCTGCCCCGACCTAAGTTTATACTAGGTTTGAATTTGGGTTAAGTAAATATTTGTATAAACTTAAGTTTGAATTTGGGTTAAGTAAATATTTGTCATGTGTGTAAACTTTTTTTTTAAGTATTTTTTTTTTCATTTTCATTTTCAAATAAGTTTATTTAAATTTTGGTTTTGGGTTAACCTCTGTCCCATGAAACTTTAACTGTTTCTTCCTGCACCTTCATATCTTTTTCTGGTATCTCCATATTTAATGTGAAAATATATTTTTATCCTTCATGCGTCATTCTCATAAAGTAGTTTCCAGATTATATAATCTGGAAATGCATTTGAAAAAAAACTTCTGGATTACATAATCTGAAAGCTAAAAAAAACTTCTAGATTATGTAATCTGGAAAGTAATCATGCATCTGAAAAAAGGTTTTCGGATTATCCAGAATATTACACAGGAGTATTTTTGGAAATATAAAAATTTATGGAGGTGAAAGAAGAAGGCATGGAGGTGCAGGAAGAAACAGCCTGAAACTTTTGGTAACATTTTGGCCTTATGGACTACTATGGGCTTTTTTTTATCCTCGATCCATATCGGGCCAAGCCCTGTGAGCTGGACCAAATTTACAGGCCTGATTAAAAACTTATTAATTTAAACACTAGATCAAAATTTATTTTTATGTATTATATCTATATAGGCTAAAAAAGTTCCATCCAAGAGTGAAACATTGCCAAGTTTTCTAAAATGTTAATTATGTGATATACAAAATGTTAATTATAATAAATGAGTGACCAAAAGACATGAGAGAGTTTTATTTATAAATTGAATAGTGTTTCAAGGGTTAACATACCTGAATTCACCCTAAAGAAATACCTCATCCCTCTTAAAGAAAATCCAAACACCACTTTCTTTTTATTACTCTACAAATATCTAACAAATTTGCATCTCATAAATACATTTATTACTGGGGTAAAAAAATCAAAGCTCTCTCGCAGGAGAAAAAAAGTTGGTGTTTCTAAGTGTGTCCCCATCAAATTGTTAGAATCCTCTCTTTTATTTTAGCATGGCTCCATGAAATGTTATTGCAAAAGAGGAAAAAAAATGCTTTTTATTCCTGCACTCATAACTTCTTCTTAGTCGAAAGACCATTTTCTTTTTAAAAAAATACATTATAAATTCTACAATATGGAAATGTATTTTTTTTCTATTTACATTATAATATATATATTTTAAAAAATATATTCTAGATTACAAAATTTATTAGGTATTTTAGATCTGGAAATATCTTTCAAATTTTTTCAAAAATATTTTATGGATTCTATAATCCTAATTTTTCCAGATCATCCATTTCAAGAATAAAAACATCAATAAAATAAATGATATTTTTAATATTTTAAGCAATATGGGTGCCACATAAAATTATGGAGGTGCAGGGTGAAACAGCCGAAAACAAATATTGAGTTTGGGCCTAGAGCCCAGGAAGAGCCGTGACCTTTCATACATACTAATGGATGCTCTCATGGATGTGTGCTTTTACCCGCACTATCTCGACGACCGTCTTCGCCTGCGTATCTCTCTGGTAAGTTCTCTCTCCTTTCTCCGTCATTGAATATTATTGTAGATCTTCAAACCCTACCTCTGCACGCACTACAGATTTTGATTCTTCTTCTTTCTAACGGTAATAATTTTCCCCATTCACTGTGATTTGCTCCGACAAAATTCTTGTCCACTCTGCTGACCATTTTTTATTTACGATAAAAATTTGGGGGAAAAGTGGGTGGTTGGTTTCAGATTAAAATTATAGTTGTTATACGTTGAAACCTTGCATTGGGTTAGACTATCTATGTTCATCACGATCAAATCTGGTGAAATTCAACGTTGTGGAAATTGTTTTTTTATTGTTTTGTTGGGAAGTAATTTATAATTTATATGCTAGCTTTTTATTTATGTTTTGGGCAGTGGGGATTTCGCGTTCGAAGGTTAGTTGACCAGAAGAAGCTATACTGCTGGACATGAACAAGTGAATTAGGTTTAAATAATGGTTGCTTTTTTTTGGTCCATAGACTTGAACTACCAGTGTTTTGAAGACTTTGTCTCGGACTAATTTTGCTCAGTTGGGAACTAATAAAGTCTGGCTAAACATTCTGCCAAGGGTCGACCTTGGATTCTAATGATTGATGTATTCATTGCGTAGCTATAACTTTGATGTTCTAATGGTCTATGTATTCATTTTGGAGGGTTGTTTATTTTAATTGAGAATGCAACTGTCAGCATTTATGATTTGTTTGGTTGTCTAAAGTTTGGTACATCCTGATAAACTGGATCGAAAATTTAGGATTAATTCCTTAGAATTTTCAGCGCCAGTTTTATTGGTGTGCGAAACTATCATGGAGAGATATGAGGGGCAATGGCTCCTGTGTTTCCCTCCTTTTGTGATTAAAGAGAAAGTTTCAACAAGTCAATGGAATGTTTTGGGTTTCGGTGTCACATCTGTTTTACATCCCTCGTGTTGTTTTTCCTTCATTCTCTTGAATTAAATCATGCCTTCAAATTGGTAAAGTTTAATTGGCCTCTTTTGAACTGTCTCCAATTTAATATATTTAAATATTTACAAATCGATGTTTTGTAATTTGTAGAATTGTAAGCATAAAGACAAACACTTAAATGGCCGGTGCTAAGATTGCCCATGCTACCTTGAAAGGTCCAAGTGTGGTAAAGGAGATAATAATTGGAGCAGTACTCGGCTTAGCTGCTGGTAGTGTGTGGAAGATGCACCACTGGAATGAGCAGAGGAAAATCAGGACCTTCTACGATTTACTTGAAAAGGGTGAGATCGGTGTTGTGTTGGAGGAACAGTAAAAATGTTCTTGCTTTGTTGTCTATGCTCTACATTTATAGGCTTTTACCTCTGCTATATTCAATTTGGCTCTTTGAGTGTAAATGAGCCAACTTACTGAGGAGATTGAAAAGAATAAGTTTCTTGCACTGATTGAGTACTATGTTGGCTTGTAAAATTTCATACTGTTATGCTCTAAATTTTGGATTATTCTCTTGTTGCACAGCTGTAGATGTTTTTGTTTTCTGTTTAATTTTTTCTCTGCATATTTTTTGTCACATGTTTTAAGAACTCAATAAAGTTTTAGAAGTTGCTAGATGTAATATTTTATGTTAGTATATGCTATTCGGTTGGGTTTGTGCTTATTGCAATTGCACTTGGGCTTGACATAGAAAATTGGTGTAAGGGTAACGGTCAGTGTTTTATCTGCTTTCCTTTCCATCTTCCCTGAATTTCAAAATCATAGTACCATTTGGATTATGTAAATAGGCATCAGTTTATCCAGGATGTAAAATCCCTCTCAAATGTGGTATATTCCAGTTCTAGACTAAAAACTGTAAATTTCTGTATATGTCTTCGAGGGGTGAGTGTTAGTGCAATAGTAAGGTTGTTGCCTTATGACTCGGAGGTTGTGGGTTTATATATTGGAAACAACCTCTCCCTTAGCAGCTGTAATACCGATATTTACCCTCTCCATATCACACTTACATTAGGCTACCCTATTTAATATACTAGTCTACCTACTGGTGCAACGCATGGGACTTGGATAAAAGAAAAATATTTTTATTTAATATATTGAGAAGATAGAATTAGTTTTAGCTAATTTTATAGCTTCAGGGTATTGTTTTTTGCGTAAAATTGAAAGTAATTGGCTGATAGCATTAGCTGTTACTAACTCGTTCAATGCAGCTATTCTAAGTAAGATATTTAATTGTTTTATTTCCATTCTTTTAAAACACAAGCTCATATATGATTAATAATTTGTTTTATAACACTTTTCTGAAGTTTTATTTATTTATAGTTTAAAAAGTTTTTAATTGAACAACAATCTATATTTTTTTAACATATTTTTAAGTCTTTTTTTTCATTGTTTTTGGATCTTACCATTTGATGAAAATTTGCTTGATAATTCACAATATAAATCTTAATTTAGTAACCTTGATTTCCCTTGAGTAGAGTTACTAGTGATTATGATAAGTGTGGTGGTGTGATAAAAAGAAAGGAAATAATACATGTTAGATATGTAGTATAATAGGTATTCGTGTATTTTTTGTTATTTTGAGAACCAATTATTTTCATTTACTGTGCCTGTAGGTTTTTTCCTTGGTTGTATTTTTTAACTGTGAGTAGAGTACAAACATAATTTACTGCATCGGCTAATCCATTAATGTAATATGCAAATATAGAAATTGAGAATGCGAATGTAAAACAGGAAAGAACAAATTACAAAAAATCACACAAGCAATTTGCGTGGTTTGATTATAATTGTCTTGCAACTTCCTACTGTAACAACTTCCTACTGTAAGAATGTTTTTCATACAAACTAACCACATGTGTAGTGCAATTTCAAAATATCATGAGATGGCAATAGTAATAGGAAAATTAATCGGAAGAGCTATACGATCCAACCTAACATTTCAATAGATGATGATATCCATCAAACGGTTTTGAACCATAGAGAGTCTAGCACTCTATACGGTTTGGAAAAACTTAAACTTTAATTTTATTAGAATAAATATTCACAAATTTTCATATTGGTTCACTACAAATCTCTTGAGTGATAAAACATCCAAAATTTATCTAAGTCCATTATAAACTTAATCACCCATCAACTAGATTAAGTTTAAATAATGAAAAAAACTTGGCGACCGGTAATACGTTCATGATAAACTCACACTTCCTCGAGCAATCTCTTCTCTCACAAGTGCAACTTCACATCAATGTTTGTTGTTCTTTAATGATAAACTTGGTTCTTTGATAGTTGTATTGCACTACTTTAAGTGAACAGTTACCACTTGGTCTTGCATTTTCAGCTCTCTGGTTACACCCTAAAGCCACAAGGCTTCTTTTACTACTTCTTTCATGGCAATATATTTGCTTCAGTGATTGACAAAGCCACTACCTTTTGGAGATTAGCCTTCCAATTGATGTTAGTACCATAAGCATTAAACACATAGCTTGTTAGAGGTGTCCTTGTGTCCATGTATCCAACAAAATCTAAGTCAACATACCTTTCTATGGGAACTTTTTCAAATGATTGTCTAACTCCACCATAAACCAAAAGTCTTCTAAGTGACCTCTTCTAGTATCGAAGGATCCACTTAAGAGCTTGTCAATGTGCTCTTCCAGGGTTGACATTGTGTACAACACTCACAGCACACATCAACAACATGTCTATCATTTTCATACGTATCAGACGATCAAATGGCTTCATATTCATCTCGTTTATTGAACTCCACTTCAATGTTAGTATTCTCAACACCCTTGCTTTATAGGTACACATTCAGAAACTTCTAGTTTGTAAGCCATTTTAGTTTCTTTGAAGACATCTTTGCTGATTATAAACTTCTTGATCATGGCTTTAGAAATCATAAACGATACCCCTTCATACCTTCAGGTACCCAAGAAACATACATCTAATAGCTCGAGCGTTTAGCTTACCTTGTCTAATATAAGTATAGGTAACACTAATAAAAATTCTTAGACAATCAAGGTTTGGGAGATGACTTGACTAGTCTTCTTCTGGAGTCTTCATTTTCAGAGTGATTGAAGGACATCTATTTATCATATAAGCAACAACAGCAGCAGTCTTATCTAAAAAATTCTTTGGAACTCCAACACTCAACATCATACACTTTACTTGTTTCAGAATGGTCCTATTGAATCTTTCTACTTGTTTCACGTCAAACCTCTCGTTCAACTCTTTTGAGTTCAAAGGAACCGAAACCTCCTCAAGAGAAAGACTTTCTCTTTTATACAACAAAGTCTCTTTGAAATGATCATGCATCTTTGACAAAGCACATAGCAACAATGATACTTGATTTTCATCATCAATTTGAATATTAATATTTTTAAGATCAAGTATCAATTTGTTAAATTTGTCCAATTGTTCACTAACAACTTTATCACTACTCATCTTGAACAAGTATAACACCTCCTTTAGGTATAAACGATTAACCAAAAGCTTGGTCATATACAATCTTTTCCTATATACCACACTTTTCTGCTACAATCTTCTTCTATATACTTGCAATTTTCTCTCTTCTCTTGGCCTTTGTAGCTTTTTTTTTATATTTATTATTTTTTTCATTCATTCATATTTCATAATGTTTTTTCTAATATATTTGCTTACAATTAATAATAAATAATTTATGAAATTGCAGTTCATGACATAAATGGTACATTTGAATAGTTAATCAGTAGCATACAAAGTAAATTTGTGTAGGTAAATCACATATCTATTGTAAAATAAGAAAAATAATTTTTTCTATATGTAAACTTTACAAATGCAATACAAAAACTAGATATAAAAACAGATTTTTTCTTTTAAGTATTAGTGTAGTGATCGTATTCCGTACATTCATTTCATGACATGTGTTTTATTTTCATTGAAAAATTATTAAAAATTATATTAAGTGTATTCTTAAATCTATCAAGTCATCTTTTCCTTATTTTTTATTATTATTTATATGGAACTCCGATAGTTTAATATAGTTCTTCTCTTACTCATATCATAATTTTTGTGGCTTATTGCTATATAGGTGCAAATAACATAACGTGTTGTTTATGACTAATTCTAAATAATATCATGAATTCAACAATTTTTAATATGTAATTTAACTATACTTAAGAATTCAAATAAACAACGAGAAAAAAAAAGAGTAAATAGTAAAAAATGGAACAGCCAAAAAGTGTTAAATTGATTCTCCATGAAATAAAAGCAAATTTTTAGTCTATCAAAAACAATTTGATTTTTCAGAATTTTAAGTGATTTTGTCTGACTATTAAACAACTTAAAAACCACTGAAATTGGACTCGAATCAAGTTTGACTACAACAAACATGGTTCTCCATAATTCCATCACACCATGTTAAATAAATGCTTGATTTGTATATGTTGCAATAAAGAATATTTATATATTTTTAATATTGTAGTATACGTTGAATTTAAGTAATATAGTACGTTTTAAATAATCTTAAAATTGTACGAAATTTTGTATACTTTATTTAATTAAGTAATGTAACAAATTAACTTATATTCCTAGTGTAATTTAACTAATTTTTCATTTGATGTTATAGAAAAAAATGAAAATATAGAAAAATGAAAATATAGTAATAGGTGAGTTTAACATAGTAGAATATATTTTTTTATAAGTTTAAAATATAATTCAATGTAAAATAAGAATATAAAATTATTATTATTATTATTGATTGAAAACAGGTAATTTTAACTTTTACACTTTTTAAGAAAATAAAACTAATAATAATAGTTACATAAAAAAAATAATAGATGGCATGCAATATATTGTGATATTAAAAATGAGTGAATAATTTAAAGTGTCATAATGTTAAAATGTATCTGCTTCCATGTTTTTTAATTTTAAAATACAATTAAATATAAAATAGAAATATGATAATTACATTAATATAACAATTTGTCAAATATTATAATATTTGATATTCTTTATTAGATGTTTTTTTTTTCAAAACTCAGTATCATATATTAATAGTTCCTTTTTTATAAATCATATTAAAAAAAATTGTGGTAATATAAACTTATTTAAATAGATAAAAATTAACGTAATATATACTTTTCAAAAATATGCCAAAACATAAATATTTTAATTAATTAATTAATTATTGTGTAACTTTAACATAAATAATTATAATGATATAAACCTATAATTTAACGACTAGATGGAAAAAAATATAAAATTATTAACAATAATATTTAGTAAAATTTATAGGAATTTGATGATTATCTGTAAATTCAAAACTTAGATGTACTAAAAAAAACTAGGGGTGGCGTGTAGAAGGTTATGTGTGACGAATTTTTTTACACAAGGACAAGTGACACATGTAATTTATACATTTCAGTTGGGTCATTATTTTATTTTCCATAGAGTTGAAGAAATAAAGCTTAACTTTGAATTTAAATAGTTAAAATATATATTCAAAGAGTGTATGTTTTTTTATCCAATATCTGAGTGTAAAATTAATTAAATTTTTTTTTTTTGCATTTTTTATCTTTATACTCTTATCTTGATATGAAGGTTAAATTGATTCCTCTACATTGAATTACTAGATTTTGATCTATAAAAGTTTCGTGTATGTTTTTTTCAAGTGAAAGTAACTTGCGAGATATTTATTTCTTTCTGGCTGAAAAAACAATCACAGAGATCATCAGCAGCATGCATAACACATCAGAGAATTATGGTTGGTATTAATGCTGTAAACGTATCCCAAAAAGGAGTTTACGAGTTTCGAACAAACACGCAATAGATTAGATAAATAGGTAGCCTACGTTTTCTAACTATTTTGTTTGTAATATTTTACGGCAACTATCACAACATTTGGTTGGCTACAACACCAGAGCGTCAATGATATTTTCGTGTCCAAGCATAAGTCCTTTGAGGAGCACCGAAATATCAAGATTTTAGTTTCATGACTAGTCCAAAATTCTAGAACCTCCTTAACAAGAGACCAAACCAAACACAGCAAAGGTTCCAAAAAATTAAGAAATTAATTAGCAATGTCTGTGTTTTTTTTGACGAAATGAAAATATCTGTTGGGCTAAAAACAAAAAGAGGGTAAGTGTTGGACGTGGAAGGGAACAAGTGGTCGTGAGAAGATAAGTAATATGCGTACACATATTGAGCAGCATTGGTTATATATATCTATAACTAATTCGCTCGCTATCCATCCCCTCATAAAACCTCCTCATTGCAACATTTCCATTCAGCTAAGAAAAGAGGAACAAAACAATGGCAACTATAGCAGGTGGTGTGAGTCTTTCAAGCCCAACCAGAGTATTTGCTAATGCCAAGGGATCAGACACATCGCAAAAGGCCCAGTCAATTAGGTTCCCGCTCTTCAGGCCCATACATAAGTGGACCGGTTTTGTTGGCGTGGGGAAGGCCCGGCCCATTCACGCAACGCCGGAAAAGTTATCGGAGAAGGTGGAAGAGAGCATAAAGAGCGCGGAGGAGACCTGCTCAGGAGGCGGGGCTGACGCTGAATGCGCGGCGGCTTGGGATGAGGTTGAGGAGCTGAGCGCAGCGGCAAGCCACGCTAGAGAGAAGCAGCAGCAGTCTGACCCGCTGGAGAACTACTGCAAGGAAAACCCAGAAACCGATGAGTGTCGCACTTATGATAATTAAGACATCAATAAACATGTATTTATTAATTCTTATTTATAAATTATAAGCATAATTCAATTCTCCCTTGCTTGTGTTGTGGTGGATGCTTAATTAGGTGCAACTGTTACACCTCCAAATCTCTAACATGCACATGGTGGCATGCTTTTAGGTTCTCTAGTTACCTCTCCCATTCAAGTAATGGAGAAGCATACATGTACACCACAACCTCTTCATACACTCCCCACATCAATACCTGGAATTTCAAATTTGTTTATATTATTAAAAATACCAGGGTTTACTCACATCGAATATAGAATACGTTTTGTAATAAAATAAATAAATAAATAAATAAAGAGGAAAGAACAACTAGTGAGAGGAGAAAACTTGAGAAAAAAAAATTGAGTAGAGGGGGGTAACAGGATAAAGTGTGGTATTGTTTGCAATGGTCCGCAGTCAAGTTCTTTGCCTCTGAAAAATAAGTAAATTAAATTAAATAATACGATTAATGTGAAGTATAATTATGAATCTAAATATAATTTAATAAAATAAAAAGATTTATTGATTAGTGTGAAAAGTTATTTTTTTAAAAAATTAACCAATTTGAAGAAAGTTGGCATAAGAATAGAAAGAGAGGATTATGTCTCTACAATAAAGGTTAAAGGTTGTTTAACGTTGACCATTGAGAGGGTGTGGTAAACAACAAAATTACAAAAAGACAGATAAAGAAATAGAGAGATTGAAGAATTTACTAACACTCACTACTATAATGTAGGTCATAGAATGATATGTATTTTGTATTTTTTTTATGTGGTATTCGAGGTTGTTGAAATTTATGATTCTTCATAAATAATGTTTTTCCAATTTTTATGAAATTTTAAAAATTGTGAACTTAAGAATGAAGAAGTTTCTTAGTAATTAAATAACTGTACAATTTCCCACCTTTTTATATTCAAACATCAAACTTGTGATTTTATTGCTTTCAAATTTTGACCCCACACTACAAATTGAATTACTTTATTTCAAGCAAGCAATTAGGCCTTTCAAAGATAGGCCTTTCAAAGATACACTAGGGAAAGCACGCGAGCACCTTTTCTAAATTAAAGTGAGTGGGTCATGCTCGAATTGTTTAGCCTTCCTTTTCTTTTCCTTCTTATGTCAAGTTTTCATAATCATATAATTCATTTCCTGATATCGAATTAAAGAGCCTACATTTATGTAGAATGGGCACGGGGTCATGGCATTATTAAGCTTATATTGCGTTGTTCTAATTTTTAATTTAATTTACTTAAATGCTTTGAATTTATATTCATTATTTATAATATATATATATATATATATGTATGTGTATATATATGTATGGTTATGGATAGATGGATGAGATAGGATAATGTTCGGATATCAATGATAATGTGACATAAAAGAGAAGCCCGAAGAAGAGTAATGGAAATTGATACGAAATTAAGTCGTTGGGGACAGAGGAGGTAGGGACCGAGTCTTCTATAAGAGGGGGCGGAGACCAATAAAGAGGAGGAGGAAAAAAGATTATTCTGATATTAACTTGATCTTCTACCTAAAGGTCATCTATCTTGGTTAGAACATTTGGAGTCCAACGTGGGACAGGTAAAAATTTCTTGTGCCAGTCTTAATAAGAAAAATGAGGGGAAATAGACGAAACATGGAAGAAAACGGTGAAGGAACACCAGATACAACCCAGATGCTGATGGAGATGATGGAAGCTATGAGAAAACAAAATGAGGAATGAGTAGAGGAGTTTAGAAGGGCTCAGGAGGAGATGAGAAGGGAAGGTGAACGGGCGAGAGAGATGTTGGAGTATTTGTTGCGAATTCAGAATCATTTGCAACAAAGAAATGAAGAGCTCGAGCAACGATTGGATCAACAGGTGATGGGTCGGTTTGAAGAGGGTAATGAGGATGATCAAGATTTCCAACCGTTCTCGGAAGAAATTTTAAGAGAACCAGTCCCAACAGGATATGTTTTTCCAAGAATGGGAACTTTCGCTGGAAAGCAAGATCCGGGTGCTCATTTAAAAATTTTTGAACCCAAATGTTGATTTGTGGAGGTACGAAAGGAGACAAGGTGCAAGATGTTTGCGGGTACTCTGATGGTTACGAAATTGGATTGGTTTAGTAGCTTGCCAGAAGGGTCGGTGACATTGTTTAAAGTATTCATTAGATTATTCATGGCTCATTTTTCGGCCAATAAGGTGAAGCCCTTGGGGTTGGTAGATTTGTTCGAATTAAAGCAAGCAAAGAAAGAATCCATAAAGCAATTCTTGTGTCGGTTCAATGAAGTAATTGCACAAATCCCGGAGCCAAATGAGAGAATGTTTGTCAAGGCATTCACAAGAGGTCTGAGAGTGGGAACGTTTGGCGAATCTTTGATAGAAAGGAGACTAGAGAATATGGCAGCAGTAAAAGTCAAAGCTATTTCACACATCAAAGTAGAAGAATTTGGTAAGGAAAAGGGAAGATGAAAGGAAGGATGAAGGTGGAGGGGTAAAGGGTGCTGATCACAAGGGGGGACCTACTAGGATCAACCGGAAGGAGGAAAGGAGGTATGAGGGTCCTTATGGGGGTTTTAGATCTAATGAGGGAAAAGGGCGAAGTGAGTGGGGAGGAGGGCGACACGATTAGGCAGGGAGGCAGGATATATCAAGAGGGTGAAGTGAGTGGCTGCCATCGAGGTTAACAGTGTCTCAGAAGGAGATTGTCAATGATGTGAATACAACAAGGTTATCGCGCTTTCCAGAGAAAACAAATAGAAATATGGGGCCCAGTACATACGCATGGTGTCATTTCCATAAGATGTATGGGCATGATACAGAGGATTGTGTGACGTTGGAGAAACAAATCGACGCACTTATTAAAGAAGGAGCATTACAAATTTTCAAAGTAAGAAGTGACAAGGGTCGAGACCTGAAGGAAGGGAGATTGGGAGAAGGATACTTTGGGGGAGGGTCTAGCGGTCTCAAATCGAGAGAAGGATATTCGAGGGGAGGATAAAGCAGTCATGAACAACCTACAATGGGGCAACTACATACCATTACTGGGGGATTTTCTGGCGGCGACTTATCCAGTGCAAATTGTAAAAAATATGCACATGCGGTGATCTTGTTAGAGGAGTGTCCGGAAGAGGTATCCTGTTTAACCTTCTCGAAGGAGGACCTAGTCGATGTGTTTCCACATGACAACGATCTAATAGTGATTTCAGTGGTGATGAAGAGTAGGAGGGTGTATCGGGTTCTAGTTGATCAAGCCAGTTCGGTAGATGTATTATTCTGGGATGCGTTTGTTGGTTTAGGTATCCAGGTGGAGGTGCTGGAGTCATTCGATGGGGTGTTATTGGGATTCTCAGGAGACCCTGTGCAAGTGCGAGGGTTTCTGGAGGTAAGGACAACCTTTGGAGAGGGTGATTTTGCACGAACTATTGATATCATGTATATAGTAGTTAATGTGCCTTCATCCTATAATATATTGTTAGGAAGGCCAGCTATAAACAAGTTAGGAGCTGTAGTATCCTCTGTGCATATGAAGGTGAAATACCCGTGTGAAAACGGTATAGTAGGAATGTTAAAGGTAGACCAAAGAGAAGCTAGAAAGTGTTATGAGGGAAGCTTAAAATATTAAAGATGTTTGTATATAGAGAAAGGGGGAAGGCAAGTAGGAAAGGAATCGAAATTGGATCCAAGAATATGCTATGAGCCAGAAGAGGAGCAACCAGTGGAACATGTGAAAATAATTATGCTGAAAGAAGGTAAGAGTATCAAAATAGGTTGTAGTTTGAAACCTGAGTTGGAGGAATGCATTATTAAGTGTTTGCAGGAGAATTTTGAAGCTTTTGCATGGTCGATCGCCGATATGCCAAGCATTAATCCTGATGTCATATGCCACAAGCTATTTGTCGACAACAGGAGGAAGCCAGTAGTACAACAGAGGAGGAAGTTGGTCGAAGAAAGAAGGGAGGTAGAGAAGCTACGAAAGGTGGGGCATGGGAGGGAAATCCAGTATCCCACGTGGTTGTCTAATGTGATGCTCGTTAAGAAGTCTAATGGAAAATGGAGAATGTGTACAGACTTTACAGATTTAAATAAAGCTTGCCCAAAGGACGCATATCCGTTGCCGAATATCGATACCTTGGTTGATGGGGTGGCGGGGTGTGAGCTCCTGAGTTTCATGGATGCTTATTTGGGGTATAATCAGATCAAAATGCATCCGAGTGATGAAGAGAAAACTGCATTCAGGGGAAGTTTGTCAAATTTTTGTTATACACTTATGCCTTTTGGGTTGAAAAATGCAGGAGCTACGTATCAACGATTGATAAACCGTATTTTAAGTGGTTTAATTGGGAGAAATGTGGAGGCATATGTAGATGATATGGTGGTCAAATCTAAGCAAGAAAATTCGCTTATGGACGACCTAAAAGAGTTATTCCAAGCATTGGATAAGTATAAATTGAAGCTTAATCCAGAAAAAATGTATTTTTGGTGTAAGGGCAGGCAAGTTTCTAGGTTTTATGTTGACTCAGAGAGGGATAGAAATGAATCCAGAGAAATGCTTAGCAATCATCAATATGCGAAATCCGTCATCAGTGAAAGAAGTGCAACAGTTGACTGGGCATCTAGCTTCATTGTCTAGGTTTCTCTCGAAAGCCAGTGATAAAGCATACCCCTTTTCCCAATGTTTGAAGAATAATGCCTGTTTTCAATGGACGGAGGAGTGTGAGCAGGCATTCTTAAAGTTGAAAGAGACCTTGGCAGCTCCACCAGTTTTAGTCAAGCCAGCTAAAGGGAGACTGATCCTGTTGTATTTATGTGTGATAGACAAGGCAATTAGTGCGGTACTAGTGCAGGAGGTAGGAAAGGAACAACGACCGATAAATTTTATTAGCAAAACGTTAGGGGGAGCAGAGTTGGGATACCAGAAGTTGGAGAAAATAGCTTTGGTGATTGTTGTCGCCGCTAGTAGATTAAAGTACTATTTTCAGAGTTTCCAAGTTATTGTTAAAACAGATTTACCTGTTAAGCAAGTTTTACAAAAAATAGATTTAGCGAGAAGAATGATGAAATGGGCCATAGAATTGTCAAAACATGGATTAATATATGAGTCAAGGGGTCTGGTTCAAACCCAAGTGTTGGCCGATTTTGTGGCTGAGTTAACATCATCAAAAGATGAACATCAAGACAAATATGGTAAATGGATGTTACCAGTGGACGATGCGTCCAATATAAAAGTTAGTGGAGCAGGAGTAAGATTTACTTTCAAGGCCAGCAATAATCAAGCAGAATAGGAGGCTCTCTTAGCGGGAATGCGATTGGCTGTTGATATGGGAGTGAGAAATTTGATGATAAGGAGTGACTCACAATTGGTGAGCAGGTGGCGGGAAACTTTCAGGCGAAGGACCCGCATTTGGCAAAATATCTAGCAAAGGTATCCGTGATGACTAAAGAATTTGTGGAATTTGAATTGGTGTATGTACTAGAGACCAAAATGCAAGGGCATATTTACTGTCAAAACTAGCAAGTACTAAGAGGCCCGGCAGTCACAGGTTAGTGATTCAAGAGAACCTCGAGTTTCCTAGTGTCTCGGTGGACATGGTAATGGAAGTAACGATGGGGAACTAGGGAAGGAGGAAGGATGGTCAGACATGTACAAGAGGTGGCTTCGCGATGGGTAGGAACCTACGGATAAACAAGAATTGGCAATCTTGTGAAAGAACAGGGGACGGTACGTTCTGATTGATAATCAATTGTATAAGAAAGAATATTCGATGTCTCTGCTGAGATGTGTGGAGAGTCCGCAAAAGGAAAGGATTGTGCAGGAAGTTCATGAGGGGATGTGTGAGAGCCACATCGGAGGCCGAGCACTCTCTACTAAGATATTGCGAGCAGGTTTCTTTTGGCCAACGTTAAGAGAAGAGTGTATTTCGTATGTTAAAAGGTGTGATGAATGTCAACGGCACGCCAATCTAATACAAGAACCAGTAGAATATTTGTTTTCAATGGTAACACCATGGCCCTTCTTTAGGTGGGGAATAGATATTTTAGGACCCTTTCCAATCGCAGTTGGGCAGTATAAATTTATTGTGGTCGCCATCGAGTAGTTTACAAAATGGATAGAAGTAGAGTCATTAATCATGATAATAGCTGAAAAAGTAGCGAAATTTATTTGGAAATCTATAATATGTAGGTTTGGTGTGCCCAAGGAGTTGGTGTCGGGCAACAACACTCAATTTATGAGTAACAAGGTTCGGGACATGTTCAAGGAAGTGGAAATTAAACAGATATTCACATCAGTGGCTCCAAACGAATGGGCAGGTGGAAGCTGTGAACAAGATAATTTTGCAATGCTTAAAGAAGAAAGTAGGACAAGCTAAGGCACGATGGGTAGAGTTGTTACTAGAGATTGTATGGTCCTATCATACTATAATACAATCAACAACGAGAGAAACCTCGGTTAGCTTGGTATACGGGATAGACGGAGTGATACCCGTTGAGTTAAGTGTGTGCCTTCAAGAACAGTGGAGGATTTCAGGGAGCCAAAGTCACAAGTAGGGAGGTTGTTGCATCTTGATACAATTGATGAGTTAAGAGAGATGGTCCGGATCAGAGAAGCTACCGCTAAATGAAGGGTAGAAACTAAATTTTTAAGTCGAGTTAATCACAGGGGATTCCAGAAAGGAGATTAGGTGTTGAGGAAGGCAGGAGAGAACCAGAAGGATAGTAACTTGGTGGCAAGGTGGACCGGACCATATCGGGTTTGAGAGGTACTGGGAAAAGGCGCATATTGTTTTGGAAACTTTGGATGGTGGAATAATACCAAGGACGTGGAATATAGCTAGCCTTCCTTTTTATTATAGTGAGTATGTTTTAAGAAATGATAGAATAAAGGAATGAATATGCCAAGCTTTTTATGTTTATTTTCGAAATAAGTGTTGATGGTTTATGAATCAGCATGAATTATGAACAACAATACTTTTTGTTTTGAAATAAAACAATGGTGATTCATATGCGTATTTGATACAATTAATTATGATAAAGTGTGACATAGTATATGAATGGGTTAGCTAGAGGATTAGGTATCTGAGTAGGTTGTCAATCTCGTTACGACCAAATCCAGTAGAATTGCCGATGTGACCTATGTAAAAGTTATAACATTAAGAAGTCCATGCATAACATGCAGAGTAATCTTGTCAGTTTTAGCTAAATGAGTCCCAACAACATTGGCTAAGATTTATACCATTAAGAAGACCATGCATAGCATGTGAGTAATCTCCTTCGTATAATTGTAGGAGATTCCGACGTTGTTTGGTTTTTGAATATACATATTAAGAAGACCATGCAATGCATGGAGTATGATCTCCTTAGAATAAGCTGAGTGAGGTACCAACGACATTGTTTGAAATTTATAATATTAAGAAGACCATGTATCGCATGGAGAAAACCTTTTTAGTTTTGCTGGGAGAGGTATTAACGTCATTGGTTGATAAATTTATATGTTATGAAGACCATGCATGGCATGAAGCTTAACATAGTAGAATAAATATATGCATATTAATAGAGTTTGGCAAAAGTGAGTAAATACAGGGAGTTCATAAAAAGGATAACATGCGTATAATATGGTTACTCCTTGGTTATCTTTAGGGCAGGCAAAACGGGGCGGGCCGTGCGGGCCGGCCCGCAGCCCGCACCAAAAAACGCAGGGCGGGCTCCCATTTGTAGCCCGTGAACCCGCTTAAGCCTGCCCCACATAACCCGCGGCCCGTGCGGGCTTACGACGGGGCGGGGCGGGCTGGCCCGTCAGCCCACATGAAAAGTAAGTGACACCCCTATGCTTGCGGCAGAGCTGGCTGTTGCGTTTTATCTTCAATTGAATCCCAATTTCTCCACCACTGCTCCAACCCTAAAATCCCAATTCCTATTCTCCTCCACCGCGAACCACCACTGCAACCACCACGACGCTTGTAAGGACCTGTAAAATTTAATTGGAATAAAAGAGATATATTTTAAATGAATTCTAAGTATGTCTTTATTTAAAATGAAAAGGAAGGAAAGTGTAGTTTGGAAGGCTATGAGATCGCCTAGTAGTACATGATCGTCGGTCGCCTGCTACACATGAGCGTCAGGGCGCGAGGCATGCAGGCATCGCGCGGGCGCGAGACATGCAGGCATCGCGCGGGCGCGAGACATGCAGACGTCGCGCGGGCGCGAGGCATGTGGACGTCGCGCGGGCGCGAGACATGCAGACGTCGCGCGGGCGCGAGGCATGTGGACGTCGCGCGGGCACGAGGCATGTGGACGTTCGCCAGGGCGCGAGGCATGAGGGCGTCGCCAGGGATAGGCATCGGTCGTCCCCCAGAGGGAGACATCAGTCGTCTTCCAGGACGAGGGAGACATCGGTCGTTCGCCAGAATGAGTCAGTAGTGGAAAGTTATCGCGCGACGTCGAGTTTCACACAGAGTAAGGTGGGACCCAGGCTCCCAGCATGAAACGTCTTGCATGCGCGACACGTAGGCAAAAAGAGTGGTTCAGGCTAGTGACCTCAGAGTGTTAGCCTGCGCAGAGGCACGCTTAGTCGTACTGTTCAGTGAAGCGTACACGCAAACTTCCCTGCAGAGTGGGTGGTGGCAGCGGTTTTTGTGGAGAAGTCAGCTTAAGATACAAAAACCCATTTCTGAGAGAGAAAGAAAGAAACGTCGCAGTTGTTCAAGAGCGAAAGAGTGAGTTCACCTCCCTTCTTCTCCTTTCTCTCCTTCGCACTGCGATTCTGGCACCTTCACACAAGAGTACGACGAACGACGACCACCATTAGAGCGCCTGGGAGGTTCTCTGCAAGTCATTCAACCAGACGCAAAAACAGAGCCAAGGCGTTGTTCAAGCTTCGTTGGGTTTCGGAGCTCCTGGTGTTTTGCGCAAGTCCAGGTAAGGGAAGCTAGTCTTCGTTTTCAATACAAGCCATAGTTTTGCTGTTTCTGAAGTGAGGGCGACGTGGTCGCCGGTTCTCTGTTTCTTTCGAAATGCTCTGTTCTATGTGGTTGGGCGACGTGGTCGCCGGTTTTAAATACGGGTTTCGAACTCCCCTGTGTTCGACGTTGTTTGAAGCTGTTTGGGATTTAAATACAATATATATGTGATATTCGAAAGTTGGAAACGTTGAAATGATTGTTGCTGTGATTTGAAATATTCCTCTGTATGGTATGACGTCTTGAATGCTGTGAATGTGGGATCGAGGCATAGTATTTTCAGGAAAGGAAATACCGTGTAAGATCTGTATAGGTGTATTGACTAGGGGCTTGTCTAGAAGGAGATATCCTGACTCTACTGAGATAATGGAACCACATAGAGGAAGTTATTCAGTTGGTGAGAGTCGAAGGAGGTTCATACGTATGGGTGAGTTGTTCAAGTGGGAACGAGCTCGGCCTGTTATATGAATTCACCCTGTCATACCGGGAGAGTTGATGACATTGAGATTATATGCGCATGGCTGTGTGGATTTCACAGCGACCCTGTGTGGATTTCACAGTGGTATGGTATGACAGGTGCAGATCTCTGAGCCTGAGTCAACGCACGAGTCAATCCGGAAGTAGTGTCATGTGTCTATGCATTGTGAGTCAGTGGAAAGTCTGACGTGTGAACCATGAATACTGAAATTTGAAATAGACACTTGACGAGTTATGGAATATGAGTATGTCGATGGTTGAAAATTGATATGGATCATGAATGGTGTGAAGTTTTATGTTTACTATTGATTTAAAAGTTTTTAAACCATCTAGCTTACCCCTTTCTTTTGTATTGCTCTGTGGTTATTTTCTCTTAAACTGTGATGATCGTGTATTTTTACACGGGAGCAGATGATCTTCCAGGGAGTAGAGCTCCTTAGAGAGTGGTCGCCGGAAGGAGATCGCCTGTTCCGTCGCTATCGGGTGATCGCCTGTTTCTGCCGCTATCGGGTGATCGCCTATTTTTTTCTGTTCTGGTAGCAGATCGGCTGTTTTGGGTCCCCTGATAGGAGATCGCCGGTCTATGTAGGGAGATCGCCGGTTTTCAATTTAGTTGGTTGTATTTTGTTTAAATTTTAGAAAAATATACCGGTTATGTATTTATCTCCCTGTGAGGAGAAACTTTATTTATTTATATAAAATTTTGTTCACTTCAATCTATTTGTTACTTTTATTTTCATTATATGAGCATGTATGGTATTTTGGCGGGATGTTACAACGCTAGCATCCTCCACCGCGAGCAGAGCACGACCGCGAACCACCGCGAGCAGAGGACGAGCGCGAGCCACCCTGAGCGCCAGCCACCGCGAGCGCGAGCCACCGCGAGCGCGAGCCACCGCGAGCGCGAGCCACCGCGAGCGCGAGCCACCGCGAGCGCGAGCCACCGCGAGCGCGAGCCACCGTGAACCACCGCGAGCCTCCACTACGCACGCGAGCCTCCTCCAGTGGCAGCGTCCCCACCGTCCGACGCATCCTCCACCGCAAACACCACCATCTTCCTCTAGGTTTTATCCTTCTTCCTTGATAATCTGTTATGAATTTTAAAAAATGCAGATCTGGGTATGTAAGAAAGTATATGTTAGGTTGTGCTTGCATTCTGCCAAATTTCTTGTTCTGTTACTGTAATTGCATAGTTGAAAAAATTGGAATATGTTTGTTATTGTTTCTGTCACTTGAACGTTTTAGATAGGTTCTTATGTTAATGCTATTAATTAATCAGGATTGTTATTTTGCAAATTGGAATGGCTGAAGAGGATAGTAATATTCCCCTTTGTGAAAATGAAATTGAGGAAGATGATTTTGAAAAACAATCTGAAACTGTTGAAGGTCAGAAAAAGAAAAAGGATAAGACTACCACATCTGATTGTTGGAAGTATTTTACTAAGATTGGGGTGGATAAGGATGGAAAAGAAAGGGCAAGGTGCAATAGTTGCAATAGAATATATCTATCTGGTGGAAGAAAATATGACACTTCTCATTTAAATCGTCATATTATGAAATGTCATAAAAGAAAAACTGAAGATGTGGGTCAAATGATTTTAGATATGCAGGGAAAGTTGAAAGGAAAAAATATAGATCAAGTTGTACATCGTGAATTGTTGTCTAATCTAATTATTAGACATAATTTGCCTTATAAATTTGTTGAGTATCCTGAACTTAGGACTTGGATAAAGTACTTGTGTCCTGATGCAATTATGATTTCTAGAAACACTGTTAAGGCTGATATTGGAAGAATGTATATCAAAGAAAAGACAGTGCTTAAGGAAATGCTTGATTCTATTCCTAGTAAGATATGCTTGACTACTGATTTATGGACATCTATTAATACTGAGGGTTTCATATCATTAACTGCCCATTTTGTTGACTTAAATTGGAAGTTAAATAGCAAGCTACTCAACTTTTGTCATATGCCTCCCCCTCATACAGGTTTTGAGTTGTCTAAGAAAATTTATGAAATTTTACAAGATTGGGGATTAGAGAAAAAAATATTTTCTATCACTTTGGATAATGCTTCTGCTAATGATGTTCTCCAAAATACTTTAAGAAGCCAACTTCTTTTACAAAATGGTTTGATATGTGGTGGTGAATTCTTCCATGTTCGTTGTTGTGCACATATATTAAATTTGATTGTTCAAGAAAGATTAAAGGTGCTTGGTGAGGCTTTGAACCAAATTAGAAATAGCATCAAATATGTGAGGGGTTCAGAGAGTAGAATGGTCAAATTCAAACAATGCCTTGAAAAGTTTAGTGATATTGATGCGTCATGTGGTTTGTGTCTTGGTGTCCCTACAAGGTGGAACTCAACTTACTTGATGCTTAAAAGTGCTCTTAAATATCAACGTGTTTTTGGAAGCTTACACTTGGTTGATTAATCTTATAAATATTGCCCTTCAGAGGAAGATTGGAAGAGAGCAGAAAAAATTTGTAAGTTCTTGTTACCCTTTTATGATATCACTACCTTGATTTCTGCTACAAGTTATCCAACTTCCAACTTGTATTTTTTACAAGTTTGGAAAATTCAAAGCTGGTTGATGGAAAACGTGAAAGATGAAGATGCAGTAATTAAGAATATGGCTGAATTGATGCTGATCAAATTTGAAAAATACTGGGATGAATATAGTGTTGTACTTGCATTTGGTGCAATTTTAGACCCAAGGATGAAGTTAGAAACATTGAGTTTTTGCTTTGAAAAGATTGATTCATTGACTTGGGAGCTGAAAGTGGAAAACATCAAGCAAATGTTATACAAACTTTTTGCCGAATATTCTAGCAAAGGTTTGAGAAGAACATCAAATACTCTAAAGCGTAAGCAAGGACAATCTTCATCCTCGTCTACTTCTAAACCAAGTCTTTTTGATGTAAGTTGCTTACTTGAATGTACTTCATTTAATCTTTTAGTTTTTGTTGTGCTTGCCCCATGTTACTAACTTATTACATTTATAATAGGAATTAAAAATGCACAAGTTTCAAGTAGCTAATCAAAGTGGAAGAACACAACTTGACACTTATTTGAATGAACCAACTTTGAATTTTGATTTTTTGGAGCATATGGATGTTTTAGAGTGGTGGAAAAATAATAGTCAACGCTTTTCGGATCTTGCTTTAATGGCTAGAGATTTGTTGAGTATTCCTATAACCACAGTTGCATCAGAATCTGCATTTAGCATTGGTTCTCGAATTCTTAACAAATATAGGAATTCTCTTTTGCCTGAAAATGTGGAAGCAATTATTTGTACTTCTAGTTGGAAGCATGGTTTTTCTGAGGGTAATTTAATTGTTTTAACCTATCCTATTGTTATTGTATTACTTTTTGAAGCATGGATTTTCTGAGGGTAAATTCATTCTTTCATTTTCATTGTTCAAATGTATGCAGATGATGGAAAAGATTATAAATATCAAAAAGTGGAAGATGAAAGTTCTTCTAAGGTTGCATATAATGTTCTTGATGTGGAAGAAGATGATATAATAGCTACTGCATAACAAGTGTTTGATGTGGTAACTGCTTTTTATTGTTAATCGATGTCATTTGCTTATTTAGTGTTGTTTTTGAGTTCATTAAAACTCTTGTAACTATTGATGATGTGTACTATGAATGATTTTTTGCCATCTTGTCTTATCAATTTCAGGATTTGTGAGGTGTATTTGTTTGTCATATTTTCTTGTACACCATAGGCTTGATTAATCCACAATTTTAGATTGCATGAATTCCTAGAAACTTAAGTTATGTTTTGTAAAAGCCAATTTTATAAAAGTTAAGTGGGCTGGCCCGCAAGCCCGTGGGCCAGCCCGCATGCGGGGCAGGTCACGAAAACTGGCCCGCATTGTCTATGCGGGGCGGGCCAACCCGGCCCGCATTCCGCGGGCTTAAGCGGGGCGGGTCTAAGTGGGACGGGCTGGCCCGCTTTGCCACCCCTAGTTATCTTCCCATTCACCACAATTTTGAATGGGTCGAACTCCGATTGGTTGAGGTCTGGGTAGAGAACCCAAAACTGTTCCATGGTAGCACTAAAACCATCCACGAAGCCGCAGGCAATCTCATCTTTTGCAGCTTCAAGGGCGGGGTCTAAGGTCTACACTTTGGTTTGAAGGAGATTTTCAGTGGTAGCGAACTCTTCTCGTTTCAGAGACATTTCAACTAGAGATTGTTGCAGTTTGAAGTGGGCATCATCTCTATCCCGAGAAGTGCCACGTAGTTGAGCTTCCAAAACAGCGACATTCTTTTGTGTTGCAGCTAGGTCTTCTTCAAGTTGTTTCCTTTGAGAGTCGAAAACGGTGGCTTGAGTTTTGTGTGACCGAGCAAGGTTGTTCAGGTGTTGTAGAAAATCTGTCCAGGAGGTTAGGGCGGGAATGGAGGTGATACTGGGGGGCTTATTTACTTGTTACGACTGGCCATCAGAAGTCGAGTGTTAGTGGGAAGAGTGCTCTATTTCAGGTATTGGGTGAGAGGGCTTGGTATGTGTGCTCTCCAAGCGTGTTCGCTTCAAAGGAAGGGTGTCGGTTTTCTCCAAGTCAGCTGAAGGGGCGATGGAGGTGGCTTTTACCTTCTTCTTCAGGCGAAGCCTCATGTCAACTTTGCTTAGTGACATGGTGTTCTCTGCATGAAAATTAGGGTTAGTTGTCAATATAGAGAAGGAATAAATGGAAAAGTGGTGAAGGAGTAAAATACCAATGTAAACTTTAACATCGATAGGTCGGGGTTCGAGCTTTATAAGTACGGAGGTTTCAAATATGGTGTCCAACTGATCAAGTGTTGTGCAACCATTTAACTCGTTTTCTAAATCATCAGCAGAGAAGGGAGTTTGGCTTTGGGGTCGGGGAGACTAGTATAAAGGGAATCCGGTTAAGAGGTCAGAATCAGGAGGATCAGCTTGGATTTTGAGAAATTTTCCTTTAAATGTTTTATAGGAGGAATGGAATAGAGATAAGAGGCCTCGTCCAGAGACGCCATTGAGTGAAGCCCAAGAGGTTCATTTGGAGGGTTTGAACTCAAAAAAGTAAAACAACATGTTGGGTGTAGGAGTGATGTTAAAGTGAGTGCAGAGAATTTGGAAGGCCCTGATGAAAGCCCAGCAGTTGGGTTGGAGTTGAGTGGGAGCAACATTCATGGTGGTCAAAACACCCTTTTCAAAGGAAGACAGTGGGAGGCGAACGCCAAGTTTAGTGAAGAGAGTTTTGTAAAAAAAGTAGAAAGGGTTTTCGTTTTGGCGGTCTTTGCAAACAGGTTCATCAGGGGTATTGGGAACGACAACAATGTGGGATTTAAGACTAGAACGACTTAAGGTTTAGGCATGGCAGAAGTTTTCAATATGGGTGGAAGAAGTGAAGATAGAGAATTCGCAAAGAACATCGCGTCTAGCCCAGAAGAAAATGGAGTTATAATCCATTGAGAGAGAATGAAGAGGTACAACAATGGAGGATACAAAAGGGGAGTTCTACAGTATACAGTGGATTAAAACAGCAAGCCAGAAAGGCAAATAATGCATACCTAAAAGCACGGATGCAAGGAAGAGGGAACTGGAAAGTGGAGTGAATGAATGTGCAAGAGTAAGTATGATGGTGGATAAGCGGGAAGAGGAAGAGCGGGAAGAAGAAGGGACAAGAAGAAAGAAAGTTAATGAAGTGGGGGTTATTTCAAAATGGGCGAATCAAGTTTTGACACGTGGATGGGGCGGCAGAAGTAATGATGGGGTGTGGGAATCAATATGGGAGTGCCTTAGTGTGGTGTGCCGGTTGGTATGCTGGGAAGCAAGGGTGGGCACGATTAACTTAGCCTCATTGATTCACCCTGGTGAGGAGGGTCGTGAGCTGACCAATCTCGAGAGGGAAGGAATGTGAATGGCCAATTTAGCTTTATTGACTTATGCCTGAGGCTGAGGGACTGTATGGTTATGGGCAGATTGATGAGATAGGGTAGCATTCAGATACCGATCATAATGTGGCATAAAGGAGAAGGAGGCGTTACCGAAGGAAAGTAATGGAAATTGATACGAAATTAAGCCGTTGGGGACATAGGAGGTAGGGACCGAGTCTTCTATAAGTAGGGGCGGAGACCGATGAAGAGGAGGAGGAAAAAATATTATTCTGATATTAACTTTGATGCTTTAGCTAAAGGTCATCTGTCTTGGCTAGAACAATATATATATATCAAATTGTATTAATTTTGGAATTAATATATGATCAAGATTTGTGTATCGTCTCGAGTCTTAGGCGACTGGGTCGAGTAATGTAACATGATTGGATTGTCCTTTAGATGACTTACATGCAAAACTATGATTTTCGTTCCACAAGCATTATGCCTCTATTTTAAATGGAGGATGGATGAATTAAGTAAATCGGCCCTTGGGAGACCCGGTAGTGTGGATCGACCTTTAGGAGATAGACTCCTAGGAGACCTAGTAGTGTGGATCGGTCCCTGAGAGATCGATCCTTGGAAGACCTGGTGGTGTGGATTAGCCTATAGGAAAGCAGCCTCACAGGCCCCTATCGCTTAAAGGATGGTTTCTAGTAATTGATTTTGAAGAGATCGACCTCTTAAGTCCCTTAGTGCATTTTGAGGGGTTTGACCGAGATTCTTGACAAAAATCTCGAGATCGAACCAACTTATCCACGATTTTTGAAAACTATTTTCCAGTACCCATATATTGTGGGAAGTCTTTTATCGTATAAAGAGATGGAACTTAATAAGAAATGGGATCAAATTTAATTTGGAATGGTTCAAGGAGAGAGAGATTCACTCTTTAAACATCATTACAACCAGAACAATTTATAATCACCAAAGTGATTAAATCTTTATATTTTATTTAATTTTAAATTAGTGATGAATTTTATTTCAATTACTTATAGAATTAATGCTAAATTATAAATAATTAATTTATAGATTAATTGGAATTTTTTATTATAAGATATTTATGAATCATCCAAAGGCTCCTTAGTTGTTCTTATACTTAATGGATATGACTATTGGTAGGGATTGTGCATTATTAGCTTTATTTATATTTAAAATTATAATAAGTATAAGATTTATTTATATATAAAAAGATAATAAATATATCTTTATTTATTTATATATAAAAAGACAATAAGTATTTCTAATTAATGCATGAGTCTTACCAATTAATGTTAATATTATTATCAACCATTATATTTTATGTATAAATGTATCACTCGAAGGAGAACATTAGTATGTTTAAAATGTTTGTTTGTTGTCTAAATTTGCATATGTTAAATTTATGATTAAAAGTATTAATGTTAAACATGAATGGTAGTATTTATTCATGTATCTTTACATTCACATGTTATGTCTGTTTCAGTCTTTAATGGGTTGAATTTCTCTATGCGAATAAGTTCAATTTCACTTAGGTGTATTGGATCTTGATTTGACTTTTCAAGTTGAGAAACTTGCTGGTATTACTAATGCTAGTAGCAATAAAGAGAAATCTCATTATAGGACTTGGAAAAATTCAAACAAACTTAGCATGATGTTTATGCGAATATGTATGTTTTTCCCTAAACTAAAAGTGCAAAAGTGATGCAATTCTAGTTTGCATCTTCATTTGTAGATCTTTCTCTTCATTTTTTAGATTTGAATATCTTGTACGGATGATGGACAGTATTGCAGAAGCATGAAAAATTGTAGAAATTTGGAAGAGATGAAAATTATGACAGTGAATCTAAGTGAGGTAAGGCCAACACTTATTTTCTAGGAGAAGTCTAGAAATTTGTCTAGCAAGAAGTCCTTACTCTAGAGAGCAATCTGAAGATCCTTACCAACCACGCCCAAGAGATCATCACAAGCCTAGATACGAAACTTTTCTAAGAGAACAAAGGATAGACCTTCCTCCTTTTTATGGTAGAGATAATGTAGAAGAGTTTTTAGAATGGGAGATGAAGGCAGAGAAAATATTTGACTGCCATCAGGTTGATTATGAAAGAAGAATATCCTTGGCTCCACTTAGATTTAAGGGACTAACTATGAAATGGTGGACAACTTCAGAAAATCCTGTGAGTCTTTATAACTCTTGAATTAGAGATTGGAATAAACTTCGGGTCACCCTCAAGAAACGACATGTGCCTTATGACTATGGAAAGAAGTTGATGCATCAATTCCAAATGCTCCAACAGAAGGCTAAAACTGTAGAGTGTTGAACCAAGTGGTGTTCAATGTTTTGAAGAATCCAAATCCTTTGAAGGATGTTGAAGCCTCTGCTTTGCTTGATGTTGTTGCGCTGGTTTAAAGCTTTGTTCTGGGGTAGTTTAATGTTGTAATCCACCCTTAGATTAAATCTCAAAGCAATTAGCATCTCAATCTTTAACAAAGCAAAATGTTTTTCAAGCTAAGTTGAAACAACCAATTGTTTTGTCGAAACAACCGATTGTTTACACTTAGGTATTTTGAGAAAGTTTGAAAACTGTTTTTGAATGGTGAAATCTATTAAGTAACAAAACAACCGATTGATTCGAGAAAATAATCGATTGTTTGTTTTGGAACCATAACAGAAAAACCGTTTTCTTTGACTAAGCTTTAAATGCTTTAAAACTAAATACGCTCCAGTCATTAAATGCATTGACCAATCTTTTTAAAGCAATTAAGAGTTTGTTAAGATTTGATAACAAACTATATCTTTGTATAAATTTAGAAAAACTGATTTAAGAAAAAAGAATCTTTTGACAAAGTTTTTCTAAGAGAGTTTTTCAAAGTGTTGAGATTGCTTAAGAGTTTTGTGATTGATCAAGGTGCTGGAATAGGATTCTACTTGTATTGATTTCAGATATTCATCTGTAGCAAGTGTAATCTTTGTAAACTGCTGAAACAATTCGTTTGTGTGTTTTTGCTGAGATTGGCTGTGTGTTCTTGAGGTGTTCAAGATCAGCAATCTTAGTGTTGGCCAAGGAGAATGTGTTTCTTGAGGTTTTCAAGGTCATTCTCTTGGTTGTTGTGTAAGTGATCAAGGTGTGATTGCTTAGTGGATTTCCTCAGGGTTTCTGAGAAGACTGGATGTAGCTCTGGATTGGAGTGAACCAGTATAAACAACTGTGTACAATCTTTCTATCCTTAACTCTTTAAATTCAGTTTGTTTATTGTTTGCTGGTATAAACAACCGATTGTTTCGAAGAAACAACCGATTGTTTTTCTAGTATTACAGTTTTGCTTGCTGTTTTGGGTAACTGAATTGCTAAATCAATTGGTTTCTGAAATAAATTCATTCTAGCTGGGAAAAGATTGCGAAAATCCCTTTAAACAATTCACCCCCTTTAGTTTAAAGTCATCTTTTCTAACAATGAGGAATACAGACAACAAATGGAGTTACTAATGTTTAGAGCTAGTGTAAGGGAAGAACCGATGAGTGTTACCATTGCTAGATTCGGGAGTGGTCTAAACCTTGAAATCTGAGATAAGGTTGAACTGTTCCCCTTTAATTACTTTAAAGATTTGAATGAAATAGTTCAACAATGTGTTAGGATAGAGCAACGAATTACAAGAAGGACTACCTCTAGTGAAGACTATCTTAGTACATCCTATTCTAGAAGAGAGTTTAAGAGGGAGGATTTCCCCTCTAAATCCAGGTATGAAGGGTCACAAGAGGATGAAAGGGAAAGAAAAAGTAGAAAAGTCTTTTTTTGAAGCTGAATCAAATATTGACAACATTTTCCCTTCAATTACAAAACCTTGTGAGGGATGTGCTTGAAGAAAAATTTGTGTTTGGAGTTGAACCAGATATAGATATAAATTGTTCATTCACCAAAAATATAGAAAAATGTTTGATTGAAAAGGAAGAAGAAAAGGAAACCAACAAAGAAGAAGAGCCTTTTATGACACCCCTGCAAGCATAGCTATGAAAGAATCCTTAAAGGGGGATTGAAATACTTTGAACTCTTCTTTTTAATTATATAATGCTCATTTTTCTTCACAAAAATCTCAAAAACAACACTTTGTGATGTTGTTGCCTAACTTAGGCAATAAACAATACAAAGTGAACAAAAATATTTTTGAAAAAGGCCCTATATTTTTCTTTCAAAAATTTTATAAAAATAAAGGGCCTTATTTCTGTTATGTTTTCTTTCGTTTTAATTTCTTTTAATAAAGAAAATTATGTCATATTTGTTTGATGTCTATTGTAGATTGACATTTGATCCAGGAGGAAAATAACAAATAAATAGAGGTTGTTGCCATTGAGCATCATTCAGATCTAAGGACAAATCCTTTTCAAGAGGTATGGAATGATGAAAACCATCAAGTCTCGAAACTTTCGACTAAGAAGATAGACAAAGATCGAGACTTACTAAAGAGATAGTAAAGTATTTTTCTTCTTCTTAGCCTTGTAAAAATTGTATAGAGTAGTCAGGAAGTTTTGGGCATTGTGTTTTGGACAAAAGTAAAGAAGGATGTAAATAGAAAAGAAGGTAGAGTGTAAAATAGCAAAAGAGGGGTGCAAATAGAAATGTAGGCAAGGAAGGCATGAAACTCCTCATGTTTTCTCCTCAATAGAGAGGATTTGTGTCAATAAGGTGGTGACACTTGTCACACTCTCATTTAAGAGGTTTTGAAAGACTTTCTCCTATAAACAAGAGTCTATTGTACATGATTTTTAACTTTGATTTGAGTAATGAAATGTTGTCGAATTGGGACACTTTTACTTGTTCAAAGTTCTCTAGAGAGTTGTCTTCTTGCTAGAAAAATTGCTAGACTCCTTGTAGTAGTGTTAGCCCAATCTCACTCTAGAAACTAAGTGTTAGCCTAACCTCACTTAGATTCACTGACATAATTTTCATCTTTTTCAAATTTCTACACTTCTCCATGCTTCCGCAATAGTCTTCATCATCCATAGAAGATATTCAAATCAAAACAATGAAGAAGAAGATCTACAAATGAAGATGCAATCTAGGATTGCATCAACAAGTCTTTATGAAATTTGTGGAATAACGCTCTCAAACCACTAATAAATCTCTTGTTGAGACATCAATGTGTACTTTAACCACCATGAAGTTTGATGGTTCTTGTACTATGCATGAACATGTCATTGAGATCACAAATATTACACCAAGACATAAATCTCTTGGAATGACAATGGATAAGAATTTTCTTGTACGATTCATTTTTGAACTCATTATTGTCTGAGTATGGTATTTTCCAAATTAACTATAATATCATAAAAGAAAATGGAATGTGCATGAATGGCATAATATGTTAGTTTATGAGAAAACTAGACTTAAGAGTAAAGGAAATCACTCCATTCATGATGTTAATAATCAGGGAACTGGAAAGAAAGTTGCTAAGAAACATGAAAATGGAAAACCATATTTGGTATTGATTCTAAATGTACAATTCATGTTTCTAATATGATGATAGAATTGTTAGACATTAAGGGTCCAAGATATATCTTTTGCTTTACGAGGTGATAGATCCAAGAAAAATGGTATTAAATGATTAACCTGTTTTTGAAACTATTTCTGAAAAGGTTTTATGAAAATTTAAAGTTTTAATTTGTTCTTTTCTTCAAAATGTAAAAACTATATTTTGATATGTTTAAAATGATTAATTTTCATTCTAAGGTTTTAACTTTTTAGAAAAATTATTTTCTACACTGGTTATCACACTTTAATTATGATAGGGCATTCTAGCAATAACAAAATGTTTTTTATAAACTATTTTCTAAAAATTTTTGTATGTGTATCTGAAATCTATAAAAAGGATATTTAGATTTCAAAGATAGAGATCATCCAGTGTTTTCAAATCTGTGAGAGTGTGTTTAGAATAGTTTTTTAAATATTTTTTCTGATTTTCCTGGAGGTTTTGAATCATCATCTTGTTTGGCCAAGGGTTCTTGACTATTTTGGAAAACTAGAAACCTTGTTGTGTTTCTCTGTACTGGGTGTTTTTATTTTTTGTACTTGTTTTAATTCTTTACACTGTATTACATTGCAAATTGCAAGATGTCTTTTTATGACTTCATATTTAAACACTCAGATAGTGCTCTAATTTAATTTTCTTCAACTTTGGACAAATACTTGTTTATTAGACAAATCCAGAAAAATATAGTGAGTAGATTGTGAAAAAAAGGGTTGAAGAGTATATGTAATGCTTTGAGTGATGCTAATTATCAATGTTTATCTATATATGCTATGATGAAATTTAACAAATGTTGAACAAAAAATAAACTCTTTGACGCTCATTTGATTTCAAATAGTGATGATATCCATTATTATAGTGTGTCAACCTCACTGGTAGTCTCTTTATTTACAATGAAAACTAAGATTATGTAGTGATAAACATTGTATTGATCTAATTTATTGTCTCTTCACATATACACAATATTAAGGGTTGTCAACTAATAAACATTTTATCAACTTAATTATGTTATCTCTATTGTATGAATCATTATATTACATCATAATTTATTTTTTATGGGTTTGACATATCACTTTTAAAACTTTCTTACAACTTTTATTCCAATATAAGAGTTTTTTAATCTAATTATTACTTTGTTGTTAATGTTTTCAAGACATTTTTTTTATTCTTATGACCCAAGATCTCATGTCAGTGTATTCTTATGTGAATGTCTTATAAACTTAAGATATTATACAATCAAGATCTTAAACTTATGATCATGTGTATAACCTTCGAGAAAGAAATATCTTTAATAGTCTTTTTACTTTCACTTAGGATTGTATGATGGTGTATTACTCGATATTATTACATAAAATATAAGATCTATTACAAAAATATAACATCTGAATTTTGAAAACCTCGTTGTTTTCTTTCTCACTATAAACAATTTTTATTCACCATTAAATATTAATTACATAATGAATATTAACTGTTAACAAATCCTTATTCAAGTTATTATTTTAAAACAAAGTTAAATAAACAAAATAAACAATTTTGTTAATTATAATCTTGAAAGAAATAACATGATATAAATAAGACATGCAATGTCAAATATTTTAACTTAAACAAGAGACTTCTGATCTTGGCTTGAACCTAGTATTCAATAGATTTATTTTAACCTTTTCTTTTTCTTATATTATAAGATAGTCAGACATGTTTCTTTATTAATCAATCCCAAAACAGTCGTTAAGCCCATTTTCCACTTGTTAAAAAAAATTGCTTTTGGTACCACTAGGCCAGCATATATGAACCGGTTCATCCCTTATTTTAAATCATTCGTTAAATTCATTTCAACATTGTATTTATTAATACTAGCAGAAATATAAGCGTCATTCTATTTGTGCATCAATTTTTTTATTTTAATTTTTTATATATAATTATGTTTAATATTAAAAATTAAATAAAAGATGTCAACTAAATCAAATAATAAAAAAATAAAAATTATAATTTTTAAGAAAAATGAAGATATAAAAAAAATTAAAATTCATAACTGTTTTTTATGACCATATATTAGTTTTTTCTACAAAATAGTTTTCAATTAATTATAAAAATAATTAATTATTTAATAAATATTTAAAAAAAATGAAATATTAAAAAAAATTCATTTTTCCATCTCTCTTTCAATTCAAAATGTCCTTCGTGTATACTAAATATTTTTAAATAAAAAATAATACAATAATCATAATAAAAAATAAAATAAAATATTAATATAAAAATAAAAATAGAGAAAGAATTAAGAAGAGTTAAAAAATAATCCATTTATATATTTAATTACAACAAATGAACGCAGTATACTACATCCACAAAATATTCCCAATCATTGTCATTTTTTTTCTTTAAAAGAAATGAAAGTGTTGCCTTACTTTTAAATTAAATATTTAATTATATAATTTGTTAACCAGACACAGCCAGAGAAACTGAAGATGGAAAGTGAAAATATGAAGTGGTTGGTGACATTATTTTAATCTAAAGCAGACATTTGAAATAGATTTCACTTTACATGGTAGTTCACGCGCGAAGCTTCGAGGGTATTACAACGAAAACATTTTGCAAAGGAATAATCGGAATCAACTCAAAAAGATACCTTACCAGTCAATGTAAAGCAAGGAATCAAGAATATTCCACTGCTTTTAATACGGGAGAAACCATCACAGATTTCCAAAAAAAGAAAATATTAATTTGACATCAATGTAAGAATGTAAGATTGTGATGTGGTATAATGAAACTTTAAAATTACTTTATTTTTTTAAGAAGATTTTAATTTTTTAAAATTACTTTACCTTCTTATGTGAGGTCTTAATTTTAATAAAATATTATTTCTTTTTCTAAATATATGGTGGTTAACATATAAAAATATACTAATTTATGATGTAACTTTAAAATTACTTTATCTTTTTAGGTGAGATTTACAATTTAACAACAAGATTATTTCTCCTTTCAAGTATAGAGTGGTAAGAACTCCCTCCAAAATTGGATTTGCTAATTCTCAAGTTGCAACCTCACTTATAAAAAATTAACATGAGTTTACTTCAATAATAAAAAAACTATTTTTCTAAAACTAGTTTTTATATTTTTTTACTCAATAAGAAGAAATCCATATTTCAAGTAGCCTTTTTTTATGAGTAAAAAACATTACTTCGTATTAGGAACCTTTTTAAGGAAAAAAAGGCTCAGGTATTACATAGATATCCTTTAAAAAATTTGACTAGATACTCAATTTCTCCCTAAAGATTGAGCCATTCTTTTATAGAGATTTGATTTTTGAAAAACAAATTGTTATGTGTAAGTGATGAGAAAGAAATATGTGATACAAAAGAAAATATTTTGAATATTTAAATGAATTTGATAAACATCAAATAAGTTCAGTATTTAAGAAAAAATAAGAAAAAAAACTTTTTAAATGAAATAAAACAAAAGATAACAATGTCTCACTTTTTTATATTTATCAATTTAAGAAAACTGCTTTATAATTATTTTTTAAAATATTTAATAATTTTATACTTTAAAAATTCACAACAACATTCAAATAGAACATTTAGTTTAATTTGACCACATTTTATATTAAATTTAAATCAAATAAAATCAAACTGCCTTTAATTTTAATATTTAGGTCTTAAGATTATTTAATAAAAAATCGAATTAAAATGAATTGTAAACAGTGATGCACGTACACAAACAATTGATTAAAACAAAATATGATAATTATCCTACATTAACACTTAAAATTATTATTTTGGGATATTTTTTGTAAGAATTAAAGTCGACTACTTTTAAATTAGGAATGAAAATAATCAGTTGATTTTTTTTAAATATATGTTTAAATTTGATGGACAAAATTTGTTTAATTCAACTTCATATTTTAAATTTAAACATATATTTTTTTTTTTTAAAAGGAACACTATCAAATTAGCAACATAAAGTTTATTCATCTTGACTTAACTAATTTATTTACAATCTAAATAAAATATAATAATATTCTAAAAGAAATCATACCTACAATATGATCTAATTAAGTTAAGAGTAAATAATTTCATAGTAACAATTTTTCAAGAAGAGGCTAATTTATTTTTATAATTTCTTTTTATTTCATGATATTTAACGATATAATTATTTATTAGTGAGCAGGTTACAAATAAGAAAGAGGAGTTGAAGTTCGTTCAATTACTTTTTGAGCTATGTTATTAGGAGTTATGTAAAATATTTGAAATCAAAAGAATATGTTTTTCATGCGTTGTTAGTTTATCAATCTCTTCAAAAACAATGAAACACGTTTTATATTTTATATCTCAAAATCTATATTCAATTGACTATACACTATTTAATATGGAAAATTAGAAGACCATTTTATACTATTAATATACAGAGGATAATACAGTTGTTAATCACAAGGAGAGGAAAGGAAAACAAATGTTATTTTTGCAACTTTAATGTTGATCAAAATAAAAATTTATTTTACCAAACAGTTAAAAATAATCTTAAATATGATTATAAAATTAAACAGAGATATTGTAGATGTCGATCTCCGATAATTGACACAATAAAAATATTCAAATTATTACAATTTATAAATAATTAAATTTTTAAATACATTATAATCATATTATATTCTTAAAAATTATTAATTAATTTATAGTTTTGTTAATTTAATATGAATAAATTTAAAAATTAAATAAAAAGTCCCTAGGGCCAAAAAAACCAGCGAGGGCCACAATGCTTAACGAATTTGGGACAACCACAATCCATGGCGGATACTTTGTCCAAAATAGAACACATATTCCAGTTTTTAATTTCAAACACAACATTCATAATAATACACAAGGACGACAGAGCAGATGCATTTCGCATTAAACGGAACTGCGAACGCAAAACGAACGAACCTATAATATAACACAGATAAAAATTAAAACCCACACCAACACACAATATCAGTCAAACACAACCATTTCCTTAATTTATTTGCCAACACCAAAACCTAATTAAATTATGAAGCAAACAGTCCTTGAATTCCATGGAGGAACATGTCCGGCGACGCCATCATAGGGTGGGGGATCTGCCAGGGATTGAAGAGAGGGTCCGGAATCTGGGGGATCTCGACGGAGAGATCGCCGGTCGCTTCGGCGATCTCAAGAATTGAATTCAGAAAGCGCAAGCGATCGGCGAGTTCTATTGTCTGAGCTCTTATGATGTCGTTGCCGGCTTCCATCTCAACGTACGCTTCCTCCTTCGCCTTTATGCTCTGCGCCAGAGCCGCGTTCTCGCTTTGCAATCGGCCTGCTTCCTCGGTTAGGGTTTCCAGCTGCTTCTGCTTCCGCATGCGCGATCTCCGGGCCGATTCGCGGTTCGATTCCATCCGCTTCCTCTTCCTCTCGTTCACCGCTGGATCTCCTCCCTCCGACGATCCTGAACTCGCAGGACGTTGAATCGAAGCCATTGTATTCGAATTTGGTGGTTTGGCCAAGTTTAGGGGAATTAGGGTTTCGTAGATCTAATTAATTGTTAGAAATCTGAGAAAAAAAAAGGGGGAGATGAAAAGGCTAGGGGATTGAGAGGGAGTTCATGAGAAGACGTAGAACCAGTAGAGGAAGACGACGGAGAAGGAGTGCAGAAGACGGATTCGACGCATGGGATTCGCCAGGGTCATAGAAATTCCGTAAACATTTGATTAGGAACAAGGTGAAACAGAAGAGCTAGATCGAAGAAAGGATATGGTTTATGAAAGCAAAAAGAAGAGAAGGGAAATTGGGGATTTGAAAAAAGAGATGTAGCTAAGGCAAGATTTGGGGTGGGTAGAAGAATCTGGGGAAGGTGAAAAGGTTTATCCGAAGAAGGTTTGAAGATATGTGAGAGTTAGGTTTTATAGAAAAAATGATTGGGTAGGGTGGGTGGAAAACGTGCGAGGGTGCACTGCCGTAGAAATAATTAATTGGAAATTTTGATTTTTCTTTAGGGCTTAATGACAACGCGTCATAGCTGGCGCCAACGTGACTGTCAGGGAAAGAAACAGCTATTTTCCTCACACTTCCTAACACTTTTCAACTCTTACCTTTCTCTCTCTCTATTATTTAAGTGGAGTAATTAAAAAGATGACTTAAATAAATTATATACTTTGTTGCATACCCGTGAATGATTACAAAACGCACATTTCATTTAAATATATGATATGTCTTTAATTGAATTATAACACGATTTTCATTTCAAACATAAAAAGAGTTAACGTTCCCAAAATAAAAACACTATTTAGAGCACCCACTTACTTTTTCATAAATATTTTTATATAAAATATGAAAAATTAACATTTTTTTATACACTACAATTAATCTTCTATATATAATCTAATTACTATTATAAAAGTTAGATACACAATCGGTAACTTATTTTGTTGTCATTTTAATTAAATACTTTTATTATTTAACAAAAATATTTATTATTTTTATTTAATAAAAATAAATAATTAAATCATTTCTCTTTTTTATTATTATATAAAGAGATGATAACTTTTTTAATATTACTTTTACAGTAGACATAATTTAAGAAATAAAAAAATTATTTACTTAATAAAATAATAATTAAGTAATTTTTCATTATTTTATAATAATTAAATAACTAATTTTTAATAACGATTATATGATATTATTTCTATAAAATTATATATATTTATTTAATTTATTACTCATAAAATAATAAAACTATATATATATATATGTAATAAAAACATGTATACTCATAAAATAATAAAACTATATATATATATATATATATATATATAATAAAAATATGTATGCACATAACATTTATTTTTTCCCATTTTTACATGGATGCAAATTCATACATTACTCTGGTAATTAGTGGAAAAACTTTTCTTCCAATGTCATATATTTTGTTTTATTTTCCATTTTTAATAATTAAAATACCAAATAAATAAAAAATTTATATTCAGTACAAAAATTCTTAAGAAGATTAATTACGTAAGTAAAAATAAAAGAAAATAATTTGATACTTTTAGGACTGAAATTTATTTTTATTAGTTACGAAAGTAGGGCAAATAACACATAAGAATATGTATAATTGAAAAAGTAAATACAAATTAATATTTACCCTTTAAATTATATATTTCACACTAAAAGGAGTTTACTGGTCATGAGTTAATAATTAATGTAAAATTGTTTTTCTATCAATTAATATTAAATAATGATATATATATATATATATATATATATGTGCGTGTAATTTAAATTATTTTATTTATAAATAATAAACTATTATTTTTTAGATTTTTTATTACATCAATATTATTAGGGCATTAATAATTTTTTTTTACATCAACATTACTTAATTTTTAATGTTAAATTAAAATTTAATTTGATTTTTTAATTTAAATTTCATAAAAAATTAAAATATATTCTAAAAAGTACTAAAAATAGTGCAAATAATTAAAATAAACATTTAATACTAAGATAAGAAAATATGAGATAGTAGTAGAAAAAAATTGCATACACTAGAAGGTAGATAAAGAAACTTATAATTTAAAAGTTAAAAATTCTTAATATAAACTAATTAAAGGTAGTTTATCAAATATCTTCATATTAATTAAACTAATTAATAATAGATAATGTATTAATGTTAGAAAATACATTCTTAATGTGTAAAATTTTGACGTAAATGTGAGGAATGCCTGAAACATTTATCAATGCTCAAATAAATATTGTTTCAGTAAGAGATAAGCACGAGATTTATTCACACTTAATCTTTTTAATTAAAGAAGAAAAAAATTACAGAGAAAGGACAGAATAATTTAAAAAGGTTTTTAAAAAAATGAATTCATTAAAATAAATTAATTGTTTGGTTAAAATGGAAATTTGATATTTTGGAGGAAAAAAATCAAACTATTATAATAAAAAATACTTTTTTGAGTTAAAACTCGTTTTTATACAAATTAAAAATAAAAAAATTAGCAAAATAATATAAAAAAACTCTTATAAATTACTTTTAATTTGTAAAAAATTACTCGTTTTTTCCTCTAAACAATTTGTAACGAAGTTTGTGTAATGATACCCAGCGAAAAATGTAAAATATATATATATGGACCTTCATTAATCTTTCCAAGTGATAAATGTTTTTGTTTATTCTTATTAGCAATGTTTTGTGGAAAAAAATTAAGTCAAGGACACCGAATTATTGAGAAGGTACATCGGACTTGTAAGTGAAACTAATTTGCCGGTTAATGCTTCTTCCACAATCATTATTTCCTCCTCCACCTTCTTCAAAATGTTTATTTTGTCCTCCTATTTTATAACTATCTTCAACCTTCATGAACCTTTATTATACCCTCCTTATGAGTTATAGTTTATGTTGTAAAAATTTAAAAATAAATTATTGGAGCACTAATATTTTTTAGTAGAGGTTATTTATAAAAAAAAAGTAATATAATTCCACAAATGAATTTAACTAATTGAGTTTTTTTTTAATCTTTGTTAAGTTATAAAGATTTATTTTGAAACCTTCAAAAATTATTCTAAGTTTTTCCAAATCTCAATAAATAAATATAATTAAATATTTTTTAAATATTTTTTATAAAAATAATGAAAAAATATATAATTTTAATAAATGTTATTTTATTTTTGTTTTCACTCTCATTTTTTGTTTATTTCTCTCTTTCACTTCATGTAAATCACTAATTCCTCCTCTAACTCTCAATGCATACCTCATCCACTGCAGTTTGGACCTCACTCCCACCGAACAGTGCACCTCACTAAACACTTCTGAAACAGTGTTATCCAAATAAACCTATGTTCCGCCCCTGAACCACTTCCTTTGCAAACCGTGTTTCCTTCACGCAAGGTTCGTTTCGACTACCACTTCCGCAAACTTCTTTTTTATGTTTTGGGTCACTTTCTTTAACTTTGTTTACTTTTGCTCGTCTAGATCTACTTTGCAGCTGCATAATATTGTGTGTGTAGGTTTCGTTTTTGCTTAATTTTGTTGCAGACATGTTTTTTGATACATGGGTTTTGATTTTCTGTTAGTTTTCATGCTTTCAATATTTTAAGTTTGTTTATGTACAGGACGATACCAAGATGTTTCGGTCATCTAGTTATGGCCGACCAATATTTTCAAAATGCATTAAAATTATAAAAAAGATTAACGAATCTAAGTAATACGAAAATACTAGGTAATATGTTCTTAATTATGATCCAAATACTAATCCGATCTAATAATAATAGACTCATGATAAACATATAAATAGTCAAAACTTTCAAGAAAATGTACATCATTATCGTGCACTAATTACACTGAGCACCCAATATCAAATATTTACTTGAGCGTCGGAGCACCTTTTGCAGGTATCCTCCTAAGCAAGAGCACACGAAGGAAAGGCTTGACTGAAGTGAAGGAGCGAGAGTAGAGAAAAGAAAAGTGAAGCAGTTTGACTCGTTCAGTACAAGACCAACTGAAGGATAAATCAGCAAGTCAAAGTTCTCTCAGTCCCTTTTCATATGAGAACAATTTATGTTTCTACTTTACTTCTATCCTTGTTTGAACGAAAGATGAAATCATACACAACGTTTATGTATTTCACTTTGTTTTCTTTTCTTATGTTTTCACTTTCTCGTGTTTCACATGCTCGTCAAATGTTCCATAAAATGTTTCAATTGAATCTTTGTATACGAGGAGTTTGATCATAGTAAAACTTAGGAAGAAAGATTTTAGTGAGGTTGGTAGTGTACATAAATAAATAAACATCAACCACGGTGAAAGACATGAAAAAGAGTAAGGCCACTTTCTGCATTTGCTAACTCGTGCCCCTAGGTCCCATTGGAAAAAAAAAATCTTTTGACAGTTTCCAATTGTTTCTTATTACTAGTGTATTATGGATTTCATGAATTGCAATGTGCATCATGCTTCTAAAGAGAGTTTTGAATATGTACTTTGCTTTGGTTTTAAATGTTATATTGGTCATTGCATGATGCATGTTATGTCTAAGAATGATATATCTTCACTAGAGATATAGGACAAATAGGTAGAAGGTGACTGCAGATAGAAACATGGAAATTATATGAGACTCAAAATTTTATGTTGCAATAAATTAATGGTAGAGGGTGGAAATTGACCTAGAGAGTGAAATTCTTAGGGTCCCTGCAAATAGCTACAAACAAGATTGGGTGTAGATTTGTAATTGTAGGTTCCAAGCAAGAAACAAAACAGAAGCAAAGGCAACATAGGGTTTGTGGTGACCAGGGCATTGGGTAAGGCAAGGTTGAGGTTGGGACCAAAGAGTTTATATGGACTCAAACAAATTCTAGTAAGATGTCTTACTTACATATCATTTTGGTATGCATGAATTATATATTTATTTAGTCACTTGTATTAATTTTTGGGATGTTTGAAGAGATTATTTTCTACTAAATACCAATTATACACTTAAATTTCAATTTCAATTTGATAATCAACCTACAAATGATTTTGTCCATTAACCTACACCAAGGTTACAATCTGACGGTGAATGGGAAGAAAATGTGAATATTAAGATGTAAATTGAACAATCAGAGCATGTATCACGTAAAAATCATGGTAATATTGCAAAGTCGCATATTTTGTTTATGTTTGTCTTAAAGTAACAATAATGTTTTGTTTGCATCCGAGTGAACACTGTTCACTCGAATTGAAAAATAAGGAATATTTTTGGTTTGTTTTCGGTGAATTAAGAAGATGGAAAAGCGCTTATTTAGAGGGAGAGGGATAAAATCAATCTCATGTGACATGTGAAGAAAAGCAACTAAAGTTTACAAAAATTTACATAATATCGGTAAAAAGTCAAAATTAGTCTACCGATAAAAAGTCAAAATTACTCTTAATTAAATTTTTATATACTTATAAAATAACACTTTATATATATAAAGTGTTATTTTATATGTATATAAAATAACATATATATATATATATATATATATATTATAATAAAAAAATATTATATATTTATAATATAAATAAAAATAAAATAATTATTTATAATAATATAATATAATAGTAATAAAATAAACATATTTATATAATAATAATATAAATGTATTTATATAGTAATAGTAAAAGAAAATAAATTAGTAACTCAAAAACCTCAATAAACTTTCCTCACAAATCCATTATAACATACATTAATCCAAACAATCTCACTTTCTTTACACTTTCCTCTCAAATCATTCCAAATTCACTATCTCAAATCCTCTTCAATCCAAACACAACCTAAATGTCATATTTATTTTGATAGATAATAAAGGCACAAAAGTTAGAAAACAATTAACAGTAAATGTTGTTTGAGTTTTATCTGCTGATGAGAGGATTCTTGTGAGCTAGAATAGCGAGAACCAACTAATTGATGATAGTGGAGCATTATTGAATAGGTTTTTAGGTTGTGTTGTAAGAAATGTTAATGCATTTCCTATTAACTATCAAAGTTGGAGGAAGATTCTCAAAGATTACAAACAAGATATACTTAACAAAACCATTTAAGTAATTGATTTATATATTTTTCCTATATTTTAATTCATATTATATTATAATAATTATCATTAAATTTACTTTGTAATAACTTTGAAGGCTAAGTTTGAAGTTGAATATCATGCTTATGTAACATATATCTTCAAATCAATTAACACAAAATTGAGTGAGTATAGACAACAACTATGACAACAAGGAGATGATGGAATATGTAATAGAGATAAAATTATTACAATGTGTTTAGGAGAAATGAATAGAGATCATTGTACTTCTTTTGTTGACTATCGTTTAAATTCAAGGAAAAAGGTAATAAAAACTATTTTTTATTCATTTTAAGTGTTTCTTTACTTATATTTAGTAATTTTACTAAATTTATGTTTAGAAAATTGCTAAAAAAACAAATATAATAGAAGAAGCAAAGAGTTCCTCACATCGGTGGATCCAATAGCATTACACGAAAGAAATATGAGATAGTAATTTGATTCTTTAATAATATTTTTATATCATATATTATTTAATACTTTGTTAAATTTTATAGGTGCAGAAGCTTGGTCATAAAGTTAGTAGGAGAGAAGTATATTTAGCAATGCTAACAAAGAATTTGTGAATATGGGACAAAAGAGATTAGAGTAAGCATAATTTTTGTAAACATGAAAACTCAACGAAATTGGATGTGAGATCCATTGATAACTTTTTTTTATTATTTGTAGGAAAAAATATTCAAGTATACGATTCAAATACATCTTCTCTTTGACAAAATATATCAATTGAAGATTCACTACCTCATGTCCTAGGAAGCCAAGAATATTTTGGTCGTGTGTCAAGGGTGGGATTGGGACCTTGCCCTTCTCATGTGTTTGGATATACTAGAAATTTATCTTCATCTTCTCGTTCTTATACAAAATCAAGTTATTGAACAAGCATTTTCTTATGTAGCAATTTGATGTTCTTTACTTTAGATTGCCATGTCAAGATTGGAAATGTTGTTGTGTTGAATATTATTGGCATTATTAACAATTTTGATAATTGTGTTTGAAGTTATGATTTGACATTATTAATAGGAGTAATAAATGCCTTTTGTTCATAGATTGCATAATGTATGAATTTTTTTCACTCTTTTGATGATAAATTGTGTTTTAATATAGTTCATTGCATTAAAGTCACAATTGGAAAAACAAAAATAGAATAATGATTGAACAAAATTGTTGAACAAGATGCTTTGATGTCTCCAAATCCAAGTGGAAAGCTTGAAGACCTTGTTGTTGGGTGTGTGTGTGTTGTCTAATTGTTTGAAACTTGTTAATTCACTCCTTAAGATGATCCACGTTCATTTGAATCTTTAATCTTTTGAAAAGATGGGCTTTCTAAAAAGCTGTTGAAATTTCAACAGGTTGAAATTTTGAATCAATAGGTTGTTTTACACTTAGTGGAATTTGAAAAGGTTTTGAAAAGCTTGACCTTGTTTGACTTTACTGTCAAGTCAATTCAACCGGTTGTTTTGAGAATTCAACCGATTGTTTTTCTGAAAACCTTAACAAAATTCTGTTAAGTGATTTTAATCTGTTTTAAATGATCCTAAGTACCTTGGCTCCTTTATTAAATGTTTTTAACCACTTGGTTGGTCTATATAAAGGTGGTTTTACACTCCTAATCTTGGAGTAAGAAAGAGAGATTATCAAAAACAGTTTTTCCAAGATTTGAAAGAGCTTTGGATCATTTTTAAGTGTGTGGAATAGGATTGGGTTGTACTTCTGAACTTTAAGTTTTGTAATACCCAGGTGTATTCTATTTTCCTCTTCCTTGATCACTGTATTTCTGTATTTGAGTTGCCAAGGAGTGTTGTGTGTTCTTGAGGGGTTCAAGATCAACACTCTTAGTGTGGTTTTGGCTAAGAAGTGTTGTGTGTTCTTGAAGGGTTTAAGATCAACATTCATAGTATGTTTTGTAATCTGTTATTGATTGCATAATGGAATAGCCAGTGGTTTCTGAGGACTGGATGTAGCTCTTGGTGTAAGAGTGAACCAGTATAAACATCTTGTATGAATCTCTCTATCTCTTCTCTTATAAACTGTTTTAACTTAGTTTTATTTTTTGCTGGTATAAACAACCGGTTGTTTCATAAAAACAACAGGTTGATTTTCTGGAATCTAGCTTAAAACAGTTTTTATTGTTTGAACAGATTTTTCAATTGATTGATTCTTCATAGCTTTTCACTCTACCTTTAGTCTTTGTGAAAATCTTTCAAAAACATTTCACTCCCCTCTTGTTTAGTGCCACAAATTCTAATAATTGGCATCAAGAGCTCGATTCTTGAAAGACATTCAAGTTTTGATCCTAAAATCTTTTTTAATGGCTGAAAAACTACCCTTTTGGGAGGGTGCTTCTATATACAGACCACCTTTGCTTTGTGGGCTAAACTATCAATTCTGGAAGGTTATAATGAAATTTTTTGTTGAATCAATTGATGGAGGAATTTGGAATGCTATCACAAATGGTCCTTTTATTATTATGGTTGAAAAAGATAAAGTTTTTTATGAAAAACCTTGGTCCTAATGGACTAAGAGTGAAAGTAAACAAGCTTAATATGATTGCATTGCCAAGAACATTATAACTTCTGCTTTGAATTCTGATGAATTTTTCAGGATCTCTCAATGTGGATCTGCAAAGGAAATGTGGGACATCCTAGAGGTTACCCATGAAGGCACAACTGATGTGAAGAGGGCAAGGAAGCATGCCTTGATCCAAGAGTACGAAATGTTTAGAATGCTTAAAGGGGAAACCATCTCGGACGTGCAAAAAAGATTCACCCACATTGTGAATCACCTCATTAGCCTTTGCAAAATCTTTGAAAGGGAGGAGTTGAACATCAAGTGATGGAAACCGTCCAGCCTCGAAACTTTCGGCCAAGAAGATAGACGAAGATTGAGCTTTAATGAAGAGTTTGTAGAGTCTTTTTCTTCTTCTTAGCCTTGTAAAAAGTGTATAGAGTAGTTAGGAAGTTTTGGGCCTTGTATTTTGGGCAAAAGTAAGGAAGGATGTAAATAGAAAATAAAGTAAATTGTAAAATAGTAAAAGAGGGGTGCAAATAGAAATGTAGGCAAGGAAGGCATGAGGCTCCACATGTCTACTCCTTAATGGAGAGGATTTGCACCAATAAGGTAGTGACACTTGTCACACTCTCATTTGAGAGTTTTTGAGAGACTTTCTCCTATAAATAGGAGTCTCTTATACATGTATTTTTTAACTTGGAATTAGTAATGAAATGCTGCCTAATTTTGGCCATTCTACTTGTTCTTAAGTTCTCCCTTAAGTTCTCCATAGGTTAGTTTCCTTCAAGACTTAGCCTAGACTCTTTCCTAGTGAGTTGGCCTCACCTCTCACTCTTACAAATTCCTAACTCCACTTCAATCCATGGAAACTCCTCTTGAGTTTCTGTAATGCTTCCGCTCCTCAAATCTCCTTCATCATCCATCCAAAGAAGAAATCACAAAAATCACTATTAGAAGAAGAGCATTTTTCCATCATCAAGATCCTCAAATGCTTGGATAGATCTTGACAACCAAAGGTCACTACTATTTTAGAATCCAAGGATTTGACTACATTGACCACTGCCTCCTTATTTGGAAAGCTAAGAGAGCATGAGTTTGAGATGAACCGGCTGTATGATCAAGAAAATGAAGAAAAACATGTGAAAAGCATTGCTTTTAGGGTTGTTGGTCAAAAGGGTGATCAAGACTCAAGTGATGGCAATGACAGTGAGACTCTTAACTTGCTCACTAGGAAATTTAACAAGTTCTTGAAGAAGAACAACAGGGACAAAAGTCAGTCATCAAACAGGTACAATAGTAAGAATGTTAATGATTTTAACTCTACAAACTATAATTGTTTTGGATGTGGAAAACAGGGATACATTAAGGCTGAATGTCCAAGCCATGTGAGCAAAGAGAAAGGGGGCTACAAGAAGTATGAGAAGAAAGGCAAATCAAGAAGAGCATACAATGATGATTCATCTTCAAGTTCTTCATCAAAGGATGATGAGGAAGCCAACCTTTGTTTCATGGAAAATGAAGCATCAGAATCAAGTAGTGTAAGTTCAAGTACTTCTATTAATTTTGAGAATTACAGTCAACTTCTTGATGCCTTCAAAGAAACTCATGAGGAAGCTAATAGGTTGCCCCTTTTCAATAAGCGGTTGAAAGGATTAAACAACTGGTTGGAAAATAGAGTCAAGACCTTGGAAGAAGAGTTTAACAATTTAAAAATTGATTTTGAAAATTTGAAAATGATTTACCAAAATTCTTCTTGTAAGTGTGTTGATTCAAGTTTTTGTGAAACTCTTCTTATACGTCTTGGGACCATTCGGCCCTTAGCAGTACACTTGCCCCCAGGCTTGAGGGAATTATCTCAAAGAGTCTTAACATGGTTACCTCATAAGTTGGTTATGGATGGGGATGCATGTATTCAATCATCCTGTAATAAATCCGTATGATTGATTTGTGCGAGGTCTGTACGATTGATTCATTTCCTTTGGTTGCACTTTACTTCTTTCTTCCTCATTTTCAAATGTTTGGGCTTCGATTATTGGTCGGGAGTGAACCTGCAAAAGATTATCGGACGCTCAAGTGAGTATTTAGTATTTTGGTGCAATTAATGTTGTAATAATGACATACATTTGCCTTGATCGTTGCGTCTATTTGTATTTATAGTATCTGATGGACTCCTTTATTGTTGGACCTAGATTAAAGGGTTCACTGAGTATATCAAACATTTTACTATGACATTATCAGTGTGTCATTTAAAAAAAAAAACCACAATACATTATAGATTATATGTTTTTTTATTTATTTTAGATTATAAAAAACAAAAGTCTTTTTTCTATCAAGAATAAGCTTTTAAATTACACAATTAAAAACAAAAAACTTTCCGATCAAGAATAAGCTTTCAAATTACACAATTAAAAACAAAAAATTCACAATTTTTACTTTTGATTGATTAGTTCATACTGTTATCCTAAAATGAATAATCCAAAAATTTTACAGATCTAAAGTATTCCCGAAGAAACCAAAAACGTGAAATCACACGAATGAAGGACAAAACTCATGGGGGTAATTTGAACTTTTCCTAATGGTGGTGTAGGAAGCAAAAACGTAGTTGCTTTAGTCAATTTATAAGGATAAGCAAACTGGGCAAGACAAAAGTCATTAACAGACTGCTTGCACCCCATAGGTTCCTGCAGCACCCCATAAACTTTGTAATTCCAAAAAATATACCTCTGTAAAATAGTTAAAAAGTTTGAAGTGTTCTGTAACCTTCTGATTACATAATTCATAAGTCTTTAATAGATCAAGATTAACTTCCAGATTATATAATCTAAAATTTGTTCTTTTGAAAAGAATTTACTATAGATTACAGAATTCAAAAGTTAATCCCAAATTTAGAAAAAAATTTCAAATTAGGTAATCTTGAATTCAACTTTTGAAAAAACACATTTTGGATTATATAATCTAAAATTTAATCTTGAATCTAGAAAAATTTTTAAATTGTATAATCTAGAATGTTCTCAGAATGTGAAAAAAAAAAAAAATCAATGCAGCAAAACCAGTGCAGGAGAAAAGTGTAATACATTTGAAAAACTAGCATTTTCCACTACACAACCACAAACTCAGTGTAAAATGCTTCCAAACTATGTATACAACCACAAAAATGGGTGAAAATCACGTTCTGGAGGTGCTGGGGGTGCGCCGTGAAAGAAATTTATAAGAAGAGTTAGGGTGAAAAACCTAGGGGGAGTTTTAGGGTTTATTTATTTTTTAACTGAAGGATAAAGATATAATTACACAATTAATAGGAGGTGCTGCAAGAACCTATGGGGGTGCTGGAAGAATCAGCCTCGTTGACATGGAGCTCTGAATTGGTAGTCAGCCCAGGTCAACTAAGATGGGCCAAGGAACCACGTAGGCCCGTTTTCCACTCACCTTGAACATGGTCATTCCATTTCAACTTTCAACAGAGATCAGACTCGTTTCACTACATTTCCCAGATCGGAGGGAGAAGCAAGTTGGTTCAACCGAGACAGCAGAGGAAAACGAGAAGAGAAAGGTGGAAAATGGGGACTGATGAAGTACCAATGGACGACAAAGCGAAGAGGATGAGAGATCTGCTATCGAGTTTCTACTCCCCAGACCCTTCCAACTCCAACACCACCTCCAAACACGCTTCTCTTGACGATATCAATTCCACCTCCTTCGATCCCGATCAGTACATGAATATCCTGGTAAAATCTTATCCCTCTCCTTCAATTAATCACTCACTCTCCTCCTTGAATTTTAATTTTCACTCGGTTCCATTCAATGAATGAATTATGCAGGCGTACAAGTCCAATTTGGAAGGGCTGCTCCAACGTCACGTTGAAATGGCAGCTGAAATAAAGAATCTCGACACTGACTTGCAAATGCTAGTCTACGAGAATTACAACAAGTTCATTAGTGCCACAGACACTATAAAGAGGCATGTACGCACATGACCCTCTTTCTCTTGCTCGATCGTGTCAAAATTTTCTGCATCTAATGCTTGCTTTTCTAACAGGATGAAGAGTAACATTTCAGGGATGGAGACGAACATGGAACAGCTTCTTGAGAAGGTAACCGTAGTGTACCAACTTTGTTGAGAATATTAGAATCAAAATAAAAAGAGGAAGAAAAGGAGTTTGATGGGAGTCCACATTTTCCTCCAATGCAGATCATGTCTGTGCAGTCTAGAAGTGACAGTGTCAACACTTCTCTATTTGACAAAAGGGAGCATATTGAGAAGGTACATCGGACCTGTAATCTTCTTCGTAAAGTTCAGGTATTACTTATTACACCAAGCGTACATATTTCTTTATTATGGCTTTGCATCACTGAAATATTCATGTTCCATTATCATCAGTTAGTGATATGAGTTGTGAGTGTTTTTTGTGGAAGTGGAATATGACTGACATGATTTTCACCTTTGTCGAAGAGTAGTTCATATATGATCTACCCGATAGATTAGGCAAGTGCATTAAGTCAGAGGCCTACGCAGATGCCGTCAGGTTTTATACTGGAGCAATGCCAATTTTTAAGGTTGTGCTTGGCTTATATAGTTTTTGATTCAATCCCTTCATTATTTTTACACACAACATGTTAATCCAGGTCTTAGATGAAATATTTCGGTTTCCCCCTTCTTTATTAGGCTTATGGAGATTCATCATTCAAGGATTGTAAGCAAGCTTCTGAAGAAGCAATAGCTATCATAGTAAAAAACTTACAGGTATAGTTCTTTCATATATGTCAGACTGTTTGGACATTAATCATAAACTAAATTTCTTTATCAATTCCTTTTTTGGAATATTTTTGAATGGAAAATTAACCACGGCTTATTTAATTGCTACGTTGTAAAATCAACAATTGGTGGATAGCTAGATGTTATCTTTTTTAGTTTCTGAATTCATAGTAAAACTGGATAGGGTTAGCTTACCCTATCCACCATTATAATCTGGTCTTCCAATCGGGGTAAAACTTAAAATACTCAATTGGTACTATTAAGATTAACATACTTCTCTAATCTATTGTTTTTAGTAGAAGCTTGTCATCATGATTTGACATTTTTCTCTCTAACCAGGGGAAGCTATTTTCAGATTCTGAATCAATACAAGTGAGAGCTGACGCAGCAGTGCTTCTTAAGCAGTTGGATTTTCCGGTTTGTTCACCGTTTTTAAATAGAAAAATTGCTTTTTGCATGCTAGTTAAGATATGATGGGATATTATCAGCTAGTAATTATTTTCTGAATCTTACTATTGAAGAACTGCCCCATGATGATTTGTTTTGCCATTGTATGAAGAGCTTTGAGCACCCACCATGTTCTCTTTCCCTACCTTTTAGAGAGAAGTAGCATCATATTTTTTTGTGTGGGTGTTATTAGTAAATGTTGTATGAAGCTAGGTGTTCAATTTATTGGCAGGTGAACAATTTAAAGACGAAGTTATTTGAAAAGTTAGAACAATCTATTATGGACATTCGACTTAACCCTGTAGAAATAAACAATGCATCCAGGGACTGTTCTGCTCACGAGGTAACTAGTGCAAAAGCGTTATCCTTCTGTATATTGTCCTTCTCTTTACTGTCCTCCTGCATTATTCTCTATTCCCATGTAACATGGAATTTTAAACACAAACCACATAGGATAAGCCAAAATTTTAAAACAATGTATAAATTTCATCATATACACACACTTCAATCACATCTCATATACTACAATGGATACAATTTCATTTATAAAATTAACATTTACCATAACCAAGCGTTTAAATCTGGGTCCCACTGACTATCTCTCATATCACTAATTTACTATCATATCTCTAATTTACTATGTATTTTTTCCTACTTAAGATGTTGACGACAAACAACATTGAGGTTATGTGTGTATCCTAGAGCACCAATTTAAGCAAGATATTCTTCACCAAAAAAAAAAAAGCAAGATAGAGATTAGATATAGAAAAAAAAAATATAGATGTAGATGTTTTTGTGAGGATATGATCATGGTAGTCAAAATTGAGATCTTCTTCAAGATCAAAGGAAATATGAATGGTAAATTGGGAGATCATAACATGCATAGTAAGATCCTACAAATTTTATGAAATATACACACACAAAATCATTATATCTCACTCAAAATTCATAATTGAACTTCATAATATATATATAGAACAATACATCATTAGGTGTAAACACCACATCCTCGTTGCATAGGAGTAACTCCTTCCTAGTTACAATACACTAACAAAATAATAATCCATCTAAACCAAATAATCTCATAAGTTAAATTCATAATCTACATCGAGACTTTCAACTCCATTTCCATCTCCTTCACCATTGAAATCATTCATGTCTAAATCGTGCCGATTAAAGCTTCATCCCCCTCAACTTGGACTGGAACCAAAGTTTTCATCCAAATCCAATGCTTCATTCTGCTCATGTTCATCTTCCATGATCCACTCTTCATGGGATGAAAAATCAACAATATTAATTTGAGTTGGTTTTCTTGTTTGCTTCGTATTAGCTAATTTTGAATTAGCCATAACAAAAAACAACATCATTCATTGTGCTTTGCTTTAGGCTATTTCTTCTCTTTGTGTGGACCTAAACAAAAGCAAAGACAAACACGATAAGCAAGTAGTAGACTAGTAATTCTATTCTTCATATATATTTTAATAGTAATTTACCATCTCAAAGGAACTCCCATTACGCTCACATTCGGAGGAGCTACATGTCAAGTTCAATACATGAATGACAAATTTTTGGAGTTTTGGATGGATGCTCATCACCGTAAGACTCCCACCAATTGTTGGAGTCTTTAAATTAATTGACCTAGTAGCCAAGGGACAACCAAAATATTTAGCTCCTTTTTGAAATCATCAATTTGAACATTAGTTAGAGTTTGTTCATCCTCGTCTTAGTTATACATTCCATTAGACCTGTTTAAATCATATAAGAGATTATGACACCACCTCCTACCTAAAACCTTAAAGCTTGGTGATTATATGGGTCTTTTTTTCTTACATGTTACTTAACTTTCTCATTTCTACTCAATGCGAGACTTTCAACTCATACTTGGATTTCTAACAATCTCCCCCTCATAAGTGAGTTGGGTTATACCATAGGTTTTTACTACAACGAGACATGCTTGTATCCATCAACCATCGTAATGCACTTCCCCTGACCCTAAGTGCTATTAGGTTTTACCATAATGGGACATTCTTGCCTTCGTCTGAGTTGGTTTCCAAGATACCACTATTGGAAATTTTATAGGGAGATACACTGAAGAGATTCATCACCAATGAGTCATCAATCAGCCATACAAGAGATCATGACCCCACCTCTAACCCAAAACCTTAAGACTTATGGGTCTTTTTTCTTATATATTACTCAACTTTCTCATTTCTACTCAATGTAAGACTTTTAACTTATACTTGGATTCCTAACTGTACAACACTTTGAGGGTTACAGTCTTGTAGAAGCTAGATATCATTTGAGAAGATGTATTTATGCAAGTAGCTCTTTGTTGATGTTCATGTGCTGGAAAAGAATGTTGATGAGTTGGCCAATAACAGGAAATAAAGAAGTAATGATTGCATAAATGGTTATGTCAAATAATCTGCCCAGGGAATTCATAATGAAATATTATTACTGTTCCTATCCAATTCAATTTCCTCCCATTCTGTTCAGCCTAATTTTCCTCCATTAGTATGCATGTTTTTTTCTTGTAATTGATGTTATAAGATTGATGAATTAGGATCTATTATTTTTCCCATTTCTTAATGTAGGCAGCTATTCATGAATTTGTGGAGGCAGTTCGTGCATTTATAGTTATATTTCCTGATTCCGATGAACAGTTGGTTAAACTTGCTCAAGACTTGGTTACCAAGTTCGTATCTTTATTTGCCATTGGAAACATTTTTATTTACATTAGATTAAATTTGTATAATATGCACATTTTTCTAATGTATGTTAGGAACTTTCTAATTGTCGAGGAATATGTAAAGACACGGATATGCCCAGAAGATCTACTTGGTGTTATTCGTAAGTAGTTGACCTTTGCTACAGTGGGAAGCACTTCACATTTTTTTACCCATTTACCCATGTCCAAATTTTCAATATATTTGTGCAAATTTAATTTTCAATATTCTGTATATATATTATTTTATTCTCTCCGTCTCTTTTTAAGTGTCATATCTGTTTTTTTTATTGGGGAGGAAGTGGAAAAGGAAGAAAAGAAAGAGAAAGAGGTTATTTGGATAGAGTAAAAGAGACTAGGAAATGAAGAGATGAATAAAAGTTTGTTAAGTTTATTGATGTAACAAAATAAAAAAATTAAATTGAGAAATTTAGTAAATTACCAAAACACCCTTAGTTAAAATTAAAAGATAATTAATTATAAAATAGTTATTTATGAAATTGAAAATAGTAGAAAACATTATTTCAAAAAATTATATTTAATTTATTTAAATAATTAATTATAATTATATACTATCTATTTTCTACCTATCAATTTTAAAAATTGAAATATAATAAAATTTATTAAAAATTTAATTGATTAATTTTAAACCTTTTGTAAAATTAATTACTAAATTTTAAAATTTATTTCTAAAATATTAATCTTTAAATTATTTTATTTATTATTATAATATTATTTATTTTAATTATTTCTTAGTTTATAATTAAAAAATATATATTTTATTATGTCATTAAATATAATTGATCATTTGAAGAAGAAAGCTAAATAAAAACAAAAATCTTTGAAAAAAGTTTCGATAGTTAAAAGGAAACAGAGGGGGTAATTGATAAACCAGTTTCAAAACTTCTTCAAATTTGTAATTACAGGAGTTATCTGGAATGATGTGCTCCTAATAGATGAAGTCTTGCAGGAAGCAGCCCTCTCAAACCATTCTCTTGAGGTTATCCATTTATCTTGTTTCGATTCACCTAAGTTGTAGCTATTCAATTCTCCACTTTCGCATATTTTTAGAATATAATCATTACAAAGTTAATTTCAATCAACTAACCTTAATATTTCCAGGCTGCAAAGGTTGTCCTCATGTCATTTATTAGAAGTGCATTTTCTCATCTTCTGCAAGACATCTCTGGTTAGTAGTTCTTTGACTTGTATTCAGAATACTTCTGATATTAGGTTTCAGTTTAAAATTTAAAATATGTTTTCCCTACCATGTTGGAGAATCAAGAAACTAAGAATCTTATTGATGATTGCACCAATGTGACAGATTTTTTTTACAATAATCAGAAGCATAGAATTCTATGAATTATACTGTTACTGATTCTCAGTTGTCAAAATAACTCTATTATATATTCACATGATTTTAGCTACTGGAAAATTTTAGTAAGTTGTCTTCGCATCTGTGCTCTGAGTTAGCATCTGTTTGGTAGGCTCCCTCTTACAAATCCTGAAAAAGGATGGTGCAGAACAGTGCTCTCTTGATATTGTTCTTGATGCAAGTACGAAAGCAGTTCTTCAGGGAAGCTTGAATGTCTTGTTGGTAAGCATGTTTGTATGCTTAGTTTCGTCTAACCAAGTTTATACACAATTGTGTATGCATATTGTCATTGAGATTTTCTCCTATTTCTGTTTTTATGTCATTTCATTTACATTTAATCGCTCTCCTTCAGGATTTCCGCAAAATTTTAGATGATGACTCTGGGATCCTAGTTAGATTAAGAGAGTTAATTATTGATTGGGTTCAAGAAGGACTTCAAGACTTCTTTAGGAAACTGGAGGATCAGTTCCTTCGGTTTTCGGGTAGAAGTAACTCATCTATTCAAGCACACGGTTTGGCAGAGGGTGCTCAAGGGGATAAAGCTTTTGCTGGCCTTGTCCTAGTGCTGGCCCAGTTGTCTGCTTTCATTGAACAAACTGTCATCCCAAAAGTCACCGAGGCAAGGGTTCACTTGATAGACTTATATTCAATTCCTGAAATTTCACTGTGTTACTTTTTTATTCATATCCTCCGGATATACCTTAAAATTTTCCTTGTAATCTTCAGGAAATAGCTTCTTCCTTTTCTGGTGGTAGCGTTAGAGGTCATGAATCTGGACCTGCCTTTGTTCCTGGAGAAATATGTCGAAAATTTCGGTCAGCTGGTGAAAAGTTCCTGCACCTGGTACGTTTTTAAGTCATATTTTGTTTTCAGTGGAATTGCAATTCATTTGACACTTTTTGTCCTTGTCTGTATGTCACTCATTGTTTATTCATATATTCCTTAGGTACTGCCTAAAGCATGCTTAGTGTTTTTCAGCTTGATTTTAATACCAGAGAATATTTGTTCGCATGGAAAAGATGAGTTTCAATTTGATTGACCATTTCAGCCGGTAGGCAGTGCTTCTTTGCGTGTGAAATACAATTCCATTCAGAACATGTGAATGATGCAGTTGTTACATTATGTATTGTGATTTTTCTCTCATGAACTGACTAGTTTATCTGCCTGTTCAGTTTTACAGTCAGTTAATTTTATCTGGAACGATTTATTAAGTTTTGGGAGAATGTTGACAACTGTGAGTTTTGAGCAGTTCTTATTAATTTCTTAAGTGGCTTTTATTGACTTTTGCCTTGGCTTTTACTTGACTGGTAGAGGACTTTGTGATCCTATGGATTTGTGCTATAAATGGTGCATTTGATTGTAAAAGGTCATGTCTTCTATAATATTTGGTTGTCCTTTGAGTTTATTAGGGATAGATACCTCATATGGCTTTGCTTTGATCTTCTGGGATCGTTTCTTTTGAGGGACTCTTGTCTGATTTGCAAGCAAAGTAGCAAGCTTTACTTCGCTTTCTTTGTTTCGTTATACACTTTCTTGAGTGCTCTGGTTTTGGTGGATATGTAATCTCCAGTTGTCTGTCCCTAGTCCTCTATTTATTTTATCATTTTAAAATATTTCAAATTGAACAGTGTTTCCTTATACTGTTTTGATTTTTTCGTTTTCAGTACGTAAATATGAGAACTCAGTGGGTATCGTTTCTCCTGAAGAAGAGGTTTACCAACCCTAATTGGGTTAAGGTCAATCTGTTATATCCCTTTTTTTCACGAGACTGGTGATTGGTTATCTTTGAAAGAGCTTGAATCTGAAGTTTATTCTTTTCTTTACACAGCATAAGGAGCCAAGAGAAGTTCATATGTTTGTTGATTTGTTTCTTCAAGAGGTTGGTATATCTATATATTTAAATCAACCGCACTTTACTGTGTCTTTTAAGTTTGCATTGAATGGTTTAAGCATCGTAATTGAATACTAGTAATATTAAATTTTGCTTATCTGAAATAAATGAATGACCATGAAGCTTTTATTGAAGCAACAACTATAAAAAATCTTATTCCATTCGGTGAGGTTGACTTTGTGGATTACACGACACTATTCGCTTTGGTTAAAGATCAAATTTTAATTGAAGCAAACTGAAGGAAATTTTAATTTCCTTTATTTTCTTTTTGTTCCAGCTTGAAGTTATAGTTAAGGAAGTGAAGCAGATATTGCCCCAAGGTAGACGTAAGCACCGCAGGACTGATAGTAATGGAAGTAGTGCTTCATCAAGGAGCAACCCATTACGGGAAGAGAAACTGGGTAGGTCAAACACTCAAAGGGCAAGGAGCCAGCTTTTGGAAACGCATCTGGCAAAATTGTTTAAGCAGAAGGTTGAAATTTTTACTAAAGTAGAATATACACAGGTATTGTGTGACTATTATATTGGTGATTTAAATTTAAATAGTTGGTTGGGAGGGAGCCATGATATCATTTTCCTTATGAACCGCAGGAGTCTGTTGTTACAACTTTAGTTAAATTGTGCCTTAAAAGTTTACAAGAATTTGTCCGACTCCAGACTTTTAACCGAAGTGGATTCCAGCAAATTCAAGTGGATATCCAGTTCCTAAGGATCCCTTTAAGGGATATAGTTGAAGATGAAGCTGCTATCGACTTCTTGCTAGATGAGGTAGGAAAAATTCTCTTAAACATAGTTTTTCATGGTAATGTGACGCAGTTTTCTAATGAGAAGTACCTTTAGTTTTACAGTTTCTTTCCCCCCCTTTAATTCTTAATTTGTTATGCATCTCTTGTGCTTATTTTCTGATTTTTGTATCTTTTGGGCGTAGGTGATCGTTGCTACCGCAGAACGGTGTCTAGATCCGGTTCCATTGGAGCCTCCCATATTGGACAAACTTATACGAGCAAAGTTGGCTAAAACCGAGGAGCAAGATACAGTTTCTTCATAAATATTTTTGTCGTGTTTGCTGCTGTGTTTGTCATCTCGTAAAATTTATGGTTTTGGCCGTTGAAAAGTAACTTTCTGTTCGCTTTGTAAATCTATTGTAACATATATGCCATATTGCCATGTTATTTTTGTTAGCATTTGAAACATGAGGAAGTTATATCCATCCATCGAGATGTGACATTTTACATGGAGGGATCCAGATGGATGGTGATACTTTTAACACCATATAGAGTAAAACACATACATTTAACCACCCTATAAATTATTTTTTAAACTTGAAATATTATTATATTATTATAATTGATTGTCAAAAATGTATGTAGTTTTCTTTTTAGTGTCAAAAGAAACTTTTCCGATCCTGATACCAATCAAACGGGGAGTCGATTGTTTTTCCCCCTTTATAATTATTTAAATATCATCTTAAACAAAATTCTTTAATAAATACTGGCGTTCACAAATACATTTACTAATTTTATACATAAAATTATATTTTATTTTTATTTTTAACATATAAAACTAATGACACATAATAAAGAAATATGACCAAAGAGTTATGTTACAGACAATCTATATCTCTAAAATATGCATGAGCTTGATATGTTTACTCTATCTATCCGTAAACACGCAAAATAATATCTAGAAATTTTTTTTAGAGAAATATAATTGATTATTTTAATATATCCTTAATTAAAAAGAGAATTGGGATTGTAAATAATTTTTTTTTACTTCATAATCATTTATTATAAATTGATAAAGTTTTCCAAATACTGTCTGTACAAATAATAAAATTATCAGTTTCTGAATAATTGATTAAATTGTTTTTGGTTGATTTTTATATCTCATAGAGAACAATATAATTGTTATCGTAAATAATGATCTGTTAACTTTATTTTTCAATTATATATTTATAATTATTTTTTATAAAATTGAAACTAAAACCTTTTTATAAATACACATTTGTTAAACAAGTCTCTAAGAGTTATTCAAGATTCTCTCTAATTCTAGAAGCATCTTTTGAGTTATAGTAAATGTACAAGCATTTTATGAAAAATTTTCTTTTTAGAAATCAGTGGCATTCAGGTCATATATTTTCCAATTCATTTTTCTCTTTAGTTGATTTGGTTTTTACACCTAGTTTTGTGCGTTAGTAGATTTCTATAACTTAGTAGTGTTTCTCGATAAGTTAAAAGAATCTTCATAGTTAATAAGAACACGGTTAATCAAGCAAAAAGAGGTTTTATTTCCGAAAAAGAAAAGGGAGAGATTATCCAGTAGAAACAAAATCGTAAAGGAAGAAGCAAGAAACTGAAGGTAAGATCCAAAGGAATTTTCAAGTTGCGTCTCCTTCTCATACCACTCTTTGGCTTCTTTTTCTTCCATTACAGTTGGTGAGGTAATAGCATCATTTTCCCTTTCTCTATTTCTCTCTTTATAACACTGCGATGCTTTAGGCATTAGATGGGTATAAAAACCCTTTTCTAAAATCTAATTTTTTTAAAGATATTAGTTTGGAAATTTGATATGTAGAGATGTTAGATAGTTACTTATATTTAAGAATATTTTGGTAGAATATTCTAATAGCTATTTACATATCAACTCTTTCTATGGTTAGTGTAGATGACAATAACATGTAATGTAATAGAGATAAGGATAAGAGAACACATACACAACAATTTATATTAGTTCATTTATCTCTTAAACTACTTCCACTTCTTGGTCAACCAACCAAGTTCAACTATGTAGACTAATGTCGTAAAGTACACGTTGAATATTATTTGTGTTCGTAGTCACTCCTAGTTAACCCTTTGAGTATTCTTGACACAAGTCACTTTTGGCTTAACTGAGCATTTTTTGGGTTCATAATTATTTATGGCTAACTCTTGAGTATTTTTTCACAAGGCATTCCTGGCTTACCCTGAGTATTCTTTATACCTAGCCACCTCTAACTAGTCGAGTATTCTTTCATATTACAATCACTTTTGGCTAACACTGTCAAGGAGTATTCTTTACTCAAGTCACTCATAGCAAAACCGAGTATTCTTTGTCAAACAACCACTCCTAGATAAGATATGAAGGTTTGATATTAGTGATCTACTTGACTGGGGAGGATTATGTCTGACAATGAATATAATGTTTAGGTTTTCTCTCCTAGTTCATATCATCTTAATCTATAAGGAAGGTAGCATCTTTAGACACATACCATGGTTAGGCTCAGTTTCCTATGTAAATGGATATACACTCTAAGTGTTTTCCACAAGGATACTTTGGACCCCAATACTTTAATCTTTATTAAGCTTGAGGATTCTTCTACAAAATCTTTATTTTATTTTAAGTACATTCATGGAAACATAGAGTAAACATATAGATATTTATTTTAAGTACAAGGTTTGCCTAGTCTATGTGTGTCGTCTGATGTTTGGTACGCGTTTCATTTGTTCTTATGTGTTCATTATCAAACTTTGAGAAAAGACTGTATAATTTTGTATCATCTATCTAACAAAAAACTTTCATCTTACATGATTTGTTGTTTTTATAAAACTATTGTCTTATACACGAAGTGTGATCATGATATATACTTAGTTGTTTTGAAGCGCTAATTAAAATTTTTAAGTATTGGACTTTTGTCTTAACAATATCTCCCTTGTTTATGGTGCTTAAAAACACTTACTTAAAAACATGAGTTTATTCAAAACATTCAACATATCAAGTTGTCACAAATAGTTTATACTCCATAATAACTTTCATAGATAATAAGGTAAAGTGCAAGTTTAATGGGCTATCAAATTGTTGAATATAATACTGATTTTTCATTAGTCATACTATCTCAGAGAGATATAATCTTTTGTCAAATATGGTTACAAAATCAGTACAAATCAAGATATAAAGTTTCTAAAAATAACTAAAGCTCATGTTTTGTTTAAAAAATTAGACTTTATATCTCAATTTGTTACAAAGTAAGCCTAAGAGAAAAAATAATAAATTCAGACACTTTGACCCATTCTCTTCAGCTTTCTCCCCCTGAGTTTAAGCTCTTAATGATATTTATGATGCTCCCCCTTAGAATATGATTTCCTTTAATATTTTTCCTTACAATATCTGCTTCCATGCCAACTTTTACCCTTTACTTTTCTCCCCTTTTTAAGCAACATTAAAAGAGGTGGGCCAATTTGTCAATCAACCTCTTCGATATCTTAATCATCTTATGATAACACCATTGGAACATTCAAGGTTGTTGGCACTAGAGGCTTGGATCCAAGTCATAGCAGGAATGAAATCATCATTATCCACTTGGTAGCTTCTTTGATGTCCTGATTACAAGCCTCTAGTGTTGATTGTGTTACAACACTGATTGTTCCCAGGGCAACTTTTAATGTTAGTTCTTACTAAGGAGAATTGAAGTTTGTTATGTTGGCTCGAGATAAAAAATAATTGAGCATGTTGTCAATTCCACATTGAAGTCATATTCAATTTTATAAGGATAGAAATACAATTTATTTAGCTTGCTTACCTAAGACTGAGCATGAGGATGTCATATCAATGTAGGGGACACAGTAGCATATGGGGATGGGGATGTGACTTTTCTTTCGAAGAGAGTTCAGATGTATGTGCAAAGGATGTATGCAAACGTTGCATGTGTGTGAGATCACGAGCATACTAGTTTTCTAGTTTCATTTTCAATATGATTTCTATCTTCATGCATGTTGGTTTGATTGATGGATCTCTTGCCAATCTTGGAAGGATAACATTTTCTTTATCAACCCTTGCCTTTTCTTTTCCCTTTGTACATGGAAAAGGTAATGCATGTATAAAGTCTATCTAGTTGGATATAGATCTTTGTTTTGTTAGTGATGGTTGAGTGTGTAGCTTCAAAGCTAAAAACAATGTGTGACCCACATTTTTGATACATCTGTATGGCCTTTATGATTATTTTTTTTTGTTAGAATATATGGCCCTAAACAAGAGGGGGGTGAATTGTTTAAGAAAGATTTTCGAAAACTTTGAAGGTATAATGAAACTTAATGCAAGATTACAGAGAAAGGAATCAAGGAAACAAAGAACCAAAACTGTTTTAAGATGATATCAGAAAAACAACCAGTTGTTTTTTCGATTCAATCGGTTGTTTTTATCAGCATAATTAAAAGCAACTTAAAAACAGAAATTAAAGAGTTAAGGGTAAGAGTTAAGGGTAAGAGATAAGCACACAAGCAATTTATACTGGTTCACTCTTACACCAAGAGCTACATCTAGTCCCTAGAAACCACTGGGTATTCATTCCACTAAGCAATCAAAACCAGATTACAAACACCACACACCAAAGTAGTGACCTTGAACCCCTCAAGAAACACACTACCTTTGGCAAACCACACCAAGAGTGTTGATCTTGAACACCTCAAGAACACACAACACTCCTTGGCTACACAAATACAGTAATCAAGGAAGAAGGAAATAGAATACACCTGGGTATTACAAAGATTAAAGTTCAAGAGTATAACCCAATCATATTCCACACACTTAAGAGTGATCCAAAGCTCTTTCAAATCTTGGAAAAACTGTTTAGATAAACTCTTTTTTCTTACCTTAAGATTAGGATCATAAAACCACCTTTATATAGACCAACCAAGTGGTCAAAAACATTTAATAAAGGAGCCAAGGTAGTTAGGATCATTTAAAACATATTAAAACCACTTAACAGAATTCTGTTAAGGTTCTCAGAAAAACAATCGGTTGTTTTGTCGAAATAATCGGTTGAATTGACTTGACAGCAAAGTCAAGCTTTTCAAAACCTTTTCAAAAATTACTAAGGTAAAACAACCTTTTCAAAATTTCAACCTGTTGAAATTTCAACAATTTTTTAGAAAACTCATCTTTCCAAAAGGTTAAAGATTCAAATGAACTTGGATCATCTTAAGGAGTGAATTAACAAGTTTCAAACAACTAGATAACACACACACACACCCAACTGCAAGGTCTTCAAGCTTTCCTCTTGAATTTGGAGACATCAAAGCATCTTGTTCAATAGTTTTTTCCTTCCACCATCATTCAAAGCATCATTTTGAGTTCAAAATAAGTCAATATGATTCTTTCATTCATCAAATTCCTCATTATTCTCCAGATGAATGGGATAAAGTTTGAATACCAAATGTGTGTGATAGGGCTTGGTCTTGTGAATCCATGGCAGAAGCATTCTAACTTCAGTTCCTACAACAACCATCTTAGAAATATTTACAAGAACATCAAAGGGAATATCTTTGTTCATGGCAGAAGCATTCTGACTTCAGTTCCTACGACAATCATATCATAAATATTTACCAAAACATTAAAGGAAATATCTTTTTTCAAAATTAGATTCATGAATTATACATTTGCATTTTCTGGATAGACCTCTCTTATGGAGTGAGAGTATACAAATATCATGTTTGATATTTTAGGAAGAGCAACTGGAACTCTAAGATATTGAGGTGATTGAGGAGGCATGTTCCCATATTAACTTGAGGATAATTACTCTTCTTCATCACTTGTATCTTCCTCATCACTCATTCTTATGTACAAACCCTTAACTCCTCTATATGCCAATTTTATAAGGTTTGCTCTCTCTTTCTATTGCTTACACTTCTCCATGGGTTGTGATGTGGTTGTCTGAAAGTGTAGTTTCTTGTGGTGTTGGAGGAAGACAATACAAATTTGTTTAGGAGAAGCCAATACTTCATAATCTAGAAGGATTCTTCGACTAACTTATAGTCAGGATTATGGAATTTAGGTATCCCTTCTACTCTAAAGGGAAAAGTTTTTCATGCACCCAAAATATTTCATCTACGAAATTATTCTCATCCTTGGAGGCAGATTCGATCATCACATAATCTTCATTTATATATTTTTTTGAGAAGGAAGTTTTCTCAACAATGGAGAGAGTAACAAAAGTTTTGCATCTATCATCTTCAAATCAACATATTCATATGTCACCATGGATATAAGCTTTGCATCAAAGATCATATACTCAGTGATTAGTTCTTCTGCATCTACTCTCTTTCTCCCTACATTCTGATGAGTCTACATTAGACTCATGCCATGGAAGAGCTAAGAGAGGTGGAATGATATGATTCCAAATAGAACTAACAGTAGAATTGAGAATTTAGGGTTATGGAAAGAAATCAATTAAAAATAAAAACAATGAAAACCTAGATAAAGGAAGGTGCCACAAACAAAGTTTGATAAGCCCCCATTCTGATTTCCAAAAGTGTATAAATACAAATTTAGTTATAGGTCTTGGGTTCAAATCCTAACTCCAAGAAAAATACTATTATTATTTTATTCTAATACTCCAAGCATGTTGTGCATGTAATGAGCTTAGTCTTTTTAAATTGTGAGTCATTCAACAATTGGTCCTTCAAAAGATTAACCGCCCTTGCGCTTGGATGTCCGCATCATTTCCTCCTTCTTTAGGAAAACCTTGGATGTCTATATCATTCCCTCCCATTTTGAGAAAGACTTGAAGTTAAGTCCAAAGCTTCATCATCTGTAGTAAAAGGAGACAAATCAGGCACATTAAAAGTGCTACTCACATTGTACTTACTTGGAAGATCAATCTTGTAGCCATCGTTATTAATCTTTTCTAACACTTGAAAAGGCTCATCCCCTTTACGTTGGAGTTTGGATTTTCTTTGTTCAGAGAACCTTGCTTTCCTCATGTGTACCCAGACCCAATCTCTAGGATCAAAGATTACTTTCTTTCTTCCTTTGTTAGCTTGTTTAGAATATCTTTCAACTTTTTTTTTCAATTTGTGCTTTAATCTTTTCATGTAGCTTTCTCACATAGTCAACCTTAGCCTATGCATCTTTATACTTTAAAACATAAATGTTAGGCATAGGTAACAAGTCTAATGGAATTAAAGGATTTAATCCATACACAATTTCAAATGGATAACAATTTGTTGTGCTATGAACAACCCTATTGTAAGCAAGCTCAATATCAAGTAAACATGATTCTTGGATAACTTTCACCTTTTCATAATCTATCTGAACTCTTTTGGCAGTTACCACAAAACCCAAGAATGCAATTTTTTCAGTACAAAGTGTACAATTATCAAGATTAACATACAACTTTTCTTTTCTAAGAACATTCAAAACAGTACACAAATGTTCCACATGTAATTCTAGAGTAGAGCTATAAATGAAGATGTCATCAAAATACACCATAAAAAATTTGTCCAAAAATTCTCTCAAAACATGGTTCATCAATCTCATAAAAGTGCTTGGGACATTTGTTAGCCCAAATGGCATCACACGCCACTCATACAATCCATATTTTGTTTTAAAGGCAATTTTCCATTTATCAAATAAATCATCTAACCTGGGAATAGAGTGTCTATAATTGATGTTAATAGTGTTCTACAATATGTGCACATCCTCCAAGAACCATCCTTTTTAGGCACCAAAATAACTAGAACAACACATGGGCTCATGCTATTTTGTACCCATCTTTTGTTCATTAATTCTTCAACTTGAGTTTGGATCTCTTTGGTCTCTTGAGAGTTGCTTCTATAAGCTGGCCTATTAGGCAAAAATGCTCCTGGAAGGAGGTCAATGTGGTGTTCAATTCTTAAAGGTGGGAGTCCTCTAGGAATTTCACTTGGAAACACATTCTTGAAATCCTGTAAAAAGAGAATCAAAACTAGGAAGAAAATTAATTTGGTTAGAATGGTCAGGAACCAAAGTATTCTTTTTGCAATAAAGTAAATAAAGAGGTTTGCTAGAAAGTAGCAACTTCTTCACTTCCTTCACTTTCAGTATTCCACTCATTTTTCTCTCTTTTTAAGTGTTTCACTCTTGCTCTGTTTAAATGTTTCGCTCTTCTCTCTTTTCTCTTAGACTCTCTTTTCTCTCAATTTCATTTGAGCCTCACACACCTCTCTAGGAAATAAAGGTTTGAGAATGATCTTCTTGTTATTCTGCATAAAAGAGATTTTATTGGTGAAACCATCATGAATAGCTTTGATGTCAAACTGTCATGGCCTCCCTAACAAAATGTGAGTTGCCTCCATTGGCACCACATCACACAAGACATTGTCATTATATTGTCCTATGGATAGGTTGACCTCCACTTGCTTGCTCACTATCATCTCTCCATCTTCACTAAGCTATTGAAGCTTGTATGGCCTTGGGTGCAGTTTTGTCTCCAAATTCAATTTGGTAACTAGTCTTAAGCTAGCTACATTGGTGCAACTTCCTCCATCAACTATGAGTGAACATATTTTCCCTTGAATGGAACATCTAGTATGGAAAATATTTTCCCTTTGGGTTTGGTCCAAAGCTTGCATTTTGCTTCCCATAAGCCTCTGAATCATCAACAAATCACCCTCCAATGCATCCAACTCCAACTTCACCACTACCTCTTCCTTCTCTTCTTCAGTTGAAGATTCACTGACTATTTGTGCATTTGATAAAATGACCCTATTCGTTTTTTTTGGACATTCTAAAGCATAATGTCCTCTTCCCAAGCATTTGAAACATTTTACCTCACTTGTCTTCCTTTAGGTGGTGAATTATTATATCTATTAGGTGACTTCCCACTTGAAGATGTGGTCGAACTTGAGGGAACTCCTTAATCCTTCATACCCTTATCCTTCCAATTGGAATTTTTATTATTGTTAGAACTCCTCCTCATGATTCCCTTTCTCTTGAGTTGTTGTTCTACGTGGTTAGCCTTGTGCAACAAATCCTCCATGTCCACATACTATTGCAGCTCCACAACATCCCTAATATCAAGGTTCAATCCATTCAAAAACCTAGCCATGGTTGCTTCATTTTCTTCATTCTTTCCAGCTCTAATCATGGTCACCTTCATCTCTTTAAAGTATTCTTCCATACTTCTATTCCCTTGAGTCATTCTTTGAAGTTTGAGTTGCAGCTCCCATTGGTAGCTTACTAGAATATATCTCTTTCTCATAATCCTTTTCATTTCACTCCAAGAGTCCATCATGGGCTCCTCATATCTAATTCTCTCCCTTTGGTATTTAGTCCACCAAGTTAAGACATAATGTGTAAATTCAATTGCTGCCAACTTCATCTTTTGCTCCTCATTATACTCATTGCAAGCAAACACATGTTCCACTTTAATCTCCCACTCTAAGTAAGCTCCAGGATCACTCTTCCCTTTGAATGTGGGAATATTTAATTTTATCCCATCATCAAATCTCAGTTGTCGTTGTTGTCCTTCATTCTCTCTTCTCCTCCACCTATCTCCCCCTCTACTTTTATGATTTTCTTGTTGTGCCTGTTCCATTTGATCCAACCTCTCATGGAGTCCATCACTTTGTTGTTTCATTAATCCCTCCAAATGTTGTGTTAAGGCTTTCATTTGTATTTGTAAAAGTCCACTATTTGACATTTCCCCTGTCATGCTCAAGTAAACGGATTAAAAAGAACAATAAGTGTAGGTCTCACACCACTTTCTCATGTGTTTACACTCAACACTCATGTTTCACACAATAAGGTTTTGTTTTTGTAATGATTACACTGTCTTTTACCACTGGTTCTCTGACTTAAGGTTCTTACAAGAATCTAAGCAATCAATAATCAAGAATCACTTTCAAAGATAGCAATTTAGAAGATTAAAATAAAATTTTTGATATTTTAACATCAATGGGGAAAAAATAAAATAAAAAAAATAATGAAAAACAAAAATAGTGAAGAACAATTTCATTACTAACAAACAAGCAAGACGATTATAATATATAGAGAGAAAAAATATGTAAACAGGACACTTGAAACTTATAATTTTTAACAAACAGGAAGTAATGGAAAAAAATAAAATAAATAATGAAGAACAATGTCACTACCTACAAACAAGCAAGACAAGTATAATATATATAGAAAAAAATATGTAGACAGGACACTTGAAACTTAGAATTTATTTTAAACAAACAGAAGTATGCACTGAATGATAGCTATTTTTTTTTCTGTTTTTCTCTTCCTTTTGTTTTCTATTTTCCTCTTTTTTTCTGTTTTCTTCTTTTTTTTTAGAAAAAAAAAAGATGAACAATACAATGAACAGTGACATGAACAGTACCACCGTGAACAGTAGCGTGTGAACAATGCGGAACAATGATGAGGAAAAAAAAACAGGATACACAATTGTATTATCTCTCAAACCTTTGCTTTGAATACCAAATGATATGATTCCAAATAGAACTAACAGTACAATTGAGAATTTATGGTTACGGAAAGAAATCAATTAAAAATAAAAACAATGAAAACCTAGATAAAGGAAGGCGCCACAAACAAAGTTTGATAAGCCTAAGGATGATCGCCACAAGAATTGGTGGATTTTGATAAGATTGCAAGATGCAGGGAAAAACCCTAGCATCTCTTAAAATTGCCAAAATATTCCCCCATTCTGATTTACAAAAGTGTATAAATACAAATTTTGTTATAGGTCTTGGGTTCAAATCCTAACTCCAAGCAAAATAATAATATTATTTTATTTTAATACTCCAAGCATGTTGTGCATGTAATGAGCTTAGTCTTTTTAAACTCTGGACCATTCAACAATTGGTCCTCCAAAAGATTAGTTGTTCTTGCACTTGGATGTCCGCATCAGGTGGTTGATCAACAAAGGATGAATCAAATGATTTATGTGTCGTGTTTGAGTTTGGTTGAGGAGGGAAGAAAATGTCCAATGTGGCTTGATCAAACAGTATTTTAGGGAAAGGAGATGCTTGAAACTTTATGGGTCCAACTAGGTTAGAGAGAATAACTTGAAATACTCTCTTAACATGGACAACATTAGATCATTTGAGATTCTCCAATTTTGACATTCGTGGATTCATACGGAAATGAGATCCTACTATTAGGTAGCTAAGGTCCTCTAGTTGCAATCTTGTCTAGAAACTGAGACATAGTGAATTTGCCAACATCCATTAGTTCATTAATGGGTTGAGTTGTTTCCATCAAAGATGATTCTGAAGTTATAGTTTCAGCACCATCAGACACTACAAAAAATCACCATTGGAAGGCTAATAGCACCCAAAACATCAAGGCCCATTCAAAATAGAGAAAATCCTATTAGGTTAAAAGATTTTATCTAGAAGGGAATGAGCTGTCATAATTCTATTATGTTTTCTGTTAGAAGCTACAACTATCTCATAGATATTAGCTAGCAAGTATATTATAAAAATGTATTTGTGTATTCAGAGAATAATATTGTTAGAATTTCATATCTTTAGTTAGTTCTTTCTCACAGTGCATTCCCTTACCTGCATCTTTTACTTTACCACTCCCATCAACGTAACAATTTTGGTGTTTTCATTGACCCACCTCCATGCCTCTCAAACCAACCAAAGATATGGAGGATACCCTCCAATCCATCCTTGACAAATTACCCAACCTCCAAACCTAACTTCACACCTCACAAGAAAACCATGAGGTTCATTATCAAACTCTCTAGCAAACTTTGGAAGTACAACAAACTGCTTTGGAATTAAAACAAGATATAACCATTCATACCCTTACTAGCCTTTTCACCACCTTGTCATCTCAAATCACCTCTATTCCACTTAATGTTGATTCCACCTCTCATTTTAACCACTTTTCGCTTGATGCCAGATCCTCCATCCCATGCCTTATTATCAATAACTCCCACACTACTTTCACTACGTCAACAACCACAACTATACCTCCCCTTTCATCTTTCCCCCTTACTTCTCCCACAATACACCACCCAAAATTCAACTCTCCTTCTTTGATGGTTTAGACCCTTTAGACTGGTTATTCCAAGCTGATCAGTTTTTTTTTTTTTTCAATTTTACAACATTCCCTAGGACTCTTGTTTAAATATGGTTGGTTTTTATATGCGAGGTGATTCACTGAGTTGGTTTAAATGGATGTATCAAAACCACCAACTTGGTGATTGGATTTCTTTTAGTAGAGCCTTGGAACTACGTTTTGGACCCTCAACATATATTAATCACCGGGTAGAGTTATTTAAAATGCGCTAACACAACATAGTTACAGATAGACATTTGAAAAACTCTACAATTGAGTTATGGGGTTAACTCGTGAGATGATACTTAATTGTTTCATCTTTGGCCTTGTCCCTAAGATTTGACGAGAACTTGCTGTCTCACAAGCCACCTTCATCACATAGGCTATGGGCCTAAACAAGCTTCTGAAATCTAAAATTACTAATTCCAAATGTCCTTTACGGTTTTCACCCAATTTACCCCAACTATTCACTCATTTGTTACCCCCACCACGCCCTTCAACTTCCACTTCCACACCTCCTCTTGCACCCCCCTCATTCCTATAAAAAAGCTTACATCAACCCAACTTTAAGAATGTAGGGTTGTTGGTTTGTGCTACAATTGTGATGAAAGATTTTTCCCAGGTCACAAGTGTTCAACCCACCGCTTCTTTCTTTTATTGAGTGAGGAATCTCCTTTAGTAAACCATTTAGAAATTGACACCAACACCCTTTCAAACCCTGAAACTAATACCCCTATACACATTCATCTCTCCTTCCAAGCTTTATCAGGAACTCCCTTAACCCATACTTTTAAATTTGAAGGCCACATTGCCCACATTCTGATCACCATTTTAATTGTCACTGGCAGTTCTCATAACATACTACATCCTCACCTTGCCTCTCACCTCCGACTTTGTACCGTCCCTATCAAACCATTCTCTATCATGGTGGGAAATGGAGAACAAATTCATTGTGCTCAAAAGTTCAAATTTCTATACAATCCCATATTTTTTCCATTCCCTTTTACATTCTCCCTATTGAGGGTGTTGATGTTGTCCTTGGTATGGATTGGTTACGCTCATTCGACCCTTTACAGGCTAATTTCTCTACCCCTCACCTCTCTTTTACACACAATGGTTCACCCCTTACCCTACATGGTACTACACACCTTCTCCTAATCAAACCCCTTTTACCCATCTTTGCCACTTTCTACACATTGATGTCATTGCTTCACTACACCTTATCACTGTTCAACCATTTTCATCACCCTCACTTCCAACAAATTCATCTTACCACCATGATATTTCTTTGCTATCAAAAATGTACAATTCTCTTTTATCCCTTCCCCATGGATTACCCCCCTATAGATCTCATAACCATTATAGTCCCCTCCTTCCCCAATCTTCCCCAGTCAACATTAAACCTTCTCAATACCTGCATGCTCACAAACACATCATGACTGACCTCATTCAATAAATGCTACAAGAAGGCATTATTCGTCCCAACACTAGCTCTTTTTCCTCTCCAATTATCCTAATAAAAAAAATGGGACTTGGCATTTTTGTGTAGATTATCAAGACCTAAATGCTATTATAGTCAAGGATCGGTTCCCTATTCCTACAATTGATGAATTATTGGATGAACTAACTACAACCAAGATTTTAATCAAGCTAGACCTATGTTTTGGCTACCATCAGATAAGGATTCACCCTTTAGGTTTTCACAAAACAACATTTAGAACTTACAATGGCCACTACAAATTTCTCGTTATGCCATTCAGTCTTGCTAATATCCTTCTACCTTACAAGCAGCCATGAATGAATTACTCAGGCCACACCTAAGACACTTTGTCCTTATTTTCTTTGATGACATTCTCATTTACAGCAATTCCATGCCAAAACATATTCAACACCTCATACAAATCCTATGCCTATTAGACACTTACAAATTCTTTGTCAAGGAATCTAAATGTGTGTTTTCAACCACCAATGTCTCATACTTAGGTCATCTACTTCAAGATGACACAATTTCCCCAGACTTAGATAAAATCCAAGTGATTCTGCTCTGGCCCAACCTTACATGCCTTACCACCCTACATGCATTTTTGGGTATCACGGGATTCTATCGAAAGTTCATTCGCAGTTATGTCACTCTTGCCTCTCCACTCACAAATTTACTAAAATCATCAAAGTTTACATGGAATACAGATGCACAAAATGATTTCATACAAATGAAAAATGTCCTAATTACCACTTTAGTGTTGAGTCTGCCAAATTTTCCCACTTCCTTCATTGTTGAAATTAATGCTTCCAACATAGCCATTGGCATCATGCTATCCCAAGACAGACATCTCATCGCATTCTTCAACATGAAGCTTAACCTTTAGAGGCTGACTTGGCTATCAACTATGAAAAATAGGAAAATCACAAGAAGTGAGGGCTGAATTGTGATTAATGAATTTTTACAAGATTTTAAAAATCAATATTTGATGGAAAACACTTTTCTTCTAGTAGTATTCTTATGATTTCTTCTTTGAATGGATGATGGATGAGAGTTTAGGAGTGGAAGCATTCTTAAAACTCAAGAAGAGTTTTGGTGGATTGAAAAGGAATAGAGGAATATGCGAGAGTGAAAGGTGAGGCCAACTTATTAGGAAAGATTTTAGGTTAAGTCTTAAAGAAGCCTAACCTAAAGAGAACTTATGAAAAAGTAGAATGGCAAAAAATAGACAGCATTTCATTACTAATTTTAAGTTAAAATTACAAGAGACGAGTACTCTTGTGTATAGGAGGCTTGATCATCCAAGGAGAGTCAAAGCGAGTGGGAAGCTACCAAAAAGAAGCTTGGTGCCCAAGCTAGAGTGAAACTTAGAAGGCAAGCTTCAAACCCTAGTTTGGTGCATGATGAACATAATTTCATTAACACTTTAAAGCTTTAATCATAGATTTTTAGACTATAATAATGAATAAATCCATTTTTTTAATATAGATTCATCTAATTTGGTTTATTTTGACCTTCATTGTTATTTATGTTAATCTTGTGTTTTAGTCGTAGTAGATTGTCTAATATTTCTCATAGAAGATGGTGTGATTAGACAATTTGAATGAAGTATTTGATTGGATGATCTAAATGAAGCGTCTACCACTGTAAGTGGGTCGAATCACACAAAATTCAACTTGCTTCATTGAATCAAAATGAGAAATGAAATATGAGATAAAGAACTGGAGAATTAAATATGAAAATATCTCAGAAAAAAGAATTGGAAGTCAATCTTTTGCTGTGATATTCTCTCGAGTTTTTTAAATTAAAAATCCCTTGTTAAATGCACACCAAAAATAAAGCAAAATTCTTTTGAAGATATTGTTCAAGTAAGTCTGAATGGAAACAAAACATTTGAAAGAGAAGCGAGAATGAGATTTGGGACTGATCGAGAAAGAAGATATATACTTGATAATTTGAAATAGAGAAAAGAAACATTTAATAATTTTAAAAAAATATCTCAATGAAGATTTTGTGCAAAGAAAAGAGGATTATAAAAAGCGACTTTGGAGGATGATAGGAGGTGGGTTTTTTGGGCATCGTGTTTCATAGTTGCTCAACACACTTCAAACCAAATTTATTTCCTTTTTATATTTTTCTTGTTTTAGCTTCCGCATGGAAAACTAAAACCTTTTGGGTTGATTCCCTTGTGATTTCTCATTGAGTTATAAGATTATTTTCAATAAAGTTTTGTTCTTCAATTTTCTTTAGCAGATTATGCTTTATTTTTTTTATCTTTTTGAAATCAGGTTTTGTCGAAAGAATTGTTTTTTATCGCTTGTTGAGAATTAAGTTCTTTTCTTTAATTAGATTTATTGGTTAGTTCACTTAATTTAATCAATCTCTTATTCGCTTAGTTCGAGAGGTAGAAGATAAACATCTCACGAGTATACACTTGGAACTGGTGAGATACTGAATACATCAATAGATGTTTGTTTTTCTAATAGGACTCTATTGAATTTAGTTGACGCTTGCTTGATTAAGTTTGACGTCTATTTGAGAATTGAAGGATGATAATCTTAGGAAAACCAACGAAAAATTTGTGATGAATAAACTTGGGAGTCAACTTGCGTTCTCTACTTTTTTAATCATCTTTTATATTTTATTGTTCAACAATCACAATCCCCCTTTTCTTTACTATTGTTGCTAACTTTCGTTGATTGCAGCTAAGTTTGAATACATATTTCATTGGATTCGCTATTGGATTCGATGGGAGATGCTTAGGGTCATATAACCTTGTCTATATAATCATCTCTTTGGTATTAGACGATCTACGTTGAAATCTTTTTAATTTGACTGCTAAACGATAATTATCATATTTGGCGTCATTATTGGGGAATTCAATTCGAATATGATGCTCAATTTTCTTATTTATCTTTGAATTTCCATTTTTATACATTTTTTACTATTCCTCTAACCCTTTAATTAAGTGTATCATTATTCATTAGTTATGCATATAAGATAATGTTTTAGTTACTTATATTTAAGAACATTTTGGTAAAGTATTTTAATAACTATTCACGCATCAATTCTCCTTCTATGGTTAGTGTAGATGAAAATAACATGTAATGTGAAAGAGATAAGGAGGAGAGAACATGTAGACAACAATTTATACTAGTTCATTTGTCTCTCATACTACATCCAACTTTTGGCCAATCAGCCAAGTTCAACTAGACTGACTAATACTGTGAAGTACACATTCAGTATTTTTTGGACTCAGAGTCACTCGTGACTAATCCATTGAATATTCTTGACACTAGCCCTCCTAACTTAACCGAGTATTCTTAGGGTTGTAGTCACTTCTAGCTAACCCCTTGAGTATTCTTTACAACTAGTCACTCCTAGCTGATTAGGTATTCTTTCGGATGCAATCACTCTTGTTTAACCTCGTCTAGGAGTATTCTTTACTCAAGTCATTGAGTTTTCTTTGTCAAACAAACACTCTTGGTTAAGATATGAAGGTTTGATATTTCAATGATCTAATGATCATTGAGTCTAATGACTAGGGAGGATTGTGTCAGACGATGAATATAATGGTTAGATTTTCTCTCCTAGTTCATATTATATTGCTATCTACAGAGGATGGCGTATTTTTTACTTATATAATGGTTGGGCTCACTCTCTTAGGTAGTTGGATAAACACTCTAAGTGTTTTCCATAAGGTTCATCTGGCTCCTAGTACTTTAATCTTGATTAAGCTTAAGGATCCTTCTACAAAGTTGTAAGGTGTGCTTCTACAAAAATGACTTTCAGATTGTGTAATCTATAAGTCTTTTTTTTCATGCAAAAAGTGACTTTTGAAATGAACAATCTAAAAATAAAAAAATGACTTTCAAATTACATAATCCGAAACTAAAAAAAAAAAAAAAAACTTTTAGATTATGTAGTCCAACAAAAAATTCATGTCAAAAATAAATTTTGAATTATATAATCTGAAAATCATTTTTTCATAAACCTAAAGAAAAAGTGGGATTTTCATATTTATGGATTTGTAGAAGAAAACTATTCGGTGTAAAAAAAATCTCCTTTTGAGAAGTAGGTATTTGGAAATAGGAATTTTGAAGGTTAGAGATTAAGGATTCTACTATAGTTGAGGCCATGTTCTAGAAATGGAGTGAAAACATTCTACCAACAACTTTGATGTTTCAAATTTTTGTGGATTACAAATGATCATATAATTCTTATATTAAAGACAATAAATCAAATTCATGTTTTTTTTCAACATCCACATCTACGTAGTTAAAAATAATTGACATCAAAATTAATTATGAAAAAGCAAATCTTGAAAAAATTGAAAAAATAAAATAAAATTCGCCGATTAAACTAGGTTTGATTTAGATGTGTAAGACATCTCAATCTTAATTTTGAAGCAATAGGAAAAAATAAGTAAAGAATTCTCTAAATGGTTTGAGAAGTTAAAGAATTTGAATTAGAAAAATGAGCATTTATAGAAGAAAAAAAATGAAAAATGTAATGTATAGAGTTTTTATTTATTTATAATCTTATAAAATTACTTTAATTACAGTATTTACTATTCTAAGTTCAAAACTATTTCTGCAATCCATTCAGACGACCTTATTGTGTCCTTTTGAGAGACAAATTGTTAGATTTGATAAAGTGAGAGTGTGAGACCCGCTACTATGTTTTCAAATTTTAAAACACAAATAATTTTATTTAAAAAATATGAATTAAAATTAATATAAATATTAAATTTTAACTCATTAAAATAAAATAACATGATAATTAAAAAAATAATAAAAATATTAAATTTAATTCATTAAAATAAAATAACTTCATAAAAAATTTAGTTACCGTACACCACAATGCTCATGTTTCACTAATGGAGAATAAAACATTTTATTTAAATATTTCTTCAAGCTGGTTTCTAGAATTTGAATTCACAATGACATCAGTTATAGTTGTGAGAATATTATATTGTAAAAAACGAGTGCATTGTGTTAGTGCACCTATTAATTGTTAAAGCAACATGTGATTTGAAAGAAGAAGAAGAAAATGTAATGGTCCGTGGTCTTAGTAAGTCTCATGACATACTACAACTACGTGAGAAACAGGAATACAAATAAGCCCCAAAACACAAATTTAACCTACCAAAATATAAGAGTAAAATTTTAAAAAATATATGACAAATATAATAATATACAATATAAAAAAATAGGGTAAAATTGGTTGAAAATTTGACACAGATGAAAGACATTATAGTACATATATATAAGTGCAAATCTCACTTTATAAGTTAGGTTTAAAATACATTTTTAATATGATATTAGAATTATTTAGAGTTTATCCTAACGAGAGTTTATTGAACTAATCAAATCATCCGTTATGGAATCATTATTAAATACTCATTTTATAGTCTCTCATTCTCATACAAATTAACAAGTGTTCACGATGTTGAAGATTTCATTTAAACTAAAAAAAAAATTTATAATATAAATAAATACAAATATCATCTTATGAGTTAATTTTATAAGATTAAATTTGACTTAAATTTTTTCCTAATAAAATTAATTAAAATATTTATAAAATAACATGTTATTATATATTCTATTGATAGGTGTTTTGAGATGACCGTAGAAATACAATAAAAATAGTCATAAGTAAACTTATATAGAATAACTATACAATTCTTTGTTTAAAATTTTAAGATAATAAATTTCTTGTTAAATTTTTTCACCTTTATTTAACTTTTATTCATATTTTGATTCATAAGATCTATTCGATACATAAGAAAATAATATATATATATATATATATATATAACAGCGTAAAAAAAAAAAAATAGAAGAAGAAAAGAAACCCACAGACCCCCAGGTCACGGTTCTTCTCCAAGTTCTATTCTATTTCTTCTCTCTTAATTTTCTCTCCCTATCTTCATCTATTTTAGAATCTGATCACACCACGCTGTAGCTGAGGAGTTAAGAAACAATTCTACCCGATCAGATTTTTAAATAGAGTAAGTTCATTTTTACTCTAAAGATCTTTTATTCTCTGTTTTTCGCTATGTTTTAGTCATTCATCTTGGTGGGGACAGTTGAGAAGATTAATCCTCTCAACTTATTCTAGTATATACTAAATTTCTATTTTGTTTGGATAACTTGCATTAGGCCCGTAAATCTTAAAGCTTATCCAGGCGGTGGGGAATAAAATTCTAGAAGTTGCTTGGAAAACAAGCAATTAAGGTAAGGGAAGCTAAATTTTATTTTTTTATAGCACCCTAGGCTAGAAAATTCTGGATGTGGAAGGGACGTGGTCCCAATATTCAATTTCTCTTGCAGGGATGTTGTTTGTTTATATATTGAGTTGTTTGTTTATATATTATTTAAATTTGTGGAAATATTAGGTTTTGATGAGTTAGTATTTAAGTGTTGTTTTTTTTTTTTATGTCAAATAGACTTTTGAATATTTTGGATTAAGTTTTGAATGATATTGTATGATGGAAATGATATGGAATTGAATTCATACATTTGGGATAATGTATGGACTGATGTTTGTTGTGTATTAAGTATTGATGCCTATGTGGTAATAGGGATCTCCGAGCTTCACTGATGATCTAAGTCACATAGACTAAGATATCAGGTGGTGAGAAGCTGATGGAGGAGTTCATGCACACCGTGAAATATGAGATGCACGGCTTGGGTTGTATTGAACTTACCCTGACCCTTTCTGTTGGATTCGCTGGTAATCTTTGGATCAGGTATTAGTCTCTGGTGGGACTTACTTAATACGAGTCTTCCGGAAGACGTTGTTTGTTGAATATCTTGGATGTGTAGATCCATGTGAGATCTATGTGATTGTTTTATGTTGGGTTTTGAAGAAGATTGAATAATTGAGAAATTGATCCATGTAACTTTATTTTCTCTTTGGATTTCATTGTGTGTATTATAAAACTTTATTTTCACTATCTTACCCTTGCTTTTCTTATTGTGTTTGAACTGCGATGACTGTACTACGTACACGAGCAGATGATCATACAGGTGTAGGAGGTCCTTGAAGGTTTTAGGATGTTTTAAACTTTATATTGTAAATGTTTGTATTTTATAAGCCGAAATCTTGTAATATTCATGTTTTGAAATACTTCAAGTTTGTATAGTAGTACTTGTATTGTAATAATTAGAAGTTGTTTTCTTTGGGTGTTACATTTAATGGTATCAGAGCGGTTCATCCTTAGGATAATCTGAGGGCAGTGGGTTTATTGTGTTTCTCCTGTGTGTAGATTTTTGTTCAAGTCTAGCTTCAAGACTTAGATAAAAGTGTCTAATAGGAGGTTTAATAAAGTTGTTTTCTTGACAATCTTGTTTGTGCTTGAGTCAAAGTAGTTGTTCTGAATAAAGCTGAAAGTATTAAGAATGAAAAGAATCTTGATAGAGTGGTGAGGGTGCACACTCATGACTGCATCAAGATTATTTTCTATCTTAATTCTAAATCGTTAGAGTACATTTTAGAGATAAGTCTTGATTGGTTTTGTATCTATTTTGTGTGATTTTTTTTTAAAGTTAATTTTTCTTAAAGAGGTAGTTGGAAAATTTTAGTAATTTCTAACCTAATTTTTTATGTGCTTAGAAGATGGCACGTAGACCACCTACTCCTCCTCCACCAGTAGATATGCCCAACGTAGCTCGGGCAATAGAGATGATGGCAACAACCTTGCAACAACAGAGTGCTACTATGGCAAAATAGCATCAGGCCGCCCTTCATCAATTAGAAACCGCTAGATTAGCAGCAGAAGCGTCTCAACTTCATCAACAACCCCATACCTATAGTCTGGAGGATTTTCTGAGACACAATCCACCCAAATTTAATGGGAAGGTAAATCCAGATGAATCAGACCAATGGGTGAGAGACATAGAAAGAATCTTTGAAGCTACTCAATGCCCAGAAGAGAGAAAGTTATCTTATGCCATCTATATGCTTATTGAAGAAGCTGAGTTTTGGTGGATAGGTATTAAGCAGATGATAGAGGATAGAGAAGAAATTGTCACTTGGGAGAGTTTCAAAGTAAGATTCATGGCGGAGTATTTTCCTGATAGTGTCAGATATGCAAAAGAAATTGAATTCATGCAGTTGGAACAAGGAAATCTTTCAGTCACTGAATATGCTACTAGGTTCAAACACCTAGCTAGATTCTACACCCAGACCATGACTGAGGCTTGGAGATGTAGAAAATTTGAGTTTAGGTTGAAGCAAGAGCTTAAAGAGTGGTGATTCCTATGTCCATTAGAGATTTTCCTGCTCTAGTGGAGAAAGCAAAAGTGGTGGAGAGTTTGAAAAGTAGTAGCAGACTTGCTAAGCCTCAAGTGGGAGGACCTTCTAAAAGCATGCCTAAATATGAAGATAGAAAGAAACCTTATTTCAGACCTCAATCTTATAGCAGTGCAAGACCCAGTTCTCATTCACCACCTAGTTTCAGATGTTTTAGATGCGGTGGGCCACATGTTGTTAGATTTTGCCCTCATCCAGTGATAAATGTGACATGTGATAGATGTCACAGGTATGGTCATGCAACAAAAGACTGTCGTGTCAAATTGGGAGCTCCAAATTCTGGCGGAGTGCAGCAAGTACAACAAAATAATAATCAAAAACCCAGAGCAGCTGGCAGAGTTTTTGCCATTAGTGGAGCTGAAGCTTCGCAGTCTGATAGCCTTGTTAGAGGTATTTGTTTTATCCTTGGAACACAATTATCTGTATTGTTTGATTCTAGGACAACCCATTCTTTTATATATTTTGATTGTGGTAAGAAACTTAAATTGCCAGTCCGAGAATTAGAAATTGAGTTGGTGATATCTACACCAACAGAAGGTATTATAGTAACTTCTTCCATGTTGCTGAGTGTCCAGTAATTATAGATGGGAAGAGATTCAAGATCAACATGACTTGTATACCTCTAAAGGATTTGGAGGTTATATTGGGAATGGATTGGTTGTCTGCTAATCATATCCTTATAGATTGTGGTCGAAAAAAGTTAATTTTTCCTAAGTTAGGAGAAATGCAGGTTATCTCAGCTCAGCAGCTTGAGAGAGAGATATAAGAAGGTGCAAAATGTTTTATGCTCTTGGCTTGTTCTATAGTTACTGATAAAGTACAGAAAGATATGTTTGTAGTTCAGGAGTTTATGGATGTATTTCCTGATGAGATTCCTGGACTTCCACCTAAAAGAGAGATAGAGTTTGCAATAGACTTGATTCCTGGAGCAAGCCCAGTGTCAATTTCTCCATACCGAATGGCACCAGCAGAGTTAGCTGAATTGAAGCAACAACTAGAAGATTTATTGGAGAAATAATTCATTCGACCTAGTGTTTCTCCATGGGGAGCTCCAGTGCTATTAGTGAAGAAGAAGGATGGTTCATCACGTCTATGCATAGATTATAGACAATTAAACAAGTTAACAATCAAGAATAAATATCCTCTTCCTAGAATTGACGATCTAATGGACCAGTTGCATGGAGCAGTTGTCTTTTCTAAGATAGATTTGCGCTCAGGTTATCACCAAATTTTAGTGAAAGCGGAAGATGTTCAGAAGACTGCTTTTAGATCAAGGTTGGTCACTATGAATTTTTAGTTATGCCATTTGGTGTGACGAATACTCCAGCTATCTTCATGGATTATATGAATCGAATCTTCCGACCTTTTCTTGATAAGTTTGTGGTAGTGTTCATAGATGATATCTTGATCTATTCTCGTACAAGGGAAGAACATGCAGAACATCTTAGAACTGTCCTGAACATTTTGAGAGAAAAACAATTATATGCTAAACTTTCAAAATGTGACTTCTGGATGTCAGAAATACAATTTTTAGGACATGTTATCTCTGCACAAGGAATAGCAGTAGATCCTTCTAAAGTGGAGGTTGTGCTTCAGTGGGAACGTCCTAAAACTGTTACAGAAATTAGAAGCTTTGTGGGGTTAGCAGGATATTACAGAAGATTTATAGAAGGTTTTTCTAAATTAGTTGCTCCTTTGACCCAATTGACTAGAAAGGATTATCCTTTTGCATGGACTGAACAATGTGAGAGAAGCTTTGAAGAGTTGAAAAGAAGGTTGACTAATGCTCCTGTATTGACAATCCCTGATACCAATCAGTCTTTTGAAGTCTTTTGTGATGCTTCCTATCAGGGATTGGGTTGTGTTCTAATGCAGAATAAGAAAGTTGTTGCCTACGCTTCTCGTCAGTTAAAGGTGCATGAAAGAAACTATCCAACTTATGATTTAGAATTGGCAGCAGTTGTCTTTGCATTAAAAATATGGAGACATTTTCTTTATGGAGTTAATTTTAATGTGTTCAGTGATCATAAAAGCTTGAAATATTTGTTTGATCAGAAGGAGCTTAATATGAGGCAGAGGAGGTGGATTGAATTTTTAAAGGATTATGATTTCCAGCTAATATACCATCTTGGGAAGGCAAATGTTGTTGCAGATGCGTTGAGTCGTAAAAAGATAAAAATGTTGTCGCTTATGATTAGAGAGCTGGCATTGATTGAGGATTTCAGGAGTATGAATTTGGAGGTTTCCATGTCTTCAAATTGCATTAATTGTAATACACTAGTTATAACTAATGAATTTTTGGAAAAGGTGAAGGAGAAGCAGTTGGAAGATTCAAAATTGAAGAACTTCATGGACTTATTAAATACTAACAAGGCTAAAGACTTCTCTTTAGGAGTGGATGGTATTTTGAGATTCAAAAATAGAATATGCATACCGGAGGATAATGAACTAAAACAAACAGTGTTATCTGAAGGTCATAAAAGCAAACTCAATTTACATCCAGGGATGACCAAGATGTATCAAGATCTGAAGAAGTCTTATTGGTGGTATGGCATGAACAACGATGTAGCCAAGTTTGTAGCTGCTTGCTTGACTTGTCAGAAATCAAAGATTGAACATCAACGGCCCGGAGGCATGTTAACTCAGTTGGACATTCCAGTGTGGAAGTTGGACAGTATCTCAATGGATTTTGTTACTCACTTACCATGTACTTTGCGGAAGCATGACTCTGTTTGGGTCATAGTGGACAAGTTGACAAAGACGACACACTTCCTACCTATAGATTTGAGAATCTCTATGCAGAAGTTGGCCCAAATTTATATAGATGAAATAGTCAGATTGAATGGTGTACCCTCCAGCATAATATTAGATAGAGATCCCAGATTCACCTCCAGATTCTGGAAAACACTTCAAGAAGCTTTAGGGACTAAACTCAGACTTAGTTCTGCATACCATCCTCAAACTGATGGACAATCAGAGAGAACTATCCAGTCCTTAGAGGATTTGCTCAGGACTTGTGTGTTAGATCATTTGGGCAGTTGGGATGAAATTCTACCACTGGTAGAGTTCACTTAGAATAACAGTTACCAAGCTAGCATAGGAATGGCTCCTTTCGAGGCATTGTAACATCCCGCCAAAATAATACATACATACATGTATAATGAAATTAAGTGTAACCAAATAATATTGAAGAGTACAAGATAATATGTATATATATCAGAAATGAAGTTACTCCTCTTAGGGAGTTTAATACATAACCAAATCAAATGTTTTCAAGGTTTAACGAAAATAAATGAAATACAGTAAGACCGGCGGTCTCAAAAAAAACGGCGATCTCCAACATAAAACGGCGATCCCAAACAGAAGACCTCAAAACGGGCGATCTTCTATCAGGACACGAAAACCGGCGATCACCACCGAGAGGTGGAAATAGGCGATCTCTTTCCCCGGCGACCACTCACTAGAGAGCTCTTCTTCCTGGAAGATCATCTGCTCCCGTGTAACAATTACACGATCATCACAGTTTTGAGAAAACAACCACAATAACAGATAAAAGGGTAAGCTAGATAATTTAAAAGAAGTTTAAATCAAGAACATGAAAATCCAAGTAAACCAAGTTCCAAAATATCCATGTAAAACGTAGAGCTGCTCATAGCATTCAGCTGATCGCCAAAAATCACAAACTTCACAACATTCACCCATAGTCATTCCATTTCACAATACAACATCAAGTGTCTATCAATATTCAAGTTTCTCATTTCACATGTCAGACTTTCCACTGACTCACCACACAAGACACTTGACACTACTTCCGGATTGACTCGTGCGTTGATTAGACTCAGAGATCTGCACCTGTCATACCACACCACTGTGAAATCCACACAGGGTCGCTGTGAATCCACACAGCATGCGCATATATCATCTCAATGTTACCATAGTTCTCCTGGTATGACAGGGTTAATCCATAGGACAGACGGAGCTCGTTCTTTTTCACACGAGACGCCCATCATATAGACCTCCTTCGACTCTCAACAACTGAGTAACTTCCTCTACGTGATTCCATTACCTCAGCAGAGTCAGGATATCCCCTTAGGAATCACCGATCAATGCACCTACCACAAGATCTTACACGGTATTTTCTTTCCTGAAAATACTATGCCTCGATCCCACATTCACAGCATTCAAAGACATCATGCCACACTTAAAAGAATGATTTCAATCACAGCAATAGCCATTTCAAAGGATTCATATTTTCGAATATCTCATGTAAATCTCAAGCAGTTCTCAAAACAACATCAAACACAAGGAGTTCGCAAAACAGCGCCAAAACCGGCGATCTAGTTCAAAATATGGTATTTCGAAGGCTGTATATTAAAACAGGCGACCACGTCGCCCAAGCACACAACACAGAGCATTTCACGAAGACGAAAGCGAAAACGGCGACCACGTCGCCCGCACTTCAGAAATGGTTCAACTATGGCTCGTAGTAAAGATGAAGGCTAGCTTCCCTTACCTGGACTTGCGCCAAACACCAGGAGCTCCGAAACCCAACGAAGCTTGAACGACGCCTTGGCTCTGTTTTTGCGTCTGGTTGAAGGACTTGCAGAGAACCTCCCAGGTGCTCTAATGGTGCTGCCTCTCGTCGTACTCTCGTGTGAAGGTGCTAGAATCGCAGCGCGAAGGAGAGAATGGAGGAGAAGGGAGATAAACGCACCCTTTAGCTCTGGAACCACAGCAACGTTTCTTTCCTTCTTCCTCAGAAATGGGTTTTTGCATCTTAAGCTGACTTCTCCACAAAAACCGCTGCCACCACCCACTCTGCAGGGAGTTTGCGTGTACGCTTCGCTGAACAGTACACCTAAGCGTGCCTCTGCGCAGGCTACGCTCTGAGGTCACTATTCTGAACCACTCTTTTGTCTACGTGGCGCGCGTGCAGAACATCTCTTGCTGGGAGTCTGGGGCCCACGTTCTCTGGGTGTAACTCAACGTCGCGCGATGACCTTTCGCCGATGACTACCAGCTCGAAGAGAAACCACCGATGACCTCTCGCGCGAAGACGATCCACCGATGACCTCGCGCGAAGACTACCACCGATGACCTCGCGCAAAGACTACCACCGATGACATCTTCCTGGCGAACGACCGATGTCTTCCTCTGGGAGACAACCGATGTCTTCCCTGGCGACGCCCTCATAACTCTCGCGCCTTGGCCACGTCCACATGCATCGCGCCCTGGCAATGCCCGCGTGCCTCGCGCCCGCGCGATGCCCGCATGCCCCTCGCGCCCGCGCGATGCCTGCATGCCTCTCGCGCCCGCGCGATGCCTGCATGCCTCTCGCGCCCGCGCGATGCCTGCATGCCTCTCGCGCCCGCGCGACGTCCACACGCCTCGCGCGCCCTGCATGCAACACTAAGGGTGATCTCTTTTGCTCAAGCGTAGAGCTTCGCATGCACAGCGTATCTAAGGCTTAACCCACACCTTGATACGCGTGGTTGTTGGAACCCACTCTGGTTGATTCAGTATCTTGACCACATACTACGTGCATTCCCGCCGATCACGTACACTCTAGGCGATTGGCGCTCATGTCTCCTCTAGGCGACAGGCGATTATGTGCCAGAGGAGTCGGAGATCGCCTCCATCTTCAATAACGGCGATCTCGTAGGAGACTTCTTAGCTACACATTTCCTCCTTTACTCTTCTTGATCTACATGTCAGCCGACCGACCTCTACCAGCTGACCCCAGATCTTGGGCGACGTCCGAGGTCCGACTACTACGAAACTTCATTTACCAGCTCTTTGTATTTTAAATAATAACATCTTCTGAAATTATTTAAATATACCACTTTTATTCCAATTCAATTTTACAGGTCCTTACATTCTCCCCAACAAGAAAAATTTTCGTCCTCGAAAATTGAATTATAAGGGAAGGAGGTAGGGATATGCTTCTCTCATGTTTTCTTCAAACTCCCCCTGGTGAATCACCCGATCTTCACGTCGTCCGCTTCCAACACGTGACTAGGGTCTGCAAGATACTTCCTTAGCCGTGATACGTGAAATACATTATGCAGGTTTGCTGAATGGGGAGGTGGGGCGATCTCATAAACCACTGGACTGATCCCCCCCCTTAGAATCTGATATGGCCCAACAACTTAGGGGACAGCTTCTTTGATCTGATCGCCCATCCTACACCCTTGGCTGGTGTCCTCCCTCATAAAGACATGATCCCCAGCAGCAAACTCCAAAGGTCTTCTCCTCTGATCTGCATAGGACATCTGTCGACTTTGAGAAACTTTCATTCTGCCCTGTATCAGTTTCGCCCTCTCGGTTGTCTGCTGAGCCAACTCTTCCTACTCCAATACTTCATCGAATTCCATTTTTTTACATTCCTGCTTATGGAATATGCTGCCCCAATGAGCGCCAACTCCAGTACTCACACTCTACTTCCAACCCTGAAGACTTGGTCGAGCAAGTCCAGAACTAGGCCCTTAACAGAACCAGGACTAGCCCCTTTAGAGAAAAGTGAGCAAGATCCCTTCATCGGAAGGAAAAAGGACAGCTGGCTACTGCTCATGCCTCCTAGTCCATTCAAACTAGGATCCGAAATATCCTTCTAGGAATTAACTTCCGCTTCTTGATCAAAACCATCCATCGACTTCCCACTGCTGATCTAATTCTCACGTTCCCTACAGGAATACCTTTGGTTCACCACTATGCTACATAATTCTGCACCTTATAACGACAAAGTTCTTGTTGTTGTTACTTTCTAAATCATCCTTATGACTTCTTTTGCCAACTCGGCTTCCTGTCCCCATCATTTCCTCCTTGTCCAATGTATACATTGGATGCATTGATTTGGGCTCAGGTGCCCATCTGAAAAGGCATACAAGAACGAACACACCATATCTCTCAACCACAATCATGTAAGTAGTGGAGCCGATTGGAAAGTTTCCTCTGCATTCAGAATTTCTTGCTTAAGGACAACTCTATTCCTCTTCTCCAAGATACAACAGACTATTGCCACCCACATTCCCTTCCACACTTGATTTTACTTGGATGACATACGTATAAGATAGAAGTTCTCAAGGTGGGACCTCAAACCCTTATGTCGAACCAATAGAACACTTATCCACTTGAAGCACATAGACCAGCCACGTTGCTTTAACGTTAAAGTTAGTGGCTCACGCATCCTCCTGAAATCTCACATTCCCTCCGCCTCCAACTTTCCAACAATGACTTTTTGGAACTAACCATCATCTTCACCCTCCTCGCACACCTTACGTACATCTCTCTACCACCACGATTGATATTTCGAATGAGCTCGGCTCCTCCCAAGTTCCGAGTCATATTTGGGTACAAGAATATCTTTCCATTTCCCTTTCTCATCACTCCTCATCCACCATTTCCATACTCATCTTCCAAATCACGGTCCACAAAACGGCATCCATTCTGCGTGAAGCTTTCTCTCTTCTCCCAGTAACTTCTCTACTTGGTATTTTTCAGCAAATTTCTCTGACTAATTGAACTTTAGACATAAATACAATATCTCCTCTTTCCTTTTAAGCTTGTGGTTAAGCTAGAGTCATCTCATGCTGTTTCATCGACATAAACATCTCCCAAGCTTCAAATAAAAGAACGTTCATTCTTTCATTTTTGGAACTTAACCCCGGTACTTCCCATGGATACACATGCTTAAGCCCTTAAACCCTCAACATTCAGCTTATATACTCTCCATAACTTACATGTAGCTGAAACTAAACCTTGGTGCACTAAATCTAACTTACACTTCCTTCTTTAATTCCATCAACTCAGCTGGAGTCATCGACACAGGTCCAGCCCCAGGTACCAAAACAATAGAGAGTTCCACCCCTCTCTTAGGAGGTAATCCAGGTATTTCTTCTGGAAATACTTCCATGAAATCTTTCACCAAGGTATCTTGCTTACGTCCTCTTCATTCTTCACTTCCAACCGAGCTAGGATCACGAAGCACCTCTCCCCTTTTTCCCAACTCCGACCACCCATGCTGAGCAGATATCACCTCTGACTCTTGGAGGTTTGGAACCGCTAACTTCTGATTACCGCAGACTACGAGAACGTGATTGGCAGCTAGCCAATCCATTCCCAGGATAACATCCAGATCCTGAAGAGGTAGGCAGATCAAGTTTACTTTGAATCTGCGTCCCTCTACCATCACTGGACATTCAGGGCAAACTGTAGAGGTCAACACCTGTCTTGATACAGGTGTAGAGACCAACAGTTCAAACGGTACTCCTTCACTAGAAGGCCCAACTCGGCTACACACAAGCTTGACACAAAGGAGTGTGTCGCTACAGAATCAATCAAAATTCTAACGCATCTACCAGCTATAGAGCAACACTCTGTACTAAGTTACCTGACTGAGATGCCTCCGCTCCAGACATGGCAACCACTCTCTCTGCTGCCTGAGGTCGACTGCCTCCATTCCACAACTGTTGGGATCCACTGGGTTGAGTCATCCTATTCTGGGTAGGACAATCTCTAGCAACGTGTCCCGTCCTTTGACAGGCAAAACATCTTCTCTCTGAATCTCTCTTGGGGCACACTTTGACTGTGTGGGGTCCACCACAGTGGAAACATTTAAGTTTCCAGGGTTGTTGCTGCTGAAACTGGGGCGGTGCTGCTTCTGCCCTATGCTGTGGGGGTCTCGAATAAGGCTTGCTTTGTGGGTGCTGCACCTTGGCCTTCCCACTGGAGGGACTCCCTGGTTGCGATCTGATTACTCTGGAACCACCCCTCTCCAGGGTCTCCACCCTCTTTGCCTTCTCCACTAAGGCATGGAATTCCCTGATCCACTGATCTGGTTGGTTCGGAGAAACGTTCCCACGGAACTGGGTTGGGTTGTGCCTCATGAACTCGGTCATCCCCATCTGCTCCCGAGGCTGATTGACATGGGAAGCTGTTGCAGCCGATCCAGCAGTTTCCAAATGATTCATTACAGCCTGATGAATCTGGGCCATTACCGTATTCTGCTGTTGGATGGCAGTTGCCATCATCTCCATGGCCCTGGCGATCTGACCCATCTCTGAAGAAGGTTGGGGAGGGGTAGAAGGTCTACGTGCCATCTCCTTCGTTTTCAGATTTTGAAACTATAAGATTCCTATATTTCCCTACAACTAAAAGAATGAGATCGATAAGAAATCAATTCATTCAAGGGGGTAACAGCTAGACCTTACAAAGGTCAGCATCTCAAAATCATTAAGAATTTGAGCTCATCAACAGAATCATAATGCTTATAACATCAAGCATAACACCAGCACAACTACTGGTATGCAGTCATCAATCCAATCAACCATTTTCAATCATTACAAAGACACTCAAGAAAATGAAATAGCTCACACCAGAATTCAATATATGCCAAACATCAACCCTTTGGAATTAAGATTGAGACTCATCTTGATCCAGTTATGAGTGTGCACCCTCACTACTTCATCAAGACCTTCTCATTCTTAATACTAAGGTTTTCAATTAGAACATATATTCACCAAAGCACACACAAAATTTCAATACAAAAACGTTTGAAAACCTTTCACTATAGTTATTATTTTAAACTCAAATAACATTCATGAGCAGAAGAAACACAATGGATCCACAACCCTCAGGTCATCCTAAGGACGAACTGCTCTGATACCATTAATGTAACATCCCGCCAAAATAATACATACATACATGTATAATGAAATTAAGTGTAACCAAATAATATTGAAGAGTACAAGATAATATGTATATATATCAGAAATGAAGTTACTCCTCTTAGGGAGTTTAATACATAACCAAATCAAATGTTTTCAAGGTTTAACGAAAATAAATGAAATACAGTAATACCGGCGGTCTCAAAAAAAACGGCGATCTCCAACATAAAACGGCGATCCCAAACAGAAGACCTCAAAACGGGCGATCTTCTATCAGGACACGAAAACCGGCGATCACCACCGAGAGGTGGAAATAGGCGATCTCTTTCCCCGGCGACCACTCACTAGAGAGCTCTTCTTCCTGGAAGATCATCTGCTCCCGTGTAACAATTACACGATCATCACAGTTTTGAGAAAACAACCACAATAACAGATAAAAGGGTAAGCTAGATAATTTAAAAGAAGTTTAAATCAAGAACATGAAAATCCAAGTAAACCAAGTTCCAAAATATCCATGTAAAACGTAGAGCTGCTCATAGCATTCAGCTGATCGCCCAAAATCACAAACTTCACAACATTCACCCATAGTCATTCCATTTCAATATACAGCATCAAGTGTCTATCAATATTCAAGTTTCTCATTTCACATGTCAGACTTTCCACTGACTCACCACACAAGACACTTGACACTACTTCCGGATTGACTCGTGCGTTGATTAGACTCAGAGATCTGCACCTGTCATACCACACCACTGTGAAATCCACACAGGGTCGCTGTGAATCCACACAGCATGCGCATATATCATCTCAATGTTACCATAGTTCTCCTGGTATGACAGGGTTAATCCATAGGACAGACGGAGCTCGTTCTTTTTCACACGAGACGCCCATCATATAGACCTCCTTCGACTCTCAACAACTGAGTAACTTCCTCTACGTGATTCCATTACCTCAGCAGAGTCAGGATATCCCCTTAGGAATCACCGATCAATGCACCTACCACAAGATCTTACACGGTATTTTCTTTCCTGAAAATACTATGCCTCGATCCCACATTCACAGCATTCAAAGACATCATGCCACACTTAAAAGAATGATTTCAATCACAGCAATAGCCATTTCAAAGGATTCATATTTTCGAATATCTCATGTAAATCTCAAGCAGTTCTCAAAACAACATCAAACACAAGGAGTTCGCAAAACAGCGCCAAAACCGGCGATCTAGTTCAAAATATGGTATTTCGAAGGCTGTATATTAAAACAGGCGACCACGTCGCCCAAGCACACAACACAGAGCATTTCACGAAGACGAAAGCGAAAACGGCGACCACGTCGCCCGCACTTCAGAAATGGTTCAACTATGGCTCGTAGTAAAGATGAAGGCTAGCTTCCCTTACCTGGACTTGCGCCAAACACCAGGAGCTCCGAAACCCAACGAAGCTTGAACGACGCCTTGGCTCTGTTTTTGCGTCTGGTTGAAGGACTTGCAGAGAACCTCCCAGGTGCTCTAATGGTGCTGCCTCTCGTCGTACTCTCGTGTGAAGGTGCTAGAATCGCAGCGCGAAGGAGAGAATGGAGGAGAAGGGAGATAAACGCACCCTTTAGCTCTGGAACCACAGCAACGTTTCTTTCCTTCTTCCTCAGAAATGGGTTTTTGCATCTTAAGCTGACTTCTCCACAAAAACCGCTGCCACCACCCACTCTGCAGGGAGTTTGCGTGTACGCTTCGCTGAACAGTACACCTAAGCGTGCCTCTGCGCAGGCTACGCTCTGAGGTCACTATTCTGAACCACTCTTTTGTCTACGTGGCGCGCGTGCAGAACATCTCTTGTTGGGAGTCTGGGGCCCACGTTCTCTGGGTGTAACTCAACGTCGCGCGATGACCTTTCGCCGATGACTACCAGCTCGAAGAGAAACCACCGATGACCTCTCGCGCGAAGACGATCCACCGATGACCTCGCGCGAAGACTACCACCGATGACCTCGCGCGAAGACTACCACCGATGACATCTTCCTGGCGAACGACCGATGTCTTCCTCTGGGAGACAACCGATGTCTTCCCTGGCGACGCCCTCATAACTCTCGCGCCTTGGCCACGTCCACATGCATCGCGCCCTGGCAATGCCCGCGTGCCTCGCGCCCGCGCGATGCCCGCATGCCCCTCGCGCCCGCGCGATGCCTGCATGCCTCTCGCGCCCGCGCGATGCCTGCATGCCTCTCGCGCCCGCGCGATGCCTGCATGCCTCTCGCGCCCGCGCGATGCCTGCATGCCTCTCGCGCCCGCGCGATGCCTGCATGCCTCTCGCGCCCGCGCGACGTCCACACGCCTCGCGCGCCCTGCATGCAACACTAAGGGTGATCTCTTTTGCTCAAGCGTAGAGCTTCGCATGCACAGCGTATCTAAGGCTTAACCCACACCTTGATACGCGTGGTTGTTGGAACCCACTCTGGTTGATTCAGTATCTTGACCACATACTACGTGCATTCCCGCCGATCACGTACACTCTAGGCGATTGGCGCTCATGTCTCCTCTAGGCGACAGGCGATTATGTGCCAGAGGAGTCGGAGATCGCCTCCATCTTCAATAACGGCGATCTCGTAGGAGACTTCTTAGCTACACATTTCCTCCTTTACTCTTCTTGATCTACATGTCAGCCGACCGACCTCTACCAGCTGACCCCAGATCTTGGGCGACGTCCGAGGTCCGACTACTACGAAACTTCATTTACCAGCTCTTTGTATTTTAAATAATAACATCTTCTGAAATTATTTAAATATACCACTTTTATTCCAATTCAATTTTACAGGTCCTTACAGGCATTGTATGGAAGAAAGTGTAGGACACCTCTGTGTTGGTTTCAGGATGGTGAGAGTGTGTTAATCGGACCAGAATTAATACAACAAACCAATGAGAAAGTCAAAATGATTCAGGAAAGATTGAAAACATCTCTCAGCAGGCAAAAATCTTATGCAGATCAAAGAAGAAGACCTTTAGAATTCTCTTCGGGTGATCATGTCTTTTTGAGAGTTACACCGTTCATCGGTGTAGGAATAGCACTCAAAGCCAAGAAGTTGACTCCTAAGTTCATAGGACCTTATCAAATCCTCAGGAGAATAGGTCCTGTGGCTTATGAAATTGCCTTGCCTACTCCTTTAGCTAACATTCACAATATTTTTCATGTATCCCAGCTAAGAAAGTACGTACCTAATCCCAACCATATTCTAGAGTCTGATTCAATCCAGGTGAAAGAAAATCTGTCATTTGAAGTGAAGCCAATCAGAATTTTAGATTCACAAGTGAAACAAGTTCGTCGAAGAAATATTCTCATGGTGAAAGTATTGTGGGATCTCATCTCTGGAGACTCCACTTGGGAAATTGAAGAGGAGATACAAGCATCATACCCTAATCTCTTTTTTGGTAAGTTCATTTTTTAGGACGAAAATTTTTGTAGTTGGAGATAATATAACAGCGTAAAAAAAAACAGAAGAAGAAAAGAAACCCGCAGACCCCCCCCCCCCCCCGGTCACATTTCTTCTCCAAGTTCTATTCTATTTCTTCTTTCTTAATTTTCCCTCCCAATCTTCATCTATTTTAGAATCTGATCGCACTACGCTGTAGCTGAGAAGTTAAGGAACAATTCTACCCGATCAGATTTTTAAATAGAGTAAGTTCATTTTTACTCTAAAGATCCTTTATTCTCTGTTTTTCGCTATGTTTTAGTCATCAATCTTGGTGGGGTTAGTTGAGAACATTAATCCTCTCAACTTATTCTAGTATATACTGAATTTCTGTTTTGTTTGGATAACTTGCATTAGGCCCGTAAATCTTAAAGCTTATCTAGGCGGTGGGAAATAAAATTCTAGAAGTTGCTTGGAAAGCAAGCAATTAAGGTAAGGGAAGCTAAATTTTATTTTTTTTATAGCATCCTAGGCTAGAAAATTCTGGATGTGGAAGGGACGTGGTCCCAATATTCAATTTCTCTTGCAAGGATGTTGTTTGTTTATATATTGAGTTGTTTGTTTATATATTATTTAAATTTGTGGAAATATTAGGTTTTGATGAGTTAGTATTTAAGTGTTGTTTTTTTTTTTATGTCAAATAGACTTTTGATTATTTTGGATTAAGTTTTGAATGATATTGTATGATGGAAATGATATGGAATTGAATTCATACATTTGGGATAATGTATGGACTGATGTTTGTTGTGTATTAAGTATTGATGTCTATGTGGTAAAAGAGATCTTCGAGCTTCACTGATGATCTAAGTCACATAGACTAAGATATCAGGTGGTGAGAAGCTGATGGAGGAGTTCATGCACACCGTGACATATGAGATGCACGGCTTGGGTTGTATTGAACTTACCTTGACCCTTTCTGTTGGATTCGCTGGTAATCTTTGGATCAAGTGTTAGTCTCTGGTGGGACTTACTTAATACGAGTCTTCCGGAAGACGTTGTTTGTTGAATATCTTGGATGTGTAGATCCATGTGAGATCTACATGATTGTTTTATGTTGAGTTTTGAAGAAGATTGAATAATTGAGAAATTGATCCATGTAACTTTATTTTCTCTTTGGATTTAATTGTGTGTATTATAAAACTTTATTTTCACTATCTTACCCTTGCTTTTCTTATTGTGTTTGAACTGCGATGACTGTACTACGTACACGAGTAGATGATCATACAAGTGTAGGAGGTCCTTGAAGGTTTTAGGATGTTGTAAACTTTATATTGTAAATGTTTGTATTTTATAAGCCGAAATCTTGTAATATTCATGTTTTGAAATACTCCAAATTTGTATAGTAGTACTTTTATTGTAATAATTAGAAGTTTTTTTTTTTTTGGGTGTTACAATATATATATTTTACCACATGTTAATATTAGTGAAGAAAATAACATAATAGAATAATATTAAACTTATAAAAAAATTATAAAAAATGATGATTTTGATAAAAAATAATAATATGAAATGAAGCGAAATTATATAGATATTGTTTATAATGTCCAGATTATTTAAAATAGAGTGAAATATAATCAAATATTTTTTATTTTATCCAATTTATTCTGTCATCAAATTCATCTAATTTGGCCTTTGGGTATCATGATATAAACTAGTTTATTATAAAGAAATATATCATTTTGTTCACATGTGGAATACAATACCAAAAATCTACTCCATTTACATAAAATATTCAAATAAAGTAAACAAATTATTTTATTTATAGCAATTCATTTCACCCGTTATTATACACGAAAAAAAATGTTTTTGTTGCTCATTATTGTTTTCTTGAATAATTTTAAAAACTTTCAAAACATAGTTAATTAAATTGATGATATTAATTCAAAAATTGCTACTATTTTATTATCATTTATTATTTTTTATAATACATATTTGATTTTTCATTTTTTCTTTACAACAGTACAGCATTATATTATTTTTTAACATATATAGTATTTTTATTTTTACCTTTTTATCCTGTAATATTCTTCAGTTCTTAATATATTTTTTACTTTTAATTTTTCCATAATGTACTATTTTCATAATTATTATTAGTATTTTAGATTTTTTTAGTATTTCTTACCATAATAATAATAATAATATATCATTACGTTTTCTAACTCATTCTATTATTTTTCTCAGCATTATTTCTATCCTAAGTTGTTTTATGTAATTTTTATACTTCCGTATATCGTTAATTTTTGGTACTTATATATCATTTATAATTTTTTTATTACCTTCTTAATAGATTTATTACTACATTGTTATTATTTAGATTTATTAAAATTTATTTATTTTTGTTATTATTACAATATTCTTTAAAAATAAAAGTTTGTATTTTAGATTTATTTAGATCTTTTTACTTTTGTATATATATCGATATAGATATGTAGATATAGATTATTCTAATTCGATAAATTGTATATTAGCATTTTGAAAGAAAATATTGTTATTTGAATCATGTATTTATTTATATGAGTAGATATATATTACACACATTAAGAGCACTAAATGTTAAAATGTTTTCAACTAAATATACCAACTCCAAAATATTAGTGTAGTTTATAAAGAATTGTTTTCTAGCTTAATAGGTATAAGGTGTAAATATGTTAAAGAGGTGATAATTGTATTTAAATTATGTTAAAGTTTTAATTAAATTATTTGTATATTTAAGGTTTATACGTGATAATTATGTTTTATTTATGAAAAGGAGTGAAAATAATGAATTAGGGTGACATGGAATAGTTAATATAGATTGACACTTTAGGTTTGGGTTGAAAAAAAAATTATAATTCAAAATAAAGAGAAGTGAACTCAATAAGTAAAGAGTTTGTTTAGGATAATTTTAAAAAATTATTTTTTATTCTTAAAGACAACAAAATTTATTTAATTTTTTAATCTTATTTTTTAAAATTATTCTTTCTCTATTTTCAAGAATCGTTTTATTTTTCATTTCATCTTTCATTATTTTTGCTAACTACAGTTAACAAAAAAGTGTGAAACTTTGTTACTTCCAACCCTTAAATAAGCTTATTTTTTACTTTTTTTTTCTTATATCTTCATATTTTCTCTTAGAACATCTCATGCATGACTTAAGGTTTGTGATTTCTTGGAGAATTTATATTCTAACTTGGTCCTGAGATGTTTGATGGTTGGCTATTTGAGATGTTTGGTGGCTAGCTATTTTAGTTGGTGATCAAAGAATTCATTTAGTGTTTTAGTAAATTGTTTTCTTCAACTCTTATCTCCTTATGCTACAAAGGAAAACTTCAAGGAAAATACTACTAATTTTTATAAATTTTAAATTAAATTATAATTAATATAACACTTATTTTGGTGAGGAGTCCCTAATGTGAAACGATAAATTTATACAATTTATATAACATTAGTTAAAAAAATAATATAAAAATTAAATTAGTGACAATTTTATAAATATTAGCTCAAATTTTTACATCTGATGACCTTTGAACTAATATGAAAGATGAAGAATTTTTTACATTGATTAAATGATCAACCGATTTAAAAAGGTGGACACTCGTTCTTTCTATAACTAATCTAATATCTACTTTCTGCATCGCTTCAAAAGACAATAAATGTAGAAATCAATTAAAATAAGGTTTTCTCAACATTTTTCTTCTTTACCATAGTATGACTATGTTCTCATCACCAATTCTCATTCTATTATGGAAGATCATTCAACTTCATCATTTTGTGTTATGCTGTATTCATTTGCTCTATATCACCATAATTTTTTTTCTCTTTTTGTTGTCTCTCTCATTTTTTCCGAGTGGGTATCTCTCCCATTACAAACTTTATTTGACATCTTAAAAGATATATCTTTTACATATGGTTTTAGTTCAACTAGGTGGCTAGATGGTAATTTGTTGGTTCAATTTGGTTTTCATTTGAATTTGTTTGGGTGGTCATGAATGAGTGGTGAAGTCTTCGTTCCTCTTAAAAAATGACACTATTTTCTATCACTTATATGAAGATGAGTATAAGTGTTATAAATTTCATTTTTATTTGATGTTATATATCTATGGTATAGTTTTTATTTTTTATTTTATAGTATAGTAGTAAGTATTGTATCTGAATAATCTATGAATTAAATTAATAATTTGTTTCAAATGTGTAGTTTGAAGTAGTTTTATTGTTAAATTAATACATTTGGTTTCTTTCATTACTCTTAACATATATGGTGTTGGATGCGCTTTTAAAAACAATGTCTTACTTGGTGCCATTTAAAACCTAAAGAAAAACCTATTATAATTTAAAAGTATGAATATAACTAAAAATTAAGATGAAATGTGTACTTGTTTTAATTAAATTTTGAAATATTGGTATTTACATTATTCGATCATATAATAGGTTTTTGTTCAAATAAGAAATGGTCCAAGAGAATTTGACTAATTTTTGTAAATCTGTGCTTAAACAAGAATCCACCAAAAGAATTTGGCAAATTCTTCATTTCACATAAGTTAACTATGTTGATTATTATGTTTTTATGAAATGTGATAAATATCATATAATAAGAATTATTGATGTTCTCGCCGGTTGACTCGCCTGTCGGTTGACTCTACGACACTCACACGCTTCCTTCCTCACGTTGATATGTGCTTGGTTCTTTTGAAGCAATTTGCACCTGCAAAAGAGAAAGGGGGTGCCCTAGAGGCCGTTTGCACTCCGATGCTCAAGTCAAGATTGGGCAAGAAACACCAAGTGTTTAAGTAATTGTGTTTCGGGTTTGAAACTGTGTACCTTTGTGAAGTGTTTTACTACCCTTTATATAGTCTAGGGTTTCCTCTGTGCCGCTACCCATATTTAGGGTTTACAGGAATACCCTTGTGCCGCTATCACCCAAACTTAGGGTAATCTAGCACGTAAGGTTTCCTTAACTGGAGTGCAAACTCTAAGAAGGTGACCACCTGAGTGCCTCCTCGTGCACCTAGTCTCTGGGGCCACCTGTTCTGGAAGTGTCTTCACTGTTCACGTGCCATGCATGTAACTTCACTGGGAAACCCTAGTTCTGATGAGTACTCGACCCCTCAGGACTCTGCACCTAACTGTGTTTTCCCTGCCACACGCATAAGCTCTTCGTGATTCAGGCCTCTCTTTACCTTTGGGCATGTTACTGATAACTGGTCTTCTTTTAGGACCCACACCAGATGTTCTAGCTCTATTGTTCAAAACACCCAAGACCGATGTCACCTCGTCACACTCTGTCGCCGAGGACTCATCAACCTGCGGAGTGACGAAGACACATCAGCCTACTCTGGTGATTGACACCACTGATTACTCATCGACCCACTATTCCACGCCACTTGTGGGACCATGCCCACATGGCTCTGGCCCGCACTGTAGGGCCCAGCTGACGTGGCTTGTTGTCATCAGCAGGTCTCCATGTCCGAGGACTGGTCGGTACACAAGCCCCCCAGTCTCAAGCTGTTAACTTGTTTCAGTGAAGAGACTAAGTAATCGGCCCGGCGACCTATGTGACTCTGTGCATAAGGACGTGAACAGTGCGCTGAGGGGACGTTTCACCAACCCCCTTCATCTGTAGACACGTGGCCACATCAACGGTCTGGGATTCTTAACGTTTGCGCTCCCTAGGGCTACGTTAAACCCCTTCAAAATCCCGCGCCACTTCACTGTTTCATCACTTTGCATTCTCAACTTCTGCAAACTCTATCTTCCTGCGCACGCTTCCACCTCCACGCTAACTCCCTCAACCTTTTCGTCTCTGCTCAACAAAGGTATGATTTTTATGCCTCTTTCCCTCTTTGTAGTGTGATTTTAACCTTCCTTGCATGTTGTATCTGTCTTAGGCCTGCCTTTGATTTCTGCATTTAGGGTTTTTGTTCTTCTTTTCTGTGTTTCGTTCTTCTTTGAGTCTTCGTCCACCATTGTTTTCGTCATCGCTTCTTCTGAGCTTTCTTTTCTCCCTGCCTCTCACTTGTTTTAGATTCGAGATGGCTAGAACCAAAACCACTTCCAACCCTCCTCCAACCGTAGCGGTTGATTACAAGGCCCTCTACCCCTGGGTTTCTGAGGACCTCCTTGCTGAGACCTCCAAACTCACCTCCATTGAAGATTGGAGGAAGCACAAGGATGACGAAAATGAGATTAAAGGGCGCGTCTTCGGCATGGAGAGTGATGCGTACATCTCAGTGCGTCCTTGCACTGAGGGTGAACCTGTCTGTACCGACAATCGATGCAATGGCGGGGAACCCTTCTTCTTCTTCTATGCCACCGTATTCAAGCGAGTCAAAGTCCGTCTTCCCTTCACTGGGTTCGAGAGGGCTTTACTCACGGAGTTGAACGTAGCGCCCGCCCAGCTGCACCCCAACAGTTGGGCCTTCATCAGGGCGTTCTCCATTCTCCGCAACAACCTAGGGTTCACTCCCTCGGTAGACGCATTTTTATATTTCTTCGAGGCGAATAGCCCTGGGAAAAGGCTTTGGGTAAGCCTTAATGGAGTGGCAGGGAGGGTTCTGCTCACCCTCTTCTCACAATCATAGAAGGGCTTCAAGGGGAAGTTCTTCGGAGTCTGCTGCAGCTCCTACGACTCCACCATGCTCGATGGGTTCCCACTATATTGGGTGGAGAAGTTGAAGTTTAAGAAGCCCCACGGAATCGAGGAGCTAACGCCTTTTGACCGTGAAGTGTGCCAAACCCTCTCCAGCTGGGGCGTGGTGTTCGACACCACCCAGTTGATTAGGCACAAGTATGATGCTGAGACCCTCAACGTCTACATTGGTACATTGCCTTTATCTCGTATCTACCTGCCTTTGTGTTTTATGCATGACTCTTCTCACCCTTTCTTGTTGTCCATTGTAGGCATGGTACTAAACACTGGGAAGAAGAAAAGGCTGGCTGATGTGCTAAGTCGCCGCACTGCAGGTGGCTCAGGCCCTGCTGGCCCTTCCTCGCCCATTGTGGCTGCCCCAGAACCAACTGCTGACAAGTCAAAGAGGGCAGCTCTAGTGGAAATCTCTGAAGACGAAGACACCTGCTCCGGTCTCGTCTTCAAGAGAAAGAGGGTGGAGGTTGCTGCAGAGGTCTTTTCCTCAACAGAGGGGCAACCTCCTTCCTTCAGGGAGCACCCTCCCAATGCTTCATCTCCACCCGAGCCACTCTTGATGCTTGAGGGTGGAGGGGAGAGTACCCCTTCATTTAGCCAAGCGCCTCCTGCTCCTGAACTGCCTCCTCTCCTCCAGCGAACCCTTGCTCAAATGCCTGGCCAAGCCGCCATGGAGGCCATGGACAGGAAATCTCTGGGGGACCTCATCAGTCATGGCCTTAGGGAGTTCCTTGCTGCCTCCAACTTCTTACTGGTCAAAGGCAACGCAGAGACAAAGCTATTGGAGAAAGTTGACAAATTGGAGAGGGAGCTGGAGCAGAAGAAAGACTTGGATCTCCAGCTCCACCAAGCTGCCAAGCGCAAGACTGCTCTGAACCAGGAGCTGGGCAATCTCCACCAATCTGAGAAAGAGACCAAGAAGCTTTTCTTCTCCAAAGGGCAGGAGGCCCTCCAGCTTGAGGCCAAGATTCTCCCCCTCCGCAACAAAATCATTGAACTGATAGAGCAGTTGGAGGGGGTTCAAACCAAAATGACCAAGCTGGAGGAAATGGCTACCAGCCGAGAGGTTCAGCTGGGCAAAGTTGAGGAGGAACTTGCCCAACAAACGGAGCTGCTTAAGAAGACTGAGGCCGAGCTCACTGAAGATGCCGCCGACGCCTATGGGGAGGGGTTTAGTGATGCCCTTGCTCAATTTGCCTGCGTGCATCCTGAGATGGACCTCTCGTCATTCTCTGTAACCATGCAGATGGTCGACGGGCAAATAGTGCCTAGATAGGCCTACTGAGCGGCTGTATCTTATAGTTGAACCTCTTGTAAGTATCTTTTTGTAAACATTTCTCCAATAAAATATAATTACTTTGTCTATCATACTTGTTCACCTTTATACTTCAATTTACTTGCATTCGCATCTCTGCTGTTGTTTGACTGTTTGGCATACTTGGTTGAACTCACCACTCAGCATAGAATAAAACCATAAGTAGCACACTTGACTCAGAATAACCTATAGGTAGCACACTTAATTCTGTTGAATCGCTATGAGCAAGACTTTATAATAACTTCTCTGCTGAAAAGTACCTCACCACCTCGTCATCACTCACATCTATTAGCCTTATGAGGACTTCAGCGCTGATCTGTATGCACCTCACCCCTCCCTTGCTCGAGGCAAGGGGGAATGCTAACGACTGTTTGTTCTGGCCACACATCGCCCTTAGGCGGGGGTGGGCCTCACTGGTGAACCCTTCTATTCAAGTTGGGAGTTCTCACTCGAAGAGGAGGTGTCCTCTACGAACTTACCTTCCTACTTACGAGACCCCTAACTCCACTTGAAAGGCTTGAGCTGACCTCACATCACTCATAGGCGAAGGAGGATTTAACGGGGTGAACCCTTCTGTTCACATTGGGAATTCTCACTCGAAGTGGAGATGTTCTCTACGAACCTTCCTTCCCACTCTTGAGACTTCTAACCCCAAGCGACGGGTTCGATCTGACCTCTCCTCACTCATAGGTGAAGGAGGATTTCACTGGTGAACCTTTCTTTCAAGTTGGGAGTTCTCACTCGAAGAGGAGGTGTTCCTTATGAACCTACCTTCCCACTTACGAGACTTCTAACCCCAAATGATAAGTTCGAACTGACCTCACATCGCTCTTAGACAAAGGAGGATTTCGCTGGTGAACCTTTCTTTCAAGTTGGGAGTTCTCACTCGAAGAGGAGGTGTTCCTTACGAACTTACCTTCCCACTTACGAGACTTCTAACCCCAAATGACATGTTCGGGCTGCATTGTACAGACACATTCAGAGATATATCTTTAACTGAAAATTTTATTGGGTGACCTCATTAAAAACCCTTAAAAAGGGAAAAAAGAGTGTCCCCTAAACTGTGTACAATATTACATGACTTTAGCTAAAATAAAACTTCAGGTGAGTCGCATTCCATGTACGAGAAATCGGACCACCTTCTAAAGTATCAAACCTATATGCTCCATTCCCAGGGCCTCTGTCACTCTGAAGGGACCAGTCCACTTAGGGGATAACTTATTCTCTATCTGGTAGGGAGATGCCTTTCGCATGACTAGGTCAGCCACTTGAAACTGCTGAGCTTTCAACTTAGAACTGTGTTTGAGCTCAACCCTCCTTTTTAGCGCCTCGGCTTTGATTCCTGCCTCTTCCCTAACTTCGTCCAAGAGATCCAAGTTCACCTTCCTTTCTTCATTGGACTCCTCAGCCACAAAGTTCTAAAAACGCGGTGAGCTCTTCTGAATCTCTACAGGGATCATGGCATCTGAACCATACACCAAACTGAAAGGGGTTTCCTTGGTAGTGGACTGGGGAGTGGTATGGTAGGCTCATACAATTTTGGGAACCTCCTCAGCCCACATCCCTTTCGCCTTCTCCAGCCTTCTCTTCAGTCCTCTGAGTAGGACTCGATTGGCTGACTCAACCTGCCCATTGGTTTAAGGATGCTCAACTGATGCGAATACTTGCTTGATCCCCAACTCTGTGCATAGCTTTCCCAACTATTGACTTGCGAACTGAATGTCATTATCAGACACTAGGCGCTTGGGTACACCAAAGCGACACACTATATTCTTCCACACAAAGTGTTAGATCTTGTGGGCTGTGATCTGTGCCATTGGCTCAGCCTCGATCCACTTCGTGAGGTATGCTATGGCGACCACAAAGTACTTCATCTACCGCACCGCCAAAGGAAAAGGCCCCAGGATGTCAATTCCCCAAGTGTGGAATGGCCAAGGGCTGTATATCGACCTGAGCTCTTCTGGTGGCGCCTTATACCAATTAGCATGCAATTGACACTACTTGCACTGCTGCGTATACTTAGTGCAATCCTCCCTCATAGTCGGCCAATAGTACCCTGCGCGAATGGCCTTGGATGCCAAAGCGCGACCTCCGATGTGACTCCCACATATGCCTTCATGGAGCTCTGCCATTATCCTCACGCACTACACCATGCACACACACTAGGATGGGGTGGGTAAACCCATGCCTGTACAACTCGTCATCAATGAGTGTGTACTTGGCCGAATTCTTCTTTATCTTCCTTGCTTTCATTGGCTCCATCGGGAGCATCCCATCAGCTATGTAGCGCTTATAGGGCGTCAACCATGTCTCTCCACTCTGCAATAGGCAGACTTGTGACGACCCCTCCTCTAGTGGTGTACACGCGTTGACCCGTGGCTTCTTCAGAGTTTCTTGGGTCAACGACCGATGACTCCTCTTCTCACCGTCTGACTAGCTGATCTGATGGACTCCCACCAAATTATCAGCTGTATAGGTGCGAGGTGCCCTCAGGATCTCCTGGATGACCGTCCTCTGCCTGCCCCCCTTGTCTAAGCTGGTGAGTTTGGCCAACAAGTCAGCTCGGACATTCTGTTCCCTCGGCACATGCACTAGCTCGAAGGTTTCAAAAAGAAGTCTTCAACTGCTGGACATACTCCAAGTAGGAGGCCATCTGGGGATCTTTGGCTTGGTACTCTCCCACCACCTGACCTGTGACCAACAATGAATCAATTTTCGCCACAAGACTCTGCGCTCCCATCTCCTTGGCCAACAACATGCCAACAATCAAGGTTTCGTACTCTGCTTGGTTGTTACTGGCTTTAAAAGCGAACCGCAGGACCTGCTTTATTAACAACCCCTTGGGCCCTTCCAGAATTAACCCCGCTCCACTACCTTGTTGATTTGAGGACCCATCCACCGACAACACCCACTTGAAACTAGGTCCCTCCTGTTGGGTCTCTGTCGAGGACATCTCGGCCACAAAATCAGCGTAGACCTGTCCCTTGATTGGACCTCTGGGCTCATACTGAATGTCGAATTCTGATAACTCGACCGCCCATCGCACAATTCTTCCTGCCACGTCTGATTTTTGCAAAACCTTACGTATGGGCAGATCTGTCATCACCACCACAGTGAAACTCTGAAAGTAGTGACGAAGTCTGCGCGCTGAGAATACAAATGCCAAAGCTGCCTTTTCGATGGCCTGGTACCTTGCCTCTGGCCCTTGTAACACTTTGCTAACAAAGTATATGGACCTTTGGCTCTGCTCCTGTTCTTGGACCAAGACCGAACTCACCACCTTCTCTGTGACTGCAAAGTACAGTCGTAGCTCGGTGCCGAGCTAGAGTTTGCACAAGACTGGCGGGCTGACCAGGTACTCCTTGAGCTTAAGGAACACCTGTTCGCACTCCGGGGTCCATGAGAATCTGTTATTTCTCCTCAGACATTGGAAATAGGGGTAACCCTTATCTCCTCCTGCTGACACAAATCTTGAAAGTGCAGCCATCCGACCTGTCAATTGCTGCACTTCCTTGACCGACGTCGGGCTCCTCATGGCCAGGATCGTCGCGCACTTGTCTGAGTTGACTTCAATCCCTCGTTCAGTGAGCAAGAAACCGAGGAACTTGCCTGCTTCTACCCCAAAGACACACTTATTTGGGTTTAGCTTCAACCCGTACTTAGCTATTATATTAAATAGCTCTTCCAAATCAGCAACATGATGATCTCGCACCTGGGACATCACCACCATGTCATCCATGTAGGCTTGCACATTGTGCCCTAGCATGGGTGCAAGGACCTTGTCCATCAACCTTTGATAGGTGGCGCCTGCATTCTTCAGTCTAAGTGACATGACTGTGTAGCAGTAGCAGGACAGCTCAGTCATGAACGCTGTCTTGCTTTCATCTCTCGGGTGCATCTTTATCTGATTATACCCAGAGAAGGCATCCAAGAAATTGAGCAACTTGCACCCCGAGGCGTTATCTACCAACGCGTCAATGTTGGATAAAGGGTAGGAGTCTTTCAGGCATGCCTTATTGAGGTTAGTGAAATCTATGCACATCTTCCATTTTCCATTGGCCTTTTTTACCAACACGACATTCACCAACCACTCAGGATATTGGATTTCCCGTATGTGGCCTGCGTTGAGCAGCTTCTGCGTCTCCTCCCTGAGCACCTGCCTCCTTTCTTCGTTGAACTTGTGCCTTCGCTGTCAAACAAGTCTGGCTTGGGGATCCAACGCAAGGCGGTGACATAAGAAATCTGGATCAATACCTGACATGTCTGAGACAGACCAAGCAAAAGCGTCCATGTGCCGCTCTATGACCCCCGCTACTTGGTCCTGCGTCTCCAGGCATAGGGATTTGCCAAGTTTGAACATCTTGCCTCCGATCTCCCTCTCTACCACCTCCTCTGCTGGCTCAAGTCGCCTCTCCCGGGCGACCTCTGCTCGCGTGACCCCGATGTCTCCTCGGGGTAGGTCAGTGTCATCGCACTCCCCACCCAGAGGATGGGTGGTCACCGTGCACACTGCCCTTCTTGTCTTGAGACTATTTTCATAACACTTCTTAGCCTTCTTTTGGTCTGATTTGATGGTGATCACTATCCCTTCCATCGAGGGCAACTTCACCTTCATATGTCTCGTGGACGCCACTGCCCCCAACCTGTTCAGAGCTGGTCTACCCAACAGCATATTATAGGCAGACGGGGTGTTCACCACCAGATACTTGATGTTCTCGGTGCGGGAGGCCACTCCATCAATGAAAGTGGTCCTTAACTCTATGTACCCCCGCACTTCTACTTGGTCTCCCGTGAATCCATACAGACAGCCTACGTAAGGCCTCAACTGATTAGGAGACAGCTGCAACTTGTTGAAGGTCGACCAAAACATCACATCGGCCGAACTTCCTTGATCCACCAGGACTCGATGCACCTTGCGTCCCACAGTTACTACTGATATCACCACTGGATCGTTATGGTGGGGGACAACGTCCCAGCGATCGGCCTTTGTGAAGACAAGGTCGATGTTTGGGAAGTGGTTCTCCTCACATGCTTCCACTGCCATCATCGAACGCGCATACTTCTTGGGCTACGATGGGGTGCACCCTCCTCCTGAGAATCCACCTGCTATAGTGTGGATCTCGCATGTATGGGCACTTTGTGCCCCTGATCTGCCCTCGGGGTTACCACCACCTCGCCCCCTTGTGTGTCCCTCAGGTAATCACTCAAGAACCCGCTCTTGACCAACTCGTCCAACTGGTGCCCTAAGGTCAGACAGTTGCGAATGGGATGGCCAAAAGCTTGATGGAACTCGCACCAGGCGTTCTTGTTGGGCCCCAGCCTCTTGTCCGTCTTTGGGGGCATCTTCAACCTTTCTGCCACATTAGGAATGGCGATCAGCTCCTTCAGCTCCACCAGGAAATCATGTCTAGGGGCACATCCTCCTTAGCGCGTGCCCTAGTCTGTGGCTTTCTGGCCTCATAGGGCTTCTGCTTTCCTGGAGCCCTCTTTTCTGTTGTCACCTCATGCACCCGCAGGGGTTGAGGTCGACTAGGCGCTCGCGGCCTTGAAGAGACTGTGCTCTCTCGATTCTCATTGAACTCTCCTTTTGCGACAATGTGAGCAACAACACGTCATTTTATGTCACCAAAGGTCTTGGGACGATTTCGGATAAGGGACTCGCTAAAAGGCCTTGGCAGTATCCCCTTCCTGAAGGCATGCACCACCATATCTTCATCTTTGGTGTGCAACCTGACCACCATTGTCCCAAATCTGTTGAGGTAATCTTTAAGGGACTCCCTCTGATGTTGCCTTACGTCAAAGAGGTCATAAGACATTGGTGGAGGGGCCCGGTTGGCAATGCATTGTTCTCTGAATAGTGTGGAGAATTGCGCGAAAGACGTGATATGTCCCTCGGGCAAGCTAACGAACCACTCCAGCGCTGTCCCTGTCAACGTGGTCATGAAGAGCTTGCAATGCACTACATCAGACCCTCCTGACAGCATCATCTGCTTGTGGAACGCTGTGAGATGCGCTTCAGAATCCTTCACCCCGGTGAACACGGTCTTAGGCCCCACGAAGGTGGCTGGGACCACCGTGTCCATGATCGCTTGGGAGAAGGGCATGGGGAAAGCCCTTGGCGACGTTGGTGGAGCCCGATCGTCCCCCACGCGATCCCTAGTTTGCTGCAAATGGTGCAGGTTTAAACGTAACTCCTCATTTGCCCTGTGTAGTTCCTCATTCCTGGCCTGTGATGTGGCCAGGTCCGCCTGCATACGCGCCTGATGTGCTCTAGACTCCGCCACCGTCTCTTGGAGAGCGCGCATCGTTTCCATGAGTTGTTGCATGGTAACGCTTTCACCCCCAGTTGGTGGAACGGATCCTTGTCTAGTATTCCCCATCTGTGTGGTTTTTTCTCTTACTCTCGTGTATGAGACCTTGTTTTACTTCGGGCCCCACGGTGGGCGCCAAATGTTCTCGCTGGTTGACTCGCCTGTCGGTTGACTCTACGACACTCACACATCTCCTTCCTCACGTTGATATGTGCTTGGTTCTTTTGAAGCAATTTGCACCTACAAAAGAGAAAGGGGGCGCCCTAGAGGCCGTTTGCACTCCAATGCTCAAGTCAAGATTGGGCAAGAAACACCAAGTGTTTGAGTAACTGTGTTTAGGGTTTGAAACTGCGTACCTTTGTGAAGTGTTTTACTACCCTTTATATAGTCTAGGGTTTCCTCTACGCCGCTACCCATATTTAGGGTTTACAGGAATACCCTTGCGCCGCTATCACCCAAACTTAGGGTAATCTAGCACGTAAGGTTTCCTTAACTGGAGTGCAAACTCTAACAGGGTGACCACCTGGGTGCCTCCTCGTGCACCTAGTCTCTGGGGGCACCTGTTCTGGGAGTGTCTTCACTGTTCACGTGCCATGCATGTAGCTTCATTGGGAAACCCTAGTTCTGATGAGTACTCGACCCCTCAGGACTCTGCACCTAACTATGCTTTCCCTGCCACACGCATAAGCTCTTCGTGATTCAGGCCTTTCCTTACCTCTGGGCATGTTACTGATAACTGGTCTTCTTTCAGGACCCACACCAGATGTTCTAGCTCTGTTATTCAAAACACCCAAGACCGATGTCACCTCGTCACACTCTGTCGCAGAGGACTCATCAACCTGCAGAGTGACGAAGACACATCAACCTACTCTGGTGATCGACACCACTGATTACTTATCGACCCACTATTCCACGCCACTTGTGGGACCATGCCCACATGGCTCTGGCCCGCACTGTAGGGCCTAGCTGACATGGCTTGCTGTCATCAGCAGGTTTCCATGTCCGAGGACTGATCGGTACAATTGATATAATTTATATGAAAGATATTAATATAACCATTTATGATTATAATGAAAATAAAGTTATGAAAATGTATTAATGAAATATTCAAACTGTTACGTAAAAGTTTTTAAAAAAGTAATTATTGTTTGAAAAAAAAAAAAAAAAACATGTAAGGGTAAATTTGTCATTTAAAGTAAACGATTTGAGAGCATAATCCCGTGTAGTTCCCCGAATTCTCAAAATCTCGTTAACTTCCCCAAACTCGATATTTTGTCTTTGACCTATTTGGTCTGTTGCAAGATACAGTGAGTGAGTTTTATTTTTCTACCATATTTGAACCTATTTTCTTGAAATTAATATTTTTATAAAATCCTTCCAAATTTTATGTAAATAAAATCCCCTGAAATTCATTCACCTCCCTTCCCGGCTCCGTCGCGGACACCCAAGAAACACCGCAAAATTGCTTCCGAAACAACCCAAATTCGAAAGGGATTTATATTTTCCTCTCTTCTTTTTCCATCCCCTTACAAGTGCAAGACCTAGTTAATCACTTGCACCAAATCCATCGTAACAGAAAAGGTCAGTGGTGATGGAAGCCTGATTAAATTTATTGCAGTTTCTGGATTTGCATTTTTGGAATTGTATCTTCAATCGAGTTGCACTCCTGAACCCTTTTTCGAGAACAGTGCCCGTTCCACCTAGTAAATAAATAACACCTTTCGGTTTCAGATTCTGCCCTCATTCTTCCATTTTCGTGCGGCTTTGAAGTGCAACCCCTCTTCGCAACTGCAACTTCAACCGTTTTCGAGGTCCATCTTCCTCTTTCGTGTTTTCTGTTGCTTTTGTTTTATTCCCTTCACTGTTTCGCTTTCTTTTATATTCACTTTGCGCGAGCTCCAAAGCGTCGTCTACTTGCGACTTGCCAGTTCCCTTTAAATCTTGCTTTTACTAAATGTTAAATTCGAGACTGATCAGACGTCGATTAGGTTTTACCTTAATGAATTACTCTCTCCGTTGCCACACACGCGGAAGAACTAGAAGAGTGACGCTTGTTTTGAATTTAATTCATTAGATTGATAACGGACAAGTTTATTTGTTAATCTATAGTTTGTGTGGAATGACGTGGTGATGTCATATTGTTAATCCAAAGTTTGTGTTGTATGATGCGCCGATGCAATAGTGTTCAATGTATGTATGCTGGTGATTTTCAGGGATTGATTTTGGAGTTTGTAGCTTATTCAGGACATTTTATGCACTGTAGTTTGTTATGTGTAGGGTGTTTAGAACCATGGATTCGCGGAAGGGCAAATCTTCTTGTCGTGCATCTTCGCTTAATGTTGCACATTTGAGTGTTTCAAATAAGGTGGATCAGATGGTGGCGCCCCTTGGGGATGTGGGAGCTGTCCAGACTGATGTGGATATAGACCTTAGAGAGGTTTACTTTTTAATCATGCACTTTTTGTCTGCTGGACCATGTCGGAGGACTTTTCTACATTTCAAGGAAGAACTTTTAGAGCATCAACTTCTACCTAGAAGATATCATGCTTGGTTTTCAAGAAGTGGTGACCTCGGAGGGGATGATGCTGAAGAAGATGATGACGGTTTCTCTTTACCTTTAGATTACAGCAATTTAGTGGGCAGGTATTTTTTGCTTTATATTTGATGGTTTTATTTCCATTTTATTACCATATGTAAGATTGTACTTTTTATGTGGCTTTTCAATATAGATATTTTTTATGAGGGCATGATGTTGTTAGAATGTGAAGTTAAATTTCATTTTACTTCATGTTGAAAGATGATCCACTTTTAGTATGTTTTGTTAACTGCTACCAGAAACATGTATCATATCTGCCTGAGCTCGTTTTTTCTTCCATTAGATCAGTAAATGAGAGCAATACTTATTCCCTATGTTTCAAAATATACGTTGTTTAAGATTATACAATGGGATTAAGAAGGTTATTATAAATGGTTAATTACACAAAGAAAATGTAGTTTTATTTGACCAAGCTACTCTAAGTTAAGGGTCCTTTTGGGATGGTTTTTAGCTGTAAGTTTTTAAATTTAAAAAACTACAACCAGTTTTTAGGGTTTTTTTTTTTAAATAAATAGATTTTAGTTTTTAAGTTTAAGTTTCAAAATAAATTAGTTAAAAATTTTCATATTTTGTTGAATTAGTTTAAAATTTTCATATCTTGTTAAATTAGTTTAAAGGTGTTTTTATATGGTGGTTGCAGTGCTGGTGATGATGATGAGAAGGGTCATAGGTAGCAATGATGTATTTTTTTAAACAATATACCAAATTTACAAATATTTTTTTCTTAGTTTTGAAAATGAATGGAAAAGTGTTTTGAAATAGAGTTAAAAGCAATTTCTACTTCATTTTTTTTGTCAAACATGTTTTGTTTTGAAAACCAAAAACCTGAATTTGCAACCACCCCAAAAGGCCCAAAACTCTCAAAATATGATCACTTCATTAATGGAATCTCTCATTCTATTTAGTGGAGATACCAAAGGATAAAGTTAGAAAAACATTAATATTTTCTTTATTTTTTCAAGTGATAGAAAATTGTAACAAAACAAGTTTTCTAAAGTGGCAGATGCTGTGATAAGGTGATCACAGTTTGGTGCACATACTTGTTACATTGAAAAGGCTTTTAAAATTTTATATGCTATATCCATGTGAACTTGCTTCATGTATATGTTCATAGTATTAGCATTTAAGCAATTCATATATGTTAAACCTTAAGAAATAGAGAGACATCAAGCTGAAATTGTATGTTTCTGTGACAGTACGAGTGCCTTGTTTATATTGAGAAAACAGAATATATACAATAAATTGAGGAGATTTGATATCCTCTAATAATAAAGGTATGATGCTAGAAGTAATAATAGTGTTCCCAATAATACAAATAAAATCTTGATATTCTTGATTGGGAATATTTGCTCCTTATTTTATAAAGATCCATTATAAGAACATTTCCTCACAAGCTGGAGCATAAGTTATATGTGCTTAGCTTGCTGCAAATATGATTGGTCCCTGATCCTTCTGTAATTTGTCTGCCAACTATTCACTAGCATTGACAAATCTAGTGATGATATTCTTAGACTCCACCTTTTCTCTTATGAAATGAAAATCTACCTTAGTATATTCATCAAAGTCAGGATTAGATACAAGGTGTAATGGTATATGGTTGTCAAGTATAAGGTGCCTCTGGGAATTTTATTTAAATTTAAGCCCTTGAAGAAGTTGCTTTAGCCATACGAGCTCAAAGGTGACTATAACCATTACCTTGTATTTTGCTTCTGCACTAGATGTTGACACAACATTTTGTTTCTTGTTTGTCCATGATATTAAATCTCCCCCAACAAGAACACAATAACCAAAAGTAGAGCATCTATCGTTAGGTGAACATATCCAGTCAACATTAGAATATCCAACAATTTGAGAACTCCCCTTATCTTCATAAATAAGGCTTTTGCTAGGGGTATTTTTGATATAACTTAGGATTCACACACCTGCATCCCAATGGTCTTGACATAAAGAGTTCATAATTTGACTTACTACGCTCACTACAAAGGCAATGTCAAGCGAGTCACAATGAGATAATTTAGTTTACCAACTAACTGTTTGTATCTTTTAGGATTTGAATTCAACTCTCTTTGGTGTGGTACAAGTTTTGATACGTAGGTCCATTGCTATTCCACTAAAATATGTAGAGCTTATTTCCTCTGTGTTTGACCAATCCACCCTTGGATTGAGCAACTTCAATACCAAGGAAGTATCACAATTTGCCAAGGTTTTTTTCTGGAATTGCTGAACAAGATGTTTTGGATATATTATATCCTCCTTATCACACTACCTGTGGATGACAGCACAAAAGCATTCAAACCATGCATGAGGTGATTGATTAATGCCATAAAGGAACCTGCAAAGACGACACACCTTATCAGATGACTCCCCTTGAATAGTAAATCCAAGAGGTTGCTTTGTTCCATGTATACTTCCTCTTCAAGATCTCCATGGAGAATAACTAGAGATATAATACGTATACATATAAAGTAAATAAGCCTGGTTTTTCGTTAGTCAAAGTGTTAAACTTCAACATTTAGTCATACTATGATATTCTGTACTATAGTTATCTCTGAATTGTTGACAGTTGACTGCTACTCTCAATTAGATGGGTTATCACTTGAACTTTAAGTGCATATGAATGATTATCATTAAAAAAAAGGCTGCAATACTTTATGGTCAATGTCAGTATACTTAAATGTTTATTGCTATTAAGCATTTAGTGAGGATTTTTTATTTACTTATGTGAAGTTTAATATTGGACATGTTTTTTTTTTTAAATAAAAAAGGAAAATAAACTCATTTTGGAAGTGTGTGATTAATACTCTTAGGCATCTCCATTTAGAGATTACTTTCAAATAGAGGATGCTTCATATTTTAATCCAAATATATTTTGTTATTTGGTTTCGAAATCTTCTCTCTTAAGTGAGCTATAGTTCCTGTTTGATATCACCAAACTCTTAATTATTGCTCATTTTTTTTTTTTTGTAATTACAAGGTACCCTCACATAACTAAGGATCACTTGGTAAAGCTTCTGAAGCAATTGATGCTGAGTACAGTCCATCCTTCGCATGGAAAACTTGGAGGAAGTAGTCCTAATGCAGCTGATGTTCCTACTTTACTTGGATATGGTTCATTTTCGCTTCTTAATAGTACGTGATAAGCAACAGTAATCCTTTTCTTGATCATTCAAGCTAAGATCGCAAGTCATTAACTCATAAACCGAAAAAGATGTCTACAGTCTTAGGCTATTATATGAATTTAATGAATTTGCATCTTATACATATTTATTAATGAGTTTCTGTTAGTTCTTTGAAATATTCTCAAGGAGATGATTATATGTTAGGGCTTGCTTTAAAGGTTAGGAGTGAGTATATATCAAACCTTGTTTTTGGTTTATATGATTTTATAAAATTGATAATTGATTGAGGACATGAACCTCCCGCAATTATATTTGCTTCTACAAGTACACAGTTTACAGTTGCCATCCTTGATCTTCTCCACCAAGATTGGTACTGGCATATACAATGTCATCATTTTGTAGCAAGTAGTAATGAGCTTGTGTAAAATGGGAAGGTCCAAGATCCCAAACTTTTAAGCACTTGATTAGGTAGTTGTCTATGGTTTAAAATTTCTTCCTGGCGTTCCCTTTTTACAAATGTTGTACTGGTCTGAAGCTTCTATTGACAAAGTTGGATTTAGATATGTCTGGAAGTTGCTGTAGTTGGCCATGCCCCCAACGTTAATCACAAAATAGATATGTGGAAGAATGTGATATTTACTCTATTTTTATTCCTGTGTATGTACAGGCGATAGAAAAGCAGCTGACAAGCTGGTGAAGTCCCCTCCACTTTACATGCGCTGGCCACACATGAAGGCTAATCAGGTTCAGGGGCTAAGTTTAAGGGAGATTGGAGGTGGTTTTACAAAGCATCATCGTGCTCCATCCATTCGCAGTGCTTGTTATGCTATTGCCAAACCATCTACTATGGTGCAAAAAATGCAAAATATTAAAAAGCTAAGGGGGCACCGTGTGGCTGTTTATTGTGGTATGTATTGCTTTTCTTCCAAACTTGCTATTAATATGGTGGCTTTATGCTGATGCATTCTCAGAGTTCTTATTCTCATGAAAGTCACTACTTAGATCTGCATCACATGACACCAATAAATGTTGAATCCAATGTTTTAATAGTATAATTGTTGCTTTCTCTTCTTAGAGTTTCCTTATGAAGTTAAATGTTGATTTGTTAACAACTTGAACTGAGATGCATATAAATAATTACTTTCGTAGCTGGACTTATGGTTAATAATTTTTTAAAAAATGATTTTATCTTGCAGCCATATTTGACGGATCAGGGAGATTTGTTATTAGTGGTTCCGATGATCGTCTTGTCAAGATTTGGTCTATGGAAACTGCATTTTGCTTAGCTAGTTGCCGTGGACACGAAGTGAGTGAAAAATATGGTTTATGGAAGTAATTTTGACAAGTTTATTTTCCTTATATTATCATTTAATCTCATGTTGTTATTAAACTGAAGGGTGATATTACTGACTTGGCTGTAAGCTCTAACAATGCTTTGGTGGCATCTGCTTCAAATGATTTTGTCATTAGAGTTGTAAGTATTATAGCTTAATTTTTTTGTTGTCATGCAAACCTCAGGCATCTAAATTGACATTTTCTTACAACAGTGGCGCTTACCAGATGGGATGCCGATATCAGTTTTGCGTGGACATACAGGAGCTGTTAATACCATTACTTTTAGTCCCAGTGTCATATACCAGCTGCTATCGTAAGTTTAAGAGTTATTATGGCCTATTGTTGCCTTTCTATACATTGTCCTAGTGATTCTTGTGAGTCATAATAAATAAGTCTTGATGTTAATCTATTTATTATATTCATAAATAATTGAATTGTAAAAAGTTGCTAGGCTCATGTATTGTGTCATACAAAAATTGTTACTATTTTTTATTTGTTAAACCAAGTCTGTTGTTTGGGTATTTATTATTGTACTGAATACTAATTATTATAGATTCCTCATCAATTAGAGATATAACCAAATTATAGTATATAGGTAAGTGCAAATCTCATATAGAAGTAGGGATGGCAAAGTGGGTTTGGCCCGATCCGCCAACCCGCCATCATTTAGGCGGGGCGGGCTAGCCTGCCAGCCCGTCCTTTTTTACTTTTGGTACTTTTAAAGAGGAATCTCATGTTTTTGGAATTAAAATTGGTGATGATTAATGTTTTATATAGAATTTTATTTACATTAATTTCTTATATGTCATTCGATTCATTGAAGTATTGTTTTACTTTATTTTGTTAGACATTAAACATTTTTTTTTTTAAATATTAAAGTTTGATTCAATTTTATTGGTCTTCCTTATATTTTTATTGTCCAAAAAGTGATATCAGTGATTACAACCAAATAAATAAATCTAAAACAAAAAAATTACAAAAGAAATTGAATATATTTTTGAAAAGTGATGGCCTGCCAACCCACCCTATGACGGGATGGGTTAAAGTTTGACAGCCAATCACAATTTTTCACCCATTCTATTTTGTCAAAAGCTTGCATTTCTCAAGCCTTGGAGTGTCAAGTTCATTGGTAATTGATTCAGGTGCTTCTGATCACATTTCTAGTAATGCTTCCTTATTTTCCTCTATTTCTCACTCTAAAATTCCTCTTGTTATTACTTTAGCCACTGGATCCAAAGGGAGTGGGGCAAAGCTCCTCCTTAAACCTAAAACATGGTCTTCTTGTCCCTAATTGTTCTTTTAACCTAATTTCCTTAAGCCAATTAACCAAATATTTAAATTGTCCCATAACTCTGGATGCAAATTCTTTTGTTATACAAGAGCGTGGTACAAGTCAATTGATTGGTGAAGGACATGAATCTAGAGGACTCTACTATCTTGGTACTAGACTGTCAATGTTTTGTTTTTAAGATCCTCATCTCCTAAGCTTTTGCCTAATCTCTTTGGTCATCCACATTTATCAAAATTGAAAAGGATAATTTTTGAACTTAGCAAACTTTCGAGTATTAGAATGTGAGTCGTGTCAATTAGAAAAACATGTTCTGTCTATTTTTTTTTAATAGAATTGAACGAAGTTGCAACCCTATCTTTTCTATAATTCATTTTGACATTTGAGGTCCAAGTCAAGTGAAATCCTTTAGGTTTCTTATCTGGTCACTTTGATTGATGAGTATTCTCGTTGTACTTGGGTTTATTTGACTTTTGAATATCTTTGAGTCTTTCTTTAATGAAATTAAAAACCAATTTGGCCAAGTGATCAAGATCTTAAGGAGTGATAATGCTAAAGAATACTTTTCTTTTAGGATTTCTACTCTTTTAAATTCACATGGTACTTTACATCAGTCCACCTGTCCTCATACACACTTAGTTGAAACTGCTGGTACCTTATTGATTGGTGCCAATCTACATGTCCATCATTGGGGTGATGCAATTTTACTATTTGTTATCTTTTTAAGAGAATGCCCTCTTCTTCTTTGTCGAATAATGTTCCATACTCTATCGTGTTTCCAAGTGAACCTCTTCTTTCCATTTCTCTTCAAGTCTTTGGTTTTGTGTGTTTTGTACATGATGTGTCTTTAGGTTTGGACAAACTTTCAACCCAAGCTATCAAATGTGTCTTCTTGGGATGTTCTCGTCTTCAAAAAAGGTATCAGTTTTATTCTTCGAACATTAAAAAATATTACATGTTTGCAAGTGTCACATTTTTTGAAGAAATTCCTTTCTTCTCTTCCTCTACGCAAGATGTTAACTTTGTCCAACAGGAACACTATTCCAACTTCTCCCAATAATCCAAATTCCTCCCATTAGCCCAATTCACCTAGGCCATCACCCCATATTCAAATGACTAGTCCAATATCAAATGATGAGTCCTCTTTATCAAGTCCTTCAGCATTATTGTTCCGTACTATGACTCTTGATAATGAGGATTTTAGTTGTCCTATTGCCTTTCACAAAGGTACTCATTCTACATGCAATCCTCATCCTATTTACAAATTTTTTAAACTATCATTGTTTGTTTCCTTCCTATTGCTCTTTTATCTTCTCTGTATCTTCTATTACCATTCCTAAATATGTGAAAAAGGCACTTGATCATCCTGGAAGGCGACAAGCCACGATTGTTGAAATGAAGACCCTTGAACAAATTGGTACGTGAGAGTGAGTTCCTTTTCCATCTAAAATGAAGACAGTTGACTGTCATTGGGTCTATTTCATATAAGTTGGATCTAATAGTGAAGTTGACTGTCTCAACGTTTGATTGGTAGCAAAATGATATACTTAGGGTTCAACTACAATGATACCTTCTCTCCAGTGGCCAACATGACCGTTGTCGCACTTTTCGTTGCCATGCCAGCCATTTGTCATTGGCCTCTTCATCAATTAAATATTAAAAATGTTTTTCTACATGTCGATCTTGAGAAAGAAGTCTAAATGGAACAACCTTGTGGGTTTGTTGCTTAAAGGGAGTTTAGTTTGGCTTGTAAACTACGTTGCTCTCTCTATGGTCTCAAGCATTCTTCACGTGCTTGGCTTGGAAAGTTCAGCCACATTGTTCAAACATTTGGGTTGAAACATAGTGAGCCAGATCATTTTGTTTTCTATTGTCACACCTCTTCTGGAAAATGTGGGTGCTTAATAGTGTATGTCGACAATATAGTCATTACAGGGAATGAAGCTACTAGGATATTTCAGTTAAAGGAACACCTATGTAATCATTTCTAAACCAAGGATCTTGGATCTCAAATACTTTTTGGGCATAAAAGTAGCCCCATCAAAGTAAGGACTTGTAATTTCTCAAAGGAAATATGCTCTTGACATCTTAAAAGAGATAAGTATGATTGACAGAAAACCAGTGGATTGTGCTATGGATCCAAATCAGAAATTAATGGCAGAACATGAAGAAGCTTTCTCTGATCCAAAAAGATATAGAAGACTGGCTGGAAAACTTATCTATCTTACCATTACTAGACTAAATTTGTCTTTTGTAGTTTGACTTGTCAGTCAATTCATGCATAATCCTTGTATTGATTATTGGAATGCAGTCATCCATATTCTAAGATATCTCAAAAATGCTCCAAGACAAGAACTACTTTATGAAGATAAAGGGAATATCCAAGTCTCTTGATATCATGTTAGGATCTTGGTACGTAACATATTGTGATGTTGATTGGGCTGATTCTCCTATAGACAAAGACTCTACTAGAATATATTGTGTTTTTTGTGAAGGAAATATTATCTCTTGGAAAAGCAACAACATCCCTCACTTGTGAGCTTATGTGGGTAAAACAGTTCTTCCAAGAATTAGATTTTTGAGATTCAACCAATGAAGATGCATTGTGATAACCAAGCTGCTCTCTACATTGCTTCCAATCTACTGTTCTATGGGAAGACTAAATACATGAAAATTGATTGTCATTTTATTTGAGAAAAGTTGTTCTCCAAGGAAATATGTACCGGGTTTTTCGGATCAAATGATCAACTTGCAGATGTATTAATAAAATCCTTGAGAGGATCTCGAATTGAGTTTATTTGTTCCAAGCTTGACACATACAATTTGTATGTTCCAGCTTGAGGGAGAGTCTTAAAATAAGTTGTCTTAAATAGATTTATTGTAAAGTTACTGTGTGGTTTGTGTTGTACCTAGTTCCCTGATATATCTTTTCATATTCTCTTCTCTTTCCTCTCATACATTGTATCTGATGTCTCCAAAGTCATTATAAATATGAGATCCTAAGAGAGGGAAACGCACTTTCTAAAATTGATTCTCTTTTGTATTATCACAACTTAGTCTTTGTATCTTCTAGGATCCTTATTCTTAGGTATTTATCTAATCTCTTGGAAGTTATTTTTTCTGTAGGATTAAGAGTCTAGTATTGGTATAAATAAGGGTTAATACTTCATGTTTATCAAATTATCATCAAATTGAAACCTATTACAATATGAATGACATATTTTTCAGTCTTTCCTTTCCTCAATATTTAAAACCTTTTAATTTCAACATGATATCAGAATGGTACCATCTCCGTGTCGTCACTTTGCTGTCAATTTCTGTTAATCAGGAGCTATACTTTATGTCAGTCTCTTTTCTTAGCAACTGATCATCTTTTGCATTGTATCCTCATTCCCACAAGTTTAGATGTTGCTCTGTTTTGGCCATTGTCTCCATTGCTGTACCCAACTTGCCTTTGTCTAGATCTGTGTCTGTGATCACATCCTCAACATCAGACCTCTGTTCATTTTTTTAGGGGTGGGGGGTGGGGTTGTATTCTAATCTAGTAGTGAGCGTAATCTATGCCCTAGATCAGAAGAATATTATTCATTATTTTACACACATTTACATCATTCTAGAGTGAATAATCTAACTTTTATGACTTATGTAGATCATCCGATGATGGAACTTGTAGAATATGGGACGCGAGGAATTCACACAATCCCCGAATATATGTGCCTCGACCTCAAGATGCTATAAATGGTCAGTTAATTGCTTCTATTTCTGTTAATAAATCAGTCCTGGAATTGGAAGTGGTTGAGTTTGGCATTTTTTACCATACTGAATTTGATATGGTGGTACAATCTATTTGGTTATTAGATTCATTTAAAATCTATGTCCAATATAAAAAGTAAAAAGGTCTTTTTACATTTCAACATGTTTTTTAAATGAATAGTACACTTGGAACAGTGGATGGGGTTATCAAATCTTGTTCAAATCAAACTATGCGAGTTTGGACATACAAATCGATGATTTGTTACTTAAACCTTCCAGATCAGTAGTCTGACCTGTTGACTGAAATAATTACATTTTTGTTATTAGGTTATTATTGATTGAGGAATTATAAACTTTTGCAGGGAAGAGCAATGCTCCACCAGCTAGTTTGCCATCATCAAGCAATGGTCAACAAAGCTATCAAGTACTTTGTTGTGCATATAATGCAAATGGAACTGTTTTTGTTACTGGTAGCTCTGATACTTTTGCCAGGGTAGGTTTATTGATGTACTCTTCACGAATTTCCTATTTTCTTCCAGGAATACAATTAGCTTATTTAATATCGCTTCTATAATGTGTTAAAAATTACTGCTATTTGCAGGTGTGGAGTGCGTTGAAGCCCAGCACTGATGACTCAGAACAACCAATACATGAAATGGATTTATTATCTGGTCACGAGAATGATGTTAATTATGTACAGTTTAGGTTAGCCATCCTGGTTAGATCAACACTTGTTTTACTTTGTAACTATCCTTACTATCTTTGCTATTCTGCATGCAGTGGTTGCTCTGTGGCTTCAAAAATTTTAACATCTGACCCCTGGAAAGAAGAAAATACACTGAAGTTTCGAAATTTCTGGTATATCCTAGCGCTTCTTGTAATTTTTTCTACCCTGGTTTAGTTTTATTTAATGTAGCAACTGTACCTCTGCTCTCATTACTAAATATATGTTGCATATCTATGTCATAATATTTCAGGTATTGTCATGATAACATAGTTACCTGCTCTCGTGATGGAAGTGCAATTATATGGGTTCCCAAATCACGTAAATCTCATGTGAGCTCCTTTAAATGATTGCCATTGAATTTTGGTCTACTTTTATTCTTGAAAGCAATTTCTTTTCCAGAATTGTTCTAGGCATCTATGTGGCATATGCAGGTTCATTTTCCCCCTTGCTTACCATATGAAATATGTTTTCCTCTTCTATTTCAGGGAAAAGTAGGACGTTGGACTCGTGCATATCATCTAAAAGTGCCAGCGCCACCCCTGCCTCCCCAACCTCCACGAGGTGGTCCAAGGCAGAGATTGCTACCCACGCCTCGTGGTGTCAATATGATTATATGGAGCCTGGACAATCGCTTTGTGCTTGCAGCTATTATGGGTAATGTACTTGCTAAAAGAAATAATTGAGCTGAGAAATTTTAACCAACAAATTATACTTTTTTTGTACACTAACTCTTTGATATGAATCATATGATAACTAACTAAAATTACATTATATATAATTTTTCTGGCCTCAACTACACTATATTGTTAGACTGACACTCACTACATTATAGATATTGTTGCTTTTGCTCGCATGGACCTTATGATTTTGTTCTTAAAAATTGAATCTGGTGCTCACTGTGGGGCTCAAACCCTTTGTGGTTGCGAGTTTAAGTCTCATGGTAATTGAGGCCCAGCCCAAACAAGCATTAAATTGGACAATATCTTAAATACAGTGAGTGTTCCTATCAGTGCAACAAACTTGAGGTCGGAACATTAGTTGAAATATTTAAAGGATTCGATTTGTCTAATACATGATTTGGAAATGGATTTTCCTATAAACAAATCTGTCAGGGAGCAGGCATATTTACTACTTGCTAGTACTGGGTACTACTGCTTGCTGCTGTTACATATATCACTAAGCATTATATTGCCTCAGAGTGTATCCTGGTTTAGTATGCAATTTATATTTTATTAATCCCCATATGGAGTAGAGAATATCGGTTTGGTGTTGCAATTGATTGTTTATTATCCCATGAGGATTGTGGAGTAGAGAATATGGTTGCTATTCTTTCATATATCACTAAGCATTATATACTATCTATATGCTTCTTGGTTTACTATGCAATTGATATTTTATTATCCCCACAGGAGTAGACATGGTAGGTGTCTGTTGAAAATTATGAGTGAGTCCAATCCATGTTTCAATGTACGGAGATTGTTAGATTTTTGTTATCAGTTGACAGTTGCAATATTGTATGAAATGCCTCGGGCAATTTGAATTTGTGCATCTTTTGCTTATATGATATCCTCCTTAATGGATTTTTAACCAATGTAGGACTTCTTCTATTATAACGTTATCTCATCAAATTGTTGGATAATTGCCATGATAATACATCTTTATTCATTTGACTTAACATACATTCACAACTTTGTGATCCCTTCCCTTCTCTAGTATAGATGACCAATTTTATGTTATTTTAATGCGGAGAGCAGGTAGTTGCTTGCATTAACTGAGTACTTGTCTTTTCTTCTTGAAGATTGCAGAATATGTGTTTGGAATGCAGTTGATGGAAGCTTAGTGCACTCTTTAACTGGCCATACTGAATCTGTAAGACCTAATTTTTTTGGTTAAGAATCTGCAAAACCTGTCATCCATCTTTCTCTAACCTCCATCCTTTCTGTATTTTATGTGGGGCTATTTTGCTCTGTGGGTAAACATGTTCAACTTGTATTTTTAGGACAAAAAAGTTTAAATCTGGTCATACTTTTCTTATTGGGTTAAATTCTAGCCTCTTATTTTTTTCTTTCTTGATTTGAATTTTTACAGTTCTATCATGGCTAAATTGTGATTTTTCAATGGTTGGCAGTCCTATGTTTTGGATGTTCACCCTTTCAACCCTCGAATAGCTATGAGTGCTGGCTATGATGGACGAACCATTGTTTGGGATGTAAGCTTCTGTTGCTTTGAGTTCTTAAATCTTAATGTATGAATGTTCTTTGCAATGTAGATTAATTTATGTCTTTCTGGTTTATTACTTCTCCAGATATGGGAGGGCATACCTATTCGGACGTATGAAATTGGAAGGTTTAAGTTGGTTGATGGGAAGTTTTCTCCGTAAGTGCAACAATAATTGCCTTGAACGGTTTTATATTTGTTTTGTTTTTCATTTAATAATTCAATACTTGTATCTAGTTTCTCTTTTTCTTAATAGATTTTGATGTGTTCCACACTTTGGTGTTACGCAGTGAATGTCTTCCACACCCATCTGTCTTTGACTTTTTATAATCTGTGTTTTTGGTACAGAAACTAATTAAGGAGCTCCAAACTTTACAGCTATGTATTCCCTGTCAAGTGATAATAGAGTTGAGAGACAATCTATAAAGTGTTATATAGGCTGAAAAATGAACTGAGTTAAGGTATCAACTATTTATAGCCGTACAGACCAAGAACCTGAAAGTAGAACTACACTCTAATTACACAGCAAAACTATTTTTTCAATCTAGCCAAACACCTAAAAGGAAATCATTCTTCTCATTCATCATAATTCCATCTAACGAAACAACTTTAAAATTCCACTTCAATTCATCCCAATTTCTACCATTTCCATTTTCTTTTGTATTTCAATGACTGTCCAAACAGAGTTTAAGAGAATACAGAATGAAGCCTGGAAATAAGGGACTGAATCAGCAAATAATTGTTGTAGTGACAATTATATCATTCCCATAGACAAGGATATGGACACCACTGCAGGACCATGTGAATAGACAAACAAAGAAGACTCACATTTTCTAGCCTTAAATTAAAACTTGATAGTGGATTTCATTATGTCAAACTAGGCTATAGGAGTCCATTTGAGACCATAAATTTCCTTGTTTAAGTTGTATACCAAGGCCTAATCATTAGGTTCAAAGCCAGGGGAATGATATATATATATATATATATATATATATATATATATTTAGGAATGTATATTGACATCTAGCTGTTCTAGCGCCAATGGCAAGTGAGATCAAGAGTGAGGATTAATATGATGGTGGTGAGTAGTTTGACAATTGGAAAAGGTCTCATTGTAGTACTTAAGAATGAAAATATGATAAAAAGAGCTTAAGAGATTGATTATCTCTCAGCTATGTTATTTATAGAAGAAAATTACATTAAGAACACCAAAAGGTACAAAAAATTAATGCTAATTAGTAAACAACTCATGTAGCAGTTTTCCAGTACTTACTACCTATATCTAATACCTACTCTAACACTCCTCTCAAGCTTGGAACAAATAAATTTAATCTGAGGTCTCTTAAAGGATTTTGTTAACACATCTGGAAGTTGATCATTGGATCTGACGTACAGATTCCTTGGATAACTTTTTCCAAATAAAATGACAATCAAGTTCTATGTGTTTAGTCCTCTTATGGAATACTAGATTGGAAGCAATGTGGATAAGATCTTGGTTATCACAATACATCTTCATTTGTTGGATCTCACAAGATTTTAATTCTTGAGGAAATTGTTTCACCCATACAAGTTCATAGGTAAAAGACGCCTTTGCCCTATATTTAGCTTCGGCACTAGATTGGACAAATATGTTATGTTTTTTCCAAGAAGTAATGTTTCCTCCAATGAGATCACAATACCTTGTAGTGTAGCGTCTATCTATGGGAGATCTTGCCAAATCCGCATCACAATACCCAAAAGTTTGAGTTTTCCCTTCATCTTTGTACAACATACCTTGCCCCTAAAGCCTTTTTTGAGGTATTTTAAGATGCGAATAATAGCAGTCCTATGATCAGTACAAGGATTTTGCACAAAATGACTATCACCCACTGTAACGGATAGATCAGGTCTAGTATTTGAGATAAGTTTCTCAACAAGTCTTCTACATCTCTCTCGGTAAGAGAAAGGTTTACCTTGATTTACTATTAATTTTTTATTTGGATCTATAGGGTTATCTACTGATCTACCTCCAGTCATGCCTAATTCTTCTAAAATATCTAAAGCATATTTCCTTTGACAAACTACAATGTTTCCTTTGATTGAGCCACTTCAATGTCTAGAAAGTATCCGAGACTTCCTTGGTCTTTAGTCTGAAAGTGATTGCTTATGTGTTCCTTTAGCTATGAGTTTCTAGTAGCATCATTTCTTGTAATAACTACGTCATCAACATACACAATTAAGTAAACACATTTTCCAAGAAGGGTATGACAATAAAAGACTGAATGATCTGCCTCGTTGTGTTTCCTTCTGTTTAATCAATGTGATTGAATTTTCCAAACCAAGCATGAACAATGTGCATGAACATTCGTTCAATTTCTCATCATTTGTTGTTTTAATTCCAATCAATGAAGCAAGAGTATCTCTGTTAATCATAGGTTCTAGTACTTATACCTTCAAACTACAACTAAGGTCAATGCACCATCCCTAGACATGTGACTTAACCAATCTAATTCCATCATATGTTCTCAATTCAACGGTATTAACATATACATCTCAAAATTCAAGTTCCAATCATACATTTAAAATTATAATCATTTCAACTCTGAAAAAAAGAGCATGCTATGTAAAATAAAGCTCATTTGCTGATAAAAATTCTATTCGCTGAGAGAGTTTAATTAGGAAATTTTCCTGATTGTTCTCGGATTGCGATTTCCTAGGCGAATCTAAATTACTTGAGGGAATCTAGCCTAGACCTAATCCTAGCTTTTGGATTGAGATTCGCTCAGAGCAAATCACAATCTATTGAGTGAAGTGTGCAAAACCAATAGCTCAGTAGAATTGACATCAGAATCTTTGAATATGGGGGTTAATATCTGAAGATGCTTTGGTTAGGCATCAATGTTAGAATCAGAATCCCATCCAGTTTGCGGGGATTAGAATTTTGAATTGGATGAGTGGTGGTGATAGGTTGGGGAAATGATTGGTTAGAAGAAAAAGGTATTGTTTTTAAGAAATAAAAACTTATTTCAATATTAAATATCAACATTAATTATATTTCAAATTGGTTGACAGCCACGTGTAAGACATGGTGAGAGGGTGACACATCACATAATGTGCCATGTCAGCAAAACTAACGATATTAGTTAACTTCATCCATTTGAAGGACTGACGTGAATAACAAATCTTAAATTTTGACATATTTAGGGATGAAATAGAAGGCATTTTATACTTTTAAGGAGTTGAATTATTTTAATCTTGCTCTTGTCTCTCTCTCTTGAGGAACCTTCATCTCGTCCATCCTTTCTCTTCAAATGTTTGATATTCTTTTGAGGTCCTCATCAGTTTTTCTTGTATTTTATGTATACTATAAATTCTAAAACCCAAACACAAACTAATTCTTTTAATATTAAGTTATCTAAAATAATTGTTTTAGCATCAATTATTTTAAAAGTAATTTTTCTAAAATTTAAACCAAGTGTGTCCTGTACATTGTGCTTAAATTTCTTTTTTAATAAAAAGAAGGGAGTAAACATTAAACACTTGACCACTATGCTCTCCTTTAAGGCGAAAGACAATAGGTAAGAACACTTTACCATTATATTGTCGTATCATATGGACTAAAGTTATCTCTTCTAAATTCACTTCAACTGACTAATATTTAACTTTGTTGTTATCAATTGTAATTGTCTGGATCCATGCTAACACTAATATGCGATTACAATGTTTGTGTATTGATCATGTCAAGCTATGAGCTTAAGCTGCTTTGTGTCCAAGTGCGTAAACTCTGTAGGTTATATGTCTACCTTGCATCATTAGTGTTTTATTTTCATGTCACATATACATGAATTGTCATTTTGTATCCATCTTAGACCATCTCTGACAGTGTAATTTGTTAAAATATTGTGTTCATTTTAGGGATGGAACATCAATTGTGATTTCAGATGATGTTGGACAAATATATTTTCTGAACACGGGTCAAGGCGAGTCCCAAAAAGATGCAAAATATGATCAGGTGGTAAAATATTTCCCTACCTTTTTTTTTTTATATTGAATATAAACTTCATAGCAAGTAAATTTATATCTATCTCTTATATTTGTGGCAGTTTTTTCTTGGTGATTATCGACCCCTCATTCAAGATACTCAGGGAAATGTTCTTGATCAGGTTGATAGGCATTGTGCTCCTGTACTTTGTTGATTGTCAGCATGTTTGACTTGATAAGATTGTTGAAATTATCTGTGGCATACCCAGCTAACCTATGTCACATCTGATGCAGGAGACTCAACTTCCACCACATAGAAGAAACATTCAGGAACCTCTGTGTGATTCTAGTACGTTATGGCTTACTTTGTAATTCTTATGTTAATAGGATGCTAATTACTTACAATTTTTCTTTTATACCAGGCATGGTGCCATATCCAGAACCTTATCAGAGTCAGTTTCAGCAACGTCGACTTGGTGCTCTTGGCATTGAATGGCGTCCTTCATTGATAAAATATGCTGTTGGCCCAGATTTTAGTGTTGGTCAAGGTCAAGACTACCCAGTGATACCTTTGGTAGATTTGGAAGGAATGGTTGAGCCACAACAAGATTTCTTAGATGCCATGTTATGGGAACCAGAATATGACATTATTGTAAGTGAGGATACTGATTCTGAATACAATGTGAATGAGGATACTTCCAGTGCAGCTGCACAAGGGAGTGTTATCTCTTCTAGTGATCTAGAATGCAGTGAAGACGACTCTAGTAATAGAGACGGCCTTAGAAGATCAAGAAGGAAAAAACATAATGCTGGGGTAAGTGTTCTTTTTTGTTCGATCAATAATTAATTACAAATGGTTATCTAATCATAGCGTTTCTCAGGTTGAGGTAACGACTTCCTCAGGAAGGCGTGTTAGGAAAAGGAATTTGGATGATTGTAATGGTAATACTTCTGGAAGTAACAGACCCTGTAAGAAATCCAAGGGCAACTCGAAATCATCAAAAAGGAAATCTTCGAAAGCTAAGACATTGAGACCCCAGAGAGTTGCTGCACATAATGCTCGCCATATGTTCTCTCAAATTGATGAAACATCTACGGATGAGGAAGATAATGATTCCAGTGATGAATCATCAGACAGTTTCCAAGATCCAGATGATTTTAGTGAGCCTGAGAGGGAAATGGACATGAAACGTGATGAATTTAAAAAGTCTCACATAAAAAAATTCGCAAATGTTTCCAAGCCTCCTGTGTGCTCTGAGTCCCAGTCAAATGTTGAAACCAGACCAAGACTGGTACTTAAGTTTTCACTTCGTGATTCTAAGAAGAGTGTGCCCACAGAGGACACAAAACCTACTTTTGAGACTGAGGATAATATGGTATGTCAGTCTTCTAGACCTAAACCCTCTGAAAGCCATCATAAAACTTTTCCAGACTCAAAATCTTTGGACCCTGCACTATCTTCTATGACTGCAACTAATTCTGAATTTCCCCAAAGCCACAATGGCAATGAAAATGTTGATAAAATACAAATGGAGAATGCTACAAATAATCTGGATGCATCTAGATACGTTGAGGAAAATGCAGATCAGTGCAGAAAGGTGGAGACACACACACATGAACTTTCAAGATCAGGGGATGCTTTGCTGACTGATGTTGAAAATGATGACCATCTTGAACACAATGCCAATGGGTAAGTGAAACCTGAGATGCATGTCAACAAAATGTTTATGATACTGCTTCATTTTCTATATTTGGTAATCTCTTCAGAATCCAATGTTTTTCCCTACCATGTTTTGCAGGATATCAGAACATATGATTGGCAAGTTAGAGACAGCTGGTAGTTTGAGTAATAAAGGGCTGACTTGTTTTGAAGATGCACTTAAAATTTCCTCACCTGAACCTTTCTTGTCTGGAAATGCTCAGCCAAATCCCGATGGCTTCTTGACATCTGATTATGATAAGTTCAATGGTGTTAATAGATTCCAGTCTGGATCTGGAAAATGTCCAGACGACTCACTAGAGAACAATGAAGTTGTTCACTCAAGCCTCTCTGGTGACCTAAAAATGAAAGCACCTGTGAAATCAACCAAGCTAGTTATTAAAAAGAAACAGATTTCATCTGAAACTGAAGGTCCTTACAAACTGAAATTTGTTAGTTCTAAGGCAGATTCAACTGGTGCTAGAGGTATTGTTATATCTGGAAATTCCTCTATTATGGATTCTAATCTTATACCAGAAGGTGAAGATGACAGAAAATTTAGTACTCCACAGCAACTGCATTCATATTCTGACAGGAGAAGAGATCACGTCCATGAAAGGGATAAGTTGCATAAAGGGAAAGTCAATCAAGATGGTTTTGAATCTTTTGATTGTGATATAGAAGAACATAATTCTGTCTTCAGCAGTCAACACGGTTTAGGCATTGGTTTGTCTGATGTTATAAGTGATCATGTACGGCGATCACGTTCTGTAAGGATGAAGTCAACTACTGAGGAGCCAAGCACTTCAAACAGAAGGAGTAACATTCATGGGGGTCAAAGTTCAAGGGGAAAATCTGATTGGGAAGGCTGTTCTATGAAAGTGTCTGATCAAGTTCATCGTAGAACTAGGGCTTCCAGACATAGGGGTGATGGATATATTTCCAGTAATCCTGGTGGTTCTGTAACTCGAAGGGTGTCAAATCATCATGTCAAAAATTCTTCATGGCTGATGCTGTCAATGCATGAAGACAGTTACCGATATATTCCTCAACTTGGTGATGAAGTTGTGTATTTTAGACAGGTATTTTTACCGTTATGGTTTTGTAATACTTCATAGATTGTTTAGGAATTCCTGAATCTGTTTCCTAGTTTATGTTTTTATCCTTTGGTTGGTTTTGTATTCTGCTTCCCAATTCATCATCTTGATATTTGATTGCCAGGGACATCAAGAGTACTTAGAGTCGTGTGCATCATCTGAATCAGGTCCATGGAGATCATTTACAGGACTAGGCTTTTCTGAAATTTGCAAGGTTGAAGTGCTTGAGTATGCGGAGCTCGCAGGCTCTGGGGATAGCTGTTGTAAACTTAAACTTAAATTTGTGGATCCTTCTTCATACGTGTATGGAAAATTGTTTAAATTAACTCTGCCTGAACTGATTGACTTCTCTGAATTTGTTGTTGAGAAAACATGGTATGATACTGCCATGAAGAGAAATTGGTCTTCAAGAGATAAATGCAAGGTTTGGTGGAGAAATGGAGACGGAGATGGTGGGAACTGGTGGGATGGTAGAATTATTTCAGTGCAGGCCAAATCTCATGACTTCCCTGATAGTCCTTGGGAAAGGTATCAGATTCAGTACAAGAATGATCCAACCGAGAATCATCTGCATAGTCCGTGGGAACTACGTGATCCCGATCCTGAGATTCAATGGAAGCATCCCCACATTGATCACGCAATCAGAGATAAGCTGCTTTCGTATTTCACTAAATTAGACCGTAGGGTAAGTAATTATAAAACTTTATTAGCCTATGTTCTTTCACTGAATTAGGCTTATCGATACTAGCAAGATGCAAATTTCTAATTTTGATTTAAAGGGGTGGTGGGTGGAACGTTTCTCATTGTTAGTATTTCCTCTCAATTCAGGAGAAATTTGATATCCAAGCATTGAACAAAGTTGCTGAGAAATTAGAGTTTTCAAACAGGTACCAAAGTTTCTGTCTTGAAATGCAGAGAGGATTGATGTGCCTGTCATTTTGTATACAATCTTATTCTAGCAATTAAGTTAAACTTGTGAGTTAATAATTTGTCATCTTTGGATTTGTATTGCAGGTTTCCCGTCCCACTCTATCCTGAACTGATTCAGTCAAGGTTGGAGCATGACTACTATCGTACTGTGGAAGGTGTCAAGCATGATATAACGGTAATGTTATCAAATGCCGAAGATTTCTTTACAATTACAAAAAATGCTCATCTGTTGGGCAAGATCAAGAGAATGTCAGATTGGTTTAGAAAGAAACTTGAAAGGATATAGAAGGCCCAAATTGGGCTTTATAGGTTTCTTCTAACATTGTTTTTCATTCTTTAATCCAATTTTGGAGAATTAGTTGGTATTTAAGTTGGTTTTATAAAATGGTGAAGGCCATAGGTGGTGGGTAAATATCAGCTATCACGTGTATATATACGAACTCATCCTTTTTAATGCCAATTGTCGTTATGAAGCATTTTCGGCTTTATAACTTTGATTTCGAATATGAATGTTTTGATGGTTTTGCATAGGTCTCCTCTAAACCTGAGTTTAAGCTTCAATATAGAGTAGAATAGGTGAAGTAAAATTATGTTCATACGCAGAGTAACTCGGCTTGTAAATACGATTTAATTTATTTTAAATATGTATTAAGTAAATCTTTATGTATTAAATTAAATAAAATTTGTATATCAGCATGTTATTCATATAATTAAATTAACTTTTACCTTCTGGAAATACGTTCGTGTGATTAGTTCAAAGTAGAAATGTTACAAGCAAAAAGTAAATAAATCAAAGAATTAATTAAACCAAGTTAATTGATTGTCATGACATATATAGTTCAAACTATATATAATATCAAATAACACAATAGTAATTATATAAATTTTCTATAAAATTTATTCTTTTACTATTTTCACCGTAAAATTATAATTATATATTAATTATCCTGATTATATGAGTAAAATTAAAAACAAATAACACAGTAATCAAATTGTTATATGTATATATTTTTACAGATGTATATTATATTGATATGGGTATAAATGAAATATCAAATAAATTTGGCAGCCAAGAAAAGAAATAAATTTGGCAGCTAAGAAAAGAAATATCAAATAAATTTAGATATACAATTATATATTATATTTTATAGAAAAAAGTTCATTGAAAATGTCATCATTGAGCTTTTTTTTTCAAAATAATGTAATTTGATTTCATATTTTTTAAATGGGTAAATAGTATTTTTATTCAAGAATTTGGCAAATAGTATTTTTATTCAAGAATTTGGCAAATCTTAAGTGGGAGTACGATTCATTTTTAAAAAAATCGCCAACCATATTCATGTTCATGATTTATGAAAAGAGTTCGTATTTCACATATACTAGTTTTTGACTAAATTATGAGTGGATAACACTTGTGAAGAAATTATATGATTTTAATTAGTAGACAATAATTATGTTGAAATCGTATATGTGAAAAATAATTTTGATAAAATGCTCTCTAATTGAACTCATAATTATCATATACAACTTCAGTTATATCAAATTGTGAACTCATAATTATTATGTACAACTTTAGTTTAGTGATTTTTTTTTTTTTTTATGAAGAAAACTTGTTATTTTTTAAATGATGCAATAATTTAAGAAAAATTTAGTTGTGTTATTTTGATTAAAAAGAATGTATGAAAATTAATAGTGATGGTAAAATCCTAAATTTGAGACGCTAAAACTAAATTGAAAACCTTGACCAGAAACCTTAATCGAAAACCTAAAACTAAGAATGGTAAGCAGTAAACCTTGAAATAGGAGAAACCTAAATCATAAAGGCACATGTAAACGTAATCTTTAAATATAAAACGTTGATCTATAAACATATTCTAAATGAACTATGCAACCTCGATGAAGTGAACAAAGAAGACATACATGGAAGAACATATAGGTACTAGCCACAGTAACACCAGATGTGGATAACAATGTAGAACGATTGACAAAATCGTTTAATTCAAGGAATACCATTCCAGGAAAATGACCATTTACGTGATGCTTCAACTTACATGCAATGATACATAAATCTTACCATCCGCTACATCAACAACAACAATGTGTCGAACTCTATAAAAAATTAATCTAGAAAATGGATTGATTTAGTTGGAGGAATGTCTTGGATGGATCCCTTGCTAGATTTATATGTTAAACAACTATCATGTTGTGAATTTAGGGCATCCACAAGTTCAAAATAAGAAGGGATTCACTTAGTTGATTTTGAAAATTTAGTAGCATGACCCTTTTCAGCACCTTCCATTTTGACCTTTTCATCATGTGGTATGCACAAAGAGTCTTATTTTGAATATGCAATTTCGTGCAACTTATTCTTGATGTTAACCTTACCAACATGTGAACCTCTTTAAAGCGCTTCATGATGACATCAAACTCCTTTTGGATTGACAAAGTTGATGAACGATGAACATTTATTTATTCACACTCAATAGATTTAATCATGGATTATTGGACTATAATAATAAATAAATATATTCTTTTAATTAATATTTATATAATTGGGTTTATTTGGGCCTTAGCTATTATTTTTGTTAATTTTGTGTTTTTAGAGTAAATGGTTTGTAGGAAGCGTTTACCTTGTGAATGGGCCAAATATACAAAAGTCTAAGTTGCTTCTTGAATCAAAATAGAAAACAAATTTTAAGGAGAAGAAAGAGAAAATAAAATCTACAATATCTCAGAAACAAAATTGGAAGCAAATCTTCTACAAAATACAAGAATTCTGGAAAGTTGGAAACTATCAACAAAATCTAAACTACAATATTTTTCCAAGATCATTGGAGCAGAAAAGTCTATAAAAGAACACAAGCATTAAGGAGAAAGGGGGGGAGCTTCATAGGATTTTCTTAGTTTCTTTTCTTCTTTGTAATTCTTTTGTTTTGTCTCCGCATGGAAAGCTAAACCTTTTTTATTGTTTCCTTTGTAATTCCCTATTGAGTTCTCAAGTTTTGGTCAATAAAAGATTTTTAATTCTTTATAGCAGTTGTTTTAATAGTCTAATCTCCTGGAAAACTGGTTTTTGTGAGAGGTTGTACTTGAACACATGATTGAGAGTCTTCCTTATCTTAAACTTTGGTTTCTTAGTTAGTTCACATTGTTCTAATTAATTTCTTGGGCACATGATTCAAGAGGGAGGAGATAAGCATTCCCATAGAGTATACGCATATAACAAAGTGGATATTGATTAAATCAGGAACACATGATTGAGAGTCTTCCTTATCTTAAACTTTGGTTTCTTAGTTAGTTCACATTGTTCTAATTAATTTCTTTGGTGCATGATTCAAGAGGGAGGAGATAAGCATTCCCATGGAGTATACACATATAACAAAGTGAGTATTGATTAAACTAGTAGACGCATGCTTTACTGGTGAGTTTCAGTTGAATCAAATTGGCGCATGTTCAATCTGGTTTAACTTTGTTGGAGGATTGAGAAAAGATTAATCTTTAGAGAACTTGTAAAGAATTTAATGGTGGAAGAACTTGGGGATCAACCGCTTTTTAATTGTTGTTTTAATCTCTTTTATTATTTTATGCACAACTATCTCAACCCCTTTTATCATTATTATTATTCTTGCTAACTTTTATTGCTTGCAGATAAATTCTAAATACTGATTTACTAATTTTACTATTGGATTTGTTGGGAGACAACTTGGGGTCATCTGACCACAATTATACTATCATCTCTCTAGTGTTAGATAGGTCTGCGTTGGAACCAATTTAATTTGACAGCAAAACGACAGCTATCAATGAACAATCATCACTTGCAATATATGAAAAACTTAATTTGGTCCATATTAGATGCACTGATTGTAGTGTTATGTTACACACCAAAGGAAGCCAATTCACAAGCACAAGGAAGACCATGAGTAGATTTAAGGGTACATCCACAATGATATTTATCCAAGTCAACATATTTAACTATCATTCTTTTTCACAATATGTTGTCAATCATATTTGGACACAAACCCAAGCAATGTGTTATATGTTTTCACATTAAATAGATGTCCCACCACATGAAGACTCTTTTCAAATGAATCTATAATTGTATTATGTTGCAATAGAATCATCTTATTCATGGAATGCCAACAAAAAAATAAGTCTCTCATGGAGTTTTGAAGCATTCTCTTTAGACTCCAACGTGCAGCCTCAACTCTACAAAAGAAAACAAATATTATGCTTGTAAATCAAATATGCGGCCTAAAACCTACATGGAAAAAAAAAGACATGCAAATCATCTTATATACTTTTCATAAGAAAAACATAATTTTAAAGATGAGTCATAACACTGCACTTTTAAACAATATCAACTCGAACCTTTTCATTCTTTAAAGTAAAACAAGAAAAATGTTGAAATTATTTCATAACAACCACTATTATCTTGAATGTCTAACCTTAACTGAAGTTATGAACTATGAAGCTCGAACACTCTTAATGGTCTCCGCTTCCGCGCTTTAGATGCATACCGAACATGGACATGCGATATACACGAGAACAACACATGTCAGATGCATTTAGTTGGGTCACCCAATTTGTGAACACACCGAAGGACACTTTTAAGTAAGTGTTTCAGTGGAAAGGAAGACGGAGAACGCAAAAGGAAGAAGGAGAACAAAAAAGATGAAGGGTTGCAGTGAGAAAAAATTTACAAAAGAAAAAGTGAAGATTGTACATATTTTGAATTGAAAAATGCACATTCATGTATTACTTTGACTCACTATGGAGCCTTTTCATTCTAAATTTAATATTATTATCTTTTAATTTAAATTTAAATACGATTTATTATATAATTATATAATATTTTGTATATTTTTATAATTTAAATATTATATTTTTATTTTACTTTATTTTTAAATTACAAACATTAAATTATTTTTTATAATTTAAATTTATTTTTAAATAGTAAATTAATTTTTTTATTAAAGATTAATATTTTAAAATAAGATTAAACTTTAACTTTAAAAAATAAAATATTAAAAATAATTTTTTTTATAATAATCATATTAAAATTAAAAAAATAAATTTAAATAAATAAAAATATTTTATATTTAATTATAATATTTTAAATAACCTTAAATAAATATAACTAGTTATTGGTAAATAATTTTATGGTTATATAAATATAATCAATTATTGATAAATATTTTTATGATTATGTAAATATAACCCCTTAAAGATAAATATTTGTATGATTATATAAATATGTAAACATAATCAAGATAAATATTTTGATGATTATAATAAACAATTTTATGATTATGTAAATATAACCACTTAAAGATAAATATTTGTATAGTTATGTAACTATAACCAGTTAATGATAAATATTTTGATGGTTATGATAAACAGTTTTATGATTATGTAAATATAATTACTTAATGATAAATATTTATGGTTATGTAAATATAACAACTTAATTATTATTATTATTATTATTATTATTATTATTATTATTATTATTGTGTAAATAGAACTGTTCTTGCCGGTTGACTTTCCTATCGGTTGACTCCATGACAATCTCACGCATCCTTCCCTCTCCTTAGAGAATGCTTCACTGTATCGAAACAACCTGCACCTGCAAAGACATATGCACTCCGACGCTCAAGACAAAAACTAGGGCAAGTCCACCAAGTGTATAGAGTATCTTAGTTTAGGTCTAAAAACTGTGTACCTTTTTGAAGTGTTTTACTACCCTTTATATAGTCTAAGGTTTCCTCAGCGTCGCTACCCATATTTAGGGTTTCTGCAGGAATACCCTTGCGCAGCTATTACCCAGTCTTAGGGTAATCTAGCGCGTAAGACTTCCCTTAACTGGAGTGCAAATTCTAACAGGATGGCCACCTGGGTACCCCCTTGTGCACCTAAACTCTGGGGCCATCTGTCCTGGGAGTGCCCTCACTGTTCACGTGACATGCATGTGGTTTCACTTGGAAACCCTAATCCTGATGGACACTCAAACCCTTCAAGACTCTGCACCTAACTGTGCTTTCCCTGCCACACGCATGGGTGTTTTGTGACTTAGGCCTCTCCCTACCTTTGGGCATTTTACTGATCACTGGTCTTCTCTCGGGACCCATCTTAGATGTTCTAGTTCTGTTGTTCAAAACACCCAAGACCGATGTCACCTCGTCGCACTCTGTTGCCGAGGACTCATCACCCTGTTGCGTGATGAGGACACATCGTTCCACTCTGATGATCGACATGCCGATGACTAATTAGCCCACTAATCCATGCTACATGTGGGACCCAGTCCACGTGGCTTTGGCCCAAGCTGTGGGACCCAGCTGATGTGGCTCACAATTACTAGTTGTTCTCGGTGTCCGAGGACTGGTCGGTACAATAACCACTTAATGATAAATATTTATAGTTATGTAAATATAATTATTTAATGATAAATATTTTTATGATTATGTAAATATAACCACTTAAAAATAAATATTTGTATCATTATGTAAATATAACCAGTCAATGATAAATATTTTGATAGTTATGATAAACATTTTTATGATTATGTAAATATAATTATTTAATGATAAATATTTATGGTTATGTAAATATAACCACTTAATTATGATTATGTAAATATAACCACTTCATGATAAATATTTATGGTTATATAAATATAACCACTTAATGATAAAAATATTTTTATGATTATGTTTTTTTTTTATTAGCAAGAATGATTATGTAAATATAACCCGTTAAAGATAAATACAAGTCTATGAATACAATAATGAAGGAGTACTTCTAATTTACTTAATACTCAATACATTTACTTATTAATCATATATCTTACACTCTTATTCTTGAGCATCGGGGAGGTGGTGAACTTTCACTCAATTTTCATTGCTAAAGTTTGACAATCCGTCAAGATAGAGATTGGTCTACCTAATCACCTCGAATTCACCACCTTGGACGACTCAACCTTTAACCCGGTTAGAATGTTTATTTTAAAAGTATATTATACTACAATTAATTTTAATTTGCTAAATGTTTTGTTTCTTTTATTCATAAATTATTTCTATTAGATTAATTTATTTGATTTTTTATATTTAAGTAAATTTATTATATTTAACTTATTTTTGTTAGGAAATTAAGATGAATATACCTAATCAAGCTATTGAATAAGAAGATGAAACTAAATCTTTATGGAGATATGTTTCAAAGTTAAGAAAAACTCTTGGTGGTGGAAATAATATGATCAAATGTAGTTTGTGTAATTTTTCATGGATCTTACACTCAAGTAAGAGCTCATTTTTTAAAACTTACTGGAGCAGGAGTTAGAAGCTGTCCAAACGTGAGTGCATCGAAACTTGTTGAGTTTCAAAAATTAGGCAATGAAGCAACATTGAAAATAGTGGGTTTGAAACAAAAAAAGAAACAAAAAAAGGTCCCTCTACCACCTGTATCTGATGAAGAAAATCAGACTAACAGTAATGTTAACCCAAAATTCAAAGGTTCTTTACAAGCTGCTTTCAATATTCAAGCGAGAGATACTCTTGTGAAATTGCGAGAATGTTTTATTCTTCAGGACTACTAATTCATTTAGCAAGAAGTCCTTATTATAGAAGTTCATTTTTTTATGCAACTAATACTTTTAGTCTTTGTGGATATGTACCGTCAACATATAATAAACTAAGAGGTCCTTTACTTTCAAAAGAAAGAAGTCATGTAGAAAATCTTTTGCAACCTATACGAAACTAATGGAATCAGAAAGGTGTAACAATTGTTAGTGATGGGTGGAGTGATCCTCAAAGAAGACCACTTATAAATTTCATGGCTATCACTACGAGTGGACCAATGATTTTAAAATCAATAGATGGATCTAGTGAGATAAAAGACGAAGATTTTATCGCTAAACACATGAGAGATGTAATTATGGAGGTTGGGCAGAACAATGTAGTACAAATTATAACTGATAATGCAATTGTATGTAAGGCAGTGGATATGCTCATAGAATTAGAATTTCCTTCAATCTATTGGACTCCTTGTGTAGTGCACACCTTGAATCTTGCATTGAAAAGTATTTGTGCAACAAAAAATACTGAAAAAATAGTGATATTTCTCATCAATGTTCTTGGATTTCACAAATTGTTGATGATGCTACCTTTGTTAAAAACTTTATTATGGGGCACTCTATGAGATTATCAATGTTGAATAACTTCAACTCATTGAAGTTGCTTTCTCTTGCTCCAATAAGATTTGCTTCAACCATAATCATGTTAAAAAGGTTTAGAAGTTTGAAAAAAGGACTGACTCCAAGAGATGGTTATTAGTGATGAATGGTCTTCTTACAAAGAGGATAATGTGGATAGTGCACAATTTGTGAAAGAAACTTTGTTGACTGATAATTGGTGGATGCAGGTTGATTATATACTTGCTTTTACTACCCTTATTTATGATGTTCTCTGAAAAACAAATACGAATATGACTACTCTTCACTTAATATACGAAATGCGGGATTCAATGATTGAAAATGTGAGAAAGGTCATATACCATCATGAAAGGAAGACAAAAGCTGAATATTCATCATTTTTCAAGGTAGTAAAGTCAATATTAATTGATCGTTAGACTAAGAGTAGCACATCTCTTTCATTTTCTGGCTCATTCTTTAAATTCAAGGTAATACATTATATAGTTAAATTATTTCATAATTATATTTTGTTGTGTACATATTATTTATAATATCATAAATTTATAATATTATATTAATTTATGTTTATATATTTTTAATTTTGTAGATATTACAGTCATAAATGTTTAAATGAAGATTCAAAAAGGCTTGCCCCTACATTAAGATCGCAAAATTACTTATGAAAGGAAAAAATGTTTTATGAGATACTTTGATGATGCAGACATAAGGAGACATGTAAATATAGAGTTTGCAAACTTTTCATATGGAAGAGAAGATTTATCCAATGTTGACTCTTTAAGAGATAGAAATAAAACGGATACAAAATCATGGAGGATTGTTCATGGAGCTCATGCACCAACACCTCAGAAAATAGCTATTAAGCTACTTGGACAATCATGTTCTTCTTCTTGCTGTGAAAGAAATTTGAGTACCTACTCTTTAAGGGATAGAAGTAAAATAGATGCAAAATCATGGTGGATTGTTCATGGAGCTCATGCACGAACACCTTAGAAGATAGCTCTTCAGCTACTTGGACAACCATGTTCTTCTTCTTGTGAAAGAAATTAGAGTACCTACTTTTTCATACATTCTCTGAAAAAAAATAAGATGACACCTATAAAGACAGAAGATCTAGTATTTATTCATATTAATCTCCGTTTTCTCTCAAAAAAATTCTTCAAAATACAAAGAAGATTAAACTAAATTGTAGGATATTGTAGGAGATGATTTTTCATTGGATGAAAATGAAATTCTTGAGATTTCTAGTTTATCTCTTCGATGAATCAGAACTACAAATTGTATTTTTTAATGAGAATGAACAAATGTAAAATTCAAACATTACAATTTAAATATGTTTATCTTTTGTTAGATTTTTTACAAATATTTTTTTTAATTTTTCCATATTAGAAAATATATTAATATATTTTAATTATATATATATATAATATTTTTCAAGCTATATCTTCATGTATCCGTGTCCCTCAGGTTATGAAACATGATACTTCATTCTAATTTTAAAGTAAAGTATGTTTATATAATTCTTAATGTGATGGGTAGGATATGACTCAATGTTAGTTTATATACGACGTGTCAGTTTATAGTTTAAGATCAAGGGTTTTAATGTTTCGTTGGTAATGTTAAAGTGGCTATGTAGAATATATATATGTATGAAATTTGGTGGTTGTATCTAACTGGATTGGTAGGAATAAGTAGAACTACGACAAAGCTATATGCATTTCAATGAAATTTAATTCTTTTTTTTTCTACAGTAAATTTATGCCTCAAAATGGTAGAATTTGACAGAGCATCAGCATAATGCTCTGATACAAATTAAATCAAATTACAAGCTATGATTGTGAATGTCTTAAAATTGCATCATCTGGTGTCCCGTTTTCTTCATCATCTCCATCTGATATTGATGAGTCATCATCAGAATCCTGATAAGTAGAGGAACAATTTCTTTTAGTTGTGATTGCATGACACTCGTAATAATCGAAGAACCAGTCATTACAAATAAACGAATATAGTAATAAAAAATATAAATGCATGAAAAACTTTAAAACCTGATGATGGTAACGCTTGATATTATTATGTATGGCTCCGATCGTCTTAATAATTATGTACATGGGTATAATAATTCCACTGGCCCTCAGTAAAAAGACCTACAAAATTAAAAATATCCAAAGTTAATTCAATGATTCGCAAGGTAAATATTTTGTTTTAGTAGAAATCTGGAAATTAAATCAAGTACTTACTTACCGTAAGAATTGTAAATGGATAATCTTCCATTCCATCACTAAGGAGTGCAAAAAGATGTCTTACAAGCAAGATCAGAGTAAACTGCAAAATCAAATACCCACTACTTATTTTAAGACATTCATCCCAACATCATAAGTTACATTTTGATCTAGACTATGTTGAATTTACTCAAATGAATTTCAATATCTGTAAATCCGCAACAACCCCGGCAAAAATATGACTCCAAAATAGGATAAACTCTACCTTCTTAATTTTAAATTTGAAATGAATTATTTAAATCTTCTTTTATTGTGTTCTTACTAATCTTTTTTCTTATTTGTACATTTTAAAATTTTTAAATATGTATATTTTGATTTGATGAGATCTGTTTATGAAGTAACAAGAGAATGGATTAGAAGATAGTCTTATGATAAATAATGATCCTTTGTTTTGAGAGAAAATATTCTTAAGGTAGTGGCGTAGTGGCATCCCCATTAACAACGCATTCGCCGACTAAATCAAATTGAAACTAAAACACACTTTCAAAATCTGAATCGTCCAATTCTCTTGTAACGGTTATAAATGCATTCACTCCACTGAATCCAGTCCCTTACAACTGGCCCATTCCGGTGCCAATAATTGCAATCTACCAGTTTTTGACTCATTCTCTTTTCCAACTCTAAAAATCAATCTCAGACCTATTAATCATGATTCAACATAAATAATCATGATTCAATGCCAGTTGCCAAGGCCACTGTTCAATGCCATCTAGGAAAATCTTCTGTTTAAGATTTGGAACAAAAAATCTAAACATCAAAAAGAGTAGGTAGGACTGCCCAACGGCACTCTCAATAAATCCAGAGAAAAAGGTAAAACACCTAAGACATTCTATTTTTATTTTTTTTTAAATATTTTTTTTTTTTTGCAAATACTATGAAAAATTTAGATGAGATTAGATAATGCTTACAGCTAAAGCCAGGGATCGACAACAAGCTGCGCTTCTATCCGCAGCATATGTGCATTCAGAGTAATTGTTTCCCTCAATTATTCTTGTGTTTAACGATTCTCGTTCAGTCATTGAAATTTGCAGGCTATCCCTGAAATGTAATACACCAGGAAACAACATTAAACAAACAACTCAAACGAACATTTAGTATTTCTCAAATTCTCCAACAAATCATTAAGTCAAAAGTTTTCTGCACTCTAAAGATATAAAAAATTGGGTTTGAGAGAAAAACTATGCCAACTTAGCTTGGTCCAGGAGCCACATTTTAGAAATTTGATACGATTAAGGCTAACTAATTAATTGAAAGACACATAAGCTCCCTTTGATTGAATCACACGCGGAAAGGAAAGGTTGAGACACGTTGCAACCAAGAAAATTAAAATTGTATTAAATGGTTAAATTCAACTTGAGCATGTGAGATATATTCAACCATAAGGAAAAAAAATATGTAATGTAATGGGAGAATACCTAATGGTCATTGCTGCATCAGCTATTTGCGATTTCTTCTGAACTGCTGTATATCCAGGTTCGTATTGCTGCAAAAACAAGGAACAAGAAATCCAATAGAATTTAGTTTGTGCTCATCTCTTGCATATGAGTTATGATATTGGAAGGGGACAAGTTCATGAAATAATATATGAAAATTTCAGTAAAAACAAAAAAAGGGACATAAAAAAAATAATTGACCCAAAAACTAAAAGAAAAAGGGATCACAGACAACTCCTTGTTTATCACTATTAACAAACGGGGATTACCAGCATTAGGATCGAGAAATCATGATCGATTGAAACTTGTGAGAAACAGAATGAAGAAACTTTTTCCAAAGCTTCATGGTTCGTACCTGGAGACATATTTCACAAGTTGTGTTTCCTTTCTCATTGCACCACGTCTGAATGCAGTCTCTATGAGCAAACTGGAAAGTAGATTATGAAGATGAGAGGATTATCGAAAATAAAGTAAACACATACGAGGTTAAGAAAAATCCTGATTTACCTTAACTGTCCCCGAACAAGCACAAGGAGCTTCCATGGTTTTGGTGCTCTCAAATTCCTCTTCATGACATATTCTGCAGCGAGAAATACCAGAAAGCAATTTCAAATCATCAACCAACAACACAACTTCTTCCATGTTTCTTGCAATCACAGAGAGCTCCATTTCTCGTAAAACTTCAACCTTGGTTGCTTTCCCAAGTCCGTTTACAACTCTGTTTTCCTCTCTCCAAAATCTGAACTTTATATATAAAATTACACAGCACTGAACTTCCAATACTGCCCTCGTATGATGGTTAAAAATAAATCTGTCAAGATTGATACCACTTTTCTTCCTTGTAGTTTCATCTCTTTTTCTAATTACTTTTGGAAAAATAATCTATACACATTAACGCTATAAAAGATTATATTATTTTTATAAACTATAATAAATTTGTTAATTAATATAATAGTATTTTTTTTTAAATTAACCCAATAGGAAATTGTGATTAATTGACCATATAAGAATGAGATGAAATTAAACTCCCTTTTATGTATATGTATTTTTTAATATATTGACATAAAATGAAGGCTAGATTTGACCCCATAAATTAGGGAAAGAGAAGCTGCAAGGCAGGGTCAAACAAAACCTCCTTTTGGAAGGCATGGAGGATTTAGGAAAGTCAAAATTAAGAGAGAAAACATATGAGAACATTAATGTGTTCTAGAATTCCTTGCTTAAACAAGGAGAACAAGTCATGGGTTATGGTAAAAGGGACGTAGGAGAAGACAACCAGAAACAAGAATGTTGCCAAATGCAACAAATTTTTCGACCAGAGTTGTAACTACAGTAGTTGCTGATTTCACCCAACTATATATTTATATTTTTTTTAACTTGTTATTGAACCAACAACAATACCCATTGATTCGTACTAAAGCATATTTTTGTAACATATAGCAGTTTTGGAGAGAAAAATGCATTGAATGTATCCTTTGGTGAGAAAAATATACATTAAAAATTTCGGTTGATTACGCGTATTCTTCCCATCCATAATGTTTCTTTATATATTCCTTGTCTTCTACCACTTCAAGGATGTTTTTCCTTTGTGAGATTATTTTTTCAGTTTACCTTTCTATGCTTGAATTACAAAAACACTTGAATATTCTTGTTGACTATACATTTGCATTCAAAGCATTATTGATTTAACAAAGTTATAAACAGAATTTGTTTTAGATGAAATATAATTAATAAATATCGAATAAATAAAACTGTTCATCTTAAACTAAATATCTTTATGCTAAGCTGAGCAGATAATGTTATTTCTATTCACATATTCACATTATTAATACCTTGTCAAATAAATAAGTATTACATAAGTAAATAGTATAAAATAATCCCATATCGTTAGTTCTTATAAAATTTAAAAAATTACTATATATGGTGATTTATTATTTAATGACATGTAAAATTATTTTATACTTTTAGTACGCAACCTTTTTTTTTTATATCTTATAAACACCAATATATTTAGCATTTTATTCACTTAATAAGATAATTAATAGAAATATGGAATATGATTATCTAAAATTATTCTTATAAATTATAGATTTAATCAATGTCAGATTTTGTACCACACAAATATCTAATCGCTTTAAAGTGAAGAATTAACTATACTATACACATAAACATAATAAACTATGAAGTGTACAAAATATCACTATTTGATTTTCTCATCATGTACTAGGATTACCTACTTTATTCATGCTCATTTTAGAGGAGCCAAATCCACTGGCTATTGAGATTTAATTATATAAAGTTAACAAGAGTAAAGTAATACATCTATTTCGAATAATAAATAAATTGTTGAGCTAGTTAAGTTTATACTGTTTCGGTGTATTTCTAATTAAAAAAAAGTTTATTTGAAGCTTAAAAGTTGGACAAATATAAATAGTTTCAATTAGAAGTTCCAATACATTCGAAGAAAAAAGTAATGTTATATATTTTTTATTTCATTATTTCTTTTATATTACATTACTTAATTACATGTATAAATATGAAATACGAAGTCATATTTTCATCGTAAAGAATGCATATGAACATTTTAACAATTTATCAGCGAACAAGACAAGAACAACTAGCATTATAAATGAACCTTTTGATTGAAAATCCCATTATCGTCTTCTTTAAAAAGGACAACAAAAATGACAGAAGTAATTTGTACAAGTAAATCTGGTGGGTATTCTTTAACAATCAAAAATATTCTTGTAAAGATATTGAAGTGACATGAATATGAATATGAACAAAAGAAAAGGAAAAGAAAAACTTGCCACATTTGATGATTCATTGCAAATAGCAAAAGGCTATGAGTGGATTTTGGGAGGGTAAAAAGTTAAAAGCCACTCTACTACTTTTGTAAAACACATGCAATAAGATATTCCTTCGAAACTGCCATTTCCAGATTTAAATCTGAGACCTACGATTCTTCACCAACGGTAACAGACAACCTGAGACAAACCAAATTTGAAATCGTGGGCCCCGCTGTTTCATTAGATTAATCCAAACGCGTTCACCCAAATGCAAACATAATCAACGGTGATTCGGCGGATCTATCATTTCTTTCTTTCTTTACTATTTATTATAGTACTATTCAAAATGAGATCAAATGGGGAAATGTAAAAAGAAACAGAGAGAGAAAATAATGTTATAAAAATATATATTATATAAAATATTGAAACTAATAAATAAATAAATAAATATATCCATTTGATACTTCACCGGGCAAATAGTTGTAAGACAAAACTATGTGTCTTTAGTTTTATAGTTGTGTTTATAAAAAAAATAAAGGAAATGCATGCGCAGGCATAGAGAATTATGAACAATTGAGGATTTGATTTCTTCACGTATATAGGGACAGATATTCCCGTCCTCTATCGATTTGCTCACCCACTTGATTTCAAATTTCTTACCCATGTAAGAGAGAATATGATTTTTTTAAAGAATATTATAAAAAAATACTACAATAATATAGTTTCACACGTTATTTTTTACATATTATAAGGAGAGAAAAGTGACGAATGTGTTTATGGTTTCTCGGTCTTGTCTTTTCTGTTTCTCTGGGTGGATTTATCCAACAATTAGGAAGCAATGTTGCCATATGGAAGCTTCTCAAATTCAAAAAAAAAAAAAATAATGAGACCTTTCTTTAGCTTTTCTCTAAGCAAATTATCAAGCGGGGCTCACTCATCATATGGCTGAATTACACCCGCATCCATTCCAAAATCTTAACTTGCCCCCAAAACCTTCCTCTTAAGAACAAACTAAATAACAAATCCACGTAGTTTTTTATGATAAAATTTGTATTCACTTTATACTATGAGATAATGTATGTATGATTTTCAATATATCTTTGTCAAATTGAAATCTATCAACCATGTGTAAGAATAGAAATTTATAAATAATTCAATAGCTGATAATCCAAAAAAATTTCATTATATTAAATTCTAAAAATTTAAAACTAATAAGAGTCCAAGTTCCTTTACAACTATATTATTTCATATATATGTATATGTGTATATATATAAAAGGAAGGACAAAGCGGGAAATAGAAAAACCCACAACAAGACAAGTTTATATTCCCCCATATAACACTCAAATGTTTTGAACATGTTATTTTTAACACCAACAAAATACTCTTATACTAAAACAAGAAATTATTTCAAATTGTTGCAGTTAAATGAATTTAATATTAACTATTTACTGATGATGTTTCTTTGATATGTTGTAACATTGTTACGAAAAAAATATTAGAAATTGTTATATTTTATTTGAAAACTTGATTTTTTATTATATAAATAATTTGATTTAATTTAATTTAAAAAATTGGTGTAATGCTAAATAGTGTTTTATAATTATGGAGATTTATAAAGGGTAAGATGGTATGAGTTGATAGGTATGTTTAAACTGGTGGTTGATAACGAAGTTATTCGGTTAGATAAGAAAATTCCATCAACGTTTGAGTTTGGTTTAAGCTAGGCATGTATAGGTGAAAAATTGTGCTCCTACAAAGAAGGGAACAGAGCATTCAGCCAACGTTTGGAAATTTAACTGTTTTGATTAGGAGTGAGAATTAGAAGGCATGGTAGGAAATTGAAGATTGACGTCTTACCTTCAAAGTTGATGCAAATATGATTGAGTTGAGGTGGAGAATAACGTAATTAAACATGATGATGCTCTTTACAATAACGCTTGGTTATAATTACCATTTCGAAAGGAGCATATGGGCTAAATGTATCTTAGTTTGATTGTTAATTCATATCTGGGCTGGTGTTGGGTGCTTTCTCTCCCAATCTTGAAGCACCTCCATGTGGGCTAGCTCTCGTTCATTTGGTTCATAGTCATTGCATCTCCATTAGGCCCTTTCCTTTGCCTGCCCTTCACACTCCTTCACTTCAATCATTCTTTCACTACTCATTCTCACTTCAAAGAAATCAAGGTAATTATTTATATTCCCTAAACTCATTTTTCTAACTGCCCTTCAATCCCAAAACTCACTCTTAGGTAACCCCTTCATCACTCTAAAATATAGTTCCAAAACACGAGGAGTTGAAGAGATCTGTGCTAAAACTCTCACATCAATTAAAAATTTCATATCATATAAATAAATACAAATCTTATATTATAAATATATTTTTTAAAGACTGAGTTAAATTTAAATTTTTTTTAATAAATAATTTTTAAAAAAAAATGAGTTAATTTTAAAGTTTAGTTAATGCCGGATAAAAACAACACAAAATAATAAAGATAAGCTTAAATTACATGGTGCCCTTGAAAAAATTTCCTCAAAAAAAGTAGATGGCATTTATTGGTCAGTGTGTGAATTCCTTTTGATCCTTGGCTATTTTTGATTGGGCAATTTTTGTTTTTTTCCTTGGTTTGAAAGAAAGGAAACTAAGCTGGGATGACATTGTATTTTGATGGGTTTAAATTGAGGCAATTCATTAAATTTAATAGATAAGAAGAAGACGCTGTACCCACCGAAATAGGCACCAGCATCCCACTCAAGTTGACAAAGATGGCTACACTAGATAATCACACGCCGCAGAATTATGCACCTAGTCACAATATGAAGCCAAGTAAAACCTACTAAATAGTTATAAATTAACATGATAAATTAAATTTAAAAATGATATTTTTTTTCAATCTAGACCAATAATTAGGAGTGTAAACAAGTCTAGTTTGGATTTAGCTAGTAAAAGTTTAAAATTTAAGTTTGACTCATTGTTTTAATCGTGAAGTTTGACTTGTTAAAAAAATATTAGGTTGAGTTTAATTTGGTTAACTCATTTATAATTTAATTAAATTTGTTTTTATGGAATTTTTCTTAAACTATATTTTAATATTATTAATATAGCATCTAATATTTTTTTCAATACTAATATACCAATAAAAAAATATACATAAGGTTTTTCCTCAGAACAATTATTAATGTGTTTAAAAAAATAGTTATTTTTACAAATTTAACTTAACGCCTAAACAAAACATAAATATATAAGCTAATCATGAGCTTTTAATGACAAAATTTTAAAATTCAGATCAAGCTTATCTAATTAAGCCTAATGAAAAGTTTGAGTTTATCATTAAAGGAGCAATTAAATTCTTCAATTCAAAATAATTTACTAATATTGTGTTTGTTTCTAAGGTAGTACGGTTTACGAAGCAAGAAAGGTGCGGATGTGATGCGTTTGTATCCAGTGATGTTGGTGGAAGTGTGAGTGTGGAAAGAAGTGGAGGCAGTTTTTCTCTTTCCTCCCATGCGCGTAACGATTTGTGAAGAAAGCCACATAGGTGGGTTGTTTTTTACATTGTTAACCTTGATGCTTTTGAAGCAACCCGCGTGAAAGCTTTGGTATGCACCATGTAGATTCCTGAAGAAAGTTGGTGGCCATGCATGCAGAATGAACAACAAGATGTCTGACTTCTTAGACTGGCAGTTGTGGTTGAGAGTGTAGGTGAGACTTTATTGTCTTATTAAATACCATGAAGGGGGTGTAGTTCCATTGCTTCAGTATAATTGCAGAGGTATAGTGCACTGAGTTTGTGAGGTCTGAGCTTGTGAAGGCAGTGAGATTCGTGAAGTTCTTGTTGTGAGTGATACCATCTTCGCCACTACTTGCTCCCTGCTTGCTCGAGTCATTTCCTTTGTTGGGTCTGTGTATTGAGGTAAGAATGGATGTTGGGCATTATGGTTATGTCATGAAAGATGATGCTAAAAGCGATTTCTGAGTAATCTGACACTAATTAAAAGGATAAGTCATACCATTCAGACGAAAGAAAAATGGATTGAGCAGTTTATTTTAAGGGATAATCGTTGGAGAAAATGGTAATCAATTATGAGTGTTTTTTATGGGATAATCGATTATCTCTTACCCCATAATCGATTATGGGTCAATTTTTAGAAGGGAATCGATTATGTGCGTGCATAATCGATTATGGCTGATCTTTTGTGGTTTGAACTCCTTTCTCCACGATTATGATTTGTATCTGTGATATTTATATTTGGTTTTGAAAGTTTAAATCACACACACATTCATTATTTCAATGTATATATGTTTGCTGGATAATGAAGTTTATGTGATTCTTGCATAATCTGTAGATGTTTGTTGGGTAATGAAGTTTATGTGATTCTGTAGGTTGGGTTGTTGTTCTTGTGGTGAGTTGCAGTTGAGCTTGTGGTGTTGTCGTGTTTTCCTTCTTTGGAAATTGGTTGACGTGGTTCATAAGGCCATCTAGGCTAGTATTCAAAGTAAAACAAGTTGATGTATGTGTATAGGTTGGTAACCTTTGATTTGGATTAATGATTTTGTTCATAGTTGTGTGTCTTGCTGCATTGTTCATGGGTTGTTCTTAGTGATTCGTATTGATCTGCTTTGGTGCTTGTCAAAATACTTTGGGTGGTTAGTAATCTACCAGGATGAGTATGTTTTCCAGTTTTTTGGCATTGAGATAATATTATTTAAATTCAATACAAAATTATTTTCTATCTAAAAATTTAAAATTTTTACATAAATTGATAATTTTTTATTTAATTTTTTTTTATAATTATGAATATCAAAATTTTATTTTTAATGCAGACAATTATTTTTTGATAATTTGTTATTTTATGATAAATTTATATAATTTGTATTTTTTTTAAAATTTGTTGCTACACAATTTTAAAAATAATGTTTTAATTACAAACAATTAAAATTCACAAATAAATAAATCATATATTTTTTAAAAATTATTTTAAATATAATGATAAATTTATATATGTTTAGATAGTATTATTTTTATGATAATTTTTCATGTTCTGAAAATGTTAAATAAAATGTATTTTTTTTCAAAAATAGTTATTCAATGGTACTGAAAATAATTTACAAAATTTTAATTAACTCATATCTACACAAAAATACCTCATATTTTATTATTCAAATATTCTTAAAGGCAAAGGTAAATTTGTAAACTTATATTTTACACATTTTAAAAAAATTAAAAATTTCTTCACAATTATCACATCACTTACAAACTTCAATAAAATTTCTTCACAAATCCATTCTATCACACCCCAATACAAACAATCTCACTTTCTTCACATTTTTCTCTCAAATCACTTCAAATTTACTTCCTAAAATCCTAATACATCCCTTCCCTAATCTAAACATAACCTAATAGATGGACTTATTTACACACTCGTGAGATATTGTTTTTCTTAACTATTTAAGTAAAAACAATAATTTAACATCCTAAACTTTACTTTCTTTTTTCAAAACACCATAAACTTTAATTTTTGTCTTAATTGTTCCACCAACTTTATCTTATTGGTAAATTGACACCTAAAATGTTAATATTATCTTAGTTAATCTTTAAAACTTTTCACATTTTATAAATAAATTTCTAAAATTTTAATTAAATAATTATATTACATATTAATACTTAAAAAAACAATTAGAGTTTTTACACTTTTGTTATTTGGTTGTACAATTATTTTTTTAATGAAATTACTTTATATTATAAAATAATAAGTATTCAAAATACTTAAAATAAACAAGATATTAATATATGATGTAACATAATTAATATAAATTTTTTAATATAAATATATTAAAAATATATTAAATATAAATTTCATATAAAATTATTATCCAATATCCATACTAAAATATATTATATGTATTTTTTAATTCAGACATGGTCAAATTAATTTTAGATCATCAAAACATGTAAGAATGGGCATGTTTTCTAATCTTAACAATTAGTAGGTTTAAGGCTTTGGGACAAAGTAATTAATTTTTTACAAATTTAAAAGAAAAAAACACTAAAAACATACTTAGACTGTTATCGTCCAAAATAATTGACCATTATCTCTTAATATTTATAGTCTAATTTGAAACAATTCCAAAATTGATAATATATAAAATATTAATTTTTTTAATGACATATTCTAAATCATATAATGAACTCGTTGGTGAATATGATAGGATACAAGAGTATAATATGATATAAAAATATAATATGATAATCTATAATTATATCCAGTATTTAATGCACACAGAATAACAAACTAAATAATAATAAGATACAATATAAAATATATTTTAATGATAATTTTCATTAAGGTTATATATAATTTTCTAAAAGTTGACATTCAATTTAATTTTTTTTTTCACAAACTATGGAAGTTATAAAAAAAATATAAGTTTAATTAAATCATATAAATTAATATTTTAAAAAAATACAATTGCTTTCTTAGAATTATAAATAAATTATATAAATTTATAAAAGCTAATATTATTAAAAAAATATTTATATTTTAATTACTATTATAATAAATAAAAGAAACTTATCTTATGCTAGCTCACCCTTCCAAAAGTACAGTACACTGACACAGTTACCATATCTATCCAGGTTATCTTAGGTTAAAATCTCATGCTGTAACAGAGTTGGAAAGTTCTTAGGACCCATCTCCACATGGTTCCATTTTTATGTCATGTTTGGCGGCGGAAAAAAGGGCAACATTTCTCAGCCTTCATATCTTTCTCCTTTATTTTTATATTATCTTTAATTTTAATAATATCTTTATGAGTATGTTGAAGAGGGTAGTACTTTCTTCTTCATTTTTAAGTGATGGTTGTTACTTATACTGACTTGTGGGTGCTTTAGATAAATTTTGTAGTGGTGGTGATTATTCGCTTATTTTTTTCATTTTTTTAAAATTATAACCTAGAAAAAAAAATATCATGTACAAAAATAGAGTATAAAACTAATTTTTTTTATCTCGACATCGAAAACGTCAAATACAAAGAAAATCTTCTTGCTAACCCTTTCATCCTTTTGCACACCCCAAAATGATAGAATTGTTCTTTCAAATGCTACGGTTGAAGAACAATGTAAGTGTTACGGGTAGAAGGGAGATATGCGTAGAAGAAAGGTATGTGAGTGAGGAGGTGTGAAGTTATTTTAAAATGTGAGGTTATGTTACATTTAAGATTATTTAAAAATTTTAACAAAGTTAAAATCAACTTTTCACAATTAATATGAAGGTGGAAGGGAAAGATATAGAGATAGAGGAACATTTGACTTTTTCTATCGTGTTTTTTCTATTCGGGTCGAAGTAGATGTTTATCCTAAGAAAAACATGTCAATTATCCATGTTCTTTTTCTCATATTGAGATTCTTTAAGCAACATCACCACTTTGCATACTTACTAAAAAGTAATAACCAATAGAGGACATTTTTCTGAACCATCTGTTACACCACGGTTCAACAGGCCTAAAAGTTAGATTAATAAACCTAAATGGATGGAAGACTTTTTAGTTTAATAGGTCTATATGATTGTTTAATTTAATTGCTTTCAGTTTTTAATGTAATGTTGTTTACAAGGGTAAGGCCTACTGCGGCCCTTTCAAACCCAATCTCAATACCGCTACCTTCAATGAATAGTAGAGAAAAATTTTGTTACCTTAGAATCTTATCTTCCTTAACTTTTAGGTTTTAGTGTGACTGTAGCAAAAACCTATCTTTGGTGCTTTCATTAGCCTTATCATGCCTCCCAAATCCCAAATAAAAGACCTAGGGGACACACTAAACTCCATCTAGGAACATCTTTCTACCATTCAATTCTAGCTATATGAAAACCAAAACTGCCAAACCACCATGGAAGCCAGTGTTAGAATTTATGGCCTTAAATAAGAGGGGGGCTGAATTGTTTATGAAAAATTTTCGTAAATATTGAAGGTGAAGAGAAGCCTAATGAAGAATCAAAGAATAAGAAACCAGTTCAGCCAAGAACAAAACCTATTTTAATGTGTTTCCAAAAAATCAACCCGTTGTTTTTATTAGCAGTTAATAAAACACAACCAAAAACAGATATAAAGGAGATAAGGGATAGAGAAGATCACACAACAAATTTATACTAGTTCACTTTTATCCAAGAGCTACATCAAGTCCCCAGAAATCTCTAAGTATTCCACTAAACAATCAAACTCCTTGATTACAAAACTACACACCAAAGAGGTGATCTTGAACCATTCAAGAACACACACCTACTTTGGCAACCACAACACAAATCCCATAACAGCCTCTAGATTTGCTTAGCCACACTCTTTACAAAAATACAATGTAAGAGAGAAAAAGGAATTATCACACCTGATACATATTGAAAAATCAAAATTACAAGACAATCCTTTTCCACGCTTTAAGAAAATCCAAAGCTTGAAGTAATCTTGGAAAAAATTGATTTGAAAGGTTCTTTTTAAATCACTAACAACCAGGAGCATAAAACAAATTTTATATACTCTAATTAGTTGTTAAAAAAATTTAATGCAAAACCCAAACAATTTCAAACCAGTTAAAATAGATTTAACAACCTTAACAAATTCTATTAAGGAGTTTAAACAAACAACCAATTGAAAACACGAAACAATCAGTTGAATTGGCTTGACAGCAAGGTCAACCAATTTCAAGTTTTTTCAAATCTTTTCAAAAATCAGTAATTGTAAAACAACTGGTTGAATCGACAAAACAATTGATTGATTTTCCACTTCTTTAAAAAACACTCTTTTTCAAAAGAAATTGATTCAAATCACTTTTGATTACACTATTTAGCATTACACCAATTTTTTCATAACTAAGAGTGGATTAACAAATTCAAACTACCCAAAACCCACATACACAAGCAGCAGCAAAGCCTTCATGCATCTTACATAGATTTGGAGACATCAAAACACCTTGTTCAATAGCCAAAAACAACTCCATCCAATCCACCCTCACTCTCCTCCTAGATCATACTATACCTCACCCAAAACACCATTTTTCCCCAATCGGAGAAATCCCTTTTGTCCCAACACCCACAACTACAATGCCCCTCACTACCAATTCATAGATCCCTATTCAACAAGCCATTCCTAACCCTAACAATCATTAGCAATACCAACAACCACCCCCTCCTAATATTAGGCCACCTAAGTTGCAAGTGGCATTCTTTGAGGGCTCGGATCCCTTGGATTGACTATTTCAAGCCGAACAATACTTTTCATTTTATCAAATTCCTCCTGATCAACAAATATCTATGGTTGTTTTTCACATGAAGGGCAAAACACTCAGCTAGTTTAAATGGTTGCACCATAACAACCTTGTCACAAACTGGGTATCCTTCACCCATGCCCTTTTGGGCCTTCAACATACACCAACCATCAAGCATTCCTCTTCAAACTACAATAGCCCACCACGGTAACAGAATAATAATCACGTTTTGAAAAACTCTGTAACTGCACAGTGGGTCTCACCCCAGATACTATCCTCAACTACTTCATCGCGGGTCTCCACCCAGATATTCGCAGAGAATTGTCCATTCTTAACCCATTCTCATTATCCCACGTCATTGGCCTCGTCAAACTCATTGAAGATAAATACCATGATCCAAACCCAAAATCCTATGCCCTTTTCAACCTCACAACTCCAATCCCACCAACAATTCTTTCCAATCATCAACCACAAGAACCAATCCAACCTACCACCCATAGAATCCCCTGCCCATTAAATGTCTCACACCAACTCAATTACAAGAGCGTCGTGCACATGGTTTAATTTATAATTGCTATGAGAAATTTATCTCGGGACACAAATTCTCACCTTCTCGGTTCTTGTTACTTTTAGATGATCCATAACCACCCTCGGAACCTTTGGAGGAACCATCCACCACTATCAAGTTTTCAGAGACCATAGATTTTCATTTATCACCACTTGCCCTATCCGATAATGCATCTCCCAAAACCTTGAAATTCACTAGAATAATTCACAACCTTTTAGTAAATGTTCTTGTTGACTTTGGCCCAGCTCCCGTAATATATTACAACCCCATAATGCTCACCATCTCCACCTACCCATTAAACCTAGCCCACCCTTATCTGTGATGGTAGCCAATGGCGCATTTATCCAATGTCAAGGCATATGTCCTTCGATTGACATTTCACTACAAACTTCGACTTTTACCATTCCTCTTTACTTATTACCCATTGAATGAGCTGATGTAGTGTTAGGTATTGAATATGGTTGCATACCCTAGGACCTATTAAGGCAATTTTATCTATCCCTAGCATCGCCTTCAACCACCAAAACCAACCCATCACTTTACAAGCCGCAACCACATCCACACCCACCCAAACATCCTACTACTAGTTTTGTCAATATCTCTCTACCAACTCCATTCATCCCTCCACCTACTATCAATTGATAGCCCATCATCATCCCCAAGTCTGTTAGAAAGCGACCTACAAGCCCCATCTTCTCCATTGTATTCCTTACCTTTCCCCATCCAAGCCATTCTCCTACAACATCACACAATTTTTCAAATACCCCACAAGTTACCCCCACTAAGGCCTCATGGCCATCACATACCCCTCCTCCCCCACACCCCACCGATAAATGTTAAATCATATCGTTATCCACACTCCCACAAGGAAACTATCACCAACCTCATTAATGAAATGTTACAAGATGGTTTCATTAAACCCAACAACACCCATTTTCCCTCCCCTATCCTCCTTATAGAAAAGAAAGACGGTACCTGGCGTTTCTATCTTAACTATAGAGCCTTATTAAATGCAACCACTATCCGTAACTTCTTCCCAATACCAACCATCGATGAATTGCTTAATGAGCTAGGCTCAACTATAGTTTTCACTTAGATCGATTTATACTCAGGGTATCACCAAATTCAAGTCACCCCAAAAGACACTCATAAGACAACTTTTCAAACCACTGATGGGCATTATGAATTTTTAGTCATGCCATTTGCCTTGACTAATGCACCCTCTACATTTTAAGCAGCAATGAATAATCTTCTTCGACCCTATTTAAGACGGTTAGTCCTATTTTTTTTTTTATGATATTTTAATTTACAGTGCTACATTGCAGGATCATATTACTCACTTACAGATTATTTTGTATCTCTTATAAACTAAGCAATTCTTTGTGAAGTTAGCTAAGTGCATTTTTGCCACTACTCAAGTTAATTACTTAGTTCATATCATTTCTCCTAGTGGTGTTGCCCTTTACCTAGAAAAAGTCACTGCCATACATAACTGGCCCTAGCAACAATCACTCACGGAACTAAAGGGTTTTCTCAGTCTCACTGACTTTTACAGGAAATTTGTTTGTCACTACGCTACTCTCGTTGCTCTTCTCACCAACTTATTACATAACCAAAAATTTATGTGGCTTGAGACAGTTCATCAAGCCTTCACCGAATTAAAATTACAAATTGTAAATGGTCCTAAACTGCACCTCCCATATTTTAGTCAGTCCTTTGTAGTGGAGACAGTTGCATCTTTAGTGGCCGTGGGGGCAATGCTTGGCCAGAAAAACCACCCACTTTCATTCTTCAGCAAGAAGATGTGTTCACGACTCCAAGCGTCATCCGTGTATGTGAGAGAGATGTATGCAATAAAAGAGGCAGTAAAGAAATAGCGTCAGTACTTATTAGGCCAACACTTCAAAATATTGACAGATCAAAAAAGCTTGCATACATTACTTTCTCAAACAATTCAAACGTCAAAACAAAAAAAATGAACAACAAAACTATAAGGGTATGGTTTTCAAATTATTGCTTGCATTGTCTTTTCTAATTCCCCTGTTGTTTCAAGAGTTACAACAGTTCTTCAAAACCCCAGAAGGTGCCCACTTAATCCAATCTTGAATTCATGATTAATAACACCCCAATTTGTTCTTAGTTTGCAATGGGAAGTTATTCTTCCGGTACCAACTGTTCCTTCCAGCGTCCAATAATTTCAGAAAAAAGATCCTCCATAAAATGAATGAGTCCCCAACAAATGGTCATTCCAGTCTCAAGCCTACCCTCGTTCGAGTTGTAGTCTCATTTTATTGGCCGGGATGGACGCAGTATGTGAAACAATTCCTCTAGCAGTGTGCCACTTGTCAAAGAAATAAATACCTGCCAACGAAATATCAAGGCTTGCTTCAACCCTTCCCAACACCAGCACAAGTATAGGAAGATTTATCTATGGATTTCATAACTCATTTACCTTCATCCGCGGGTCACACAGTGGTTTGGGTCGTCTGTGATCGTCTCATCAAATACACCAATTTTCTAGCTCTCCCTACACACTTAACGGTGCAACAACTTTCCAAGCACTTCTCGGTGGAAATCTACCGCCTTCATGGAATGCTGAAAATCATCGTCTCCAATCACAATTCACTCTTTGTTAGCATGTTTTGAAGACAACTGTTCAAAGTCCAAGGTACTACATTAAAGTTTAGTTCCGCTTATCACCCACAAACGGATGGGCAAATAGAGGTTTTAAACAGAGGGCTAGAAGCATACCTATGATGTTTTGTTGGGGACCACCCCCACACATAGTACTAATACATCCACCTCACGGAGTTATGGCACAATACGACGCTCGACTATCGGCACCTCCCCCTTCCATGAATTATATGGTTATCCACCTCCCACCATCCTTGATATGTTACATTCTCCTCGTGCCGGCACCACCATCTCGAAACTACTACACCAACAAACCTTAGTGTTGCACACCCTCAAACATAACCTCCGTAGAACTCACCAGTGCATGTACGACCAGGCCAATCAGCAACGCTCGGATCACGCCTTCAACGTAGATGACTGGGTCTAGGTCTGCCTCTAGCCATACCACCAACAGTTAGTGGAACGTCGTCCATGTCCGAAATTAGCCCCTCGCTACTAGGGGTTGTACCAAATCAGTCACCACATAGGCGTCGTCGCATATGAACTCCGATTACCTTCCTCATCTCGCATCCACCCAGTCTTTCACGTTTCACTCTTTCGCCTTTTTAGAGGACCAATACCTTCCTTTCCCCCAAACCCAGACTCTATCAAGGAATATAACTCAACTACCCAACCCGCACATGACTTTCTGACTACACCGTCCTTCCCAACCACTCAAAACGTGCCAACTCATCTATCCATAGTTGTTTCCCACAACCAAATATCGAGCCCTACGCCTCACCCAATCTCCAGAAACCCCCAATTACACATAACTTTATTCCTAATCCATTAACGCATGTCTCCAAACCAAACCAATTAAACCCCAATGATCCACTCATAGAACCATGTGCCTCACACATTCACCATAATAACCCATTAACACATGCCCCCAAACCAAATCAATTAAACCCCAACAATCCACTCATAGAGCCTCATGCCTCACTCACTCCCCATAATACCGCAAACATACTTAACCCTAACTCGAGCCCAATAATACATGCACCTATGCCCAACCAATCAGTCCAATTCGTGCAGCAGCCCCGCTTAGCCCAACACAGTCACGAGGATAAAGTGTTTAAAGCAGTGGATGGTAATGTTACACCACAGTCCAACAACACTAGCATTGCCCAAACGTTATATTATTAAACCTAAATGGATGAAAGACTTCTTAGTTTAATGGGCCTATATGATTGTTTGATTTAATTGCTTTCAGTTTTTAATGTAATGTTGTTTAGTTTAATGTTGTTTACAAGGATAAGGCCCATTGTGGCCTTTTCAAACCCTATTTCAGTACGTCTTCAATGAATAGCAAAGAAAATTTGTTACCCTAAAATCTTATCTTCCTTAGCTTTTAGATTTTAGTGTGACTGTAGCGAAAACCTATCATCATCCTCATTGAAATCAATAATAACAAGTAAAACTTCTATTTGCTTTGTTTTCTACTCTCAAATTACTTTCTTGCAAAGAGAATGATGAATTTGTAACTTTTGAAAAGAAAAAAAAAAACAAATATGACCATACTGAGAACACTTTTTACTGTGTATCTTGAAAAACACATTTCATTTGTTTTATTTTCTTTGTCTGGAATCCAATTTCTTTTTCATATTTCTTGTGTTCAATTTGAGTACAAATCCATTGATATAAGAATAAAAAAAACCTCGAACGAGTCTGACCCTAAGTATAAGGGCTAAAGTATAAGGGCTAAGGGTATATATTGCCCTTAATTCATAGAGTTCTAGTGTTAAAATTCAAAGAAATAACTTTTTTAACAAGAGATTATTCATAATTATACTAACTTCTTTTGAAGTTAATATTAGTTATATTTATATTTTTACTAATTAGTAATTTAAAAGTTATACTTCATTTTCATAGTTAAATTTTTTATATGTTGTGTAAAAACTCATACACGAAAATATGAAATGTATGTATTTTTCAATATATAATACTTTTAACATATAAAAATAAAGTATAAAATAAAGATGACAAATATTTTCTAAAATATATAAAATATGTTAATAATTAGTATTAATTTCAACACAAATGAATATTTTTTTTGTCTAACCAAGATATTAGTATGGACTATTTTTCGTAAAGAAACTAATATAATTGAAAATCTTAACACATTCTTAATGTTTTTTCTTCTCAATATGGTTTATTCAATATTTCAAGATCATTAAGATTATTCTCCCAATATAATTTATTTAATATTATGATATTATTAAGATTCGAGAAGTACTTGATTAAATAATATAAATAAAATTAAATGTATTAATTAAGCATATACATATTTTTATATAGAGAATGAAATTTTAAGTACTTAAAAGCATCTCAGTGTGTCGACAAGTTACTATTAGATAGCGCTTTTCATAATTGTGATCACGACACCAGCGGTTGTTAATTTGAGTTATCTTAGCTAAGATTGTTATGTACGTTTTCCATAGCCACTGCAAATTCTACAAGCTATCCAACTCACTTTCATGCACATCAATTATTGCTTTTTCCTTTTTTCACAATAATTTGTTTCTTTCATCTATTCGAACTAAAAAAAAATATTTTAGGGGTGGCATATTCTGGAAAAAATAATATTTCATATATAAATAAAGTTTATTCCACACTCTATCTAACACTAAAAACAACTATTTTACAATATTTTTTAAACTAAAATATTATATTATAATAAAATAATTTTTTTTAAGTATTAAGTGAATGAAACTAGTGTGAAATTGTTCAAATTAAATTATGGATAGTTGGAATTTATAAAATAAGTTGACAACATTTTATCAATTATTTTAATTAAATGTGTATAATTAACATTAATTTAGTTATACTTTTATGGTATAATTACATTATTCGTATTTATATTTAGGGTCAATATTCAATTTAGTATAGTGGTGTTTTTAAAAATCAATTTGGTCTGTATGTTTTTTATAATATATCTAAATTGGTCCTTTCTGTTAAGTCGTATCAAACGGTGTCAAGTGGTGCATAGAGAAAATGGGTGATGTGGCCTGCCAATTAAAAGACACATCAAATTGAATGTTTAGGGTTTGGAGGCATGAGAGATTAGTTTAGGGAAAAATCAATTGGGGATTAGGATTTTTTAATTGCAAGCAGTGAGTTTATGAGATGCGATCCCATGAGGTGCGATTGGGGTTTAGGGTTCAATCCCATGAGATGCGATCTCGAGCCCGTGAAGTGCAATTGTGTGGGGCAGGATTGTGGGAGGTGCAGCCATTGTTGAGCGTGATGCAGTTTTGTGCTTGGTCGTTTCTAAGTTTAGGTAGACATTCCCACCACAAACGAAACTACAAACAAACCTGCTAACGAATCACAAAACCTATTTACTCCTCCCCCACCAAAGAATCCACAACACGGACTCCATCACCATCCAAGAACATTTACGAAAAAACAGAAACCCTAACCACCACACTTTATTAATCTCTGTCAGACCTAATCTCATGTCTCCAAATCCAAAGCACCTAATCTGATGTGTCTTTTAATTGACAGTCCATATCACCCCGTGTCTCTGCAAATACAAATCACTTAGTTTGATGCGACTTAATAGAAATGACCAATTTAGATATATTTTTAAAAACATTGGAACCAAATTAATTTCTTTTTAAAATCACTTATGATACCTACTTTTTATTATTTGATCCATCTAAATTTTGTTTGGTAGCTAATGACTTTTCATACTGACTTGACAAGTAAGCACTTGAAAAGCAGAGCAAGAAATACATGTGCTGTGTTTTGTTTGTTTTCATGATTCAGCAGATTAGAATTTAGAGGTTTAAACAAGAGGAAGTAGTATTCTAAAAAGTGCATGAGCAGTGAGGGACCCTATAAAGTCCAACCCCACTTCATCCCATTATCTATCACTGAAAGCCAACAACATTTCTGAAGCTAGGCATACACAGAAATAGAAAAATTCGCACCTTGCAGAGAATAACTAATGGAAGGGAAAGAGAGAAAGATTGTGGTGGCTGTGGATGAGAGCCAAGAGAGCATGTATGCACTCTCTTGGTGCATCACCAATCTTGTTTCTGATACCAACAAGCTTGTGCTCCTTTACGTTAAGCCACCCTCTGCTTTCTACTCCTTGGATGCAGCAGGTTACTTAATTAATTTCACTTTACTTATTGTTTGTACCTTATCCTAAAATCAGGCTATTCACTAACTTGGTAACTGTTGTAATGATTTTACAGGGTATATCTTTTCTAATGATGTTATTGATGCTATGGAAAAGTACAGCATGCACTTGGTTAATTCAGTAATGGAAAGAGCTGAAGCTACATGTAGAAATTTGAAGGCTACTAATGTAGATCCACCTTAATTATATGCTTGATTAGTCCCTTTTGGGGTGGTTTGTTTTTGCCGTTCTATTTTTTATTCTTTGAATTTGGGATTTTGCAGGTGAACATGGAGAGGGTAATTGGGATAGGAGATGCGAAGGATGTAATATGCAGTGTAGCCAAGAAACTAGAGGCTGACACCTTGGTGATGGGAAGTCATGGCTATGGATTCTTCAAGAGGTAACAGTTAACAAAGTTTATTGATTTTATTTGTGTATGGAGGCAACTGCTATATGAATGACTAAATCGGATTCTTGGTTATAATTTGCAGGGCAATCCTTGGAAGTGTGAGTGATCACTGTGCCAAACATGCTGAGTGTCCTGTTGTAATCGTGAAGCACCCATAAGAGAGATTGGTTTCCTTTTCTCACTATCTGCTTGCTGAATGGATTTTCTGGACATAGCTTTAACTGCTTTCATATGTACCTTACCTTCTTGTTTCCCTACAGTTTGTGTATATAGGTTTCATTTTCTTTTATTCTTTTCCTGAGCTTAAATCATGAGATTGTATGAACATATGCTTTTCTGCCAAATAAATCAGCTTTACCCAAAATAAGCAATCTCAAGTCCTCAAAGAACCACTGCTACAAAACAAGACTCAAATCTTATGATCTAAGAGAACTAACCCTTTAATTAACCATTTGAAACCTATTGCGACGGGATCTACCTAAAAAAAAAAATTAAAATCAGTGAATCATGAGAAAATTTATAAAATATTATTAAACCACCTTCAATTAAAAGCTCAAAGAGAATAAATTTTGTTTTTTTATATGTTGCTTCATTTTTTTTTATTTTTACACTCACACGCATTTAAACTCCTTACGGTGATAGTACTAAAAGTTGCTCCAATTATTGTATACAGTAAATATTCCTAATTAAGAGGAGCGGATGGAAGGGCTTCTTATATTGGAAAAGGGCTGCTTCTTCCTGCAGGCCCATAAATTATTGCAGCAACCCATAAACTTTATAATTCCAAAAATATACTTATGTAGAAAAGTTTGAAGTGTTATTTACTTTTTGATTACATAATTCGAAATTTTGTTCTGAATTCATATTAGTTTCTAAATTATGTAATTTTTTAAAAAAATATTTTTTAAATTATATAATTAGTGTAGTGAAACCAGTGCAGAAGAAGAGTGAAATACATCTAAAAACTAATATTTTCCACCACACAACCACAAACTTACTATTAAAAATGCTTCCAAACACTACATACAACTACAAAAAAAATTTCAACTGATGAAAATCGCGTTCTAGAGGTATCTTGGGATGCTGGGGTAGGGGTAGGGTAAAAAACCTAGGTGGGGTTTTATGATTTGTTTCTTTTTCATCTAAAGGAAAAAAGTGTAATTGCACAATAAATATAAATATGGGATGACGCAAGAACTTATGGGGTTGCATGAAGAAGCAGCCTTGGAAGAGCAACTTAATTTTGTGAGCAACCCAAGAGAAGGCATTGCATTCAGCACTCCCATCTTTTTAAAGTTGCACCCCTTATGAGAGGTGAAATAAAAATTTTATCCTTAAAAAAATATATTATAGATTATATATTTCAGTATATATTTTTAGATTCAAAAAATAAATTTCAGAATGTATAATTCGCAATGTATTAATATACTGGATTGCACAGTTCAATAATACATTGTATGCATATTATGAAATGTATTTTCAGGTCGAGAAATGTATTTCAAAGTGTCATTTTGAAAATATATTTCAAAATATATAATTCAAAATATATTAATACCTTTTAACATGCACATTTTGAAATGTATTATACGATATATTAATATATTTTGCATTGCACCTTCTATAATGTATTTCCAATTCAAATCCATAAATGCATTCTAATATGCATAATCTGAAATATATATTTTTAAGGATAAAATTAAATTTTTAATGGGAGTGCATAATGTAATGTCATATATATATATATATATATATATATATATATATATGTATGTATGTATGTATGGTGGGAGTGGAAAGGAAAAGAAAGATGAAAAAGTCAGGCTGTTTGATTTAGAAAATGTATATGTATTTAAATAGAAAGGTATATAGAAGTTTGTACTGAATTGGATTGATGTGACAGAAAAAATTTAAAATTTAAAATTAATTACTATAAAGATTACTAATTTATTCTTGGATTATTTTTTAATAACATGTGTGAATTGTACTTGAATGTAAATAATTTTTATATTTATAATTTATTATTAATTAAAAAAATTTAAGTAGGGAAAGAAATTTAATATTTCTTAATTTATTTTTAACATATTGAGTTAATATTTTATGTTCTGTTATATATTTATGTTTTTAAATATATTGATAATCATAAATGGAAAAAAAAAATAGAATTAATTTTAAAAAATAGGTAGATAATTTTTTGAAATTGTATACAATCGATTATACTCACCTTTCTTTCACTCAAATCATGTCATCCAAATATAAAGTAAGAGTTACTTTTTAAAAATGATTGCCATATTTTTAAATTTGCTTTCAATTTTTAATTGCAAATTATTTATTAAATTATTGTAATCAATTTATATAACATTTATTTTCAATTGATAATTCAGTTAATATATTTCATATTCTTTAAGACATTGTTGATCTTAAACTATTTTTTTTTTATTAATTTTACTTTTAAAAAAGTTCCACCGAAGCAGATGTTACTAAAATTTGATAAAACAAGATAAAGAAATGACTGCAAAAGAGTGGAGTATACAGAAGATATTAGTATTATTAAGGATTAAATATGTTTCAATCTCTAATTAAATTATAATATTTTTTATTCCTTATAAAAAATTCAAATTTTTTAATAATCTTTTTGTTTTGTTTAAAAGTATTTTGGACACTGCTTTAAATATTGAAATAAAGATACTTAGCACTTTAGGGACCAATAACATTATAAAAAAATTATTAGAGATAGTAAGAAAGAAATTTTGATAATTTATAAAAGATAAAAAATATATTTAAGGCTATCACTAATTATGTAATAAAGTTTCTGTGGGAAGAGTAAGATAATTCCGATATTTTTTTATTAGAAGTTACGTGATTGTAAATTGTAATTATGACGATCAGGGAATGAAAACAGGTAGTTTTTTGGTATTGTAGGACAAACATATCTTACCCTTTCAAACAATGGGCATCTATATATTTAGTTTGAGGTAAAAAAAAAATTTGAAGTTTCAGATTTAGTTTTCTTTTAAAAATTATTGCAAAAATTTAATAATTTTAATTTAAAAATGAATCTCTTTTATTCTTTCAAGTGGTTGAAATGGTGATTAAAGGCTAAAAACGATACATTTCAAAATAATAATAAAAAATTTAAAATAGACAAAATTTAAAAAGATTATAACAAACTAAACTCAAAATATTTAGAACAAGTACAGATTTTACCTTTGGATCTTACTAATCAGTGTCTTAAAGACATTAGTTATGAAATTAAAAAAATAAATTCATATAATAAACGTATGTAAAATTTGAAAAATACTTTTTTGCATCTCAATAAGAAAAATCTCTTTTAATTTCTTAGTTTGGCACCGATTGGCCTTTACCTTTTAATTTGAGTAGAGTTCATGTTTCCATAGAGCAAACCAAGTGGCAAGTGTGTATGTTTCTTTTGGGCTGTGCGAATTTCTAGTTGGGCCTTATGGAAAATTACTTCATACATTTGACAAATTATCCCCGCCTTCTTATATTTTTCTTAAACTTGATATTAATTATGAAAAGTCAATTTTAACCATTTAAAAAACTATAAATAAAGTATAGACTAACATTTTTAAATAACCTCACTCTCATATCTTTCTTTTATTTGTAACATTTTTATTTTTCTCCAACCGTAGTATTTGAAAGAACAGTCACATCATTTGACATGTTTTAATTTATTCCATAAGATAAATTCACATTTACATGATAGTTTGAGTTTCTTGTAGTTAGAAGTTTTTTTTTTCTCAAGCAACATAGTACAAATTATATCAAGAAAATAACTACGGTTTACTTGCATTGATTCCATGAAGTGGGATGTTATTACAACCCGAAGCAACTCTCGGAACCAAAAGTTTCTTCTACCAAAGATTTTTTATTTTTAGTTTTGTATTTCATTTTTACACCTCATTAATTTTATTTTATTTTTTGACTTTTAAATTGTACAATAAGCAAATGAAAACACAGTAAAAACACTATAAAATCTACCATAACAACCAATCACCATAAGCATTCACCACCATTTAAAAATAAAGAAGAAAAAACAACACTTTTTACCATACTTAAAAACGTATTGTTAGAATTAAAAAATTGTATAAACGTACAGATAGAAAATGTACAGCGGTACATGAAGAATTTGTCCATCTATTTTGCTATTTTAGACGTAGGTCAAACTGTTAAACTTTCTTATGAGACTATTGTCAAACTTTCATCATTTTTTCCCCTTCAACATTCATTATATTTCTTTTCGAATAATTTGTTTTACTTTTATTTTTCTGTCTTCGAGACTGATGATTATTTTGGGTATAATTACGAGTGTAAAGAAAAATTAAATGAATATATATAATATGAAAATGAAATACTCGTGCTAGCATGAAATATGAGATGTTTTATTGTAAAAAAAATAAAATTTTCATATTTTAAATTTTAATATATATAAATTATTCATTATCACATACAATGTTAATATCATTATAATTTTAATAATGTATTTGGATAGAAAATTTTAAAAATGGTAATTACTTTTCATACATAATTTGAAATATTTTATAATAAAAATATAATGTTTGGATAAAGAGTTATAAAAGAGATTTAGAATTCTAAAATTACACAAGATTAATTGAATTATTTAACATTAATAAAATTTTAAATTTTTTCATAATTTTAAATTTGTGATTTTCCTCTTCATATATATATATATATATATATATATATATATATATATATATATATATATATATATATATATATATATATATATATATATATATATATATATATATATATTTTCCAGTTTAGTCTTACTCTAAATGATGTTAGCTTGATTAAGGACAAAACATTTGTTAGCTTTATCACTATTTGAATATCATAATATTAATTTCAACATTTTTGAGATGTCAGTGAAAATTTCTTTTATATTATCAAGGTTAGTTTAGTGGTAATGTTAAGTTATACTTATTTTGCGACCAATGTTACTTAGAGTTTTCTTGTTCAACATTAAATTTATTTTCAGCTAATATCAAATGCATCTATTTTATATTTATGTAAACTAATGTTACTTCTAGTTGATGTCAATATGAGTTTTTTCAATCAATATTAATTGGAGTTATGTAATGGAAAAAGTAGATGAAGATTATGTCTCTATCAATGTTAGTTAAGATTTCACTTACCAACAATAGGATGACTATTTTTTCGATTAGGAATTTTCTATTAAAGTTAATTTTTCGATCGGGATTTTTCTATTAATGTTAATAAAATTTGTTATTTAAATTTACAATGTTAGGATTTTGTTGCTGTAAACCAATGTTATTTCTCTTTTTTTTTTTTTTAGGATTTTCTTAGCCAATGTTGTAAAGAATATTTTTTAGCGGATGTAAACTAATTTTTTTAATTAATATTTGCCATTTTTTATGTCTACAATATTTTTTAATTAATGATATTATTTTTATTTTTTGTCAATTTGTTAGAATTTTTTTCTAATGTTGATTGAGAAAATTTTAACTAATATTTATTACATTTTTTTACTAATATCAACTAAAAAAATTCAACGAACATTGATAAAAAAATTAACAAAAACACATTAATTAATGTCGTTGTAAAATAACTTTAATAAATATCAATACAAATAATTATGACAGAGATCAACTAAAAGTAATCTCAACTAACGTGAATAAAAAAAATTCAATATCAATTAAAAAATTTAGTATTTTTAAAATCGAAAAATAATATAACCAACATTGACCCAAACGAATATTTTTAAATTATTATCAATTATTTAATATTTAAATAACTTTTTCACTAAATGATAATTAAAATATTTTATTCAAACTAATAAAATTAAAATTTAATAAGTTTAATTAAAAATATTTAGAAAATAAAATAATTTGAAATAAAAGTAATTATGTATTTGAATATTTGAGAAGATAACAAATACTAACGAATATTGGTAACATCAAAACCAGATAATGATTGTGAAAAACGTAGCCTCATCTTCATAAAAGAAAAACAAAACGCATAATGTGACGTAACAAATCTAATTATGAATAGGGCATTAGATACAGTTTGTTTTGAAAAGTTAGATTCACAATCATTTTGACCTAAATAAAGGTTAACTGTTTAAACCAATTAATCATTTGATTGCTTAATAACTTTTACATTTCATATTTCATATATTTTAATTTCATGTTGTTAATTTAACGAAAAATATTTATGACGTCATTTAATTGGAGCAACAGTTTAAAGGGCTGAAATTAAAACTTGACTTCCCCCAACCAATTTTAACAACGTTGAATGGTACATGTGTTAAAGGGACTGACAAATGAAAATATCAAATAAGTAATAAACATTATCGTTAAACTACAGCATAAATGAATCAAATTGATCAAAAAGAGTTGTCATTCTCCTATAAATTGAAAGAGAAAATAGTTTATATATACTGTTGTGTAAACAAATTATGTTATTATTTAATTACAAAAATTAATAAATGATAAATTTACTAAATTTTATCATAATTCGTAAAAGGCGTATTTACTATAAATTTGTATTGATTCAACTCTAATTTATTTTAACGTTTTTACACTATTGATATATACAACTTTTAGTTAAATTAAATTACTTTTTAATGTCTAAAAGTGGTAAAATGGAGAAGTGATATAATAATATTAAGAATCGAGTCAAACCTTGCGTTTAAATATAATATTATATGATTATAGTGAATTAGCAATTATTAAACATGTACAAGGCTTACCACCTGAATATATTTTACTTATAATATATTTATATTTGTCAAAATATGATAATAAATTTGTATTATAAATTTTCATAATAAGATTATGTATTTTGTAGTTAAGGATATACATTTTTTCTCATTATAATATATTTAACTCCGAGTATTTAACACTATAATTAAGTAATTAAGACAATTTATAGAGTTCAAGGACTATATTACAGTCATAATACTTATTTTAATGTTTCATTAAGAATCACTTATAGATACATGATGACTTTGAAGAAGTAGTGATTAAATCATTCATATTCTCTGATATTCACACATATCATATATTTTTAGTACTTGAGCGTTGGATTAGTCTTTTGCAAGTAAACCTTTATTCTTTTCTTATGATCGGTTAACATTACAAAGTTTAAATCACATAGAACTTTTCTCTTTTTCACCTTGAAACTCTCTTAATTCATTCTCAATAAGAACAAAACAATTATGTAAAACATTTATAATGAACTTAATCTTTCTCAAGATTTTATACTTATTGTTTTTAGTTTTCCTCAATCATGTCATGTTTTTGACCCACGTGTGCAGGTTTTTGTGTTTTGAAGTGGAATCATTTTCGTGCTCATGACTTTTACCCATTATCTCCCATTTTATCTTTTACTCTTCTTTTGCCACTAACTTCTTTCGAATAACTGTGAAGCCTTTCCAAGTTCTTCTTTGAAGTTTGATTTCAGTTCTTTGTTATTTTAACCTAGGTACGTCTCCATGGCTCCACCTTCATCTTCTTCACATTCTGACTCTTCTGCTAGGATTAATCCTTTGAATAAAGTTCTTGATATTGAGAGTGGTGAGTCTTCTCTGAGTCAAACAAAGTCAAACCGTGTGTCAGAGGAAATTCCTTCTTCTCCTCCATCTCTTTTTGTACCTTGGAGGGTTGTGGGAAAAAACCTAAAACAAGAATCCAACTTAGATGAAGGATTGGCTGAACCTCCCCCCTCCCAAAAAAAAAAAAAAGTACGAAAAGATAAGTTTCCCCCAATTTCAAAATCCTAACTATCTTTGAGTTTTTGGGAAAGTAGATGCCTACCCAATAGACTTTATCACTTTTAAACTTGTAGAGGAGTTCATAACTATTTTTAACGTTTGTACTGATAAAGTTAGGAAGGAGTTCGTCATTGTTTTTGACGTTTGTAATGATAAAGTTAGGAAGTTTGTTATGGTGGAAGCTTGTAACCATGAGGATAGAGTTTATATGAAACTGATGGTTGATGGGGAAAATTTTACCTTCGTTTATGAGTTCTTTTTCAAGGAACTTAACATTTTGTTCCTCCCGACTCTCTTCGAGTGTTGCATGTTAGCAACAATGAATGTTTCTCCAAGTCAACTTTATTAGAGTTAAGCAAGGTCTGAAGATCAAGAGGGGAGGGGTGAATTGATCTTTTAAAATTTTTGCAACAGAAACTGACTTCTGTTTAACAGAGATTAAAAGAACAGATTGATTTCAAACAAAACAGATTTATTTTTCCAAATCACCTTCGTACAATCAGAACTTAATCAAACAAGATTTTACTCAATTAGAAGGAACAGCATAACACACTTGTTCAGATATTTGCAAGAAGGTTTCAACCAAGAGAAGAACAGTTCTTATTAAACCCAGAATTAACAGATTCAATTTCAAATGAACAGATTTATTTTGGACAGTTATCAATTCAAATTCCATAAATAAGTGCAAGAAAGGAAAGAAGATTGCACACAAGTTTTTATACTGGTTCACTCATCAAGAGCTACATCCAGTTCACCTTACACCAAGGTGGAATCCACTAAACACATACAACAATTACAGCATATACAGCAGTTCTTGAAACCTACAAGAACACTCACATACAAGGCTGAAAAACACCTATTTCAGCACACCTTGCACTCCAAGAAACCCTATCAAGGAGTGACTAACACTTACACCTTTACAACAAATGAGAAAGGAAAAATTACACCTGAAAAGAAGACGCAAGAACTCAAACCAGTAGTTCAATCTGCTGCAGAAACTACACCAGCACCTTCACAAAGCACCAAGTTTTCCTAGAACAAGCACACTTGAAATTCCTTTTGAAAACCTTTCACAAAAGCCTTTGAATTCTTCTTCTCACTCAGAAACTGATTGAAACGTGATTGCACACTCTGTTTTGTGTGAGAGAAGTCTTCTATATTTAAAGAAAACAGTTTCTAACCACTTTTCAAAAAACAGTTTGAAAAACAGTTAAGAATAACAGAACCAAAAAATAAATCTATTTATTATCCAGGAAACAGATTTATTTTTGTCCAGTATTCAGACTTTTTGAGAAAACTTTAAACAGCATTTTGAAAACTTTAAACATTCCATGTGCTTGGTTTAAGCTTGCTTAGGCAGCTGGAACAAAATGACCGATGACTGATCACATTACTTCCTAAAAGACCGATGACCAATCATACCTCATTACTTCCCCAGTGACCGATTACCGATCGTGCCACATTATTTCCTCAATGACCGATGACCGATCGGTTCCTCATCACTTCCTCCAATGATCATGACCGATCGGTTCCTCATACTTCCCCAATGACCGACGACCGATTGGTTCCTCATCACTTCTCCTCACATCCTAAGCCTAAACCAAAATTCACTTAAGACCTATTACAAAACTATAAAGCACCGAAGCAATTTTCTTCATCAAACACACTTTAAGCCAAGGTTGAGAAGAAGCTTCCTTCAGCTTCAACAAACTTCACCTTAACAATTGAGTTCTTATGAAAGCTTTTCCAAATACTTTGTGAATATCTCCAAATCACGACATCAATAGATAAATTTGTGTATGTTTATAAGTTAAAACATGGTTTAGAGGTTAGTTGGGTATCTCTCAATGGTTCCCAACATGGTTACGTGTTCACCATCTACTTTTCTTCTTTTAAAAATTTTAAAATTGTTTCTTTAAAATCTAAAGCACCCAAGATATCAGGAGAATGGTCTTCTTCTATCCTGACCAATATTCTCGGTTCACTTTGTATTGGCGAAACTTGATAAATTCAAGTCAAGGGTCGAGTATCTTCTCAACGTCGAGGAAAAGGTAGATATAGAGATCTTAAAAACTCTCCCAAGACCTACAAGCAATTGAGGTCTTCTAAATGGACCTTTTGCTAAAAACCCTACTACCCTCTTTTTGGGTAAACTCTTATTTTTTAAGTTTCCTTCTTAATTTTATGATTTTCTAACATGCTTTATATTTTTGTGTAGAAATCATGGAGAAAAGATTTGACTATAAAACACTTTGAGCTCAAATAGGGACATCAAACCTTGAGAAAAACCTCTTGGTGGACTTCAATCCTTCTAAGAAGAGCAAGGTTATCAATGACGAAACTTCTTTAACAATTCCAACACCCACCTCTACCTTGGAAGTCGTTCCTAGGTCGATCTCCATTGCGGCATCACTAAACACTCTAACGTCCTCAAGTCAAGCTTAGAGTTTTCAACAAAAGTTTAAAAACTTTTGTGTATTTTTTTTACATTGAAATTGTCTTATCCCATGACAACTTTAGTTCAATGAATTTTTTAGTATAAAATGATCAATATTTTAAAAAAAATTAAATTTAAAATAGGTTGTGAGAGAAATTCAAAATATTTTATTATTGTATAAAGAGTTTTGATATATTAAAAATATTTAACTTATTTTTAAAAAATATAAATAAAACGAGTGATGTAGGGTTTTTAAAAAATATAATTGAACGAGGTAGACAACTTTTTTTTTTCAAATTAAAATCTCAATACTTGATAGTTTACTTATACAGTTCATCCATTCCAATGTAACTCATCCTAATCCACTTGAAAATTTCAATAACCTTTTACGTTGGAATTTTTTACATCAAGTTGGAGGAGTTCTTAATATATTTTTATAAAAATTAATTTAAAAATAAAATACATCATGACAATATATTTATTTATAATTTCCAAATCCTACCTTACCTCATTTAATTATATTTTTTAAAAACTTCACTTCACTCACTTTATTTATATTCTTCTAAAAACAAGACAAATATTTTAAATATATCAAAACTTTTTATAAAATAATAAAATATTTTTGAATTGATCCCACAAATTATTTTAAACTCAATTTAAAAAAAAAATATTAATACTTTTGTTAAATTTTTTTAATAAACCAAAATTATAAGATATGACAATTTCAGTATAAAAAAATATACTAAAATCTCCATAATTCATGATAACTTCACTATAAAAAAATAAAAAAATAACTAATTAAATTTAATGAGTTAATCATAATTATATTTATTTAATATAATTTATTTTATATTTTTTTAATTAATGTCGTAATACTATGTAATTTACTTCAATGTAATTTAAACAGAAGAAGTTGTATACGATTTTAGACAATTTATTTATGATTTTTAGTAGAATGAGACAACTTATCACAACAACCTTAATAAAATGAGACAACTTTTCTAAATGTATAATTTTTTATTTGTCCATTGCCATAAATTTATTATAGAATTACATCATTTATGTAAAGAAAAACCTAAAGCATAAGTATGAAGTCTAGATAAACATGAAATTCATTATGAGTGTTAAGTAATTGTATCAAGTCACATCCACACCTAATTGCATTTGTAAATCTTTCTTCTTCTTTAAGAATGAAATCCAAAAATTACCGTAATCCTAACTCTTTTCTGATCTAACTAGTGTCTATTATTGCAATTTCCGAGGCTAAGTTTCCAGAAACGTTCGCCTTGAATCATGCCACATTATCCATGGTTCCTTCCACAAGGTCAAGCTCACGACCAAACCAATTCGTCATAATTGCGGTCGTTGATGGTTCATCATATTAATGATAGCGTACGGCAGACACCATTATTAATTAATGCTATACATACATTTACATTTTGTCTTCACCATCATTACCCTTCGAAAGAGAAGGGTTACAAGGTCAAAAGAAACTTTTCCGTTACAATTACACCACATGGAAGCAACAAAAACTTCATTTTAATTCAGTAGGACGTCCCTACCACTACAACGAAATACACATTAAACATTTTGACATTTGAAAAAACTATTTAATAATTTAATATATTGATATTTTAATTCTATTTTTATTTCTAATTTAAAATATTAATATATTATTACATTATTAAAAAGAGTTTTCAAATTGATGTATTTTCTTTTCAAGATTGTTCTAAGGAAAAAAAAATATATGGAGACCTCAAACATTAGAACATTCAAAGTTGTATTCTGGCCTCTCAAAATGGAGGACATAAATCTTAAAAGTATAATTTGTATTACATTTTGATTAAAAATATGTGAATTGATTACTTGTTTAACTTTTACCTCAATCCGAATCGTCATCCCCGGCAAGAAATAAGGATAAAAAGAAATGAAATATGGCATTGAGTAGTTTAAGGAAAAAGAATTGATGTGGCAGACATGTTATACCCCAAGTCAAATTTGGAAGTGACATTGTAACAGACACAGAGGCCAAGACTCATCTAATTGAGAACTACTGAGTCCACCATTATGTGCGTCACAAGATGTAGCGGTTTAACAAACATCAATTCCTTTACCAAACGTGCCCTTAACGTAGGGTTCCAAACACCAATATAATGCAACCCAAACCCAAACTCCTTTACTTCAACTCTATCTAAATCACACTCATTGATTGTGAGAGATGGGGAACCAAGTCTCACTTCGTCCCTCAGATGGCAGGGGCAAAATCGTGTTGTGGGAGGGTTCAGTGCATGAAATTGAGCAATCAGTGACAGTGGCAGAGCTGATGCTGGAGCACCCAGAACAAGTGGTGGTTGAATTGCATTCAGCAGTTAACCAGAAAAGGCCAACGCCATTGCCAGCTGATAACAAGTTAGAAACAGACAAGGTGTATCTGATGGTTCCCGTGAAGCGAGGGAAGCCCGTTGGGTTAAGCGGGGAAGAAACTCGACGCATTCTCTTGATCCTTAACTCTGCTCTGCATTCCAAGTCTCTTGTGGGGTCCTCAAAGTTTGTTCCTTGGCTTACGCGTTTGTGCCAAAACACTACAATTGTGGAACCAGGGAGAAAGGAAGAGGAAAGAGAGAGGTGCCAGTTTTCAGAACTTCTGCCAGAAATTTTGGATGCGAGGCCGGAGTATTTGAATAGGCAGTTGTCGGGAAAAGAGTGGAAACCTACTTTGGACACCATTAAGGAGAAGAACATTGACAGAAAACACTCTCACTGGTTGTTCCTCAGGACTTTCTAGTCCTGCACATTCAACTTCTACCAAACTTTCATATGCAGTTTTTTAACTGTTTGGTATTTAGTTTAAGTTGGAGTTTCATTTCGATGATCCAGTCAAAATATACGGAGAAGGTTAAATAGATTATCGAAATAAAACTCTGATACTTGTTAAAACAGTTTTTGTTTTTAGTATATATAGTTAATTAGGGAAAATGTTGGTTCCTTTATGTGGTTATTGTTATTGTTATTTGATTTGTAATTAAATAATATAGAAATCTTTTGCATGGCATGACCTGGTTCATAAATCTCAATTTCATAAATGACTTTACCATTTAATTAAAACTCTCAATTTCATAATGAAATAAACTTTCGTATATTTTTATGAATATTTTCATGTTTTAATTACATATGTTGTAGAAAAAATTAATAGAAGTGTTTCAAGTGATATAATCTAAGATGCATCTTGCTGTTGTAAATATTAAACTTTTAGACTTTTGTACAATACTATATTATGATTTTTTTATGAATAAATGATAATTTTGTTTAATTTTCAAATAAATAAAAAAATCTGTAAACCAGTGAGTGAGTGAGACCAAGCCAAAAATATAACCCAGTTTAAAATATAAATCAACCTAGAATTTGAAGCATAAAGTCAAACCGGACCAGGTCCGGACACCCGTTTTCACATCACATCCCTTCTATTAATATCTCAAGCCATGCACTTTTGCATTTGTGGATACTATATATGAATAGCAAGATAGGTTCAACTCCACAACAAATTACATGCTGCACTAGAATCTGATGGTGAGAAAATTTTAATTAAAAATTTTGAACTTAGCATTTTAGTCTGATTGGGAAAAATGAAAAAACTGGCATGTAAATTAATCTCTAAAATAAGAAAGTTAAAGTAAGTAATAATAAAGCAAAAAGGCTCCCTGGTCCTGGGTACACCCGGTCCATTACCCAATCAACCAGACCCCACCAGACTCAAACCAAGCATAATACAATTCGGTTGAGTTGGATTCAATGGTATAAGCAAATTGGATTTCTAAAAATTCGATCATGTTAAGTCAATAACTCTGCGTTCTTTCTCTACGTTCTTTCAATGTGTATGTGAGTGTTATAAGAATCTCTAAATTCTTCTAACGAGTGACAATACACTTATTTAAGATTATCTTACATTCAAATTAATAAAAATATATCTACTTTATGAGATGATTGAGATATTTATATACTCATGAGTTTAAGTAACGACCCAATAAAGTGAATATAATTGCAACTGTTTAGGTCACGTTCTTCCTATTCTTTCTTATGTATGTCTTATTATTAAGGTAACTTAACAATTACTTGGTAGTTAAAGCCGAATTTTAATGTGAATAATTACTGTCGAGCTACAAGGTGTACTTAAACTGTCATAACTGTTTTAGCGATTTTTATCCATAAACATATGATATATTATAAATCCCTATTATTTAAGTACTGGTAGTACCAAGCCAACTCTCTCTTTCTATTTTTTTTTTCCTGTTTAATCATATTTATTAGAAATGGTGTTCATATTTCAATGAATTGAAATGTATTTTTTCAAATAATGATATTAATTTAGTTAAAATTTTATACTTGAAGTCCATTAAATTTGGATATTTTCTTATTTTACTTTTGAGTCATCTGAGTGTGTGGCTGAACCAAGTATCATTAACCCTGATTGTAAGACAAGTCTTGGCAATAAAACTTTGATCCTTGGACAAACATACTAAATACTACGTGTCATCGTAGAAAGTGAATTATAAAAGACATCTTGATTACAAATATTTTAACTATTGTTGTTTATTAACGAGTAATTATTGTATTACCATTTATGATCCAAACGTTAAGGAATATCATCAATAATACATTTATGTAGCTCGAGGGTTGATTGTTAGACTATAATAGACAATAAATGTGATATATCCAAATCATAAAAAGAGATGGGTACACACTTGAAGAAAAAGACAAACTATAATATAAGATAGATAAGAGTACAATACTAGAAAGACAAGATACAATTAGAACTAGATTAGGGAACAAAAAGTATGGTGAAAGATAACATTATAGAACTGATACATATATGAATCTGAATTTTCTTGATTTTCATACTTGTATTTCTAGGAATATATATTAAAAAAATATTAAGTATCAATTAAAAAGATATCTTGAATTTTGTTAGTTGAATGTGCATCAAAATTAAATTTAAAGAGTAAATTATATTAGGTCAATGTTTGATTTTGCGTTGGATGAAGACACATGCATATATATGATTTCATATATATTTAAGTCAATGCTACTTTGCATAGCTTCTTTTACTTATACTTAAAGCATGTATCCGACATTCCAAATAGCGTACCAAATTGAGAGTGCACGTTTTCGCAATTACAAATGTTTTACTGCTCGTTCCTTTGTATCACAGGCTCACCATTTTTTCTTAAATCTAAAGCAAAGTTACGTAAATTTATAGTACATAAAAATGATTGTGTTTTATTTCCTTTAATTTTTGGGAAAAGTGATTATGATTGCATATGCAAAAAAGCATTGTGGAGCATAGAAATTATGGTGATGACCATTACAAGCCTGTAATAAGGTTGAGGCATCTTTCAGTGTGGGTTGGCAACCTCACAAAAGAAATAATGCAAAAAGAGTTTAAGAGTGTGACTCCTACTTAGTTACTCACAATAATAAGGAAAATTATTCTCCCATGCAGCAACCTAGAACCACGGCTTATAATGCACTTCAACTATGACAAATTCTTCAGACGATGCAAAATTACTAAAATGCAAGAAGGAAGACGATTCACGCTTCTTTTTTACTAATCATTTGACAACTATTGATCAATGAAAACACTTGCATTGATATCTAAGCCTGAACAAATAATAGAGATGAAGTTAAATTCATTATATACATCTCTTACAAAGCATATAAAAGTAAGGATAAATAACTTGTTCTTAATAATAACAATAGCATAAATAAAAAACAGAAATAATTAGAAAAAATGTCGGAATCACTATAATGTAAATACATTGTCAAACATATTAACTTCATTGCAAACTGTACATAAAGGTAGTTAAATTTCAGATTCTTATTCTTCAATATATACATACATGGGCACAAATATAATCAGAAGCAACTTATGCTACTTCAATATATTTTGACTTCTACTGATCCTACAGAAAGACATGTTCATTGTGTCACCCTTTAACATTTATATAAGTGATAGCTTTAAGTAAATCCTCTCTGTTAATCGGTTTCACCATATGATAGTCCATTCCACTCTCTATTGTTATTCTTTCTGTTCCAGCAGTCAATGCAATGATAGGTATGTGAATATCATACGCTTTCTCTATCCTTCGTATCCACTTTGTTGCCTCAAGCCCGTCCATAATTGGCATCTGTTGAAACAATTATGCTCATTTGAAGTTATGAGTTATAAAATAATAATCATGATTTTAAGTTGTTCCAACAAAATCAAAGCATAGATAGAAAAAATCATAGAGCATAGTGATTACCTGACAATCCATTAAGATGTAATCATAAGGAGGATGAGGAAACTCCCGAGCTAGACCTTCATCAACTAGCCTCACAGCTTGTTCACCATTCTCACATTGCTCCACGGTGGCACCAAGAGAAATCAAAGTAGCCGATGCTATATTGCGCAGAAATGCAGTGTCATCAACAACCAAAAACTTCTTACCCCTCAAGGATTTACGACACCCTGATGAGTTTCCAACCTCTTGCGTTTCTCCTTGATGAACAAGAGTTATTTTTGCCTTGATTGGTTGTTTTCCCTTCCAAATTTGTTCAGTAGTTTGGAATGTACTTTCATCAGTTGAAGACACTTGTGATCTGTCCAGTAGAGGAAATGTGTATTTTGACAAACCTGGATCCTTGCAAGTCTTCAATGTAGCTCTCTCATTAGTCATTTCCCTCTTACATCTACTGGAATTGCTTTTCCAAGCACCACCAAACTCAGGAAGGAGCTTTATGGTTTGGAACAAACGAGTACCATGAAATGGTTTGGATGTGACAATGTCATCTTGATTAAGGGCCTTGAGGTTGATTCTACGCATAAAGGGCTTATCCAACCACACAACCTTACAAGGGTTGCGAAGGTCTTTCTTGAAGTTGGATACAATCGTGTAAAGCTCAGAAAAGGGTCCTGCATTTGCATCAATCACAATAAGGATGAAGCAGGGAGAAGCTCCCATATCAGTTTTCTTGAAAACTAAAGGCATGAGCTCAGTTTCATCCATAGAACTCAAAGAAACTCTTGTGGCTATGTCAGGAGAACTATGAGGTGTAGAGCAATAACTCAAATCTGAAGACCCTGGAGAATTTTGGCCACTAGAATGCTTAGCCTTCAGCTTGATCTTTCTAAGAGTATAAAATAGATTTTTCCCTGTATTCACAACTTTAACTTTGATCCCTAACTTCTCCAGGAACCTTCGTGAAGTCCTTTGGCGTTCCTCATCAACAATCAAAAGAACCACAAGGGAAGCCTCAGGCTTAGGACTAGAGCTGCAAATACGTAACCTAGGACTCATGGAACAAATTCTAGAAGAACCAGAACATGAAGCGTGCATAGTTTGCTCCTGACCTTGCATTCTGTCTCCTGATCCACAACCAACACCCTCCCTTCTGTTACCATCTGATTGTGCCTCATTCTCACATACAGTGAGAAGCACATTGAACTTGAAGCATGTCCCTTTTTCACCAGTATCCTTCTCGACAATTTCAATATCTCCATGCATCAAACGCACCTAAAGAAAATCCACATTTTTTTAATGAAGAAAAGAGTACAAGCATGCATTTTCAATGTAACACGTTCGTAATGCAATCAATCACATGCATAATCTTTGATAACTTTTCAAACAGATACCATAAAAACCAACAAATTAATGAAACACTATGTGGCACAATGAACACATGATTCACAAGTGTTGGCTATAACTAATACTTACCAACGACTGCACAATCCCAAGTCCCAAGCCAGTTCCTCCTTGACCAAGAGCTGTGTTTTTTATTTGGACGTAATTCTCGAAAACAGACTTGTAATTCTCTTTAGGAATTCCTTTTCCTGTGTCATCCACTTCAAATATAAAATCCATAAAGTGAGGATCTTCTTGGATTGAACGCGTGGATTCCACGTCACCACGAGCTTCAGTTTTGTTACGAAATAAGCATGATAAATATTTCTTGGAACCCAATTGGTTAAAAGTGACTGTTGAGTTCTGCAATAATTGTGGCTTCCGAGTCCATGCGCGTACTGCTATGTGTCCCTCATCAGTAAATTTCACAGCATTGCTCAGTAAATTACACAAGACTTGTTTTAGTTTGCCCCTATCACCTTTCACGCGAGAATATCCCACAACAGAACCATTACAAGGGTCTAACACTAGATCTACACCTTTCTTCACAGCCACAGGATGGTAAAAGTCAACTACATCTTCTAGTAGATGGAACACATCAAACTCCTCTTCCTCAAGTTGTATTTTTCCTGCCTCTATTTTGCTTGTGTCTAGTATAGAATTCAACAGTCCTAATACAGTACAACAATTCATAAATCAAATTTAGTAAAATCACAGCACTTTCAATCTAAAATCTTAAACTAAAGAATTTTGTAAAAGTTACATACCTAGTAAGTCTTGGGTACAACTATTCATTTGTTTCAAATTGGTCTCCAATTCTGAACCGGGGGCTACCAACTCTGAAGATATCTCTATCAAACCGGTGATGCCTGCGAGAGAAGCACGAACATCATGGCTGGCACTTGCAAAAGCGGCGCTCTTATTCATATTCTTTTTCTCAGCTTGTTGGGTGGCTTCACACTGTTTGATGAGTGAGGCACACAAATGCATTTCTCGCCTAAAGGCTTCACAGTTTATGTATAGAAAACTACAGAAAGCTACAAATATAGTGACCATCGTTATCACAAACACTATCAATCCCTTTTTCTTGTAATTCTGACCAATGCTCCCATGTCCTTCTTCTGGGACACCCAACACATACACCTGTAATTTGATTAAAGATAAAAACAAAGAACGTTTCAGTACTGAACATTTTTTTTTTAATTGAAGTTATATCAATATTGAAATTAATTTATCGTAAATAGCTTCATATGTGATTCAATAAACTTGTACAAATATAAAAACGTACCGATTCTATTCCCATTATATCGATAGTGTAGCAGTGAATTGAACATGCAGTATCCCGAATATTGAAAAAAGAAGCAACAGCTCCATCCTTGCATGAGACAGTGCCCTTATTACTTGCGGGATCACCATTTGCGTTCACTGATTGGAACGAAACTGTATCATTAGAAATGAGGAAGTGGGTGAGTTGAATCCCTTCCACAACAATTTTTCCATCTTTTGTAGCTAAATAGGACTTTGTGCCATGTTGTTGGTCTATGCGAGTGACAAAATCAGTTATTGGCGTTGCAGAAAAGCCAAGAGAGATCACTCCTCTTGTCATGATTCTAGCTGAAGTGAGGAACAAAAGATCACCATTGTCCCACTTGGTTCCCAATGAGGAAAACCCACTTGACACATTAAGTGCTTCCCCAATCCAACTTGCATTCATAAAAGGGTTAGATACTATGTTCGTGGCTTCACCATGAACCTCTCCAGTTTCACGATTCACAGGTTGAGTGTAGATTTTGTTGAAGGCACCCCAACTTGATGATGATGAGTTGGAGTACATAGCTAGAGCTTCATCATTATGAGTGTAGTAGGAGAAAAAGAGACCTTCTACCCCTATGTATGAGATTTGGACCAAGTATGGAACCGTCTCAAATGCTTCAAACATTAACGGAGCCACCTATAAATACAAACCAAAAACTTTAAACCACCCAAAAATTGTTTATAAACACTTGTTTGATATGAAAATGACTAATATATATTACTATTATAAAGAACAATATCTTTTACATTGGATAGAAATCATTACTAGACTAACATTCAAGATTACATAATGTTTGGAATTTGTGTTGCAGCTGGGTAGGAATCCAAATTGTTCAACATAATTCACCAATGTGCCATGTTTTAAAACAGAACCGTGTATGGAAAGGTGTGTGGATTGTTATTGTTTGGAATATTTGAAATCATAGGAATAATATACTGTTTAAGGATGCAATGGTAGATATTGAAGAAATCTTACACATGTACCGTTGAAAGCATGGACTTAGATGAAAAATAATGTACCTCGCTTCAATTATATTTTTTTCGGATTGATATTTATGTCCGGTACAATGTATCAGATGTTTTTTACTGTAGTTTGTAATCTAGGCAACAACGGTTTGTGGGGTCAGGGTTGCACATGAGGGTAGCAAGTATGGTGCTGATGTGCAGAAGAAACATTGAATACATAACATCTTGCATGGTGGTTTGTTTCTAAGGGGAGCTGATTGCTGGGAATGCATGTTGGCAGTGTGCTATCTTTGTCAGTGGTTACTGCCATGAGAAGAACAACTCCATGTTGTAGGAAAAGAGCCTACACAAGTGCTGTGTTACATGAAGATGTTATTTGTGATACAAGACACAACTGGTTACAGAATTGGAAAACAAAAACTGGAGGAAACAACTTTGTCCCTTTGCCAACTGATATCGAGGACTGGAAGGTTTTCTGGAAAGGTTTGCTGACAAGCACTCTCCAGGTACTTATTCCACTTTGTTGCTATGCCCCTTGTTTTCTTTTCAGCTTTAAGGTTGGGAAATGTTGGTTTTGTAAGTTTGCAAGTACATGGTTACTATGGAAGGCAAGCTCGTGTTGCATATAACCAATAGGAAGTTCTATGGACAGCATGTGCTGTGAATGGAGGAGGTTCAGAGTGAAGCATTTGTTGTCAAGGATCACCCTGGAGAATGATAGCAGCTAAACTAATCTTAGAAAGTAAGGATGATAGACTGAAGCATGTGGAGATAACAAGTGCTTGGAGCACATTGCTCATTGTTGCCGCAGGTGTTTTTTTATTCTTCTTTTGGACTGTGATGCAAGGAAAATGTGAATTGACATGGTTTTTATGGAATCAAATCATCATATCATATGCATTATCAGAATTCTGAACAACAATTGAGGCTCCATCATATTAGCTGTCATAATAAATAAATAAATAATAATTATAATAATAAAATTAATGAACGCCATTAGTCTTATAACTAGTAAAAAATACGAGTGCCTGTCCATCTCTTTATGATAATAATAAATTATTATTATTATTAAAGTAATAAATATTAGTAAAAATTATATTAAATAATAAAAATAAATAAAAAAATAAGGGTTGTAAAACTTAAAAAAAAAATATTTTAAAAAATCCTTATTACTAATAATTAGGTAATTTCTTACAAATAGATTATTTGTATTGATAAAGATAAAATAAATAACATAATAAGAATAACATAACGTTAAAACTAAAAAAACTATAAACATGAAGAATATTTCCAAAAAAATATACATAATAAAAATACTATTTCTATAATAATGTTAATTATTTCGTTATAATAATAATAAATATAACTAATATTATTATAATAAAATTGAAATAGCATAAAAAATATGATTTTATTATAAAATTCGAGTTCTTTATATTATTTTTGTTTTATCGAAATAATAGTAGTTATAATAATAATAATTATAAGAATAATAATATTGTTAATATTAATTTTATAAAAATAATAATTATTACTATAATTAATATGTTTATATAAAAAAAATATTTATTAGCTATACTTAATATTTATAGAAAAAATATAAAATGATTTTAATACAATATTAATTATAATAACTATAATAATAATATTAATATTATAAAGTTACATTTTTTATAATAGTAATATACTAATAATAATATATTTTTATAATTATATTTAGTTCTAAGTATTACTATTATTATGATTATTAAAACAATAATAAATATTATTAATATCAATAATTTATTATTGTAAGAAAATAATAATTTTATTATTGTAGTTATTATAAATTTATTATAACCAATATATAATTAATTTTTTTAAATGATGTATTTAGAAAGTTTTGATAGCTTGATTTGCACCATAATACTAACAAATAAATAAATAAAACAATAAAAGAGTAAGACGAGAGAGATAAAAAAAAATTCAACAAATATTATCATAATTCATACTAATGATTTTTATCCTTAACATCGAGCACATTTTTATTTACAAGATACATAAAATTTTTATAAGAGGTTGCCTATAGCATTTGTTTTATTTGTAAAAGTAATTAAAACACAAAGCAGTATAATACAGTGATAAACTAACCTTGGTCTTAATATGAGAGAAGGAGACATTGATAGTATCATCAAGAACTGAACTCAAAAATCTTGCCATGTTTGTTGATGATGATTTCATTGGGTGTAACATTTGAGCTAAGTGCTCAATTTCTGATTGCAATTGGGGAACACTGTTTTTTGAGTTCAACAAATTCACATCTTTTTCCATACGTAGGAATATGACATACCAGCATGGCGTCACAAAAATCAGAATTAACAATGCACCATATGCCTAAAACATACAAAATCAACCAATTTATATTTAAAAAAATCAAATAAATTAATTTAACACTAAAAATTCAATAGTAATATAAAAAATAATACTCTACACCTAATAGTCATTTTTCTTTTTTTTTTCTTTTTTTTCACAATCATTGTACTTTGCACATTTACATTATTTTCTCTATTATCCCAGTAATAATTTGCGTTGAAATATTTCAAATTAAATGAGGAAAAAGAAGAGAAAAAATGATAAGAAACAGAACATAATATATATATATATATATATATATATATATATATATATATATATATATATATATATAAGGAACTAATAAAAATACCAGTAGGATGACGAAAGATGAAGGACTCAAGGCCATTGATAATGGAGATTCTTTGAGTCTTCTCTATATCATTACAAGCTTCTCAGTTTATGTCTGCATTGGAAACTCAATAAACTCATATTCATCCAGATTTTATACACTGAATAATGAAAATACTCCACCATTTTAGGAAGGTAAAATTTAGCAATAAGGAGGAAATATCTTCCAAAATATTTGATATTTTCTGCATAATATAATATATTCCCTACAATCCAAACTTTAATATTTTTCACTATTGCATCTACCAAAAAATAATTCAATTTAATTTCATTTATAGTCATGATCAAATGTTTAGAATTGCTGATGCCTATAACCTTTTAGCCTTTAGATCATTTAAAAACAACCATCAAAGAATTCTTCAACCATAAGACATATATGTGGTTGATTAATCATCTCCTTTGAGATCTACTATATATTATTGGTTTAAGCGCGAAAATGTTGTCTAAAGAAACGCGATAACAATTTTTGTAAATAAGAATAACATATAAATATTTTTAAATAGATAAATTCCTCCACTCTGATATTATATTTTTAAATATTAATTTTTCATTACCTTTTTTAATGACAAACATTATGAAATTTAAACTCGTGTTCTCCTCCAGTTTACCAACTCCTCATCAAATTCATGTGACTTAATTTCATTACGTTTTTAAGCTTTATACAAAATTATCATTGATACTTTTAGTATACTACAATGTATACAAAGTTAGTAATTCTTAATATTTTAATTATGGAAATTGAAAATAATAGGTAATGAAATATACGTTCTTAAAGCAATTAAGTAACATTACTTATAAATTTTGTAAATATCTGAATAGCAATTTTTATACATGGACATTTGCGGAAATCTGGATTTCTCTCATCTCTAATCATGGAAAGGCTCATTATTTCAACTCAAAATTTTCCAAATATTTGATTCACCACAAAATTATAGTAGCTAGGCCACAACAAGGAGAGATTTCATTGTTTGTGTATTTTAAATAATCTAGTTTATTTTAAATCTTGATTTTTAAAATAATTAAGAAAAAAATATTTAAGACACTTCACACTAATTACATAAAAATATTTTATTTAAACACACGCTAGCAAGTTATCGGAATATTGTGCATGTAATTTTAAGTTTAGGTAAAATATTAAAAAATTAAAAAATATATCTGCATTAACAAACACAAAGTTGGGTGAGTTTTATTAGCATCTCAGAAATAGCTTTTTATCATAAGAAACACGAATATGAAAGGTATCAAGAACAGAAACTCTTTTTTTTTTTCATTCAATGAAAATAATAAAGTAAAAAGTATCATTTTCACATAGGAGATGACAAATAACTCAAAATAAAATAAATTATTTAAAATAGTAGTTATTTTAAAATAAAATATAATTTGCATAAAATAATACGTGCATGTTCTCATTATTTTTTTTATATTTGTCAACTAGGCCAACATCTAAATTCAGTCATATAGCCTATTTTCTTCACCAGCAAGAATAAAATAGAAGAAAGGGTAAAATGAGAGAGAAAAAAAAAAGTCTTCCTACTAAAAAGGATAAAAACTAATATTTGAAACAATAATGATTTCTAAGAAGAAAAAAAGATGCTGAGGGAAAAAAAATACTTAACTAAAACATCCTTATATTATAATTATACTATTTTTTAGTCTTCCTGATTAAATGGAAATAAATGCAAATATATGAATAGAAAAGGTAAGATTTTAAATATGGTAAGAGTATTTTTAAATATCATAACTGATGCAGTGGATTTACCTTTTTTTTTTTTACATTTTGTAGGACACCTTCTAAACGTAATGAATCTTCATGATCACAATATTTTTTAAGATCCCTAAGATCACAATATGTTTTAAAATATTGCTTTAAAATATATAGTGATCAAGGTATTGCAATATTATTAGTATGAATGCAGCAGTCAAAGCAACTAGAGTGAGAATAATCAATAACTCAATTTTCATCAATTTGTTAAAAAAAAAATTCAACTAGAATTAAATGCAGTGGAAACACAAAAAATCACTTTGGTAATTTTCAAAGAATCAAGATATAATATTCACATATTATAGAGAGACATATTATAGAGAGAGAGCATTGGAGTTCAAATAATTAAGACTCGAGTATGATTTTGTGGGAATTGATAACCTTTCTTCTTTTTAATTTGAGCCAAATAAAGAAAGTAATGTTGTATCTAAATCATAGGATTCACCATAAGAAAAAAAAAATACACCCATAAAAAAAGTGTTTTTATATCTCTATAATCTCCAAAAAAAAATCATTATTCAATATAAACTAATTGTAAAAACTAAAATAACTGGTTATTATATCTATTAAATTAGAGATTATTTTATAAAGTAAAAAATTATTGATATCTAAAATAATTTTTATTATTAATAAAAATTTATAAATTAGTTTCTAAATTGATATTTAACTATTATCTACCAAGGTTTTAACTACTAAGTTTTATATTCTCTTTATATTCTAAATTACTCTCTATTATAGTTTTATCTTTATATTCTAAATTACTCTTTATTATTTTTTAAAGATTAATTTAGAATCTAAAATATTAGTAGCTAACATCTTAGTACTTAATTTAGATACCGATCTAAAAACTATTTTATAAATTTTTATTAATAATAAAAATTATTTTAAATTTAAATTTTTAAAATAATATTTATTTTAGTCAATATAATGATTAATTATTTTTTATTTTTAAATTTATTTACTATTTAATTATTATTTTTAGTGAATTGAGATAATTAGATATGTTTTTGAGAAATCAAAACATATAAACTAGTAAGAAATTTAGAGAATAGATTAGAATATACATATTTAACTCAATAAATTTCACATCCAACCTTCTTCAAACCTTCTTATCCAAATCCAAATCCATGGTATTGTGTAATCATTATGTTATTATGCACAAATCACCATCATATTTTTATTCATTATGTATTATGTATTATATATGAATCCTAAACCGCGTATTTTTAAATAATGCAAAATATTTATGTTTACGTTTTAAAACTAAAAAAATATATTTAAATTTTTAGCAACTTTGATTTAAAACATTTCATTCTAAATTCTTAAATTAGATAATAATTTTTATGTTTTAAATTCTTAATTTAAAAAAGTAATTAAAAAATTTATTTTATTTTTTATTTTAAATTCTAAAATTAGATAAATATTTTAAAACATTTTATCAAGTTTAGTTGTAAAATTTTAAAGTATAAATTTTTGTAATATTTAAAGTTTTAATTATTTTGATTTTAAAAAAATTCTAAATTTTTACATTACATAATAATTTTTTTATTTTAAATTTATAACTTAAATAGGTAATGTATTAAAACTCATATATTTGGTGATGTTTATATATAGTCTTTTGTTCTATCTAATTCATAGATGATTCACTTTCTCTCCTACTTACTTCTTGATGCTTTCTCCATTATTCATTTAATGGCGCCCAATACTAAAGAAATCATTAGACTTGAAACAAGAGGAGTGTTTTGGTCAATAAACAGTCGTGGTGAAGTATGTATTTTTTTTTTCTTCTTAAATTTCTACTTTTACAAAGTTTCTTCATTTATTGACTTTTTATTCTTTATTTTGAAATGAATAGCTTGGTTATGTTGATCGTGCTTTCACCATCGAGTTTTAAAAAAAACCTGGAGAGGAGTGGACCCTTGCAGATTCAGCAGGGAACGTCCATATAGTATAGTATAACGAGAATTTATTGTCCTCGTGTTGTGTGGATGGTGGAATTTGAGTGATTTTTATGGCTATACAGGTGACCACTATATGTTATTCTGTTACGTCGATCAAAACACTTTCCATATAACTGTTATGAATGACGTCTCTGAAAGTGGAGTAAATCATTATTTGGAGGAAATTGAAGGGAATGAACCGTTGAGCATTGGTCCATTTGACCATTTTTTCATAAAGTTGTCTCAATTAAACATCAATGTCAGTTATTTGGTTAGTATAGCAATCATTTCTTTTAAAATGTCCTATATTATATTCTAGTTCATTTTGTTGACTTACTATTTAGATATTGTTGGAGGATCTTCCTGCTCCATTTACACAATATCTTCGACAAGGTAGATTCAATAAGGTTACCGCCCATGGTCTACTTATGGAGGTAGAATGCAAGGTGTTGAAAGGAAGGTTTCCTTCCACAAGCATTAAACTTGGCAATGGTTGGAAGAATTTTTGTCTTCATTCTTTCTGTCAAGAAGACAAGATTATCTTTGAATGTGATACTAGAAATCTCTCTTCTCATATCAGGGTTTTGCTACTGACTTCAATTCATCGTCTAACCTATCCCGGATAATTTTATTTATTATTCTCTTAGGCTAACAGGTACTAATGCTTTCGAATGATCAAACATATTTATTTTTGTGCTTTCACTTTGTTGGAAACCTGAACAAATAAGTACTCCTTATGTTTTTGTTCATTATATGTTTATGTTTATTAGTATTGATATTCTATTTGTTCATGCATTACTTGCAATGTGCATACATGAATTATTACATTTTTATTTCATTATCTGACATATTTATAACGTGTTGGCATAATTAGATATGCTTAACGCTATAACAATTGCTAGTATATTAAAGTCATAAAACTCTTTCATCATATTTTGTATTTTATATATTTGATCTTAATATTAGGGAATGCTTATATTCATTGTATTGTTTATATATTGTTTATTATTGATTAGTCATTGAAGTATTAAGTTGTTTGCTGTTTTTTCTAGAAATGTGCTGATGCATATATGTTTAATTTTGTTGTATGGTTTTTACAAATTTTAGTTATTTCTATGAATACTATTTCATTGTATTGATATTTTATCATATTTTTTGTTGTATTATATTAGACTTTAATTTATATGATAAAAGGTGACTTCATAATTCAATATGATTTTCGCCTACAATATGTTTCTAGAAGAAACACACATTTTTTTTTACTTTTACTATAAGTGTACTTGCTATAATATAATGAATTGTCCTTTTAATTACAGTAATTATTGTGAGATATTTTTGCAAATGAACTTAGAGCATGAATTTCGTGGACAATACTTAATTTTTCCTCTATATATCTTATGGGAACATAATATTAGATAGTTGTTTATTTAATTTAAATTAGTTTAAATTATTGTAATCTATTGTAATGTACAAGTTATGGACAAAATTTATTCATTCATTTTTACTTTTAAATTTGACTACTAACATTGCAAAATTATGTAATCTTATGTTGAATTCTTTATGTATTATATTTAATTTCATTTGCTCAATTTTAGAATTTTTATATTTATCAACAATAATAATTTTTAATATATTTTTTTATTATAATGTTAACATTTATATATGAAATTTTGTAAAATTTTCCGTTCGTTGCACGGGTCAACGTACTAGTAATTTTACATTCAATACCCTACCCCTCTTGTAAAGGAGACATTGATAATGACAAGTGAGATGAAGTGAATCATTGAAGGACACGAAGAACAACTTTGATTAGTACTCTTAACTTTTGAATTTTTTTTTAAATATATTATAATTGTTAATTGTTAATATAATTATTATAAAAAAAAAACATTTGAACTATATAACCATTTGTCTAATGTCAAAAATTTTGTATACTCTAAGTATAAATTCATATAACTTTGAATTTGATGATGAAAAAAATAAAACTTTTAATTTGTTGAACAAACAATTTTTTCATATAATTACTTCCAAAACACAATTTATGATTAAATGTGCCTTCCACAAATTTTTCTTCTTATTATTAGTATTTTGATTATTAATATTAATATTATTATTGTTAAATTTTTAATATTATTATCAATATCAATATTAATATTAATATCATTATTACTATTATAAATATTAATATTAATAATAATAATAATATATTTCATAATAAATTTTTATTTGAATATTCTTATAATTGATATTAATATTAATAATGATAATATTATTAATAGTGTTATCAATATTATTATTATTAATATTAATAATGATCCATGATATAATTATTAATATTATTCATTATAATATATTTTCGGAATATTATAATAATTAAAATTAATAAGTAATATAATTGTTATTAATTATATTATTATTATTATTATTCATAATATTAATTTAATAATAATAAAAATATTATTATTAGTAATATCCATAAATTAATGATATTAAAATTGAAATTATTATCATTATTTATAATAATTGTATTTTCTCTTAATGTTATTATAATTAATATTATTGTTATTATGATTCATAATATTAATATTATTAATAATATAAATATTCATATTATAACTAATATTAAATAGTATTCTTAATGTTAGTAATATAAATAATAATAATATTATTATTTATAACAATTATATTTATTTTAAATATTATTATAATTGCAATAAGTTATTATTATTTATTTATTATTAAATTCAAATTCAAATGAATTGTAAATAAAAATAAAATACAGAAAAGACTTTGTGTGTACTAGACTGATGTTAAGTCATATGTGAGATAGATTAATATTAGCTTTGCATCCACGTTAGTAATAATAATAATAATAATATAATTATGATTTATTAAAACTATATTTTATCATAATATTATTATTATTATTTATCTTAGCAAATAATAATATAAGTAATTTTAATAATAATAACATTATTATTAGTATTATAATTATGGTTCACTAAAAAAAATTGCTTTTAGCACAAATACTCTAATAGTAAAGCACTTAGTGACTGACTAATAAATCGATTGTTATTTCGTCACTAAAAGTTTGGTCACCAAAATTCCATGACACCAAATTAGCAACCAATTTTTTATGGGAAGATCGGTGTCTAAATCAGTCGCTAAAGTAAAAGGAGATAGCAACCACCGTTCTTGATCGTTGATGGATTTAAATAATTAATTAAAATAAAATAAACTATGGTAGCTAATTCGGTGGTTTAATTTGAGACCTATATCAATCAAATTCATTCGGTGGCTAAATGTTGGGTTGGTCATTAATAACGACCAAATTCACTTTCGATAAATATAGTAGTCGGATTTATGTTATATTATTGATAATTGAACTCATAAATTAAAAATATTTATTAATGAGAATCCATTTGAATGAGTTTTGACAATGTTAATTAAAATCTATTTTAAATATGCAATAAAATTAATGTAATTATTGTTTTTTTATTGATTAGTAAGAATTTATTTTAGTATTAAAATTATAAAATTAGAAATATGATATAATTTTTTTTAATCATAACTAAAGTGATGCATACATTAATTTAAATTTTAAAAAAATTATGATATTGTTTTGAATGCAAATTTTGTAACATTTTATTTATATTATGCATAAATAAAATTTAGACTCCATTATCTTTATTGGAGAATCGAGAGCATTGCTTGAGTGACTTTCAATGTCTATGTATCACACCTCATCATCGTCTAATTGTACCGATTGTGGTGTGCAAAAACGTTGTACTTTTAACCATGCTAGTGGGAGCCCAAGTGTCTTCATTGCACCTATTTATGATTTTGGAGATTTTGCTGTTTTAAGAACAACAACAACTGAAAAAACATGTTGGAAAACGATTTTGGGGTTGTGTAAGTACAAGGTAAAATTTATTCAATTAGGTTTTATGCAAACTTAAAAAAATGTTATTTTAAAGTTATTCATCGTTCAATTTTATTCTTTTCTTCAAAACATATTAGAAGTGACATGGTTCTAAACTGTAATTTTTTCAAATGGTACATTGAAGACGTTGGCGATGAAAGAGATACAATTATTGTCAGACAAAGAAATAAGATACGTCTTTTAGAAAAACACGTTTGAAGATTTCCACAAGAAGAATTCAAATGTTATTAGTGGGAATGTGTTTTCTTTTTCTAATTAACATTATTATGTTCTTAATTTTGTCATAATTTCAAAATTACGAAAAAATTAACATGTCTTTATCTCTTTACAGATTAAATATAATAACTTTATATATTTTTGCTTTCAATGAATGATTACTTAATGTCCATCCTATGTTTTAAATACTCATTTAATTTTTAAAATATATTATTTTTTTAATAATAATAATGAAAATTATGATTAATATTAATTTTATTTTATATATATATATACTTAACATGTATATATATAACATAATATAATATAATTATATTTAAATTTTTAATTTTATTTATTTTAATTTTACACTATTTTATTTTTTTATTTGTAATTGAAAATTTACATTATTTTAATTAACTAAAATACGCAAAAAATTAATTATTATTTTTTATATACAAGGGTAAATTTATAATCTTATAATTTACATTGTTAAAAATAATTTAAAATACTCTTACAACCATTATTTCACCCATATACTTCAATAATTTTTTCTCACACATCTATTCTAACATATCTGAATTTAAACACTCTCAACTTTCTTCATATTTTTTTCCCAAATCCTTGCACTTCCTTTTCTCTATACCCTCAACTTTCCACTCTCCAATTCAAACAAAAAATTAAACTCCAAATGATGAACAAGAATTTAACCATTAAATTCAAAATGCATTTAGCAAGTTGGTAGTGATTTTTAAGTTAGTCATCATGTTTTTCAAAGTTAAATACTTATTTAACCATTTTCTCAACGTAACTAACTTCTTTAACCTATCAACAAAGTGCAGGGATAATAAAGTTAGGAAAATATTTCTTTAACATCATCAATAAAGTAAAACACATATACGTGATAAATCATTATAATAATATAATAATGTTTTAAGTTAAAAATAAATTAAATGTGATTAAAATATTAATTTATTGAAATGTGAAGTGTATGTTTTTAATTGTGTATGGTGTGAGATCACCCTTAAAAGTTATTCCACCAAAACCATCGAATGATTGAAATTCCAACATTGTTTAAGATGTTGATGTGATTAGGAACATAAATAACCTCTAAGATGTTGATGTCATTCTCGAATCATTGTTTACTATTTTTTCAGTAAAATGCTTATTTAACCAAATTCTCGATAACCGCATTTTAAAATTTTAAAACTATGTTAACCAAAAAAAATTCTAGTCCACATTGTTGTTATAATAAAATTCTTTGGAATAATTCACATTGAACCATTAAAATTGCATTTCACAGACAATTAAATATTATTATTTTGATAAATTATAAAGATATTTTTATTGAAAGGACTTTGTTCTTTCTCTTCTGAAGGGATTTCGTGCGGTTAGGGTTTGTGTGGGTAGTTGCTCATTCTCCAACTTGGTGGTGGATGGTGGTGGCGCGATAGTCTACCGAGACGCTGGTAGTAATGCGGCAGCTTTCTGTGTCTGTGTACAAGGTGTATTCTTTCTTTAAATCTTTTTCTTTATAAAGGTGTTTCTTCTTGGAACTTCTATTGCACACAAAAAGTTTTCACCTTTTTTATGTTGCCACTTCTAATTTGTGGTAAAGTCAAGATTTTTATAAAAATTTGCGGTAAAGTTAAAGATTTTTATAAAAATTTGTGGTAAAGTCAAGATTTTTATCAAAATTTTTAGTAAAGTCAAGCTTTTTATCAAAATTTGTGGTAAAGTCAAGACTGTTATCAAAATTTGTGGTAAACTCAAGATTTGGTGTTGTGGTGGTACGGTTGTGCGGGGGTGGTGTGGTGAGTAGTAACTTTTGGAATGACGGAGGGTTCTAAGGGTTTCCTTATCCCATGGACTTGTTTGAAGGATTGTGAAATATCTCATACGAAGACGGTATATGATAAGCCTGGGCAAAGGAAAACTTTTGCTCAAGCTTTGGGAACTACATGTGATATTCCTTTGTCCGAATTACCCACTCCTTGTATTAAGGGAGACATGATTGTGGTCCGGATAGATGAGGCAGATTACTTGGCTGGACTTGAAGATTGCAAGAACCATCTACATGGTCGAGTTATTCTTTCTAAGGGGGATAAACCCCTTACACACATAGATTTAACTAAAAAATTGCAGCCGGTGTGGAAGGCTCTTGGACCAAAGCAATTCCTCTCGGGAAGGGTTTCTATGAGTTTGAGTTCGCTTCCTTAGAAGACATGCGATGGGCCCTCGGGATAGGTTCCTTGAAGTTATCTCCGGGTTTCTTGAGACTGTTTTCCTGGACAAAAGATTTTGTTCCAGCTAATATAAAGAGTACCAAAACTCAGGCCTGGGTTCGACTACATAGGTTGCCTTTGGAGTATTGGAGATCAAGGGCGATTTTTTCCATCATCAAGGGTCTTGGTACTCCTTTGTCTTTCGATGAGAATACTATGAGAAAGAACAGGGGTATGTTTACTAGAGTGTTGGTGGATATTGATATGCGGTCCCCTCTTCCCGATCACCTTTTGGTTGAACGTCCGGACTACACTTTTATAGTTGGTGTGGAATATGAATGGCTACCTCCTTTTTGCTCTCACTGTAAGATGATAGGGCATGAGCTTGCTCAGTGTCGGGTCATTCATGATTAGGGTCGTGTTCCTGGGCCTCAACAAAAATCTTCTCAGAAGATAGTTTTTTATGAACGAGATCAGGGGAGGAATGTCGCTCCTAAACAACGTACAGAATATCGGAAGAAAGATCCGTAGCCGAAGCACATGGAAGGCCCCACAGATAATTCAAACATTGTTGTTCCTGGCCAAGCTAATGCAAGGTCACCCTTGGGTCACCTTGTTTCTGATAAACCAAGAGTAGTGGAGGATGATTTTGCGGATATGCCTCCTCTTGAGGATGCCTTGGATCATGAATCCAGGAAAGGGTTATCTACTCATACTTCAAATTTTCCAGAACAAGGAATGCTACCTGTTGTTATGCAAGGGAAGGGTTCAAAGTCTCATGCTCCTATTGAGGATCTTCATGTGGAGGTTTCACCTCCTGTGGAGGATCCATTTCTTTTGAGGGCTACTTCACATGTAGTTACTACAACAACAACTCCTGTGGATAGTTAGTCTACAATTGTGACTGTACCATCCCCATCGTTGGTCCTGCAAAATCACTTTTCCTCTCTCGAGGGTTTGGAAACTACAAATGTGAGAGGTGATCCTTATATTGGTACGTCTACTGCCATTGTTGAATTTGATTTTGACCATATCACTGTTGAAAATCAGATTGAGTCAAAATTTTGGACGGATCCTAATGAGGTGGAGGAGGATGCTAGTGATATTGGAGAGGAGATAGTTCCTACTAAAAGAAAACCCGGGAGACCACCTAAGTGGACTGGGAAAGCTAAAAAAATTGCTTAGACAGTTCTCCCCATAACGTCACAATGAAGGTTTCTTCTTTTTTCTGGAACGTTAGAGCACTGGGAAATCACAAAACTGTGGAGATGTTGCTTAGTTTACTTAAACTACATAAACTCCTTCCGGTTTTTCTTGCTGAACCAATGGTGCAGTACACTGATGCTTTTGAAGTCCTTTTCAAATCTGCTGATATGCATTTGGTGACTACGTCTCCTATTGTTAATAAGTTTGCAAAGCTTTGGTGTTTTTCGGTTCCTAATTGTTAAGAAAGATGACTTTAAACTAGAGGGGGAGTGAATTGTTTAAAGAGGTTTTTGCAAACTTTTTGCAAGCTAGAATGAATTTATTTCAGAAACCAATTGATTAAGCAATTCAGTTAGCCAAAACAGTAAGCAAAACTGCACTGCCAGGAAAACAATCGGTTGTTTCTTCGAAACAATCGGTTGTTTATATAAGCAAACAACAAACAAACTGAATTTAAAGAGTAAGGGATAGAGAGATTGTACACAGTTGTTTATACTGGTTCACTCCAACCCAGAGCTACATCTAGTCTTCTCAGAACCCCTGAGGAAATCCACTAAGCAATCACACCTTGATCACTTACACAACAACCAAGAGAATGACCTTGAAAACCTCAAGACACACACTCTCCTTGGCCAACACTAAGATTGCTGATCTTGAATCACCTCAAGAAAACACAGCCAATCTCAACAACAATACACAGAAGAAAATGTTTTAGCAGTTTACAAAGATTACACTTGTTACAAATAAAGATCTGAAATCAATACAAGTAGAATCCTATTCCAGCACCTTGATCAATCACTGAACTCTTAAGCAATCTCAACCCTTTTAAAACTCTCTTAAAAAAACTTTGTCAAAAGCATTCTCTGTTATTTAAAAACAGTTTTTCTGAATTTATATAAAATAGTTTGTTATCAAATCTTAACAAACCCTTAATTGCTTTCAAAAAGATTGGTCAAAGCATTTAATGACTGGGGCGTATTCAGTTTCAAATCATTTAAAGCTCAGTCAAAGAAAACAGTTTTTCTGTTAAGGTTCCAGAACAAACAATCGGTTGTTTCCTCGAATTAATCGGTTGTTTTGTTACTTAACAGTTTTCTTCATTCAAAAACAGTTTTCAAACTTTCTCAAAACATCTAAGTGTAAACAATCGGTTGTTTCGACAGAACAATCGGTTGTTTCAACTTAGTTTGAAAAACACTTTACTTTGTTTAAAGATTGAGATGCTAATTGCTTTGAGATTTAATCTAAGGGTGGATTACAACATTAAACTACCCCAGACCAAAGCTTTAAACCAGCACAGCAGCATCAAGCAAAGCAGAGGCTTCATCATCCTTCAAAGGATTTGGATTCTTCAAAACATTGAACATCACTTGGTTCAACACTAATCTGGTCCAAAATTTCTTGGTAAATGATCAGTTTATTTCTGTAACTTGCCATCAGCATGATAAATGTTTTAGCTTTGCAGGTGTTTATGGTGCTACCATATACTTGGCTAGATGGTTCTTGTGGAGGGATCTTAGTTCCTTCATAGGGACTTGGTATATTTTGGAAGATTTTAATGTTGTGCTATCGACGAATGAATGTAAAGGGGGGTGGCCCCTAATCAGGTTTCTTGTAATGATTTTCTTGATTGGATTAATAGTAATGATCTTGCTTGTATGCCTTTTACTGGAATTGGTTATACTTGGTGTAATGGAAGAAGAGGAGACTGCATAGAATTCATAGAAGACTGGATAGGGCTTTATGTAATGGAGTATGTCTGGATGAATGAGATTCATGTTCTTATCAGGTTCTTGTTAGGAATTGTTTTGATCATTCCCCTATCCTTGCTAGTCTTGCCAGTAATTCTTTGAAGAAGGTTAGCAATTTTCGTTTCTTTTCTATGTGGCTTCAGGACAGTTCATGTCTAAAGCTTATTCATGACTCTTGGAATAATAAGGTTGTTGGGTGTCCTATGTTTATTTTACAACATAAGTTAAAAAGGTTGAAAACTGAGCTTCGTGATTGGAATAAAAACTCTTTTGGTAATGTTCACAATGCAGTTATTCTAAAGCAGGGTCTCCTCCTTGGTATTCAACAAAATTTAGAGACTGCTAGTATGTTTGATATTGATGAGCTTCTTTGTCAAGAAAAGATAGCTAAGGAGGAACTTGATCATGCTCTTCACTGTCAATATTTATTTTGGAAAGAAAGAGCTAAGATGCTTTGGTTTAAAGATGGGGATAAAAATACTGCTTTTTTCCATGCTGTGGTTAAAAGGCGAAATAATTTTGGTGGATTTAGCGTTTAAAGATTGATAATGTGGTTATCGAGGATCCTAAACTCATTGAGGAACATATTTTGGACTTTTACAAAACTCCTTATGTTGAGTCTATTTCTCATGATCAGGATACATATAATATGGAAGCTTTTATACTTATGTTCCTAATCTGGTTTCCTCTGAGGAGAATATGATGTTGATGAAATATCCTGATTTTTTGGAAATCAAGAATGTTGTTTTTAACCTTAAATGGTAATAGTGCTCCTGGTCCTGATGGTTTTGGCGGTGTTTTCTATAATTCTTATTGGGATATTATTGGGACAGATGTTTGCAATTATGTCCAATAGTTTTTTAAGCAAAGTTGGGTTCTCCCTAGAATGAACAGTAATGTGGTATCTCTTATTCCTAAGTTTTAGGGTGTTGAATCCATCAAAGATTGCAGGCCAATAGCTGTTGCTAATTTTAAGTTTAAGATTATTTCCAATATTTTGGTAGATCGGCTTGCCCTTGTGGTTGCTAAAATAATTTCTCCTAATCAGTATGGGTTTGTGCAAGGGAGACAGATTCAGGATTGTATTGGTATTGCTTCAGAGGCTATTAACATCCTCTCTAAAAAGGTTCGAGGAGGTAATGTGGCATACAAAGTTGATATCCATAAAGCCTTTGATACTCTGAGTTGGAAGTTTTTATTAATATTTTTGACACGCTTTGGTTTTCACCCCTCGTTTGTCGATTGGATTAGTATTGTTCTCTGGTCTGCTATGCTTTCTATCAGAATAAATGGCAGTCTGGTGGGTTTCTTTCCTTGTAATAGAGGGGTTAGATAAGGTGATCCTTTGTCTCCTTTACTTTTCTGTCTTGTAGAGGAAGTTCTAAGTAGAGGTTTTTCTAAGCTTGTGAATGATAAGAAGATTCTACATATGGCCGGTCTGCAAGGTGTTCTCACTCCCTCTCATGTTTTGTATGCTAATGACATTTTTGTTTTCTATAGGGCGAATAATAAGTCTCTTAGAAATTTGACTACTTTTCTTAAAACATATGGTGATTTCTCGGGTCAATATGTTAACAATTCTAAGAGTAGTTTTTTCACCATGGATAATTCTGCAAGATTTGTCACCAAAATTCAACGTATTCTTTCTTGTAGCCATGGTTGTTTGCCTTTCAATTATTTAGGAGTTTCTATCTTTGTTGGTGTTCCAAAGAGTCATTTTCTGCAACCTTTGGCATATAAAGTCAAATTGAAACTAACATCTTGGAAAGGTAAATCTCTTAGCATGATGGGTTGGATTTAGTTGGCCAATACGGTGATTACAGGAATTCTAGCATATAGCTTTAATTTGTATAAATGACCTGTTTCTCTTCTTAAGCAAGTTGAGCAATGATGTCGAAATTTTATATGGACTGGAGATATTCTGAAAAAAGGCATAACGACTGTTAATTGGGCTACGATTTGTTCTCCCCTTGAGAACGGAGGTTTGAAGATTATTAACCTTCACCATGAAAATAATGCATATCTTCTTAAGCTTGCTTGGAACTTTGCTTATAGCAACAGGTCTTAGTCTTTGCTCTTGAAAGCTAGGGTTCTTAAATCAAAATACGAGTTTAAAATGGTTTATAGATCCTCATCTCTTTGGCCTAGAATTAAGCAATTTTATTCTACTATACTTGATTATACTTCTTGGACTGTTGGTACAGGTTCTTTTATTAATTTCTGGAATGATAAATGGTATTCTACTACTCCTTTAGCACAAATTGCAGGGTTATCTAATGGTATTAGCATTCTGGATACAGTTTCTTAGTTTTGAACAGGTTGTGATTGGAATATTCCGTTGTCTTTACAGCAGATGCCTCATCTTTTTAGTCATATCATGGTTAGGGTGGATCAGGATGTTCCTAATTGGATTCTAGATGAGTTTGGTCGATTCACTCTTAAATCGGCTAGGACTTTTTTCTTGAAACCAGGAGCTCCCTGTGGTTGGGGTAAATTTATTTGGTCTTCAAATATTCCACCTTCCAAAACTCTTGTCCTTTAGAAAGTTTTTCATGGGCAGCTTCTTACAGATCAGCATATTCAAAGTAAAGGTCTCCATATTTGTTCTATGTGTACGCTTTGTGAAAAACATGAGGAATCTATTCATCATTTATTTTTTGAATGTACTAATGCTTTGTATATTTAGAGTTGGGTTCGGCAAATTTTTCCTACTTTTCATTTCTTTAATAAGGATGATCTTCTTTCTTTTATTAAGAGTGATGGTAGTCCTTTGGTTAAATTGATTAAGCTTGCTGTGATAACTTTTTCTATTTGGATGCTATGGCGTATGAGGAATTATGCTCGTTTTCAGGATAAGATAGAAGTTTCTAGGGCTATTTCGGTTATTAAAGATTTAGCATGTCTAGTGGAAAAGTCATCTAAAGCTTCAATGAAGAATGATATGATGGATTTCAGTGTGATTAAGTTTTTTGGTATTAATATTCGTACTAGTAAAGATCTCCGTCCTCTTCCTGTTAGATGGGAATTTTCTTCACTAGGTTGGGTTAAAATTAACACTGATGGGGCTGCTAGGGGTTATCCAGGTCTTGCCACTTGTGGAGGTATTTTCCGTGGGAGTATGGGGGAGTTTATTGGAGTTTTTTCTGCGTTTCTTGATGTTCAGACTGCTTTGGTTGCTGATATTTTATGGAATTATATATGCTTTGAAGGAAGCTCAAAAGTTGGGATTTACTAATATCTGGCTGGAATGTGACTCTGTCTTGGTTTGTGTTGCGTTTACTGTTAGGACAAATGTTCCTTAGATGTTTCGTAATCGATGGAATACTTGTCTTAATTACTGTGAAAAAATCAGGTTTATTAATGTTTACCCATGAATTACATCAATTCCTTACTGCACTTAGCTAATTTCGGATTTATTCATTGAAAATCTTTTCATTAGTATAATAGATTTCCATCTAATATGTTCTTAGAATTCTTTATTAATAGGTATAGTCTACCTATATATCGTTTCTGTCAACATATGAGTTTTGGTCTAGTCCCCCATATTTATATATATATATATATATATATATATATTTAATAATACTTTTTTCATGTAATGACAGATGATTGTTGTTACTTGACCCTAGCTGAGATGTCAAGTAACATAATGATGTCTAACATAAAAATTTTATATAAATAAATAAATAAATGAAAACATCAATAATTGCTAAGTGAAAAAACTATTTAACCACCTATTTAACTCTTCGTCCCCACCGAAGACAAGTTGCCATTTCAAGCACCGCCTTTTCAAGCGTTTGTTTCTAACTGCTCAACTTTGGAAAGTGAGCTTTGCAAAACTCCCGCTCCGCCGTTCGCTTCTTTCGTCGGCTCCGGCCTACGTCACTACCGATATCACACTCCCCTTCAGTGACCGCCCTTTCACGCTCCACTAACCTCTGAACTTTGGAAAACTCCCGCCTGTGTTATCTCACCTTCTTAAACGTAAACATTTGGCAGCTCAAAAACTCAACTTTAAATTCTATGTATGGGTTTGCCTCTAGCCACGTCAGAGTTTGAATTGGCCACGTAAAGGTGTGACATTGGTGTAGGCGAAACTTTATTCAAACGACTAAAGGTCAAATTTTGTGTCAAATATTTGACTAATGAATTGGTAGATTAGGAACAAAGATAAGAACAAAGAAAAAGTGCGAAATGGTGAAAGGAAGCAGACAAAACATCTGCAACATATTATGGGCACCCTCCCAAGAGCAATATCTAACAAACCTTTTCATTCATGTTCCTATCTATTCCTTCCATACAACTCAACTGGAAAGTTTGTTCTCTGCTCATCCACTTGCAGACTAAAATACTGCCACTCCAATTACCCGTATCCAAATATCTCAAATAAAGATCTTTTTCTCTTTCCATGTTCTTCCCCTTACTTAAATCTGAAAAAACCTTACCACACAAAAGTGAAAAAGTTGAGATATGAATGATTAAAAAATGTTTCCATTTCATAGCGTGTAATATGTCTAACCTTGTTTCCTACCTAAAATTGATATTTTGATAATGTGATCTATTCCTCTCTGGTTATCCTTATTTATTAGGTCTACTTATTCATATAATTGAGGGGGAGAAGGACATGGAAAATGGTGCTTAGCTTTCCTCTTTTTATTTGTTCTATCTTCCTGGTAATGCAATTATATGTCACTGTTCAGATATTAGGTATCCACTATTTTGGCTGGCTTTAGGTTTGCAATGAGATATGATGTGAGCCAGGAGCTATGTTCCAGATCTGTACCTCACCTCACTTGTAAGGGAAGCTACTTCTCAACCAACAAGAACTTTTATAAATATCAGAACTTAAAATTGGACAATATTTTATTCAAATTTAACTTACGCTTTCTTGATCTGTAATTTGTGTTGGACTGGACTCCACTTTGTTTTCATGTTTCTGATTTTTAAATCAACTACCTTTGAAAATGTGTGATGTACTCAAGCCAGTTCTCTGGTTCGGTCCATTTTGTAAGTTAACAGCTCAAGAGTAAAAGAAAAACCATTGAACAACTCATGCAGGAATGATTAAACAACTTACAATGATTTGGCATTGGTAGAAAACTACCAATCACGGCTATAATTGATTACAGTAAACATTTTCTCAATGTTTGTGATGTTTAAGCAAAGTGGTGAAATCGGTCATCAAGTCATCAGTTGCCAAAAGCATTAGTAATTTCTGTGATGAAAGCTGTTTCTTTATTCTGGCCAAAGCTTCTTTAGCATCTGAACCAGATATAACAAGAAATTTTGGACCACCTAATCATTCTACTGGCTAAGATAAGTTATGCTTTCCAGATAAACATTTGAAAATGCTTCCACCAAAATAAAGAAAGTCAATCTCATGCACTCTTTATCTAACACTACACATTTATCCTAATTATTAATATCTAACAGTAGGACCAACCATACCCAAGGAATAGGATCACCAATGCCCATTAAAATGTTGTTGGACCCATATGACTAAAGACATCCGCGATCCCAAAACCTCATTGAAAAATAATAGTATTCTCTGGTTGCAATTGTAAACCAAATATTAAAAACACACCTGAATGGTTGCAATCGTAAATATGCTAAATTCACTTTCGTAAAGAATAAGAAAGTAAGAGTATTATGTGGTTTTTAAAACCGACATACAGCAGGTGATGAATTCTCTCGGTTGTTAATTTGACAAATTGACAGAGAGAACTTTTTTTTAGTCACCAACTTGCATTAAATCTCACCAGCCAAGTTGCTTCATTTCCTAAGAAGAAGAAGGTAAAAAGATAATGGAAAATCCAATGGCTGAAAGCCAGCTGATAGCAACTTCTATCTAAAACAACATGGCATTGGACAAGCCATGATGTCCCCTCACCTATATATATACATTATTCCATCCCTCCCATAACTTCTCAAGCCACCAAACGTCTAAGCTACATTCCACTTTTTATTTCCCTTTCCCTAATGGCTTCAATCTTTTCACCACTTACCATTATCTTCTTCTTCCTCCTAGTCCTTTGGGGTGGCGAGGCACGTGACCCTTTTGCGTGTGACCCAAAGAACGCCGCCACAAGGAGCTTACCCTTTTGCAAGCAGTCGCTGGCAATAGCAGAAAGGGTGAAGGACCTGATTGGAAGGTTGACAATGGAAGAAAAGGTGGGCTTGCTAGTGAACAATGCTGCGGCAGTTCCACGGCTTGGAATCAAAGGGTATGAGTGGTGGTCGGAGGCACTGCATGGGGTCTCAAACGTGGGCCCCGGAACCAAGTTTGGCGGCCAGTTCCCCGCCGCCACTAGCTTCCCTCAAGTCATCACCACCGCTGCTTCTTTCAATGCTTCTTTGTGGGAAGCTATTGGACAGGTAAAAAAAAGCTTTTCTTTCATGGATTCTGTTTTCTTAGCAGAATGTAATATCACTTTTTTTAATGATATTTTTATTTATTAGTATTTCAGTACAAATACTTTATTAATTAAGAATTATATTGTTATTTTCTAATAATTATTTTAATATTTTTGTTGAGATATCTTTCACTATGTTTAATTGAAGTGGAAAAATATTGAAGGGAAAAAGGGTGGTGATATGTTAACCCCACAAACACTAAAAATAATACACTCTACAAACTAATAAAATTATATTTTAATCATATCTAATTTATTTTTTAATTTTAAATATTATTATATTATTATAATGTGATGTCTATATGTTTCTACAGTGTGATGTGAAAGAAATCTTTTCCAAAAAGTAATCTAGATGTCACACATTTTTCTTTCTCGTCACTTTAGTAAAAAAATTGGAAAAGTGGAGGCAGTGATACTTTTCTTTTCTTTTTTGGAAAGAAAGTGCAACTTTTCTTTTATACTCTGATCCATTAATTCGTTACTCTTTTCCGGCAATACAAGCTGAATTGGGTAAGACAAAAATTGCATTAATGTTCAAGACTTTTTAATCACAATAATTATTTTAGAAAATTGTATAATCAGATTTGGAAAGAAACCTTTGAATCGATTAAATATATTTTTAGAAACATTTGATATAAATAGGAGTTTATTACTTTTAATTTTAAAAAATATTTTTCTCGAAAGGTACGGTAATTAGAAAAAGTCATAACTACTTTGTAAATCATGGATGCATTTAAAAATAAGGTTTAAATGGGATGTAATGTGGCGCAGTTTAAAAAAGAGTTGTCAAATAATATTTTTCCTATTTAATATCCAGGTGACGTTTTACTTTTTATATTTATATTTAAAAAGTTGTAAGCTTGTAAAAAAAAATTAAATTTGTGCAGATATCATCAAAATTTATACGTGTTGTTGCCGAAAACAAAGGCCTTAGAAACGTACGTTTATAAAAAAGTGTAACGAATGTATATGTAGGTGGCCTCAGACGAAGCAAGAGCAATGTACAATGGGGGAACGGGTGGGCTTACATACTGGAGCCCAAACGTGAACATTTTTAGAGACCCACGGTGGGGCCGCGGACAGGAGACTCCCGGCGAGGACCCAATACTAGCCGGTAAATATGCGGCCAGTTACGTGAGGGGACTACAGGGGAGCGACGGTAACCGGTTGAAGGTGGCGGCTTCTTGCAAACACTTTACGGCTTATGACCTTGATAATTGGAAGGGTGTGGATCGGTTTCACTTCAATGCAGAGGTAAGCTTTATTTGCTCCTTCTTCCAACTGAATTGTAGGAATGAAATGATATAGGTTTGTTTGAAGTTGATGTGCAGGTTAGCAAGCAGGATATGGAGGATACGTTCAACGTGCCATTCCGAATGTGCGTGAAGGAAGGAAAGGTGGCGAGTGTGATGTGTTCTTACAATCAGGTTAACGGCGTTCCTACCTGTGCAGACCCCATCCTCCTAAACACAACTCTTCGAGGCCTGTGGGGTCTTAATGGGTAACCTTACATTGAAAACACTTCCATTATTCACTCTCCAACAATTCTCCCACCACACTAACAATTCTTATTCTTTCCCTTCAGCTACATTGTATCAGACTGTGACTCTGTTGGAGTCTTCTACAATGCCCAACATTACACATCTACGCCGGAACAAGCTGCTGCTGCTGCCATTCAAGCAGGCAAGTTCCTCCTATTACTTATCCCAATTTTATTTCTTCATTTCTTCTGGAAAACACTTCATATTCGATCATGCTACAGGTTTGGATTTGGATTGTGGGCCTTTTCTAGCCCAGCACACGCACAATGCTGTCAAAAAAGGCCTGTTAAGAGAAGCTCATGTCAATGGGGCCTTGGCCAACACGCTGACGGTCCAAATGAGATTAGGGATGTATGATGGTGAGCAATCAGGTCATCCGTATGCCAATCTTGGGCCAAGAGATGTGTGCACCCCAAGTCACCAAGACCTCGCCCTTGAAGCCGCAAGACAAGGAATTGTCCTACTTAAAAACAAAGGCCCTTCTTTGCCTCTCTCCACAAGGCGTCACCGCACCCTGGCTGTTATTGGGCCCAATTCTAATGCCACTGTCACAATGATTGGAAACTATGCAGGCACAACCTTCTTCTTTTCATTCCCCAAAAATCTTGTAACCTAAAACTTCATCTAACCATCTCTTCATCTGCTTATTAGGTATTGCTTGCGGATACACTAGCCCTTTGAAGGGAATAGGGAAATACACCAAGACTATTCACGAGCTGGGTTGTTCAAATGTGGCTTGCACAGATGACAAGCAATTCGGAAGAGCTATAAATGCAGCCCAGCAAGCAGATGCAACTGTGCTGGTGATGGGCCTGGATCAGTCCATCGAGGCTGAAACTGTGGACAGGGTTGGCCTGCTTCTTCCTGGTCACCAACAAGACCTTGTGTCGAAAGTAGCATCTGCCTCCAAGGGCCCAACGATTTTGGTCATAATGTCGGGTGGGCCTGTGGATATAACTTTCGCAAAGAATGATCCTCGAATCCAAGGAATCTTTTGGGCCGGTTATCCCGGTCAAGCTGGTGGTGCTGCCATTGCAGATATCTTGTTTGGAACATCAAGCCCTGGTTTGTCTGTCTTCTTTTGAGTGTTCCGAAAAGGCCGTTGTAGGCCCAAATAAAGTGTATGGAAACGCATAGTTAAATTACGTATTATATTTGAATTTCAGGAGGGAAGCTACCTATGACATGGTACCCAGAAGGGTACGTTGAAAAGTTGGCAATGACGAATATGGCAATGCGATCAAAGCGATCGAAAGGGTACCCAGGAAGAACCTACAGATTTTACAGTGGCCCAGTGGTGTATCCATTTGGTTACGGATTGTATTACACGCATTTTGTTCATACATTGGTAAGTGCACCCAAAGTGGTATCAGTTCCCGTGGATGGGCACCGACACAACAATAGGTCCAACATTGCCAACAACGCAATTAAAGTGACACATGCCCGATGTGCCAAGCTTTCTATTAGCCTTGAGGTGGACGTTAAAAATGTTGGCTCCAGAGATGCCACGCACACGCTGTTAGTCTTCTCCGCACCACCTGCAGGTAATGCTCATTGGGCTCCACGCAAGCACCTTGTGGCTTTCCACAAACTCCATCTTCCTGCCAAGGCCCAACACCGAGTGCGTATCAACATTCACGTTTGCAAGCTCCTCAGTGTGGTTGACAGATCCGGGACTAGGAGAATTCCAATGGGCTTGCACAGTCTTCACATTGCTGATATTAAACACTCTCTCACACTTCACCCACACACACTAGGAATTATCAACTCTTGAATTTTTTCAATCATATTCATCATGCAAAATATACACACTACCTCCCAAACACCCTATACACAACTGTATAATACATAGTATCATAGTATGCCACACACATTTGAAGTTTCACCTCTAAACTTCCTACATGGTGTTTTGGTTCAAATCAACCGCAAATTACATTGATTCATCAATCACAGCCAATAAACTAACAGAGTTGGTTGCGATTTTTGAAGGAGAGATTAGGGAAATGTATTTTTCTCTCTCCCATTCATCACTACTTTGTTTACCATTCATTTTGCATGTACTTTTATTGATACAGGACATTAGTATACTTTGGTCAAATCTAATTCTATGTTTGGTTATCAGAACGAGCTTTTTAACCATGAAGTGCAGAGCTTACATCAACAAATCACTTTTACCTTTCCATTTGTACTTCATTTTTACAATCACCCATGTTTAACCAACTGAATTAGATTTCCCTGACATCAATATATCGACGTACACGTTTGTGGATTTTAAAAAGATAATAATACATAGTTACGAGATATTGATAACAAATAATAATTGTTATTATTATTAAGAGATAAAAAAAAGTGTGCCACCGAACAACACAAATTAATTTTTAATATTACACAATTTTTTCACTTCAATTCTTAATCTTAAACGTGTTGGCCTCTCCTCTCCTCATGTTAAATGATAGTGTGTATTTTCTTTAGCCTTTTATATTGAATTCAATATAAGTACAAGACTCCTACATATCAAGATTGGAATTTTACCTTTTTCTGGTCAGATTTTAACTACACTAGATTATCATTGTATTCAGTTTTCGAATGGTATGAATCCCTTCCCCTTGCTAGGATCGGAATGCAGGAAAGCCAAAAGTACAGTGTTTGTAGGGAGATAAATGTAAAATATATTAGACATTGGGGAAGCTACATACATAAATTATTTAATAGCTCACTATTTTTCCAAATAAGGAAACAACCACCAGAATGCAACTTGGCTTCGTACAAAATGAGCCTCCCATATAATGAAAAGTGAGGCTATCAAAAACAAAAAGCGAGTCTCCCATCATTTAAATTTTAAAGAGCGAGAAAAACTATTAAGGCAATCATGTGACATATAAACCAATAATGATCCAAACTGATGACAGAAGGTGGCATGTGTAGGCCAAAAAGAGCTCAGTCCAAAATATACAATAAAAATATGCAGTAATGCTATCATATTGGAAATGGCCTTGATGTTGATTTATAGCTTATAAGAAGCCAATAGAACACAGTAAAGCATTTAATTCAAGTTCCCATGTTCCGAAAATATGGTGTCACAGATTCCACGCTTTGACTTGTATCATTCAGCCGGAATGAAGGACTTCTTTCACTGTTCAAAATAGCTTCCAACTATAATAACTTTGCAGTGCAATAAAAAAGTATATCATATCAGTATACAGATGATGGAAAAGCTTTTGCCCGTTTTCATTACCATCAGTTTACCAAATTCATGACTGACATTGATCTGGAAGCACAATGTTACCCAAATATGTACGTTCTAAAACGATGCTTGACTTTGAATTCAAGTTTTCTACTTTAACAATTATGCTTAAAGCTCCATCAAAACAATTGGTAAGCAGAGAAGTGAAGGCTTTAAGAAGGGATTGATATGAAGAGAATAGATAAAAAGTATGAAGAGGGAATAGAAGAAGCAAAGTAACATGTTAAGAGTAGAACTTTCTTTTTCCATCCCCCAACTAGTCATTATTCAAAGGACAAACTTTAGCAAAGGCTGACTTATAACATACTATGATGGGCTGAAAATCAAGAGAAGAAAAGGGGTACACCCCACGGGGCATTGCATATTTTCAAGTCTACTTTTTCGCTTCTATTTCTTAAAATGTTTCCAATTATTGGGGAGACCTCTATCATACATGTTACGTACCGATCTCTGCAAGAGGAAAGACCAATAACATGTCTTTGGTACTTCCTTTTGATGTTGAATTCAGTGGTCCTGGTTTAAAAGGCTTTTATCTTTGGGGCAGTTAATTAAAAGCTATGTATGACACATAAGATTGCGAAGGATGCCTAATGCAGAGCCAGAAAATGGTGAACCTGTTGGGAAGAGTTTGTTTGCTGAATCACTAATGATGAGGACCAGCCCTAAGAATTGTCAAATGTCAACAGCTCGAAAAATAAGGTTTAATTGGTCCACTTGCTGCCTTGCCAACCATCTTCAATTTTGACTTTTGATCATGTGACCCTTTCAACACAATCTGATACCGTTCACACCAGATATGAAAATTTGGTAATTCCCTCCATACATTCACACCTTCATATATCAAAATTGTATATTCTGCAAACGCATATCTGAAGTTGAATTCATAAAACAAATACATGAAAAAGTTTGATTTTTATCCAATGATTCTTATTAGTGGAACGTGTGATGCAGAAAATTCCTGACGTTGGGAATCTGATCCCATAAAATTGTATTGGCATTATTGCTCCCTATGGTATTGTTTTGGATTTGTTGTGATTTCCAATTAATGTTGTAGTAGGAGTGGTTAGCTATAATATTCAACTCGGTTTGATATGAGCTTGCCAGCTTCTCATTTTTTATTCCTATTCTTAAAAATCATTGTTACATCTGTGTCTTGTTGATTGATGACCGTAGTGAAACCAATGGTATAATTCCCATGTGTCAAATGACGTGATAGAAGAAGAATCCTTCTGTATGTGCCACTCGTCAATTCTTGTAGCCTCATCAAAGTTTTCTACTTCAATCCTTTATTATGATTCATCACGGATTTAGACTTACAGTTTTCTATTTTTATATCATCATGGTTTGAGTTAACAGCCAGATGAAGTTTAATATAATGTTTAGCTGACAGATTCAGAGAATTAATAGACACAAATATAGCGCATAATGCTTGTATTTAAAAAAGACTAAATGATTAGTGAGAGATAAATAAACGATTTATAAAAGGCAGCAGAAGCATATGATGATGTGTATAAAAATTTGAATTTGAATTTGGTGAGTGAGATGCATTATTGGGAAAGCTTTTGAGATAACTAGCAGCAGAGTGATGAAATCACACCCTTATTAAGCTGGCCTTGTTGGCCATAAATCCATTGAAATTGAAGCTACACATGCATAGCAATATGTATATGGTAGTGTATTATTACTGTTGGCTCGCAAAGCGAAAGCTACACTACACATGGGTCACCATCTCCACGTGAAATTTCATCAACAAGACACGTGCATCCCACAGAGGTTCCCTCAGTTTTTGCAGAGAAGCCCTTGGAAAGATAACCACAGTGGATAAGCATCAGAGGAATACGAGGCAAAAAATAAATGTCCACAACTTCAAAAGATGAACATGGATTTTTATTATAAGAACACTGAAGCCGTTACTTTATTTTGCCCTTAAAGGGACTCTTATGAAATGGTGGTGGTGTTAAAATGGTACATTTTGTGACTGGAAAAAAAGAACTAGCTTTTCAAATAATAAAAATAGTTTTTAGTATGTAGGGCTTTGTGGAAATGAAACACAGGAAAAACCTTATCCAAGAATCGTAGTTTAAGTAAGAGAATCTTTTGTGATGCGCGTCACCCTTTGCCTCCCTATGTACAAACATGTCTTTGAGAATGAAAAGCGTTTCAATGATTTTTATTTTATTTTTAATCTCCCACTTATTTCTTTAATCAATATTTAAATTTGCAATTACCAAGATTGGCATCTGAGAATGCAATTCCTTCAATTATTATAATTATATCTAAAGGATCTTATTATTGTGTAAGGATAAGCAATAAATGCCCACCCTGGAAAACCTTGGAATCCTAAGTTTTCCCCATTTTGAATTTTTAAATATGGTATATGACTTTGACAACCTATGTTTTAAAACCACCTTCTCAAGATAAATATTGACACATAATATTTTCTAGTTAATCATTCATTTCAAGTTTAGGTATGAGACGTATAGTTGTTTAAACACTTTAAAAAAACTTTGATGCAATTTCCATTCAGCTCAATTCCTGAACAGCAGTATCTCATAAAAAACACACATAATTTTGTAAAAACAGAAATATTAGATACTAGAATATTCCTTGGATTTCAGCTATTGGGCCGTTTTTCCGGTGTAACGAAGCAATAATTAAGTAGTTCTGCATAAAATATTTTGGTCTAATTCAAAAGAATGTTCCCTGTCCATTATTAGAATTACACATAAATCAAATCTGTCCTTCTTGAACCAATAATTAGCTTTTCTTAAAATTATAATGAAGTGTAGTTAGGTATAGAATTCAAGGGAAATTTAGGTTATTGGCGTAATTAGAATTATTCATTACGGATTTAGTAAAATAAAAATATTAAGTATATAGGTAAATTGTGTATAAGGACGACCTTATTATACTCAAATAGTTTCAAAATCATATAATTTTATTTAATTGAAGAAAGAGTCCTCAGAGATTAGAACCATTTTTTACTAATTTGAAATTCGTGAAAACCTTCACGATTTTGCTTAGTTATCAAAAATTTTAATTAATTGAAGTTGTAAGCACTCTGGACGACTTTAGCATTAAAGATATCATGAATGGGCTACACGACTTGTATTTTCTGAAATTACTAGACATTCATGCATAAATTTATTAAAAACAAAGAATGAAAATATTGTTCTTATATAAATTTTTTTTTTTAAATGTTCTTGATATGATGAAGTTAGGTGATTCCCAAAGTGGTGATTGGATGATTTTCTTGTGCACCACGAGTCGTATTGTTGACCGTTACAAGGAGTGAACTATTGATATCGTATTGAATAACTTTCATAAGACATAAATAGATTTAATAGCAATATTATATAATAAAATCAAATATCAAAAAATTGCATTAATGTGTGATAATAGGATTGAATGTGATCTGATTTAATTATGCAAATTAAGATAGTACATGTGAAGATAAATTTGCAGAATATTTAATGAAGATCCCTTATATCTTGGTTAATTTCATAAGATTATGTTAGAAAGTAAATGCGGGCCTTTTGGGGACTCATCCACCAAACGTTCCATTCTGCTATGGCTCACGCCTAAATGCCAACTTGGGTCTGGACGACACAATTTTCAATTATTTCCATTTTATCACTTCCTTTCAGATTATTTTCCAGTAGAACACTTTAAGCATGAATAATATATGTTTTAGTGATACAAAAATTGGATCATCCACTTAGAAAATTTGTTTACGTATTGGACGATTTCTTTGGAACATAAGAGTCTTTACCCCTTTCAAATTATTTAAAGCCAAATTTGTTTCGGGGTTTCATGAATGGTAGGTAATTTCGAAAAGCAAGTCATGTACCATAGCCATGACATCTTCAAATCTGAAGTCTTCTACAATATCTATGATTTTTTTGGAATTTCTTCAAGCCGAAATCGTTCAAAGTTGGAACAACTTCAATTAGTTTCGTAAATTAATTTATGATAACTAAACAAAGTCGTGAAGGTTTGACACAACTTTCAAATTAATACTAAAGTCGTTTTAACCTCCAATAACTTCTTCTTCGATTAGATGAAATCGTACGATCTTGAAAGGATTTCAGTATGATAAAGTCATTCCTCCTACACACGATATACCTATATATGTAATAATTTTTTTACTGAAATTAGTAATAAATAATTTTGAATTAAACCATTAAAGTAAAATTTTCAGAATTCCACAACACCATATATATGTATCAAACACATAAATGGTTCCCATTATGAATATGCAACTACACCCATGTTTTCCTTAATTTTCATGAAAAATAAATATGAACTTATTAACCATCAGTTATATAATTTCATTCCCTTAGCAAGCTAGGATATATCATTTCCATGCAACGAGTTCTTGCACAATTTTGGACAACAATGGAGAATCATGGTAAAGGAAGAGGGAGCAGCGCCGAAAAATAACTGTTTTCTTTTGTTATTGATTATGGTAAAAACTTGACACACAACGTACATGTAGATGTAATATATATATATATATATATATATATATATATATATATATATATATATATATATATATATATATATATATACATAAAAATTATAAATGGCCTAAAGGAAAGAGTGACCCAACGACCTAAAATGGAAAACAAAGGAAACGTAAGACTCTCCCTCAAGCTGGAGTACAGATAGACGAAACTCTAAGCTTGATGATATAAGCTTCGTGAAGATCTCCTGTTTTAGAGCTTTTGTTAACAAGTCAGCCGGCTGCTCAGAATACTAGATAGGAAGAAGATGGAAGAGACGTTGTTGAAATCTTTCACGAACAACGTAGCAGTCGATCTCGATATGCTTCGTACATTCATGAAAGCTACTATTTTGTGCAATGTGCATGGCTGACTGACTGTCACAATAGAGATTTATAGCCCTGGAGATATGCAGATCGTCTAGTGGATATGAAACCCATTATAGCTCGCAAGAAGTTACTGCCAAAGCACGGTATTCAGTCTTAGAAGACAACCTGGATATGGTGCTTTGCTTCTTCGTCTTCTATGACATTAGAGACTCTCCCGAATAAATTCAAAAACCAGTAGTGGAACATCAAGTTAGAGTTCACGAGGCCTTCTCAAAATCACTGAAAGCCTTTAAATTAATGTAAGAAGATTTAGGATAAAACATACCTTGTGTTGGCAAGGTTTTGATATACCTTAACACTCGTTGAACAACCTTGTGATGATTCACAAAAGGTTTATACGAACTGGTTAAGAAACTGCACTGCAAAGCATATATTAGGGCGAGTTTTCACTAAGTATAGAAGTCGTTTAATGATTTTTCGATAAGTAGGAAGTCATAAGCATTTGTGTCTTGTTTGAACAACATCTCATTCTTCTTTTCCATAGGAGTAACTGTCGATTTTTCACCTAGCATTATTGAATCTTCTAGTATGTCAAGTGCATACTTTCTTTGACTTACATGAATATCGTTATGCGTTCGAGCAATTTCTAAGCCTAAAAAGAACTTTAGTCTCTCCAAGTATTTGATTCTAAAAATTGCATCCAAAGAAGCCTTAACAATAGAAATGTCTTTTATATTATCTCCAATAAGAATTATATCTTCTACATAAAAAGATTCCTCGATTTTTCTAATAAACAGATAAGGATCAACTTTAGCCTAAGAAAAGTTGATAATGAACAAATATGAAGTTAACTTAACATACCATTGATGATTGGCTTGCTTAAAGCCATATAAGGACTTATTCAAAAGAAAAACATGATTCTGCTTTGTTGTTTTAATGATAGGAGGAACCTCCATATACACCTCTTCGTTCAAATCTCTGTGTAGGAATGCATTATCAACGTTTAGTTGTTTCAAAAACCAGTCCTCAATGGGGGTAATGGCAAGAATGACTTGAATGATGGTAAGCTTGGCAATAGGAGAGTAGGTATGAGTAATCGATGTCTCCACATTGTGTATACCCTTTCGTGACTAGAGGAGCTTTATATCTCTCAATGCTTCCATCTGTTTTTTTGATTAATTTTGTATACCCATCGGCATCCAATGAGTTTCTTTCCTGAGGAAAGATTTATTATGCATCATGTATTATTTTATTTTTTTTCAGGGCCTTGATCTCATCATTCATGGCTTTTATCCATTCTGATGATTGTATGGCTTCCTTGTAAGATCGTGATTCATTTTGACAAGACGAAGCAATGTAATTAAATGTATGTCAAATATGTTCTCTTAAGAAAGTACAAAGCTAAGTGGATAATGAACCTTGTTAGCCTCATTAATGTATTTTCTTTTAGAAGTAGCCATCAGTTCACGATGATAAATTTAAAGGTAGGTGGGAATTTTACGAGTTCTAGTGGAGTGTCTAAGACCTGGGTTAAGTTTTGTTTTGAAGTTTCTTCGTTATTGAATGTTGTCCTATCATTCCTATTATCTATATGGTTATACATATGCTCAATGAAGCTTTGATTATAACCAATTTTATTTTATTCATAATTATTAGTGGTTAGGTAGAAAGTTTGTTCATGAAAAACAACACTTTTGAAAATAAAAATATCTCAACTATAAGTACTTATAACAATATATCCTTTAGTTTCAGTTTTAAAACCTAAAAAGATGCATTTTCTAGCTGCAGGGTCAAACTTGTTTTTTTACTCTTGTTACTTTCTATAGTATAGGCAAGGCAAATGCAATCAAATATTCACAGGTCATGAAAATCAGGAACAATGTTATTTAATATTTTATAAGGACTCTTATTTTAAATAAGAGAGGAAAAGAGTCTGTTTATAAGATAAACGGAATGAAAGATAACATAATTTTAAAAAAACCTTAATAATTTTGATTAAAACATAAACATTTAGTTACATTTAAGATATGTTGTTACTTTCTTTCCACCACATAATTTTGTGTTGGAGTTTCTACATATGATACCATTTATATCATAAAATTTTTTCCATAATTTATTTTCTATAATTTAGTCGTGGGTCAACAATTTTAAAATTTTATTTTCTATAATAAATACATTAACACAATTTTTAAATACGCTTTAGTCTCTAACGAGTGAATATTATTTTAGTTCTTAAAAAAAAATTTCTGTTTTTTGTGTTTCGAAAAATGGAATATCTCGTTCAAAGGGATATCCAAACATGATAGTCGAACACTAGAAATGAAATCTGTTCATCACTTAACCTTCTAACATTGTGTTTAGAACGTGAGAAAGGCATCAAAATAGAAAAGAAAGACAATGAAGTTTTAGGGGATTCATTATGACAACATGTTTGGAATGCGAAAACTTAAATAGGCATAACTTTCATATTATAAAAAAAATTGAGCCCAGATTGCAGAGTTTCTTGGCAAAAAAAGGGCGAAAAAGTAGTAGAAATATGCACTATTCATTGTTGTACTAGTCTTTTTCTTGTCCATGATTCGCTGAATGTCAATATTAATGTTAACTTATTATCTCCTAACCATAATCTATTGTATTCTGATTCACATCTTCTTATCTTGCAATTGAATAATGAAATGGTAATGTGAGAAAAGTTTTCCCCAAGCTTCATGTTTTTTAATGTGTTTTGATTATTTACGTGGTGGAGCAACTCTGTGATTCTCTTTCATTGACATAGTGGGGGCACCGGTGCCATATTTTTTGGCATTAAGTCAACTACACTTACAAGCATATGATATGCATAGTGGAAAAGAAAGAGCTAGCAATCGCAAACTAATTTGTAGGCATTGAGACATGCAGTTGCAGCACGAGAACCATCGACCTTACGTAACAATAATTGGCAATAATAAGAGAAGAATGAAAACGAAACAAGGGTAGATCCAAAAGTAAAGGAAAGAAAACAGACCAATAATGGCTGCACCAATCAAACAGTACCCAAGAAGAAACATAGACCCTGCCATGGGTACAACATGAGGCCATCTTGTAAAACTTGTCATTTCACTAACGATAACAAGTTAAGACACAACATGTGTCATTGCAGAAGCAAAACTAAAATGGGTACTTTATACTGTTAGTTTTGTAAATTTCATTCAATTGATTGGTTGAATACATTGCAGGACCTTTTTTATTGTGATAGAAAACAAACAAAAATATTGTGATTCAGAAACCCATTAAAAAAAATTACAAACATCACCACTCTACCTGGTCTGGGGGAAAAGGATCTAAGAGGAAGTGGATGAAGTTGGAAAAAAGTTGAAAAGAAAAAAATGTATAGTGTAACATAAAATTGAATTTGAGAAAGTGGGTGAAGTAGAAGTATGACATAAAAAATAAGTGGACCTCCAATTCCATGCCATTGATAATGTCTACTAATAAACAGAAGATGTCATCCTCAACACAATGATGGACCCCAATTCCTACCTGGATCTCCTTAGCTGTTCTAGCACAGCAGAGTAACAACTACGTGTATGTATTGTATAGACCCAGTTTCTGTCCTTGCCTTGGACACTCCCATTAATGGTCCCAAACACAACCAATACCAATGTTGTTAAGAGTTTATTTTTCCAAATTGATTTTATAAGAGTTTAAATTTAAAATTCACTTTTTAATTAATGTATAAATGGAAACCTCATCCCATAAATTGATTTTATAAAATTTGGTTAAATTCGAATCTACCTCCATTTTTTTTTACCTCAATCTTCTTTTTAATTTTAACTCCTCAAATTACTTCTTCACAAAAACCATCTTTTACTTCTAAAATAACATTCTTAAAAAGTACCAATTCCACCCCCCTCTCACCAATCATAGGGACTGCACTTCCCTTCCCACGCCTACGTTACTTCTCATTCCCCGTCTTCTTTATTCTTGTCCCGTTTACTCACACTCTTAAATTTTATAATTTTTTATATTCTTTTATTCTTTTATTAATATTCTTTTATACATTATGTAGATAAATGAAATAATAATATTTCCCCTTCTTTTAATTAATAACCCAATTATTATGCTAATGTTTTTCGAATCCCCCGATAAAAATGCAGTATTCATATTTCTTGATTTCTTTTTAACTAATATTTGTAGGGTAATTTTTGCAAGAGAGAATGATTGATAATTTGTCAATGAAAGATGTTATGGTCAAACTATTCTCAAGATTTTCATGTTACAAATTTCTCTTTCCTTATGCAACCACGTCATCATAATATAAAATGTGGCATGTGATATGAAAATAAGAAATGAGGACCCTTCAAATTTCATCAATCTTATGTTTAAAATACTATTTAAGAAGTTAAATCAAACTATATTATTGAAGTTGAAATGTGGCACACCTCTCTTCTGTACTTCTTGGTTGTTAACGTTGTTGATATTTCAGAAAGCGTAACAGCTTCCTTTTTATTTCTTATTTAACAAAAAAAACAATTCTCAAAGGAACAACTCTTTCCCCACATTTTCTTTTCCAACTAATCACTGTAGCAGCATGAATTTCGGTTGGGGATCCGAATTCACACTGCCACTTTTAAATATAATCATTAAATAAATAATTTAAGACATTTATGGCATTTAAATTTGCTATAATTAGTTAATTAAGAAATATTACTAAATAAAGAATTTTAATTTTACTAATTATTTAATTAATACATTTATTTTAAATAAATTGTAAATATTGAATAAGTTATAATACGATAAATAATATTAAATTTTTAAAATAATTAACTAATGTCTCTTTGATAAAAATAAAGAAACAGTTTAAATAAATAAAAATTAAATACAACTGAAAATTCAGATGATTTTTTTATACTTGTTTTTCTTACAATTTTTGTATGCTCTAATAATTTAATTTTAGATTATTGGAGGTTCTAAAAATTGTTTTTTTACTTCACAATTGAAATTAACCAATAATATTACACATTTATGAAAAAAAATTGTGTTTTGACTTTTTTTTTTAATAATTATTTTTGTTAGACCGTAAAGGTTTTTACGTTTATTAATTAGCAACCTAATACTATATTTAAATCTTCCTACTAGAAAAGAAAAGTATTTGAATTCGAAGGTGTCTCGGTGAAGATTGTGTGTTCTTTAGAGAAACGAGTTTTCAGTTAGTTTTAGATAAAATGTGAATATCTACATAAAAAACTCTTTGATGCTTAAGTCAATAGGAACACAAAAATATGATAAGTTCTTAACATGTGAGTTAAGAGTATAGAATAAAGTTTAGAGTGTCTAAAAAAATATCACCTATTTATTGTTGGATTCATATCATTAAAAAAAAATTGAATAATTATCTTAAATATAATATTATTAAACAATAAGATATGTTTGAATGTAGGAGTGAATATGTAAATTAAATAAATTAAATATAATTTTTATATTAAATTATTATCTCTTTTTGGTTTGTTAGCATTGGTATTTTACAGTATTGGTGAGTTAAGCTTTTTCATTGTTGTTGATAATTAGAATAACTTTGCCGGAAAGAAACTCTATATCAGAGAAAGAAAAGAAAAACAACACATTTTTTTTTAATTTATTGGACTGCTGCTGAGCTTATGGGCAAGACTCAAATAATAATTGATCATGCAATCATATAAAATATGCCAAAATGCAACAATAATAACGTCTTAAAAATAAAAGCGACAACATAGTATTATATTAATAATAAAAAAAGGAAAAAAAGCAATAATAAGAGAGGACAAAAATGAAAGAATGAAAGAGAAAAAGAAAAGCGTGGAGTCCAAGAGTCGAGGCTTATCCAAACACATGGCATGGAGAGGGTGGTAGGTTGTGGGGCCGAAATGGTGGAATGCCACGTGGAGACAGGCTGGCATTAGAGGGTGACGTGGCAAACGGGGGGCATGGATGAGATGGAACAGGAAGTGTAGGATGTTATAACGGGGGTGTGAGGAAAGTTAGAGAAGCCTTTAAGACAAACCCATCTGGCTAGTTTTCCCCATTCACGTGCATTCATTAATAATATCATATGGGTGAAATAAAAAGCAAACCCTTTCAAACAAAAAGCATGATTCCCGTGCCTTACGATACAAGCCACTCTTACCATCAATTCTTTTTCCCCCTCACAACCAATGCTATCTACAATATTTCTTGCGTATAAAAATGTGCTTTCACACTTAAAAAATACACATATATAATAATACACTTCAAATTTTATCACCTTTCATCTATATTAGAGGTAGCTCTGAAGCATTTAAATTCTACCACCATATTGAAAATGACATCAATGTCATATATAAGACAATTAACATATGGAAAGTCTTGGTTGTCACTTCAATTACACCTCCTTCTTAATTCTTGTGATGGATTGAGTCCTAACTTAACTTTTACCTTCAAATAACTACAAATATTAAAAAATCCACACAATGTGGTTTATCATTCATGTTTGTGAGTAACTTCACATTTTCTGCCATAATAATCAGTAAAATCATTGTGAGGTAATTACCAGAGTGATTAAATCCCAATAGTTTTGGCTTAAGCATCATCATGCTAAACTTGAAGTCCCAACTTTAAAATTTTATTATAAATAGAAAAGCATAATTTAAACTTATTGTGTTTAAATTTAATCTGATCATGATCCTCTCACCAAAGACAACAAAATGTTTCCCTCTTAAATTGAGATCCTTTGAGGTTTAGCACAGTCTACTAAAAAATAGCATAAACTTACTCAAACTATGAGCATATTCCTTCAAAATAATACACCATTGTTCAGTGCTACATTGTCGTATTTTATTTTTTAAGAAACCGTTTTGTTTAACTGTTCTCAGTATAACTCTGTTAAATACCAACCCAACTGTGTTTATCATAAAGTGCTCAAAGCTCTTTGAAGCATCTTCTTTTCTTCATTATTTTACTTTTTGGGTAGAAGATTACATGTCATGATGCCCATACAAAAAGTTCTATCAGCATAATTTAAAAAAAAAATTATAATCAAAACTAGTTAAGACAACACTTTATAATACAAAATATGATTTATCAATAGTCAGCACACAAAAATAGGTTATTAACTTTGATCATAGGTTAGATTTCGTCTTAAAATCATTTTACACTAGCTAGAGAGTTACATAACTTGTCCCGTAGTCTTAGGAATGTAATGTACACTTACAACATAAGTAAATATTATTTACTAGTTTTTTTAGTTTTACTGTTATTCTAATCAACGACATTTATTTGTTTGATTACGTAAAAAACAAAGTATTAACTTTTAAAAATAACAAAGTATTTCATTCACATATAAAAGCAATTATTTATATTTAATATCACTTTCATAAGAGTTTAATAATCATATATTGTCAGGGTAAAAGTTTATACGTTACTACAAATAAAAATGTATTTAATATAATTTGTATTATTATTATTATAAAAAATAAACCGATAAAACAAGATAATTAAATAACACCGTAAAATATTATTATGTTATTTATTATATAAAATTTAAATTGACACATTGACCCAAATAAATATTAGTTGTGTTATATGTCGATGTGAATTTTACAAAAGCTTGTCTCGTGATTAAAGTACAAACTTTCATAAGAATGAAAATGCAAATCCCTCCTCAAAATATCTATCCATCTAGAAAAACATGGCACAACCTCTTTCTCGGTGATTACGGCAACTTGACAGGTTGCACAATCAACATAATCATCAATGCGAAAAGAAAATTAAAGTAGTAATTCTTGTCAAAGTGAATTGTTAACAGGTTATTATTTATTTATTGACCAAGTTTCTTATCTAAAATTCCATGATCACAGTCTGGTTTTACCATGGAAATTTGCAAACCTATACTCATTGCACTAATCAAACTCGAATATCACATGCAGAGATACTATTTATTCACTTTTCTCAGGAATTATCAAACCATGTTGAGTAATTTGAGTTTAATGACCATTGATAGAAAAAAGAGCTAGAAAAAAAAACAGTTTATCAAATAACCGGAATTTTGAGGTGATAATAAATTAATAAAACTAACTTCTACGGGAAATGTGGTAATTTGTTTCGCTCTGCGTACATTTTGGGAGAATTTATTTGACTCAATGTTTCACGTTGATTATCAAATGTCCTTAAAAAAAACTCATGAAAGAGTTAAAAAAAAAGGTTATTCAAAAGAGTAATTATATATTATCGTAATTTTTAATAAAACTCATAATTAAATATGTATTTGTAAATTTTGAAGCACTGGAAATACCAGTTAAGAAGATAATATTTTATTCAGAAAAAAAAAATGAAGTCATAAAGTTGGGGTCCTAGACCTTTGAACAAGGTCCCAATATTGGTAATGTGAGAGAATCTAAATCTGTGTGTGTTGCCAGCTACGATGTTAAAGGATGAAAGCTCTTGCACAAAGGTCAAAGTTGTCAATATCTCTTTCAAGGCATTTTTTTTGCTAGGTGTTTGCTCTCTACTTACACTTTATATATTTATATTGAGTGAAACATTAAAATGTATAGTTATCATATATATTTAATTAGTATTTGAAATTATTATGTATTTACACCTGTAAGGCTGTGACGTTAGGATATAAAGTTTTATAAAATTTAAAAAGCCAGATTAAAAAGAAAGAAATACAGTTGTTTATTTGTTTTTGAAATTCACAATGGAAATAATACGTTTGTTTAAATGCTAGATCTACACATTTATTAAAGGAAGAAAAGGTAATTATTATAATAAATAATATATAATAATAAGATCAATAAAAAGAGAGAAATAAGGTAAAAAGTTGTGAACAACGTTGATAGAATCTAGAATCCCTAGTTTGTTCGTCACTTGTCCATTGCCTCCGTTTTCTATCTCAAACTCTCTTCTCCCCTTTATATATTTCTCTTCCTTTTATTATAAGCTCGGTGAGAGGGAGAGAGAGAGAGCAATAACACTCCTACCTTAACAGGTGGGAGAAGAAAGAGAAGGGACCAAAGGAGAGGGTGTTTGATATTTTGACGGTCCAGGGTTCAATCTTCTGCCACAGCACCATCAATGGCCGTGACCACTCCCTATCTCAATGCCACAGAAAAAAAGCACTGGTGGCTCACCAACCGTAAGGTAAGAATCTTCCACCGCCTTTCACTTCCATTTTAATTAAGAAATCCCTATATTCCCCTCCGTCCATCCTAAACACGCGCTTGTTAGTGTAGGTTGTTGAGAAATACATCAGAGACGCTCGCTCTCTGATGGCCACGCAGGAACAGAGCGAGATCGCTTCGGCGGTCAACCTTCTCGACGCGGCTCTCGCGATCTATCCGCGGCTCGACGTAGCGCTGGAACTGCGAGCGAGGTCTCTGCTCTGTCTGCGGAGGTTCAAAGAGGTAGCGGATATGCTTCAGGACTACATTCCGAGCTTGAAAATGGCGAACGATGAGTCGGTTTCTTCCGATAGTTCTTCGCAACAACTTTCTAGGGAGGGCGCGAAGCTTCTCTCGTCTGATTCCTCGGCTTCGGATCAGAGTTTCAAGTGTTTCTCTGTCTCTGACTTGAAGAAGAAGGTTATGGCAGGGCTGTGTAAAAGTTGCGACAAGGAAGGGTATTGGAGGTATTTCCCGTCATACTAATTTTTAAAAATAAATTAAGTTTTACGTCATTTGTCATTATTATAGTATTTAGTATGTCCCTCTTGCATTGGTTTTCCAGTCTGTCACTGCTCCTGCATTTTAATATTTTTATTTACAGATAATTGTTTTGACAGCATTTAAAATTAAAATGGAGTTTATTGGTATTGGAGTTGAGTTTGGGAGTAGATGTCATACGGGGATGGGGTCTGAGTAAATGCTCTGCCAGCTGTCCTGCCATAATCTGCCATAATGAAATGTTTCCTAACTCCTCCTTTTAAAACCCCAATTCAATTGAATGCACCGTAACAATGGGAAACCCATCAAATTACTAATATAATATTATTAAAATGTTTGCGTTTAAGTGTTCTCACATTTCAACTCTCCCGGATTCTCTCTTTCTAAAGAAAAGTAACTCACTGCAACTTATTCAATTCTTAAATTACTAATTAATATTATTAATTACATTTTTTCCTCTTTCAAATAATTAATATTAAACTATTTTGGAATTCACACATCACTTTTTTTCCAATTTTCACGATAAAAAATAAATGTTGACCCTATATTTTCGAATTGTCTTGATTTCGTATATATTTTCTATTATAATTTTGTATTTATAAATTGTTTAAGGTTTTTTAAGTAATCCAGTAATTAAAAAATAGTTGAGAGAAACTTGAATTGGGAAATCATTTTTACATTTTTCTATTCTATTTTTGTAACAGATACTTGGTTCTGGGGAAAGCATGCTGTCACCTAGGCCTAATGGAAGACGCAATGGTCCTTCTCCAAACGGGTAAAAGGCTAGCCTCCGCCGCATTCCGCCGCGAGAGCGTGTGCTGGTCCGACGACAGCTTCTCCCTCTCGAATCCCCTCTTCTCCGGCGACACAACCCCACCTCGGGCCCCCATGCCGGAATCCGAAGCAGTGACCCAACTCCTTGCCCACATAAAGCTCCTTCTCCGTCGCCGTGCCGCCGCGCTCGCTGCTCTGGAAGCCGGCCTCCACTCTGAGGCTATCCGCCACTTCTCCAAAATCGTGGACGGTCGCCGCGGCGCCCCGCAGGCCTTCCTAGCCGAGTGCTACATGCACAGAGCCTCTGCTCACCGCTCCGCCGGCCGAATCGCCGATTCAATCGCCGATTGCAACAGAACCCTTGCCCTGGACCCCACCTGCATCCAAGCGCTGGAAACCCGAGCCTCTATCCTGGAATCCATTCGGTGCTTTCCAGATTCACTCCACGACCTCGAACACCTCAAACTCCTCTACAACACCATCTTGCGCGATCGCAAACTCGCCGGCCCCGCCTGGAAGCGCCAAAATGTGCGCGCCAGAGAAATCCCCGGGAAACTCTGTGCCCTCTCGACCAAGATCCAGGAACTGAAACAGAGGGTGGCTTCGGGAGACACCTCCAACGTGGACTACCACGGTCTCATCGGATTGCGGCGCGGGTGTGGTCGTTCGGAGTTACAGAGAGCGCATTTGCTGCTGTCCCTGAAACACAAGCCCGACAAGGCAATGTGCTTCATCGAGCGGTGCGAGCTGGCGGAGGAGCGCGACCTCGATTCTGTTAAGGAGAGGGCGAGAATGTCGTCGCTCTTGCTCTACAGGCTGCTCCAGAAGGGTTACACCAACGTTATGGGTGCCATAATGGACGAGGAGGTTGCTGAGAAGCAGAGGATGAAAAAGGTTCTGGAAGCTCAGGCCAAAGCCGATAAATTGGAAAACCAAAAGTGCACCGTTTCGTCTCCTTCCACTGCGAATCCCGCGGTTTTTCAGGGTGTCTTTTGCCGCGATCTTGCTGTGGTTGGAAACTTGCTTTCGCAAACGGGATTCAACCGTTCCATTCCGGTCAAGTACGAGGCGTTGAGCTGCTGATTGAAATAAAAAAAAAAAAAAATCCAAGAATCTCTGCTTCGTCGCTTCTTGTACAGATGGATAAGTCGGAAAATTTTGTCACATTTTTCTTCTGTTTTATTCTATATTATTACTTTTATGCTCTCATTTATTAGTTGTACAAAGCTACTATTAATTTGGAAGTCTACTTCTGAAATTTGGAGCTGCTGCGCAAAACTAAATGATTTAAAACTTCCTACGTTTTAAAATGTGTTTTACATTATTGCAATGACCAAGACTACTATTTTAAATAATTTGCTTTAAATATTTTCATTATTTGAAAAATGAATCTTTTTAAAACGTACAGTGAATTTATTAATATTTGTTTACTGTATTTTAATCTATTTTTTCCTTTTATTAACTTTTACCATAAATTTGAATTTGATTTTTAAAAATTTGAGTTGATGCAATTTATTTCGTAATGCATGTAATGTGTGTTGACTTCACATTCACTTTTGGAACAAATTTACGGCCTTTTTCTTAGAGGATAAAGAGACGAAGGAAGCGTGGAGAAGTGGGTAAGCTTAAAGGGGAGAAATGTGAATGAAGTTAAATTAAAGGTGGGGTCCACGAAGAAACTCGCCTATTCCTATTCGTCACGAACTACTTCTCAGGTCATAGGGAATCTTAATTACTTTTTCTGATTATATATTAAATAAATAAATATTTTTAATAATAAAATAAATCATGTAAACATATAATTTATTCTTTAACTTTAAAAATCTTATAATTGGTTTAGGTAAGAGATTTCTAAACACTGGTTCTTGCAGAAATACTAGTTGTAATTCGACCCCTTAATGTGTTATTAAGTTTGAGAAACCGACCTAAGTCTGGAGGGTACCTAACCTCTTTAAGTTTTATGAACGAAAGGATTGAAATTTGATTTTAACTACCATGAGTAAAACCAATCAAAGCCTCAAGGGTGCATTAACATTTGTCCTATAATATATAAATACGAATAGAACCTATCTTATGAACTAATTTTCATGGCTAGAGTCTGAAGCCCATGCTATAAGATGATATAAAAGCTTCTGGGTAAATGATTAATTAGATTCCTAATTTTATAAAGCATGGTCAATCAACAACAAAAAAAGTAGTCTTTGAGTGCGTAAAAAATATGATAATTATGTTTTAATTTTAATTTGTGAGACTATTTTGTCATAAATTAAACAAAGAATTTGATAATCAATTAAAAAACCATTTTGTTATTAAATTATAATATATTATTATTATAAGGGATAAATTTCACCTTTTAAACATTATGAAAGAAATATTTATCATTTTCATGTCTTCTTTTAACATTAAATAAATTAGAGATTAGGAAAAAAGATGGATATAATATAAATAAGATAGAGTGTTTAAAAAAAAAGTTTATAAGCAATGAAACTTATGTTATTATTGTTTTTATATAAAAATCTTCACATATTAAATATCTAGTTAGATTTGCACCTTAATATTTAACAACTATTATTTATTTATTTTTCTATTTTTCTATTTTTTACGTGTATCATATTTTTTTAGTACTTTTATATCGTCTCTCATATTAATTATTTTTACGGTTTATAATTTTTATAGTTAAAAGTATTATAAAGGGATCTCTAATTAACATGCGAATTTTATAAAAAATAAATAAACTTATTGCTTCTCTAGTGAAAATTGAAAAATAACTACCATAATAATTAATTAGAAAAATAAGCACTTGAAATTAATTAAATGAAATATTGAACTGAAACAATTTGAAAGATAATTTCAAGAAGTAATAAAAATTGCTAATAAATTAAACACTATTGATTAAAATAACTAGTTTTCTTTATGAATATGAGTTTGTTGAAAGAAAGTTATATGCAAGGTCAAAAGCCCAGAAGTACAATAAATGTTATATATTGAAATAGGTGACATGCTCTAATTCTAGATGGCATTGGTTCATTGAAGATGATGTAAGGTTATTTGGAATTAGACCAAGAGCTGAAGAAGTATGTGTAGGTGTTTGCAGCAATTGGAGAGAATCCAATAGCTGCTGAAAATAGTGGAGGCAACTGTAGAAGGCCATGATGAAGTTGTGCAGAAGGAAAAAAGTGGTCAGTTTTCTAATCACTTTTGCATTCATATACAACAAATATGAAAAAGGTCTAATCTGCACTCAATACAAGAAAACAAAGGATTAGAGAGGAAACGTCAATTCAACTTTTACCATCACAACTCTTTTACCCATGTCTTCCGTACCAGTAAATTTTTTTTCAACAGGTTTTTTTTATACATTAAGCATTACACACCTAAAACTTTATACCAGTGTTTACGTATAGACAAATTGAAGAGGGTCGTTGGGAATGAATGCAAAAAAGCTTGGATTGAACCTTGGAAGCCTAATAATTGTCTTTTGTTTGAGGCGTGGTTTCTGATACACGCAAAAGCTTGTGTATTTCTTCTTCTGTGTAAGAGATGCATTATTACACTGTCTTCTGTGAGCTTCCACCTTCCACCTTGGAGGAAGGATCCAACTGTTGCCAGAAAAAAGTTTCAAGTTATTCACATTCGCATTTGCTGGTTTTGAAGACACCAACTTAAAATATCAGAGAAAATCATTCTCTCAGCTAATAACCACAAATGTGACAACTGACCAAGTCAAAGTGTATGCCACTAAGAATTTCCCAGATGAGGGGAGAAAACAAAGCTTTCAAAAATCACCTAACACTTGGACTGAATGCAACTGCGTCTAAATATCTTCTTTCTCATTGTTTTACGTTTAAGTAAAAGAATGGTAGCAAAACTGTGTGCCATGATTGGAGTTTATTACATTTTCAGATATAACTAAGATTCTGTATCTTGATTAAGCAACTCTTGTTTATGGAAAACCATGGGTCAAGAACAAAAATTGCAGTCTGTAGAGGAACAACGTTTTAATAAGTTAGTTCAAATAAACTTGTTACATTTTAATAAATGTATTTACTCATGGAATTGATGTTAAATTGTTTCACATGAATTTAACACCCCCAACTTTTGTTGACAGGCTATACTGAGAACGCCTTTTCTAACTAAAAGCCAGAAAAAAATGAACTTCAAATTTATTTATTTTTCATGCAAGTCATTACAGAAAAGTTCATTCCAAACACACTCTAACTTATTTTGTTACATTTACTCCTAACCCACTCAAAACCAAAATAAATATATTAAGTGAAAATATTCCATTTCTTTTATTATACGAATATATTAATTTGTTGTTTTATCTATAATGAATGGTAAATAGTTATCTTATATGGCCATTGCACAGCTACGATTGAACTGATATATGAAGAAATGCTATAAACAAATTCCTTTTTATTTTAATATTTTTGTTTGAATTGAGATGTAGAAAACATTAAAAAAAGAAATATGCTTGAATAAATAACATTGGTGGAACAGATAAAAAAGACGTGTCTTGCATATCTCTATCATTCATAATACATACAACAAAAAAATTACTATTTCTGCAAAAAATTATAGATAATATATTGGTTAAGCTTTAGTAGGTAGTGATGAACTACTTCTCTGACTGCATTATTTTTTTTATTTCAATTATACTTTAATATTCGCCTTGAAAGCATATAACACTTGTGGCGAAAGAAAAGGAGCATCTAACGAGGGTACCATTTCTTTAATTGTTATATGTATAGGAGTATTCTGTGGTCAGAAGCCTTTTCCTTTCTTTTCCTTTAAAAATTCTATACTCTTACTAGCTCCCTAGAAGATAACCATGTCTAAGTTCATGATTTCAAAGTCTTCAAATATAACCTATATAATTTTTTTTTCTTTATAGATTAAATCGAATTGGATCATTACTTGTTTTGGATTAAAAATATGACTGACGTTCATGATGACCGAGTTAAAAAGAATAAATTTGATTATGCAGACTATAAATGAATGTGTTATAATATAAGGCAGAAACAGAAGAGGTTTGAAGGGAATTTGTGAAGACGTGATGTTTGAATGAAGGGAACAGTGAAAAGAGGTTAAGTGGTGGCAGAAGCACCATGTGCTGCTATCATGTGCCTTCTTCTGTGTCCAGATAAGCAAGGATAATATACACATACATACCCTCTTTTCTACACCTATTGGCATGATAATGTGTGGGATCAAATATCTCAGAAATTCTTGCCACATTTTTTTAATTCAAATCATACTATTTTAATGGGCAAGGTTACCCTCATATTTCATAATAAAAAATGTGAAAAAATAAATTATTGAAAAGGTTAAAAGAATAATACTGTTAAAAGGTGAAAAGAGGAATGAGTGTTGTTTTTTGCGAGACATGGGGAATCGAATTTCATTGCCAGTTAGAAAGGAAAAAAAAGTGATGGGTTTTATTGAGATCTGAGTTTGCAGGGAACAATATTCCTTTACAACAACACATGCTCAGTTGTTTTCGTGTCGCTATATGCCAAGGGACCTATCACTTGTGCTAACTTACTATTCAAAACTAAGTTTTTTTAATCAATCAACACATCAATATATCATTTTATAGATTTTCAAAATTATATCATTTTATAGATTTTTAAAAATTTATCCATCCATATAAGTAAATTGTATCTTGAGACAATCTACTGTGAATAAATCATTGATATACATTTTGGATATGTGAAAATAAGAGAATAAATTGTATTTAATTTACACAATTTTGATTAATATTAATCAAAATTTATTTCTTTTATTGATTTTATTGATATGATTGTAGTTTGAATCATATTGCACTAAACTCGCACAATTTCAGTTATTTTTATATTAAATTAAAGTTGTTATTATACATTTATAAGATCTTTTTCACATCATTATTATTTAAAAGAATGTGTTAATATTTTAATATAAATTTTTATGTGAAAATATTAGTTATGAAATAAAAAATTAATATTGTGCAATTGAAAAGTAAATAAGAGCATTAAGTAATTTTATAGAAATTAAGAAAAAAATATATATTAAAATATAAAAATTAGTAATTAAATTTGAGAAAATTGGAAAAAATTAAATTTATAAATTTGACTATAAAATGAGGAAAGAGTGTAAGTTAATAATGTAAATTATAATTAAATTATAATATAAATATTGTTACATTACATTAAATAATTTATCTTTTAGATATGTGTCACAATGTGATCTTCTTGTTTGTCTTATCGGCTCCAGATAGTCAGACGAAGTTGAATCATCATTATTGTTTTTATCGTCATCGTTATCATCTTTATTATTGAGTTCTTGTGAGAGCATTGTAGGGCGATAATAGTACATGGATAATATGAGATTATATGCGAATAGAGCGATTAATGTCGAAGTTTTGAAACATATTTGGTCGACAAAAAAATATTCAATTAACTAGAAAAAAATATTGTATGTGTAGGAAACCTATTGATGTCTAGAATGAAAATACAAGTGATTTTGATTATTCATGTATGTGGATACCAATGATTGTTAAAAACAGATTGATTAGGTTAACCAACATGAAATTGTTAACCATAAAAAGAAAACTCAACATGTTGATAAGGATATTGTTGTTGGAGTTGAGGTTGATGTTGGTCAAGCTCGTGTGACGTATTGTATTGTTGGAAAACAATGTCAAATTTTAGATAAATAAAATTATATCATGAAAGTAAAACTAGGGGTGACAATGCGGGTTGTCTTGCCCCACATAAGCCCGTCCCGATTTTGCTCGCAAAATACGAATCAGATTGACCTGCCCACGCAAGGAATGTGGGCTCATTTCACTAGCCCGTCTCGCATAAGAGGTAACTCGCGTAAGAAAAATATTTTTTTTAAAGAATTTACTTAAAACTAAATCTATTGTCACTCTTAATATTAACTTCTTTAGATGATTAAAATAAAACATTCTTTTTTTAGTATATTAAATCCAATTTTTTAAAAATAAAATAAAATAAAAGTCACCATGCGATAATAGGTGAGTGAGGTATTTTTTTTTTCAAAAAAAAAATTATTTTTTTATTTATGTTGGCGGGCCAACTTGCCCTGTCCCACCCGCTGTTGGCCCACGCGGGCTGCGGGTTATACAAGGCAAACCTAAACTAGTCAGTGGACTATATTAGTGAGTTCGTCCTGTGCTTTTTGGTAGTAGGTTACAGGTCGCCTACATGACCCACCCTGCATTATCAACCCTAAGTAAAAAGAAGTGAACTTACATTATCACCAGATGTTGTTTCTAGAGGAATATGTACTGGATAGTATGATTTTTTTTTTTTTAAATCGGCAATCAATAACTGGATAATATGATTAATGTACCATTGCATGTATATTATCGTGTCAAGCCATTATCATTAAACTGAATACCTTGGATGAGACTATGAATGGCAATGCGGGCTAGTCTGTCCTACGCAACAAATGTGAGCTAATTTCACTAGCCCGTGTCGCATAAAAGGTAACTCTTGAGTCCATTCGCATAAGGAAAATGTTTTTTTTTTAAAAAAAAATATTTCATTTATTATAAAAAAAAACTATTTCTCCTGTTGAAAAATTAAAATTTTATCCGTGTTTCAATTCATTCAATTAAGATAAAAATATGAATTCAAGTATAAAGGTTGTTAGAAGCCTTGATTAAAAATAATATATATTTTTTTTTTGCATCTAGTTTCCCTATATATGTATGTAAATATATTAGAGTATCTTATCAAAGTTCTGCTACAAAATATTTTAATGAAGATGACTAATTTTTTAAAGAGTATATCTTATTGAAATCTTTTCTTTATATTATTTTGTTATTAACAAATTTTAAACAGAAGACTTTACTTAAAAACTAAATCTATTATCACTCTTAATATTAACTCTTTTAGATGATTAAAATAAAACATTTCATTCTTAGTACATTAAATTTAATTTTTTAAAATAAAATTAAATAAAGATCATACTGCAATAATGAGTGAGTGGGATAGATTTTTTTTTTTTGCAAAAAAAATAAAATAATTATGTTTTATTTAAGTGGGTCAGCGGGGCAACCAGCCTCTGTGGGCTTGTGTAGGTTGTGGATTATGTGAGATTGGCCTAAGCGGGTCAGCGAGCTAGATTAGTGAGCTCGCCCTACGCTTTTTGGTAGCAGGTTGCGACTCGCTCGCATGCTTGTCCCGCATTGTCATCCCTAGATGAGACGATTATGTCGATGAATCTACTCTATTATCCACCTTTGATGGTACTTTTGGCCAATATATGCTTGATTTGACTCTCATTTCTTCTTCGTGCAACTTATCTAAGTTTAATGGGTCTAACGGAATATCCTGTTGAAATCCAAATTGTCGCATTACCTGACTAGCTTGATGAAATTCAACAATGACAAAACAGATCAAAGAAAATTTTGACCTTCTAAAAGGAGAAACCTCAACAATTATCAGAAAACGATATCGTTCATGCTATAAGTAATTGTCCATATAGACAAAGTTGATAGTAAAATTCACTTACTATTGATTTATAGCTTAATTTTCTCCTACTATCACAGAAAATAGCCAAACAAATATTAATATATAATTACATAAAAGTAACAAATTAATTTTCATGTCATTCCTAATCACAATTCTTATAATAATTTGTATATTTTTAACAATTTTTTATTATAAAATTACGTATTAGTCTTATTTTTTTACTAATTAAGTAGATAATAATTTTTACATTTCATAAATAATATTTTTACATAAATAATTAATATTAACATATTAATATATTTTTATATAAATATCATATGTATTAATATTAATATTAATAATTAAATAATTAAATGCCTAAGTCTGTAAAAGTATCATGACTCCCGTTTAATAGAAAAATAATTGAAATTGTATTATACTGACACGACTTCATTTAAAATTAAAATATATCTAAATTAAAATTAATTAAGGTCGTGTGCGTCAAACACAATTTCTTCTCCTACACTAGAAATTGTATTAAGGTAGAACGATTTCATTTTCATATATCTAAATTTGTGTCACATGCATAACTTCTTCACAATAAAATCGTGTTGTGTTATGCTGACAAGACTTACCATATGGGTAATTTTTTCAAAATCTCCCATTTTCGTTATTTTTCATGTAAAATTGCACCAAGTCCATTAAAAGAAATTAATGATTACACAAAGAAAAAGAAAAAGTAGGAAGAAAAAGGCTTTTTTGAATTACTGACAGGAAAGAAGGCCTTTCAAATTTCGTATGGAAAAAAGATGGGCTTTATGGTAATAACAAACTCATTTTAGGTTGAAAAGTTAAAGAAAGCCCAATACATTTGCACGTTTGATTAAAGAGTTGTTACTATTGGCATCTGCAAATTACTATTAGACCACGTACCTTTTTAGAATTTTGTCTTTTGATCAAAATATTCTTGCATTTGGAATATGATACTACACAAGAAAAATTTAATAATTGCTTGAATTAATACAAAACTAATGAAATTGAATAAAATAAAGAGTTAAAAAAATCAGCTTGAATTGTTTAAAAAAAAAAAATTCAAATATTTAATATTTTTCAATTTCAATTAAAATGTTTCCAAGATTAATATGAGCACATGCTTGAAGATTTCATGCACAAATTACGTCGTATGTATTATTTTACACTTCATATTATTTTATTACTTAAATTATTACACAATATTAAATAATATAAATTTACGTACTGTGAATTTGATCATTATTTAAACAAACAAACCATAAACTGGTGTTTTCACTAATTCAAGTATCAATCCAATTTTTTAAAATATTGATCATAATAGTATAAATAAGAAGAGCAAAATACATGTTGTATAAATCAATAAATGGTTTATAATTTTTGACATTCAATTAATGCAAGATTTACTAAATATGCGGTCATAATTCCTAGAGACAAATAAGGTATTGAGAAATTCCAAGTTAAATTATATAGGCACTTAGCCTAAGTAGAATAATAATCTAAATTAATGTAACCAAAACAAAATGAGATTAAGGATTAATGTTATCTGCATAAGCAAACACTATGGTCTAATAATAACAATTTTTACCCATGTGCTTTTGTGATGCATAAAATCATATTAGGTAAGAGTATCATTTTTATTTATAAATTTGTGACTTGAACAGCATCAGTTTTGGTTTGAAAATGTATATTTTAATTGCATAACGACAAAATTAAGTGCAATTCCAATAAAATGACGCCAAGGGGTATATATATATATATATATATATATATATATAATGGGATGAAAGATAAATAATAATTTGATTGTAGTGCATAAATATAGTATAGATAGAATAAAGTTAAGATATATTAAAAATACATATATCTTTGTAATTTATTCTAATCAGAATTTTAATACTTAAAAAATACGTTTTTTTATTGATATAAAAAAATTAAATTATTATTTCGTTTAATTATTTTAACGGTAGATGTCCTCACTCTTTTGCATCAATGTTTCAATTACAATTTTATGAATCAAGAGAATTTTGCAGAGAAAAACATTAAACATTTTTCATTGATAATTGCAGCTTCCTCTTATTTTATTCGTCAAATTAACTACACTTGTATCCTTACATTCCTCAAAACATAATTTATCTTTTGGACATTGTATAAGTTAATTATTTTCTTAGCAAAAATCATTCGTGTTTGTGAGGTGTGTAACAATAAAACGAAAAAAACAATGAAAATGGTATTCTCTAAATATGATTTCCTTTAAAAACTTGATTAAAAAATTTACATATCATATGTGAAAAATACTATTTCTTTGAAAATTTCAAAAATTATCAACGTGTAATATGATTTCTTTAAAATTAAGTCGTATCTCCAGATATGATTTCTTCAATATTAACTCGTAGCTTCACATACGATTTATCCAATTCAAAAATAAAATTTTAATTTGCGCATTTATAAAAATTCAAAAGTAAATTATATTATTGTGGAAAAAAAAACTTCAAGTTAGTCTTCCTACTAAAATAAGATTAAGGTTTCTATTATAATATGTTAATTTTATATTAATTTAATGACTGATAATTATTGGAGAGGTTATAACTCTCAAATATAATATAAAGTGTGCTACTAATATCATACTAGTACAAAAACTATCAAGAAGAGTTATAAAATAATATTTTGTTTCTCATCTTTATACAACAAACCAATTATAATATTTTTTACTATTATAAGAAATATGAACTCACCTTCACATATTAGTTGTGATTTTATTAAACCCTTATTTTATTATGACATCCACATAATGAGACACTTAATATTTTTAGAAGGGGACTTATTTATTAGTATATTAAAAATATAAGTGATATTTGTTCGAGAAAAATCATATTCCTTAAATTTTAAGTAGAGGCATCAAATATAAATAAAATTTATATTATTTGATTTTATGAATGTCTTTAAAATATATTTTAAAATAAATGTGTTAAGAATTTTGGTTAGTGTAAAAAATCGAACAATAAAATAAAATTTTAAATCTAAGCATCGAATTTTAAGGGTTACCATAATATTCAAGTTATAGATAGAATATTTTGTTTATTAATTTAAGCTTTTTCAAAATTATTATATTCTGCTTTAATAAAAAAAACTAAAAATAATAAAAGATAAAAAGGTGAAGATAAGAAATAAAGATCAGAAAATATAAGATAAAATAACGGAGATAAAGACAAAAGATACAAGAATAAAAACAAAGACGTAAAATTCTAAAAGGTTGTTGAAGGTTGCAGATGATTGAATGGGATCTAATAAATAGTGATATTCCCTTTCTTTCTATATAAATAGTTTTTTTTTTTCACTCAATGTTTTCAATATGGAATGTGTTTTAATTATTTTTCTAATAATCTTTTTATGTTAAAATGCCTTCTTCAAACTTGATATTAAGAAATAAAATAAATAATTTAAATAAAACTCTAGTTAAATAAAAAATATTTTAGGTGTAGTTTTGTTTAATAAGATAAAAATTAATTAAACCTTATTCATATTTAAATTTAATTTCCAAAATATATTTTTAATCTACAATTCATACATATTCAAAAGCCACTTTTTTAACTTTCTAAATTAATTAAAAAATATTTTATCTTGTTAGTAATGTTTAGTAAATAACTTTTTTAGTAATGTGTACGTTTGAAGTGTTATTTGAAGTTTTTAAAAATAACAGTTTCCATCTTCTAGTGTTTTTATATTTATTCCCATTTCGCTTTTAAATGTTATTTATATTCATTCCCTTTTACTTTTAAAATATTTATTCAGTTGTTTTGCTCTTTTTTACCCAATACATGATTTATTATTATTTTTTCTCTTCATCAATTAATAAGATTTTTTTTTTACCTAAAATAGATGTTTTACTTTTCTCTGTTATTAAATTGACAATGATAAATAATAAGTTCTTTATATATATATATATATATATATATATATATATATATATATATATATATATTTAATATTTAATATTTTATTCAAACTATTCTATTCGTTACGATGTTTATTTTACTACTTTTAGGTTATACCTCAAGACATTAATATCAATATATGATCAATTCATTTATTTCATCATTTTTTAAATATTGTGTATTTTAAATCTGATATTGTTATATTGTTTTGGTATTACACTCTTCAATATATCTTGATTATCAAATTAATTAATACAATGAAAGTATGATATCTACTTAAAAGTACAACATATTTTATGTTATGTTATGTTTATATTTGATTTAATTTCAAATATTGTAAAACACAGTATTAAATTAATAAATCTATACTCAATATAAAAATGGTATAACAATAAAAAATAATTAATCTACAAATAAAAGATTATTGGAATTTAAAATGAATTGAAAAAATATTTTGAAAAAATATTTTTATAAATAAAAATTAAATTTTATTAAAATATGTCATAAGACATGTTTATTTATATACTTTTATATTGATTTAATCCTACATTTAAATTTTTTTAATTTGATGAATTAATAACAAATTTCATTCAAGTTCTTCAATTTTTAAAATCACAATGCGATCACTTTTCACTAAATTAATAATAAAACAGTTAATAAATAAATATCAACTATTTTAATTTATATACAATATAGTTTGTAAGAATGTATACTAACAATTTATAAAACTAATAACATTAATTTTTTTTTTATAAAAGCTCTCATGTTAAGTATTATTATGAAACTTGACATCTCAACTTGGCTGATACCTCAAATAACAACAATCATCTGCCATCATATGAAAAAAAATATTATTTAAAAAAAACGAAATATAAGAAAATGTGGGAGGACTAGAGTAAAATCCATATATTAACAAAAATAATACATAGGTAATCTATACCTATTAATAAAGAACTCAGAAAAGATTAGATGAAATCCTATTATACTAATAAAAATACTTTCTATGAATAAAGCCTAAGTTAGCAAGCTTATCAGCACATGCATTCCCTTTACAAAAAATGTGAGAAACCCTAAACCTAATTTTCCCACAGTAGTTAAGATAAGTGTTCCACCTATTACAAAGCATTTAAGGAATATTAGTCCTAGTAGTAAATGCAGCACAAACCAATGCAGAATCACATTCAAGCCATAAACTAGTAAGACCCATTTTTTGAACTTGTGTCAATAGCATGTATAACTTCATAAAACTCAGCAACCAAAGCAGTTTCAATATCAAGGAAAGCAGAGAAACTACCAATAAATTCCCCCATACTCCCTCAGAAAGTACCACCACAAGTAGCAAGGTCATGAGAACCCCTAGCTGCACCATCATTGTTTATTTTAACCCATCCTGGAGAAGGAAACTCCCATCGAACAAGAAGAGGAGATAGAACTTTACTACTATGAGTATTAATACCAAAAAACTTAAGTACATTGAAATCAAACATATAATTTCGCATAGAAATTTTAGGCGAATTACCCACTAGACAAATGAGATCTTTAATGACTGAAATGGCCCTAGAAACATCAATTTTAACCTGAAATCTAATATAATTCCTCTTACACCATATCATTCAAATAGAAAAAGTTATCACAGCAAGTTTAACCAAAGGACTACCATCACTCTTAATAAAAGAAATGAAATCATCCACATTAGAGAAATGAGAAGTAAGGAAAATTTGTTGAACCCAACTCCAAATATGCATAGCATTAGGATATTCAAAAAAATAAATGGTGAATAGATTCCTCCTGCTTTTCACAAAGCATACACATAGAACATATATGCAAACCTCTATGTTGAATGTGTTGATCTATAGGTAGTCGCCCATGAAAAACTTTCTAGAGAACTAGAGTTTTGGAAGGAGGTATATATGAAGACAAAATGAGTTTACCCCAGCCACAGGGAATTCCAAGATTCAAGAAAAAAGTCTTAGCTGACTTAAGAGTGATACACCCATAATCAAATTAGGAATATCCTGTTTCTACCTAATCATGATATGTTCAAAAAAAAAATGAGACATCTACCATAATGGCAAGGGGATACTCCAATCACTACAAGTCAAAAATTGAGAAACTGTATCCGAGATTCTAGAACCATCAGGTACCCCTACAATGATTGATAAGGAAGGAGTGGAACATCATTTATCATTCCAAAAATTAATAAAAGTACCTGTACCAACAGTCCAAGAAGTATGTTAAAGAATAGTGTCATAAAACTGTTTAATCTCAGGCCAAATAGAGGAGGATTTATAAATCATTCTAAACCGGTACTTTGATTTAAAAACTCTAGCTTTCAAGAGAAGAGACCAAGGTTTGTTACTATAAGCAAAATTTCAAGTAAGCTTAAGAAGATACGCATTATTTTCATGATGGAGATTAATAATCTTCAATCCTCCATTCTCAAGAGGAAAACCAATCTTAGCCCAATTAATTGTAGCCAAGGTTATCAGACTCGAGAGTCTACTCAGACTCATGGAAGCCCTATAAATCCAACTCGTAAACCCGACTCATAGACTCGAAAAGGTCTACTTCACATAAAAAATTTAACAAAAAAAGAAATTCATGATACCAAATCCATAATATTGAAATAAACAAGTTCATACACCAACAAAATAACTAAAACAACACAAATGTTATAGTTTAAAAGTCTCATTCATCTAATCCTCTAAGGAAATCATCTCCAAGATCTTCATGATCTTCAACATTAAAACTTTGATTTCTTCTGGTATTGATAGACAAGGTTCAGAGTCATATCTTGTTCCAGCAAGATGATGTTTGAATATGAAAATTCTCCATTAAATATTTTTGAGCAATAATTACATTTCACCTTTTTTCCATTCCCTGAAGCATCAGTTCAATGCTTCCATCCAATATCTGTTCTATTTCCTGCAACATTCTTACCTCTAGGTGGCAGTGAAAATGCTGAATTTGAACCATTTCCAAACATTTTATCTTACAACATGCCAAAAATTAAAAAAAAAAAAAAAATCAATTAGCCAATTTGTCCTAAAATTAAAAAAAAATCCAATCTGTCCAAAGAACTAAAAAACCTTCAGTCTACCCAAAAATCTGCCCTAAACCCAATTAACAAAAAACCCTAACCCATTTTTAAAAGCTCAAACCTAATTTAAAAAACCCTAACCCTAAACCCAATCTGTCCTAACCTTAAAAATCCACAACAGCAGCAACATGTACCTAACTGAAGTGCTTCGTGAACGGCTGGCGGCGAGGATGCATAGTGCGACGAGGATCATGGCGAGGTACGACGAGTAGTGGTGCGGTGCAATGAGATGCTAGGGCGATGACGGCAGTGAAGAAGATGAGATTGTGAGCGTGAAGAGTGGAACTGGGTAGACAAACCCTAAAATCTAACCTAATCACAATGGAACGCACCGTTTTGGCCCCTTTTTTTGCAACTCGGTGACTCGACCTTAAACTCGTGAGTTTGATCGAGTTTGACCTAGTCAACTCTGAGTTTACTCAAAAACAAGTTTACTCCCGAGTCGACACGCCAACCTTCGCTTGACCCTTAAACTCGTAAGGGTTTACGAGTTAACCCTAGAGTTTGATAACCTTGATTGTAGATATGCCTTTTTTCATAGTATCACCAGTCCAAATAAAATTTTTGTTCCACTGCTCAACTTGCTTGAGAATAGAAACTGGCCATTTATATATGTCAAAACTATAAGCTAGAAAACCAATAATCACCGTATTAACCAACTGGATCTGACCCATCATGCTAAGAGATTTGCCTTTCCAAGATGCTAGCTTCAATTTGACTTTATTAGTCAAAGGTTGAAGAAATCGACACTTTGGAGCACCAACAAAGATAGACACCCGTAAATAATTAAAAGGTAAAGCTCCAAGACTACAAGAAAGAAGACGTTGAACTTTGGTAACAAATCTTGCAGAAATATCCATGGTGAAAAAACTACTTTTAGAATTATTAACATATTGACCAGAAAAATCACCATATATTTTAAGAAAGATACTTAAATTTCCAAGAGACTTATTATCTGCCATACAGAAAACAAAGATGTCATCAGCGTATGAAATGTAAGAGGGAGTGATGTAACTTGTAGGGCAAGCCATATGCTGAATCTTCTTATCATTCATAAGCTTAGAGATGTCTCTACTTAGAACCTCCTCTGCAAGGCAGGAAAGCAAGGGAGATAAAGGATCACCCTGTCTCACACCTCTACTTCAAGGAAAAAAAACCCACCATATTGCCATTTATCCTGATAGAAAGCATAGCTGAACGAAAAATTGTACTAATCCAATTGACAAATGAGGAATGAAAACCAAAGCATGTTAAAACTAACAATAAGAACTTCCAACTCAAAGTGTCAAATTCTTTATGAATATCAACTTTGTAAGCCACATTACTTCCTCTAACCTTTTTAGAAAGCATGTTAATAACTTTAGAAGCAATACCAATATAATCATGAATCTGTCTACCTTGCCTAAACCCATATTGATTTGGAGAAATGATTCTAGCAGCCACAATAGCAAGCCTATCCGCCAGTATTTTAGAGATGATCTTAAATTTGAAATTAGCGACAACAATTAGTCTTAAATCTTTAACGGAATTCACACTCGAAGTCTTAGGAATTAGAGAAACCACATTACTAATCCAGTTTTGTTTAAAAAATTGTTGAACAACTTTACAAACACCCTTCCCAATAATCTCCCATCAAGAATGATATAAAACACCACCAAAATTGTTCGAACCAAGAGCACTATTACCATTAAGATTAAAAACTACATTTTGATTTCCAAATAATTTGAGCATTTAGTCAACATAATATTCTCCTCTAAAGAAACCATTCTAGGGATATAGAACCAATAAAATCCTCCATACTACCAGTATTCGGACCATTTAGAATTAGACTCAGCATAAAGATTTTCTACAAAAATCCAAAATATGATCGTCAATGAGTTTAGAATCCTCAATAACACCATTATTAGTCTGTAATCTATGAATCCCACTAGAACTATTACAACATGGAAAATGATTCGTCCAAAATTTAGAAACAATTGGAGTCGGAACAATTGGCTTACTAGTATTAGGACACCTACCTCATCTGCAGTTTTCAAACCACCAAGGGATGAAAAATGATTTTATAGAGCCAAAGCAAGTGATTGTGTCGTCTTAGGAGAACTCTCCCTTGGTGGAGACGAAACAACAACAGTATCAGAACATACCACCACATGATTAGCATCAATAGGAGTCGTAACTACCTGTGAATCTACTACAATTTGTGATTCTACAACCTTGGTTTGCATAACAACCTATGTATCTACTGCAATTGTTGATTATAAAACCTTAACTTTGTCAGAAATGGGCCTTGACAAATTTTGTCAGGGTGAGGACCTATCATGATCCAATGCATCCTCCAAGGGAGGCATATATGCAAAAACGTCCTCACCTCCATCTGTTTTATCGAAATCAAGTTGACCCAGTTGTATCCAGTCGTAGTACCACCAGAGACGTCAGTTGTCCAATTACCAACAGAGCCATCAAAGAGCTTATGCTACAGAACAACACTGCAATAAGATTTTTCTTCCGATACTGTTTATGTTGTTTAGGAACCATTGGGTCCCCCATAGTCTTCCCCTGTTCTCTGTCATTTTTAGGAATTTTCTTGGTCTGAGAAGACTTATGTTGAGGGCCAACAACAGGACTCTGAGCATTAAACACACGACACTGAGCAAGATCATGCCCAATCATCTTACAGTGAGATCAAAATGGAGGGAGTCACTCATATTCCACATCTGCTCTAAATGCAAATCCTGAATGTTCAACCAATAGCCGATTAGGAAGAGGGGACAAAAGATCAATATCCACAAGCACCTGAGCAAAAACCCCCTTATTTTTCTTCATAGTATGATCATCCAAAGACAAAGGGGTACTAATACCTCTAGTAATAGAAAATGTAGCCCATGGTCTCTAATATTCTAAAGGCAAATGATAAATTCTAACCCATGCTTAGGTTTTAGTGCTTTTCACAGTAGATGGAACAAAATCCTTTGTCCAGGCAAATAGTCTCGAGAAACCAAGAGATAACTTCTAAGAGCCAATCCCGAGAACCCACCTCATGTCTTCTAAAGAAGAAAACTCATAGAAGCCCTTGCCAAGAGGTATAACTTTCTATGGTCCGAGCGCTTTCCACACAAGCTACAACTTTTTGGTTAAATCAAGGTGTTTGGGGGGTATATCTCCCTTAGATAAAATAATCCTCCCATGTAGATGATTCTTGCAATCTTCCAGACCCGCCAAGTAATCTTCCTTTTCAACCCGGACAGCAACCATGTCTCCCTTGATACAGTGCGTAGGCAATTGGTACAAGTGGATGTCACAGGTGTTGCAAAAGGCTTGAGCAAAAATTTTTCGTTGGCCTTGTGGAGCATATGCCTTCTTAATTGTCATCACTTCTTGATCTTTCAAACAACCCTAAGGTATCAAGAAACCTACAGAGGCCTCTGTCATTCTTGAAAACTCCCACATGCGTCGCCAAGACACACATGTCCCCAAGAACCTTATCCAGTTGTCTGCCACCGCAAGATCAAGAAAGTCGTCCACACATAAACCGTGGTGGATCACGCTCCACAGCACCAACCCTAATCTCCCTTGCATTCTTCCCAAAAATTTCCATTTTTTTTCTTTTTTTTAACTAACAACATTAATTCAACAACGTTAATTTTAACGTACAAAAGATCACATTGCTATATTTCATTAAAGTGAAAAACATATGTCACATTGTTGTCTTTTTTATAAGTAAGGAACTTAAACTTTTTTAAAAAGTTAAAAAGCTTGATGAAGCAAATGAATAAATAAATAATCCAACTAAAAAATAATTGAGCCTTTTGTATTTCTTAACTATTTTAACAAATAACTTTACCAAATACTTGAAAATTGATAACAAACTTTCAACTCACTTTTTCAACTTTCCTCAATCTTACCAATATATATTTTGTATATTGAAAAGGGCCATTTTATCCTCTTATCAAAACATCTTTTAATGTTTGCTTCTTCCTGCACCCCATGATAAATTTCAAAATTGTAAAATTGTTCTTTAGTGAAAGTTAAAAATAAAAGGTATTGAGAGTGTTTTATGGTTGGTTGGTGAGTGAAAAGAGTGTATCGGTTGAAGGTGGTGGTGGTGGGTTGTGTTAACGGTGATTGACAGCAGTTCGTCGTGGTGTCAGCATGTTTAAGTGATTTAACTTTCTCATTCATGGTTTTGTAGAGGTATCGTGAATTTTTTTTGTTTCAAACTGGATAATCTGACGCATATACGGATTATAAAATATGTAAGTTAAAGATTTTAAAAATTATATTTCGAATTGTATAACATGAACGCACTTCCGAATCTGGATTAACATTCTGGCTTACACAATCCATAATGCATCTTTGTATTTTGGATTACATAAGTTGAAATGTTAATTCGGATTCTGAAGTCAGGAGTAAGTTGCGTGTTACACAATCCATAATAGAATTACTGAATTTTGTAACTTACGGATTAAGTAATCCAAAAATATACCAGATCCATAATGGAATGAAAATGATGATGACTTGTTTTCAGATTATGTAATCCATTTTCAATCCACTCTCATTTTATTTTTTAGTTTATGTAAACCGAGAGTTCTGAGTAAAAAAAAAAACAACCAAATAGCACCAAACATTACAACAAAACACTCCAAAAAAACACAAATACTCACCTTTACAATAAAAATGGCAAGCGGGGAAAAAAACCTTTCAAAAACTAAAAACAATCACCACAAATAACCTTGAACGTGTGGCGAAGGAGACCAACCTTAGAGATGTATAAGAATGAATGAAACCATGAAGGTGCCGCTCAATGAGAGAAGAGCTCAAAGAAAGAGAACGTAAAGCATAAAGATAAAATGTTTAGAATTTCGTTTTCTAAATGATTTACTGAAGGGCATAACAATAAATTTCTATTTAGTATCGAGGTGCAGGAAGAATCAGCCACTTTTTAATGTTTATCGATACAATCAATGACTGACTATTTATGGCATGGTAGACTTATCATAAGCTTAAGTTTAATAATAATTATATGTAAAAGTTTGTGTACCTTTTAACAAAATTATGTTATACTAAATAAATTAAAATATTTGATTTCAAATTTATTATTTTAACAATTTACTAAAAAGATTACTTATAAAGAAAGGTTACATTTCATATATATACAACCTATACATAATAATGTTTCGTAATAGCCAAAAATTAATTAAAAAAGTGAACATAACACTTTGAGTGGTTAGAAATCTCTTGCCATTCAACCCCGAGTTAATAAATAGCGTTACTCAAAGGAGTTTGAAATAAGCTTTAATTTTGTTAATTACAGAGGATTATACATTACATCATTATTCTTATTGTGTAGATGAGAACTAAAGAGTAGATTATGATAAAACACTCTTTTTCCTTTTAGAGGGATTGTTTGAGGAGTTTCGGGTGGTACTGCATTTTGAACAAAACCAATCGCACTCAGGTACATCTGTTAGTGGAGGATCGCAGCAATCGATGTGAGTACCCTCTCCACACCCAACAGAACCACTTTCATCACCACAAATCAGCATTACATCTCCTCTGTCGCGGGATCCACACACTTGGCAAGTTACATCATCATCATCATCAGTGGAATCCTCAGGAGCAACAATCTCTTCTGCCCTGCTGTTATGTTTATCCAACGATCTCTCTGCCCAAGCATGAGTGCCATATAATACATGCTTCTCCAGGGAGAACCCGGGCTTGCAAACATACTCAACCAAATAGTCCGCTACAACACAAGGTATCTCATGTTTTAAGAACTCTTGGACCCACATATCAACACGTGGCATGCCAGGGCTAACTACAGCATAGTCGATTCCGGTACCAAGGAAGCGTGTATAAGGAGGAGAAGTAGCTAAGATTGTTCCATCCCCTGCTTTGATGACACGTTTCAGAGTATCCTATAAAACAATTGTGTTGGACCAGAAAGATAAGTCATCCTCAATAAAACGCAGTTGAAAGAAATGGTTGGATTTATATTCTCATTAATGACTATACAAATCTGCACCAGAACAGAGACCATCCCTAAAGTCTATTCCAATTCAATTGAAAACCAGGGTAGCATTGGCAAGTAGTAAAAGAACATAAAACGAACAAAAATAAAAACAAAACATACCAAAGGCGGAGCAATGCAATCGCCGTATACAATAATACGCATTCCATAGAAGGCGCCATGACCTGTTTTTTCTTTAACTAGCCTCCACTTTCTTGGAGCCTCCATATTGATTGCGCCATCCTCACTGAGACCATTTTTGTGCCACTCATAAGGCTCCTCCGCCAAGAATTTTCCTTCCTGACTACTGGCAGTTAAGTAATCAGTTTTCAGAATCCACCTGCATTCCACCAAAGATTGAATATTTATTTATACACATAATCAAAGAAAGCCAAACTACATTGTTATACTGAGAATACGAAAGGAAAGGTAAAGACGTTAGTGATGCTTATTTTTCAATGATTCTAGGAGGAGATTCAATAGTAACACCTCCATTCCATCCTACAAGGGAAGCTACTACAACAAAAAATTTCCTTGCCTACTTGCTTTGGTTTGAAACCACCGTGTAAGCAGGGGCATTCTATACGAATTTTATTTTAGTTTGTCTGACATTCCTTACCTTCCTGATGCAGTCGCAGCAAAAAATTTCTCAGTCCTGCGTATGGGGTCTGGAGCTATAAAGTGTGTCGCCTGATATGACCACTGGTGAGAATCCCGGCAAACCCTTCCTTTTAAGCGCTTGATTACTTGCTGAAAATCTTTTTTCTGTAGGCGGTGCCCGCTTAATATAAAACATGCCGCTTCAGTTTTAACTCTCGTGTTAGATTCTGAAATAGATGGATTGAGCCCCACTTTAGTAGACTTGATCTTTCTTGGCCTTACATTAGATTTATAAACTGGATTGCCATCGCTTCTGCCCTTCACAGGATCCTGCACTCCATCAATAGGTCTATTCTCCTTCTCTTCTTCAGCTAAATTCTCTGACTTATTTCTTGCTGAGGCTGAGTTGTCACGTCTATCAGCAGGAAAGGGCATTTCTTCTGTGGTTTCTATCTCTGCCTCATGCCCCGTTTTATTAGGAACCTTCTCCCTAGATACTGCCACTTTTGATTTCGATAAATCCTTGGAAACTGTGGCCTTGGCTTTACCAGCAGGACGATTCCTTGCTTGGTGCTTTACTACCAATGAAGATTTCTGTTTTTCAGTTTTATTTGTGACTCTTTTAGGAGGCATTACCTCTTCACATTTTGGCGGGGGGCAAATTGCTTCTGGCTTCTCTTCTGTTGATGTATCTGGTTTATCTGAAGGATGAACCAATTCTACTTCAGGTGCCATTCCTAACTCATTTTCAAGTTTGTCATCTGGAGCTTCGGTTTCATCATCCAAAGCCTCAGTTCTGTCACCAGCATCGTCTGCGTATTTACTAACTGTGGCATTGGCTTTGCCAGCAGCACGTTTTTTTGCTTGATTCTTTACTACCAATGAAGACGTTTTCTGTATTTCTGTTTTATTTGTGCCTTTCTTTGCCACTTCACATTTTGTTGCAGGGCAAATTGCTTCTGACTTCTCTTCTATTGCTCTATTTGGCTTTTCCGAAGGATGAACTGGTTCTTCACTTAGAGCCATTCCAAATTCAAATTCACATTTATCATCTGGAGCCTCGGTTTCATCCGTCAATAACTCAGCTCTGTCAGAAGCATCGTCTGTATTTTTACTAACTGCTTCTTGCTCCATCGTATTGTTAATATCCCGGATTTGGGGACATCCCTGATGCATCTTCGCATCACAAATCTCTTTGCTTCCGCTGGATAAAGTTACACCTTCACTTTGCAGGATAGTTTTATTCAGGGAAAGTGATCTTTTATGTCTAGCAGTGGCACCTACTATAGGTTTAGAACCCGAAATTCTCTTGGCAACTGACTTCTTTCTGGGTGATTTTCTAACCTGTTTATTACATTCTTCATTGCTTAAATCCAAGTTAGTACAACCAGCGGATTCCACATTATTTGAGTTTTTGTTTCCCATTGATGAACAATCAATACTTTTACTAATATGTTGCCCTGCTTCATTACCACCAACTTGTCGCATTGCAGAACTTGTGACATCAGGATTGCCATTAGTTTTAGACTCACTTAAGCTATGAACAGCCGTTTGTGGACTATTCTGATAGACACTATCACACTGAGCAGATTCTGGGCTTGCATTTCTTGAGAAATGCTCATCAAATGCCAGTGAGTTGTAGTTAGAACCAGCAGGTTTTGAAACTAAGCAAGTGTTTGAGTTATTCATACCATCTTTGCCTTTAGAACAACAGTCATCAGCTTTGGGTGGCTCATCAACCTGAGATGTCACTTTTAATCCTTGAGATTTACCATTTGCTGATTGGATGGAGATTTTTGCATCAGAAGACACCTTTCTTGATTTTAATTTCGTAAAAGAAGTTTCATTTATCCTCTTTTGAGGCAATGAACTAATTGGTTCATCCTCTTTAGTAAAATCATTTTCTCTCCCAGAAATTTCAACACTGGTAGATTTGATAAACTCAATTGCCTCGTGAACCTTACTGTTTTCACATTTGTTGCCTTCTCTGCCTGAGCTTCCATCTAAGATCCTTGGGACAGAAAATTCCCTTTGGTTCTTCTTAGAATAACTAGTAGTTCGAAGCTTTTCATTTGAATGTGAAACTCCAACTGCACTTGCAGAAGTTGATGTCAAGTTACTTATCAACTTCTTAGACTCCATAGTGTTATCATGCAGACCGGACTGCTGACCAGATGATTTTGTATTTGCCTTATTGCCAGGACCCTGGCACCCAAGTGCCTTTGGAAAATCAGCATTCTTAGACTCAGTCGTCTTTAGATATTTGTCAGGTAATCTAGAAATATCAGGAGTCTGATAGCTTATCTTTGGATCATCATCATTCTGAAAGCTAAAGTCTAGATCAGATTTTCTATTCTTTCCTGGAATGGTTAAAGAGTCTTCACCATTATTGACATTTGGCAAAACCCGTGGACCAGTAGAATCTGGTAAGTTGTTCGATGCCTCTATTACTGATTTCAACAATCCATGAGTTGCAGCTTGGTCAAATTTCGAACTAACGGGGCTTTGTTTTATATTTCTCCCACCTGAATGTCCCAGCTTAGAATCTTCACCCTCTTCTTCAGAATCCTTAGCCTCTTCCTCCGTCATCTCTAGTTCAAAACCACTATTGACAAGGAACAAAGCTTCAGTAATTAGTTGAGAAGACAAGATCTTTTAAAAGATTAGGGAAAATAAAGTCATTTTAGGAAGAAAAAGTTATTTAATCACAAATCTTCAACGATAAGCTGAAATGCCTCTTACAGTAAGCTGCGTTTTCAATTTTTTGTATTGTATGACTATTTCAGTAAGTCATCCACATGACATGACTCGATGACAGTTAGTTTAAAGTGCAACTTCATAAACTCCCCCTATTATGTGACACTATTTGAACATGGCAAGTGCATGAGTGTAAATCATAAATGAAATGCCAAAGAATGCGAGAACTAATGAGCACATGGTGCATTATTCTTATTGGCATTAAGATGTTGAGTAAAGCAAATGACATCTTATATTCTACCCAAGTACAGTTAAGCTATCTTTTTCTTGAGCAATGAGATTATTTTCCACAATCATTATCAAGGTCATCGAATAACACGAAACAAAGTGTATGTAGACAATCTCCAAATATAGAAGAGTGTGATAAATATGCGAGCATAGAAAGAAGAATACTGTACCCATTCAGCCTCCATGAACATAATATGTGAAATGCTACACTTGCATGCTAGGATGCGGATAAAAATTTGTTCTAAATTATATTTGCAGTCGTAAGTGATACAACGGCTAACCTCTTGTTATATTTGTCTTCAGGAAGAAGCACCCATTCCTTCAAGCTGAAAAAATAAACAGAACTTTATTTGAAGAAAACATAAAATTTATTATATAATACCAACAAGTCAAAAGAAAAGGGTCAAATAGATGAGATTCATTCACATCCATGTAAAGTTAGCAGAATACACATACATACCAATCTTCCAACCAACGATGATTAACTAGCTTTATTGTGCCCAATCTCTTTGCAAGCACATACTTCTCTCCTATGTTGAAAGTCGGATTTTAAAACGGAATTAACAAACAAAACGGAATAATCATAAGCATCAATAATCTGTAATATAAAGCAATTAGGAGAACAAAAATAGCATACACGCGCAGTTAAAAGTGAATGTCAGGATTTAAGAAAACGAGACAAACCTTCAAATTTATAGCATATGAGATGAGTAACCTTGTTTGCCACCAATGGTTTGGAAAACTGTGCACCCATCAGGCCAACCATTGTCTAAAAGGGAAAATAAGGAGAATTCAAGTAAATTCACAAAACAAAGCGCACAAACTCCTGGAACAAATCACACGATAAAGTATAACAGATACCCACCATAATGTCATCCCGATCCTGGCGCAGATAACCAGTCAAGCACATTATCAAACCTTTTGCACCTGGTATTCCATCTAAGTCTTTAGGAGGTCTATACATAACCTGCCAAATGGAAAACTCAATTTGTTCAGTTGAAGGGAAAAACTACTACAAATTTATCCTACAAAGGAGAAAACTGTTGGGGGGATTTACTGAATAGATTCAACAATGAAACCTAAGTCAAATCCTAGTGATTCACATCACCTCCAACCCAAAAACCTTAAAACAATGGGTTTATGAGTTTTCTTCCTTATATGGTGCTCAACTTTCTTATTTCTACTCAATATGGAACAAAAACTAACACTTGTATTCCTAACAACCACTGGCTCTCAAAGTGACTTGGAAGTTAAAAGATTTCTGGACACAGTGTAAACAAAACCAATTAACTAATTGGTCAGAATTTCTAATCTTTTTTTAATTTTTTATAATGTGAACTAACCAAGTCTTTCCCCCGGGTTGAGCTAAACAGCACGAAGAGAAAGTAAACAGCTGAATCAAGTACTTACTAAATAAATGTTTATAATATAAGATAAATACATAAGTTGTTTCAAAACATAAAAAAAGAATTCACTGAATTATTTTCATACAAACTGTAAGTTATTATCTTATACTACCTAGGGGACACCTTATGGAGACAGCATTAGGTAGTTTCATAAGAAAAGTCCAAATAAGTTGCTCCAAGCGGACTCAACTCAACATTTCATGATAAAGAAAGGCACTCCAATTAAGGGAATGAAGAAGAAACTAACCGAAGAAGCATCAACGGGCATTCCAATATCAGCACTGTGATCAACCCACAGTGCAGTGACGAGCGTCTTCCGATCATTTCTAGCAGTAACACACAGAGGATCGTCCTACACAATCAACATACGATTCTCCCTCTCTTAGAAATGAAGGCCAATGATAGGGTTAAAGAAAAGCGAATCGTAATGAACTCACATAAGCAATCTTATCAACAATGACATGCGTGCAACTCCCACCGTACTGCTCTGCGTCAATTCCACCGCCATCCTCAAGCTTAAGCCGGATCTACAAAATCACAAGCAGCAATTCAAGGGATAAATAAAATACTCGTACGGCAGAAGAGAAACCCTGTCAGGAAACAGAAGAGAGAAGGATAAAGAGAAACCTGGCTTTCGGCGGCGGGACTGAAGCCACGGAGAACGAACCGAACACCGCGAAACACTCGCGATGCGTAACTAGTTTCCATCATGTGAAGCGGAGACGGAAGAAAGCAGCAGCGGAATGATAAACAAACTTGTGCAGGAAGACTTGATATGGAAACTAGTTATTTATTATTTATTTGAAAAATAAATATTAGCGGGGGAATTTTTATTTGTCTCGCCGTTTTGATTTTGGAGGCGGGATGACGAAATCATGAAATCCGAACATGGGCTCATTTGGTACAAAGAGAGTTGGGCCGGGCCGAATGTTCCAGAACAAAGGAAGTTAACTAAACCGGGTTTTAATTTCAACGAGGGCCGGTAGGTTGGGTTCGGTTTGGTAGGTAGAAAAATATTTAATAGCATCTAATTTTCTTCAACTTATAAACAACTTCTTCAGCGTAGTCCCTTGGTAGAAGCAGAGCAACACTAACTGTTCACTCTCTCATTCAATCACTCTCATCTTCTTCTGCATGGGTTGGCTTAGTCGCTTCATCGCCGCCGTGGCTTTCTTAGCCATCGGAGTTATATTCTCACCGGAGACTCTGACTTCAAAATCTACCACTCTTTCCACCTACCTCAAACTCGCTCACCTCCTCAGCTTCTCCACCGCATTCGGCGCCGCTCTATGGGTCACCTTCATCGGCGGCATCATTATGTTTAAGTACGCATTTTTTATCACCCCTATTTTCTTTTTCTCAATCGTTCTTAAGAATCTCAGTTTGGGTCTAATTTCACCTTAGGAGGCTTGGGGCTTTTTTATATACTTTATAGATGGCGTGGGATCTCTGGAAATTATTGAATGCTTTATTGTGGCTGTGAGAATCGGGTTATGATTTTTTTTAATTTTGCATTTCAGAAATCTGCCGCGGCATCAGTTTGGGAACCTGCAAAGCAAGATGTTTCCGGCGTATTTCTCGATGGTGGGTGCGTGTTGCGCCATATCGGTGGCTTCCTTTGGGTACCTTCACCCTTGGAAAACTTCCTCCACTACTGAGAGATACCAGCTTGGGTTTTTGCTCTCTTCCTTTGCGTTTAACCTTACCAACTTGTTTGTCTTCACACCTATGACCATCGAGGTAAAGAAAAAATTTATTACCATGGATTCATCGTTGTCATAAGTAAAACAAACAAGGTCTTTAAATGTTGCTCCCTATTAGTTACAATGACCAGAGTATTTGATTGGAAGTGGAGGGGTGGAAATGAATTTTCTGAGGAGTTGGAATGTCAACTGCTTTACTTTGTGTTGGAACGTGGAAAGTGGAAAGTTAAAATGGCAGATTGATTGGTGTAAAGTATCACTTGGGCTATGTATTTGTTGTAAAGACCGAAGTCTTGGTATTATATCCATGCTTAGCAAAATCAGTTTGCCAAAGTAAATTTGTGTCTCAAAATTTCATGCACCTGCAAATGTGTAAAACCTTGAGTGTCAGTGGTTAAAGAAGCTTGATTCCATTTTAAGATCTTGTCAAGTTTGATATGCGTCTATAAATGAACTAGATTGAGGACTTTCATCTTAAATTTGATAAGTTGGCTGCTGGTTTCTTACCATTCCCATTTTTATCTAAAAGGGAAGATCTATAACTGAGCCCAATTTATTGTCATTATGTTTATTATGACTTTTATTATTATTATTACTATTATTATCATCATCGTTATCAGTGCTCTGATAACCAGTTTTTTCGGTCTTTCCACTATTGTTGTATGAGAACTTAAGGATTTTGGACCTTCATGCTTTTGCTTTAATATTGCTTTCTTTTTCACCTGTCACATTTATGGCAGTATCTTAAACTACTACCTGAGTCATGTCAACGTTTTATGATGTTAAGCTGCCAACATTCATTATACTATTTTTTTTTAATACTAGTTACTATACTATTTGATAGTTTATGAATCAGACCATTACGTTTTTCTGATGCAGATGATGAAGCAAAGGCATAAAGTGGAGAGAGAAAGCAATATAGGGGAGGAAGTTGGGTGGTCAAAAAATGTGGAAGTTGCTAAGTCAAACCCAAAACTTAAAGCCATGAATAAGAAATTTGGTATGATTCATGGGTTATCCTCCCTTGCCAATATAATGTCTTTTGGGAGTCTAGCAATACACTCTTGGTACTTGGCAGGTAAAATTGATCTTTGATTCAATTTCTGCCTCCAATCCTATTCTATTAAAGACAAAATGAACTCCTTGTGAAGAGTAATATAAGTGAGGATCCTAGTGTTTCCATTATCTTCCACTTGCTTGTTTTATCGTCAAGTAAAATAAGTCTAGAATGTCTGTAATTTATTGGTTGCCATGGAAACATGATGCCTCCTCACATCAATAAAATTAGTAGTATCTGCTCCTTGTTCACCTTTTTTTTTTGGCTAGTTGAGAGGGTTTACATTTTGCCATACCCTTAGTTCAAAACAGGGGTGTGGAATGGATGGATTGGATAAATTTTGAATTTAAATTTATAGATTTAAAATAGAACAACTAATCCATTTATATATGTTAAAAATGTACCTTCCCCGAAAGAAAAGGATCGATGCGGTATGTCATTTTCATTATGTGGAAGGGGTTGTGCGTGTCTTGTACATTTGCACATGTTTCTGCAAACACTAAGTTATGCTAGGTTGTCCACCATTGACCAAACAAAAAATCATCCTTAATAAGCTATACAAGCCTCTTCGATGACTATTGTTTAATGGCCTGCGTAGCTTGGTTGTGATGCATTTTAGATCCATGTTTCTGAGCCACCCTTCAATATTGTACACAAGCTTCTAAGCTTTTAGACTAAACATTGCTTTTTCAAAAACAAGTGTCCAAAAGTAGACGGCTAGTGGATTAAAGACATATTCATTAAAGGTGTACATCTATTTCTGGAGGATATAATTCGTAAGCTTCTATATTCTGCTCTAATCAGTTTTGAAACATGCTCAAGCGAGGGAGAACGCTTACTATCAATTTATTTTCCTTATTCATAATGTAGCGATGTGTAGCTTCTTCCACGCATGACATGATTTCATGTATGTGTGACAAACGAGGCCACAGCAACATCGTCCCTTTGTATACCCTTACCTCCTTTTTACAATGTCATTAGACAGATTTCAAACGTGTTAAACCAGGTCCACCAAAAACAGTAGAAACTATAACTGCTATCTTCAGGAAAGGCGTTGGACCAAACATTATCAAACAAATTACACAAATCACTTAAAATTAATTACACTATACTTTAACTAGACTATATAATTCATAGCATTTAGGAACAGGGTTAATCCATGAGAATGATACCTGTCCAAGTAAACAAAAAATGGTATGGAAAAGAAAATAAACATAGAATAAGAACCAATAGAGTTTACGCGTCTAGAGCTTAATAATGTAAAAGAAAAACACAGATTAAAAATTAACTTGCCCGTTAGTTGGAGCTATTTTATAAAAACAATTAAAAGCATCTCTAAATTTTTATTAGATTTCTATTTTAAAAAAATATACTTGTATGTTTAAATATAAATAGTTTCTAAATTTTTATAATAAAACCCGATAGGAGAATTTTTTAAACTATCTAACATCAAACTGTATTTAAGATAATACATTCGATCGAGATGAGCAATTTTCTTCGACAAGGATTAAAAGACGGCTGAAAATAAATCTTAAATTCTTTTAATAGCATATTTTGTAATTCGTTTTTCCTTGGTCTCCCCACCCGGGATCATTGAAAGTTGTAATCCTTCGGCTAGTCCTCAATAAGACACCATAATCTCGTACAGCGTACAACTTGGCCACAAGTGTAGCACCACATGTAGCATCATCCACGAAAAAAAGTTCCCGCATAATACTTAAAAATTAGGAAAAATCACGAAAAGAAAATCATAGACGACTTATCACAGCTTCCACCTCAGAGGGGGTATAAAGATGATATGTTGGAGCTACCCTGGCAATGTCAACGTTGTTGGGAGTGACCTGATATGAAAATGCAAAATAAAGGATATTAATTTATTTTCCATCCCATTCAATCCCATAAAAATGTAGCAGGGTAACAACATACCTTCTCTTCCATAACTTGCTTCAAAATAGATAAAGCAATGGTCTCGGCTTCTTGAAGGGTTAGGTCCTGCACAAAATAATAAATTAACACCAAATTGTATTGTTTTAAACCCCTCTTACAGCATCTTATGTTCAGCGTAATTTTAGAATAATAATAAAAAATTATTTTGATTACTGAGCTAAAACAAGAGTCTAGCATGCGAAAAAATCTTTCGGAGCAACATTGGCAGTGCATAGACAAAAACAATTGAGGAACGACTTGATAACGGCATTGCATTAATTTAACAAACAAATTATCAGAAAAATTTGCTAGTTTAACATTTTCCAAGATAATACACGGATGGTGAACAAGTTAGACAAAAGCCATTATGCTACGTAGCAATATGTAAACAGGAATGAAAAAAAGAAGGAATAATGTAAACTGAATAGTTAGTTAACTTAAGTATACTTAATTTACATGGTAAGAGAGGAATAAAAAATAGGATTAAATAAAAAACAATTCTGCATATGGGCTTGGGTTTGTTTTATTTTCTCAGTAAGTAAACTAAAAATTAGGTAAACTTGGAAGGTAAAGTTGAAACTTTTTTGGTTCCGGTAAATGAAAAATATTATTGGAATAATATTACTTCTTTTAATACATTATTTAAAATGGAAGGTAATTATTGTATAGCATGCTTTCACTCTACTACCTCTCCTGTCAAGAGTGATGAGAATGAGGTATCCTCATTTCTGTTTGTTTTCACTCTTTGTTCATTTTCCAACCCTAGTGAATATAATAAGTTTACTGTTATAAAAAGAACGTTTAGAGACAATCAAGATTAAATTGTTCGTACCTTGTTGAATTGCTCTTGTAGAGAACTGTCTGCGCCTTCTGACCCAGAACCGATAGCTTTTCCATTGCATTGCCAAAACGTGCCAGATGGATCAGTGTAATATCTGATAATTGGAACATATCAATTCAGTAAGCATAAGTCCAAATTGAAAAGGTCTTAAAAAAAGACCAGCTGCAATATAAAAGTACATATTGCCTGTGACGACAAAAACAGAATACCATGATCTGCCTTAGTGTGTCTCTGGTGGTATTCATGAACATAAAACTGTTTACATTTTACAATTGAACTGTGAACCTTTCTATCCAATAGGAAAACTAACAAGTTGTAACAATGAACCTATGATGCATGGATACGATGCGTATCCAATACGGCAATATTTTGAAGATAAGCGGATACGATAAGTGACATATACCTAATGAAAAATGTATACAAAATCTTAAAATATAATAAATATATAATTGCAATTCTGTAAATCCAAATTAAAATCACATTTATTAGACATTGCCAAAATACAAAATTATAAATTAGCATCATCATAAAAATATTAGTGCTTTATTTATAGATTAGACATTTCAATGACAAGTATTGGTTAAGTATCCTAGAGCATCGGATACGAGACACGGATACATGATACAGATTGAAGTATCGGTGTATCATAGCAATCAACTAAAGCTAAAATATCAATACATACTTATTGACAGTTGAACTAGCAGGGTAGACGGCTGAAACACGACAAAATTATGCTACATATCAATGGTAAGAGAAGGTAAAGGTACAGTGTCGAACCTAAAATAATATTCTCTTTAAACCATAAAAAGAGTGATAAGGCGAGACAGTACAACATTACTATGAAATAAGTGCAATTGCCACTTCCTTTGACAAAGTAAGGCGAAATATAAAGTGCCTTCTGAAAAAATAATTAAATCACTTTTGAAATATGTTAACATGTTTGAGTAAACCATGAGCTTTTTCAGAAAAAAGTAGATTCTGAAAAAGACCAGGTTTTATATTACTTTGAGAAACTGTTATAAACAGCTTCTAAAACAAACTCTAGAAAAACTTACATTTATCACAATCTTAAATTACTTTTTAAGCTGAAAAAACAGGCTCACAGTAGAAAGAAAGGCTTAGTGGCAAAAGTGGAGGAGGACCTTTCCTAAAGTGGGGAAAAAGAGAGAAAAGGAATTCTTGATACGTAACTATTCCCTAACCCCCCCTTTGATCTTGGTCAATAAGCAAAATTCGTAATTGTTCTCGAAACAGATGGGAGATTTCACCTTAAATAAAAATATGGTCAAATTATAGTATATAAGTAGTAAAGGTGTTTACGGGGCAGTTCAACTTTTGGTTAAAAATACATATGAATCAAACATAATATATATATATATATGTTGTTCAGTTTGGTTTAAAAATAAATCCAAACCAATTTTTCTAGTTTAGTTTGGATTGTTTTTGCGGTTTTTAATTTCTAATTCTATTTATTTTATTTTATTAAGGATTTACTCTTTCTTTCCATCTTTTAAATTAAAATATAATAATAATAAATGTGTTACTTAAAAACTGATAAATATATTTAATAATAAACTAATAAAAACATAGGACTAAATTATCATACCATATAAAAAGAATTAATTTCAAATGCAATAACTAATCTGACTCAACATCAAAGTTCTTTTCAGTTAGAGGCGGGATTGGACCCAGTTCTAAAAGTATATAAAATATAATGAGCAGAAATGTGTCGTAAGACAAAGATAACTTATTAACTTATATTTTTCTCCGAGGTCCAACAATCACTTTTGTGAAACTTACACCTTGATTTGAATGACTAAACATATCTTTCAACTTTTGTTTTCATTAAGCTAAATACTGCAACAATCCCTGACAATCGAAATCCTTCCCAAAATTGGGAATTTAGGTTGTAAAATACTCATAAAAAAAGGAATCCTTATCCCTCAACAAACTTAAAAGGAACTTATCCACAATTATCATCCTAGCTAGAGCTTGTCTACATGCATCAACATCCAAATGAACACCAGTTAGAACAATACTACTTCCCTTCGCATCCTTTTTTCATTTTTTTGAAAAAGTAAGGGTTTGTTGAGAAGGATCAAGTTCCTCCTTGGGAAACCTTTAACATTTATGCAACAAACGGTTTATAATATTACTTGTACCATTTTTATGATAATCTGCAGCATAATCCTTACTACACCAATTACATTTAGCTCTAGAGGTCCCATCAATTCTTGAAAAATGATCCCAGCACTAAGATCTAGGCCTACAATGCTTTTTGTTACCTGAATCTTCAGCATCATTATTAGATGTTGTTTCTTCCACAGTTTGCCTTTTACTGTCTTCTCTGTCAACACGCATCCCTATTTATTCAAATCTTCATGTTCCTCCACATTTATTGGTACATTTGAAGCTTTGTCAAATTGAGTTAAGGGTGTTCTTTAGGTCAGATTACCACCCAACCCGACCCAATTAGATTGGGTTGGATTTCATTTATGATTGGGTCAAACCCAACCCAACCCGACTCAAACCAACCTAACCCACTCTTATAGGGGTTGGGTGATGGGTTTAGTACGGGTAACTCAAGACCCACTCTTATACTTGTGTTATCAACAAATTGTGTTATGTTTTTCAATTCATGTCTTGAATTATTTTGGACAAATTTGTCATGACTTGACTTATTGGCTTATCTAAAGCCAATTAATTTTTGTAAAGATTGTATTTTATTTTAATTAGATTGATACTTGAAAATTACAATTTTTAACAAAAAAAATATTTTCAAAATCTTGATCGATTTGACTCAACTCAGTCCAACCTGCATAAGAGTGGGTTGGGTTGGATTGGGTTTAACATAAAAAATGCAGAAACCCAACCCAATCCAACTCGATATTTTTTAGACGGTTGGGTATTGGGTTTGCTCAAATCCCTACCCAACCCAACATGCTAACACCCCTAGATTGGGTATTTATACACTCAGATTTAGGTTGAAATGTATAACTTAAAATAATAATATACTATAGGTATATTTTTTGGTTTGGACCGGTTCTGAAAATCTAAACCACAAACGGAATGGAATCTTTTGGTTCTTTAAAAAAAAATCTAAAAAGTTCTCATTTTTTTCGTATATAAAATTTGGATCAGATTTTTGTTTTTTTTTTTTAACGATTTGATTTGAAACACCCTTAATAAGTCCGTAAAAATTTTCCTTACAAGTTAGTTTTTAAAGGTTAAGTCAAGCATAAATCCACTTTTTAAGATAGTACATCCTAACAAGTTGTTGGATCTATCTCTTATGTCATCCACTATTAGGCTACTATCAAAACACCCACAAATATATAGTCTCATACTCAAGATGCTCAGTCTTCATTATAAGGAAGTGTGTTAAAGACCCCATATCAATTAAATTATGGTCAAATTATAATATACTAGGGGATATAAACCTCACCTCGCAAAACCAGTTTTATGAGAATGAATTAGGCAAAAAATCCCTTCCTAAGAAACTAAATTTTGCGCAAGATTCCTTCTTTTGTAATTCCACTAATCCCCAAAGAAAGCATACTATAATAACATGAATAATGACAAATTGAAAACGATCACTGATATTTCAGTTGCAAGACAAACAAACTTTTAATGTAATCACTGACTAAACACAGAAAAATGAGCCAAAAGAATAACTCCATTGCATATAATAGGCAAATAAATACTCACAAGCAAGGTCCATTCTCGTCATGTCCAGCAATGAGGAGAGATACTCCAAATGGTCGAGACTTCCAAAGAAAAAAAGAAATGGCTTGTTAGAATACATACATGATGATCCACTGCAACAGGAACATAGCCATTTAGTATTTTGTACAAAAGAAAAATATTTGTTGGCACATGCTACTAAACCAAACTGCCACAGGAATTGCACATTTACTTATAAATGGCGAACATTAAATAGTTGATGCATACAAGGATTTCTGTGCATACCAAAATCTTTATAAGGTAAATACCACTTGTTTATATCTCCAGTCAAGATTTGTCAAATGCAATATATAAGGCACAATAGATGTGAATATCAAAGCTGAGAAGCTCTTTACCATGGATTCTTCATCACCTTCACCAAAACGCAAGGCTAGATCACAAAGAGCTTGGGTAGTGGACTCAACGGTCATTGGTTCACCATAGGAGAACCTATGATTCTGTGAACAATATTCCAAAATATATAAATCATTAGCCAATCAACTACATAATATATGCTAAAAGGTTAACAATACCTGAGTTTCAACCCGTGCATGCTCAACTAGTGTTCGAGCATCTGCAATCAATCCACTCATAGCGCAACCAATGTGGTCATCAATTTCCATAATTTTCTCAACACTACTAGGCTCCTGAAAAAGAATTTCTTGCAAGCTAATCAATGATAGTGCAAAGCAAAGTGCCCACTACAATATAATTGTGTCTCTATCTCACATAAGATCCATATAAACCATAAATGTGGCTACAATATAAGTAGAGACACAAGGTGCATCAGAACCTAATATATATTTTCTAAGCCCTTATCAACCCATCAGAACCTAATAATATAATTTCTAAGCCTTTATCAACCCCCCCTCCCCCCACCCCCCTTCCCCGAAAGAAAAGGATCCCTTTTCACCCCCAAACAAAAATTAAGACTACAAGGATAAAACAATATTACGGTAAACAGCATTATTTTTCAAAATATATGAATATACTCTCAACAAACCTTTTGCATCTAAAATTAACATCAGCAATCAAGATTCGGAAGAACAACCAAAAGCAAACAGCTTAACCCCCAAAAGTCAATGTATGTGAAGCACATTTATGTGTTTCTCAGTTCGATGATACTAAGTACGATAGTTAATAATTATAGCACGTTTATGTGGAAAAATGTCAAAGTAAGATAATAAAAAGCCAGTAACATAAATAAAACGTTAATAAACGAACCAGCAGAGGAGAAGTGATGCGTTTTTCAACTGCAAGGACAACACCCTCTTTAGTCTTCAGCCCAATCGCAGTCGATCCAAGCTGCAACCCAATATAAACCCATTTACAAACAACTAGAACAATTGTAAACTCTACTTTTGTAACAGATGGATAAAAAATGAAGGAACAGATAGATGGAGGTGAAGCGACAAACCTTGATTGCTTCAATTGCATATTCAACCTGAAACAAACGGCCTTCGGGAGAAAAGGTGTTGACTCCTCGGTCATACTCAGTCCTATGCCACTCACGCAACAAACAGTTAAACAAACAGAAAAAAAAAAAAAAACCTAATCCGTTCCTTCATTGAATGAAGCAAAATTGAAATGCAATTTTGCTGCAAAAGTGGGGAATTCACCTTGTGAGAAACATCTTCAGAATTCAGAAGGAGAAGCAGAACAGAAGAGATGAGAATGAGAAGCTTTTTGTTCGGGTCACGAGGTACCAAAAAGGGCACTTGATTTGCTTGCTCTCTCGCTCGCCCTTCACTGAGCCTAGTTAGCTTCCCAAAGAGGACTAGAAAATTCTTTTTTTTGTTGGGAGTTTCTTCATGCAACTCTACATTTTTCTTCCTGCACCCCCATAATTTTCAAATTCCCAAACTAACCTTGACTTTTTATTTGAAAAGGGTCCCGTGGATGAGTTCCTTTGTCACTGTTCTTCTTCTTCGTTCATTTGAGGCACTAGTGGAGACTGATTTCAGCTATGCGGAGCAAGGTGGAGGAGTGAGTTGCATTACTGAAGTGTTGGTTGACTTTTAGAGTAAGAACTAAGTTTTTTTTAAGATATGGGTGGTTATGAAGTTTTTAGGTTCCTGAAAAATCATGATCCAGGATTGTGATACGGATGGTTCTATCCAGAAAATTTCTAGATCGCTCAATCCAGGACTATATTACAGAATCACGTTTTCAGAAAATAAAAAACACATTATAGACTCTCCTTTACGTAATATGATTCTGAATGTATAAGCGAATTTTAATAGAAAAGCTTCTTTTTTTTTTGTAAAAAAGTTTAATCTCAGTACATGGCTTGTGTATGAAGAGAAAGAAAAATAATATGATAGAATGAACGAGTTTGAAAGTAAGGAATTGGAGAAGCTGCGCAAATCGCTTTTTTGGGTTTTGACTTAAACAAGCACACAATCTCACTCACTCTAAAGAGTTGAATACAAATCATTAAATCTCATTCTAGATCCACAAATTCGGACACACCTATCCAAAAAAATTATGGATCACTTAATCCAAGACTATATTGCGGAATCACATTGCGAAATGCTCCATCCGAAACCATAAGAAACGTATTGTGGAAATGACAATCCGCCAAAAAAACAGAACTATTAATCCGAAAACTAAAAAAAAAAAAATACTTACCTTCTTCTCCGAACGCAGAGCCGTCGCAGAGACACCACCAAACCACCACCCAGCAAAATGCACCTCAAGTCACCAGTTCTTGTGCATAAGTTTGTGTTGTGCGTAAGGAACAAGAAAGATGTAGGTTTGTGTTGTGCGTAAGGAAGAAGAAATAGTAAAGTGTGAGTAGTTTGGTGCGTTTTAAGGTTTTTAAAAAATAACGAATAATTTTGTCTTTACATAGCATTATAGGGCTGTAGAAAGAAAAACGTAAGGATGCAGGAATAAACTCCCTTTTTTGTTTGACCTTGGAGGATGGACGCGAAATCATGATGGGTGTTTCTTAATGCACCTTTACATTTTTCTTCTTGGACCTTTATAATTTTGTGCTATTACAAAACTATCCCTAGTATTTTTTAAAAAACCCTATGCTCACATACCAGGGTCACACCCTACTCTTTCCTTCTTCACTCTCTGCATGCACACATCAACGACACAAGGAGAAAACCGCAATTCCAGTAAATGTTGGGTTTTCTAGTTGGTTCGTTTTTTGGTGGTTTGGTGGTGATTGCAACGACTATGTGTTTGGAGAAGAAGGTAAATAATATTTGTTTGTTTTTCGGATTGATTGTTCCACTTTTTTGGCAGATTTTTGATTCTGCAATATAGTTGTTAGGGTTTTGGACAAGGGATTCAACAACATAAATTTAAAAAATGCATTTTGGATCCACCAATCCATAAGTAAAAAAATACATTTTGGATCCTCCAATCCATAAGTCAAAAATTGTTTTTAGATCCACCAATTCATAAGTTAAGAAATTCTTCCAGATTCACCAATCCACAAGTTAAGAAATGCTTTCGAAACACCTCCTCATCTGGAAAACAAAAACTTGACTTACGAAAGAGTCATCTTGTATGTCATTTTTTCACTTGCGAATTGCTACGTCCATAGCACAATTGCGGAACCCAATTTCTGGGAACCTCAAAACTCCATAACCACCCTATCCTCTTCAACAAAACTCAGCTCTTACCTTCAAAAGCCAACCAACATATGAACATCACAAGCCATATCTCCACCTTTTCTCCCCACAACTTAAATCAACCTCCACCAGCGCCAACAATCAACGAAAAAGAACAACAATGGCAATGCAAGCCATCCATGGTGCCCTTTTCAAATAAAAGGGCCAAGGCTAGGTTTGGGATTTTCTATGCAAGAAGAAAAATGTAGGGGTGCAGGAAGAAATATCCAATGATGAAAACCCTAAAGGATATAAGTTCATCTTGTCCATACACCATTGGGCCTGGCCCATACAAATCTGGATTGACCTTTTCAGCAATTGCCATTTAGCTTTTGCTTCCTGAACCCCCTGAATTGTTTGAAATGATAGAAGTGCCCTTATAGTTTTAGAGCTAAAAGGATGGTAAAGAAATCATTAAGCTGAAATGTTTATAAAAACATGTCAAGGTTGTCCTACTCGAAAAGGAAAAGCAGTGGATGAAGAAACACTAGATGTTATTATAAGTTTATTTTAATTTACAAAACGTGTTTATGTGCTTCTTTTTTTTAATCATTAACTTCGATATATGTACATATATTTAAGTTTATGCGTGAAGGTTCTATGCAAAACACATCAAGTGAAACTATGGAAAAAACATTTGAATCAATGTTTGGAAAAGAAAGGCCTGGTCGAGTTCGTTGTTATGGAAGGACTATGACACCATCAATATTAAAAAGGAATCAAGAAATTGTCACTATCCATAGAGGGTATGCTATTGAAGTGAACTCTCTGACTCAAAAGGTTGAGGGTTTAGAAGCAATTGTGAAATTCGCGCTTAAGCAACAAAACCCAAATTTGAACAAGGAGGGATACAAAACATATGATGTCACGGGTTTTAGGGAAAGAAAATAGTGTAGTTGCTCCAGGCTCATCTACTTCCACCATGTTCCTTATTTGGACCAGGTATAGACATATAATTTGCATTCAATTTGTATTTATCTTATTTTATTTATAAATTTAATATTATTTTAAAAAATTTGTACATTTTGTTTAATTGTTCCAAGATGGACGTCAAGATAATATTAATATTGAACATGAGAAAAATTTATGATTGATTGAATAAATGTAAAAATTTTGAGAGATTTTCTAACTCTAATTAGTTGTAATGATTACAATTTCTACTATTTTGGTATACAATGAAATATGCAACTTGCACATTTGAAATATTAATATTATATACATTTTTCTAAATTAAATTATAAATATGGTATAAATGTAAAATTACATATATGGTCTAAATGTGCAATTACATTTTAAAGCAGTTTGAAAATGTTACCTATTGCGTAATTTTATAAATTAAGATGTATTTCATAATTTTTCATGTTAAAAAAATGTTGTCTAAAAATAGATACAACATGTACATCAATATTGTCTAAAAAGACAGATAACAAGTAAATAAGCATTGTATAAACATTATGGGGAAAAAAACGTTGCCTATTTTATCAATATGCAATACTGAAAATGCGTTGCCTATTCTATCAACATGCAACTTTGAAAATGTGTTGCCTAAAAGACAAACAACATGTAAATAAGTGTTGGCTAAAAAGACACACAACATGTAATAAATGTCGCCTTTACCAATGACAACATGTAAAAAAAAGTTGTCAAAATAATAGGCAACACTAAAAATGCATTGCCTAAACATTATGAGAAAAAACGTTGTCTAAATTTTGTTTCCGAAAAATGTTGTCTATTCTACCAGTATAAGGCAACGACTGCAAAAAAACGTTGCCTAAACCTAAGTCCACGACTGCATATTTCACGCCTGAAAAAATTACTTTAGGCAACATATTATAGGTGTTGTCAAAAATGGTGTAGTGTTTATTTTAAAATTTAATTAATTTAGTGTCAGCTTGATCGACGCTAATGTATTTTATTTTTAAATTTATTTAGTTCAACGTCCATTTGACTCTTACTATTGTTTTCTATTTTAAAATTTATTTAATTTAGCTTACACAAAGCTAATGTTTTTTATTTCAAAATTTATTTAATTTAACGTCTTCTTAGTCCAAGCTAGTTTTTTCTTATGTTAAAGTTTATTTAATTTAGTGTCTGCTTGACGCATATTAATGTTTTTTATTTTAAAATTTATTTAATTTAGTATTCATTTAATTCCATACTAATATTTTTTATTTTAAAATATATTTAATATAGTGTTCGCTCTCCATGTTCATGTTTTTCATTACAAAATTTGTTTAAGTTAAGGTGTGTTTGACCAATGTTAATATTTGTTTATTTTAAAATTTATTTAATATCATGTCAGCTTGACGCATGCTAATGTTTTTATTTTAAAATGTATTTATTTCCGTGTTTATTTGGTTCTCACTAATATTTTTTATTTTAAAGTTTATTTAATTTAGTGTTCGTTTAGGCCACTCTATGTTTTATATTTTAAAATTTATTTCATTTAGAGTCGATTTGGCCAAACTATTTTTTATGTTATTTTTTTTTAATTTAGTTTTTGTTTGACCTACACTAACATTTTTTATATTAAAATTTATTTAATGTAGTGTTAGCTCACGTTATTTTTATTTCAATATTTTTTTTTTAGTGTCTGCTTGACCCTTACTAATGTTTTTTATTTTATAATTTATTTAATTTTAGTTAATGCTAAATAAAATATATTTTTAATATTAATTTAAATTATGTCGGTTTGATTGTTGCTAAAGAGAATAATTTTTATAAAATAAAAATTCTCGTAAAACGCCACATATTTAACAAAATAAAATATAAATGAAAAAATACAAAAAAAAAATTATAGTGGGTGATGAGGATGAGTGTTGATGAAGGAGATGAATGTGAATGAAGTAGATGAGTCTAAATGAGAAAAGTAGGGGAATAGTGTGGATGAAGGAGATATATGTGGATGAAGAAGATAAGTGTGAGTGAAGAAGATGATTATAGATGAAGGAGGTGAATGTTGATAAAAAAAAATGAGTGTGAGAAAATTTATATAGAAAGTGAGAGACAAAAATTGTGGGTAAGGAGACTTATCATCTTTAAACATGAACTTTTATATTACAAATAATTTACGGTTCATGTCCGTTATCACGGGAACGTACATATTCATAACATATAAATTATTGTCGACTTAGCCAATACTAACTTAAATAAATATAAATATAAAAAATAAAAATATTTAGCATCACCATAGAGTTGGTTAAGCTGACTCTAGTAGTATCTAACATTAAATGGACTCTAACATAAATGTTTATTTTTAAATTTATTTAATATAGTGTCGACTTCACCCAAACTAATATTTTCTATTTTAAAATTTATTTAATTTAGCATCAAATTGACCCACGCTAATAATTTTTATTTTTAAATTTATTTAATTTAGCGTCTACTTAATAAATACTAGTGTTTTTTATTTTTAAAATTATTTAATTTTTCATCGACTAGAACCATGCTAATTTTTTTTATTTTAAAATTTATTTAATTTAGCATTCTCAAAACTCACACTAATATTTTATATTTTTTGATTTTTTTTTAAAAAGAAAATCTTTTGTAGGACATTAGAGTTAATTAGCCGACTCTCTTAGTATCCAATATTAAATAGACTTGATTAACACAGTTAGCTGAAACTAACATAAATATTTATTTAATTAAAAAATAAAAATAAATTTTCAACTTTTAAATTATTTATAAAAAATCAATTTTGTATCATGTTAGAATTTACTGGCACACTTATAGCGTCGCAATTTGACTAACTCAATATTGAATAACTAATTTAATGTTTTCTTGCATTAAAAAAATTAAAAGTCTTGCTATTATAGAATCACAGCTCACTAAATTGTTAGGGTTTAGGTTTAAACATATCACTAACTTTTTACTGTTTTACACGTTTATTTGATTAAATGAAATGTCTAATACTAAAAAAAATATGCAATGTTCAGTGCAATAATGGATGTTTCATAAATTCATACTCTCATCTTTTCTTTCTTTTTTTTTTAATTTTCCTATTGAACTGTGTTTAATCTCCAACCTATTTTGTACAACACTAACCTTCTGTCTGTTTGATTGTAATTAATGAAGAAAAAAATGGAAAGGAATAAAATATGACGGGAATACAAACTTTTGTTTGAGAAAAGAAACATCATATATGAAGCCATAAGTGTTTGTTGCATTCGATTCATCCTTCTATCTTTTAAAATAAAATAAAGCTATTGAATTAAGTTTAGTTTTTTAGAGTTTAATTCGCTGTAAAAGGAAAAGTTTAATTTAATTCAAATATAATGTGTAAAAGAATTTCGATTGTCAAACAATATGCAGTATAAACCTGACCTACAAAAGTTTTTATATTATTTATTCATTTTCTTACTTACACAAAATTTTCTGTGGTAGACCTATCGAAAATGAAAATATCTTTATAATGGTGCAAAGATGAATTATGAGGTAGCTTTGGACAACTAAGCAGTGAAATCATGAAGACTTTGAATGTTTAAAAAATATTCAACCGTCATCCACATTCAAGGATCCTAACTACTAATAATGAGTGCGTAGTGACCCACCATACGCATCAGTCAACAGGAACGAGAAAAACTGCCGAATCACTCATAATATCTACTTATCCACTTTGTTGACCTGCGAGTTAACTTATTAAGAAGTTTCATCGGTTAATTTCTCTAGACCTTCTATTTTAAGTTATATTTTTTTTGTAAGCCAATTCCGAATATTTTGCTCACAGCTGGCTTCGTACCAAAAGAAAATGATGAGAAGAAAAATGGTTTTGTTTAACCATATCCAAATCGACGTGTAGTCGAGTAATGCTGCCAAAAGCGCAAACATTTGGAAAAATTGAGGTGCAAGAGGTATAATAGTGACTCGATTTTGCTTTGTTGGATGGATAAACGATGGAGCCAGTTGGATGGGTGGTGTGGACTATTCCATTTTGTTTGTGAGTGAAAAACACCAGCCGTATAATGCAGACTAGAACTTGTTGAGTAGACGAAAGAATCTGGTTCCAAAGTTTGTCGGCTATTTTTGGTTTGGCATGTGAATCCGCATGTGCATAAAACTAGACATCAAACGGAAACAACAGAATCTCACTCGTTTTCATGAATTGGCACTGTCTTTCCTTCTCTACCTATCTTTGCAAAGCAACCATTTCATCTTTCACTTTTTCAAGCAACAACTACTTGCATTAACACATGAGTAATATCTTGCGATAAGTGCTAACACATTATTATTGCTTGATCAACACGTTCATCGATGACGTCTTTAATATCTTACATTCAGAGGGCAAGCGAACTTATTTTTTACTTCACTCGATTACGACAACGGGCAGAGTTGGAGAAATATTTACGTAACTCTTGCCTATTTTGTTAGTCCAACCAAACACTCAAGAAGACTCATTCAATAAAATTACATAACTTGAATACAAAAAAAATTAAAATTTCAGTAAGGACTCATAAGAACGCAATATTTCAATTTTGAAATTAATGAATAAAGAATGTTCTAAGTGTGTAATGTTTCTCTAAGCATGTGCCCTCGCCCTATACAATTGTCCCCCATGATTAAAACAATGAATTAGATTATATTCATTTGAGGCTAATTAGGCTGTATGTTCCCAAGAGTAACAACCGAGCAGGGAATAGGAGCAACACAAACAAATGCATATGTTGGGACGTAACAAGCCTGCTGAACCTTTTCAGGGACTCTCTCCCTGTTTGTATCATGCCAGAGAAGGATGACTGGCGTTGACCTACTTTGATTGATATCATGGACCTCCCAGCAACAATGCTGGTATCCATTCCACGTGGTAACAAAAGAGGCCACCACACCTTGCGCCGTTGCTCCTTCTTAGATTTACGGATCTGTTTAAGTTCCTGCCGAATCACAGTTCTCACGGACTTCAAGTAGGAATTCATGTCATGATCTCTTTGTATGCTTCCTCCAGATCCATAAGCAGATCGGTCACTTAATATCTCAAGTGGGTGAGGTGAGTTCAAGAACACCGTCTGAGCAGCTCGGAGCTGCTTGTCTGTGTCGTTGGATTCTGAAAAAGGACAACACAAAAGATATAGACCACTGCCTGAAGGCAGGAGATGATGGCTTGGTGAAAATTTCTCATCTGGCTGCAGAATCAGTAGACTACCCATTGGTGTATACAGTACCTTCTGCAGTAAAAATTCACAGAGAAGTCAGTCAGAATTCATATAAAAGAACTTTCATTATCCACTTTAAAACATTTAGATAACCATAACTTTACCTGTTTATTGAGACAAGGATGACTACGGAAGTTCCCATTGACAGCCTTCAATAGTTTTGCAACGTGATTAGGGTAATTGCAAGAAAATGCTCGAGGAACTATGTCTCTGTGCATTGTAATTGCTTGGACATGACTCCTAGGCAAACCTAATTTTTCTAGCAGACTATCCCCTCCACACATGATGGATGGGGAACCAAATGTTACCACGGGAAGTAGAGAGGAGACAGGCACCTCCTGCCTAATCAACAGCATGAGATTTACAAGTAATGCCAAGCTTCCACCAAGAGAATGCCCAGTGAAACGAAAAGTTGCACAAGAACCTCGAGATTTTAGGTGAGCATGTACTTCTGGCAACATCTGCTGATACATCCCTTTAGCAGCCTCATATATACCTCTGTGCACAAGCACGTCTAAGCCCTAGGGGGAAAAAAGCACATCATTATGTCAATTTCGGGATAGATAGTTGGAAGCAAGCATTAACAAAGATTCAAAAGTATTTGTTTATAACCATTCAAAAATGAAAATCTCCTTTGACAAGCAGAATGACAGTCTGCAATATTGACAATTACCTCAAACTTAATCGGTTCGAAAAGCAGGTTTGCTTGCCAAGAAGCCATTGTCTCTGAACCCTACATTTTTATTTGAAATAAAATAGTGAGAAAAGATCACTCCATTCCTCCAAGATTGACAGGAAATTACATATACTCTAAAATATAATCTGGCTATATAACGCAGATAAATTGGGAACCACTAATAGTGATTTTATCATATTTGAGCTCACAAATTACTGAAAAATTTCAAACTGCAACCAAGAAGTGCAATTTCAGTGCAAAATTTTTCCTACCTGAATAACAAATAATCTTGCCCCACTCTGGTCATCATCACAGACAAACCATTCGCAGGGCGATGAATGTGCAGAGTTTAAATCATCAGCGACAGCCTGCTTTACTTCCTCCTTTGCTGCAACCACTGCTGTCACTGAATCGGTTGTGGCCATCAAAGATGCCACCTCTGTGTTTATTACGTTATTGTCTCGGCTTTCATTGCTTCCATCAAGTGAAGCTTCATTTGAGGATTTGAATGGAAATATGCTCCTAGTCTGAGAATGCAGATAAGTGGCAGCAGAGGCGGCAATGTTATAAGCAGCAGTTGCACTTATGTTGTTTCCACTGTAGTTCGGATCCTTTCCTTTGTCTTCTTTTTCTTCCTTCTCGTCAGTTTCAACTTTCTGGGTATCTTTTTCAGCTGTTATTGCTGCCAATTCCTTCTTCTCTATTGATGAAGTTATAAGACGCAAACCATAATGTTTTAAGAGTTTCCCTGCCTAAATTATCAAAGCCAAAATGTAAATTAGTGCTTTATATTCATTTCGTGGAAAATCAAATTCATAGAGTTTATTGGTTCCTAAACATGCTATTTTAATAAAAAACAATAACATCTTATAAAATGCTATTTAGTCTTAGTTTAATGGTAAAATAACACAGCCCCCATCTACATCTCTCTTCGCAGAACCATACGCCCAACAGCAATGATCAATCAGATCACACGAATAATGAGTAATCCATAGCTAAATGAAACATGTATCTTAACTAGGCACTTCCATTACAGATTAACGCTTCATGAAGTTTAAACTTAAACCTTCCACGGGTTTTTGAAAAGTTAGAGAAATCATATATAACACAAAGAATCTTCAAGCAAGCAAAAAGTGTGCTAGATCCAGATCAGATAGATCGGTGGTCTAAAAATCTATGAATCACTCAAAACAATCAAAAATCGCAAACATAAATTAAAAGAAGAATGAAACAGACATAAACCTACGATTTACCAAAAACTAAAAACAGAAAACAAAAGAACGATATAAAGTATCGTACCTTGATTTTCGGTATATCGTAAGCCAAGTTCCCCAAGTGTGACATCTGAGCATACAATCTAGCTTCTGCTAACGATACCCTCCGAAGCATTCTGGAAAAGGAGCCTCTATCGAATTCAGCCTCTTCTGTGTCGTAACCGTCATCTTCCTCAACCCCGCAAGCATCACATTCACGCACTTCCTCCCCATCATAATTGCTTTGAGTTTGATCAGTAACCGCAACCTTCCCTTCATCGCGCTGTTTCCCCTCCCACACGGACTTCACGTGCAAAATCTTCAAAACCCAGTTTCCGCGTTCCGATCCGTCACCCTCGCCGTCATCTCTAACGGCCTTCGCTTCGGCGTTATCCGCCAAAACGGCATCGTCGAGGGCGAGCCCTTTGTGCTTGCTGTTATTCCCCCGAGGCCAGAGAGATTCCAAAGGGTACCGAAAGGAAAACCTCGAAAACAGCGACCTTTGCGGCGGATTATCCCCTGCGGAACGCCCCACCGTGCTCACCTGAGAAGGATTGGCACGTGCGTCCAGCGACCCACCAATAGAGATCGTGGGAAGCATCCCAGATTTTAAACACACAGCTTCCATTCTTTTCAGTTTTCGGAAACACAACACACACACACAACACAATGTTCACAACAACGACAATTTCTTTTCTTTATTTCTTTTTATTTTTCTCTTCAACTACAAGCGTTACGCAGTTTGCCGAATGCTACTGTTGTTTGTTGTTCTTCAAAACGCGAGAAAAAGTGGCACAACGAAATAGGAGGGAGCATTTAAAGAGAGCAGAACCGGAAAAGGGCGCAATGAATAATAAATAATATAAAAATAAAAATAGGTCCCAAATAGACTTAGTGACGTGATCAGGTTTGAACGACGACGTATCTTCGTCTTTATAGACAAAATAGAATTCCATGGAAGCGACGGCGTCGTTTAAGCCAGGAGGGGCTCCCCCGTGTTTGGTTTGGGAATTGTGATTTGCGAGCATGTGTTTGGCAATTTCGTGGAAAAAACGCGTGAATCTCTGACAAGCTCCAAACTTTTAGATCAAAGTGCCACGTGGTATATGTTGATGAGTGCACGCGTAAATCTGGTGACGTGTCGGTAAAACACGAAAACTTTGCTTCTTATGGGTTGTATTGTGAAGGATGGTGCTGTGCGTCACGGGTAATATCGATTGCTACTAAACGCCACGCCACACCCGTCACATAAACATTTTCCTTGTTCAAAACGCATGTTTTAAACAATGACCATCTATAACTCAAATTTCTTTTTGGCATCTCTTTTCTTTTGTTTATTCATTTACAGATGTCTGATATTTGTCCATAAAACAAATAAAAGTACCTAGCCTATCATAACTTTTCCACTATAAAATGTAATCACGATGATAAATAAAATTATGTTAAATTGCGTCAAAATTATTATCATTTTTTTTATATTAATACAGAGAGAGAAAGTGCTCTTATTACTGTAGTACTTTTTATACCTTGAGCCACTATTTCCTTTCCTATAAAAAAAAACAACCATTCTCTTTAAATTGGAAATTATAAAAAAACAATTAAGTATCTCTTTATTGATCATACAAAGAAAATAATGTTAAAACATTTATTAAATAAGTTCCATAAATATCATATTTTTTCGTAAACATTACTATTATCATTTCATAGAAAAACAATGATGAGCTAATAAATGTTAACAAGTATACAAATTGTGCCGATTGCATTTATTTAAGGAAAAAAAACACTTTAAAGTATAATCAAACTATAAATAATATAATTAAAATATATATGAATATTAAGTAAAAAATTTATATAAATAAAAAAAATTATTTATTTAGGACTTATTATTTTTCTAAATAAAAAATTCTACTATTTTTTTTCTAAAAAGTTAGCTTCATCATTCATCATATTAATGATTAAAGACCACTTTTAGATTTCCAATAATGACAAGAGTAAAATTGTCTAATCAAATTTTTATTTAGAATAAATTCTTTTTTATTAATTTTATTTTTTAGTAAGTTTTGCATTTTTCTGTGTATCTAGAAATAAATACGTGTTTTGCATGTGAGGTTTTTGTTCTAGGATTAACCTCTGTTAGCTCAGAATCTTAATGATATAGTCTGATCATGAATCAGAACTATATGGTAAATGTTAGTTTAACTTTGCGTCTTTTAGGAGTTAAAACTCATTTTTGGTACTTAGTCATTTAATCAGGTTAGGGAACCTAGTCTCTAGTCTCAATAGTACTTATGTCATAAGATCTAATTGTGAAAGTGACTTGGTCACTTTGTTGGAATTTCTTTCATGGATTGAACCTTTGAGTGCAATAAATGTTTTTTGAACTTATAGGTGATATCAAATGATTGGATGTTTGATGTCAATGGAGTAGGTTTTAGTTATTTACTAAGTCTGTTAAAATCAAATTAGATAGATTGAAGAAATTATAAGTATTATTAATTGGTGTATGATTTTTTTATGATCTTTGACTATTTGTTATGAAGTTTGGTTGGTTTGAAGTATCTGAATTACTTGTATGAGTACTTGAGTTGTTGTGGAACTTTGAATATGATCAAGTGACTCAAGATGGAAATGATATTTTGCAAATAAGTAGAAAAGGATATGAAAAGCCTCTTTGAGCCACCTAGATCGATTTCAAAATATGTAGACTCGTTGGACGAGCAATAAGTTTGATGGGCGAAATTCATAAATTAGAAGATCAAAGAGCATTGATGGTTGGATGAACAAGGGGGGATTTGGTTCCAATAGCTTAATCATTGGGAGTGTTTAAGACTCGTTGGACGAATTTGGTCCTAGGAGTTGGTCATTGGACGATAATTGCATGTTTTGCATATGTAATTATGATTATTTCTAGAGTTTCTAATATATTTTTAAAGCTAATGATTTTGTATGATATATAAATGTGTAGCATATGAAAATGTGATTAAGATATAACATTTTCAGGAAAGAAAATATCGTGTTGAAATTGTTTAGGATTTGCATTGAATTACAAATTCGTCTAGAAGAAGATATCCTGGTTCTAGTATTATATTGGAATCATATACATTAAATTTATCAAGTAGTGAGAGTCGAAGGAAATTCATATGTTTGATTTTGTAGTTTTGAAATATAGTTGGTATGGCAGGTCATATGAATTTATCGTGTCATGTGAGAGCACTTAGTTCCTATGTTCGTGCAGTGTAGAGAGATAACACAATGGAAGTAATATGACAAATGCATATTTCTGAATCAAATTCAACGCATGCATATTCCAAAAATAGAGTCAAGTGTCTGGGTATGCATGTGAGTGTATTTATGACATATGAGTGATATTGAATATGAGTTATTTGTAGGCATTGGATTGTATGGATGAAGTATTAAAGTTTAAGATGTTTGTGACTTGTTTGAATTAAAATTAAAATTCATGTTGAAATCCCTTAAAATATTTAGCTTATCCTGTTTTTGATGTGAATCTTTAAATCTCTAATTATCATATGTTACACGGAAACAGAGGATATTATAAATGATAGAACTCTACAATAAATAGTTGAAGTTTTTTACATTCTTTTGATGTTTTGTTTTATCACATGTATAATATTACAAAATAATATTTATGGGAGGAAATTTGGAAAGCTATTTATTTTATATTGCAATAAGGTAAATGAAATCATTGTTAAGAAAAGGAAGAAGAGAAAAAAAAAAGTCTTTGTATCTAAAGATATTGAAAGGTTTATGATTTGATTGATGATTAATTTTTGGTATATATATATTCTAAAAGATTGAGATTTTGTAATAAGTAGATTAAATGAATTAGTGTGTTTAAAATCAAATTATGTGTCAATAAAAGTCTTAACAAGAATTTTTGTATGTGTGTGGGATTAAGATAAGGGGATTAGTTCTTGTCTTTATTTACTTCGGCGGGGAAGCTAAGTGGCTTAATGAAGGAGGATGTTAAGAAAAACCTTTTTTTATGATATAAATTAGGGAAGGGGAGAAGATAGAAGTAAGTGTGCTACAATATATCATTTTTGTTTTGTTTAGAAATAAAGAGGATAAACGTGGATGTAATTAAATATAGTGTGAGGATTTTTGAGTTGATAGCGCGTCTGAAAGTTAATTTCCATAAGATCACTTTTGGTGTATTTTGGGTGGATAGAAACATCACTAATAACATACACAAATATTATGAATTGCAAACTCTTCAAGTTTCTATTTATTTTTTTAGAATTTCCAATAAGAATCAACCTGAAGAGAATGAACATATATGGCTAACAATTATACAAAATTTATGCAAAGATTTTGTCAGATTGGAAACACCAAGTACTGCAAGTTTGGGGGAGGTTTTGCTTATTAAACTTTGTTCTCACCACACTACCACTTTTTGATATCTCATTTTTAAACTATCTACAAAGGTGACTAAAAAACTATGAGGGATTTAAAGTAGATTTTTGTCAGAAGCAAAGGAAGACGAAAGAAATATGTCGGACAAGGAAAGATGAGGCTTTGGAGTGAAGGTTAAAGATACTTTAATTAAACACTATTAGAAAAATGGTGATGGATTTTACATTCAAAACAAAATTCTCTATGGAACAAAGTACTTCAATCAATCAAAGTACAAAGGGTGGAGAAATCTTACAAGCGAGAGATGGAAAAGAATAGCCCATATATGGACCAAACCCTAAACCTTAAAATTAAAAAAAAATTATGTTTTAAATATCAAATTTCTACTGATTTACAAATCAAAATCCAAATCAAATCTTCGATCAAAATTAAAACTGAAATTAATAATAATAATAAGAATGATAATAATAAAAATAATAATAATATAAATGTAGTATGAAGGAATAATATAAATAATTGTTGTCTGAACTAAATGAAGTGTGACCTATTTTACTAGTTTTAAGCAACAAATTTAAAAGCAAGCATGATCATAGGATAGGATAAAAATTGTTGCCTTTAAATAATGTTTATGGATAGAAAATTGTGACTAAATTGTTGTCTAAAGTTTATTTTTATATTTCAGTCCGAAATTATATGTTGTTGCTTAACAAGATATTTGTTCTAGTGACAGTATGAGAATACGAGAGTCTCAATTGTGAAAATGGAAATTAAAATGAATGAGAGAATTGTTTACGTAGGATTACATGTTGAAATTATGTTGAAATTGAAAATGTAATAATCCAAGAAAAAAAAAATGTTATAAGTGTATTAGTAATACACTTTTTTTATACATCCACTTTACAATTATATATTATTATTTTATTGTTATATAATATTTTATTAGAAAAATCAATTGTTAAATTGATGTATTTAATGAATAGTATCACGAGATAATTTTTCATAAAAATATCCTATAATCTACTATTTGTCACGTGATAAGGTGCAACACAAAAATAGAGTCATCCTTAATCATCCTAAGTATATTTTTGGCGACAAAAAAGTGTTGTAGGGACTTTTAATAAGATTGTCTGGATTTTGATTTTGATGTGGTATTCAATCATTTATGGAAGGTGAGAAAGTTAAATACACTCCAAAGAAAAAAATTTGAATGCGAAAGGGTGGTACAAAAGGTAAAATTAAGACCTTGGGATGACACAAGATAATAGCATCAAGTGAATGTGAACCTTATATACGAAGGATGTTTTAATTAGGATTATGCTTGCCATATGGGAATTTTGGAGAATGAAGATGAACGATATATGATTATGTACTCCATAAAAACAAATAATACATGCAGAATTTTAAAATCAAGATCTTTGTCTGTTATTCAATGGGACAACTCTCAGACCTCAACATTGGGAGATTAAAGCAACAAAAGGAGTAGTTGCAGGAATAATGTGTATGTTCGTAGAGTAAATTCTGATATTAACACTAGTACAAAAATAGTGTTTTACAACTTCTATACACATGATAACATTTATGTAAGTAATGTGAATGTATAGACAATGATTATTGGGAGAAATGTCATCTATATAAAGAAATAAGAAATAAACGACAATTATATAAGGAATCGTAGTCTATTTTAGATATATAAGCGATAATTATAGGAAAACTTCGTTCGACATATAAAATAGTTTATAATCATATATAAATAAAGAGTTTATCCATAATTATCGTCTATATTAAATCATAAATTACAATTCTTTTATAAATTATTGTTTATATATTGAAATATAGACGACTTAAGTTGTCTTTTATATTGAATAATTTTAAACAATATTCAATAATTTTAAACAATATTCGTATAGATTACAATTTTAAAAGTATCACTCCAAAAGTTTAAAAATTATGTCTAAAAGCATTTAGAAACCATATGCTTTTAACACATGAGTTTACACTTGGCAGTTTTCTTAGAGCCCACACTTTAGTTGATATTAAATAAGTAAATGAATATGCAACTTTATGGTTTCTACGTGATATTGGTGGAAATACGTAATAATATTTATTTTAAAATTAAAAGAGATGTAATTGTTATCTACTCCATAAAGTAAATGCAATTTTCTAAAATATAATATGATAAGTGGTTTTCAAGCTAAAGTTTTGTTAATGAATATATAATAATAACAATAAAAGTTTATAAAATAAATAAAATAATTATTTTAATATTAATCAATTAATTAATAGTTATATTATTAGAAAATAATTTATATTTTACTTATTCTTATAAAATTTATAAATGAAAACTAATCCACTTATATATTATAAATTAATTTTATAAACAATTATTTTTTATAATCTTATATAAGATTTATGAGTAAAAGTTCAACTATTTATGTACTATAAATTAATTTTATATAAAATTACTAAAAGTAATTTTATAGAAGATACTTGACTCGAGATCTTGAGTTTTATATGATTAATTATTAATATATATATATATATATATATATAATTTAATATTTTCAAATTTTTTAAAATTTAAAAGTTTGACTTTCCATTATAATATTTGAGTGACCAAAATCCATTGAAAAGCATAGCATTAGCATTAATTTTTCAATAACTATACTAATTGTGGAAGTAGTTACAGACGTTGACTCTATAGCGGCAAAATCGGTGGTGGCAAATTCATTATTCCAATCAAACCTAACAAGTTCCTCAACCGTAAGACATTCAATAGTTTTATTATAGTCCTAACATCAAAGAAAATCATAAATACATGAAAAAAAGATATAGTTTTTTAACGTATTTACAACTCTCTTTTTTTCCATCTTGTGATGCAGCAAATTTAAAATACGTAATATTATTTTATATTTTTTATGTTTCATGAATATTTTTTGTCGTAGCAAATATTTATAGATAAATTTTGAAGAAAAATATGACTATATATAATATACATGTGTCTGATGACGGTAATATTTTATTTTAATGTACATTTTTATATGATTTTTAAATATACCAAAAACGTACTTTTTTATTCTGATTTTAAATAATTTTAGCATAGAATTAACTGATATCCCATTTTTATTTGAACTCTTTTTTCTTTTTTTTTTAATTACAGAGAAAGACATTCCTCTGATATAATATAATGAAATTGTTGAGGAAGCTGTGAGGCTGAAATCCAGTAACATATTGCTAAAGGTATATTTGTAATATGATATATCACAGGGACTCATTTTTCAATTTTTTTTCTAATATATTTAATATTAATTAAAAATATGAATGTTTACCCCTTCTTATTTAATGCATTTCGTTTTGATTTTGATAATAATTGATTTAGCTTAAGTGTTTGTGTTGTTTTTTAATTTAACCATGAAAAGGATAACTTTTTCTGCCTTTTTAACATAGTCCAAAATTAGTAATATCTTTCAAAAATATGAATATTCGTTTAACAGCAGTTAAAATATCTTTCTCTGATTAAAAAAACATGTACACAAGCGGCCGCTAAATATAATGTATAGTCTAGACCTATAAAATAGGTCATCTAGATTTTTTGTCAATAGAATATAGATGTCTATTTTTGTTTGATCAACTCCAAAAAATTTCTTATATGTATCTCACTTTTCTTTTGTGTTGTTTTTATTCTTTAGAAATGTATACTTTCTTTCCATTATGATGTGTGAGAGTCCAATGTCCCGATACTATGTTACAAATTTTTTTCTTGGATTGAGTATATATGTAAAATGAATTAATTTTGTTTTTAGTATCCATATTTGTTTGGGTCCTTGTTAGATTTTTGGCAATTGTTTTCTGCACCTAACATTTTTGAATCTGCACCCAACACATTTTGAAAATTTTAAAATTGTCCTTTATCCTGGAAATGAAAATCCAAAAATGAAAAATAATACATTTTAGAAAAGTATATCGGAAGAGATTATTATGTTTCAGGAATAAAAATCTGGAAAAAAAATCAAAATCTCATTCTAAATAAGAAAATTTGAAATTGAAAATAATATATTTCAAAAAAATTGATTCAGAAGAGATTATTGTGTTCCAGAAAAGGGTTCAGAATATATTTTTATATGTATCCCATTTTTTAAGGGTTTTTTCATTTTTTGATTGGAATTGGGTGCAGTGATATGGTACAGGAAGCAATTGTCTAAATTTTTTCTATGGTTTCCTTCTTATAACACCAACACATGATGTATATATAGAATTTCTAGAAGATGAAGCAATTAATTTTATTTTAATTTTATGATTTTTTTTCTCATATCCTAATCTTATTTATCATGACAACTCTTTGAGTTCTTTATCAAATGATGTAAATATTTTTCAATGATACTCGAATTTAATACGATCTTTCTTAAAATATCATTTTCTACCATTAGATAGTCCAATTTGTGATTTGTTTTCATGGGTCTTTTATCCAAATTCTCTTTAACAATATACAATTATGTTTTAACCTTTTTTAGATTTATGTTTTGAATTTCAAAGTTATGCTTCAAATCCTTGTTTTCTTTACACAAATCTTTATTTGTCTTAAGAAGTTTTTTATATTCAATAAGTCATTAGACATTGTTTGCGAGAATAGATGGGAGCATGCACTTAGTCTATATAGGCGGTAAGAAAAAAAGGAAAAAAGGCAAGTAGGCAAAAAAGATTAAGGACCTTCTAATGAATTTTTACGGCAAGTGCACCGCATTGTCAGAAGTAATAATTGTCCCTAAGGACGGATATCGATCCCACAAGGAACAGTGAATTATCAAGTACAATAATCGCTAAATATAGAACAAAATAATTAAAAGTGTGTTGAAAGTGGTTGTGTTGGCGATGATCAATAAGAAAACAGACAAAGAATTGGTTGCTTCAAGTTGGAAAAATAGGGATTAGGTTTCATCTCTCTCACTCTCATGTATTTTGATTAGCATGTCAATATTAAGTTCTTTGATTGAAATTGATGTCCGTATAAAAATAATTTATATCGATCCCTCACATAATTATTAGAACAACTTAGAACGAAGCTTAGACGTTAATAGCAATTAACATTTCAAGTTTATTCCTAGCACTCAAATATGTTAAATATTGTTGTTTAGGTCAGAATCCTAAAAATACTTTCCAGTCAGATTTAAGATTATCAATTTGTCACGAAAAATTAAAAGTAAAACAACAATACCAATTATCAATCAATAACTGAATATTTTAATATAAGATATCACCTCAATACATAAGAGTCTGAGCAAATTACTCCCAATTCCAAAGGGTAGAATTAGCCACGCATACTTCTAGCACCTTCCATTCTCCCAATTTGGTTACAATTCACTTTATGGTGTTTTCCTCTCAATCTAGCACACTAGGGTTGTGCCTCTAGCCCCCTATTTAACCTAATTTGCTAGGGTTGAGTGACTTCCTGGGTTGCGTTTATGGGCTTAATAATAAAAACATAAAAATAGCCCAATTAATTTGACACATTCTTGCTGTTGAGTTGGACTTTTTCTCTCTCTTTTTTGCACGTTCTAGGCCTTCCAGCTTTCTCCTTTTAGCATATATCATTCTTCTTTAGTTCAAATCTCCATTCTTTCATAAAAACCTGCAATTAACACCAAATTTAGGAATAAAATGCACTTATTTAGTTAAAGATCATAAAAAAAGTAAAAAGGTATAAATTCATAAATTAGGGATTATTTTATATGTAAATTAGCAATTAATACTCATAAGTGTCTATATTTTAAAATGAAATATTACAGAAATTAGGTACTTATCACTCTCCCCAACTTAGAATCTTGCTTATCCTCAAGCAAAGTAAATGAATATATTTGAATTTAAATATCAAAACAGTTTAATTCACTAAACAACAAATTAAATTAGAAACTTATGATGCTTCCAAATTCAAATATAGAAAAATATAGACATAATCAACTTTCAGGATCAAATCAAAACAAATAAATGACAATTCATTAAGGAATATCTTCTCATATACTCACAGGTAAATGTTTTTCTCTATTTTTCACTGAATCATAACAAATCACAGTTGTTTTTCATTTCATCTTCAAATCACAAGCATACATGAATCTTGAGGTCTTTTCCAAGGTTGTAATGAGGCTGAGCTTCCAAAAAGTATTGGTTTTTCAGATAACAAAATGCAAATCTTAAAGAAGAACATACATACAATTTAAATATAGCACATATGTGTTATCTAATCACCATTTTCTTTTGAGTTCACACTTTTTCTCATATTTTTTTTTTCTTATTCATGATTTTCAACATGAATTTTTCTTTTTTTTTTCTCTTTCATCAATAGGAATAAATTCTTCCTATTTTCAAATTTTTGAACTTTCACAATTAGAACCAACCATTCCCTTTTCTATATTTATTGCATCTATGTTCTCCTTCCTTAAATATGCCAAAGGTTAGGAAAATATATCATTAAAGGTTAGGGTGCAATAATAACAAAAATTCTTGGCTCGAAGGGGATATATAAAATATTTGAATTCTAACAAGATCAAGGTTGGCTATTTGGCCCTAGGCTCCTAATTAACACAAATGCCTCAATCATCTTCATGCTCTTTTATGATGTAACAAAAACTAAAAATTAAGCAACCACAACTGACAATTCATCAGTAAAACTCTTAAAACTGTTTAAGGTTCACACACTCACTTGGTTTAATCAGTCTCATTCCTTTTTGTTTTGTCATTCTTTGCTCTAATCAATCATCTTGTTAAATTTTCATGTATCACAATTTCAACTACATTTGAATAGAGATTCAATATATTTTCTTTTCTAACCTGTGTCTAATTCATCTCACTATTTAATATTTAAACACAAATTCTTTTTTTCCACAATTCAAAATTAATATTCTAGTTCTTTTTTATTTGAAAAAATAAACTAGAAAACAAACAAATTAAAACTGAAATTTATTCAAGAAAGATAATTCAAGACCTAAAACTAACAAAAACAGCAAATTTATTCAAAATACAAAATAAGCAATTAAAACAAACTAAGCAAGTAAACAGAAAACAAAATAACCGAAAAATAAAATAAAATAAAAACTAACAGAAAATAAAATTCAAATAACTGATAAAAAGAAAAGAGAATTAGAAAGATAAAACCATATTTTTGCTCAATCCTCTCTTCTTAAGAAGTCATCCAGCTTTGTGTTAAAATCTTTATTTATAGTCTTGCTTCATTTGCTGGATCTGCCCCCTGAATAATAGAATCTGTCCCCAGGTCAAAATACATAACCTGCAAAATGATTAGGAGGCATATAGGATTTTTATTTGTTATTTTTTTATTATTATTATTTAATTAAAATCAACAAAGGTAATAAAACAACATAAAACTAAAATGTGGATTGGGTTGCCTCCCATTAAGCGTTCTTTTAACGTCATATAGCTTGACAAAAGTTTTTATCAAGGGGGATAATTATTCGCTTGACCAGAGCTCTTGTTATCACTTTCGTTTTTCTTGTATATGGCTCTTCCACTTCAATTTTTCCATCCAGCTTTAATTCCTTAATGACTCACAATTTCTTTGTCTTCTTCATTCCTTTCTCCCTACCAGTAGTGAGCATGATACGTTGTCCTGGCCGATATACATCTTCTTCCACTGGCTTCCCTTGATTGTTCCGGTCTCCTTTTGCCTCTAACTTTTGATGACGAGTAACTTTCTCCTTTGGCTTTGAGCCCTCCGACTGCTCACCATCTTTTGATATTTCCTCTTGTCTCCCATTCTTATCTGTAATATAGTTAGTTACATCATCAAAAAGATTAAATCTTACCTCTTCATCATGAGACCTTACTCTAAGTTCTCCTTTATCAACATCCACTACGATTTTAGCAGTCTTCATAAAAGGTCTACCGAGAATCAAAGGGACCTCCTCATCTTCTTTCATGTCCAAGATAACAAAATCTACTGGAAACATGAATTTGTCTACTTTCATGATGACATCTTCCACCACACCATAAGGATGTTTTACAGTTCTGTCCGTCAATTGTAACTGTATTTTGGTGGGTTTAACCTCCAAGTCACCTATCTGTCTTAGCATGGTTAGTGGCATCAAATTTATACTTGACCCCTAATCCAACAAGGCATTACCCACAAATAAATCACCAATTGACACAGAAATAGTAAAACTCCCTGGATCCCTGAATTTCTTTGGCAAGTCTTTTAGCTTCAAAAAACTGCTTCCAGCTTCCGACTCTATATTTCCGTCTTCAAAACAACATATCTTCCTTCTAATTCCATCAAAGAATGTCTTTTTCTCCGACCATCCTGCAAAATAATTTTTTGGAAGCAATTTATCATAAAATAATCCTTTCTTTTCTTTTTTTACCTGCATAGGAGAATGAGATAATTCTTTTGAAACTCTACTCTTTCCAACTTCACTTTTTTCTCCCTTTTTTCTATTTTCTCCTTTTTCTTTCTCATCTTTCACCATCTCACCATCTCCCTCTCTTGTTTTTTTATCACCCTCAGTAGTGATTTTATTACAATGCTCCTTAGGGTTGGTTGAAGTGTTGGCTGAGAATTGGCCACTTTGTCCGTCTACAAGTTGTGCAATTTGTGCCACTTGTTTGGCTATCTGTCCTATTTGAGTCTCCATACTCCTAATCGTGGCCATGCTATTGTCCTGCACACTCACAATCTTTGCCAAGGTGTCTTCAACTTTATTCATCCTGTCAGGTATGGATGGATAATTAGATTGATGCTGCTGTTGGAAAGGCCCTTGCTTGTTGGATGAATTATAGTCTTGTTTCCACCCGAAATTTTGATTTTGATTATTTTTCCAACCTTGAGAATAATTGTTGGAAAAACCGCCTTGCCTTCCTTGATTGCCCATATAATTTACCTCAGCTTCATGTGAGTTGATCTGAAAAGAACAGTGACCATTAGGATGATCACCTCCACAAAAATCACACCTACTAGGTATATTCTGAATTTGGGATGATTAAACAACATGCAACTTTTGGGGTAGTTTGGCCATCTGTGCATTCAGTTGCTCAATCTGCTGTGTCAGAATCTTATTTTGAGCCAACAATGCATCTGTAGTATTTAACTCCAATAATCCTCTCTTTTGATGACCTTGTCTGTCATGTTGAGCTTGATAGTCACTTGTGGCCAAAGCTTCAATAATCCTCGTTGCTTGATCTGCATCTACAACCATCATTGTGCCACCAGCTGCAGCATCTAGGAGCATTTTCGTATCAGATTTGAGACCATTAATAAATATGCTTAGTTGAGCAATATCTTCAAACCCATGATTTGGGCATTTTCTCAGCATCATCTTAAATCTTTCCCATGTCCCACAGAAAGATTCCTCTGCTCCTTGTCTGAACATAGAGATTTCAGACTTGGCTTTAATGTAACGAGAAATTGGGAAAAATCTCATAAAATTTTTTCCTCCACATCCTTCCATATGGTTAAGCTCTGATTAGGATGTGATTTAAGCCACTATTTTGCTTTTCCTGCCAAAGAAAAAGGAAATAGACGCATATATATACTTTCCACATCACCTGTAAGAAAACCCATAGTTCCCACCAATTCATAAAAGTTAGCCAAATGTGTATAGGGGTCCTCATGGTCCATCGCTGTGAATTGATTGATACTAATAAGGGTGAGGAATGCTGGTTTCATCTCCAAAGTCCTATTAGTAACAGGTATAGCAATGCTAGAAAAGTGACTAGGTCCCTTATGTAAGATTTAATCTCTTAAGAGTCTTCTTAGGAAGTGATGTTTCCTCCGCCATGTTGCTCTCCTCCTAAAAAATGTGATTAGAAAAAGAAGAAGTTGTTGAAGAGTTTTCTTTAATATCTTCTTGATTATCTGTTCTCTTTAATTTTCGGTTTCTTATAGCTACCTTCTCAATTTCTGCTTCAAATAGCAATTGGTCTTTTGGAATCCGACCTCTCAATATCATATAAAAGCAGCTAATGTAAGGGTTAGTAAGAAAAATTCACAAGCAGTAACCGAAAATTTGTTTCTATACTTTGTAGGTTTTTTTTTAAAAAAAAATTCAAAAATAAACAAAAATTTAAATAACTAACTAAAATAAAATCAATAACTGCTTAAACTATAAATTAAAACTTAAAAAATAAAATAAAATAAGAAACATACGTAAAATAAAAACTAAAGAAAAAATAAAACAATAAAAAAAATAATGTATTTAAAACTAACAAATAAATACTAAAAAAATAAAATAAAATAAAAACAACTAACTAGATACTACGTAAACTAAGTTTACGTAAAATTAAAAACTAAACTAAACTAAAATAAAATATAAAAAAATCAAAATAAATCTAAAAATAACATAAACAAATAAAAAGAATTAAAAAAATAAAAAAATAAAAACAGAATAATAAACTACTAAAAACAAATCAAAACAATTAAAATATTTTATAGGTAGAGAAAAAAAATTACGTAATATAAAAACTAAAAATGAAATAAAAGAAATTAATAAAACTAAAAAAATTAAAACAGAAACTAATAATTATGAATAACTAATAAATAAAAACTACGTACCTAAAGAAAATTACGTAACTAAACCTAAGAAAAAAAAACTAAAATAAAATATAATAAAAAAAAAAAAATCAAAATCAAGATCAAAATAAAAACAAATCAAACAATTAAAATATTCACAATATTTAGGAAATTATATTCAATAATTCAAACATATTCTCCGGCAACGCGCCAAAAACTTGATGACTTTTTACGGCAAGTGCACCGCGTTGTCAGAAGTAATAATTGTCCCTAAGTACTGATATCGATCTCATAAGGAACAATGAATTATCAAGTACAATAATCGCTAAATATAGAACAAAACAATTAAAAGTGTGTTGAAAGTGGTTGTGTTGGCGATGATCAATAAAGAAAACAGACAAAGAATTGGTTGCTTCAAGTTGGAAAAATAGGGATTAGGTTTCATCTCTCTCACTCTCATGTATTTTGATTAGCATGTCAATATTAAGTTCTTTGATTGAAATTGATTCCCATATAAAAATAATTTATATCGATTCCTCGCATATAAAATCCTTAAGAATGTCCCCTAACTATCGATCCCTCACATAATTATTAGAACAACTTAGAACGAAGCTCAAACGTTAATAGAAATTAATATTTCAAGTCTATTCCTAGCACTTAAATATGTTAAGTATTGTTGTTTAGGTCAAAATCCTAAAAATACTTTCCAGTCAGATTTAAGATTCTCAATTTGTCACGAAAAATTAAAAGTAAAACAACAATACCAATAATCAATTAAGAACTCAATATTTTAATATAAGATATCACCTCAATACATAAGAGTTCGAGCAGATTATTCCCAATCCCAAATGGTAGAATTAGCCACGCATACTTCTAGCACCTTCCATTCTTCCAATTTGGTTGCAATTCACTTTATGGTGTTTTCCTCTCAATCTAGCACACTAGGGTTGTGCCTCTAGCCCCTTATTTAACCAAATTTGCTAGGGTTGAGTGTCTTCCTGGGTCACGCTTATGGGCTTAATAATAAAAACATAAAAATAGCCCAATTAATTTGACACATTCTTGCTGCTGAGTTGGACTTTTCTCTCTCTTTTTTGCACGTTCTAGGCCTTCCAGCTTTCTCCTTTTAGCATATATCATTCTTCTTTAGTCCAAATCTCCATTCTTTCATAAAAACCTACAATTAACACCAAATTTAGGAATAAAATGCTCTTATTCAGTTAAAGATCATAAAAAACGTAAAAAGGTATAAATTCATAAATTAGAGATTATTTTATATGTAAATTAGCAATTAATACTCATAAGTGTCTATATTTTAATATGAAATATTACAGAAATTAGATACTTATCACCTTCAACAACTTGAATAAGCTTATAACAAATATTTTTTGTCTTTCGAGATGCAAATAAAAGTAAGAAGATGTGGGAAAGCTCCCACCCAACTAAAGAATATGCACTAAATGAACTAATAAAAAGGTGCATAAGCACATAAAAAATCTTATATAAGCATCAATCCCATCAGGTGCGATTCTATAAGCATAGAAACATCAATGATGTATTTTATGATGATAATAGTTCAAAAACCATGCTCACACAATTATTTGCCCTAAATTATAAAGATCCATAATCTAAAAGTATTTGTATAGAGAAATTATAGAGCATGATTATTAGCATAACAAACAAAAAAGAATGTACCAAAAAAGATCAATTTAAAAAGTTATTAGTCGAATTTATACTATATCTCCTTCAGAAGGAGATAAATTCTTCTTGCATATTTTGCTTTCCCATATAAGAGTACCAACCAATTGAGAATACCTACTATCACCAAATGAAACATGTACCACATTTAAAAATCAATTGGGAAATGGGGATTTTTAGAAAAAACAATAATATTCATGAATGCTTAGTTAAAACATCAAGTTTACACAAGTTGTGTGCTTTAAAGAGATTGTTTGTGATCATATTAATTTTTTGTGAACTTATTGATGTTAGAAATCTCTGGAATGAGTTTGATATCTCTATGATAGAAGATTATACTTCAACATGCCCTTTTGTAGGCATGAACTTCACTAATACTTTTAGTGAGGGAATGACCTTATTGAACATGGTAAAACAATCACGGATTTTGATTTACCAACATTAAGATTGGATGCAATTGAAAATATTTCAGTGCTAAGAATCATACACGAAGAGTTATCAATACAAATACCTAATGAAGATGTTGATAATGTACACAAATTGAATGATGATCAATTTATTTCTTCAATACCATTTTAGATGTAATTAACCTAAGCAAAGTTAAATATTTTTTGTGGATGGACAAGGAGAAACGAGTAAAACATTCCTTTACCATACATTAATTGCATATTACAAGAGTAAGCGTAAAATTATTTAAGCATCAACCTCATCTGGTATAGAAGCAACATTATTACCCGATGGTTGAACTACACATTCTTGATTTAAGATACCTATCAATGTAGAAGTTGGTTCCTTTTGTTTGATAAGTAAACAATCTGATCCTGCAAGGTTACTAAGAAAAACAACAACATTTTTTAGGATAAAGCACCCATGACTAACATATGTGCTTTGGAGACATTGGATCGATCATTAAAGGACATTCTAAAGTGTCATGCTATATTTAGGGGGAAAGTGACAATATTAAAAGGACATTTTTGTTAGGTACTTTTAGTTATTCAAAAAGGTACAAAGGCACGAATAATTTATGCATGTATTGTTAAGTCTTCTTTATAAAGTAACACAAATGTATTGAATTTACAACAAAACATGCGATCATACAAGATCACAATTTTGTAGAATATCTCATACGCATCGAAAATGAGATTAAACCTACAAATCTTGATTATATGGTAAAAATACCCCATGAACTAGCAATATCTTGGGAAAGGGAGAGTTCAAACAAAAATGTATACAAGAAACATTTCCCCAATTGGAATTTTATACATGGGATGCATCTTATATGGTTCACAGAGTCATACTGACTCAAAAAATGATGTTGAAAAAACTGACATGATTATCAACCATTTTGCAGGAGGCCACGATAATTTATTATCATTTGATGAAGTTGAAGACACACATAATTTATACCAACAAGAGTACTTGCACTTCATTGCTCTAGGTGGCTTGCCACCACATATTTTAAAGGTTAAAAAGGTGAACCATCAATGTTGTTGCAAAACATATCTAGGTTATGTAATGGGATGATATTACTGTGTTGTGGGTTCTACGTGAACATGTTGGATGTATACAAAACAACTAACTCCAAAAGGGGAGGGGGTTGAATGAAGCCTAAGACTGTTTTCACAGCAGATATAACAAACGTCTATTAGATCATCTAAAAAAAAGATAAGGAAAATAATAAAAACAAAACAACTAACAAGAGTGATGTGAGTTGATTTTAGATTGATTCATTAGGTGACACTTTTTAGAATTAGGATCAGAATTCTTAAGCAATTAAAGTGAGAAGTCTAAGGAAAATTCTCATTGGACATTAACTTAACAAGTATTAAGTATATGTGAAGGTTCATTTCCGTAAGACCAAAGGAAAAACACAATTATAGGTGATGAATGAATGATAGAAAAAGGTGCGGTAAGTGCATAATTGAAATGCAACAAATTCAATGAAGAACACTAAACAATAAGCCAGAACCGAATAGAAACAAAGAACACAAACACAAGACATATTTAGGAATTGAACTGGAATGGAATTGGAATTGAATAGATGAAGGAAAGGAAAGCTTATGTGGATGAAGCTTGGAAAGAAGGTCACGCCACTTGGAATGGTGATTTGGCTCCAAGATAAGTGTTGATGCCGCCACTTGAGAGCTCCCAAACACTCACAAGATAAGACTAAAGCTAGGAGAAACAAGTTTCACTAATCTCACACAATTTGTGTATAGTAACTTTACTTAAAATTCAACTTGTGATTACATGAGCCAAGCACCTCCTTATATAGCTTTGGAGGGCCAGTTTTCACAAAGAAAAAGGAGGGAAAATTCAAATGAAACCTAGTTTGAAAATGGCGCCTAGGATAGTCACATGGAGGGTGTGACTCTTTACCATTTTTTACTATAGACCCTATTATTCTATCCACACCTTCCTTTTATGTTCTATTTAAACCTACTCTAAAGAAATTACAAAAAGAGACATCAATTGATGCTCATCTCCTAAAGTCTTTGCCCTACTCCTAGTAATCCTCTGAGGCATGGTGGGTGCTGAGATCATGGGTTGGGCTTGGGCCTTAGATTGGGCTTGGGCCTCAGATTGGGCTTGGGCCTCATGGTCCTCATTAAAGAGCAAGGAGAGAAACAACACACAAGAATTTTTCTTGGTTCACCCAAACTCAAGCTACGTTTAGTCCCCTTAAGCCAACTACTTAAAGGATTCCACTAATCAAGTACTCTTGATTACACTGAGTATATCAACCTCTCCAGGTTACAACAAGTACACAAACCTGTCTAGATTGTCATTCTCAATCTTCCCTCGAGACTGAAAACTCTTCAAGAAACAAGAAAACACTCTCAAAGATAACACAAGTAAAACTCACAAAGGTATAACTTCACAGAGTGAAGAATTTACAAAGGTTTGCACATAAACCCAAAGATAGAAGCTCAAACAACTAATAAGACTGTAAGACTTTTTGTAACTATTTCTTTAGTGTATAACTTGTAAATATTCATGTATTTATCCTTCTTGTATATTGTTTTCATCCTTGACCTCTTTATATACTTTCTTTAGATAAGACCGTCGAAGACTTGATCAAGAAAGCTTTGATCTTCTGCAAAAACTCTTTTAGGGTAGACTCTCAATATGGAAGGTCTTAATTTTTCCCTAAAATTATTTCTTTGGATAAACTTGTAAAGTCATTTAATTTTGCAAGCATTGCATGTATCAAAACGAGTTATGATTTCAGTTTAAATTCTTTTTAAAAACATTTTCCATGTGGTCGTTTTCATTTTTGAATTGTTTCCTTAGATCGATAATCTAGTCGTTTGAAAATTACTTAGTTTGTTTGATTAATTCTAGAAAATATATATTTGATTATAACTTGTTTAATTGATCAATAATGAACAAACAAATTTTAATTAAACATAACTACAACCTAATTTTGACTGCAATGTTAAGTGATAGATTGTCTATCACTTGCAAACTAGATAGATCATTTCGTCTACTAAAGTCTTGTAATTGCATTTGCATAAAACAAATATTAGAATAATCATAAGCATATAAAAACATAAACAATACTTATAGGGTTTGTTATCATCAAAATCTGAACACTTGCAAGGTCTATTTAGACCGTCAATGGGGTGTAGACCGTTTATGATGGAAGAGTGCCTTCATGCTTGGAGAAATTGTTGGTGAGCGAAAGCAATTGTGGATTGAAAATGGACAAGGTCCTCCTAAGAGGTGTGGTGACCTTGGAGGTGCATGCTAGGTAGGGAATGAGAGTGGTGAGGCCATCTCTCTTTGGTAAGGTGAGAATTGAAGATCAATAGCCTAACCATGAGAGGTTTTTGGGCAAGAAGTGAAATTGGCTCAAACTTGGCAGCAATTCACTAAGTATATTAATCTTGTAAATACATGAAGCAAGCCCTCTTATTTATAGTGTTAGAGGGGCTGAAAATTCAAATGAAAGTGGAGGGAAATTCAAATGATATTTCCACCAAAAGTGGCGCCTAAATGAAAGCACATGGGAGGGGTGTGATTAGCGTTGCAAGCTTACTCCCTCTACGGGCTTCCCAACCGGCCTTGGTTAATTTAGTGATTTTAGAAACCCTAAATTAACCTAGGTTGGTGTTTTAGGTACCAAAATTAATTCTAAGAAAATTACAATTATTTTCCTAATTTAATTTTGACAAGAAAATTAAATTCTACTTCTATACTAAGCTTATGGCATCTTTATAATGTAGAGAAAAGTCTCTCTGCCATCAGTAGCAGTGTCCCAATCCTCTTGTATTATTCTTGCCATAGCCCTTGTAGTTGGCCCATATCTTCTATTTGGTGGGCTTGAGCTTGGTCTTGGACTTGAACATGGGTTTGGGCTTGGACTTGGGCTTGGGCTTATGTAGCAGAGAGAGTGTTTATGTGGAGAGAGAGATGTGAGATTGAGAGTTATTATTATTATTAGTATTATTATTATTATTCATATTATTAATATTATTATTACTATTATTATTATTCTTCTTCTTATTATTATTATAACTAGCGGGAACATAGGTGCTCCCGCGTCTGTGTATCCGCATTTTTTTATTTTTATTAATGTTTGATGTTTGATATTAAAATTTGAATAAATAATGTTTGATATTAAAATTTGAAAAAATAATGTTTGATATTAAAATTTGAATAAATAATGTTTGATATTAAAATTTGAATAAATAATGTTTGATATTAAAATTTGAATAAATGATGTTATTATTCACACACTTATATTAACAATATAAATTTATAGTACGTTTCAATAAATATGAACATACGTGATGTCTATGGTCAATAATCAACCATCGAAGATCCGCTGAAAAAAATCCAATTTCTACACTTAAGATCTAAGAATATGTGTTGTTGCTTTGATAACATCTATTTGTGTTCAACCACGGAGACAAATAATAAAAAAGGTGAGGATCAATGATAAATGGTGAAAATGCTTTATAGGAATGCGGGAAGCACCATAATAATTTATTAACTTGTTGCTTTGATCGTATTGTAGAGAGACTAATAATAACACAACACATAATGCATGTATATGGTGGTTAACTTTACCACACCACTCTTTGTTACATCCTCCTCTCTCTCTTCCTCGCATACTCCAACAATCTCCCACACTATTCTTGCCACCACGCCTTCGAAACATTGCACCATGCAAACCACCTTTACTGCATGCCATGCGCTTTCTTCTCTGCCATCCACCTCATTCAATCAATGAGCGACTTAACTCTTTTAGATGTGTGTCCCATGTGAAACACACTTTGAGGTGTAGGGCTTAAAACTGGAACACTTCATTTTGAAGTATGTGCACTGGACTAACAGAAACAACCTTCTATTAAATAGTATCACTTTTAAATAATAAAAATTAAAAAGTAATCAAATATGAACAAAAAACGGGCATAACTTGCTCGAGGTTCAGAATAGAGATTGAGAGTATGAGGTTCAGAAAAAAAATTATCACTTTTTCTTTCTCTAGCACATATGCAAACATTTGTTCCGATGGTTCCTCTCCCTTTGGGTTCTCCTTTATCTTCAAATTTAGATGTTCTCTGACTCTGAGGGACACTTCTCAACTCTTTGGTGAGTATTTTCAGTTTTAATTTATGGAACTTTCTATTCATCAGATTTCTTTGGTGTTGACAATGAAATGATAATATATATATGAATTTTCTCTTTCTTGGTTTAAAAAATCTCGAACTCACGGTGTCTCCTTGCGTCCTAAATAACAGTAATAATAATATTAATAATAATAATAATAATAATAATAATAATATTAATTATTATTATCTATACCTATATATAAAGGAGATTCCCACTTTAATTGCTCTAAATTGATTTCCTATTTTATCCTTATTTAATATTTTGTTTTATTAATTTATTTCAATTATTTGGACATTTTATAATTTTAGAAGTTAATAAAACAATTTTAAAATTTTAAAATTTTAAAATATTTGGTATAGGTAGTTTTGAATTGGAAAAGCAGTTTTTAATGTTAAATTTTAAATATTCATTCTTTCTCTTTCCCACATGTAACATTTTTTTTAACTACCGTTTTTTACTTCTTTATTAAACTCACATATTCTCTTTTAACTTTTCAACGTTCTGAAATTAATTTTGGAGAATAAAAAAATGACCAAAGAAAGAGAAATAAAAAATGTGAGAAAAATTAATTTTTTAAGAAAAAAAAGAAGAAAAAAAAAATAAAAAATGTGGATACATTGTCACTGCCTGTGTTCCCATAAGTATATATAAAATTAATTCTTAAATCAATTTAAAAATTGTTACAATAGTGAAGAGTAATTAGGGAGTAACAATAATAATAATAATAATAATATATATATATATATATATATATATATATATATATATATATATATATATATTTAGGGAGTTAAAGTAAAATGTCCATCAACCCACGTTTCAATTCAAAGTTTTATTTAACTCATTTTTTTCAAATTAACACAACAAATATCTTTAATTTTTTATTTAATAGAGAATAAAATTTTATTTGACTCATTTTTTTCAAATGGACACAACAAATATCTTTAATTTTTTATTCAATAGAAGAAAATCAGTTAAAACAAAAAGGTAACATACCAATCTCTCCACTCTCCTACCAATCTCTCCACTTTTCTACCCATGTCTCTACTCTTTTACTAGTTAATGACAACAAATAAAATAAAATTTAAAAATCAAAAAATTGTTTTATTAACTTTTGAAATTATAAAATGTCCAAAGAATTAAAACAAATTAATAAAATAAAATATTAAGGAATGATAAAATTAGAAAAAAAAAAAATTTGAATTTTAAATTTTGAAGATTTATGCTTTCTCTTTACCATATATAAGAGAAATAAAAAATGTGGATACACATGTTGAACCAAGTGGTGTTTAATGTTTTAAAGAATCCAAATCCTTTGAAGGATGTTGAAGCCTCTGCTTTGCTTGTTGCTGCTGTGCTGGTTTATAGTTTTGTTCTGGGGTAGTTTTATGTTGTAATCCACCCTTAGATTAAATCTCAAAGCAATTAGCAACTTAATCTTTAACAAAGCAAAGAGTTTTTCAAGCTAAGTTGAAACAACCGATTGTTCTGTCGAAACAACCGATTGTTTACACTTAGGTGTTTTGAGAAAGTTTGAAAACCGTTTTCAAATGGTGAAATCTGTTAAGTAACAAAACAACCGATTGATTCGAGAAAACAATCGATTGTTTGTTTTGGAACCATAACAGAATAACTGTTTTCTTTGACTGAGCTTTAAATGATTTGAAACAGAATACGCTCCAGTCATTAAATGCTTTGACCAATCTTTTTAAAGCAGTTAAGAGTTTGTTAAGATTTGATAACAAACTATATCTTGGTATAAATTCAGAAAAACTGTTTTGAAGAAAAGAGAGATCTTTTGTAAAAGTTTTTCTAAGAGAGTTTTTAAAAGTGTTGAGATTGCTTAAGAGTTTTGTGATTGATCAAGGTGCTGGGATAGGATTCTACTTGTATTGATTTCAGATATTCATCTGTAACAAGTGTAATCTTTGTAAACTGCTGAAACATTTCGTCTGTGTGTTTTTGCTGAGATTGGCTGTGTGTTCTTGAGGTGTTCAAGATCAACAATCTTAGTGTTGGCCAAGGAGAGTGTGTTTCTTGAGGTTTTCAAGGTCATTCTCTTGGTTGTTGTGTAAGTGATCAAGATGTGATTGCTTAGTGGATTTTCTCAGGGTTTCTGAGAAGACTGGATGTAGCTCTGGGTTGGAGTGAACCAATATAATCAACTGTGTACAATCTCTCTATCCTTATCTCTTTAAATTCAGTTTGTTTGTTGTTTGTTGGTATAAACAACTGATTGTTTCGAAGAAACAACCGATTATTTTTTCTAGTGTTACAGTTTTGCTTGCTGTTTTGGCGAACTGAATTGCTGAATCAATTGGTTTCTTAAATAAATTCATTCTAGCTTTGAAAAGATTGCGAAAACCCCTTTAAACAATTCACCCCCCTCTAGTTTAAAGTCATCTTTTCTAACAACATAGACAATGTATTCCCACTAGTAATAATAATAATAATTTGAATAGATTTTAAAAAATATAAAAACTTGTTCTCGTTGGTTGACTCAGTTGTCGTTGACCCAGAGATAGGTAGTGACTCCTTTGTTCCTTGGCGGTGGGTTATTGGCTCCGTTGAAGCGGAGGGGCCCTACCTGTAATTGCACTCCGACGCTCAAGTCAGTACAGGGTAAGAAACACCAAAATAACTAAGATCTCTCAAACTGAGAGGGTATAAGAACCCTAAGCTTGTATATTGTGTTCGTGTGTGAACCCTTTTATATAGCAATTTCTTGGTTACCTACCGCCTGCATGCCCCTAGAGAATTTAGGGTTATCTCCACGGGATTCTAGTGTACATTATCTCCACAGGATTCTGGGGCACAATCTCCCTATAATACCGTGACAACCTTCCTTTCTTAGAGTGCAACTCTCGTGGGCCTATTTCTTTTAGGAGTGCGTAACTTAAAGTGTGGCCGCTAGGGTTTTAGTGTCTAACCCAGCGCCGCCAGCCCAAACTCATCTAATAACTTAATACCTCACGTGCCTCAAAACCTTCACGTGCCTCCCATACATTTCTAAGGATATTCTCTCACGTCAGAGCCTTACATCTTGACTACATCCTGCATGCATGGCATATCTGTGAAACTAATTTTGTGCCTTGACATGTGTAATTCTGTGGGTCCCTTTGTGGGCCCTACCATGTCGACCTCTCCTGTGCCGACCTCTCATTTATGTGCCAATATCCGAGGTCTGGCCACTACAAAACTAAATTAATTTTTTTTAAAATTATTATACTGAATTGATTATTGACTCTAAAGAACGAATAAAATAATCAAACTTTAGTTTTATTGTTGTTGTAGGTGCAACATATTCAAATCTTATTTGAATAATTAGAGGTTCAGAGTTTTATTACTTAAAAGTAGGAATGGGCCCAAGCCCAAACTTATTAGGTTTTTTAAAAATTAGGTTTAGTGTCTTCATCTTCTACATGCGCCGCACAGTCCCTTCTTCATTTTCTGTCGCCGTGTGCGGTGGTGCGCAATGGAAGAGGTAGCACGAAGGCGGAGGCAGTGTGTGCGGTGGTACTCAGTGGCAGAGGCAGCGAATTACGCGAGCGGCAGCGGCAAAACGCAGCGCTAGCAGAGGCAATACGTAGCGTGGGCAGCGGCGGCAAAACGGAGAGCACAAGCGACGGCAAAACTATGCGACATAGGCACAAGTTAGGGTTTTTGGGTTTCAAATTAGGGTTTTATTGGGTTTAGGGTTTTTTTGTTTTTGGACCGTGTCATGGATCGCAGAGGTCCATGGATCATCTGATCCAGCCCTTGGATCACCAGATCGCTCCGACTAGTGAGACTCTGATCCCACCTCCGATCCAACTCATTTTTGCCTATAAAGATTGTAAGATCGCGAGATTTTCGATCTAACTCACAATCTTAACAACATTTTAATGTGCTTACATCTCTTTTAAAATCCTTCTAAAGGAGGTTGAAAACGGTATTATGAATGGTTGTAATATTCCAGTATCTTATTCTGTTTATGGTTTGGTATAACAATAATGACTGAAACTCATGCTACATTGTACACTTAATTTCCTTTATCTAATCTTGTTCATGATGGGAATCATCTAGGTGAGTTTGTCAATTCTGATATTTTGACAACTGTGGTTCTTGGGTAGAAGATGAAAGCTTCTGTGTGGGGCAGGTTAGGTGTGGGTTTTGACCCCAAACCATGGGGTCTTGACAAGTTGGAAGTCCATTTGAGGGGTGTGCAATTGCCAAAACTTATATCGTTATTCTGTGTGCAGGAAAGAACCTACAAACTTATCTTATTCATTAATTCCAGTTACCCTGAAGATAACAATATAAGCATTGGCTAATAACAATGAGCATCTCTGCTGCTGGAAACTCATCAAAACCAAGAGCAGCTTCCTCACAATCATCAGAAACTTCATCCAAGCACAAAAGGGGAGTTTTCCAAAAATAAACTTCATCCAAGCGCAAAAGGGGAGTTTTCCAAAAAGAATGTAAGAATTTTTGTTCTAAATTTTTAACATTTTAGTCTAGTTTTCTCTCATTCCTAATAATATTGTAATATTCTTAACTTTTAAATTGTTCAATTCTGTCTGAGTGAGTTAGTTAGCTTGGTTGTTCTTATGCATAATTTTCCTCCCAGGTTCATAAAGCCCAAGATATTGGATCTCAAAAGGGGAAACTATCAGTATAGGATTTCCTCTATTTGATTCGTAAGGTATTCTTTGTTAAAAAAATTGCAAATAATGATTATGAAGATTAAAAGTTACCGAAGTCTCCGTTGTCTCAAAAAGTTCATTAAATGAAATAAAATATAACTATCATTATTCTAAAAGGCAAATATTTATTTTAGTCTCTATATATCCTTTTATTAATTGTTTAAATCTTATGTATTAGAAGAGAAATACTAAACTCAATAAATGAATTAAACAGGAATCATGCTCAGACTAAGGGAAAAATCCTCTATAACAGTTCAATGTATTGAGAACACCCTACTTAATTGATCCATCTTTTTATAAGTGTTTATTTCTTAATTTATTCGGAATCAGAATTTCACAATACAATTGCTATCTAACACTCGTACTAGCCTTGCTCTTTCCAATCTGCCTTTATCAGCATGTGAACAATAAATATTACCACTATTAGCATTGTATTAACCTGACAAGCTAAGGAATCTGACAATTTCATGTCTATATACTACCAACTCCAACATTTTTAGACTATGGATCAACGTATGGAGAGAGCCACTGATGAATGTAATTATAGACTACGTAACCTATATTTTTTATTCCACTCCCGTCTAGACTTCCACCTCTTTGGTTTTGTAGCAATGGGACCAATTAATAATAGGCATTAGGTCTACACGCGTCATATGTTAGGTTTAGTTAACAGCTTCTGAAGGATCATGAAGTATTACCAACAAATCTAAATGTCAGTAAGTACCATAGATTGTAGAAGTAGCACCCTACTGACATAGCAGAGTTTAATTTTGTGGTTCCTTAAAGTCTTAAACATGCACTGGCAGAAACGCTTCCTGCATGAACGTTACCTCACCATTTTTCATTAAGTTGAGCAAACGTAGCGTGATATTATAAAAAACTAGTGAAGACTAACTCGTAATCTTTTGTTAAATAGTGAAGGAACAAATGACTTCACTCCTTGGGTGGTTGGTATTGACAACTGATTACCCAGCAACCTTATGGACAACCTTTGAAATTGTCGTATACTAACAAAAAACCCTGAAAAGTTGCTGCCCTCGTAGAGTAGATTATGAGCTAACATGGCTTTTGGCTGTCATAAGTTAATATGGTCTACATTATAAACGACAGAGTTCACACTACCATCATTTTTGTTTTGAAGTTTCGTGGTAATCTTTTATTGTTTGTCTAATGGACAAATCGATAACCGTATATACTGCAGGATTTTCCGAAACTTAACCGCTGTACAGAACTACTGTCTATGAATGAAGAGCTGAAACAAGCAAGAAAGGTTTTTGAATCAGACGAAGAGAAACTGAGGAAGGTTTTTGAGGTTGACGAGACGGTGGAAGGATGAATAATGGACATTACTGAATTGCACTAATGTTGGTTGTAATATGTTTAGCTTTTTTGAAGATGCTCTAGATTTGAAATTAATACCCCTAACCCTTGATCGAATTGAATTTTATTTTTATCTTCTTTCTCGAATTTTAACACTACAAAAAAAAAGCGATTTACCTACGGACAAAATCCGTATATAAAAGCAGAAATCCGTAGGTAAATCAGCATTACCTACGGATTTTCAACGGAGAAAAATTCGTATGTTTAGCGTTGGTAATTTCGGAGTAAATTGGCTTCTAGATGTGAAATTTTATTAGTGATTCTTTCAGAACCATAGCTTGTCATATGAGTCTGAATTTCATATTTCCGTATGTGAAAAGAAGTAAAAATATCTTCATCAACCAGGCGCTCACTAATGAGTACAGCATCTTCAGAATTGTAACCTTCCCATGGCATATAAGCTACTAATACGTTTTTTCCCAAAGCGAGTTCGCCACCAACTGTAGCAGCACCATCCGCTAAAATTTGACCTTTTTTTATGCATTTACCTCGGTGAACCTGGGGTTTTTGATGCATGCAAGTATTTTTGTTGGAACGTTGATATATTGTTAATGGAATACTTAGAGTATCTCCATTACCAAATAAAAAGATCCTGTCAGTATCAGTATAAACGATGTTTCCCTTGTGGTCGGCTATAGCGGAAACCCCTGAATCTAAAGCTACTTGGCATTCCAATCCAGTTCCAACAATGCATTTTTCGGACTAAGAAAGCGGAACTGCTTGACGTTGCATATTAGAACTCATTAAAGCTCGATTCGCATCATTATGTTCGATAAAAGGAATCAGAGAAGCTCCAATAGAAAAATATTGGAAGGGATAAATACTTCGAAGATGAACCTGTTCCCATGCAATCGTAAGAAATTCTTGACGATATCGGGCTGGAACAATCTGTTCCTCCTGAATATCTCGAGTAAGTGCCAAAGAATTTCCTGTTGCTACCATATAGTATTCATCTATACTTGGTGATAAATAAAGCATGCGTATTCTTTTTGATCTCTCGGATATTTCAAAAAATGGACTTTCTATGGCCCCCCAAATACTAATCCTCACATGAATTGCTAGAGATCCAATAAGTCCAACATTGATTCCTTCAGACGTGTCAATTGGACAAATGCGTCCATAGTGACTAGGGTGGATATCTCGTATCCGAAAACTCGCATTTCGCCCTGTCAATCCTCCAGGACCCAAATAACTCAATTTTCTCCCATGAACTATTTCGGTCAATGGGTTAGTTTGATCCAAAACTTGAGATAATGGATGTAATCCAAAAAAAGATTCATAAGTCATTCTTAATGGAGTTGAAGTCACCAAATTCTGCGGAGTCGGTATCAATTTATGTCTAATTGCTCCACATATAGTTCCTCTAACCATATTTTCTAAACGAACCAGGGTCAATCCAAATTGATCTTGTAATAGATCGGCTACGGAACGAATACGTTTATTTTTCAAATGATTTATATCGTCAAGTAGAGCCATTCCAAATTTCATGCCAATCAAATGACTCGCAGCTGTCAATATATCTCGTGGTAACAAAAATGTAACAAAAAAATTCAGTTCTTTTTCATTTGAAGTAAACTTTAGTAAACGCTCAATACCCAAGTAGACTTTTCAAGTTGCTAATGCTTTCTGGGTGATCTCAAACTTTGCAATTGTTATCCTGTCCAAAAAAAAATATTGATACTTTTTATGTACAAAGAATTTACTTGTTACTAATCAAACCTAACTCACGTTGTTCTTTAGATCAACTTTGTTCACTCCAATAGTATCAGAAATCGAATCAATGCATAGGAAATGAATGCATTGTCATACTATATAGAATTTAGACTATATCACATAACTTTTTTTACTGGATCTTACGGAGCCTGTTGATGCCGAATAAAATGGAGTCTGATCATAGAAAAGATTCTCTTCAAGTAAAACCAGCCTACCCTCTATGTAAGAGCCTTGCTTAGTGGTTGGAAAAAAGACACATTTAATTGTAAATTCTAATGTGACAGATAAGATAAAGTCATATATCTGCGCGGGCAAATAAATAGTTCAAGTCACACACTCCCATAATCCATTTTTTGTTTGGAGAGTTCCCTTCAACTATTCATGTATGTAAAAAAAAATTCAATTTTTGTTAAGTTGAATAGAAATATCTAAATACATGTCTTATTTTATTTTATAATCCATAATTGTAGCAATGAAATAAAATCCTTCCCAAAATAAAAAAGGATTGTGATTACAAATATCTATGATCCATATTCACTATAAAGGACCAGAAATGCCTTGCTTACGTATCATTGAAAAGTGCATTAACATAAATACAGCAGTAAGAAGAGGTAATACAAAAGTATGCAAACTATAAAAACGAGTTAAGGTAGATTGGCCCACACTGGAACTTCCGCATAATAACTCTACCAAAGACGATCCTATTACAGGAATAGCTTCGGGTACGCCTGTTACAATTTTTACTGCCCAATAACCAATTTGATCCCAAGGTAAGGAATAACCAGTTACACCAAAAGATGCTGTTAATACAGCCAAAACTACACCCGTAACCCAAGTTAATTCGCAAGGTTTTTTAAAACCACCTGTAAGATACACACGAAATACGTGTAGAATCATCATTAAGACCATCATACTTGCCGACCATCGATGAACTGATCGGATTAACCAACCAAATATGAAGCCGTGGGGAACAACAGTCCGTGGGCAGCACGCCGTAGGTAATACCCACGATTATTTCTAATAGGTACTATTAATGTTTAATTATTTCTAATTTTTATTTAGACCTATAGGACTCGAACCCAAGTCTCAAATTAATATTGGAAGCAAACTGCAGCAGGCAGGACGGACTCGAACACAAGTCCTTCCAGTCACCAGAAAAGCTTTAACCACTAAACCAAACAAGTTATTCTGTCATATTACGATTTTTATTATACTTATTATTAGTTATAATAGTTATATTAATGTTAAGAATATAAATAATATTAAGATTAATATTCATAATATAAATTATATTATTAATATTAATATAATTATTAATATAATTAATATTAATATTATATTATTATTAATATAATATTAATATTACTATTTATATTATTAACACTATATTACTATTATTAACAGGAGAGGACTATTATTAACATTAGATTAATATTAGTAATATTATATTAATATAATATTTATATTATTAATATTATTATTTATGTTATTAAGAGGAGAATATATTATTAATATTAATAATTAATATTATTATTAATCTATTAAAAGAGGGATTAATATTAAAAAACGAAGAGAAGATTAAGATAAGATTAAGAGGAAGAACAGATTTATTAAGAGGACTAATATTCTATTATCTTCGAAGAGGGAGGAACCCTCTTCCTCTCTTAAGATCCCTCCTCTTAAGTCCTCTTCTTCCTTAATTAATCCCTTCTTCCTCTTCTTTCTCTTCCTCTTCTTCCTCTCTTTCTCTTCCTCTTCTTCCTCTCTTTCTCTTCCTCTTCTTCCTCTTCCTCTTCTTCCTCTTGTTCCTCCCTCTTGTTCCTCTTATCTTCCTCTTCTCTTCTTCTTCTTCCTCTCCTTCCTCCTCTTCTCTTCCCCCTCTTCCTCTCCTCTTCCTCCTCTTAATCCTCCTCTTCCTGTTCCCAATCCCTAATGTTCCTCCTCTTCCTCCTAAACCCCTCTTCTCCTCTTCCCCTCTTAATCCCTAATATCCCTATTCCTAATCTTCCTCCTCCCTAATCTTCCCTCTTCCTCCTCTTCCTCCTAAATAATATTAAATATTAATAATATTAATAATAAATAATATTAAATATTAATAATATTAATAATATTAAATATTAATAATATTCATAACATTAATAATATTAATATTATTAATAATAATAATATTAATAGGAATCTGAAAAATAATAATAATTATAATAAAAATCATAATAATGCAAAAGAATTTGTCTGGCTTCGATTCCCACCTGTTGCAGATTTTCTGTCTTTATACGCCCATATTTTTGTGTAGTTTTAGAAAAAAAAATTCTTAAAGCAATCAATGTGGTTTAATTTTTAGACCTTACGAGGCTTTTTCTTTTCTAATTTTTCATGTATGAAAAATCAATTATATTTTATAGACAATGATTTTTGAAATATTATTATGCTTGTTGAAGTTAAGAAAAACTTAGTTTTCTGAGAAGTATGAATATTCTTGCGAGGGAGAAGTAAAAGTGTCGTTACTATCGTAATTAAACGAAAAATAGCTTTAGGTTTTATAAAATCTAAAACATTAAGTACTTTTAAAATCTTAAAAATCGTTTTGTTTAAGGGCCGAAAACAGATGGGTTTTAAACTTTAAAACACAAGTGATTTATGTTTAAGGTTTCGAAAGTTTAGTTATAATTATAAAAAGAAATACTTCCATTTTAAAAGATACTTAAAATTTATATTTTTTTAAAAATATTATCAAATTAGTTTTTAAAATAATCATTTTTTCATATTGTTATTTTATTTTCAAAATTTTATAGAAAAGTTATTTTTTCAGAAAGGATTTTTCCTATATAAGTAATTTTTCTTTTATAAAATTTAACTAAGGCAATAATTTTTTGTTTTTAATATGAAGTAAATATTTAGTTGCAATTATAGTTTTTGTTTTAAAAGCTAGTTATATTTTATATTGCCAAAAGTTGCTCAAAATAATTAAGATTTTGATTGATGTTTTTAAAAGCTTAAATAAATATATTAAATGGGCTCTAAATTTCCAAAATAACAGTGATATACTTGTAGGGGCGTTTCTTCCTTCACCTTTCCATTCTTATTCTTGTACTTCTATATTCTTCAAAAATACTGAAATTATCCTTTATAGTTTTTAGTGTTTTTAAAATAGTAGTTTCGTAAATACAGAATATTTTTGGAATAAAAAATTTGAAAAATAAAAAATCATTTTGGAACATCTTTTCTAGAACATATTTTTTTTTTAATTTTCAAATTGAAAAATCCAGAATTCATAAAACATGTTCTAGAAAAGATGTTCTGGAAATATTTCGAAAAGAATAATCCGAAACTCATTTTTTAAAAGGGGCAAAACTGTCTTTTCAAAAAATATGGGGTGCAGGAAGAAATTTGTAGAGGTGGAAGAAGTTGCCTACTTGTAGTTATGTAATGTAAACAAAAGGATTTGTTTACAATCGATCGATGCTGCCTACCTAACATAAATGGACAAAATTCGAGACATCTTGTGTTTTTAAAGAGTTTTTTTTTTTCTTCTTCATTTAGGTGTTCAATGGGAATGTTTAATGATAACACTTGATTTGTTAACATTTTTATAGATTTGTTGTATTTTTTAAGCACTTTTTTAAATAAAAAAAAATTTAACACCCTTGTATTTTCTGTAATAAATAATAGATGTAACAAATCTTGTATAAAAACTATATTTTCACCTAAACTTTTTGTATAGATCATATGATCAATTGATTCAGTGATGATAACCTTTTGAGTTGAATTTGGTTACAATAAATTCTTGAAATTTGGAGTTTTGATGAAAATAATTGGACCATGAAGATTGGAAGTGCTTAATTAAAAAGAATAAATCTATCTAAGTTGGTGAATAGAAAAACTGTTAGACGATTTATGAGTTGAAAGACAATCTAATATAATATCTTATTGTGATAGATTTTTCGAGGATTCAATTTTTATTGTAGGTTAGGTCCATCCATTTGTAGTAATTAAGAACCTTATAAATAGAGAAGTACTGAAGAGTAAACAGGTAGACAAAGAACTTCACATTTACCATTTAGTTTTTATAGTTTAGTAAGTTATCTGTTTTTTTAGTTCATTTTTTTTTATCTTCCTTATCTTGCGTTTTCTCATATGCTCTTTACGTTTTATCTTTTTTTATGTTTTCTGTTCTATAAATTTATATTTGAAAGATGATTGAATTATTGAAATGGATAATAATGAATATGAAAATGTGTTAACTAATGATTTGTTCAAAGTTGTTTTAGTCATTTGAATCCTATTAGAATTCAAATTTTGATTAAGAATTTTTTTCCTTGTATATATAAACTAGTTGGTGAACATTTTCTTCATTAAATAATGAATGCAAATATGAGTTTTTTATATTCAAGATCGAATAATATTTTCTTCTTTTTACTACAATTCCTTTTAATTTTTACATTTACAATTTTCCGTTTACATTTAAGCTTACGCGTTTAATTAATTTCAATTTTAGTTTATTTTCATTACAATGTTAATTTTAGTTATGTTATTTTTCAGTTTCAAACTTTACAATTTTTTCATTAGAAGATTTATTCTTATATTGTTTATAGTTTTCTTGCTTTGAAGAATTTTACCATTTTCTTATAATTTCTGTTGTTTACAGTTTCTTTCATTTACAATTTTAGTTTCTGTCCATTTAATTCCAATTTTTTATTTACATTTATAGTTTTCGTGTAGTTCTCTTGTATAATTTTTTATTTGATTTTAGTTTCTATATTTCAATTGTTGGTAGAAGGTCTAATAGATAATTGTCATTAGATAGTCTACTTTATTACTTTGTTTTCATTTGTGTTGTTATGTATTTTTTTTTCTAAACTTCATCCAAACCCCCAATCTTAATTAATGAAGGGAAGAATATCAAACAATGGATTCAATCAACATGTGTTCTCAATATTAGACCGATGTTAACTTCTATATTACATTAAAAATGGGAACTTAGTGTTTGTTTGATAAATTTGGTGCAATGAAAAAGCTTTATTAGTTAACTATAATGGAAAATAAGTACATAAAAGTCAATAAAAGTCAATAAAAGTCAAAGTGATTTATAGATTTAGGAGAATAAGTTTTAATCTCCAACCCACCAAATGTTTTACAAGCGGTTTATATTAAATAAAGTACATTTTTTAGAAAGATAAATGATAATTCTTTGAAATATTCATTTGAAGTACTCAAGAAAAAATAACCTAAAAATATATAAGTCTTTATTAAAGTAATACAATAAGTCTACGCTTGACATAGGTGAAAAATTGTCAACTATCAATTAAAAAAAATGTTCATCATCTTAAAAAAAAAGAAGCAAAAATATCAATTGGAGGGAAGTATTGGATAAGGTATTTTATCATGATAGAAATCTTGAAACAATCTTGATAGATGTTGAACAAAAGAATTTTTGTTACGTAAATTTTGAACATACAAAACCTATAGAAAGACTGTTTATAGTGAAAGGAAAATTTTTGATTTTTCATATATAAACTAATGAAGAACTTGATGAATGAACTTGAGACTTTTCTTAGTATTTTCTATCATCTCTTATATTTTATTTTCTATTCAAACAATTACAAACTCCCATCTACTTTATTATTATTGCTTAGAGACAACTTACAAACATTGTTTGATTAGATTTACAATTGGATTAGTTGAAAGACGACTTTGGGTCAACTAACTGTATCTATACTATCATTGGTGTTATATGATCTAACACTTATACGGTATACATTGGAACCATTTTAATTTGGTTGAGCTACGATAATGATCAATCATGTGAGCACTTTATTAGACATAAAGAAATATTGCATAGTGTTGATTTCTCTGACAGACAGAACACTTGTTTTTACATGATTTATTGTTAAAATCACTCGTCTTACAAATGATATATGATTCATATTTTATGTTTTATAATTTTTAACGCTTAAAATAAAAATTATAGAATGTTAAATTTCTCCTTAATACATATTTCACTTTATTTCACTTGTCTTGATCATGTAATCAACTTATAATTTTTTTTATTTATCATGTTATGGCTTCTAGCTTTCAATTAATGAATAAATAAATTTCTTTTGGTTAAATTACCTTATTTGTCTCTATAATTGGGGTCAATAGTCAATTTAGTTTACTGATTTTAAAAAAAATCAATTTAGTACCTATATTTTTTAAAATGTATTCAAATTGGACATTTTCATTAAGTGTTGCTTATGTGGCAAAGAGAGAGTGTTTATATGGCAGAGAGAGAGTTTATGTAGCAGAGAAAGTGTTTATGTGGAGAGAGAAGTAAGATTGAGAGTTATTATTATTATTATTATTAATATACTGTTATTATTATTATTATTCTTATTACTATTATTTTAATTATAATAATTATTATTATTGTTATTGTTATTATTATAATTACAATTATTATTTTTATTTTTATTATTATTACTATTAGTATTATTATTACTGTTTTTGTTATTATTATTATTATTACTAATATTATTATTATTATTATTGCTATTATTATTAATAATAATAATATGATTATTATTATAATAATTATTATTATTATTAATATTATTGTTATTTTTATTATTATTATTAATATTATTATTTTTGTTATTATTATTATTTTATTATTATTACTTTTATATTATTATTATTAATATTATTATTTTTACTATTATTATTATAATAATATTAATAATAATAATAATAACAGTAATAATAATATTAATAAAAATAATAATAATAATAGTAAGAATGAAAACAATAATATTATTATTAATAATAGAAAAAAATAATAACAAAAATAAAAATAATAATAACAATAATAATAATAATATTAATAATAATAATAGTGATAATAATATTAATAATAATAATATTAACAACGACAATACTAATAATAATAATAATAACAATAATAATAATACTAATAATAATAATAATAACAACAATAATACTAATAATAATAATACTAATAATAAAAATAATAACTATAATAATATTATTAGTAATAGAAATAATAATTATAATAATAATAATAACAGTAATAATAATAAATAATAATAATAACAATAATAATAATAATAACTCGCGTTCTTACCTTTCTCTCTACATAAATACTCTCTCTGTCACAGAAACACTCTCTGCCATATAAACACTCTCTCTTTGCCACATAAGAACCACCTGACGCCTACATAAATATTCTCTTTCTACCACATAAGCAACACCTGACACCTACATAAATACTCTCTCTGCCACATAAACACTCTCTACCTAATAAACACTCTCTCTGCCACAAAAGCAACATCTGACGCCGTTAGGTGGAACTTAACGGAAAGAACCAATTTGAATATATTTTAAAAAAGATAGGGACCAAATTGATTTTTTTAAAAATCACTATACTAAATTGACTATTAACCCTAAATGTAGGGACAAATAAGGTAATTAAACCAATTTTTTTAACTTTTACATTTTCTTGTGAAATATGTTAAAAAAATTAATAACCAATTCATGAAATAATAAAATTAAATAGTAAAATGTGAAATTAAATTTAAACAAATTGAACCTTAATTTTTAATTAGAAGTAGCAAGTGTTATATTTGGTGTCATTTCATATAAAAGCCATCGAATTGGATCATATAAATTTAACATTATTCTTGTATGAGTTGAGAATGTCTCGTCGCTACAGTACGAATATTTTCTTATGTATGTCTCTTATATGACTTTGGTCTCCGATCTTTCCAGGTCTTAGTCTTCGGCCTCGGTTAGAGTGGCGGGTACCTGCAAAAGGTGTCCAACGCTCAAGTTAGTGTTCGGTTATCGATGGTTAGAATAATAAATGCTATTAGAATGTGTACTTTTACTTTGTCTTGGAGTGTATATTTATAGTGTCAATGTGGTCATTTACTATTGGACCTAATTTACTGAGTTAATATTAACATTAAACATATATTTCGTACAATAATTTTGTTAAACATATAATTCAAAAGTATTTCTCAATTTTTTGAAATATACTTGACTGTAGAGGATTGAACCTTAGAGTATCTGATTATAAAATATATATATATATATATATATATATATATATATATATATATATATATATATATATATATATATATATATATATATAATATAAAGAATAGACGTAAACGTAACTAAATTATGAAATATTTAACTTGTTTTTGTTTATATGTACGTAAATAAAATATATTTTTTTAATTAAAATTTAAAAAATATAATAATCTTAATATATTAACTAAACTTATCTTAATCTTAAAACGGTATCATCATAAAAATATCTCCAATAAAGCTAAAATTAAATATGTACATTTTGTAATTATTAAACAAAGGTTGAGAACTAATAATTCTACAGTAATATATTTGTTCTTTTTGTGTAATTATTAATTAATATATAACTAATAATGATTTAAAGATTTATTAGTACATTTACTATTTTAACCTTGTCGAAGATACAACTTTACTTTTATATTTATATGTAATATTTTTTATTAACTTTCATTCCTGACTTACTTTTTTATACATCTTCAAGTTTTTTAAAATGAAATTTATTTTTTTATATTATGATATTTCGTGTTTGAGTCTTTTTGAATATGAGAAAATAGTAATTTGATGTTTATATTATTTTTTTGTATGATGTGAAGTGAGAAAGTGATATTTTGATACACATATAAGAAGTTACTTTCTATTTTTGTAAACTGGCAATGGCGATGTTTAGAAGTTTGAGTTCCATTTTTTGCACAAGTTGAGGACAGAATAAACATGTCATTGTAGCCGCGGGAGAGAGTAGTGTCTTGTAGTGATGGGTCAGAGTGATGAGTCCCAAAAAAATCATTACTTTGGTGGCCCTAGACATTACGGAAGGTTCTGCACAACCACGACTATAACTCATGCAGTTTGATTTTTCTACTGCAGTTGTTAATGTTGGGAATTAATTTGATAGAAACTGAAATCTCTTATTAAAAAAAGTGTACTGATACAATATCAGCAATGCTATTTTTAATTGTCAAAAACAGAATGAATTAAAACATTATGATAACAAAAATATCTAGTTTTAAGATTTTAATTGCTGTAAGAGTTAACAAACTAACTCTAAATTTAGCTTATTTCAAACTAACTCTAAATTTAGCTTATTTCAACACTTTTTCTTAAGCTAAATTCTCCAATACATCTAACTTCTGACTACTCTTTTAGTTCTTCAAATCTATCTAGTTTAATGGTTTGGTGAAAATATCAGATACTTGCTTTTTGGTGTTGCAATGTTTCACTTCTAGCTTTCCTTTTCCAACTTGTCCCCTTAAAAAATGAAACTTGGTCTTTATGTGTTTACTCCTCTCATGTGAGATTGGATTTTTTGCAAGGTTGATGGCTGATTGGTTGTCCACAGAAAGTTGCACATGCTTCACATGATCCAACTTCAAATCATCAAGCACAAATTCTAGCCAAACACATTGACTAGTTGCCTCTGCTGCAGCTATATACTTTGCCTCACAAGATGAGAGAGCAACTACAGTTTGCTTCTTAGAACACCAAGAAATTGGTGCTTTCAGATATTTGAAAAGATATCCATATGTGTTCTTCCTTTCCACTTTATCATCACACCAATCTGAATCACTCCAAACTTCCAAACAATCTTCAAATTCATTCAAGCTTACTGGAAACAATAAGTCATACCCTGTTGTCTCCTTAAGATACCTCAATATGTGTTCTACTACATATGAGAGACTCTTGGATTACACATGAATCTGCTTATTAGTCCAACTGCATAGCCTATGTCAGGCCTACTGTTGCAGACTATGTAGCACAAACACGGACATGGACACTGATACCACACAGATACGGACACAAGATACGTATAATTTCTAAAATGTAGGATACGGGGACACGAATTTATATATTGTATAATTATGAATTATATAAATTGATAATAAAGATTTATGTGCACAAGTATGTTTTAGTATCTTTTTGGAGCAGAAAGATGTTTTTCATAGCTGCTTCAAAAGGATTTGTTCCTTATTTTATAATTACACTAAAAATTTATACAATAAATTTGAATTTTTAGAAAATTAATGTATTTCTCATTTTTAAAATTGTATTAGAATCTTACAAGAATAGTCAGAAATCCAACAAATATTTTTTGAATCAGACACTTCACCGATACGTGTCCTACAAGTGTCATACAAGTGTTGTGTCCGATACGTATGTCCGACACAGACACGCTATTTAAAAAGGAGTGTCTGAGTTTCATAGGTTGCAGATGAACCTCAAACTTCCAACAATTTATTTAAACAAAGTACTATATGCTGCATTCTCCTTTAAGACTTTTGTCAGTTTCAAATTTCTAGCAGCAGGCACCTTGACTCCATTGCATTGATCTATACTGAATCTGTTGAGCACTTCATTAATGTATTTCCTTTGATGCAGGATAATCCCTTGATCTGTGTATACGAATTCCATTACCAGAAAATAGCTAAGCATTCCCAAATCTGTTATTTCAAAAGCAGTCTTCAATCTATTTTTGAACTGCTCAATCATTGTCATTGAGCTCCCCGTGTTTAACAAATCATTCACATATAGACATACATAGATTAAGCTTAGACTTTGGAACTCTTTTGCATACACTTCATATTCTACTGAGCACTTTGTGAAGCCTAGTTTGAGCAGAAACGAATCTATCAATTTATTCCACACATTTAGAAAAATTGTACAGATACAATACAAGCAATGCTATTTATAACTGTCAAAAACATAATGAATTAAAATATTCTGATAACAGAAATATCTAACTTTAAGATTTTAATTATTTTAAGAGTTAACAATCTAACTCTAAATTTAACTTATTCCAATAATTAATAGTCAATTTTTTTATTAAAAAAATAATAATATTAAAGTAAAATATTTAAAAGATATTCAAATCCATATATAAAACCAACGTCTATACAAGTTCTGCCATAGTTTTATTGAACTAAATATACTAAACAAGTGTCACAATTATCGAAGGAAGAACGTGTCTATTCTCACTCAAACAATCCATTTCCAAAGGTAAGATACTGATATATATTTTTTCTTCACATTTAGAGGGTTTCTCTTTTTGAGTCTAAACCCATATTATATGCAAATAAATAAAAATATGAATACTCAAACCATCTTACGAGTTTCAACATTAAAAAAAAAAAAAAATCCATCAAAACTTAATTGACTCTATTAAGAAGTGGATTTTAAACCTAACTCAACATCATAAAACCGGCTTATAAGGTGAGGTTTGCACCCACTTATATACAATAAAATTTTCTTATCTCTAGTCAATGTGGGATCTCCAACACACCCCTCACGCCGAGAGTGACAACATACACTCGCTAGGATAGGCTCTAAATGACTCTAATACCATATTAAGAAGTGGACTTTAAGTCTAACTCAACCTCATAAAATCGGCTTATAAGGTGAGTTTTGCACCCACTTATATACAATGAAATGTCTTTATCTCTAATCGTTGTGGAATCTCCAACAGACTCTATTAAACCCACTTACTGCCTAAAGTATGTTTGCATAATAAACCAACAAAACATAGTATAAAGTATATTTCCCGTGAAGAGGTTAAATTAAATTATGGAAGGGTGAAATAATTGTGTACAATGACTTTGGGGTGAGCTCTCCAAATCCATGTGAAAAACATGAACTGTAGATATGAAAATGAAGATGAAGGAGGGGTTGATGGTGACATATTTGGTTTTCCAGGTGAGGCATAGTTTGTGATGTGAGGCATAGTTTGTGATGGTAAAACACGGTTATATTATAAGTTATACCATTTATCACACACTCAATACTCTTTAATAATTTTCATTAAGAGAAGCTAACCAAATGAAAAAAAAATCAATTTAGAAAAAAAGTTAGCCCAAACTTGTGTACAAAGTCATATCAATCCTTTTTTAACATGATTCACGTACAAATATTTAAAAGAGACATGTGCCACATGCGTGTTCATTAATTTAATACGAAGATATATTTTTTTAAAATTTCAAACCTACAGTACGGAAAACTCTTAAGCAAAGAGATTGGAGTGGTTCGTTAAATTTATCCTGATAGATTTTATTCAATTTGCACAATAATTACAAGAAAATAAATACATAGGAATATTCTCTCCCAAGAGTTGACATATTTATTTATATATGAAATTAGGTTAATACACTTCAAATAAATAATCATCATTCTTAGTTTACTAAAAAAAATAATTAAATAAAAAAATAATTTTAAAAACAAAAAAATAATTACTTATTACTATATTAATTAAATTAGTATGCCTCCATTCATGCCTCGTACAGAAGTCTAACTAACAGGGGACACATTAATTTCAGTAAAATTGAAAAAATGAATTTTGGATGATTTAAATATGATTTCATTAAGTGAACTTATCTTTCATAAATTAGAAGATAAAGTTTAAACTCAATTTAAATTGATTTGATGATAGTTTTAATCTCCAACAACAATAATGTACGTTACTTCAAGTCTCATTTCTCCAATCCAATAGTGATGTTGAATTGGTCGATACAGAAAATTATTTGTAAAAGGTACTCTGACGTTCAAGTAAGTACTTTGAAAAGAGTGTATTTTGGTTAGATCAAAAAGCGTACTTTAATCCTCCTCATAAAACTTTATTTATAGTATTGGTTTATGAATCCTTATAGGCCGAATATTAGTTATTAACTATGCATAATGATCTCTTAATACTAAAAACGTGTAAATTTCAATTAATCAATTTTATGAGATATTCTCCTTATATTTCAGGGTGTAAATTGACTCATTCAACACCATTATAACCGTTGTTACTTGTTTATTTATTATGTACATTTATGTGTTTTTTATTCAGACAGTCGATCATCAAGATCGAAATTAACTCGTTTGATAGTGATCGGTACATATAACAAAAATCCACGAGTAACCTTGTTGATGTTGGGAAAGGAAAAGAAGTTGTAAGTTAATAGAAGAAGATTGGTGTTGGAGGAATGAGGATGTTCGAAAGCAAGTTTAATCGAGGATGTTCCTAGCAAACAGTATAGCAACAACGTGGGGGATGGAAGCCCCGTCACGAGGTAGTCGACGGTGGTTGAGCCACGACTGTAGCATTCAGAAACAGCCAACGTGGCACAATCTGCCACCACAGATATGTCTCCATCACTAGCCCCACCTCTCTGCACCGCTTTTCCAGGTCTATAAATTCATTTACACTCCAATGCCCTTTTTACACTTCAGCTCGCCAAAAACTACAAGCACGAGTGGCTCGTTTTGCAACTTCTAAAGGACAAAACACACTACACACATCATGCATTTCTCCTTCTCCACCGCATTTTCCACTCGCTAGTACTCTACTCACACACACTCACCACTATCCCTCTATTTTTCTTCAACCTCACTCACACATGGGAAGAGCTCCTTGTTGTCAGAAAGTGGGGCTGAAGAAGGGGAGGTGGACAGCAGAGGAAGATCAGATCTTGGCAAAATATATTCAGGCCAATGGAGAAGGTTCTTGGAGGTCATTGCCTAAGAATGCTGGTATATATTAACAACAAATTTTCTTTCATTCTTCAACAACTACTAATTAACTTGTGTTATTAATCAATTGCTTTCTTTCTCACTTGCATTACCAATTTTTTGAAGGATTATTGAGGTGTGGGAAGAGTTGCAGACTGAGATGGATTAACTATTTGAGAGCTGACCTTAAAAGAGGGAACATTTCTGCTGAAGAGGAAAACACCATCGTCAAGTTGCACGCTTCTTTGGGGAACAGGTTAGTTAGTGCTACCATATTATTATACATAGTTAAATTAATTAATTAAGCCTCAACTGTTTTTTTAGGAAGCATTTATTGCGGTATTTCTGAGAATTTAAAATCATTAATGAATCATTTTTATTGTTTAAAATACCCTTACTTACCAGACACGACATCCCAATTTCATTTAACTGCATCCCAGTTCTTAGTGCTGCCACCAGTACGAACACTAAAAGACTAAAATACCCTTCATTATTTTACCACAACCACCGTTGCCTCTCACTATCGCTGCCGTCGCCACACTTCTAGTCTTCTTCATTGCACTCTTTAATCTTTAAGAAGAAGAGAGAGAAAAACATTGGATTTCGTTAGAAAGCCTATTATATGTTCATGAATTCCAAAAACTTGTTTTTAAATGTATTTTATATGTTTCAGAAATTCTATTTTAGAGATTTTATTTTTGGAAAAATTATTAAAAAAAAATCTGAAAAACTTGTTCTAGAATGTACACTCCTTTTTTTAAAAAAAAAAATCTCAAATCAACAGGGTTGAACTTTATTATTAGTGTTTTATATTTTTTATAATATATAATAAATAGGTAAAAATCTTATTTTATAAGTTAATTTTATAATATTGAATTATGTTTAAAGTCCATTTTTTTATATAGTATCAGAGTTATTTAAAAATTTATTCAAAAATTTATTTAAGCGAGTATTTATGCTAAGTTTACGGTGTCATTGCTATTAAATCGTTATTAGATTATCCATAAATATATAGTCTTATGTACGAGTTAGAGGATCTTAATATGAGGTGGGTGTGATAAAGATTCCACATCGATTATAAATAAAAACATTTCATAATATATAAATAGGTGCAAACTTCATCTTATAAGTCGCTTTCACATAATTGAGTTAGGTTGAATTCTCAAGTTTTTATATTTGGTGTTAGAAATTTATTTTTTTAACAAATTTTAAAGGAGCTTTTCAATTTTTTTTTTGTATTTTTTACAAATTGGGAGGAAAATTAAAAAAAATAAAATTAAAATTAGAGAAAAGTAGTATTAAATAATTAATGAAATTTTTTATTGTTATGTGTATGGTGATAATGAAATTTTTTAATGCTAATATTTTTTAGAAGTTTATAAACAAAATGATGATTAAAAAACATATTTTATGTTATAAATTTGATGATAATTAAGTTGAAAATAATAAATGATAATTTAAGGTTTAAAACTAAAATTTAAAATGTTAAATTAAAATAATTTTTCAATAGGAATTATAAATGTTTAATTTTTTCTTTAATATAAATTTAATAATTTTACTTTATATTTTAACCCATTTTATATATGTTTATTATATTTTGAAATTACTTTAAAAAATTATATGATCAATAATAACAATTATTATTATAGTAATATTATAAAATTTTATATTTTGTTCTATTTTTCATTTAATTTATTTACAAATCATTATAATAATAATAAAAAATTATTTTTAATTATATTACAAAACCAAAATTAATTTATCCTTAAATTAATTTTTTTTCTCTTATCTGAAACCCATTAAAATTTAATTTCAATATTTTCAATTAATTATTTTGAAATACTTTTCTATATAGTAAGTAATTTCAATCCTTAATATAAATTTAAAAAATCTAATATTTTAACTCATTTTGTATTTTTTATTGTATTTTTTAAATCTATTAAAAATTTGTAATCAATAATATCAACAATAATAATGATGCAAATTTTTTTTATTTTTCTTTTAACTTTCATTATTTTTTTCTACAAACCATTCTAGTAAAAACACATTTTATTATAACTATTTTAAAATCATATTTATTGCTATATTTGATTAACTGAATTGTAAAAAAATATATCGATATTTATAAAAATTAAGAAGTCCAAGTTTTTACTTATTTTAATGCTCTAATTTTCGTATAACAAATGTTTCTTTGTATGTACTTTTTCCGAACAAGTGGTGTAGACTGTGGAAGAAATGCGACGATAAAATTAGTCTTATTTTGTTGAATGGAAAAAAGCCATCTGCATTTAAAGGCGTGTGATTGATATAATATAATACGATATGATAAGAAAAAGTAAAAATAAAAAATAAAATATTAAGTATATATATTATTAGAATACCTGCAAATTAGACTTTTGTTTAGTGTATATACACCGTAATCGTATAGTACATGATGTAGAAAGAAAGGAAGTGAAATTAGTTGCTTCTTGTCGTACACTCATTTATTATATGTTAGGTGTGTACAAAACCAACCTGGGTTAGTGTTCAGTCCAAATTAAAGAGAAAACGTTGGCATATATAGTACAAAGGCCAATGTTTTGTTAGCTGTTTATAACATAAATTAAACGAGCATATAAAGAACTATAAGCACAAAAATAGTACTTTCTTCAATAAAAATAATTTACACAGTCTTCAGTTTTGTATATTCTTGTTACTAGTAGGGAAAAAAACTTTTAACCCCTCTAAACTTTAATATTTGTCTTAATTGATGTTTAAATTTTATCTTATCAACAATTAAACAGCTTAAACTTTCCTATTGATCTTAAATTTATTTTTTAAAACTTTAGTTTTTTAATAATTAGTTTCTAAAACTTATTAATTTTTTATACATAATTTTTTCCTAACAAATTTGAGTTAAATAAAAATAATAAAATAAAATGCTAAGTATCTATTTAAAAATAAAATAAAATTTAAAGATTAATTGGAACAAAATTAAAATTTGTTGTGTTTATTTATAGACAGGAAAAAAAGTTTGATATCAATTAAGACAAAATTAAAGTTTGGAATATCTATTTGTAAAAGGATAAATGTTGTTTTCAAATGACATATTACAATACGTTGAGCCATTGAGTCATGAATTCGCCTTTTGACTTTTGAACCTCTCAGAAAATAGTATATATTATTTTTGTTCTTTAACTTTTTTTAGTTGTATGATTGAGAAGTACTTTTAATTTTTAATTAATTGAAATGTTTGTTTAATTTTATTGAAATATTTGAAAAATAAGTTTATTTAGCAGTCTGTAATTTTTAAATATTACTTTAAGTAGTATTATCCAAAAACATTAATTAGTTTATCGTATTTTATTTCCTTCTTACCCCTAAAATGCTTTTCTTCTTTTTACTTTTTTTTACATAACGTAGGTTTCGTTATTTTTTTATTTACTTTTTTCTCTCGTTATAGGATTTTTTCTTTTTTTTCCCATTATTTTTAGATATTGCAATATCACACTATTTCATAAAACCATTTCATTATTTACGATATTTATCGTATCACTTTAATAGTATACTTCAAAATATTTATAAGGACATTATTACAAATTTTCTTTTTATTTTCAATAAATTTATCATTATATTTTAATTTTAATCAGTACACTATTTATATTATTTAACATTATTCCTGTATATATTTTAACTAATACAGGTGTGTTTAGTAGAAGGAACATTTTGAGACTTCGATATATTCACCATCTCTTTAGTATCTGCCATCCAACATGAACTACACCCATACTATTGTTAGGTTGAGTGCAAAAACGAACTTGCTGTGAAATAATCCACGTAACATTTTTTGAATAATATTTTTTAATAACAAAACATTACACTCAGATAATAAGAAAATAATAATAATTATTACTATTATAAATAAAATTTTGAAATATAATAATTGTATAAAATAATAAAATTGTGAAATTATCAGAAAATAAGAGAAATTTGTTACTGACAGATCATAAAAATCTCTGCTGAAATGTTTAATACGACAGCTAAGACCTTTTTAGACATTCCCTTTTACCCCCTCCCAGTGTAGAAACAACTTTTCCACGTACTCTTAAAACATTTTATAAAATAAACAAAATGGAAATATGGGGAATAGATAACATAATGTAATATTGAAGTGTTTAACTAGATATTTTTTTTCTAATTATATACTTAAAATAAATACTATTTTTTTTCTTTATTAGTATTATTACGAAGAATAATGATATCTTAACAACCATACGTCCTATCATATTATAATTTAAAAAAGAAAAAGATTTTTTTATTGAAATGATTGTATTGATGAAATCATGATGTAACATTTTCCAATCATTATTTTCATATTGAAGGCTGTCCTTTACAAAGTATCTTCAGTAATTTAAACTTGTTTGTCCGTTTCATATTATACAGCAGTGAGTCTTAAAAGCTAGTCTTTCTGTTCGAAGTGACAATCTCTTTTATGGTTGAGGGAAGGATCCAGAATGAAACATTTGTCGTATCTCAATCTAACCTTCTTTACCAATAAGTATAAAATGATGTGAAATAGTAATTTTAACGTAACATATAATTAATTGAACTGTAAAAAAAATATTAGTAATTATGGAAAGAGATTGATTATCCATTATGCAGCCACGTAAATAATAAAATGAGGGTTTTGGTGGTTACAGGTGGTCCTTGATAGCAAGTCATTTGCCAGGAAGAACGGACAACGAGATTAAGAACTACTGGAATTCTCATCTGAGCAGAAAAATTTACAGTTTCCCAAGGATGGAGAGGCAACAAGGTGTAGGTGCCATGGATACAGCTAAAGTGGTGTGTATTCCTCCCAAGCGAAAAGGTGGCAGAACAAGCCGTTGGGCAATGAAGAAGAACAAAAGCTACACCCAAAATTCCGACAGACCCAAACACAGTTTCACTGAACAGAATAGTAGTGACAGCAGAGTTCCGAAGGCAGCGGAGAGCGAGGGTTTGTTGAACGGCGTTAGGGAGTGGAAGGCGGCGGAGGTAGATGAAAAGGGTGAGAAGGAGAAAAGTGGTGATGGGGAGATGTTAGGAGTGTGTGAATTTGAGGGCATTGATGAGGGGAGTGGGGCGTTGGGCATTAGTGAGATGTTGGAAAGTTACTTGGCGGAAACATGTGGGGTTTGGGACATAAGTGAGGAGAGAGAGAGCAATGACGTAGAAGTGGTGGAAGTGGTGGGTGTTGCTGATGCGTGTCCCAACAAAACGAGGTCGTGCGATAGTAGCGTGAATGAGTATTCATGTTCTTCCATGGGATTGGGCTTGGATAAACTATGGGATTGGGAGAGCGTGATAGAGTTCAATAACATTTCTGAGTCTCCACTCGTTTCTGAGCATTCCGATGACAAAGATAAACTTCTGACTTGGCTGTGGGAGGACGATGATTGGGATAGCGATGGCAACAAATTGGGAGAGACAGATCCGCAGATACAAAACGAGGTTGTTGATTGGCTTCTCTCTTGATTCCTCCAACTTTATTCAAATAGAATAGATCTAGACCTAGTGTTTGCGTGAGCCTCTTTTTTCCTTTTCCCCATTTGTATGCCCTAGGCTTCCAAAAATTTCCTACATTTTCACCAAACTTTGCATTGCTAGCTTTATTCATTCTGTAACGGCTACAAATTTCTTTTATTTTACATAATTAATTTATTGCACATAAATAAATTACATTTTTCTGTAAAGTTTTTCATCCTACTATCATCTTCTTTCTGCTTCTTTAGAAAAAGTCTGGTATATTCCTTTTTAATAACTACTAATATGCGATCCAGATACCACACTGATATACACATCAACAATCAATTTCATTTCCTTTAAATACTAAATAGGTTGATAAATTAGGACTCTCTTTCAATTTTAAATAAATATGAGTGTAAATATGCAGCATATACCTCTGCAAATAACTGTTGTCAATGAATTCCATATTGTTACAGTGTTTTCAATAATTATTTTTTTTTAATTTTATTAAAGAGAGTTTCAACCCCTTACCTATTCATGAATTCAAGGCACAAAACAGAACATGATTGCCTCCTGCACCCTATATGGATAATATGCATATGGATAGCTTGCCACTGGCCTTATAAGATACTCGAATTTAAGGGCTGCTTAATTTAGTTTTCAATAATTTTATACATCCATTAAATATTGTAAGATGTAATATATTAAAATTAATTTACAAACTAAAGATAGTTTATTAATCAATTTTAATTAAATATAATTATATTTAGTATAAGGTTATAAGTGGTATGATTTTCATTATTCAATTATTCTATTGTCTAGTCTAAAGTTTTGGGTGGACAAAAAATTCAATTGGAGAAAAATGTTTATTTTTACAAATCTATTTATTATTTAAATCAATTTCTCATCTCTAACAAATTTTAAAAATTAAGAAATTCAAATTTTTAATTTAAACTCGCAATCTATGTAGCACACATTGATACAACAGAGACTCGAAGATATATATAATCTCAAAAATATAAAACACAGAGACACAAATTTATATGTTATATAATTATGAATTATATAAATTAATAATATAAATTTATGTACACAAGTATGTTTCAAATTTTTTTTTAACAGAAAAATATTTTTCATGACTGAATCAAAGAGATTTGTTCATTATTTTTATAATCATATTAAAAATTTATACAATAAATTTAACTTTTTAAAAAATAAAATATTTATTTCTAAGAATCGTATTAGAATTATAAAAAGTTTAATAAATAAATATTTTTTGAATTCTAATACTTATTTTACAAATATCATATGAATATGGATATCTAATATATATTAAATATCAACACGTCATTTAAAAGAAATTTTGGAGTCTCACAACCCGTGAAATATTTTTACAGTGATGCCACTCCTATAGTCATTATATTTGCATTTATTGTTATATTAGGTTTACCTATCAATCAAATGTACCACTTGACTTGCTTTTAGGCGACACGTACACTCTTTTCCTGCATAATTTAATTTGTCAACATTTATTATTGTACATTTCGTTATCATAACAAACTTTTATTAGTGTTAATTTTTGGCATTATTAAATTATAATTTTATTATATTTTCTAATATTTATATAATATTATTTTTTTACATATTATTATATTAATAGTATGTTAGTTTTTTTTTTTAAAAAAATATGAATTTAAATTTAAAAAATATTTTTTTATAAAAATCCAAATTATTTTTATAAAAAATATGAATTTAGATTTAAAATCTATATTTAGATTTGGATTGGATTTTCCTAATAATGTTATGAATGGTACGATGTCGATCTTTCAAGATTATAAGTTATACGATTTTGATACTTTAAATTATTGATGTTTAACCATAAGAAACTAAAAAGTGATGCAGTTTATTCTTAAACCATTTTATTATCTAATCATCTAAAATTTGTCAAACATATTTATGTAAATTTCAAGTAGATATTTTTTACTTATTGTAAAAAAAGAATTTAATGTTTCACACCTCTTAATAAAGCACAAAATGTTTTAGAAAATATTATTGTTTTTTTATTGTAATATTTTGTTACCTTATTCCTTGAACTTATATACTCCTCAACAATATACCAATTCTCTACTTGTTCAGGTTAATATTTGTTAACTAAGGCGCCTATTATTCTTAAATATTTTAGAACTAATAATCGCTTGTTGAAAGATTATGTACCATTACAAATAAATAAATATATATATATATATATATATATATATATATATATATATATATATATATATATATATATATACCCAAACTCTTAAAATCCTGCATAAAATATATGTATATAGTAGTATGAAAAATTATTAGTCAGTATAACACCGGTCTATGATATATAAAAATTATCAAACAAAACTATCATACCATATCACAATGTTTCTGAAATTAGTTTTGACTTGTAAAATAATTTTTGACTCAAAATATTAGTAATAAATTGATTGTAAACCAATATTTTTAATTGGACAGTCTTGAGAAGACACTTGATTTGTGTGTTTGCTTCAATAATATATTAGATGAAAAAAAAAGCTATTATTAACTATTATGTTATAATAATATAGTTTTAACCTTCTAGAGCAATATATATAGGAACTGGTAAAACTTATTAGAATAAAGCACATATATACACAATCTGAAAAGATCTGGCTTCAAAATGTATTTTGATAGAGTTGTTTACCTGATAGAGAGAAAACATATGAAGGCTACTCATATTCATATATCCTTGACATGCCCATGCACCCCATCATATATCTGTGATTTTCATATAAATAACAAACTCGTTGCATTGTTGAATGTATAATAATTAATTCATAACTGAAAGAAATTCAAGAAGTAAAGCGAATCTAAGTGCCACGGAAAAAACTATCCTTTAGAAACCACAAACTTCTATATATAGTTTTAGTTGTTCATGATAAGCCTTTAAAACTGGTATTAATGACAGTATGCTTTAAAAGATAGCTAAAGGGAAATCACATATGAAAAACGGGTAGAAGGCACTCCAATTTAAAAATATTCAATATTGAATGGTGAATCAAGGTGAAAAATATTCACCACTTCTTCTAGGATCTTTTGGATTACCGAGTAGTAAAAGTAACAGGGGATTGGGGAAGGTGAAAAGTTGCACAGAAAACATTAATTATACCATAATTAAGCAATTTACTAAATCAGTATTTATAGGACATTGGTTCCGAACTTTCAAAATCAGCATAAGGGCTCAAGCAATTTAGGCACCCAACTCTGGTTTATTTGTTAAACAATGACTTCTGACCATGGCAGTGACATTCACTTTTTCAAAAGAATTGAAGAATACACCCTTAGAAATGGGGAGCTTGTAATCATTTTTATTGCTGCTCATCTAGTCAATTCATATGTTGTATGTGCAAGACTTTTATTAATCTATGATAATCTTCTGAATCACATTCATACAATTTTTTATTAAAAGCACTACCAAGATTACAGATATTCAAAAGATACCTATTAAATAGGTATTAGGGTCATATATTTAAATGTTTTTTTTTTCTATCTTCAATCTTCCGTAGTACTAAGATTTTAAGGGTTATATTACAAATTTAAGAACTTTTATTATTTTAAATTGTTGATTGATTATACTTATAAACCTTGTACATATTCCAATAATAAAGAATGTATAGAATGTAAGAAAGGGTGTCTTCTAAGATATTCAGCGATAAAAGGGTAGCAAGATTACCAAACTTTCTTTCAAAAAGTGAGATTGCAAAATAACCCTGTGATCATGCCATACAGACATCAGAGTACTTAAGGCTCGTGTGTTCTCTTCATTAATCTAAAAGATTAGTGCGAACTACTAAAACCCAACTACCAATCAAGCCTCATGAATTCCTAGGTTTGCACATATCCAGCAAAAGCTTCGGTCTCAAAACTCAAATAATAGAACACAATAGAGTTGCAATCCAAAGCAATTATCTGTTCACCAAAAACTACTGAAAGATAGCCAAGATCTTACAGTACATTCTTCTAAAAAAATTAAAATAAAATACAGACAAGATTAACTCAACAAATCGTAAGAAGTGTATCCGCCGCAAACAAATCATTGTCATCAAGAATCCACAATCCAACAAACCCACCACACAACAACTAGCGGTGTCAATCAGTAAAAAGCTACAAACATAAACCAGATCAACAAACCCTGAAGATCAAACCCAGAAAAAAATTGCAGTCACACTCTTCATTTCCAACAAACCACAACAAGAATAAATCCAGCCAAATTAAGATAACAATTTTGTAAACATCTTAAGTGCATGTTAACCACTAACACTATCTCAAAGTGAATCTAAAAAATTAAAAGATAGGGGGGAAAATGAGTCTCAAGGACAAACGTGAAATTTCAACCGAATCACAGCAAAATTATGGCCACAGAATCACAGAGCATGGGTGAAAAGATGCGGGGATACAAGCGTTATATATATTAAATAAGAATCATAAAGAGTAACACTATTAGTTATTAATCATCTGTCAGAAAATTATTAATACAATTATCAAAAAATAATAATAAAAGTAAGATGGACACAGTGTCCATGCGGGAGGAAGCCATTCAGTATGTGAAGTACCTCAAAACTCAGATTTGGCTCTACCAAACCATGATCAATTTCTTTGATGATAACGACTCACTTTCTCCTATGTACCTTAGTGATTGCTACTTCCCTTATAGAACTTCTCAAGCTCCCTCAAAAAAATGAAATAAAAAACACGGTGTTGAGAATCATTCTGGAATAGTTAGGCTAGACCTTCAAAATAAAATTACACAACACGCACCTCAACCAATATAACACAGAAAGAAATTAAGATGGAACAAAACCTAGGGTTGAGTCTTCAACTCGAAGAGATTGAAAAAAGGAAAGAAATGCGAAACTCACGGTCGCACTCTTCACGGTCGCATTCTCACGGTCGCGTTCTTAGGTCGCACTCGTCAACAGCTAGGTCGTTCTCAGGTCGCACTGCTCAACAGTTAGGTCGCGTTCTCAGCGCCTTCTTGAACTAGAGCTTCGAAAAGTTTTCCCTCTTTTCTCCGGGCCATTTTCAAATAAATAGAAGATTAATATTTACGTAGACTTAATCTTGATAATTTTATTACTTATTTAAATTTAATTAATTTCAATATATATAGTGTGAATTTAACTTTCAAAATTATAAATTTTTATTATTATTTATATTTTCAACCGTGACCGTTGAACTAACATAACTTTTTTCTTATTTTTTTAAAGTATATGTGAATGTAATTTTCGCTTTCTCACGTCATATTTGATTTTTTTTTATGTTTAATTATTCTATTCGTCTTTATATTTAGAATTAATATTTAATTTAATATAATAACTTTAAAAAAAAGTAAAATTAATAAATATGACATATCAAGTTTCATCTTTTTTGTTTTTTTTCTCTCTTTCACTTTTCACCACCACCTTTTTCCTTTTTTCTCTCTCTCCTTCACCTTTCACCTTCAACCACCACCATTTTTTCCTTTTCTCCCTCATTCTTTTCTCTTCTTTCTCCACGTTCACACAGTCGCAATGCTCCCACAACTCTTACATTGCTTGGCTTGAAAGCCACAACATGCTGCACACATTGTCTCGGTTTATTTTTTTATTCAGCTATTTCTTTTTTTAATGACGTGTCACATTTAGCTTACTCACACCGTTTCATTTCACCATTTTATATAAACTGAAATAATACTCTTAACATTTAAGCCATCATTAGATTATTTTCTTATATTACCTTTCCAGTTTCTATTTTTTTTAGTCATGGTAAACATATTTGTTAATTTTAAATTGTTGATATTTCTTAAGTCCTTTTTTAATCTTTATTGTTTTCTATAATAATTTAATATTAAAAAATGTTAATTAGTATAATTAAGAAAAAAAATATTTTAAGTTAAAAATAGTTATATTTTTTAAACACATCATTTAATTGAGTAATATATTTAATATTTAATATGAATATGTTAATTATTACTTTCATCCTTATCAATTTACTTTTAATAATTAATTTTATTTGAAATAATTATATTTCACACAAAATTTATAATTTATTTTAAAATTATTAAAAAAGAATTTTTAAAATATTATAAACATATATTTTATCTATAGATGAAGAATATGTTTTATATTTTCAGAATTAATAATTGTAATATATGAAAACTATATGTAATATAGAAAATAATAATCACTCTTTTATATTTGACTCAATTATAGTTTAAATCCTTATGAATATTATCGGTCTGCTTTCACTTTCCATATTTTTTTTTTTTGAGATTTTTCTAATTAATTAAAATTAATTTATTATACAAAATATAAAATATTAATTAAAATAATTAGATTATTTTTTAAGTTTATAATTAAATTAAGTGTATGGAATTTTTTATTTTTGAAATATTATGCATAATAATTTTTTACATTATCTGTATTAAAAAATATTACTAAAATAAAATTATTATATATAATTTTATTTTCTGTTTAAAATTATTATTTTTGTATATAATGAATAATTAGTGACAACATATGTTAATACACTATGAATTAAATATAAATTTAGTACATTTTAATTAATAACTCTTAAAAATATAAATATAATTTATTGCTCTTGCCTTTAGAAACAAAATCTTTGTTTATTTATAATATATTAGAAAATAAAGAACTTTATAATCATTAAAAATTAAAATTTCAAAATTAATATATAAAAAATAAGTTATAAATAGATAAAGAAATTTTAATTACGTTTAATACAAATGCAAAATGAAAATAAATTATTGATTAAAAAAAGAAATAAAATATCTATCTTATTTACAACCAATAAAAATATATAATTTAATTAATTACATATTTTAAAATGAAATTATTTAATTTAAAATATTTTATCATTTTAATTATATATTTTATTTTTACTGTGTGAATGTGGAGCATTAAGAGGTGCATAGTGTGATTGCATTCTTGGTGCAGTTGGAGAAAGAAGAGAAAATGATGAGGGAGAAAAGGGAAAAGGGTGGTGGTGGAAGGTGGAAGGTGGAGGAGAGAGAGAGAAAAGGAAAAAGGTGGTGGTGGAAGGTGGAGGAGAGAGAGAAAACAAAAAAAGTGGAACTTAACACGTCACATCTATCAATTCCATCTCTCTGTCACGTAAGCATCACTTGACGCCTGGAACTTAATAGAAATGATCAATTTGTATAAATTTTAAAAAACATAAAGACCAAATTGATTTTTTTAAAAACCACTGTACTAATTTAATATTAACCCCTAAATGTATGGACGAATAAGGTAATTAAACATTTTTTTTTAACAGTAAAAGTTTAGTTGACACTATTTAGTATCCACAGTGGGGTCTTCAATTTTTTTTGCAACTAATTCTACTTTTTGGCGTAGTGAGATGAAGAAAATAAGAGATTCAAACATAGAACATTCAGATAAGTTGATGTGTTCCTACTCTATGCTTGTTTTTCTGGTTAGATTTGCCCTTTCTTTTATCCCTTGCTATACAAATTTGGGTTTGTTTCTAAAGGCATTGTATAAAAAGTTAAAGTCATTATTGGCTTTGTTTGAAAGATGAAAAAATCAATTTTGCAAGTTTACCTTTTTATTCTTTTTTCTTCCTTTCTACACGATGATCACAAATTCATTTGGTGGCTGATTATTGCATAATTCAATTTCTGGGTATGGAAATTCTCTCGTATAGATTTGGACCATGCTGTCAAGTTGTGGACCTGCATTGGAAATTGGATGACAAATGTTTGAATTCACATCATTCAAGGTTTCCTATTTTTGGAGAGCGTGGTGTTTGTTACAAATGTAATCAATCATAGGCCCTCTTAAGGGTTTAGTAAAAATATATGTTAATTGATTGTTTGAATTAACAAACTCAGTCTTGATATCTCCTTATATAATCGTTTCTCTAATGAAACGACAATCAATCTCAATGTGTTTGATCCTTTGATAAAAAAAATTGGATTTGAGCTAATATGAAGAGTAGCCTGATTATCACATATAAGTGTCATTTGAGTGACCTCTCCAAATTGCAATTCTTTAAGTAACTTTTAAGCCAGATAAGCTCACAAGTAGCCGAGGTCATAACTATATATTCTACTTCTGCACTAGATTTCGTCACTACATTTTGTTTCTTGCTCTTCCAAGAGATTAAGTTATCACCAATGGAGACACAATAACCAAAAGTTAATCTTCTATTAGATGAATATCTTGCCCAATCAGCATCAATATCTGAATAATAAACAACTTTAGTACGGTTATTATGACCATATAGCAAACTTTTTTCAGGGGAGCATTTAATGTACTTCAGAATACGAATGACTGCATTCCAATGAACTTCACATGGAGAATTAAGAAATTGACTCACCACACTGACTGCAGAGAAAATATTAGGACGAGTAACAGTGAGATAGTTCAATTTTCTAACTAATCTTTTGTATTTCTCAGGATTTGAAAGAGGCTCCCTCTGACTGGGTAGAAGTTTGACATTGGGATCCATGGGAGTATCAACAGATTTTGAATTCATCAACCCAATTTCCTCCGAAATATCCAATGCATATTTCTTTTGAGAGATAACAATATCAGTATTGTATTATACTACCTCAATCCCCAAGAAATATCTGAATTTGCCAAGATCTTTGGTCTGAAAGTGTTGACAAAGGTGTTACTTTACTCGTGAGATGCCATGGTAATGATTGCCTGTAAGAACAATGTCACAACATATACTATAAGATATATACACCCAACACTCGAGTGACGATAGAAAACTGAATAATCTGTTTCACTACAAGTCATACCAAACTGTTGAACAACAATGCTAAACCTTCCAAACCAAACCCTAGGAGATTGCTTGATGTCATTTAAGGATTTGCGAAGACGACATACCAATCCAGAAGACTCTCCTTAAGCAAAAAAACCAGGAGGTTGCTCCATATAAATTTCTTCCTACAAATCCCCATTAAGAAAGACATTTTTGACATCCAGTTGATAAAGAGGCCTTTGTTGAAGAGCAACCATGGCTATGAATAAGCGAAAAAAAGCCATCTTTGCCACTAGAGAAAATGTATCACCATAGTCTTAACTAAAATTTGGGTATAACCCTTAGCCACAAGACGAGCTTTGAGACGATCAATAGTACCATTAGGACCAATTTTGATAGCAAAAAACCCACCTGCAACCAACAACAAATTTCCTAAATGGTAAAGGAACAAGTTCCCAAGTTCTGATATTAAAGTCATTCATTTCATCAAGCATGGCCTGACGCCAACCAGGATGAGCTAAGGAATCACCTACAAATTTTGGAATTGATATAGAAGAAATAGACGAAAGACAGGTATAAAAGGGTTGAGATAGTCTATGGTAAATCAAAGCAGTATAATGTGAAAAGGGATTACGGGTAGAACATATAACTTACGAATAACAATAGGAAGATCAAGTTCAACTGTCGAAGCCGGAGGGGGATGAGGTGTTGGCACTAGAAAAGAGTCATCTGATGGACAATGAGATGTTGGACAATGACTATACACCTAAAGAGTTGGTGGCGGTTGTGAATCTTTAGGTGCACTAGACACAACAAGAGGAATATTAACTTGATTAGATGAAGACATAGAAGGAGAAGGACAGGACTTAAAGTAAAGGGAAGGTTCACTGAAGGTGACATCTGCTGAAATAAAATAACAATTTATAGAAGGTGAGAAACATTTATATCTTTTTTGTGATCCAATAAACCCTAAAAAAAACTCATTTGTGTGACTTAGGAGATAATTTATTAAGACCAAAACTAAAATTATGAACAAAGCATGTGGACCCAAAAACTTTGGGAGGTAAAGAGTGGAGAGGGTCATGTGGAAATAAAATAGAATGAGGAATTTTGTCATCTAAAACTGAAGATGGCATGTGATTAATGAGATAACATGCACTAACAACAACATCACCCCAAAAACGCTGAGGAACATCACCATGGATTAAAATAGTACGAGTTGTTTCAACAAGATGTCTATTCTTGCGCTCAGCTACCCCATTTTGTTTAGGTGTATAAGCATATGAAGTTTGGTGAAGAATACCATGAGAAGCCATAAAATTTTTAAAAAAATGAGAAAGATACTCACATCCATTATCACTGTGCAAAATTCGAATGGAAATTTTAAATTGATTTTTAATTTCTTTGAAAAGTAGTTGAAATATAGAAAATAATCCAGAACGATTTTTCATTTAAAACACCCAAGTACATCTTGAATAATCATCAATAAAAGTAACAAAATATTGAAATCCTAAATTAGGCTTAATATGATTTGGTTCCCAAATATCAGAGTAAACTAAGGCAAAAGGAGATGAAGCACGTTGTGAGACACTACTAGGAAAAGAACTACGATTGTATTTTCCTAACTGGCACGACTCACACGATAAACTAAATACATTAGACAAACTTGAAACAAGTTGCTGCATCTTGGCAACACTAGGATCACCCAACCGAGCATGAATGAGAGATGGAGAATCCATAACCGTGCCAACATGTGCAAAGATCTGTAGTTGATAAAGTCCATGAGACTCACATCTAGTGCCAATCATCCGTCCCAAACTCTGATCTTGTAAAGAAAAAAAAATTGGTAAAAGAAATAACACAATCAAGGAAACGAGTGAGACGACTAATGGATAATAAGTTAAATGGAGACCCAGAGACATAAATATTATTATCAATAGATAAAGAGAGAAAAAGATTAATAGTACCAATACCATGTGATGGTGCCCTATATCCATTGGCCATGGTAACCGAAGGTAAATAACCCATAGTAGATAGGAAAGAGAAAAAAGATTGATTACCAGTAATGTGATCTATGACACTTGAATCTAGAACCCAAGGGGCAAGCGAAGTAGAGTGAGGCCAACAAAAGATGTACTTGAATGTGCAACAGAAGTAGTGGAACCAGGGTTCTAACGATCCTCATACCATTTAAGAAATTCATTGAAAATAGTAGGTTGTCTTGGGGTGTCAAGTGAAGTATGGTCCACAGTAGAAGGTTGTACAAGAGTAGTTTGGACAACCACAACAGATTTAAAAGGACGACCATGTAAGGCATATTATCTGTCAATTTTGTGGCCAAGTTTGCCACAATGATCACACTTGTGACGCCCTTTGCCCGACTTGTGAGGGTGAGTACGATCATTATGTAAAGAGACTAAAGCAAAGAGTCATCAATATGAGGCGTTATATCAGTGGTGTGTTTACCTAGCATGCAGAAGGGTTGAACAAGTGGAAGTAAAATAGGGCATAACAGGAGATCCCAAAATTTGATCACGAACATGAGAATAATCATCAGGAAGGCCATGTAAACCCAATAACATGAAGAACTTGGATCTTTGATCTAGTTCTTGAGAAGGAGTGGAGGCAGGAGGTAATAACTCATTAAAATCATGAAGAAGAGCATGAAGTTTACCTAAATATTCCACCATTGTACCATCAAGATGTTTGGGAGCAACAATTATGAAGAGATTTTGACACACACCATAAAGACGTTGAGTATCATTGGTGTATAATAATTTTGTTTTTTCCTAAACTTCTGAACATGTCTCATAGGTACGAAAAATTTGTTTTAAAGATGAATGAATGGTAGATTTGATAACAATGCATAATTGAGCATCAATTTTCAACCAACAAGAAACCTTATTTTCAACAACAGTGGGACGGCTAAGATGATCAACATAGCCTTGACTCTTAAGTCATAATTTAATATATGAGGCCCAAGTGTCATAATTGGTTCCATCCAATTTGTCAATGGAGAGATGAACATTTACATAATTAGTATAAATAGACGGATCCGATATAATGACAGCGGAAGAAGCCACAATGGCAGCGGAAGAGGAAGAGGGAGCAGAAGAAGCCATAGATGATAAGTGATAAGGACAGATCCAATCACCGGTCAATAGGCGACAACAACAATGATGAAGGCTCTAGTAACGTCTCCGGCGGTTCCAGTGAGATTGCAGCAGTGACTCCAGTGAGATTCCAACGGCGGCTCCGGCGAACAGTGGGTTCACCAAAAAAAAATTGAACCCTAACCTCATGCTTTAGATACCATATTAAAAGAAAAGAAAGAATAGGGTAAATCCCTTGTGTATAGTGAACACATAGGGTTATGTTTATATAGGAAAAGAAACATATGGACTAAGCCGATTACATGAAGAGAAATATCTAACAATATCTATAATATCTCATAATATCTAATTATATCTAATAATATCGAACAATTATGAACTACTGTCCCACATTTCATCTGTGTAACCCTCAATCACATCCGTATTGAGACTAATATTATATGTGAACTTTAAGTGTATCTCAATCTTACAACATTGTCTTATAAATATCATTATTTCTAGTCGGTGTGTGTGATCTACAATACATGATCATGTATTCTATTTGGGAAGAGGAAACTTGGAATATGAAGAATTGTGTTGAGAAAAAAACTTTTGTATCTAATTGTAGACTGTCATTTGATTAAACAAATGTTTTATTCCCCTCTAGGTGGGAGAAAATTAGAGATCCTGCAAGTATTTATGAGGTACTTAATCAGGTTTATGCAGACCATTCAACGAATGTAGATAGTTTAATTTCACACATTATAGACACCACACGACATCCTGCAGCAGCAACAACTTTTGCTTCAATTATGTGTGCTCCCTTAGGCAGAATTATCATTCAATGAATTGTTATCTAGGTAGACAAAATTACTTCTCTAACCTAGTAATTGGTATCAGATTTTTAGTTCCAACTTAAGGATTTTCAGTTTATGTGCATTTTAGATGTGGAAGAACCAATGTTCCAATCTGCCTCATGTACGAAAAAGAAGATCCCTAGGTAAAACCACTTTAGGGAGCCAAAGTGAAAAGGAAGGTGCCTGAAGCTGCATATTATAAAATCAGACCTGCTAGTCATTGCCCTCATGATGAAATCCCTGAGGTATGCATCACAATTTCTTGCATGAAAGTGGTTGATGCTCAATAGTAATACTGCAAGTATTATTATGATATGCAGGTCATAAATTTCTTGCTACGTGGGTGGATCAGAAATGTAAAGTCTCAAGGTTCTATCTCACTGCCACTACTTGGTGATGTAGTGTGTCTGAAAGAAGCTAATGTGTGGGAGTTAGAATTCATGAGAGAAGGTTAAAAAAATCAGCCATGGTTAGATTCTTGAACTCTAGAATCTCGCTTTTGAACATGATAAGATCTTACATGGAGAAATATGACTCCAAGTTGAGAAATTCAACGACTAAATCTGAATGCATGACGAGCTAAAGTGTTGCAGAACATTAATCTCAACTTTGTAGGAAGGAAATAATGTACATTAGTTATTATTGTTTCTTTTTAAATACAAAATTATAACATGAGTAGGTTTGTTATAAATACATATTCTTATTTAAAAAATGTTAAAAATTATAAAATATAATTAATTAAAGTTTGAAGCTGATAAATGAATGCATTAATTTTGATTAAATATTTAATAGTGGATATTTTTGTCAAATAATCTTATTTGTCATTTATTTACTTTTTCTTCTCCAATATTTAAAAATCTTAAAAAAAATTCAAAATTTAGCACGATTGCAACCAAGGTGAGAATTTCAACTCTTGAAAAATTAATTTTTAATTAAAAATATGTACTAGGTAAATAATAATTGCTACCATAAGTTATTGGGGTCTCTAAGAGTGCCCAATTATAAACAAACACTTTTTTTGCACAATTAAAAAAATTATTTCAATTTGATAACTTAATATATTTAATTTCAATTATATTTTTTATATTTAATATATATTATTATATAGATTTAAAATATGAGTATTTTGTCTTATATGCTATGAGATTCGGACATGTCTCTTAAATGGTGTGTCAGTGTCGGACACACATATCAAACATCGACATTCGTACGACACTTGTAGGACACGTATTGGTGAAGTGTCTAATTCAAAAAATATTTGTTGGATTTATGGAAATTTTAACACAATTTTAAAAAGGAAAAATACATTAATTTTCTAAAAACCCAAACTTAATGTATAAAGTTTTATTATGACTATAAAAATAAGTAACAAATCTTTTTGAACCAGTCATGAGAAACATCTTTTTACTAAAAAAAATTGAAACATAATACTTGTAGATATAAATTTTTATTGTTAATTTATATAATTCATAATTATATACTATATAAATTTGTGTTTGTTTTAACCCAAAATAGTGTCGTTTTGAATGGAGAAAATTAAATGAAATAAACTAATATTTAGGGTTCCCGTATTGTGAGAATGTGGATTCTCCACATGTTCTCTTTCTTCCTGGTTTTGGTGTTGCTTCTTTCCATTATGAAAAACAACTAAGAGATTTGGGGCGTGACACAAGAGTATGGGCACTCGATTTTCTAGGCCAAGGATTGTCCTTGCCCTTTGAAGATCCTACTCCTCACTACAATAAGGAAGGTGCTATTTCAAATGGAAATGCTTCTTCTCGGGGCTTCAAAGATGAAATGAAACTGTGGGCCACTAATCTTGTATACTCCAGCGATTTATGGCAAGATCAAGTTCGATACTTCATAGAAGAGGTTGGTGACATGCTATTTGATAACAGCTGGCTAGTTTTCCTTTACAGTTAATCAATGTTTACTCAAACCATGTGTTGAAAATTTTAGTAAATTAAAGTTGAAAACACGAAAATATTGGTTTCCTCAGGTGTGTGAACATTGTCTGTAAGTATTTATCTGTAGTGTATTGTGCAAGTTCTCCATAATATTAGAGAATTTTTCGGATGATACTGAGAATCAAAACTAATAAGTAAACTCCTATAAAGTAAGAACCCATAATAATGAAATTATTAGAAAGTAAAAAGAAAGAATAAAGCAGTGAAAAAGAAGAGAGAAAGGCGTGAGTGAGATGTGTTTTTGGAGCCATGATACGTGGTAATGTCTCGAACTGGCTAATAATTTTTTCATAGGGATAGATGATTAGGCGTAGTTCTAATGTGAGTTGATTTTAGGATTGCACATTTTATTGGTTGCTCTTTGTTTAAGATTTTTTGGATTTAGCAATTTAAAGGTGAGAACCCTATGAAGATTCCCACTAGAGACAAACTTAACCAAGTGGTGAAGTAAGTGTGAAGGTTCACTTCACAAGGGCAAAGAGAAAAAAAACACAGTACGAGGTGACAATGATGCAAATTACGAAAATCAAGATAAAGGAACAAGAACAAAACGCATAAACAAGGAACAAATAAAGAGAAAAAGATAAGAAGATGATGGCAAAGAAGAAGAAGATAGGTGACACAACAATGATAAAGAGAAAGAAAGAAAAAGGTGAAAGGATTAGAAGACTTAGGAGGGATGGAGGTGGTCATGCCACTTGGAGTATATGAACTCCAAGATGAGTGGTGCAAGAGTCGCCACTTGAGATGTCACTCACTCAAGATAAGACTCGAAGTCACCATTTAGGATACTACCCACCCAATATAAGACCCATATAACACAGAGTACTCAGACTCACAAATTCACTAAAGCAGAGTTTCTTTACTTTAATTTCAAGTTGTAAATACATGGAGTAAGACACCCTATTTATAGGAATGGGTGCCTTGGTGGGTAAGAAGGGCAAGGGTAGGGTGGTAAATGTGGGGTGGGGGTGGGGGGGGGGGGGGGATGCCTTTAGGGTTTGACTAAGTCGAAACCGCACCCTAGACTTGTTTTTCAAGAAACTAGGTCAAAATTCCTTCCTAAAGGGCTAGAAACAAGCTAAAATGATAACTACACCCTTCTTATGCTATAGGCACCTATTCTAGCATATCTTGCTCTTTTGAACCCCTAAAGTGAGCCCAAAATTATTTACAACATGTTTTTATTTTTAAGAAGACCAAAAGAAAGAATTGATGTTCTGGTCTATGCTCATTTCTTCTTCTGAAGAGGTTCGTCTGATATTTGGTGGGGCCTTGACTTGATTGCTGAGATGACTACTCACAGTGTGAGTTGTCCTTTGAGCCCTTGGTCATCTTGGCTACTTGGTTTATATCAAGTTCACATAGGAGGTACCCTATTTGTGGATATTGACCAGCGATGAATGAAGTAAATTGGTTTGGTGCAGGTCATTGGTGAACCAATCTACATTGTGGGCAACTCACTAGAAGGATATGTTGCATTGTATTTTGCAGCACATAACCCTCATTTGGTGAAAGGTGTCACATTTCTTAATGCAAAACCTTTTTGGGAGGTTTCTTCCTAATCCTATCAATGGGTTGGAACATTTTCCCTACCAACAACTGTAAGAAGAATGACAGAGTTGGTGTAAGTAACAATTTATTTTATGTTGCTTTATATGTGTTTTAGGCAGACATTGTTTTTAATGTTGTAGTTATAAACTACTGTCCCACATTTCATCTATGTAACCCTCAATCACATCCATATTGAGACTGAAATTAGATGTGGACTTTAAGTGTATCTCAATCTTATAACATTGCCTTATAGACATCTTTATTTATAGTCAGTATCTCATCTTCAACATATGATCATTAAGAATTGTGTTGAGAAAGAAACTTTTGTATATATCTACTTTCAAGGTTAGACTGTGATTTGATTAAATAAATGTTTTATTTATTCCCCTATAGGTGGGAGAAAATCAGTGATCCTGCAAGTATTAGTGAGGTACTTAATCAGGTTTATGCAGACCATTCAACGAATGTAGATAGTTTAATTTCACACATTATAGACACCATACGACATCCTGTAGCAGCAACAACTTTTGCTTCAATTATGTGTGCTCCCCAGGCAGAATAATCTTTCAATAAATCGTTATCTAGGTAGACAAAACTACTTCTAAAACCTAGTTGTTGAACAAGATGCTTTGATGTCTCCAAATCCAAGAGGAAAGCTTGAAGACCTTGCTGTTGGGTGTGTGTGTGTTGTCTAGTTGTTTGAAACTTGTTAATTCACTCCTTAAGATGATCCAAGTTCATTTGAATCTTTAACCTTTTGAAAATATGGATTTTCTAAAAAGCTATTGAAATTTCAACATGTTGAAATTTCGAAACAACAAGTTGTTTTACCTTAGTAGTTTTTGAAAAGGTTTTGAAAGTCAAGTCAATTCAACCGATTGTTTCGACAAATCAACCGATTGTTTTTCTGAAAACCTTAACAAAATTCTGTTAAGTGGTTTTAATATGTTTTAAATGATCCTAACTACCTTGGCTCCTTTATTAAATGTTTTTGAGCACTTGGTTGGTCTATATAAAGGTGGTTTTACGCTCCTAATCTTGAAGTAAGAAAAATAGTTTATCAAAACAGTTTTTCCAAGATTTGAAGGAGCTTTGATCATTTTTAAGTGTGTGGAATAAGATTGGGTTGTATTCCTGAACTTTAAGCTTTGTAATACCCAGGTGTATTCTATTCCCTTCTTCCTTGATTACTATATTTCTGTATTTGTGTTGACAAGGAGTGTTGTGTGTTCTTGAGGGGTTCAAGATCAACACTCTTGGTGTGGTTTGCCAAAGGTAGTGTGTTTCTTGAGGGGTTCAAGGTCACTACTTTTGTGTGTGGTGTTTGTAATCTAGTTTTGATTGCATAGTGGAGTACCCAGTGGTTTCTGGCGACTAAATGTAGCTCTTGGTGTAAGAGTGAACTAATAGAAATTGCTTGTGTGCTTATATCTCTTACCCTTAACTCTTTAATTTTTGTTTTTAAGTTGTTTTTAATTCTGCTGATAAAAACAACTGATTGAATCGAAGAAACAATCGGTTATTTTTCTGATATCATCTTAAAACAGTTTTGATTCTTTGTTTTCTTGATTCCTTTCTCTGTAATTCAGCATTGAATTTCATTGTACCTTCAAAGTTTGCGAAAATCTATCTTAAATAATTCACCTCCCTCTTGTTTAAGGCCATATATTCTAACACTGGTAATTGGTATCAAATTTGTGGTTCCAAAACTTAAGGATTTTCAATTTATCTACATTTTAGATGTAGAAGAACCAATGTGCCAACTGCCTCATGTACATAAAAGAATATACCTGGGTAAAGCAACTTTGGGGAGTCTAAGTAAAAAGGAAGGTGCCTAAAGTTGCATATTATGAAATTAGCTTTGCTGATCATTGCCCTCGTGATGAGGTCCCTGAGGTATGCGTCACAATTTCTTGCATGAAAGTGGTTGATGCTCAATAGTAATACTGCAAGTATTATTATGATATACAAGTCATAAATTTCTTGCTATGAGGGTGGATCAGATATGTAGAGTCTCAAGGTTCTATCTCACTGTCACTGCTTGATGATGTAGTGTCTTTAAGAAAATTAGCCATGGTGAGATTCTTGAGATTTAGAATCTCACTTTTGGACATATTAAGAACTTACATGGAGAAATCTGGCTCCAAGTTGAGAAATTCAGCAGGTAGATCTATTGGAGATCCCACATCAGTTAGAGATTAAGACATTTTATTATATATAAATAGGTGCAAACCTCATCTCATAAGTCAATCTTATGAAGTTGAATTAGACTTAAAGTTCATTTCTTGATAAAATCTCAATGACATGACGGGCTAAGGTGTTGCCGAACATTATTCTAACCTTTAATTTGCATGAAGGAAATAATAATGTATACTAGTTATTATTGTTTCTTTTTAAATATAAAATTGTAACATGAGACGATATTTGCTTATAAATACATATTCTTTTTAAAAAAAATGTTAAAAATTATAAAATATAATTAATTAAAGTTTGAAGTTGATAAATGAATGGATTAATTTGATTAAATATTCAATAGTGAATATTTTTGTCAAATAATTTTTTTATTTTTTATTTTTTTCTTCTTCAATATTTAAAAATTGTAAAAAATTTACAATTTACCATTGTAACCAAGGTGAGAATTTCAACTCTCAAAAAATCAAATTTTAATTAAAAAAATTACTAAATAAATAATAATTGTTATGATAAGTTATTAGGGTCTATAAGAGTCTCAATAAATTAACACAATTAAAAGAATTACTTCATTGAGAACTTAATATATTATTATTTTAATAATAATTTTTATATTTTAATATATATTATTATATAGATGTTAAATATTAATATTTTTTCTTATATGTTTGGACATGTCTTTTAAATGGTGTGTCTGTTTCGGACACACATATTAGATATTAGTACGATATTTATAGGATACATATTGGTGAAGTGTCTAATTCATATTTATTGAATTTTTAATATTTTAATTTTAAAAAAAATATTAATTTTTTAAAAACTAAAATTTATTGTATAAAATTTTATTATAACTATAAAAATAAATAAAAAATAATTTTGATATGAAAAATATTTTTTATACTTAAAAAAATCCAAACATACTTATTAACATAAATTTTTATTATTAATTTATATAATTTTTAATTATATAATATATAGAAATGTTTTGGTTTTAAATGAAATAAACTGATATTTAGGATTTCCAGTTTTGTTTTCGTTTTGGTTTCACTTTGCTTCTTCTGTGGTCTTCTGTAGTGCGCGGAGGTGGTGCGTCTTCTTCTGTGGAGTGCGGCGGTGGTGGCGATCGAGCGGAGCGGTCGGGCGGTGGTGGCGGGGTCGTGGCGGTTCGTGCGTTCTTGCTGTGGTTGCGGTGGTCGCAGGTTGCAGGTCGACGGTGGAGCTGGACGTGCCGTTCATCATATAAGGTTAGTGATGGGTTATTAGGGTTCTATTTTTTTTACTGGGCTGCAGAATACAAGATGGGCGATTACATAGACGTAAAATGGGAGTATTTTGTGTTTATCTCATGGTGTGTTTATCTCATCCTCTCGACCAACCATCCAATCAAAACCTACGTTGGGATCACAAACAATTTCCCTCGCCGGTAACTTTTATTTTCCGATGTCCCCAGCTCAATCATTACTCTCTGTTAACTTCAATTTTCGATAAATTTGTAATCTGATTCAACTGCTCATCCTGTCCAATGGGTGCTGATTTTTTTTTTTTTGTACTTATTTGTGAAAGTGTCGTGCTTTTTGTATCCTTGTGTCTTATGTTTTTCCCATTCCAAGGTAAATTGCAATGCCTTTGTTCTTCAATGTAAAATTTCACAGGGTTTTTGGCTCGGGAAACTCCAGTTTGTGACACTTGATAAGCAACAAGTGTAAAAATCCTTACTTTAATGAGTTCTTATACACCCCATTCAATTTTTGTTCTTTTGCTCTAGCTGATTTTGCAATTCTTTTGATTTTACAAAACTGAAGTCTGCAATTTACGCCGAAGTTAAAGTAATTATAGACGTTTGCTTCGTACTTAATTGGTGCAGTTTGAAGCAGCACAACGGCGAACTTAACAGTGGTGCAAAGGCATCCCGTGCTGGAAGGCCTTGGATTTGTGCATGCATCATTTGCGGTTTTACAGACCGAATTGAGGGTATGTGTCTGATTTTGTGTTCTTTTACTTACCTCATGGTTCTACATGATTGCTTTTCTGTTGTTATAGGCTCAACTTATCTGGAGACAGAAAATTGTTGATTTTTTTATGTTGTTGTAGATTATTTCGATTTTTGTTTTTTGTTTTTTTTTTGATAGGTGCTATTTGTGACTAGCTGCTAATTACATGATGTAATTGTATTGTAGTTTCTGTGTCATAAGTGAACTCTACCCTTAACTAAGGACCTGATGGTGATTTAGATGCTCTGAACTGAACTTATAAGTCAGTCGGTTTCTACCTCTATTCAATTAAATCTTTGTTAGGACTAGTAGAAAGTTATAGGAGGGAGCTAGTTGATCAATTTCCCGTTTTTTCATTCATATAACCTTGTGATGGTACTCAAGTTAACTTGATGGCTTATTGCAGTGAGTTTTGTTTTGTCAATTAAAGAAAACAACACCGATACTTGTGGCCAGCTCTTTAATGTTTCTATCTGCAGTTCCTATCAGTTTTAGGGGAAGATTGCTAATTAATTGAGTTCACCAACATTTCCCATTAATAAAGTGCCTTCTCGTCTATTTAAGGCCAGCTTTCCACAGCGATTGTGTATCAAAAGAAGTCAGATTACTCACCAGTAAGGGTCTTTGTTGTCTTTCCTTTGCATCAACCTGACTCATTCTGAGGACTAAATTCAGTTCTCAGGCTGTCCTTGCTGTATTTGTGGATTATCTTATTGGTTACAACTTACAAGCTTTAGAAATTGAATGTCCTGCAGAAAGAGGACCTTCTTTGTGTCTGGAAATGTTGTTTTCATGAAACTACCTTCCGTTTCCTTATTCTCCTGTGCACAAATTTTTATCTTGATCAAGTTCCTGACTTTGGGAATAATACCAATTCCTTTACATGAGGAAATAGATTACAAATTACAAATAGATTACTAATTGACAGATAACCCAGTAAAATAATTAATTTATGTTATATGTAATAGAATAATTTATTTTTACAGTCAGATGGGGTACTTTCTTAGCTGTGTAATCTGATGTAACTGAGTGCTGAGATGAGAAATAAGATGAAAATTATGTATTGATTTATATTTCTCATTTCTCATTATTACTGTATTACCCTGTAATCTGTTGTCTTCTTTAACACAACATGTATCTTTGTCGTAAGGTTGGCTGTTTGATAGCCATTTTCATCCAATGGTGATTGGTAATTTGGGAAATTTTTTTCTGTGCATCTGTAATACCCTGAAGCCATTCTTGCAACGTTATAATCCAGCTATCTTTTACTGAGTTGACTGGGATATTGTTTCTAAGCAAGATTAGTATTGGCACTTTCTCATAACTAAGAAGTTTAAGCATTTTTGTTTCCTTTTTCTACATCATTGTAGCTAGTATATTTGAATCAAAATGGAAAGCTATCTCAAGGAGAGCTCCCCGCAAAAATAAAAATGACCATCTCTCCAAACAAAGTGAAGATCCATCATCACCCCTGCTGCAACACAGACAAGCAGCTTCGAAAAAAGTGAAAGGTTCACTCGACTGCACTCACTTTGAATTTATTTGTGTTAGGTCCCAAAAGAAAAACAATGACTCCCTCAAAGAACACAGCTAAGAGAAAGAAAACTCTGTTTTATTCCAGCACGATTTAGAACTCACAAAAGAATTACAAAGGAATATAGCTCCTTTCACACAAGTTTGATCTTGTCAAACTTTACACAACAAATCAGCTCCCCCCTCCCTTACCGGGTACCCATAACTAACTAACTAACCCCCTTATCCTTTAATTTTAAATTTCCTCCTATGATACAACCTCCATTTATTGTCCTTATTTTCTTGCCTAACATTACTCCCTTTTGCCAAACAACCTTGTCCTCAAGGTTGAAATCTGGAAATTGCTCCTTGATGGTTGTCACATCCTCCCATGTAGCAGTATCATTGTCCCCTTCACTCCATCTTATTAAGATTTGTGAAACGTGTGCTCCTTGGGCTGTTATTTCGTGTCTATCCAAAATTTCTTTTGGATAAAAATTCACACCTTGTCCCTGAAACTCATGAGGCAATTCTGGATATATTTGGTGCTGCCCTACTGTTAACTTGAGTTTGGAAACATGGAAAACTGGGTGTATTTGAGCTTGCTCCGGTAATTGTAGTCTAAAAGCCATCGAACCCACCTTTGCTAGAACTGAAAAAGGGCCATAATATTTGGCATAAACTCTTCCATTCTGTTTGATCTTTGCCAGTTTCTCAAAAACAAAACTTCCTTCCTTTCCACTGAACCTCTTATTCAGCGCCATTGAAAACTCTTCCCAAGAAGGGTTCTTGGAATTCTTTCTCCAGAAACTGAACCAAGGACTGGCCCTTCCTTCCATACTGATGAAGGCCAATTTTAATCTTTCCCTGGCTGTGACATTCTGCACCTCAAAGAATTTTTCTGCTTTGGCCAACCAACCCATTGGGTCAACACCCTCAAAAATCGGTAGTTCCACCCTCCTAGACCACAATTTCAACTCTCCTTCATCCTCCTTATCCAACTTGTTATCCTGTCTTGAACGTTCTTCCCTTCTTTCATCGCCATTCTCCGAACTCTCTCCCCCCTCAAACATTCTGTCCCCTTTTTTAATATCCGCAGCATTTCTTTGATTTCTTTCTACTCCAGCATGCCTTCCTTCAACCCCATAATTTCTGCTCTCATTTCTGAATTCCATCTTCCCTGTTCGCTGGCCAACTTCTCTAATGCCACCATCCTCTGTTCCATCTTTTCTTCCTCCATCTCTGTTTTTTGGATTCGGCAGGTCGGACCAATTTGTTAGGTTCCATAAAGAAAAACAATGACTCCCTCAAAGAACACAACTAAGAGAAAGAAAACTCTGTTTTATTTTATTCCAGCACTGTTCAGAACTCACAAAAGCATTACAAAGGAATATAACTCCTTTCACACAGGTTTGATCCTGTCAAACTTTACACAACAAATCTATCCCCCTCCCTTACCGGGTTGGTCTTTATTTGAAGACCACCCGTAAGTAACTAACTAACTAACCCCCTTATCCTTTATTTTTAAATTCCTCCTATGATACACCCTCAATATACTGTCCTTATTTTCTTACCTAACAATTTGGCATTTGGATCCATTGTAATTCAACTGCCAATGTATTGTGTATGTGTTTTAATCAATTGCACAAAAGTTCATGTGGCAAAATGTAGGTCATATTTATGAAAATTTTTAGTGACACCCTATCTGCTGCAATTTAAAATTTCTTAAAAATTATAAGATCAAATCAGTAGAGTTTAAATAAAAAGTAAAATCCACTAAATTTTATGGTTTTTAATAAATTTAATTAATAATAAAGAATATTTAAGAAGGTGTGTTGCTAACATTTTTCTGGTTCAAATTGTATCATAGAAATTGATTGGCTCTTTTGCAGTAAGGTTACTGTATAGCATGAGTGATAAAAGCAGGTATTGATAAGCATGAAATGATACATTACTTGAATTTAGCAAAACATTTTAATTAATTAATGGCAATTGTTTTTGTTATGTTTGATGAATTGCCTGAAAAATAAACGATTGTGAATTTTAGTATGTCTGACTCAGTAGATTTTTCAATTTATTTACTTGATTATCACATTTTATTGTGCTACATTGCTTCTGAATGAAATGGTTTAGATTACGTGCAACATCTAACTTTGATTGATATGGCAGAAGAGCACAGCAACAAAAACCTTGTTTAATATTTTTTAAATTTAGGAAACCTATTTTCTTTGGAACTTTAGATTTGGTTCTACATGTGTTGTTTTTCTCAGAAATTTTATGTGCAGCTTAAGAATCTTTATTCTGTAGTTGTTTTTCATTTTCATGTTTGAGGTGAGCTGTTTTATTTTTGGCCGTTTCTCTCTTCTTTTTTATATTTATCATATTGTGTTTGGGTAGGTGTCCATGGCTACAGATTCAAGGAAACGCACACTGGAGGCTTTGGAGAGAAGAATAGCTTTTGCTAAAGCTGAAGTTCTCCAAAAAGAAAGGAAAAGCAAAGAGAGTATAAATGAAGAGCGGAAATCACTTATTTATATAGATTCTACTTCTAAAGATCCTTCCCCCCATTTGTTGCATTCATCATCAGTCACACCCAAGAAAGGTAATTCATTTTTCAATTTTGTAGATTGTTCTTATTTCCTTCTTTCTTCACGGCTGGTAGTAAGTTACCGTGAAGGATGTTTTACTTGCACATGTTTTTCTTTACTAGCATCATAAAAACTTATTATCTACATTAGGAAGTAGTTTGTGTTTGTGTCTTGGTTTTTGTGCTATTCATTAGCATCCAGTTTGATTACAGGAATGGGGTAAACTTTTTTTTTAATTGTTAATTTGTGATTTCTGCATTATGATTCTGATGCATATATCTGTAAATATATTGTTTGACATTTAGCTGATAATTTTCATTTCCCCCTTTTAGGAAATTTTAGTTTTTCCAGCCATACCAATTCAAAAGGTACTAGAAACTCAATGTCATACTACCCTTTGATTTATAAGTTCTTTCTTATATTTTCATCCATTTGATTTTGAGGGTTTTATGCAAAGTGTATTTTAAATTTATCACTTCAGTATATATGGACATAATGATGTTAATATTTATTTGTAGAAATTCAAGATGATCCTGTATATGCCCAACTTTCTGTGCCTGTAAATGCCAATCTGCTCCCAACTAGTGAGGTAATGCCTTCCTGAAACTCATGTCCTGACTGAGAATATTAAGAAAATCAAATCAAAGTATTTTCTGATAAAATTTTCCATTATTAATCGGTAATAATTAATCTCCTCCAACGTCTGAACTTTAAAACAAACACTGATGCATGGAATGATTCCGCAGATCTGAAAAACCACCTTTTAACGAATTAACAATTGTTTGTGCTCCCAATCTAACCAGAATGTGCAAGTTTCTTTATCTTCAAGTTTGAAAGATGCAGTTTTTTCCATTAGCAGTGATAACTTAGTGGAAATTTGTATCTGTGATCATTGACATATATTTTGCAGTTTTCTGCTGAAAGAGGAGGTTCAATTGACGGCATTTTGCATGAGCTTCTTCAGAAGGGAGATGCTGCACAAAAGTATGTGCATGGATCTAAAAACATGAAAATTGACAACTGGATCCTTCTTGATAATTATGGACAAGGACGGGTGCTTTCTTCTGGTTCTCAAACCAGAGCTTTGCAAATTCATTCAAAACGCTCTAAGAAACACATGTCTATGAGACAGCATAAAAAGTGGGGATCATTACATCTTCCTCAAGAGTTCCAAAAGTAAGTTAAAAGTACAATTCTTGACAATATGTTGATCCTTACTATTATTTTTTAGCACTGCAATTGTTATAATGTGTATTCTTGTTGTCAGGAATCTTTTATTTCAGCATCAGCTTTTGTTTGGGAGTTTTAGTTTTATGCCATGTACATATAATGTTTTATACATGTTCTATTGGTCACACTTCGTTTATAATGGTGTCTTTTTGTTCCTAATAGTTAACTCTGCTTGCAGATTACACTTTTTCTACGATAGTGTTTTTTTGTTCCCTAATAGTTAACTCTGCTTGCAGATTCGACATTTTCAAGCCAATGCATGAAATGTGGAAAGATTACGTAATGCTGCTTCTTAAATCCACTGGGTACATCTATGTATGATTTTTTGTTGAGTTGAAAATTATCTGTTTCTTGTCTTCTGATTCTCCAACAATGGGGGATGTAATTCATGATTATTTATGTTGCTTTCCTCTTGATGCTTTTGTGACTATTAGCTCATTTAATATTGCAGGAAGAATCAATTGACTCAATGTCTCTTAGGTGCAGATTTACATGGTGCTTTCATTTTAGGTTTGAGCACATTCTTTTTTACTTTCGAATGAGTTAAAAACACCTAAGATAATCTTATAATAACAAAAAAAAGTTTCATACCTGGACAATTATTAAGGCCAATTATTTTATATTAATTTTTTTTCTCAAAAGATGAATGTGTTTTAATGTGTAATTCTTTTATGTACGTTGAAAAGTGTGTTAAAATTTCTATTACTGATGTACTAGATTTTTGAAAGCTTATTTTTAGTCTTCATGGAAAGAGTTAATGATTTTGAGTATTAATTGTATGTAATCTCTTAAAAAGTGTACTTTTAAGTCTAACTTAACTTCACAAAACGAATTTGTAAGATGATGTTTGTGCGCGCGCGCGCGCACACACACACACACATATATATATATATATATGTGTGTGTATTATAATTTGTTCATCTCTAGTCGATGTGGATCTCCAACGACATCTTAAGCATGAAACTCTATATTTGTGGATGGTTTGATAATAACTTGATAGCAGGTGATAAGATAGGCTCAATAGACCTCACTAGAATAGACTATGATATCATCTTAGAAAATAAACTTTAAGTTTAAGTCAACTTCACAAAATTAGTTTGTAAAAGTGGAATTTGCATTCAATTATATATTATAATTTGGTTATATTTTAAATCGATGTGAAATCTCATTATTAAAATTATGGTAATGAGTTCAATAATAAAGATAACCTGTCGGTTGGTTCATTGTGTAGACCAAGTGTTTGATTTTCTTGTTCAAGAAAAGATTCCCTCATCTGAACTCTCCCTTGCCTTTGAAATTCCCACTTTCCTGCGTAACCTTTTTTACAGTCCATTAGAAGAAAAAGAGTTGGGCTTCTGATATGTGTGTATATGAAAAAATTAATTATTTTAGCTTCTATTATATAATCATCTACATGCTATCACTAATTATACTAAGTCTTTCTGTTTTTGCAGTTGTGATGTGTAAAAGAACTTATTTTACAGGAATTTGTGGCATCATGATTTGTGAGACCGCAGAGGCGTTTGGGATAATTACTGAAGATGATAAATTTCGAGGTAATAGAGACTGGCAGCAATATCAAAGTTGTTATACCTGTAAGCTTTTATGAAAGTATGCTGCTGTTTGTAGATTTTTAGACCAAACACATTTTCTCTAATTCCTAATTCTGCTACCTCTTAAACTTGTGGGCGTATCTGAGCATTTATGCAATTCATGACACAAATTATCACATACAGTTAAGAAAAATAGATAGGTTTTGACTTACTTTCACTTGTTCTCACTTGTTATGAGAATTGCTTAATCCTTATTTTATGTTCATTTGTATCCTTAATTCTGGAAATTTTTTGGCTGAAGTTTAAGTTGTGATGATTACTCTATATCGGGATCCATCTCTCTTTAATTTATTTGTTTCAAACTTGTGATGACCAAATATTTACTCTTTGTTTGGTATCTTGCAGTTGTTCCCAAAAAGGGTTCCGTGTTTGTGTTCCAAGTTGATTGCTGGAAAGTCACTCTGCATGGAGATAAACTTGGTTCAAGAAAGGTTGGATTATGATATTGGTGATGATGATCCTTCAACTGGAGGTAACATCTTGGCCTGTTTTGTCAGTTTTTGATGATGATAGCTAGTCTTTTTATCTTGTCTTTTGGGCTCTTAAGTTAAACTTGCCCCAAAGCAATAATAAGTATGCTTTTTATCTTGATGATGATACTTCATCTTTTTTGAGTTGCACCTTGTTACTGTCATCTTGTTTGTGCTTGCTATTCTATGCTTTTTACAATGTTTTTCTTACTTTAAAACAGAATATCCATAAACCTTGTGTGTTTAAATGCTGATTGGGGTGTATCAGTAGAGAAATTGGAAATTGCTTAAAGATTTGTTGCTGGAAAGAAGGTGAATGACAGTGACTGACACCCATGCTAGTCTTTTTTTATCTTGTCTTTTGGGCTCTTTTAGGTTAAACTTGCCCCAAAGCAATAATAAATATTGATTTTATTTGCTGGTTTTAACTTTTGTCATCTAGTCGTTGTTTTTGGTCCCGCTAGTTACAACAATAAGATATTGGATTCTCCATTTCTTTCTTAATTACAAATAGTGGAGAAGAATTCTGAGCTGGAAGAAATATGTTTAGCCGATAGTCACTCAACAAGAGTTAATGAAATTATACGCTAGATATACTTCACTTTTTATGTTCCAAATTGATATTCATCATCATTACAATTATTTCATAACTATTCCAAATTAGTACTTTTTTGTCATAAACATTGTATCCAAACCTAAGAAAAATCGATTTTTCAACTACTTCTCTTGCGTGTTCATATTCATTGTTGAGAGTGTCTTCTTATAATGAACCTTGCTTTAAGGTTGTACAGTAGACAGCAATCCAAAGATTTTGTTTTGATATTAAATAAAATATATCATACAACTACACCTACCATTAATAATCAAAATTATATCTTTCCCCTGGTATGGTCCATCTTTCCCAAAGATTTTTTTTTATATAATCATTAGTTTTATACAAATTTAAAATGCATTGATTTATTGCTTAATTCCAAATACAGTGAATAACCATACTTCCAAAAAATAGTAATAACCACACACACAACCAACATAATAAAAAAAGGTAATTTGTATGATAGCACATGTGGTTATCAAATAAGTTTTTTGGAATTTAGTCTAGAGCACCACATTTAATTTTTTTAAAGTTATTCTAACAAGGATCCCCATTTCCCCAAATAAAAGTAAAATGAGATCAAATAAAAATTATTTCTATCCCATCTATTTTAATCACACACGACCCATTATTTACATTTCTTTTAAAGAAAGAATAATTTAAATTCTTACTTCAACTACATCTCCATCTTTGAGTTTTTAAAAGAATAATTTAAATTCTTACTTGAACTACATCCCCGTCTTTGAGTTTTGTGTTGGGCAGTACTAATATTTTATCTCCCAAATAAATAAAAAGAAATTTGTCTATTTTTTTTCTATCTTTTCAAACAATATATCTTATTCATCTTATATTTTTCTGTTTTTATTTTCTTTTTCATTATTTTACTATTTGTATTGAAAGAACCAACTCGTGTTTTTTTCAAATTTGCGTTATTATATTTTTATTTCTATAAAGAAAAAACGTTTTACAAATTAATGCGCGGCACGAAGAGGTCTCAGCGGCAATTTCTGAGCAGCAGTGTTTCTCTTTCATTCTAATTGAAATTTTGCAGTGAAGATCTTTTCGTTGAAATTTGAATGTATTGGAACCTTCTCTATTTTCGGTAAGTGTTCGAAGCTGCAATGATTTACACGATTTCCATTCGAAGCTTCCATGGCTTATTTCTCTCGTTGTTGCTACTTTTATTCGTAGTTTTATATGTTTTCAGAAACTTCGATGTGGATCAAAATGATGTTAGTATTTATTTGCAGAAATTCAAGATGGTCCTGTATATGCCCAACTTTCTGTGCCTATAAACGCCAATATGCTCCCAATTAGTGAGGTAATTCCTTCTTGGAAGTCATGTCCTGACTGAGAATATTAAGAAAATCTAATCAAAGCATTTTCTGATAAAATTTTCCATTATAAATCTGTAATAATTAATCTCCTCCAACGTCTGAACTTGAAAACAAACACTGATGCATGGAATGATTCCACAGATCCTAAAAGCCACCTTTTAACCAATTAACAATTGTTTGTGCTCCCAATCTAACCAGAATGTGGAAGTTTCTTTATCTTCAAGTTTGAAAGATGCAGTGATAACTTGGTGGAAATTTGTATTTGTGACCATTGACATATATTTTGCAGTTTTCTGCTGAAAGACGAGGTTCAATTGATGGCATATTGCATGAGATTCTTCAGAAGGGAGATGTTGCACAAAAGTACGTGCTCGGATCAATAAACATGAAAATTGACAACTGAATCATTCTTGATAATTATGTACAAGGACGGGTGCTTTCTTCTGGTTCTCAAACCAGAGCTTTGCAAATCTATTCAAAATGCTCTTAGAAACACATGTCTATGAGACAACATAAAAAGTGTGGATCATTACATCTTCCTCAAGAGTTCCATAAGTAAGTTAAAAGTACACTTCTTGACAATATATTGATCCTTACTATTATTTTTTAGGGCTGCAATTGTTATAATGTAGTATTGTTAATGTGGGGAATCTTTTATTTCAGCATCAGCTTTTGTTTGGGAGTTTTAGTTTTATGCCATGTACAAATAATGTTTTATACATGTCCTATTGGTCACACTTTTTCTACAATGGTGTCTTTTAGTTCCCTAATAGTTAACTCTGCTTGCAGATTACACTTTTTCTACAATGGTGTTTAAGGTTTAGGGTTTAATAGTGTTTTTTTCCCCTAATAGTTAACTCTGCTTGCAGATTCGACATTTTTAAGCCAGAGCATGAAATGTGGAAAGATTACGTAACGTTGCTTCTTAAATCCACTGGGTACATCTATGTTTCATAACCTAAAACAAATACTATTGTGAGATATACAAATTCCTAAAAATTCAAACTACTTAAATCATAACACGACTAAAAAGACATGTTGATGAAACCCTAAGAATTAAACAATAATAAACATGTACGGTCTCCATTAACTAAAAGAAACATACTCCTAATTCTGTGTCTTTAAATAGACCCAAGATTCATTTTGAATGTTCCGGTTAGAATCTTTATAAACTTTACATTAAATAAAAGTTTAAAAATAAATAAGAAATAACATCTAAGAAATAGTATTTATATAGGTTTTAGGTATCAGCAAATAACAATAAAGGAGAATAAAATATTATAGCATAGTATGAATGATTTATGGTTGTCAATTTTTTATTTTACCAATAATTTTATAGGAAAAATTGTATTTATCTCTTCTGAATCTTCTATTTTTTTTAAGTCAAACTTATCTTCTTCTAAATTTTAAATAAATATTTACACTGTTTTAATAGAATGAAATTTATATTTTTATTTTATTTCACAGAAGTTACAAAAACACTTTTCTTTCGTTTTTAAGGTTTCAAACTCATATATTTTGTTGGAGGCATTAAATAAGATGTGAGAATCATCGTATTTTTTATTTTTAATAAAATTTACTTAATGAAAAAGTGTATTGAAAGGGTGCTAGATAATATTTATAATATTTTTTATTTAAACATACAATTTTATTAAAATAATATGTAAATATAAAATAAGTTGACACTGTGCTAAGAAATTAATTTTATATTCAAAATTTATCATAAAGATGACTTGTATTAATATGTATTTTAATTATTAATATTTTCCCTGAAGAAATATGGGAAAATTATTTTATAACCTTATGACATACTAGTCTTTTAAACAATAATACAAAATGTAAAACAATAAATAAATACAAATTAAACAATTATTCAAATAAACATTGTATTGAAAATAGTGAAGAGCTTAAAACATATAAGTATGTAATTAAGAAAAGTATAATCAATTAATTAATTTTAATTTTATATATTTTCATTTAAAGTACACGGTAGTTCATTTATAATTGCTAGCTGATATACGTTTGAAATAATTTTTACAAAAATTACAATGTAATTTACTACAAGAATACACGTAATTAGAGACAATGAAGTGACGACCAAAAGACGTACTATGTTAGAGTTGGTCATAAGGACTTGAAATTGACATGAGCAATGTCTAAAGACGAAAAATTAGGGTCAAGCAGACATTAGTTTAAGGAAGACAAGCTAGGGCCAGATCGTTGTTCATGTTGTGAAATTGGTAGGGTCTAACTAGGGTTAGATCGTCTCATGCATGTAGGTAAAATAGGCTTGGGGTCACTGCTCGTTTGGGTGAGTTTGGTGGGGTCTAATTAGGGTTAGACTGTCTCATACATGTATATAGGGAGGATTTGACCTTCGTTTATGTGGTCAGTTTGTTACGGTCTAATTAAGTTAGACCGTCTCATGCATGTTTAAGAGAGGACTTACTCAAAATGTGTGAGTACGCACGAAAAATATTTTACTAAATATTTTTAAAATAAGTATTTGATTTACACATGCGTTAGTTGGTCAGACGGTAAAATTATTATCTAATCACTTGTTAAAGTGAATACAAATATATGTTAGTAAAGTGATTTAGTTAGTTGTAAATTTGCGTCTAACTTGAGCTTTTGGATTGGAAGAGTTAAAAATAAATTAAGCGTTCAAATATGTCTATTTGATCATAGTTATTCTAAGTTTCTTTAAGAAAATCATTTTATGATTTATCAAACAAAACATATTAAAAAGTGTTTGTAAAAAGCCATCTCCTTAAGCTCACCTTTCTTAATGAACCCTTTTAAGTCAAACATGCATTAGATGTCATCTGTCATATAAAAGAATCGTAGTCTAATTTTTAATTAGAATAAATAAGAAAATATCTAGACAAATGATTCAAAGAAGTTGGTAAAGTATGTTTAACATGACACATCAAATGAAAGATTTTTAGTCTGATTGTTTTACAAACCAAATCGTCTTCTTAGCATTCACTGGTGTAGAAAAGGTCAATGATTGTCTATAAGCACGTAGTCTATTCTATTGAGACATAGACGGTGGCTCTAGAACCGTCGTGTATAAGTCATTGATAAATGACGGTTATGGTCATAATCGTCGTTTTATACCCTTCCATGGCACTGCCTTAAGTTTCACATGGTCGAGGTATAGACAAAGATTATGACCATAACCGTCGTTTATACCATTCCCTAAATTGGTGTCATGGTTAAGCTATAAATGACGATTATGGTCATAACCGTCGTCTATACCCTTCCTCGACAGGTATAAACAACGGTTATGATTAGGGGTGGCAAAGCGGGCCGGCCCGCCCCGTTTAGGCCCGCCCCACATAAAAAATACAGGCTGGTTTTCATGGCCCGTCCTGCATGTGGGTTGGCCCTTTTTTTTTTTTTTTTTTGTAACATGTAGGAGGAGTGGAGGCAGTAGTGGAGCGGCACGAGCGACAACAGCGCGACAGTAGCACATAACAGTTGCAGGTGAAACCGTGTGGTGTTGCAGTTGGAGCGAGCGGTGACAGTGCAAAGGAAAGTGTGTCGTGTATTGTGTGCGTTTTTTGGAACATCGTAGCTGCCTTGTGCTTTGAGTGAAAACCTAATTTTCTTTCACTCAAAGTTGTCACTCCTCCACTGGACCACTACTACCAAGTTAATTATTTTATCTTTTTTTTTTTGCGGGCCAACGGGCCAGGCCACTCCGCCCTACTGCTAGCCTGCACGGGCTGCAAGCCCGCCCGCCTAGCCTGCCCCACTTTGCCACCCCTAGTTATGGGCATTTTTTTTACTTCAATATGCTTTATGCGTTTTGCCATCTAAATTAACCTGTTCATTTAAACCGAGTCAGCCAAATACATAAATTCAAACATTCATTCAAAGAAGTAAATTATATATATTGATAAAAATGTATTACAAACACTAATACATAGTCTTATTTATCTATTTAATTCCTATACTATTGATTAGCTATCATAGAGTTATAGAAATTAAGAAAATATGTGGCCCAAGCATGTCCCACATAATCTATGGCAGCCAAAGGCAGCGGTTGCTCATTCGTAAAGAACTGCATTACAAAACAAGGTTCACATTAATTAGTATTAAGATACATATACTTTAAAGAATTATATAAAGAATAATTTAAATATTATTACCTGCTTCCAATCTTTTTGAATGCCTAGTTTTACAATGGTACCATCCATTGCATAGCGTAATAGCCACACTCATAGCCTTCAGGTTGTGTATTACACTATAATTCAATAGAAATTAAAATTTAATATTGATAAACAATGAAAAGAGGAAGACAAAAATTACAGACCTTTAGGTTTAACCATGTCAACTTTTCATAATTTGCATTAGGTCGACCTCTGAGTATGTTATATCCATGTCATGCCCTTATTAATACAAAAAACCGCGTTAGTAGACATTTAAGTAAGATGTGTAGTTAAGTTTATAATGTAATTACACATCAATTATTTGCTTCAAATGTGTGGATGGCTTCTTATGCAGTGAACAAAACCACACAACAATGTTATCAACTACGGATAACACAAGTAACTACCAGTGACCTCTACATCATCCATGAAACCAGTTAGTAAATATTTAAAACATGAAATACTAATAATTGACAACTTATAATTGAACTTACTCATTAATATAAGGGCAAAGATAAATTTGTTTTCCTTTTGAATTCAGAGTGCTAGTGATGTATGACTAAGTTTCAACTTTCTTTGCTCCATTTGGATTAATCAAATAGGGATCCAAAAATCCCTAAACATCGGGATTCCAGTCATTAATAGAAACTCCAGACAAATATCTACAAGTTATTAGTTAAAGCATAATCAATAATAATTTAAGGTTTAATTACCTTATTCGTCCCTACATTTGGGGTCAATAGTCAATTTAGTATAGTGGTTTTTAAAAAAAATCAATTTGATCCCTATATTTTTTAAAATATACTTAAATTGGTCCTTTCCGTTAAGTTCCACCTAATGGCGTCAGGTGTTGCTTATGTAGCAGAGAGAGAGTGTTTATGTGGCAGAGAGAGAATGTTTATGTAAGAGAGAGAGTGTTTATGTGGAGAAAGAGGTGAGATTGAGAGTTATTATTATTATTATTATTATTATTATTATTATTATTATTATTGTAGGGACGAATAAGGTAATTAAACCATAATTTACATACATTAAATTGAAATATAGGTAAAGATACTCACATCATAAAAATTGAACTATAGTTATATTGAGCTCCTGGTTTCCAACTACAAATTCTAAAACATGTGACATGTATATGTACAGGGGCATGTAAGTGTTTCTTCCAAAAAAAGTATCATCCCACAGAACTTTGATAGTGTCTAGACCAATATCTTTAGCCGCTGTTGATAAAGAAGTTGTAGCATTGTGAATGGAACCACAAACTTCTTTTGCATATTTGGTTTCCGACGAGGTTTCTACACAACAAAGAACTTTTGTATTAAATTAGATGTAATACATAAATATAAATTAATATAATTAAATTAAATTATTACCAGGGGTTTTGGTATACTTCGAACGAGGTGTATGGGCCAGGCTATGAATGTCTGAAATGTTTCGACCACAGTGGTAACCTCATCTGTAGGTAGTGGAACACGAGCATTATCTACTTGTACTTTGTCTATTGTTACCTTCACCACATCAGGGGAGAGAGCAACGTTATGTAAGGTAGTGATCTCCTGAAAGAATTTTCTAATGACTGTTGAACCAAGTGGTGTTCAAGGTTTTGAAGAATCCAAATCCTTTGAAGGATGATGAAGCCTCTGCTTTGCTTGATGCTGTTGTGCTGGTTTATTGTTTTGTTCTGGGGTAGTTTAATGTTGTAATCCACCCTTAGATTAAATCTCAAAACACTTAGCATCTCAATCTTTAAACAAAGTAAAGTGTTTTTCAAACTAAGTTGAAACAACCGATTGTTCAGTCGAAACAACCGATTGTTTACACTTAGATGTTTTGAGAAAGTTTGAAAACTGTTTTTGAATGAAGAAAATTGTTAAGTGACAAAACAACTGATTGATTCGAGGAAACAACCGATTGTTTGTTCTGGAACCTTAACAGAAAAACTATTTTCTTTGACTGAGCTTTAAATGATTTGAAACTGAATACGCTCCAGTCATTAAATGCTTTGACTAATCTTTTTTAAAGCAATTATGGGTTTGTTAAGATTTGATAACAAACTTTCTTTATATAAATTCAGAAAAACTGTTTTAAAGAGAAGAATGCTTTTGACAAAGTTTTTCTAAGAGAGTTTTCAAAGAGTTGAGATTGCTTAAGAGCTCAAGGGATTGATCAAGGTGTTGGAATAGGATTCTACTTGTATTGATTTCAGATCTTCATCTGTAACAAGTGTAATCTGTGTAAACTACTGAAACATTTCTTCTGTGTATTGTTGCTGAGATTGACTGTGTGTTCTTGAGGTGTTCAAGATCAGCAATCTTAGTGTTGGCCAAGGAGAGTGTGTGTCTTGAGGTTTTCAAGGTCATTCTCTTGGTTGTTGTGTAAGTGATCAAGGTGTGATTGCTTAGTGGATTTCCTCAGGGGTTCTGAGAAGACTGGATGTAGCTTTGGGTTGGAGTGAACCAGTATAAACAACTGTGTACAATCTCTCTATCCCTTACTCTTTAAATTCAGTTTGTTTGTTGTTTGTTGATATAAACAACCGATTGTTTCGAAGAAACAACCGATTGTTTTTCTGACAGTGCAGTTTTGCTTACTGTTTTGGCTAACTGAATTGCTTAATCAATTGGTTTCTGAGATAAATTCATTCTAGCTTCAAAAAGTTTGCGAAAACCTCTTTAAACAATTCACCCCCCCTCTAGTTTAAAGCCATAATTTCTAACAATGACCACCACCTGAGGAAAGATGTCACCCTCTATCAGTAACTCATATTAGCTTATCTAGCCAGACATCCTCCTTTAACATTGTAGGAGCTGCACAACTCCCCTTTGTGCTCTTGGGAGTGGGAGTAACAAGCGACTCAACACAAAACTGTTGTGATAGAAACTCTTGTCGCAACAACCAATTCTTTTCTCCAAACTCTAGCCGCACGTGTTTAGTCCTTTTTCATCTCTTCCAGTAATTCTTATTGTATCTTGGTCGTCATTTCTGCTTTGGTCTCTGAGGTTGGGGAGGAGGATGAATGTTGTGGTGCAGCTTCGAAATAATGTTGAATTCCAACCCCTTTTCCAATTGCACGTACACGACCACCATCCAATAGCTTCAAGCAGGATATCTTAACGACCTTGAGGTACAAAATTACCTTGTGAGCTTTGCTCAACCAAAGATTCTTGCAAGAGACCAAAATCATATAAGTTTTAATACAAATAATGCTTTAAAATAAATGCAAAAGAAGATACAAATAACTTACAATTTTTTCTAAGATTATCCATGATTGCTCAGAACTATATGTATCCGATTTTTTAATTCAGGCCATCTTCCATTTTTGGTGGCGGGTAGGTGGAGATGGAGGTTCACTGACCCCTGTATCAATTTCAGAAGCAGTCCCCTATCTTGATTGCTCCTTTTAAAGTATCAATGATTCTTCAAGCTTATGATACCCCAAACGAGACATTAGATGCAGGGTCATATTCTTCGATGCTATGTCTGAAGCTTTCTTCCTAGGATCCTATCACAAATAAAATAAATAAAGTGAATCAAATATTATTAAATAATTAATGTTATGATCCATAAGTAAAATAATTAAGTAATTTCACTTACCGACCACTCTTTAGATTCACGACTTTCAACAAAAAGATGTCATGTCTCGTCATCAATATTGGAGTACTTGAACAAGGATTTTGGCCTTTATAACGTCCAAAAACATAATTTTTCGTCAACTGTGACTTAAACTGATGAAATTTAATGGCGATATTAGATAGAACCTTCGATCCCAACGGTTCCACATTAGGGATATCAAAATGTGTCTGCAAAAAAATATCATGAAATTAAAATTGATTAATTAATATTAAAAAGCAATATTTGATAACAATAATAATGTATACATTACCAGGACATCCTCCCATAGCATTTTTCGATCGACCTTAGTCACATCTTCCCATAAATTTGTTAATATGGAGATCCTTTCCCAAGCAACAACTCCAAGATAGCTACTAAAAGTGTCAACATTAAGACTAAAAGTCACTCCAGTGTTGATGTCAATGTTTAGTGGTGTCTTCTCACCACTAGCACGTCTCAATGCAAGACGCCTCATCTACTAGGTGTTTTAGTGGATCTTCCGGAAGGGGGGTAGAAGAAATCAAACTCTAATCGTCAGCCATATCTGTGTTAAAAAAATAGTTAACAAACATTAGTTAAATTGCATCGAAAGAAAATCATATGAAATAAATACATAAAATTCTAAATTCTTATTATCAAAAATATTTCTAAATTTGTACATAGTCGATTGATTGTTCATATGTAAATTCCCTCACTGTGGTCTTTACGGGTTGCATGTATATCATCAACTACATTGTCATCTTTATTCATTATCATTGGTGTGAATAAACAGGGATCACCATTTTCAATATCATCAATAGCCTCTCCTTGTTTTTTCTCGTGTAACGACATACCAATGTTCTGATGTAGGATCCTTGACGTAGAAAACCTGAGATGCTTGTTGAATCATTGTAAATGGCTCATCCCAATAACTTATCTTTCAAAAGTCCACTAATGTAAATCCTGATTCATCAATTTTAACCCTACTCTTATTGTCAACCCATTTACACTTGAAAACTAGAACAGAAAGCTTAGTATAGTCAACCTCCCATATCTATTCTATAATACCATAGTATATCATTGATCCAACTACATGATTTGTATCTTTTAAAGTGGAAAATTACATTGACTCAACTTAAAAAGTAACACCACAATGTTGAATTGTACTCTTTTCATCCATAGACTTCGTGCAAAATATACAATTGTTCACTTTGTAACCTGTACAAGAAATGACATCAAACCTCAATCCAGCAGCCAACCAGGTCAAGGTCTTCGATGCTGTTGAATCCTTTAACACCTTGTCTTTAAATCAAGGCATGAAAGTTCTATTATGTTCCATCAATACCCATTTCTCTGGTTGTCTTGGGTTACTTGTCTTGACAATGGCTTTATGAGCATCTATGTAAGGTATAATCTCATTTGTGTTATTCAATATATATAAATGTGCTTGCAAGACATCTAATCGAGATTTGCACCACATGTACACCATGTAAACATTTGCTTATAGAACGCCTATGGTGCCATGAGTTGGCTGGAAGACCTATTGGATTTGCTTTTGACATGTACTCTGAACAAAATTCAATACTTTCTTCAACTATGTACCTCTCAATCATTGAAGCTTCTGGACGATAATGATTTTTGACATATCCTTTCAAAATTTTCATATACCGTTCAAGAGGATACATCCATCTTAAGTACATTGGTTCACACAATCTAACCTCTCTTACCAAATGCACAACTAGATGAACCATGATGTCGAAAAAGGATGGAGGAAAAAACACCTCTAATTCACACAAGATAACAACAATTTCATCTTCAAGTACATATAACTTTACTGGATCAATGACTTTACAACAAATGGAAGAGAAGAATGAGCACAAACAAGTTATGGTATGTCTAACATTGTTTATTAAGATCTAGCGAATAGCTACCGACAACAACTGTTGCATCAGGATGTGACAATCATGAGACTTCAACCCAATTACCTTCAAATCTTGCATTGATATTAGGCTCTTCGAATATAAGGAATGTCCTTGTGGCACTTTCACACCCTTGAGATATTGACAAAACCTTTTTTTTTTTCATCTTTTGACATGGTGTAACAGGGTGGGGGCAAATATGTACGCTTACCCATTTGTATTGGTGCCAACTCGCCTTGTATGTTCATCTCAATGAAATCTAAACGAGCATTTAGACCATCCTTTATCTTCCCGTTAATGTTAAGAAGTGTACCAATTAAACTATCACACACATTCATCTCAACATGTATTAAATCTATACAATGTCTGGCTTCTAACCTCGACCAATACGGAAGATCAAAGAAGATTGATTTTTTCTTCCATATGTTTGTCACAGATGACTTCTTTTTCAACTTACTAAAGGTGTGGTCTATGTTATTTACTAATGGGGTTGGTGGATTGTCAATCTCTTGATGTCCATTAAAAGCTTTTTTCAACCTCCGATAAGGATGATGACTTCTAAGAAACCTCCGATGCAAAAGATATATTGTCTTTCTTCCATGTTTCAATTGTTGAGAGGCAGTGTCTTTTTCGCATATTGGAAATGCTTTATAACCCTTAACACTATACCCTGATAAGTTACCATATGCCGAAAAGTCATTGATGGTGCAAAATAACATGGCATGCATCTTGAAAGTTTCATTACCAAATCTGTCAAATACTTCAACTCCCTGATCCCACAATAACTTTAAATCTTCAATTAGGGGTCTTAGATAAACATCTATGTCATTTTCTGACTGTCTTGTACCAGATATCTGTTAGAATTATAGGGCTTAAACAAGAGGGGGGGGGGGGGGGGGGAAATTGTTTATGAAAGATTTTCGCAAATCTTGAAGGTAGATTGAAAGCTAATGAGGAATCAATGAAGTAGAAATCAATTCAGCCAATTCAAAAACTATTTTTAATGTGATTCCAGAAAATTAACCGGATGTTTTTGCGAAACAATCAGTTGTTTTTATCAGCAGTGTTTAAATCAAAGCAAATATAGATTTAAAAGAGAGTAGGGATAGAGAGATTAACACATAAGGTTTATATTGGTTCACTCTTAAGCAAGAGCTACGTCTAGCTTAAAAAACCTTTGAGAATCCACTAGGCAATCAAAAACCTTGATTACACAACACACACAAAAGTGGTGATCTTGAACCCTTCAAGAACACACACCACCTTTGGCGAACACATCACATATTTCAAAATACCCTCTGAATTTGCACTACACCAGTCTTTATAGAAATACAGTAATCAAATGAAAGAGAATGGAATACACCTGGAAATGATCAAAGATCAAAACAAACTTGATACAACACAATCCAATTCCACTCTTAGAAAAGATCCAAAGCTTGAAGCAATCTTGGAAAACTGAATTGAAAGTGTTATCTTGAATCAATAACAACCAAGAGCGTATAACCACTTATTTATACTTCAAACAATTGTTAAAAGCCATAAATGTGAGATCCAAAATCAGTTTAAAACATTTAAAACAGATTAAATCAACTTAACAGAATTTTGTTAAGGTTTTCAAAAAATCAACCGATTGAAAACACAAAACAATCGGTTGAATTGGCTTGACAACAAAGTCAACCAAATTCAAGCTTTTTCAAATTCTTTTCAAAATACTCTAAGTGTAAAACAACTGGTTGAACCGAAATTTCAACAGGTTGATTTTCCACTTTCTTTTGAAAACATATCTTTTTCAAAAGAACTTGAATCAATCAACCTTGGATCATAACTTTGAGTGAATTAACAAATTCAAACTACACAAGACACACACACTCAACCAACAACAAGGTCTTCTAGCAATCCACTTGGATTTGGAGACATCAAAGCACTATGTTCAACAATATTGTAAGGACCTGAAAAATTTATTGGAATAAAAGAGTTATATTTTAAATAAATTCTAAGTATGTTTTTATTTAGAATAGAAAGGGAGGAAAAAGTTAAGTTTAGAAGGCTACGAGGTCGCCGGTCGCCTGCTACACATGAGCGCCGGGTGGACATCGCGCGGGCGTGAGAGGCATGCAGGCATCGCGCGGGCGCGAGAGGCATGCAGGCATCGCGCGGGCGCGAGGGGCATGCGGGTATCGCGCGGGCGCGAGGCACGCGGGCATTGCCAGGGCGCGATGCATGTGGACGTGGCCAAGGCGCGAGAGTTATGAGGGCGTCGCCAGGGAAGACATCGGTTGTATCCCAGAGGAAGACATCGGTCGTTCGCCAGGAAGAGGTCATCGGTGGTTGTCTTCGCGCGAGGTCATCGGTGGTAGTCTTCGCGCGGGGTCGTCGGTGGTAGTCTTCGCGCGAGGTCATCGGTGGTAGTCTTCGCGCGAGGTCATCGGTGGTAGTCTTCGCGCGAGGTCATCGGTGGATCGTCTTCGCGCGAGAGGTCATCAGTGGTTTCTCTTCGAGCTGGTAGTCATCGGCGAAAGGTCATCGCGCGACGTTGAGTTACACCCAGAGAACGTGGGCCCCAGACTCTCAGCAAGAGATGTTCTGCACGCGCGCCACGTAGACGAAAAAGTGGTTCAGAATAGTGACCTCAGAGTGTTAGCCTGCGCAGAGGCACGCTTAGGTGTACTGTTCAGCGAAGCGTACACGCAAACTCCCTGCAGAGTGGGTGGTGGCAGCGGTTTTTGTGGAGAAGTCAGCTTAAGATGCAAAAACCCATTTCTGAGGGAGAAGGAAAGAAACGTTGCTGTGGTTCCAGAGCTAAAGGGTGCGTTTATCTCCCTTCTCCTCCATTCTCTCCTTCGCGCTGCGGTTCTAGCACCTTCACACGAGAGTACGACGAGCGACGGCCACCATTAGAGCACCTGGGAGGTTCTCTGCAAGTTCTTCAACCAGACGCGAAAAACAGAGCCAAGGTATTCTGCAAGCTTCGTTGGATTTCGAAGCTCTTGGTGGTTGCGCAAGTCCAGGTAAGGGAAGCTAGACCTCTTTTTCCATACAAGCCATAGTTTGCTGTTTCTGAAGTGAGGGCGACGTGGTCGCCGGTTCTCTGTTTCTTTTCGAAATGCTCTGTTTTACGTGTTTGGGCGACGTGGTCGCCGGTTTTAAATACGAGTTTCGAACCCCCCTGTGTTTGACATTGTTTGAAACTGTTTGGGATTTAAATACAATATATATGTGATATTCGAAAGTTTGAAACGCTGAAATGGTTGTTGCTGTGATTTGAAATATTCCATTGTATGGCATGACGTCTTGAATGCTGTGAATGTGGGATCGAGGCATAGTATTTTCAGGAAAGAAAATACCGTGTAAGATCTTGTGGTAGGTGCATTGATCGGTGATTCCTAAGGGGATATCCTGACTCTGCTGAGGTAATGGAATCACGTAGAGGAAGTTACTCAGTTGTTGAGAGTCGAAGGAGGTCTATATGATGGGCGTCTCGTGTGAAAAAGAACGAGCTCCGTCTGTCCTATGGATTAACCCTGTCATACCAGGAGAACTATGGTAACATTGAGATGATATATGCGCATGCTGTGTGGATTCACAGCGACCCTGTGTGGATTTCACAGTGGTGTGGTATGACAGGTGCAGATCTCTGAGTCTAATCAACGCACGAGTCAATTCGGAAGTAGTGTCAAGTGTCTTGTGTGGTGAGTCAGTGGAAAGTCTGACATGTGAAATGAGAAACTTGAATATTGATAGACACTTGATGCTGTATTGTGAAATGGAATGACTATGGGTGAATATTGTGAAGTTTGTGATTTTGGGCGATCAGCTGAATGCTATGAGCAGCTTTACGTTTTACATGGATATTTTGGAACTTGGTTTACTTGGATTTTCATGTTCATGATTTAAACTTCTTTTAAATTATCTAGCTTACCCTTTTATCTGTTATTGTGGTTGTTTTCTCAAAACTGTGATGATCGTGTAATTGTTACACGGGAGCAGATGATCTTCCAGGAAGAAGAGCCCTCTAGTGAGTGATCGCCGAGGAGGAGATCGCCGGTTTCTGTCTCTATCGGGTGATCGCCTGTGTCTGTCTCCATCGGGTGATCGCCTGTTTTTTTCTGTCTTGATAGGTGATCGGTCTCGTCCGATAGGAGATCGGTTTCTTCCGATAGGAGATCGCCTGCTTTGTTTTTTTTACTGTATTTTGTTTATGTTTCTGGAAAATTTGACCGAATTTGTATTAAACTCCCTAAGAGGGGCAACTTCATTTCATATATATATTATTTTGTTCATAGAATCTATTTGTTACCTTTATTTTCATTATATACATTTGTATAGTATTTTGGCGGGATGTTACATTAATGGTATCAGAGTAGTTCGTCCTTAGGATGACCTGAGGGCTGTGGATCCATTGTGTTTCTTCTGCTCATAAAAGTTATTTGAGTTTTTAAATAACAACTATAGTGAAAGGTTTTCAAACGTTTTGTATTGAAAAGTTTGTGTGTGCTTCTGTGCTTTAGTGAATGTATGCTCAAATTGAAAATCTTGGTATCAAGAATGAGAAGATCCTGATAAAGGAATGAGGGTGCACACTCATAACTGGATCAAGATGATTCTTAATCTTAATTCCAAAGGTTTGATGTTTAGCCTACATTGAATTCTGGTGTGATTTTTGAGTGTTCTTGAATTTGACTAAGGTGGTAGTTTGGACTGATGTTTGCACACCAGTAACTGTTCTGGTGTTTTGTGTGAAGTTATAAGTGTTATGATTTTGTTGATGAACTCAAATTCTAGATGACTTTGAGATGCTGACCTTTGTAAGGTCTAGCTGTTACCCCTTGAATGAATTGATTCTTATCGATTTCATTCTTATAGTTGTAGGGAATATAGAAGTCAATAGATTCAGAAGATGGCACGTAGACCTGCTACCCCACCCCAACCTTCCTCAGAGATGAGTCAGATCGCCAAGGCCATCGAGATGATGGCGACTGCCATTCAGCAGCAGAATGCGGCGATGGCTCAGAACCATCAAGCCACAATGCAGCACTGGGAAACTGCCCGATCTGCTGAGACAAACTCCCACGTCGGTCAGCCCCAAGAACAGATGGGACTGGCCGAGTTCATGAGGCACAACCCACCTAAGTTCAGTGGGAATGCTACCCCTGACCAGGCAGATCAGTGGGTCAGGGAGGTGGAGAAAATCTTTAGGGCGACCTCCTGCCCTGAAGAGAAGAAGCTGTTGTTTGCCACGTATCTGCTATCAGGAGAAGCTGAGTTCTGGTGGATGGGAGCTCAGCAGATGATGGAGGCACGAGAGGATGTTCTGGATTGGGAGAGCTTCAGGGTGAAGTTCTTGGAGAAATACTTCCCAGACAGCGCCAAGTTTGCAAGGGAAGCTGAGTTCTTAAAGTTGGAGCAGGGGGACATGTCAGTAAACGCTTATGCTGCCCGTTTTGAGTACCTCGCCCGGTTCTATACCCAGGCGACCTCCGAGGCCTGGAGGTGTAGGAAGTTCGAGGAAGGGCTGAAGCATGGGCTGAAGAAGACCATAGCCCCGATGTGCATCAGGGAGTTCCACGCCTTAGTGGAGAAGGCGAAGATGGTGGAGACCCTGGAAAAGGGTGGGTCTCGGGTGATCAGGTCACACCCAGGAGGTCCTTCCAGTGGGAGAGCTAAGGCACAGCACCCACAAAGAAAACCCTATGCGAGACCTCCATCACATCGGGCAGGAGCAGCACCTCCCCAGTTCCAACAGCAACAACCTTGGAAACCTAAGTGTCTTCACTGTGGTGGACCACACGCCTCCAATGCTTGTTTCAAGAAGACTTCAGAGAGGAAATGTTTCGTCTGCCAAAGGACAGGGCACGTTGCTAGAGAGTGCCCTAGCAGGAATGGGGCGACCCAACCCAGTGGCTCCCAACAGTTGAGAAACGAGGGCGGCAGACCTCAGGCAACAGGGAGGGTGTTCGCCATGTCTGGAGCAGAGGCAGCTCAGTCAGGTAACCTCATCCAAGGTGTTTGTTTTATTGCTGGTAGAGGTGTAAGGGCTTTGTTTGATTCTGGAGCGACACACTCCTTTGTGTCAAGCCTGTGTGTAGCCGAGTTGGGTCTCCTAGTGAAGGAGTTACCTTTCGAGCTGTTGGTCTCTACACCTGCGTCAGGACAGGTGTCGACCTCTACAGTGTGCCCTGAATGTCCAGTGATTGTAGAAGGACGCAGATTCAAGGTGAACTTGATCTGCCTACCTCTTCAGGACCTGGATGTCATCCTGGGAATGGATTGGTTAGCTGCCAATCACGTTCTCTTAGACTGTGGTAGGCAGAAGGTAGCGTTTCCAGACCCCCAGGAACCGGATGTGTTGTCAGTTCAACAAGGGCGATCAGAGCTGGAAGGAGAGGCGAGGTGCTTCGTAGTGCTCGCCCGGTTGGAAGTGGAGAATAAAGGGGACGTAAACAGGATACAAGTGGTGAAAGATTTCACAGATGTATTCCCAGAAGAGGTGCCTGGGTTACCCCCTAAGAGAGAAGTGGAATTCTCTATTGACTTGGTACCTGGAGCTGGACCAGTGTCAATGGCACCTTACAGGATGGCCCCAGCCGAGTTAGTGGAGTTAAAGAAGCAAGTGGAAGAGTTGCTGGAGAAGCAGTTCATCAGACCCAGCGTATCTTCATGGGGAGCTCCAGTGCTCCTAGTCAAGAAGAAGGATGGAGGGTCTCGGCTGTGTATAGACTACAGGCAATTGAACAAATTGACCATCAAGAACAAGTACCCCCTACCTCGGATTGATGATTTGATGGACCAAATTCATGGGGCCTCGGTGTTCTCCAAGATTGACCTGAGATCGGGGTATCACCAAATCTTGGTAAAAGCTGAAGATGTTCAGAAGACAGCTTTTAGGTCTCGATATGGGCACTACGAGTATGTAGTGATGCCATTTGGAGTCACCAATGCTCCAGCTCTATTCATGGACTACATGAATAGGATCTTTCGCCCTTTCTTGGATAAGTTTGTGGTGGTCTTCATAGATGACATCCTCATTTATTCAAGGACCGAGGAAGAACATGAGGAACACCTGAGGACAGTATTGGAAATACTGAGAGAGAAGCAGCTCTATGCCAAGTTCTCCAAGTGTGAGTTCTGGCTGAGGGAAGTCAACTTCTTAGGACACGTGATATCTGCCCAGGGGATCTCGGTAGATCCAGCCAAGGTAGAGGCAGTGCTGCAATGGGAACGTCCTAAGACAGTGACTGAGATAAGGAGCTTTGTGGGGTTGGCGGGCTACTATCGGAGGTTTATTGAGGATTTTTCCAAAGTAGTGGCTCCTTTAACACAATTGACCCGCAAGGACCAACCCTTTGCTTGGACCGACCGATGTGAGCAGAGCTTCAGGGAACTAAAGGAGAGGTTGACCAGTGCTCCAGTGCTGGTGATTCCAGAAGTAGGAAGACCTTTTGATGTCTTCTGTGATGCCTCACATCAAGGCTTGGGATGCGTCTTGATGCAAGAGAAGAGAGTGGTTGCATATGCTTCAAGGCAACTCAAGGTGCATGAGAGAAACTACCCTACTCATGATTTGGAGTTGGCAGCGGTAGTGTTTGCCTTGAAGATCTGGAGGCATTATCTTTATGGAGCTCGGTTCCAGGTATTCAGTGACCACAAGAGCTTGAAGTACCTGTTCGATCAGAAGGAACTAAACATGAGACAAAGAAGGTGGATGGAATTCCTAAAGGACTACGACTTTCAACTCATGTATCACCCAGGGAAGGCCAATGTAGTGGCAGATGCCTTGAGTAGGAAGTCTATACAAGTCGCCACCATGATGATGGAAGAGCAGAAACTGATCGAGCAGTTCAGAGACTTAAACCTTGGAGTGGAATTTCACGTGAATCACATTAGTTGTAGTAAGCTGACTATAACTAATGACTTCCTTGGGATGTTGAAGGATAAACAATTGGAGGACCCTAGCCTGAAGCGCACTGTGGAGTCACTAGGGACAGATCAGGCGAGAGGCTTTGAGATGGGCGATGATGGGATCTTGAGGTTTGATGGCAGAATTTGCATACCTGCAAATGATGAGTTGAAGAAGATGATCCTAGAGGAAGGTCATAAGAGTCGCCTTAACCTTCATCCAGGCATGAACAAGATGTACCATGACTTGAAGGAGTCATTTTGGTGGTCGGGCATGAAGAGGGACATCGCCCAGTATGTGACAACCTGCTTAACGTGTCAGAAGGCAAAGGTAGAACATCAAAGGCCTGGTGGGTTATTACAACCATTGGATATCCCTGAGTGGAAATGGGACAGCATTGCCATGGATTTTGTCACCCATTTACCCAGATCGGTCAAGGGCCATGATGCAATCTGGGTCATCATTGATAGGCTGACGAAGAGTGCCCACTTTCTTCCAGTGAATATGAAGATGCCTATGGTCAAGCTGGCACAGCTATACATCCAAGAAATAGTAAGGCTGCATGGAGTGCCTTCCAGCATCGTTTCAGATAGAGATCCCAGGTTTACTTCACGGTTTTGGCAGACCTTACAAGAATGCTTGGGAACCAAGTTGAGGATGAGCTCTGCATATCATCCCCAAACAGATGGTCAGTCAGAGAGGACGATCCAATCTTTGGAAGATCTGTTGAGGGCATGCGTTTTGGATCAATTGGGAAGTTGGGAGGAGGTGTTGCCACTAGTGGAGTTTACCTATAACAATAGCTACCACGCCAGTATTGGGATGGCGCCATATGAAGCCCTGTATGGGAGGAAATGCAGAACTCCCTTATGTTGGTACCAGGAGGGCGAGGCAGTCTTGGTTGGGCCAGAGTTGATTCAGCAGACGACCGAGAAGGTGAAGCAGATACAAAGCAGAATGAAAGCCTCTCAGAGTAGGCAGAAGTCCTATGCAGATCAGAGGAGAAAGCCTTTGGAGTTTGCTGCTGGAGATCACGTGTTCATGAAAGTGACACCAACCAAGGGTGTAGGGCGGGCGATCAGGTCAAAGAAGTTGTCCCCTAAGTTCGTGGGACCATATCAGATCTTAAGAAGGATTGGCCCAGTGGCGTATGAGATCGCCCTACCTCCCCACTTAGCAAATCTGCACAACGTCTTTCACGTGTCACAGCTGAGGAAGTACATGGCAGACCCTAGTCATGTGCTGGATGTAGACGACGTGCAGATCAGGGATGACTTGTCCTTTGAAGCAAAACCAGTCAGGATTGTCGATCGGCAATGTAAACAGCTCAGAGGCAAGACCATCGACATGGTGAAAGTGGTGTGGGATGAGAAATCGGGGGATTCTACTTGGGAGTTAGAAGAACCCATGAGGGAGGCTTATCCATACCTCTTTTCCTTGTAATCCAATTTTCGAGGACGAAAATTTTTCTTGTTGGGGAGAATGTAAGGACCTGAAAAATTTATTGGAATAAAAGAGTTATATTTTAAATAAATTCTAAGTATGTTTTTATTTAGAATAGAAAGGGAGGAAAAAGTTAAGTTTAGAAGGCTACGAGGTCGCCGGTCGCCTGCTACACATGAGCGCCGGGTGGACATCGCGCGGGCGTGAGAGGCATGCAGGCATCGCGCGGGCGCGAGGGGCATGCGGGTATCGCGCGGGCGCGAGGCACGCGGGCATTGCCAGGGCGCGATGCATGTGGACGTGGCCAAGGCGCGAGAGTTATGAGGGCGTCGCCAGGGAAGACATCGGTTGTATCCCAGAGGAAGACATCGGTCGTTCGCCAGGAAGAGGTCATCGGTGGTTGTCTTCGCGCGAGGTCATCGGTGGTAGTCTTCGCGCGGGGTCGTCGGTGGTAGTCTTCGCGCGAGGTCATCGGTGGTAGTCTTCGCGCGAGGTCATCGGTGGTAGTCTTCGCGCGAGGTCATCGGTGGATCGTCTTCGCGCGAGAGGTCATCAGTGGTTTCTCTTCGAGCTGGTAGTCATCGGCGAAAGGTCATCGCGCGACGTTGAGTTACACCCAGAGAACGTGGGCCCCAGACTCTCAGCAAGAGATGTTCTGCACGCGCGCCACGTAGACGAAAAAGTGGTTCAGAATAGTGACCTCAGAGTGTTAGCCTGCGCAGAGGCACGCTTAGGTGTACTGTTCAGCGAAGCGTACACGCAAACTCCCTGCAGAGTGGGTGGTGGCAGCGGTTTTTGTGGAGAAGTCAGCTTAAGATGCAAAAACCCATTTCTGAGGGAGAAGGAAAGAAACGTTGCTGTGGTTCCAGAGCTAAAGGGTGCGTTTATCTCCCTTCTCCTCCATTCTCTCCTTCGCGCTGCGGTTCTAGCACCTTCACACGAGAGTACGACGAGCGACGGCCACCATTAGAGCACCTGGGAGGTTCTCTGCAAGTCCTTCAACCAGACGCGAAAAACAGAGCCAAGGTATTCTGCAAGCTTCGTTGGATTTCGAAGCTCTTGGTGGTTGCGCAAGTCCAGGTAAGGGAAGCTAGACCTCTTTTTCCATACAAGCCATAGTTTGCTGTTTCTGAAGTGAGGGCGACGTGGTCGCCGGTTCTCTGTTTCTTTTCGAAATGCTCTGTTTTACGTGTTTGGGCGACGTGGTCGCCGGTTTTAAATACGAGTTTCGAACCCCCCTGTGTTTGACATTGTTTGAAACTGTTTGGGATTTAAATACAATATATATGTGATATTCGAAAGTTTGAAACGCTGAAATGGTTGTTGCTGTGATTTGAAATATTCCATTGTATGGCATGACGTCTTGAATGCTGTGAATGTGGGATCGAGGCATAGTATTTTCAGGAAAGAAAATACCGTGTAAGATCTTGTGGTAGGTGCATTGATCGGTGATTCCTAAGGGGATATCCTGACTCTGCTGAGGTAATGGAATCACGTAGAGGAAGTTACTCAGTTGTTGAGAGTCGAAGGAGGTCTATATGATGGGCGTCTCGTGTGAAAAAGAACGAGCTCCGTCTGTCCTATGGATTAACCCTGTCATACCAGGAGAACTATGGTAACATTGAGATGATATATGCGCATGCTGTGTGGATTCACAGCGACCCTGTGTGGATTTCACAGTGGTGTGGTATGACAGGTGCAGATCTCTGAGTCTAATCAACGCACGAGTCAATCCGGAAGTAGTGTCAAGTGTCTTGTGTGGTGAGTCAGTGGAAAGTCTGACATGTGAAATGAGAAACTTGAATATTGATAGACACTTGATGCTGTATTGTGAAATGGAATGACTATGGGTGAATATTGTGAAGTTTGTGATTTTGGGCGATCAGCTGAATGCTATGAGCAGCTTTACGTTTTACATGGATATTTTGGAACTTGGTTTACTTGGATTTTCATGTTCATGATTTAAACTTCTTTTAAATTATCTAGCTTACCCTTTTATCTGTTATTGTGGTTGTTTTCTCAAAACTGTGATGATCGTGTAATTGTTACACGGGAGCAGATGATCTTCCAGGAAGAAGAGCCCTCTAGTGAGTGATCGCCGAGGAGGAGATCGCCGGTTTCTGTCTCTATCGGGTGATCGCCTGTGTCTGCCTCCATCGGGTGATCGCCTGTTTTTTTCTGTCTTGATAGGTGATCGGTCTCGTCCGATAGGAGATCGGTTTCTTCCGATAGGAGATCGCCTGCTTTGTTTTTTTTACTGTATTTTGTTTATGTTTCTGGAAAATTTGACCGAATTTGTATTAAACTCCCTAAGAGGGGCAACTTCATTTCATATATATATTATTTTGTTCATAGAATCTATTTGTTACCTTTATTTTCATTATATACATTTGTATAGTATTTTGGCGGGATGTTACAAATATCATTATAGACAACATCATGTATTTTTCGCTTCATGCACAATCCAGAAGGTAGGTTGTAAATAATTAGTAAAACAGGCCATGAATTATGATTCATACTCATATTACCAAAAGGATTCATTCCGTCTGTAGCTAAACCAAGTTAGATATTTCTCGACTCTTTACCAAACTTTGGAAAATTGTCATCAAATTTCTTCCATTGAATAGAATTGGCTGGATGTCAGTACATGCCATCACATTTCCTCTCATCTGCATGTCATCTAAGATTCTTAGCATCATTTGGGTTAACTCTTCCTCCTTGGAATGATGGGAAGATACAACACAACCTTCATTAGGGGTCCATGCTTTTCCATCTCTTCAATAATATCATCGTCTTTTTGTTTCAACTTATAACATGATAACCCACACCTTGGAAAATTTTTCAACAATTCAAAATCTTTCAAGTATAATATACAATCATTAGGACATGCATGTATCTTTTTATACTCCATACTCATCGGACAAAGAATCTTTTTGGCATCATAATTACGATTAGGTAGATTATTTCCCTCTGGAAGCATATCTTTCAACAGCGGAAGCAATTCTCTGAAGCTTTTATCAGTCCATCCTTTTATTGTCTTCAAATTCATCAATCTTAACACCACCGACAACCGTGTGAAGTTAGTTGTTTAGGATACAGTGGAGTCTCTATATCGCTTGACGTACTTCCATATCCATGCACTTCTGCAAAAGACTCAGCTCGAACATCTCGAATTGTGTCCTCCAATCGATCATCATGTACTTCACCATATACTGCATCATCCATGGTGGACAGAACATATTCTTGGGATAGGGAAACACTTGGTAAATTTAATAATTCACCATGCAATGTCCATGTCGTATAAGATCCTAGAAACTCATCACATAGAAGGTGCTCCCTAGTTTTGTTAACATCCAATCTCCTCCCATTTAAACAATTAATGCACGGACACCTAAATTTTACTCCATCATGACCACTAATATTGGCGTTATGTTGCGCAAATTGTATAAATTCTTCCACTCCTCTTTCGTACTCATCACTTATGCGAACGAAGTTAATCCAATCTTGACCTATTATGTTTTGTAATGGTCATTGAGGTGTTCAAGAACGTGTGTGAAATCTCACATTTTTATTATAGGTATGAAACTATCCCATTTGAGAAGATTAACTTTTATTATAACTTAATAGTATATAACTTTAATCAACATTCCTTATATTTAATGAAATTTTGACGGCATTTTGCATTGGTCTTCAGGTGACACGAAATGAAAGTGGTGACACAAAATCTCCACAATTAAATATGCACCCAAAGAACAAAACGAAATGCTATGAACCAAAATTACATAAAATATATGACATGTCAATTACAAGTTACGTGCTACTGAACTAATAAAAATATATTGTTCTTCTTAAACTGTCCAGGTCAAGATTCAATATAATTATTGTCACTACAACCTCCTCTACTTTTTATAAAATGTTTTAAAAAAAATTACAATTGGAGGAGTAGTAGACAAATACATGTATTAAATCTCAAATGGAAAACTAAGGGTCTCTCACAGAGAAAAAAATTATCGAGGGTCGAACACCCCCAAATTCAATACCAACACGTATCCAAGAATTATAAATATACATGCAATATAAAATTAACAAATTTAATCATACGTACAATTATACATAATAAAGAATATCAATTAAAAATTGATAAATTATTTATAATCTAATTACAAAATCTAATTAAAAATCATTAAATTAATTATAAATACTATATAATATTACTCTAATTACAATGTAACAAATTAATAATTATATTATAATAAGCAATGGAGAACGTGAAGGAAGAGCTTACAATGGAGAATATCACAATGGAAATGAAGAACCAGAGAGCGTAAGAGAGTGTAAGTTCGTGAAAAGACAAAACGAAAAACAAAAACGTAAGTGACGCGCTTCAAATTAGGGTAATTTAAGGGGTCTAAAATGGCAGTTTCACCCACAATCGTCGTTTTATACTCGTTTTAATTTCAAAAATGTCACCGCGTTTTAATGGACAACGTTTGACAGTAAAAACGATGTGTATTTGGTGTCCTAAATGGGCTTTTTTCCATTAGAGATTATCAATCAAATGATTTATGTGAAAAGTTTTCAAAATTAGTTAAATCATAATTCAATCCTTCCTTTTTGTGATTTTTTTGTGTTTTTCACTTGTATTTTCTCTCTTCGTCATCTCCTTTATTTTGCATGTAATTGTCATCTGGACCAATCTAAGAAGAGTTATTGTGAGACTACGAATCTAAACATTTTTATCAAAGAATATTTAAAACTAAGTATTGATTTTGTATTTGTATTTATTGATCAGGCACAAGAACTATGGTCTGATCACTTGGTAAAACAAACACACAAATATACTAATATAATAATTCAGTTGAGTTACAAAATGTGTGTATAATTAGATTAACAAAATTGAAAATAAAATAAGTCTTAAAATAAATAAATAAATATATATATATATATATATATATATATATATATATATATATATATATCATACTTGGTATGAGATGTTATGCACACACCACACACCTTCAGTATCTTATTGGACAAAAAGTGTACAAAAATATTTATGAAAAATATATCTTTTTAAGTCTACTTTTTTAACAAATCAATTTAGATCAAACTTGTATAAGATGTAATCTATTTAAACTAAAACATTATCTTAACATCGTCTTGATATTTACAAAATGTTTTTAAATTTATTATAATTTTCTTATTTTTCACATTTTTTTATTAAGAATCAAATACGTGAAAAGCTCGTTAACAATGCTCTTCCATCTGTGTATATAACACTAATTTCACTTTAAAATTGGAATTTGAAAGATGTAAGTTATTTTAGGAAATAAAATCAAATTTTATCAGTTATCTTTTATTTGATATTGAATGATTTAGAAGTATCATGTATGATTCATAATGTGATTTACTTTACTTTTTTAGTCGTGGATTCATTATATAATTATATCTCATTTTAATTTTCATAACTCGGAACTAAGTTTTTGGGTGTGTTGTTTCCATCTCCCCTAAACCATTCTTGAGTGGAAAATTCTTACTGCACCTCCATATAAGAAGTATCATGAATTTTATCCTTTTCTTTATTTTTTCCATTGAGCAGTACCTCTCATCCTCTTCTCAGTTGTTGCAACTTTCATCTTCAACTTCCACCACCAGAGCAACTCTCCACCTCCGGTGTCACCGCCAACTCTCCAACTTTGACGCCACCGTCGTAGTAGCCCCCACCTCTAGCGCCACTACCAAGTAACAAGCTTGAGTTTGTAGAAACCCAAGCAACAAACTCCATTCCAACACAACAACAAAAAAACTTTACACTTCCTGGAGGATGAAGTTCATAGAGAATATGCTATTTATTTTCCAACATTGTAACTAGTTTTGTATAAAGAATAAACAAGACTGAATGGTGTAGCTTATGCGCGTCAAGCAAAACGTTAACAATGTTTAACCCAAAGTGTTCTCAAATGTCAACTGCAGCATGACAAATTTTAAGGTCAAAATATCGATAAATAGACCAAAATTCGTTTACGTCAACAAATAAAAATGGGAAATAACTAACTAAAATCACAGAGTTCAAATTAAAGAGATAAAAATACAATTCCATCAAATGTCTAAATTAGTAACACATATTTATGCCACATTAAATAATTTTTTTATGTCTAATCATACTAATATATAAATTACGGGATGATTATTATTTATATTACTCTAAAACAAAACAATAAACATTAATAATATTTCTAAAAATGAGCATTAATAAATGAATTATATAAATAAATGTTTTTATAATTGAAGTAGACATAATGTATAAAATGTGAATATTGAAATTAGTAAATGAAATATTTTTATGTCCGACGTATACGTACTTGTTATGAATTCACTAAATAAAAATAAGAGTCCAAGTCATTAAAATGCATGAAAACGTATAATTTTTAAAATGATTACATATGACAAACTTATTCAAAACTCACAATAATAATTCTAAAAGTTCAATTAAAATTATTTTATTGATTAAAGGTATAAAAATATTTAAAAAATAATTCTAAAAAATCATAAAATTTATGAAACCGTCGCCGAAATACATTGTGTGTACAGATACGTATATTTGTACTATCATGACGTGTCTTTTGCACGTGGCTCAGATGTGTGGATATTGACACCGTGTTCCTTTCAGAGATTGCCACGTCAACGAAGAGACGTCATAGGTAAGAAGGCAGAATGATGTGGTAGCACCGCGAGAAATGCGAAATGCAAAGGCCAACGATGAGTTTAATTACAAGAGACGCAATAAAAGAGTGCCACGTGATCGATACGGTACCGATACACTTATTGCTTCAAACGGGTTTCGTATAAAACCCTGCACGTGCCTAAGAAGTTGAGCTGAAATCGAGTAGAGGGAAGAAGACCACGAAGAAGAAGATGGAGAAGTATCAGATCTGGTGCAGTAGAATAGCTTTCGGAGCTTTCGCGTTTGCGCTACTGTTTCTATCGGCCTCCGCAGACGACGTCGTTGTGCTCTCGGAAGAAAACTTCGAGAAGGAAGTTGGTCTGGACAGAGGAGCTCTCGTTGAGTTCTATGCTCCCTGGTAACTTACAATCTTCTCGATCTCTTCCTCACTGTTGCTATTAACTATTGCTCTTCCGTTTTTTTTTTTTTTAAATCATTAGGTATGGTTTTTGTTAACGGATTCCGGTGTTTTCCTTTTTTTCGCTTCGTTCCGATCGCATGTGTTCTTTGCGTTCAACGTTTCTACTTGTCATTTTACCTTCTATTGGTTTGTAGTTAGTTAACGATTTGTAGATGATACAACACGTCGCAGTTTTGACTTTTGATGCAATTTAGTTCCTCTAGATTCTATTAAGCATTGTCCTTCAGTTTAGTTTGTGAACTTATTTTTGAAATTAATAAATTAAATTAAATTAAAACTACTATTGTGCTTTATTTAGATTCTACTAATTTGTTAATTTGGTCAAATGATTAGAGGATAATATCCCCTGTAATTATATGAAATTGGTCTTTGAATCACGATTCCGTTTCTAAAATAACTTTTAAACATTATGATTAAAATTCTAATTCCAGGTGTCAGTTTTTGCCTTGTCCCATGTGCTAAATGGACACCTGTAGAAGTTGTTAACAAAAGTATGAAGGTTATAGGAATGTTATAGTGTTAAACCGTAAGTTTGTGTACCTTGGTTAACGACAAAGATTATGTGTCTCTCAATGTGATTTTTTTTGCTTAAAGAGAAGCAATGTAATTTATATTCTTTTGATTAAATTAAAAAAAGACATATACAGGGAAGAGGAGATGGTATCTTCCTAAGACGGGGGAGGGGGGCTAAAAGAAAATAGAGAAAACGGCTAATTGCTATCCTTCAAAACAGATTACACATCAATGCTCCCAAACGACATATGTTCATCGAAAACTTTATGAGTAGAAATCCTGTCCAAAACTCTGAAACAAAAGGTCTTGATCAATCATTCTATGTTTAAAACTTTGTGAGAATAACCTATTCACTCTACTAATTACTGAGGGATTTCCTTATTTTACGTTGTACACTACGTTCTGAATACGATCTCTCCCTCTTTTGTCATTGTAGGTGTGGACACTGCAAAAAGCTAGCTCCAGAATATGAAAAGCTTGGAAGCAGCTTCAAGAAAGCCAAATCTGTTTTAATTGGGAAGGTCAGCACCATGGTGTTTCTTTCAAAACTTTGAATATTGTTTGCATTTTTTCTGTTTTTTAATTTTTTTTTGTGGTATTTTCTACTCTTCAGGCATTTTGTCTATTTATGATTGTCTGTGTATGGTATTTGACTGATAGTCTCTCTCTTAGTGTGGTATGGAGCATGTTCATCTTACGTACTTCTTATCGAAGAAGTCTAAGCTAAACTTTAACATTTACTATATAATTACTCGAATTATCTTTTCTCCTTTCTTTAACTCTTAGCCTTCTTCTTAGCAAATGGCATCTCCTCCCACCTTCCTTTACTCTCTCTGGCTCTCTCTCTCTATTATATATACAAGAGAGAGAGACACACAAACTCAAAATGGATAGTCAAGATTAGAGTTCAGTAAAACAATCTTAACCATTCATGTATAGTTATATAATCAAAGATTAGTTCACCTCTCACACTCCCACTATATATGCACCCAATCCTCCAGGCCAACTATCACACACACACGGTAATTTTAAACTATAACTAGGAGGAGTAGGAACATCCATTATACTTTGTGAATGTGCTTGTATGTTTTTATTGTTTGCCCTTTCTCAATGACAACGACAATTCAGTAACTTCATTACCTGTTAAGTTGACATTAGCTTACTTCTTAATGAACCGTAGGTTGACTGTGATGAGCACAAGAGTTTGTGCAGCAAATATGGAGTCTCTGGGTACCCAACAATTCAGTGGTTTCCAAAAGGATCTCTTGAACCCAAAAAGTGAGGAGATCTTAGCTATTTATTGGATTATAACATTCAAATGATTTTTCGTCTCATTTCTTGGTTATTTATCTTTCTATCATAACTTTTGCATTCAATACTTGATTTTGGAAAATTACCACAGGTATGAAGGGCCACGCACTGCTGAATCACTTGCTGAGTTTGTAAATACAGAAACAGGTACTGTTTAAGGTTTTTGAAACCTTGTGCTATAATATATTTAAAGGCAAAGGCATTGTGATATTAAGATGTCTGTGTAACTTCTCAGGAAACGTAGTATATGGAATTGGACATATTGGGAGTTAGACATCTTGCACCAGCTTTGAAAAAAAATAGAAGTATTTTTATGTAGGACAGACTTACAAACTCACTAACTTTTAGGTTTCATTCATATCTTAGAAGAAGATTAATGTACACACTTTCCCTAGATTTTTTTAGCTTTTATGGTGATGTTGGAGATAGAGATCATCAGTATTAAGTATTCCCTGTGTCTTCTGTGTGCTTCTGCCTTGCTATTTATATGGGTTCCTAACCAGAAAAATATGCTTACAGGAACAAATGTGAAGATTGCTACAGCTCCTTCCAATGTAGTGGTCCTAACACCTGAAAATTTTAATGAGGTTGTCTTGGATGAAACCAAAGATGTCTTGGTTGAGTTTTATGCACCATGGTACTCAGCAATAATTTTCGTTTGTTTCTATTTTTATCATTAACTCGTGCTTTGTTTTGGTCTAAAAGTTGGTAATACTTACTCTACATTACAGAGTATTTGAAAACTCTCATCTCATATACTGCTAGATCTAATAAATTTTACGATTCTGCTAGGTGTGGACATTGCAAAAGTCTTGCTCCCGTAAGTATATCTTTAAGGATTTCATGTTGTCAATTTAAGGTTGGGGCCTTTAATTTCTCTAAAGCCAATGTGAAATCTGACTATGCTCTTTTTACCTTCAGACTTACGAGAAAGTTGCCACAGCATTTAAATTGGAGGAAAATGTAGTTATTGCAAATCTGGATGCTGATAAATATAGGGATCTGGCTGAAAAGTGAGTTTTATTTATCTGATCTATTTTGCTAAGTTGTGTTTGTTCTGACAAATCAAACTTTAGAGGCAGAGGGCCAGTAGAAGTGAACTTACTTTTAGAGGTCCTTGACTATTGTGCTTGTTTCATAGTTCTTGTTCTTAGTTGCCCCTTTTTCCTGTTCTAATGTGATGATATGAATCGTTACCTGTTTAGCAAATACATTTCGGTGTAATTCAGATAGGGGCTTTGAAACGTTATAGCAAGAAAAAATAATGTAGGAGCTGAAACAGATGGATGTGCTAATGCTGCTAATGAGGTGGATAGATGACTAATGTGATTACAGTGGTTACGAAAACAAAAAACATTAAGCGAACAGTAAAGGTTGAAGACTACTACATGAATAATTGAAGTTTGCTGGACTAATATGTATGCAGGTACGATGTGAGTGGATTTCCTACCTTGAAGTTCTTCCCAAAGAACAATAAAGCTGGTGAAGAGTACGGAGCTGGAAGAGACTTAGATGACTTTGTGGCTTTTATCAATGAGAAATCTGGAACAAGTCGAGATGGAAAAGGACAGCTTACTTCCCAAGTTAGTCACATCAATGAGGAAAAGCTAGAGTTTTGTTTTGTTTTGTCTTTAGGTGGGAGATGGAAGTTAAACTTGTTGCATTTGGTATTTCTGTGTAGGCTGGTAAAGTAGAAAGCTTGGATGTCTTGGTTAAGGAGTTTGTAGCTGCCAGCGATGAAGAGAAGAAATCCGTGTTTACCCGAATGGAAGAAGAAGTTGAGAAGCTTCAGGGTTCAGCCTCAAGGTAATATTCTAGAAAAACTTAATATTTTTAAGTGACATATGCTCTTAATTATGTCACTTAGAGAATAGCTTATTTCGTATTACTGTGTTGCATATATTCTAGAAAACATCATCCTCTAGAATATTACTGTATTGCATATATTCTGTAATATTTGCTCAAAATAAGAAAACTAGATGAAATAATCTAATTAACCTTTTTATGATCAGCCACGGGAAGATTTACTTGAAAGCTGCCAAGAATTACTTGGTAAAAGGTTCCGATTATGCTAAAAACGAAATCCAGCGCCTACAGCGCATACTTGACAAGGTAATATTCCTCTTCGATAATACTTGATAAAGTAGAATCACTATTAATTTTTTCTCATTGTGAAGCTAATCCAAACTTGTTATATTGTTCAAATTTCAAGTCTTCCTTTAGAATCACCTTGTTTTCTCGAAATAATTGTTTTGCAATAATTAAATTTGGTCGTAAAGTGTGATGAAAAATTTAAGAGGTATAATCGGGCTACTCACTTGCTTGTATCGATTGATTGATGCAGGCTGTTAGCCCTGCAAAGGCCGACGAGTTAACTACAAAGAAAAATATCCTGTCTACGTATGCTTGACTCAATAGTGCAATTAACCATCTTTTTCGGAATCCTGTGATATCCACCGCGACTCCTGGTGAGACTTTGATATCGACATTGCTGGGAGATATTCAACATGGAGTCTTGTAGTGCTTAATTTGAGTCTGTATCATCGACCCTATCTTGTTTTGGGGGTGAAAGATTACCATTCTTCACCCCCATCTTATTATACCTGCGCGATTTAAAATTTTGGGGGAATGCTTTTGTATTTTACCTTAACCTTCTTTAGTTATTTGATGGTAGCCGTAAATTTATTACGCTTATAGCCATGTCAATTATCCATTCGATTATTCTGGTCAATTTTCTCATAAACAATCCTCAATTATATTAATAAATAAACTAACGAAATCAATATTAAAAAGTTAAGGTAAAATGCCGAAGCCATACAACTATTTACTACTTTGAGCTGGGCATAAGAATGGGCTAGCAAAAATCCCGTAAGTTAAAAAACTAACACTTTTTCGGCCAAAGCTAACACAAGCGACCATCCCGCATTGGAGACGCTGGATTGACAATCCTCCAATGTGGTAAAATTAAACATTAGGAACACCCCATGACTAAGACCCTGCAAGCGACTTAACACACCAACTCATTCGTCAGTACTCTCTCTCATCAACTAGAGATTTCATATATGAGCATGATCTTTCCTCGGGATCTATGTTAGGAGCGGGGTCCTGATTAGAACCAAAAGGCAGGTCCAAAGATGCAGAGGATGGTTGTGTTCTCATCTGCACAGATCTTAGAAGTGCAGCTCTTCTCAAGTCAGCTGAGTGGCATATATCGCTTGGAGATGATGGGAAGCGACCTTCAGAATCTGACCCTCGCTGACGAGGCTGGGGGCAAGTAGCAGCGGAAACGGTGGAGCCATGAGAAGCATTTGAACTTGAGTAAGGTGCCGAAGATAATACATTCTGCGGTTTTTGGTGTCTGTGCGGAGAAGAAACTGGACTACTGGGAAGACTGTCGGGCTGGGATGAGCAACTGTGCACAGGAGTCTCACAAAACCTCAAGTCATCGGAATCTTCTGACATAGGTGAGTATTGTAAAGATATATCATCTCTGAAAATAAGTTCAACAAAAGAAATTTTTGTAAACGTTCCTAATCATTGGGTAACAAAAATAATAAATTTTAACAGATTACCCAGCAGTTCAATTTTGTGTCAAATATGTCTTTCAATTTTCAAACCATCAAACTAATCAAAAGAAAATCAGATAAAAAAACAAAACTCTTTTTTTCGGTCCTTAATTTTAATCTCTGAACTACACCATTAATATACTTATATTGCTTTTCTAGTTATACCCTCATATAAATTTCGATTATTTTCTAGTTATTTGCTTAATCTGCTAGTATTTTCTACATATGATAAGATGGAATTTTATGTGTGTTGGACATGTTGAATATGTTAAATAATGCATTTATGATAATAAACCATATATATCTAATTGACTATGAATGATCTAAGTGCAGGCTTTTAATAAGAACATTTTAAAGCCGCCTACAGTCATGTTTATTATAATACCATAAACTAAGATACACACCGTGTGGAAACACATATGATCTTATACATTATGTACCAATTATTCAAGAATATAGAACTTGAAACAACAAATACGTTGGGTTAGCAACAATTTTGATCATACATGATCATTTTTACGGGCGTGTACGTATACATTCGAAAATATTTTCTGTAGATTTTGAATCATATAAAGACGGAAAATGTTTTAAGGATATATACTGCAAGAGAAATCAAGCAGCATGTCTATGGACCAGAGCCACTTTACAGTTTATTGATCCAGCTAGAAATCTACCAAAGAAATCTAGTCGGTACTCTGCACACTAGAGCTACTTGCTAGTTCAATCATATACACATCTGAATCTAGGGTGCATCAACTTTTGTCCAGAGGCAAAGTAGTTAGGAGGTGCGTTCGACCATGAAAATGACAAAAATTCAATGGTCTACAAGGTTATGTTTAAAGAGCACCAAGTGAAGAGAGTAATATTACCAAACTAGATATAATAGGTTTGCATGAGAGAAAATGATAAATGAATGTGTTAGTGTCCAAATGACCATCTGACAAGACACAAACAAGGGTCTTCTACCCATTTCAGGTTTGGGGTTTCTTTACCAAGAAAACCAAAATGAGGAAAATTTTAGTAATACTATTCCTGTATTATTCTGGTACCAAAGGGATCATCATTCTTAACACTTAATGCACAAAAAAACTAGTTTGATTGACCTGCACCACTCCCCGAAAAAATATATATCATAATGGCATGCACCACTACAGGTGAAAATTAATTTTCAAACTCAAGATCTGCAATTAGAGACGCCAAGAGTGCTATTTGCTGTATCTATCAATGGCTAAATGATGATTTTAAGAAATTTAACCGAACTCTGACATATAATGGAGAGAAGAAGAACCACAAAAGTAATAAGGAAGATGAAAATAGTATAATTTACACAAGATTTCAAAAGCCAGCCTACACTACCAAACCAAAACATGTACATTAAATGTAATAATGCAACTGACAATAATTCATATCCGGAGCAATTAGAAGCTTGCTCCTACATTACACAAGTTCTATTAATATCCAACTGTTACTGCTGAAATGCATCAAAATAAACCTCAACCATAGAAAAAGCTATTGATAAAACCCCAAAGTGTGAATAATTCTTTCACAGAAAAGTACTTATGATGTTACCTGAAAGAGAACATGCTTTCAGACCTTGCCGGAGATTCCATGAGATTATCAGGAAGTGAATCCCCAACTGTCAATCCATTGAGACTGGATGCCATTATCTGGGCACAGAAATAATAAATGTAAGTTACTCTAATTTAATCATAATTTCATTTGACTGCAACAAAAACAAGCACGAAAATAAATATTAAAACCGCACGCTATGAACTCAAACAAAGATCTATGACAAAATCAAGCACATGTTCTAACAAAAAATGCACCTTTTGATGTTGTGTTTTTCCATACAAAACAAGTAATACGTAATTTACAAAAGAGACGCTCAAGACAAGTCTCTCAAATCTAAACAATACTTGAAAAAAAAGCCAATTATTCATAAATTAAATCGAGATTCACAAACATGTAAAACATGTATTGAAAAAAAAAATACAGTTAGAAAGGGCAAAAGATGAAAGCACCATGGCTGGGCATTTCACAAAGATAGCTGCAAAATGATTAAAAAGTCTAACTTAGTGAAAACAGACAAATAAAAAAACATTTAAGAAAGTAGGTTAGTGTAAAAACATTAAAATAAAGGAAGTAATAATAAAACGACAAAAGGGGGAAATTAGACAATGATGTGAGTAACCTCGCTTAGGTAACGTTTGTGGGAGCGAAGATTGTCGAGGTAAACTTCCTCTTCGGGATCTCTGGTGCGCTTGGCACTGGGCGAGGATGTTGAGGGTGACCCTCCCAAATTGGAATCAGAACCCATTGTTCAGACCAACTCATCTAAACCAAGGCTTTCTCTTTGGGGTGGGAAAAATGCTGAAACCCTAATTATTGAGCAGAAAAGGCTTACGCTTCGCTTTCGGTCTTCCGTCACAGTGAAACATAGCAGTATCAGAGTTGGTTTGCTTTCAAGGCCTCAGAAAAACGATCGGAGGGAAATCTAATGTTTTCTTCGCTCCACTTTATCATCGTAGACGCGCTCCTTATTCCCGACACGTGTTGTTAAACACTTTTTTTCATTAAACTCTCTTTTTATTCCCTATGTTTAGCATAATAAAAAATTTGTACAAAGAAAAAATATTCATTCTCAAAGATTATTCATCGTAGACACACGTTAATATTGTCTGAAAAGTATTATCTATATGATATAAAAAATCAATAAGTTTAAAGAAATAATTTGAATTATAAATTTAAATTTTGAGGATTGATTATGCTAATTTCTCCATAAACAAATGGTATATCTTCGAATTATCTCCAATTGAGGAAAATGTGAGAAAAAATCATCTTGTACTTCATGATTTTGCATTCAATTTAATATACACTTAACACAATCAGTTTAACAAAACAAAGTAATCAACATAATTTGATATATTAGAATAACATGTGTACCTTAAAATTATTTGTAAACCTGTTTTACATACATGCATTATCATCTTTATCCAATAATAACATTTATTATCTTTTTATAGTTTTTGTTTTAAATACAATCACATAAAACTGATTATATGTAAATATTATATGTAAATATTATATGTAGAAGATAATTCTCACTTTGAAAAGTGATTATCCTTAACTTTTATTGCAAAACATAAGACCAATGGAAATTATCTTCGAAAATCATTTCTTACAAGTTCTTTCATATTTCTTCCAAGTTCATTCTTAGTATAAGGAATTTGTTGCCGATATTTTTTTCCGATAATCATAATAACTGAATTAATATTTTGTTCGCATATATTAATAGCTTATAATCATGTTTAATTGCAAAGATAATTTGCTTGAACAATATTCCTCGAAATATTACAAGTACACTTTTAAAATTAATGACTTAAAATTATTTAATGTCATTCAAAATTTCTAAAATAAATCCTTCAATTGAATGTTTTATTGTTTATCAAATTGTCAAGTTCCGTTTGAACTTACATAAGTATCAAAGATAACATGAATTCATTAGGTTGTTTTACATATCCCATAATTGAATAAAATATAGTTTCATCATAAAAGATCACAAAATATAAAGTTATTAAAAAAAATAGACAAATTCAACTAAAATGATCATAAAAGTGTATCAATATTTTCATCTAAAAAGGTTATTTTGGTATTTTAATATGACCTTCACAATTTTTATTCAAATTCATGTCTCCATTTCTAATTTGTAGTATACAAAAAGTAAAATTGATTCAATAGTAACAAATCATTTATTTTAAAAATATGAATTTGCAATTCAGTTTATTCAATTTAAACTCTTACGTAAAATATTATCATAAATATTGAACATTTATAATTAAATTTGAAAGTAAATTAAATTTTAAAAAAAATGTTAAAAGTAACATATATTTATATGAATGAATAAATAATTATCAGAATTCATGATTTTTTATCAATAATTTTTTATCAATATAACTATATTAAAATTAAGGAAGGTGATAAATTAGAGTTTTAATTGATCATGTTTCAACATTTCACTCTTACTCAACCGTTATTGTTACAATTGGTCTTTAGTTAGCCTTTTGACAATTATCTTTGTTATACTTGAATTTTGCACAATTATCACTGTCACCCTTAGTTTGTACCATGTCTTTAACAATCATAATTGAACCTCAATGAGTGTTAATCAATTATTACTATTACTGTTATGTTATAAGATGATTACAGTTAAAAGGTAGTTTTGTTAAGTATTTTAAAAAAAAATCATTAAATAAAAATTAATTTTAGAGATAAAAAATAATTAGTTGCTATAGTTACTAAATTAGAGACTATTTTGGAGACTAAAAAAAATTTTAGTTTCTACATTAGTTTCTATTATTATTAAAAGGTTTCTAAATTGGTATCTAATTAACTATTAAGATTTTTGAAATTGGTTTCTAATCAATGATTCTCTTGTTGTAGTGTTAGTATTAGTATTATAGTTGACTTAAAAAATATTAAAGGGAAATATAAATTTTATATTAGTCTTATAAAAAGGTATTTTGTAATTAAAAAAATATACATTATAATATATATTTTTGTTTTAAAATTAGCATTGAAAAAATATATGAATTATTTTTATTTATGAGGAATCAAAATTGAAATTTCTTGAGTAGTTAATTCTCTAATTTAATTATTTTCAAACATAATTGTATCGATCAGTCCTCGCCCATGACTTAGTCTCTTCGCTGAAACAAGTTAACAGCTTGAGACTGGGGGGCTTGTGTACTGACCAGTCCTCAGACGTCAGCTGGGTCCCACAGCATGGGCCAAAGCCACGTGGAATGGACCCCACAGGTGGTATTGATGAGGGGGTGATTAGTCATCAGCCTGCAGAGAGGGGTGATTAGTCATCAGCTTACAGAGAAGGGTGATTAGTCATCAGCCTACAGAGAGGGGTGATTAGTCATCAGTCTACAGAGAGGGTGACTAGTCATCAGCCTACAGAGAGGGGTGATTAGTCATCAGCCTACAGAGAGAACGTGACGATCACCAGAAAGGGCTGATGTGTCTTCGTCACTCCACAAGTTGAGGAGTCCTCGGCAACAGAGTGTGGCGAGGTGACATCGGTCTTGGGTGATTTGAACAGCGTAAACAGAACAGCTAAGATTGGTTCCCAGAGTGGGCCAATGACCAGTTAAATACCCAAAGCCAGGGAGAGGCCTTAGTCACGAAGTGCCCATGCGGGTAGCAGGGAGAGCACAGTTGGGTGCAGAGTTCTGAGGGGTCAAGTACTCATCAGAACTAGGGTTTTCCAGTGAAGCTACATGCATGGCACGTGAACAGTGAAGGCACTCCCAGAACAGGTGGCCCCAGAGACTAGGTGCACAAGGAGGCACCCAAGTGGTCACCCTGTTAAAGTTTGCACTCCAGAGAAGGAAACCTTATGTGCTAGATTACCCTAAGATTGGGTGATAGCGGCGCAAGGGTATTCCAGTAAACCCTAAATATGGCTAGCAGCGCAGTAAACCCTAATTATGGCTAGCAGCGCAGTAAACCCTAATTAGGGCTAGCGGCACAGTAAACCCTAGACTATATAAGGGACAGTAAAATACTTCACAAAGGTACGCAGTTTCTAGACCTAAACACAGAGAGACTCAATACATTGGTGTTCCTTGCCCACTATTGACTTGAGCGTCGGAGTGCAAACGGCCTCTAGGGCGCCCCTTTCTCTTTTGCAGGTGCAGATTGTTTCGCAAGATTCAAGCACGTATCAACGTGAGGAAGGAGGGGCGTGAGTGTCGTGGTGGAGTCAACTGACAAGCGAGTCAACCGGCAAGAACATTTGGCGCCCACCGTGGGGCCGGAGTAAAACAAGGTCCCATACACGAGAGTAAGAGAAAAAACCACAGAAGATGAGGAATACAAGACACGGGTCCGTTCCGCCAAATGGAGGCGATAGCGTTACCATGCAACAACTCATGGAAACAATGTGCGCCCTCCAGGAGACAGTGGCGGAGTCCAGAGCGCACCAGGCGCGTATGCAGGAAGACCTGGCCGCCTCACAGGCCAGGAATGAGGAGTTGCACCGAGAGAATGAGGAGTTGCGCTTGAATTTGCAACACATACAACAAGCTGGAGATCGTAGGGAAGATGATCGAGCCCCACCAGTGCCCCCAATGGCCTTTCCCATGCCTTTCTCCCAGGAAATTATGAACACGGTGGTCCCAGCCACCTTTGTAGGGCCTAAGACCGTGTTCACCGGGAAAGAAGATCCTGAAACACATCTCACTGCTTTCCATATGCAGATGATGTTGTCAGGAGGGTCCGACGCAGTGCACTGTAAGCTTTTTATGGCCACACTGACAGGAACCGCGCTAGAATGGTTTGTGAGTTTGCCTGAGGGACATATCACGTCTTTCGTGCAATTCTCCGCGCTATTCAAGGAGCAATATCTTGTCAACAGGACCCCTCCACCAGTGTCTTACGATTTTTTCGATGAAAGGCAGCACCAGAGGGAGTCCCTTAAAGATTACCTCAACAGGTTTGGGGCGATGGTGGTAAGGTTGCACACCAAGGATGAAGACATGGTGGTGCACGCCATCAGGAAGGGCGTATTGCCAGGGCCTTTCAGCGAGTCTTTGATACGCAGCCGCCCCAAGACTTTCGGCGACATAAAACGACGTGCCGTGGTCCACATTGTCGCCGAGGGAGAACTCAGCGAGAAGCGAGAAAGCGCAATCTCGTTAAGGCCCCGAGCGCCTAATCGGCCTCAACCCCTGCGGGTGCACGAGGCAACCACAGAGAAGAAGGCTCAAGGGAAACAGAAGCCCTATGAGCCCCGAAAACCACAAGCTAGGGGACGAAGCAAAGATGACATGCCCCCTAAGCATGAATTTGTGGTGGAGCTGAAGGAGCTGATTGCCATTCCTAATGTGGCAGAAAGATTGAAGATGCCCCCCAAAGAGTGACAAGAGGTTGGGGCCAAACAAAAACGTCTGGTGCAAGTTCCATCAGGCCTTTGGTCACCCCATTTGAAATTGTCTGGACTTGGGCCACCAATTGGACGAGTTAGTGAAGAGTGGGTTTTTGAATGACTACCTGAAGGAGGCACCAAAGGGCGAGGCGGTTGTTGTACCAAGGACAGACCAGGGGCACGAAGTGCCCATACATGGTGAGATCCACACTATATCAGGTGGGTTCTCAGGAGGAGGGTGCACTTCTTCGCAACGTAAGAAGTATGCACGTTCGGTGATGGCAGTGGAGACCTGCGAGGAAGATCACTTCTCAGACATCGACCTCGTCTTCACAAAAGTTGATCGTCGAGATGTTATCCCCCATGATAACGACCCGGTGGTCATTTCAGTTGTCACTGCCGCACGCAAGGTGCACCGGGTGTTAGTAGATCAAGGAAGCTCGGCCGATGTGATGTTTTGGTCGACGTTCAACAAGTTACAGTTGTCTCCAGATCAGCTGCAACCCTACGTTGGCTGTTTGTATGGATTCCCAGGAGACCAAGTGGAAGTGCGGGGGTACATCGAGCTGAGGACCACTTTCACTGATGGAGTGGCTTCCCGCACAGAGAACATCAGGTACCTCGTAGTGAACGCCCCATCTGCCTACAACATACTGTTGGACAGACCAGCTTTAAACAGGTTAGGGACTGTGGTGTCCACAAGGCACATGAAGATGAAGTTGCCTTCGATGGAGGGGATGGTGGTAACCATCAAATCGGATCAAAAAGAGGCTAAAAGGTGCTATGAGAATAGCCTCAAGACGAAAAAGGGAGTCTGCATGGTGACCACCTCACCACCAGGAGGGGGTGTCGATGAAGCTGATATGTCCCGAGGTGACGTCGGGGTTACACGAGCAGAGGTCGCTCGGGCGAGGCGACCTGAGTCGACGGAGGAGGTGGTGGAGAAGAAAATTGGGGGGAAGATTTTCAAGCTGGGTAAGTCCCTGTCTCAGGAGACCCAAGACCAAGTAGCGGGGGTCATAGGAAAGCATTTGGACGCTTTCACTTGGTCCCCCTCAGACATGCCAGGCATTGATCCTGACTTCCTATGCCATCGCCTGGCACTGAATCCCCAAGTCAGACCAGTCCGCCAGAGGAGAATGAAGTTCAATGATGAACGAAGACAGGTCGTCAGGGAGGAGACAAAGAAGTTGCTAAAAGCAGGCCACATACGGGAAATACAGTATCCTGAGTGGCTTGCGAATGTCGTCCTGGTAAAAAAGGTCAATGGAAAGTGGTGGATGTGTGTAGACTTCACAGATCTCAACAGTCTGAAAGACTTCTACCCTCTGCCCAACATAGATGCGCTAGTAGACAGTGCCTCGGGCTGCAGGTTACTCAGCTTCTTGGACGCTTTCTCTGGGTACAATCAGATCAAGATGCACCCGATGGATGAGAACAAGACTGCGTTCATGACAGAGCTGTCTTGCTACTGCTACACAGTCATGCCATTTGGGCTGAAGAACGTGGGTGCCACGTATCAGAGGCTGATGGACAAGGTCCTTGCCCCCATGCTGGGACGCAATGTGCAGGTCTATGTAGATGACATGGTGGTGACGTCCCAGGCACGAGATCAGCATGTAGATGACTTTGAGGAGCTATTTAATACGATAGCGAAGTACAGGCTGAAGTTGAATCCAGAGAAGTGCGTCTTTGGGGTGGAAGCAGGCAAGTTCCTTGGTTTTTTGCTTACGGAAAGAGGGATTGAGGCCAACCCAGACAAGTGTGCAGCGATCATAGCCATGAGGAGCCCGACATCGGTAAAAGAAGTGCAACAGTTGACAGGTCAGATGGCTGCACTCTCCAGGTTCGTGTCAGCCGGAGGAGACAAAGGCCACCCTTATTTCCAATGCCTAAGAAGGAATAACAGATTCGCCTGGACTGCAGAATGTGAACAGACCTTCCTTAAGCTCAAAGAGTATCTGGCCAGCCCGTCAGTCTTGTGCAAGCCTTAGCTCGGTGCACCCCTGCGGCTGTACTTTGCAGTTACAGATAGGGCGGTGAGTTCGGTCTTGGTTCAAGAACAGGAACAGACCCAGAAGCCCATTTATTTTGTCAGCAAAGTTTTACAGGGGCCTGAGACGAGATACCAAGCCATAGAAAAGGCAGCATTAGCAGTGGTGTTCTCAGCCAGGAGACTTCGCCACTATTTCCAGAGCTTCACAGTGGTGGTGATGACAGATTTACTGATATGCAAGGTCCTGCAGAAGCCTAATGTGGCGGGAAGAATGGTGCGTTGGGCAGTCAAGTTGTCAGAATTCGACATCCAGTATGAACCCAGGGGCCCGATCAAAGGACAGGTCTACGCTGACTTTGTAGCCGAGATGTCCTCAACCGAGGCCCAGCAGGAGGGACCCAGCTTCAAGTGGGTATTGTCAGTAGACAGGTCCTCGAATCAGCAAGGTAGCGGAGCGGGGGTGATCCTGGAAGGGCCTAAGGGGTTGTTGATAGAACAGGCCTTGTGGTTCGCCTTCAAAGCCAGCAATAACCAAGCAGAGTATGAGGCTTTGATCGCTGGGATGTTGTTGGCTAAGGAAATGGGAGCGCAGAGCCTTATGGCCAAGAGTGACTCGCTGTTGGTCACTGGTCAAGTGGTGGGAGAGTACCAGGCCAAAGACCCTCAGATGGCCTCTTACCTGGAGTATGTCCAAAGGTTAAAGAGTTCGTTTGAAACATTTGAACTAGTACACGTGCCCAGGGAGCAGAATGCCAAAGCTAACTTGTTGGCCAAACTCGCCAGCTCAGGCAAGGGGGGCAGACAGAGGACAGTCATCCAGGAGACTCTGAGGGCGCCTCGTACTTATACAGCTGATAACTTGGTGGGAGTCCGTCAGATCAGCCAGTCAGATGGTGAGAAGAGGAGTCATCGCTCGTTGACTCAAGAAACTTTGAAGAAACCACGAGTCAACGCATGCATGTTGATGGAGGTAGAGTCATCGCAAGTCTGCCTGCTACAGAATGGAGAGACATGGATGACGCCCTATAAGCGTTACATAGCGGATGGAATGCTCCCAGTAGAGCCGACGGAAGCAAGGAGAATAAAGAAAAACTCATCCAAGTACACGCTCATTGAAGGCGAGTTGTACAGACATGGGTTTACCCACCCCATCTTAGTCTGCATGTATGGCGAGCAGTGTGTAAGAATAATGACAGAGCTCCATGAAGGCATCTGTGGTAGTCATATCAGAGGTCGAGCTTTGGCCTCTAAGGCCATTTGAGCAGGGTACTACTGACCGACAATGAGGGAAGATTGCACTAGGTATGCGCAGCTGTGCAAGCAATGCCAGTTGCATGCTGATTGGCCTAAGGCGCCACCAGAAGAGCTCAGGTCGATATACAGCCCTTGGTCGTTTCACACATGGGGAATCGACATCTTGGGGCCTTTCCCTTTGGCGATACGACAGATGAAGTACCTCGTGGTCGCCATAGAATATTTCACGAAGTGGATCGAGGCTGAGCCAGTAGCACAGATCACAGCACAGAAGATCCAACACTTCGTGTTGAAGAATATAGTATGCCGCTTCGGGGTACCCAAAGGCTTAGTGTCTGACAATGGCACGTAGTTTGCAAGCCAACAATTGGGGAAATTATGTACAGAGTTGGGGATCAAGCAGGTGTTTGCATCAGTCGAGCACCCACAGACCAATGGGCAGGTCGAGTCGGCCAACCAAGTCCTCCTCAGAGGACTGAAGAGAAGGCTGGAGAAAGCAAAGGGAAGGTGGGCTGAGGAGGTTCCCAGAATAGTATGGGCCTACCATACTACTCCCCAGTCCACTACGAAGGAGACTCCCTTTGGTTTGGTGTATGGTTCAGATGCCATGATCCCTGTGGAGATCCAGGAGAACTCGCCACGTTTCTAGAACTTTTTGGCTGAGGAATCCAATGAAGAGAGGAAGGTGAATCTTGATCTTTTGGATGAAGCCAGGGAAGAAGCAGGAATCAAGGCTGAGGCGCTGAAGAGGAGAGTCGAGCTCAAACACAGTTCTAAGTTGAGAGCTCGGCAGTTCCAGGTGGCAGACCTTGTCATGCGCAAGGCGTCTCCGTACCAGATAAAGAACAAGCTATCCCCTAAGTGGACTGGTCCTTTCAGGGTGACAGAGGCCCTAGGGAATGGAACATATAGGCTTGGGACTCTAGAAGGAGGTCCGATTCCTCGAACATGGAATGCGACCCACCTGAAGTTTTATTTCAGTTAAAGCCATGTAATCTTGTACACTACACAATATAGGGGACACTCTTTTTCCCTTACTAAGGGTTTTTAATGAGGTCACCCAATAAAATTCAGTTAAAGATATATATTTTTAATGTGTTTGTACAATGTTATAAGAACCTGTCAGTTGGAGTTAGAGGTCTCGTAAGTGGAGAGGTAGGTTCGTAGAGAACACCTCCACTTCGAGTGAGAACTTCCAATGTGAAAGAAGGGTTCGTCCAGAAAAATCCTCCTCGCCTGTGAGCGATGTGAGGTCAGTTAGAACCTGTCACTTGGAGTTAGAGGTCTCGTAAGTGGAGAGGTAGGTTCGTAGAGAACACCTCCACTTCGAGTGAGAACTTCCAATGTGAAAGGGTTCGCCCAGAGAAATCCTCCTCGCCGCTGAGCGATGTGAGGTCGGTTAGAATCTATCACTTGGAGTTAGAGGTCTCGTAAGTGGAGAGGTAGGTTCGTAGAGAACACCTCCACTTCGAGTGAGAACTTCCAATGTGAAAGGGTTCGCCCAGTTAAATCCTCCCTCGCCCATGGACGATGAGAGGTCAGTTAGAACCTACTAGTTGGGGTTAGAGGTCTCGTGAGTGGTAAGGGAGTTCGCAAGGAACACCTTCCCCTCCGAGTGAGAACTCTCAGATTAAAATAAGGGTTCGCTAGTGAAATCAGCAGAGATCATGCTACCTAAAATTCATTTTGACAGGTGCGTTATTTGTGATCGTGAGTTCCACAAAATATAAAGCATGTCAAACAGATGAACAAGCAGCAGAAATACAAAGGCAAGCAAAGTGTTGTATAACGCAAAGAAGATTGAAAGCAAGGTAAATACATTACAAAGGAGGGTAATTACAAGATGTTCAGCCACTAGATACAATTATTCAGAAGACCTATCTGGGCACTATTTTCCCGTCGACCACCTGCATGGTTGCAGAGTATGGTGAGAGGTCCATCTCAGGATGCACGCAGGCAACCTGAGCAAGGGCATCACCGAAGCCTTCCCCATAGGCGTCGGCGGCGTCTTCCGTAAGCTCAGTCTCGGTCTTCTTCAGCAATTCAATTTGTTGGGCAAGTTCCTCCTCAACCTTGCCCAGCTGAAATTCTCAGTTGGTAGCTCTTTCCTCCAGCTTGATCATTTTGTCTTGAGCCCCCTCCGCTTGCTCTTCCAGTTCAATGATCTTGTTGCGGAGGGGGAGAATCTTGGCTTCAAGCTGGAGGGCCTCCTGCCCCTTGGAGAAGAGGAGCTTCTTGGTCTCCTTCTCAGATTGGCGGAGACTACCCAGTTCTTGATTAAGGGCAGTCTCGCGCTTAGCCGCTTGGTGGAGTTGGAGATCCTTCTGCTCTAGCTCTTTCTCCAGTTGGGTGGTCTTCTCAAGCAGCTCAGCCTCAGCGTTGCCCTTGACCAGCAAAAAGTTTGAAGCGGCCAGGAACTCCCCAAGACCATGACTGAGGAGGTGCTCGAGGGAATTTCTGTCCATGGCCTCCAAAGTAGCTTGGCCAGGCATCTGCGCAAGAGATCTTTGGAGAGAGAAGGCAGCTCTGGGACAGAAGGCATCTGGCTAGAAGGAGGAGCACTCTCCCCACCCCCCTCAAGCGTTAAGATTGGCTCGGGAGGGGATGAAGCGCTGGGAGGGTGCTCCCTAAAGGATGAAGGGTGCCCTTCTGTGGCCGAAGAGACCTCCACGGCGGTCCCCACCCTTTTCCTTTTGAACACAAGGCCAGAACAAGTGTCCTCATCGTCGGAAACCTCTACAGGGGCTGCCCTCTTGGACTTTTCAGCAATGGGTTCCAGGGCAGCACCCGCGGGTGATGAAGGACCTGTAGGGGCTGAGCCGCTAGCATTGCAGCGATTCAGCACCTCGGCCAACCTTCTCTTCTTCTCAGCACTGAGCACCATGTCTGCATTGGACAACAAGAAAGGGGTGAGGAAGACAAAGATGCAGTATATAAACAGTTAAGTGCAAGACGGAGATGATGTACCAATGTACACGCTGAGTGTCTCGGCGTCATATTCATGCTTAATCAGCTGGGCGGTGTCAAACACCACGCCCGAGCTGGAGATGGTCTGGCAGAGTTCTTGGTCAGGGACAGTCAACTCTTCGAGCCTGTGCGGTTTCTTGAACTTCAACTTCTCCACCCAATATAATGGGAACCCATCGAGCATGGTGGAGTCGTAGGAGCTGCAGCAGACTCGAAAGAACCTTCCTTTGAAGTTCTTGTACGACTGTGAGAAGAGAGTGAGTAGGACTCTCCCTGCCTCCCCATTCAGGCTCACCCAAAGCCTCTTGCCAGGGCTCTTCACCTCGAAGAAGTAAAGAAACACGTCAACGGAGGGAGTGAACCCTAGGTTATTGCAAAGGACGGAGAACGCCCTGATAAAGGCCCAACTGTTGGGGTGCAGTTGGGCAAGCGCCACATTCAACTCTGTGAGCAAAGTCCTCTCGAACCCAGTGAAAGGAAGGCGGACTTTGACTCGTTTGAAGATGGTGGCGTAGAAGAAGAAGAACGGTTCCCCGTTGTTGCAGCGATCATCGACGCACACAGGTTCGTTTTCTGTACAGGGTCGCACAGAGACGTACGCGTCAATTTCCCTGCCAAAGACACGTCCTTTGATTTCATTCTCATCATCCCTGTGCTTGCGAAGATCCTCACACGATGTGAGTTTGGAGGTCTCAGCAAGGAGATCCTCAGAAGCCCATGGGTAAAGGGCCCTGTAATCAACCGCTACGGTTGGAGGAGGGTTGGAGGTAGTTTTGGTTCTGGTTATCTCGAATCTAAACAAATGAGAGGCAGGAAAAGAAAAAGGCTTAGAAGAAAACAATGGTGGACGAAGACTCGAAGGTAGAACGAACCTAGAAAAGAATAACAAAAACCCTAGAATGCACAAACCACACACAGGCCCAGAACAGTTACAGCATGCCATATGGATGACCGAGATTATGTTATGAAGGAGGAGAAGACATAAAAATCATACCTTTGGTTGAGCGAGGGCGGAGAAGTGTGAAAAGCCTGGTGAGAGGAAGAGAGCGTGCGCTGGAAGATATAGTTTACAGAAGATGAGAATGCAAAGTGATGAAACAGTGAAGTGGCGCGGGGTTTTGAAGAGGTTTAACGTAGCCCTAGGGAGCGCAAACGTTATGAATCTCGGACCGTTGATGCAGCCACGTGTTAGCGGATGAAAGGAGGTTGGTGAAGTGTCCTTTCAGCGCATTGTTCACGTACTTATGCGCAGAGCCACGTAGGTCGCCCGAGTCAATGACTTAGTCTCTTCGTTGAAACAAGTTAACAGCTCGAGACTAGGGGGCTTGTGTACCGATTAGTCCTCGCCCATGACTTAGTCTCTTCGCTGAAACAAGTTAACAGCTTGAGACTGGGGGGCTTGTGTACTGACCAGTCCTCGGACGTCAGCTGGGTCCCACAGCATGGGCCAAAGCCACGTGGAATGGACCCCACAGGTGGTATTGATGAGGGGGTGATTAGTCATCAGCCTGCAGAGAGGGGTGATTAGTCATCAGCCTACAGAGAAGGGTAATTAGTCATCAGCCTACAGAGAGGGGTGATTAGTCATCAGCCTACAGAGAGGGTGACTAGTCATCAGCCTACAGAGAGGGGTGATTAGTCATCAGCCTACAGAGAGAACGTGACGATCACCAGAAAGGGCTGATGTGTCTTCGTCACTCCACAAGTTGAGGAGTCCTCGGCAACAGAGTGTGGCGAGGTGACATCGGTCTTGGGTGATTTGAACAGCGTAAACAGAACAGCTAAGATTGGTTCCCAGAGTGGGCCAATGACCAGTTAAATACCCAAAGCCAGGGAGAGGCCTTAGTCACGAAGTGCCCATGCGGGTAGCAGGGAGAGCACAGTTGGGTGCAGAGTTCTGAGGGGTCGAGTACTCATCAGAACTAGGGTTTTCCAGTGAAGCTACATGCATGGCACGTGAACAGTGAAGGCACTCCCAGAACAGGTGGCCCCAGAGACTAGGTGCACAAGGAGGCACCCAGGTGGTCACCCTGTTAAAGTTTGCACTCCAGAGAAGGAAACCTTATGTGCTAGATTACCCTAAGATTGGGTGATAGCGCCGCAAGGGTATTCCAGTAAACCCTAAATATGGCTAGCAACGCAATAAACCCTAATTAGGGCTAGCGGAGCAGTAAACCCTAGACTATATAAGGGACAGTAAAATACTTCACAAAGGTATGCAGTTTCTAGACCTAAACATAGAGAGACTCAATACATTGGTGTTCCTTGCCCACTATTGACTTGAGCGTCGGAGTGCAAACGGCCTCTAGGGCGCCCCTTTCTCTTTTGCAGGTGCAGATTGTTTCGCAAGATTCAAGCACGTATCAACGTGAGGAAGGAAGCGCGTGAGTGTCGTGGAGTCAACTGACAGGCGAGTCAACCGGCAAGAACAATAATATTTTTTAGTATTTTATGACTTCTTAATCATATTTTTGAACTTTTGTTTTCACAAGTTAAGACATTTTTTTAAATTACATGTTTAATAAAAAGTTTAAAAGTTTAATATTTTATATATATTATCATCTTAATTCTATTAAAAAATCATTAAAAATATTTTCTTTTTGTCAAAATTTTCATCACAGAAACTTTTTTTCTTAATTAAGCATTTATTTGATTGATTGATTAATCTGATGTTTTTTTCGCTTGAACTCCTCACATGTTACTTAAACGAAGATTTATTTATTTTAAATGTAATTTGTGATGTCAATAAATTGCTTACACATCATAAATATTATTCATGAATTCTGTATTATATTTTTTGTGTCGAAATTTTTAGATAAATAAATTTCTGTCATAAAGTATATCACGTGTCGAGTGAAAGTTCCTTATAAATTTAATTTGTTCATCACAAAAATTGTCATAAATTATAACGAAGTTAATCTTTTACAAAATAAAAATATTACTGAAATGCATTGCAACCACCTGCTGAATCCATAGGTTATCATCTTCGTAACTCAAGGATAAATTTTCTTATCACATTCTTTACATTAAGAACTAAGTTAGTAAATATTACGAGCATTTGGTAGTTTAGTTTTTGTTGGACATCATGGTTATAAAGAGTATAAACTTTACAATTTTAACATCATTTCAAAAGATGTGACATTTCAAGAGTCAAATTTTTCTTTCTATTTTTATCAAAATAACTTTTGGTCCCTAATGAACTAAGTAATATTGTCATTCCATTAATATGCTTCTTTCTCACAAATAGTGGACCAATCTAACACTCAATCCATGTCACCTATATTACTAATTCCTTAACTAGACATTAAATTCATTCCTTATTTTAGAATTTATTACTGATCCATCATCACTATAAAAATATTTAATTTTATGGGAGGTTTGTTAAAAGGAGGTTTTAATCTCTAGAAAGATATGTGTTTAGTGAGATTTTTTTAACTCCCGACAAGTATTGGAGGTTTTTTAAAAATAAAGTTTATGATTTCTCTTCTTATTTTTATTTTCTCCATTTCATTTTTCGCATTTTGTAAACATTTTATTTTAGGAGAGTATCACTTTTAACAATTTCAAAGCACACCAACTTTAAAATTTCTATCTTCATCTCTTAATCATAGCACATAGTATCTTCTGTGTCTGACAACATTTTTCTTCCGACAGTGCATTTTTCTTCCAGCATAGCGTTTCATGGGGTTCAAAAATCTCTTGAAACTCTCTCTGATTTTTCTCGTTTTGCTTTTTAGTTTTTTAGTTGTTGCTCTTTAGTTTTTCTCTTTTTGGTTTTAACTCTTCTACAACACAGATGAATGTTTAACCGAGAATGAATGAGTTTGTCTGGAAGGAGAGTTGTTGTCTGGTTTTTATTAGCTATTATTATTATTATGAGATGTGGTTGTGGAGGGGAATGGAAGGGTTTTCAAGTGTTGACAAATGGGAACATAAATAGATGTGGTTGTGGAGGGGAATGGAAGGGTTTTCAATAGTTGACAAATGGGAACATAAATAGATGTGGTTGTGGAGGGGAGTAGAATAGTTTTTGGTTGTTGGCAAAAGGGAACAGAAATAGAACATAATGATGTTGGTGGTAAAATTGAAATTGATGGGGGAATCACTTGTGGCGTTAATATCGTTCAAACAATTTTATATTCTCGAACCTATCTTGTAGGTAATCATCACTTGCCACCATAACACTACTTTTTTTTTAATGTTCATCAATCATGCAATTAATAAACAATATTGCTAATTAGTGGAAATTGAAGTTTGTTTTGTTTAATTTTTTTTAGTTTAACCTAAATCTGATAATGCCATGCTTCTCTGTTCTGTTGAACTTGGGGGAAGAGCGACCAAAGTGGGAATTATCACTGTTAGATAAAATTTCTAGTAATGCATTAGGGATAAAGTTGTTGTGATGTGACAGAATCTTTCTTTGATTCAAAGAGAAATGGTTGGGAACGAAGCAATGTAATGTTAATAGGCTTTCTAACTAAGATGTGTTTATGGAAATGCCCCTCTAGAGCATTGCATGAATAATAATATGCTTTATTTCACATTATTTTCATTTATTTTCTTCCCTTGAGATCTTCCTTCAATTATATTGCCATGTTTAGCTTTCAATGTTTTTACATGTTTTGTATATCAAGTGTCACTTTACAACCAATTTTATCTCTTGTTTTGTCTTACACTTTTTTTTCCAACATCTAAAATTTGATATGTATAAATTTTATTTATTTATTTGGTTATGAATGCTAGCATCATCCTCTCCAAATCAGTGATGGCTTTTTTATTTCAAAAATTTCAAGAGGTATCTCGTTTTTTGATGAAATATTACTACTTTTTGCTTCATTATGCCAAATTGTGTAAATTATTGTTGTTGTTATTGTTATATAAATATTAATGAATGACAAACACTTCAAATTATGTGTTAATCTCATTGCTCTCATGAAAGACATGTGATCTTGAATGAAAAGTGACCAAAACTCATTTAGAGCAAAATATGTTCTTATGTTATTGGTTAACTATGTGATATCTTATTCTATCCGATCCGTTGAGCATCCTGTAAAACCTATTACAACAATTTTGGTCTTAATTTGTTTCCAAGTACTGAGAACCCTCACAAAAAATCTCATATTTTCTAGGCATCCTACACAACTACAATTTGAAGCAGACATTAATTGCTTGTTTCTTTATACAAGGTTGTCCTTTTTCTATTGTTTTAGTTATTGATTAATTTTAATTGTAAAGATTCATCCATTGTTTTATATAATAGTAATAGACATTTTTTTTAATGTTTTGTATTATGTACGAGCTAATATATTTATAAACTCAAACTTAGAATTCTCTCTCTCTTTATCATTCCACTGTAGTTTTCTTAAAGACTGTCAGTTTATTATTAATGTTGATTGGATGAAAATGGGCGATGAGAGATAGAAAGTAGCCACAATATATTTGTAATTTACTAAAAAATAATGGTTTGACAAAAAAGACTAAGTTTATGTCCCAATTTTTATTAATACTCGAAGGTGGTTAAAACCAGACAAAAAGATTTGTCAAAAATTCAGTCCAATTAGTAGATTAGGTTAAAAATGATTCTTATGAAGTTGAAATTGAATGAAGATGTTTTGTATCTATCCAAATACTAGGTGAAATTAGATGCTCATTGTTTTGAGTTTGAAAGCCATTGTCTCTATATTGAGTTTGAAAGCCAATGTTTCTATATTGGAGCTGCCAAATCAAGTTGCATTATCTAGTCAATATAGGACAACTTAAGTTTTTGTTCTAAATTTCAAAACTTCAATAATTATATTTAAAGAAGGATTATCAATTCTACTTATATATCAAGTGTCACTTTACACTTGATTATATCTCGTAATATATCTTATTTAAAAGGAAAAATAGCTTTTTGGATTGAAATTCCTACCTCAGTTGTCATACATTTGGAGTTTAACTGCTAGATTTAGAACATATAAGGGTTGAGATGAATGTTATTGAAAAAAAGTTCTAGAAATACAACACTTGTCATAAATATAACTTATTACATGAGTAAAGTTTAGATAATTAAAAATATATAAATTTTAAGTTTTAATGAAATAAGAAAATTGTCACTTTTTTATTTTATTTATTGATAAATGTTGTCATGAGAATTTTTATTAAAACAAATTTTATTATTTTATGAAAAAAGAGAAGTATTGTTTATGGTTTTTTATTCTTCGCAAGTTAATAAAGGCATACTCTTGCTCACAGTTAATAAAGGCATATTCTTGCTCATGTGTGTCCCGGTGTAATAGAAAAATAAAGTTAGTTTTTTTAGTTAAAAAATTACTTGTGTTAATATTGGTGTAATAGAAAAATAAAGTTAGTTAGTTTTTTTTAGTTAAAAAATTACTTATGTTAATATTGTTATATTTAGTAAAGAGTGGGTTAAGAAAATATTAAGAAAAAAATATCAATTTTCTAATTCTAAGTCTAACAACATTCAATTATGAGTTCACGTGCATCACTCGCAGAATATTATTATTTGTGAACCACAATTATCAATCTCATTATATAGCATAATAGTCCATAGGATAATCTCAAAATTGTTTGACTGCATGGTTGACATCTATGGCTTATCTCATTTTTCATTTACTTTATGCTAGTCTTTTCTGTAGTCTAATGAAATCTTGAACTGCATATTAACTAATAGGCAATGGCTGAGAGGTTGAAATTTTGAAAAATAAAATGATTTTATTGAAAATATATTATAATGTATTTTTTATGCAGGTTCTTGATTCTCTTTTTTCTGAATATGAAAAAATTATTCTAAATTAATTTCAGTAAGTTTCAATCTAAAAGATGGTCCTGACCTAGCATTTTGATGGTTAAAATTTGCTACTCCATAAAATCAAGTAGTAAAGTGGAAAACTAAGTTATAAAAACAACAATTATTCTAGAACATATTTTTCTGAAATTATTTCACCTAAACTTGAAGTAATTAAAAGATTATGCAGGAATGTGTAGACCAAATTAATGCATAGGAACAAGTAGTAGTTTAAATTGATAGACACAACTAAAAAATCCTAACAATGTTGTTAATGATAATAATTATTGGACCCAAGAGTTACTTTCAACTTACATGATCAATCAAATATTTACCATAAAAATAAGCATAAAATGAATTGTTTCAAGGTAAGTAACATGCTTTATTTAAATATCATGTTTTCAAAAACTAGAATGTCAAATAGTAGATGTATATTGATAGATCTTTCATTGAAATATCAAGAACATTATAGCCACAAACATTCATTCCAATAAAAATGATGATTCCATATATATATATATATATATATATATATATATATATATATATATATATATATATATATATATATATGTGACATTAGGGAACTTGTTTAGGGTTTTCCTCTTCTAATTAACAAAAAATGTAAAAGCTGGAGTCAATTGAGTTTTAAAATTTTTAAAATCTCTTTTATGATTTTTGAGTTGTTTCAGGATTTATGTGCATTAAAAAAACAACCAATTGAAAAACAAAACCATTTAAAAAACACAAAAAATGAAATTAACAAGGGTTTGGAAAACTCCTAAAAGTAATGGGGGTTTGGAAAACCCCTGAAAGTAACAGGAGTTTGAAAATCACTGGAAGTAACGAGGTTTCAAAAACACTAGAAATAACAGGGGTTTCAAAAATTGCTGAAAATAATAGGGGTTTCAAAACCAAAAGTAATGGGAGTTTTGAAACCATCAGAAATAACAGAGATTTCAAAGAACTGTTGGAAAGTAATTGTCTTTCAGGAATTAGTAAAAAGTATCGATAATTCGTTATCAACGCTAGATCTATCAGGGAAAGAACAAAGCGCAAGTAAGATACCTAATGAGGTTTAAAATAACTAGAAATGCTAAATATAATCTCAGTTAAAAATAATTTTTCTTGTAGTGTTTCAACCTTTAAATAGATTGATATACCAAAACCTACATGTTTGTTTGAATCAATTATGTGTGAGCAACACATTAAATCTTACCTCATTTGAATTTTTTTTTCTTTATAAACACCTTACCCCCTAAATTACAATGATTTTATTTAGTAAGTCTCTTCACTCTATGAATCTTTATTTTATTATCTAATTGTCCAATTTAAATGGTGTCATGTTTGACAAAATTCCAACATTAGAATACGTGGTAACTAGTGAGGTTGCTAAGGAAGTAATTTTGAGGAAAAAGTTCATTTCATAGTTATGTGTATTAAAAGAGTTATTTCAATTGTTATGTGATAATAATGAAACTATCACTCAAGCAAAGGAACCAATATCACACCAAAGGTATAAAAAATATTTTGCAAAAAGTATTATTTGATTAGAGAATCATTAAAAATGGGGACATTAAGATTGAAAAAAGATTAATGAAAAAGAAAATACAAAAAATTCATTCAACAAAAAACATACTTGATAAAGGATTTTGATAAACACAAGTAAAAAATAAGAATGAGGTACATGTGTAATTAAGTGTAATGCACGTGGAAGATTGTTGAAAATAAATATGTAATCAATTATAGTTTTATAATAAAGTATATTTTTACTTTATATATTATATATATTTATAGTATTTAATATAATAGTTATTTTAGTAAAAAAAAAAATTATTATAATTTAAGATTTATTATGATGATAGAAATTACGATAATATGAAACAAGTGTCTCATAATTACAATTGAGGACTTTATCAAAATAATTATTATATTACACAAAATAAATATGATAATAAATAATTTATTACAAAACTATATTAATTATATGGTTAGTCAACCTTTTTGATACATATTTTTTTTTAACACTTTTTAACTCTCAACAACCATTTTATTATATGAAAATAGATTTACAAAATCAAATTAAAACATGTTGGTAATGTTAACAAATATAAGTTCTGTACAAGGTTATACCTAAAAGTTGAAATTGATTTTTTAAATATATTTAAGTTGATCATTAAACTTACATTTAATCGAATTCTTATTTGTATTGTTTCTACTCGGTAGTGGTTTCTTTTGAAATTTGTTGTAATAATGTTTCTTTGAATGAGAAACTCTTTTAAGATATACGTGTAGATAAATGTTATCATTATTCTAATAAGTAACTTGTTTTCAAAATCAAGTAATGTTAGACTTGTCAACAATGGTTTTAAGTTTTCTTCAACATTGGTAAATGAGATTATTTAGTCTAAAAATGATTATTCTCTTTCTACTATAGGTTTTATATCATATTATAATTCATCCCTTTTTGGAGTGTGTTTAATCTGCACAATTTTTCCTTCAATCTCTTTTAAAATTAAAACTATCGAGACAACTCAAATACTTTTGGTTTGGAAATTGCTCAATCTACCAAATACATCTCTCTTTTCCAAAAACAATTGGAGACAACTTATTCTCTTTTGTTTGAAAATTGCTTAATCTAGTAAACACATTTCTCTTTCACAACAAAAATATGCTTTATCATTTTAGGAAGATATTGGTCCTTTGGTTGCAAACATTTAGTCATTCCTATGGATCCTAATATAGTTGAGAGCTTTATAAGGTGACCATCTACCTAATCCTTCTATCTATCAACACCTCATTATAAAGTTTCCATATCTTATTATTTCACATCCTAACATTTACTATGTTATCCATAAGTTGAAATAGTTTATATTTAACCCTTTGTACTTCCATAAGGATATTGTTCACCATTTCCTATATTCAAAGTATTCATTAGGTTAATAATTAATATTTCCTATTAATAATTCCCTTCATCATAATATATATATATATATATATATATATATGCATATGAAAACTAGGATAATTATGTTAATACTCATTGTTCTACATTTGGTTTCTTGAAAAAATCCTTAATTTCATGGAAGTATAAATGGTAACCTATTATTTTCAAGTCCTCTCTAAAGACAAAATATCAACCATTATCATTTGTGACCAACGAAATTGTATAGCTAAAACATTTACTCACTCATTTTGAAGTAACCATTGTTTTAGTCATGGTCTTTCATGACAACTAGACCGTGATTCAATTAACTTCTAAGCCCACTCACCTCAAATATTCTAATATTGACTATCATTTTGTACACAAGGTATTACAATCCAATCTACTTTACTTAGTTAACGTAAAAACACAATTAATTTGTGACTTCTCTACAAAGACTCCGATATCTACTATCTATCTTGAGTGGATGTTAAGAATATGTAGAATTAGTTAATTTTCTTTTTTTTATAGAGTTTTATATTCCTTGTATATTCAATTAATCAATATTTTCTTCTTCGTCAAATTTTTTTCATTATCTATACATACTAATCTAAAAAAAAATATGCATTAGAAAGAGAATTACACAATGTTAGAAAGTGATATTCCTCTAGAGTATGTCTCAAACATGTCACTATTTCACTACCATCTCCTTCTTTTTATTAACCTTCAAAGATATCCATTCATCTTCAATTTCTTTAACTATTACTTCTTCCCAAATACATAGGTTCCTTCTCTACTCCCACTCTCAACCCACATTGAAATCCCAACATCATCTCTTCTAATATCTCTTTTAATGTGATATCTTTATTCTCCATTAAAACAAATAACCATAAATAAATTTGTCCAAATTATCGTATTTCTTTCTCATATTATTTTTTCTACCAATAAAGATTATGGATCCTTCCATTAATTCAACCATGCATTTCTACTCAATCCTCCCTTTACCCTTTCACTTCTACACTTAACCAAAAACCAAAATTAAGGTAAACAATAAAAATATTATCTATTTTTAATTATCATCGCTATTTTCTCAACTAAGAATTAAAAATGATAATTGAAATATTTATTTTAATTATAAATAAAATCATTTTATTTTTCTTTTTTATAGATATGTTTGCAAAATTCTGTCCAAACATATTTTTTCATTAATAATACTTTCAAATAAACAGTTTATATCTTTTTATTCCTTATGGTAGTATTAGATACCTTTTCATGTGAAGATACATAATTATTAACTCTTCGTACAATCGACACGCATGTGACTCTTTAAATAAAAAATATGAAAAGCAAAAGTTAAAATACAATTTCTATCCACATTTCATATTTATTTATTTATTTTTTAAAAATGCTTACTTAAGTGTTATAATGGAATTCGACCACAGGGAAGGATTATATATCATAATAAATGGTCGGAAACGAATTAAAAACACTCTTTGCATAAAAAAATGAAATGGAAGTTGAATTTAAATGATAAAAACGAAAAATAACAATTTAATAAAGTACTAAATGATGAAAATGATGAACACGTACTTCAATAAAAATTACGAGCATACAGTATTTAAAATATTTGAAATTAGATTTGACTTGTGAAGAAACCAAAAATATAAAATCTGCCACTTATTTATAAAATCAAGTTAAAAGCTTAACTTATTATCTAAAAGTTTACTCTTAGTTAAATTATTTATTTATTATTATTATTATTATTTTCCAATTAATTATTTCTTGAAATATTTTGAAGTTTACCAATTGAGTACACATTCACGCATTAAAAAAATAAAATGGATAGACGTTGAATAGAACAACGAAAATTTAAATGCAATATACAAAGATAATTATGATTTAAATAAGAACATAATTTTAAAGTAATTAAGTATGCATTTTAGAAATTATCATCAAAATTATAATATTTAATAAAATTGATGAGGCTAAAATCAAATCAAATCTATCTCTTCTATTAAATTAATTAACTTGATCAAGTAATTAACATGCTAAGTTGGATGAGTGATCTCAGGAGAAGGACAACCTCAACAAAAGTAAGCTGAGACTGAAATTGGAATAAAGTGGTGAAATTCCCTAGGTGAGACCACGTATTGAATATGATTCTCTTGAAGAGGGAAATAAATAAAGGAAAAAGATGACAAATAAAGTGCTTTTTCTGCTGGTGGGAGAAAAGTAGTGCCAGTGTTTTATATCTGAAAGATAGTGACCGGTGGTGAAGAATTCAGGAGCATTATTTTTTCCTCCAATATAAGCTTAGGATACAAAAGGAATATCTTGGGCTCTACCACTAAAAAACATCCTAAGAAAAAAATTAAAACAAAGGAAGGTTAGGGAATAACTCAAAGCATTTGGTTACATTATTTGCGAATTGCATAATTGCTCTGGCTCATGAAAGCAAACTATGTGTTTCTTCCTGTAAGAAATATGACTTGGCATTGACTACTTCTTCAGGTTTATCACAAAACTTAAGTAAATTGGCAACTTTTTTTTTATTACAACTTTAGATAAGTTGTGTATTGTTCACAGACTTTAGTAAGAAGAACTTGTCAAATAAATATAATTGAAATCGTTAGGAGTCATAGATAACTTTGATTGAATTTGGAATTAAAACTTAATTAAAGTTGTGTTATTGTGATATCATTTAAGTGTAAAAATAATATTATAGAAATTATGTCACACAAAATAATATTATAGAAATTATATAATCCATACACTATTTCAATGGTATGAAATTTATACTGAAGTTTATATACGACTTTAACTTTGTTGTTTTTTTTTTTTTAAATATTTATTTATTCTTTTTAATTTCTTTTGAAATAATTAGTTGAATTAAGAAAGATATAATTATTTTTTAATTGAGAAAATAATTAAAAAATGGTGTTAAAATCCAAAACCTAAATCGTAAATTAAAAGCTTAAAATATATAAAAATATCTCAAAAATATTAAAAAAATAAAAAAATATTAGTATATAGTTGAAGTTTTTTGAAAATTTGGTATCCTCAATCTCATTTGGGGATTGACCATCACATTTCTTATCTCATCTCGAACAACTTTCATTTTTAACGCATTTCAATCTGAGTTCTCTATCAAATGTTATGAGTATTTGAAATTTCTTCCTACAAAACTTTATAAAATTTGACAATTCTTTACTATTTTTTAATAATCCAATTAATTATTTTATTTTTAAAAAATAAAAAACGAACAATTTTTGTTTTTTTTTTTTTAAATTCAGTGTAAATTTTATTCAACTAAAATCTTGCGACATGACTTTAGTAGTACCGTTTTTACACTAAAGTTGTGTCACCATGACACTTTAATTAACCTTTAATTAAAAATTAGGTTAAATATTTTTTTTTTGTTTCTGTACTAAAATGTAAAATTGGTTTTTGTTTCTAGTTCAAATTTTATATCTCTTGGATACTTATAATAAGGAAACTATTGGAATGAGTCATTACTAGTGTTTTTCATGTAACAAACGAATTTTCAATTGTCACGTAAAAAAAATTGACAATAACTCATTATAATAGTTTTCTTACAACAAGTACTACTGAAGATATCTAAAGTTTGGACTAGGGATAAAAACTAATTTCATATGAAAGTACAAGGACGAAAAATATATTTAACCCTTCAAAATTCAATCAAAGTTGTCTCTTTTCTTAATAACTTCAAATCTATTAATTTTGTACTAAAATTGTGTTACTGTGACATAATTCTCACATAAATCACATTCTAAATTGGAATCGTGTGCTCCTAATATGATTTCAATCTTCATGTCAACAAGACAATTTGTAGGAAATTTTGGAGTTCAAGTCACAAGGGTCTACAAGCACCAAGCAATTGGACAACTAATTCGTGTTTTTATGTTGCTGTGCAATGCATAATTATGCAGTTTTGACTATTACATGTTGTTTTATAGTGTAGGGAGCAAATATATGTTTTGAATGTTTGTTATATTTTGTGGTTATTAATTAGATGGAGAGACGGAGAAATTAGAGACTTTTGTATAAAGGTTGAGACATCCTTAAAATGTCTTTTTTTAATTTAATTAATTTATTTTTTATTGAAAAAAAAATTTCAACAAGACAATATTTATCCAAAATCATAATAAAAAACCACTTATCAATTTACCTAGTATACTTACCAAATTTTACTATATCCAAACTTTACTATATTCGTGGAAAAAACTTTTTTTAATGTAAGAATATGAATATAAAGATGCTAGGTACTCAATTCAAATTGACGTGGGTCGAGAAGTGTTATTACCATATTTGGCTATTTCAAATTTAGTTAGTGGTTTCAGTAGTTATGGTTTAGATGGAATTTATTTCTCGAACCATAATTTGCTTTATGTTAGATTGTAAGAGTTAACGTGTAGTTTAATCTATCATTATGCACATATTTTTACCGCAGTTTAAATATGTAAAAAACAAGTTTTTTTTACTAACAGATGTACCACTCATAAATGATCATGAATGAAATTTAAATTTTCATTATACTTCTTATAAATAAAAATTAAATTCCAATATTTTATTTGTGTACATAGTGCATGAAGTGACAGTTGGATAAAAAATATATACTTATCTTATTATTATTATTCACATAAATTGATGTATTTGTTAAGTTACAACTAATAAACCGAAGACAGTATATATAAATAAATTATTATTGAGTTCTTTATATATTCAATAAATTTGGATCTTAAAAATTGAAAAGGTTCAAGTATGTTTTTAGTTTCTAAAATTTAAGGTAATGATCATGTTGATTTTCAAATTTATTTATTTTTTCAATCTCCTAAATTAAAAAAACACTATTTTAGTCTCTAAACATTTAATTTGAGAAGCATTATTATAAATTCTAAATCTTAAACTTTAAATCGTAAAAATGAGTGTTTAGAGATTATAAATTGTAAGACAATGTATGTATTTCAGCGTTGAGAGAATAATTTAAAAAAAAATCGAAATCAAATTAAACTTACTCTAAATTTCAGATACTTAAACTTAATTAAACTGTTTTAAAAAATGTTAAATTATTAGAAAATACGATGACTTATTTTTTATTTGGGTACCTTTGTTGACTTAGATTCAAGTAATTTTGATATATTTATGGTTTATTTTTATTTTAAAGAGAAAGAAAAATTTAAATCCACTTGATTTTAAAGATAGTTAATTAAATTTATGTATATTAAATTAGATTTGACTTGTGAAGAAAAGGAAAATATAAAATTTGGCACTTATTTAGAAAGTCCAAGTTAAAAGCTTAACCTATTATCTAAAAGTTTACTGTTAGTTAAATTTTATAGTGGCTTTTTATTATGCGCAAAGCAGGAAGTTGGACAGTTGCGGGAGGCAGGCTGCTATAAGTCCAAGATGGAAGAGGTGGAGACGAGACTTGAGTTGAGACGGCTTTTTCTTTTTTTCCTTTAGGTTTTTTTAAAATACCATTTCGAAAGGGACCGTCAGCTTCACCACTCTCATCTCTTAAACCCATTCCACTCCATAACCATAACCGTCCCAACCTTCCTTCCCGCTCGGGAATAAACCCAAACACTTGGTCTCCCAACTTCTCCCATTTCCCCAAAAACCAAATGAAATACGTCCTCATCAGCGGTGGAGTCGTCAGTGGCCTCGGCAAAGGCGTCACCGCCAGCAGTATCGGCGTCGTCCTCAAGGCCTGTGGTCTTCGCGTTACTTCCATCAAAATAGGTTCTCTCTTTCCCTCAATTTCTTCTATTTCCTGCAGCCGCTTCTCTACTAATTCTCACCTTTCAACTGCTCCCATGCAGATCCCTACTTGAACATCGACGCTGGCACCATGTCTCCCTTCGAGCACGGCGAGGTTTTTGTTCTCGACGACGGCGGAGAGGTTTTTTTTTTTTTACTTCTCGTTTTTATTTCACCTCTGCATGCTTTAATTTCAATGTCGCCGAGCTGGTGCTCAATTTCAACTTGATGTGCTGTATTTTGGCTCGGACAAAGGTTGATTTGGATTTGGGAAATTACGAGCGCTTCCTCGATGTCACGCTTACCAAGGATAACAACATCACCACTGGAAAAATATACCAGGTGCATGCTTGCTTTTGCATTGCTCTACCTCTGTAATGGTTATGGAACTCAGTTACAGGGTGCTAGAGAGTGGTTTTGCTTATGTGGCTTAACGGTTTCGTTTCGTGTGACTAGTCTGTTCTCGAGAAGGAACGTAAAGGAGATTATCTTGGGAAAACTGTTCAGGTGATACACCGAACGTATGCCATTTAACACTCTTGTTGCTGCATATTTGTTTTACTTGTATGAGACTATGGATAGTACAGACCGGTTTGTGAGTCATTGGTATTTTAAAATAGGTGGTTCCGCACATCACTGATGCTATCAAAGATTGGATTGAGTCCGTTGCTCTGATTCCAGTGGACGGAAAAGAGGGCCCTGCGGATGTTTGTGTGATTGAGCTGGGAGGCACTGTGGGTAAGATTTTTACTTGGCGACGATGCTTCTATTGAAGCTTCGCCATTCGCTTCAATCAATAATTCGGGATCATATTTGTCTGTCTACAGGTGATATTGAATCTATGCCATTTATTGAGGCTCTACGGCAATTGTCCTTTCAAGTAGGTATGCCAATAGTCTATTTTGCTTTTAAACTAACTGTAGACAATATAGCTTTTCTCTCTCTTTCTGTGTATGCTACTTAGTACAGCTTTTGCCCCTTTACAGTCATGATTTGTTTTGTCAAAGTTTTTTATTACTATTGAATTTCTGTTAAGTGCCCTCATGTTTGGCTAATAAACCTTTTAAATCTGTTTGAAAATTCCCCTAATCACCCTTATATTGAAGGCAATATGCTGACAATATTTCTTTCCATGTTTTTTTTTTATGGCAATGAAATGTTTCTTGATACATAGTATTTATAATACAATTTTTATGTTTTTATTCTCTTGATTCCTTCTCAGGGCCCGATAACTTCTGTCTCATCCATGTTAGCCTGATACCAGTGTTGGGTGTAGTGGGAGAGCAAGTACTACTTAACTACTTGTGCATTACTGCTGCATGCTTAGTTTAAATTGTTTTTTTTTCTTATTTTGAGTACAATATTCTGCTTTCAGAAAACAAAGCCTACACAACATAGCGTCAGGGAACTGCGAGCATTGGGATTGACACCTCATCTTTTAACAAGTCGCTCTGCTGAGGTATATTGTTCTGCCATTTTAGCACCGGGATGCATTTAAAAAGAAATTATTTTGCATTGTAAGGTTTTCTCGAGTCTTTTGGGAGTAGCAGTACATAGATTTTTCTTGCTCACTTAATCTTAGCATGCCCAGTTGCACAGTATACTATTATTTTGTTTCTTTAAGCCAATGAATCATTGACATGAGCTTCAGTTACAAAATTCAGGTTCCACTTTGTGTGATAAGTTTTCTTCCAGAGTCTTTTGAGAGTAGCAGTACATATCTTTCTTGCTCACTTAATCTTAGCATGCCCAGTTGCACACTGTACTATTTGTTTCTTTCTTTTAAGCCAAGGGAATTATTGACACGAGCATCAGTTACAAAATTCAGGTTCCTCTTTTAGCAACGAATATAATTATGATTAACATTTTTTGTAATATGCTCATCTTAATGGAAGTCCTTTTTACCTTTAAAGTTGGGTCTTTCACTAAATGTGTGGGTACAAGTCAGAAAAATTGGTTTTACGTAGTTCCCTAGTAATAATGTTTGGTAAACAATCTGATGTAAATAATGTTGCTGAATGTGGTCGACTCTTTTAAGCTTTTCATATTTTTTGTCATAGACAGTTGATAAATGTTCATTTATTTTGTTTTTGTCTAACCATTAATTGATTGTTCAGTGGATTAAAAACTGTAATGAGACTTCCATTTCAGATTAACAAAACTGTAATGACATTTCTATATCAGATTAACATGTCAAAACATCTCCAAAACAAAGGTCCTGTCAAGAGTCTTAAATTTAAGACTCAGGTCTTATAAGAAACTCCCTGCTAAAGTGCCATAGTTAAGGTCTTAAAATTAAGAATGAGCCTTGTATGGTCTCAAGAATAAAATAAATTTTCAATATCAACAATCATGTCTTGAGAATTGAAATGTAAATAAAAAATTATGGAAGTGTGGGTTTTACAAGACCTTACTGTTGGAACAAAACTTATAAGAGTTCTTAAAAGTGGTGTCCCATGATGAGACCCATTTAAAGTAAAATAAGACTTCATGGGAGTTTCTTATAAGATTCTTACATTGGAGTTGCTCCAATGCAGTCTTATTAAGGCCTACATGATGACATTCAAAGTCGTTGTTCTTGATCAGTTTAGATGCGGCAAGGTAGTATATTTCTTGGTTGGGTGTGTTTGTTCATTATTCTAGCACTAATGCATTGGACCCTGTTAGAATTATGGTTAAGATTTAGAAAGGATACAAGGATCAATGTTGTTAGATTTAGTATTTGGGATATTGGGCTTGACCATATACATGCAACATTCTTTTGTAAACATAAATAGATACATGAAGCCTAATGACTTAAAGAAGAATCTTAAAACCTGTATTCTCTTTGGCCTTTTATCTCTCATTCCATTACCCCAGGGTACTGTTTTTTTGTTGGAGGAAATATGATTTCTCCGTAAAACAGGACAGATTAAGTACTATGCAAAGCTACTTATGAGCATCTGTTGAATTTTTTTAGCTCTTGCTTCCCCAGTGAAATTATGTTGTTACAATTGGGGCTATTATGTTAAGACGCATTCTTACCTCAATAATTCTATTCTTAGGATAATGTGATCATTGCTTGAACTTCATTATGTTCATCTTTTCTATTTGTTAAAATCAACTGGGAATTCAGTGTTTTTGAAATGTTTTCTTCTGTTTTGACTTTTTGACTTTTGCTGTTGTCTTTGATGCTAGTTTGGTTATATTAGCAGCTGAAATACTTTGTTCTTGAATCTGGCAGCCTCTTCTGGAAAGTACCAAGGAAAAACTCTCAAAATTTTGCCATGTTCCTGTAAGTTGTTGGTGAACCGAGCTCAGTTGTCTGAGAGTTTTGTTCTATCGGTTAATTGATCTATATTTTCTGTATGATTTTTCACAGATTGAGAATATTCTGAACATCCATGATGTACCAAACATTTGGCATATTCCCCTGTTATTGAGAGTGGGTCTTTATCAAATTTTTTGGTTGCATTGAAGCTTGGCTTCTTTTTTTAAATTTTGTGTATTTTTTTTAATGATTGGCTGCTATTTTCAGAACCAAAATGCTCACCATTCAATTCTGCAGCAGCTTAACTTACTCAAGTGAGTTTTTTTTAGAAAGTAAACGACTTCTTGACTTAAGAAAGATAGAAGAAAACTTCAAGTTATTATGTAATTTGATCAATTGAGTCTGTTACAGTCTGCAAACTTTTACTAGGATGATATGAACCCTATTTCTTCTGCATCCTTCAAAGTCAAAACCCTTCATAAAGTTATTCTACTATGAAGTGTCAACAACAGTAATTGTGCTTAATTGCATGAACAGTTGCACTGTAATTTATGTATGCTTAAATGACCCCTCTGGCCATACTACATCATAAGTGGAGTGAGACAGAATATATTCATTATTCTGAATATAGTTGATCATACTTAGGCGTGCTGGATATATTATACTTGTTTTTTTCTTCCGAAAATTACAGTGATAATGGGAAAGACTAATCTACTACACATTAAATTCTTTTCAGCCAAGCTACACCTCCTGCTTTGCAGCAGTGGACAGAGATGGCTGAGACCTTTGATAGTCTTACTGAATCTGTTAGTATTATATCTTTAGTTTGCAATACTTTTTTCAAATTTATTATAATAAATTGTGCATGAACATGATAGCACTTGAAATTTACAGGTGAGGATTGCAATGGTGGGAAAGTATGTTGGTCTAACAGATTCATATTTGTCAGTTGTAAAGGTGTGTTTTATCTCTTATTTCATGTTTATCACAAGAGTAGCATGATGCTTAATTGAAAATTTGAGTGAAGATTATTATATTTACTATGTAGCTATTAACTTCGTTTTAAAAATGAGGAATCTATCATATACGCACAACTTCATAATAGCATTTAATTCTGTTTTTTTTTGCCTTAAATCTGGTTTTTTCCACTAATCTAATGTCATTTATATAATGTGAAGCCTAAACAACACTTTAGGAGCATTAACCCACTTCCATTGCAGCGGGGTGGCTTTTTCATTTAACAAATAAATTTTGCTTTTGCCAGTCGTTTTTTGACAAGTCAATACAAGGGCTGTCATTGAAATGCATTGAATAATTTTACATCTATTTATTTGTTATTATTTTTTATAATGCCTGATTATTTACAGGCCCTTCTGCATGCTTGTGTTGCACGCTCTTTGAAGCCATCAATTGACTGGATTGCTGCGTCTGACCTAGAAGATGAGAGTGCAAAATCAGTAATGATTTCTTTCAAATTGCATTGAAGAAATTAGGTCACTTTTCACTTTGAAGGATGTCGAGCTTATTTTATTTTGTGTTTTTACTCAGACTCCAAAAGCACATGCTGCAGCCTGGACTACTTTGAAGGTAAATGCACCAGCAGAACATGCAATTTTTGAAAATTTAGTCAAATTATATTTGGAGCATATGGTAGGTAAATGCTGAGACCTGAGATTTGTAGATAACGTGTTCTCTGCTAGATTTTAGTCTTTTTTTAGTTGGGGGAAAAAGGACGTGTTTTGTGTGTGTATAGTTATAGTATCAATAGTGGTACTGTGGATCATCTTCGAAATTGGACTTATACAGTACAAGGAAATATGTATTGCTTTTAACTCTGATGACAACCAATTTTTTCTAAAATTGACACTTGCAGAGCGCAGATTGTGTCTTGGTTCCTGGGGGATTTGGAGATCGTGGTGTGAGAGGTATGATGCTTGCTGCCAAATATGCTAGAGAGAACAATGTTCCTTACCTGGGTATTTGTCTGGGAATGCAAATTGCTGTAATTGAGTTTGCTATATCAGTAAGTAACATATCTGTTTGTGATGTTTGGTTATTTTAACTACATGTTTTTAATATTGTAATTCAACATTCATTCAAAGGTTTTGGGTTGGGAAAACGCAAACAGTGTAGAGTTTGATGCCCAAACACCAAATCCTGTTGTGATTTTCATGCCAGAGGTATGTATGTGTCTGAGCTCCCCCCCTTTCCCCCTTCCACGTTTTCCCTATTCTACTTTTTTGTCTGTTTGTAATGACTGTCATAAACAGGGTTCACGAACGCATATGGGAAGTACCATGAGACTTGGATCTCGAAGAACACTCTTACAGACATCTGATTGTATCACTTCCAAGCTGTATGTGACCTAGCTATATCCCATTAGGTAGTATTTTAATGATGATGAAATAATGAATAAAAAGCAGGTCAGATATCCCTCTAGTGAAATAGCTCATCTTCACCTTGGTCCCCCAATTATATTGCTTTTTAAGAGAGGTGTTGGACTATTGACAAATATTAAATCTCAGTCTAGGCTTGCTGTTACTTCGAAGGAAACATGTCAATAAATGAGGTTGGGTTTATTCAAGTACTAAAGTGCTTGGTCATCTGGGAATGGTTTGATTTCAACGAAAATTAGGACTGGTTCTGAATTTTCTATGCAATATCCTGATTACTAAAGGCTTTGGGATTCAATATCTATAGTTCTATCTTCAATGTAGATGAAGGGTAAGGGATAGCTCCTATTGCACAGCTTATTGTCCAAGGCACAATCCATCCTTACCCCCACCCACCCAACATAGAACTAAAGTCTTGATCATCAGAGAATGGTTTGATTTCAATGAAAATTAGGACTCGTTTTGAATTTTCTATGCAATATCCTGATTACTGAAGGCTTTGGGATCCAATATCTATAGTTCTATTCTATCTTCAATGTAGATGAAGGGTAAGGGATATCTCCTATTCCACAGCTTATTGTCCAAACCACAATCCACCCTCACCCCCCCAACATCCAAAAAAGAATTTAAGGACTCTTGTCCTGAATATATTGCAAGGAATGTGGATCTGAAAAAATCACCTGTGTCGTGGAAATTTTTTATACACCTCTACTCTGCCCCCTCATTTTTTCTCTTGTTCCTAATTGCTAGGTACGGTAGGTCAGAGTATGTGGATGAACGACATCGGCACAGATATGAGGTTTGATTGTGAATCTTCTTCTCTGTGACTGTGCGATCCTTTTGGGAGATGGGTGTGATGTGGTACATGTTTTGTTATTTGACAACATTATGCAGGTAAATCCAGATGTGATTGGAACTTTAGAAGAAGCTGGACTACAATTTGTTGGGAAGGATGAAAGCGGAAAACGAATGGAGGTAAGTTTTTAGCTCGGGTAATGTTGCTGCGAAGCAATATTAATTTAGAATATAAGCTGAGAATCTCAGTTTTTGTGTTCCTATATTTGATTGTTCCACAGAATTCGCTTCTGTGGACCCTACATCTATTTTCTGGATCTTCAGAAATTCTCTCTCTTGTGCAGATCTTAGAGCTTCCAAGTCATCCATTCTATGTAGGTGTGCAATTCCATCCAGAATTCAAATCACGGCCAGCGAGACCATCTGCTTTGTTTTTAGGTACTGGCGACTCACTAATTCGCCTTTCATATCTTATGGATCATATATGAATGAACTAAAAGTCATTTTCACCATCTGTGTTGAGTTAGTAGTTTCAAACACTCAAATCCGCCTTTCTCATTTCAAATAACTTTTAACTATTATCATCAACTCCTGTTTTGGTTAGCTATTAAACATTTAATGATGCTGCACGTAGGTCTCATATTGGCCGCAACAGGGAAATTGGAAGCATATATTAGTAGGCAAAATGGAAGTTGATCTTTGATTTTGTTACTAGAAGAACCTCTCCTATAATATTTTAATCTTCCCATTGTAAACTGGTTCTCCAGAGGGAAAAAAGTTGGGGAGAAGTAAGGGAGTAATATTGTACATTTGCAGCAGCCTATGCGTACTCTAGCTTAGTGGCCAAGTAATATTATTCACACCTCCACACTCATTGTTTTATCATCAGAAAACTTCACATTATTTATTTTACATTCATTTTATGGGAAGATGCTTGAAGGAGGTTGCAAATACTATAGTGTATCTTCGCTCGTGACCGATAATGCAATCAAGCATGTCAGCTAGAATAGGAACTTTGTGGGGCTCAGAAGATCTTTTCTTCACTTTGCTTATATCGGCAAGTCTTGGCCACGCTCTAACTAAATTTGGGCAGTGGCCAAACACTTTCCAGTGGGTGTAGCTGGCCGCGGATGTAATACCATGTCCTTTTAATTTAATATTTCATTTTCGATGTCTTTTCGACCTCTATTGCAGAATAAAAATGAAAATGTATGGATGATAATTCAATATGAACATGAATATGGCTCATTTTTTTTATACAATTTAAGCAACTACTTTCTTTTTTGGTACTGACCATTAACTTTGACATTTACAGACTTTTGTATTACTGTTTGAGATTGTGTTCGCTTGATGAGTTCACCATGCCACCCCAAATATACGCCATGTTTTTCATTATATGTTCGCTTGTTAGGTTTTATATTTTCTATTATCTATTCATCGATTGTAAGTAGAACCAAGAGGTAATACATGTATATAAGTTTGCCTAGGACTTGCGTTATCTACATGATCTATTATTTTGGAAGGTTAGTTGACGATAATTTATGAAAATTAGAAATTGTTTTAAGGATGGTTATAATTATGGATTTATGACATGATGGTTAATTTGTATATACGATTCTCAAACTGTCACAAATGTTTATCGATATTTTCATCAGATCAACGTAGTTATTACTCTTTCTGAGATTCTGCTGTCTAGTTTTCCGTTCTATATACATTTATGTATAGGAAACTTGCATAATTTCTTCTTTTAGATCTGATGACAATTTAAGGATTTGCAGTAATGATCACGTAGTTTTAATTTTAAGAAACTAGTGCCAAGCTAAAACACCAGTTAATTTGGTATCATTATTCTTATTGTCACCATTCTATGTCTATATTTACATTGGAGGGTACAGCGTTGGTAATTATGGATGATGAAATCTGTCAGCTTCCTATCGTCGACAAATTCTTGGTGCACCTCCATATTTTTCTCATGCATTCCCATACTTCCGAAAATACCAAAATGACCTTCACATTCTTCTGACGTTTTTTTAATGTAGAATGTGGAAACTTTTCAAATTTTAGAATCTAGAAGTTGATATTTATGATTTTTTCATTTCGAATTCCATAATCCAAAAAATTACAAAATATATATTTCAAGGCAAAATTTGTATTTAAAATATTACAATCCAAAATACAAATTTTGCTGAATATAAAATTTATATTATGAATTGTAATAATCCAAGATGTAAATTTTTAAGAAAACTAAGCAAGAAAGATAATTTTGATATTTTTCAAAGTTGGGGGTGTAGGAAGAAATGCATGAAGGTGCATGAAGAATTTGTCCTTCCTATCTTTACACACGATTTTAGCCTTTTTCTTCTTACTGAGACATAAGTGGTGTTTATATAAATAATTTAACTATTTAATAATCTTTCTCACAAGAATTTTTATTAAAAATCTGGGAATGAAATGAGCTTACAAAATATGAACTGCAAATTATTTTTATAGCTTTACACAAGTTTATAAAAGTTCTTTTGATGTAATAAACATAGGCACTATCAGTCTTTTAAATTTGCTGATTAAAAAAAAAAGAAAAAAAACATTCTTTTAAATTCAACAATGAATGGCAGCTCGGTAGCATTTATTGCAAAATTATGAAAAAAATGTAAATACTAGAACTCAAGTGTAGCTCCCGGTATTTACAGCATCCCCCAGTACTCTCTCTCATTTCTTTTACTAAAATGTCTTAGCATTGACAGTGGAATCAAAACCCAACAGAAAAAAAGGAAAAAAGAGTGAAGCCGCACGTAGTTTTGAAAGCATGCTCAACAAGTGGTGTCTCTACTGGGCGTTTCATTGTATTGTAGAAGAGAAATCTGGCGCTGCAGCTTCATTTGCTGATAGAATTTTGCTATGAACTCCTCGGCACGCTTATCTATCTCTTGTGCTTCTGCTGCTTGTTCTTCCTCTTGTTCACCACAAGCCATCTCCAGGTGTCTTTCATAATCATGATAAAATTCTCGGTCACGGTCTCCTGCAGCCGTGATAGCACTCTTTCTCCCGGTATCATATTCAACGTCATCATCATCACCATCGTTGAAATCATATTCAAAATCAACTTGTGGGTTAATACAAGGAATGTGAGGCAAGTGGAAGCGCATAGAGGTTGGACGGTACATCTTGACATGAAAAATGGGGGTCTTGTCGAAGGAGAGCTCGCGCTCAAAGTAATGAATATGGCTGGGTGGCGCATTACTGTGGCCGAAACGCTTCAAGTACTTTGGAACCAGACGCAGCTCCATTGCTACCCTGCGCCTCAACACCCCACCTTTACGCGCCCACAGCAATGTCACTCGCAGCAGGTTCCATGCTCTATGACCAACGCCACGGTTCTTCAAACCCATGATAGGTGTTATAAGCTATAACTAAATGCCCAGTGTGCTTCAATTAATGTTGTTGAAACACAAAGCTAAGTAGATGATGAAAGATGTTGGGTGCTCTTTCAATATATATCAAATATAAGAGAGATATAAGAGAGAGAGAAAGAGAAAAAGGTGTGGGGGGATTTTGGACGCGTAGCGTGAATAGAGAAAGAGACAGATAAGTAGTTTTTGTTTTCAGTCTAAGTTTTCACATATCAAATGTGAACTGCCAACTCGTTAAGGACACGGCTCCACTGTACGCGGTTGGATCAAGCTGGATAGACTCAACATTATATAATTTGTTGTTTACTTCATTACTATAATGCCCTCTACTCGTATAGGTTATCATTCATTTAACCAACCCAACCCACAAAACTCTTCTTATCCACCTAATCATTTAAGAGACTTTATCTACCATAATCAATATGTGAAATTATACATTAACTTGTGTCTGAGAACTTTTTAAAGGACATCGGCTAAAATATTGAAATCAGAAATCATTAGAAATTATGACAAGGGTCTAAAAATTTCGTGGGAACCATTTTTACATATTTTAATAAATTAGTTGGATATTGTAAAACACTTTAGTGCTCATCATTACATGTTAACGAATAGATTGTAACCCAAGTTAGAATGATTTAAGGTCGTTGATTGGAGTTTTTATACTTTTGGTACAGATAAAAATGATAAGTATCTGTATCACAAGTTTAAAAAAAAGAAGCACTTTTACAAAGCCACTCACCCCTTAGTAAGGGTTTTTTGGTCATATTACATATGACACAGTATGTAAAAAAATAGAGAGAAGGGACCCACAACCACATGAAATGGAGGCTGCTTCTAGTTGGATTTTGTTGGATCATACTTGAACGCCGTTGCGAATGCTTTCAAACTGAAGTCACAAAATTATAAATATTATTAAAGTTTATGAACTTTTGCAAGTACACGCTTTCGTAATATGATTATATACATATAAATTAAAAGCTAGCGGATCCAAAGCTCCAACAATATTCCGACTGCACCTTTTTTCCTCTCCAAAAGTTCATTTGCTGCTTCAAAAGTTGTATTACTTATTATTGAAAAATGTCCGAACAAACTTATGTTGTTTTTTTTGTGTGTAACTAGTGAAGACGGATGAGAGGGTGTCACCCTGTTTGCTTCCGTGAGAGAGTGAGGGTGAGAATGAGTGTAAAGATGAGGGAAGTTTTGGTTCTCTCATAAGTGAAGAGAAAAGAGAGTGGAAGGAAGGGAAAATCACGTAGGATTTAGATAAATACGTTTCTGCCCGCACTTAACCTTACACAGTTTCCATAGTTGCATGCATGACAACCATAGGCACTGACACGCACTGCATGACAACACACAACTCTGCACATGAGATTCCTGACTTTGGTTCAGGAATCTCTTTGACCATCTTGAATGCAAATTGAATGCATGTGAGTGTGTTGGTGAGAGGTAGCTGCGATCCAGGAGTGTATAAGAGAGGTGTGTGGTAAGGAAACCAAGCAAAACATTTTGAATTCTTCACGCACAGAGTTGCATTGGTATAGGGTGCTGGAGAAGGTCTGTAGTAGGCACAGAGGTAAGACACTGAGTATGCTTGAGTATGGTAGTTGATATGTGGTCTTAGGTTACATTTTCTTCATTTTGGTTTCTGAGATAATCAATTATCACTCTAAAAGCACGCATGCCATAACCGATTATGTTGTTGAAAGTAGTTAGTAATCGATTAAGCTCATCACATAATCGATTATCTGAACTTTTTATCGTGACATAATCGATTATGGAGGATGTGGTTTTTTCAACATAATCGATTATCTCTTACCATAATTGATTATGTGAGATTTTGAACAGGAAGCATAACCGATTATGGTTCTTAAAACTTTGGATAATCAATTATGTGTTTTTTTTGAAGGGAAGTGATAATCGATTATGTGATTGGTTTTCCAGATTTTTTGATTTTCAGAATTTTTTTGAATATTTTTCTAGGCACACTTTGATCTTGCTTGACATTTACATTGTGGTTTTGTTCTGCTCTCTTGAGGTATGTGTGGTTTATTTAAAAATATATGTTTTATTTATCTTTAAATTTTGTTTGAATATTTATTATGTTTGAAATGGAATTTGTTTAAATCATGTTAAAATAGTTATTTTTGTTAATTAGTTTGTAAATTTAGATATGAGAAATCTATTAATTATTGTGTTAATTTGGTTATTTATTTTCTGTGAAGTGAATTGAAAATGTAGATATCAAATATTATTATTAAAAAGATTATATAAATATTGTAGTAATTTAGGGTTTAGGCAGAAAAGGTAGAGAAGAAATTTGAATTTAGTATAATTTATTTATTTATTTTTGAATATTTAATTGTTTATAAAAAACATTTATTTATTTAACAATATATTTTTACAAAGTGGAAATAGAAATTTATAATGTTTGTTGTTATTTTTGTTTTAGATTTTACATACATTATTAATCTTAAAATTTAAAGGCTGAACATAATATGTTGTAGTAATTAAAAGAATAGAAAAAGTTTAAGAAATATGAGTTTTTAATAATATATGTAGATAGTTTTTTTTTTTGTTTTGAACATTTAATTATTTATTAAAAATAGTATTATTTATTTAAAATAAAAAAAATTTACAAAATTTACATAGAAATTTGTAATGTTTAGTTTTTTTTCTTGTACATTTTAAAAAAAAAAATATTAATCTTATCATTCAAAACAGTATAATGTTTTAATAATTAAAAAAACAGAAGTTTACAGAAGAAATTGGAATTCTTAATAATATGCTTACATAGTTATTATTTTTTTAAGATTTAATTGTTTAGGGCTTAGGATTAAATTTTTGTTATTTTAAATTTTCTTTTTTACATAATGGAAATAGAAAATTTTAATGTTTGACTGTTTATTTTGTTTTACATTTTGTTTAGAGAAGGAATTTGAATTTTTAATTATATGTAGATAGTTCTTATATTTTAAATGCTTAATTGGTTATTTAAATTAGATTTTTTTATTGAGAATATAATATTTTTACATAATGGAAATAGAAATTTGTAATGTTTAGGGTTTTTTCTTTGACATTTTACATAAATTATTAGTATGATAATTAAAAAAATTATCAAAAAATGTTGTAGTAATTAAAAAAAAAAAAATTTTAGAGAAGAAATTTGAAATTTTAATAACATGTGTACATAGTTATTATTTTTTAATATTTAATTGTTTATTAAAAAGATATTATTTGTATTTTAAAATATAATTTTAGAGGAAATAGAACTTTTTAATGTTTACTTTTTTTATTTTTGGTTTTAGATTTTCCATAAATTATGAATGTTATAATTCAAAAAATATATAAAATATGTTGTAGTATTTTATAAGACAAAAAGTATACAGAATAAATCCTAATTTTTAATTATATGTAGATAGTTCTTATATTTTTAATATTTAATTGGTTATTTAAATTATACTATTTTTTATTGAGAATATAATATTTTTACATAATGCAAATAGAGATGTGTAATGTTTAGGGTTTTTTCTTTAACATTTTACATAAATTATTAATCTGATAATTAAAAAAATTATCAAAAAATGTTGTAGTAATTAAAAAAACAAAAAAAGTTTAGAGAAGAAATTTAAAATTTTAATAATATGTGTACATAGTTATTATTTTTTAATATTTAATTGTTTATTAAAAAGATATCATTTGTATTTTAAAATATGATTTTAGAGGAAATAGAATTTTTTAATGTTTACTGTTTTTATTTTTTGTTTTAGATTTTCCATAAATTATGAATGTTATAATTCAAAAAATATATAAAATATGTTGTAGTATTTTATAAGACAAAAAGTATACAGAATAAATTCTAATTTTTAATTATATGTAGATAGTTCTTATATTTTTAATATTTAATTGGTTATTTAAATTAGATTTTTTTATTGAGAATATAATATTTTTACATAATGGAAATAGAGATGTGTAATGTTTAGGGTTTTTTCTTTAACATTTTACATAAATTATTAATCTGATAATTAAAAAAATTATCAAAAAATGTTGTAGTAATTAAAAAAATAAAAAAAGTTTAGAGAAGAAATTTGAAAATTTAATAATATGTGTACATAGTTATTATTTTTTAATATTTAATTGTTTATTAAAAAGACATCATTTGTATTTTAAAATATAATTTTAGAGAAAATAGAACTTTTTAATGTTTACTGTTTTTATTTTTTGTTTTAAATTTTCCATAAATTATGAATGTTATAATTCAAAAAATATATAAACTATGTTGTAGTATTTTATAAGAAAAAAGTATACAGAATAAATTCTAATTTTTAATTATATGTAGATAGTTCTTATATTTTTAATATTTAATTGGTTATTTAAATTAGATTTTTTTTATTGAGAATATAAATGTATAAATAGTTCTCATTTTTTTAAAATGTAATTCGTTTTAAAAAAAGATTATTAGTATAGTAAAAAATATTTGTACAGAATGGAAATACAAATTCGTAATGTTTATTGTTTTTTACTTTTTAGATTTTCCATAAATTATGAATGTTATAATTATCAAAAATATAAAATATGTTGTAATAATTTATAAGACATAAAAAACTTACACATGTTGAATATTTGTACGTAGTTATTATAGTTATTAATTTTTATGTAATTGTTAATTTAAGTTTGTTTATGTTTATTTGTTTTTTTATTAAATTGTAATATTGAAAAATTTAATTAGTGTATATATTTATATTATTTTTCTGTTATTACAGAAATTAAATTATATCATCATTTAGATTTGTAATGTTTATTAAAATTAGGTTTTAGGGTCACTGTATCGGTCTAGTTTTACACCGAAACAGTAACTGCATTTGGTATGTTGTATTGACACTTACCTGTAATGATGGTTCTAGATGAAACTTAAAGATTAGATGGATACCATTATGAATTCGGCAAGGCATTATGACGAGGAAGAGATGGTTAATTTCGAGGAAACGATTGCAATTTATGATGATCTTGTTGCGGCGAACATGAATTTAATTTCACGAATTCAAGAACAAATTAAGAGAAATAGTCAAGGTGCATCAGTGATGATCCTTTGTTTGATTGGTTTTGGATTGAATTTGTTACGCACGGTACGTACTAGAAGCAATTGTATGAGTGACTTCCAACCACAAAAAGAGCATCGCAGACAAGAATTGATGGAGTACTTGGTTCACATTGAATAGTCTCGTGATATTATTTGCATGGGACCGGAAACTTTCCTTGAATTATGTCAACGAATACGGGGAACTGGACTTGTTAAAGATGCATATCGATCAACTGTCGAAGAACAAGTTGCGAAATTTCTACACATTATTGGGCATAATGTGAAGAATTGTAGTATGTCATTCTTTTTCCATCAGTCTGGAGAAACAGTTTCCCGTCACTTTCATAATGTTCTAAGTGCAATTTTAAGGTTGGATGGGGAATTTTTAATTTAACCAAATGGAATGGTTGTAGAACCGCAAATCCTTAACAACAGTCGATTTTATCCCTACTTCAAGGTTTGTTTATGATAATATCATTTTAAATCATGTACCATTTATTTTATTTATTTTGTGTTTAATTAAAGTTATGAAATTTGGTTTACATTAGGATTGTTTAGGGGCCATAGATGAGACTCATGTACGTGTTAAGGTTGCACGTGCTGATGCACCTCGTTTTCGAGGGAGAAAAGATTGGCCAACCCAAAACATATTTACAGCTTGTGACTTTGACATGAAGTTCACATATGTCCTGGCCGGTTGGGAAGGAACTGCCTCGAATTCAAGGATATTGAAAGACGCTTTGGTGCGACACGATCCTTTGGTTATTCTAGAAGGTTAGTTTTAGGGGATTGGGTGTGCATAACAATAAATAGGTTATAGTACTATATACTAACGCAGGTTTCCACAATCTTTGTAGGAAAATACTATCTTGGTGATGCAGGTTTTATGTTAAAACCAAATATAATAACACCTTACCATGGGGTTAGATACCATTTGAAAGAGTATTCGCGAAGAGGGCCACAAAATGCTAAAGAGTTGTTTAATCTTCGACATTCATCACTTAGAAATGTAATTGAAAGAACATTTGGGGTGTTGAAAAACGATTTCCGATTATAGGCAGTGGGACTGAGCCACATTATGATGTTGATAGTATGTCAAAAATTGTTTTAGCTTGTTGTATTCTGCATAACTTTCTTCGTGGGGTCGACAATGATGAGGCTTTGATTCAAGAAGTAGATCATGAATTGTTACAAGAAGATGTACTACCAACCCCTACCCATGCTCGTGAGCATGATTATAGGCTAGGGTGTCATATTAGGGACACTATAGCAAACCAAATGTGGCAAGACTATGTGAATAATTAATTTGATGAAATAATATATTTTATGTTTTCTTTCAATTTTTTTTCATCCTAACTTTATTTAAGTAATTTAGATGGATCGCGAGAAGAATGTTGCTAAAAATTCATCAGGTGGTTTTCGAGAGTTCACTAAGTGGACAACGGAGATGGACCTACTTCTGCTAAATGCAATGATAGAAGAGGTACGTCGAGGATGCATAATTGATGGTAGCTGGACCACTCATGGATATACCAACATTGTCATGTCTCTACACGAGGCTGGATTATCAGGTATTAAGAAAAACCATGTCAAAAACCGTCAAAAAAGCTTGAAGGACAGGTGGAGGGAAGTGCATGATATGTTTGGTGCATTGAGTGGTTTCGCATGGAACCAAACCACCAATCGTTTTGAAGCGGAGGACGAAGTCTGGAATGACTTGATAAAGGTATGTTCATAACTATATTTCAAAAAAAATTACATTGGACTTCACATTCTTCATAATGTAGTAATATGTGAGTTGTATTTAGGCCAAACCATCTGCGGCAAAATGGCGTGTGAATCCCATTCGCCATTATAACCTAATGGAGGAGTTGTGGTGTAATGACAGAGCCAACGGAAGTCGGGTCAGGACAGCCCGTGACTTCAATTCACCTCCTGACATAAGTAATTTCAGTGTTAACCTTGACGACAATAATATGGATTATATCCTCGAGCATCCCAACTTTGAAGAGGCAGATGACTACGTCCCACGGTCACCTGCACCTCATATTCAATCAAGTGACACTCCTTCTGACACTCCTTCTATGCCTTCTGCGGGCTCTGCGGGCACATCCTCGTCTCGAGGATCAAAAAGAAAAGGGCCCACCATGGACGGAATTGATGAACATTTTGCTTTGTTGAATACAAATCTTCAAGAATGTGTTTCCTCAATGAAGGATGCAAATAAGAATGGCTCTGAGTTGGTTGACATTGCTCGTGCACAAGCAACCGCAACACAAGAAATAGTTGTGGAAATTAGACGAAGAAACGACTTAAATGCTGAGCATGTACACCATCATCGTCGCCATGCATCCCACCAATTCTCTGAGTCTGATATTTGGACAATGCTGGTGGAGCTTAACATCCAGGATGAACAGGTCATGGATCAATGTTACGAGTTTTTATGTGAGCATCCAGGAAGAGTTAAACAACTATTTGGGATGCCATATGAGCATCGCATGACAAAGTTGTTTGCATTTATGACTAGGCGTTGATTTCATACCTCTGCATCCACGTTACCTTTGTCTGTTTAACTTTCATGTTGTCCTTTTATTTAATTTGACTTCTTGTGTAATCTGTCAGTGTATGTTTGTTCTTGCAAAATTATTATCAGAACTTTTAATATTGTAGTTCAGAACTTCTACTATTGTGTTTGATAAGTTCTAGTATTATGTTTATGATATTTTCATAAGTTTCGTTTACTTCAATTTAAGTTTTACTATTTTGTTTATCATATTGTGATTTACTTATACAAGGTTATAATTACATTATACGTGGCATCATCATCCCACAAACGCCACTGAACCCGTAAGGGTAAAGCTCCAGCAGAAGAGCATGTTGTTCCTCCTCCCCCAGCAACGCATATTGCAGAAGTTCTTGATTATTCAAGATACTTTAGTACAAAACGTCAAATGATGATGTTTGAAAATCTGTTTCACGGAAGAGCAGTCTTATCACCAAAAGCTATGCATACTTCATTTTTTGCTACTGCAGGGTTTGAATTCCAAAACCTTTTGAATTTCCAAGGTGTACAAGCTTTCCTTGGAATGAAATTTCCATATTATGAAGACTTGGTTAGAGTATTTTATACAAATCTCAAGATCACACCTATTGGTCACCTTTGTGTTGAGATTTGTGGAAAGCGAATAAACATTATTGAATTGGATTGGATGAACATTGCCAATCTCAGGTATGACAGTGTTAGGTTGATCAACCACTGACATTATCGTCTATGATTCGTGAAGATGTTCAAGGCCACAATGTCAGAAATGCCGATAGTCTGAAAATGAATGACCGACTATTACATTACACATGGGTCCACATCCTGTGCCCTCGTGGGAGCAACTTCGCACAATTATTGAATGAGGATATTTTCATGCTTTGGTGCATCAAAAATAATATAATGATTAATTGGCCTCATTACATCATGCAACACATGATTAAATGTAAGGATAACAACATGCCTTTGCCGTATGCAATTTTGATAACACGGATCTTACACGTGTATGGCTTCGACTTGTCAAATGAGTCAGCAATAATGCTAGGATGGAATCATTATTTTGGGAAAAAGAGTATGACAAAATTAAATATATTCCATGTCAATGGCGTATGGCAGCTTGGTAGGCCTCACCAGCAAGATGAAGAAGATGATGAAGAGGATGAATTGCCACAAGAAGCTGTTGGGAGTGGTGAACCTCAACCCGCAATCCCCAACCAAATGGAATTGTTAACCCAAATTATGACCGACATACAGAACTTGAATACCAGGATGGACCAGGTTCAGGATACTCTGGCTGACATTCGACGTCATCAAGGCCATTGATGGTCTTATCATTATGTTATTGTCATTATTATTATTTTTTTCTATTTTTCATGTTGAACATTAATGACTTCTTTGTTATTTTTATTTAATATTAAGAATTTATGGTAGTTTTCATGGAACTTATTTAGATAATGATATTGTTTTCAATGCAACTTTTATAAAATTTCATTTCTATTATGCATAAATAAAATTTAGGCTCCACGACATAATACGCAACTTCAACAACATTGCTTAAGTCGTCTTGAATGTTTGCGTATTAGAGCACATCGTCGTCTAGTTGTACCGGGTGTGGTGTGCAAAAACCTCATACTTTTACCCATTCTACTACGAACACAAGTGCTTTCGTTCCTCCTATTTGTGATTGTGGAGAGTTTGCTGTTTTGATAACAGCAAAAACAGAAAAAAAATGCTGGAAAACGATTTTGGGGTTGTCCCAAGTACAAGGTAAAATTTGTTAAATTAGGTTTCATAATTGATTAAGAATGTTATTTTAAACTTATTCATTGTTCAATTTTATTCTTTTCTTCAAAATAGATTACAACTGACATGGTCCTAGGCTGTAATTTTTTCAAATGGTGCATTGAAGACGTTGCTGATGAAAAAGATGCAATTATTGTCAAACAACGGAGACAGATATGTCTTCTAGAAAACCGTTTGAAGGTCTCCATAAGAAGGATTAAAATGTTATTAGTGGGGATATGTTTTCCTTTTCTAATTAACATTAGTATGTTCTTCATTTTTACATAATTCTAAAATTACAAACAAATTAACATGCCTTTATCTCTTTCCGAATCAAATGTAATGACTTTATATTATATATTTTAAGAACTACTTAATATTCATGATTTGTTCTAAATATCCATTTATTTTTAAAATATATTGATTTTGTTAATGATAATAATGAAAATCATTATTACTAATCATTTTTGTATATATATATATATATAAAATAATTTAAAGAATCATAAATAATATTAAAATTATCTAAATAAATTAACTTAAGTAACAAAATCAATTTCAAATAATAAAATGGAAAATAATAAATTATACTTACATTTATAATTATATTTAATTATTTTGTTGAATTTTACATTTTTTTTTCTTTTATTTATAAATTAAACTTTAAATTATTTTAATTAACTAAAATATGCACAAAATTAATAGTTACTTATTTTTTTTATATACAAGGGTAAATTTATAATCTTACAATTTATACTATTCAAAATAATTTAAAATACTCTTATAACCATCACTTCACTCAGACATTTCAATAAACTTTCTTCACACATCCACTCTAACATACCTCAATTCAAACAACCTCAACTTTCTTCACACTTCCACTCCCCCACACCCTTAACTTTCCACTCCCCCACACCCTTTAATCTAAACAAAGTATAAAAGAATTTTCCTTTAATCCAAACAAAACATAAAAGAATTTTCCTTTAATCCAAACAAAACATAAAAGAATTTTAGATGATTTCGTACTTCTTGAGAAGAAAGGGACACCTAATTGGCAATCATCCACATAGCAAATGTTGACATAGAGAAGTCAAGGAAAACATTCACAGACAGCTCATGAGCTTATTAGAAGATCATCCTGTACAAAAAAATACAAGTCCAACGACAGTGCCTATATTGTTGTCAAACTATAAACAGATAATACAAATATCCTAGAGTGATTAAAAGAGTTATAATGAAAGACCCTTGAGAAGAGAAACCTTCAATAGAGAGAGCGAACCTTCACATTGTAATATTGAAAAAGAAGAGACAGAACAAAGCTTTGCATTGACAAAAATGGCAATGTGTGACCACTGATTTGAGTGTCGTGAGGGTCTAGAATCACTTCTAGGTTGAGGGAGAAGAGAACACGCTCTTCAGTGTCTGCTTTCACACTAATAAAAAAACTTTTTATGTGGATTATAGTATAAAATGGCATTCAAACTATTTACTATAATGTGTAAAATTTTATTCATTATACTAAGTAATTATTTTTGTGTCGGATCAAATGATAATTGATATAAAAAGTTTACAATATTTAAAAATATTATTATATGATTAAATTTCAACTGTTATAATAAATCGTTAGGAAATCTTATTTTTCTAATAGTAAAAGGATATTCTATAATTCATTATTAATTAGTCTCTTTTTATCATTTTTTAAAAATTAACAACCATCTTTTTCCCTATCATTGGTCTGTTTGACTTTGGTATAACAAAACCAGTTGAGAGATGTGTGAATTAATTAATAAATTGACGAGTGATGATTTAGATGAGTACATGTGAAGAGGAGAGAGAAAAATGGAATAAAAGAGAGAAAATTTATTCTTATAAATGTCTACAACTTAGTAGATTATATATATAAATGGCATTTAAGTGTTTTAAACATTTATAATTCATAATCATAACCCGCAATCCATTATTATATAAATTTTCTTTATATTTTGCTAATATTTTATTATTAATTAATTTTTTTTATTAACAATAAATAAAGTTATTTATCTTTTTACGCATTTTCTTTTCAATCAAACATTTTTTTGACCTCGTTTATTGTTTTTCCTTTATTTTGTTTCTTGGACTAAGAAATACTGAAAACTGTAGTCTTATATATTGGTAAAGTTAAATAATTAGAATTGTACTGAATTTAGAAAAGGTGGTTAAATAAATAAGACTGTAAAACTTGAACATCATACAGATAGAGTGATAGGTACAGGTAACACCAACAGAGTGCCATACTTTTAAACTTTCCAGCTAGCTCTTGTTCCCATGAAATGGAAAGAATGGGTGAGGTGGTGGAATGAAACAAAATGGCACAGAGAGACCTTGCACTGAGTGTATCAGAGGTACTAGCTGGCATGCATGATCATGCCCCTAAATTTTCTTTTCTCAGTCTAACCTAAAAAAAATCAATTACTTTTTTTATTTTTTAAATTATTAAACTTTTTTTATTAAATATGTTTTTTTCCACTTAGATTAATACAAAATTGATTTCTAATTCAAATTTTAGACTTTTTTAATATCTAGAAAATCAATAATAAAAACTAATTTTAAAATAAAAAATAATTAAGTACTTTATTGATTAATATTAATTTAAAGATTAAAAAATTATTAATATCTAAATTAGTTTCTATTATTAATAAAATAATTTTTTAATTAATATTTAATTAATTATTAAAATTTTAATAATCAATTATTTAAATTTTATAATAACTAAAATCATGATAGCTATTAGATAGTTACTTAGAAAGTTTGAGAAGAACTAAGCTTCAACATTACATTTTATAATAATCATTTGAAGAGTTAGATTAAAAACTATTTTTAATTAATTGGTTTCAAAAATTAATTCAGAGTGTAACAAAATTAAGATAACCTTATGTGCCGAATATTAACAAATGTGTTTAATTACCGCTGCTATTAGCAATATATTATTTGTCCATCTCATCAGAAAGTTATTAAGTTCCAACTTTGAAAAAGAGTACTTTAAAATTTTAATTAAAAGGATTTTTTTATTTATAAAGTGATAATATATATTTTTTTTAGTATGAAGTATTTTTTATTTATAACTTTTTATTCTTTTTAAGTATTATTAACTAAATTAGGGTTTGGGAGGTTGGAAAATGGGAGAACAACCGTTGGTCGTGCATTGGAGGAGGCCTTGAGTAGTTTTTATTAAGAGATATTGGCAGCTTACACTTGAGGCTATAGGATTAGACGATAGATGGGTCTGGAAGCACTCAGAGTCAAAGATTTATAGTGTGACATCAACATATAATACTTTGTTCATTCTTTGTCGATGAAAACAAAAAATATAATGCTTTGTTGATGGAAACTGCAAAGGGATGATAGTTTTGTGTTTGAGAAATTAGAGAAATTAAATGTCATGCCATCAACACACTGTCTAGCATGGAGAATGATCCAAAACAGCCAACAATGGATAATAGTTAGAAGAAACGTAAACATCCAAAGTGTAATATGTGTCTTTTGCAGGAAACATTTAATATCAGTTAACCATCTTTTAATGGTTTTTTTTTTTTTTTTATGGAATAAATGCTTTAACTGGATTGGTGATGTCAACATATAAACATATAATGCATTCTGAACCAAAGAGTTATTTTTGTCAATTTTATATACACAGGTTGAAGGAAGCTAGAAACAAAGCTGGAACTTGTATTTGGGTGATTATAGTAGCATAAATTTGGAAGTAAAGAAATCAGATTGTCTTCAGGAATGTAAGATCAAATCCGGTGGAAATTTTTGTACTTGTCCAACTCAGAGCTTGATTATGAATATCTGGTAAAGTAAAATATGTAGGGTTTGCATACTCTTTGATTGCGTTTTAGATCTTATATGTCTAAATACCATCAAATGCAAAACCGGATCTAGAAGGTGACTGAAGATAAATTATGGTAGATATAATTTTTGGTTAAGAGGTTTTTTCTAATCTTGATGTTAGTGAAATATGATTGTATTTTTGTCTACGAGTGGGATTATCCCTTAAATATTCAAAGTAATTTAATTCAGATAAAAAAATTAATTGAATTAGTTTCAAATAAAAATTTAACTTTATAAATTTCAAATGTTTATATACCACATTAAATTAAAATAATCTTATTTTATTTTTAAATTTTGATACAACATATAGATAAAGATAATTTAAGTAAGTAATATATTTTCTGAAATATAAAATTTTAGTATTTTCAATTCATTCCTATATTTAATATGCAGTCTGTTCAGATTTAATAATAAAAAATCTATTTTTCTTTAATTTTTGTTTTAAAAAAACCTGAAAAACTGGAGGACCGATTCTACTATACAAACTGCAACAAAAATTAATGGTAACAGTTATCCCGAAACAGAAACCTTCCCTGCGAATCCTTCTCTCGCGTACTACAATCCCAATATTAGAATTCCCCCAAACAATAATGTCCCCACATAATTGCCACTATGCCACTGTTTATTATTACAGTTACACAATTATTATTGCTGTGGTGGCTCCTTCTCTTCCTCAACTTCCATGAACAACAATTCACCTGAAATATTTCTCACTACTATATATATACTAATATATGTTCTAACTTTTCTCCTTGCCTAGATTTCTCGTAAGACACTTTTATTCCCCTGCTTGTAGCAGGGTGAAATATCTTGTTGTTATCATTATTAGTTATTTTCTTAATTTCATTTCTCCAATACATAATGGAGCTCAACGCTGAAAACTCTATCATCATCAGCAATGAACAAAAAGCAATTATCCCACTTGAAAAACCTAACTACAAAATTACTCATTCATCCCGCAACAAGGCAAGGGGGTCCAAGAACATTTTCAAGGTGGCGCTGTTCATGATGCGAGGGCGTTCCCGAAAATCGAAAATTCTTGTGGATGATGAGTCCAAGAGCGTGTGGAGGAAGATCGTGGCGTCCATGAGACCACTGCACCTGCAAGGCGACCAATCTCCACGGCATCATAACAATGAAAACATTCCTCAATCTAAAACGATAATCACTTCAACGCCGTTTGCGAACGTAGATCACGGAGATGATGCGTTTGATTCTGCTTCGGAATACTCGCCGTCTCCGTGTAGCAGCCGTTACGCCTCGGCCGTTGGACTGAACGAAATGGTGCAGGAAGCGGAGAATGAGAAAGATGGTGTTAAGGAGAAAAATAATGATGATGTTAACAGCGATGAAGAAGATGGCTTGAAGGAGAGGAATACTAATGGTGATAACAATGATGGAGAAGGGGATGAGATGATTGATACGAAGGCAGAAGAATTCATTGCTGAGTTTTACCACCAAATGAGGTTGCAACGCTTTGATGTTGTTGATAGTCATTACCAAGAGATAAGCATGCGATCATTAGGGTTATGAAACACTTCAACCTATGTCGTGTCACGTGCTTCCTTCGCTTCTGATATTGCACCCTGTGCATGCATGGAATTCTCAACCAGAATTTTCATCTTGTTTTTGTTTCCATTTTTTGGTAGAAATTAATACGGGGTTTATTATAAAAAAAACCTTTCTCAATACGATTTTTAAAAAAAAAAAATACATTGTACTTTTAAAAAATCATTATTGATACTTGAAGGAAGGTTGACAGAGATGGGTTTTCAGCTGGCTGTGAAGAATATTTAAATGCAGAAGAACATAAGTTGATTGCATATGGCTTCTGTTGAGAATGTCTTACGTCGATTTACAGTGCTAGACCATCTAATAGTCTAATAGTTAGGTGATATTAGATGGTCATATTCTTTTGAATTAGTGAAGACTTTAATATAATTCCACTGTAAGCTAGTTACTTATTACTAGTCTATATTGTGGTCTTGGCTAACGTTCAAGAGGCTCAATTAAGTTGAACTTTGTTATTTCAGTGTGATGAGTTATAATATCTTGAGATTTGTTGTATCCGATTTTTGTACGTGTTCATCAAGAATTGATTGATCGATAATCATCGTTTATGATGGAGTTCAAGTAGATGCACTTTCAATCGGTGGAAGATTGAGGAAAATTGGTGGAAGCTTTGATGGAAGGAGATTTTCTAAAGAGAAGTGGTGGACAGGTTTCTTAGGATAGAGATTCCGAAAATAAAGAGACCCACTACAATAAAAATTACTTTAAACAACAATATAAATTTCTTACTTAAAGCATATCGTGATCTAAAATTTAGACTACCATTTTTTAATCATAGTATAGGGGAACGTGGTTGTTTATAATAGATCATGATTTTTATAAAGATAAGAATTTTAAAATAGTTCTCTAAAATATTTATAATAGTCACAATTTTAAAAAGTGTTACTTTAAGTATTGATAAAAATAATAATATTTTTTTTTTCTAATTTTAGAGGAATTACTCATACAAAAGTTTAAGATAAAAAGAATAAGTATTGAAAATTAATATGTTTTGAAATAGTAATGACCCAACAAGAAATCTTACATATTTTAATGGATGTGTTCAAATTACATAATCAAAAAATTTGTCTTAAAGTATAATGAATGATAAGGATAAAGTTTTCAAAATTAAAGCACCAAACTTATTAAAAAAATATAATGCATTGTTTCTTTACAACATATCAATAAATTCATTATTTTTCAAGATTTTTTTCATAGTCTTCATTGTCTTCAAGCTGAAAAAATACAAAAAAATATATTATTAAATCTAATTGAAACTAAATGAATATAACTACTACTGAAATATAATTGTATAAATAAAAGTGTTTTAATTAATCTATAACATGCCTTAATCAAATCCATTAAACTTTCATGTAACAATAGACAATTGCATGTATATAGTAATGAGAGTTTTAAAATTGTTGGGAGTAAAAGGGGTTTAAAAACTGTCGGGAATAACAGGAGTTTAAAAATAAATTGTAGGAAATAACAGGAACTTCAAAATTGTTAGGAGTAACAAGAGTTTCAAAGAACAGTAAAAAAGTAATTATTTTTTAAGAATTTGTAAAAACCATCATTAATCCATTAGCAACGCTGAATCTTGTAGAAAAAAGACACATTACGTGTAACATCATTAACGGGAGTTAAAATAATAAAAAACATTAAATATAATCTTGTTAAAAATAATCTTTGTGTAACTATAATCAATGGTAAAAATCGAAAAAAAAAACTTAAAAAGGTCACAAATCTATAAATAAAATTTTTTTGCAAAAGTTTAAATCGAACAAAAATAATTTTTTTACATATAGTTAAATGAATTTAAATTTATAAAATATTTTCCATTCCTTTTTATTTACTAAAAACTAATAAGTTAAATAGAAAATTAATGTTTATGCTTCAAGTATTAAATTTTTTATTTGATACCTTCAATTTCTGTTCTCTAACAACACCTTGTATAGATTGCTGGTCACAATGTAGGAATGAAACCAAATGGAAATCTTTTCGTTTTTAGCACATGCATTAACATCATAGAGGCTGCTTTCGGAGACATTATGTAATTTGAAATATAATTTTTGAAAAAATATATTCGAGATTATATAATTTAGAATCTAATTAGAATTCGAAAAATACTTTTTATATTATGTAATTTAGAAAGAACAAAAATATTAAAATACTTCAAACTTTTTAAACTTTTTTAGAGGTATTTTTGGAATTACAAAATTTATGGGGTGCCGCAAGAATGTAGGAGGGTGTAGGAAGAATCAGGCCAGCGTAGATAACAATGCGGCCCATTCAAATATTCGTAACTGGACAATTACTTTCTGCAGCTTCGTAGTTTCTAACTACACACCCAATTATTTTGAAATACCCCTTTTACCCTTTGTGATCTATATCTGTTACCATTTCTGTGCTTCATTTTAGATGCAGCATTGGCTATGGCACCATTGTGGACATGCCTACTATGAACATGACACCTTATGAACATGTATATTTGGGCTAACTATCCAAATGCTTCATTCTCTACAATGCTTTATTGGCAGAAGAAAATAATTTTCTAGATTCAACAATTCCGAAGTGAAAAAAAGAGAGTTAATTTTAGAAGAAAAAGATTAATTCTGAATTACATGAAAAAAATAATTTTGAATTGTACAAAAGAAGTGAAAAAAATAATTTTGAATTATATAATCTAGAATTGTTATTTTTAGTTCCACATTATACCATTCGAAATACAAAACTTAATGTTTTTAACTTTTAAATTATATAATTTAATTTTTTTAACTTTTAAATTATATAATTTAATTTTTTTAACTTTTAAATTATTTATTTAATTTTTTTAGATCATTCAATCTGAAATCTTTCCAATAAGATGGTAGGAAGGAGTATTTTGTACATTTCTAAGTGTGTATGGAGATGTAAGAAGAAATCAGAAAACAATTATCCGTATCTTTATAAAAGCTCAACTGGAATATTGACAAAATGATGAAGCAGTAGCAAAATCCTTCAATAAATTTGTTTTTAGAAGGTAGAGGCCAAGTTTTAGATTTTCCTTTAGTAGTTTATACACTTCTTTTGCCTTGACAGTTGAGAAGATATTCATGCTTTTCATTCCATGATTTCGATTTAATTAAATAACATAATTTCATGAAGAAATATAATAAAAACTGCTTAATGAATATAAGAATAAATCATATGTGTTGTAAATCCTATAAACAAGTACAAACTTCAAGTTAATTTTATTGAATTGTAGTCCTAAATATCACTTTCTAATATTAAAGCTTAACGAAAGTAGAAGGAACTAATGAAGTATATATGACATATCATAAGTCATTGCAGTTTCAGTAAACAAGAAAATGAATGCTTCATTAAAGCACACAAAGAAAAATCCAATCTAAAAGAAAATGTGAAACAAGAAAATGAAAGCTTCATTAGAGGCCTCACCCCTTAAATATCAAGGAATTTATTATGTGAAACAGTGATCAGTTAATAAGTTATAGTTCGATGGAATTCATAATCAATTATTAAACTCTCTTTATTAAAAGTTTGACAGAAAATGTGGCATTTTAGTCATTATGACTTGCAAAAAGCACACTGAACTTTTGCATTTATTCAGTACTTGGTTGTGATGCAAGAAAAGGAACAATATGGTTTTATTTAAAACTATATATTTCAGATATGCATGCGCAAGAAGATATCAAATTAATAATGCATAAAGTTACAATTTCTGTTCTACATTCTACATATAAAAATATATAAAAATGGAATAGAGAGAACACTAAAAATCATAATCCAAGCTTGAAGTAGAAGGTTGCATAAATAAATAGAAGAACACATATTTTCAAGCTATTGAATTATCCTGTGTGTTACCAGTAGCCACTGAGACCTTGCTGAGCCTGCTTGGTGATATCTTGGCAGCATTACATCTACCTTTTTTGTGATTGGAACCATGAAAACCATAAACTGCTCTATATGCCAGTGCTCTTCCAAAGTGCCATTTTTCAGGATTGTTTACACTTGATGATGGTTGAACAGTGTTGTCTGATGTATCAGCATTGTCTTTCTCAGAAGACATTTTTTTTGTTTTCTGAATAATGCAAGACAGGAAGAAGTGGAACTTTGTGGAGGGAAGGGGATAGATCACACTACCTTTTATATATATAGGAAATATAAAAAAAACTTAAAGTTGGATATTTTGGGAACGACATGGCCAGTGTTAAAGATGCTAAAAGAGAGAAGGAATGCTTCTAGGGACCTCTTCACTACTTTAAGACTATTTTATATACTGACTTGGATAAGAAGGAACAATATATACCATATTTGGCTCTTTGTAAGTATGAACAAGCTACTCTCTATGCGGAAAGTTTCCAACTTAACTTTGTAGTGCACAGAAAACAGCAGACAAGATTGGATTTGCTTTTGTTGTTTCTTGTTTGCTTCTTTTTTTCTTAGTTGGAGGAGTAAGTTATGTATAATATGATTTAAAAGACCCTAGGTTAAACTAGTATTGTAAGACCAATTTCTTTTCTTAATGTTTAATGGGAACTATTTAAAAAACTTACAATTAAAATTTTATGTTATATTTAATATATAAATAATAATTTAAATTACTCGATCTCACTTATAAGGTTTTTATTATTTCTCTGAACTTTTTTATTCAAATTAGTTCTACATTTTTTCTAAGACCTTGAAATCGGTTTTTCTCTAATAAGAAACACATTTTAGAAAATATAATTTAGAACAATATGAATTGATTAAAATTGTGTTTTCTAATGGTAAAATAAAATCCTCCTAGAGTTTTGGAGAGAAGTGCAATGACTAGGGTTAGAATTTTGGTGGTTCACGACTAAGGTTTTGTCCTCCTTCGATAGAGTAATTTTTTGGTGGTGCGTGTTTTGGTGGTTTTTCTCCTAGATTTTTCGTTGTAGTCTAATTTGCATTTATGAACAATGTCTTGTTTGTTATAGTTCTTGTGCTAGTCGGTGGTTAGTGTTTTGTTTCTAGCAACTCAGTTTGTCACACATTTGAAGCATTAATTCCCTTTAGTGGGATAGGGAAGAATTCTTCCAATTTTAAAATTCCTTAGGGGTGTTTCAAGGACTAAGGTTTCTCTTCACAGGCCAATCATCTTATGTGGCTCAAATACAAAAGAAGACTTTTGCACAAGCCTTGAATAATGCTTGTGATATCACTATTTCATAGTTGTCTTCTCCTTACATTAAGGGAGGTTAATATCTGTTCAAATTGATGAAAATGTGTATCTCACAGGTCTTGAAGATTGTAAAAATCACCTTCATGGAAGAATAATACCATCCAAAGGTGACAAACCTTTTACTCATATGGATGTGTGAAAAAAGCTAGATCATGTTTGGAAATCTCTGGGATCTTGGAAGGTTATTCCTTTGGGAAAAATGTTTTATGAATTTGTTTTTTTCTTCCTTTGAAGACATGAGAAGAGTCCTAGCAGTGGGGTCTTGGAATCTCAATCCGGATATCTTGAGAGTCTTTGCTTTGACTAAAGACTTTGTGCCATCTTCCATGAATCTCACAAAAGTTGGTTAGGATCCACGATTTTCCTATGGAATATGGGCAATCAAAAGCAATTTTTTGTATAATGAGAAAGATTAATACTCCTATTTCTCTTGATGCCTGCACCTTGAATAAATATAGAGGTTTTTTTGCTAGAGTGTTGATTGATATTGATATGTTATCTGCTTTGCCTAATCAAATTTTGATAGAAAGACCTGATTTTTCTTTTATTGCAGATATAGAATTTGAGAAGTTGTCTCCATTTTGCTTTTCATGTAAAATGATAGGACATGATATTTCTAAATGCAGACGATATCCTGATAACCTCAATAACACAACCAAACCGCCTACTGGTTTTGTACAAATTTGTTGTTGTACAATATAAACATGTGACTATCCAGACCATAAAAACTAATGATGTCCCCCACAAGGAAATGGTTGGTGTCACAGAGAAACAAAACTCTACGGTAGAGGTACAAATGTATGATGTACCTATTCATAATGCAAGGGTGGTGGAAGTTGAGGGAGCTGCTATTGATCTTGATAACCTTGTTGAAGTTGTTGTTGGCAAGATGAAGGGTGGATCTCTGTTGGTAAAAAGTTTAAGAAATTTGGTGAAAATACAGGAGCTAGTTCAGGATCTCAGGATGATATTTTTACTAATATGCCCTCTTTGAAGGATATCCATGAATAAAATGATTTGTTACAAAAAGAGACTCATTGTCTCTTGAAAAAAGAGCTATGTCCGACTATCTTAGCAACAAATATAGTTGAATCTACCTTAGTTGGTATTTTCTTAGAAGAAGCCAATTTGGCCTGTAAGTTATGGGCTGAAAAGATGGATAAGGAGGAATCAATAAGTGAAGACAATGAACTATTTCAAATCTCCAGAACACCGGGACGTCCTCCTAAAGCTGGAGTAAAAGCTAACAAGATGACCTCCAAAACAGGTTAGTCCAAGAACAATTAATGATAGTGACATACATCAATATCATATGATTTTACCACTGCTAAATGCAAACGAGGGTTAATCTGATAGGTTTTTTTGGATTCAATTGTTCATCTTTGTTGTCTTTATGAGAGCAACACTTTAGAGAATGCTATTTTGTTTATCTTATTGTCCTTTTTTTTTTTTTATGTTTTGGTTTAAACTCCCAATGTAGTTGCTTAGGCTACTCTTGAAGGTTTCTTTGTTTTTGTTTTTTTCGCATGAGTTTCGTCCCTGATGTTTTTGTTTTCTTTTTTCTTTTTTGGTTTTATTTTATTTTTCATGTGATGGCACATGGTGTGTAGCATGATTTTTATTAAAAAAACACGAATTTAGAAAGAAAAATATAGATATAAGTAAATTGTTTTTCCAATTTTTGCTCTCTCTTTACTCTCTGGTTTGCATGTGTAGGTTGCCGTCAAAACATGTGAGGTTTGGCTAAATAGGTTAACATATGCTAGTCTAAGTTTGTACGCAATGATATGTTTTGTTTATAAATAAGACTTTGAAAAATAAGTTAGGACCCTAACTTTATTTAGTTGTTAAAAACGTAAGAATTAAGATGAGAATAGTTTTTACTCTCTTTTATCCAGTCAATCAACTTGATTCATATATGTGTAATTGATATTGTGTAATTCATATATGTTCTTCCTAGTTTGAGTTCTTCATTTGCTATTAGATAATTAACAAGTTTCTAAAACATTTTTCTCTATTTTCTTGTTGCAGGTCGAGACATACATTACAAGAAAATTACCAAATAACAACCAAATTTAGAGACAAAAAATATTTAGTCACTATATTGAATAAATTATATACTATTTTAGAGACTAAAAAATTATTGATATCTAAAGTGGTTTCTATTATTAATAAAAGTTTATAAAATGATTTCTAAATTGGTATCTAAATTAGCTACCAAGGTTTTAGCTACTAATATTTTAGTTTTTAAATTAGTCTATAAAATACTAATAGATACTTATTTAGAATATGAAGTAGTAAGTAGCTAAACATTGGTAGCTAATGGTTAGATACTAATTTAGAAACTATTTTATAAATTTTTATTAATAATAGAAACTACTTTAGATACCAATAATTTTTTTAGTTTATAAAATGATTTCTATTTGAGTTAAATAGTAACTAATTATTTTGGTCTCTAAAATTAGTTTCTATTTAATGATTTTCTTGTAGTGATATGTTGTTTCTTTTCCTTGAAATTTTGTTGAATCACTTGCTTAAAACATTTGAATACATATGTTGCTTCATTTTGGAATTTGAACTAGAACCTTTTTTGAGTTGCTTTTTGACTTGAATTTAGAAAAACAAAGACATTGTCTCATAAAAGAAAAACAAACAAATCAAAGAAATAAAACAAAGCAAAACTGCCGAGACATATAAGATGCAAAATCAATTGAAATTGTCCATTTCTAAATTGAGCTTTTCTTGATTTTTAGTATTCATAATCTTGATTGAAAACACTTAATCTCATTATGCTTTCTTGAGAAACTCATATATTTTAAGGTAGCATTTTAGTTGAAGGAATAGGTAAAACAACACTTTTTGTGATTTCAAGTGACAAGAGGAGACATAGAAAAAGTGCAAAGACTTCTGAGAGAAAACCAAAAACCACTTTTGCGATGGAATTTTCTATCTTTGTTTTGTTGTTTCCATCACAAAATCCATCTTTATTTTTTGTTTTTTTTTATAGGTTTGGCTTGCGATTGCAGCGGGTTTTTTTGGTCTCTAAGATTTTGTTTTGAATAAAAAATATTGTAGCTAATTTGTGTATTATTTTGTTGTTGTATTTTAGCGACAAATTTCTTTTCCGTTACAAATTATAATTTTATTGTTTTGTGTAATTCTTTTTGTTCTTTTGGGTGTCTTGGAAAATCCTTGGTATTCTCTCATCTATCCACTTGAATGTGTAATAGTAAACGCTTAGATTTGTGAAAATTTTCTAAGAGCTTATAAGTATCACTTAGACTTGCACAAGCATCTAATTACATTTTTGCTAAGTTTCACTTTCTTTATTTTTGCATTTCATTATAAGTTTTCAACACAATTTATAGGACTTCGTTGTGGTATGTGCACACACACTTGAAATTTTTTGTAAAAGGTTTTGTCACTCAATGTTTTTGAAAATCTTTCAAAGACATGAGAATATTTTTTTGACAAAAGAAAATGAGTGACCATCCTCATCATTTTATTGTGCATTGGAAGTTGTAGAGATACTAGGAACAATGAATGGATGAGCTTAAGAGATGAGGTTAGAGACTTAAGAGAATCAATAAAAAAAAAGGAGATGATAAAATAAATGAGATGAGAGGAATGTTTGCTCAAATCATGCAATAAAAGGAAGAAAAAAAAGTAGGAGCAAACATAGGAGAGACCATCATTCTATTCCTTACACAATACCAAGTGAAGGGGTGTATGGTAGTCATCATCTTGATGATTACTATCAACAACCCCTAGACATTTTAGGCCTAGAATAGACCTTCCTCCCTTAAATGAAAACAATATTGAAGAGATTAAAGAACTTATATAGAAAAAATAAAATGAAGAAAATTTATAATAGAAGAAAAATATTTCGTAAGAAGAGAAATAGAATTTAGGGAAAAGATAAAGAGCTTATGAGAAAAAAGAGAAAATGTAAATGAAAAGAAAGATTATAGAAAGCCAAAAGAGCAAAGAGAAGGAGGAAAAGAGAGAGAAAATAAGAGAAAGAGAAAGAATATGAAATGCTAGAAAACAAATAAGAGAAGAAGAAGAGTTAATCAAAACATCCTCGAGAAAAAATCTTTAAAGAGAAATTTTACAACTTTGACTTTGTCTAACTTTTCTTCAAAAATTTATTTTAATAAAAGTTCTTTTGTTTTGTTGTTGCATAATACCAAACAATGACAAAAACAAATGAAGAAAAACATAAAATATAAAAACAATATATGTTTATGTGTACTTTACAAAAGATATTTTTATTTCACCTTTGATTTAAAAAAAGTTTTTCTTCTTCATTTACTTGTAAATATGCCAATCAAAAAATAAAAAACTTGTAAATATAAAAATTATTTTATTGTTTAGAATTTACTGTAGGTTGATATTTATTTGATCTTAAAGAAAGATAATATGATAATCAACCAATAAAGACTATTGTCATTCGATATCATTTAGATATAAGAACATATTCTTCTTAAGATGTAGGAAATGATTAAAACTATCCACCCACCACAACACATGGTTAAGAGGATATAAGAAAACTAAGTCCTCTCAATGAAAAAGATTATACTAATCTAAAGAGTAGAATTTATGAAATCTCTTCTTTCTTTTTAGTCTTGTGAAAATTTGTGTAGTTGTATATATTTTTTTGTAATTTTTAGTATTTTGTAAAGGCATGATTGTGCTTCCACCCTCCCAATTATAAGCCAAGAAAGAGACACCCAAAACCTAGGAAGTGGTGTCCCAACACATAGAGAATGTTTAAAAAAGAAAATCCCACATCACTTACAAAAGCGTTTTTCAAGGCAAATTTGGGGTGGTGGAAGAAATTCGTAGAGCTACTTCGATCAAGTTATATTTTTTGGCTCACATTTCTTAAGATAATATATAGGAGAGGTATGCCATCTACATATTTAAATAGCTTTAGGATTCTCTTGTTCTTTGAAAGTCATTAAAAAAGTAACTTCTTCTATTTTCTTCTTCAAAGAATTATTTTTGAAAGAAGATTCAAACTAGGTTTTTTTAGAAACTTAATAAATTTTTTAAAAAATAATCTCTTAGAATTTTCATTACTAAAATGAGAACGGAGAATGACTTATAAAAAAATCTTTACTTACTTAACTTATTTTTTTCAGATATTCACAATTTGAAAAAAAAAATAAAAATGAGAGACATTGTGCTTCTCATAATCAATATATTTGTAGCTATTTCAATTTTCTTAATTTTAATACTCTAATTTTTAACATGTCTCCTCTATAGTTTTTTTATCCCATTCTGATTCTTTTAAATACTGATTTATAAACGAATTGAAAAAGGTAAATAACAATGAAGGGAGTAAAATAGACTAGTATAAAATAATTTTAATTATTGAAAATTAATAAAATAAGATAAAAGTAATTTATTTCTTTAATAGTTTATTAATAAATCTGATGCTATTAAAAATTCGCGATTCTCGGTAAACCACATTATAAAGTGGTCACCCTAGCCATAATCCTTAATTATTATAGCCAATTATGCCTGATATATGGAAAGAGATTGTTATAATTCAAAATAATTAACCAATCATCAAGACACAATTTAATCACTTCAACTGGTATCACCTTTAACTTTTTATGATAACAAAAAACTGTAATTAATTCATTAATACTTTAACCAACTAAACTGGGATAATCTCTACTAGAAATATAAATGAGCTAAGTATAATTTGTGAATTATAATTTGTTAAATTAAATAAACAAACTCCAAATTTTTATTAAGTTTGATTATTTAAATGAGTTCATTCCAAACTTTAAAACTTTAAGAATTTACGAGTAACTGGTACATTAAGGTGTGAATTACATGTTTCAAAATTCAGATGTTGTTAGTTAATATTTAGTTATATTTGTGTAAACATTATTTTATTCTTTAATGCGTAAGTATTTTTTACTAAAAAAATATACATAATTTTATGAGTAAATCAGTATTAAAATCAATTTTTGGACACTATATTGATAAATTAAAAGTTTGACGTTAAAGATTCATCAGTGTTAATACATTTATTTCAAAGCTCAGATTTTTTTAATTAATAGAGTTATGTTTATGTAAAACATTAGTTTCTTTCTCAATGCATAATTTTTTTTATTTTTATTTTTATAAAAAATGCATATTTTTGTGAGTAGATAAAATTATTTTTAGAAGCTGTTTCAATAAAGTTGTAAAAATAATTTAAGATAATTTCTATGGAAAAAAAATTATAAAAGAACAAAACTACTGAAACTTAATATTGGTTTGATGTGAAATAGGGAAATTGCACGAATGAGCGGATAGGAATTCTCTCCAAGATTCTTTGTTCATTTCTTGTTCTTGTTGTTTGAGTGTGTTTTCCATTGCTTCTGGATGTGTTTGGTGGGTTCTTTCGCTGTTTTTTTCTTTTCCAAGTTCTTGCGCAGTGTGTGGGTTTTTCGTTGGGCTCTCAGGATTTTATTCATCGTGTTTGGCCTCAGTCTTTTGCACTGAACATTTTACAAACTTTTTTTTTCCTTCATTTCTTTTTCGCTTTTCTGGGTTCCTTTTGGGTTGGTTTTTGTTTCCCTTGCTTTCTTGGTGGTTTTTTCAGTATGAGTCCAGATTTGGTTGGGTTTCATATACCTTGACGATGTCTTCAAGATCAAGATTCGAAATGTTATCCTTCACAACAATTTCTGTGGACCCAAAAGAAGACTTTGTGCACAGGTTTTGAACAATGGTTTTAGTATTCTCATGTCCCACTAGTCTTCTCATGTCCCACTTGTTTGCTCCTTATATTAAAAGGTGATATGATATCGGTGCAAATACTTGAGGTATATCTTGTGGGCTTTTGATGAATGTAAAAATCATCTTTATGGAAGAGTGATCCTAAATAAGGGGATAAACTCCTGACACATATGAAACTCTGTAAGAAATTGAGCACCGTGTGAAATTCTTTGTCTAATTGGAAAGCCTTCCCTTTAGGTAAGGGATGTCATGAATTTGCATTCATGTCTTTGGAAGATGTGAGAAGAATTCTAGTTGTTGGGTCATGGAACCTTGCGTTAGGTATTCTCGGGAAATTTGCTTGGACTAAGAACTTTGTTCTTACTTCCATGAAACTCATTAAGGCGTAGTGTTGGGTCTGCATTCATGGGTTGCCTCTTGAATATTGGCAACCGAAATCAATCTTTTCCATAGCCCGTGGCATTGACATGCCATTGTCCTTGGATGATTGTACAATGAAAATGCCATTATCTTTGGATGATTGTATACAGTGAAGAAGTCTGGAGGATTCTTTGCAAGAGTGTTGGTTGATTTAGATCTTTTGTCTGATCTTCCTAATCAATTGCTTATAGAAAGGCCCAGGTTTGCTTTCGTTGTAGATGTTGAATATGAAAGGCTTCCGCCTTTCTGCTGTTTCTATAAAATGATAGGACACACTTTCAAAATGCAGGAGATGCCATGCTAATTATGTTGATATTCCCAAAGCTAATGTAGGGTTAGAGAACTTGGTTATGGGGGAGAAAGAAGAGGAGGTTGTTCTTAACAATGCTGATGCGAATAGCTTTACTGGTATGCCAAGTTTCATTGAGGGAACTCAAAATATTGTTAATCAAAATGAGATTTTGTCTTCTACTGGAAGAAACTCCCCTGATAATAGGATAAGTTCTCTAGGTTTGGTCATTCAAAATAATTTTGATGGTTTGCTCAATGATACTAAAACTAAGAATGATGATAATATATTATTCCCTAAAATGTTCCTAACGATAATCAAGATAGGCAATCTCGGCAACAAAATCTCATTTGCAGGTGGCTTCGATTTTTGAAAATGCAGTGTCTGAAAACTCAATTGTTGCCAAATTTGAAGCTGAACAGGAAGTGGTAAAAAATAGTTGGGTTAATATGGCTCATGAAGCTGAAAATTCTTCTTCTGAATTTGAAGAAGAATTAAAGGTCCAGACCTCAAGAAAACCTGGTTGGCAAGCCTAAAAGGAATGCTTATAAAGCTACTAAACACACCTTTAAAGCGGGTCCTTCTAAATGAAAATAATGCATCTAATATCTCTCTTTTGAAACATTCGTGGTGCGGCTAATGATGAAACTTTAAATTTTGCTTAGTAGTGTTCCGAATAAATATAAACCTAATGTAGTGTTTCTTGTTGAACCTATGACATCCTGTGCTATATACATTTCAAATTCTGACAGATTTAGATTAGAGATTATTGTTACCTCTCCAAGTAATTCTAAGATTATTAAAATTTGGTGTTTAGCTATGATTAATTTGGTGGTTTCTGTTATTAATGTTAGTCCATAGTATATTGTTGTTTCTACTATGTTACAGGGGAAAGACGTGAATTTTTGCTGGTGTTTATGCAGCTACCACTTATGTGAGCACGAGACAACTTTGGAATGCTTTGAGTGGTCTCAAAGGCCATTCGTGTATTTTTGGAGATTTTAATGTTGTGTTGTTAGCTGATGAATGCAAGGGAGGAAATCCTCAAAATATTACCTCTTGTTCTGAATTTTCTGATTGGATTAAACAATGATTCCATTGGTATGCCTCATACTAGTTCGAGTTTTACTTGGTCCAACTACATGTGTGATAGTCAAAGGATTGATAGGAGGTTAAATAGGGCTCTTTACATCTTCAAGTGCATTGATTTGTGGCATAATTGCAAATATCAAGTCCTCCCAAGAATCTACTCGGATCATCATCCTTTTACTATCAGTCTTTCGGATCTCTCTCCGCTTGGCAGGCCTACATCTTTTAAATTCCTCAAGATGTGGCTGAATAATCCTTATTGCAAATCTTTCATTATGGAATCATGATCTCACTCTTTTGATGGCTTCCCTATGTTGATTTGCAAAAGAAGCTTCAAAAGCTTAAGCTGAATTTGAATGATTGGAATAAAATGGTTTTTGGTAACATTCATACAATAATGGAGGAAAAACAGTGAAGTTTAAAGGATATCCAATATCAGATTGAGACAGTTGTGCCTCACTTACCTGACCCTTTTATTACTAAGGAAAGGTTGGCTATAGATGAGTTAAACTTTGTGCTAGATTGCTAGGCTACTTTTTGGAGAGAAAAGGCTAAGATGCAATGGTTTCAGAATGAGGACCGTAATTCAACTTTTTTCCATTCTATTGTTAAGAAAAGGCATAACTCTGGTGGGATTTTTAAATTGGTGGAGGGAGATTTGGTACTTGAGGATAAAAAGCATATTGAGGAATATATTTTGGATTTCTACAAAGGTTTGTATGCAGAAAGCTCTCATTCCATTTTTGAAGTTCAGAGACAGATTTGAGTTCTAGATGTATTCTTCACTTGGTCCTTGATGCTGAGAATCAAATGCTTATCAGGTGTCCTGATAATGAGAAGATCAAGCATGTTGGCTTTTTATCTGAATGGGCACAGTGCTCTTGAGCCTGATGGTTTCAGGGATCCTTTTACCATGCTTTTTGGGATATCATTGGAAATGATGTTAAGACAATTGTTTGTTAAAAATTAGGTTTTGTCGGGTATGAATTGTAACGTGGTTTCTTTGGATCTTAGGGTTTTTGGGTCTAATTCATTAAGGACTTTAGGCGTATGGCAATTTCTAATTTCAGGTTGAAGATTGTTTCTAAGATATTGGCTAATATGCTTGCTAGAAATGCAACCATCATCATCCCCCCTAATCCAAATGGATTTGTTAAGGAGAGGAGTATTAAAGATTGTATTTCCATTGCTTCGGAGATGATGAAATTGTTGAATAAAAAAATTAACGGGGTAATATGGCTATTAAATTGCCCATAAAAGGCTTTTGATACTCTGAAGTGGAGCTTTCTATTGCAGCAATTCGATTTCAGCAGTGTGTTTATTAATTGGATTCATACTATTCTCAAATATGCTTTTTTCTTTTTCTATAAGTGTTAATGAAAATCTAGTTGAGTTTTTTCCTTGTAGCAGGGTGTCAGGTAGGAGCATCCTTTATCTTTATCTCCTCTTTTTTTCTACCTTGTTGAGAAAGTGCATAGTAGGGGCTTTTCTCTCCATAATAATAAGATCCTCATGGTTGGTTCTAAGGGGATGATATTTCCATCTTGTTTCCATCTCATGTCTTGTATGTTGATGATATTTTTGTTTTTTTTTTTGCTAATAAACATATTCTTTCTAGTTTAATGTCTTTTTTGCAAGCCTATGGTTGTATATTTGGACAATGGATGAATGTTGCCAAGAGTTTATTATTTTTACTACTACTAATTTTGTTGCTTTTAATCCACCAATTCAAACGTTTAGCTTCAATTGAAAATTAAAAATGGTCATAGGAATCTCCACCACTACATGTATGGTGCAGAATCTTAGCTGAAAATAACACAGGAATCTCCACCTTTGCATGCATGGTGCAGAATCTTAGTTGAAAGTAACACACTGAACATGCATATTTGTCTTTTCCTCACATTTAAGGAAGTCTCGTGAGTGCTCTCCCGCAAATCTGCGTATCCCCTTCCTTGCACATCAGTTGATCAAAATAGTTTTGCTCTGCATGTTAGAATATATGGCCTTAAACAAGAGGGGGGTGAATAGTTTATAAAAGATTTTTGCAAACTTTGAAGGTATAATGAACCTCAATGCAGAATCACATATACAGAAATCAGAGAAACAATCAAACAAAACTGTTTAAGTTGGTTATCAGAAAGTCAATTGGTTGTTTATGCGATTCAACCGGTTTTTTTATCAACAATATTAAAAACAACTTAAAAACAAAATATAAATGAGTTCAAGACAAGAGAAAAACACACAAGCAATTTATACTGGTTCACTCTTATCCCAAGAGTTACATCCAGTTCCCAGAAACCACTGGGTACAACTATGCAATCAAATCTAGATTACAAACACACCACCAAAGAAGTGACCTTGAACACCTCAAGCCACACACTTCCTTTGGCACACAATCATCACAAAAATCAGAACACCCTCTAATTCTCCATTTACACAACTATATTCACAAATACAAGAGATACAGAAAGGATTACACCTGATGAAGATCAAAACAAAATATTACAACAATCCTATTCCACTCCTTTGTGAAAATCCAAAAGCTTGAATGCAAATCTTGAAAGCTTGAAATCAATTTGGCACAACTAAATTCTCAAAACTGTTTTCTTACCGTTTAGGAGCGTAAAACAAACTATTTATACTCCAAAGGTTGGTCAAAAATATTTAAAACAGGAGCCTGTTCAATTGCAAAACATTTAAAGTTGATTTGCAAAGCATAACAAAATTCTGTTATGGATTTTCATAAAATAATTAGTTGATTTTTCGAAACAACCGGTTGAATTGGTTTGACGGCAAAGTCAACCAAGTCAAATAGCTTCAAACCCTTTTCAAAAACAACTAAGTGTCAAACAACCGATTGAAACGATAAAACAATTGGTTGTTTTTCCATTTATTTAGAAAACAATCTTTTTCAAAAAGGTTTTGATCCTAAATAGTTTTAGATTCAAACAAAAAGTGAATTACACTTTAATCTACCCAGATCCCACCCACACAAGCAGCCACTCCAGCCTTCCATCAAACACCATAGAGTGGATTTTCAAAAACAATCGGTTGATTTATCGAAACAATCGATTGAATTAGTTTGACAGCAAAGTCAACCAAGTCAAACAACTTCAAGCCCTTTTCAAAAACAACTAAGTGTCAAACAACCGATTGAAACGATAAAACAACTTGTTGTTTTTCCACTTCTTTAGAAAACAATTTTTTTCAAAAAAGCTTTGATTCCAAACAGTTTTAAATTCAAACAAAGAGTGGATTACACTTTAATCTACCAAAATCTGACCCACACAAGCAACAACTCCAACCTTCCATCAAATACCACAGATTTGAAAACATCAAAGCTTCAAAATCAACCTTGATCAACACTGCACTCTTCCTTCCCCGTGAATAGTAAATGCTTGAAAGCAAACCCAACGGAAAAATAGACATTAAATGATTTTTTTTTTGTATATAGGACTTCTCTCCTCACAAAATATACATCCTTTTCTTCCTTTCTGCACAATGGTTTTAAAAAAAAGTATAGAACTTACACCTTTTTATTTATATCCTACATTTTTCATTCTGCCGAAAATACTTCATTTTCAACTTTCCTTTATTTTAACTCTCCTCACTATTTTTCCTCAAATTCTCTACCTTAATCTTTTGTTAAATACAGAATTACTTCCTTTACATACTTTTATTGTACCGACTCTATCTTGAACACATTTTCAGATGAAGCCAACGGTAAGATTCAAAGTGAGAAACAGTTTGCCTGATGCAGAAAAATGGTTATCTCAACTACGTGTCATTGTCGTACAACTTGAACCTCACTTTGGGCTCATTAATGAAATATCTAAGCATAATAACACTTGGCCGAAGGGTAACCCCTCATCAACTGTACATTTAGTCCCCTATTAATGGCAAGTCGCTCTAACAATTTTGTAAAGCAAAATGAGACTTAATCGTATTGGGGGGTTTACGTCCAAAAGCTATTATTATTTAAGCATTATTTCAATCCCATGCTGAATTTTACTCGCATTAAGATTTTTAAGACAGTGGAAGTAAATGCCTTTCAGACACTCTCAAGGTAAAGTTAAGAAAGACAACTTTAGATGGTCATAGGCGAATCAACAAATATAACCAACAAGATATGTACTTACTGAAAAAGCATGGTTAGTTTCTAATGGAAGATATACACACAAAAGGAACATAGATATGTACAATTCATTGCCTTCTGCGAGATTGCATCATCAATTACAATTTTATATATATCCCTTTCTTGTGGAGGAAACCAGCAAAAATTCCCCAGAATAAAATCTCAACCGTTACAAAGGCCATTGTACCCCACCTTTCGGAATGAAGTATGGCCTGCATTAAAGCTTCAGTGGCGTCAACCTGCATATGAAATTACCAAATAACAAAATTTACTAATTAAATCTTTGCAGCGACATCCCTCTACCAAAAATGCTGTTGTGAAAAATTAAGGAATGCTAGAAAAAAGTAGTTTTCACAATTCTCGCCATACGGAAACAAACCATGATATATTTGTTCGACTATGAAAATGCAGTTAAATAGCATTAGTTTACATTTTGCTTGTGTAGAGGGTGAAAAATACTTTGAATCATTTCAATGGCAGTAGACAAAATATGTGAAGAGTTATGTATATAGGTTGCACTCTAAATTCAGCACTGTCACTTTTTTCTCGTACAAAGCAAGTGTGAAGCAATTTATGATTCCAAATTCACCAGGTACTCAAACAAGTATAATCTACACATCCTCCACAAACAAAGAAGGCAAACGGTTTGGTTAGTATTTGGGCAAATGCTACTTGACAGGGCAATAGCAGTTTAATTCTAATTCCAAATAGGAGTTTACAGAAATCTAGGATGGGGAATGTTAACTCTCATTAGTAAAAGTTTAATCTTAAAAGGAAAAACAAGCTCTAGCTATAAACTTATAATAAAAGAGGAGATATTCAAAGAATCATTCGGAAACAAACATTACCAAATTATTTTCAGGAGAATGCCAATAGAAACCCTGGATAACTGCTGGGAAAATGTCACAAGCTGCCAATGCATATACAACAAGAGCATTCATTCCCATCCATTGCAGTAAAATTGTAGGCTTTCTGTGATGTTCTATGTCAACCTGCAAGAAAATATGTTTTGATGAAGTTGCAGGCTTTTAAACATTAGCCACCGATTATAGTCACCTATTAAGAACAGAATGTCAACACTTTTTTGGCAGTGATTCAATTGGGTTAATAAATGGGCTCAACAACGGGTGGTTGGCTGCTTATAGGCTCAACAACTGCACCAGATAAGGCTATCGAGGGCTGTATGGGTGATCCCAAACAATGGCCCTCAAAACACATGTACATTTGTCCATTGGGAGTAGGAGATTAACTGCATGAAGGCCTACCACCTTTTGTTTATTTGCCTATATTCTCCGCTTTCCTGGGATATAAATTATTTCTACTTAGGACACAAGGATGAACTTACGATGTAATAGATGGCAGTCAAGACTAAGCCCGATGCCCCTGCAGTTATGCACATGTAGCTTAACGTGTACAGTGCTTTTGATAAAGGAATTCCTGAAAACTATTCTGCTGTTAGAGAATAGAACCTTTTTTTATCTTAAGAAATTTATAATTAGAAGAGTACCTAAAATCTCCAGAATGTATCCTACTAACAATAGAGCGAAGGAAAACACAGACCAAAGAAGTACCCTCTGCTTGTTATCCTGAATGGACAAGACACCAGTTGAATCATAGAAATAGACATATCCCTGGGACAAATTTAAATCTTCCACCTAAGGCATCATAAAGGAATCATAATCGAAACCTGCAAAAGTACAATTATGCGCCCAAATTGCAATCCCATGAAACAAGTAATCGCAGCCATCAGTGAACTGGAAGATTAAAGAAAATCAATTAGCACACATTACATTGATTATATTTTAAAGCTGTCAATGCCAATCTAATCTCAAGGATAAAAATACCAATACATGAGAGAACAGTGAAAACATATTAACATAACATAAATAAGTACTCCGCAAAAAATCAATAAAATAAAAAACCTTGTTTTTGGTGACTCAAATTATAAGATTTAAAACATCTTTTTCAATGGCACTATAATAATTATAAAAGAAAGGATAAAAGGAGGAAGCAGGGAATGCTTTTCCACCTCAAAATACCCTCAGGATCAAATGGTGCAAGGCACCATCCAGGTGAATTTGGAGGCAAGGGTCCATAGTCAGGAGAGTTGACACTACACTCCTGAAAATGAAAAGGTCACGAATAAGATCATTTAACAGATAAGATAAATTAAATTTGAGGCGGCAGTAGATTCAATAAAGGAGTAAGAAGTCACTGAGAGGATAAATAACCTCTGTTCTTATGTACACAGGTCGCTGGTATAAATGATCTTCACCAAGAATTAATCTATCAACAAATCCCACAGCATTACAAGGAGGTTCAAGACTGCCCCGCACTTCACAGTGAACCTGACAAACAAATATGTATGTCGAGTTCATTCTCCACGATAATGAAAATACATAACTACAAACCAATTTTTCCCCATAGCTAGGGAGAGTCATAAAAATAACACATAATTTAAAAATGATAATAATCATGAAAACCAAGCCATCATAATCTCTGAAAAATTAAATTAAATGCCAATCATCATAATGTGACACAACACACATCTGCATCTATTCTCTAATATTTATGGATTATCTATGAATATTACTCTCTTCTCTTTAGATTATTGTTTTCTCAGTTCATTAAGTACGCTACATCATTTTTAACTAGCAAGATGCTTTGCTGCTAGTCTACGATAGTTCATTCTATTAAATGCAAATTAAAGTTTGACTTTTAAAAAGTGAAGATCCATGGATTAGTCAAAGAGAAGGGTTTGTGATATTTTGAAGTATAAAACAGAAGCTTATATGCCATCCGAATACTAAACAACTACTTGATAGTATAAGCAAATTTCCAAGGTAATTGTTTGGCCAATTTTAGAATTATAGAAATTAGATTTGTCACAAAAAGAGGTTTTCACTAGCATATAGTTTAGCTTATGTAATTATAAATGTTGTAAGTTCACAACAATGCTCTCATTGGTTAACCAAGCAACTTATTAACAAACAGAAGGAGAGACTAAATATGCAATTTTATTTCTAAACAAAATACAACAATTGTAAATACTCTGATCTATGAGAATTAACCATGATCAATATACAGTTTATGAATAATTCCACAAATTATGAGTTTCTTTTTCTGAAAATTAGGGGAGGGGTTTCATAAATTATTAGTTGACAACTGTCACAAAGGAGGGATTGACTATCAGCAATAATAACCCAAATTACATGTAACAGAGTCCAATCAAAAACCCCCATACGATACTTTAAGAGTCGCCTTTTTACCAGAATTCGGCGGGGCGATGTATAGCGGTTATATACTTGACACAGATTCCACAAAGGATATCAGCAACAAATAAACAAATTACATGATGACTTTGTCTACTGTATGCAATGAGTCATGAGTTAAGTGCACAAGAAGAAATCATAAATAAAAAAATTTATCATGTCTTTCAGCATTCAACAAAACAGAGACAATCCTCACACTTTGAATAATTGATAAATGACTGGGCCCAAGCAAATTAGAATGTTCAAATTTCCAATTTGGGACGTAGAGACCATAGAGCAAGCAAAGGTACACAGAGCATAGTAAGATAGAAAACATCCTGCATAAAGAAACAAGCAATCAGAGCCAAAGAATATCATAAGGCAATCAAAGGTAGTGATGCTGAGAGCTAGCATCTTGGATCCATCAAAGTAACCTGAATTTATTTATATATTTATTTTTGCAATTAGTAGCTTGAAAAGTTTATAAAAGATATGTTTAGGATTTTTGAATAAAGGTCGCATTTAGCCTAACAATATGAAGGTAAAAATTTCATGATTCACAACTAGTCCATTAATCTTTTGTAACAACGTTCAGGAGCATGTTGCAGCATTAGTTTATATTGAATTGTCAGGTTCTAATGATAGCTGAGACATTTTCATCTCAAGAGATTAAAATCCAATCAACAAAAGTTGGAATTAAATCAGAATACGCAGAAAAAAAAAAAGAAAAAAAATGTTTATCTTAATTAAGTTTTCACCTTAAAATCCAGCATAGTGAACTGTATATCAAAAAGATCCATGACACATGACAAGTACGTCCATTTCATAATGTCAAAAGTAAAAACTTAAGAGCATTATAGAACCCAAAGTAATATGCATCATTTCATGAATCAGGTAACAGAATCTGCATCGATATGTATGAGAATTAGCAAAAAGAAATCATCTACTATACAAACATTTATAAGAAAATGACAAAAACATGGCATTGTTATGTGTATTTTATAGTGATATTCAACATAGAAATCTAAACTTTTAATTGCCAAGCTCAATCACCTGAAAAAAACTAAACTCGAGAAAAGTAAACTAACCACTGGATGGAGTATTTCCTCACAAAAGCTGCCGGTGAGTCAACCAAAATATTATGGTTTACAAGCCAAATCTCTGATATTGAGGCCAAGAAATATCCAATAGATATCCTCTGGATACCATAAAAAAAAATTATGTATCAAACTCATGACACATTTATAAAAATTAAAGTGATAGGTGATTGATTATTTTCTTAAGTGTCAACCTTTTTTTCTCAGCAGTAATACAATACCTATATCCTAAAATAGTACAACTAATTTCAATGACATATGATCCTTCTACTTATTGCAAATCTGAAACCATCCTTAACATAAAACATTACTGAGAAAACATTGGATTTACTTTCCCAACACAAATCACCAAGCATTGACTATAGTCAAAAAGTGACATTATAAAGATAGCAAGTGAAAATCACTCATTAACCTATAGATCAAACAGATAAGTTATTTGACAAAATCCCAATTAAACTGCCAATTGTTAGTAGCATGTAGTGAATCATAAATAAAATTACATGTACAACAATAATACAAAACCTACTGAAATAGAAATAACCGAAAGAAAAAAAGCAATAAGTTACGGTTAACAAATTTACTGATAGCAGCTACCTGAAGTACACCAAACCAGCGAATCTTGCTCAAATCAACTCCATACGTCAATTTGCCACGCCCATGGAAATACCCACCTATGAATAAGTTTCAGACAAAAGCATTAAAGCAAGGTTTTTTTCAGTTGCATCCCTTATACATACATATAGAGAGAGAATTACTACAAATACACAAAACCTGGATTTAAATAATATGGACAATGAATAACAAGTTGCTCAAAAGAATACATGGGAACTTTGCCTGACAAATTTCAGCTGGTTGCGAGGGTAATGAAATGGAAGAAAAACAAGTTAACATACCTTGAAGTAACAGCCCCAAAAGGAAAAGCTTAATTGTCCTCAATACAACCTTTTTCGTGGCATTGGGTTTGCTAGAGACTTTCTGAAAGGTTGTCCAAGAACGAAAACATCATTCAAAGTTATTGTTCTTTCATTATTTGCGCGTCTATAAATAAGACAGCTCTAAACCCTAAAGTCCAAAACATCACTCATTAAGTGATATACAGTACAAACCCTCAGCATAGAACACGAGTTTCGTAAATTTTACGAATTTGGGAGATTGCGTACCTTGAATACAAGAGCAATCGAAACGCCAACCACAAAGAGAAAAAATGGCATTACAAAATCGGCTAGAGTCACCCCAAACCATGGTGAATGATTCAAGGACGGGAATTCTCTTCCCACATTATCAACTAATATCATCAACTGCAGTAGAGTTTAAGAGATTCATTTTAATGCAAGGAGAAACAACTACAATCCAGTTATTGAAATCACGAGATGGATACAAGTAAGTAACTGACAGTAAAATTAAAAAAGAATATTAAAAAATAATTGTCTTATTAGATAATTTTCTTCGCGTTGTTTAATCGATGGTAAGCAATTAAAGCTAAGCTAGTAAAAGTATTTTGAACCGTCTTGAATTAGTGGCGCTTTCGATTTAATCATAAACATGAAGTAATTGAAGTGATGAAGGAAGTAGTGGAGACGAACCGCAACGGTTAGACCGCGGAAGACATCGAGAGAAGCAAGGCGTTGGTTAGGAACGGAAAGAGAGGGTAAAGATAGCGTGTCCGTGTGACTGAATGGCAAAGAAGAGATGGTGTCTTCATTTTGATGAAGGATGTGAATTGAAGAATCAAAATCATGGTTGATGATGAGAGGTCTTCCCTGTTCTTCTGCAACACCATCATCTACCTCACTCGGCATTTCTTCCCACGAACTCGTCTTCGTTCCAGTCCAAGTCTCCCACGAGGCTATTTTAGTATTTTTCATTGTTAGGTGGGGCTCCTGTATTTGGGCTGAAGCCCGTATCATAGTTTGAAAAATGTAGAATGTACTAAAACTTAACCCTGAGAGTTTTTCTTCCTACACCACCATAGCTTTTTATTCCTACACCACCATAGCTTTTTATAGCACCTTATATTTCTTAAAATATCAAAGACATCATTTATTGTATTGATGTTTTTCATTTTGAAATAGATTATAAAAAAAATTTGAATTGTAAAATTTAGAATAGATTTCTTTATAAAACACATTTCGAATTATATAGAAACTAGAATTCTATAATTTATAATGGATTTTTTTAAAAGAATATATTCCGAATTATGAAATCCATATTTCCAAATTATAAAGATTATAAAATAAGGAATGTACTTTTGGATATAAGAATATTATTTGAATTCTATAATCTAAAATGTATTTTCTTAAAGGAAAAAATATTCTGAATTTTGAATTTGGCATGATCAACAATCTAGGAGGTGTGAATAGAAAAAATTATAATTCTGAATGGTAAAATTTAAAATATATTTTTTTAAGGACAAAATGATATTATTATTGTCTGACCTATGGGGTGCTAGGAGAAATTACGGAGGTGGAAGAAGAAACAGGCTTTGCCTCCAGTACAATTGGCCCACCTTTTACAGTTTTAGTTTATATTATTAATTATTGAAAAATGTCATTAAATGAATGATTTATTTGTAAATAAGAGTTGCAGCAAATAAATTTGCGTGGGTGGAAGAGTGATTTCTTAATGGATAATAATTGAAATATTATCTTTGTATTTAAATAAAAATTTAACGGAGAATATATTTTGAAAAGATAATTTTTAATCAATTTATTTTGGTTTTTATCAGTGTCAGAAATACATCCACAATAATCATATTTTTTATATATAGATATTTGCATTAATTCACTGTCAAATTACATAACTAATAATTATTTTTCTTCCGTTATAATTGAGATATCAAAAGTTTGTATCTTCTTTATTTTAAATTTTTTTTTTTTTTTTTTTTGCATTCGATTTGTAAAAAAAAAGAGTAATTTTGATTTTTTTTTAACATTTTTGTTTGTATATGTATAATTCAATTTATGTAATATATTTAATATTTTTATAAATAAGGCCATAGCATATAATTTTTTTAATATATTATATAGAATGATTTTATCTCATTTTTAATAACAATAATTTGTCATTTATACAATATTATTAAAAGAAAACCATTTCATATACTACTTATTTTATTAATAATAAAATTTTTATTTTATACTAAAAAATAATTAGTTAAAAAAATATATTAACATATTACAAATAAAAAATATATTAGTTCTAAATTGTGTAGAGGAAAAAAATATTAATTAACTTTTTAATGTTACATTTTGTTGCAATATATTTTAATTAAAAAATGTTTAAAATATAAAACATCTATTGTGTAAAGAAATTTTGCTCATTTTTAGGGTAAGATTGAGGTTACTCGGGCTATTTCGGTTATTAAAGATTTAACTTGTCTGATGGGTAATTCGTCAAAAGTTTCTATGAATAATGATATGTTCGATTTCAATGTGATCAAGTTTTTTGGTATTAATACTCGTATTGGTAAAATTCTTCGTCCTCTTCCTGTGAGATGAGAGTTTCCTTCACCAAACTGGGTTAAAATAAATACCGATGGGGCTATTAGGGGATACCCTGGTCTTGCTACTTGTGAAGGTATTTTCCATGGAAGTATGAGAGAGTTTATTGGAGCTTTTTCTGTGTTTCTTGGAGTTCAAATTGTTTTTGTTGCTGAGTTTTATGGGGTTATACATGCTATGAAGGAAGCTCAAAAGTTAGGGCTTACTAATGTCTGGTTGGAATGTGATTCTGCTTTGGTTTGTGCTGCGTTTACTGCTAGGACAAATGTTCCTTGGATGCTTCGGAATCGATGGAATACTTGTCTTAATTATTATGGGAAAATCAGATTTAGGGTCACTCATATTTTTCGTGAAGGGAATGCGTGTGTTGATAAGTTGGCTAATTTAGGATTTATTCATAGAGAATCTTTTCATTGGTATAATAGGCTTCCATCTAGTTTATTCTTAGAATTTTTTATGAATATGTATAGTTTACCTTTGTATCGTTTTTATTAGTATATAGATTTTGGTCTAGTCCCCCTATATTTTTGTATTTTCTTTCTTTTTTTCTTTTTTTAATAATACTTTTTTCATGTGATGACAGATGATTGTTGTTGCTTAAGATGTCAGCCTAACTGAGATGTCAGGTTGCATAGTGATGCCTAACATGAAAGCTTTTATTTAAAAAAGTATCATGACCTTTTTTCTTTTTCTTTTTTATATTTTTCTTCTTTTTCTTATATTTTTCTCTAACTTTCTCTTCTTTTATTATCTTTTTAAAATTATAAGAGTTGTTATTGTTTTCCTACATATTTTATTTTAAATTTTCCTTATCCTTACTCTTTTAATTTTATTTGTAAGTATTTTTAAGATTTAACTAATTTTGTTAATTAAAAAATGTTAATTTATTAAATGGTCTATTTTTCAATGAATATTTTAGTTATTTGGCGGTATTCCTTTATATTTATAGGGATTTAATGTGATTTCAATTCTATTTTTCCTATTATTATTTGAAAAATAAGCAACTACAAATAAGAAAAACTATTTCAAATTATTAATAACTTTGATATTATGTAGTGAAAATGTGTTGAATACTAGAATTATTGAAATTGTAAATTGAGAAGTGTGAAATGATTTTTATTGATGAGTTATTATGTTTTGAATATGATATTTGGTTGGTGATATGCTCTTATCCAAAGTGAATTTTTACTTCATACTTCAAGATTTTTCATCATTCTAGAGGAGTCCAGAGATTAAATGTAGAAAATGATACATGAATACACCTTGGATTACCCAAAACATATCATTAGTAACTTATTAAGATGATAATACATCTCAATTACTTGTTGAGAAACACTTCTGTTATTAATTAAGTTTGCTAAACCACTAATCTAAAGTAAAAAGTTACATCGGTCAATCAACTAGACTTATATAGGTAAAAATTCATTACATTAAGAGCACTATAAATGGATGACAATCCCAAGGTACATTAGTCATTAATTACACAATTATTCTTTGCCTCATTTATTCCTTAATTATCTTAAGACTCAAAATATTTTTGTATCTCATTTGTTCAAAGTAACTTGGAAAGAGATTACTACTTAACTATTTGATAAAAGGAAGATTGCATATTGATTGTAGAAGAAGGATAAATCATAATCTTATGAAAGTCGTCTCGAGCTTTGTAAGAATAGTTGGGATGGTAAATTTGAGTTATAGTAGTTACATTAAACAAATTATTTATCCAAGTACAGTAAGAATGCATTTCAAAATTGTTAGAACATATATAAAACAATTGGTTTGGGGTTGAAAAATTGTTTTATAAATTTTGTAGAATTGTTGATTCTGCATATTTTTCTTGAGCATCAAGTTTTCGTTAAAGTGGGTTTTAAGAAAGGGTCATCAGCTTAGGTGCAGAGCACTACTACTTGAAAGTAAATGCTCAAAAGATAGCACTCCTCACTCAAGTTGGTTTGGGGTTGGAGTGAAAAAAGTGTCACATCAATTCTTCCCCCTTTAGAACTCATGTCATTTAAGTAATAGATATTTGTGATGTTATGGAAAGTGTTTTAATGTAAGCAAAGTGTTTTATTGATAAAGTGTTACTCTTGACAGTTATGTGTTAGGTATCTACTCTAAAGCGGAAATATGTAGTTTGAGCAAGTAAGAGTTAATAAATATTTCCTTATATCAATCGATAAAGGTTGTCCAATTGATAGTTACTCATTACAGTGACATGAGAATGAGAATGAAGTTTTATTTGTGTTTTTCTTTAATTAATCTATGTTATATATAAATATTTGATGATATAATATTTAAGATTCTTAAGCTTTCATTTGATTATTCATGTATGGATGTATTAAAATATGTATATTATGTTAAATTGGATTAAATTAGTTAAATATATGGAATGATATATTGGATTAGTTTGTTTTATTATTGATTATAATAACTTATTATTGAAATGAGATTTCTTTGTTTAATTAATGGTCTAAACACATATTTAAAACATAATGTGCTTTGAAGTAAATTAGACTTCTTACACCACTCTCACTATTACAATTATTTATGCAATAAACCTTTAACTTACATATTAAAGGTTTGTATGCATACTAAAAGTACTTAAATTGATTTAAATAATAGACTTCTTAACACATTTAATTAAGTATTTTGAAATGTCCTTATTTTATATTAATTGAAGTTGAAAGTTTATAGAGAAATAATATTTTACAATGAATTAAGATAAATTTCATTTAATATAAATCGACTTATTGGAAATGACTTGCATATGTATATCAAATATAAATTTTGCTTGTTTACCCCTTGTGTGTCTTATACGTTACTTTATATATATATATATATATATATATATATATATATATATATATATATATATATATATATATATATATATATATATATATATATTCATTTGTCAAACTCTACTTAAACTCTTTAGAAAAATTCAAAAATATAATAATATCAATATTGATACAAAATAAATTTAACTATAAAACTTCTAATTAAATTATAATTTCTTAATAAAAATATAATGCTAAAAATAAATAATTAGTTAAATGAGAAATATATTATTTAATTTAATTAAGCATCTAAAATCTAATTATATTAGCCTTAAATTAACCACTAAAAAAGAACAATTAGACAACCTGAGAGATGTAAAATTTGCAAATATTTTTGTACGAACATACTAAGTCATTTTGTAAGGCCTTAAAAATATATTTAAACTTAATATTCACAATTAAATATTAACAATTTTTTAATATGATTAATATTTCAATTTTACAAAAACTAATTATAATTACCAAATTTACTTTAAAATACAAAACATTAGTATTTACTTTTAGTTTTGTATTCTTTATTCATAATAAACATATTACAATTATTTCTATAATAATTTTTCAAAATACAAATTTATGTTTTAATTAAATTATAACTTTCATTATATATACTATTATGTAAAACCTATTTAAAAACCAACCGTACATCCCACGGATAAGCATAGTAGTCTCTTCTAACATTTATAATGGCGCTAAATAAACTAATTCAATTCACCAAAAGTTAAGGAAAAAAACTGGATTTTTTAAGTACGATTTTGTATTAAAAACATGACTGAAAAGGAATACACTACTAAAAATTTCCACTTGTATTTTTTAATAGAACTAATTATTAATAAAATCGATAAATATTTCCTAGTGGTTAAAAACTCAATACACTCTTGGATTATAATTTAAAATATACAATTTGGAGAGTGAAATCAATTAACTTTTTAAATATTTTTATCCTTTCTTTGACTGTAACGGGTCAAAAATTGATCTCTCAACCATTCCAAATTATATTTTTTAAATATTCAATGCATTAAAAAATACATTAAATATTATTTTACCCTTTTTACCAAATTTATTTTTGTCCTAATTTTCAGAAAATAAGCTCTCTTAAGACTGTTATTAAAACCGTAACCTTATAGTAATCATGACCTAGGTGGCGATGGTGCATAAAACAAGTTACATTTTTCTCTCTTGGTGTACTGCATTTGCATGATTTTGCTATAAGTTCAGCAAATTTCGCAGTAGTTTTGCTAAAATTAATCTGTAATACAAGCTTCTTAATTCGACCATCCTCAATCATAGTTGTCTGTTTCTGTCATTACATTATTCTTTCTCCAAATTTAATATAGCACAAGATGTCCTTTAGCATCCAAAAGCTTACCCAGTTTTTCTGCCACCGTAGTTAAAGTCGCATCGCTCTTGCAGAATGCAAACCTGATGTATCTCTTCTGGTAGGAATAACGTAGGTTAGAAACTTCATCTGATGATAAGTTTGTATGAAAAAATCCTCGTCCTGGAACAGCCACTACCCCTGCTTCTAGTATTAGTTTCTTAACAAATTCTACCTGTGAACAACAAAACATTTATTGCTAGAAAACAGTAGAACAATGAAATTGTTACTTAAATGGAATCAAGGAATAGTTACTACACTAATATCCACAAGAGAAGAGAGTAAAGAGTGCAAATACATCTGAAAGTGGACAATTGTGAGGAAGCTCAGCAAATAAAAAGAAGGACCCCTGAGGTACAAAATCAATCTTGAAACCTACTCCCCCTAGCAAATTTATGATATAGTCTCTTTTTGATTGATAATCCTGCATAGATTAAAAAATAACACCAGGAAAAAGACAATTAAGAAATATACCATTTTGTTCTGAGGAGAGTGAATACTGCCATCAAATGTAATTTGATCTCTTACACTTCGTAGTGATTCAAAGTATTCAGGAGGACTTCTCAAAGCACTCAACGCAGCTTCCTGAAAAGGTGCCGGAGCACAATCTGTAACTCTAACGTGGATATTTTTTATAGCAGATGCCAGAAAAGTTGGTGCAATTGCCCATCCAACCCTCCAACCTGATGATACATGACAGATCAACAGTGAGTTAGTTCTTCATAGAAATAATGATAAAGCTAAAAAACTTCTAGCTTTGAAGTGTTTACCTGTGACACTAAATGATTTGGACAAAGAAGATGTTATTATAGTCCGCTCTTGCATTCCAGGAAATGAGACAAGGGATATATGTTTTAGATTGTCATACGTTATGTGTTCATATACCTACATAAAGAATCCAAAACAAGGCAAAACATACATTATATAAAGAAATGCTCTACTCTTGCATATTTTAAATTCCCAGTAATTTCTATGCTTATGCTAAAACATGCAGAGAAGTACCACAATCCAAGTTAAAAGCAGATAAAAGTGATTACTTTTCCAAGAGAAATCAATTAATAGAAAAAAATAAGTATACTATGACGAGATAGTTAGCATGCCTAAGTTGTGCCCCTCAAACCACACCCATGTGCTCTCGCGCAAGGGCAGAAGAAGAATCATATATTAGACGTGTATATCTAATTCTTTAAATTCATGCCACATATATCATGTTTAAATCCTGAAATTGTACAAAGTAAAGGAGTACATACTTCATCTGTTATAGCCAGGCAATTCCTGCTGCAGCATTCTCCAGCAATAATCTCAAGTTCCTCTTTTGTGAAAACTTTGCCAGTAGGATTGTGAGGACTGTTTAAACTTTTTGTCAGCATTTTGTACTTCATATCATGAAACTGAACATTTTTTACGGACATTGTGAAGTGTAATAAAAGAAGTTGTAGTGTGTGTTTTTTTATTATTATAACAATCGCTGCAAGCATCCGAAATATTGAAAGGAAAACAAGCATCTCCTCAATGCTTAACCCTTTCTAATAAGCCTGCAAAAGAGAAATTCGCAACCACAGAAAAAAAGGAAAGCAAAACAAAGCAAACTTTTTCAAGGGTTGCCAATTGCCTTCGCAAAATTCGGCATATCAGAAGCGTAATACTTGGGAATCCTTGGCATCAAAATACACAAAATGGATAATACGAATCATTTGTAACATGCAAAATTTAAAATGAGTACAAGCTTAAACCATAAATTGATAGGAACAGCATTTCTTATTCACATCTTTAATTTAAAAGATTCACTCAATCGCTAATCTATTGGTTGAATTGAAGGATATCAAGGGAACTAATCTGAGGAATGAGGCTTCCCTAGATGAGGATGAAGTCTATCTAAAGTGGAGGCAATAATGAATTTGTGAAATTTGTAACCTGTTTAGTACTACAACTTTAGTTCTCTCAGTAAATGATCCGAGTAATTTGCTTGAATCCAGGGTCCATTGAGGTGGATCAAGTTGCACGTGAATCTGTCCAATTAAGTTTACAAAAACAAGGGGCCGTTACACACATAAAGGACAAACAAAAAATTACAAAATGTAGTATCAATAACACATCCGAAGACAACAAACATGCTAAACCTGCTAAGAGCAAGTGTTTTACTGTAAATTTGTGTTTGTTATTTAGAGGCTTATACTCTATATAAAACATTGCATTCTTCACCATTGAAGAAAAGAGAATTCCCTAATTTTACACTTCATCATCTGTGTTCTTTCTCTTTCCTTGTGTAAATCTCTACAGGATCATTGAATCACGTGAACATGCATTGTACGCAGAAAAATGGACACAACACCCACAGAAAGAAAGCTACACTACTAATCATTGTTCATAAATCATGAGTAACAATTATATGGTACAAACATAAACAAGGTAGAAGATAGCAAGCTTACAGGGACTCCCCCGGCCATGTTAACACATCCTTCATATGATTCATAGGAAGGGTCGAATAGTATGACCTCGTCACCCGGGTCAATTGCTGTTTCAAACAGAACATTCAACAACTCATAACCTTAAAGTTTGTAAACTAAACTAACAATGCTGCAAGAACAAGAAAACAGAACACACTTGCAAAGATTGCAGCCGCAAAGGCCTCGCTTTGACCGCAGCAAATAGCTACGTCCGTAAGAGGGTCGATGTCTAAACCATGCCTTTCCTTCATCATCTTGGCCAAGTTGTCGCATACACCTTGCACGTGCCTAGTTTAGTTTCATGAATTGTTGGGAAAATGAAGACATGCAGAAGTTAAGCAAGGAAGTTATGTTATGGTAGTAGTTGTTTGATGCTGTGTGAAGTGAAGAAACCTGTACTGGTTGAAGTCGGAGTTGATGGCAGAAACGGCGGCATTTTTGATCTGGGGAGGGGCGGGGAAGTCGGGGAAGCCCTCGGCGAGGTTGATGGCGTTGCATCGCTGAGCGAGTTGGGAGAGTTCTTGAATGGAAGAGGGTATAAGCTTCTTTGCTCTGCGTGACAACTTTCTTTCCATTGCTTTTCTCTGTTTTTCTCTTTCTTACTTCATCTCGTGCCTTATCTTTATCTGTACAGTGATTATACTCTGAACCCGCTTTTAACTGCAACTCACTTCTTACAAAATTAGGTGGTTCAAATTAAAAACACAAACTTAACAATTCATTAAATTAATATTTTATTTAAATTTATTTTATTTTTTAATATAAAATGTTATTATATTATTTTTAGGGTTTGTCAAACGAAAAATATTTTTAATGTGAAGAGTGTGAATGTGTGATAAAAACAAACAAAATAAAGAAGGAAAAAATAAGATGATGTATACAAAATAAGGGGGAAAACGTATTCAAGTGAACAAATGGAAATAAAAGATGTTTTTGGCTAATTCAACAAAAGGGTGTAATCTTTTATTAAATTTATCAAAATGGTTAAATTACAAAATTTGTAAGAAAACAAGTAAATTTTGCATGGAAAGAGGATTTTAAAAAGAAGAAAAGTGTACTTTCAATCATGATTTTGCTTTCGGTAAAAAAAAATTACACTGGAATCGTGTTTCCAAAAATGCTTTCTACTATTTCTTAAATTGTTTATTAAAAGCACAAGTTTAGCATTTTTTTTATATATATATATATATATATATATATATATATATATATATATATATATATATATATTAGAAATTGTGTCTATAAACATGAGTTTACTATTTTTTTTAAAGTTGTGTGTGAACACAATTTTAGTGTTTTGTTTTTTTAATAAAAAATGCGCTACCAACATTTTTTAGTTTTTTTTACTCTTTTTTTATAAAAAAATATTTAATTTTTGTTTTCTTTTTAACTTAAATATTTTTATTGTTTTTTATGGAAATTTAAAATAAATATATTAAATTTAATTTTAAATTAGTATTTGTATTTAATGTAATTTGTGAAATTAAAAATAATAAAATTGTACAGAATAAAATAAATGAAAATGTTTAACACCTAAAGAAAAAGAAATTTAATAAAATGATAATTAATTTTGTAGAAATACTTTTAAGGTAGTAAGCTAAAGAAGTATTTATTTATGAGAGTTGGTGCCACAAGTTGGTCTTTAGGTATTCTTTGTTGTGACTCAACTCTTATATCGGCTTTAGTAAGCACATTGTCACTATCGTTGATGTTATCTTCATCTTCATATTCATCATCTTCTTCTACATATTTGTCATCTTCTCTTCCATGATGGAAAAACATTGTTCATCAATAACAATCCATAGATGACATTGAATTATATGTTGATGGTGGTGTCATTGTAGAAGTTACAAACATATTTGATGTGACTGAAGAAAGATGTGGTTGCGATGAAAAAATATTGTACGTGTATGCAACATATTGATATGAAGATTGTGCAGGTGTATAATGGTGATGATTCACATCTAGACACATAAAGGTGACTGAAAACTATATAGACCAATATGTTGTTGTGGAGGCTTAGTGAATGCTGAGATCTAAAATGTAGATAAAAAGTTGTAGTTGAGGTGGTTGTGTCTCCTGTGATGTGCATACTATTAGAAAAATAAATGTAAATTAAGTTTAACTAAAAACATAATTAAATGTAATCGATATTGAACTTACATCGTTGTCAGATGCTGGTTATTGATATAATATGTATCGAATAGTGTATTCAATGTACCATTGCATGTATGGTGTGATATCACACAAATGATCATTTAAGTGAAATTCATTTTCTTGAATTAGACAATTATGCCGACCATTCCACAATACTATCCAAATTCTGATGATATTGTGGCCAATATCCATTTGTTCGTCCTCACATGTGCAACTGATCTAAGTTCAATGGACAAGTAGGAATGGATTGGCGAAGGTCAAATTGTCATATCACTCGATTAGCTTGATGGAACTTTACGATGGTAAAATATATAAAGGGAACAATCATTCTACTTATAGGAGAAACTTCAATGTTTATCCATCGTCTCACATTATTTTCGCGATAGGAAGTTCACAAAAACTAAAAAAATATTTAGAATACATAAGTAATAAAGAACTTTTATGTTTCCATAAATAAATGTAGTTTAGGGTGATTAATTACCTCATTTGGTTCTAAGTGGTCAAATATTTTCCGTAATAAATGGATTACATAAATAGGTGTTGATGTCCTATGTGTCAGACGAGACCACCTATCATAAGTAGTAATTAGTGGATATACAAAAAAGTTGTAAAAATGAAAGTTTAACTTTAAATATGTTCACACATCAACTAAATTTATGTTTGATAATGAATAGAGGACCAACTCTCTTGTCATGAAGAAGTTGGATGGGAGGCAGAGGTCTACACTCAGTATACTGCATACACCACATTGCATCAAACTTCAATAAAAAATTCAAAGTTGAAGAGACAGCTGATTAACATAAGTATTAATATTTGTCATTTGTTTTACAAATTACTACTCCATGACACAAAAATTTACATTATTTAGCTTACAAAGTTGTCATATGTTATAAAATGAAAAAACCCATAGTTCAAGTTAAGTTATCTATTATGATATTGAAGTTCTGACAAGTCGTTTCATGGATAAGTCAAATACTATTAGGGAAGTGGACTCAAGCATATGATAGAGGAAGAACGTACGACCATATGACAACTAATATAGTTGAATGCATGAACTCTATTTGAAAGGGAACTTGTTCCTTAATGTGAAAACAGGCCAAGCGAGGGTTGAATTATGTATTAAAACTTTTTGCAAACTTTCACAATTGTCATATGATTAGACAATTTTTTTTAAATTTGACAAAACAATCTGTTAAATACCTTCAAAAACTTAATTTGAAAATTATCCTTCTTAAGTTAGTATAGGTATGCACTCTTAACATGATAAAGGAAAAAATAATTTATTCTTAGAATTTTATACTTGTTTGTTTGATAGCACAAACTACGACAAATTCTCAACCAATTGGTTGAGTTTCACTATGTAGATTACTATTGCAAGTTACAAACGAGTATTCTTCATAACATACCATTTTTGGTTAACTCGTTGAGTATTTTTTTTAGAACTGATAAGTACCTAATTTTAATAATTTTTCATATTAAAATATGAGCACTTATGAGGATTTATTACTAATTTACATATAAAATAATCCCTGATTTACAAATTTATACCTTTTTACAATTTTTATGATCTTTAATTGAATAAGAGCATTTTATACCTAAATTTGGTGTTAATTGTAGGTTTCTAGGGAAGATTGAAGATTTGGAATAAAGAGGAATAATTTGAGCTAAAAAGAGAAAGTTGGAAGATCCCAAAATGGAGAAAAGCGTTGAAAAAGCCAACATTGCAATAGGAGTATCTCACTCAAGCGAGATATTCTCGCTCAAGTGAGAATGCGTCAAATAGATTGGGCTTTTTTTTTATGTTTTATCACTTAGCCCATCAATGCGACACAAGAAGCAACCTAACCCAAGAAAATTAGGTTAAATAGGGGGCTAAAGGCCCAACCCTAGTGTGCGGGATTGAGAGGAAAACACCATTGAATGATTTGTAACCAATTGAGTGAATGAAAGGTGCTAATGTGTGGCTAATTCTACCCTTTGGGATTGGGAGTAATCTACTCGAACTCTTATGTATTGAGGTAATATTTAATATGATATATTATTTTGTTCTTGATTGATTATTGGTATTGTTGTTTTATTTCTAAACTTTTGTGACAAATTGAGAATCTTAAATATGACTGGGAAGTATTTTTAGGGTTCTGACCTAAACAACAATACTTAACATATTTGAGTGTTAGGAATAGACTTGAAATGTTAATTGTTATTAACGTTTGAGTTTCGTTCTAAGTTGTTCTTATAATTATGCGAGTGATCGATATTTAGGGAACATTCTGAAGAATTTTATATGTGAGGAATCGATATAAATGACTTTTATAAGGGCATCAATCTCAATCAAAGAACATAATGTTAACATGCTAATCAAAATACATGAGAGTGAGACAGATGAAACTCAATCCCCATTTTTTCAATTGACGCAATTACTCTTTGATTTGTTTTCTTGTTAATTCTTGCCATTATAACAATTTCCAAACAACTTTTTATTGTTCTTTTTTATATTTAGCGAATATTGTACTTGATAATTCAACTATTTCTTGTGGGATCGATATCCGTCCTTAGGAACAAATTATTACTTTTGACAACGCGATGCACTTGCTGTAAAAAGTCATCAAGAACATTATCACTCTTGGCTAACCCACCTAGTATATTTGAACATTTAGCCACTCTTGGATAAAAACTCGAGTAATTTTTTGGAACGTAGCCACTTCAGGTTAACTCATTGATTATTCCTTTAAACATAGACAATCTCGTTTAAGGCAAAGAATTGTGTAAGATATGGTCTAAAAGATCACAAAGGTTTGCTCAATAGAAATGGTGGCGTCTTATGACATGTAGAAGTTTTAAGCACTTTATTAGTTTGCTAATGAACATAACATTGTTCTTAAAAAGCTTTTCTATGGCTTGAAATTTTATTAGCATTTCAGTACTTTGAAAATTGTAACTCATTGCTCTTCTTCTTGAATGATGACTTTAAATAATTATTAAAGAAAAGAGCAATTGCAAATCCTTTTCTGGTGCTTGAGCAACTTTAGCTCATTTGAACGTCTTTCTTGAGTCTGAGGATCTTGAATGTGGAGGATTCCTTTAATGCTCTTCTCCTTTTGAAGAAACATTCCAATAACTAGTAATACTTATTTGTCCTTGGTTAGAGTGATTTCACTTGAAATTGTGTAAAATGCAGAATCATACATTCTAGGTAGTATTTTCCAGAGTCGACAAAGCAAGCGCAATAGAATCGTTGAAGCATACAAACTTTAGCTCATTTTTCAAGAGCTCATTGATGTTGACATATGCTTTTACAAATCATCTTGACAGACAAAGGAATCAGACATTCCTTGCAACATATAATAAACATAAAGAGAGTTTTCATGAAGTACAACATTAGCTTAAGTCTGTGTACTTATCATATGAGTAAAACATTGCTTATCAAATGAAAATGAGTCTGCAAAGTGTTATATCGTCTATCAGACAAAACACTTACATCTTACATGATATGTTGTAAAGGAAAATCTTTCGTCTTACAGATAAAGTATGATCATGTTCTATACTTTGTTGTTTATTAACTCTTAATCAAAATCTAAGTTGTTGGATTTTTCTCTAACAATCTCCCCATTTTTTGTGGTTCTTAAAATAATAAAGTTTAAACATTCCATTTTTACAAAAAGCTTCGAACATATCAAGTTTTCAAAAATATTTTAAATACCATACCAACTCGCATATATATATATATATATATATATATATATATATATATATATATATATATATATATATATATATATATATATATATATATATATATATATTGAAGCATGAGTTTGATGGGTTGTCAAATTGTTAAATAGAAAATTGAATTCTCATTAGTTAGATCATATCAACATGATATAACCTTTAGTCATTTTTGAGTGGAAGATTGATGACTTTTCTATGGCAAGTGCACTATGTTGTCAGAAGTAATAATTTGTCCCTAAAGACGAATATTGAACCCACAAGGAACAATTGAATAATCAAGTAAAAGATTCACTAAATAGAAAACAGAATAATAAAGTTTGTTGGAGTTTGTTATGATTGCAATGACTAATAAGAAAACAAATCAAAGAGTTTGTTGTTTCAATTGAGAAAATAGGGATTGGGGTTCATCTTTCTCACTCTTTTGTATTTTGATTAGCATGAAAATATTGTTTCCTTTGATTGATATTGATGCCCGTATAAAAATCATTTATATTGATTTCTCGCATATAAAATTATTAAGATGTCTCCTTAATATCGATTCATCGCATATTTATAAAAACTTCTTATCAATAAGATCAAACGTTGATAGCAATTAACATTTCAAATTTATTCCTAGCATTCAAATATGTTAAGCATTATCATCTGGGTCAGAAACTTAGAAGTACTTTCCAGTCAAATCTAAATTTCGAGATCAAGGCGAACAAGCATTACTAACAAAATGATAATATCAATGATCAATCAAGAAAAAAATATTATGTTTAGATATCACCTCAATACATAAAAGTTTGAACATATTACTCCCAATTCCAAAGAGTTACCCACACATGATCGTTGTTACAAACAGGGAGAGCAAGAAAAGAAGATCCAGGATGTTTCTCCTTGATGGTTGCCTCCTTTAGAGTTTCTAACACCTTTTATCCTCCCAATTGGATTACAATTCACTCAATGGTATTTTCCTCTCAATCTTGGGTTTTTAGGGTTGTGCCGCAAGCCTCCTATTTAACCTAATTGGCTTGGGCTAAGTGACTTCTTGCTTGGGCGTTATTGAGCTCGCCTGGCCGAGTTACACGAAAAAAGGCTCAACGTCACTGGAGCAATCTGGCTTTGGCGAAATTGAGCTCGCTTGAGTGATATCCTCTAGGGGCGTCTGGGTTGGGCGAGTTTGGGCGAGCTTTGGTGAGTGTTGGTGCGTTCCAACTTTTCCTTTTTAGCTTTGTATATTCTCCTTTTGCCCAATCATCTCCATTCTTCCCTAAAATCTTGAAATTAACACAAATTTGGGAATAAATCATTCTTATTCAAATTAAAATCACAAAATATGTAAAAGAGAATAAATTCATAAATTAGGGGTTATATTACTGTTATTCTATCAATTAATACCAATAAGTGCCTATATTTTAATATAAAATAGTACTAAAATTTGGTACTTATCAAAGATATAACAGTATATTGCTTTGATCTAATAAGAATAACTCAAACTTTATATTTCAGTCTTTTACATTTAGTGCAAGAACAAAATAACATAAAAAACTTTGAAAGCTTCCCCTAAGCTATATAGATCATATGTAATTGTGTGCCCTGAACATATGAACTTCTTTCTTCTCTTCTCTTTTCCCCCCTTTTTCATGCTTCTCCCCATTTTTCTTCTATTCTCTTCCTCTTAACTTATCACTTCTCCCTTCTCCTATTGTATCCTTATTCTCTCTCCCATTTTAAGCAACAATAACAAAAGGGTGGTCAAATTTAACCAACCTTCTCCATTATCAGGTGAAAGAACCATCGGAGCAAACAAGGTTGTTGGCAACAGAGGCTTGGGTTCAAGATCTAGCAGGAACGTGGTCATACCTTACACTTAGTGGCTTCCCGAAGGGTGTGATCATGAGCTTCAAATGCATGTTGAAGAAGTGCACTAGCCATATCTAAATTAGCCTTCAGACATAGTTTTTCGTTGAGAACAAAAATATGCCTTGTTGGCTCAAGATAAACGATGAAAGAGCAGGTAGGCAAGACAACATAGAAGGCAACTATGTTCAAAAAATCCTAAAAGTGTAACTTATGTACATTGCTCAAAATTTCTTGAGAGAGATGAAATAGTAAATCCACAAAGGGAATACTTGGGAGCTTGAGTCAATGGATAAAAGAATTTAGAATGATGTGAGTTGATTTTAGATTGCACATTTTAAAGGTTTCCCTTTTGTTTAGGATTTAGCAATTTAAAAGGTGAGAACTCTAAAAAGATTCTCACTGGACACGAACTTAACCAAGTGGTTAAGTAAGTGTGAAGGTGCACTTCAGAAGGAGAAAGAGAAAAACACAAATATGAGGTGACAATGATGCAAGAGAATGAAACAATAACAAAATGCATAAACAAGGAACAATAAAGAGAAGAAGAAATAAAGATGATAGATGAAAAAAAGGGAATAGGGAGGTGACGCATAAAAAGAGAATGAAAGGGAAAAGATGAAAGGATGAGAAGACTTAAGGAAGAATGGAGGTTGTCACGCCACTTGGAGCAAATAGGCTCCAAGATGAGCGGTGCAAGGGCCGCCACTTGAGATGTCACTCATTCAAGATAAGACCCGGAGTCGCCACTTAGGATACTACCCACCTAAGATAAGACCTATAAAACTCAAAGTACTTAGACTCACAAAATTACTCCTGCAGAGTTTCTTTTCTATTCAAATTCAACTTGTAAATACATGGAGTAAGGCATCCTATTTATAGGAATGGGCGCCTTGGTGGGCAAGAAGGGTAAGGGTAGGGTGGTAAATGAGTGAGGGGCTGCCTTTAGGGTTTGACTAAGTCAAAACCGCACCCTAGGCTTGTTCTTCTAGAAACTAGGTCAAATTTCCTTCCTAAAGAGCTAGAAACAAGCTAAAATGATAACTACACCCCCTATTATGCTATAGGCACCTATTCTAGCCTATCTTGCCATTTTGGACTCCCGAAGTGAGTCCAATTTATTTACAAAATGTTTTTACTTTTAAGAAGACCAGAAGAAAGAACATTTGATGTTCTGGTTTATGCTTAATTCTTCTTATAATGAGGTCCATTTGATATTTGGTGGGGCCTTGACTTGATTGCCGAGATGATTGATCATAGTGTGAATTGTCTCTTGAGTCCTTAGTCATCTTCGCTTCTTGGTTTATATCATGCCCCCCAAGTTGGAGAGAATTCGACCTTGAATTTAGAACTCCTGCAAATAATATAGTTAGTTTGTTCCCAGAGAAGATATTTCTAAGTTTAGGATGTGAAACAAACTTATGTTCATGAATCTTGGGGAGTTCACATGGGTTAATTTTAGATACAGGCCATGTTTGTAGATAATGTTTAGGGAAGAGATGATTTGCTTGTAAAAATCCTCTTAGAAGGGTAGAACCTTTGGGAGGTTTTTGAAGATCATCCCTAAATTTCTTTATCAAATATGTGAAGTATTTAGAATTATTTGGGAATGAAAAATAAAAGGAAGAAGTATACCTAGGAGACGCAGTTATTTTCGTACAGTCCAACAAGATGAGACCCGTTGTACTTTCCTTTTTTTTTTCATTTTCTCTTTTGGCTTTTGTTTTAATGTGGTTTTGATCTACCCTTTTTATCATTATGGTTCTTTTATTTGGACAATTGGCATCTATGTGCCCAAAACCTAAACATTTAAAACATTTTATATTGAGGGTTTTGGTGGGTGACTTAGTGGTAGAGGCAGAAAGGTTATCTTTAGAAACTTTTAGGTGAGTAGTGGTTTCTTTTGAAAAATTAGAAGGAGAAGTTTTTGTAGAAATTTTGTTTACATCCTTCCATGAAGATTTGTAGAAGCCATCATTGTGAGTATCTTTGAAAGTTGTTTTCTTCAAAATTTGTGATTCCACCTTGATGGCAAGGTGAACCAACTTCCCTAAGGAAGAATACTTAAATAATTCTACAAGATCCTGAATTTCTCTTCGTAAGCCAGTAACAAACCTAACTATCTTTGACTCCTCACTATCATGCACGTTTATCTTAGTCAAAGTTGTTTCCAAATCTTTAAAGTACTCATCTATCAATCTAGGTCCTTAATGAAGCCGTTGGAGCTTCAACAAGAGTTCCTTCCTATGAGGAGGAAAAAATCGTGCGCGCGTGCATAAGTTTAAATCACTCCAAGAGACCACGACTGGCCTCTTGTTTAGCCCAATGTCCATTATAGTTTGTTGGCACCATTGTATGGCATTGTCTAAAAAAACTAGGGAAATTAACCTAACTTTTTGGTCCTCTACGACCTTATACACATTAAAGAGTTGTTCTACTGTAGCTTACCATTCTAAATAGAAATTAGGGTCATGTCCCCACTCAAACTAGGTAACTTTACAAAATTAAAAGAATTTTTTGTGGTTGTTGGTGTTGATGGTGCCATTTTTCAAAATTGTGCACTCTCCAATCTTGTTCTTGACTCCCATAGTGCATGGATTATCTAGGTGCTCTTTTGGCTCCCATCTCCTTTCTCGAGTTTGTCTCTCTTGATCCTCTTCTATTCTTTGCAATCATTCCGCTAGTTGTCTTATTTCCTCATCTTTGTGGGTCATTCGCCTCTTGGCATCCGCAAGCTCTCCCAAAAGGTGTTCCTCTTGAGGTGATTGCGGCTTTGAAGATTCACCTGAAGACAACATAGTCATAATTTTGCACAAGGAAACAAATAATTAGTGAAAAAATTACAAGTTAAACTCTCACTCTCGTGTATCACTCAAGAAAGATATTCCCACAAAAAGGGTCTACACTTGTAGCAACACCTCAAGTAAAAGATGACAAAGCTCTTTACACTTGCTCACCAAAAAGCCCTCAAAATAAAACTTAAGAAACAAAGAAAGACAAGCAAGAAAAGCTTAAAGCAAAGAAAGATAAACCAAAATGAATTTGAGATGAAAACAAGACTTTGAAAAAGACAAACAAGAAAAGCACAAAAGAGACGCAAAGAAACTTACTTAAAATTTAATTATGAAGATGTGAAAGGTTTTAGAAATTGAGAAAGCAAGTGGGATTAAACTCCACAATTATGAAAACAATTTTTCACAAAGTTAGAACCCCTTTTGTAAACGAAATTTGGAAAGTGAATGCAGGTAAAATTTTTGTGTTGTGTTTGGTTCTTTTTTTTTTTTTTTTTTGTCCTGTAATGATGGATTCAAAAATTCATATGATTTTATGCATGCAGATGGAATTCACTTTTCAATTTTCAAAAAAGTTAAGATATGGGGATTCAAGTTATATGAACACTTGTAATCTATGTTTGGAATTAAATCAACCGTTACTCTAACAACTTCTAATTTGATTTTAGTTCTTCACAATTAAAATGAAAATAACCAGAAGAGATGAAAAACTCCTAGAACACTAAGAACATCAGACACAAACAAAAATGGTAAGAACAATATTTGATAGAAAATGGAAATTCAAAAAACGGAATTTAAAGTGATTAATGAATAAAAAGACGGAAACTATAAATGACAGGAATTTAAAGGCAGAATTTAAAAGTGCTGAATTGTAAAGCGAGAAATAAATTGTTTGAAGATAAAAGCAAAAATTTAAAATATGCAGAAATTTAAAGGCAGAATATCAACTCAGCAATATAAGCACAAATAGAACCTTGCTCTGATTACCACATGAAGTGAGTTGATTTTAGATTGCACATTTTAAAGGTTTCACTTTTGTTTAGAATTTTTGGATTTAGCAATTTAAAAGGTGAGAACCCTAAGAAGAATCCCACTGGACACGAATTTAACCAAGTGGTTAAGTAAGTGTGAAGGTGCACTTCAGAAGGACAAAGAGAAAAACACAAATATGAGGTGACAATGATGAAAATTGCGGAATTTAAGAAAATGAAACAATAACAAAATGCATAAACAAGGAACAATAAAGAAAAGAAGAAACAAAGATGATAAATGAAAAAAAAGGGAATAGGTGTTAGAAATTAATGGCCTAAACAAGAGGGGGGTGAATTGTTTTAAGAAAGATTTTCGCAAATACTGGCTTAGAATGAAGATTTAAGAAGAATTACAAAAACAAGCAATCAGATTAGCCAAGGAAACATAACTGCTCAAATAGATTCTAGAAAAATAATCGGTTGATTATACGATTTAATCAATTATTTATATTAGCACACAAGCCAAACAGTTTTTAGAAGAGTGAGAGAGAAAGAGAAGATCACACAATCAATTATACTGGTTCACTCCTTACCAGAGCTACATCCAGTCCCCAGAAAACCACTGGGTATTCCACTAAGTAATCAATAACAGATTACAAACACCATAACCTCAAAGAGGTGATCTTGACCACTCAAGAACACACTATTAGAATATATGGCCTTAAATAAGAGGGGGGTGAATTGTTTATAAACGATTTTCGCAAACTTTGAAGGTATAATGAAATCTATTGAAGAATCTCAGACAAAGAAATCAAGGAAATCAAAAGGCAAAACTAATTAAGTTGATTTTCAAAAAATCAATTGGTTGTTTTTGCGATTCAACCGGTTGTTTTTATCAGCAGTATTAAAAAACAACTTAAAATAGATATAAAAGAGTTCAAGGAGAGAAAGAAGCACACAAACAGATTTATACTGGTTCACTCTTATCCCAAGAGCTACATCCAGTTCCCAGAAACCACTAGGTATCCACTGTGCAATCAATCACAGATTACAAACAAATCGCACACACCAAAGAAGTGATCTTGAACCCCTCAAGAACACACACTTCTTTTGGCAAACACACCACCGAATTCTGAACAACCTCTGATTCTGCACACACCACACGTATTCTAGAAATACAAGAGAGAAAGAGGAAGGATTACACCTGATCAATATCAAAACGAAAGATTACATAACAATCCTATTCCACTCTTTATGAAAATCCAAAAGCTTGAAGTAAATTTTTGAAAACACAAATCTATTTTCTCAATATGAATTGTCTAATCTGTAGTATATTCCTAAGAAGCGTAAAACAACCTTTTTATACTCCAAAGGTTTGTTAAAAACATTTAAAGTAAGAGTCAATTCAGTTTTAAAACATTTAAAGCAGATTTACCAAACTTAACAAAATTTTGTTATGGATTTTCAAAAAAAAATCGGTTGAATTTTCGAAACAACCGATTGAATTGGTTTGACAGCAAAGTCAACCAAATTCAGACAGCTTCAAACCTTTTCAAAAACCACTAAGTTTCAAATAACCGATTGAATTGATAAAACAATTGGTTGTTTTTCCACTTCTTTACAAAACACTTTTTTTCAAAAAAAGGTTTTGATTTAAATCAGATTTGGATTCTAACCAAGAGTGGATTACAAATTCAAACTACCCAGAACACACCCACACAAGCAGCAACTAAGCCTTCCACCAAATTTCATGGATTTGGAGACATCAAAGCCCTTGATCAACACACACACCCTCTTTGACTTATCACACACATACAGTCAGAACAACCTCTGACTTTACAGAATCAACAGGTTACAAATATTCAAATGGAAAAACAATTACAATAGTGTATAGAACATATTACACATGATTACAGGAAATCACAGCTGATCTTAATCCTCTCTTAAACCAATGCACAGCCAAGGCAATCTTGCAATCTTGAATCAAATCTTTCACAAAGGTGTTTATGAATCTCTCTTTTTCTATATTTTTAAAAAGGGAGGGTAATCCCATACATATATACCTCTTAAAACTAGTCGTTTTAAGCAGTTAAACATGAGTCAAAATAGTTTAAAACTCACTGAAAATAGTTTTAACAGTTTTAAGAAAAGCTATTAAGAAATTTTAAATATCAACTGGTTGAATTGTCAAAACAACCGATTGAATTGGTTTGACAATTAAATCAACCAAAGTCAAAGCAGTTTAAAATCCCTTCAAACAAGCTGAGAGAAAAACAACCGATTAAAATGAGAAATTAACAGGTTGTATTTCACTTAACTTTGAAAAACACTTTTCTTTTTAAATCACAGATTGATCCAGTTGTGAATTTGATTAAGAGTGGATTTAACAAATTCTAAAATTCCGAGAACTAAACCCCAAACACAACAACTCAATCTTCAAGCTATCTTCATGGATTTGGAGGCATCAAAGCTTCATTTTCAACAATAGGAAGGTGACGCATAAAAAGAGAATGAAAGGGAAAAGATGAAAGGATGAGAAGACTTGGGGAAGAATGGAGGTTGTCACGCCACTTGGAGCAAATGGGCTCCAAGATGAGTGGTGCAAAAGCCGCCACTTGAGATGTCACTCACTCAAGATAAGACCCGGAGTCACCACTCAGGATACTACCCACCTAAGATAAGACCCATAAAACCCAAAGTACTCAGACTCATAAAATCACTCCTACAGAGTTTCTTTTCTATTCAAATTCAACTTGTAAATACATGGAGTAAGGCACCCTATTTATAGGAATGGGTACCTTGGTGGGAAAGAAGGGTAAGGGTAGGGTGGTAAATGTGTGAGAGGCTGCCTTTAGGGTTTAACTAAGTCAAAACCGCACCCTAGGCTTGTTCTTCTATAAACTAGGTCAAATTTCCTTCCTGAAGGGCTAGAAACAAGCTAAAATGATAACTACACCCCCTATTATGTTATAGGCACCTATTCTAGCCTATCTTGCTATTTTGGACCTCCGAAGTGAGCCCAATTTATTTACAACATGTTTTTATTTTTAAGAAGACCAGAAGAAAGAATAGTTGATGTTCTGGTTTATGCTTAATTCTTCTTCTGGTGAGGTTCGTCTAATATTTGGTGGGGCCTTGACTTAATTACCGAGATGATTGCTCACAGTGTGAATTATCTCTTGAGTCCTTAGTCATCTTGGCTACTTTTTTTTATATCAGTAGGCAAGACAACATAGAAGGCAACTATGTTCTAAAAATCCTAAAAGTATAACTTATGTACACTGCTCAACATTTCTTGAGAGAGATGAAATAGTAAATCCACAAAGGGAATACTTGGGAGCTTGTGTCGATGGACGAAAGAATTTTCTTTTGGTGACAAGCCAAAAGGTGTGTAAACAACGCAAGAATAGATGAATCCAAGGAGGGAAAAAATCAACCTTAATGCCTACCACAATCATCTCTATCAGGTTGACCATAATGCAAAGAGGAAAGTCATAATCAATAATAGCATTTATTTCCCAAACATCAACATTTGCGAGAAAAGCCTTTCTGTTAGACAGAGAATGCGACATAATCAAATTGGATTCTTTAAGCAAAATATTTAGTGCATGAGCTCTTCTTGTAGGAGGAGGAGGCAAATCTAGATTATGATGCTCATTATCGTCTGAAAAGACTTCATCATGCACATCTTCTTCGTCATCCAGACAGAGGGTTAGACCCTTAATGCCTCTATGTCAGAGTATATCATGGATGTTGGAGTGTTCCTTTCACTTGCAGTTGGCAAGGTCTCCAGAACACTTCATTGCCAGAAATTGTGGGAACATATTGATGTGAGTTGATTTTATGATTTAGCATTTTATGGTGGCACTTTAATTAGGATTGAGATTTTAGGATGATTAAGGTGAGAACCTAAGGAAAATTCCCACTGGACGTTAACTTAACCAAGTGGTTAAGTAGATGTGAAGGTTCATTTCACAAAGGCAAAAGGAAAACACAATTATAAGGTGATGATGATGACAAGTTATGGTGTGGAATTACATAAGGAAAACAAGAGCATCATATAAAAACCGAATAGACATAATGAAGCAAAATAAGAACATGTTTATGAATAGATGGAATGATAATGGAAGGAAAAGATTAAGGAAAAGGAAGCTTAGGAGAATGAAGCTAGAGAAGTGATCACGCCACTTGGATGGTGGTTTACTCCAAGATGAGTGAAGGATGCCGCCACTTGAGAGCTCTCTAAATCTCACAAGATAAGACAATGGTGTAAGGAGACAATGCTCACAAACTCTAACACAAATTGTGTATAGTAACTTTACTCTAATTTTCAACTTGTGAATACATGAGGTAGGCCTCCCTATTTATAGATTTAGGAGCCTTGGAAAGCAAGCTTAAAGGGTAGAATTGGAAAAGGGAAAAAAGTGGGCAGCCATAGGGTTTGACAAAGTCAATCCCGTATTCTTGGCTTATCCTTCTAGAAATTAGGTCAAAATGCCTTCAAATGGGCTAGGAACAAGCAAGAATGCTACCCACACCCCCTACTATGCTAAAGGCACTTTATTCTACCTTATTTCTACTATTTGGACCCCTCATTTGAGCCCAATTTATTTACAACATTTTTTATAAATATTTAAGAAGACTAATAGGAAGAACTTCAAGTGCTCTGGACCTTGCCCATTCCTCCTATTGAAGAGGTCTTCCTTTGCTTGTTGAGATGACCCTTTATAGTTGGCATTCTTGGTTATCTTCTTGTGGACTTGGTTTTGGAGTCTTTGTTGGTTTGTATCACATATGAAACTGGTTTATCAAGCAACAACCAATAAAGTGTCAATCACACAAACTAATCCACAAGGAAATAGTCTAAATTGTAGAACCTTCGAAACGATTTATGTTTGAAAGGGAGTTTCTTGAAAGGACATCGTGTTGGTCGAGATGCATCTTCATACTCTGAAGAATAGTTCAAGGAAACATAATCATCATCTACATTGTCATCAAAAGATGAAAGTTCAGGAGCATGTAGATCGATCATCATTTGTACATCGATAATCTCTAGACCAATATCATTATAGGATACCATATCATATTCATCAATGAACATATCATATGTGGTCATATCATCTATGTTTTTAGAAACATCATCAGATGAAAGGATGAATATGGTTTCATGCCATGGAAGCGCGGAAAGGGTTAGATGGTAGATTGAGGTGGAACAAATGATATGGAGGTGGGTTTAGATGATGGTTGTGATGGGAAAATCATGTCAAGAATGAACTTGTCAAACTTGATGAAAGGTAAGGAAGATGAGGGTGGTGTTCGTAGGAATTTGATGTGGAGAAGGGTGTCCGAGAGGATGGTCTGATAATCTTGTTGAATAGAAATTGGAAGGGACCACTTCATGGCTTTAACTTCTAGTGCATGGAGTTAACAAACTCAAAAGGAAACAACACCCTACTCTCACATAATTGAAACTATTGTGCAAAAAAATTGGACTTCACCTTACCATAAATCTCATAAGAAGTATGTTCTTCCTCATTTGCAAGTCCTTCTTGAAAAAATAGTAATATCCAACAGAAGAATCCCCATGGACAACTTAACAACATCTGACATACATTATTGGAGATCTTTGTTTGCTAGACTCAATTTCAAAGATGCTTCTAGCTATATTTAACCAATATATGTGTCTAGTTTGGCTTTTACAACTTCTTTCTAATATCTAATCAAAACATTAATGACTACATGACTTCCTCATCAAACGTTGATTTAATTGGGGTATTGGTTTTCTTTGATAGTTTAGAGTATGTTGTTGTGGTGGTGGTGTTGAGGTTTGAAGGTTCTCTCTGTGTTGAATGAGAGAGGGAACCATAGATGAACTTAGGCAGCTTGTTAAGAGTAGCTTCAACATTGTTAGTGACATGCATCTTGGTGATGGTGGAGGCATTCCATTCTCTACCATTCTCATTGGTTAGACATTGCACATTTAGAGGACACAGTCAAGTTGATGCAACAACAGCTGGTTATGATGATGAAACGAACTTGGTGACATTGCCATATTAGTACAAGTCATGTCTGCCCTCACTATACTACTGATTTTAATGACCAGTCCTTTCCTTGAATTTCACCCACATTGTAATTTTACTTTCATATTTATTTTAATGTACTAAATTTTCTATTTATTCTTTTTTTTTTCACAGATCCTTTTAATTTTATATTCAATTTGGTGATGATGTATGATTTTATCTTCAAACGCTTTATTTTCTTACTCAAGTATTTATATTAATTTTAGTTTTCAAATATTATTTGCACTCAAATCTCAAATGGATTTTGGATTTTTGAACTCAATTGGAATATACTGATTATGGTTTATGGGTTTTGATTATAGAAGGATTTATTATTACAATTACAATTATATGGGATTTGGATTTTTGAACTCAATTACAAATATATATTGCATTCTGGATTTTGATTATAGGATTTAAGATTACAATTATAATTATATAATGAATTTGGATTTTAAACTCAATTGGAAATATATACTTCATTTTGGATTTTAATTATATCAGGATCTAAGATTACAATTACAATTATATAATGTATTTGGAATTTTGAACTCAATTGCAATATATACTGTATTATGGGTTTTGATTATAACATGCTTTTTCAATTGATAATAAGGTTTTAGAAAAAATTTAAAGTGATTTTTATTTTTATCTAATCATATTAATTCTCAGTCAAGCCCACTCAAAACAATACAATTTATTTTTTTTAATCTATAATGTGGGTCACACCCACCAAAAATATCCTCTCAAAATATAGATTGTTTGTTCCTGTACCTCCATACCTTCTTCTCCCATCTCTATAGATTTTTGTATTTCCAAAAATACCTCTCAGTATTATTTCGGATTACGTAATCCGGAAGTTATTTTTTAAATTTGTAATTAGCTTCTGGATTACATAATCTAGAAGCCTTTTTTCAGATACATGATTACTTTCTGGATTATATAATCTGGAAGTCTTTTTTAGCTTCCGGATTATGTAATCCAGAAGTCTTTTTTCAAATGCATTTTCGGATTACATAATCCGGAAGCTACTCTATGGGGGTGGCACAAGAAGGATAAAAATGTATTTTTATATTGTGTATGGGGGTGGTAGAAGAAGATATGGAGGTGTAGGAAGAAACATTCCAAAATATAATATGTTTTTAAACTTTTTTTTTATAGCTTGGACTAAGTTCAGTCAAAACTTTTTTTTCTCAATTGTCGATCACTTTCTTGTAGTGAATTTATTTTTTATTTAAATGCCATGTTCTTATAAATAATTATTTGAGTGTCAAAATATTAATTTTCTTATATTTATTTATAATCTTTTATGAGTTAAGTTGGTATTACAAATATTGGTGACATTTAAAATTTTAAAATAAAAATCCTTTAATATAATAATTATATACATTTTTCCTACAAATTAAAATAAAACTTAGGGCATATCATTAAAAAAGCTAGCTTATCTGACTGAAAATGTATTATTAAATTATTATTTTTATATATAATTGGATAATAAAAAATTTGTATACAGTGATGAGAATGGAATAGATCGTAAGACTCCTTACAAAACCTTCAGGACCAATTGTAGTGGTTATATAATTCAAGAATTTATAACATCGTCTGAATTTGAAATCTCCAATAGCATATTTACAACTCCCCTTCTTCAAAACTATGAATCATAGATAAATACAAATAATATCATGCTCAATTAGGTACACACCTAGCTAGCTAGCTAGCAAGAGTTGCTGCAATAATTTTACATGTTTTTTTTCTTTTAACAGATTCTCTAAAATTGCAAGTGATAAAGAAGGCAATATATTTGCATATGCAGCCAATAAACCTATAAAAATATCTTACAAAACCATATCTTCCTCTGGTTTTGTCCATCTCTTACCAGAAACAAATCGTTAAAATTTATTCTTCTATACTTTGTTTTAACTGTTGTGTGAAATGTTAAATGATGATGATGATGGGACAATATGTATGGTAGAGGATAAAACACCGACAAATGGTGCGGCCATCAATACACAACCATATATCGCTTTACCTCGTAACCAAAACCCTTCATTCTTCTCTGTGTTCTTCTCTTTCTCGTTGTTTCTTCACTTTCATTCCCTCTCAAAGCCATTTCCAATTCAACAACATGGCTAATCTTCCTCTTCTCTTCACATTCTCCTCCATTATTTTTCTCCTATCATCAACTGCATTAGCCACCACCACGCAAACTACCTCAGCAGTGGGAAAAGACCAAGTTCCACGCTTAATGTGCAATGAGTGCGAGCTTCCACCTCCACCCCCACCCCCAGAAATAAAGTGCCCACTGCCACCCTCACCTCCGCCGCCGATACCGTCATCACCTCCACCACCCTCACCTCCCCCACCGATACCACCACCAGCAGCTGTTGTTGAATGTCCACCGCCGCCAAGATCACCGTGTGGAGGTGGAGGCATTGACTGCTTGCTACCCCCTATACTGGGGACACCAGAGGAACCGCAATATCTATCACCACCGAGGCTTCCGTACCTTCCAGGAACACTAGATCTTGACGGGATCATGAGCGGTGCAAAGATGATACGCTTTTCAAACCCTAGTTACTTCTCCTTGCAATTCTTCATTTTTGTCTTCCTTCTCTGCCTTCCCTATTACTTGTTCATCTGATACATGCATTATTGTTTCCATAATTCTTCTCCTCTCTCGGTGAACTATTTGCACGAGGAAAACAAACTGTGAAAGAGAAGAGGGAAGAAAATGAAAAAGAAAAGAAGTCTCTTCTGAAGCGTCAATTTGTTGTTTAGTTTAGGTTTGTATATGTCTTTGTTAAGTGTTGAATGTAGGATCAAATAAATTACTGCAACTTGCAGAGTGATATCTCTTTCTCTGTTCTCTTTATATCTTGCATCTCATGCAGTGAGCTTCAAAATCTGAAAAAGTAATTAGCTTATCAATTAATTGTAAGTTGTAAAATACAAAATAAAGATAGGATTAATTATTAAATTAAATCTCAACATTAGGCAAATTAAATATTTTTAATATTATAAATTTATATTTTTTACAATCTAATTTTCATAAAAAGTTTATTTTTCATTATGATTAAAAATATTTATCGTTTCTTAATAAAAAATAAATATTTTATTAACAATAAAAATAATTAAAACAGTTATATATCACTGTACCATTTAATCAATAATTTAAAGCAAATGTAAAAGTAATTTAAAAATAACAATGAATAAAGTTTGGATATATTTGAGTTTTCTATTATTATGCTAAACGGTAAAATGACAAAATATAAGTTTTATATGGATAAATTATTTTGAAGTGATAATATGAATAACTTATTGAAATAATAAGTTAATTATTTTACTAAATATATACATATATAATAATTTTATCAAAATTTCATCAATGAATTTTATTTATAATTTAAACTAAATATTTTACCATAGACATAGGTTTTAAATACTTTAATGAATATCTGTTTTAAAAACTACCATTAACGTATTTAGGGTTTCGTAAAAATTTCTAACCAGCAGCCCTCTTAAGTACCAAAGGAAAAAAGGAAATTGTTTAACGGTAAGAAAGGAGTTTTAAACAAATAGCACGAAAACGTTAATGAATTTGATCAATTTCTGTCAATTTTTTATTCTTCTTTTTTAAATTAATTTTAACCAATAAAAAGGAAACAAAAGTGTTTCTCATTCAACTTTGGGACGCGGAAAAATTTATCCAAAAATTAATAATAATTTAAAATAAAATTTATTTATTTATAAGCTAAAATTAATCTATATGAATTAAAAAATATTTTGAATAAGCTAGTAGAAAATAAGTTTTACGGAGTAATTTATATATAAACTAATTTTAATTTATTTAAAAGTTAATATATAGAGAGAGAGAAGGAATAAGTTAATTCCAAAATAACTTGAAACAAAACTATTCTCCAACCATATTGTAGAATATTAAACACCAACAAATGGTGTGGCCACCAAAGAAAGCCTTCATTCCCTTGTTCTTTTCTTTCTCATATTTGGGCCTTCAATTTCACTCCCTCTGGAACAAACCATATCCAATTCAAGAACATGGCTCATCTTCCTCTTCTCTTCACCTTCTCGTCCATTATTTATCTCTTATCAACACTATCCTCCGCTACCCCAACTACCTCAACAATGGGGAAAGACCAAGTTCCACGCATCTTCTGCAATCAGTGCGAACTTCCACCTCCACCCCCAGTAATACAGTGTCCACCTCCACCCCCTATTCCGCCACTGTCTCCCCCTCCGATTCCACCGTTGCCTCTGCCACCCGTACCACCATCTCCTCCACCACCGCCAAAACCACCGTGTGAAGGTGGAGGTGGTGGGTGCGTGCCATCACTGGTACCCCATATACCGGAATCACCAGACGGACCCGGATACCTAATTCCACCGGCTGCTCCGAATCCGCCAGGAGTAGATTTTGATTATCTCAACGGGGCAGCAATGATGTCACTGCAACCGAGTTACTTCTCGTTCCACTTCTTCCTTTTTTTGCTCTTTCTTTGCCTTCCCTATTACTTATTCATTTGATGCATCCATTGTCTAGGTAATTCTTGTTGTAGTGGATTCACATATCATAATTGCCTGAGAAATAAAGAAAACAGAGATTAATTTTAGCCTCTGCTTGCTTCAACATAGCTATTGAGCATTGATTCAGATTATTGTTACGTGGGTTGCTACAAATTTTCTTCCTTTTATGGCTGGAATAGAAAAAGAAAGTCATGTTTGGCTTTTAGTTTGAAGGTGATGAGCTACTACAAACGATTATGCAGTAAACAAAACAATTATGTGTTTTGAACTATTATTAAAAGGGTGATCATACCCCGAACACCCCATTTTTTCCTAAAGACCTATCCAACCCCATTTATTCCTAAACACCTATCCAACACTAACAGTATCATATTTTTATTTTAAAATGTATATAATTTAGGACGAATAAACTAGAAAAGTAAAAGTATTTTTTTCATTGCTAGAAGAGTATAAGAAAATTAAAGGTATTACATATAAATTTTTTCTTATTTATATACATCATCCTTACAAAAAAATAACATTAAAAATAATAAACAAATATTTTTTAATTTATTTAAATAATTTTACTTTTCATTATAAATTAGGGGTGATAAAAGAGGTCAACCTAACCATTTTGACCTGCTCTGCTGAAATTGGTAACCTGCTCCATTATATAAGATGGATTGGCGAATTAGCTTACTAGTTTTCATTTTTTTTTTTCTATTATTTTTTTTATATTTATTTGATTGTAGTTATTGATATCACTTTTTGAACAATAAAAATATAATAGAGAACAATAAAATTGAATTAAACTTTAATATTCTAATGAAATAAGGTTTAGTACCTAACAAAACAAAGTAAATATCAACAATACTCCAATGAAATGTATAAAAAAATTAATGTAAATAATGTTCTATATAAAATATTGATAACTAGCTTTGATTCAAAAAAACATGACATTTCTATTTGAAAGTACAAAAAATAAGGGAGGGCGAGTTGGTGGCTAGCCCCCGGACAAATATGAACTAGTGGGTTGAAAAAAAGGAAAATTCTCCCTCCATGTATTCCCCATAAATCTCTATATTAATTTTGAAAAGTCAGTTTTAACCTTTTTAAAATATTTAAATAACTCTAAATGAAACATCACTTTACATTTTTAAATAAGTTCTACACGCCAAACAACCTCATACCTCTCTTTGTGCCACAACACTCTCATTCTTCTCAAGCCGTAGCATTTGAGAGAGCAGTTTCATCATTTGAGTGTGTGTGAAGGTTTCACATTCGTTGATGTTTGCCAATGCAAAAATAAATTTTTTAGTTTTATATTCAATTTTTTTGCACCTTGCTGATTTTTTTTTTTTGAATTTCGTGATTTTTAGAAGAATGACTAAAAATTTAGAAAAATAAAATGATGTTTTCGCTCAAACTAGTAATAAAAAAGTAAACATATATTTTTAAATATCTTTCTATTTTATTTGATTTAGTTTTTTTTTTTATTTCTGTTAACTTATTTTTTATGACACAAATTAGCTTAAATAACTTAATACTCTTATTTAACTTTTCTTAACATTTAAAAATAAACAAAATCAAACAGAATTTTTAAAATAGAAAAGAATCAATTTAAATTTGACATTTTACTAATTTATTTTTTATAAAAAAACTTTATTTGAGACATCTTCAGTTTTTAGTCTCTTTTTATCTATATATTTTTATTAAAAGAAAGTTAACGTAAGTTAGATGTTTTGTTAATTCTAAATTTTACTTCAATGGAATGGTATTGTTAAAAAAATTTTAAAAAATATGAAGATACAGAAGAATATTAGGGAGGTGAAAGAAGAATTTGTCTTAAAAAATTGACCAACCTCAATTAAATGATGACAGAGTGGTGGACCCACTCACTATTCTAGGCCTACTTTATCACCCTAATGTAAATATATTCTCTACTTTTTCTTTTTTTTTTTTACCACCGAAAAGCCTAATAAGAAAGGGAAATGATACTTTAAGAATCTTTGAAGTTGTCTACAATTCTTAATACCATGGATTTAGAAATAAATATATATAATAAAGAGTAAATTTATAATTAAATGATATGAAAAAATATTAAAATAATAGTATTAGAAGTTGTAATGTAGTTATATAAAAAATGTGGGTTGTGAATTGTACTGTCGGATTGCCGAAAAACCGGGTAGTTAGTAAGAATCATAGCAAAACATATGATTAGGCATAAGTAAACCAACTTAAGCGTAAAGTATGATTAAAGCATAGTTGGGCCTCTGACTGGACCTATATGTAGGCCCATGACAGCCAGGGCCCATTCATAACCATATAAATAGGAGGGCAGACACAGCACCCAAGGTAACTATTCACTCCCGACTCTCCCGGTATCTCACTCCCAGACTGACTTGATCGTCGGAGTGTCATTGCAGGTACCTCCCCCTTTGTGGCATTTGGAGATCACGGGAAGTCAACCCAAAAAGCAGCCTTGACGACAGGCCGAAAAGGCGAGGAAACTTCGAAGAAACGAAAGTGTACTGCGAAGTCTCAACTTTGTAGGAACATTTTTGGCGCCCATCGTGGGAAATTCAACACAAATTGGGAAGGGCCCTTCAAAGTTAAGGAAAATCTCCAGAACGGCGCATATCGCCTGGAACAGTTAAATGGCCGAGAAGTTCCCAGAACGTGGAACGTCAGCCATTTAAAAATGTATTTTAGTTAATATGTATCGCATGTGTACTCTTTCCTACCTTCAATCTTTTTTCCCAAGGGTTTTTGATTGAAGAAGGTTTTAACGAGGCACCACATTTAATAAAATCAGGTTCGTCAGCCATATCTCAGCATCAATTCTAGGAAAAAATCTCTCAGCCAAGGAAGAATTCACCCAAGTGAATCTCTACCGAGAGTACGATAAGAAACCTCTCGGCCAAGGAAGAATTCACCCAAGTGAATCCCTGCCGAGAGTACGCTAAAAAGCCTCTCGGCCAAGGAAGAATTCACCCAAGTGAATCCCTGCCGAGAGTACGCGAAAAAATCTCTCGGCCAAGGAAGAATTCACCCAAGTGAATCCCTGCCGAGAGTACGATAAGAAACCTCTCGGCCAAGGAAGAATTCACCCAAGTGAATCCCGACCGAGAGTACGATAAGAAACCTCTCGGCCAAAGAGGAATTCACCCAAGTGAATCCCTGCCGAGAGTACGCCAAAAAACATCTCGGCCAAGGAAGAATTCACCCAAGTGAATCCCTGCTGAGAGTACAATAAAAAGCCTCTCGGCCAAGGAAGAATTCACCCAAGTGAATCCCTGCCGAGAGTACGCGAAAAAACCTCTCGGCCAAGGAAGAATTCATCCAAGTGAATCCCTGCCAAGAGTACGATAAGAAACCTCTCGGCCAAGGAGGAATTCACCCAAGTGAATCCCTGCCGAGAGTACAATAAAAAGCCTCTCGGCCAAGGAAGAATTCACCTAAGTGAATCCCTGCCGAGAGTACGCTAAAAAACCTCAGCCAAGGAAGAATTCACCCAAGTGAATCCCGGCCGAGAGTACGATAAGAAACCTCTCGGCCAAGGAGGAATTCACCCAAGTGAATCCCTGTCGAGAGTATGCCAAAAAACCTCTCAGCCAAGGAAGAATTCACCCAAGTGAATCCCTGCCGAGAGTACGCTAAAAAACCTCTCGGCCAAGGAAGAATTCACCCAAGTGAATCCCTATGGTAAAAACCTCTTGGCAGAAGTCAAGAGTACGTTAAAAGCAATTCAGAAAAACAAAACGGCTAAAAGAAAAAGCAGGTAATAATGCTAAGTCAATTATATTCAAAATGCCAAAAAGCCGGCTAGGTCTACACAAAAAGGGTGGCCATATGTTTACAAAGAGTCAACTACATATGGCCCCATCAAAAAACAAAAACAAAAAAGATCTAACCATCAGACTCTATGTTCTCAACCTCCAGAGCCTGCGGGGGAGCCGAGATGGCGGCTTGAGGAGAGCTCGGCATCTGATCTAGCGGTAGCAGCTCACCATTATGAACATCCTTATCAACATCAAACTTCCCCTCATCTAAGGGAATGTTATAGAAAAAGGCTGCTTGCCGAAGAGCCTTCTTGAAGCCAGCTTCATGTTCCTCTAGAACATTGTCTTCAGCCACTTCCAACTCCTTCAGAAGCTTTTCTACCCTTTCTTCAGTTCGATGCTGAGTAAGGGCCATATCTGAGAGACTCTCTTTCAGCCCTCAAACCTCCTCATCTGCCTTCTCAGCGACTTCCCTCCCCGTCCTCTCGGCCAGCTCACACCTCTCCCTCAATTTCTTCATCTCAGCTTCCAAGTGTTGTTTCTGAGATAAGAGGTTGGTGTTCTCGGCTAGTGGCGATTGTAAGGTGGCCGAGGACTCGTCCAGCTTCCCTCGAAGGACCTCCACCTCGACAGCGTTCTTGTCCCTCTTCATCAAGTCAGATGCCATCCGCTTGCAGAGAACAAGGGTCCGGGAGCATAACTCCATGAAGGCGTCGTGCACTTGAGAAGGCCGTGCCGAGAGGTACGCATCTTGCTGGTAGGGATTCAGCTTGATACTGACCTTCTCGTCCACGTTCAGCTCGTGGTCGAGAAAGTCGGGCTCACTAGAACTCGGCCCCCCGGTTAGTCGACCCCTCTTTGGGGATCTCCCCGATGAAGAGCGCTCCCTGTGACATCGAGAGGACTTGCCACGATCTTTCCCGCCATCCTCCTTCCTTTTCTTTGGATTGGGAGGACGACTCATTTCTGCAGCTGGCACCGTGGCGATAGGAACTGCTGCCTCCGCTACCGGTGTAGCCGATCCTCCCAGCATCCCTTTCCTTGCGGCCTTTTGAGCTTGCCTTTTCAGGCGAAGCTCTCGGAAGTAATCTTTCTTCCCACCTGGCGGCACCAGACTTGCCATTATTCCTACACAAAATGAAAGGATTAAGTCAATCAAAATAAGAAAAACACCAAGACGAGTAAAATCACGTACCGTCAACATCGACACATTTATCAGACGACAAGTAGGCACGGACGAGAGGCCGGGTTGGAATCTGGCGTGGAAGTTGGTCCAATACCGACAACACTTCTAGGTCGTCATCAGTCATCAGGGACCTCGGCCATACATTGAAGCACGCTGGATCCTTCGTCCAATAGAAAGGAAACCTGGGAGTCTCACCGTCAAAGAAAAACGGCCTACCTTCCTCCTCGATAACAACCTTAAAGAAACCACCTTTAAAGTTCTTATAAGAAGTTGTATAAGGAGCAAAGAGACTATTTTTCGCTTGACCGATCAAAGACAACTACCCTATTCGGTCACCCGACCTCGTACCAAAGAAATTCAAAAAAGACCTGGCGGTTGCTTTAAGACCCAGAACCTCGCACAACATCCGAAAGGCCTGCAGCGATGCCCAGCTATTCGGATGCAGTTTCGTGGGTGCTATATTTAAAATGCGCAACACTTCCATGGTAAAAGAATCGAAAGGAAAGCGGACATGTATGTCCGAAATCAAACAAGAGTAAAAATAAAAGAAATCTTTTCGTTCCTTCCCTCTACCCAGACACACGGTCTCGAACTCTTGACACCTACGAAGTGCGAAAGCACCATTAGGAACCCCTTCTAACACTATATCTACACTATCCACAAAATCTTGAAGCATCGAAACCTTTGTAAACACCGAAAAGACTCCACGAACCTTCTCAAGAACCCACACATAATCGGCCTCTCGGGTCTCTTCACCCTCATACCCACTCGACGACAAAGACGCTTCCGGTTCCACACTCTCTCGACTCAAAGGACCTTCTACACAATAATCCTCGACACTCTCGGCATCACTAGAAAAACTATCTATGGCCAATAGCCTCCTAGGACAACCAAGTACTGATGAAAAGCTGGTAACCGAAAGAGAAGACATCGTTACCCCTAGAAACTCTTCAACCGACAAGTAAAGATTGTAGAAAGTAGGTATTCGGCTCTCGGGTTCTCGGAGCTAGTTACTGTAAACGCAGCAAAAATCTGGTTTACTGCGACCCCTATTTATAGGCGGGCAGAAAGAGAATACGAATCTTCACGACAACCCCCTGTCGTTGGATCAATCATCAATCAACGGTGCAGATCAACCCTGGCTTCTCTCTCTCTGACGTCATCAGCACCTCACGCGCTCGAGTATGGGAAACAACCACCCACTTCGAAAAACGACCCATTGGGCAGCACGCCGCTAAGCCTGACACCCACTCCAACTGTCGGCCATGAACCTTCACGGTCTAAGACTCCTGAACGCTCAAGACTCTGCATTATGTAAACTCCATTTGAGCTTGGGGAGCATATGTACTGCCGGATTGCCGAAAAACCGGGTAGCCGGTAAGAATCATAGCAAAACATATGATTAGGCATAAGTAAACCAACTTAAGCGTAAAGTATGATTAAAGCATAGTTGGGCCTCTGACTGGACCTATATGCAGGCCCATGACAGCCAGGGCCCATTCATAACAGTATAAATAGGAGGGCAGACACAACACCCAAGGTAACTATTCACTCCCGACTCTCCCGGTATCTCACTCCCAGACTGACTTGATCGTCGGAGTGTCATTGCAGGTACCTCCCCCTTTGTGGCATTTGGAGATCACGGGAAGTGAACCCAAAAAGCAGCCTTGACGACAGGCCGAAAAGGTGAGGAAACTTCGAAGAAACGGAAGTGTACTGCGAAGTCTCAACTTTGTAGGAACATGAATGCAGGAATTTTTCCTAATATAGCACTATTTACATTTTTGTTTCCCCATCTAGCACCCTTTTGTTTTTATTTCCCTATCTAGCACCCTTTTGTTTTTATTTTCCTATCTAGCACCACTTTAAAAGTAAAAAAAATTTAAAAAATTAAAAAAAATGATAATTTTAATTTTGAATGCATTAAAAAAATAAATGTATTGGTTGTAAAAAAAATAAATATTTTTAATGTTTATAATAGTTAGAAATATAATTAATAAATAAAGAAATGAGTTTTTAAAAAATAAAAATAAAAAAGTAATAAATTAAAAATGTTTAGTTTAAAATTCAAATTTTTTTAAGAATGAAGAAAATAAAAAATTAAACCCTACAAGTATTTCATCTTCATCCTCATTAAAAGGATCGAAGAATTCATTGGGAAGACCAACAACCCCATGCTCTTGTGGTGGTTCTTGAGGGAGTTGTTGATTTTCATGTTTGCCTAGACTGATATATGGACCACTTAATAGTTGAGTATATGACTGCATGTCTTTTTTCCATTCCCCAAGATGTTGATGGGTGGGTTCATTCATATCTAATGAGAAAGGGTGTGGTGCTTCATGGGACAATAGTTGTGATAGGTGGTGGTATGAAGGTTGAACTTCTTGCGATGGTTCAAAATGAATGTTTAGTGAGGGAGAGGAGTGTGTGGGTTGACATTGTGTTGATGAAGATGCAAACCTCTCAAATGTGATGTACACTTAGGGTCTGGTTTGTAGTTGAATGGATTCGTAGATGCCAAAGATCGCCTCAACATCATCATCCTCGGTCATCTTGATGGCGGTGTAATGACTTACCCCTCCACCAAGTCTAGTCGGGTAGCGGAAGTGAATTGTTGCAACCCTTTCTTCTGCTTTCCTATGCAGTTTTCCGAGGATGACTTCTTTCATTCTTTGTAGGGTCATTCCCCTTTTGATAGCAACAACTTTTGGTGTCATAAAACTGAATGTACATCCTTCAATGAGACATTCTTTCATTGATCCATCATAGTGAACAATGACATGTAATGAAGTCATTTGTTGACAACAAACAAAATGTTGGGTGTGTGATACAAAAGGAAAGATGGAGAAATCAAAGATGTTGGGTGTGACATACTTATTTAGTATCGCCTTATATCTCCTATCTTTTATATTATTTTTATTTGTTTTTATTTTTTTTATATCTTTTATCTTTATCTTATTTTGTTTTGTCTTTATTTTATATTTTATATTTTATATTTTTTAGTTATTATTTTTTTATATCATTCTTTATTTATTTTTGTTTTTTGTTTTTATTTTTATTGTTGTTGTTTTTATTTTCTATATTTATTTATTTTTGTATTTTTTTCTTCTCAATTTTAAGCATTAAGTGTAGTATTTGTATTAATTTTTTTCTTTTTTAGGATTTTGCATTTAGGGTAGACACTTCAATATTATATGTGTTCACTATTAATTAATACTAATTGACTTTGCTTTTTTTATAATTATGTCCTGTATTCTTTACTTGAAATTAACATGATTACATCATCAATAATAATAAAAATAAATACTAATTTATGTTTATAGATTCAACTTTTATGTTGTTGTAGGGTTTAACTTTTTATTTTCTTCATTCTTAAAAAAAAAAGTGAATTTTAAACTAAACATTTTTAATTTATTACTTTTTTATGTTTATTTTGTAAAAACTCATTTCTTTATTCATTAATTATATTTCTAACTATTTTAAACATTAAAAATATTTATTTTTTAATGCATTCAAAATTAAAATTATTAATTTTTTTTAATTAATTATTTTTTTATTTATTTTTGAAATGGTACTATATAAGAAAATAAAAAATAAAATGGTGCTAGATAGGAAAATAAAAACAAAAGGGTACTAGATAAAAAAATAAAAATAAAAAGGTGCTAAATGGGAAAATAAAAATGTAAATGGTGCATGATTGGGAATTTTATAAATGTATCATTAACCAATAAGAAAAGTGAGGAAATTGAGAAAAAAAAGCTTCGTCTAAGTTCTGATAACTGTCAAGCGTAAATTGGTGTTTAACTTGTTGACTTTGATTAGTGTTGGTGATTCATAATACGTATATCCAATTACGTTATTATTTTCATACTTATAAAAGAAAAAAGATATTATCAATTGTACTTATTGCATATATTAAAATAAACATTACTATTTACTAGTAAGTGGGGGATGGAAATTTGATATGCTTTTGAATTTTGTGCGAAGAAAGAAAAAAATGCTCTTAGAAAACATTTCCCTGACAAAAAGCATGCACCTTTTAAAGTTCGTTAAATCCTATTTTATATATATTTATTAATTTTTTATTGAATCCTTGTTTAAAAGAATTACCGTTTTTCTCGTAGGTCTTAATTTAATCTGTTTCATGCGAATTCTGTATTATTAATCTGCAGGTCTCTTGTAGCAAAGGCAAAACGAGTGATGTACAATGTGAGAAACGAGTTTTACACAGTACGAAATGTAAATGAATGACCAATTTCTGTCAAATCTTTCTTTTACTTTACTTAATTTTCTTATTCAACTTGTAGTAACTTTTTCGTATGATAATTCTGCAAAAGAAATAAAACAAAAAAAAAAAAAAACTAAACAAGTAATGCATAGAATCTGTTCGTTTGGGTTTTTAATTTGGAAGAAGTGTTTTGTTGGATATGAATTGGAAGCGATAAAAACGTTTTATACAGAACATTTTGTCATCTAGTAAGTTCTCCCTTTCTTTTATTGTACACGTATAGGAGATTCTTTTTAGTGGAATTTGTTTGTTAATATTATTTTTTTATGTATTAATAATTTAAAATTTAGAATTTATTAACAAATGCATAATAAATTATAAAAGTTTATACCATTATTAACTACCAAAAGAAATTTCAGTGCGAAAATTGAGAGACCGAGTTTTCAGTTTATTAGAAATGATTTTAAACATTAATAAAAATTAAAATTTTAAGTTATATTTAATATATAAATTGGAATTTTAGGTATTGTGTTACTTATTTTTAAATTTCATCATCTCGCTAAATTTTACTTCTCTAAACTATTTCTAAATTCTTTTTAAATTTTATTTAACTCTTCAATAATAATTTTCTGAATTAGAGTTCTTGTAAGATAATAAGTAAAAATCAATTTTAATCAATCAAAAATTTAATTATATTTTTGTTTTTTTAGAACTCAAGTTCAATTTTTCTTATTTAAATTGCATGTGAGGAATTTTGTTATGACATGTAAGATTAGAAATTGGTACATATAGCAGTTATAACTATATGTAACTGCCTGATTATGCAGTCTTGAGTACTACCAATATCCCATTCTTTTCTGTATTCTATAAATTTGGTGCACTAAATAATTTTCTTTTTCATATCTTTCTTTTTCTCTCCCTCATCCTTATGTGATATACAAAACACATTATGGCTTCATTATCTTCCATTGCTACTAGTTCCAAAAAATTTCTTCCAAAACTGATACCCTTATTCCTCACATCTTTCATACTCCAATACCCTTGAAACTTGACACTAATAATTTCTTAGTTTGGAAACAACAAGTCACTGTAACTCTACGCAACATGGATCTTTTTTACAGTTCTTGAAAGGATCATGCATCCCATCACGCCTCATTACTGGAGAAGGTAGTTGTAACTCTTCCATCAATCCCAAATATATCACTTACGATCGACAAGATCAATCAATCCTTGCAAGAGTATTGGTTTCAATGAATTTTGGTTACTTACAAAAATGGTTGACTTGGATTCTTCTCATCAAGTTTGGAGTAAATTCCAAACTCATTATGCATCACAAACTAGAGCTCAAATCAAGAAACACAAACAACTTATGCACACTCCTAAGAAAGATCGTTTTGTACCTACTTTCCTTCTTGAAATTAAGAAAATGGTGGACAACTTAGCTATTGTTGGGTAACCAATTTCTAGATGAGTTGTCCGATGAATATGATCCATTTATCACGTCAGTAATTTCACGTCTTGACCCCTATACGGTGGAACACATTGAATCTCTACTCCTCGCTCAAGAGAAGGATGTATTGAAAAAGCCAAGCATTATGTGGATCAGATTTTGTAGGCAAATGTTTCTTCTATTCTTTCATTTTCAAATACAAATTATACTCGGACCAAGCTGTTTTTTTTTTTAACTACACCTCTGGTAATGGTAAACAACATTTATCTTCCAAACCACAGTTTTTCCAACTCTAAGAACTATAACAAGATGCCACCCAATACTTTTTCTTCATGAGTGTCATATCAAATATGCAAGAAAACTGGACACACTGCTCTTCATTGTTGGCATAGTTTCAATACCTCATCTCACTCTTAGGTTACTGCTAACACATCTCATTTTGGTTCATCTCTTAGTGATGATGATGAACCATCGATTCTTGGGACACCGGCTAGTCTTCATGATCCACTTTGGTACCATGATAATGGTGTTTCTCATCACCTCACTGCTCACAACACTAATCTTTCAACCAAAACACCTTACACAGGTTCTGAAAAAGTTTCTATAGGTACTGGTTCACGATTACTTGTCAAATTTGTTGGTACTACTACATATGTTGATCTTACTACAAGTAATATGTTTTCTTTAAAGCATTTACTTCATGTTCCCACTATCTCAAAAAATTTGTTGAGTGTTTCTAGGTTTGCACGTGATAACAATGTATTTTCCAAGTTCCATGTTGATACTTGTCTTGTAAAACGTTAGGGAACAAACGAGATCCTCCTCCAAGAAAAGCTTAAGGATGGCCTTTATATCTTTACCAATCTTGTTCATATTACTGATTGTTCTGCTTACACCTCTGATATTACATCATGCTTATCTACATATCATATTTGGCACTCACGGTTTGGTAATGAACAATCTAAAGTGATTCAACAAATTATGAAATAATTCAATATACCTGATATAACCCAACTTGACAATCAGATGACCAAGGACACAAAAGACACTTCACAACTAGGTCAGTCATCTCAGCATACAAGACCAGACCCCACCAGGTCTCAAAAAAGCCTCAGCAGAAGAAAAACCAAACATAGACCCGAATATCAGTTGCTCTTCCTTCTAGTCTTTTCACAAGACAAGTTTATGTAAAATAAATTGGGCTCACTTTAAGGGTGCCAAATAGACGAATAAGCTAGAGTAGGGTGTGCTTAGTAATTTTAGTAGGGTGTGCTTAGTAATTTTAGTAGGGTGTGCTTAGTAATTTGGGTTTGTGCCAAGCCCACCTTTCATGACATGTGCACCTAGGTTTAGGATTTCTTTGACCTACCTTCTAGAAGGTTTCTCACAAATGACAACCCTACCCCTCTATCTTGCTCTCCAAGACAGTCTCTCCTATAAATAGAGTGTTTTGCCTCATGTATTTCACACTTGAATTTGAAATAGAAAGGAAACTATGCAAGAGTGTTTAGTGAGCTTTGTTTCATAGAAATTGGGTCTTATCTTGGGTGTTTGTGCACTTTAAGTGACAGCTCTTCACCACTTATCTTGGAGTTTCCTCTCCCTCCAAGTGGCGTGACTCATTATTCCATAAGCATTTCTTAATCTCTTCACCTTTGTGTTTTTCTTTCCTTTTCCTTACGCCATTCTTCCATACTTTTATTCATTTGTGTTTGGCTTTATTTATCATCTTATGCTTCTTTTCAAGTCTTTCATTTCCGCACCTTCATCACCATACTTGTGTTTTCTCTTTGCCCTCTAGAAGTGCACATTCACACTTACTTAACCACTTGGTTAAGTTCGTGTCCAGTGAGAATCTTCTTTGGGTTTCTCACCATAATTGCTAATCTCAAAACTCATAAATAAAAGAGTAACCCATAAAATGTGAAATCCTAAAATCAAATCACATCAATACCTTACTTTACTAAGCATGAATTCTGTGAATCTTGCATTATTGGAAAATCCCATCAACAACCTTTTACTGCTTTTCAAACTTTATATTCAAAACTTTAGAACTTGTTTTCATAAATATTTGGGGCCCCTCATCTACATCTGCTACTAATGGTGCTAGTTATTACATTGCTTTTGTGAATGCTTATACTAGATATGTTTGGTTCTACTTAATACATAGCAAATCATAAGCTCTAATTGTTTTCAAATCCTTCAAGTTATATGCGGAAAAAAAATTGGTTTTCAACTCTTAAGCATTCAAACTGACAATGCCTAAGAGTTTTTATGTTTTAAATATTTTCTTTCCTCTCATGGTATAAACCATTGTTTAACATGCCTCACACGCATGAACAAAATGGTTTAGTTAAGCGCAAGCATAGGCATATAGTTGGTATATGTTTAACCTTGCTTACACGCTCTACTTAACCCATGCATTTTTGGGGCTATGCGTTTACTAGACTCTTTCCCTTTCTCACTCTCATTCTTATAGTAATAAATAGACAAAACTTTACTAGACTAGGTCAATATGATACATTTGATTTATCAATCAGATATCATGAAAATGAAAGGAAATTATGATTTTTCTATATTTTTAAAATTTTTGGAGTAATTCCTTAAAGCACATAAAAATTAAGGTAAAATAAACTATTTGAATCAAATACTAATTTTTTTATATATTTTATTAATTGATATGGTTAATAATTTTACTTTAAAGTGTTTGAATTAAACTAGGCTATACATTATGTCTTTATTGACTTGAGACATAATATTAAGTTTTTAAGTGTTGAAAAATTATCTTAAAATATTTGGATTTAATTTCTGAATGTTGAGTTGTAAATGATCTAGAGTATGATTTTGGTTGGATTAGTATAATTAAATAATGAAAGAAATTTTATTAAGAAGTGAACTTTAAGTCTAACTCAATTTTATAAAATTGACTTATAAAATGAGATTTGCATCTACTTATATACTATAATTAAATGTATTTATCTCTAGTCGATGTGGGATTCTCCAACACACACCCCTCACACCATGGTTGTCAACTCGTGTGTGGGATTATCTATTTATGGGTGGTCTGATAGCGATCTGACAACAGATGACTTGATAAGCCCAACAAACTCTCTCTATGATAGACTCTAAATGAATCTGATACCATATTAAGAAGTGAACTTTAAGCCTAACTCAACCTTATAAAATTGACTTATAAGGTGGGGTTTACACCCACTTATATACTATTAAATGTCCTTACTTTAGTTGATGAGGGATTTCCAACACAAATTTAATTTATAAAATGTGTATTGTATTTATTGGGATTCTGTTTTTAAATTTTTGAAGATGAGTGACTACCTATATCCCTTACTATGTTATAGAACTTAGGGTGTGGTCTCTTGAATTAAGTGATAGTCTTTTCCTTATATGTATTATTTCGTACTTCTTACCATAACAAATTGAATTGTTTTGAAGTGGGATTGGTTTTGGGAATTGAATTACATTTAGAGAGTCAGTTTGACTCTTGTTCTCAGACTTCATATTTGTATTTTTGAACCAAAATGGTAGAAATTGTTAGATTTATTACAAAAATGGGCAAAAAAAATTAATTACGATATTAGATAAGTCATGTCAGACTTTACTCTGGTCCACAACAAAGTCATTCCAATATTCCACGGTTTTGGTAAAATAACTTTAAACATAAATTGTGAGGGTGTGAAACGAATTTGCTTAAATTTTTTAATTAAGATTAACTAAAGTCGTGTTACATGATGACTTTTTTATGACGAATGCACCGCGTTGCCAGAAGTAATAATGTGTCTTTAAGGACTGATATCGAACCCACAAGGAACAGTTGAATAATCAAGTAAAATATTCACTAAATATAAAATAGAATAATAAAAGTTTGTTGGGATTTGTTATGCTGGCAATGATTAGCATGAAAACAAGTCAAAGAGTTGTTGCTTCAATTGGAAAAATAGGGATTGAGTTTCATCTGTCTCGCTCTTTTGTATTTTGATTAGCATGACAATATTGTGTCATTTGATTGATATTGATGCCTGTATAAAAATAATTTATATCGATTCCTCGCATATACAATTATTAAGATGCTTTCTAAATATCGATTCATTGCATATTTATAAAAACAACTTATCCTTAAGATCAGACTTGATAGCAATTAACATTTCAAATTTATTCCTAGTATTCAAATATTTTAAGCTTTATCATTTAGGTCAAAACCTTATAAATACTTTCCAGTCAAATTTAAGATTCTAGATCATGGTAAACCAAGCATTACGAACAAATCAATAATACCAATCATCAATCAATAACAAAATATTATGTTTAGATATCACCTCAATACATAAAAGTTTGAACAAATTATTCTCAATCCCAAAGGGTATAATTAGCCACACATGATGACTATTACAAGCAGGGAGAGTAAGAAAAGAAGATCCAAGATGTTTCTCCTTTACGACTGCCTCCTTTAATGTTTCTCACACCTCTTATTCTCCCAATTGAGTTACAAGTCACTCAATAATATTTTCCTCTCAATCTTACACACTAGGGTTGTGTTTCAAGCCCCCTATTTAACCTAATTTGCTTGGACTTAAGTGACTTCTCGCTCAAGGGAGAATGAACTCGCTTGAGCGAGTAAAACGTCGCACAACCCAAATTGAACGAGATCCACTAGTGGCATCTTGACTTTTTTGTGAGTTTGGACAACTTTGGTGAGTGTTGATGCTTTCCAACTTTCTCTTTTTAGCTTTATATATTTTCTTTTTGCCTAATTATCTCCATTCTTCCCTATAAACCTGAAATTAACACAAATTTGGAAATAAAACATTCTTATTTAAGTAAAAATCATAAAATATGTAAAAAGGTATAATTTAATAAATTAGGGGTTATTTTATACTTATTTTAACAATTAATATCCATAAGTGCCTATATTTAATATTACTAAAATTTGGCACTTATCATTACACACACATGACTTCCATATTGCTAAAGTTGTGAGGCACTCCCATACTTCTTTTCAATAGAAACAAAATTTTGTTGGTACTATGAGGTGTAGCATTAACTCAGATGTTTGTGCTTAAGCTCCACCTTTTATGGGCAATTAAGCCTTTTATGGTCGTAGGATTACAATATGATTTTAGTTAACAATAATTAAAATTTTAAACAAAGTCGTTCCACCTCATCACGATTTTTGTGTAAAATTTTTTAATCAAAATTATGAAACATTATAACAGCTTTAGTATGAATAACAAGCTTCTATGTAAAAATATTTAACCAAAGTTGTGGTATACTAAAACGACTTTAGCAATACAATGTTATAGTTGAAGTCATATACCCTAGAATGACATCTTCACAACAAAGTCGTACAATTATGACACAACTTATTCAATTTTATAATTATTATTTTTATTTACATAATAAATCTAACTAATTATACTTAGTACAAAAACCTTACACTTGATATGCTTAGTGAATTTGCTAGATTTACTCTACAAATTAGAATTTCCCTAAAACAATCCATGCCCCAAGAGAAAATAGTATATTACTTTTTGATACAATCCAAGTAGCCAAACAGATGACCAAGGACTCAAGAGACAATTCACAATGTAATCAGTCATTTCAGCATTCAAGACAAGGCCCCACCAAATATCAAAAGGACCTCATTAGAAGAAGAATTGGCCATAGACCAGAACATCAAATGTTCTTTCTTCTAGTATTCATACAACACAAAGATGTTGTAAATAAATTGGGCTCACTTTGGAGTCCAAATAGAAGAATATGCTAGAGTAGGTTCACGTAGCATAAATATGAGTGTACTTAGTGAAATGGGTTTGTACCAAGTTCACTTTTTCAAGACAAGACACCTAGAATTAGGGTTTTTAACCTAACTTCTAGAAGCTATGCCTAAGGGGGCGGTTTTGACCATGGTCAACCCCCTAGGCAGCCCCTCTCCCTTTCCATCTCTACCCTTTATCCATCTTGCCCACCAAGGCACCCCTTCCGATAAATAGGGTGTCTTGCCTCATGTATTTTTACATTGAAATTTGAAGTAAAGAAACTCTCCTTGAGTGAAATCGTGAGTCTGGGTATCTGGGTCTTATCTTGGGTGGGTAATATCTCAAGTGGCGACTCTTGCACCACTCATCTTGGAGTTCCTCTGCTCCAAGTGGCGTGACATCTTCCATTCCATAAGTTTTCTCTGTCTCTCCATCTTTTCCTTTTATTCCTCTTTGCGCCATCTATCTTATCCTCTTCATCTTCTTATATTTTTTATTTTTCCATCCATATTGTGTCATCTTCATCTTGTTGTCTTTAATTTTCGCCCCTCTTTGCATCATCCACATATATCTGTGTTTTTCTCTTTGTCCTTCTGAAGTGAACTTTCACGCTTACATAACCACTTGGTTAAGTTCGTGTCGAGTAGGGATCTTCTTAGGGTTCTCACCTTAAATTGTTAATCTCAAAAATCTTAACAAAAGTAAAACCTTTAAAATGTGCAATCTAAAATCAACTCACATCACTTTTTTTCTTAATTAATTTTGCTTAATAATTTTTTTTCTACTCAATCAAATTATTCATAATTAATTTGTACAATCTTAAATTATTAGAAATACTCTATATATGTTTTATATGTGATTTTTTATTGGAATAATATATGGTACGTTGATTCAAATACATAGTTATGTTAGATTTAGTTATGGGATAGAAGAATTTAAAAAATTATTATTATTTTTTAATTACCTCAAAATAAGGAGAAAATTTATTATAATAATTTTTTTATTATAATAAATATATGAGTAAGATTTATATAATAACACATAAAATCATTTAATTTCACTGTAAAATTGTCAAATAAATATAATTTGTATTATATGTTTATTATACAATTGGTTGAGTTCGCCAAATTTTAAAATTTAGACACCAAAAAATTTCAACTGCACTAGTCAAAATATAGTTAAGTTTTTTACTCTAATTTGCTTACACCTCCACTTTACAAAAATAGAATGCTAGAACACTCCAAATTTAAGAATGAAATAAACATTCATATTTCATAGTATCACATTTATATCAGAATAAAATATAATTATATTATAAATAATATAGATATTATATATTTAACTAGTTATTTAGTTTTTAGATATTTTAGACATTATATATAATTAGTATTTCTAGTTTCTTTTTCTTTTTAATTTGTTAGTACATTTACTATTTTATATAACTCTCACTTTGCTGTAAAAGATATGTATTCTAGATTTGATTTGATGAATTATTTTATTTATTTATTTTTTAATATGGTATTAGAAGTGTTTTTTTCACATTTATTCCAACCATTTTTGGTTTTTTATCTCATGGATGTCATGGATGAAAATTCTAATGGCTTATAAACGATTGCTAATGATATCATTGTGTTTACTTTAGATGTCAATCATTTTTTCCGGTAGTTTAATTTTTTCTATTATTTCTATCAATCTTTTATTTTGTTTAAAGGTATATGAATTATTGATTCAGGTTTCATTATTCATATTGCTCATATATTATCATGTTTTTAATTTTACATATATGTTAATAATAACACCTTTGTATTATCTAATTAATATGTTATTCTTATAATGGTTATTGACGTTGTTCAACTTTCTCCTAATTAGTGTTTCATAATGTTTTTTATGTACTTTAATTTAATTTTAATTTGTTGTATGTTAGTGCTTTATTCACCCATATTCTTTGTTAGTTTCTGGTTAGTTATTGCGAAGAATGAAAGGTGAAGATTTTGCTTGTTTGTATCCACTTATTAAAGTGGATTGGTAAGTAAGAAATATGTTTTCTTCCTCTTCACATGTTCGCAAAGATTTATGAAGAAAGCCACATAGATTATCTTAATTAATCATATTCCATTGAATTTTTTAAAGCAATCCACATAAAAAAAATCAAAACTATAATATTTAAAATATAAAACATTAAATAAATTTATTCTAAAAAATATTTAATAATATTAATAATAATTAATTATAATAATAAAATTATAATGATAAAATAATAATAATAATAGTAAATATAATTATTTATAATAAAAGTTAATTTATATAATAATAGTATTAATTATAAAAAATAAATATAAAACTAATAATATTATTTAATATAGAAATAATTTTAAATAAAATTTTCATAATAATTTTAAATATTTGAATATTATTTATTTTTATTAAAATGTATTTTTAATAATTTTATAATTAGATAATTTATATTTTTCTAAATGAAATATTTGATTAATAATATTTTAAAATAGATTTTATATATAAATAATTAATTTAATTAATTAATTATACTATTATATTTTTATTAATTAAAAAACTAATTAATTATATTTATTATATAAAATTGTTTTTTAAACAACTTTTATAATTTTTAATATTATAGTTTAATTTATAATGAGATTTTTTATATTCCAACAATGATAAGTAGTCAATATTTTTTTTTTCCAAAAATAATTATTTAAATATAAAATAATTTATAAAATTTTAATTAACTCAAATCAAAACAAGAAATACCTCATAATTTATTATTCAAATATTTTTAAAAATAATGATAAAGTTGTAAACTTACATTTTAAACATTTTAAAAAAATTTAGAAAATTTTTCACCACAATCACATTACTCACAAACTCCAATAAACTTTATTCACAAATCCACTTTACATATATTAATCCAAACAAATGCTCAGTTTGGATTCGAGTGAATAATGTTGACTTGAAGAGAAAGACATTAATTAATTTGAAGGAGCAATTGTGTTTATATCTACTAAATTGTAAAGAAATGAAAAGGCAAAAAGGAGTGGAGGAGTTGAAAAGTATTCCTCATATATGTTCATATTTAAGAGAAAAGTCACCTCACTTTTTTTCTTTTTTGCCCTTCAAATAAACTAACAACCAGTGCCATTTTTTCATTTTAATAGTAAATGTATTTTATTTTTGTTATTTTTTATTTACACTTTCTAGTTTTCTGTATTTACATATCTTTACAAAATATCAATTTATAATTTAAATTTAAAATTAATTTTAAAATATATTAATTCACTTATTATTATATATATATATTATAATTGATTATATAATATAATATAATATAATAAAGTAATATTAAATAATAATAATAATATTTAGTAAAGTTATTAATAAAAATAAATATTAAAAATTAAAAATAATGAATATATAATTATTTATAATAAAAACATAAATTTATACAATAATAATGTTGACTATAAAAATAAAAATATAAAATATTATTAATATTTAAATTTGAAATAAAAATTACTTTTAATTAAATTTTTGTAATAATGAATATTTAAATATTATTTATTTTTATATAATAATAATATTAGAAATTTATATTTTTTAAAATATTAAGGTTATATTTTTAAAAAAGTAAATATTTTTAATAGATATTTTACTTCATTTTAAATTATTTTTCCAATGGTTTTTACAAATTTTAATATTACAATTAAATAAAAATTTATTTTTATGAAATTTTTTGACAATAATAAGTAACTCGTATTTTTGTAAAAAAATTATTCAACATTAAAAAAAATGCAAAATTTTAATTAACTCAAATATACTAAAAAATATCCCATATTTCATTATTATGATATTTTTAAAGATATGAGTAATTTTGTAAACTTATATTTTAAGCTTTTTAAAAAGTTTAAAAATTCTCTCAAACCATTACATCACATCACTCACAAACTTTAATAAAGGTTTAATTACCTTTTTCGTCCTTACATTTTGGATCCATAGTCAATTTAGTATAGTGGTTTTAAAAAAAATCAATTTGGTCCCTATATTTTTTAAAATGTATTCAAATTGGTCATTTTTGTTAAATTTCACCTGACCGCGTCAACGGTTACTGATGTGGCAGAGAGAGAATGCTTATGTGGTAGAAAGATGGTTTATGTGGGAGAGAGAGAATGCTTATGTAGAAGAGAGATAATGTTTATATGAAGAGAGAGGTATGATTGAGATTTATTATTATAATTATTATTATTATTGTTAATATTATTATTATTGTTATTATTATTATTATTTTATTATTTTATTATTACTATTATTATTATTAATATTATTATTACTATATTATTATATTTACTGTTATAATATTATTAATAAAAAAAAACAAAAGTAATAATAATAATAATAAAAATCATAATAATAATAATAATAATATTAATAATAAGAATAATAATATTAATAATAATAACAATAAAAATAATAAATTATTATTATTATAATAATAATAAAAATAGTAATTATAATAATAATAACAGTAATAATAATATTAATTATAATAATAATAATTAATAACAATAATAATTATAATTATAATAAAATTAATAATAATATTAATAATAATAATAATAAGAGTCATAATAATAATAATAATAACAATAATAATAATAAATAATTATTATTATTATAATAATAATAAAAATATTAATAATAATAATAACAATAAGAATAATAATAATATTAATAATAATATTAATAATAATAATAACAGTAATAATAATAACAGTAATAATAATAATTATTATTATAAAATTAATAATTATAATATTAATAATAATAATAACAGTCATAATAATATTAATAATAGAAATAATAATAATAATAATGATAGTAATAATAAAAATAATAATAATATTATTATTGTGATTATTATTATTATTTTTATTTATTTGGGGGGAAGTAATTATCCAGATAGTAAGGAGAGATGTAGTTCGATAAGAAAAAAAAAAGAGTTAAAAAGGCTTAAGGACATAAAGATTTTGTTATTCTTTCTTCTTTCTAAAGTTTTAGTGTAGCACTGAAAGGTGTTTATACGCTGGTCAGCCTTGGTCCCGGTAGTAAAACCTAGCAGGGTAGTAAATCCGTTGGTCAGAGGTGGTCCCGTAACATGGAAACTAGAGAAAGAAGTAGAATACCAAATTTCCTTAGGTGAATACCTGACCCCGAAGCCTTTATTTTTTAACTATTTCTTTTATTTGTTTTACGGCTTTGGTCATATCATCATTCCACACAAGAGGGTTTTTCCTTAGTCTTCTGTACAATGGTGCACAAATTATTCTAATATTACGAATAAAATGTGCTATATAATTTACGCAACCTAAGAATCTTTGCAATTGTTGCTTTTCCTTTATTTCCTCTAGAAATTTATTTGTAAATTCTAATGACCTTTGGATAGGTGTAATAGTTCCTTGATATATTTCATAGCCTAAAAATCTAATCTTTGTTTGAAATATTTTTATCTTTTTCTCCGAAACTACTAATCCATTTTCTTTGATTATTTTTATGAATTCTTCCAAATGTTCTTTATGTTCATTAATATTTTTTGAGAATATTAAAACATCGTCTAAATACACTATAGAAAATTTTGATATAAGGATAAAATATATTATTCATGATATTTTGGAATTCACTAGGTGCATTTTTTAATCCTTGGGACATCACATTCCATTCGTAATGTCCAAAGGGTACCACAAAGACAATTTTGTATTTATCTTTTTCTTCTATAGAGATTTGATAGTATCCTGATTTTAGATCAAATTTTGAAAATATTGTAGCATCATGTATTATTTTTCTTTTTATCAGATCACTTTTATTAGGCAACAGATATCGAATCCATTTTAATATCTTATTTAAGGGCTTGTAATTAATTACAAATCTCGGTGCTCCTCGTTCCATTTCCGAGGCTTTCATTACATAAAATCCTGCACAACTCCAAGGTGACTTTGAAGTTCTTATTAATCCTTTATCTAGATATTCTTGAAGTTCTTTTTTTCAATATTCTAGGTATTGCTGATTCATTTGTATGGGTCTAGCTTTTGTGGGTATTTGTTTTTCATCAAAATTGTCTATATATGGTAATGAGACAGTGTATTTTTTTCCTATGCCAAAAGGCTGTGGGATTTGTTTCACATATTTCCTTCCTTATTTTCTCATCGTAATCTCTAATAATGTTATTATTGTTATTATTATTATTTATTATTATTATTCTTATTATTATTTATTACTATTATTATTATTAATATTATTGTTATTATTATTATAATTATTAGTATTATTATTAATATTATTATTATTATTTTTATTATTATTATTATTATTCTTATTATTATTATTATTATTAATATTATTATTATTTTTATATGATTATTATTTTTTTATTATATTATTATTATAATAGTAAATATAATAATAATAAGAAGAATAATAGTAATAATAAGAATAAAAATAATAATAATAATATTAATAATAATACAAATAATTATAATAATGATAACAACAATAATAATAGTAATAAATAAAAATAGTAATAATAAGAATAATAATAATAATAAATAATAATAATACAATAATAACATTATATTATTATATTTATTGTTATTAGGATTAAGATTATTCTTATTATTTTTTTTAGGGACTCTTAGGAGGATAATAAGAATAATTAGAATAAGAAGACTTTATTAGGAGAAATAATAATTATTACTATTACTATTATTAATATTATTATTATTATTCTTATTATTATTATTATTATTTATTACTATTACTATTATATTTTTATTATTATTATTATTACTGTTATTATTATTATAATTATTATTATTATTATTACTATTATTATTATTGTTATTATTATTATAATAATTATTATTATTGTGTATCAGTGCTGTGTATTCGTATTTTTTATTTTTACTAACATTGTTTGATATATATGTTAGATATTAAAATTTGAATAAATAATGTTTAATATTAAAATTTGAGTAAATGATGTTATTATTCGTATAATATTAAAATTTATAGTTCGTTTTAATAAATATGAACATACGTAATGTGTATAGTCAATAATCAACGGTTGAAGCATATTCATGTGCTGAAAAAATTCAATTTCTGCACTTAAGATATAAGAATATGTGTTGTTGCTTTGATAACATCTACATCTATTTGTGTTCAACCACGGAGACAAACAATAAAAAAGGCGAGGATTAGTGAGAAATTGTAAAAATGCTTTCTAGGAATGCGGGAAACACCAATAATAATTTATTAAGTTGTTACTTTGATTGTATGGTAGAGAGACAAATAATAAAATTTACTTTAAATCACCTATGTCTGACCCTTAAATACAAAAGCATGCATGTATATGGTGGTTAACCTCTCTCTTCCTCGAATACTGCAACAATCTCCCACATTATTCTGCCACCATGCCTTCAAAACATTGCACCACACAAATGACCTTCACTGCATGCCATGTGCTTTCTTCTCTGCCATCCACCTCATTTAATCAGCGAACGACTCAACTCTTTCAGGTGCATGTCCCATGTGAAGCACACTTCGAGGTGTATGGACTTAAAACCGGAACACTTCATTTTGAAGTATGTGCACTGGACTAACAGAAACAACCTTCTATTAAATAGTATCACTTTTAAATAATAAAAATTAAAAAGTAATCAAATATGAACAAAAAACGGGCATAACTTGCTCGAAGTTTAGAATAGAGGCTGAGAGTGTGAGGTTCAGAAAAAATTATCACTTTTTCTTTCTCTCACACATGCAAACATTTGTTCTGATAGTTCCTCTCCCTTTGGGTTCTCCTTTATCTTCAAATTTAGATGTTCTTTAACTTTGAGGGATACTTCTGAACTCTTTGGTGAGTATTTGTAGTTTTAATTTGTGGAACTTTCTATTCATCTGATTGCTTCGATGTTGACAATGAAATAATAATATAGATGTGAATTATCTCTTTCTTGGTTTAAAAAATCTCGAACTCACGGTGCCTACTTGCGTCCTAAATCTCTTACTAGCTTTCTCTCTTCTCTTCGTTGCCTTATAAAATGAGACAGGTGAGAGTAGGAGAAGAACATGGAGCGTTAAGAAAGAGGGTTGAAGATGTGTCAAAATTTATGAGCATTTTTTTTCTCTCTATAGTCTGAATATAAAAGAGAAAGAGAAAAGAGAATGGATGCAACCGTGAAAACTATTAATATTTTAAGATTCAAAATTTAAAACTTAAAATTCAAAATTTAAAATTCAAAATTCAAAATTGAAAATTAGATAAAATAAAAATTTTGTTTTCAATGTTTTACCTAATATATTCAAAATTTTTGAAAATTTAAAATTTTGAAAATTTAAATTTTTTTGAAATTTGAAGTGTTTCAAAAAGGTTTTAAGGTTAGAAAATTTGATAAATTTTAAAATTTTGAAAAAATAGAAAATAATGTCAATGCCCGTAATAATAAAATAAAATCAAATGTTGATATAAAGATAAAATAGGAAAAAGAATTAAGGAAGTTAAAAAAGGGAATCTCATTATATATAGGTATAGATAATAATAATAATAATAATAATAATAATAATAATAATTATTATTATTATTATTATTATTATTATTATTCTTTTTATTGTTATTATTATTATTTTTGTTTTATTATTATTAATAATATTATAACAGTAAATATAATAATAATAGTAATAATAATATTAATAATAATAATGATAATAATAATAATAGTAAAAATAACAATAATAATAACAATAGCAATAATATTAATAATAATAGTAACAATAGTAATAATAATAATAAATAATAATAATAATAACAATAATAATAATAATAACTCTCAATCTTACCTCTCTCTTCACATAAACATTCTCTTTCTCTCACATAAACACTCTTTCTTCCATATAAGCATTCTCTCTCTGTCACATCAGCAATTGTTGATGCCGTGAGGTGAAATTTAACGGAAAGGACCAATTTGAATACATTTTAAAAAATATAAGGACCAAATTGATTTTTTTAAAAACCAATATACTAAATTGATTATTGACCCAAAATGTAGGGACGAATAAGGTAATTAAATCATTTAATAAACTTTCCTCACAAATCCAATCTAACATATCCCAATTCAAACACATTCATTTTCTTCACACTTTTCTCTCAAATTATCACATATTCACTCGCTCAAATCTTCACCTTTATACTCCTTAATCCAAACACAACCTTATTTTTTTCATACTTTCCTCTCAAATCACTCCAAATCGACTTTCTCAATTCTTCTCCTTAATCCAAATACACCAATAGTGATGTCTCAATTACCCATAAAGAATTTTTTGAGGTATGATTATCCATTTCCAAAAATCATGGACAAATCACTAATAAATTCAAATAACTAGGAATAACATAAAGGTTGATTTTAAGAAACTAAATATTTGAATATCCTGATAACATTTTATTTTTGGATATTATTCTAGGCCTAAAAACTTATAAATATAGTTTGATTATGCAAAAATTACTTGTAGGGATATCATGTGTGGAAGCGTAATAATTTCAACCAAAGATTATGAGAAATTAAAGTAACAAGAAAAATGAGAATGATACCAGAATTTTTAGGTGGAAAACCCCTTTAAATAGAGGTAAAAAACCACCGACGAGAGAGCCAAAAAACCTTCCACTATAATGGTGCTGGGAGTACAATGAATTCCTCTCAAACTAATAGATAAATAGCCCCAAAAAAAATTCTCTCTATATGGGTTAAACACTTACACCCAAAGAGAAGAAATAGAGAGTATATGAAAGGAGAGAGAGGAAGCAAGTGTGTTGCTGTTTTTTGTGTGTGTTACATTGGTTGAAGGAAGTCACTATATATAGTGGTTCTAGGAGACAACAACAATCAAAAGCAATTAATTGAGAATGGTAACCTCCCTTTGATGATAATTAATTATAAACGGTAAGTAACCTCCCTTTGATGACAATTAATTGTGAACGGTAAGTAACCTCCCATTGATTTCAATTAATGACAAGAAAACGGAAAGAAAATGTGAGTCATATCCCACAAATCTCCACCTTGACTTGCCTTTGACTGGAACACTCTCTCGCCATGAAGCCTTGATTAAGTATGGATAATACCAGCTAAGTTCAGGCAATGATCGAACTTAGCCGGTGGAAGTGCCTTAGTCAACATGTCTGCAGGATTTTCGGTTGTATGAATTTTTTCAACAATTATATCTCCCATATCAACAATGTCTCGGATAAAATGGTGCTTAATTTCAATATGCTTGGTCCTTGAGTGATACTTGTTGTTCCTGGTTAAGTGAACAGCACTTTGACTATCACAAAATATAACAAGAACATCTTGTTGAAGACCAAGTTAACTTACCAAGCCTCGAAGCCATATAGCCTCTTTCATACCTTCTGTAGCAGCGATATATTCTGCTTCAATGGTGGACAAGGCCGCAATGGCTTGAAGTGAAGAATACCAGCTGATAGCAGAACCACATATGGTAAAAATGTAGGCTGAAAGGGACCTTCTCTGATCTAAATCACCACCATAGTCAGCATCAACATAGCCAACTACTCCTCCGGGATCGGCTCTATGTTGATCAAATACCAAACCAAGATCGGGAGAACCTTTTAGATAACGAAGTATCCATTTAACGGCTTCCCAGTGTGCCTTGCCTGGATTATGCATGAACCTGCTAACAATGCTAACAACATAAGCTAAATCAGGCCTGGTACATACCATAGCATACATGAGACTTCCAATTGCATTTGAATACGGGATATGTGACATGCGCCTTTTGTCCTCGTCTGATTTTGGACACTAATCTGATGATAACTTGAAGTGGGCGGCAATTGGAGTATTAACAGCTTTGCAATCTTGCATTCCAAATTTGTCAAGCATCTTAAGAACATACTTCTTTTGTGATAGAAAAAGTTTTCCAGCTTGACGATCTCTGCTGATCTCCATTCCTAAAATTTTCTTGGCAGGACCTAAGTCCTTCATATCAAATTCACTGCTAAGCTGGGCCTTTAACTTGTTAACTAAAGATTTATCTCTTGCGGCAATCAACATGTCATCAACATATAACAACAAGTATATAAATGACCCATCAGATGTCTTTTGAAAATAGACACAATTATCATAGCTACTTCTGGAGTAGCCATGTCCAACCATGAAAGAATCAAACCTCTTATACCATTGTCTTGGTGATTGCTTCAAGCCGTAGAGAGATTTCTTCAAACGACATACATGGTCCTCCTTTCCAGGAACAACGAACCCCTCAGGCTGCTAGATGTAAATTTCTTCCTCAAGATTACCATGAAGAAAAGCAGTTTTCACATCTAACTGTTCTAGCTCCAAATCATACAAGGCAACTAAAGCAAGTAATATACGTATTGAAGCATGACGAACAACAGGAGAAAATACTTCATTAAAGTCAATACCTTCCTCTTGATTAAAACCTCTTACAACAAATCTTGCTTTATTCCTTGTACTCTCAACACCAGGGATCCCTTCTTTTCTCTTAAAGATCCACTTGCAACTAATGACTCGTTTTCCTTCTGGTAACTTCACCAATTCCCATGTTTCATTTTTGTGAAGACTCTCAACTTCTTCTTGCATAGCAGCAATCCACTTTGTTGAGTCATCATTAGAGATAGCTTCAGAGTAATTCTTGGGTTCACCTTCTTCACCCATCTCTTGTGCAATAGTTAAAGCATAAGCAATGTTGGCAGATTCTGCAATTAATCTTTGAGTCGATTTTCTTGGTCTCTTTTGTGGAAGCTCTTGAGCCATAGGCCACGGCTGTGGTAACCCTCGTCGTTGAGGTGGACATTTCTCATGTGGTCTCAAATGTTTATTTGTACCATCAATAGCAGTGACTTGATCATCTTGAATACTGGAGGAATTGGGAACGTTTTCCTCATGAGCAGGTGTTTTAATCTCAAACTCCACCTTCTCTCGAGCATCTTCATGGTCACCTGACCAAACTTCTTTTGGAATGTTACAATCAATTGATCTGTTAGGAGAGCGATTTATCAGATAACATGCCGTTGAAGCCGCTTCAGCCCAAAAAGATTTCTTCAAACCAAAATGGGAGAGCATGCAACGAACTTTCTCCAGGATAGTCCTATTCATCCTTTCTGCAACCTCGTTCTGTTGTGGAGTCCTTGGGATGGTGAGGTGTCTGGAAATGCCTTCCTTCTTGCAGAAATCATTGAATTCATTCGAACAAAACTCAAGGTCATTGTCTGTTCTTAGCCTTTTTATCTTCTTGCCAGTTTGATTCTCAATCAATAATTTCCACTCTTTAAAAGTGGAAAATGCTTCATTCTTATGTTTGAGAAAATACAACCAAAGTTTTCGTGAGAAATCATCAATAATTGTCATCATATAACAACATTTACCTCTGGAGGGAACTTTTGACGGACCCCAAAGATCCGAATGAATATAATCCAAGGTACCTTTGGTTCTGTGTATGGTTTTAGAAAAACTAACCCTTTTCTGCTTACCAAAAATGCAATGTTCACAGAAATCAACCTTTCCAGTACAATGGTTACCAAGGTGACCATTCTTCTTGAGGATTAGAATTCCCTTCTCACTCATGTGGCCTAATCTCACATGCCACAACTTGGTGTTATCTGTGTTGGGTGAGGCAACAGCTGCAGAACCTGTAACTGTTGAACCCTGTAGCACATACAAACTATCACATCGAATTGTCTTTAGTAGTACAAGAGCTCCTTTAGACACTTTTAAAACTCCACCTTCAGCTGAGTATCTACACCCATGAGATTCAAGGGTGCCTAAGGAAATGAGATTCCGTTTCAAATCAGGGACATATCTGACACCTATTAAAGTTCGAACAATTCCATCATGTGTTTTTATTTTGATTGTTCCTACACCAACAACTTTGCATTGAGCATCGTTTCCCATCAAAACAAGACCATCATAAACTGGTTCATATGTGGTAAACCAGTCTCTATTGTGAGACATGTGAAAAGTACAACCAGAATCAAGAATCCATTCATTTTTAGACCTTTGTTTAGTGTTGGAAGCTACAAAACAATCCCCATCAGATTCAGTTTCAACAATACTAGCTTCGGCAGATCTTTCTGGTTGTTTACCATTTCCCTTATCTTCTCTATCTTGCTTATTTTTCAATTTATAACATTCAGAGATCTCGTGTCCCTTTTTCTTGCAATAACGACAATATTTGGAGTTCTTGCCTCTAGATTTTGACCTAGATTTATATTTATTGTTCCTACCTTTCTCTTGGTTTCTCCCTCTAACTACTAATCCTTCACCAGAACTTCCAGAATGAATTTCAGTATCAAATTTTTCTTTGGCTAGTAAATTAGTCTTGACATTATCAAAGCTTAAGGTAAGATAATTACCGTATAACATAATTTCTTTGAATTGTCGATACGAGGGTGGTAGAGAAACAATAAGTAGAACGACTTTATCCTCATCATCAATTTTAACATCCAAATTTTCCAAATCAATTATGATGGAATTAAATTCATCAAGGTGAGATTGGATGGAAGTACCTTTGGACATTCGGAGTGTAAAAAATCGCTCCTTTAACCGGAGTTTGTTTGCAAGACTTTTGGTCATGTATAAAGACTCTAATTTACTCCATATGCCTGCTGCAGTTTTCTCATTGATGACCTCACGCAACACCTCACGGGACAAGCATAACTGGATTGTAGACAATGCCTTTTCATCCATCTCATCCCACTGCTCTTCCGTCATAGTGGTTGGCCTCGTCATTTTCCCTGTCAGAACTTTCTTTAAACCATTATGGGTGAGAACAGCTAGCATCTGGACTCGCCAGATAGCAAAACTGATTTTACCATCAAATTTCTCAATATTGAATTTCGACATTATTGAACAACAAATCCTGGTTGAATTATCGAAAAGCTCTGATGCCAATTTGTAGGGATATCGTGTGTGGAAGCGTAATAATTTCAACCAAAGATTATGAGAAATTAAAGTAACAAGAAAAATGAGAATGATACCAGAATTTTTAGGTGGAAAACCCCTTTAAATAGAGGTAAAAAACCACCGGCGAGAGAGCCAAAAAACCTTCCACTATAATGGTGCTGGGAGTACAATGAATTCCTCTCAAACTAATAGATAAATAGCCCCAAAACAAATTCTCTCTATATGGGTTAAACACTTACACCCAAAGAGAAGAAATAAAGAGTGTATGAAAGGAGAGAGAGGAAGCAAGTGTGTTGCTGTTTTGTGTGTGTGTTACATTGATTGAAGGAAGTCACTATATATAGTGGTTTTAGGAGACAACAACAATAAAAAGCAATTAATTGAGAATGGTAACCTCCCTTTGATGACAATTAATTATAAACGGTAAGTAACCTTCATTTGATGACAATTAATTGTGAACGGTAAGTAACCTCCCATTAATTTCAATTAATGACAAGAAAACGGAAAAAAAAGGTGAGTCATATCCCACAGTACTCACTTATTTTTTTTTTTATTTACTCATTAAATATTTTTAATAATTATTCTAACTCTTATTAACTTGAATATCAAATAATTAAATGAAGTACTTCACACACAAAATATTAAATATAAAAAGTGTCTACCTCCGAAGACCTAATCCCCAACCTAAAGTAACTAAAGGAATAAACAAAATTAAATATTGATCATACATACCTCTCAAGTACAAAATAAGCCACTTCAAAAAAAATTATTACTATGGACTAAAATACTACTAATCCAACATGGGCCAGATAATTTACTAGATAAATTGATAAGTAGAGGATTCCCATCCATCAAGCGAAACCAATAGTTTCCAATCACAATTTAAAATTTCACTAAAAAACTTTTCGACGGGTGATAGAACCGTAGACCTCCATTCGATCTTTTCTGAAGAAGCTCAGTAACAAATTTTTAGAAGATTGAGGTTAACGAAAACTTTCCAAATCCACCTCAAGTTTCTCGCCCATTTCTAGTAAAATTAAAAATATCATTCCAAAAACCACAAAAGTACTCATACTTCATTGTCGTCCCACTATATCAACCTGCAGAAAAGTAGTTTCAAGTTCCCCAAAACTCGGAAAAACAAACGCCCACTTTAAAGCTATTTATTTTTTGGCTGCCCAATGATACCAACAATTTAAGCCGCCAAATTCTGATTGAAAATTGAAATTCAAACTAAGAATTTGGCGATAAAGTGAACTCCTTTTTCCGGCACTGACACGTAGTAGTTACTGTTTTCTTTCCACACCTTCGCGTTCCAACTCCCAACCCAGCCAGGGTCAAAACAGTAACACCGGAAACTTTACTTATCCCTTTTTACATTGTAACATATTTTGTTCTCTCATCTAACACAAAAAAAAAAAAAAAAATGGCGAAAGCAAATGGCAAGAACAAACCCACCGATGCGCTCCACCCTCCCTACTTCCAGGTATCACCCTCTCTCCTATTCCAGATTTTAATAACAGCGTTTTCTTTTTGTGACGGTTTTCTTTCAGATGATCGCCGACGCAATAACGTCGTTGAAGGAACGCACGGGTTCGAGTCAACCCGCGATAGCCAAGTTCGTCGAGGACAAGCACAGCAAAGTTCTTCCTCCCAACTTCCGGAAACTTCTCTCCGTTCAGTTGAAAAATTTGGTCAAATCGGAGAAGCTCTACAAGGTCAAGAACTCCTACAAGCTTTCTTCTACGCAAACCAAGAAACCCAAAACCGCTCCGAAAGAGAAGAAGGTGACGGAGAAGACGAAGAGGCTCAGTCAGGTGAAGACGCCCGAAGCTCTGAAGAAGAAAGCCCCCAACAAGAAGAAATATGTGGAGGCTGCGGCAGCCTCTGGAGGAGGGAAACTGAAGCAGGCCCCCAACAAGAAGAAATATGTGGAGGCGGTGGCAGCTTCTGGAGGAGGGAAACTGAAGCGTTTGAGCCAAGTGAAGACCCCCGAGGCCATGAAGAAGAAGCCCAATTTATCACCTGCCAAGCGCAAGATCACTCCTAAACCTTCCAAGGACAAGAAGAAAGCTAGGAAATGAAATGAAACCAGTTCTTGTGCTTCTTTATGAGAGATAGCCTATTCAAACATTTATGTGCATACAGTGCTTGTGTCGTGTGATAATTTTTTTCTCTCCATAGTTTGTTTAGTTCTGTTGCCTTGTAGTGGTTTGCTGTTATGATGAGCTTATGACTGTTGACGAACGCAATGTGCTAGTTTAATTTCAGTTTTAGCATAGAAATATGTTCTTGACATTGGCTGTAAAAGGATCTGGTTTACTAACTAATCAATTTTGAATTGTCTTCGTCTGTTGTAGTACAAGGAAATCAGGGATCAGCAAAAATGTCGCAAGATGATATCATAGGTTAGTGCATTTTTTCTCCAACTTATTAATTATCCTGTGTTTTTCAATATGCCACACCCAAACACTAAATCTTATGACTTGTCTGTTACCTTTTTGTTTTTGAGTAACCAACTTTTTGAGTTGTTAGAAGCGGATTACTTTAGTTGTCCTTTTGATGATTAAAAAATAAAAAAACTTTAGTTGTCTAACGTTGAATATTTGGATAATGATAAGCTTCATACTTTCTGCAGATGTTCACTATTATTCTTTTTATATTCTTTCCCAAGTAACTTTCTGTTATCTTCAGCCTTAAGCATAAGTGTGCTTATAAATTTTGATGTTCCCTTGTTTTCTGTGTATTTCTTTCTGGCAAACTAGCCTAGCCATCTTGTTTGTTGTTTAGGATGATGCAGTAAATGGTCAACATCACGGTGTCTCTATACTTGTGTGTGGATTTTGGCTTAAAACAACGTTGGAGCCAATTCTCTCCATCTAAATGTGAAACAAACACACTTAGTCGTGAGGCTTCAACTTTCTTAGACGTAGAATATGACTAGAAATGCCATCAAAAGAATAATTTATAATGCAAATTATGAAACAAGATATGTAGCTAAAAAACTCGATCACTACCTAAGCCTTCATGCTAATACCAACAATGAACTAGTCCCAGAGAATCACTATCTTTGATCAACACCCTTTGTTTCGCATAAATCACCCAAGTCCCAAACCCGTTTAACAACAACACCAAGCCTTAGTTGTGAATCCGCAATTTTGTTTGTCATCTTCCTCAAAACCATCATTGTCTTGTTTATTCTACGATCAAAGCATAACTTTAGAGAAACCGAAACCTTGACCACCACCATCAACATCATCATTCACCATTTTCCAAGTACCTTCATAACATTCTATTGGATTTTTGCATCATGAGTTTTAGTTGCAGAGAATAAACAAAACGAAAACTATGCATGTATATCCATACAAGAAAAAAACCATGCTCCACTAATTGGGAGGAAAATTCACTCAAGAAAGAAGGAAAACAAAAATAGAGAGTCAATTTTTTTCATTAAGTGAAAACAGAGTACAATGCATGTATATATAGGTTCCTAAACTAAGCATATGACAGAAAGTGTTAATGAGCATCGTCTTTTGTCTGTTAGAGAGTGTTTAGACGCAAAAAACAACTACAAGATAAGTTGAATGGGTTACAAAACTAAATAGCCCCATCAAGCTCCGTGGTAGATGTCAATCAACCCAAGCTTGGAGATAACATAAGTGATAACCCCTGGTTTGAGTGGTTTAGTAAACACATATACAACTTGTTGTATGCTTGAAATAGGAAGCAATTGGAAGAGTTTGAATTGAAGTTTTTCACGACACGAACTACATGACAATCTATCTTAATGTGTTTAGTTCTTTCATTAAAATTGGGATTAAGAGTGATGTACCTTGTAGATTGATTGTTACAATAAATGACAACAGGTGTTTTTGTTTGAACCTTAAATTCATTGATCAAGTAAGTCAACCACTAAACCACACAGGCAAGCGTAGCTAGAGTGCGATACTCAACTTTAGAAGAGGATATTTTTGTTGAGAAATATGTTTATCATTACAGGATCTAACAATCTTTACCTAAGAAATTTTTTTGAAGTCTCCCACAACTTTAACTTTGAAGGTTTCACCAAGGAGTTGTGTTACCTTTGTTATTTCAGAGATGGAATTACTTGCAAGAATAATATCATCTATGTATACTAATAATGCAACAAAATCATATCCAGTTCTTTTTATAAAATGTGAATGATCAAAAGCAGATAGTGAAAATACAATATTTTTGAGAAATGAAGAAAGTTTGGCAAATCATTGCCTACTAGCTTGTTTCAGACCATAAAAATATTTTGTTTACCTACAAACTTGTGCCATCTTAGCGGTGATTCTTGGTGGAGGTATCATGTATACTTCCTTGCTTAACTCCTCATGGAGAAATACATTATTAACATCCAATTGCCTTAAGTACTAGTTTTGTGTAGTTGCAATAGCTAAAATCATTCTAATAGTGGTTAATTTGGCAATAGGAGATAAAGTATCTAGATAATCCACACCTTCTAATTAGGTATAGCCTTTAGCAACGAGTCTAGCTTTGTAGCATTCTATCTCCCCTTTAGCATTGTATTTGATTTTATAAATCAAGAGAGGGGGTGAATTGTTTTCACAAGATTTTCACAAAGATTGAAAGTAGAGTGAAAAGATCTGTAAAATTAATTAATTGATCTTTCTGTTCAACTGAATGGATTAATTAACAGTTCTTTATGAAAAATTAGCTAGTTGTTTTATCGAAACAACAAACTGTTTGCAGTAGAAAAACAAGGAACAAAATTTAAAGTAGTATATCAGAGTAAGGAAAGAGAGATTCACACAGAGATATTTATACTAGTTTACTCTTAACTAAGAGTTACATCCAATCCTCAATTAATCACTGAGAATTCACTATGCAATCAAAACTAGATTACAAACCACACCAAGAATGTTGATCTTGAACCCCTTAAGAACACATAACACTCTTAACCAAAACCATAGTTTCCAAAACCTCTTTCTGAAATTGTCTTACACACAATTACAGTATTCAAAGAAGGAAATAGAATACATTTAGGCTTTACAAGGTAGTAGAACAATTGAATAGAAAACTTATGTCCTACTTCACACAAGCAATGATCCAAAAGCTCTTGATCTTCTCTTGAATACGTTTTTGAAAAACTCTGTTCTTAGTTCTCAAAAAGATCACAAAATAGTTTTTATATAGACTCAATAAAGAGGTTAAAATAGTTAGATGATTAATTGAAAACAGTTCAAACATTTAAAAATAGTTTGGAGTTCATATCAAATTTTTGTTTCAAAGAGAGTTGATTGATTTTAAAAAAAACTGATTGAATTTCGATTGAATTCCTTTTTTGCTAAAGATTCACATAAAACAACCAGTTTTTTTTTTTTATTGAAGTGACCAATTGTTTTTGCCTCACAAAAAAGACAAAAGAAAACAAAGTTTTTTCAAATTCTTTCGAAAAACACTAAGTGCAATTCAATCGATTGTCACGACAAATCAACTGGATGAAAAACTTACTATAGTTACTAGACTTTGAACAAAAACTTTTTCAATTGATTGAAAGCTTGAAACAACTGACCAAAATTAATACAAATTTTAGAAAACATTTCTTTCAAAATAGATTAAGAATCAAGTGAACTTGGATCAATACTAGATGTAAATTAACAACTCCAAATCTACTAAATATAACACACACACAACAACATATTCTTCAAGTCTTCAATGCAAATTTGGAAACATCAAAGCACCTTGTTCAACATTTTTACCATGAGGAAGATAAGTTAATTTTTAAGTTTAATTTTGTTCTAAGGCTTTTATTTCTTTCTTCATCACACATTCAGGGTTCTTAATAGCATAACTATAATTTTGTGGTTCATGATTAGGCGATATTGCTAAAGCATAACTAAGATGCTTAATGAGTTAACTTTCTATAGTAAAGATAAGCATATATAAGATATACAATTTTATTACAATTATTTAGAGTTTTGTCATTTGTATGATTGAATATTTGATAATGATAGTTTGGCAAATAACTAGGAACTCTTTTATGCCTAATAGATTGTCTAACATTTTTAGTATAATCTTGAACACGATTATCTTGATTTTGGTCATCATTAACATCACCATTGTTATTAACTAGTTCCAAAATATAATTGAAATCACTAGATTGGGGATTATTATCAATTTCATAGTTATTCAAATAATTTGCAAAGGAAAAATATGCTCATAAAAATTCACATCCAAGAAACATACATTTTTTTGCTCTTGAATACATTTGGTCATATCTCTTTGTAAAACTTTTAAATTTTGTAAATTTGGTTGATTTTCGTAAACAAGTTGGTACAAAGTGCTCTTCCCTATAACATTTGAGAGAATAATATTTATTAAGTATGTGACATGAATAACAACATAAGAACAAAAATTATAGGAATTTTAGACTAAAATAGCATGCTTCGTGTAACATTTAGGATATGCTAATGTTTTCCATCAACAATGAAATTTTGTTGAGGCGTTTCAGTGCAACTAATTTGATGTATAATGCCTAGATTGTTATAAAGATTGGTGCAAGAAAACTCACTTCCATTATCACTCCTTATGATATTAACAATGACATTAAATTGATTATAAATCAAGGTAATAAACCTACACAACTTTTCTTGTTTTAGATTTAGTTTTCATTAAAAAAATTCATGTAAACCTACTGTAATCATCTACTACAGTAAAAAGGAATTTATGTCCATGCGCATAAGTAACTCTAAAAGGTCCTTAAATATCCACATGGATCAAGTAAAGTTTTTTTCTTTTCACGAGTATTACTATGAGTAGGGGATTGCTTATGTTGTGTTGCATAATGACAAACATCATAAGGTTTATTTTGTTTAATTTGGATATAAGAGAAGTTATTACTAGTTTGTTGTAAAACTTTATTTGACGGATGTCCTAGCTTGAGGTGCGAAATGCTTTTGACCTCCTTTTTATTTTCGGCAACCATTTCTTCTATCATATTAACCATTGCTTCTCACTTTGGAGTGTCCATCAAATATAGCTCTCTACACAACTTAGCATGTTCAATTGTCTTTAACGAGATTGCATCTTGAATTTGACAAAACTTAAAAGAGAAAATCAATCTACAATTATAGATCTAACAATTTGTTATACAGATACCAGATTGAATTGGAAATTTGGAATGTATAAAGCATCATATATGAAAAAATTATCAAACAATGTCATAGTACCATCATGATGAGATGTTACATGTGATTTGTTTGGTAATTTAACACGTTGGATTTATTTTTTTGAAAAGTTGTGAAATTGTTTTTGGAGAAGGTTACATGATCAATAGTCCCTGTATCCAATATCCAAATTTTTTCATTCTTTTTACTTTTTATTACATTCTCACCGGAAAACTCACCAAAAAAGTTGTTCACCTTATGTCTTGAATCAACTTTTGTTTCTTGAACAATTTTCATGATTTGATAAGTGTAAAGTGATTTTCTTCATCTTTATTGTCTTTGTTCGCTATAGTGTTCTTGATAATTCTTTGTTCTTTTGCCCTTTGGCCTTAAACCACAAATGAAATCCATGTTGGGAATAACAATCATCAACAATATAATATAGTTTGTGATAGTGGGTATACTGTTTACCATTGTTTTGATTCTAATTCTTGCCTATTCTTTATGTTTTCCAATTCCCATTCTGATACATTTTCCAGTTACCTTGGTTGGTAGAAGTTTTGTTGCTCATCATCACATTACCAGTTAATTGTTGTTCTTGTTGAATGACAAGAGAAAAGACACAATTTATACTTGGCAATGGTTCCATAAGCAGAATTTGCGTTTTCACAGTTGCATAAGTATCATTCAAGCATTTCAAGAAATATAATACGTATTCATATTTCTTATGTTTTGCAACACTCTTGACTAAACCAAAACTACATTTAATCTCGCACACACAATCAGGAGTTGGCCTAAAAGATTCTACTTCTTCCCATAGAGTTTTCAAGTTAGTAAAGAATTCAATAACACTCTGCTCGCCTTGTCTTACTGAATGTATTTCTTGTAAAAGGTCCGAAATCCTTAACTGATCTCCCTTTGAGAATATTTCACTCAAATCTTCCCAAAGTTCTCTAACATTTTCAATATAGATGATGTTTTGGGCTATCTGAACATTCACAGTTGCGTCATCTATGAAATAACCATCATATTGCATCTTTCCCAGCTTTCATGAAGAGATGAACCCGATTGAGGAATCAGAAGGCTACTATCGAAAAATTTGTGTTTATTCTTTGAAATGGGAGCGCATTTCATTGTCTTACTTCATGCTTGATAGTTTCCTCCATCAAGTAGCAAATTGATTAAAACAATTCTTAGGTTTTCTCCAGGATGTAGGTATTATGGGTTGGATGGGGTTTGAGAGACATTTACATTTGTATTATGACCTGTTTCCCTCATGGACCAATGAAGAAACTAGAAACCAAAAAGAAGAAAAATCGAGATTAACCCGCTCTGATACCATATTGAATTTTCTGCATCATGATTTTTAGTTGCAGAGAAAAAAAAAAGAAACTATGCATGCATATCCATGCATGAAAACATTATGCTCCACTAATTGGGAGGAAACGCACTCAAGAAAGAAGGAAAACAAAAACAGTGAGTCAGTTGTTTTCATTAAGCAAAAACAGAGTACATCATCTGTATATATATGTTCCTAAACTAAGCGTTTGACAGAAAGTGTTACAGAACATTATCTAACAGAGTGCATATGAGAATATCATACAATGTCTAAGAACATCTTCTACTAGAGAGCATCTAAGAGCACCATTAAGTATCTACGAACACCGTCTAATAGAAAGTGTCTAAGAGTATCTTCTACCCGAAAGAGTGGTGGCGTCTAGACGCAAAAAGAACTAAAAAGGAAGGTGAAGAAATTACAAAACTTAATACATTCCACGGACCTTTAAACCCAAACAGCAAATCTTTTTTGCCAAATCCTCACTACCGTGAAGTCCTCGTACCAAAACGTGCTTCTTAGTAAAATAAATGTGCATGACCTTGAAACACAATCACATTCTCCCTCTAACATTTAAACAAATGATGAACTCACCAAAATTATCCTTATCAGTATCCATTCAAAATCCACGCAAGGGCGTACTACGTCCATTTGGAAAGTAGTAACCACCAAAGTTAGCCTGCCATGGGAAAAAGAAGAAGAAAAAGAATTCATGTACACCAAATACTAGTTAATACTTGGAAGAGCAAAAGAGAAAAAAAGTACTGGTGAGTGACACAGGTGACATACGACACCTTTACATATCATGCATTTCATGTACTCCTATTATTTCTGCCTTCTATATGATGGGAAAAACACACACGAAAACAACACACATAATCACAAAACAACGTCAGAAAATAAACGACACAAGATTTAATGTGGTTCGGTTTCCAACTGCAGTCTACATTCACATGGGCAACTATTAGGTTTTATTTCTTTCCTGTTGCATAAAAATTACAAGCACAATGATCTCTTTAAATAGAGATTATAAAGGGGACACAATGATTAAGCCCACTCATTAAAACATGGTGTCTAGTCAGCCCAACCCAATTGATCCTGGCTTCACACTCAACAATCTCCCACTTGAAGCCATAGAAAAATGTTCACTTGTACTTCAACTGCGTACATGTACTTTTGTAATCTGTCAACAAAACTCAATGTTCCACCACTAGTTGCCACTAGCCTTCTTAATCATCTTGAAGGCTTCGTTGAAACTTCCCTAATTTTCAACACGTTAGTCATGACTGAAACTGCCACTGACCCGTTCTCTGTTCCTATCAGCTCCCACTTACACGAATTGTCGGATCCTGTAACAGCCTGAGAACAAACACTCTCCATACTTAGCAAGAAATTTTCTGGAGATGTTTCAACAGCTGGAATACTAATTCTCCTAACCCACTGTCGTCTAGGGACCTCAGCTGAAATATGACCGGTGCTCTCACTGCCACAAGTACCTCTGAATGGTCTACTTGAACCTTTCCATGCTCGTTCATCCTGAATCTAACCTGTGGCTCTGGGTTTCTCTCTTGTAAAGACAATCCTCTTCTGCCCACTAGATTCTGTGAACCTGACTTTGTTTATCTTCTGAATTGGGACGATCACTCCCCCAAACCATAATTCGACCATATACAGCAAACCTATCTTTTTTCAGCTGGCCATTGCAAGATTTTCCTTGACGACCTTCCACTGTTGATTTCCGAACTTCACATCATGTCCCTATACGTCCAACTTCCTAACAGAATCAAACTTTTCATCAAGCTTGGAGCAACTCTGACATCCTTCGAAGTCCAGAAACCGACTGGCGTTTTCAACAATATGTCACCCATGCCCACAACATCAATAGTTTTGTGGTCTGCTAGTCTTACCTTTCCAAAGTCCCCAATAACTAGATTCTGCAACGCTTCACTGCTATGGGTAGCATGAAATGAAGCACCAGAATCCATGACCCAGGAATCCACATTGGTATCTGTGCAACAGACTAAGAAGTCCTTGTCCGCGGAGTCTTCTGCAATGTTGACTTGTTTATCATTTGGGCATTTGCCCACCTCCTTGCAGTTCCAACATGTTAGACTTGAGCAATCTCGAGTCTTTGATTGACTCTTTCTTTTGCTCTTGCTCCCACTATCTCTGATATTTTTCTTGCCTCTAATGACATTTAGCGATTCACTAGATAATTCCTCAGAACTCCTTGTTCTGACATCCTCGCCAAGAATGAGATCACGAATCTTCTCAAAAGTGAATCCATTGGGTCCTGCTAAACTAGTAAGAGCTGTAACCGTTCCGGACCAATTGTTAGGCAAAGACGATGGCAGTAGTAAAGCTTGAACTTCATCATCGAACTTAATGTCCATTGGCGTATGTCTAGCTAAGATCGAATTCATTTTATTGATGTGCTCAATAACAGATCTGTCTTCCTTCATCCTTGTGTTTACCAATTCTCTAATAAGAAACACCTTGTTTGCAACAGATGGCTTCTCGTACATGTTAGACAATGCTTCCATGATACCTTTCGTTGTCTTCTCCTTCAGAATGTTGAACGCAACATTCTTGGTCAACGAGAGTCGGATAACGGACATAGCTTTCCGATCCAAACCTGCCCACTCTACATCAGACATCTTTTCTGGCTTGTCACGCAAAACCACGTCCAAATCTTTCTGAACTAGCAAATCTTCAATTTGCATTTTCCACCAACTGAAATCTGTACCATCGAAATTTTCAATTCGGAACTTCTTGTCTTCTGCCATCTCAAACGACTAGACGAGATACTTAGTGTAACTAATTTTAGATCTTGACAATTTTTCTTTTTTTTAAAAATCAAGGACACAAAAGTTTGCACCATCCAAAATCACTCACCACTCACGGTCCACAAAACATACACGTACCACAGAAAAATAAAACCCCACTCAAAACCTAAATCCAAGAAAAGAAAAAAACAGGGGAGCGGCGCCGGGGAGTTGTCCGTGCGAAGAAGAAGCTGGCACAAGCGACGGTGACGCCGCTGCAAATCCACACGATGGCGGCGATTCCCTAAACAAGGGGAGCTGGTTTTGTGCGTTCTAGACGGAGCGAAGAACAAGCGAAGACGACAGTGCGACGCACAGTCTAGGCCACGACGACGCCAATCCTCTTGGAGTAACAGGCGGTGACGGTTGTGGAGCTGATGCGCGGCGGTATGGTGCAGGTTTTGGTGCGCGACGCAGCGACGCTGATTGTGTGGGGCGCGAAGGTGGTGGCTATCGCGGGTTCTGGTGCGGCGGACAATGCAAATCTAGTGTGCGACAGTGCAGGGCTAGCTATGCGGGGGTTTTGTGTGTCTTTGATTAGTTTTTGCTGATCGGATCTCTAGTGTGTAAACGAACCAAGCTCTGATACCAATTGATGGGAAAAATGCACGCGGAAACAACACACATAATCACGAAACAACGTCAGAAAATAAACGACACAAGATTTAACGTGGTTCGGTCGCCAACTGCAACCTACATCTACACGAGCAATTATTAGGTTTTATTTCTTTCCTGTTGCATACAAATTAAAATACAATGATCTCTTTAAATAGAGATTATAAAGGGGACACAATGATTAAGCTTACTCATTAAAACATAAAACATGGTTTCTAGTCAATCCAGCCCAATTGGTCCTGACTTCACACTCAACACTATAATAATTATCATACCCTTCTCTTTTTTTCCGAATTGAATGCTAATGAGCAACAAGGTGTTGATATGTATCAGGTTTTGTATGATGCTTAAAATATGGTGATTCATTATGCACAGTAGTGTCAGGTTTTGTACTGTTTTGAACTTCATTTCATGCTAATAAAAAGCCTCGTTAATAATAATTGATTTTTCATTTAGTTTTATCATAAAATCCACAGGACACCTCACACTTAATATTTTTTCATCTTTATATCTCAACAACAATTTTAAAGGATTTTAAATCATTCAAATAATTGAAGTTATCATGAAGAAGTAATATCAACCAATAGCTGCAAAAATCATCTACGAAGATATAAAATGCATGTATTCAACAACAGTTGAGTGCATTGATTTACATATACCAATTTGAATCAATTGCAACAAATCATCATCTCTTATCTTTATCCTTGATATTTTGGCAACGAACTTTCCTTTTTTACTATCAGCAGAAGTATCAAAACAAAATTAAAGAAGTTTTATTATATCCTTAAAAATCTTTCGATTTGAGACTGGAAGTCTTAAATGTCCATGCCATAACATATCTATCAATCCTGTGCTCTCAGTCTCAACATAAGAGTTAACTTACATATCATTCACATTTAGTGTATAAGTTTATAACAAACCAATTTTAAACCAGTAACTAAATTGAAACTAATAACGAAATATAACCACTACCAAACTGAAAAACTTAGCCACTTGCCTAGAGTTGAAACTACTAAAAAGGATTATAAGTTTTCTTGATAAACACATGAAAAACTAGGACATTACAATTATTTTTGACAGATAGGAGAAAACTGTCCTATCATACTATCCAGTCCAAGTTTAGGTGGGTTCTTCTCTCGTCAACGGGACTCCTTTTTATGCTAATTAGTAAGTTTATTCCAAATGTAATTTAGTTTACTTGAATTTGTTGGATTAGGATTCCTTAATCATATAATGAAACGTGAATAATGATTAAATAATACCTGTTAGACCCGTGATCGCATGGCTGAGGGACGAAGACATGATCTTGATCAGGTTCCCTTTTAGGGTGTATCGCTTAGAATGAGATTATGTGAGTAGAGAGACAAAGAGATGAGAGGCTCGAAAATCCCTTTAGGGAATTAGTTTCGGTCGTGTGATGTTAGAATATGAGAGTGTCTCTTTAGTTGTCTGGTAATCTCTATTTATAATACACCTAAGGGGAAACCCTAATTATTTATGGTAAGGGTAATTACGTCCATTAAGCAATTACCAATAATATAATAGGATAAATATGGTAATTGATCAATTAATAAGATAAATAATCGTGAGGTGCCACATAATATTCTTACATTCTCCCACTTGGCCAAAGGATTATTTATTATGAGCATTAGATAAGTCTGGCCAGATTTTAATACTCATTTTAGTTCTAAACTGTAATTGTAGCAGAGAAATACAGTCTTTGAATCCGTATTCAACTCAAGACCCCCATTAATCATACTACAAGACAAATTTAAAACTTAAGTAAATTTTAGGATCAATTGATAAGTAAGCCCTTTAGACTTTGATTTGTACAGTTAGTGTCTATGTATATTTAGGCATGCATAAACATATTTAAGAACACACAAATCAAGGTAAATGAGGAAATTTTATTAAACATAAGTAAGTACAAATATGCTAAATAATGTCTTTAGATAATCCCATCTTCGAAACATGTTCTTCGAATACTTTAGGTGGGAGACCTTTAGTCATCGGATCCGCAAGCATATTTTTAGTACTAATATACTCAACACAAAGCTTATTTTCCTCAACTCGCTCACGTATGAACAAGTACTTTGTATCAAGATATAATCCAGCGCCACTCGAACTGTTATTGTTCGAAAAACTAACGGCAGCTGAGTTATCACAATAAAGCTTCAATGGCCTGGAAATGGAGTTAATGACTTTGAGTCCAGCGATAAGATTTCGCAACAACATTCCATGACAAGTTGCATTATACACTGCAACATATTCTGCCATCATTGTTGAGGTTGTTGTTAATTGTTGCTTATGACTCTTCCAAGAGATAGGCTCGCCTGCTAACATAAAGATATACCCAGAAGTGGATTTCTTGTCATCTTTGCATTTTGCAAAATCAGAGTCAGAATAACCCACCACTTCTAAACTATCACTTCTCCTATAGGTCAACTTATAGTCTTTTGTGCCTTGTAGATATCGAAGTACTTTCTTAGCTGCTTTCCAGTGATCTAGACCAGGATTAGATTGATACCGGCCTAGCATTCCAGCAATGTAAGCAATATCCGGACGAGTACAGACTTGAGCATACATAATGCTTCCAACTACAGATGCATAAGGTATCATCGCCATTTTCTCTTTTTCAGCCTCTGTTTTCGGACATTGAAAAGAACCGAAAACATCTCCCTTAATTACTGGAGCCACAGAAGGAGAGCAATGCTGCATGTTATAACGAGTGAGGACACGCTCAAGGTAGGCCCTTTGGGATAATCCCAAAATCCCCTTAGCTCTATCTCGGTATATTTCGATGCCAATAACATAAGCGGCCTCTCCGAGATCCTTCATGTCAAAATTATGCGAAAGTATGCACTTTGACTCATGCAACATGTCTATACTATTACTTGTCAATAAAATGTCATCTACGTAAAGGACAAGTATAGTAAAGTTGCTCCCACTCATCTTGAGGTAGGTGCATTGATCCACTTGATTCTTAAGGAAACCTTGTTTCTTCATGACTTCATCAAACTTTATGTACCACTGCCGTGATGCTTGCTTCAGCCCGTAAATGGATTTCTTTAGCTTGCAGACTAAGTGTTCTTGACCTTCAGGTTTAAAACCTTCTGGTTGTTACATGTACACGTCTTCATGCAAGTCGCCATTAAGGAAAGCGGTCTTGACGTCCATCTGATGTAGCTCTAGATCAAAGTGAGCTACGAGGGCCATTACAATTCTTAAGGAATCTTTTCGAGAGATAGGTGAAAAGGTCTCTTGATAATCAATTCCCTCTTTCTGAGTGAACCGTTTTGCAACCAATCTTGTTTTGAAGCGTTCAATGTTTCCATTCTGATCTAGCTTGGTTTTGAACACCCATTTAGATCCTATGGGTTTTATTCCGTTAGGTAATTCTACTTGATCCCAAACATTGTTTTTCTTCATGGAGTCAAGCTCATCAAGCATGGCATTATTCCATTCAGAAGACTGATCACTAGTAATGGCTTCATTGTAAGAGGTAGGATCAGTATACCTTCCGACATCCATTTCTGCTTCAGTCAGGTAGGTTACATAATCATCAAAATTAGTAGCAGTTTTAGTTCTAGATGACCTCCTGAGCTGATTAACAGGTTCTGCATTGTACTGATGTTTGTCGTTCAGGGTGCCTTCATTCTCGGATGGATTCAGAGTAGCATCAGGTTCTGAGCATGGAGTAGGTGGTGCAGTGACGCGTGGAGTGGGTACAAGAGGAGTGAACAGAGGCAAATTAGTAGTCGATGTAGATCTCTCCCCCGCCTCTTGTACTTCTAGTAAATCCAGGTAAAGATTGTCACTGCTCCCATTGATTTTGAAATCCTCTAGGAAATGAGCATGCTTGGTTTCTACAATGCGGGTGATGTGGGAAGGACAATAAAATCTATAACCCTTTGAGTGATCGGGATACCCGATGAAGTGACAAGTTACTGTTTTCATGTCAAGCTTCTTTAAGAAAGGGTTATAAACTTTAGCTTCAGCAAGGCAACCCCATACTTTCATATATCTAAGACTCGGTTTCCTTCCAGTCCAAAGTTCATAAGGAGTTTTAGGGACATATTTGGAAGGAACTCTATTGAGTATATGAACTGCTGCTTTTAATGCCTCGGTCTAGAGGAATAAGGGCAAATTGGAGTTGGCTAACATACTACGCACCATGTTCATTAGGGTCTTGTTTCTCCTTTCAGCAACACCGTTTTGTTGAGGAGTACCGGGCATGGTGTATTGGTTCACAATCCCCTGGCTTTTACAAAACTCATAAAATGGACCAGGGGCTTGTCCCAAATCAGTATGTCTACCATAGTATTCACCTCCTCTATCTGATCGCACAACTTTTATTTGAAGATCAAGTTGTTTTTCAACTTCAGTTTTATAATCTTTAAAAGTTGTAAGTGATTCATATTTTTCCTTAATAAAATACAAGTACATGTAACGAGAATAATCATCTATAAAAGTGATAAATGAATTATGTCCTATTATTCCAACGATGCTGTAAGGGCCACTAATGTCAGTATGAATAAGTTCTAATAATTTTGAACTCCTAGTGGCACCTTTCTTAGTCGTGGATGTCATTTTTCCTTTGAGGCATTTGACACATGTTCCAAAATCAGTGAAATCGAGAGATGGTAAGACTTCATCCTTCACAAGTCGAGATAAGCGATCTCGTGAAATGTGGCCTAAACGTTGATGCCACAATATGGATGAAGTTTCTAAGTCTCGTTTTCTCTTGGTCTTTGTTAAGTTCTCATTAATATTATATGATAACAAAGATTTGGAGAAGCTATCATCTAGTTCTAACTTATAGAGACCGTTATCCAGAAAACCAGTACGAAACAATTGAGAATTTAAAGAAATAGTAAGTTTGCCATGACCATGGGAAACATAAAAACCATCAATGTCTAACTTTGGCCCTGATACAAGATTCCGAGTAATCTCGGGAATATATAAGGTATCATAAATTTTAATACATTTTCCAGTTTTCATAAGTAATTCTAAGGTTCCCACAGCTTCGACAAATAGTTCTTGTCCATTCCCCATCTTACGTGTTCTTTGGTTTCTTTCCAGCTTCCGGATTGTAAGGAATCCCTGGATTGAATTGGTCACATGAACCATAGAACCATAGTCAAACCACCAAGTATTAGTTGGAACATTTAAATTAAAGGACTCAATTATCATATTTAGATGATTACCTTTCTTAGCCAGCCACTCCTTAAAGCTTGAGCACTCAGACTGCTTATGTCCTACCTTGCGGCAGAACTTGCAGTAGGGCTTGCTAGTGGATTTGTTAGAGCTGGAGGGTGCACTTGCATCAATTTTAGGGACCTTATTAGATTCCTTTTTATGGAATTTGCCCTTCCGCTTCTTCGATTCAACAGCCACGAGGTAAGCAACATTTGGTTTCTCCAGCTTCAGGCGCTCTTCTTCTTGAACAGTCATAGCAATCAACTCACTCATGGACCATTTGTCCTTCTGAGTACTATAGTTGACTTTGAAGGCTTCAAACGTAGAAGGAAGAGAAGTCATAATGAAGTGGACTAGGAAACCTTCACTAATCTCCATGGCTAATCCATTAAGTTTACGGGCCATGTCGCTCATCATCAGGATGTGCTCGCGAATGCCGGTGCGCCCGTCATATTTTGTAGTCACCAACTTCAAGATAAGAGTACTAGCATGCGCCTTAGAGGTTCCTTGAAATTGTTCCTCCACGGAAGCTAGATAAGCCTTAGCGTTAGGTGAATCAGGAATGCCTCCTCTAATGATTGGGCTGATGGAATTCTTGATAAGCATAAGACACATCTTGTTACTCCTTTGCCATTTCTCATAAGCCATCTTATCTTCAGGAGTGCTCTTATCAGTGAGGGCAAGAGGAGTAGCTTCAATTAGTGCATGATCAAAATCCAGCATCCCAAGAGTCAGCATTAAGGAATCTTTCCAAGAAGAATGATTTTCACCAGTCAAGGTCTCAATTCCCATATTAGGGGCTGGTTAGACGACGAATTAAGATACTTAGGCTAAGGAAAAAGTTAAAGTGACATAGGGAAACTTAGATCTAAAGCAGGCATAAGTAAGAACCATTATGATAATGAAGCTGTGATAAAATCTATTATAATATCAAAATAATAGACTAGATTAGGTTCTACTTAAACAATCAACTTTCACTTTGGTTAACTACCAATTATTTAAGCATAATGAACAATTATAAATAAGGTATGTGCAATAAGAATGTGACACATCATCTTTGGACAGAAGTGAACATTTAAGCTTATGCACATATTAAGTTTGCAAAACACAAGTGCAACAAACATCGTTGGACAGAATAGAAATAATTGTGTTTTTAGGCAAATGTCATGTGAATATTTAATAATTAAGTGTACTCACAAGTAAGTGAAGGTGCTTAATTAGACTCAAATAACAAGACATAACCCATCATCGTTGGACAGAAGGGAGACTCCTGTTATTAAGTTTAAGCAAAAAATTTTAATTTTAATTTTATTTTAAAACATAATTACGGTATCATGAGATTTACCATATTTAATTCGATAAATAAAAGGAAACACGTAAATATGTTACTCGTAAACTCGATAAGGTGAGTAGCGGAATATTAGGGATTTGATTTTAGATTTGGTCTTCAAAATTTTAATTAGATTGATATGTTTCCAAGTTTGACACGACTGCTATTTTCGAAAATAGTAATAATAATAATACCCGAAAATTAATAAGGCAAGAATATACTATCCTAAATAAGGAAAAACTTGGAGACTAAGATATCAATTTTTATTTTATTTTATTTTATTTATTTATTTATTTATTTTTAGGAAAACACAATCAAATCAAATTCATTCCTAATTAAGGGAATCAATTGTATTTCAAAAATTTTAATTAAGGAAAAAATATTATTTTCGAAATTTCCTAATTAAGGGAATAATGAATTTTCGAAATTCATATGAACAACAAATAATGATGATGAACATAGAATCAAAATTAATTCAATTCCAAATAAGGGAATACTCACGAAAATTATGAAGAACACATAACATTCATATTAAATTAAAATTTTCGAAAATAAGTGGTTCAATAATATATCAAAATAAAAATATAGAAAATCAATTTGGAAGAAACGAAAGAAGAATCGATTAAGCAACATAAAACTACTCTGATACCAAATGTTGGATTAGGATTCCTTAATCATATAATGAAACGTGAATAATGATTAAATAATACCTGGTAGACCCGTGATCGCATGGCTGAGGGACGAAGACATGATCTTGATCAGGTTCCTCTTTAGGGTGTATCGCTTAGAATGGAATTATGTGAGTAGAGAGACAAAGAGATGAGAGGCTCGAAAATCCCTTTAGGGAATTAGTTTTGGCCGTGTGATGTTAGAATATGAGAGTGTCTCTTTAGTTGTCTGGTAATCTCTATTTATAATACACCTAAGGGGAAACTCTAATTATTTATGGTAAGGATAATTACGTCCATTAAGCAATTATCAATAATATAATAGGATAAATATGGTAATTGATCAATTAATAAGATAAATAATCGTGAGGTGCCACATAATATTCTTACAAAATTATCTCATTTATAGACCAAACCTCTCTATTGTGGCTACTGATAGTTAGTCTTATTTTTTAATTAAGAAGAAATGTAATTTATCTAAAAATTTTTATATAACATATTAATTATTAATAAAGATATTCAATAAAACTATCCAAAATTTTAGTAAACAATAAAGGGATACCTATTGGTAGTTGAAACTTGTTAAGAAATATATCAACTTTAAAGATTAGATAATATTAATTAATATTCAGAGGATAAGAGACAACAAACTAGGACTTATAAAATACACTCCTCACTATCACTATGAACAAGTGGACTCAACTTAAATACTTTGATTTTAAGTAATTTAAACCTTGAACCAGAACAATGAACAAGTAAAACTTTCCCTACCTTCACATAGCACCATCGTGATTTGTATTCTTGTGAGCCATGAATAACCAAATTCTCAATCGACAAAATCGAACATCTTCCTTTACTTTTCTTTCGACACTTTGTTGAGAAAATTCACCTAAAAAAGGTTAGATAAATTCATAAACCCAAAAACTTTATTCTAAATCCTCCGATGATAATTTTGCTATAAAGAGTCTCGTCATATTGAACACCACCACCATTGCAATCAGTAGAAAGAAACAGGAACACCAGGAAAAGAGATAAAGAGAAAGGGTATCTGTAATCAAGCAAATTTCACTTAAAGAACATGTTCTTGTTTTAGAGAAACAAGAAGGTAGGACTAAGGAAGATGAGAACAATGAAAGTGCTTTACTTCTTTACTTCTTGTAATGTAAGGTTTTGATATAGTCATTTTTTTCATAAGATTGGTCTTGTAGCATTCAGTACACCCTTTTTAAATAAAATTTATTTATTATTCATTCTTACATTAGCTTCAATTTAAAAAAAAAAGGAAAAGAAAATAATAATAATAATATTTTTAAAAAAAATTCTATATATTTTAATATATTTAATGTTTAATCCTTAAAATATAATAAATAATTATTACTTTTGTTTTAGAGAAGAAATGTTTGTTTTTTGGATTAAAAATACATTATTTAACAGTAATTTAAAGTTATAATATAATAAGTTTATTTTAAATTACAACGTTTAAAAAGTAAACTATGTTTTGAAGAAAATAAAAATTAATGTATATAATTACTTTGATTATATTAAATGAAAATATATTTCTTAATTAAATTATTTATTAAAAAATTAATGATTTTAAGTTTTCATTACTTTAATTATCTTAATTAATATTTTTATTTTAACGTTAAAATCACTCTTCAACATAAAAACTAAAAAACAATATTACAAAATGTAGAGATGTAAAAATTACAAATATAAAAGAAAACATATTTATATAAACTAAAAATATATTTAATTATAATTTTTTTTAAGATCTCTATCATTCTCCATATATATATATATATATATATATATATATATATATATATATATATATATATATATATATATATATATATATATATATATATATATACGAAGGAGTCTCAACTTTTACCAACTAAATTAAAAAAAATTTAGCCTACACTATTTTATTGAATAATATTGAATATTAATGGTAATAGAAAAACTTTTATATTTCATCATTTCTTGTAAAATATTAATATGATTCAAATTTCACGCGTTATATTTTCTTAAATTAACATCTTGGATTGAAGTGCATAGAGATAATTCTGGTTTAATGCGTTTAATTTTTTTTTATTTTTATAAAAGCATTCATGTTAGGTATCATTATGCAAATTGACATCTCAAGTCGGCTGACATCTCAAGTAACAACAATCACCTGTCATCAAATGAAAAAATTGTTATTAAAAAAGAAAAAAGAAGAAAAATACAAAAATATGAGGGGATTAGACCAAAACCATATGTTAACAAAAACGATACGTAGGTGGACTATACCTATTCATAAAAAATTCTAAGAATAGACTAGATGAAAGCCTATTATACCAAAGAAATGATTCTCTATGAATAAATCCTAAATTAGTCAACTTATCAGCACACACATTCCCTTCACGAAAAACATGAGTAACCCTAAACCTGATTTTCCCGCAGTAATTAAGACAAATATCCCATCGATTACGAAGCATCCACGGAACATTTGTCCTAGCAGCAAACGCAGCACAAACCAAGGCAGAAACACATTCCAGCCAAACATTAATAAGCCCCATCTTTTGAGCTTCCTCCATAGCATATATAACTCCATAAAATTCAACAATCAGAGCAGTTTAAACTTCAAGAAACACAGAGAAGACTCCAATAAATTCCCCCATACATTTTTATAATAAATTTTCGTGTTACTAATGTATTTCAGGTTACTAAATTGTTGACTAAGTTCAATCTCGACCCAACTCGACTGGTTAAAAACAAATATTTGACCATGATTAGCCTCGACCTCAACTCGACTAGTTAAAAATTGTCAATTATGATCAACTTTGACCCTAACTCGATTGGTTGAAAAAAATTGTTTGACTTTGACCAACCTCGACACTAGCTTAACCAGTTAAAAAATATTGTTGATTATAATCAACTTTGACCCCAACTCAACTGGTTAAACAAAAAAGATTGTTGATTATGATCAACTTCGACCCTATTTTGGCTGGTTTAAAAAATTGTTGACAAAAGGATCAACCTCGACCCCAGCTTGAGTAGTTGAAAAAAATTGTTGACAATGATTAGCCTAGACCCCAGCTCGACTCGTATAAACAAATTAATGATTATGATAAGCCTCAACCCCAACTCGACTTGTTGAAAAAAAAAATATTGATTATGATCAATCTTGATCCCAGCTGTGCTGGTTGAATCTTTTTTGTGGACTATGATTAGCTTCGATCTCAACTTGGTTGGTTGAAAAAATTACTAGCTATGATCAACCCTGACCCCAACTCAGTTAGTTGAGAAAAATTGATGACTATGATCACTCTCGACCTTAATTCGATTTGTTGAACAAATTACTGACTATGATCAACTTCGACTCCAATTCAGCTATTTAAGAAAAAAATATCAACTATGATGAATCTCCGATCCGAACTCGATTGGTTAGAACTTTTTTTTAATATAATTAACCTCGACCCCAAATGCGAAATATTTCTAACTATTATCAGCCTCGACTTCGACTGGTTGAAAAAAAATCATCAGTATCGATCCCAACTCGAATTTTGATTCCAAGTTTTGAAATTGGAAATACTACTCTCAGTCTTATTATACGGACATCTCTGTTGCACGAATTATATACATAGTCTTATAAAAACTCTTATTGAAATCTGGTAATATAACAAAAAATTTGAATAAGATCTAGATCTTAAATACAATCATGTATCATAAAAATAAAGATTATTTTTTTTCTTAAAGATATTTTCTAAAAATTCAAAAAAAAAAAATTAAAATGAATCATATAAAACTGCTATATTAGAAAAAACTTATAATAAAGTCTTAAAAATAAGAGTTAAATATGTTTTTTCATCTATATACTCTAACACAAAATTGATTTTTGTCTTTATTTCAAACTTTACATCATTTAGGTACTTGTATGAAAGTAATTGGAATGAGTTTAGGATCTATGTGAAATTATTGTCATTTTTTTTTAAAGATTGTTAGTTTTTTTCAAAATTCATTATTGGTTTAATTACATAATGATGTCCACTGTAACACTTTCAATGGGTTGAAGAAGTAGAATCTCAAATTAAAAAAAATTCACATATAAAAAAGTTCATTCCAATTATTTCCATATTACAAATACCTGGATGATCTAAAGTTCAAAATTATTAACTTCAGAGACCGATATTAAGACCATTTCACCACATGATTGGGTTCGGTCCATGACCTCACAGAACAATAATTAAAGCTTACTTTAACTAGCTTTATACTCTAATACGCATAATCTAGTATTAGATTAACTTTATCTAAATAAGTTATCCTAAGATTCTATAAGAAAACATATAAATAATTTCTCTTACCTGAAATGTTTGTCATCAAAGCAATTTCCAAAACAAGTAACAAGGTTATTCCAAGATCTAGGAACCTAAAGTAAGGTATCCAATTAAAACAAAATTTTAGTATATGATAAAACAAGTTTGGAGGATCACTTTTCTTAACTGACTCCACCAAAATTGATAACAAAATTATAAGAAAAAACGGAAAATAAGAGATTTTTAGAATAAATGGAAACCTACTCTCTTTAAAAAATTGATTAGATAGAATTAATTCTTAGTTTCTTTGTTATTCACTAGTGGAAAAAGAAGAAAAAATGATGACTTACTATGACAGGTGTAGTGTACACTGGTGCAGAAAGGTCAAACGAGTGCGATTATTTTGAATTTATAAAGGTTGCTATATAGCCGCATTTGATCAGCACGCACTTGTAAATTGAAGAGATACGAATGCGGCTTGCGGCTATATAGCCGCATTCGTAAATTCGATTTATAAATGCGGCTATTTACATAATTGCATTTATAAATCACATTTACGAGAGATGTTTAGGGTTTCTTTTCTTTTTCGCTATTGATTGGGTTTCTAATCAAAGTTCTCAACTTTGATCTTTTCCAAAGAACATGGTCATTATTTTAGCATTTTTTTTATGTCTTGGTGCATCCATATCATACCTCTTCGTATTTTATCCCAATGGAAGTCCAAAAGACGCAAATAAAAATTCTCCAATGAAACGCAAATATATGACGGAGCAAGGCGACAATAGCGACGAGGAAGACACAGCAGAAAGCAAACAAAAACATTTCCAATGAAGCATGACCTTAGCAATGGCATAAGACAAAACATAAGAGAAATGCAAAACATACAAAAAATTAATGATGAAGAAGAAGAGAGGAAGACAATGCAAATAAGAGTGAAAGAAAAGAGGAAACACAGTTATTGGAGGAAGCAGTTAAGAAAAACAAAGCGCGAGAGAAAGGAGAGTATCAAAATGTAAGTGGCGCATTTCTGAAATTAGGGTTAAAAAGGTTTTAAGAAGACGGCTATTTGTAAAGCCGCATTTGTAAATCAAGCGTTTTGATTTACAAAGGCGGCTGTACAAATAGCCGCTCTTGTAAATCAAAGCATTTTGATTTACAAAGACGGCTATACAAATAGCCGCCTTTGTAAATCCAAAGGCTTGATTTACAAGTGCGACTTTATAAATAGCCGCACTTATAAATGAAATTAATTACAAAAATATCACTGTGTTTTTAACGAAAGCGTTTGAGCGCAAAACCGCACTAAATAAACCCTATTCGTTTATACATTTTGCACTAGTGGTACCTGTCATAAAAATTGGTGCGGTGACATTTTTGTAATAATCATGAAGTTTATTATGATTAAAATTAAAACTAACATAGTAAGTATATTTACTATATCTGTTCAGAGTAGAACCGTCATAATAAATTTTTACTGTCATTTTTTATTTCAACTGACATAATAAGTGTTTTAACCTATTTCACTTTTCTCTTCTCAAAAAATAATTATTTTTTAACCCTACGGTAACCCTTCTGCGTGCTAAAGCTTCTCCTTCTTCAAGAATTTTTAAACCCTATAGTAACCCTTCCGCACGCTGAAGCTTCTCCTTCCACCATTGAGGTAGTTCTGGGGCAACCTAGTACCATCTTCACTTTCTCCTCTCAAACAAAAAAAATTTCAAACCCTTCTGCGCCAAAGCTTCTCCTTCCACCATTGAGGTAGTTCTAAAACTTGTTTGGTATTATAGGGCAAATCTGATCCATTTAATTATGATATAAAATATCATATATTTGTGTTTTAATTTGTAGTGTTCACATAAATCGAGAAGCTATGAGTGTGGATATTATGTAATAAAGCACATGCACACAATCATATATGCAAACATTACTAACTCATAGAGATAGGTAATAAAAAATTTACTAAAATACCTTAATTATTTAATTGTGAATTTCACTTTTTATTGATTAATTCAATTTTTTTTGTAGTTATTCAACGATCCATCTCCATTTAAGGATAAAGATATAGTAGACATTAGAATGCTATGGGCTCCATTCTTTTTAAGTGTTTCTGATAAGATGTAAATTTTGTTAGTTTATTGATCAATGAATGAGTTTGTCTGTAAATTGTATGCAATTGTCTGAATAACATTGATATACAGGTGATTGTTATTAGTGAATGGGGAAAATTTGATTAGTGAATGAGTTTGCCTGTAAATTGTATGCAATTGCCTATATAACATTGACATGCAATTGATTGTTATTAATGAATGGAGTAAAATTGATCAATGATTAATTTTGTCTGAAAATTGTATGCAATTGTCTGGATAACATTGATATTCATATGATTGTTATTAATGAATGGAAAAATTTTGATCAATGAATGAGTTTGTTTGAAATTTGTATGCAGATGATTGTTATTAATGAATGTAGGAAAATTGATAAAGCAATCATTTTTCTAAAAAAACAAACTTACTATGATGGTTATTGCAATACATAAAAAGTCTTATTTACTATGATGGGTGTAAGAATATTTGTTATAGAAAATCACTTACTATGACGATTCTAATAAGAATCATCATAGTAAGTTGTATTTTCTATAACAGTTGTAGAAATATCAGTCATAGAAAGTTTTGTCTTAACATAACATTATTATAGATATTTTGTACATTTTATACGATTTATATACAATAATCATAGTAAATTAATTTATTATATTCGTTTTTCAACTGACAAAGTGAGAATTTTTATAGTGTCTGAATCTATACTGCTATCAAAATCATCATAAAAAGATTTGTAAAACTGTCATAGAAAATCTTTTTTACACTAGTGATTGTGAGGTGAAATTCAATTCTAAAATAGATACTAGTGAAATTTAATTCTAAAATAGGTGAAATTCAAGATAAAGTATGAAAAGATAAAAGTTAAAAATATAAAAAAATAAAAAGAAAAAGATTCAAGGAAGAGGTTACATATTAGATATTAGATATTATGTAACTGGGTGAAATACTTAAGTTTGCCTTCATTTGGCAACAATAAAATAGTAACAGTGTTAAATCAATATAAAGAAGTAAAATAATTTCGCAAAACAATAAATAGTAAAAGTCTTACATCAATAAAAAGAACTAAAATATACACAAATTTATTTGTTTGAAAAGTAAAGCTTATAAGTTTTACGTATAATAACTTGGTTTTTTTTTTAATGTGACTGTGTCTTTTAAGTTACATTGATTTTTATATTTTAAAATATATAAAAAAAAAAATCTTGAGCAGAAAAAGTAAAAGAGAATCTTGACTCTAATTTAATGTCTCTGAATTGTTGCCATTCTTTACTTAGTTGAGCTGCACTCCAACGTCACAAAATTCTTCCCTTTAACTATCAGCTTAGACTTCACTTAGTGGTTGACGTTAATCTATTGATGTACCCATATATACTTTAAGTTATACCTAACGTGGTGACACAATTGGCATTATTAATAGAATTGATATTAAGCTACCTGAAAATAACCAATCTCTGCTTCAACATAATCAATGACAAATAATGCCACCAACAGAATTGTCGTCCCACAATAAAAACAACATAAAATTCAAATCCTTTCGGTGTCTGTTGTTTCCATTATCTCATTCCTTCCTGCTTTACCAACTGCTACGTCTTACATAATTATTATTTTTTTATCTCATTATATGGTTTGGAGTTTAATTCCTCATACATAACTTATTTTGGACTTAATAATAAATCTTTTTTACTAAGAATCTAAATATGTTTTCCGTTAATGTAATTTTCATTTCTAATCTAAATTTTATACTTTTTTATACTTATTAAAATTATTAGAATAGATCATGATTAGAAAATAATTAAATAAAAATTAATTTTAAAAATAAAAATAATTAGTTTTTATATTGATAAAAATAATATTTAATTTAGTCAATATAGTAATTAATTATTTTTTTTAAAATTAGGTTTTATTTAATAATTTGTTTATGATAGTATTTGTCAAATATATTTAAGAGACAAACAATTTTTTTAACGTGAACTAGAATTTAAAATATCTATTATAACTCATTGCACTGAGGTAAATATTATAATATAGTTCAAGTTAAAATTTTGTTTTTCATGTAAATTTTTTTTTTTAATAAAATAGTCAGTCCTCTAAAATTAGAAGGTGAAACAACAATAAATTTTACTAATAAGAAGATGGTAAATAAATTTTACTAATAAGAAGATGGTATTGACATTATTAGAGTGACACTTAGTGTATCTATAGTAACAAATAGTTAAACATATGCATGATTATGTGTTGTACGTGTTAACGTGATAATGTTCTTATCATTAATTTGATTAAAAAAAACTTTCTAGACTCGTTTTAAAAATTAAACAAAATTAAAGATATTTTAAATAGTAAACGAAATTGATTAAGACACATCTTAATAATTAGATAAAAAGAGCTATTAATTTTAAATAATGAAAAGTTAAAATTAAATAGGAGTTATAACATGAGTCAATCTATTTTGTTGTGGTTCGCCCTCCATTGGACATCCTGAAAACGAGTGTATGTGACCCCACTCCATAAAATTTATGTAACTAATATTATAATGACCCATATAGCATAACTATAAGTTTACGAATCTTTAAGTATAAATTAAAAAAATAACTATTGTTCACAATTTTTTAATCTTAAATTTAAGTATCTCATAAAAACACAACAATTTTTGTAAGTATAACATTTAGAAGAAAAAAAAAATTATTTACTGTAAATAAATAAGTATATGAAAATATTAAAATAAAATTTAAATTTATGCTTATAAATATATAATATTAATAAAATAATAAATGAAAATATTTAATAAATAATTTTACACAATAATATTTTTTTAATAATAATTAAAAATATTATTCATATGTATATATATATATATATATATATATATATTCTGATAAATTAAAATTTGATGAAATAAATTATCCTATACTTTCTCAGATTTTTATAGAGCACATGGATACTTCCATTTTTAAAATTCAAAACAAGCATTTTTTTTTATAAAAAAAGTACATTATTACCTCTTTTTTAAATTATATATATATATATATATTATACCTCCTTAAATTTTTAAAATATTATATTTATAACTCTACTGAGGAAAACAGTCCCAACAGTAAAAAAATACAAAATGTAAGTGTAAACTTATGTTGTATTATTAAATTTTAGTCTTTAAAATAATTAGTTTGTATCCTTACCAATATTGAAGGCAACAATTATCCCTTAATTATTACTTTTTGATGTTAGAAAGTCAAATTTAACTTTAGTGCTACCCCACCTACTTCTGGGTATAACCACGCACTGTTAGGAACCAAAGAAAAACAAAATTTATTTTTCGTGTAGGAAGCTAGATCGAGGAGTTTCAGAATCCAATTATACATTACATTAAACATATAATTTATATTTTAAACATAATTATTAATTTTTATAATAATTATCTTATAAGCCCTAAGATGAAATATAATTATATAACTGTGTCTTATACTACTAAGAGGTATAGTTACTAAACTCTTTAAATTTTATAGTTATGATTGTAAATTAAAATTTTTTTTTAAGAGAATATTAAAAGTTCCATTGTACATGTTTTGTATTTTTTTTTCTCTATCTGTTTTTCGGACAAGTTTAATTTTCTTTTATTTGTGTATATCTTTTAATCCGATTTAAGTAATTAAAATAAAACTTTTTGTAGACAATATTTTATATATTACATATTAAACGATTTCTTGATCTTTAGTTACTCAAAGTTAATAAAAACATAATAATTAAAAGTAAATAATTTTTTTTAATAAAACTTATTATCTAAACCAGGATGAGAAAAGATTCATATTTACAGTTGTACCCTAGATCCATTTTAACACCTATAGCTCAAAAGCCCATTTCTCTTCTTTCTCTTTTTCCTCCATTTTTCATCTTTTATTTATTTTTTTCTTTTCTAAAGTCAATTTCATGTGCATGCCTATTCCTTTTTCTCTCAAGCAATTACTTCTCAATCTTTTCTCTTAAATCTTTAAAATGATTTTTATATATTTTTTTCAAATCACACTTGCTAAAAGTTAGCATGATATAAAACACTTCTATATAGGAGTATAATTTATTTTAGAGTAGATTTTTACTCTATAATATTTTATTATTAATATTTCAACTTTATTTGTAAACAAATCACATTTTATTGGTCTTATTAGTTAAATTTTTTAATTATTTAAACTACTTCACCTTTTAATTTCTGTTTTTGTTGATTTAGTGATAAATATATAGGCACTTAGATTGGCGATGCCAATTTTCTTTTACTTATTACTTGAACTTCAAACAATTCTTTAATAAGGGAAGTTATTTAAAATTTTATTTTAATTTAGATAGTCTTGTTGTTAATACAAATAATGATATTTACTTGAAAATATTTGAATTGATGAATTGTATTTGTATTGTTATTGAAATTGGGTTTGATGAGTTCAAATTAAGAAATATTTGTTTTAACATGAAATTTTTATATTTTATATGTGATATTTAGGACATTTTACACTCAACGGAATGAATAATTTGATTATTTTGAAATTGAACTTGCTGTTGGGAAAATTTTGTAATTGTTGATTTTCTATAATTCGTTCCCTATTTATCCAATGGAATTCATTCAAAGAGTTAGGGTTAATTCTATACTTGATTAGTTTAGTAGAGTATGATTTGACAGCGGATTTAATAGATTCACCAAAAGAATACAAACCCGAAAGAAATTAAGATAATTTCCTAATTGAATTCACTTAATGAAATTTATTTTGCTAATGAGTTTAAATGATTATAAATGTTTATATATATGATCTGCACATGAATATTGAGATGTTATATAGTAATTATGATTGAATTATGTATGATATTTGAGATTGAATTGTTTGAAATTACATATTTGAGATTATATGTTTAGTGAGCTTTTTATTCAAGATATTAAAGACATAATCTATTACTGGAAGGAGATATCGTTATTTCATTACTAGTCTAAATAATATAGATTAAAACATCAAGTGGTAAGAAGTTAATAAACCCTAAACAAAAGATGTTGTCGGTTTAAGAGGTAGTTTTGGATGAACCTAAGACTTTATGTTTCATATGCTTATTTGTATATTGTGGATGGATACTTATTTTGAAATACTTAGATATGTAGACGCTATGTTGGATCGATATAATATATGGATATACTTATTTTTGTCTATCTTTTGTAGGCCCAATAAAAATGACAACTTTAAGATGAAAGAATGTATATAGTATCTCAAAAAAGACCTCCATACCATGAAAGAATACTAGAACTTTAGTCAGAGAACTACAAGAAGACTAGAACCCAGTTGGCTTTAGCAGGACTAAGTCAACATTTTAGGTCAAACTTTAGTTTAAATAATTGTATTTTGTAGATTAGGATTTTTCATGGAACGTGTATTAGGCCAAGTAGTGTAGAATAATTGGGCCATGTATTTGGGCCAAGTAAAGTAGGATTTTCTAAACCTAACTAGGGTTTCAATTGGACTTTTAATGACCTAAGAGAAACCTTAGAATGGTCATGTAAGGGAAAGGATGTACAAGCTTGAGCTCCAAGTTAGGGTTAGAAGCTTGCCTTCCAAGTTTCATTGAAACTTGGGCTCCAAGCTAGTGTTAGAAGCTTCCCACTCACCCTTCCTCTCTTTTGGACATCCAAGCCTCCTATAAATAAAAGTGTTCATCTCTTGTATTTTAAAAATGGATATAGTAATGAAATGCTGCCCAATTTTGGCCATTATACTTGTTCCTAAGTTCTCCCTAGGTTAGTCTCCTTGAAGACTTAGCCTAAACTTTTTCCTAGTGAGTTGGACTCACCTTTCACTCTCACATATTCCTTATCTCTACTTCAATCCATCGAAATTTCTCTTGAGTTTTAAGAATGCCTCCACTCCTCAACTCTCCTTCATCATCCATCAAAAGAAGAAATCATAAGGAAGACTAGTCCTCTTAAGCAACCCGCCTAAGAGTTTTTCACTAAAACAAGTTTTAACACCTCTCTAGGATAAATATTCTACACCTCTCTAGGTACACAAGTTTTAACACCCCTCCAAGAACAAGTATTCTACACCACTCCAGGTACAAGTTTTAACACCTATTTAGAATTAAGAATTAAGAAGAACACCCTTGACAAAGAACACAATGTAAGCTCACATGGTATACTTCATAGTGTGGAAAATTTACAAAGGATTAGCACACTACCCAAATTTCTAGATGCTCTATGAAGTAGATAGAATATGTACAAAGCAAAAACACTCACACAAACTTGTAATTCTCTTTTAAATATTTTTAGTTTTCTCATGTGTGTTGGTATTGGTTCTCCATGTCTTTATATAATACTCAGAATATGATCGTTAAAACTTTGTGTACTGCATATCTTCACATTCGTTAGACGCTCTATATCTCCGTGCATCTTGAACGTGAGTCAATTTTGAAATGTTTTTTTCTTTGCTCAAATGTGTACATCGAAGCTTTAAATCCTCTTGACTCAAATATACGTTCAAATCTGCATAGCTTTTCTTTCTTCATGTAGTAGATACTTAATAAGGCAATTTTAGATTTGATGCAATATGTGCGTCTTAATCACATATTTGATTTTTTAAACTGATTATACATTTGTAGAAAACTGATAGTTGAAGATCTTTCATATTTGTAGTTGAATCTTTGTCGTATTGTACTATTCATCATCTTCTTTGTATAAGACACTAAAAAAGGAATGTTTTGACACCAAAGTTTTAATGCGTCTTGATCACTTTTTGAACTTTGAATCCTTTCTTTACTTGTATATCTTCATTCATACAAGTTTGATATTGATTTATTCATCACTTGCACAAATCTCATACTCTAGGATCATCGTTTTGCCATCAGACGCTTGATGAGAAAACTTCAACTTTGATAATATTCTACCCCTTTTGACCAAATAATATCACACGGTTTGAACTTTCAAATATTTCCATATATAGAGATATTTGAACGTGGAATATTGATACTTTTATATCTGAACTTTGCTCAAATCTCGAATTTCTCTTTCATCGCTTTTGTGATAGACACTTGAAATGAAAACTTTGACTTTGATTTCTTTTGTGCTTCTTAAGTGTTGTAATCACTTCTGGAAATAATTTGAACATGATTAACAAATATTAATATGCATTGGAGCACTTACGTCTGCACAAATCTCATTTTGTACTTCATTTTTCGTATTAAACGCTCAAATAGGGAACTCTTGATTTTATCTTCCTATGCATCTTTAAGTGCTGAAAATATTTTTTTGGAATTATTTAAAATATCAGTATCAATAATAATCATCATATAAATGCATGAGTATCACTAAAATATAATCTTTGATTTTCTAAATCTGAAATATAATCTTTGATTTTCTAAATTATTTAAATCTTTTATTTCTAAATTTCCATTGTAAAGACATTTTTAAAATAATTTCTAAATTTCTACACGATTTAAATATTGAGAACTGTTTAGAATTTAATCCATATATATTTTCTTAATATATTTTTCAAAAAGTATTTTAATATAGTGATGAAATGTGAATCCTAAAAACATAGAAGTCTTTAGCATTGTTTTGTTTGACTTTTCTTATATTTTAGAGTCATATGATTTGTTATGTCCTTAGAAACTGTTTAGCACGTCCCTCTACGTAATGCCTCTGTGTACTATGTGACCTCCTATTTCATTGTAAGACAAACTATCATTAATCTTCACTCACTACTTCACAACAAGCTTAACAACCACCATCATAAACTTTCCCAAATTTATTTTAAACAGTTTTTCGCTGGGTCTCCGTAAAAACAACACATTCTTTTAAATATTGTTTTCTTAAAATTTAGTTTTATAATGTTTATATAAATTTTAATTTGTTTTTATTAAAAATTAGAAATAATAAAAGAAATTAATTATTAATAATAAAGACTAACTTAATATAACAGTGACATTTAAAACTAATTAATTAAATTAATTATGTTTGTTATTACATATATAATCTTAGGAGTTATAAGCTACGCCACACATCTTTCCAACGAAGTAATCCTTTATTAATGCAGATGTCGCAATAAATCTCACATAACATGCTGATTCACCATGGTGGAACAACATAGTTTGTTTTTTTTTTTCTAATTTTAATAATGAAACGAGAAAGTTAAGTTTTTGCACCTGCTAGGATCGAAATAGCTTATAAGAGGAGGAGCCCGATTAATATGTAAAATATTTGTTCTTGAATGAGACTTATTCGGGTTTCATTTTTATTTTTTTTTATGTTTTAATTGCGATTAAATTTAACTTTTTAACCAACGCAGTTTTTGTACATATACTAAAAATAATGCATAAAATGAAACATAATATAATTTAAGTAGAGTGAGAAGTAAAACCAAAAATAGAAAAAAGCAAGAGGAGATGGGCAAAAGCAGAAGCAGTAGCATGAGATAGGAAACCTCAGCACGTGCAAGGCGAATGACATTAATTAGCGAAAATGACATTGTTGATAAACTCAGCTACCAGAGTTGGCTTCGCATTGAATGTACCTCTCTCCTCACGCCTCACCACCTTCTTCTTCTCATTATTATATGTGTATATTATATATATAATATATTAATGTGCGAAATTATTTATTTATTAGTAGATTAAGGAAGGCTAAGATGAGTACTGCGCGCACAGCGGGTGTCATCCATGCCAATGCCATGTGTTATTTCGTCTGCATGCACCTAACTTAATTATCCTCTTTCTTCACTCTTCCATTTCCCACCCACTCCAACCCCGTTTTATTTGCATTCCGCGTAAGAGAGAGAAAAAGGAAGATGGAGGGTATCACGGCCACCGTGTGCAAGGGCGTCAAAGAGTATTGGAGGAGGAAAGGCTACCGGAGGCTAAACGGGTCGGGTCGGAGAAGGAGGAATCGGGTTGAGCTGGGAAGCACCCGAACCGGGAAGGGTCGGTTCTGGCGGTGGAGGATCAGACTCGCACCCAAGATCCGAATCAGAAAAATCCCCTCTCCAAAGAAGGTTCTGCTTTGGGTGAGGGACGCGTACGTACGGATGATGCTGGGCTTGGCCAACTCACGCGTCATGACCGCTGGCGCCTCAGCTTCGGGCTTCGGTGGGCCCCTGTCAGCTGTGGACACTTCCTTCGCTGGCTTCGGTCGGGCCCAACCCAAGGAGTACGACGACAAAGCCATCATCCAGATCTACAAGTCCATCCTCATGGCGCATGGAGCGTTAGTGCCTCGTGACGCCGCCGCAGAAATCGCTTGCCCACCGTAACGCTAACGCTAACGGTAAGGGTAAACGGGGGAAGCAGCCTTTCATGATAAATTGTTGGATACTACTCCGGCCAAGCCAATACCCTCGTGTTAATTAATTTCTTCCTTTCTGTCATTCTATAAAATTTTTAGTTACTCTATAATGGGGTTTAGGTTTACTTTTACCGTGATTCTGTCGATTAGATAGATTCATTCTTCTTCTCAACGCCCCACTTCTCAAACTACATCTCATATTGTGAACATCACCGGAATATAGACAAACGCAAATTTGTATTATGAATGGCAAACGCGGCACTACTGATTCCGAGATTAATTTATATTGTTCCTAATATTTGACTTCTTTTCCACGTTATGCGCTGAAAATCACAGTAACCCTAGTCAACCTAAAATCAGGAATCCATATGCCACAACTTTTTACACAACTAGTTTTATATTATCTTTAATCATCATATATTTACAACTTACTTTTATATATATATATATATATATATATATATATATATATATATATATATATATCTATTTTATACCTCTTAATTTTATTATTTTAATCATTTTCTATATCATTTAATTATAAATTTATTTTTTATTATTTTCATTTTTGTTAAAATTGTCCTACCAATTTTTTTTATTATATTCACCTTACACCTTCTAGTATTATTATTTTAATTATTTTTTATATCATTTAACTATAAGTTTATTTTTTATTATATATATATATATATATATATATATATATATATATATATATATATATATATATTTTAAAACTGTCACATCAACCTATCTCATTATCAAAGTATAATTTTTCATTATCTTTAGTATTTCATTATCTTTCTTTAAGAAATAATTGTCAAATATAATTTTTCATTATCTTTGTCACCAAATAATTATGTGGGTTGAAAGAAAGCATGCCCACCACCATGCCTACTTGAAATATAATTACTTTTTACTAAAACAATAATAATAAATTATTTGTTTATATTGTGTTCATCTCTTGTATTTTTAAAATGGATATAGTAATGAAATGCTGTCCAATTATGGTCATTATACTTGTTCCTAAGTTTTCCTTGGGTTAGTCACCTTCAAGACTTAGCCTAAACTTTTTCCTAACGATCAGTTGGTCTCACCTTTCACTCTCACATATTCCTTATCTGTACTTCAATCCATCAAAATTTCTCTTGAGTTTTAAGAATGCTTCCGCTCCTCAAATCTCCTTCATCATCCATCAAAAGAAGAAATCATAAAGAAGATTAGTCCTCTTAAGCAACCCGCTTAAGAGTTTTTCACTAAAACAAGTTTTAACACCTCTCTAAGATAAGTATTCTACACCTCTCTAGGTACACAAGTTTTAAAACCCCTCCAAGAACAAATATTCTACACCACTCCAAGTACAAGTTTTAACACCTCTTTAGAAGTATAAACCATTCTAGGTAACCAATCTTAATTCCCCCCCCTAACATCAAGATCTCTCAAAGAATTTAGAAGAACACTCTTGACAAAGAACACAATGTAAGCTCACATGGTATTTATAGTGTGGAAAATTTACAAAGGATTAATACACTACCCAAAATTTCTAGATGCTCTATGAAGTAGATAGAATATGTATAAAGCAAAAACACTTACACAAATTATAAATTTATTTTATTATTTTCATTTTTGTTAAAATTGTCCTACCAATTTTTTTTATTATATTCACCTTGCACCTTCTAGTATTATTATTTTAATTATTTTATACATCATTTAACTATAAGTTTATTTTTTATTTTATATATATATATATATATTTTAAACTGTCACATCAATCCATCTAATTATCAAAGTATAATTTTTCATTATCTTTAGTATTTCATTATCTTTCTTTAAGAAATAATTGTCAAATATAATTTTTCATTATCTTTGTCTCTAAATAATATGTGGGTTGAAAGAAAGCATGCCCACCACCATGCCTACTTGAAATATAATTACTTTTTACTAAAACAATAATAATAAATTATTTGTTATATAGCTTGGGAAAACAACTTTAGTGCGTGTTTACCTTAATTTTAGAAAAATGATATTGTGTATATCATAGCTTAATCTTTGAAAATGCCATTGGGTGCTAACTGTTGTATTGTTAAAGAGTATTTGAGAAGGTACGACTCCCACATTTTTTAATTGATCCTTGTTTCTATTGTTTATATATCAAATTGTTTTTAAAGTGAATAATTGAATGCACGATGTGCTGGAATTTCGGTTTTATAATAAGTTTGTCGCCGTGCCAAATCTTTACATGGAGATATTTATGTTATATCTAAAGTTTAAATGTTTTAGACTATTATATTTTGTAAGTTTGTAAATAAAAAAAATTATAACTAATTTCGCTACTAAAAAAATCAAAAAAATTAATTTAATTTAATTCAAATTTAAGCGTGCATATTTATATAGTAAATATAAATATAAAAATAAAAGATATCAGTATGATTCTCATAATCAATTTAAATAAGAAAGTTTAAGCTTGATTTAATTAAATAATTAAATTTATTTTGAAGCACATGGTAAAAGATACTTTGGATTTTGGTCAGTGTGTTATTATTTCCGATGAAAACTTGTGGAAAAAAATTTTGCAGATAAAAAGAAATATATTATGGATTCGTTTTATTTAAGCTTTGAATTTCAGTATTCGAAACTTTTAGACATTAACTAAAATTACATCAATACAATATATTAGGTCATCACATTAAGTTTCTAAAGACGACTTAAAAGCAACATGTTTGATTTTTTTTATCACTATAACCATATAGACTTCACTTATTACTTTATAATAAATTAAAATTTTCAAATACTAAAGCTGTAGTTTTAGATAAAATTATTTTTTATTAATATATTTTAGATATAAAAAAATAAAAAATCAAAGACTTCCTTAAATAAAGTATTGCAAACAAAGACAAACAACATTAATTGTAACAATAAACAAGATACAAACTTGAAGAAGCAAGAAAATGATAAAGTTTAATGTAAATGATCAAAATAAATATAAATGTAAGATGAAAGCAAGCAAAGATGAAAATTTAAGATACAAGAGAAAATAAAAGACTTAGAAATTAAAGGGAAAAGTACAATAAATGACGAAAAAGATAGAAAAAATATACGACAAGAAATCATCAAAAGTAAAAGATAAGAATGCACACCAATACAAAAACATACATTAACAATCACATACAAAGACGGTTTAAAACTAACCATCATTATAAAATGCACGTAATTAAAAGATACTTATAACAACGGTTTTCTAAGGAATCGTCTTTATAACTCATTCAGAGACGCTTATAACGACGGTTCCCTAAGAAACTGTCTTTATAAGTGTATTTTTTATTTTTTTAATTTATTTACTTTTTAAATTTGCATGTTAATGTAGGTTTATAACGACGGTTCTAGAGCCGCTGTTCTAAACAGATGATTTATAACGACACTCGCAATAATGCCGGTTCGGGAACCGTCTTTATATAGCATTTTTAACCGTTGTTAATGAGTTATTCTGTACTAGTGACAAATTACAAAAAAATAATAAAATGAGAATATAAATAAAACATAAATTCTGGTGACTAAGTATTCTTAATTTTTTGTTTGTCATTTTTCAGTTTTAAGTCTTACAGTATGTCTAAGTATAATTTTAAGCACTCTAATTTCAACTAAAAAATTCTATATATAAATAATTTATTTGAGTTATTGTCATGTTATCATTTTTATGGCCAACTTTTAGTGTTTCATGTCTTTACATAGCGACCTCAATATTTTTTTTTTTTTGGAATAACATTATTATTTGTAATTTTTATTATTTCATATATTTACATAACGACTTAAACATTGGTCGTATTGATAAATTTTTTATGGAGACTTTTATTTTCTCTTTTCACTTAAAAATAACTGACTATTTGGTATCTCGACACTTTTCATGAATTTTCTCTCAGATAGTGTAAAAAGAATAAACGATATTATCAATGATCATTACATAATAAACACCCTCAAATCATGACACATTTAGGCTTTATTGAACTCGATTTAACTGTTCCTACAATAAAAAACTCAACACTACCACTATAAATAGGTAAATACCCTAAGGTAAAAAAATAATACATTTTGATCATAAACTAATATATTTTACTTAGACCAAAACTGACTTGAGCGTCGAAATAAAATCGCAGGTACGCTTATTGAAAATACTATAGATCTAAGAAGACCAAAGATCTAAAAAGATTGAAGATTTAAAAAGGTCAGATCTTGAATGTTGATTGAGCACAAGAAAGGGAAATTCGACCGAACATGATAGTGGACTCACAATTACAAGTCCCACTAGAAGGGTATTTGGGGCCCAGATGGTTAAAAGACTATAATTAAAAGGATATTTTATCTATTTGTGAGGATTGGGTAGAACTTTTATGTTATGCTTTTTGTTATGCTTTTTCTATATGCTTTTCTATTATGCTCTAGCATAGTTGTCCACTAGGGCAAGTTGGATGACTTTTCAAGGGAAGCCATATAAAATCCCAGGTAGCTAGGGTAAACCTATAGAATTATTTAATTTCTTTCCCTTTTATCTTAATGTAGCTTTTCTTAAAGGGAATTTTTGTCCCTTTCTTTTTCCAGTGTCGTTTTATTCCTCTATCATGTTTTCTCATTTCCCCTGCCTTGCATCATAACAATTTAGTGCTTCCATTGACCTATCTAGCCTCCAAACCTAACAAATATTTAGATGAAACCCTCTAGACATTTTATAAAAACTACCACACCTCCAAATCCAAATCCAACAAAATCATGACCACCATGAAACCCGCTATAATACCCTGCATCACGCTATAGAAAATCGTTAAAAAGATTGGAAATCCAAGTAGGAGGCTGTAACTCACACCCTCAACATCATATTAACATCCATACCTGCCCCGATACTTCCCCCCAATGAAGTGGGATTCTCTTCTACTTCATTTTTCGTAGAGACCATACCACCTATCCCACCCCCACCACTATTTTCACATGCCTCATTAGCCATTTTTGCCACAACCATGTCCATTCTTCCCCCTCCTATTTCTCCACCTCCCCTTGTTCCTCATCCACCAAAATCCAATTATCCTTTTTTTAATGATTTTGACCCATTAGATTGGATTTTTTAGGCTGATCGATTTTTCCAGTTTTACAATATTACTTGAGACTTTCACCTATATATGTTGATCTTTTACATGCACGGTGATGCTCTTAGCTGGTTCAAATGGATGCACCAAAATCATCAACTAAGTGACCGAATCTTATTTAATGCCTTGGAGCTCTGTTATGGCCCTTCAACTTATGTCAACCACCAAGCCTAATTGTTTAAACTACGTAAGAATAGTACAATTATTGATTTTTCCAGATATCTTTTAAAAAATAGTGCGATCGAGTTTTGGGTCTCATCCCAAAGATAATACACAATTGTTTCATTTTAGGCCTGGTCCTATAAATTAAAAGAGAGTTAGTTGTTCTTCAACCTACCTCCATCACCCAAGTTGTGGGTTTCACCAAGTTCTTGGAATCTAAAATACATTATTCAAAGAAATATAACCAAGCCTTTACCCTTATTTCCCAACCATCCTCGCATTTATTACCACTACCACGCCCCCCTTCCAGCCCCAAATAACAACCACCAAACCCATCTCTTTGCCTTTTAAAAAAATTTCCTCGACCTAGTTATAAAAACATAGAGCAGCAGGCCTACGGTACAATTGTGACGAAAAATTCTTTCCTCATCACAAATGTCTCACAGAACATTTCTTATTGTTACTTGGTGAAGAACCTACACCAAAAACCTCCCCTGAAACCCTCCCTACCTTGGATATCACAAGATATGGCTACAACCCATCGATTGCCACAAGACCTATTTTGGCACCTTTAATGGTCATTACGAGTTTTTAGTTATGTCATTTGGCTTATCTAATGCTCCTTCTACGTTTCAAGTTGCAATGAATGATATAATCCAACCATACCTAAGGCATTTTGTGCTAGGTTTTTTTATAACATCCTAATCTATAGCACAACCATGAAAAACTACATTCAATAGCTCACAATTATACTCCAATTACTTATGACCCACAAGTTTTTTGTTAAAGATTCAAAGTGCCTTTTGCAAACACTAGAGTTGCCTATTTGGGCCACATTATCCATCAAGGAACTACCTCCCCTGACCCAGATAAGATCCAAGCTATTCTACATTGGCCCAAGCCCACCTCACTCACCATTGTGTGCGTTTTTGGACCTTACGGTGTTCTATCGAAAGTTTATTGTGGTTATGCCACTCTTGTTTCTTGACTCACGAATTTACTCAAATTATAGGTTTTTACATGGAATGAAGAGGCCCATAAAGCCTTTTTACAATTCAAAGAAATCCTTACTTCTCCTCCCTGATTTCACCATCCCCTTTGTAGTGAAAACTGATGCTTCCAACTTCGCCATTGCCATTTTACCTTAAGTAGGGCATTCAATTGCTTTCTTCAATAAGAAACAATGTAAAAAAGAATAGAGCAATTTAGTATCCATGAAAGAGATGCTAACAAGTGGAGGCACTATATCATTGGAAATCATTTTCAAATCATCAGAGACCAACATAGTTTAAGGAGATCTTACCAACGCTTTTTATACATTAGAGCAACAAAAATGGGCTTCAAGGCTTATAAATTACAACTTCGACTTCCTCTATCAATCAGGACGTCACAACCAAGTTGTTGATAATCCTCTCTCGGTCGCCTCCCTCAATCTTCTTGGCCATCTCCCCCTGGTCCCAGAGATCATCATAAAATTTAAAAAAATACTACCAGTCAGAAATAGGATAACAAGGAAAAAAAACTGATAGGCCTTCCCAACACAAAAATCACCATTTACCATGACTTACTCTACCATGAATAGAGACTTTATCTTCCTTCCACAACCAATCTTCGTCCATCCATTCTTCTTGAATTCCATGGAATGTCGTGTGTGGGTCAGTCTAGCCTCAAAGCTACTTTAGCCTGTTTAGCTACCTCATTCTATTGGTCGGGTATGTACCGAGATGCAAAGACCTTCATCAAAGAGTGTCTCCCTTGCCAACAAAACAAACATATTAACCAAAAATCTTTAGAACTGTTGCAACCCATACCCTCGTAGAATTTGGGATGAACTCACAACTTACTCAGTGCCTTCGTAAAAATATCTGCGAGCTGGTACTGTGTTGGTACATACAAAGGACTGATTATTCCGGCTTATAACTTTTATCGCACAATGTGGCAGTCAATCTCAATGTGTTTTGTGCGTTCATAAAATATTGGGTTTGTTGCTATATGCAATGCTGCTTGATTGTCACAGAAAAGTCGAGCTGGCAAGTTACATGGCACCTTTAAGTCCTGCAATAGATATCGCAACCAAACTATCTCCAAACATGTATTGGTCATTGTGCAATATTCTGCTTTCGCAGATGATCTTGATACGTTTGTCTATTTTTTTTACTTCCATGAGATAATAGAAGAACTAAGAAAAATGCAATACCCAGATACTGATCTCCGAGTTTTCTGACAATCTCCCCAGTCTGAGTCGCAATATGATATCAATGTCATATTGTTCCCAGATGGCAATAACAATCCTTGTCCTGGCGATCCTTTGATGTACTTCAGGACTCGAATTGCGGTATCCCAATGAGGTTTCCGTGGAGCCTGTATATATTGACTTAGGGTCCGAACTGAAAACATTATGTCAAGCCGAGTAACTGTGAGGTATATCAGTCGTCTCACAAGTCGCCAGTATTTGACTGGATCCTTTAATAACTTTCCATCGTTCGATGTGAGTTTTAGGTATTGCTCCATTGGAAATTTGTCTGGACGAGCACCTGTGAGTCCCGTATCCTACAAAATATCAAGCGCATATTTTCTTTGTGACATGTAAATACCAACTTTGGAACGGGAAAATTCAATCCCTAGAAAATATTTTAAGTGATCTTTAATGAGAAATCATTGTAATAGATAGTCTTTAAGACGTTGCATTTCTGTCTGATCATTTCTTATCACAAGAATATCGTCCACATAAATTAAAAGGACAGTAAATGATGAGTTATTCTATCTTGTGAATAGAGAACAGTCCACCTTGGACTGTTGAAATCTTGCAGATTTAATCACATGAGAAAAGGTTGAAAACCATGTCCGGGATGCCTATTTGAGACCATAAAGGGATTTGTTGAATTAGGGTCGATCGAAATTTGAGATGCGTGGGCTTGGTTTGGAAGAGGAGATGTGTAGTATAAGCCTACGTATTGTTTACCCGAGCCAATCATCCTCCCCGTAGCCAAGTCCTGCAAAAACGCAACCATGTGAAAAAAGAACGACACAACAATTTAGTGAACTGGTTATCTTACTAACGGACATGAGATTTAAATTAAAAGAAAGAACGCAAAGAACATCTTCAAGAGTGATATTATCATTGAATTTAATCGTGCCCGTAGGTGAGATGGTCGCAGTTGAGCTTGTGGGCAGATTAACATTTGGAATAAATGATGATGAAGTGTGTATGAAAAATTGTGAATTAGATGCAATGTGATTGGTTGCTTCGCTATCCAAAATCCATGGTTTTGTAAAAGTAGAATTAATAGACAAGTTATGGGCAAACAGACCTGCAATGTTTATAAACGCGTCACTTTTACCATTATTGTTGAGCGAGTAAACAGCCTTTGCCAATTGCTGAATTTGCTCGACAGTGAAGCCTTGTACTAGGTTTCCATCGGACTCGTTACTAGTACATTCTTTGCCAAACATGATCTCTTATTTAGTGGATTAAAATGAAGAGACTGTCAGAGTACTAAGATCGATGCTCTGATACCATATAAGAAAATGGTATATAAAAAAATGGTAAGAATATCATATAAGAAAATGGTATATAAAAAGATGGTAAGAAAAAATGGTAATGGTAATTCCTTATTCTTTTGTGTTTTTACATCACTCCATGTATAAGAAATATATACCTGGAGACTTTCTCTCTAAATTTCAAGTTAAATTATATGGTAATCCACTAATCATGAAATTCTATCATTATTAAATTAATTATAAATAATTATATATAATTACATATAATAATTTCGTATAATTTGATAATCATTAAATTAAGTTCATATTTTAGGTCCTTCTCCTTATTAGCATGGTTTCTGCTTACTTTTTGTTCTTCATCCTTCCTGTGTTGGCCTCCTTATGTTTGATTAACTATTTGCTTACTTTTCTTCTTTTTTTTTTCTCATTTGATCAGGAGTTGGGTACCATACTTCATCATAGGGGCCCTTTTGTTCCCGTTGTTGTTTCTGGTTTATTGGATAATTTGGTAGTGTACCTGTAAAGATAGTTAGTATATGTTTTAAAACTATCTTTTTGTCTTGGGATTTAAGGATTAAAGTTAATTTAAAACTATATGTTTTAAAATTATTAAAATATCTACTTCGTAAGTATACTAACTAGAACCTTATAAAATAACAAGTTGTCGGCCTAATCAAATATAGTTGAGAGAGATTTTACTTAAAAATAGTCAGTTATTTATTTTAAGATTAGTTTTTATATTTAGCATCAATCAATTATATAATACTAAAAATAACTTTTTTAAAAACTATAATAACTAAAACATAAAGATTATAACCAAATAAATAATTTAACATTCTTATAAATTGAATTTCGAGAGTGTGTGTTCTTTAAAGATGGGTCACATGTTCTACAAAATTTTATGTTAATTAGGTGTATTGTTTTTATTCGTTAAATTAGGTATTGAACAACATTTCTCCAGTTCCATTTCTAATAATTTTCAACTTCTTTTTCTCTCTCTTCCTTTTTTCACCCAATTTTAAGTTTTATTTTTACAATTATTTTAATAGACCAAATATACGGCTTTCAGGAAGAAATTTGTGTTGCAGGTTCGTGTGTTGCAGGGAAAAATACACCGAATGTTTTTCTAGTAACTCTAATTATTGAAACAAAAATGAGAGTAAATTGTCTAAATGTTTTCTTGTTGTAGGTTGACAAGAAGCAATTTGAAAAGATCCTTTCCTATATTGAGCCTGGAAAGAGAGACGAGGCCACCATTTTAACAGGCCAAAAAGAGTCGGAAAACGAGAGTTACTACATTGAATTTATAATTTTCTCTAATATTACATTAAAAAAAATATTAAATAAAAATTAATTTTAACGATCCAAAATAATTAATTATGAACTAAATTATAAACTATGTTATAAACTAAAAAAATTATTAATTTTTAAATTAATTTTTAATATTAATAAATAGTTTCTAAATTAATATTTAATTAGATATCATGGTTTTATTATTAATTATTTAAATTCTAAATTTGGTAACAAATATTTAATTAGATATTAATTTAGAAATTATTTATCAATAATAGAAACTAATTTAAAAAATAATAATTTTTTTAATCTATAAAATGATCTTTAATTTAGTCAGTAACTAATTATTTTTAGTCGCTAAAATTGATTTCTACTTAATGATTTTCTTGTAGTGTTAAGATGATTCTTTTACTCTTTCAGTTATTTTAAAATAAGTGAATAATTAATTATCAGATTTCTTTTTATAATATTTTGTTTAGGAGGACATGTGTATAGTAAATGAGGAGATATTTGGTCTTGCGATGATTCTGATGAAGTTTAATAAACACATAATATAACTTAATAGTTATATTTCCTTTTCAGTTCTTACAATGTCTCTAGCTAAGAGTAAAGTGTGAAATAGATAACGTGGTACAATTAACTTTTTATAATATTTACTTTGGTTTGCTTAGGTGGATATGTTACCCTCATTTGCACATCTAAATATATTATTAGTTGTCAGACAATAAAATAGAATAAAAGCAACTTAGTAAATGAATAATAAAGCAATATAAAAAGTAGCTTTGTTTTTTAAAGTTGTACATAACTTTGACAGATCAACTTTACTTCTCTATCAGTAAACTAGACAAATCAACTTCTATATCACGCTATAACCTTCCTTTGATCATAAAAAACCATGGTTATGAACTTATGGTATAATAAAGAAAACACAATTTAGTAGAGCATTTTTTTATATCACCCATTAAAAAAACAAATGAAATTAATAAGACAACTAGAGGTAACGGAACTATTTACATTAAGAAAATATAACCAATTAAAAATAACAAATGATAATGAAACTGCGGGAAGTAACAGAATTTAGAAAACTGTAAGAAATAATGGAAATTTAAGAAATTGTTAAAAATAACAGAGATTTTAGAATCGTCAAAAGTAACAAAGTTTTAGAATAGTTAAAAATAACGAAAATTTCAAAACTATCAAAATAATAGATATTTTAAAATCATCGAAAAATAATTATTATTTTAAAGAGTAGTATAAATCACCGTTAATTCAAAACGCTGATCTTCCAGAAAAAAAATAAAAAACAAATAACACACTTAACGAGAATTAAAATCATTATAAATATTTAATATAAATCAATATAGGTCGTTAAAATAAATTTTCTTATAACGTAACCTATCTGTTTGAAAAATATGATTTGACTATGAACTCATTTAAATATTTCTATTTCATATTGAAGTATTTAAATAGACTTGATCTATCTCTCTTTAACTTGATTGGCTAGCAGGAATATTTTTTATTATAAATTATAAAAATTAAATCATTGCTATTCAAAACTGAAAACAGTAGTAAAAAGTAAAGGAGAAGTTTTATATAAACTGAGAGATTAACTTACTTACAAGATATACGTTTATTTTTAATGTCCAGTATAACATTAGCAATAACTCATTTAAAATAGTATTTTTATATATAATCAGTTTTAAAATCATAATTTAAAATAACATATTTGAACAAGATATAAATTTATCCTTCAATAAATTTACAAACTTGATTTTTATATAGAATAACATGTTTAATATTTAATAAAGTATCTAAAATATATAATTTTACCATATTATAAAATATTACTATGATAATAATATTAAAAATTCTATTTATATTTACTAAATAGACCAGCTTATTAAGTAAAAGCTTTTTAAATAACTTCGAGTTAGCTTTTTAACCAAGTAATCTTTTTATAGAAATCTTGACCTAATTTATTTCATAAAAAAAATGTGTATCTTACTTAACTAGTATAGGCTTGATTGTAAGTCCCATTGAACGACCTGATCAATTAATTAGACTTTCTAATAAATGCCAACAAATGCCAACTTTGATTTTAAAAGCTTTGTAATTTAATTTATTATATCAACACTTACAGTCTTAATATCTTAAGACTATACCAATTATAAACATAAATATTTAGGTAGCTATATGGATCAAATTAATTTATAGTTTGTTTACAAAATAATTTTATTAAATCATAAAAAAATTATTTAAAAATTCTTACATAAAACAGATATATTTAATGTCACACCTACGAATACCTTTTACCTAGTGCTTCTCTCTTCCAGAACAATGTAATTTTGGTTTTTATTAGTTTCATAACAAACTACTTACAAACTAAGGAAGGCAACCTAATTTTCTTAACTATTAAGTGTTGACTATTTTTATGTAATAAAACCGTACCCACGTATGGTTATTTCTGCGTTTTTTTTTTTCAAACCAACAACCACCAACTTTGTCAATTTTGATTGCGTTTTTTTAAGAGGGGCTGTTTTTACGAGGGGATGAGAGACTATATTAAGAATTGATTTCTTTCCTTTGTTTGTGTTTTTTTTTTCTTTCTTTATCTTCTATTTTTCATGTATTGACTGACTTTCGATTGGAAGTGTATTTATAAAAGATTTTTCTATATTTAAGTAAATATTTAATATTTAAATATAATTAATGTTGTAATAATAAGATATATTTTTTTTATTATTGTGTCTATTTATAGTATTTGATAGGTTTAGATACGCGTGTCATAATTAACATATGAAAGTCGATCTATTGATACTGGATATGAGGTGTCCTAATACCATTTGGTCCTACCAGAAAAAATTCTATTATTATTTTTATTTTAAAATTTTTAGCTCTATATAATATTTATTTATTCAACCAAAGATATTATCTCTTTAGCTTAATTGTTTGTTTTCGGATGCAAACATTAATTTATGTATCGCACAACAAATTATTAGTTTGTTAAAGTTGATCATGATTTCTTAAATAAGCAAAAAACGATAACAACTTTCAGACAAACTGGTATGGAAATTTTAATTTGTTGTCTTGTCATTTATTTAGTTTTTTTTAATCGACATTAATATTATCGGATTCGTGGAATAAATTAAGTCATTTGGTGATTGCAATTATTCAGTGGCAGATATGATTTGATTTTGTGATATTAAAGAATTTAATTAACTTAACTAATAAAACAATGGTGTTGCTTTTAATAATATTTAGGTATATAGTCATGTATTTGCATACCTTATTATTCATGGACATAATAATCTGATTATGTCGCATAATAAAAAATAAGTATCTCAAGTGATTTTAGAAGAAGTGGATCTCCAATCATTTAAGCATGTAATCTTTTGTCAATTTTTGATTTATATGTACGGGAAAAAACTGTTAAGAGTTTTACTTAATTTAGCACCAATAACCGCATCAACAAATGTTAATATCTTTCTTAATAGATAATGAAAAATATTATGAGGAAATTAACTAAATGAAAAAAATAAGCATGAGTATTTTAAAATTTAACACCTTGCAAGGTGGAACGGACAATTTCTTCCTCCACCTCCACCTCCATATTTTTGAATTTAAAAGATATATTCCAAACAATTTTATTTTAAGAGTTCTAGAATTTAGAATGTATGAATCCAAAAATAAAAGGAGGAAGAGTGTATATAAAAAAAATAAAATAAAATTTTCATTTCATATATTTTATAAAAGTGAAAAAAAAAATTATCATTTCACATGTTTTATGGAAGCGTATGAAGAAAGCATGGAGGTACGGTTAGAAATTGCCAGTGGAACGAATCAAAGGAAAATCCAAGGCCCAAAGCCCATATTGAAAGAAGTCATGTGGATTGTGGAGTATCAACTTTTAGGTATTATATATTTTTTTATTGTGTCTCTTTTTTACTTGTAATGGCAAGGAAACATGTGATTTTCCTCTTCCATTTCATGTGTTGAGTAAACTATAAACTTAGTCTCCAATCACATGAAGAGACAAAACGTAAACACACAGAAGCTTTTAATTTATTGTTTCATCCCACTTACCACAACCTTACTGTAGTTGAGCAAAACTTTACACATTCCAACATATATATCAATTTAGTTACTTTAATATATTTATTAGAAATTACAAAATTATGATAAAAAAATTATTGCATTAAATATGAGATATACAATTTTTTAAAATTTTAAAAACTTTTATCTAATGAAAAATGTCGTTAAGAAAAGAAGTCTCGTCATGTTTTGCTAGCAGACGTCTGAACCGGATTCAGATCTACCAGGTAAATTAAGTTGACAGTCACACAATAATTGTTATTCCCGATAAAAAACATTTTGTTAATTTTTATTTAACTAAAAGTCATTTTTCACTTTCAATTTTTGACATTTTACTAAAAAAATAGATAAATCATAAATGACAGTTCTACACATTTGGATTATCTTTTTTTTTATGTTATCTTTAAATGGTCTTTTAAAGAAAACCTAGTGGCGGAAAAAATATTAATTAATTTGCATGACTCTCTCTCTCTCTCTCTCTCTCTCTCTCTCTCTATATATATATATATATATATATATATATATATATATATATATATATATATATATATATATATATATATATATATATATCCACGTACATAAATAAACATAAAAATCATATAATAAGTGATATACATAATAAGAAGAAAGATGAAATGAATAAATAATATATATATATAATGTAATATAATAATAAAAATAAAAATAATTCAAAGATAAGAATGATGTTATCAGTTTAGATAATGTTACTATATAGTCAATTATAACTTGCATAATTGTTTTTTGTTAAGTTCATATTGACTAGACCAACACTTGGCTTTTGTTTATCCTTCTAAAAGCCATAACTTGCCCCTTAGTGTTGCGTTAGTCAACGTTACTCCCTCTTACAAATTAGCGTTTGAAACAAATTTGTAGTTAGTCAATACTAAATTCATACTTACAGAATAACAAATTGGAAATATATTAATTTTGTAAATAATCTAAATTGAAAATAAAGTTATTTTAATGTAAAATTGTCAAAAGTTGCTTCTTCATTCATCTCCACATCTTCTTCTTGCGAAATTCATAAATTTTATAATTTCAAAAATACTCTTATGTAAAAAGTTAATTTAGATAAATTTTTTATCTATGATATTACAGTGTGATGTAATTTATATTTTGGATTGTGTAAATCGTCGGATTATATAATCTATAATTAATTGAGATGAGTTTGTATTTTTTAGATTGTGCAATCTGAAACTTATTCTTGAATTTGAAAAAAATGATATGGATTAGTCATTTAGAAGATACACACATTTCAATTAATTTTAAATTATGTAATTCGGAAGGTATTTCCAAATTATAGAAAAACTATATATTTTGGATTGTAGAATTTGGAAGATATTTTTGGATCTAGAAATACATTACATTATAGATCCTACAATCTGTGAGGTGTAAAGAGAAAAAAAAAATAATTCGTATTGTAGAATCCATAAAATATTTTTTTAAGCACAAAATTATCTTTTTGTATGACTTATGGGGGTGCAAGAGAAACTATGGAAGTACAGGAAGAAATAACCCCGTCAAAATACATCAAAGTTGTAAGCTAACCACCTCTATTATGGGTTTGAGTTGTATTGGATTAAAAGAGAATTATAAATTGGCAAATTCTTCTTGCAGCTTGAACCTATCAATTTGAATGTGAACCCGAATTTTCAATGAAATAACGAAAACACCCTTGCAAAATGATGAAATGAGCTTAAATGAAAGTGGGGTGTGAATAAAAAATTACTTCCAAAACTCTTTTTCTGAAATACATTTCCAGATTTAGATTTTTGAAACACATCTTTTAATTCTGAAAAATCCTTTTCCTGAATGTATTTACAAATTTTGTGTTTCAAATTTTCTTTTCCGAAATGTATTTTTTGCATTCTAAATTTACTTTTCTAAAATGAAATTTTAATTTTTGAATTGTATTTTTTAAATTTCAGATTTTCAAATCCAGAATAAAAAATTAATTTTGAAAATTTTAAAAGACAATTGAGTTGATTCGTATGTTGCAGTAAGAGTTTATCTTATAAATTTTGATTTGAACCAAAATTGAATTCAGCCTACTAAGAATTTGATTCACGTGGATTAAGAATACTCTATTTTATTACAATATTTATTTGTAAATATATAATTTGACTATTTTTTAATTTTTACTGATAGAACTTTTATATAGACAATTTCTTAGAGTAATTATGGTTACTCACAATTTTTTTTTCTGTAAGTTATCTAAATCTATATTAAGCACTATTACAAATTTATCCATCATTTTCTTATAATTATGTTCTTACATGAAGGACTATTTAACCATCACATCTTGGACTGAGAAAAATAAAGAACATGAAACCTAGTTGGAGAGGGAGGGAGAGTCCACACTTGAAAAATATTTCGTTTCTTTTTAACTTTGTAAAAATGTATAGAAGTAGTGTGTAAAAAATAGAAAGTAAAAAAATGTATAGGAATACTTTTACCTCCTTGTTATCACTTTTACTTTGAATGAGAATTGAATTTGTCTAGAGTCTATCTTCTTCTTTAGAGTCTATCTTCTTCTTCATTTGAAAGTCAGAAAATGAATAATCTTCTCCTAAGTTCTCACAGAAAGGAAATGTTCCTCCATCATGTTTATGTTAGATTTTAAGTACCTCTTTCATTATTTTCATAAACTTTTTTTTATATAATTTTGTTGAAAAAGAAACTTTGTTAATATCCTTTATTTGGAGTCTTTATACTTCTTATTTATTCTAATTTTTTTCGAGAGAAACAAAATTGTCCTTTGAGATATTACTCTCATTATTTTTGGATATTTTCCATCTCACTTTTGTCAAAAATTATAATTAGTGAGAAATATAAAACATATAGTTATTTTGTCAAAGGTTGTATCCATAAAAATAATTAAACAGGAAATATTAATATAATATATATTTTATTCTTTTTAAATGAGGTTTTTTAATTTGACCTATTCTAGTAGGAACATTGCAAGAAAAACTATATGTCTTCTATAAGAAAAAATATATATAATGTCAGTAAAAAAAATAATGCAAGGAGAATATGACCGACGATTAATCATCGAATGTGCATCAGGTGAGCAACAAATGCTAAAACCATGAAGTAAAATGAATTTGCGTCGACTTTGAACAGAACGCAAATATTGTAGGCTAAGTCCACTCTACAACTGATGAAAAACGTTATAATTGTATCGGCTAAACCGACAAAATAATTAAATTAAAAAAATAAAAGCTTTATGTCTGTTAGATCAATGCAAATTTTGAAGAATAAAAATATAAAAAAAAACTTTATGTCAGCTAAGCCCACGTAAAATGGGATGCAAAAATAGATTTAAAAATTAATTTAAGGTTTGCGTGGGTTTAGCCGACGCATAAGTATAAAAAATAAAAAAAATTAGGCATTAGGTTGTATAACCAATTTATTTCAAATTCAATATTTCATTCATTCAAACCAATAATAGAAGTTCCAATACATACACCTTAATTAAATCGATTATCACTTTTCAATTCAAGTTCACCATAATAATAAACAAAATCAACGCGTTCAACAGTAATAAACCAAACCAAACCAAAAGAAATAAAACCAGTGCATTCAACAATGATAAACCAAGCAACAATAATAAATCATGGCAGTCCCAAATTGAAAATCCCAAATGCAGATCAAAACTGAAAATTGAATTTAATTTTAAACCAAGCTTACCTTTCACAACTTATATTCTGAGCAAGACTGAACCGAGCCCGCAAAGACAGAGTCGCGGACCAACTCAGAAATATGAAGATGAAATGCCTATGGAACACTATAGAAATGAAGAAATAAAAAAATGAAAGAACAAATGAAGAACAAGGAAACTCAGAAAATGAGGACGTCATCCACTAGAGAGAAACGCCAATGGAGCGTCGTAGAGAGGAGAGAAATGTCATCGGAGTGTTGTGGAGAGGGGAGAACACGTGACATAGAGTGGAGCGCGGAGTGAAGTGGAGGGAACGGTGCGGAGTGGAAGGGAGAAAATGAGCGCAGAGTGTTTAGGTTTTTTTGAGTTGGGGAAAATGAGCTCAGGGAAGAGTTAATACACAATACTTGCATCACTCAAGCTGACGCAAAACCTTAATAACTTTGTGTCAGCCAAGTGGACGCAAAATCTGACACAATATTTGTGTTGGCCAAGTGGACGCAAAACTTAACACAATCACTACAAGAAAATCATTGATTAGAAACCAATTTTAGAGACAAAAAATAATTAGTTGTTATACTGACCAAATTAGAGATCATTTTAGAGACTAAAATTTTTTTTAATTTATAAATTAGTTTTTATTATTGTTCGATGATTTTTAAATTGGTATCTAATTAGCTACCAAGATTTTTGCTACCAAATTTAGAATCTAAATAATTGGTAGTTAAAACCTTGGTAGCTAATTAGATACCAATTTAGAAACCATTTAACAATAATAAAACTAATTTAGAAACCAAATTTTTTTTTAGTCTCCAAAATGATTTTTAATTTGGTTACTATAGCAACTAATTATTTTTTGTCTCTAAAATTAATTTTTATTTAATGATTTTCTTGTAGTGAATATTTGCATCGGTCAAGTCGACACAAAACCTGAGTTATTTTTTTATTTTTCTATTTTTTCTTCCGTTTTCATTTCAAACGTGGGATTATGTCACATAATTTGTGTTTGCGTCCGCTTATCGTAATTTTGACCAACGCAAATCGCATCTTTTTATTAATCGACAAAACTCTCCCCCAACTAATCCCTCATTTTCTTGTAGTGAAAAAAAAAAACACATTCACCCCATATTTTTAGTCTAACCGCACATAATACTCTTAAAAACAACAAGTGAAACCTTATGCAAGTTGTTGATATGAATAAATATTTTCCTACCAGCTTTTATTATATTATTATTTTTGGTTGCTTATGCGATAGCAATAGTTGTGTGTCAATGAATATAGACTCTTTAAATTAAATATTAACGTGTGCTTTGTGTTAATTTTGTATGTCATATTCTTAGTTTATGAAGTATTGTATCTATGAATCGTGTTGTATTTATATTGTCTATAATAAAACTGACTACTAGTTTGCTGATTTTGTTGAGTATTTACTTTAAATAAATATTGAATTATTAAGAAGTGAATTTTAAACTTAATTTAATTTTATAAAATTGATTTATAAGATGAAATTTGTATTTACTTATATATTATTAAATATTTTTATTTTTAGTTGAAATCTTTAATTTGTGTGTAAGACTATATACTTATAAATAGTTCAGATAAGTTGATAAACTCAATATATTCTCATTAAGATAAATTTAAATAATTATGATTAAAAATTAATTTTAAATCTAAGTTAATTTTATAAAATGGGTTTATAAAATTTTATATCTAATCAAGGTTGATGATGTAGATTTTTAAGATGAGTGAATATTAGATACTCCTTTCTTTTTATCTGGAATATATTGAAAATTGATTAACTAGGAGTGCAGACGTTTTACAAACTTCATGATTAACTAGGTCAGAATTGTTTTGTCAACTATGTTTACAAATTAATATTTCAAATAAAATTATTTTGATCATTTCTCTTCTCTGGTCTCTGTTAATCTTTCTCTTTCAGTTGGTAATTGACATGCAAACTCCTCGTTAGCAGTTGCAACCTACTCTGATACCAAACTGTTATTATTTTAGAACCCTTTCTTAGTTTTCATTTGTGGTCTAATATATGGAGAAAATCGCAGTCAAAGGGGTTGGTTATGTGATGATATACATATAGGTCATCAAAACATGTTTCGTTTCGTAACAAAAGAAGCATGAATGTATACATAGTACCTAACCAAAACCACGCACTCTCACTCTAACCTTTTATAATTATGCAGAAGGATTCTACGTGATTGAGGCCACATTTGAAACTCAACCGTTGACCTAATAAAAAAGGAAACAAGCATGTCAATTATTGCAATATAGTCACAAGTCATCGCTATGACAATACATATTTTCTGTAAATCCTTCTTCCAAAATTCGAGCAACCATAGTTTAACTTCCCATGTATATCATATTCAATTATTATAGATAATATCTAACTTAAATAAGAACAAATCTTCAACGAACAAGGAATTTAGTTATGACAGATCCCTACTTCATGCTCATATGCTATAGATTAATTTATCCATAGACTAAAATTTAACTTATGATAAAATGAAATCAGTTATTCTAACAAGTTAAAACTAAAAAATTATAGAAAAGAGATTTTACAAATTATAAAAAATATAAATGAAATTTACATTGTAACAAGTTAATTTTACTATTGTTATCCTAGAAAACGTGTCAATGACAATCTATTACAAGCTTTTCAGGCATTTATTATTGTAATATCACGTGAGAGAGTTACATAAATTTTATAAAGAAAATAAAAAATATATATTACAAGCATTAATTCTGCAAACGAAGTAAGTGTAGTGGAGGAACAAAAGCAAAAAAGTATATTTGTATATATATGGATATATAATGTTTGGATTGTAGGTTGAACCCGTTAGAAAATGGGAATGTCAATTGCTTATGGTTACAACATATTAGATGCATAATTGGTCTCAGAAATACTAGTAAAACAAAAGTAGATTGTGTAATTTTTATTCTTTTGAAAAGAGAAAAGGTAAAAAAATTATTAGGGAAAATTATGTAGAGAAATCTCATGATAAATAATACGTAAAAATACGGTCCAGCTCAATATATGTAACTCAGCTGAGGCAAGAATTATTTTTCGTTTATTAAGATACTCTTTGAAGCAAACTAATTAAACATAAAAGTGAATGAAGAAAATATTAAAGGTTAACTAATTTTTATCTTTGGAAAGTAATTAGTTTGTAGTTATTTTTTAAAGGGTGCGACAAAAAAAGGTCAATTAGGGTTTTTTAAAACGGAAAAAAACCATTATTTAAAAACGGAAGCACAATTTGTCCATGAAGAGGTTTAAGAATACAATGTATAATATTAATGGATAAATCGATTAACTAAATTAGGTTTCATAAACAGAGTTAATTGAAATTGAAATTTTAATGTTTTTTCATTATTACATAAAATAAAAAACAAAAAAATCTTGAAAATCAATAATTATTTCTTAAAATTCTATTTCATCAAAAATAATTGGAAAATCCTCCAACCTGACTTTGTAAATGCTATTAATGATTTTTACAGTTTAGGTCACTTGTCTAAAGATGCAATGCAGCCTTCATCCCCCTAATTCCAAACATTTATTGTCCACAAAAATTAAAATGATATAGGCTAATTTCTATGGTGGGGTGTATTTATAAAATTATATCTAAACTACTAACAAACAGATTGGAGAAAGCACTACCAAAAGTCATAAATGAAACTCAATATTCATATAGTTGGTAGGAAGTTACTTGACAATGTGCTTACAACATAATGTGCTTACAACAAACAAGATGATAGATGATATAAGAGTGAGGAAAAAAGATGTTTAGTTATGAAAGTGGATTTTGAAAAAAATATGACTGAGTAAAATGAGATTTCATATACTCCATGCTAGATAGACTTGGTTTTTGTAAGAAATGGATCTCTTGGATTAGAAAATGCTTAACATCCACATCTATTTCAATCTTGGTTAATGGTAGCCCCATTCAAAAATTTACTCCGTCAAAGGGGATTAGGTAAGATGATTCACTTGCACCCTTTTTGTCTTCATAATTGCAACTGATGGGCTTGCAGGAATAATAAGACAAGTTAAGAGAGTGAACGACCTAGAATGAGTGCAAATAGGAGAAAATGAGATAGAAATAATTATGTTATATGCAGATGATATCCTATTTATATGTGTGGAGAAAATGCAAAACGTTATCACTCCAAAAGTTGTCTTGAGATGCTTTGAAGTTATATTTCTCCTAAAAGTGAATTTCCATAAGAGCAAAATGGGTCGGGTTAGGGTTAGTAAAAGAAAGTTGGAGAGGTATGCGACAATTATGAACTACAACCCAATAAGTATCCCTTTCACATACCTGGGAATACCAATGGTGGGAAATCCTAGAAAAAAATTAGGATATAGGATAACATGCTACATAAAATAAGGAAGAGACTAACTCATTAGAAGGGTAGATACTTAATATTTGTTAGAAGAGTTTGCTTGATCAAATTTATAATTACAACCTTTCCACTATTATTTATCTCTTTTTCAAAAGCCCTAAAAGTGGTGGTAAATGAAATTACAAAAGTACAAAGACAATTTTCATGGGGATGAGAATTAGAAGAAAAAGAAAATGGCATGGTGGAAATGCTCAACAATTAATACTCAAACCAAAAGAATTAGGGGGAGTATGAATAAAGGATATTAATTTTTTTAATATGGCACTACTTGTAAAATAGAAATGGAGGTTTGCAATCCAAAATATGGGATTATAGAGGACTATACTAGAATTTAATGTAAGAACAACTGGCTCTAAAAGGGGGTTGAATGAAGCCTGAACTCAAATTGTGAAGGAAATTAGAACATAAAAACATAGGGTCTAACATGTTAAGAGAAGAATAAAGCAAAACAAATTTTATGTTGGTTCATCCCAAACCTTGGACTATGTTCAATTCTCCCTTAAGCAAACTACTTATGATGTTCTAGTAATCCAACATTTATTACAACAAGTATAGAAACCTCTCCAGGTTATGTCAAGTACACAAATCTTCAAGTTATATAAGTATACAAACCTCTTCAGATTATACCAGTCTTATAATCTCCCTTAAGACTAAGAGTTCTCAAGATTAAAGAAAAATACTCTTAGAGAGAGTACAATGTAAGCTCACAGGGTTACTTGACTAGGTGAATTACAAATTTTTTAACACAACCTGAATGACTAGATGCTCTATACAACAACAAATGAGCTTTGTATTTTTTTTTTTTTTTTTTGTAAAAAAGGGTATTTAGATAATCATTTTTATCTTTTTCACTTTGAATCCTTTATATATCATTTAAAAAGATGAAGGTTGAAGCTTGTAAACTACAAGTTTTGAAAACTACACAAATTTCGCTCTGCAACTTCATCTTTTTTGCATTAGATGCTTAGAAAGAAAACTTTTGGTATTGAAGGATTTTGCGTGTCTTGAGTGCTTATCTTCTTCTAGAAATAATTCACATATACTTGAAATAAAAGGTAATAAATATAAATTAATTTGAATAACACATAATCAATATTTTGAAAAACTTCTATATTAGAAAACTTCTGGTAATTTTATTTCCAAAACTTTCCATCTTTGTATAAAATCAAAATGTTGATGCATTGATGACTATTTTATGGCAAGTGTACCGAGTCATGAACAATTCTCAAATTTAAAGTATAATATTCATTAAATATAAAAAAGATGTAATAAAATTTGTTTGAAAGGTTGTTTGTATCATGAATTTATATACGAAATATTAAATTAAAAGCAAAGTAAATGATTTAGATGATTCAATTGAGAGAATTGGGATTGGGGTTCATCCTTCTAACTTGTTTGTATTTTTAATGAATATAAACATATAACAAATCTTGATTGACATTGATGCACATATAAAAATCATTCATATTGATACCTTGCATATTAAGATTGTTGCCTAAATATTGATTCCTCACATATTTAAAAAAACTTCTTATCATTACGAACAGATAATATAAAACAATTAATATTTCAATTATATTCCTAGCTTTCAAATATGTTAAGCATTATTATTTAGGTAAGATGCTTAGAAGTACTTTCCAGTAATATCTAAGGATCAAAATTATAAATAAGGATTCAAATACTAAGAATCAAATGATAATACAAATTATCAATCAAGAATAAAATATATTAAATAAATATCACCTCAATACATAAGAATTTGAACATATTACTCTCAATCTCAAAGTGAAAAATTAGCCACTCATATTGGCCATTCCAAGCATAGAAAGCAAGAAAACAAGATCCAGGGTGTTTTTCCTTGACGGCTGCCTCGTCTAGGATTTTCTATCTCTCAATATCCTCCCAATGATTTATAGAGTTATGTCTCATCACGCCTTCTATTTAACCTAATTGGGCTTGGATTAAGCGGCATCTCGCTCAAGCAAGATATTGCTTGCTTATGCGAGTTTGACAAGAAAAAGTCCAACTTCACTGGAGTGAACTTTCTTGAGCGAGCCTTGGGCGAGTTCCTCTGGAGTGATCTTGCTTGGGCGAGTTTAGGCAAGTTTCGAATGTTCTAACTTTGTCTTTTCATCTTGTCTTTAACTTGTCCAGTGTCTTTTAGCCCTTTTATCTCCATTTTCCCCTAGATTCTTGAAATTAACATAAATTTGGGAATAATTCATTCATATTCATCTTATAAGCCAAGAATATGTAAAAAGGTTCAAATTCCTAAATTAGAGGTTGAATTATAACTATTTTATCAATTAAAGTCCATAAGTGTCTATCTTTTTGCGTGAAATATTATTGAATTATGACACTTATCATGCATATCAAATATTTAATGATATTTAATTTTATTAAGATAGGGTCATGAATACGAAGAACTTCTTTTTTGAAAACCCTCTATCAACGTTTGTATTTCGAAAGAATTCTAGAATTGTTTGAATCAAAATGCATAATCAAAACTTTGATTAACATGATTTAATAGGATCAATACGAGTTTCACAAATATTTAAATAATCATTAGAAATATTTTGAAAATAAAGAATTGAGTTAGAAAGCTCTTGTTTAGTTAGACCATCTATCATGAAAATGAAAACATAATCATCTTACACGAAAACAAAGATGAGAGTGTCTAACGCATTTTGTACTTGTGAAACTGTCTAGCATGAATAACTTCATAAGGTCTTCTAACATATTTAACTTTGTGAGACCATATAACATGTTTAACTTTGTGAGACCATCTAACACATTTTAGCATTGTGAGATCGTCTAATAGGTTTAACATTGAGAAACTGTCTAACGGATTAATATTGTATAGACTGTTGAAAAGTTTTTCTTTAATGTCTGCATATGAAGAAACTTAGTTATAAAACTTAACACATCTTATAGTGTTTGCTATATCATCGCAACCTCATAGACTTACTTATCATCATAAGACCATCTAGTAGAGTATTAGACTTTCTAATAGTGACTAGGCCGCCTAGTATCTTAACATCTAAGTATAGAAATTGGAGGGATTAAATCAAATCGAACAATTTAAACATGAGTTTGTATGGTGGAAGGATTTAAAGTTTGTATGTGGAATAGGATGTGAACAATCATGGTTTGAAAATAACATTTCATGGATTATTAAAAGGGGTACATAAATAAGATTTTGGGATGATAAATATAATAAAATCTTAAGTGTTGTGGAAAATATCCTAGGATGTATGGATAACTTTAATTTTATAAAGGCAACAATATCTGAAATGAGACATGGAACAATAATATATTGTAGTGGAGACTTGAGTGGAAAAGGAACTCGTTTGAATGAGAGTTGACTGATGTTCAATCTTTTATGAGTAAGCTAGCAAACTTATTACCAAAGAAAAATGGGCAAGACCATTGGAAATGGAAATGAAAACAAAATAATGCATTTTCAGTTAAAAGTGCCTATAAAATACTGTAAAATAATGTTTATGGTGAAAAGGAAGATTTCTTTTAGGCATTATGAAGACCAAATGTAATTCCTAATGAAAACACTTCATTCGGAGGATAGGACTAAATGTTATAGCTACTAGCACATGGGAATTGTGGTGAATTACAAGTTATGTGCATTGTGTGTGGAAAAAGAGGAAGATATACAACACTAATATTTAAACTATAAGATTGCTAATTGATTTTGATTATGTGCAACAAATGGATTGTTGGGTATGAAGCCAGGATCAATTAGGCTGGGCTGAGTAGACACTATGTTTTAGTGAGTGGGCTTAATCATTGTGTCCCCTTTATTATCTCTATTTATCTTTATTTAAAGAGATCATTGTACCTGTAATTGGTGTGCAATAGGAAAGAAATGAAAACCTAATAGTGCGCGTGTGGATGTAGGTTGCAGTTGGCAACCGAACCACGTTAAATCCTGTGTCATTTATTTTCTTGCATTGATTCGTGATTATGTGTGTTGCTTTCGCATGTGCATTTTTTCCCATCAAGTGGCATTAGAGCTTGGTTCGTTTACACACTAGAGATCCGATCAGCAGAAATTAATCGGTGAGATGTGAAAATTGCGGCAGCAGTGTCCTAAAACTAGGGTTTCGCAGGGGCTGCAGCGGCATCCAAAGCTAGGGTTTCGTAGAGGCGGCATCAATGTCCCAAAGCAAGGGTTTCGCAGAGGCGGCAGGGGCATCCCAAAGCTAGGGTTTCGCGAGGGCGGTAGCAGCGTCCCAAAGTTAGGGTTTCGCATAGGCAACATGAGCGTTCCAAAGCTAGGGTTTCGCAGGGGCTGCAGCGGCATCCAAAAGCTAGGGTTTCGCAGAGGCGGCAATAGCGTTCCAAAGCTAGGGTTTCGCAGAGGCGGTAACAGCATCCCAAAGCTAGGGTTTCGCAGAGGTGGCAGCGGCATCCTAAAGCTAGAGTTTTGTAGGGGCTGTAGGGGCGTCCCAAAGCTAGGGTTTCGTAGGGGCGACAGCGACGTCCCAAAACTAGGATTTCGTGGGGTGACGACGAATCGCGTTTTCACGGCGAATAGGTGCAAGTGCTTGCGGTGAGCGAGACGACACGGAGGTGCAGTACAGAATCTGGTTATTGGAGACTTTGGAAAGGTAAGACTAGCAGACAACAAAACTCTTGATGTTACGGGCATGGGTGACATAGTGTTAAAGATGCCAGTCAGTTTCTGGACTTTGAAGGATGTCAGAGTTGTTCCAAGCTTGACGAAAAGTTTGATTTCTGTTAGGCAGTTGGACGAACAGGGACATGAAGTGAAGTTCGGAAATCAGTAGTGGAAGGTCGTTAAGGAAGAAAGAGAGGTTCGTTGTATATGGTTGAATTACCGTCTGAGGGAGTGACCGTCCCAGTTCAGAAGATAAACAAAGTCTGGTTCACAGAATCTCGTGGGCAGAAGAGGGTTGTCTTTACAAGAGAGAAACCCAGAGCCACAGGTTAGATTCAGGATGAACGAGCATGGAAAGGTTCAGGTAGACTAGTCAAAGGTACTTATGGCAGTGGGAGCACAGGTCGTGTTTCAGCTAAGGTCCCTAGATGATAGTGGGTTAGGAGAACTAGTATTCCAGCTGTTGAAACATCTTCAGAAAATTTATTGTTGAGTATGGAGAGTGTTTTGTTCTCTGGTTGTTCTAGGATCCGGCAATTCTTGCAAGTGGGAGCCTGTAGGAACAGAGAATGGATCAGTGGCAATTTCTGTCATGACTAACGTGTTGAAATTCAGGGGAGTTTCAACGAAGCCTTCAAAATGATTAAGAAGGCTGGTGGCAACTAGTGGTGGAACATTGAGTTCCGGTGATAGATTACAGAAGTACATGTACACAGTTGAAGCGCAGGTGAACATTGTTCCGTGACTTCAAGTGGGAGATTGTTGGGTATGAAGCCAGGATCAATTGGGCTGGGCTGAGTAGACACTATATTTTAGTGAGTGGGCTTAATCATTGTGTCCCCTTTATTATCTCTATTTATCTCTATTTAAAGAGATCATGGCAACCGAACCACGTTAAATCCTATGACGTTTATTTTCTTACATTGATTCATGATTATGTGTGTTGCACTAATTTTTTCCCATCATGGATCAACCTAACCTCACAACAGTTATACCTAATAATATTACCTAGCACTTCCACCAATTTTACATGCCTGACCTATATAACAATAGAAATATAATTTGGAAAACTATGTATATGGTAGTAATGAGAGGAATATGGGAACATAAAAATAATGTGATTTTTAAAAATGATAGATGGAAAGAAAATATTCCATATTTCTCAAATGAAAGTCTAAGTATAGATTAGAAACACAGGAAGAAAAAGCAAGTTTTTCTTTCTCATATTGGTACACATGTCCATGTACATGTATCAGGAGCATACAACAGTGAGCTCAAAATATAAGCCACAAAGAGTATCATCTTAGCAGTCTAAAATTGACATGGTCAGGGGAGGGAAGCAAAAAAGAGAGCTGAAATTTGAGTAGGTAATACAAAAAAAAACTCTACTGAAATAGAGGTCTGAAAATGACAGTACTGGCTACATGATACCCTCAGTTGGATTTTAAGAAAATGCAAATTATCCTGAATTGTAAAAAGTGTGAGGCCACGAAGTTTAGAAACTGCTACAGTGCTTTTTTTCTTTGTCCCATTAGGCCGCCATAGTCAATGCCTTTAGGAAGAAATTCATGCCCTTGAGCTTCTTCATCTTTATCTTTCCAATGCTCAAGTACTATCTCCCTAATCCTACCATGAGCCCCTCCAACGAAGAAAGCAAGTATAGAACGATTATCAAGATGATGATCAGGAATTTGTGAACTTAACCTATCGAGTTTATTTTTTTCATTCATGTACTTTGGTTGCTGGGTGAATCACATAACAAGTAGTGTCAAAATATTATATATGCTATCTATATTTTTTCTACATTAACAATGTAAAGACTTTCTGCAGAAACAAAAGAAAAGAAGCATAAGCTATATTGGATCTCACAACAAAGGGCAACACAAAACAAGAAATTTAAAGCTTGGAACTATGGGATGTAGAGATGCAAACATTTTGTAATATGGTTATTTTGATACACATGTAGAAGTAGGGGAAACTTTTATGCTATTAAACAAATTTGGTAGGAATTTTATGGATGGGGTAACAAGAAATAAAGATGTAAGGGTAATCAATGTCATATGTAGAGACTTTATTTTATTGGTGTACATATGTTTTTTTCTAAAAAATTGGAGTATCTCAAGTATTCATATGATTTCATATATTCTTTTTTTTTTGATAATTTTTTTTATTAAATCTATTAATCCATCAAATTAATTCATTTTACACTTATTACCAATTAATACGTGTTAATTCTATCATATCCTTAATTACTTACATATTATTATGATTATTATATCAGTAGTCGTCGTAGAGTAAGAATGCCACTAATTCTTGAAGTAAAAAAAAATATATATATATATATATATATATATATATATATATATCAAAGAATAAATTTTAATATTATATAAAAAAAATTACTTTAAATTTAATTTATTTTTACAAAATCGAGAAATGATATCATTTCTAAAATTAGAAAAATTTCGACTTATATTTCTTGTTAAACAAACATGATCCAAATGAGCATGAATCGAAGTCATGCAGAACAAAAAAAATGAAGTATATAGATTATTGTGAATATTTGAATGACATCTTGAACCCAACGGCTATTGTGTATGGAGCGTGGGAAGGGGTCTAATGGAAAAGACAGTTGCTTGGGTAAGGAAAATGGAAGTTTACTTGTGTTGCCAACTCAATACAGAAGCTAGTTCCAACGAGAGCAACGGCTACTCAGCAACGTCTATGCTATACATAAACAATGTTCCTAATGCTTGATTTGACCCAATCAACTTTATTATATTATCATAGTTTAATACCCTACTAGCACCATCGCACATCCATGGTGGCTGCGTTTTCTCAAATTATAATCAAGACCAACTTACAAATAATTACTACTATTTTCTTCTCATGTGAATTTTTATTTAGAAAAATATAGAAACATAATAGGTAGAGTTTTCTTACTTATCAAAACATATATGATCATTTCTTCAGTAGTAATTAATTTTATTGAAGTTATTATAATTAAGTTCCACATCAACACGACACTAGGTCTGATGACAAAATAACGCAATAGGTGTCTTCTTCAAATCATATTAACTTAAATCAAATTAAAATTTGCACTTCATCCTTTAAAATGTTAATAATTATTAACTTGTTGAAAAATGTTTTTGTAATTCAAATTTATTTAATGTTTTGATCATAAAATTTGATAATATATAACATAAAAAATTATGTTAATAATTAATTAAGTTAAATTACTTTCTGTAATATTATTCATGTGCAATAGTTTGAAATTATTCATGTGCATGCAATAGTTTGAACTTAACGTTTTTCTATTAGTAAAATGTATTTCCTGTATTGACACTATTTTTAAATTTAAATAAAAAAATACAAATTTGGTTAAAACACGATATATTTAAAGCTATAAAAACATATTTGAAGAAAAAAATACGAAAATTGAAAAAAAAAAAAGAGTCTAAAATTAGATATAATATGACATGATTTTGTAAGGTACTAAAGCGATAATAAAAATAAAACAAGATATTACTTATAAATTTAAGTCTCCCATCATCTTCCATGAATAAGAGTTATTTCATATGTAAGGAAAAAAACATTTAATTTCAAGGGGGAAAAGAAGGAGTTCTGATAAAAAAAAAGTGCAGATTTTATTTTTACATTTGATATCAGGAAAATATCCTGAAAATAAGTGCAGGAAGTGTTAATTTTTTATCATACATAATTATATTAATTAATATAAGCCTATTTTTTATAAAATAAGATAAATTGACGTAAGATTTTTATAAGATGTCTTTTTTATCTAATTATCAAATTAAAAGTTATTATAAATAATATTAATATTAACAAAATATTTCGTTTTAAAAATAATTAATATTTCAATGTATTACTTAATTTAAAACGTCATATATTATTTGTGAAATAAATAAATATTTAGGTCATGTATGTAAGAATGTGTAGTTATAAAAAAAATTATTATACGGTTACATAATTCGTAAAGTGTCGTTCAAAATTTATTTTATAGAATTTGATATTCAATTTCACTTATTTTTAACGTAAAAGAAAATAATTCAAGCGTTTAATTTTTTTAAACAAAAGAATGAGTGATAAGACAAAACATTACTTTTTTTAAAAATAAATTTCAAATCACCAAATGCTTTAATTATATATTATTCTTACTCAATTTTATTAACAATATATTTTATTTCAGTAGTAGATAAGATTATTGTTACTTGTTGGAGACTAACTTCTCAATTAACCAATAATATGTTAATTGTAAACATGTAACCACTATTGCATTATCTAACACTTAAGTTTACATCATAGTCTCAATTTAACAATCTTGTCAAAAGTATGTTTTTAATTATTCTTAAAAATAATGTCCTTACTTCCCTTTCAAGTATCTTAGTATTCTCTAAGAATAATGTATTTTAAGGTTGTTCATATATTTACTAATATATTAATTATTTGAGTAAGGTTTAGTTTAACACACATCATCACATTTATCAGACTCTCAAATTACACTAGTATAAGAAATATGAGCTGGATATTCCTTCTCCTCATGAGTTTGAGTATAATTGAGCTTATAAAGTATAAACAATCTCAAAGATGTACTCTTTTCTTTAGCAACTTCCCTCCCAAAATGTTTCATCACATTTTGAATGTATTGTGATAAAAAAAGAAAAAAAGCTTTTTTTAGGCTTAATCTCCTTTGATCTTCTTCTCCAAAATCTTCTCAGTTATGACCATATCCTTCATTTCAAATTCACTATCAAATAGTGACTTTAACCTTCTAATCTCAATCTTGTCTTGAGATGTTATTAACATGTCATCTACATACAATAATAGGTAGATGAACTTGTCATTATTCACCTTCTTATGATTGACACATGGATCATAAAGACTTTTTGTTGTACCCATGAGAGACGATGAAACTAATTGAATCTCTTAAACCATTTTATAGGAGGTTGTTTAAATTTGTACAATAACCTTTTCAATTCACAAATATAGCCTTCCATATCAACCACCTCAAAACCTTCCGACTAAGACATCAAAATGTCTTCTTCCGACTCATGGAGGAAGGTCATCATCACATCAAGTAGTTCAAGCTCCATGTCTTGACAAGTTCCATTTCTATCATCATATGCTTTACCATTAGAGATTCCAATAATGATCTTCTTCTTGAAGATACACTTGCTACCAATAATACTCCTACTTCTAGGTGGTTTTGCCAACTCCCTAATTTCATTCTTTTGCAGAGATTCGACCTTTTCATGAATTACAATTATCCTCCATTGTGACCAACACATAGGTCAAGCTACCATTAAGCCTATATTTCTCAAGCTATTGTTGTTGTCTTAAAACCTTCAAACAATGGTTTGAGGGTTAGATAATTGTTGTTGTTCTAAACAATCAGATGCCTTGTCTATGTTCACTATAAGTCTATAAAACAATTTCTTTCAACGAGAACTCTACCTGTTCATGGACACCCTTCTACTTTATAGACGCCTCTAAAGTGGTTTAAGGGTTAGATAATTTTTTTTGCTAGACGGTCAAATGTCTCATCTATATACACCATATGTATGTCAAACAATTCCTTCAAACACAAATCCACATGTTTGTAGACTCCCTTCACTCTCTATATGTTTCCTCTAATGCCTTCTCAAACTTTTGATCAATTATAAAGCCTTCATCAAACACAGCGTCTCTCTCTAACAATCCCCTAGTTATCAGACGGTGGTCATAATGATGGTTTTTGTTGTAGGTGACATTTTTCTTATGACATAAACCAAGTGATACAAGACACAATTGAATCATGGTGTTTGGGCTACCACACTCTTAAGCTCAAAGAGTTTTATTATGACTATTTGCTATAGCTTTTGGCTTAGTAGTAAACGTTTGATCCAAAAATTGGTATTAGAGCTAAGGTCACAAGTTTTGGTTCCTAATTAAACAATTATTGTGGGAGAAATTTTTGTAGGTAACATAAATGATCTTGTGATAAAATTCATGTGAGTTAAGTCATAACTGAATAATGGTGTTTGAACTGTTGCACTCTTAAGTGAAAAAAAGTTGTGCTCTAACTATAACCTATAGTGTTTTGTCTAGCTGTAAGTGTTTGATCCAAGACCTTTCACTCTACTCCAATAGCCAACAAATACTTCATTCTTGGGTTCAAACTTACCTTCATTTACATGGTAATAAGTAAGATAACGTTGAGTAGTCATTATGGTTGCCCATCTATATTCAACGGTTGTAAACGAAGAACGATTCATTAGATAACATGTTGCGTTGACAACTTCACCTCATTATCGTCTATCCAAACCAAAATGTGAAATATGTTTTTTTTCTCTCCAAGATTTTATTCATCCTTTCAATAACTTCATTTTATTGTGGAATATGACAAATAATCAAATGTTTCATAATATCTTTCTCTCTAAAAAAGTTGTTATACTACTTAAAGCATAACTTTGTATCATTGTATTCTCTAGACACTTGAGCATCTTCTCGATCTAGTTAAGCATTAAGAGTGTCTTATGCTTAAAATTCCTGAAGGCTTATGATTTATGCTTTATTAAGAATACCCTATTAAACCTTGAATAATTATCAATGATTGAGAAAAAATACCTAACACCTTCTAATGATGGAACTTTTGATGGCATATTAGATGTATTCAATTGTGACTTTCGTCTTGTGCAACCTTATTAGAAAACTTAGTTAGTGTTGCTTATAACACACAATGTTCAAAAAAAGGAAAAGTTTCATGTTTTGGTTACCTAGTAACCCATATTTAAACAAGATATCTAAATTACAAACACTTATATGGCCTAAATGCATAAGCCACATAACATTAATAATATAGGTTTCAAAAGATATTATTGCAACTATAGATTATCCTTAAAGGAAATACATATTCCCTTCTATGGTTCCCCACATTACAACAACACCATTCCTCCCTTTGGTCCACATCACTCCAACCTTAACCTAGCATTTTCAACCATTCACAGAAAAGGCTTCAATGCATACAGTGTTCATCTTTAACTCTGGGACATATCAGACATTGGACAATGTTTGAATTATGTCATTGATGACTACTTTACGACAAATGCACCATGTTGTTAGAAGTAATAATTTTTCCCTAAGGACGGATATCAAACCCACAAGGAACAGTTGAATAATCAAGTAAAAGATTCACTAAATAGAAAACAAAATAATAAAGTTTGTTGGGAGTTTGTTATGATTGCAATGATTAAAAAGAAAACAATTGGGAAAATTGGGATTGGGGTTCATCCTTCTTAATCTTTTGTATTTTGATTAGCATGGTAATATTCTATCAATTTGATTGATGTTTATGCTCGTATAAAAGTCATTTATATCGATTCCTCGCATAGAAAATTATTAAGAGAATCTCTTAAATATCGATTTCTCACATATTTATAAAAACTTTTTATCATTACGATTAGACGTTGATAGCAATTAAAATTTCAAATTTATTCCTAGCATTAAAATATGTTAAGCATTATCACTTGGGTTAAAAACTTAAAAGCACTTTCCAGTCAAATCTAAGGATCTAGATCATAGAAACAAACATTACAAAGAAAATGACAATACCAATCATTAATCAAGGACAGAACATTATATTTAAATATCACCTCAATACATAAGAGTTGGAATAGATTACTCCTAATTCCAAAGGATAAAATTAGCCACTCATGTTGGCTATTACAAGCATGAAAAGCAAGAAAAGAAGATCTAGGATGTTTCTCCTTAACAGTTGTCTCCTCTAGGGTTTCTAACACCTTTTATTCTCCCAATTGGATTCCAATATACTCAATGATGTCTAGGGTTGTGCCTCATGTCTCATGTTTAACCTAATTGGGCTTGGGTTAAGTGACTTCTCGCCTGGACATTATTGGGCTTGCCTGGGCGAGTTGCACGAAAAAAGGCCCAACATCATTGGAGTGATCTCACCCTAGCGAGATTAGGCTTGTTTGGGTGAGATACTCTAGGGCTTCTAGCTTAGGCAAGTTTGGGCAAACTTGGGTGAGTGCTAGTGAGTTCCAGCTTTCCCTTTTCAGTTTTGTCTTTCATCTCCACTCTTCCTTAGAATCCTGAAATTAACATAAATTTGGGAATAAATCGTTCTAATTCAAATTGTAAACACAAAATATGTAAAAAGGTTTAAATTCATAAATTAGAGGTTATTTTATAGTTATTTTATCAATTAATATCAATAAGTGTCTGTATTTTAATATGAAATATTACTGAAATCTAACACTTATCAACCATAATGCATTCAAATTCAAACAAAAAATGTATAAATAGCTTTTCATGAAGTGTTATTACCATCAAGACATTACTACCTTCAAAATGTGGCAAATCATTACCTTCGTCATGGACATAATTGAAAAAAGCAACCAAAATCTGGCATCCACTAATAAAAAAGAATGTTGCCCTAAAGCAATTTTCAAAACCAAGTCAATTTCAGATGAGGCTTAATTTTGAATTGTAATTATTATGTGATCTTGATTTCCCGATGTTTAACATGTTAGTAATTATGGCTTTAAACTAGAGGGAGTGAATTGTTTAAAGAGGTTTTCGCAAACTTTTTGAAGCTAGAATGAATTTATTTCAAAAACCAATTGATTAAGGAATTCAATTAGCCAAAACAGTAAGCAAAACTGCACTGCCAGGAAAACAATCGGTTGTTTTTATCAGCAAACAACAAACAAACTGAATTTAAAGAGTGAGGGATAGAGAGATTGTACACAGTTGTTTATACTGGTTCACTCCAACCCAGAGCTACATCCAGTCTTCTCAGAACCCCTAAGGAAATCCACTAAGCAATCACACCTTGATCACTTACACAACAACCAAGAAAATGACCTTGAAAACCTCAAGACACACACTCTCCTTGGCCAACACTAAGATTGCTGATCTTGAACCCCTCAAGAACACACAGCCAATCTCAGCAACAATACAGAAAAGAAATGTTTCAGCAGTTACACAGATTACACTTGTTACAGATGAAGATCTGAAATCAATACAAGTAGAAACCTATCTCAGCACCTTGAACAAACTCTTTAGCTCTTAAGCAATCACAACACTTTTTTTTAAAACTCTCTTAGAAAAACTTTGTCAAAAGCATTCACATCTTTAAAACAGATTTTCTGAATCCATATAAAGAAAGTTTGTTATCAAATCTTAACAAACCCATAACTGCTTTCAAAAAGATTGGTCAAAGCATTTAATGACTGGAGCGTATTCAGTTTCAAATCATTTAAAGCTCAGTCAAAGAAAACAGTTATTCTGTTATGGTTCCAAAACAAACAATCTGTTGTTTCCTCGAATCAATCGGTTGTTTTGTCACTTAACAGTTTTCACATTTAAAAACAGTTTTCAAACTTTCTCAAAACATCTAAGTATAAACAATCAGTTGTTTTGACAGAACAATCGGTTGTTTCAACTTAGTTTGAAAAACCCTTTGTTTTATTAAAAACTGAGATGCTAATTGCTTTGAGATTTAATCTAAGGTTGGATTACACTTTAAACTACCCCAGAACAAAACAACAAAGCAGGACAACAGCATCAAGCAAGCAGAAGCTTCATCATCCTTCAAAGGATTTGGATTCTTCAAAACCTTGAACACCACTTGGTTCAACAATCTCCCCCTATTTGATGAAGACAAATCCCTGGTGCTTATGTTTTACTGATTAAATCTGGAGCAGTTACTGCAGAGAAAACATTTGTACTATCCAAAGCTTCTTACAGCAGCAAGTTTAGATTATACCTCTTTTAACATAAAATTCAATCGGTTGTTTACACGAAACAATCGATTGTTTCTATCAGCAGCAGCAGAAAACACTTTTATACTCAGAGATTTAAACATTTTTATGCATATAAGATACAGATATACAAGTACCAATAATTCTCCCCCTATTTGTCTTCACAAATAGATTTTAACATATACCAAACACAGAATTTAAGAGAGATTATTTAGATCAAGAATACCTAACTCATTTCTTAAGAAGAAAAACCTCTCTTTTTGCAAAGGCTTTGTGAAGAAGTCAGCTAGCTGCAGTTTGGTCTTCACAAACTTCACTTCACAGTTCCCATTTTGCACATGATCTCTGATGAAATGATGTCTTATTTCAATATGGTTGGTCCTTGAGTGCTGGATTTGATTTTTGGTAAGATTGATTGCACTTGTGTTATCACACATCAAAGGAACTTTGCTGATTTGTACACCAAAATCTGCAAGTTGTTGTTTGAGCCATAGGATCTGTGCACAGCAGCTACCAGCAGCTATATATTCTGCCTCAGCAGTATAGAGAGTAACACATGCTTGTTTCTTGCTATGCCATGAGATTAGGCTAGAGCCAAGAAGGTGACAAGTGCCACTTGTGCTTTTTCTATCTAGCTTGCAACCTGCAAAATCAGAATCTGAATAACCAATTAAATGTATTGGAGAATGAGAGGGATACCATAATCCTACAGATGATGTTCCTTTGAGATATTTTAGAATCCTCTTTGTAGCTTTGAAGTGTGACTCTTTAGGATTTGCTTGAAATCTTGCACATAGACACACCGCAAACATAATGTCCGGTCTACTTGCTGTTAGATAAAGCAATGATCCAATCAAACCTCTGAATTTTGTTTGATCTATACTCGTTCCAGCAGTATCTGCATCCATGTAGCAGCTTGATGGCATTGGAGTGCTTGCCTCTTTGCAATTCTCCATTTCAAACTTTTTGAGAATCTCCTTGCAATACTTTGATTGACTTAAGAAGATCCCATCTTTTGTTTGTTTAACCTGCAATCCAAGAAAGAAAGATAGTTCTCCCATCATAGACATTTCAAACTCACCTTTCATGGCAGCCACGAATTCTTCACACAACCTATCTTGTGTAGCACCAAAGATGATGTCATCAACATATATTTGCAAAAGAATTATTTCTGCATGTGACTTCTTGATGAAGAGAGTCTTGTCTATCATTCCTCTTTCATAGCCAAGAGATAGCAGAAAGTTGCTAAGCCTCTCATACCACTGCCTTGGAGCTTGTTTCAGTCCATACAAAGCTTTCTTCAACTTGAAGACATGGTTGAGATATTTGTGGTCTTCAAAACCCGGTGGTTGATCTACATAGATTTCCTCATTGATGTAGCCATTCAAGAAGGCACTTTTTATATCCATTTGGAAGAGTTCAAAACCACTCATACATGCAAAAGCCAGCAGCAGCCTCACAGCCTCCAATCTAGCCACAGGAGCAAAGGTTTCACCATAGTCTAAGCCCTCTTCTGGATTGTAGCCTTTGGCAACTAGCCTTGCTTTGTTTCTTGTGATCACTCCTTCCTCATCTAGCTTGTTCCTGAAAACCCATTTTGCACCAATAATATTCATTTCATTAGTTCTAGGAACAAGAAACCATACCTCATTTCTTTCGAATTGATTTAGCTCTTCTTGCATAGCTTCAACCCACTTCTCATCCTTGAGAGGTTCTTCAATTGACTTTGGTTCAATTTGAGAGACAAAAGCTGTGTGTCTGCAGTAGTTTGAGATGGAGCTACGTGTGGAGACACCTTCTTTTATCTGCCCTATGATGTTATCCAGTGACAGATCTTTGGGAATTCTCCACTCTTTGGGCAGCTCACTCTGTTGCAGAATTTCAATCGGTTGTTTCTGCGAATCAATCGGTTGTTTTTCTGCACAGATTTCCAGCTTCTCCAAACTGATGCTCTGTTCATCTTCCTCAGCACTGATCTTTGGGTTCTCACTGATTCTGCGATCTACCTCATCAAAGACTACATGAACTGATTCTTCTACAGTCATCAACCTTTTGTTGTAGACTCTATAAGCATGGCTTGTGAGTGAATAACCAATGAAAATACCAAGGTCAGCTTTCTCATCAAATTTTCCCAAGCTTTCCTTTCCATTGTTGAGAACAAAACAGTTGCAGCCAAAGACTTTGAGGTGACTGATGTTAGGCTTTCTTCCATTGAAAAGTTCATATGGAGTTTTCTTCAAAATGGGCCTTATAAGCACCCTATTCATCACATAACAAGAGGTACTCACTGCATCTGCCCAAAAATACTTAGGAAGAGAAGATTCACTAAGCATTGTCCTTGCAAGCTCTTCAAGAGACCTGTTCTTCCTCTCTACAACTCCATTTTGCTGTGGTGTTCTTGGAGCAGAGAAATTGTGTAGGATTCCCAACTTCTCACAAAACTTGACAAACTTCTCATTTTGGAATTCTCCTCCATGATCACTCCTTATTGAGCCTATGTTGCTGCCCTTTGTGTTTTGAAGTCTTCTTGCTAGCTTTTTGAATGCAGCAAGGGCATCACTCTTTGACTCCAAGAACAAGGTCCAAGTGTACCTAGAGAAATCATCAACAATAACAAGAGCATAATAATTTCCACCAAGACTCATAGTTCTAGAGGGTCCAAAGAGATCCATGTGAAGGAGTTCAAGAGGTCTCAATGAAGAGAAAACATTTTTGGTTTTAAAAGAACTTTTCACTTGTTTCCCTTTTTGGCAAGCTTCACAAATGTGATCCCTCTCAAACTTGAGTTTTGGCAGCCCAATCACAAGATCTTTTGATATTAGCTTGTTCAAATGATTCATGTGAATATGAGCAATTCTTCTATGCCAAAGCCAAGATTCATCTTGCTTGGATAAAAGACATCTAATTGAACATGGTGAAGAGATATCTAGAAGATACACATTATTAACTCTCTTACCTACCAACATTACCTCTTTAGTGTTGGGTAGACAGATTTCACATGTGTTTGCCTTGAACATCACTTGATACCCCTTGTCACACAGTTGGCTAATGCTCAGCAGATTATGCTTTAGGCCTTCAACAAAGAGCACATCATGAATCACCAAGATGCTCTCATCTCCTATGGATCCTCTTCCAAGTATTCTTCCTTTGTTGTTATCTCCATAGGTGACATGACCCTCTTGCTTGAATAATATTCTCAGAAACTTTGATTTGTCCCCTGTCATATGCTTGGAGCATCCACTGTCCAAGTACCAAAGCTACTTTCTTTCCTCCAAGTTTTCCTACAAAGAAAATTCTCAAGTACATAGGTTTGGTCCCCTTATGAATGAGGGTCCATCTGGTGTATACTCATCAACACAAGCTTTATTTTTCTTGGGAATCCACTTCATAAGCCCTTTAGGAACAGCATGTTTTCTGATTTTACAGAATCGCACAGAATGACCTCTTTTCATGCAATAGAAGCATGTAACAATCGATTGTTTCGATGGTCCAATCGATTGTTTTTCTGGCTTTTTTGAAAAAGATTTTGAAAATCTATCTTGCTGGTTTTGTGGATTAAAACCCAATCCTGATTTTCCAAAAACACACTTTTGAGATGCTAGCACACTTTCAAAGTTGGATTGGCCTTTAGAAAGCTTATCCACTGTTTTAACAAGATAGTGGACCTTCTTTTCAAGATTTTCACAATTTTCACAAATTAGAGTATCACACTTGCAAGAGGAGTTTTTGTAAATGATTTCCAGATTTTCAAAATCCATTTTTGAATTTTCTAAATCCTCCTCCAGTGCTTTTACTCTGTTTTCAAGCCAGTTATTCTTTTCTTTCAATCGATTGTTTAAGAGAGCCAATCGGTTCGCTTATTCATCTGTTTCTTGAAAGGCTTGAATCAATTGACCATAATTTTCAGAGTTTGAAGAGTTTGATGAACTTACACTACATGAGTCATCCTCCCTTCTGGCCATCAAGCAAAGATTGAGGTTTTTCTTATTTTGTCTTTTCTTCCTTCTTGCTTGACTCTTTGTCATTGCTTCCTTTGGTTCATGAGCAGCCTTAAGAGTCTCCCACATTTCCTTAGCAGTTTTGCACTTTGATATCCTGAAAAATTCATTAGCATCTAGTGCAGAAGCTATAATGTTTTGAGCAGACCTATCAAGCTGAGCCATCTTACATTCATCATCTGTCCATTTGGACAAAGGTTTTATAGTAAAGGAATTATTCTTTTTGAACTTTGGAATGTAAGGACCATTCTCAATTGAGTCCCAAATTCTTTGATCAATTGATTCAATAAAGATTTTCATTCTTGCTTCCCAAAACTTGTAATTGAATCCACAGAATAAAGGTGGTTTTTAGATTGAAGCACCCTCCTCAATAGATAGTTTTCCAGCCATAAAAAAAGATTTTAGATCAACTTGAATAACTTTCAAGAACCAAGCTCTTGATGCCAATTGTTAGTAATTATGGCTTTAAACTAGAGAGGGGGTGAATTTTTTAAAGAGGTTTTCGCAAATTTTTTGAAGCTAGAATGAATTTATTTCAGAAACCAATTGATTAAGGAATTCAGTTAGCCAAAACAGTAAGCAAAATTGCACTGCCAGGAAAACAATCGGTTGTTTTTATCAGCAAACAACAAACAAATTGAATTTAAAGAGTAAAGGATAGAGAGATTGTACACAATTGTTTATACTGGTTCACTCCAACCCAGAGCTACATCCAGTCTTCTCAGAACCCCTGAGGAAATCCACTAAGCAATCACACCTTGATCACTTACACAACAACCAAGAGAATGACCTTGAAAACCTCAAGACACACACTCTCCTTGGCCAACACTAAGATTGCTGATCTTGAACCCCTCAAGAACACACAGCCAATCTCAGCAACAATACAGAAAAGAAATGTTTTAGCAGTTACACAGATTTCACTTGCTACAGATGAAGATCTGAAATCAATACAAGTAGAAACCTATCTCAGCACCTTGAACAATCTCTTTAGCTCTTAAGCAATCACAACACTTTTTTTTTTAAACTCTCTTAGAAAAACTTTGTCAAAAGCATTCACATCTTTAAAACAGATTTTCTGAATCCATATAAAGAAAGTTTGTTATCAAATCTTAACAAACCCATAACTGCTTTCAAAAAGATTGGTCAAAGCATTTAATGACTGGAGCGTATTCAGTTTCAAATCATTTAAAGCTCAGTCAAAGAAAACAGTTATTCTGTTATGGTTCCAAAACAAACAATCGGTTGTTTTCTCGAATCAATCGGTTGTTTTGTCACTTAACAGTTTTCACATTTAAAAACAGTTTTCAAACTTTCTCAAAACATCTAAGTATAAACAATTGGTTGTTTCGACAGAACAATCGGTTGTTTCAACTTAGTTTGAAAAACCATTTGTTTTATTAAAAAGTGATATGCTAATTGCTTTGAGATTTAATCTAAGGTTGGATTACACTTTAAACTACCCGAGAACAAAACAACAAAGCAGCACAGCAGCATCAAGCAAGCAGAAGCTTCATCATCCTTCAAAGGATTTGGATTCTTCAAAACCTTGAACACCACTTGGTTCAACATAACAAACTTTTCACCAAGGCCTTGATTGTCTGTAATATCTTAAAAATCCTTTTGGATCAACCATCATCTTCCCATTTCTTGACCTTCTTAAGACTATTATGAAAAATAGGAAAAACACAAGAAAAATGGGATTGAATTGTGTTTTAAATACTTTTGGCAGTTTTTTAACTATCATCACGATAAGTGTAGTCAGACGATAAAATTTGTTATTCAAATAAAATAACAAATATTTTTACATGCTGAGTTGTAAAAACTTCTTCTTAAGCTAGAGCAACAATAGTTATAACATGCAATGAAATAAAATAAAATAAATTGAAAAAATTAATCAAGATATTTTTATACATGTTTGTCTAATAGCATATGCTACATCCACTTAAACAACTGTTTGAGTTCCACTAACAGACTAACACTGCGATACAAGAGTATTCTTTCGACTAGCTAACTCGTACGGGTATTGTTTAACATAAAATCATTCCTGATTAACATAAGTATTGTTTAACACTAAGCCGCTCCTGGCTACTAAGAATATTTTTTAACAACAAGGCATTTCTAGCTAAGACAAAGAAATTTGTCTAGCATTGTGATCAAAGAGGGGTTGCGTCTTTTGACGTTTAGAAGACTATGCAATCTCTTCTAATTTGTTAAAGCAACAATGTAATGTTCTAACAAAGCTATTTTTATATCACTGTAATATTTTGATGACGTTTAATCATTACTACAAAACACACCATTTTACTCTCCTTCTTGAAGAAAGACTTTATATAGGCATAGGAGAAAAAGAGTCGTTGCAAATCTTTTCTAGTCTTTGAGTAGCTTTACACTTGCTTGAACGTCTTTCTTGCATTTGATGAGCATGCATGTTGAATATGCATTAAATGCATTCCATGCATGCATTACATGTTCTTCTTTTCTTTACTGGGAATCAACCTCATAACCTTGGTTCTGATACCAATTGTTGAATCAAGCGCTTACCATGAGGCTAAAAGTTATAATTGATAGTTAAGGAACAATTCTTTCTACTTAAGAGTGTGACAGCTCAAACCCCGCGATTCGATTCTGACTTGACCCACTTGACCTCCACCATGAGACAGTTGATGTCACCTACAATAGTAAGTTTTTTGAATCATGTCAAACAAATGACATTCCTTACAACATAGAATAAACATAGAGATATTCATGAAGTACGATGTTAGCTTAATGTTATGTCTGAGCATGTAAATTCTTATCAAACATAAAAATAGGACTACACAGTGTTATATAAATAGGACTACACAGTGTTATATCATTTGTCAAATAACACACTTACATCTTACATGATCTGTTGTTGAACAAAATACTTATTCATATGAAACATGACTATGTGTTATGCTTTGTTGCTTTCAACAGTTGATCAAAATCGTAGGTATTGGACTTTTTCCTAACAACTACTAACCTTGAAGACATTGCATCATCATCATTCATAAATGCTTTGAGGCTTAACTACTCTATATAGATGCTCGACTTAACTTTTTCAAGTGCAATATAATATTTTACTACACTTAAAGAACTTACCAAGTTTCCATAAGACGATGGGAGAGAGGGTAGCAAAATCATTGTTGCCTCTTAATCTTATACATTAACGTCAATGTTTTAAAGCTCCATCAAAATATAATTAAGTTAAAAAAGATGAGACTTTAATGATGTACCTTCCTTCATACATAGTTTGAAATGTTTTTTTAAAAAACAAGCTTATTATAGATGGATTTTATCATAAATAATTTGTTGAGCTTTAGCCACAACATTTTTAAGGTCTTCTTCTCCACAACCTCATAAGGAACCTCGTTAGACAAAGAAAGAAAAATCATTGAATTCATTTTTCCTTTTTACAACTTTAGAACATGTCTCTCTATGTCTAACATACATTATAAGAAAATCATTAAATAGAGAGTAATTTTAGAGATAAAAAATAATTAATCACCATATTAACTAAATTATATAATATTTTAGAGACTAGAAATATTATTAATATCTAAAGTAGTTTCTATTATTAATAAAGTGTTTCTAAATTGATATCTAATTTGGTAAAATGACTTTAGAAAAAAGTAAAAATAAACAAAGAAAAACAAAGTCAAATTCTGAGATTTTTTATTCCATTCCACAATTCTAATTCTTAATAATAAAAAGAGGAGGTAATGAATTGAAAAAAGGATCAAAAGAAGTACTTATATATTCTATAATAGAGTCTCAAAAAAGAAGCAATATTTATTAGTCTTTATTATTTTTTTAGGTTCATTGGGGTTATTGTTGGTTGCAATTTTCAGTTATCTCGGTTAAATATCAATTTAAAAACTATTTATTAATAATAGAAACTACTTTAATTATCAATAGTCTTTTTAGTCTCTAAATTAATATCTAATTTAATTAATACACTGATTAAAATTAGTTTTTTTTAATTATTTTATTGCACTGATACTACTTAAAGTGGTGCCCACACATCTTAGTCCTTCAGCAAAACTCTCATCTTGATTCTCTATAGATTAAAATTATTCTTCCCATTGAATTTCTCTTGATAATGATACATATCTTTTTCCAAGATTTTACCACCAATAAATACAAAAATATTGAACTAGCTTTGATACCAATTTGTTGTGCAATTAGTGTCAAATTAAGCCCTAGAACCATGAAAGAACGGTGTAAAATGAAATTGTGAATCACCTTGAATGAAGATAACAAAGATTTAACCATCTTGTGTATCACGTAAGATAAGTGTTATTTTTCATCATTTGGTATGCACATATTTCACCTTTATAAAGGGAACTCAAAGTGGTTATAAGTTAGTTAGAACTACAAACGAAATCTTAACTAACTAAAATGTATACAATGATTATATATACTGAATAAGCTTAGATGTGTACAACGAGATGATCTGTCCAAGAAAAAGTTTAGTACAATATCTACAAAAGAATGTATCAAAACATACAATATTGATTACCTCCAAATAATTACAATCATACATCACAAAAATATTCCAAAATTTCTACCATATACGTATTTGTAAACAGATTTCTTAAAACTATAAACTAAAAAGTAACTAACAAATAAAAACTCAAGCTAACTGAAGGATTATATAATTTCTAACATAACTACACAAGCTTCATAAATATCAAGCTTATATGAATTAAAAATAATAAAATGAAATAAAATTTCTAAAACTTCCACAACAAATGTAATTTCACTTAAAACTATTTTCTTAACCTCCGCTAAGAATTGATTTATTTATAAAAATGTCATCGTATGTTTTTTCAATGAAAATCTCCATTTAACGTTATTGAAAGACTTTGTAATAAGCATATTTTGCATGAATGAAAATATTAATTAATATTATATTAAAATTTAAAAATAAAAAACAAATAAATAAAAATAATCTAATTTTAGAAAATAACGAATGATGTAATTAGTTAAACTTTTAATATATATATATATATATATATATATATATATATATATATATATATATATATATATATATATATATATATATATATATATATATAAGTAACGCCTTATTTTTGCATTTATATAAATAACATTTTTGTTGTGTTTGACCAACAATGGAAAGTCTTTTGAAGTTTTTATCTTTAGACATAATTACAATGATTGCAGTAGCGTGATTCCATTTCATGGATGAACGGTGATTTGTAGTTGAATGGGATATGTGACATGTTTTAGTCAGATATCGATCTCGAGCATAGTATAAGTCATGATAATTATCCTTTTAGTTAATAAGTGTTGGACTAAAACATACTGGATTTGGTTTTATTTTTTATAAGAATGTTTCAAGTGGGAGTAAAAAAACAATTATTTAGAAGAAAAATCTTTATTGGTCAGTTATCTTTTATATTTTATTAAGAAATAAATAAATAAAATAATTTATTGAATTAATGTGTGTCCCATTTTCAAAGAAGAGATGTTATATATAATACCAAACATATTAATAAACTGAATAGAAAAGAAACAAAATAACTAATTATATAATATTTACATACTAATTATATTTGATTTTAATATGTTTCTCAAGTTGAAGAATAAATGTTGATGATTTTCAACATGTTGATGATTTTCAACATCTCGATGAAATAATTGTGGAAAGGGTCTTTATGAATAAGTTAGTTATTTGATGTTCGATGTTGACATAGATGAGAATGAAAAGTTGTCTTCCAATAAGTTTATGAATGAAATAATAATTAATACTTATATTTTTAGATCTCATGATGGAGAGGTTAAAATAAAGTTGAGTAGAAGAGATTTGTTATCACAAAATATGTCAATTAAAACTTCAAAAATGTTTGAGTAATTGTTACAACCAAACCCTTTCATTGACCACTGATGATAAGGCACAATATTTTAATTCTTTTAAAGATTTGGACAGAGTACCTTGATTGACAGACTTCTAAAAGATTATAAAATCACCAAAGAAAACACAAAAGTCAATGATTGATCTCTTAGTGTCTAAACAATTGCCCTAGTCTACATCAACATATCCTGAACGATGACATTTTTTGTTAGTCTGAGTAAAAGAAACTTTGAACTTGAGTGAATTTAAAGTATTGTAATAAGTGATGAACTATAGTTAAAGGTGTGGTCAATTGATTCTTCATGTACTGACTTAACTTATGAACTGCAAAGGTAATGTATAGCCTAAAAATAATCAAATACACAAGCCTTCCTATTGATCTTCTATATAAAGAGTGTTACTAGGGTCACCATCATTTAAGTTAAGTTTTAAACTAGGATCCATATGTAGTGTAACTAATTTGCTTTCTAAGAAACTAGTATCATGAGGCAAATATAAAATATATCCTCACTGACTCAAGGAAATATCCTTGCTAGATTTGGAAATTTCCAAGCCTAATGTTGTGCTTGGTTCAACATAATTTTGTGCAAAGACAAAAAAACAAGGATCCTCTGCATTTGCTTCAACAAATGTGCATGGAAAAACAGGCGAGTGTGTATGCAGAAACAATGAAAGCAATCTCCCCCTCACATGTAGAGAAAGCAACGGAAAGCCACGTAGGCAGTTGTTTATTTCCGCTTTTGCCCAACTTGATCATAGTGTTTTTGTGCAGAAAATCAATTAGAGAAATACTTATAGTAGATAATCGATTATAGTAAACAAAAACATCCTCACACATAGTTGATTAGGTCTTAAAAAACAATGGATAATTGATTATGCCCAAAAAAACAACGTCTTTCATGATCGATTAGGACTTAAAAATAATGGATAATTAATTTTGTCTAAAAAATAAGGTCTTCGAGATCGATTAAGGCTTCAAAAACAAGAAATAATTGATTATCCTAGACTTTGTAATTGATTATGTGAAGGATTTTTGTTTTCTTTTGTGCAATTTTATTTTAAAAATATGTTTAAATATTACATATATATAGTTATTTATAATATAACAAAAACGTATATAGTTATTTATAATAACAAAATTATAATTGTTATTATTATAAAAAAAATATTATTATTTAAATTTAATATAAAATTATTTTTTAATTATATTTTTTAAATTATATTTTTTAAATTATAAATATTTAAATTATTTATTTCTATGTAATAATTTTTAATTTTTAAATATATTTAAAATTATTACAATTATGAATATTATCATTTTGTTTTTAATTAAAATACAATTATTTTCTGACATTTTTTTATGTTATAACAAATATACATAATTTGTATTTTCTTAAAGTCGATTTATACACAATACTAAAAATAATATTTTAATTAAAAATAAATAAATCATATTTTATTTATTTATTTTAAATATAAAGATAAATTTGTATATACTTATATAACATTATTTTTATTGTATGTTTTTCTAAAAATAATTATTCAACATTATTAAAAATAGTTTACAAATTTTAATTAACTCAAATCTAAAAAAAACATCTTATGTTTTATTATTCAAATATTTTAAAGACAAAGGTAAATGTATAAATTTATATTTTATATTTTTTAAAAATTAAAAATTTCATCACAACCATCACATTACTAATCAATTTTAATAAATTTTTCTCACAAATTCACTATAATATATCATAATCCAAACAATCTCATTTTCTTTACATTTTTATCTCAAATTACTCTAAATTCATTTTCTAAAATCCTAACACATCCCCTTCCCAATCTAAACACACCCTAATAAATATTTGAGAGAACTAAATATCTTTAGTTTGAAAAAAAACCTCAACCAATATCAATTATACATGGTTAACACAGAAATAATCAAGACCCACTATCATGATGTTGTTCACATATACCAATAAAATTTAAAAAAAAAAATTAAAACTCATAATTAAACAAAGAGTAATATTTTTAAATTGTGCAAGATATTAGAGTTTCATCCATGGAAACAAACAAAACATTATAGGGATGAATGAGAAAAACACTTCTAACATTATAAGAGAGAAAAAATTAAAATAATTAATTATGTGTCTTAAATAAAGTAATATATAATAGAAATATAGTAACAAAATAAAAAGATTAATTTTAATATTTTAAGTTGAAAATCAAATCTGTTAAATAGTTAAAAAAATGGAATTTAATCTAATAACTTTCCTACTGATAACATAACTAATTTGATCCATGAATACTCTTACCAAGTTAATCTTATTGCATTAACTCATAAATCAAAATGAAAATCAAAAAGTATTTGGATCTCTTAACTACACTACGCATTCAATGCAGCTCTGTGTTAACTCCACTTAATCATGTTCTTCCTCTGTATAATGGATCATGTTATGCGTGGTTTGTTTATCATGATATCGTGTGTTTTAACACGAGTAATCGTACACAAATAATGTTTAGAACATTGTTGTTAAGTTTACCTTGAATCAATTAATTTAAGTTGTTTTAAACCAATGCTTTGATTAATTTTTATGTATATTTTTGTTATTTTATGTAATTTTACAAATTACACTGTAGTCACATATCACCCTCGCATATATGTTTGGCGCCAAAACTCTGCGTCTTCTGTGATATATTGTACGCATTAAATTAATAATAGATGGTGTTTATTAAAGAGGGGAATACGGTGCCGTACGTTACTAGCGAAGGAAGCAAAAGCTAAGGATAGCAGTGTGTAGCACATGGCTTCAGACCAGATTAATCCACAGCAGTGGATGCCAACCTGGAACTTCTTGCACAGGTGAGACAGAATTTATTATAGATTAAATTTTAAATTTCCCACTCTTCTTGTAAAACAAAACACTGACAGAGTAATTTCAACTTCTAAATTAGCTTGAAAATAAAAAAACTAACTCTAAAAATGGACTATTAAAATAAATTAATTGATGAATTATTGTTTATAATTTATTTTTAAAGTATAATTATCAATATTCTCCTTAAAATAATTAAAATTTTAAAGTAATCTCCAAAATTAAAAATAAATTAATCTAACTATCACTCTCGGTCAATCAATACTATAAAACTAGATTTAGGGTCGAATTTAAAATTAAAGTACAATACACCTAAATGACTAATTGTTTATGAAAAGAAATCACGGTATAAATTTTAAAATTATATAATATTTTCAACTTATAGTAAAAATGGATGATTATAAGAATAAAACTTTACTAACATTAAATTCTAGGATAAATAATTGTTTTTGAAGCGGTGTAATACAAATTTATTTTGATTATAAAATAATATAAAGACTGAATTTATACTAGTGGAAATATTTTAAAGATACGTGTATAAATTATGTAACTTTTTTAAGTTGTGGTTGAATTTATTGGTACATTTTTGTTGTTTGAATTGGGTAGTAATTTATTTATAGGATAAATTAAAATTCTTGTTTGTAAAGTGAAAATTAAAATTCTTGTTTGTAAAATGAAAAATTAAAATTTCATGACTTTTAAGTATGCTATTATGAAAATAAATATTGATGAGGAATGTACTAGCATTGCACTCCAAGATGCATCATTACTAAATTGAATGACGTATGCAGAAAGAAGAGCAGTTGTGTAGAACCACATCCTTATGATATTTTTCCTCACCACCGACTCAGAATTGGCTTGGGTGAGTTTCGTTTAAAATGTGCTGTAAATAACATGCGCCTAAACGACACTACTTGCGACAACCCCGCTTAGATTCTGCGGGCCCTCTTCTCAACCAACCACCCATTTTCTTCATTACACATTATTCATTTTACACCAATTTATTTTTCAAAAACATTTTTCATTCTTTATTTTATTTTATTTTTACTTTTTTTTATCATACTTGCAATTTTTTTATCTTCATCTTTTTATACTCGTCAACTTCACTTAATATATTTTTTGTTGGGTCGACGTGGATTTCTAACACTTTTTACAACAATTTCTCATTCATTATTAACTTAAAAAAAGAAAAGAAATTTCAAGTTGAAGGACTCACATTTTATTTTTACTGTTTTGCTTACCACTTTTCTATTTATCTTAGATAAAATATTTTTACTTTTTACTCTGTTTCTTATATTTTTTATTTATCCGTATTTTCGTCAATATATTATTTACCATCATATTTGTGCTTGGAAAAAAACCATTCTAAACTTGGAACATACTGTAATCACACTTTATCTTTTCATTTTCCACGAATATAATGAAAAGCAAAAAATAAAAATAAAAATAATTATGAGAAAATTATATTAAAATTTCTAGTGAGGATTTGAAATGAAAAATGATGTATATAATTGTATTAATTAGTTTAATATTTAATGACTTTAAAGAAAATTATTAATATATTATTATTTAAAAATATCTTTGTATTTATTATATGTATTAAATATGTTTTTTATTTTTTATTTTCACACGAAATTGATTTTCGTTTTTAGTTCAAACTTTGGACCTCATCTGTAACATCCCGCCAAAATCTATTCATTTTTATATAATGAAAATAAAGGTAAACAAATAATATTGAAGTGAACATAATTATATATGAGTAATGAAGTTGCTCCTCACAGGGAGTTTAATACATAACTGGTCAAATTTTCTCGAAACTTAACAAAATACAGTCAAATGCATCGAAACCGGCGATCTCCATTCATAAACTGGCGATCTCCTAACAGAAGCCCCAAAACAGGCGATCTGCTATCAGGGCAGAAAACAGGCGATCATCACAAAGAGATAGAACAGGCGATCTCTTCCCCGGCGACCACTCACTAAGGAGCTCTACTTCCTGGAAGATCATCTGCTCCCGTGTAAATTATACACGATCATCACAGTTTTAAGAAAACAGCCACAGAACCAAAACACGCAGGGTAAGCTAGATATTTTAAAGAGAGTTTAAATATGAACCTTTAAAATCAAGATAAAACAAATTCAAGATACACACGTAAAACTATAGAGTTTCTCATTCCCTTCACCTGATCGCCAAGGGATCACACATTTCACAATATTTTCAGGAGTCGTTCTATTTCACATAATGCACCAAGTGTCTATCAATTCAATGTTTCTCATTTCCCACATCAGACTTCCACTGACTCACCATACAAGACACTTGACACTACTTCCGGAAGACTCGTGCATTGACTAGACTCGTGTATTTGCACCTGTCATACTGCCCACTGTGAAATCACACACATTCACAGGGTCGCCGTGAAATCACACACATTCACAAGCGTATAATGAATCTCAATATCATCACCATCCAAGCATGACAGGGTTAATCCACACAACAGGTCGAGCTCGTTCCCTTTTGAACAACTCACCCATACGTATGAACCTCCTTCGACTCTCAACGCCCGAATAACTTCATCTATATGATTCCATTATATCAGGAGAGTCAGGATATCATAACGAATCACCGGTCAATACTTCAAAAAATATGACTTATTTTGTTTTAGCTTTTGATGTACGTATATTTTATGTGCAATTTTAGTTTTAGTTATAATTGTTAATATTTAGTTCTCACAATTTTAAAATATTTTAAATTAAAGTCTTTATTTTAAAATGCATCCAATAATTAATTCACTGTGAAAGTGAGAAGTGATAAAATTAGTTTCTCTTCACAATATGTTCTTGCAATCTTTGAAGTCCTCATAGCCAAGAACACACATGGCTTTGAAGTCCACATCTGATAGATAATACAATTATTTAGGATATATAAAAAAGTAATAAACACTAGTTGTTGTCGAGCTAAGTAACAGTGACTTGTGACACGAAGTGGGACAATAAGGTGATGGAATAAGCAATATTGGTGTAAAAAGAAGATAATGCCTTATTTAGTGTTTCTTCTCCTTAAATATAATAGACATAAGTGTGTCTGAATTGTGATTCATTGCTAGGATTGTTGTCAACAACTATTGAGCCTGTGCCAGAGAGTAGTGTGTCTACAGTAGAAGAGAGAAGTCAGGAGGATCGTTAGAGATGGTGGAAATTGGGTTGAAGGTTATTTTAGACGACAAATCATTTTATGGAAATTTTGAAACTCATTGTTTTATGGAGGTTCTTAAACCCATGAAATTTAATGGAGGTTTTATATTTCATGGAAGTTTTGAAACCCATGATATTTTACGGAGGTTTTGAAAACCATGGTATTTAATGGAGGTTTTAAAACCCATGATATTTTTACGGAGGTTCTTAAACCCATTGTATTTAACAGGGATTCTAAAAGACTTTTACCAAGGTTTAAAAAAACCCCAGAAAAAATGTTCCCCTAGGATGGTTTAGCGGGAGAAACTGCAATCCTGGGTAAATGACTTAATAGAGGTTTTAACCTTAGATAATGTAAAAATAAACCCCGTTAAAATCCATTTTTTCTTGTAGTGTATTGCCTACAAACTCAAGTTGGTGGGTATTACCTACATAATCAAATTGGTGGGTATTACCCACGGAATCAAATTGGTGGATATTATCTACGGACTCAAGTTGGTGGGTATTATGTATGGATCTTAATTGGTAGGTAATACCTACACACTGAAGTTCGTGGGTATTACTTACGGACTATAGTTAGTGGGTATTACCTACGGATTGAAGTTTGTGGATATTATCTATGAACTAGAGTTGGTAGGTATGCATAATTTTAACATTATAAAATTAATAATATTAATATAATAATATTAATAATGTTAATAATGTTAAGAATAATAATAATAATATAAATAATATTAGTAATATTAATAATAATGATAATGATATTAATGGTATTAAGTATTATTAATATTATTAATAATATTAGTAATATTAATGATATTTATATTTATATTAATAATAATATTATTATTATAATATTATTAATAATAACATTATTAATAGTACTATTAATAATAGTAATAATATATTAGTATTATGAATAATATAATTATAATAATTAATAATATTATTAATTTGAATAATATTAATAATATTAATGAAATTAATAATATGAATGATGTTAATAATATGAATAATATTAATAATATGAATGAAATAATATTAATAGTTATTGGATAAATTTTGTTTAAGGGGGTTATGTTGCTCATGCGAGATTTTCAAATGATAATTTTTTGTTAGTTTAGTTATTCAATAATAAAGTGATGTTATTAATTTGAATGATCTTTAGATTGATTTTAAATGTTATTAGAACGTTTATGAATGATCTTTATATGATAAGAAATCAATGGAGATCCCAAACTTGTTATGATATGTGAATACTTGTAGTAATAGTTATATTAAGTACATAAAACTAATATTTAATATAGATATAATTTTCTTGAGTATTTAAATATTGTAGACTAAAACCTTAGATGATAAGAAGTTAAGGAAGAGTTTATTGCACATCTAGAACATGCAAAAATTTGGATACCAAATATCACAAACTTACTTAGACCAATGCAATTCATGACAGGCTTGTAGAACTTAGAATAGGTAAAATGATAAGACAAACTTATCTTCAGAAAGATATCTTAATATATAATGTGTACTAGTAATATCAATTAATTTAAATTATAATGTATGTTTGTATTATTTGTTTGGATGTTCACATTATGGTAATTTCTTAATTTGTTGTTGTTATATTTGGAAATATAATTAATTAGGATGGAAATAATATTGAGATGATGTAAATAATCAAAATTGATCGATGTATAAAAAAATTGCTCAGAAATTGAAAAGTCTTTTTATGGAGAATTTGAGGAATCGAAGAAAAAAGAAAAAAGAGTGCAATTATTTGATAAATGTAAAAACATCAAAGAAGGACATGGAAATAAAATTGTTGAGAACATGATTAATTGTATTGAAAAATAACCATTTTTTAACATATATTTTAATAGGTAGATATTTATTAATGTAGAGCAGGTGTTACACGCAATTATTATATTATAAATAACTATTCAATCTTTTGTATAAAATAAGTGATGCTTGTATTTTTTTAGTATAAAAAAATTTAGACATACAACACTCCAATTTTTATAACACAATAAAAAATTACAAATAAAATATTTGTAGCTGTATCACTGTTTACAGATTTTGTCTGTGCATTCCTTTTTTGTTATTTTCCTTTGAATTATTAGGATTTTGATTTACTGAAACTCATAGTTTTTTAAAAAAGTTAAGATTTATGTTATGGATTTTTTTACTTATTCACTTATTCATTTTTTAAACACTTTAAATTTTTGGAAAGTTAATTTTTAAGCATCTAAGTAATTATCTGAATACGGATAAATAAAATCATTAAATTGTATAAGTTTTATCTTTGCATATTGTTTATTAAAATCAACACTTTACACAAAAATTTACTACTTTATATAATTTTTTATTATTTAATTAAGATATATTTATTCATTTAAATTGAAAATTTTAAAATTATCAGTCTAAATAACAAAAATTAGGATTTATTTAAAGTTGAAATAATTTTACGCAATATATTTTCACTTAGAAACTTATATACAACGATCACAAAAGATGTGTATAACTCGTTTTGTTTATTAGGTTGTTTTGTATATCATTATTTTGGTAAAATTATGACCTGTAAAATCAATTAGTTTATTGTATTTTTGTTTGATTCACAATAGTAAATTTTTTTATTTACATATTGATTATTACATATAATTTAAAACTGAAAAATACTTAATGAGAGTGTAGATAATTTACGTACGAACAATGTTTCCGTAGCTAATGAAAACATGTGTTATCCATCAACTTTAATCCGTAGAAATATTATTATTACTAATATTATTAATATTATTAAAATTATAAATTATTAATATTATTTTTAATAATATTAATATTATAAATAATATTATTTATATTATTATTACTAATATTATCAATATCATTAATACTATTAATATTATATCACTAACATTATCAATATCATTAATAATATTAATATTATTAATATCATTAATATTATTAATATTATTAATATACTAATATTATTAATAAAATTAATATACTAATATTATTAATATTATTAATAAAATTAATATTATTAATTTTATAACGTTAATAGTATGTATATTTATTAGTTATAATTATTATTATTTATATTATTAAAAATTTTAAAAATATTAAAATTATTTATATTTTTAATATTATTAATAAAAATATTTATATTAATAATAGTATTGAATTTATTTTTGAATATAAATCTGTGGGTAAAATTTGTAGATAATGTTAAATTTATCTACGGATAGAGATCCATAAATAATAATCTGTAGGTAATGCTGAATTTACCTACGCATTCAGATCAGTGAGTACTATCCGTAGGTAATGCTATATTTACCTACATATTCAGATCCATGGGTAATATCCGTAGGTAATGATGAATTTACCTACGAATTCATATCCGTAGATAAAAATTCGTAGGTAAAACTAATTTGTTTGTAGTGGTAGTTAATGTATCATTTACAATGTAATTAAGGCTACAAATTATAATTAAATCACATTTGATTGGCATAAACAAACCAAAGTTTTTCCTTTTTCTTTATTTTTTTTATCACAAAGTGACTTGTATGATAGTTTGTAGGGGTGGCAAAGCGGGGTGGCCTGCCCTGCATAGGCCCGCCATGCTTAGGCCCATAAAATGCGGGCTGGGTTGGCCCGCCTTGCATACAAAATATGGGTCGAGTTGGCCCACCCCGCATACAAAATACGGGTTGGTTTTCATGGCCCGTCCCGTATGCGGGTTGGTCCGCGGGCGGGCTTGGTTTTTTTTTTTTAAATGTGGAGGAGGAGTGGAGGCAGCAGCGGAGCAGCGCGAGCGCCAGCAGCGCGCAACAGTTGTAGGCGAAGCCATGCGGAGTCATAGCCAGAGCGAGCGACGACACTACAAAGGAGAGTGTGTCATGTATTGTGTGCGTTTTTTGGAACATCGTAGTTGTGTTGTGTTTTGAGTGAAAACCTAATTTTCTTTCACTTAAAGCTACCACTCCTCTACTGGGTTGTGTTTTGAGTGAAAATCTAATTTTGTTTCACTCAAAGTTGTCACTCCTTCACTGAACTATTATTGCCAAGTCAATTTTTTTTTTGCGGGCTAGCGGGCTAGCCCACCTCGCCCCACTGCTGGCCCGCACAAGCCGCGGGTCATGCGGGGTGGGCTAATGCAGGTCAGTGGGTTGAAAAGGTTAGCCCGTCCTGCGTTTTTTACCGCGAGCTGACCCGTCCCGCTTTGCCACTCCTAATAGTTTGGTTAAAATACACAATATATTATCATATATTAAAATAATATATTTAAATAAAAATAATTACACATATTTTTTAAGGAACAAGTAATTTAGTACAAAGAGTATATTTTTTTTTACCCCTGTTTGCTTTTGTGGATGTACTGTTCACAGGAAAAGAAGTGAAGGAATATCAACTATTTGAATCTAGGGTTTTGTGGGAAAGAGAAGGAGAGGATATACATGTGAACAATAAATATCCTCTCCCCTCAAAATGAAGAGATGTAGAGGGAAAGTCATGTCAACATCCCTTATTTCCAAATTTACTCTCATTTATTCTAATGTTTCACATGATCACAGTGCTTCATTTGAATGTATTAATATTTAAAATTTTTTATTGTACAATGTATAATATATATATATATATATATATATATATTTAAAATGAAGAAACAAATCATCATAAATTTTAAGAAAGTTTTAAGTTTGTTTATTATTTTATAAAATATAAATTATGTAAATAATGATAAAACAGTGTAAAAAAAATATAATTAAATAAAATCTTCCATTTATATAGTTAATTGGGATTTATGGCTGCTATTAAAATGGAAAGAAAGATAGTGTTACAACAAGATTTTTTTTACGGGTAATTTAAAATTTCTCGTATTCCTTTTTTTTTTTCTCAAAAGAGTGCAGTGATGATTAAACACTTAAAATAAACTTATTATAACTTAAATTATTCATTAGAAACTGAAAAGACAATTGATATATTAAAATATGTATTTATGTATTATGTTATGTTTTATTTGGTTTAATGGGCACAATACTTTTTAGATGACCCATGCATGCAGAGGCATATTCTTTGAAAAGACATACAAGGTTCGTGAAGTTTTTCTTGACCAAGGTCCATGGTGATAAAATATGTATTTTTATGTATCAAGTTATGCTTCATTTGGTTTCACAGGCAAAATGCTTTTTATATAACCCATGCACGCAGAGATAGATTCTCTGAAAAGGCATACAAAGGTCCGTGAAGTTTTTCTTGACCAAGACCTTAGTCCATGGTGATTTACAAGACACTGGGTGAATATCACAACGTTCATATGTGCCATATTTATATAAAGTGTGTAAAGGAAAGAAGAAGGTTGGAGATTTTTCTGTGAAGTGTTGCATGTGAGGTTTGTTTATAAGCATTCTTCTCAACAAAGTTCTTCCTTCCCAAGTCCAGGTCCTTGTGCCTCCATCCTAGTTAATATATACTTGTTTCCAGTCCAAGTTTGGGCACACTCCTTTGTGTTTTATGTTGTTTTGGCACTGGAGTTGTTCTGCTTCGTTCTTTTTATTTTTTTGTTCTATTCAATTCATAAAAAAAATGCATGTTGTGCTTGTGCATTGGTGGTTTTGATATGCATTGGTGCTTTCTTTGTAGGTTGCGGTGTGTTTTAGTATTGCAGTGTTATTAATAACTGGTGGGGTTTAGGGACTCTAGTTGTTGGTTGCAGAGAATCAAATTATAACCTCATAATATTAGAAAATTCCTAATCTTCTTCTTTCAGGTTAGTCCTTAATTTTTGTTAACTTTCAAGTTTATTGGATTTGTTTAAGCATGTACAAATAAAAGTTAGATTTGTGTTATTTAACATGTATAGATGTAAAATGATAAAATATTTAATTTAATTGTAATATTAAGGACCAGTTTATGTTATATTCAATTTTTCGTTAGTTAATATATGTCTTTAATATTATATTCATTTTTATGTTAGGTAATATGTCTCTTTAATGTTATATTTAGTTTTGTGTTAGTCAGTAGGGTCCTGATTGGGTATTTAAATCATTTGTGATATGATTTTTTTTTAATAAATATATTGTTTATTTGAATTGATTTTTTCAATTTTTTTGCAACTTTAAAATCTAAATTTCTAGAAAATCAATAATTTTTGTTTCATCCGTATTTTTCTCTTTTTAAAGATTTTAATTAATTAAATTATTTTTTAATGGTGCATTAAATGACTTTGTTAGGTTTAAAGTTGAAGTGGATCAAAATAAAAGATAAAATGTGTAAAAATTGAGACTTTTGTAGTGTAAGTTATTTATTTTAAATAAATTATATGTACTTAAAAAGTTACCTCCTTAAAAAATTAGTTATATTAAAAAGTTAGTTCTAATAAAAAAATAGTGTTGGTCTAAAACAAATTGTTCACTATTCGGTCCATTATAAAACTAGTAAAGAAATTATTAATTTATATAAAATTTTATTATACATTAACAAAGATTATATGTTTAATTATTTTTTATTTGAATTAATATTCAGTTGATATAATTTATATGAGAATATGATTCTAAATCTTACACTTTTATAGTAACAATAAAAATAATCAAATAATGGAAAATGTTAAAAAAATTATAATTTAAAAATAGAGAGATACTTTTGCCTTTAAGAATGTGTTTATAAGAACTGTCATTCTTTTAAAGGGACAATAATTTTTTCAAAAAATTAGTTACCTCTTCGAAAAGGTGATACTCTTAATTAACAAAAACAAAGGGAAAAAGTCTCTATCCACTTGAAATATTTATGTAAATCATGTTTATATGAATTTGATATACTAAATAAATCAACAATAAACGTATTTTAATATATAAAAATTAAATAATTATATATTTTCTTTATTTGTGTAAAAATTCTACACAAGATATTTTTCAATGATTTTAATTAAATTTTATAATTTAAATAATGTACTGTATGTTATTTTTGTTTATGATCTATTTTGAAAAATAATTAAAACAATTTTAAGGTATTTATTACAAGAAAAATAATTAATTACATTATATATATATATATATATATTTTTTTTTTTTGGGTTGTAGAAAATAAAATTTTGTTGTAACTAGTAAAAAAAAAATTGTTATTTATTTTAATAAAAAAAATTAAGTTACATTTTTTATATTTATTGTGTAATCTCTTACATAAATAGTAACCCTAACCATAATACTAACATTATCCCTTAACCTAATAGTAGAAGTCTAACACTAACTCTAAAATTGTGACTAGTATGGTAACTCAATAATGACTAATGTGTAAGATTTATAATCTTATATACAACCATTTGAATAAAATTTTCTTACATGGTTGTGTATTATGGAGGTCAATATTATTGGGATGGATAACGACAATAATTCGCCGCCACATTTTGAGGACGACGAGAATGGAAGTTTTGATGAAACAATTGCAATTTATAATGATATTACAAGTGCGAACATGAAATTAATTTCTCAACTACAAGAACAAATACAAAAGAACACAAAAGTTGCATCAGTGATGATCCTTTGCATCGTTGCTTTTGGATTACATTTGTTGTGTATGTTAAGTGATACAACAGGCTCTATTATTGAGTTTGAACCATGAAAAGAGCGACGCAGACAAGAGCTGATGGAGTACTTGGTGCACATTGAACGTTCTCGTGACATTATTCGCATGAGTCCACAAGCATTCATTTAATTATGTCAACAAATTAGGCAAACCGGACTTGTTAAGGATGCATATCGATCAACCATGGAAGAACAACTTGGTAAATTTCTCCACATTATTGGACATAATGTCAAGAATCAGAGTGTTTCATTCTTCTTTCATCGGTCGGGAGAAATAGTTTCTCGTCACTTTCATAACATATTGAATGCAATTTTGGTGTTGGAGAGAGAATTCTTAAATCAACCAGATGGCAGTGTTGTGCAACTCCAAATCTTACACAACAACCGATTCTATCCATATTTTAAGGTTCATTTATGACAAATTTTATTTATATTTATCGTAATTATTTTCTTAAATGTTTTCTTAAATATCAAATTTTTTTCCCTTAGGATTGTTTAGGTGCCATAGATGACACTCATGTACGAGTGAAGGTCCCACATGGTGATGCACCGCATTTTCGAGGAAGAAAAGATTGGCCAACTCAAAACATTTTCGCGGCGTGTGATTTTGACATGAAATTCACATACGTTCTGGCTAGGTGGGAAGGAACAACCTCGGATTCAAGAATACTAAAGGATGCATTGATATGAGAGGATCCTCTTATTGTTTCGGAAGGTCAGTTGAAGGTATTTGGGTCTGCATAACAATTTTCATTGAAGATGTCTTAGAACTAATTATGGTTTGCACAATGTTTGTAGGGAAATACTATCTTGGCGATGCAGGTTTTATGTTAAAAGGACAAATATTAACACCTTATCGGGGGGTTAGATACCATTCGAAAGAGTACTCTCAAAGAGCTCCACAAAATGCTCGAGAGTTGTTTAATTATCGGCATTTGTCGCTACAAAATGTAATTGAAAGAACTTTTGGTGTTTTGAAAAAGTGTTTCCCAATTATAGCTAGTGGGATCGAGCCACATTACTCTTTGGACATTATGACAAATATAGTTTGTGCTTGTTGTGTTATCCATAACTTTCTTCGCATGGTGGACAATGATGATTCTTTCATTGAAGAAGTTGATCGTGCATTGTTAGAACAAGATTTACAAGTTTCAGCTGCTCAACCTCATGAGGATGATTATAGGATAGGTTCACATATTAGAGACAATATAGCAAATGAAATGTGGCAACAATGTGTAAATAATTAATTTTATGCAATAAATTGTATTTTGAATTTTTCTTACTCTATTTGGCCCTAACTTTGATTACAATTTTTAGATGGATCGTGGTAAAAATGTTGTTACAGTTTCATCAGGCAATTTGAGAGAGTTTACAAAGTGAATTGCAGATATGGACTTAGCACTTTTAAGTGTAATGGTGGAAGAGGCACGACGAGATTTAAGAGTTGATGGTAGTTGGACCACACAGGGCTATAACAACATTTTTATGGCATTACACGAGGTTGGAATGCATCCATAACAAAAAATCATGTAAATAGTCAAAAAAGTTTGAAGAACAGGTGGAAGGAGGTGCATGATTATTTTCTAGTCTTAGTGGTTTTGCATGGAACCAGAACATTAACAAATTTGAGGCAGAGGACGAAGTCTGGGATAGCTTGATCCAGGTACCATAATTAATAATGTTGACAACATTTCTTTAAACCCTAAACAAAGAACTATTACTAATATTTTTATTGACATTTTATTGGTTACAGGCAAATCCTTCTGCTGGTAAATGGCGTGTCAATTCCATCTACAATTATGACCTTATGGAGGAGCTGTGGTCGAATGACAGAGCCACCGGAAATGGGGGGAGGACACCTCGACAGGCAACCAAACATGGCCCAACAAAAAATATACGTGTCAATCTAAGTGATAATAACATGGATTACATACTAGAGCCGCCGAAGTTTGATGCTCCCAATGCTTCTGATGAGGATCTTCCCCGCTCACCTGGACCACATGTCGAATCAACTAATAGTCCAAGCAATACTCAATCTATGCCCTCTCAGGCAACGAGTGGGACCTCCTCATCAAAGGGATCAAAGAGAAAAACACCCATGGTGGATGTCATTGAAAATTAATTTTCCATGTAAAACAATAACCTTGTGGCTTTTGGGTCTTACATGAAGCATGGTAATGAAGTGGCCATTAATTTGGTTGAGATTGCTCGTATACAGGCGATCGCAACACAAGACGTAGCTGCACACATTAGACGACGCACCGACTATTATGGTGAGCATGTACACCATCAACGCCGCATAGCGTCCTACCAGTACTCCGAGTTTGATATCTGGTTTTTGTTGGTTGACATGAACATTAGTGATAAAAATCTCCTGGACCAATGCTATGACTTCTTGTGTGAAAACCTAGCTAGGGTCAAGCAACTATTTGGATTACCTGCCCAACGAAGAATGACAAAGTTGTTTAATATGATGACTCAGCGTAATTGAATGGTGTTTAAGTTGTATTTTAAGGTTGCATTTCATTTTAGTTTGGTTGTGTTGTTTATTTGAGTCTTTAAATCATTGTGTTGTTGATCAAACTCTGTTGTTTTGATTGTGTTGTTTATCAAATTCTATTTTTATCATTGTGTTGTTTTTCGAAGTTTATTGTTTAATTGTGTTGTTTATCAAAGTCTTTAAATCATTGTGTTGTTTATGGAAATATTTAAATGATTCACAATTTTTTTCTATTTACTCGTATTGAAATTTTATTAATTTGATCTCTATGCTATAAAATTGTTCATAATAGGTTATAACTTTATAATCTATGAGATCCTCATCTACTAAGAGGCTGAAAACCCGTAAGGATAAAGCTCCAGCACATGATTTTCATTTTTCTTTTAATATATTTTTTACGTATTTTTACATAATTTATTAATAAAAACTACACTTTATTATAAATATTAGTTATTAAATAAATTTAACTAACACAAATATTTAATAAAATAAAATAATAATAATTAATTATTGAATTATATTGGATTATACTACTAATACGTTTTTATCCTTATTTTTTAGTATAATTTTTTATGAAATCCTTTTCTATGGTTAATTAAGTTATATTTTTGTTGCTGTAGTATTTTTTAGGTTGCATTATTGTGAGGTTTTTTAATATTAAAAATAGTATTTTTCTATTTATATAAGATGTGATTTATTTTCTAATTTTATAGTATAAGTTTAATATTTAAAGAAATTATTTGAAGTTCTATTTTTATTTAATTTGTTGTTGTGTTTATATTAATATATTTCTATGTATAGTTATTATGTTTATGAGTTATAATTTATTTGATTATAATTTTTTATAATTTTTTTAGTTGTTAATTATGTTATATTTTGTTGTTGTAGTATTTTTTTTTATTTTTCATTACTACATGGTTTTTAATATTAAAAAATAATATTTTTTTTATTTATATAAGATCTTATTTATTTTCCAATTTTATAGCACATATTTAATATTTTAAAGAAATTAATTGAAGTTCTGTTTTTATTTAATTTGTTGAATACATATATATATATTTTTTAATTATGATTTTTAAATTATACATATTTACATTTAACTTATATATATATTTTTAATTATAATTTTTAAATCTACAAAATATATGAAAGTTATTCATTTTTAAATAAAAACAACTCATTTTATTATTAATTTTTTAATAGGTAAGGGTAAATCTGTAAAGTAACATTTTACACCTTTAAAAAAAATTAAAATTTCCTCACAATCATCACATCACTCACTAACTCCCATAAACTTTCCTCACACATTCATCCTAACATATCCCAATTCAAACATCCTCACATATCCATCCTAACATATCCCAATTCAAACATACTCACTTTTTTTACACTTTCCTCACACATCCACTCTCTCAAATCCCTATGCATCCCCTCCCCAATCCAAACAGACCCTTAAGGAAAACTTGACTATTCAGATTTTATTTCATGAAAATCACCATTTCTCTAAAATTAAATTTCTTCTACCTTCTATTTAAGATTTTGAGTTATGTAATCATCTTTTTGAAGATCAAATAAGACATACAGATACTAGCAGGGAGGAGGAGATAATCTACCAATCAAATTCTGTTTAGAGTAACTATTTTTCAAAGATAGTTTCTTGTTAGGTTGTTTGCATACCTATATATTTAATGGGCAAAGATGAATTTATGCCAGTATAGGGTCGTAGTGATATCTTTAGTTTGTTGATAAGAGTTTTGTGTGAGCATATTTGAGCCTCCTATGTTGAAATGAGACTTGTTGGGTTTGGTTTGGAGTAGTTGGATTTTCTAGGTAAAGGAAACTACTCTATGTGATCTTAGTTGATGAATTTGATACGGAGTTGTTTCGTTGTGAAGGTTTCAATAGAATAATGTTATGTTGCACATTTGAGCATAAAATTCCTTGGTTGAGGATGCATATGAGATTTATTTGTTATATGTACATTCTTTGTGTGTGTGTGTATTTAAGTATTGAAACTTATAAAAAGATTCTTGACTTTTATTGATGGTTTAAGTCACATAGACTAAAGTTGAATGAGGGTTTAAGGTACATTTGATACAGTTGGATTTAGGATGTCTTAGACTTACCATGAATCAATAGAGCTCAACAATGCTTAAATGGTAAATTTGTTAGTTTCTTATAGGACTTGCTTAATACGTATCTTCTAACAGACATTGATAGATATTTCCTAATTGAATATTCTTGATACGTGGATTCATGTGTGAATTTCCTATTTGTGTCTAACAACAAAATGATAAATTGCAGTGGTTATTTCATGAATTATTTTTGTTTGAATGCATTATCATAGATCATGTGGTATGATGATATTCTTTTTTGAATAGTTTACCCTTACATTATTGCTATGTGATGGTCAATTATAAATGTATTAGATACATGAACTGACTCGTCCAAATTATGAAACTACTTTTAGATGTGTGCCTGAAAGGATGCAAAAGTCAGATTATAAATTTTACGTTTGTTTTTTAAACAATCTCACATGTATACATATTTTTATTAAGTTTAAATTTATTATAATTAAGTAAATTAGCATAGTGTTTTTTAACATGACATATTTCAACAATACGATAAATAATCACATATTTTAGTATTATTATTATTATTATTTATAACAATCTATAATTTTTTTTCTTATTTAATACACATTTGATATTTCTATTTTATTCTTAATTATATTTTAAAATTAATAAAATAAAATAAAATAACTAAATACTAAAAGTAATGACACATTTTTTAACAATACAACTTACTATACATTTTAACAGAGTAATATACTATAAATCACTTATTGTTTTTGACGAAATTATTATTATTAGTTTTATCTTATAAAATATAAAGACAAGGAGTTCTTGTTTCTTACTTACTAGTAGAGAATGATATGAATTCTAATAGTATGTATTCAAACTATCCACTGTTTGATGAATTGTAGTGAGTTAAAATGAATATTTTAGAAGTTTTTTCGTAGAATATTTTGGAAGTTAATGATATGAAACTTATATTCTAAAATTAAAATAAATAATACACTTCATCAAATGTCTCCATTAGTAAAAAATAATTTCAATTAATTATTGATTTTAAATTTAAATTCTAAATATGTAATTACATTAAACTTTAAAAAAGAAGCGTTTTTATGGTCTTCATAGATCCTATCTTCTAAGAATACCTCAACAAAAAAAAAGTTGTATTTTATATATCAAAAGAAAACATGTAACGTAAGTAAATACTAAAGATATAAATTAAAATCCAAGGTAGGCCAATTATTTTGAAGCAATGTGAGGTAGTGAGTGTATAATACAATACGAGCTTGACTACAATTCTTTTACAAGAAACTTGACCTTTCTTTATTTTTCTCATTTGACTTACCCAAAACATAATAAAACATTATATTTGTTTGTAAATGTTTTAATTTAAGACTTATTATGTGACATTTTAATCTAATTTCTTAAAGATATATTTTATTCTCTTGTTTTCTTAAAAAACACTTTTTTCTTATATGCGTTTATGTCAGATTTAATAGTTTTCTGTTATGGTGATTCTTTTAATTGCATTCTAATATTTTTAGTTTTATCTTTTTTTTTTAAAAACAAATTAATGTAATTTTTAATATGGAATTGACAAGGGGCTATTATTACATTCACATGTCTCAATCTTGTTATAAGTGTTTCATGTAATTTTTATAAAACATAAACTGATATATCCCGGCCACCAGAAAAGGAAAAAAAAAAAAAAAAACTAGTAAGTTGACAACGAGAAGTTGTTTATCTCTTGAGAGTTCAGAATGCAGTAGAATAAGGTGGAAATGATAATTGCGCTTACGTAAAGAAGTTATTTTTGACATATATAGTTTTAAAATGATTAGTTGTCATAAAAAAGTGATAACATAAGAAAGATTGTATATATATATATATCATTAACATTAATGGATTTTCATGAAATTTCTGTGTTTGAAAGGCTAAAAGGAGTTATTAAAATTTATATTTTTATTTGGTTATGATTTTTTGGAAGAATATTGCAACATTTGAATATAAATAATAAATAATAAATAACGTAAAACGTGGCGTGAGAGAATGGTGAGCTAGGACAGAACAGAGGGACAGCTGGGGCTTGCACAGAAACAACAGCTCAAGGGATTATTTTCCATTTCCATTCCATAATGAGGATGAAAGGCATTTTCAATTAATTAATAAAAACAGCATTATTATTATTAAAAATAATTATAAAATGTGGCGTCTTAGAGTTATAATTGTGTTCTGGGGCCGTGAAAGAATTCTATGGTGGAAATTGTGATCCCAAAGGCTAAGCTAAGCTAAGCTGGAAAGAAAGAGAAAAAGCCCACCTGTGAGTGTGCCAGAGAGTGTGTGCGTCTCTCTCTCTCTCTGTGTCTCTGTACTGCTCCGTCTGTGCTGCTGCAACGTGCTTAACCCGTTTGTTTCGAATTCCAATATTGGTATTATTATTATTATTATTATTGTTATTAATATCGGGGAAGTAGAGAGAAAAGGAACATTGGTTGAAGAGAAGCAGTGGAGGGAGGAAACAGAAGCAAGAGGAAGAAGGGAGGAAGAGGAAACAGTGCGCACCTTAGCATGGATTCCTCTCCGTCGTCTTCTCTCTCCTCGCTCGCTTCGTCCCCACGGCATCATCCACTCTCCAATTGAGAAAGGCACCGATTCCCATTCCCATCCCCACTCTGCCTGACATAAAGCCAACCCTAACTTCCATCTTCTCCGTTCTCACCCATTTCAATTGGAACAACTAAAACAGGAGAACCGAGACACCTACACTAAGGAAGGAGATGTTGTGGCTCATGAGATTCTCGGGGTTTTTCTCCGCCGCAATGCTCCTCATTCTCCTCTCCCCCTCCCTCCAATCCTTCCACCCCGCCGAAGCCATCCGCTCCTCCCATCTCGACGCCATCCTCCGCCTCCCGCTCCAGACGCCGCCACTCTCCTTCCGCCGCGCCGCCCCATTCCGCAATGCCGACAAATGCGCCTCCAATCGGACCTCCATTCGCGAGAACACCAGCGTCTGCGATCCCTCCCTAGTTCACGTTGCCATCACTCTCGACGTCGAATACCTCCGCGGCTCCATCGCCGCCGTTCACTCCATCCTCCAGCACTCTCAGTGCCCGGAGAACATCTTCTTCCACTTCCTCGTCTCCGAGACCAATCTTCAATCCCTTGTCAAATCCACCTTCCCGCAATTGAACTTCAAGGTCTATTACTTCGATCCGGAGATCGTGCGCAACCTGATCTCCACCTCGGTGCGCCAAGCCCTCGAACAACCTCTCAACTACGCCAGAAATTACCTGGCGGATCTTCTCGAGAGCTGCGTGGGGAGGGTTATATATCTAGATTCGGATCTAGTCGTTGTGGACGACATTGCGAAACTGTGGAGCACCAGTTTAGGTTCTAGAACCATCGGCGCGCCCGAGTACTGTCACGCGAACTTCACCAAGTACTTCACGGCGGGTTTTTGGTCGGACGTGCGGTTCGCGGGCGCGTTCGTGGGGCGGAGGCCCTGCTACTTCAACTCGGGTGTGATGGTGATAGATCTGGTGCGGTGGCGGAAATATGGTTACAGTAGAAGGATAGAGAGGTGGATGGAGATCCAGAAGAGCGACCGGATCTACGAATTGGGTTCCCTGCCGCCGTTTCTGCTGGTGTTCGCGGGACACGTGTCGCCCATTGAGCACAGGTGGAATCAGCACGGGTTGGGTGGCGATAACGTGAAGGGGAGTTGCCGGGACCTTCACGCTGGGCCTGTGAGTCTGTTGCATTGGTCCGGTAGTGGCAAGCCCTGGCTCCGATTGGACTCCAGACAGCCCTGTCCGCTTGACGCACTCTGGGCTCCTTATGATTTGTACGGACACTCTCACTGATTAAGGCAGGGTAGTCGCCGGTAAATTCCCTCCACTGTTTTGTCACTTCTCTTCATTTAATTTAATTCTCATTTCGGTCTATTTTTTTTATTATTATTTTGTTCCCTCTTCTCTTCTCCTCTCCTCTCCTCTCCTCACTGTGAACAAACAGATAAGATATTTTACTTCACCCATTTTTATTAGACTTCGTTTCTCAGGCCATTTGTATTCTACATACACTATCTTCTATTTTGTGGTTTGTGCTCTGAAAATAAATAAGATAAAATAAAGAAACTGGTGGTTCTTTAATTTCTTCTTGTACGTTGTTTAATTTCAGCAATGATGTTTAGCTTATGTTGCCTCTCAGCAAATATAGGGTTGAAACTGTCCCGTGCCCAATTGAACTGAGTGGGAACTGGGAATTGAAGTGGAGAGCAGAAATTGTGCTTTTTTTTTTAATTTAAATCACTGCAACTGTCGTTGCTTAATACTTTTAATTTGATTGATTTGGTTCATGGCTGGTGTGGTGTCTGTTTATCTGTCTGGCTCACTTTTGATTATTATTGGGAATTTGCTCTTATTTCATGAGACTGTGATGTGTTCAGCAGCTAACTGGTACAAACCGAACTACGGATTTAGTACCTAGGCGAGTGAGGTTGGTGCATAGCGGTAGCCCATGTGCAAATATTGCGTTTGTCCTTTTAAATATTTTCAAATATCATGTGTTTGTACTGGGAAACTGGTGCCGCAATTCTGCTTGCTGGTGCAAAGACAAGAGAAGTTGAATTGTTGTGTTATGGCTTGTTGTAGTTAGTCGTAGTTAATAACATAGTAAGGAGGAGGTGGAGGAAAACACGTATATTGCTGTGTGGCTAGATTAGTTGGCCACGTTTCCCTCAGAGAGGCTAGTTTGAGATAGGGTGAGGGGTATCTTTGCCGGCAGCAGTAGCCAAATGAGGCATGAAAACTATCCAATGAGTTTGTGGATTTCGTTGGCAACTAAGCTTATTAAAGCTGAGCTCCGCGGAAGCTCTGAGGGAAACAGTGCTTCGGTGGCTGCGGCGGAACACTTCGTACGGTTTTGTCCTTTTCGCCCGCACAGATATTTTCCAGTTCTTTCTGCTATCCTCTTTCTTCTAATCAATGATAATGTAATTTCATTTTGGAAAGATAAACACGTTAGGAGAGTTACTATTATGAGAGCATAGGAAAGATGTTAGTAGGTTGAAGAAATCATGTTTGGTTGTAAGTGTCTACATAATGAGAGGGTCAAGGAACCGATTCCAAACGCCCTTGGGATCACTTGGAGTCTTCCGGGCTCCATGTGGTAGTTACGTGTTTTTTAATTTATTTTTTATTTCTTCAAATATTATTCGAGAACAGAATAGAAGAAGCAATTGTGATCGGTTAGAATGGAGTCTATCGATTGATTGTTTTGTCAGAAATTATATAATTTGAAGTGGGTAGGGTATAATCCTGTCCAAATTATGCTTATGTGAGCAACGTCTTTGGCTTTTAGCATTGCTAGGCTAGCTGGGGCTATATTAAACTTGGATTGTAAATTAAATTATGGAAAAAAGTTCTATTGTCGGGTTTAAGTTAATATAATTCGATTAGGACGTAGCAACAGATGCTTGAACCTTATGATACATTCATTCCATGGGCCAATAGTGAAGGATCAATATTTAGACACTAACACGTTTTTGCCACTTATTATAATAAAGAAATGTATGTACCTCTTTTTATAAAAATGATTTAATAGTATTGTTTGGAGTGTTCTAGAAATATGAAGGATGGACACGGAAGGCTCGGACAGAGATGAGGCCAAGCCAAAGACAGGCATAGCCAAATGACTTCATTGCCTCAATTGATTATTTAGCTATACGGTGTTCTAACTGAATAATTTGAATTTCAAGATTAAATTATTTTCATTTTTTGTGCCTCTTTGAAATGGCTTCATATGCATGAAACGGATAAAATTAATTTTCTTTAAAAAAACTGGTTGTCACCAACATTTCAATGGGTAAAAGTAGTTAATTCATGCGGTTGGAATTGGAACCTGATTCATTTTTCAATATCATTAAGCTGCTCTTTTTGAGGATTTATTGGTATACCAGTAGAAGTTAAGAAAAGAAGCTCATTGTCACAATGTGCGCAAAACTGCAGAATGCTAAGATTTCTGACGGCTCTTTTTGGGTGCGAGAAGTTGGACGAGGTTGAGCTCTAGCCAATGTTAATCCATTGGTCCCCTTCTCCTCGTGGTGTCGTTGTTCTTGGTTTTAGTTTTCCATCTTCGTTCAGAAGTCATATCATAGGATGATATTTAAAATGGCAAGTTAACAACGATACAAAATTAAAAAACTCCATTTGGGCCCTTTAGTAAAGGATATATTTTACGTCGCCCTATTTCAAGTAGGTCCTTGTCTCAACGTCCAATTTGGTGTAAAGAAAGTTCCACCAATCATTACGTGCCCAGAATAAAATTAACAGATAATCCTTCTTCAATTAATTAGGTAAGCTGTCCATGGCTTTGATGCGGGCACGCTTACACAACATCCTATTTTCTAATGTCTTCTAATATCACCTACACTGTCTTTGGATACACATATGTACTGTAGAGTTAGAAAAGCATGCGGAGAAAGGAGGTGCATTGTTCACAATTGGATGTATGTGCTTCATTGGAAAAGGTGGGAAAGAAAAAGAAAAAAGCATCTTCAACAATATACACATATGTGATTCTTTGGATAAATATATTACAAATATTAAACATGTAATTACATCCAATTAAACTGTTTGGCATGTGGTGTGGCTAATGTAAGCATTTGAAAAAGGGAAGAAATTTGTTTGTGTTGTTTCAGAAGAAGCAATCCAGGCTTTATGGTCAATTTGAGGAGTGTGGAAAATTTCAAATAAGCTTGCGACTGAGGATGGATGATTTGATGGTCAACTTTATGTTGGAGATTATTGTGTCTTGACTTCCTATGGCTTGTTGTATAGTTTCACCAAACAAACTTGTCTTAGAGGTCAAGAAGGTGAAGATATTTACATACATTACAAAAAAATTATTTAATAGTAACTAATTTATAAAAAAAAAATTAGTTTTATAGTAACTAATTTAGATATCATTTTATAAATTAAAAATTATTGGATACTAAAAAGATATCTATTATTAAGAAAAAATATAATATAATTAGATACTATATTTTTGGTTACTAATAATAATAAAAATAAAAGAAAGATTTTTTTAGAGAAATTCTTTTAGTCTCTTTAACAAGATGTAATTGAAAACCATTTTTTAAAGTCACTTTTAATCTATTTTAGAGATTAATTTTTATCTATAAAAATAATAAAATTAGAAACTAATTTTTAATTTTTAATTATCATATAATTAGATACTTAAATTTTTAGTCACTATACTAATATTGGAGTAATTAAATTGTATAAAATTAATTATTAATTATTAATTTATAAAATATTTTAAATTAATATGAATAAACTTACTAATTTATTAATTTTAGTATAATATTAAAATAATTAATATCAATTTAAAAATTACATTTAAAATAGTATTTTCACCTTTTAATTTTATTTAAACATAAAATTAAATTAATAATAAATTCAAAATATTATTTAAATAAAATATTTTATGAATTAATTTAAATAGATATGCATACTTTTTAATTTTTTTTAAAAATTTGAGCAAATAGTTCAGGATTTGAATTTCTAAGTTTATCTCTCTCTTTAACCTTTTCTACTCATCTCTCACTCTTCAACGCATTCTGCAACGGCGACGACGACGCACTTTGCAACAGTGATAACGACGCACTCTGCAATAATGATGTTTCTCTACTCCGAAGGATGTCAACCTCTTCAAGCTTATCATCGTAAGTTTCGATTCGTGCTTCATTCTTGCCCTTTGCCGTTTTGTTTTTATGCTTGCTTATCGAAGTTTCGTGCAACTTTACTTACTGTGTATCTTTCCCATCTTAAAACCCTAGATTCTGTTCTCATGTTGTATTCCCTTATTTAAAAGTGGCCAAGTTCTTTGGTGTAATTGATGTGGAAACTTGATTGAAGCCAAACACAAATTCAAGTGTTTGTATAACATGCAAGAATCAATTTCACCCTTTAAATGATGATGATACCATGAAAATAAATGTTTATTTACTAGTGACTAAATAGTTGCTGATATCGTTCAAGAGGTCTTTGTCACTATTGACATGTAAGGAGATAGGGATCCGTGTTGTTATTAGTGCCTCATTTTTGTTTTATTTGTTTTAGATTCTTAACCTTGATTTTATTTGTACTTTGCTTATATAACTTGTAATGCAATTTTCCTATCAAAGAAATTTTCTGCTATCCATTTTCTCTTTAACTTTGCTAAATGTAACGTTCCATGTCTTTGAACAGATTACGTTGTAGATGAGGGTACATAATGCAATACTACTTCAGATTTACTCTTAGAACGTAATCGTGAGCTGAATGTAGTTGATATTTTGGTTCCTTCACTGGTGCTACTTATTACATTATCACAAAAATTACTGGTGTGTCCTTGATAGAAGATTGGTGGTTTTATGTTGTGGTTTTATTAGATTGGAAATTTGAAAACAATCTACATTTGAAATATGAAAACATATCCTACTAACCAAGAAATAATTTATAAAAAGTTTGTATAGTTTATAGAGGTGGGATTGATTATTACATTTTGATATCTCAAACCTAAAAAAGTTATACATTTGTAGTTTCATTTAGTTTTTTTGTTATGTTTGAGCCAAAAAAGGTCACCCTTGCATCTGATGACCCCAACTGAGGCCCACTTAATGAAGCATGATATGATGTCTATCATTGAGCAAAGGTTCTCTGCTCTTTCCTATTTTGGTGATATATCACTGCTATTGGGTGTCCTAGGTAACTATGGAAATCGGTTAATAAAGGAGACAAAACTTTTAAAAAAGACTAGCAAGAAAAAGCACACTAGAAGACTCTAAGATACTTACTTAACCTTTAACTATGAAGTTTTACTCTTGCTAGAAATTGTAAAAGCAAAAGGATCAAATTCCACAATGATGAAATCAATTTGCCAAATAAAATGAATCCTCTTTTTAGAATGTTGACTTGACAAAAAAAAAAAAAGGAAAGTGATTTTTGCGTAAACACTCTCTCTCATTTTTTTTTAATCCTTGTTTTTGGTTTATGGAGTTAAGATGTCCATACTTTGTCATGCATATTTTCATTCACTTCCAATTCTCACAAAAAGTTTGGGATTCAAATTAAATGAACACTTGAAATCTATGTTTGGAACTAAATCTACTTCTACTCAAACAAATTTCTAGTTACTTTTATACCTTCACAATTGAAAGCAAAATAAGTAGAAGCAAAAGAAGACTCCTAGAAACACTAAGAACATATGACTCAAGCAAAAAGAGGCAAGAACACAAAAAGGACACAAAATAACATTTAAAAGCGAATTGAAAGCTAATGAACAAAAGGAATGCCAAAATTTAAAAGGCAAGAAAGTAAGGTGCAAGAAGGTAAAGTGCCAAAATCAACTAAAAGCAAATAAGCATGAAATAAACTTGCTCTAAATATCACATGATGTGAGTTGATTTTAGATTGTTCCATTTTAGAGGTGACACTTTACTTATGTTTTGAATTTCAGAAATTATATGGTGAGACCCAGGAAAGATTACCACTGGATACGAACTTAACCAAGTGGTTAAGTAAGTGTGAAGGTTCACTTCCAAAGATAAAAGAAAAAACACATTATATGGTGATGATGATGTATGGTGTGGAATTGAGAGAACATGGAAGGAAACATAATAAGATGACAATGACCGAATGGAAAAATGGAGGAAAATAAGAACATAAACACAAAGATAAATGGAGTAATGGAAAATGGAAGAAGAGATGAAGGAAAGAATGCTTATGGTGGTGGAAGAGAGTTGGACACACCACTTAGAGTGTGGTTTCTCCAGGATGAGTGTAGAGGGCCGCCACTTGAGAGCTCTCAACTCACTTAAGATAAGACCTAATTCTAAGAGGACACAAGCCTCACACAAGTCTCACACAAAATGTGCAGAGTTTCTTTACTATTCAAATTCAACATGAAAATACATGGAGTAAAGCACCCAATTTATAGGAATGGGTGCCTTGGAAAACAAGAAGAGCAAGGGCATGAGTGTAAATGAGGGAGGGGCGAATTTTAGGTCTTGACTAAGTCAAAACCGCACCCTAGGCTTGTCCTTATAGAAACTAGGTCAAATTTCCTTCTTAAAGGACTAGGCACAAGCTAAAATGATAACTACACCCCCTATTATGCTAAAGGCACCTAGTCTAGCCTATCTTTCTATTTGGACCCCTAAAGTGAGCCCACATTATTTACAACATGTTTTATTTTTAAGAATACCAGAAGAAAGAACATTTGGTGTTCTGGTCTATGCCCACTTCTTCTTCTAGTGAGGTCGACTAGATCTTTGGTGGGGTCTTGACTTGATGGTTGAGATGACTGCTCATAGTGTGAATGGTCTCTTAAGGCTTTGGTCATCTCCTTGTTTACTTGGATTGTATCAGAAAGGGAAACCTAACCATATCCCAAATAACATAGATTTTATGCATATTCAAATATTGTTTAAGTGCCATTGATGAAACTCATATATCAGTTGAAGTCCCTTGATTGGATGTACCTCGATTTCAAGGAAGGAAAACTTATCCAACCCAAAACATTTTTATGACTTGTGATTTCAACATGAAATTTACGAATGAGCTAGTAGGTTGGGAAGGAACCACTTTTGATTCTAGGATATTGAAAATACGCTCTTATGAGGGAGGATTCCTTCATGATACCTGAAGGTTTGATCCATGAACCACTTTGTAATTTACTATTCCATGTTATTGCTCAATTTTGTTCACTAACTACTTAATAATATTTAATGCATGGAAATACTACTTGGGAGATGCATAGTTCATCTTGGAAGTTCAAATTATTACTCCATATCATGGGTTCAAATGCCATTTGAGAGAGTATTCACAAAGAGGTCCTCAAAACGCACAAGAATTGTTTAATCATCCTCATTCACCGTTGAAAAATGTAATTGAATATTTGTGATTTTGAAAAAAATATTTCCTATTCTGTGAAGTGGTACAAAATCCCACAGTTTTTTTAAGACATAGTAGATCATAGTATTGGCATGTTGCATTCTTTACAACTTCCTCCATGGAGTGAATAATGATGAAACTTTGGTTGATGAAGTTGATACGGATTTGATGAACCGTCGGGATGACATGCATGCTACACAAGTTGTTAAGGATGATTATAAAGAAAGTGCCAAGTTAAGGGATGTGATAAACATGTATGCTACACAAGTTGTTTTGGATTGATTATGAAAGACAACACATAATATAATTTGATGTTGTTGTTCATTGTACCATGTTTACTATAGTTAAATGTTAAAGGCTTTTCAACCTTCCCACATTTAATATTTGTGTCGTGTGACTTTTCTTTGTAACATGTACTACACTTAAGTTGTTATCAGGTACGAAATGAATAGGGGAAAGGTCAAACACAAGATTCTAACTACAAACTTTGTAAGTTCACCAAATGGACTAAGGATATGAATCTTATATTGTTAACAACTATGTTAGACGAGTCTCGAAATGAGAATAGACTTGACGAGAGTTGGATCACTCAAGCCTACACAAACATTGTTAAAGCATTATGTTAGTCCGACTATTCCAGCATTACAAAAGATAATGTTAAAAACTGGTAGAAGAGCCTAAAGGATAAGTGGTGGGAGGTCCATGACTTGTTCAATGGGTTAAGAAACTTTGCTTGGAGCGGGTTAACAAGAAAACTTTAGAGAGAGCCTGAAGTTTGGAATGACTTGATTCAAGTACAAGCTCTGTCAAATACGATGTTGTGTTAGTAATAAAAACAAGTTTGTAGAAGAACATCTCGTATAGTTGACTTGGGTGTGTACTTGTTGACTTAATTTGGTAAGTGTACCAAGTCAGAAGTAATAATATGTCTCAAAAGACGAATATAGAACCTACAAGAAACAGTTCTATTAAAATCTTAATGTGTAGCATTGACTAGATATTGAAATGCGTGCATCAAATTGATTCAAGGTATATGATTATTGTTTAAATAAAACTAGAGTAAATGATTATGAAAAGTTGATTGATAGAATTGGGATTGAAGCTAATCTTTCTCACTCGTTTGTATTTTGGTAAATAAAAACATACAACATTCTTACTTAATTGATATTGATGTAACAAAAAGAATCATTCATTTTGATTCCTCACATGAAACTATTAAGATCATCTCCTAAACATTGATTCCTCAACTATTTAGCAAAAGTTCTTATTATTATGAAAAGATGTTATAAAGCATTTGATATATAATAATCTATTCCAAGGATTAAAACAAATCAAGTATTTTCATTTAAGTCAGATAATCAGAAATACTTCCCAGTCAATTCCAAAGATCTAAATCAAGAATAAAAGTTCAAGTTTTAAGCATAAAATAAAAATAACAATATCAAATAAGAGAAAAATATTATAGATAAATATCATCTCAATACATAGGACTTTGAAATAATTACAATCAATTCCAAAGGAAAGGAATTAGCCACTCATCGTAGCCATTACATGCACCAAAAAATTATTTAAAGCAAAAGAAGATGCAGAGCATTTCTCCTTGACGGATGCCTCCTAGGATTTCCTTCCTCTTCGTTTCTCTTTGCCTTATACCCTTATTTAACCTAATTGGACTTGGGCTAAGTGACATCTCTATTCATTTCTCCTTAAATTTATGAAAATAACACAAAATTAGGAATAAATAATTCTACTAAACTCATAACTCCAAAATATATTATTAAAATCTAATTTTTCAAATTATAGTTGAGTTATAACCTAATCAACAATTAAAATCAATAAATGTTTAACTTTTTGCATGAAATTTCACTAAATAATGACACTTATCAACTTTCTCCAACCTAGAATCTTGCTTGTCCCCAAGAAAAGTAAATAAATCTAGATAAATTAGATCATGGTTTAATTATCAAAACAAGTTCATTCACTGAAAAATAAATTAAATTATCGCTCGAACAATATGATTTGGTGCATCAAACCATCAAGTTCGAAATTTCACTTACATAACTCAACCTATTCATCGTTTGAACGACCAATCATCCTTTGAATAATGACAGTTTTAAGGAGAGATAATTATTTTGACATCTTTCTCACTCAAATCTCAAGCCATGATTTAAGTAAGGAGAATTATCGCTTGAATGATAATGATTTATACTTATAAAAAATGTTACCAATTAAGCAACCATCTTACACTCAAGTTTTAAACATCATTTTGCACATGTTATTGCAATCAAAATCATAGTTTTATCCACAATGAAAATATGGTTATGCAACACCTAATTTATGTAAAAAACAATACAACACATTTTATAAATTATTGCAAATTGTAAAACACTATCATTCAATTATTTACATTAGTTTCAAATATCAAGTACTAATTAAATAACACTACAAGAAAATCATTAAATAGAAACCAAATTTTGGAGAAAAAAATAATTAGTCACTATATTAACTAAATTAGATACTAATTTAGAGTCTAAAAAATTATTTGTATCTAAAGTGATTTCTATTAGTAATAAAAATTTATAAAATGATTTCTAAATTGATATCTAAATTAGCTACCCAAATTTTAACTACTAATATTTTAGATTTTAAATTAGTCTACTAAAAGACTAATAAAGATTAATTAAGAATATAAAGTAGTAAGTAGCTAAAATCTAGATAGCTAATGGTTAGATACCAATTTAAAAATTATTTGATAAATTTTTATTAATAATGAAAACTATTTTAGATACCAATGATTTTTTTAGTTTATAAAATGCTCTCTAATTTAATTCAATAATAATTAATTATTTTAGCCTGTAAAATTAATTTTTATTTAATGATTTTCTTGTAGTGTTAAAAGAAACTTAATTCAACTCTTATTACCTTGAAATTACTTGTTTCTCAAGCCACAATCAATTGATTGAACTTGAACTTGTAAACCGTAAAATAGTCCTAGGTGGAACCAGAAATAGAAAAGATAAAGAGAATTTAGAGTAAATGAGAATCAAAATGTGATGTGCTAGAAAGATCCAAGACTCATAGTTCAAGAAAAAGGATGAGAAATAGCTTCAAGAAAAGGATGAGAGATAGCTTCAGAAGTCTAAATAAAACATAAAAAAAATAAAATTAAAGAGATTATAAGTTTTTAAAAATGAATAACCAAAAGTATTTTAGTGGTGGATGAAGGTCTTAAGCATAAGATATATTATTTACAAGATCTTGTATGGAGAAATAAGCCCCACTATAGAGAATGACTTCTTAAGAACTCTCAATATTTTCAAAATAATAAAAAAATAATATTTTAAATTTTCTTCTACTACAATTAGTTTCTAATCAATGATTTTCTTGTAATGTTATTTAAATGTTAAAATAAGATCTACACTTAAATATTAAAATAAGATATACTTTTAGAACAAAATTGAATGAGATTTTTAAATATTGTATATCCTACTTGATATAGAGTGACCTATAAAAAAAAGTTGTACAAGATCTCAAAAATACTATAGTCTAAATAATAAAAATTCTAATTTATATCTTTAATCATGCGAATTATAACATTTTTCTTTTTCTTTTATAAATAAGAATATATTATGACAATAAAAGAGTTAATCATATTAAAGTATTATATACAGAACTAAGTAAATTACTAGTGTATTTAACTCATTTATAATTTAACCTTTTTCATATATACATGAAGTTTTAATTTTGACATAATTTTTTTAAAATTTTAATTTTATAAAGCATTTTAAATTATAATTTTGCGTATATTGATCCTTAAATTTTGAAAGAAAACAAAAAACTCAATCATTTAGTTGTTTCAAATTTCAATATTAGTTTTATTTCACTCCAAGAAAATTATTAAATATAAACTAATTTTAGAGAACAAAAATAATTAGTTGCTATAGTAACCAAATTAGAGACAATTTTGGAGACTAAAAAAATTGCTAGTTTCTAAATTAGTTTATATTATTATTAAATGGTTTCTAAATGTGTATCTATTATTATTATTTAAAACCTTGATAATTAATTAGATACACATTTAGAAACCATTTAATAATAATAGAAACTTATTTAGAAATCACCAATATTTTTAGTCTTCAAAATGGTATCTAATTTGGTCACTATAACAACTAATTATTTTTCGTCTCTAAAATTAGGTTCTAATCAATGATTTTCTTGTAGTGTTTTTATAGATTTTTTTTTTCAAAACAGTAGATCACAATAAATTTAGAATTGAAAAATAATCAAGTCAATATTTTTTAGGTTTTCTTATTTTCTTTCTTCTAAGTTCATATGTTATTAAATTTTGATACATAATAAATGATTTGAAAAAAATATAAGGAATGGGTTATTATACAATTGCATTTTAGCATGTATAATACCGGTATAAAATTTTATTTCATTTACAAAAACTAATAAAAATATATATACTTGAATATAAATTATATTACAAATAAAATTCATAATAAATAGATATTTTAATGATGTAAAATTATATTTTAGATTTATGACAAGTAATTAATATTATGTTAAAATTTTATTTTAAACTTGTAATAATTTATTTTTAAAAATATATTGAAATATGATTTTAAAATAACTATAAAAATGATACACCAAAATAATCCTTAGATATTTTATTTTTGAAGAAAAAAAATACTTTGTTTGAAGAACAACTTCTAAATTTTTTCCTTTTTCAACATAACTATTCTAATTTACATGCATATGGAAATTTGAGTGTAACTTAGTAGAGGAAATTGTCATTATAAGTAGCGGATCTTGAAAATTTTATTGTGAGGAAAAATAATTTATAATATTTTATAGAAAAATGTTATAAGTTTTCATAAAATACACAACTTCATGAAAAAATATTTATACTTTTATAACTTATAATTACAGTCTACATATTTTTAAAATGCTGTGTTTTTTCACTGTGAATAATATAAAAGAAATTAAAGGGTAAAATGAATTTTTTTTTTTTTTTACATTTGAAAAAATTACGGGGCAGCATTAATTTTTTACAAATACAAAAATAAAATTTATCAAACATATTAATGTAAAATAAATTCCTGTAAGTTTAACTATAACTCCTAATATAGATATGGAGATATATAATTATAACATCGTGTTTGGATCCACACACTTGTAATTTTGATGAAGACATGATGAAGGAAAAAGGTATGATATTATTTATATTTGGATCTATGGTTTTGCATAAAAAAGATAGAAAAAAGAAGAAGAAAGACAACTGTCTTTTAACTCTTTGTCCCTGTATAGAATATTCACGTGGATATGAGAATTGAAAATATTGATTTGAGTAAAAAGGTGGTGCATGGAGGAAAAATGTTCAAGAGCTTGTAATTGATTATTTCTTTAGAAATAATCGATTATGTAATGATACTTTATCGATTATAATAAGTGTAATTAATTACTGTCAAAAATTGATTCTTAACTAACTTATTTATTCATATCATCTTTAAAATATACTTTCATTTAATTGAAACTTTATTTTTAATATTTTCTTACTTCATATTTTAATAAAGATTAGTCTAGGAACAAAATTTATATTTAAATGTGATTAGTAAAATCAAAATTAACTAAATTTTATATTAGTATTAAGTTGGTTAATTTTGTTATATATATATATATATATATATATATATATATATATATATATATATATATATATATATATATATATATATATATATATAAACAAAATAAATTTGCATAAATTTTCACATTTTTTATCTCTTTTAATCAAATCATATCATTATTTTATTATTATTATTAATATATTTATATTTTTTATCTCTCTCTTTTATGTTGTAATTAAATATTTTATTAAAAATAGATTTGTGATCTGAGAAGTGCTGACAATATGGTATAGTATTGTTAGTTAAGTACTTTATTATTATTTTTATGTATTATTGTTTTTTAATGTTACATATATCTTTTATTCCATGTTTGTTATCAACACAGGATATTTTTCATGTTTGATTAAATTTGGTTCTGCTATATTATTTTCAGTCACATACTACTCTTTTATAAAAAAATAAATATGATTTAATTCAAATTTACGGATAACAATTTTATAAACTTTTTAACATTCGTATAATAATAAAAAAATCTAACTTCATTTCCAATTCATTATTTCTTTACTTATATATGTTAAAAGAATTAAAGTAATTTATGTAAATAATTTTTGTTTTACTTCAAGGTTATCCATTATTTAAACATATTTTATACCATTATCAATAAATTTTTACCAAAGACATCTTGATAATTTATTATATAACACAATTATTTTTAATATTTTTCCATTCATAACAAACAATCTACTTCAAACTTTTTACTGATATTCTATCTAAATACAGTAACTTTTTTTATAATTCAAATAACCTCATTTTGAAGTCTTTTTCACCTCATTTCCTTGGTTCTCACCAAGTTGAAATGAATCATTTACATGTTGATATCGTTTTATTTACATGTCGATGTCGATGTCGTTTCTGGGTTTTGGATATTACAGAGATGGTTTATATTCTGGAGCCACACCATCCTAGAAACAGCAGAAACAGTGGGTGGTTTCAGAGTGTGGAACGGTCATTATTACAGGAAGGAAAGGAACAAAGTGCAGAAAAGGAGCAAGTACGAAAGTATCCAGTATCCAAGAAATGGAGAAGAGGCCTTTGGAACCTTTACAGCTAGAAACCATGGTGTGATTTAAGGGTACAGGGGACCATACAAATTCCGTGGTCCACCAATGTTGTTTCTTCCATTTTCTTGCACACAGACCCACATTACATGCCTTAAATCTCCCTCTAGACAAATACCTCTATGTCACACAACCCTTCATTCACGTGGAACGTACATGTTTTTGTTGAAAAACGACCAAAGTGGAACAGTGTTTGAATCTTTGGGGTGCGGACCTTATCTTTTGTTAGGTTTTATGACAGACATGAATGCTTTTGTCAATGGTTGCCCAAAAGCCTCAACTTAATTTGCTTTGCTGTTGATGGAGGAAGGTCCTTTATGATATAAATGCATGCAGAACTTTCCTCACCAGCTTGCTGCAGGTTTTAACTCCGTCTATTCAATGTTGATTTCCATATCTTTAATGTACTTTGTGTTGAAGAGCACAAATAATATAGGTTATGGTTTTGGTTACAAACTCCATTGATCAAGTTGGATTATTCCAAACACTATCTAAGTGGTGGATCCCAAAACAACACAAAAACAAAAGAATTTCTTGTTCCTTGTTGAATTATTACGTGTCATCATACAATTTCGGGTGGCGTGGTCTTGTTTGGTATTAACTGATGTAACAGTGATAAGATGGAAGCACGTTCAGAAATCCATCAAAATGAAGTTGACATATATAGATGGTAACATACAACAGAAATCAAATATACCCCATTTTTGCTGTGTTTCTATATAAACAAAGACAGCGCTTTACTTATATCATTGTTTTTTTTTTTGTGTAAAAATAAAACAATTATCCTCATCTTGATTTTTAGCTAAAAAACTATTTTCTAATATATTTTTTATCTATTTCTGTCCACACACTGGTTAGCATACAGGGAACAATTTTAGATACAATTCCTTACATCATTTTAATGGTGCTACTTGAAAAATTATAATTTTAACCTCCTATTTTCATTTGCAATAGAAATGGAGAATGTCTAAAAGTGTGAAATGGAGAATGTCTAAAAGTGTGAAGTGTGTTACTCCTAGATAAGGGTCCAATGCCACAGCGAGACCCAGTAGATAACATAAACAACCTATATGGATGGATGACTACATAATGTAATAGGGATAGTGCAGTTAGTGAAAGTAAATTTACTCGCTTAAGTCTAAGTTCTGTTAACCTAAAACATCACCTATATAAGTGATATAATTTGAAAATAAAGGTAGAGAGAACTTTTACCCTAGTTGTTCATTCTTGAGTACTCATTAGTTGCAATAGCTATTGTAGTTCACCCTATCATTGATACTTTTATTGTCTTGCTCCATGCCTTCCAAACTTCAATCCAAAGACCTTCTTCAGGTCATTCAGGAACGCCTCACAACCATTTAAGATAAATGGAGGCCAGTGAAGCCCGCCAAACCAACCTTGAGGCACACAATGACCTCTTCCATTCCTTTCTCACTATGTTACAAGACCAGGTTTCTACTTTACCTCCTCCTAGGTCTTCACTGTTTACTATTCCACATGAGCAACCCAACAATTTAACATCCCCTCTCCCATCACTCAAACCACCCAAACTACAACTTACTTTTTTTGAAGGACAAAAACCACTGGATTGGTTATTCCAAACAGAACAATACTTCAACTTTTACCATATTTCTCCAGAAAATAGATTATCTATGGTTCCTTTTCACATGAAAGGAGAAACTCTTAGCTGGTTTAAGTGGATGCATCACAATCATCTCATTACCAATTGACCTTCCTTTACACATTCGTTAGAATTAAGTTTTGGCCCTTCCTTATACACAAACCACCAAGCAGAATTATTCAAACTTCACTAACAAACAACAGTCACTGACTTCCAAGCCAGATTTGAGAAATTATGCAATTATGTACATGGCTTGACTCTTGAAACCATTCTCAATTGTTTCATATCAGGTCTTATTTCTGAGATCTGCAAAGAACTTACCATCTTGAACCCCTATTCCATTTCACAAGCTATTGGCCTAACTAAGCTCATAGAAGGCAAAGTCAAGGATTCCAAGCCTAGAACAACTCGCCCTCTTCATACCCCACTATTTTTAACCCCACCAACACCCCCACTAATCGTTCACATTCCACCCCTTCACCAACCCATAACCTCCCAATTAAGTGCCTCAGTCCCACACAAAAGCAAGAGCATCATGCTCTCGGCCTATGCTATAATTGTGACGAGAAATTCATCCCAGATCACAAATGTTCCACCTCACGGTTTCTACTACTTTTAAATGACACAAAACCAATTTTCGAGGTTCTCAAAGATCATACGGATCCCATCCACAATGCAGACATGGTCCATTTCCATTTATCTCTCCACGCCCTTATAGGAAACTTTTCACCCCAAACTTCAAAATTCCAAGGTGTAATCCACAATTTACCAGTCACAGTTCTTATAGAGTCTGGCCACTCCCACAACATCCTACAACCTGTCATTGCCAAACAATTACACCTCCCGATTCAACCCAGTCCACCTTTTAGAGTCATGGTAGGTAATGGTGCCTTCATAACATGTAGCATTTTCCTTTCAGTACATATATATTTCTAAACCTCAGTTTTCACTATTCCTTTCTATCTCCTACCTATAGATGATGCAGATGTGGTTTTTGGAATTGAGTGATTGTGCACGCTGAGACTCATTCAAGTAGATTTTGCTATCCCTAGCATTGCCTTCACTCACGTCAACAAACATATCATCCTCACAAATACAACTCCACCTACCCCAACCCAAGATACTTACCACCAAGTTTGTCATAGCATTCCCACTAACACCATAGCTTCGCTACACTTATTGTCAGTAAATACACCTTTCTCACTACCCATATCCTTGGAATGTAGCTTGCAAACACCATTTTCCCCACCATACCAATTACCCCCGTCCATTCAATCTATCCAACACCAACACTATTCCATCTTTTCAAAACACCTCAAGGTCTACCCCCACCAAGATCCCATGACCACCATATTCCCCTCTTACCCAATACCGTCCCGATTAATGTAGGCCCTTACTGTTACTCCCATTCTAAAAAAAATACTATCACACATTTAATTGATGAGATGTTGCAAGAAGGGTTCATCAAACCTAGTACCAACCCCTTTTTTTCCCCAGTACTTCTCATAAAAAAGAAAGATGGCACCTAACGTTCTGTGTAGGTTACAGAGCACTAAATGCAATCAACATACATTACCGCTTTCCCGTACCCACTTGAAAAATTTCTAGATGAATTGGGGTCAACTACAACTTTTACTAAGATTGACTTGTACTCAGGGTACCACTAAATTAGGCTTAACCTAGATGAGACTAACAAAACAGCCTTTAGAACTACCAATGGCCACTATGAATTTTTATTCATGCCTTTTGGCTTTAATAATGCTCCCTCAACATTTCAGACAACCATGAATGATCTTCTACGACCCTATCTTAGACGATTTGTTTTAGTTTTCTTATGACATTCTTATTTACAGCTTCACATTTCAGGACCATTTGACCCATTTGGAGCTTATTATGAAGTTGTTAGAAACAAGGCAATTTTTTGCTAAGCTTTCTAATGCAATTTCGCTACCATAAAATTAAGTTACTTGGGCCATATCATTTCCCCAACTGGAGTGGCCCCTGACTCAGAGAAAATAAAGGCAATCAAAGATTGGCCACAACCACATTCATTCACGACTTTAAGACCATTCCTCGGTCTCACCGAATTCTATAGAATTTTTTTTTGTAATTACGCCACTCTCACCGCTCCTCTCCTCGATTTATTACACATTCAAAGATTTACATGGCCACATACAACACAACAAGCATTTACAACATTGAAAGCAGAAATAGCAAATGTTCCTAATCTATGTATTTCGGATTACAACCAACCATTTGTTGTCGACATCGATGCATTTGCAGTCGCCCTAGGAGCAATACTCAGCTAACACCTTTTTCAGCAAAAAGATGTGCCTTGCCTCCAAGCAGCCTTAGTGTATGTGAGAGAAATGTATGCAATCACAAAAGCCATACAAAAATTGCGTCAGTAATTGTTAAGAAACCATTTAAAAATTTACATAGATCAAAAGAGTCTCAACACACTACTATCACAAACAATTCAAACACCAGAACAACATAAATGAACAATAAAGCTTCAAGGATACGATTTTCAAATGATTTACAAACTTGGAAAAAATAATGTGGTGGTTGATTCTCTCTCCCGCTAGGAACCGCCACCTTTACTATGTTGAGATGATTGATGATGGAGGACTATCCGGAATGACACATATCGGGCCTTTAACTAGGGTCATGGCTAGAAGAATGGAAGAAGAAGAAGAAGGAGTTCAGAAAACTCTATTTTTATGGAGAATTAATTTTTAACTTTTCTTCCAAATTTCGTAGTCTTATAAATTTGTACAAAGTAGTATAGGCTTTATTTTTGGGCTTGTATTTTAGCTATTAGCTTGGGCCATGTTTTAGGCCAATTTTGCTAATTAGAGTAAGGTGTAAATAGAAAAAGAAAGAGTCTAGCTAGAGTTACAATTTGGCCTCCTTGGACCCAATGCAATTCTAGACCATTTGAAGAGTTTTTTTAGGGTTAAAGCTTGCACCTTGGCTGCCCATAGCACTGTAAATACAAGTGTTAGCCCCCTTGTAAATCAGATTGGAATTGATAAAGAAAGGCTGCCCAAGTTTCTAGCTCATTTGTCTTCCAATTCCCACTCCCAAGTTTGCACTTTTAATAGTGTTTTGCTTGAATCTCCTTAGGAGTTGGCCTAACCTCTCTTAAGCTTCATTTTCATTCTCCATACACCAATATTTCTCAATTTCTTTCACCCATTTTAGCCACCCAATCCCACAAAATTCTGTACCCCAAAATACAGAACAAAAGACTCATAGCAATGCAAGCTAGGATTGCATCAATTGACCTAAGTGTGGGGTGTCTGTGGTGTCCTTAGTTATCTGTTTATCGTGTCGAGTTGTATCATTTAGGTCTTTTGGTTGGGGTTTGTGAGGCATGGTAAGGGCAAATAAAGCACTAATTGTAGGGTGAACTACAATAGCTACTACAACTAACGATTACTTAAGAATTAACAACTAGGGTAAAATTTATCTCGGTCTTTATTTCCAAAATATAACCCTATTACTTTATGTAAACATCCCTCCATATAGGTTGTTTTTGCTATCTACTAGACCTCCAAGTGGCATTGGGCGCTTCTCTAACACTAATGTTACAGCAGTGGGCCCCCGAGATAGCAGACCCACTAGGTAGAAGAATAAGCCCTTGTGGATGAAAGAATATGTTTAGGAGTAGTGTCATGTCTAATGTTTGTTGTAAAGACTTAGGGCCCAATTACTAGGCACGCATTTCACCATTTTTGTTGACCAAGAAAGCCTCAACACCCTTTTATCCCAAACAATCCAAACCCCAGAACAACAAAAGAGGATTGCCAAATTACAAGGATACGATTTTAAGATAATTTACAAACATAGCAAAACAAATGCCATGGTTAATGCCCTTTCGTGCTAAGAATCTACGCCCAAGTTGTTGTTTTTGTCCATCTCTTAGATAAGTGTCTAATTTCAGTAAAATTTCATATTAAAATATAGACACATATGAGTATTAATTGCTAAAATTAATATAAAAGAATCCCTAATTTATGAATTTATACATTTTTACATATTTTATGATCTTTATTTGAATAAGAACATTTCATTTCCAAATTTGTTGTTAATTTCAGGTTTTTAGGGAAGAATGTGTTGATCAAGGTTGATCATGAGCTTTGAAGAATCCAAATCCTATATGTTTGATGATGACTGGTGTTGCTGCTATGTATGGGTGGGAACAGTGGTAGAATATGTGTAATCCATACCTTGTTTGAATCCAAAGCAAGTTTGATTTGAAAGCCTTTTTAAAAGAGTTTGTTTTTCAACTAAGTGAAAAACAACATGTTTTTTTGTCAAAACAACCGATTGTTCTTTGGTTAAAAGGTTTTGGAAAAGGCAGAACAATTTTGGCTTTGTTGACTAAGCTGTCAAAGCCAAAACAATCGGTTGTCTTGATAAAACAACTGTTTGTTTGTTTTGAAAATCTTAACAGCTTCTTGGTTTTGAATTGAATCTTTTATTAAATGTTTCTAACTAATTGCGCTCCTATTTTAAATGCTCATTGACCAGTCAGTTGGTCTATATAATGTTAGTTAGACGCTCCTAAAGAGTAAGAAACAGTTTTGAGAAATCAAAGTGAGATTTGACTAAGTGCTTTCAAGATTCAATCAAGCTTTTAGATTTTCATGTGTGTGGAATAGGACTTGGCTGTAAATCTAATCTATAAGCTTTGTAACTCCCAGGTGTATCCTGTTCTCTCTTTCTTGATTACTGTATTTTTGTTTGAAGGTTGTAAGTACAGATTCATAGGGGTTCTGAAATCTGTGGTGTGTTTTGCCAAAAGTAGTGTGTTTCTTGAGGTGTTCGAGGTCACTACTTTGGTGTGTGGTGTATGTAATCTGTGATTGATTACATAGTGGAACCCAGTGGTTTTCTGGGAACTGGATGTAGCCTTTGTGATTAGGGTGAACCAGTATAAAACTATTGTGTGCATCTCTTTCATCCTTAGCTCTTTTATTAACTATTTTAAAGTTGATTTTAATCTCTACTGGTATAAACAACCAATTGTTTTTTTGTTTGTGCCTTAAAACAATTTCTGTTCTTAGGTAACTTGGTTCCTTGATCTATCATTATGCACTAATAGTCATTATACTTTCAATATTTGCGAAAATCTTTTTTAAACAATTCACCCCCCCTTTTGTTTAAAGCCATATATTCTAACAATTGGTATCAGAGCTAGGTTCTTGAAAGTCATTCAAGTTTTTTATCCTAAAATCCTTTTTTCTATGGCTGAAAGATTACCTTTTGGGGAGGGTGCCTCAATTAATAGACTACCTCTGTTTTGTGGTTTAAACTATCAATTCTGGAAGGTAAGGATGAAAATTTTTGTGGAATCTCTAGATAGAGGGATTTGGGATGCAATTGAGAATGGTCCTTTTATTTCCAAATTTGAAAAGAAAGGTGTTTTGATTGAAAAACCTTGGACCAATGCAGAGAATAAATAGGCCAAGCTTGATTGCATTGCCAAGAATGTTATAACCTCTGCCTTGAATGCTAATGAATTTTTCAGGATCTCACAATGCACATCAGCTAAGGAAATGTGGGACACTCTAGAGGTTATTCATGAAGGAAATTCAAGAAAGACTACAATGAAAGGGAAGAAAATAAAGAATCTTCATCAAGCTTCTCATCAAGTAGAAATGAAGAAGTCAATATGTGTTTGATGGCAAATGAAGAAGATGATGACAGCAGTGTAAGTTCTAGTGCTTCCTTAAATGTAGAAAATTATAGTCAATTACTTCAAGCTTTTAAAGAAACTCATGAGAAAGCCAACTGATTGGCTCTCTTGAACAACTGGTTGAAAGGGTTGAACAATTGACTTGAGAAAAGAGTCAAGGCACTAAAAGAAGAATTGGAAAACTCTAAAACTATTTTTGAAAACCCTGCCTCATGTTGCAAAAACTCTTCTTGCTTGTGTGATTCAAAAGTTTGTCAAAATTGTGAAAACCTTGAAAAGAAGGTCCTATATCTTGTTAAAACTGTGGACAAGCTTTCAAAAGGCAAATCCAACTTTGAAACTGTTTTATCTTCTCAAAAATGTGTTTTTGGAAAGTCTGGATTGGGTTTTAATCAACATAGCAAGAAGAGTGGAATTTCAAAGCCTTTCTCTAAAGTTCCAAAAAAACAACCGATTGAAAATACGAAACAACTGGTTGTTACATGCTTTTACTGCATGAAGAGAGGCCATTCAGTTAGATTCTGTAAAATCAGGAAATATGTTGTGCCTAAAGGTAAAATGAGATGGATTCCTAAACCTTCTAAGGATTCAAGTGATAAATGTGATGCAAAAGGACCCACTTTTGTAAGGGGATCAAACCTTCGAACTTGAATTTGTCTCTTGTAGGGAAACTTGATGAAAGGCATGCAGCTGCTTTGTTCTGAATAATGGGAAAGAAAATCTGGGAAAGTTTGATGAAAAAGCAGACAATGGCATCTTTATTGGCTACTCCTTAAATAGCCATGCTTATAGAATCTACAACAAAAGGCTCATGACTGCGGAGGATTCAGTTCATGTTGTATTTGATGAAGTTGATCGCAAAGAAGAGAAATCTTCAAAGAATTGCATAGAAGAGGATGAACAGAACATCTTTTTGAAGAAGCTGGAACCCTGCCCAGAAAAACAACCGATTGAATTGTCGGGACAACCGGTTGAAAATCTGCAACAGGATCATCTACCCAAAGAATGGAGAATTCCAAGGGATCTTTTAGTGGAAAACATATTTGGGTAGATAAAGAAGGGTGTTTCTACTCGCAGTTTTATCTCAAACTACTGCTAGCACACTGCTTTTGTTTCACAAGTTGAACAAAAGTTTATTGAAGAAGCTTTTAATGATGAAAAATGGGTGCCAGCTATGCATGAAGAATTGAACCAATTTTCAAGAAATGATGTATGACTTCTTGTTCCCAGGTCAGATGAGATGAATATCATTGGAACTAAATGGGTCTTCAGAAACAAATTGGATGAAGCTGGTGTGATTACAAGAAACAAAGCAAGATTAGTTGCCAAAGGTTACAACCAAGAAGAAGGAGTAGATTATGGTGAAACCTTTGCTCCTATGACCAGATTGGAGGCTGTGAGATTGCTGCTTGCTTTTGCTTGTATCAGTGGGTTTAAACTATTTCAAAGGGATGTCAAAAGTGCCTTTATCAATGGATTCATTAATGAGGAAGTCTGTGTCTCAACCTCCCGATTTTGAGGATTTTCAACATCCTAATCATGTTTTCAACTCAAGAAAGCCTTATATGGGTTAAAGCAGGCTCCAAGACAGTGGTATGAGAGGTTAAACAATTTTATCTTATCCAATGGTTATGAAAGAGGAAAGGTTGACAAGACCCTCTTCATAAAGAAGTCAAATTCAGCAATCATCTTGGTTCAAATTTATGTGGATGACATAATTTTTGGTGCAACCAATGATAGTCTTTGTGAAGAGTTTGTGGCTGCTATGCAAGGAGAATTTGAAATGTTTATGATGGGGGAGCTTTCTTTCTTTCTAGGACTGCAGGTCAAGCAAACCAAAGAGAGAATTTTCCTTAGTCAAGCAAAGTATTGTAAAGAAATTCTCAAGAAGTTTGAGATGGAAATTGCAAAGAAGCCTACACTCCTATGCCAACCAGCTGTTACATGGATGCAAACCCTACTGGAAAAGAGGTAGATCACACCAAATACATAGGATTAATTGGATCCTTACTCTATCTCACATCAAGTAGACCAGACATCATGTTTGTTGTATGCTTATGTGCAAGATTTCAAGCTAATCCTAAAGAATCTCATTTCAAGGCTGCAAAACGTATTCTCAAATACCTCAAAGGAACAATCAACGTGGGCCTATGGTATCCTTCTCATTCTCCTATTCATTTAATTGGTTATTCTGAGTCTGATTTTGCAGGATGTAAGTTGAATAGAATAAGCACAAGTGGGACTTTCCATCTCTTTGGTTCATGTCTCATCTCTTGGCATAGCAAGAAACAAGCATGTGTGGCTCTTTCCACTGCAGAGGCTGAATACTTTGCTGCAAGGAATTGTTGTGCACAAATCCTTTGGCTAAAACAACAATTAGAAGATTTTGGTGTAAAGATTAGCAAGGTTCCCTTACTATGTGATAACACGAGTGCTATAAACCTCACCAAGAATCAAATTCAGCACTCAAGGGCCAAGCATATAGAAATTCGTCATTACTTCATAAGAGATCATGTCAACAATGGAGATTGTGATGTAAAGTTCCTTTAGATAGAATTGCAACTTGCTGATATATTCACAAAACCATTGCCAAAATACAGGTTTTTCTTTTTGAGAAATGAGTTAGGTATACTTGATTCTCAAATCCTTTCTTAAATTTGTTTTACCTCTTCCTAATTCTACTTGTGAAGACAAATAGGGGGAGAATGGTTTATGTGTTCTCTTTAAAACTACTGCACTTTGATATGGTTTTATATTTTCTGCTGCATCTGCTATTTTAAGGATTACTTGTACCGGTTGTTGGATGTTTAATTTTTGCTCATATGCATAAATCTGGTTTTTAATGCTTAATACCCTGTTGTTTTAGACTTTGGATTTGCATAAGTTTGTTTTGCAGGTACTGGTACAGATTCAAACAAGACCAACACAGGCAACCAGGGATTTGTCTTCATCAAATTGGGGGAGATTGTTGATCAAGGTTGATCATGAGCTTTAAAGAATCCAAATCCTATGTGTTTGATGATGGTTGGTGTTGCTGCTGTGTATGGGTGGGAACAGGTGTAGAATATGTGTAATCCACACGTTGTTTGAATCCAAAACAAGTTTGATTTGAAACCCTTTTTAAAAGAGTTTGTTTTTCAACTAAGTGAAAAACAACCTGTTGTTTTGTCAAAACAACCGGTTGTTCTTTAGTGAAAAGGTTTTGGAAAAGGCTGAACAGCTTTGGCTTTGTTGACTAAGCTGTCAAAGCCAAAACAATCGGTTGTCTTGATAAAACAACCGTTTGTTTGTTTTGAAAATCTTAACAGCTTCTTGGTTTTGAATTGAATCTTTTATTAAATGTTTCTAACTAATTGCGCTCCTATTTTAAATGCTCATTGACCAATCAGTTGGTCTATATAATGTTAGTTAGACACTCCTAAAGAGTAAGAAATAGTTTTGAGAAATCAAAGTGAGATTTGACTAAGTGCTTTCAAGATTCAATCAAGCTTTTGGATTTTCATGTGTGTGGAATAGGACTGTGTTGTAAATCTAATCTAGAAGCTTTATAACTCCCAGGTGTATCCTGTTCTCTCTTTCTTGATTACTGTATTTTTGTTTAAGGTTGTAAGTGTAGATGCAAAGGGGTTCTGAAATCTGTGGTGTGTTTTGCCAAAAGTAGTGTGTTTCTTGAGGTGTTCAAGGTCACTACTTTGGTGTGTGGTGTATCTAATCTGTGATTGATTGCATAGTGGAACCCAGTGATTTTTTGGGAACTGGATGTAGCCCTTGTGATTAGGGTGAACCAGTATAAAACTGTTGTGTGCATCTCTTTCATCCTTAGCTCTTTTATTAACTGTTTTAAAGTTGATTTTAATCTCTGCTAGTATAAACAACCGATTGTTTCGCAGAAACAACCTGTTTGTGCCTTAAAACAGTTTTTGTTCTTGGGTAACTTGGTTCCTTGATCTGTCATTTTGCACTAATAGTCATTATACCTTCAATATTTGCGAAAATAGTTTTTAAACAATTCACCCACCCTCTTGTTTAAAGCCATATATTCTAACAGAATGGAGATGACTTGGCTAAAGAAGAATAATATAACCTAAAAGGAAAAGGCTAGAAGGCCCCAAAATGCACAAGTGCACAAAAAGCCCATGAGCGCCACGCGAGAAGTCATTTAACCCTAGCAAATTAGGTTAAATAGGGGACTTTAGGCACAACCCTAGTGTGCAAGATTGAGAGAAAAACACCATTGAGTAACTTGTAAACCAATTGGGAGGATAAAAGGTGTTAGAAGATGTGTGGCTAATTCTACCCTATGGGTTTGGGAGTAATTTGTTCGATCTCTTATGTATTGAGGTGATATCTAAATATAATATTTTGTTCTTGATTGATTATTGGTATTATTGTTTTGCTTCTAATTCTTGGTCAAGAATCTTAAATCTGACTGAAAAATATTTTTATGGTTCTAACCTAAACAATAATACTTAACATATTTGAGTGCTAGGAATAGACTTAAAATGTTAATTGCTATCAACGTCTGATCTTGATACTAAGTTATTTTTATAAATATGTGAGGAATCGATATTTAGGAAACATCTTAAGAATTTTATATGCGAGAAATCGATATAAATGAATTTTGTAAGGGCATCAATATCAATCAAAGGACATAATGTTACCAAGCTAATCAAAATATATAAGAGTGAGAAAGATGAAATCCAATCCCTATTTTTCTAATTGAAGCAACAACTCTTTGCTTTGTTTTCTTGTTAATCATTGCCATCCCAACAAATTCCAACAAAGTTTTATTATTCTATTATTTATTTAGCAAATATTTTACTTGAATACTCAATTGTTCCTTATGGACTCGATATCCGTCCTTAGGGACAAATTATTGCCTTTGAAAACGCGGTGCACTTGCCGTAAAAAGTCATCAAGTTTTTGATGTCGTTGTCGGGGAACAATTTGATTTTTGAGTATGAATTCTTAAATATTGTGAATATTCTAACTATTTTTATTTTTTGTTAATAGTTCTGAATTCTTGTTTATATTTCTTTAGATTGTTTATATAATTGTTTACTATTTTTTATTTATTTCATTTCTTGTTTTATTTTTGTTTATTTTATTTTAATTACAAATTTGTTTTTATTTGTTTTTATTTTATCTTTAATTTTTTTTAATTCATTTTCTTTTATTTGTCTTTTTATTTTTAAAAATAAAAAACTTTGTTACCCTAGTGAATCCTTGTGCTGTGGAACTTGAATGTACTTTAAAGAATACATGGCGCACACTGCAGATGTGGAAAGTCTCTCTCATCTTTTTTCGCTTTTCTCTCTCTCATCAATGGCTTTCATCTCTCGTCATTTCTTCACAAACAACATTTTTTCTCCAGGACATTCAATCTCTGCTTCAAAACCCTCACCACCCTTCCTACCAAAGAGGTTGAGGCAACACCGAGTTCTACATCCGTGTCACCCTCTGAATACTTTACCAACCTCCGTCTTTCCCCATTTCTCTTCGAATTCAATCATCCCTCAACTGGGTTTGATGTTGAACTTGTGGATCAGGATACTTGGGGTGTCTCATCTGGGGTGGCACAAGCTTGGAGGGGACCTGCATTAAGAGCTACTTCTTTAGGTTCACAAGTGATGGATGAAGCCATTGATGGTCGTGTTGAGGGTGAACATGTTGTTTGTGAAAATGGAGAGATGAAAGCCATTGATGAGAGAGAGAAAAGCAAAAAAATGATGAGAGAGACATTCCACATGTGTAGTTTGTGCGCCACGTCATCAATCGTTAACACCGTTAGTGAAAAGTTAACGGAAGGGACCAAATTGATCCTTTTTTAAAAAACCTTGGGACGAAATTGATTTTTTTAAAAATCACTATATTGAATTGAATATTGACCCCAAAAGTAGGGACCAAAAAGGTAATTAAACCAATATTTTAATAAATTATTGTGTTTATTTGAGAGTTCCATAGCTTTTCAATTTTTTTTAAAAATTATTAATTATTTGGTGAATTGTAGTGAAACTTCAAAGTACATTCAAGTTTAAAATATTTAATTTTTTTTTGTAATATTTAAATACTCACTACAAGAAATAATGATGATAGAGTTCTCAAAAGAACGACACAAAGAGCAAAAGAGAGACTCTACATAAGGCTAGTGTGGGTTTAGTGTCCCAATAGAAATGAAAGTTAATCTTTTGATGGTTATGCATTAGAGACGACCTCCAATGGGACACAAATTTACAAGGTAGTGTTGACTAAGCTTGCATAAAGAAAAATATATTATTTAACTATAGTGTAAGTTTGGGGACACTGAAATGGATATAAAATTAAATAATTATTAAGAAGTGGACTTTAAGCCTAACTCAACCTCATAAAACGAACTTATAAGGTGAGATTTGTACTCACTTATATACTCTGAAATTATGTTCTAATCTCTAGTTGATGTGGGATCTCCAACACACCCTTCTCACACCGAGACTACCAATATGTGCGTGGGACTATATATTATGGGTGGTCCAATAACGGCTCGATAGCGGGTGACCTGATAAGTCTAACAAACAATCGCTAGGATATGCTTGAAATGGCTCTAATACCATATTAAGAAGTGAACTTTAATCTTAACTCAATCTCATAAAACTAGCTTATAAGGTGAGGTTTGGAGCCACTTATATACTATGAAATGTCCTAATGTCTAGTCAATGTGTGATCTCCAACAATAATTAAACATAGTATCACCATTGGGGACACTACGTGAGAAAACAAATGTGAGTAAATTGTCGCCATTGGAGACACTACCTAGAAAATAAATATGAGGAAAATGCACTTAAGGAGAGCGAAATGACCATGAAGACAGAAACGAAATTAAGGAGAGGGAAATGACCACGAAGAAGACGTAAGGTTTTTGGGAGGAATTTCGGGATTATGAGTTTGGAAGTGTGAGACAAAAATGAGAAATTGAAAGTGTGAGAAAATGAAAATGTGAGGCAAAAATGTTTTATTGTTTTATTTTTTTCTCATTAAATAACTTAGCATGGGCTAAGGTGACAATAAACGTTCATGTGACCTTAGTGTCGCCTAGACCTACGCTAAATATAATAAAATATTAATTTGCATCCAGTTTGTATCCCTATTCTCGACGCAATATCATTCTACAACTTATTTTTTATTGCATCTACTTTGTGTCCACATTCTAGACACTAACTTATTATTATTATTTTAATAATTTTTAACTTGCATCCACTTTGTGTTCCCATTCAATACTCAATATTATTCTGTCACTTAATTTTTTTCATACCATCTACTTTGTGTCCTCATTATAGACGCTAATTTATTATTATTATTTTAATAATTTTTAGTGTGAGTTAAAGGTCTCCATTGTGGACCCAATATTTAACATTTATTTTTATGTCCAACTTGAGTAGACTTCACTCATGCCAGTGGCTTTTTTTTTTTTTATAGCCCCCGTTTTTTTATTGGCAACTAAAATGGATTTTTCTTGTAGTGACTATTCTAAATTTGATTAGAAAATCATGGTTGATTTTAGGTTTGGTCTCCTAACCCCTCATTTTCTTAAAGTCATGTTGATCATCCTGGTTAATTTTATTATATTTTTAGACATCATTAATACATTTAATTTTTTTTGAATGATCTTTCATTAAAACAATTAGAAAATCACAAGAACAAGGATTGAATTATGATTTAAAATTTAAAAACTCTTTATAAATATGTTTTGATTGAGAGGATTCCATGTGTGATTTTGCTTCTGAAACAATCAAACTTTAACACTATCATAATTTTCAACAAGTTTCCTCTAATCATATACACAAGATGTATCCTCAACTTCTAATGGCACATATGACCAGACAAACATATCCAAAAACTCGTTGTATCCTCAACTCTTTTAGTCTAAACGATCACATCAGACACATATTTCGCAACTCAACTGAATCACTTGATTAACATATTTTTCCTAGTCCAAACTTTAGATTTCTTGAGTACTTGTAGTGAAGAAACTATTGAAATGAATCTTTATCAGTGTTTTATTACATTACAAATGAGTTTCGAGTCTGAATGCTTTTATAATATTATAACATTCATATCAACGATGAGTCAAGATGAAATATTTTAACATCCTAGTTCACACTGGAGATTTGTTTGTCACGTAAAAAAGTTAGACAATAATTGATTCTAATAGTTTTCTTACTACAAATATTTAAACGGTATAAAGTTTGAACTAGAAATGAAAACCAATTTCGTGTAAAAGTATAGGAAAAAAAAACATATTTAACCCAAAAAAACATTTGCAATGACTAATGGCTGCATATTGAACAATACAATATGATCATTTGTTCACAATTTACATAAATTAATTGCACAATCAATTATCTACCCACATTTTTTACAAAAATTTCACCGTGTTTTATTTACATCAGTTACACCAAAATGAATTTTTTTTAATCTAAAATAACCTCCTTTATTCACTATTAACAATAATTTATAATACATATCATAATAAAAAAAAATACCATACAATAGTATTTGAAAAGTAAACAATTTTAAAAGTGGAAATCATACACTCCCTTATAATCATTACTGCATCAATTCAATGTGAAACAAAATTTTACCACTTATATAGCACGGACGCAAACACAGCAAGACTTCATAGTTTACAACTTCATAGATTACAAAAATAGATGCTTTTTATAAACAAAACAAGAGGTTAATAATTATTCTGGTCCCAACTCATGTGCTATCACTTCTTGTGATAACGGTGTTGACTTAGACCTTCAGAAAGTGAGTGTAGTACAACTTGGAATTGGTTTTCTTTTATGATTGTTCTTAAAGATTCTGAAAACGATGTTAACTATGCAAGTAGTAGTGATGATATTTCCGTTCAACCTAACACACCCTAACTTATTAGAAGCCCCGTTGTCCACTTCTTTTAAATAACATATTTTTGAATGGGGAATTTATTCGTGTTGACGATAGATTCAACTTTGCAAGTGATTCTCAGAACTTCAAAAAACAACTACAACTGGTGACGCCAAAGCCCAAAGCCCAAAGCAAAATCTTGTTGGCAAATTTCCTTATCCACTCATTTTAGTAATAATATTATTTAGTGGGTTCTATTTTACAAAGTCAATAAAAACATAAGATATATATGAGTTCAATGAGTACATATTCTTATTCCCCTGAAGCGTCAGCAAATAGCTGTAAAGAAATATGAACTTTTTATATGCCTTGGAAATTTTGGTTCCACATAAGAAAATAGATAATATTAAAACGTAAATTTAATCCAACAAATCTCATTATTCTTAAAACAGATATTGATGTTTTGATACTTATATATTACAAGCACCTTAAAACTTCATTTTTTTTTCTAATTTTATCCTAATATCGTTAGTTAAAGATTCTATATTCATTAATGATGTTACTACTCACGATATATGACTGACGTATTGAAGTATGAATTTCCTATATTATCCTCTTCTTAATTATTTATTAATTATTGATACTTCCATATTATTAAATCTAGGGAGAAATTTATACATAACTCGGAAAACGTGTTCTTGATAATATAAAGTTACTTTTAAATCAACGAATTTATTGATGTACATCATTACAAAATACATTCCCAAATGTATTTTTTTTAATATTCTGATGATTTCAGAATGTATTTTTACATTCTAAAACAACTATTCAAAATTAGGTACTTATTTATATTTATGAATGACCATTACAATATCTATTCTTTTTATATTTTAAAATTAAAAATATAGATTTTATTTTGGGAATGTAAATTGTTTATAGCTTAGAATGGTTATTACGAAAAGTACGTAAGAATGCATGAAGCGTAATTTTGAGATTTCCTTAAAAATGAAAAAGGGGTGTATAAAGACATTTGAAGAATCAGATCAGTTTTTGTTGTACATTGCATTCTGCACCCATGATCTTAAAGTGCACTTCCGTATAAAATTGAAATTTCAATTTGAAATGTGTATTCTGAAATGTATAATTCAGAATACAAATCTAAATTATACATTTTGAAATAAAAAAATCTATTTTGAATTATACATCTTAGAATATATTATTTTTTAACTTTGTTTTTAGGTTATTTGATAAGAAGTTGTTTTTTTAATATAAAATTAATTTTTTATTACTAACAATAATCACTAAAAAGTAAGTACATAACATATTTATTATAAACCATAAGAATATCTAGTGTATTAATGATTAAAAGGTTTTTTTATATAAGTAAATTATTTAATGTTGTTTGTCCTGTACAACATGTGAAAGGTGATGGGAAAAACGCACACACGGAAGCAACACACATAATCACAAAACAATGCAAGAAAATAAACGACACAAGATTTAACGTAGGTCGGTCGCCAACTGCAACCTACATCCACACAGACAACTATTAGGTTTTCATTTTTTTCCTGTTGCAGACCAATTACAAGTACAATGATCTCTTTAAATAGAGATAAATAGAGATAATAAAGGGGACACAATGATTAAGCACACTCACTAAACATAGTGTCTACTCAGCCCAGCCCAATTGATCCTGGCTTCATACCCAACAATCTCCCACTTGAAGTCACAGAACAATGTTCACCTGCGCTTCAACTGTGTACATGTACTTCTGTAATCTATCACTAGAACTCAATGTTCCACCACTAGTTGTCACCAGCCTTCTTAATCATTTTGAAGGCTTCCTTGAAACTCTCCTGACTTTCAACACGTCAGTCACCACTGACCCATTCTCTGTTCGTACCGTCTCCCACTTGCAAGAACTGCCAGATCTTGGAACAACCTGAGAACAAACACTCTCCATACTCAACAAGAAATTTTCTGAAGATGTTTCAACAGCTGGAATACTGGTTCTCCTAACCCACTATCTTCTAGGGACCTTAGCTGAAACACCACCCGTGCTCCCATTACCATAAGTACCTCTGACAGGTCTACCTGAATCTTTCCATGCTCGTTCATCCTGAATCTGACCTGTGGCTCTGGGTTTCTCTCTTGTAAAGACAATGCTAATCCCACGAGATTCTGTGAACCGAACTTTGTTTATCTTCTAAACTGGGACGGCCACTCCCTTAGACGGTAATTCGACCATATACAATGAACCTCTCATTCTTCCGCGGGCCATGACAAGATTTTCCTTGACGACCTTCCACTGCTGATTTCCGAACTTCACTTCATGTCCATGTTCGTCCAACTACCTAATAGAAACCAAACTTTTCGTCAAGCTTGGAAAAACTCTGACATCCTTCAAAGTCCAAAAACCGACTGTCGTCTTCAACACTATGTCACCCATGCCCGTAACATCAAGAGTTTTGTTGTCTGCTAGTCTTACCTTTCCAAAAGTCCCCAATAACCAGATTCTGCAATGCTTCACTGCCATCGTACTGCACCTCCGTGTCATCTCGCTCACTGCAAGCACCTGCACCTATTCATCGTGAAAACGCGATCCGCCATCGCCCCTGCAAAACCCTAGCTTTGGGACATTGTTGCCGCCCCTGCGAAACCCTAGCTTTGGGACGCCACTGCAGCCCTTAAAAAACCCTAGCTTTGGGATGCCGTTGCCGCCTCTGCGAAACCCTAGCTTTGGAACGCTACTGCCACATCTGCGAAAACCTAGCTTTGGGATGTTGTCGCGGCCTCTTCGAAACCCTAGCTTTGGGATGCCACTACAGCTCATACGAAACCCTAGCTTTGAAACGCTACTGCCGCCTCTGCAAAACCCTAGCTTTGGGATGTTGATGCCGCATCTGCGAAACCCTAGCTTTGGGATGTCGTTGCAGCCCCTACAAAACCCTAACTTTGGGATGTTGTTGCCGCCTCTGCGAAACCCTAGCTTTGGGACGTTGCTACAGCCCATGCAAAACCCTAGCTTTGGAACACTGCTGCCACCGCAATTTTCACGTCTCGTCGATTAATATCTGTTGATCGGATCTCTAGTGTGTAAACGAACCTGGCTCTGATACCACTTGATGGGCAAAATGCACACACGGAAGCAACACACATAATCACGAAACAATGCAAGAAAATAAATGACACAAGATTTAACGTGGTTCAGTCACCAACTGCAACCTACATCCTCATGGGCAACTATTAGGTTTTCATTTCTTTCATGTTGCACACCAATTACAAGTACAATGATCTCTTTAAATAGAGATAAATAGAGATAATAAAGGGGACACAATGATTAAGCCCACTCACTAAAACATAGTGTGTACTCAGCCCAACCCAATTGATCCTGGCTTCATACCTAACAAAAGGTTGTTGTAAATGGTCCCTTTATCTATGATACTATGGGCTAATTGCAATGCACTTTGGATTCTTTTCCATGCTAAAGTACCTTTTGCAAACATGCGTTGCAGGATGCCGACGATCCTCCTAAATATATCTTTTATAGATAACATTAGACACTTAAAATATTAAACACAAATAACCATGGTAAAATAACAATAGATACAAAGCAAGATAAATTAAACAAGCATGTTTTTACAGTGACACTGATCATGTCTCCCCATCATCTGGAGACATGGCAATACCAACAATCTATCTTCATCCACCCTAGAAAGTATGTATAGGTGTGATATGAACCAGTGCTTGTATCTAACTACACATGTTGATGAATGTGAAGCCAGTGTGACACTGATAACAAAGTGGTTGACAAAGTGAAATTCTCGATTATCAATAACAACGACTACACCTACTTCAAATGGCGGAGGAAGCCGAGGAATCGTATGTCATACCGAAATTTTCGTAGTACACACTCCGAAAAATGGTGATTGAGCATGTCCCAAGTTGGTTATATTCCAAGAACATGGATATCTCTCAAATGACCTACTAGGATGATGATTGTCATAAGGAGTATAAATCACTCTAGTATGGGTAACACCATCTATTTAGATGCACACAACATCGTACATATATGGTGTCCAGTCACATAATGTGATGTCCAAGGGATAACCTTCTTATATGTGGGATTCATATACCTCCTTACCATATCTAGAAAGTGCTTATATATTCACACTTGTTTTTTCATGAACAAAACCTTATCCATACACTTAACTGGAAATAAATATAAGTTGTTCATATTATGTATAATCTTTACCTATAAAAGTATGACATAACCTTCCAACTACTTTGTCTAGGCAAAGCAAGCATCACTAATTGGTCATACATGTGGGTGGATGCGAAAAATTCCCATGTGTACCAACCACACATCCTCAAATTAATGACAAGAGCCAAGTATGACATGCTAACAAATGTTAGATTTTATCAGTGAATATTTTGCACTCAACAAGATGTAACAAATAAGTCTAAACTGCGTACTTTGATCCCTACTAAATGATGCACTCCTCGTACACCTTGCACAACCAACTCAGTCTGACGTGAGCACCACGACACTACCTCAACTATGTTGTGGCATCATTGAACTCCAGCCCAAGGATCTTAACCAATAATGTTGACCTTAATGTAAAATACAATGTCACATATGAACAAAATTGTCCAATTATAGGGATATGAAATAATGTAGACATATCATCCAATGTGATGGTCATCTCACCAACAACGAGGTGTAAAGTATTGGTGTTGCGTGTTAGCTTTCATCTCACCAACAAGGAGGTGTAAAGTATTGGTGCACTCAACAAGATGTAACAAATAAGCTCTTATCAGCGGTTTCATAGCTAATGTTACACAGTGACAACAATCCGATGTTAAGCACCACGATCTCAATTTGGGCAAGAAGGATCCCAACTTTATTTAACTTACGTCTATAGACCAACTTCAATTCCCCTTAATCCTCACCCTCTTAGAGTCTTAAGCCCATGTGGCTAGTAGAACTTAATAGTAAGGACATATAAGAAGATTTACGAGCAAATCATTGTTGTCATTGTATCCTCCAGTAGTTGTTGGCAACATATTTGCATCAATTTCAATGACAGCTTGTTCCCTATCTCTTCTACAAATTAGTCTCTATGTAACTTCAACTTGAGATACTCCTCTTCTAGTCATTAGTGTGAAAATTAAAAAAAAAAAATAAAATCGAAGTGCACAATCTGAAATGTATAAAAACCCTTAGACATGTTCCAGATTTTACAATTCAAAAACGTTACGAATCAACCCATTTGATGTAAAGCAGCAACAATAAGGACAGAGCAAAATACAAAAAATGAACTTGTTCAACGGGGACGGCAAAGCAATGGAGTCAGCGATGGATCTTAGGATGGTAATGGTGCTCTAGCAAGACCTCTCACACACAAACACCAACAACGCGCAGGAAATGGAGGGTTGCAACGTTGGAGGAAGAAGAGAAGTGAGAGAGAAAGGAAAAGTAAGGTTGGCTTATAAATTGAAGCATAAGAGTATGCAATTTCACCACCCCATTGGGGTGCAGATTGAAGAAGTCGTTTTTGTTTGGTGAAAAGATCGTAGAGGCCCAACTAGAAACCAAAATTTGGGAATAACTTCCTACACCTCCCCATTTGTGAATTACTGTATAAATTAAACAATACTTACATACTAATATCTTTAGCCTTTTAAAAGTTAAATTTCATAAATACGATTAATGAATGCATAGTAATCATTTAATAAACACGTGAATTCACATATTCATTAATAACAGCATTAAAACTCACTATCCCTTTAAATTTCCCATTAAAACTTTGCAGTTACTTTTAATTTAAAATAAAAAAAAGAAGAATTTAAATATAAAGTAGAAGTTGTTTGTCCGTTTTAATTTTTTTTAACTTAAAAAAACTTTCTTTTTAAAATAAACTGCATGACAAATATTTTTAAAGAAATTGTTTTATTTTTTTATGCTTATGAACAACAGAACAATAAAAACAATTGTTTTATTTATAAGTATTTTGTCCCATAATTTTTTCAGATATTTTTTTCATTTATTTATAATTTGTAATGCATAGGTATAAAACAAAACTTATTGTTTTTTTACTTTATTTTAAAATATTTAATTTTTTTTTCCGTAAATTTCTTGTTTCTAATAAGCTAAGAAATAAAATAAAAAATTCATGTTATGAAGCTAAATAAATCATTGATTAACATAACATGTTTGTCTAACTAAAATATCATTTCTTTTCTTATTAAAGGAATGTTTTTATTCAATAAGTCATTTTATTAGTATTTCATTTGAATGGAAAAATATTCTTCTTTTACACTAGAAAATTGGTGTACTTCATTAAATAAGGTAAAAATGGAAAAAAAAAAAGAAAAAAAAAGGACAGCCTATGGAATGAATGCAACACATGCACAAACATAGGATTGAAGAAGGTATAGAGGTCATTCATTTCATTATAAATTATTAATAAATTATTAAAAACATATATAACTATGAAATGGCAATGAAAAAACTCGGGTAGAAAAGGACCAAAACGTTATGCCTTTTTCTATAAGTTTTTTATCTTTAGTTTTGCTAATGATTGCTTATACTTTTAAGAACCTATTTTAAAATTGTTTCGGCAAAGTCTCTTTTGAAGGAAAGAAAAGAGGTTAAACATATGGTGGGGAAAACATGCGTTTAATTAAACTTTAAATCAGAATTAAAAATCAGAGGATGTGCCCACCAACTACTTCGTTTTTAACTTTTTCTCTGCCTCGAGCAGCTCAATCACTTTTTGGATCTTCGGACTGCTGGTTTCATCACCACCTCTACAACGTTTTTCATGTAACCCTACATTTTTCAAAATATCTAAATTATTTTTTTAAAATATATTTTTTGACTTTCAAATGGTAAATCTAAAATTCATATAATGTATTTTGAAATAGTTATGGATTCTCTTTTCCAGAAATAAGTTACTATTCTTTCCAGAATATATTACGAATGCATTCTCCCATTTCATTCTAAATTTGTTATTTTCACAAATATTACAGATTACCATTTCAGAAGTGAAAAGAAAAAACTTTGCCTTTCTTCTTCTTCTTCAATGAACAATGTTTCCAAAACCACCCACTAACCACCGCAATGCCGCCAGAAAACACACATGTTTGTCTATGTCCATTCAAAGTGCACTAAAATCACCAAAATTGCCTAAAATACTCATTGTCGCTTGCTCTGAACAGTGACAATGAAAATGGTAGAGAAGAAGAGATGTTGTGCTTGGGTTCTTAAAACTTTCCAAGGTTAATTTTGTCAATTCACATTTTTTATGGGGTGCAAGAACAAACACCATTTTTCTTCTTAATCTAGGAGGGACTTGTCGTGGGTGCTTGGGTAGTTGCACGAGTGGTTTGTGACAGGGAAACAATAATAGAATAAAAATATATATCAAGTATGTACAAGAAAGAAATTTTCCAAACTTGCAAGAATTGAAAGGAAAAATATTAGAAAATCATAACAAAATCATAAAAAAGACACCTATATTTTCTATGTAGAAAGTAAAATTCACGAGTACAAATGAGTCAATCAAGCTCTATTAAAGTAAAATATATATACAAGAGGATTAGATCAAGTATACAAACAAGTGTTTAGAATCAGTCATCACATCAAAACTTTCAAAATTTGAAAAATAAAGAAAATGAAGTAACAATGCAAAACTTGAACTTGTTGTCAAATTTTTAGCTTGATCCAATGGTGAACAAAGCGATAATCATAATTTTACCAAAGTTGCTCAGTGAATATGTGACCGGTTTTTCTCTTCTCTTTCTCTCTCTCAAAGGTTGTGAAAATTAACACTTTCTCTTGACCTAGAAGACCGCTCTCCACTTTGGTTAACTGAGACAAAATGGGCTTGACAAGTTTTGGGCTTTTTAGATGCACAGGTGGGAGCTCAACCCAAAACATCTCCCCTTCACAAATACGTGGATGTGACTGTCAATCTGATGATTTCACAATAAGATTTAAGATTCCGCCTTGACAATGCCTTAGTCATCATATCAACATCATTATTATAAATTTTATCTAACTCCAGCAACTTAGCATCCAAAACAATTGGTATCCAATGATAGCTCACGTAAATGTTTGGACCTAGAATGGAAAGTTGATTCTTACCAATATGGATAACACGTTGATTGTCCACAAATAATGGATAGATATTATGCGTGAAACCCAACTCCTACAAGAATTTCTTCAACTAACAACTCCTTGCATGCTTTTATAATGACAATGAACTCTACCTTTGTTGTGGACAATGTTACACACCTTTGTAGTCTTGATTGCCAAGCCACAACTCCCCTGCAAACTTAATAAAATGGCCCGAAGTGGACCTTTTGAAATCAATGTCATCAACCATATTTGAGTATGAATAACCCATTAAAGCACGCTTATCACCTCTAAAACAAAGTGATAGCTTGAAACCTCCATGGATTGACTTGGTTCTTGGCTTGATGGAGTGATTTGCAAAAGCAATGAATAATGGAGGTCAAGAAGGAGTTGGAAAGAGCTCTTGGCTCCTAGGAGTGTGGAGAGTGATAGGTTAGGCCTAATCACTTGAAGAATTTAAGAGAGAGATAAAAAAAGGTGTCTACCCTAAAGAGAGGAGATGTAAGGACCTGTAAAATTAAATTGGAATAAAAAGGAATATATTTTAAATGAATTCTAAGTATGTTTTTATTTAAAATAAAAAGGAAGGAAAGTGTAGTTTAGAAGACTATGAGATCGCCTGGTTAGTACATGATCGCCTGTCGCCTAGATTACACGTGATCGCCAGTCGCCTGGTGCACATGATCGCCGAAAGTGCACTCAGTATGTGGTCAAGATACTAGATCAACCAGAGTGGGTTCCAACAACCACGCGTATCAAGGTGTGGGTTAAGCCTTAGATACACTGTGCATGTGAAGCTCTATGCTTGAGCAAAAGAGATCGTCCTTAGTGTTGCATGCATGGGCGCACGAGGAGTGGTGCTGATCTACTCTTGGAAATGTGAAGCTACCGACGTCACCAAGTCATGTAGAGATGATACCTTGGACGTAACATAGTGGGATGAAGAACCTTCAGCAAGGCGTGGCGATATGTCGTCGGGCATCGCCAGGGCGCGAGGCATGCGGGCATCGCCGGACACGAGGCATGCGGGCATCGCCGGGCGCGAAGCATGAGGTCATCGCCAGGGCCAGACATCGGTCGTCTTCCAGGGAGAGACATCGGTCGTCCGCCAGGATGAGACATCGGTGGATAGTCATCGCGCGAGCGGTCATCGGTGGAAGATTATCGCGCGATGTCGAGTTTCACACGAATAAAGTGGGACCCAGACTCCCAGCATGACACGTCCTGCACGCGCGCCACGTGGACAAAAAAGGGTGGTTCAGAATAGTGACATCAGAAAGTTGGCATGCGCAAGAGACACTCGCGGTCGTACTGTTCAGGGAAGTGGTTGGCATGCACAAGAGACAACCATGGCCGTACTGTTCAGTGAAACGTACACTCTGGCTTTCTTGCAGAGGGGGTGGTGGCAGCAGCATGCGTGGACAAGTAGGCTTGGATTCAAAAACCCACTGCGAGGATGCAAAGAACGTTGCTGGGACTCAAGAGTGAAAGAGTGAGTGCATCTTCATCCCTCTCTTTTCTCTCCTTCGCGCTGCGATTCAGGCAACCTCAAGCACCAGTACGACGAGCGACGACTGCCCTTGGACACTTGGGAGGTTCTCTGCAAGTTCTCCAGACCGGGACACTAAAACAGAGTGAAAGCATCTTTAAGCTTCGTTGGGTTTCGGAGCTCTTGGAGTTTTGCGCTGGTCCAGGTAAGGGAAGCTAGTACTCTACATTTATAAAAACGTTAGGCGAGTAAGTTCTGAAGTGAGGGCGACGTGGTCGCCGGTTTTCATATTTCTTTTCACAGTGCTCTGTTTTTATGTGTGGGGTGACGGGGTCGCCGGTTTTAACTTTGTTTTCGAAATCCCCTGCTTTTGAATGAGTTCGCCGGTTTAGCGTTGTTTTTCGAACTCCCCTGTTTTAGTGCTGTTTGAAACTGTTTGAGATTTAAATGTGAAATACATGTGATATTCGAAAATCTGAACCGTGGAATGAATGTTGCTGTGACTGAATCGTTCATTCAGTGTTGTATGATGTATTGATTGTTGAGAATGTGGGATCAAGGCATAGTATTTTCAGGAAAGAAAATACCGTGTAAGATCGTGTGTAATGTGTATTGACTAGGGGCTTGTCTAGAAGGAGATATCCTGACTCTGCTGATATAATGGAATCACATAGATGAAGTTATTCAGTTGTGGAGAGTCGAAGGAGGTTCATATGTATGGGTAAGTTGTTTGAAAGAGAACGAGCTTGACCTGTTATATGAATTAACCCTGTCATACCGGGAGAGTGATGATATTGAGACTATGTATGCGCATGGCTGTGTGGATTTCACAGCGACCCTGTGTGGATTTCACAGTGGTGTGGTATGACAGGTGCAGATCTCTGAGCCTGAGTCAACGCACGAGTCTTCCGGAAGTGGAGTCATGTGTCTATATGTTATGGGTCAGTGGAAAGTTTGACGTGTGAACCATGAGTATCGAATGTATTGGATAGGCACTTGACGAGTTTGTGGTATATGGGGACGTTGATGGTTGAAAATTGATATAGTGTATGAATGGTGTGAAGATTTATATTTTCTTCTGATATAAAGTCTCATATTTAAAGTTTTTAAAACATCTAGCTTACCCTTTTATCTGGTATTGTGATTGCTGTCTTAAACCTGTGATGATCGTGTATTTTTGCACGGGAGCAGACGAGGTTGCAGGTAGTAGAGCTCCTCAGTGAGTGGACGCCGGTAGGAGATCGCCCGTTTCTGTTTCTGTTAGGCGATCATCCTTTTTCTGTTGTCTGATAGGAGATCGCCCTTTTCTTCTGATAGGAGATCGCCTGTTTGTTTTTTTTGCTGTATTTTGTTTAAGTTTTGGAAATTGACCGAATTTGTATTAAACTCCCTGCGAGGAGAAACTTCATTACATATATATAATTTTGTTCACTTCAATATATTTGTTTACCTTTATTTTCATTATATAAATATGAATAGTATTTTGGCGGGATGTTACATTAATGGTATCAGAGCAGTTCGTCCTTAGGATGACCTGAGGGCTGTGGATCCATTGTGTTTCTTCTGCTCATAAAATTTATTTGAGTTTTAAATAACAACTATAGTGAAAGGTTTTCAAACGTTTTTGTATTGAAATTTTGTGTGTGCTTTAGTGAATATATGCCCTAACTGAAAATCTTAGTATTAAGAATGAGGGGGTCTTGATAAAGTGGTGAGGGTGCACACTCATAACTGGATCGAGATGATTCTCAATCTTAGTTCCAAAGGTTTGATGTTTAGCATACATTGAATTTTGCTGTGATTTATTTCATTTTATTGAATGTTTTTGTAATTGATTGAAAGTGGTTGTTTGGATTGTTGGTTGTATACCAGTAGCTGTTCTGGTGTTTTGCCTAAGGTTATAAGCATCATGATTCTGTTGATGAACTCAAATTCTTAATGACTTTGAGATGTTGACCTTTGTAAGGTCTAGATGTTACCTCCTGAATGAATTGATTTCTTATCGATCTCATTCTTGTAGTTGTAGGGAATATAGAAACCCATAGTTTCAAAATCTGAAACGAAGAAGATGGCACGTAGACCTTCTACCCCTCCCCAACCTTCTTCGGAAATGAGCCAGATTGCCAAGGCCATTGAGATGATGGCAACTGCCATCCAACAACAGAATGCAGCAATGGCTCAGAATCATCAAGCTGCTATGCACCATTGGGAAACTGCTCGGTCTGCTGAAACAAATTCCCACGTCGGTCAGCCTCAGGAACAGATGGGACTGACCGAGTTCATGAGGCACAACCCGCCCAAGTTCAGCAGGAATGCTACCCCTGATCAAGCAGATCAGTGGGTCAGAGAGTTGGAGAAAATCTTTAGGGCGACCTCCAGCCCTGAAGAGAAGAAGTTGGTGTTCGCCACCTTTTTGCTATCTGGAGAAGCCGAGTTCTGGTGGATGGGAGCTCAGCAGATGATGGAAGCCAGAGCTGAAGTGTTAGACTGGGAGAGAGCTTCAGGGTGAGATTCCTGGAGAAATACTTCCCAGATAGTGCAAAGTTTGCGAAGGAAGCACAATTCCTCAGATTGGAGCAGGGGGAGATGTCTGTGAACGCCTATGCTGCTCGGTTTGAGTACCTCGCCCGATTCTATACCCAGGCGACCTCCGAGGCTTGGAGGTGTAGGAAGTTCGAAGAGGGGCTGAAGCGTGGGCTGAAGAGGACCATAGCCCCGATGTGCATCAGAGAATTTCACGCCTTAGTATAGAAGGCGAAGATGGTGGAGACGCTGGAAAAGGGTGATTCTCGGGTGATCAGGTCACACCCAGGGGGTTCTTCCAGTGGGAAGGCTAAGGCGCAGCACCCACAAAGCAAGCCCTATGCGAGACCTCCACCACATCGGACGGGAACAACATCATCCCAGTTGCAGCAGCAACAATCTTGGAAACCCAAATGTTTCCATTGTGGTGGACCACACACATCCAATGCGTGCTTCAAGAGGAGTTCAGAGAAAAGGTGTTACACCTGCCAAAAGACGGGGCACGTTGCTAGAGAGTGCCCTAACAGGAATGGGGCAACTCAACCCAGTGGTTCTCAGCAGTTGAGAAACGAAGGCAGCAGACCTCAGGCAACAAGGAGAGTGTTTGCCATGTCGGGAGCAGAAGCGTCTCAGTCAGGTAACCTCGTGCAAGGTGTTTGTTTTATAGCTGGTAGAGGTGTAAAAGCCTTGTTTGATTCTGAAGCGACACACTCCTTTGTGTCAAGCCTGTGTGTAGCCGAGTTGGGCCTTCTAGTGAAGGAGTTACCTTTCGAACTGTTGGTCTCTACACCTGCGTCAGGACAGGTGTTGACCTCTACAGTTTGCCCCGAATGTCCAGTGATAGTAGAGGGACGCAGATTCAAAGTAAACTTGATCTGCCTACCTCTTCAGGACCTGGATGTTATCCTGGGAATGGATTGGCTATCTGCCAATCACGTTCTCATAGACTGCGGTAGTCAGAAGATAGCGTTTCCAGACCTCCAAGAGTCAGACGTGATATCTGCTCAGCGAGGGTGGTCGGTGTTGGAAGAAGGGGCGAGGTGCTTCGTGATCCTAGCTCGGTTGGAAGTGAAGAATGAAGAGGACGTAAGCAGGATACATGTGGTGAAAGATTTCACGGATGTATTTCCAGAAGAAGTACCTGGATTACCTCCTAAGAGAGAAGTGGAATTCTCTATTGATTTGGTACCAGGAGCTGGACCAGTGTCAATGGCACCTTACAGGATGGCTCCAGCCGAGTTGGCAGAATTAAAGAAACAAGTGGAAGAGTTGTTGGAGAAACAATTCATCAGACACAGTGTATCTCCATGGGGGGCTCCAGTGCTCCTAGTTAAGAAGAAGGATACCTAGGATTGATGATTTGATGGATCAAATACATGGGGCCTCGGTGTTCTCAAAGATTGATCTGAGATCGGGGTACCACCAAATTTTGGTAAAAGCTGAAGATGTTCAAAAGACAGCTTTTAGGTCTCGGTATGGGCATTATGAGTATGTGGTGATGCCGTTTGGAGTCACAAATGCTCCAGCTCTGTTCATGGACTACATGAATAGGATTTTTTGCCCTTTCTTGGATAAGTTTGTGGTAGTCTTCATAGACGACATACTCATTTATTCAAGGACCGAGGAAGAACATGAAGAACACCTGAGGACAGTATTGGAGATCCTGAGGGAGAAGCAACTCTATGCCAAGTTCTCTAAGTGTGAGTTCTGGCTGAAGGAAGTCAACTTCTTAGGACACGTGATATCTGCCCAGGGGATCTCGGTGGATCCAGCCAAAGTGGAGGCATTGCTTCAATGGGAACGTCCTAAGACAGTCACTGAGATAAGGAGCTTTGTGGGTTTAGCTGGCTACTATCGGAGGTTTATTGAGGACTTTTCCAAGGTAGTGGCTCCTTTAACACAGCTAACCCGCAAGGATCAACCTTTTGCTTGGACCGACCGATGTGAGCAGAGCTTCATGGAACTAAAGGAAAGGTTGACTAGTGCTCCAGTGCTGGTGATCCCAGAGGTAGGAAGACCTTTTGATGTCTACTGTGATGCTTCACATCAGGGTTTGGGATGTGTCTTGATGCAAGAGAAAAGAGTGGTTGCATATGCTTCAAGGCAACTCAAGGTTCATGAGAGAAACTATCCTACTCATGATTTGGAGTTGGCGGCGGTGGTGTTTGCCTTGAAGATTTGGAGGCACTATTTATATGGAGCTCGGTTCCAGGTGTTCAGTAACCATAAGAGCCTGAAATACTTGTTCGATCAGAAGGAACTAAACTTGAGGCAAAGAAGGTGGATGGAGTTTCTAAAGGACTACGATTTTCAACTCATGTATCATCCAGGGAAGGCCAATGTAGTGGCAGATGCTTTGAGTAGAAAATCAATACAAGTAGCCACTATGATGATGGAAGAGCAGAAACTGATCGAGCAGTTCAGAGACTTAAACCTTGGGGTAGAATTTCATGTAAATCACATTCGTTGTAGTAAGCTGGCTATAACTAATGACTTCCTTGGAATGATAAGGGATAAGCAGTTGGAGGACCCTAATCTGAAGCGTACTGTGGAGTCACTAGGGACCGACCAGGCTAGAGACTTTGTGATGGGCGATGATGGGATCTTGAGATTTAATGGCAGAATTTGCATACCTGCAAATGAAGAGTTGAAGAAGATGATCCTAGAGGAAGGTCACAAGAGTCGCCTTAGCCTACATCCAGGCATGAACAAGATGTACCATGACTTGAAGGAGTCATTTTGGTGGTCGGGCATGAAGAGAGACATCGCCCAGTATGTTACTACCTGCTTGACGTGTCAGAAGGCAAAGTTAGAACATCAAAGACCTGGCGGGTTGTTACAGCAACTGGATATCCCTGAGTGGAAATGGGACAACATCGCCATGGACTTCGTCACCCATTTACCCAGATTGGTAAAGGGTCATGATGCAATCTGGGTCATCATTGATCAGCTGATGAAGAGTGCCCACTTTCTCCCAGTGAATATGAGGATGCCTATGGCCAAGTTGGCACAGTTGTACATCAAAGAAATAGTGAGGTTGCATGGAGTGCCTTCCAGCATTGTTTCAGATAGGGATCCCAGGTTCACTTCACGGTTTTGGCAGACTTTACAAGATTGCCTGGGAACTAAGTTGAGGATGAGCTCTGCATATCATCCCCAAACAGATGGACAGTCAGAGAGAACAATCCAGTCCTTGGAAGATCTACTGAGGACATGCTTCTTGGATCAATTGGGAAGTTGGGATGAGGTGTTGCCGCTGGTGGAGTTTACTTATAATAACAGTTATCACGCCAGCATAGGGATAGCGCCATACGAAGCCTTGTATGGAAGGAAATGCAGAACTCCATTGTGCTGGTACCAGGAAGGCGAAACAGTATTGGTTGGACCAGAGTTGATTCAGCAGACGACCGAGAAGGTGAAACAGATACAAGGCAGAATGAGAGCTTCTCTCAAAGTAGGCAGAAATCCTATGCAGATCAGAGGAGAAAGCCTTTGGAGTTTGCTGCTGGAGACCATGTGTTCATGAGAGTGACACCAACCAAGGGTGTAGGACGGGCGATCAGATCAAAGAAGTTGTCCCCTAAGTTCGTGGGACCATATCAGATCTTAAGGAGGATTGGTCCAGTGGCTTATGAGATCGCCCTACCTCCCCATTTAGCGAATCTGCATAATGTCTTTCACGTATCACAGCTGCGGAAGTACATGGCAGACCCTAGTCATGTGCTGGAAGTGGACGATGTGCAGATCAGGGATGACTTGTCCTTTGAAGCGAAACCAGTCAGGATTGACGATCGACAAAGTAAACAGCTAGGAGGCAAGACCATCAACATGGCGAAAGTGGTGTGGGATGAGAGATCGGGTGATTCAACTTGGGAGTTAGAACAACCCATGAGAGAAGCCTATCCATACCTCTTTTCCTTGTAATTCAATTTTCGAGGACGAAAATTTTTCTTGTTGGGGAATGTAAGGACCTGTAAAATTAAATTGGAATAAAAAGGAATATATTTTAAATGAATTCTAAGTATGTTTTTATTTAAAATAAAAAGGAAGGAAAGTGTAGTTTAGAAGACTATGAGATCGCCTGGTTAGTACATGCACTAGTGCAAAATGATGAAAGGAAGACTCCTTTCCAAGTGCGGTTTCGCGTTAAAACGCATTTGTTAAAAACGCGGTGGCATTTTTGAAATTAGTTTGTTTTACAAATGCGGTCATACACATAACCGCATTTGTAAATGAAAAAATTTTCATTTACAAATGCGGTTGTGTGTATAACCGCATTTGTAAATGAAAAGCTTTTCATTTACAAATGCGGTCATACACATAACCGCATCTGTAAATGAAAAGCTTTTCATTTACAAATGCGGTTTTAAACACAACCGCATCTGTAAATGAAAAGCTTTTCATTTACAAATGCGGTTTTAAACACAACCGCATCTGTAAATGAAAAACGCTAAGACCCTTGTCGTGTTCCATTTCTTCTTCTTGTCCTCTCCTTCTCCACCCTTTGCCCATCAGTGCTCTCTCCACACTTACCCTTTCCCTTCACCACCGCGTCTTACTTGAGCCATGTCTTCCGTGCCTCTCGCTCCATCTCCACCACCGTAAACCTCCGCCAAGTCTTCTGGCCGGCAACACCATGCGGCAACACCTTGGGGACTTGGTTGCACCCACAACTATAGAAGGTTAGTTTTTTTAGGGTTTACGGTTTTAAATTTTTTAATTAACTTTATAATAAATATTGATATTTGGATTTGGATGTATGTTTAAAACTTGATTGTAGTGTGTTTATGTGTTTATGTGTTTAGTGTGTGTATGTTTAGGATTTAATGTGAAAAAATTGTAGGAAAACTTCAAACGACCATAACTTTTGATGGAGAAGTCGGATGGAGACGCATAAAAAATGAAAGTTGCTCGAAATGAGGTAACGAACGCCATGGCCAAGTTCCCAAGGGGGATTGGCCTCACCAAAATTTCAAAATTCCACCATTTAATATCACTTTTTTATTTTTTTAGTATTATTTAGGTCTTTTTTAGGATATTTTGAGGTTTTAGTTCTTATATTTACACTTGTTAGAAATTTTTAAAATTTTGCATAACATTTTCTAGCATAAATTTGATATTTATCAACCTATTTTGAAATGTAGTTCTTCATGGGTGAGGAACCATGAGTTCGGAAGCCATGACATATGTGAGACAATCTTCGTCCGCATATTTCCTAAACTTTTATAACTATCTGAATCGGTTTATCTGTCTGGTTGGCTGGGTATAATGAAACTGCACAAATGCTCTAAAAAAAAAAACCCTGATTTACAAATGCGGTTATTTACCTTAACCGCATCTGTAAATCAAGGAATTGATTTACAGATGCGGTTGTTTACTACAACCGCATTTGTAAATGTGATTTACAAATGCGGTTGTTTACTACAACCGCATTTGTAAATAGTATTTATAGATGCGGTTCTTTATAACCGCATTTGTAAATCTCTGATTTACAAATGCGTGTTGATCAAATGCGGTTGTATAACCGCATTTATAAAATGAAAATAACCGCATTTGTTCTACGTTTCTGCACCAGTGATGATCGCCTGTCGCCTAGATTACACGTGATCGCCAGTCGCCTGGTGCACATGATCGCCGAAAGTGCACTCAGTATGTGGTCAGGATACTAGATCAACCAGAGTGGGTTCCAACAACCACGCGTATCAAGGTGTGGGTTAAGCCTTAGATACACTGTGCATGCAAAGCTCTATGCTTGAGCAAAAGAGATCGTCCTTAGTGTTGCATGCATGGGCGCACGAGGAGTGGTGCTGATCTACTCTTGGAAATGTGAAGCTACCGACGTCACCAAGTCATGTAGAGATGATACCTTGGACGTAACATAGTGGGATGAAGAACCTTCAGCAAGGCGTGGCGATATGTCATCGGGCATCGCCAGGGCGCGAGGCATGCGGGCATCGCCGAACGCGAGGCATGCGGGCATCGCCGAACGCGAGGCATGCGGGCATCGCCGGGCGCGAAGCATGCGGTCATCGCCAGGGCCAGACATCGGTCGTCTTCCAGGGAGAGACATCGGTCGTCCGCCAGGATGAGACATCGGTGGATAGTCATCGCGCGAGCGGTCATCGGTGGAAGATTATCGCGCGATGTCGAGTTTCACACGAATAAAGTGGGACCCAGACTCCCAGCATGACACGTCCTGCACGCGCGCCACGTGGACAAAAAAGGGTGGTTCAGAATAGTGACATCAGAAAGTTGGCATGCGCAAGAGACACTCGCGGTCGTACTGTTCAGGGAAGTGGTTGGCATGCACAAGAGACAACCGTGGCCGTACTGTTCAGTGAAACGTACACTCTGGCTTTCTTGCAGAGGGGGTGGTGGCAGCAGCATGCGTGGACAAGTAGGCTTGGATTCAAAAACCCACTGCGAGGAGGCAAAGAACGTTGCAGTGACTCAAGAGTGAAAGAGTGAGTGCATCTTCATCCCTCTCTTTTCTCTCCTTCGCGCTGCGATTCAGGCAACCTCAAGCACCAGTACGACGAGCGACGACTGCCCTTGGACACTTGGGAGGTTCTCTGCAAGTTCTCCAGACCGGGACACTAAAACAAAGTGAAAGCATCTTTAAGCTTCGTTGGGTTTCGGAGCTCTTGGAGTTTTGCGCTAGTCCAGGTAAGGGAAGCTAGTACTCTACATTTATAAAAACGTTAGGCGAGTAAGTTCTGAAGTGAGGGCGACGTGGTCGCCGGTTTTCATATTTCTTTTCACAGTGCTCTGTTTTTATGTGTGGGGTGACGTGGTCGCCGGTTTTAACTTTGTTTTCGAAATCCCCTGCTTTTGAATGAGTTCGCCGGTTTGGCGTTGTTTTTCGAACTCCCCTGTTTTAGTGCTGTTTGAAACTGTTTGAGATTTAAATGTGAAATACATGTGATATTCGAAAATCTGAACCGTGGAATGAATGTTGCTGTGACTGAATCGTTCATTCAGTGTTGTATGATGTATTGATTGTTGAGAATGTGGGATCAAGGCATAGTATTTTCAGGAAAGAAAATACCGTGTAAGATCGTGTGTAATGTGTATTGACTAGGGGCTTGTCTAGAAGGAGATATCCTGACTCTGCTGATATAATGGAATCACATGGATGAAGTTATTCAGTTGTGGAGAGTCGAAAGAGGTTCATATGTATGGGTAAGTTGTCTGAAAGAGAACGAGCTTGACCTGTTATATGAATTAACCCTGTCATACCGGGAGAGTGATGATATTGAGACTATGTATGCGCATGGCTGTGTGGATTTCACAGCAACCCTGTGTGGATTTCACAGTGGTGTGGTATGACAGGTGCAGATCTCTGAGCCTGAGTCAACGCACGAGTCTTCCGGAAGTGGAGTCATGTGTCTATATGTTATGGGTCAGTGGAAAGTTTGACGTGTGAACCATGAGTATCGAATGTATTGGATAGGCACTTGACGAGTTTGTGGTATATGGGGACGTTGATGGTTGAAAATTGATATAGTGTATGAATGGTGTGAAGATTTATATTTTCTTCTGATATAAAGTTTCATATTTAAAGTTTTTAAAACATCTAGCTTACCCTTTTATCTGGTATTGTGATTGCTGTCTTAAACCTGTGATGATCGTGTATTTTTGCACGGGAGCAGACGAGGTTGCAGGTAGTAGAGCTCCTCAGTGAGTGGACGCCGATAGGAGATCGCCCGTTTCTGTTTCTGTTAGGCGATCATCCTTTTTCTGTTGTCTGATAGGAGATCGCCCTTTTCTTCTGATAGGAGATCGCCTGTTTGTTTTTTTTGCTGTATTTTGTTTAAGTTTTGGAAATTGACCGAATTTGTATTAAACTCCCTGCGAGGAGAAACTTCATTACATATATATAATTTTTTTCACTTCAATATATTTGTTTACCTTTATTTTCATTATGTAAATATGAATAGTATTTTGGCGGAATGTTACAGGAGACAATGAGAGCTTTACTTGCAATATTGGCAACATAACTCTATTTTAGGTCTAGTGACCGGCCTAGGGTTTAATGTGGGTTGTAATTGAGCCCAATTATACCCTATTTAGGTTTAGAAACCCTAACCCTAGTTTACTTAAGGCCAAATACAAGATAAAAATTTATACTACTTTTAAACAAGAAATTTTAAATCCTAGAACTAGGTTATGGCTCCTTCAAACATGTATAAGAGTATGTATCTGCTTGGAGTAGTCGAGTCCCACTCTTCTTGAATTCTTCTGGTCATTGCCTTAGTGGTTGGTCCTTTGCTGAGGGCTATGCCATCACAAAGTCTCAAATCATTAAATCCATTTTACAACATTCTAATGTTGTCTACTTGGATTCGAAAAAAATCAGTTGGTTGTACCAACAACATGTACAATATTTGGTCTTGTACATATCATCCATACATCAAATTGCTCACTATAGATGCATAAGGTGTTGGATATCTCAAAGCTATCCAACTTTTTATATGTTTGATAAAGCAATAGGCCTTGAGGAGAAGTTGATGCTGCCATAAGCCTTGAAGAAAAGACTTGGTGCCTCATAAAGTGTCTAGGTATCTAAGGTAGCTTAGACTAGTGTTTGTTGTCTTGATCTATCTCCAATCTCAAGCATATGATGAAGAGTCAAAGCAAAAAGTCTTTTAAAAAGGGATTAAGCTGATTTTTAACTACTCATAGGTTTTTCAATCTATTAAAAGTTTTTTCAACCGATTAAAGTTTCTGTTTTACATTCTCTGCAGCTTTTTCAGTTGGTTATTTGAAGAAATAATTGATTAAAAGTTTTCTTATTTGTTTTCTTCTAGAATTTGTTTGAAGTTTTTTTGTTTCCAAATTATGTTTTGTTTCCTCTTCTAGTTTCAACTTCTCAAAAATCTGTTTTGATCCAAGTTAGTGTATTTCAGAAAAAGTAACTTGTTATTTTAGCTTTTAACCTGTTGTTGCCTTAGCAGATTCAAAATTGATTTTCAAATCTATTTCTATTTTCAAATCTATAAAAGGGAGAATGGTTTTTTGATCTAAATATATCTTCAATAGATACATTCTTATTGTTTTTAAAAGCTTAAAGTTCTTTGAGGAAATTTGGTTTTTAGAGAGATCTTTGAAACTTTGGGAGTTCTTTGTGTTGTCATTCTCATCATTAGCTTGAGATCAAGGGATTCAGAAAGGTGTTGTAGTTTGGAGGTCCCTAGTTGTGTCTTCTAATATGGAAATAAGGTGTATTCATTTCATACTTCTTTTATTTTGTAAAGTTGTGTTGGTTTGCTTCTAAGATAGTGTTTCTTGAAGCATAAGCATTGCTGTAATAATGTTTTTTCAGTGTGTGCTTGTAGCTCTGTAAGGTTCAAAAGTTGTTCTTGTCAAATCTTTTGTAAAAGATACTTTTGATTTAGTGAAATCCATCTTAGTGTGAGATGAGATTGGATGTAGGTCAGTTTTGAGTGAACCAGTATAACCCTTTGAGTGTTTTACTATTTTCCTATTCACTGCTTTAAGATTATAGAAAAAATGTAAGAACTGATAATAAACTTAATCTGTTGTTTCGAAGATTAACAAGTTTTTTCTGCAGTATATGTGTTTCTAGTTTTCTGATATATACAATCCCTAAAATTGCCATCTTTGCTTAAGGAACTAAGTAACTGAAAAGTTTTCCAAGATTGAAATCTTTCCTGTCATATTAAAATCAAATTTTTAATTGGTTATCAAGTATTAGAATTCGTTAAAAACTTTTATTTTATTTTTGAAATTCAATATGCTAATATGGAAGTGAATATGCTATTTTGATTAGAAAAAATGAAGTTAGAAATATAATCAGTTGATTCTCACAATAATCAGTTGTTTTTTTGAAATTACCTTCTACTAAGAAACTTTTAATTTGTTATTCTGTAAAACAATCAATTGTTTTACTGTCAAGATTACATAAAGTTGTTTTTGCAAAAATTAGTCTAAGTACAATTCACCCCGTCTCTTGAACTTAGCCTCTCATAGAGTCAACATAAGGAATAATAGTTATATATGTCTTTTGAACTTCATTTGAAGGAATCTATTTAACGCTCACTTTAGAATAAGTCATAAAAGGAGTGCTTACTGATTAAACATTTTCCATGAAGAATCTTTGCAGCAACTCCCATGTCTTTCATGACAAATGAATCACCCAGTTGTTTCTCTATCAATCATGAAAATATTTTTCCAACAATAAGTATGTAATCAACATACAACAACAGGATAATAAATTCATTATTAATAAACTTTATAACAAAGACACAATGATCAAAAATAGCCTTTTTGTAGTGTTGGTCACACATAAAGGACTCAAACTTCTTATACCATTCTTGGAGCCTACTTCAAATCATATAGACTTGTTCTCAGCCTACACACATGATTTTCCCTGCCTTTAAAAACAACACCATTAGGTTGCTTCATGTAAATCTCTTCCTTGAAATTATCATAAACGAAAAGTTGTCTTCACATCAATCTAATAAACCTCCAAATCAAGGTTAGTAGCTAAACTTAGCACAGTTTTGATGGATGACATTTCACCACAGACAAGAAAATCTCATTAAAATCAACATTTTTCTGTCTAAAGCCTTTCACCCCAATTTTGGCTTTGTACCTTGTAAATATAGAATCAGTTTCTTACTTCACCTTGAAAATCCACTTGTTCTTTAAAATCCTTTTTCCCTTAAGCAATTTTACCAAGTCATAAGTGTGGTTATCATGCAAAAATTTCATCTCATCTTGCATTTCATCTGACCAATGTTATTTTTATTCACTATCCAAAGCTTCTTCAAAACGCACAGGTTCACCGTCAGTCAAGGTTACATACTCATAAGAAGAATACATGGAAGACAATTTTCTCAACTTGTTAGACCTCCTAGTAGGGACTTATTGTAATTCAGGTGCATCATCTAGTATGAATACATTTCAACTTCTTGCTTGATTGCCTCTCAACCAAAGCATGAAACCTTTGAACTTTTCAAGTAATTGATCTTTTCTCTATAGTTCATAGACCCATAGCTCCCTAGAACAATAATAAATAAAAAAACAAAGTAAAGTGCATTACTAAATGACTTTACCTTCAATGGGCCACAAACATCTGAATGCACCAATTTAAGTAACTCTGACTTCCTTGAGGGAGAATGTTTCTTAAAGGATACTCTAGTTTGTTTGCTAGCCATGCAATGAGAATATTTCTCCAACTTTAAACTCTTTAATTAAAAAAGAACATCCATTTTAGCTGAGAAATTAAGCTCCTTTTTACTTATATGACCAAGCCTTCAATGCCACAAATGCCTCCATATACATATCATCCACATTATCCTTAGCAACGAAAGCTTTAGTCCAATATAGTTTAGAAATTTTCTCCCTTCTAACCATAACAAAGTTACTTTTAGTGAGCTTCATTTACCAAAACCAAAGTGATTGTCATAATCACCATCATCAAGCAAATGCACGTATATTAGATTAAAACATACATAAGGAGCATGTTTGACTCCTCTAAGTAATAATTGCACTCCCATGTTAGTTTGCGAGAAAAAATTACCAACATGTACAACCTTTGACACACCATTATTATCCATCTTCAACACTCTAAAATAACCAAAAGTGTAAAATGTGAAGTACTCATTCTTTGGTGTAACGTGAAATGTAGCACCACTATGAATTATCCACATGCTCTCATTTGATACAAGATTGACAGACTCATAGTCATGACGAGGAACAAGATCACCACATGTCATAGTAGTAACATGATCATCATCATGATCCTTCTCTTTCTACTTGCCTTCGTTCTCTTTTTGCCATTAAAAACAATTTTTTTTGAATGTGCCTAGGTTTATTATAATAATAGCACTCCACATTCTTGTATCTTGACTTAGACTTAGTCTTGTTCTTCTCTCTACCACCTTTCAATTCGTTTTTTTTTACATCTTCCCGTATTTTTTGTGACAAACACCTTAGACTAAGATGAAGAACCATGGGTCTTCCTTCTCATCTCTTCATTAAGAAGACCATTCTTTTTCATTTGGAAAGAAACAATGTTATTAGGGGTTGAGTTCGTAATTGAAATCATAAATATCTCACAAGACTTAGGTAGAGTATTCAGTAGTTATAGTCCTATAACTTCATCAAAATTTGATACCTGATAACTCTTGAATTGTTCATGTTTCTATAGGCTTATTTTATTCCATAAGTGTTTTTATCTTTCATATTTCTAATTTTAGCATATAAGAGTTGTAGTATATTAAAACTTGTATTTTTAAGATATAAAATTGTATTTTATGAATAGACCGTCGTTGATTTATTCATTTATATTTTTTTAGATATCCTTTTGAGTTGATCCTTGTTGCAGTATATCTCTAACTTTTAGAGCTTCAATGCATTATGTTGGGTTTAGCAATGCCTAAGTTCAAGGGGGGGGGGGGGGGGGGGGGGTGAATTGAGCTTATAAAATTTTCCAAAAAACAAAACTGTTTTCACAAATCCTAAGAAAAGAACAGATTGATTCTTAAAAGAACATATTTATTTTCTGATTCTAATATCAAAACCTGAACATTTAGCAGATTAGGTTGTGATTAAAAAGGATTTTCCAGTATAGTGAAGATGTTCTTGCACCACCAAAGATAACAAGAATTACAGCATGAAATCTTGAAATTTTTAATATGAAGACTTGAATTTCTTTAGAACTTTGTATAGGTTCAGTTTTACTTGTCTTATTATCCTCTTCAAGAACAACAATCAGCTTTAAGATTTTGATAAGCACTTAAAGAACCTTTTTCAAATCTTTGAAGAACAGTGTGTATGGTTCCAGAAACAACAAATTCAATTCCAAAAGAACAGATTTATATTGTAATAGATTTCAGATTTTAAGGATACTCAGCATAGATTAGAATGAGATAAGTGCACACAAGAATTATACTGGTTCACTCTATAAGAGCTACATCCAGTCTCACCTTACACCAAGGTGGTTTCCACTAGAACAAATCAACACAATTACAAAAACTTGTTGTTCTTGAACACTACAAGAACACTTTCAAAACCAGTGCTGAAAAACCCTATTTCAGCGGTTAACACACCTCAAGAAAACCTATCAAGAGATGTCACACCTATCACTGTTACACAAGAAGAGAATAGGAATGAAAGCACCTGGAAGATTGAACAAAAACTCCTAAAAACAGAAGCCAGGAAATTGCAGCACCACAATGACAGCACCTTAATCTTGACCAAGTGATGTGAGTTGATTTTATGATTTAGCATTTTATGGTGGCACTTTAATTAGGATTGAGATTTTAGGATGATTAAGGTGAGAACCTAAGGAAAATCCCCACTGGACATTAACTTAACCAAGTGGTTAAGTAGATGTGAAGGTTCATTTCACAAAGGCAAAAGGAAAACACAATTATAAGGTGGTGATGATGACAAGTTATGGTGTGGAATTACATAAGGAAAACAAGAGCAACATATAAAAACCGAATAGACATAACGAAGCAAAATAAGAACATGTTTATGAATAGATGAAATGATAATGGAAGGAAAAGATGAAGGAAAAGGAAGCTTATGAGAAAATGGAATTGAGAATGGTTGCACGCCACTTAGATGGTGAAATGACTTCAAGATAAGTGAAGGATGCCACCACTTGAGAGCTCTCAAAACTCACAAGATAAGACCAATTTTGGAGGAGCTCACTCACTCACAATTCACACAAGAATTTGTGTATAGTAACTTTACTCTAATTTTCAACTTGTGAATACATGAGGTAGGCCTCCCTATTTATAGATTTAGGAGCCTTGGAAAGCAAGCTTAAAGGGTAGAATGGGAAAAGGGAAAAAAGTGGGCAGCCATAGGGTTTGACTAAGTCAATCCCGTATTCTTGGCTTATCCTTCTAGAAATTAGGTCAAAATGCCTTCAAATGGGCTAGGAACAAGCAAGAATGCTACCCACACCCCCTACTATGCTAAAGGCACTTTATTCTACCTTATTTATACTATTTGGACCCCTCATTTGAGCCCAATTTATTTACAACATTTTTCTAAATATTTAAGAGGACTGATAGGAAGAACTTCAAGTGCTCTGGACCTTGTCCATTCCTCTTATTGAAGAGGTCTTCCTTTGCTTGTTGAGATGACCCTTTATAGTTGGCATTCTTGGTCATCTTCTTATGGACTTGGTTTTGGAGTCTTTTTGGGTTTGTATCACCAAGGTAACCAAAGAACGAGCACTTGAAAATCTTTGTGAAAATTCTTACAAAAGCAATCAACTCTGTGATCTCAACTAGGAAAACGTTATTGCTCTTTCAAAACTGTGTAATCTCCCATTCAAAAAGAGAAGTGTCACACTTTATAAAGAAAACCAGTCTATAACAACTTTTCAAAAAACAGTTAAAGGCTGTTATAAAAAGAACAGGTTAAATTTAGAAAGAGTGGATTGTTTTTCAAACTTCCTCCAGCTCAGCATACCAGAAACAAAAAAGGCTGAGTCGAACATCTTGGTATCAAACAGACTTTGAAAACACTTAAAAAAGTAATGATACATTTAAAAAGAATCTATTGATTTACAGAACAACAGATTTATTTTCTTGCAGAAAAACAGTTTTGAGAAAACTTAAGGTAGTTTAAAAATCTTTATGTGCTTGATCTTATTACCTTGATGAGAGATATCAAGTAGGTCATGTAGCAAAAGGCTACCTTTAAACACATCCTAAGCTATATACAAGAATACAAAACCCATTACACCCTTCAAAGCAACCTAACTATTTTTCTTCATCAAACACCATCTTCAAGGTAGAGAAGAAGCTTCATCCATCTTCAACACATTAGACAGTCTACGGGCAAAAAGACAATATAGTATAGGATTTCTTTGTAATGTAGATTTTCTATGCGCCTAACTTTTTGCTCAACTTAGGTCCATCTATTTTTAGTTGTTTCAGAATATTATAAATAGGGAATAACTCAAGATAACTACATACATGGCTTCAAATTTACTTTGCAGTTTAGTTAGTTCTTTGTTTTTCAATTTACAGTTTATAGTTCTTGTCTATTCAAATTCTTCATTTTCTCTTTTTCTTATCTCGTGTTTCTTCTTCCACCATTTACGTTTTATCTTCTTTTATGTTTTCTGTCATGTAAACTTACAATTGGGAGATTATTAAATTCTTGAAATGGGAGCTATCAAGCATGAAACTATGTTAGACTATTGTTCTATTCAAGTTGTTTTCTTCTCTTAATTTTTTTAGAATTCATTTCTTGATTAAGAAATGTTTTCTTTGAATATACAAACCGTTTGGTTCTTTATTTTCTTCATTAAAAAAGGAATTCATTTTTTTTTATTCCAAGTTTAAGATAAATTGACCATGGTTTCTATTTAATGTTTCACATTTCTTGAACGAAATTTTCTTCTCTTTATTACAATTCTTTTTAATTTCCGCGTTTACATTTCAGTTCATGTATTTAATTCCTTTCAACTTTAGTTTATTTCAATTGTAATTTCAATTCTAATTATGTTCCATTTTTTTATTACAAGTTCTTACAGTTTCAATTCACTGGACAATATATTTTTAGATATATTGTTTGTTTACATTTTTCTTGTTTCTGGCTTTGAAGAATTCTATTGTTTACATTTTTCACTTTTAACTTTTGTCATTTACAAATTGATTAGACAGAGCTTTTTATTGTTAAAACTATCAGACAATCTGGTATATGATTGTTTATTAAACAATCTGATAGTCGCCCTTAGTCTTTATAATCTGTGAATTCATATGTGTTTTACTTATTGCTTTAAATTCAATTTGTATTTTTAATTTGCTTTTACATTCATGCATTACTGGAATAGTCTAGTATAGTTTTATTTGAACCGTCAAATCCATGCTCTATTTTTGTTTCATCACTATAATTTTAATTTTTGTCCATTTTAATTTTATTTATGTTTCTAGTTTTCATTTAACTATTTTGCATAATTTCATATAATTTTTCGGTTTCTATAGTTTGATTGTTGATAGATAGTCTAATACAAGATTGCCGTTAGACGATCTACTTCATTATTTTGTTTTTAGTAATGTTTCTATTGTTGTTTTGTTATCTATTTTCAATTCCAAACCTCATTCAAACCCCCCCAATTTGAATTCGTGAAAGAAAAAATACCAAATAATAGATTCAATTGACACGTGTTCTAAGGATTCGACCTAGGTTTGCCTCTGTATTACATTTGAAGGGGAAACTTAGTTTTGTTATCAATACCCATTTCCACAATTGATTTAAGAGTTCTTGAAACTCATTTTAGTGATCTAAAATGGAAGAAATCTCCTTATACCTTAAATTCATCAAGTAATTCAACAAATACAACTTATTATTACTAAACTCATAAGCATACAAGGACCTAATCTCTTCTCCCAGAAAGTTTTAGCATGTGTCTCATTAGCAATGTGATTATAAACATTGTCTTCTACATATTGCCAAATAAAATGACACAGTTGTTGGTGGTCAAAGTCCCATTCCTCATCAGACATAGAATCCGACTTTTGAATAGTAAAGATAGGAAGATGCAATTTCTTCACAAACAATAAGTCTTTCATTTTGTCCTTCCACAAGTGATAATTTGGACCATTTAAAACAATCATATTTGTATTTGCCTCCATCATTCAAGCAAGTAAATATAGCCCCAGACTAAGGAGCTCTAATGCCACTCTAATAGGGGAAACAATAACTCAATAAGAAAAGTACCAAAGTACGCAAAAAATATCATTCTTTCGAAATTATAAGAATATGTGAGTAACAGTAATAGAAAATAACAAGAATTACAAAAGACACACCAATATTTTAAACATGGGAAAACCTTATCCGTGTAAAAAGTAAAAACTCAGTCACAAATCAGTCAACCAAGTTTCATTAAAATCAAATACGGATACAAGAAAGTTCGATCAAATACACATACAAGTACTTACAACTAGTCAATACATCAAAACAATATCGCTTTGAAAATTTAAAGAATAAAGAAAAAAAAAACCTAAAATAATACAATGTGAAACTGATTTCTCCGACCACATATTTTCAATTGACGATCTCAATGGTCAAAACTAAGAATAGTAGGTATTAAACCTGCTCTTCAACGTGAATAAAGTAGGAATCATAATTTTACTTAAGTTAAGCTGATAGGTTAATATGTGAACTATTTTTCTTTTATCTTGGGTTAAGTGAGACAAAAAATGAACTTGATATGTTTTTGGACTTTTTAAATAGATAGTTTGGGAGCAAAACCCAACACTTTGAAGTTACAATCATGAGATTATGCAGTTACTATTTTAGGAGGGACTGTACTACAGATTATTAAATATCGTATTACTCACGTCCATCTTCTGCGTAAATTCGTATTTTCCTTATCGCTTTAAAAAGACAAGAAGCCATATACGAGCATGGAGTCCACTAAGAAAAACTGTCCAGATACTGAGTATGAATGTATCATAGAAAATGAAGAAAACGAGTTTTTTTCAAATTATCGATAACTTTTTTGTCCGATTTTAATATCAATAGACCAGAGCAAATGAACAAGATACAGATTTATCCTCATTCCCGGAATTCAAAATTTTGAATAGTCCCAAACAAGGAAAAAACCAAAAAAAGCGGGGCCTTATACTCTCAATTTCCTATACTGCCTTTCTTTCATGTCTTGCTCTTATGGCATACATATTCCTATTGCCTACTGCTTTTCATGGGACTTTAATATAGTCCAATCATAAACAACATGTCTGAAAATCACTACTAAACTCTAGAAGTTGTCACCTGTACTATATACCGCAACTCCTATGGACAGACTGAAAATAACACAACTGAGACTGAATCTAGTTAGTAAGAATGTTTCAGCATATAAATTCAGTTTCATCTCGATGCTATACTCTCTATGCAGGAACTTCTCTGACTCTGAATGTATGGAAGAGTATTTTGAATCTTTCTTATTTATCTCTACATGGTACTGTGCCTAACAAAGTAGAGGTAATCTGGGTGGTTCGCCTGCAAATTCTGTAACCAGTCAGTAGCAGCTTCCAATAGAGAGTCCACTTTCTGCCATTCAGAGTCTCTACTAGGAGCTAGCATTGAGCCTTTCAACTTATAAGCGGCAAGGCCAAAAGTGGGAAGAGATATATTTAAGGATCCATCATCATCACGAATCTTCCTGCTACTAAACTCCGGTTGCTTTTTCCCTGTGACATATAAAGCGATACCAAATCAGGTACAATTGTTTGGAACTTCACTACCTGCGTACTTGAAATTGTCAGAAACTAAGAATGAAAGAGAGAAACAACTTCTAGAGTCAGCTGTCAGGGAATGGTAGGTCAGGAAAGATGCATCCACCCTCTTGATTGATGAAACGACTGGTATTTTATATATTGGATACCTGGACCCAAGTTCAATTTGTCATGAGGACAAAGAACAATTTAGTGATAGCTTAAATGACAACAGATTAACTTTTTGACCCCTACCAGGCCACAGAAAACCAACTAGAAGGTGATATATCACAGCTTCTACACTTCTTGAGTGAAGGAAACTTAGAAGCAAGAATGGAAACCTGAGAGGAAAAAGAAATTGTCAGTGTCCAAATCAAGGGGAGATTTTAATAGGTAGATCTGAAAGGACGAGACTTGCCTTATCATGTAGAGGAGGTCGAATATGTGGCTGAGCTCCCTCGAAGAATTCATAGACAAGCTCCTCAGCTGAGCAGTTTGTCTCCTGAGAAGACACAGCGCTACTGTCCTCTTCAAATCTCCTGCACAGTTTCATGCCACCAATTAAGATGTTAATAACCAGCAGCATGTTAAATGTCGTAATGGAGGCATGATGATGTTGTCAAAGAAATAATGGAAAAAATATCATGAACTGGAAGCATAATTCGGTTGAGAGAGCTTTAAATAGAGGAAGGAATATCCGTCCTCTACAAGAAAGTTACCAAATCACGAAGATCTGACACATAAAATGAGAGTGAACTGTGAAATCACAACACAAAATTTACTAAAGAGTTTCACAAAATCTATAATCCATCAAATAAACAGGGAATGAGACATCAGCAACAGAAAATATGGTGATCTTGTGTATAAAATGGTTGTTCTGCAGACTTTCATGTGACACTTTCAGGTCAATGTGCAAACACTTGGGAAAACTTCACAATTGAGCAATACCATACCAATCTAAACAATGAGAAATGCAAATGGTTATCACTAATATGACTTTTTGGTATAAATTAGTGCGAGGCATTGGTACAAGTCAAGCAGCACTTCAAGCATAAAAGGCCATGAAAACTATAGCTGTTATGCTGGATTACGCCTGCCAATACGACATGCATCACAGGAAATGACAAAATTCCATCCTACCAAGCATGAATCTTTAAATCTCAGCATTTTTTGTTATACCGGATAGATAAAAACAGTATGAAATCAATATGAGAACACAAGCTGTTCCATGACCAGAGTCAGAAAATAGAGCAAAGCAGAAGTAGGAAATCACTAAAAATCAATTTTGACAAAGCTGAAAGAAAAGTTTGATGTGACGCAAAACCAACGACAAAAAAAAACAAAAATAAAGTTATGACAAATGGAGAAATTATAAGCATTGGTGAACCAAAATGGAGAGAAAGAAACTACCTCTCAGCATATAGCTGAATTGCAGAGAGGGAGGGCGCATAGTATATTTTTGCGTCCTCCCCTCCGTCATGGCTTACTGGCACCTCTACACCGTAGGCGCTCCATTCTCTGTAGGATTCCCACAGATCCTCGAGCACAATATATAGGCGACCAGTGCTATTGTTGGAACTGGAGTAACCAGTTCCGCGTCCCTTCATTTTAGGCTGCACAATCCAAAGCCAAGGCCCACAAGTTACCACAAACAAGCAAATGAAGTGATAAAATAAACAATCAAAACACCAAGCATGCAATTATGTGCGATTTTACTTTTCAAAATAAGAAGAAGAACAGTTAGAAAACATTGCAAAAGCATTATGAAACTTGAAAGTTAGTAGCCTAAGGAACAAGGAACACAAATGAAAGCATGTCAATTAAACGATTAGATTGAAGACCTTGCAGGACGAGTGAGCAGGGACGTAGGGTGTGAATGCGTCCAAAAGGCGATCCAGATTACTGAGACTGGCAGTGGTGGACAATGCCGGTTCGTAAGAACCGGTTTGCAAATCCGGTTCGACCGAGTCAGCGTTCAACCGTTTCTGCTGCTGTCGCTGCAGTTTCTGGAAAACCGGAGGACTGTAAAAACGCTCGAAACCGGTGGTCCTGTTGGAGTAAGAACCACTGGAGTTCGACATTGCGGAGATATGAAAGGGGCGTGAAAGGATCAGAGATTTTTTGCGGAAAAATAATTGTGAAGGAGGGAGAGGTTTCTGGATGAAGAATTGGTGTATGAAAGGGTGAAGAACTGCGAGATTTAGATTCGGGGAGAAGAAGCACTGAAGCAAAGTGAAAGAGCAAGGACTGTGTTTAAGTAGTGATTGGTATGGCGAGGGTCGTAACATGAATGAGAAAGATGACGGAACGACTAGAACTGAACAGTGTTTTATTATTATTATTATTATTATTATTATTATGTTTATTATTATTGTTATTAGTATATTTATTATTATTGTTATGTAATAATTTTAAAAAGTTAAAAAAAAACTTAGAATAAGATAGAGAATTATAAAAAGTTGAGCATATATAATGTGATATTTTTAAAAGGTTTTTAACATAATGATGTAATTTTACAAAGTAATTATTAAAATAGACACATTTTAAAAAAATTACTTATATGAATTGTTCTCGCCGGTTGACCTGTCTGTCGGTTGACTCTGCGACATTCACACGCCTCCTTCCTCACGTTGATATGTGTTTGGTTCTTTTGAAGCAATCTGCACCTGCAAAGAGAAAGGGGGCGCCCTAGAGGCTGTTTGCACTCCGACGCTCAAGTCAAGATTGGGCAAGAAACACCAAGTCTTTGAGTAATCGTGTTTAGGGCTTGTAATTGCGTACCTTTGCAAAGTGTTTTACTACCCTTTATATAGTCTAGGGTTTCCTGCGCCGCTAGTCCTAATTAGGGTTCACTGCGCTGCTAGCCATATTCAGGGTTTACTGGAATACCCTTGCGCCGCTATCACCCAGTCTTAGGGTAATCTAGCACATAAGGTTTCCTTATCTGGAGTGCAAACTCTAACAGGGTGACCACCTGGGTACCTCCTCGTGCACCTAGTCTCTGGGGCCACCTGTTCTGGGAGTGTCTTCACTGTTCACATGTCATGCATGTAGCTTTACTGGAAACCCTAGTTTTAATGAGTACTCGACCCCTCAGGACTCTGCACCTAACTGTGCTTTTCCTGCCACACGCATCAGCTCTTCGTGATTTGGGCCTCACCTTATCTCTAGGTATTCCCCTCACATTGGCCCACTCTGGGAACCAATCTTAACTGTTCTGGTCATGTCGTTCAAATCACCTAGCACCGATGTCACCTCGTCACACTCGGTTGTCGAGGACTCATCACCTTGCGCTATGACGAGCACACATCAGCCTACCTTGGTGATCGACACTACTGATTACTCGTCGACCCATTATTCCACGCTGCTTGTGGGACCCTGCCTACATATGACTGTAGGGCCCAGCTGACGTGGCTTGCTGTCGTCAACAGGTCTTTAGATTTGTCAGAATAACACTTGTGTCATCATAACACAACTTTAGTATAAAAAGAGAAGTTATGTTTGACCCACACAATTTTGATTAATCTTAATCCAATTTTTTTTTTATTTTAAATAAAGTTGTGTCAAAGTCGTGCATTCTTGATACGATTTCTGTATGAGATTATTTTATTATTTATGTTAATATTAATATATATATATATATATATATATATATATATATATATATATATAATTTATATAAAAAATTATTAATATGTTATTATTATTTGTTTATCTAAAAATATTATTTGTGAAATGTAAAATTATTATTGTGTAATTATTAAAAAAAATAAGACCACTAGGTAATTTTATAAAAATTATAAGAAAAATAAAATATATTAAAATATATAAATTATTATAGGATTGTGATTAGGAATAGCATGAAAATTAGCTTCTTAGTTTATTATATATATATATATATATATATATATATTAATATTTGTTTGATTATTTTGTGGGATAATGGAAGAAAATAAAACTATAAATTACAAAGACCTAATAATAAAAGTGATAATTATTTTTTTTTTATCATCAAGGTGACAATGATGACAACAAATACAATGATGATTTACCTCCACTTTCTTCTAAATGTCACCCTCCACTAAGGCTTAGAAGACAAATAAGAAGACAACCTTAGAAGACAAATAAGAAGACAACCATGTGGCACTTTTTCTAATAGATAAATTACTTGACGTGGTATAATAATATTTTTATTATAATTTAATTACAATTTGCATTATTAACTTTCCTTCTTTATTCATTTCGCAGTCAACTTTATAGTTTCATTTTTTTCAATTTTCTCACATTTAATTATTAATTTATATGTTTTTAACATATCTTTTTTATTTATAATTTCTAAAATATTACCTACTACTCTTATTTATTTCTTAATTACACAATATTAATTTTTAATTTTACAAATAACATTTTCATATAAAAGTGTATATTGTGTATCAAACACTTTTAATAATACACTATGTCATAAGAACTCTACATTAAAATTAAGGAATATAATCTTATGCAGAAAGTTGTGCACAACTTCAATCTAATATAAAAATAACTGAAGTCGTACTAGCATGATACGATTTCAGTTCAAATCAGATTATATTAAAGTCGTGACATTTAATATGATTTGAATTGGATTTGTGTCATGTTAGCACAACTTCATTTAAAAAAAAGAATTGGATTAAGATTAATCAAAGTCACTTAGGCCAAACACAACTTCTCCTCTTACATTAAATTTGTGTCATATTGACACTTCACTTTGACAAATCTAAAGTCGTGTTATGCTTGCACCACTTTTTCACAATGTAGACACAACTTATCCATATGGATTTTTTTTTTTAAAATCTACCCATTTTGATAATTACATTATAAAATTGCACCATTCTTATAAAAAAAAACTTGCATTTGTAATGTATATGACAAATTAATCTAAAATTCTTTATATTATCACTATCTTTATAGTTACCTATTTAATTCATACCACTAATTTTTTTTTTCTAAACTCTGGTAACAAAATAGCAATTAGCATTTTTAATCTCTCCTAAAATCCTAACCTATGTGTCTATTAGTGTGAATTTTGTAATGGTTCAACTTGATCCTTAAGTGGTTCCCTCTGTTTAAGTACTTGGATGCATAATTACTTGGTTCGCATACTGATGACTATTTTATGGCAAATGTACCGTGTCAAAAGTAATAAATTGTCCCTAAAGACGGATATCGAACCCAAAATGAACAGTTAAATTTTCAAGTATAATATTCACTAAATATAAGACAATATGTAAAAGTTTGTTGAAAAGTTGTTTGTATTGTGAATTTGAAAGAAATTAAATAAAGCAAGGTAAAAGATTTGTATGAGTCAATTGGAAAAATTGGAATTGGGGTTCATCCTTCTCACTCGTTTGTATTTTTCAAAAGCATATAATATTCAATCTTGATTGACATTGATGCATATATAAAAATGATTCTTCGCATACAAAATTATTAAAAGAGTCTCCTAAATATCGATTTCTCGCATATTTTTAAAAACTTCTTATCATTACTAACATATGTTATAAAGAAATTAACATTTCAAATATATTCCTAGCATTCAAATATGTTAAGCATTATCATTTAGGTCAGATGCTTAGAAATATTTTCCAGTCAAATCTAAGGATCAAAATCATGAATAATTCAAGCTTTGAGAATAAAATGATAATACTAATCATCGATCAATGATTGAATATTATAAATAAATATCACCTCAATACATAAGAGTTTGAACAAATTACTCCCAATCCCACAAGGAAGAATTAGTCACTCACGTCGGCCATTACAAGCATGGAAAGTAAGAAAAGAAGATCCAAGATGTTTCTCCTTGACGGCTACTTCCTCTAGGGTTTTCTATCTCTCTCTATTCTCTCAATGATGTTTAGGGTTATGTCTCACGCCTTCTATTTAACCTAGTTGGGCTTGGGCTAAGTGAGATCTCGCTTAAGTGAGTTATTACTTGCTTAAGCGAGGTTGACGAGAAAAAATCCAACCTCATTGGAGGAACTCGCTTGGGCGAGCCTTGGGCGAGTTCCTCTTTAGTGATCTTGTTTGGGCGAGTTTAGGCAAGTTTTGGGCGAGATTCCTATGTTCCAACTTTGTCTTTTTATCTTGTCCATTCTCCTTTAGCCCTTTCATCTCCACTTTCTCCTAGAATCCTAAAATTAACACAATTTTAGGAATAAATCGTTCTCATTCATCTTATAATCACAAAATATGTAAAAAAGTTTAAATTCCTAAATTAGGGGTTGAATTTATAGCTATTTTAACAATATAAATCCATAAGTGTCTATCTTTTAATATGAAATATTGCTAAATTATGACACTTATCACACACTAGTGATAGTAGAGAGGAACTTGTTCATAAAAAGATGATATCTCTATCATAAAAACATATGCAAAACCTTCCCTAACATGTAAATAGTATTTTTTTAATGTATTTTTTCAATAAATTGTTTTTGTTTACCTTTTACTACTCTAGTTGTGAGGGTGAATGTTAATGTATCTTATTTAGTTAAAATCAGTGATAGGTGTACGTGAAGAAGGGGTATAGGGGCACAAGATATGTATTTTTTTACTTTAACATTTTAACAAAAATAAGGAATGGTATGGAGATATCAAAATAATAAGACATCACCTCCAACCTAAAATGATAAGACAATGATTTATAGATCTTTGTTCTTTTTATTTATTATTCATCTTGCTTATTTGAAATTGTAATATTTAGAAACACAATAAAAGAAAACTTTAGTCTTTTAATTTTTCATTGTCTTGCACTAATCACACAAAACAAATTATAATTTTTATTCATAAAAAAATTACTTGTTAATTTGTTTGTAAACACGGAAACATTCCCAAAATATTATCAATTTTACTTTAAATTTGTTAGTACAATTTGTTCAATGGCAAGTAGTATGTAATTGTTGTTCTCCCAAAGGACTTGTGCAATACACGCCAACAATTACAATTGGTAACTAATTTATGCAAAAGAATATTTCTATAAATTTTTTTGATGTTTAAGAAATTAAAACTGTGCAAAAAAATCTCTTTTTAGGATTTTATTAAATACTTAAAATGCGGAATAAATTTGAAATGATATAATATTTTTAGGATTAGACTTCATTGAACTCACTCATGGATATATAATCACTCAACTTATTTCCATTTTAATGCTATAGTCAACCTACAAGTTTACTTAAATTCTAATTCCTTAGTAGAATGATTCTGAGTTTCCTTATTAGGCATCAATTCCTTCCTTAAGCACTTAATAAGCAAACTTGCTTTTATAACAAGGATTTAAGACAACTAATGAGTCAAGTTCCATGCTTAGATTCAAACTTCATTAGGTATTTTGCTTTAGTTCTACATTACAAAAGATATTTTCCAATACCCAATGAATTAAAAATTAAGTTGTGGATTATCAAAGCACAACAAGTATTAGGCGTAGAAACAAAAAACTAACATGGAATGGAAAGACATGTATGTATATAAAAACAACATCAATTACATGAAAGTTCAATTGGTTACATTTAACTCTAACAAATGGGTTTTACTCTTCATTGTCATGAAGACCCCAAAAAGAAAATAGGAACAATGGAAGAAGATAGATAACCAAAGAGAAGAACAGAGGACTCTAAGAAAACCCTAGCAACCCAAAGGTCTTCAAAATATCATTCCACACTTCAGAAAATCAAAAAGACCCATTTCTCTCAAAAAAAAAATTAGAGAAATAAGCCAAAGGTGTCATGTCAACGAAAGTGGCACACAGTGTCACATGTTACACGTTGGGAGCACACACTCAAACGAAGGAAACTAGCTCTTCATCTAACTAGCGCTCAATGCAATTTATCTCATGTTGGGCTCATGCATTCAGACACAAGTGGTGCTTAACGTGGATCATGTGGCATGCAATGCAAATCACCACTAGGAGGTGGCACCCAGCCTGAGGTTAGTGGTGCCGAGCCCTGGTGACAATTTTTCTTTCTGTCTTCATGGTGATGGGTTTGATTCAGTGGCGCCTAAGGCAAGGAACCTTTTGGGTGTTCCAAATTTGACATTCTATCTACACTTTCATAGATTTCAATCTTGCTTTGCTTGACCTAAGTGTTTTCTGTTCAATTATTAGACAAGTGTTTTTTGTTCAATTATTAGACAAAAAGTAATGGAAATTAGTGGGTATAATTAGGTAAGAGTAACCAATTGTCAATTACTAACAAAAAAAGTGTTAAAATGGGGACTAAGTAAATTAAAAGTTGAACAATAGTTAATTTTTTTAATATAAAATAATTAAATATAATGGTGAAAATTAACATTATCAAAATTCAAGATAGGGTATATACAAAACATTCAGTAATTTAATATAAAATTTAAACATAATATATATATATATATGCTTTGTCAAAAGAGAACATAAATTATCTAGCTATTTCCTTCAAATATTATTTGAGGATATGCACCTACATCTGATCATGTACACAATATATTCATCGTAGGCTATCACACAAGCAACAAGTATAAACGTAAGCTATAAAAAAAAACTACTATCATAATAAAACAACTCTATTTCAATTCATCAGAATGATAAAAAAAATAAATAAGCCAATTTAATTTGTCATCTTTTGATCACATACATGCATATACACGCATATCACACATGGATCTAGATAACAAAGGATGTTCACCAAGAAATATCTACTTATACCTTCTGAAAGATTTGTATTAAACATTTATTACCATAAATTAACACCTGACTTATTTTTGTACCTCAGGTAAGCAAACATCGACTACGTAGATCATGGTAAGTTTATAGGGTGAGTTTCACTTTTCCTTTAAATTATTCTTTTTAATTTTTGTTCATTTACAATTCTGCAATTTACATTTTCTATTTACGTATCTAATCCATTTTCGTTTTATGTTAATTCAATTTCGTTTTATGTTAATTCAATTGCAATTTAAGTTTTTGCACTCTATAATTTCTGCAGTTTACATTTCCTAAAATTCCAATCATTTATTTTTTCGACACTTTACATTTCAATCATTTACTTTCTCGCACTTTACATTTTTTTCATTTTTGTTTATCATTAGGCGCTATCTTTTTCTCTCGCTTTCTCTAAGTAGAACCATTAGAAGGTCTAGTAAGCGATTGTTGACTAGATTGTCTAGCCGTTATACTTAGTTTCTTTAGCATGAAATCTTTTACATTTTAGTTTACATTGCAATTTGTTTGTCTTTTATATTCTGCCATTTATATTTTAGTTCTTTACATTCTAAATCGTTTCCATTCCAATTTTAATTCCAATTCCACCATTTTAATTTGCGAAGAAAGAATATTATCCAATGATTTCCATACAACATGTTTTCCTTGGACTGACCTTTGATCGTATATTACATTAGGAAAAACTTAGTTTTATTTGAAAATATGATGCATATATCAAATTGGTGCCATTGTCGAGGAAAAAAAGCCCAGGAATTTCATTGTTTCTATTGTTTCATTGTTAAACTCTATTGGGTGTGTGTTGCAACTTATACCGATAAGACGATCCAAAGGAGGTGTATGACCAGAAACAGATCGAACTCATTATATCCTTTGTACCCAGAAATTGAGAGAACATATAGAAGGTTGCATAAAGGGATTGAAGACAACCATTTAATCTTTAATACCGCTTCTTCAAGTTCAAAAAACTGAATACACTGAAACTAAAACAATGGTGTTGAACAGAGAGAGAACTTTGAAAGAGTTTACTTTGAGACAATGAATGAAATAGGTGTTCAGCAAGAAAAAATGGAAAATAGAAAGAAATCAGACTTGGATGCTTTGAGAAGTGTGACTCTGGATCTTGATGATGCTAAGGAATCACTGTAGAAAGTAGCAGGACATGAGAAGACCATGGTGGAAGCTCTTAAGATCGATCTGAACAATGTGAAAAAGAGAAACACATTACACTGAGAGAGAAATAATTCAAAACTAAATCCATTGTTGAGAATCTACAGGTAGAGCTCCAAAAGGGTGAGTTTGAAATGAACGCCTACTCGTTAGAATAATCTAAAAAGCAAGAGGTGCATTGGAGGAAGAGATGTTGAGATTGAACCAGTTGTTGACTGAAACTGAAAATGCAAGGAGGGAAACAAAAGATATGAAGAACGAGGCGGCAAAATTGAAGATGGAAATTGTAGTCACTAAACTTGTTTTAGAAGATGCCAAAATAAAGCTTAAAGAAACACCGAAAGGAGCAGAAGTACCAAAAGTAGTCGATGCAAGTGCTCTTGATTAAATCAGGGTGTTATCTATGAGGATCACTGCTCCTAATTCATCAACTTCAGAATCAGGTGCAAGAACTACAATCTCAAGGGAAGAGTTGGAATCCTTAGTTCATAAGGTTAAGGAGTCTGATAAATTAGTGAATATCAAAGTGGATGTTGCCAAACTAAGGTTGAAGCTACAAAGGCTAGTGAAAATGAAGTTCTAAAATAGTTAGAGGAAACTCAAAAGGAAATTAAGGATATTAAGACTACACAAGAAGTCTTGGAAAGGGCAGAGATTGTTGAAGCAATAAAGAAAGTAGCGGAGAATGAGCTCAGAAAGAGGCGTGAAAGATAGTAGAAGAAAGTAACAAAATCTGCATATAAAATATTAGCTGAAACACAGATGACACCAGAATTATCACCTCACACCATAGGATTTAAAGGCAAAATTCACTACCAAAGGTGGAGATCAGGAAGTTAGAAAAAGGGAAGGTCACAGGTGGACTTGGTATCTATGAAACTTTTTTACCTTCTCAAATAGAGCATAAAGCAATACAATCTATTCTCAACTCAGACATTGTTAAATGCATTCAGAATCTCAAACTCAGACATTGTTACTTCACTCAACTCAGCTGTGGATTGTGCAGAAAATGTAGTGGTGTGTTGAAATTGCACTAACATTAGGAATAGGTTCCCTTGTATAATAGCACTACGTGAAGACAGTTCCTTGTTTTGGGCAATTTTTGGCTTTATGGAAGGTAGAAAGTTGGTTAGAATTAGAAAATAGACCACTTCTCACTTCTGATCAGGACCTATTGCTCCGTTAACCTAAGTACCCATTTGTCCTTTACCTCTGCATCAAATTAATCAAATTTAAGGTAGTTTGCAATTTCCTCACTGCACTACTTTAATCACCGTTGGGTGGGTCTTTGTATAGCAACTACCGACTGTAACAAATTGTGACTCATGAAATATGCTTTAGGTGACCCTGTCAACTATGCATGCATGACTTTGTTTACATCTTACACCTTTCAAGTATTCTCTCTTGTATTGTATTGTCCTACATGACTCCTTATGTCTTCTTTTGACTCCTTAGGTTTAGGGTTCTAATATATGTTTTAATTAAACAATAAATATCAGTAGCAAACACTTTTGAAAAACATATTTTTCAAATTTTCTTGGAATTCTAAAGTGAAAAAAAGACCATACATTTCACATGATTTACTAAGGAAGCAACAGAAAATAAACTTTAAACTAGAAGCAATAAACAATCACTCTCTATATATACTAAACAAGAAGCAGCAGACAGATTTACTAAGCAAGCATCAGAAAATAAACAAGCAGCAGAATAATTTTACTTATAATTGATCATATATGACGTGTGAATGAAGTGCTAATGTACATGTTAACATATATTGATCTTTACATTTCACCTGCACTAGCAAATTTTATTGGCTTTGACGATAATTTTCTTAAAACTATCCCTAATATGATTTCTTTTAGTCGATTTTATAAGTCCTTTATACATAGGTTTTAATTGGTTTTACTTAAAATTAAATTATTTGGTGAATATTTTTTTGTTGTTGTGTGTGAAAGTGAAAATTTACTAGACAAAGTTACAAGAGTTGTGCAAGAATAGAAAATGGGGTTTGCATAGGTATTCTGCCATGAAAGATGGTCCATATCATATATATACCAAGCTTTAAGGCTTCTGTTTATGTTAATGGTGTCATCTTAAGTTCTTCAAGTGCATCTAGTTCTTAAGGATGAAATTTAGAATCCTATCTTATATTCTAGAATTACTTAAATAAATGTCGTAAAAAAAGTTTATTTTTTACTTTTCATTCTTAATAATATGCCTTGTAATAACAAAATTAGGCAGAAAGCAATATGATGGTTGAAGGTAGTAATCTTACTTCAAGTTCATATCACGGGCTAGAAGTTGTTACCTCATTTTGTACAATTGTGCATCAATTAATTGTGTGCTTTATGACCATCTAGGATCTTCAACACAAACTTCTGAACATAATACAAAAGACCAAACTAGAGCAGTGAAACCTGACAATTCAATTCCAACACAATTTTCCTCCTTATGTTTTGAACTTAGTTTGCAAGCTTTGTTCTATATGGATTCTAAGTTCAAATAAAGAAAAACAATACTTTATTTTTACTTTCTTCTATTTCCATTCAAATGAACAATATATTCTCATGAACCCTCCAAAATCCTGATTGTTTTCTCTTGTCAGTAGAGTATATCTATCAAAACTGTCTGCAATCATTCTAGCTTTTCAAATTATGAAAGTTGTAAGCTGTAAAATACATCCCCCATTAATTTTAGAAATTATAGTCCTACACATTTCCCAATTTTACTTTATCATTTAAATCTCATATTTCCACTAGTAGCTACCTGCTGTGCATCAGATTCGAGGTGTGTTTCTCAAACTTCTATTTCCTGAGGGAAATACAATGCTACCTATTTGTGATAATAAGTAGGTTGTGAGATTACAACTCCCAAATGTTTTGATTTTAGTGAAAAGCTTCTAGGCTTTGCTTTGAGTACCTAAACTTTCTAAAAGTATCTTATGCATAAGTAAAACTCACGGTGGCCTAGGATCTGTTTGGACAAACTTTTAGGAGAGAAAAATTAGAAGGAAAAAACTGAAATAAGGAATCACAAACAGCGAGAGATAAGAGGAAAGAAAGGATAGGAGTGGATGAGAGTCAGGGCTCCCTCAAGCAAGGGAAACTCCATGCTCCAATTTCTACTTATGATCCTCCAAAAAGATACCTCTTCATCACTACATCATTCCTTATAACAGAAATCCACACATCACAGTCCACTAAGTAGCAGCCAAAATTCTCCTTTCTATGCAGCCGGTTCTCCCTACGTGCCAACTTTCTTCTCTACCTTGGAAGTAGAGGGCGTGGAATTTCATGGAAAGGGATATAGATCGAAGAAAGAGGCAGAAAGAGGATGCTGCAAAGATTGCTTACATTCCTTAAAAGAATTTAAGTTGATTGTACACCATGCCCTTCTTCAACTATTATTTCATAATTGTTACTCTTTTGTTCTATTCGTCACGGAAAATTATTTCTTTTTGGTCTCTGGTTATTCAGGATAAAACCTTATACCAATATGGAATCTCTATAAAAATATTTGTAACCATAAACACTATCAAATTTATTAATACAACTTATGAAAGCAGAACCTGTAGAAATTAAGTCAAAAGTTAAATAGCCACGATATCACATTCCAGTGCCCGTCAGTCAAAATTCAGAACTAATATTAAAATATATTAGAAGAAAATAAACTAATACAAACAAGAATCTACCTTCCCATGCCCATCCTCGTCAGACTGCTTGTTTCTGTTACTTCTATAATCCATTACATAATTCAAAAGTTAATTTTGAATTTGAAAATAACTTACCGATTATATAATTCAGAAATCTAAATTTGAGAATAATTTTTAGAATAAATAATTAAAAAACTAATTATGTATATGAAAAAGATTTTCAGATTATATAATTTTATAAATTTATAATCCGAAATATTACTAATGTAACAACGGTAGTCAAATGCTTTTTCACAACAAGTCCAATAGCCACACACATTTCTACTCCAACAGAAAGAGAAAGAAAAGCGAAAAACTACCATCCTCGACGCCCATACATACCAAAGAATGTCAGTGCCTGTGACGGTAGGGTTTCAATGAAGTCTACCTTAAATGTCTCCTTCCGAATCAATGTTTAAGTCCTCCGATTCTTCAACTCGCCACTGTTCAAGACACGACAATAGAGCAATTCGTCAAAGCTTTGATTGAACGTAGTTATTCACCTCATACACCATCGACGGGAATGGGGCTTCATTCTGATTAGGGATTTAGTTTCGGATTTTGGAACGAAGGATAGGTTTCCGATTTTGAATTGCAGCTTCATTCAGGGTTTGCATTTGGGAACGAAAGGTAGTCTTATACATGTTGAACTGGTTCATTCAGTAGGTTTTGCCCAACCTTTTCAAGATTTTCCATTTCACAGCAGTGGTGAAGTCAAGATCAGCCAAGGATAGACTCAAGTTGTATTTCTGACTTCGAATGAGGTAATCAAATAGATTGGAGGCCAAGGAAAAACAGTGGGAAAGGAAAATTCGGTCATATTTTTTATACCATAACCATAAGCATTAGTTGCAGGCATGATCCTACTCAACGTAGTTATTGTTGAGGACTTGTCTACAGCTAGAGCACCATGGCCAACAGCTTTTGCAGTTCCACATCCTATAGACACCAAGCAACCATTTTAGGTCTTTAGAGTCACTACAAAATTCTTCAACTTCTATTACTGTAACGCTTCTGTGACAGCTGCCATAGCCAAATTGCATGAATTTACTCCTTTCTTCTCTCACAACATTCTATGCATGCAGCATAGCTTGGGTGTGCTGCTACTATTAAACTTAGATTCCCTTTGCGTGAGTTAACTTTCAATGTGTTTAGGTGGATTTTTCCCTACTTACATGACACAGCCAAGGAAACCACAATGTCCAATTTGACCACATTCCTCTCCCATAGCCAGCCCCTACCTACTTTATACCTTCTCTATGCTGCTGCTACCATACAATAGTTCACTCCCATATTCACAGCACCATACTTCCTCCTTTCTTATATTTATCCACGCATAACTCCCAACCTTATGTCCCCCACAACAATTCCCCTCTTAAAATGAAGTAAAGAGGTTAATTTAGGTCGAATCCTGAGAACACATGCTAAACAGGTCCATTATTTGACATTTTCTCTTTGACGGATTAAAATAATTGAATGGTGGAAACAATGAACAATGAAATATATGAATTGAAGTGAAAATGTAAATCAATATAAACCAACAGAGAATTGAAAAACAAAGATAGAATTGAAAACTTAAAAATGCAGTTGTAGAATTGAAACTAGCAAGACAGAATGCTAAAAAAATATGAAATTAAACATATGAATAGCAATTAACGAGATTAACGGTTTTAACAGAAAACAGAAACAGAATGAACTTTTTTCTAAGCTGAAATTGAATGTATGAACAAGAAATTTCAATTAATTCGAAAAGAAACATTGAAGAGTTGAATTGAAAGTAGGAATCAAAAGAAATATGAAACCGAACTGAACTAAAACAGGAATTAAACCAGAAACAATTATCAATTGTAAAAACTGTATTAACTAGAACAACCAGAAACTGAAAAATCTAACTAAACCAAAAATTGAAATTGCAATTTAGATTTGAAGCAAATGAACATTAAAACTGAATGTAAAAGTAAGGAAACTGTAATTCGTAGCAGATATGAAAGCATGAACGAAATCAAACTAAGAATGAAAATGGAACTGAAAATAGAACACAATAAAAACAGAAAACAGTAAACTAACTAGGAATACTACTCTTGTTCGATGAATTTGATTACTCTGAAATCTCTATGCAATTGTATGTAGATATCGAAACTTGGAAGAACTAGAAGCAATAGCAAAATGCAGAAGAGCAATGGAGAAGATGAACCGAACAATTCTTGGAGAAAAGGCAGAGAACTCTAATAGCTGTAAAAACCAAAAATTAATAGAAAACTGAAAAATGTAAAAGTGTATTCTACTTCTAATTCTCAAATCTAAGTAAGTGTGGCCCTGTTTTACTTCAATCAATGCTTATTTATAATGCTTGAAACAGTCAAAATCATGGCCCTAAACAGATGAACTAAAGTGGGTCCACTTCACTGCAGCATGTGAAATTACAATTTGACCCCTATATACAAATTCTAAGAAATGAACTAAACTGTTGCAGCTGTTGTACATTATTTACTGTTTTGTATTGCAATCTTCATGTCTTCATTAAAGCTTCAAAATTCAGTCATCTACTCATCCAATAATTTTTGCACAATTCTAGCTTAGTATTTTATTCCCTTATATAGTAGATTCCAATCACTGCATCATCTGCTATGCCTCTAATATCCCTCATCTCACCCCTGCCTTGTCTTTTGCCATTACTTATCCTCACATATTAGAATCTCTGCTTTTTTTCTTTTCACACAACATTGGTTAACCATAATGACACTATTTTTTGTGAGACCTGAAACAATAGTGCAACTATAGCTTATATATCCTACATTATACCCCTACTTCCATGTGGGGCTACATACCTTCAATGCATAACCAGGTTTTATTTTAGCTTCAAGTCTGCCTCATCCGGGGTACTTACCACCACTGCCAGCATCCCCTCCCTCTACTTAGCTCCTAATTCCCCTCATAGTAACTATTTCAATAATCTTATGCACTCAGTTGGGCATTGGTACCAATTTGAGTACGAGAATCTAGCACTTGTCTCATCCAAAAACTTTTAATTAAGCCATATAGAATACTTCTTCTTGTCAACCTTCTCATGCCTAAATATAACCTTGTTCCTTTGACACCATACATTCCAAATAATAGATATCCGCAAACCGCTGCATATCTTATCCCCTTTATCATCACATAGAAATGTTGGAAATGGGTCTTGGGTTGGTTATGGTGTATTGTGCTTACCACACCCACCTATCACACATGTTCCATACCCTATGAGCTATCTTATAGTAGAAAAATTAGTGACCGGTTGTTTCCTTCTTCTCATTGCATAATGAACATAAGGTATTATCACACAATATTCACGTACTTCCTAAGTTTCCGTGTTGCACCCTGATGGAAAATCACTCAGCTACAACATCCATAGAATAAGGAGACTAAAGACATAGAGTTTTGTTCAATAACTTATTAGCACAAATGGACCTAATAGGGCTTTTATCTATCTTTTATAAGTTCAATAAAGAGGACAACTCTGAAATGAAGAAATGCACATAATATACATAAGAAGATCTTCACACCACAGAAAAACAACTAGAACATTGGATAGTGTTCTTGCCGGTTGACTCAGCCGTCATTGACTCCAAGGACAGGTGGTGGCTCCTCCTATTTCGGGTGGTTTTTGCGCTCTCAAGAGTGGCTCCGTTGAAACAGAGGGGGTCCTACCTGTTGACTGGACTCCGACGATCAAGTCAATACTGGGCTAAGAAACAATGAGTAAGTAAAATAGTTCAAGCTTAGAATTGCATACCTTTCTAGGGTTCTTACCACCCTTTTTATAGGCTGTATCTAGGTCAACTCTTCTATTCCACGAAAACCTTTCCTTAAGTGGAATTAGGGTTACTAATGAGGCATCCTGAGCGTGTTGCACAAGCTTAGGGTAGCCGCCGCACAGAACTTTTCTCTTTTGAAGTGCGAAGTCTTAACAGTATGGCCGCCAGGGTACCAACTCATGCACCAGCGCTGCGGGCCATCTATTCTGTGGGTGCCCTAATTATTCACCTGCCATGCATGCTGCCTTCCTTGGAAACCCTAACCCTCATGGGCCTTAGCGCTTCCAGCAAATACTTACTTGTGCTAGACCTGAACATGCTATACACTCCACATGCATCAATCCTCCCCTGAACCTAGGTCTTTCTTATATCTGGATGACAACTCGTTACTGTCTCTGAGGCCCGCTTACGTGGCCCATTAATGACACTGGAATGCCGATGTCTGATGTCCGATGCTAGTGTCCGAGGTTCGAGAACTGGTCAGTACAGATAGCACATGATAAGAAGACTCAGACTCAATTGGCTTCAGCAGGGCCAAGTCATAATTATTTAGAGTCAAGCTTTAGTTTAAATTATTGTATAGTATAGATTAGAATTTCATGGGTATGTATTGAGCCGAGTAGTATAGAATAATTGGGCCATGAATTTAGGCCACCTAAAGTAAGATTTTGGGCTTGTGTTTGGGCCTTTGTTAGATTAGGGTTTTTCAAACCTAGCTAGGGTTTCAATTAGGCTTCTAATGGTCCAAGAGAAACCCTAGAATAGTCATACAAGAGAAGGGGTGTGCTAACTTGGACTCCATGCTAGGGTTTTGTAGCTTGTTCCAAGTTTCATTCATGTGGAAGACATGACTAGACTTGAGCTCCAAGTTTCAACTTGAATCTTTCCTCACACTCTTCCTCTTTTGGATGACCAAGCCTACTATAAATAGGAGTGCTTCTCTCTTGTACTTTTAACTTGGAATTAGTAATTAAATGTTGCACCATTTTTTGTCATTCTACTTATTCCTAAGTTCTTCCTAGATTAGTCTCCTTCAAGACTTAACCTAGACTCTTTCCTAGTGAGTTGGCCTCACATTTCACTCTCACATGTTCCCCTATTTCTCTTCAACCGCAAAATTCTAATGCTTTCGCAAACACAATTCCTCCAATCTTCATACAATAAGATAAATAGAAAAGGAGACTAGAAGAAGATGTTTCTATTAGACCCTATCTATCATTACCCTTCATGCAAAGTGTTGTGCAAATGGACAGCCTTTATTTTATATCTAAAAGGTATTATACGCGTCAGTATCTTCCCCACTACATATATTTTGCTATATGAAAATTTGACCACGTACATTCATCTTTCCACACGCAAGTGTCCTCCCTTTCTCTACTTAATGAATATTGTGTTATCTCCTACATGAATGAGTGCTAGTAATTGAGATCTTTCCCATTCAAATTAGTCTCTCCTCTAGTTCAATATCCACTCCCACTTGCTATCATTCCATGTCACTAACTTCTCAATTGTTGCTTTCTTATTGTTTAAGTTGGTATATAATCTAGGGAACCTATCTATAAGTGGTGTTTCTCCTGTACATTTATGCTTCCAAAATCTTATCTTAATCTCTTATCCTACTTTCCACTCAACTTTTCCATCAAACTAGTTCCTTTCTTGTTCCTCCCTACACACATCACGCAAGTCTCTCCACCACCAAGATTCATTCTTTGTAGCAATTCTCACATTCAAGTTCTCTAAGATGCATACTTTGACTCTTAAATTTCCTTTCATAAGCTCTGACTTTTCACTCCTAATCTCCACTTTCATTTAGCTAGTAAAGCTTTATTAAACCTCTTAATGTCTTTGATTCCTAGTCCTACCTCTTCCTTAGGTTTACAGAGATTTTCTCATTTAATCTAGGTTATCTTCAAATCTCCAATCCCAAAGAATGTTTTTTGTATCTTCTTAGTCGCTTACCAAACGAAGGTCAGTGCTTTGAAGAATGACAAATAGTATAACCGTGAATTCATAATAACCAACTTTATTAGGAAGATATGACCTACAAAAGTTAAAAACCTTCATTTCCACCTTGTGAATTTGTTCTTTATTTTGTTCACTACATGCTGCCGGAAGATCTATTTCCTTGGATTTCGCCCTACAAGCTTCCTAGGTATTTGAACAAATTTCATTAATACAATTCAAAACCTTTGACAACCTTTCCAGTAAATCCTTCTCAGCACCCAAGGTGTTTTAAGGTGTTTTATGGAAGTTTACCCTAAGTCCTGACGCCAACTCAAATCATCTAAATATGCTTTTTATCACAAGTATATTGTGAATCTTTGATTCAAACAAACTGTAATAAATTAATCTCAATTTTCTTTTTCTGTACTTTCACTTCATTAAGTATATGCTTTCTAATCACCTATTCTACTATCGTGATAAACCTTCTACCATTATTAAGAACAAGAAATGAGTTATTGGATCACATTGTCTCAACCCTTTTGTTGGTTTAAATTCCTAAGATGATATTCCGTCTACCAAATCGAAATTGTGTATAACTCAAAATATCCCTTCATCTAGTCAATCCACGTACTAAATAAACCTAATTTATCTATCATGTAAAAAGAAACTCCCAAATCATAAGCTTTACCGAAATTCACCTTAACTATTATCCGCACTTTTCTTTTTCCGTCTAATTTCTTCCACCACTTCATTAGCAACAAGAATGTTGTCCAACAATCCTCTTTCCTTAATAAATGTTAACTAAGAAGAGTGTAAGATATTAAGGAGCACATTCTTCAACTTATTGGACAAAGATATTATCTTATACATGCACCTAGTAAAAGATATAGGTATATATACTCATCAAGTCCAATAGGGTTATCGATTTTAGGAACTAAGTTATTAAAGACACTATGTATGATCCCATAGCTTTAGAAATAGTGAACTGCTTATATCACCTCCTATTTTATAATCTCTTAGCATTTCCTAATAAAGCTAAAGTTAAAACCATTTAAACTAGGACTCTTTGAGCTCCCACACTGTCACACTGCTTTCTTAATTTCTAACTCTTCAATACAACTTGTTAGCATCCTATTATCTTCAATTGTTAAAGATGAAAACTTGATATTAACGAGATTAATGTCAATGTCAATGTTACACTTAGACTCTTTTCATAAAAATCTTTAACCACATCTTTAATAATTTGTGGTTCCTCACACCACTTTCCTTGGATTTCCACACCTTTAATCTCATTCTTGATTCTTTTCCATTTAATCATTGAGTGGAAATAATCGTTGATTTCTGCTTAAGGTTTACCAACCTAAGTTCAGTAAAGAGCTCAAATCACTCCAACTTCCTTTCATCATCTAGATTTTCTCATTTTCCATCTTATCAGCTCCCCAATTTTCCTGATTATTAGTCCCTGCTTAGTTATATTCATTTTTTTTTATCAACAATGAATAAATAAAATAAAATGGACACTTAACAGAGTGTTACAACCTTATACAAATACCAAAAATTTTATCACCAAACTTACAATCCAAAAGCATTATAAGGCAACATAAAAAACTTGGGAAAGCCTAGACTTTAGCACTCCGACCACTGCACCTGCAAGATGAATCTATGCAGCAAATTCTGCACAATTTTCCAGCAGTGGCAAATTATGAGACAAAACCAAAACAACACCTATAACCTACTTTTCCTTACATATACAGTTCCCAAAAGTAGCACTATAGATACAAAGTTCCGAAAATAGTGCTGCTAAAAACATATGACCACGGGCTGCATCATGAAACCACTTGCCTCTCGGCAAAGTGCAGAAACAAGCCCTATTGTCCACTAAGTCTTGAATTCTGAAGACATCCTATTTGAAAACCCTATATGCAGAATGGACTCTTCTGCTTGATTGAGGACCTTCTCAAAAGCACCTTCTATTCTACAACCTCTTCATTTACTCCACACTCCTTTTGCTGCCTGCCTTTCCTTTCTTAGGTCTCCATCTCCCTCTTTTTCTAATGCCTTCTTTTAACCCTTCATCTTAACATCTTTCTTTCCCCCTTTTCTTGATTCCATTCTTCTCCCTTTTCTGCATCTTTCTTCTAGCTGTCTTCTTTCACAAGAGTTGACCCCCTGTAAACATTGAAAACCATACCCTTGTGCATCATCTATTTACTTAGAGTCTATATAAAAACTATCTTGTTAATAAGATTATGGGACCATACCACTAACCAACAGCCTCTTCTACAAACATACATTTAACTTAAAGATATCAAACGGTTTACAGGATATAAAACCCAATCAGAATAAGAAAAATTAAAAGAACATATTTTCCTCTTCATCCAAATCCACGCTTGCACTTGTGCTTAGTTATAATGATATACTAAAAAAACATTTATATTCCATTCTTTTAGGTCCTATTTGAGCCTTCTCAACTTTTCCCTTAGTGCTACCATGTCATTCCTAGTCACTCTATAAGTATTCCACTTCCTTTTCACTAGTTCACTAAAGCCATTAGCATTGTCAGGCCTCCAACGATTTGAACGGTTTTGGACCCCAACCTATATGTGATGTTCTTAACACTAAAGCAGCATAATGGTCTAAACCTATTGCTTACATCCCAACCATTGTTCCATCCATTTGTGGGACACTAAAATTCTATTGAACTTATTTTTGTGGGTTTATTTGATTTATAACAAGTGTACTTTCACCTAACAGCTAGTATATTAAACAGTTCTGTTTTCTCAATGAACCTTCTAATCACCCTTTTCGTGCTATCTCCTACTTTACACCTCTCCTATGGAGTTTTCTAACAACATTAATGTCCCCAAGTATGCATCATGTTTTACAAGCTTCTACATGTCTAATTCTAACTATATCATCCCAGGTCTCATATTTCTCATTAATATCACATAAATGTCACACTATGAATACACATTCATTACTATGATGCGGACATTTTCCATATTACAAAACGTCTTACTGGATTTACTTCATTTTGCATAATTTACTTTCTCGGCCTCTACATATTTCCTAATTATACTGGCATTCAGTCTGTCTGTAGACTCTACACACATTTTGTGTAGCAAAACACTGTTGTATTAATGTTATCAATTTGTTAACTTGCATCTATTTTACTATGTATCAGCTGTAGCTCAAGAACTTACTTGTTCTAATGGTTGGTCAATAGCCTACTTGTTCTAATGGTTGGTTTATGCTGATAAACCAATTATGTATGGTACCTAAATAGAGGGGAAATTAAATTTCCTTGCACCACCTTTTCGGTTACCACACCCATCATCTAATCCTTCTTTCCCCTTTCCACCTGTGGTTTTCTCTCGCTCCTTCAACTACATCCACATCCTTTACGCTTCTCGCCACTTCTGCCTCCTGCGCAACTTGTTTATTTGTTCTTCCATAATCTCTCGGGCTCTATTCGTGGGCCTAATTTGAATTACCATACCATAGTAGAATTTAAGTTATAAGAAAATTGTATATAAGAAGATGGTAAGAAAAATGAAGATCTCTTTTATTCTCTTTTGTGTATTTACATCACTCCATGTATGGAAAATATATAAGTGTATGGAGATTTTCTCTCTAGAGAAGATTTCAAGCTAATTAGATAGATCCACTAATCATGGGATTCTATCATTATTAAATTAATTGCATATAATATCGTACAATAACATACAATAATTGCGTATAATTTGATAATTATTATTTTCTTAATACTCCTTCAAGTTGGTAGGTGAAGATCATGAATCCCAACTTGTGTTGTAGTGTCAAAAACTGTTCCTTGCTTGCCTTCGTAAAAATATCTGTGAGCTGATACTGTATCGGTACATATGAAAGACTGATTATCCTAGCTTGTAATTTTTCTCGCACAATATGGCAATCTATCTCAATGTGTTTTGTGCATTCATGAAATACTGGGTTTGCTGCTATATGTAATGCTGCTTGATTGTCACATAAAAGTTGAGTCGGCAAGTTACATGGCACCTTTAAATCTTGCAACAGATATCGCAACCAAACTATCTCCAAACAAGTATTAGTCATCACGCGATATTCTGCTTCCGCAAATGATCTTAATATGTTTGTCTGTTTTTTTTTTTTACTTCCATGAGATAATAGAAGAACAAAGAAAAATGCAATACCCAGATACTAATCTCCGAGTTGTCTGACAACCTCCCCAGTCTGAGCTGCAATAAGTTGTCAATGTTAGATTGTTCTCGGATGGCAATAGCAATCCTTATCCTGTTGATCCTTTGATGTACTTTAGGACTCGAATTGTTGCACCCAATGAGGTTTCTGTGGAGCCTGTATATACTGACTTAGGGTCCGAACCGAAAATACTATGTCAGGCCGAGTAACCGTGAGGTGTATTAGTTGTCCCACAAGTCGCCTGTATTTGACTATATCGTTTAATAACTTTTCATCGTCTGGTGTGAGTTTTAGGTATTGCTCCATTGGAAATTTTTCTGGACGAGCACCTGTGAGTCCCGTATCCTGCAAAATATCAAGTGCATATTTTTTTCGTGACATGTAAATACCAGCTTTGGAACGAAAAATTAAATCCCTATAAAATATTTTAAGTCTCCAAGATCTTTAATGCGAAATTGTTGCAATAGACAGTCTTTAACACACTGAATTTCTGTTAAATCATTTCCTGTCAAAATAATATTGTCCACATAAATCAAAAGGGCAGTAAATGATGAGTTATTTTATCTGTAATCCGTCTTGGACTATTGAAATCCTGCAAATTTAATCACATGAGAAAATGTTGAAAACCATGTCCGGGATGCCTATTTGAGACCATAAAGGATTTGTTGAGTCAACATACAATGTTACCCCTATAGATAACTCCCGGGTGGCAAGTCCATGTAAATAATTTCATGCAATTTGCCTTGTAAGAAGGCATGTTGCACATCTAGCTGGTGAATAAACCAATTTCTGGCTGCTGCAATGGTGAGGAGACACCTCAAAGTTGTTAATTTTGTTGTTGGTGAAAAAGTTTCACAATAGTCAACACCTTCAATCTGAGTGTACTCCTTTGCAACAAGGCGCACCTTATATCTGTCGACGCTACCATCGAAGTTGTACTTTATTTTATAGACCCATTTGCATCCGATGGATTTCTGTCCAACGGGTAACGGTGTCAAGGTTCACATTTGATTTAGCTACAAGGCGGAAAGCTCTTCGTCCATTGCTTTTTGTCAATTTGGATCAAGTATAGCTTGAGCATAAGTGTGAGGTTCTTTGGTGACTGTGATGTTAGCAAGATATGCACTATGTGTAGAAGAAAATCGTGAATTAGAAAGAAAATTATGCATAGGATACCTGGTTCCATTCGCCCGGTCTTGGGCAGTGGTCAAATGATTGGCTTGGGATCCCGTTATGTAATCTTGAAGCCAGGAAGGTGGGGTTGATGTGCGACTAGATCGTCAAACAGGAAGGTCAGTTGGAGAAGGTTCGGTAATGGGTGCTAGACTTCCTAGCATGGGAGAAGAAGGTTGGTCTGCTAGAGATTCAGGTGCATTATGACGAGTAGGAGAAGAAGGTTGGTTTGCTGGAGGTTCAAGTGTATTGTGACGAGTAGGAGAAGAAGGTTGATCGAGTGAATGTTGGACAGGAGTGGGTAAGTCAATAGCGAGCAAAATACCTTGTAATGGAGGTGAGGATTGCGAATGGGACTGTTGGCAGAATGGGGAAACACTTTCATGGAAGATGACATTTCGACTTGTAAAAAAAGTGTCTGTATCTATATCAAATAATTTGTATGTTTTTTTATTGAAAGGATAACCAATGAAGATGCATTGTCGAGCATGCGGATCAAATTTTTGCTTAGGTGAAACAACAGTTGCATAACAAAGGCAACCAAAAGTTTTTAAGTGAGAAAGTGAAGGTGGACAATTATATAGCATCTCAAAAGGTGATTTATTTTTTAGTAAAGGTGTTGGCAAGCGATTAATGATATATGTGGCGGTTAAAACACATTCCCTCTAAAATTTTAATGGTAAATGGGACTGAAATAGGAGGATTTGTGTTGTGTTTAAAATGTGTTTATGTTTGCGTTCTACTACTCCATTTTGTTGAGGAGTGTAGACACAAGTGCTTTGGCATTCAATACCTTTTTTGAAAAAAAAAATTATGCATAGAAATAAATTACAATTTGTTGTCAACACGGATGGTTTTAATAGATGCCTAAAATTGATTTTGTGCAAAAGTAATGAATGATTCTAAGAGATGTTGGGTTTCAGACTTGTGATTCATAAGAAATAACAAGTACATCTAGTATAGTCATCGACTATAGTGAGAAAAAAATGTTTTCCAAAATGAGTTGAGGTTTTATGAGGACCCAAATGTCACATTGCAATAGATTAAATGGAGAATGAGATTTTATTGTGCTTAAAGGAAAGGGTAGCCTTGTTTGTTTAGCTTTGGACAAATACTACAATTATTATGAATGGGAATGAGATTTTTACTGATAGGTAGTAAGGAAAAAGCAATTTGTAGACACGCCGGAGAAGGATGTCTGAGGCGCTTGTGCCATAAATCAAGGTCGGTCAAAGTTTAAGATGCGTGGGCTTGGTTTGGAAGAGGGGACATGTAGTATAAGTCTGCGTGTTGTTTACCCGAGCCAATCATCCTCCCCGTAGCCAAGTCCTGCAAAACGCAACCATGTGGAGTAAAAACAACTCAATTTAGTGAACTGGTTATCTTACTAACGGACATGAGATTTAAATTAAAAGAAGGAACACAAAGAACATCATCTTTGAGAGTAATATTATCATTGAATTTAATTGTGCCCGTAGATGAGATTGATGCAGTTGAGCCTATAGACAGATTAACATTTGGAATAAATGATTATGAAGTGTATGTGAAAAATTGTGAATCAGATGCAATGTGATCGGTTGCTCCGCTATCCAAAATCCATGGTTTCGTAAAAGCAGAATTAATAGACGAGTTATGGGCAAACAGACCTGCAACATTTATAAACGTGTCACTTTTACCATTATTGGTGAGCGAGTAAACAGCCTTTGCCAATTGTTGAATTTGCTCGGCAGTGAAGCCTTGTACCAAGTTTCCTTTAGACTCGTTAGTGTGTCTTCTTTGCCAGACATGATATCTTATTTAGCGGATAAAAATGGAGAGGCTGTCAGAGCACCAATAACGATGCTCAGATACCAGATAAGAAAATTGTATATAAGAAGATGGTAAGAAAAATGGAGATCTCTTTTATTCTCTTGTGTGTGTATTTACATCACTCTCCAAATTACAAGCTAATTGGGTAGGGATTCACTAATCATGAGATTCTATCATTATTAAATTAATTGCATATAATTGCGTATAATAATTTACAATAATTATATACAATAATTATATATAATTTGATAATTATTATTTTCTTAATATAAGTCTAATTCAATTTTATAAAACCATTTATAAGATGAAAATTATACTTTATATACTATAAAATGTATTTATTTATGAAATTATATACTATAAAATGTATTTATTTATGAAATGTTTGTATGTCTAGACGAGAGATCACCAACATAATAGGCTTATCAACTGCAGATTACTTTTCTTGTTTCTAAGCTTGTCAACTTTCCATTTGTGTGTGCGTATGTGCACACATGCATCTATGTAGAGGAATAAATTGTAATAGTCATGGTATTTTTGCAGATGAAAGCCATGACCTTTCATTGGAGCAAATATGGTCGCTGCTTCTGGTGCTGGAGCTGCAACTGCCATTCTACAAAACCGCTTTGGGTTGTCAAGACTATACATATTCAGTTCATGCTAAATCTAATCAAGTTATCAACCTATCTCTTTGGTGCATGCATGTGTATATTCTGCACAATAAGTTTGTTTCTTTTGTTACTGCGGGAGTGATTAGCACGTGTACTTGCAGCCTGAAACAACATAGATAATGGTGGCGTGACGTGGAGGGCCTGATATGGTGATGAGTTCCTGAAGGATCATGTTTGTAATTGGAAGTATTCAAATTTATTAATTATTGTTATTTTGGATAAATATCCATTATCCATTCTAACTAAAATACTTTCCAGATGGAATTCAAGTAAATTCATTCTTGATTGGATTAGTTCATAAATTTTAAAAAATATTTTATCCTTAAAATTTATAATTTCTAAATATTCTCTAATTAGATTTTTTGGTCTGGTTTGAATTTAACATAAGTTACTCGTTTTCTAATTTATAAAAGATTGAGTTAGTTTGAATTAAAATAATTATAAAATAAAAAAAAACTTCAATTTAATTTGTTTAGATTAGATTAAATTGAATATCTAAACCAATAAAGATAATATTACTACTATTAAAGTTTAATTATTAATGGACATTTATTAATAGAGAAAAAAATTGTAACATTTCACAAATTAAACAAGTCATGTTTGACATAATTTATAAGTTATTAATTAAAGTTATAAAATTATTATTTGTAAATGAAATAATAGTGTCCTATTTAATACATACTATTCATATCACCCACACAAAAATATCAAGAATATATAAGATTTAATACAAAGTTTCTCCTACATTGGGTTTATGTATAAAACAAACATGACTTTTATACCCTTCCAATATGTATTTTCATATGCAATTTTAAGTCTACGTCTAAATTTGTTTGTGTATCAAATACTTTTATAATAAATCATCACATAAGTAAAAGTAGAAATATCAAATAAATATAAAGGTGAATTTATCTCAATTCACCATCTTCTCATCAAACACATATAAAAATACATGTATTCACCTATCAAGAATATTCTCCACAAAATTTACTAACGCTTCTTAGAATATCTTTGTTAAGCAAATTCCATCAGATATTAATATTTTCAGAGAAGAATCGTTGAGATAAGTTAGGTCATAACTTCTTCTCACCACCTCATAATGTGTCAGATGTGTCATTCATAATTCGAGGCTTATAGTGTGTCAGATGTGCAATAAGCCTACATTCAACTTCTTCTTACTACCTTATGTCTTAGTCTATGTGACTTAGGCCTTTAGTAAGGTTAGGGATCTCTTTCATTGGTTCCAATACTTAATACACCATATCAAACCAAAGTTCACAAATTGACCCAGATTCATGACTTCAATTCTCACATTATACGTAAACATGTCATTCACACTTCCATTCAATGCATATATTTTATCACATTTTTGTCAAATTAAGAAAATAAATCATTCAAGCATATAATTCAATATATATATATAATCATTATCTAAATATCCAGAAAAGTACGAAAACCACGTAATTAGGATCGTCATACTATATCTCTGCTTGAGTGAAGACAATTTCACTTGAGTGAAGGTGTTAGACGAAACACTAAATGGAATGACTATGAAATCTTCATTTGAGAGTCCCAGAGACTCTGCTTGAGCAAGGATAGCAAATGAAAATACCCAATGAGATAACTTAGATGAAACCTTATACACTACTTTAGACGAAGTCTAATTAGATATCAATTTAAAAATTATTTATTAATAATAGAAACTATTTTAGATATTAATAATTGTTTAGTCTCTAAAATAGTATATAATTTAATCAGTTTAAAAACTAATTATTTTTTGTTTCTAAATTATTTTGCATTTAATTATTTTTTTTAGTGAAATAAAAAATAAAATATATACAATATAATAAATTGTATTGACCTAAATATTAAATTTTATTTATTAAAAGGTAAATTATATATATTAAAGAGTAACTTATTATACATATGTAACCTTTATTTTTAAAAAGAATAAATAATATTATTTTCCTACTTTTTAATTAATCACTAAAAGAGTAAATTATTATATATATATATAGATATATAACTATTATATATATAAAATATTTTTATTTATTAAATGATAAATTATATATATTAAAAGGTAAATTATTAAATATATAATTTTATTTTTAAAACAAGAAATTATAGAATTATTGAAATAAAAATGTATTCTAAAATTATAAAAAAATATTATAAATAATTTTTTATTTTATTGCGGGTAATTATTTTTATTGTGTAGATTTTTTTACTGTGAATAGTTATTTAAATTTATGAAAAATAATTATTTAAATGATAAAATTGTAAAAAATTGTGTACCTTTATTTTTTTATATATTTTTATAAATATCTAAAAAGCTATTCATAATAAAATTATAAAATTAATTTGTTTTTATAATTATTTTTTATGGATTTTTTTTTTAATTTTAATAATACTTTTCAATTTAATAGTTTTCATAGTATTTGATTTTTTATGTTTTATTATCAAAGTAGACACATATGGATAAGTGTGTTTATACAAGTTAAATAAAAATAAAATAAAATATTTTATTAATAAAGAATAAATTGAATCAATGAAATCAAGAAGGAACAAAATAGTTTTTTTTTATTATTATTTTCTAACTTGTATCGTTTAATGTTTTTGGATTTTGAGGGTGTAAGAATGCATGGTTTATGCTGGAACAAAAGAGATACTGAGGTTTATGTATATAAAGGGAACAACACATAGTTATTCATATTTTTTTCATAAATATTTTAAAAAATAAAAAATATTAAATGAGTTATTCTATACAATTTTATATTAACTTTTATCTATAAGATAACTTTTAGTTTTCTTATAAATTCTAACCTTCATAATATGAAGATTGAATATATAAATTAGTGACATTGATAAAAAGGGAAAAAAAATTTCGTTAAGATTACAATAAAATAAAGATTAACATAGAACTTTTAATTATTAAATAATCCATTTCATCATATTTTATTTAACAGATAAGTTTTATTGTTTTAAATAAAAGAGATCAAATTTTTAACTTAATAAACTTGTATTATTTTTTACATTTCAAATACTGGAAATAATCAGTCAACTTTAAATTTTATTCTCTTTTAGACTTTTTAATTAATTGTATCCAAATAAATCTAATTTACTTATCAACCTCTAATTACTTTTCCATATATATTACTCTGGAACACTTCAGATTTGAAGAAAATAGCTTACTTATCGATAGAGATTAGTTGGTTTAAAAGTATTTTTTGTATTAAGTTTCTTTTAAAATAGCTTGTAATAGTTTCCCGTTAGTATTTTAGGTAGAATATATATTTTAACTTAATTTAGTTTTTCTATTTACATATATGATATTTGAAATTTTCTATGTTATTATCTAAATATTTAGCTATTCCAATAAAAAAATAGTCATTAAGCTATATTCTTTTTTTTATAAGGATTAAACTATACTCTATCTCTAATATTTGGGATATGAATTAAAGATAACTATATTCTTATCATGTGTACATCATCTTTAATATATTTCAGAGTGATAATTAAATTTTTTTTTCTCATTACATTATTTTTTTTAATTACTGAATTACCTAAAATTTTTGATTGGATGGTTAATTATAAATATATATTTATCAGTATCTTCCAAATTTTGGATACAATTTTACAGTAATGTAATATTTGAAAGAACTTTACATATACGTACAATACTTTCATTTTTTTCTCTCATATAATATTGTTAGTTATACATCACTTAGCGTATAAGATATAACCATTGATTTGAATGCATTATTGAATTTGCTGCTGTGTTTGGCTTTCTATATAAAAAGTTTTCAGTTAAACATTCTCACCATAATTGCTGCTTTATATCTGAGGCTTGTAGGATCCCAACATCTTGAATACATCAAATGCTGAATTTAAACTTGTAAAAGATATAGAAATTTTGATCATTTCAAAAAGAGACTAAAAATAATATATTTATAAATATATATAATCATCATCAATATAATAAAAATAGTTCATAATTTAATATAACTATAATTATAAAAACATCACGCGTATATAAAGGGTGATCTTTCATAACTAGTATAAAAAAACATATAGCATAAAATTTAATTTTACTTTTCAAAAAAAGTTCAAACAAAAGTAAAAGTTGTTAGAGTATTTAAAATGAAAATACTTAAATTAATTAGAGTGTTAGAAGATGAAAAAGAATACAAAATATAATTATTCAAATTCTTATATTTCAAGCATTCTTCCCTTAGACAAAAAAAATCTTTTTAGACAAAAAAAATCTTTATGCACGAAATATAGTAGAAGCTTATATAGAAAGAATATTATACTATAAAACTAATATTTTACTACAAAATGAGTTAAGATAGAGTTATCTTTATTTTTTCTTTATAAATGGAACAAATCAAATCAAAAGTGAGTTAAGATAAAGTTATCTTTATTTTTTCTTTATCAATGGAACAAATCAAATCAATGAGTAGAAATAATGAGTTTGTGTTTTATTTTCTTTTAATTTTTAAGAGTGGAATGAAATAGAAATGAGAAGAAATAATGAATATATATTCAACATATAATGAAATAGAATATATAAAAAAACACTTAATTTTATCGTACTAATTTATTTAATATTTGTTAAAATTAAATAACTTAGGTTAAAAAGTTTGGCGACCACGTGTCTTCCTTCCTTTAATCATCTGGATTGTACAGGAAGCATATTTATTTAGCTGTCAGGAACTTACTTGTACTTAATCTCTTGATTCTGTCCCTTTGATGCTTTCCCTCATGCATTAGAATTCACTATTAACTACCCACTAAAAAAATAGGAATTATTTCGTAGTACTCCATATTAAGATTCCAAATAATGTAAATAAGTTTTATGTATACAACTTTCCAAATTATGAAAGAAATATTGCAAAATTTACTATCAGATTTTATGCTTTAGGATTTTTGTAAGGAAAGTAGTAAGATCTTGGGATATTTAATTAGTATTTTTTGTAGTTTCTAAAAGGTCTTTTAGTATTTAAAAGTATACAAATTTGATGAACTATTTTTAAGATGATTTTGATAGATTTCACGTGATTTAAGTAAAATAATATTATATTGATTAAACAATTTCAATCAAACATGACTTTTCTTTTATTCTCAAACTTTTCCTTCTTTCCTTACCTCCAATTTTTTCTGGGTATAAATAATTATGTGTACTTGTAACTTTTTCATGAAGAATGTTACGATAATTCAATTCTAATTTTCATCATTATTTTATAGTCTCGTATTTTTAAAGGTTAAAGATAATTTATATATATTTTTCTCTTTTAATTTTTCAAAACATCTTTTAAAAATATAATTGTGACGGAATTTAAAATTTTAAAATACGGATAATATTTCAATTGTACAATTCTAAAACAGACAATATATTAATTGCAATAGTTGACCTAACATACTTAAGTAAAAACAATAACATACACTTATCAAATTTTTAAAAAAAAAAATTATAACAAGCTTTACTCTTATCAAATTTAAAAACAAAATAAGATTATAAAGAGCTTTACACTTATCAAATTCAAAAATAAAATAAGATTATAGGGAGAGGAACAATATAGGACGATATGAAGTTAGAACTAATAAACTATAAAATAAATGTATTTTTTTTAGTTTTCTTTGTCTAAACCTTGTCACTTTTTTTATTAACTCCTATACTTTTTATCTCGTAAAAAAATCATGATTTTCTTTAAAATCTTATAAATATACAAAATTCTTCCAAATCTTTTAAATTCTTAAAACAAAAATTCAAACAAAAAAAGTTTGAATTATAAAAGAATATTTTAAAAATCTGGTAAGCCACGTTCCTACACAGTCTTTTAAAGATTCCAAGATTTTTTTTTATGTGAAAATAATCTTTGAAGATGTGCATGTAAGAATCCTTTAGTTTTTTTTGTTTTTAAAGTATCACACAATCTTTTTCTTCCTTGAAGGGCCCGGTAAGAGTTTTGATTTTGCAGCCCAATTAATGTACTAGGTCGGTCCTTGGGACCTTGCTCCCATGATCCGGTGTAGACACTTTTACCGTTGGATGTACCTAGCCCAATTTCCCAGTGGTGTGGGTCTCTGTTGGGCCAGATGGCCCATCCCCTAAACAGACGAAATGTGAAAGGCAAATGTGACTGTGAACAGCGTTTGAGATTCTGTAACCCACCAAATGATATACATAATACATGACTAAAGGAAGAGTAATGAAGGAACAATAGATCTTTGGTGGTTGATATAAACAGACCCAATGATTAGGTCAAGACAATATGACGCTCTATACATTTTATCAGCACATCATTCTAATTCCTTAGTTTTTACCATTTAAATTATGCAAAAATATTTTCTATAATTAGTTAAACTGTCACAATGAAGTTGATGGTGAAGGATTTTCTGGGTTCAGGGGATTGTTAATTTTTCCCTAGGTTGGAACATGACTACTGTGTAGTGCTACTAGAAAATTGGACCACGAATTTGGTCGCACAGGGGCACCTATGCTACTGCTCAGCACCATTGTTGCTCAAGTGCTTGGTAATGGGATATTGTGTGTGCCATAGGGGAGCTATTGAATGTGACCCCTTACCATAATGCCGGATAAAGGTGTAGAGACGAGGGGCAATCCCAACCTTGAGGACTAGTTGTAGGACATCCTTAAACTTAGGTTCAACGCAACTACCCTAAAAAGATAAATATGCAGTGTTAGTCACTTGTTGTTATTATTATTGTTATGTAGACTTTAGAACCGAGGCTGAAGGAAGACCAAAATAAAATATCACGCGTAACGAAAGGATAATAATGGGAATGAAAGTGTCAATCATTGCATTTTCTTTCGGATGTTTAAAAGTTATATAAAGGAAATAAAGAAACAAAACGTAGTGACTCAAAATGGGTTGTTTCCCCCATCTTAAATCCTAGTATTAAACCATGAAGAAAGGTCATAGTTGTTGCTAAGCATGCTCTCTTTCAGACTGTGATGGGTTCCGTTTCCCCTTAGATCAACTACATATTATGTTTAAAGTATTATGTTTACTTCCAAATGAAGCTTTATAGGGTTAATATGGCAGTTTATCATGCAATCTAAGGTAATGATGATCCATAATTGGACAACTCATTAGTGAATATAAAGTGGGGTTACTAACTAACAATTAAGATTAAAGAGTAAGGATTAGGCTTGAGTGTTTGGCATCCAAAGTTGAGACATCCATGGACAAGACACATAGGATTGGATTCGTTTGTCATGTTGTATCACACCCGGAGGAAACAAAGAGAAATTTACTGTGGCTTTATTTTCAGCTTTGGTGAAGGTACGTATATGTGAAGATGATTAATATTATTGATAAATTTTGGTCAGATATGGGAAAGACATAGAGAGGGAATAAAGTTGGAGATGGCATTAGTTGACATTGGGGACTCATGTTTTGTGAGTGGCGTTATTGTTGTTGTGAGATAAGAAACAAGGTGTCAGCAGAAGTACAGTGTTATAGGATAACTAAGAAAAACATGTGTGGGAGTGGGAGTGGGAGTGAGATATGAGATCAGAGCAGTGCACTAATCTTTTAGTTTCACCTTCATCATAGTTTGGTCTAAGCCCATTAAAACAACAGGGAGTGACATGCTTTCATGATTCTTTTTGGAATGCTGCTACCCCACCTCTTCACAAAGTGTGGTGCTTGTGGGGGAGAAAGAGTGACAAAGAGTAACCTTTTTCTTTCCCCTTTTTCTTGCAGGACCATTCCACAACTTATTCCGTTAATTAACAAAACGATTAAGTAACCTTTTTCTCTCTTTCGAAACAAACACTTTAAACCTACCTACTGCCATTTTGGTAATGTAACAACAACCTATGTTTTTTACTTAAGAGTAAAGCTCGGCCTTCTTCACCCTTCTCTTTGGTTTATATATATAAAATATTTACATGCCATATTTTCAAGTTTTGTGCAGTTTACTTTCGGGTTTTAAGAAATTTTGCACGCAATTTATAGCTGGTGAGAAGGACAATGGAAATATAATAAGCATTTGTGCCAAGACATAAACAAATAGGCTCTCAGCTTAAAGTTATCCTCCAGAAAGTCAGTGCTATGAATAGGGTAGGTAACAAATCTTCACATATCTTGGGGTCATCTTATGGATCATGGCCAAAAGGTACACTACATTCATAAAGACTAAAGAAGAATACCAACCAGATTGTAATAATAATGCTCGCATTTTTGTCCTCTTTTGAGTCTGAACAATATCAAACATGGTGATAGACTCAGAGTAATTAGTTTTGTTTGTGCCATCTATACAGATTATTACTTGTTCAGTGTATGCAATTTTAATATGAGAAAAGGGACATGGTGATGTATGAAGAAGAAGATATTTGGTTGTTTTGGGAAGGTGGAGTAGTATACACTAGAGGTGTTGGGAGGGATTGAGTAGTTTGATTTTTGGTCATGGGGATGAAGCATAGCTTTCCAGAAGATGAGAATGCATGTGCTTGCATGGTTTGATGTGGCTTGCCATCTTGAGAGTTGACAGCATGAATCTGCACATTTTGTGCACCAGAAAGTGATGTAAACCTCACAAAGGGGAGTTCATGAATATAATCATAATATTTTAGGCAGCACCCGGGCTCACTTTACATGTGAAACTCATAATAAAGAAAAAGCAATAACGCATAACTTTAACCTTTCCATAATAACCCTAGCTTTCAAGCTTTTCTTCCCAGATAAACTTCTAACAATATTCCAACTCCAATGCGTATTACTATATTCCGTATTTCGATTTCGATTTCTTAGTTTTAACCATCATTACAAAAAAGAGTACGATGTTGACCTAATTAAACAACTTCCAACTTTGAGGGGCGTAAGAAAAAAGGGAATAATATAACAATGAATGTTTTTTTATATGATCATAAAATAAACCAAATATTCATATTTAAGTTTATTTTAATTTATGATTTTTACAGTAACTATTTTAAAGATCATACTAAAACTAGTTTTAACGTAAGATTGCTTTTATTCTCGTGTGAAATGTTAATCAATTAATAATGTAATTTTAGATTACTACTATCAAAGTCATATAACAATTTGTTATTGAATATCAGTCTAAAGAAAATTCAAGTCGATCATATTCATTTTTCTCTTTTCTTTTGAAGAGTATTTAACAAAAATAAAAAAGTATCTTCCTTGTTTCTTTTTTTCAAAACTTAATTTCACAATATACCTTAAAATTGCTAATTTTAACAAACTCTTTCATGTTTTAGAAATATATTGTATTATGAGTTTAAATATATAATAATATGAAAATTGTGATAAAATTCTAGTTAAATTATCTTATTTTTGTATTGTTTCAATCACATAAAAGGGAAAGAAAAAAAACAAGAGAGAGGCTCAAGAACTGTATTATAATCATCTTTACTTATAATAATTAACTCCTTTCTTTGTCTGAACTTACGTACTTACTTTATCAAGTTAAGAATTCATTTAAGGATGTACTTAGCCTAAAAAATGTTCTGTATTTCATGAATCTTATCATCATCACCTTTTTTTTTACACATAAAGGATACTTCTTTTCATCTCCCCTTTCACTAATGATATCTTTTAATTGATTTATAATTATCCACTAAAACCACGCATTAATAATTGAAATCATTAATCAGTAGCAACTGAGGGGTGTGACAAATATAATATGTGTTTGCATTGACGTTTAAAAATCTGGGATATAATAAATCATATTTAACTTGATCTCCAATAAAACCAAAAATATCGCATTTGTTGTGCACGCGCTTGAGGGGAGAGTGGTTTTGGTGAAGGAGAGATGAGTACTGAGTAGCACGTTGGCAGCTGCCGGCGGTTATGATGATGGAAGAGAAAGGCGCCACGTCCAAACCATTTTCCCACTCCGTTTCCACGCTGTGGGTCCCGCTTTAGATGCTCTACGTGGTCTCTTCCTATGCTTCCGAACCTCACTGCTCCGGTACCAAACCACATTTTTGAATATTTTGAACGTTACGGTGCTGCTCTACGTGAATTCACAATTATACCCACCCATCTCTTTCTTTTATTTGCACAATATTTTATTTTTATTTCTATCTACTTCTAAAACAACACATCAACAAATCTATTTTCTAGACTATTTAAAAAACTTAAATTATAATGCTTTCACCGAATAAATTTTATATTGTTATTTATTATATATTAACATGTATGGCAAGGTTATTATTTTTTATTTTAAAAGCTATATCTTTTGAGTTAAATAACACTGTAAACCACTAATGTACACTTAACTCCGTAAAGGTTTTCTATACGGTCATTTAATCATATATTATGTTAATAGTAACTTTTTATTGGTTGATAGTATAAAATATTTATTGTAAAAATCTTTAAAATGGCAATGTGTAAGAAATTAAACTCGTGAAATTATGATTTTTGAAAAATTACCTTCTAAAATCAAGTGAAAATATAAATAAATTGTTGCATTTACTTAGTTCCAACAAAATATAACACGAAGAAGCTAAAGTTTAGAGTAGGTTGGAGAATTTTAAATAATTTATATGGTATTATATTGAATTTATATATCTGTAAAGGATTACAACAGTAATGGTTTCCACGCAAAGAAAAGCAAAATATTGAGGACAAAGTAAGAAAAACAAAAAAAATATATATTGAAAATAACAAAAAAAATGATGTGCTTTTATTCCTTCTAACTTCCTTTATTATCTTAAAGAGGTGTGTGAAGAAAGTATTTTTTTTATAAAAATTACCTTTTTATATACTGATTATGAATAAAAATTATGTTTTAATATAAATATATGTATAATGCTTAATATATATTTTTATATTATAATAAAATGAATAACTAAAATTATAAATAAAAAATAATTTAATTTCAATCATTAATAAGTATTTTATTATTATTTATTGATTTTTAATTTAAAATTTATTTTAATTCTAATTTATATTCTAAATTGTTTATATTAAATTATTTATAATTATTTTAAATTTATTATATCTATTAAATCATTCACACACTTTCACAAATTTTCATTTCACCTTCTACTCTTTTTCCCTTAATCCAAACTATCTCACTTTCTACTCTCTTTTCCTTCTTTTCCACTCCCTCAAATATATCATTTAATCCAAACAAAGCATAAGAGTACTTCAAAAGTAATATGTACAAAACATACATACATTCATCCAAAATGTAATAAGATGTACAAAACATATATGCATATTTTAGGGGTTCAATTTCTGCACATGCACATTCATTTGCTCATGTAACACATACAATCACATAAAGTTTCCACATAAGTAATAAATAAATAAATTAGAAATAGAAACCAAATTTGGTCGTTGATTTGTAGGGATTTAACCACCAATCATCTTTGTATTTAGCAATTAATTTAATTTCAATTGCTAAATGAGTAAAAATATTGAGGAAATCAAATTTAATCATTGATTTATAGGGATTTAGCAATTGAAATTAAATCAATCCTTAATTTATAGTGATATATTTGTATTTAATGACTAATTTAATTTTAATCGCTAAATCAATGCAAATTAGCAAAGGAAATCAAATTAATTAGTCATTAATTTGCTCTGATTTAGTGACCAAAACAAAATCAGTCGCTATTTCAATCACAATTTGTAACTAAATTATTTCGGTCACTAAAATCAATCATTAAATGGTCTTTTTTTTGTAGTGACAATTCAGTACTACAATGTTTGAGTTTAAGAAGGTGAATTTTCCTATTTCTCTAAAGAGTTTATAGTCTATGCTAACTATTCAAGTGGTGACTCTCTCCATTGTGTTCTCTTGGTAACACTCTTTAGCTTAACCAACTAGAAGACATGACCCTTTTGGTCTCTTGGTGGTCCTTTTTAGCTTATTCAAGATGGAAGGCCTTGGGGATATCAAGTCAAGTTCATATATGTTCTTTGGTTTGAAAAGTAAGTCACGTAATATGGTGAGATTCCAATGTCCTTTTTAGTTTAATTCCATTTCTATAATGTTTTTGTTTCTTTCCTTTCTTTAAAGAATAACAAAACATAATCATCTTTTAGGTTGTGTTTGGATTGGAAAAGGGATTTGTGAGGAAGGGAGAGAGCGAATTTGTGAAGATTTGAGAGGACGTGTGAGATTTTTTGATTAATGAATATTAAAGTGAATTTGTGATGATGATTTATTGATATTTGCGAATGATGTGGTAATTGAGAGAAAATTTAGAAATTATTTTAAAGATGTAAAATGTAAGTTTACAAATTTACTCTTGTTATTAAAAAATATTTAAATAATAAATTTTGATATTTATTTTTTTTATTTTTGAGTTAATTAAATTTTTAGAATGTATAATATCCATAATTTTCAGTATTTTTAATAAAAAATTAAAAAATATAATACAAAATAGTGATGTATTTAATTGAAATAATATTAAATATATTAAAATTTATGATAACAAGAATTATTATTATATACATTTGTTATCTTATATAACTATATATATATATATATATATATATATATATATATATATATATTTCTAATATTGTAATTTTATTTTATTATTTTCGTCATTTATAATTATATGTTGTTATAAATAGTATAATTAAATATTTTTGTTACATAAATTTATGTAATATTTAATATATTAATTTATATATTGTATATTGTATATATAATTATATTAATAATTTTAATAATAATAAAAATAACTAATATTATTAATAGTTTTAATAATTAATATATTTTAAAAATAATGTACAATTTAAACATAGTGGTACAATTAAATATATATAATTGTGCAGTGAGCACAAGGAGAGTATGTGAGTAAATTTATTGAAGTTTATGTAACACCCTTTACAATCTCTCCATATCACAAAGGACCCGAAAATGAAGCCTCCCTTTTCCCCATCCACACTAGTCCCTCTAAATCAATAAAACCAAACATCCTTCCCACCCACTCGCCAATCCTCTCCCACATGTCATCAATGGAACAAAACACAACATTAATCCAAACCATCATCATACACCAAATCCTCTAAGAAACCAAGCAAGATATATGATTAACCTTTTTCTCTTTTAGACCACCAAAATCACCTGCATAATTCAAGAAACCAACATCATTCTCTCCCCTATACATTCCACGACAAACCCCAACCAAATAACCATTAAAGAATCCAATCCTGAATCTTATACACCTAGCCAATCTTAATTACGACATTTGCAAATCTTTACTAATTCTTGGTTTTAAGAATCATCCAAGATTCTTCCAAGATTTGTCTTAAACTTTACCTAATTAACCTTTCAGCCCCTTTTAGCCTTCCATAAGAATGCAAACCCCAACCTACCTAAGCCAGAAACCCATAACCCAAACTAGGTGTTTGTTCTTCTTTTTTCTTATCTTTATGTCTTGAGTTGTGAAGCTTACAAGTGGTAAGATCCAGTCTAATATTCCTCTAGCTGGAATCACATCAACATCATTAATCAAAAGACATTTTTAAACATTTTCATCTAATAATTATATACACTTATACATAATACTCATCAATTTTAAAACATATCAATTTCATCATATAAAAGTCTTTAGAGTGATACAATTTCGCTTGAGTGAAATTTAACAATAAAAAATAATTGATTTTTGCTAGATTCTAACTTGAACGAGAATTTCTATCTTGAGTGATAAGTTATCAGAGAACAAGTACTATCTTTTTGTCTCATTTTTGCTTGAGCAAGAAATCCTTACTTAAGCAAAAAAAAAAAAAAGAATGAAAACATAAATTATGTAGTAATCCAAAATAGGCACCACAATACAATAAAATCAATCTAAATAGTTCTTGTTTTGATGCGCTCAATAGTTTCATATTGCTTAAGAGTCGAGACCAATGATAATTTAAATACACTTTCCTCCTTTAACTTTATATGATGTCTTTTAAGAACAAAATCGTGATGAAGCTCTGAGCTTTAAAGTGGATAATACCTCGAATGTGGTGATTGACACTAATAATGTTGTCTCAACGAACTTGAGGTTAGAATATTAACACCATTTGTAGAGATGAAAAAGAGGTTCCAAAGACAAACTTTTGTTTCCTTAGCCCTCAATTGGGGTAATAAAAAAGTGCTTGCAAAGATGAAGTCTCGTTCCCTTTAGACCTCGACTAGATATGCTCAATAGTTCCACATCACTTGGGAGTTGATGTTGAAGCTGAAACTTGTGTCAAATAATATTTGATGAATCTAACCCTATGAAGAAATGAAGACTTTGTGTTTTTGGTGTGTGTCAATTATTTGTATTATTTCTTCTTGATGATTAAAGTGATCTTACATATATACTGAAGAAAGTGTCCGAACTAAGCTTGGTAAAAAGATAATTTTAATTGGTTAAAATGGTGGTTACATCTGTTAGTGTTTTAGGCTGAAGTTCTTTCGAATTGTAGTGGGTACTTTAACAGGTCGAATTATCGAGTTAATATATTAAAATTACTTGAAACCTATTATAGTTATGCTTTAAGTGTTTTCAATCTGGTCAACTATTTTTCTAACAAGTTGAAATCATTTATTTACTCAAAAGGTGCTATTAGTTTGTTTTAACAATCTGAAACTATGATTCAATCTATGTATTTCACTTCTAAGTGAAACCAACAGATTATTTCGAAGTTTTAATATGTTAAACCTAACAGATACTTCTATATAAATTTCTCTATGAACACATTTTGTGGTGGAACGAAATTTTGTGAATTCTTTTTAGAGAAAGAACTATTTTTAGAGAGCTATAATTTTGAGTTTGAAAATTGAGTTATTGAAGCTTTCTTTAGTAATCATGGAGATCATTCCAATAAAAATCAAATGCCATTATACACATGTTTTACATATCATAACATCAATGAATTATTTCTAACTCAAAATTAGTTACTTCAAATTGTAATATTATCACATTTGGATTCTAATTGATTACAATAATTCTAAAAAGTATAGTAATTTTTTCATAATTTTAACTGAATAAACTTATACTCCAATTATTAACCTCAAAATCTAAATCAATTCAAATGACTAGAGAGAAAAAATTAGCCCTTCTTACTTTTACTCAAGTGTTATTCAGTTGCTTCAAAAACTTACAAAAGTTTAAAAAATTCTAACTTTTTCTTAAAATACTTTGAAATTTTTATGGATCAAAATTTATATTATTCATCCCTATCTTTATTAGTGTTGTATGCGATAACAAAAATGTAATTAATATATATATATATATATATATATAAATAATTGTAATAACAGTTATACTCAAAACAATAATTGTATCTCTTACTTAGAACAACAATTACACCGAAAATTATTGTCATATATTAAAATACAATCAATGTCTCTACTAAACCGTAGAAGAATACCTACTTTTTTTTATCTACTAATTCCTTAATTAGTATCTTAAAAACATTAATTAATGATTAATAGGACTGTTTTTAATTGATAAAAATTGCTATATTCCAACAACCATTTCACTAACCGACAAAGACGTTCTGTCTACTAAAATAAAGTTGCTACTTAGACCAATTGTATCATTTATGGTAAAAGATTATGAGAAAATTGATTTGAAAGTTTGCAACCTTTTTAACAGCTCAATCCAAGATTGGGTGGCAATTTTGGCCAAGTTTATCCATAATCCACTTTCGTAATTTCGAAACTTGATCATATTCCATCTTAATGCATCAAAACGTTGAAGTGTGTATGATTTTGTGCATTATGACGTGAAAACTTGATGAGAAAAAAAAAAAGAGCAGATGCTTAACATCAGACAATGACATGACACTCACTGAACGAATTCACATAAAATTCCAATTCATCAACACAAGTTGGTTTAGTTAAATTATATATTCCTCAGATTAATTAGCCTAATCAATGATAATAATAAGGCATTTTGTCACTGGAGTCACAGTCATACTTAAAGATAGAAGAAGCTCTTGCATGGTGGTCATCATCATTATTAATATTATCTTATTAGAATTATAAAACCATGATTAATTTAAAAATTCCAACAGTAGGATAGGGACCCACTGAATTCTTACATTTTGAAATCAAAGAGCAAAATAATTCTTTGGAACAAAGTTGATTGAGTTAAGGTGGTGTTGTGGATGAGCATTAGTGAAGTAGACAAACCCAACCACCACCTCCAACTTCTCAATGACAATTTTTTTGAGTGTTTGAATTTTTTTTTTGAATCCCAAAGGTGGGTTTTTTATTCTAAGTTAGGCAGAAAATAGTACACCACTTTTCTTTCAGAGTGGGATTTAAATTGTAAGGAATAATGTAGAGGGTGTCTCAATGGTCGTGGCATTAAGTGACTCTCATCATATCATGTTTCTTAAACTATACACTTAAACTTGTTTAAGAAAAATATAGAGAAAAGAGATTATGACAACAACCTACGTAACATATTAGTATTAGGATCAGGGACCCTGTAAGAACATTGCTTATGCATTGCAAAAATTTCATATTTTTGCTTTTTAAACAATTCCTTAAACTAGAGACTGCAGAAAAATGAAGAACATAATTCTAAGGGAACAAAAACACTGGCAACCTTTTTTTTTCATGTGCATGAGTTGGAACAGTATCCCTTCAAAAATAAAGTTGTACCAGTAAAAACGGTGGTCCCAGAAAGCACCTGAAAAAACAAAGGCTTAAACAGCACTGTTTATCAATCACTAATTAATATCGAAGTGGCTTGTGAAAATACATTAATTTTATATATTTTCTAAACCATCATAGTGGTAAAGATTATTAGAAAAAATATTGGAGTTTTGTGATTCATAACAATCAAAGGTTTTGTCCATTTTTTTTGTTAGTATTTGTTTTGATTAAATATAGGATAATATATGTTTCTTGTAACTCTAAAATAGTTAAACTTCAGATAGTTTTCCTGTATTTTTTATCCGTTTAGTATTTTAAATTTTTGAAATATATAATCTTTTTTGTTCTTCGAGTTTTATTTAAACAAATTTTATTCTTCAAGACAATGTCTGAACAATGACAAACAATGGAGCATATTAAAATTAAATAGACTAAAAATAAATAACTATTTTAGAAAAATTAAGCTCGAACTTAAAAAAAACAATGTAGAAAGATAAACAAATATTTTTCTTTTAAATATATTTATTTTCACTTAAAAATATTTTTATATATATAATTATATATAAAGGAGATACTTTATTTTTTGAGGTGTATGTAGTGTCTTAATTATTTATTTTTAACAATTTTATTTACACTCTCTTAATCATTCATATCGTCAAATAATATATAATATCACAAATCATTCACTTATTTTAATAACAGTTATCACTCCTTTTCATTTTATATTTTTTTAAAATATAATACAGATATAAATAGTGTATTTTTTTACCAAAGATTGGCAGATTAATAGAAAAACACTGAATTAAATAACAAAATGGTAAAACTAACGTGTAATAAGTAAAAATAATATAAAAAAAGGTGTAGAGCAATTTACAACACAAATTGTGAGAATATATTTTTGGAATGTCACAAAAACCTATTTCTGGTGTAACCAAATTCTATATCGAAAAATTAATTTCAGAACGAATCCAAATTTACAATAAATTTGTAGTTTTATTAAAAACACTTTTAATAGAAATTACTTATAAATAAAGTATTATTTTAATATAAGTTCTATATAAGCGGTTTAAAATTGAAAAAAGGTCCTATCTTATTTTAGCTTTAAGCATAACTTATATACGAAAGCATTCTCTTTAATATAAAACCATTTATATATGTAAGATTTCTATTAAAAATATTTTATTCACAAACAATTTTTATAAGTGATTTCTATTGAAAATATTCTAAGAAGCTAGAAAAAACCATAATCCTAATAGTTAAAAGATTATGAATTTTGAAAAGGGAAACAATAATTTATTGTACATTAATGCTTTATTTGTTACCATGTATCTAGATGGATGATAATGAATGGAGATAAACCACATGTGTTCCTTTGTTTGGATAAATGAATTGAGGGAAAGAAGAGGACTTTTTGTGTTGGGATTCATGCACAATTTATAAATATTTTGTTTATAAAGTGATTTTTCTATTTATCTCACATTTTTATTTAAAAGTATTTATATAATCTTATACACATACTTTGTTTTTTTTTCTTTCGGTCAAATAATTAAAAAATAAATATTCTATTATCTACTTGTATTTTTCATCATACTATAAATATTCATTATCTTTTAAAGAATATGATTGATTTGGTGGGTTTTGCTTCCATTCACGTTGAAAAATATGAAAAAAAAAAACTAGCTTTAAAAAATAAAGTGTTCCAAAAATTTGCAGTTTTCTAGGTTGAAGTGCACGCGCCTTGGGATGAAGTGAAAGAAAAGATGATGGAAATCAGAACGGAGTTAGAAACAAAACAAAACATTAATACGTGTTTATTAAAGTTTAAAACAGAGGAACGTGGGTTCGGAACATAGAGAGGTTCGGAGTTGAGGCATGGGAAGGTGAGAAGCAACAGAGTGGTGGAGAATATAAAGTGGATACAGAAAGAAAGTAAGAGAGAAAGAGAGAGGAAGAAGCATTTGAGTTGTTTGAGTACCACTTTGTATCTGTACAGAGAAAGAGAAAAGCAAAAGGTCACGATGAGAATCTCTGTGTGTTTGAATTGGTAACAAAGAAACCTCAGCAACCCTCAACACCATCATCATCATCATCATCATCATCAAGTGTTATAATCAGAGAGACATAAAGAGAGTAAGTGGGAGAGAGAGAGAGAGAGAAGAGACTCAACTTTTTGTTTCTCTCCATTGCTTCTCTGTAATTACTCATCAATATTATTTCTTGTTTCTTTTTGGATGCTGTGGAATCCAGCTTCTGGTGAGGACAATGTTGATGAGTTTGAATTGCTGAGCATAGTCTCTGGTGGGAGATAAAGAGGTTAGCTTAAGGCTCGGTTGGTGTGTGTTGTTGTTTGTTATGGCGGCATTGTCGTTTTCAGTGGCATCCGTGGTGGAAGATGTGCTTCAACAGCACGGTACTCGTCTTAAAGATCTTGATTTGGAATCTAGAAAAGCAGAAGAAGCTGGTAATTTCCCGTTATTTTTTCTGGGATTTTGTCAAAATTCAGTTTTTTTTAATTTCGGGTTCGTTGCATTTCGTTGTAATGTTTACTTGTTCCAGGTCTAATTGTCATTTTTCTCCATAAATGTGTTAAATTATAATCCTTTTTTGCTATGGTAGTGTTGCTTTTACTGGAGGTTAACCGCTTGATGCATGCCATTTTCTCGTAAAATAGTTATCCTGAGATTGAAAGTATTTAAAATGCAGCATTCAGAAGGTATGAAGCAGCAGGGTGGCTGAGGAAAATGGTTGGAGTTGTTGCAGCTAAAGATTTGCCAGCAGAGCCCTCTGAGCAAGAGTTTAGGCTTGGTTTGAGAAGTGGGATCATCCTCTGCAATGTTCTTAATAAGGTTCAACCTGGTGCTGTACCGAAGGTGAGCATGGTTTTAATTTTTTTATACTTGGTTTTAATGTTGTTGCTTATTTGCTAATGTAAACTCTGTATTACTCTTAAAGGTTGTGGAGAGTCCTCTTAATTCTGCACTAACCCCTGATGGAGCACCCTTATCGGCATATCAGTATTTTGAAAACGTGAGGAACTTTCTGGTGGCTGTAAATGAAATTGGAATTCCTACCTTTGAGGCATCTGATCTTGATCAAGTATGTAAAGGACCACATACATATTACAGTTTCAAAATTTTGAGTAACAAATGTGTCATGGTGAACTGAATTGTTAATAACACATATAATTCCTTGGCACTTAGCAACGTTGTGTACATTGGAAATTGGAAGTTTGATAATGTTTTGTGTTGGTTTTCTGCTAAATGATTATTTGTGTTTTAGGGAGGAAAATCAGCCAGGATTGTAAACAGCGTCTTAGCCCTTAAGTCCTATAGTGAATGGAAACAGAGTGGGAGTAATGGTGTGTGGAAATTTGGTGGAACTGTCAAACCCACAATCTCCGCAAAATCTTTTGTGCGAAAAAACTCTGAGCCATTTACTAATTCTTTGTCGAGGAACTCATCCATCAATGAAAAATCCATGACCGCTCTTACATGTGATATTGAATCTAATAAAATGGTTGGTAAGCTTTATTTTTGGCCTTGGCCTGTTCTGTGAATTTGTCTAGTTGAACAGAAATAATAACTAAATGAATTTTTCTTTTCATTTTTACACATGCAGTCCGGGTCTCATTCTTTGAGCATGCTTGTTCGTGCAGTACTATTAGATAAGAAGCCCGAAGAAGTTCCACTGGTAAGGGGCTACGTTTTTCTGTATTCACAAGATAATTTTATTTATTAAATTAGACAAATGGCGTATTAGTCTGTGACATTTTGGAATTGAATTCCAACAGTATGTCCTAAGCCTGGAACATCTACTACCTTATTATGCATTTAATGACTGTACGGATATTTATAAACTAGTCTTGCATTCACGCATTTCAATCTTGTCATTCCTAATGCAAGAGGGCTTTTGAGATTGCTTGCTTTAAGTTACATTGTCTTCTCCGTGGAACAGTTAGTTGAATCAGTCTTGAACAAGGTAGTAGAGGAGTTTGAGCATCGCATTGCAAGCCAGGGAGAACAGGTACAATACCATTTCACCTTATTAATGTATAATGACATTGTTTTTAGGTGATGGTGGGTAAGTTTTTGTACTCTACATGGCTCCATTAGTAGGAAAGAAAAACTTGTTAGTTGATCATTTTGACAAGCTGTGTTCTTGATTATTTATTAATTGTTTAATTTACAGACAAAAATTTTAAGAGGTGCTGGGTCCCAAGGCAATGGATCTGTATCAAAGTTTGTTATGGCAGATAAAAAGGTAATATAGTTATGACCCCAAGCTTAACATATTAGAGGACCTTCACGAAACTTGAAATGCTCATACTTATCCAGTTTTTATTTGACTAGATGGATAACAAGATTCCTACAGTTACAAAGAAAGAAGGATTCCTCCATAAAACCCTTGTTGATGATGAGGAATCAAAAAGGAAACTTTTGAAGCAGCAAGTGCTCTTTGATCAACAGCAAAGAGATATTCAAGTAGGGAGCAGCTAAGACAATATTAATCTTTTTAAACTTTTCTCAAACTTTTTATTTATTAGTAAAATATTACCTTCTGTGTATATTTAAGGAACTAAAGCATACAATTCACACCACCAAAGCTGGTATGCAGTTCCTGCAAATCAAGTTTCATGAGGAGTTCTCCAATCTAGGTAATATTTTGCTTGTGATTAATTTATTTTTAAGTTCTTTTCTATATTATTTCATTCCTATATAATGTGCATTATCATTGGTGAATGACGTGCTGCATCTTATTTGATTTTCCATTTCTCTTTATAGGCAGGCACGTTCATGGCTTAGCTCATGCTGCTTCTGGATATCATAGAGTACTCGAAGAAAATCGCAAACTGTACAATCAAGTCCAGGATCTTAAGGGTAAATTGCTTATTGACTAGCTGCTTTAAGCTTATTAAGAGTTATATATTCACAGCTTTTTAAGGATTTTGTCTTGATAAAAGCAAGGTGGTTAATTTTGTTTGATCAGGAAGTATTAGGGTGTACTGTCGAGTAAGACCCTTCTTATCTGCACAACCAATTTATTCGAGCACAGTGGATAATATAGAAGATGGAACTATCACAATTAGTGTACCTTCAAAGAATGGGAAAGGGCGCAGATCCTTCAACTTCAACAAAATCTTTGGACCGGCTGCATCCCAAGGTTGGTTTGGTTTTCAATTTCAGTTATCTAAGGATCACAATGTCTTAGTAAATATTGATAAAAAATTATCTTGTGTTCAGCGGAGGTCTTCTCTGACATGCAGCCACTCATTAGGTCTGTTCTTGATGGTTACAATGTTTGTATATTTGCTTATGGTCAAACAGGATCGGGAAAAACTTACACAATGGTAAGTTACACTTAGTTGTCAGTTGTTGCCTAAAAATACTTGAAATTTTAATGACACTTTTCTTATTTATGTTTTTTTCTTGTAGACTGGACCGAAAGAGATCACAGAGAAAAGCCAAGGTGTAAATTACAGGGCCCTAAGTGATTTATTTCTTACCGCAGATCAAAGAAGAGACACTTTTTGCTATGATGTGTCTGTTCAAATGATTGAGATTTATAATGAGCAAGTCAGAGATCTATTGGTTACTGATGGATCAAACAAAAGATATCCTTTTAGCTGTTACCTTTAAAATAGTTTAGAATACATATATAATTGACTTTTCTGTTTTTGAATTTTTTACTGATGAAAACAAAACAACCATTACTGATGATGCGTTTTGCCCTTAACCATTTATTACGTTGGAAATTCGTAGTAATTCTCATCGAGGGCTCAGTGTACCAGATGCATGCCTCGTCCCAGTATCATCAACAAGAGATGTTATTGAACTAATGAACCTTGGCCAAAGGAATCGTGCAGTTGGGGCTACGGCCCTTAATGACCGTAGTAGCAGATCACACAGGTAGATCCTATTCATTGTCCTGTCGTCCACTCTTGTTTATAGTGTTTCCTTAAATTAAACAACGTTAACCATTGACTTCTTAAATTATCAAATTTGCAGTTGCCTGACTGTTCATGTTCAAGGAAGAGATTTAACGTCTGGAACTATTCTACGTGGATGCATGCATCTGGTTGACTTGGCAGGAAGTGAGAGAGTTGACAAATCTGAGGCCACGGGAGACAGGTTGAAAGAGGCTCAGCATATTAACAAATCTCTTTCAGCTCTGGGTGATGTCATTGCTTCCCTTGCTCAGAGGAACCAACACGTTCCTTATAGAAATAGCAAACTCACACAGCTACTCCAAGATTCACTTGGTAAGGTTTAAGAAGCTAGTTTGCTTCACGCCTTTCTGTACTCTTTTCTATTCTTGGATACACAATTTTCTCCGATTTGATTATCTCATTACGTTGGTTGGCGTTTATTTCAGGAGGACAGGCCAAGACACTTATGTTTGTTCACATAAGCCCAGAGATCGATGCCATTGGAGAAACAATTAGCACCTTAAAGTTTGCAGAAAGAGTTGCCACTGTTGAACTTGGTGCTGCTCGAGTAAACAAGGATGGGGCAGATGTCAAAGAGCTCAAAGAACAGGTTGATATTCAAATTTGACCGATGTAGCTCTTCATAATAATCTTAGAAAGTCTTGGCACTACTACAGTTAAGCTAAATTTATGAATAATGTTTCAGATAGCCAGCCTCAAGGCATCATTGGCACGAAAGGACGGTGAATCTCAGCATTCTTTATCTGGAAGCTCTGAAAAATATAGGACAATGGGTAACGAGCTAACGCCTTATCATGCAAACCAACGGGGAGTAGATATTGGGAGTGATAGCCTAGGATGCCGGCAACCAATGATTGACGTCGGCAACATAGAGGTGTGCATACTTCACTGTTTTCTGTTTTGATCAGTATTCTAGTTTCGTCCACTTTGCAAGAATGGTTAGATTGTAGGAGAAAAGTAATCCCCTTAACTTTGGAAGAACATGTTTGTTAATTAATAGAGATCCTCAAAATTAAGTTAAATGTACATAGCTCCTCTTTATACAAATTTGCACTTCAATACAAACAGCTGGATCCTCAAAATTATGTAACCGCCCTAACAGTTGCATGAATCTGAACAATCAATTTACTTATGTTGAACACTAATGGAATTTTAACCATTGTTCCTGCAGCTTCACAGTAATACCCCTTTGAGACAAAAAACTCAAAGCTATGATTTTGATGAGATGTCTACGAATTCACCACCCTGGCCACCAGTGAACAATCCTGGACAAAACTACAGGGAAGATGACAAAGAAACTGGTTCAGGAGAGTGGGTTGATAAAGTCATGGTAAACAAGCAAGATGCAAACAAAACTGACAACATCTTAGGCTGTTGGGAAGCTGACAGTGGGAACTTATCCGAAGCCTTTTATCAGAAATGTCTCCAAGATTCTTCCAAAATGTACTCAGTTGGATCCTACAATATGTTCATGGGGCACAACCAATTTAACATTGCTGGTTCAGATGACATGGATGATCTTGATGATACAACCACTGATTCCTCGGAGCCTGACTTGCTTTGGCAATTTAATAATTCCAAACTTACCAGCATAGCAAATGGTAATAATGCATCAAAGGCTAGGAGACCTGTCTCTAAGCCAACAAACAGCCCAATATTGAGGTAATGCTTCTTTATAAAAAAGATTTACAAAGTCTATGTATACACTATTTCCTTAGTTGAGTTCATTCTGAAGAGAAATAGTCATGTTTTTCTGTAGTTTTTTTAAAATTAAGATGAAAGGAACATGCATGTTGATAACTTAATTGATGCTAATTTTGCAGCAAGAATAACATCCATTCTTCTCTTGGTCCTTCACCTTCACGAAAACAACCAAATGGTGTCTTACATCGAACAGGAAGACATCCAGCTCCAGTTGACATGAAACGTAAAACTGGTAGCAGAAAGTAAGCATGTTCATTCATATGGGACGTTAAAAGGATGATTTTTTTGTTTCTTTTCAATTTTTTAGATGGAGAGCTTTTGCAATAATTTTTTGTGAGGTTTATGTTTGTAAGTTTTGTAAGTTGTATTTACACAGATAATGGAGGCAATAACGCCCGTTGCTTCTACCATGGATCAAGGATGTTTTTTTTTTTTTCATCTTACACTGTAGTTTTTAGGTGATGTAAAAAGTTCAACACCACTGCAATGGTCAAAATTGCAACAATGATCTGATTTGTAAAGTCTATTTTTTCTTGTTTTGGTTGCCCCTTTTTTCATGAAGGCTTTTGAATTTTCTCCTACTATTTCTCTCCTCTTCCTGACTCATGTAAGTAAACATGATGGAACGTGAATTTGATTTGTGTTCGAAATTTTTTATTTTAAAATGTAAATTTGATAAATGCAAAGTAATAATATGGATTAGTTAATAAAAATAATCATTTTAAATGTATGTATGAAAAGAGTATGGTAAGGAAGAAAGTTTCTCATACAAGATTTGAAGACTACAGAAACCCTTTTAATTTTAGTTCATTTTTTAAAATTGATAACATAGTTTTAATTTTAATTAATTTTTTTAAGTTGATAACTTATCAATTTTTGGGAACGTGTATGAAGATGATGTATGAAGTTGTGTGCACCTTAGGGTATCATCTCCAGGGTTACAACTTTGGTTAGGAGTTTAATATATGCCTCATAAAATTCTCTAACTAAAGTGTGTTAACAGAATATAAAATTTAAAATTCAATATCTTAAATAAAATATGGATCATAAAAATAAAAAATTATTTTTTATCTTAAAAACAACTCTTCACTCAAGAATCAAAAATATTATTAAAGTTAGATTTTACAAGACTCGTGCATTGAAAATATATATATTACAATAATTTTTTTTAAAGTTAATGTGACACAATGACTCCCACAAAAAATAAATTAAGATCTGAAAGATTTTACAATAGAGAAGAACTAAAAAAAAATAAGTCCATATTCTCATATGACAATTATTTAATACAACAATAAAATTATTAAATAAAAATCTAATTTAGACACTAAAAATAATTAGTCACTATATTAACTAAATTAAATATTAATTTAGAAACTAAAAATGTCTAAACTAGATTCTATTATTAATAAAAAAAATTAAATTAATTTTTAAATTGATATCTAACTATTAGTTACTAAAATTTTAGTTACTAATATTTTATAGTCTAAATTAATAGAGATTAATTTAGAATATAAAACAGTAAATAACTAAAATCTTGGTAGTTAATGATTAGATATCAATTTAGAAACTATTTTATAAATTTTTATTAATAATAGAAACTAGTTTAGATACCAATAATTTTTTTAGTTTATAAAATGGTTTTTAATTTAGTCAAATAGTGATTAATTATTTTGGTCTCTAAAATTAATTTTTATTAATAATTTCTTGTAGTGTAAGAAAATTTGATGATTTAATTTTAAATAATATGCTAAATATGATTTTAGATCCATAATTTGCTTCTTGTAAATTTAATTTCCTGTTTTAATAGCACATTTTTTATATATTTTGAAGTGTGAGACCAGTTTTGATTAAAGATGATGACAGTATTCGTTTTTTAAACTCTTTTCGTTGTGAGAACAAATTAAATTACTCCACAAATGGAATTTATTTATCAATAATGTAATGAATAGTATTAGAGAATAAGATAATTTTTAATGTCTAAAATGGAGGAAAAGTCACGGAAATAGTGGGCAAGAGAAACCTAGAATAATTATAAGCGGACAACAATTTTTATCTGTAAGTCTATTTATGAAGTTTAGTTAAATCAAAACTCACATTTTAAAAATGATATCAGAAATTATTTTAAATTTATTTAGAGTCGCCTATAATATGAATTACGTATCAATCTAACGTAAGAATATTAGAAAAAAATATATAAATTTCATATCGAATATAAATTAACTTAAAAGGAATATATAATAACTTACACAAACAAACTAGAAATAAAACATCTAACTTTAATAACTTCTTTTATCAAATCCTTAATTTTAAAAATGTAACAATGTGATTTTTTAAGGTTCTGCAAAAGTTAAATCCCTCATTTTTTAAAAAATGTAACAATGTGATCCATTTATTTATTTAAATTGATATAGTTAATTCTATAAATTATGCTTAAATTAAATTATTGGTTATAAATTATATTATGCTTAAATAAAATTGCTAATATTTATTTAGAAATGATTTTATTGCTAATTGGGTGAAAAGAAGTCACATTACTGTATTTTTAAAAATTAAGAGACTCAATTGAACTTTTTTATTGATAATGGAACCAGATTAAATAAAATAAATTAATATTAGAAGTAAAACGCAGTTAAACCAAATATCTATTAGTTTCTCTTTTTTTTTCATCCGGGAACAGAACTGGAGGCATAATAAAAGCCTGGGAGTGATATTATCTGATGGAACTAATAAATTGTTATCGAAAATGTTAATTTGATAAATATGTAGTAAAATATTCTAAATTACAATCTTTCAAAATTTCTTTATTTTTTTTACATGACTTACATTTTAGTAAAAATGATTTTATTTTCTATTTTTAGTATTTGTAATTTGGAATAACTCGGAGGCAACCTATTGGACTCAATATTCATTATTTTGTGTGTATAGTGTTGGTGAAGAGACTGATATAAGGAAAAAAAGAAAAGGTTTGCACTATTGTGGTATGGGGCCATTTTATTTGGTGTGTGTGGCAAAATCTAGCACTTGGGTATCTTTGTCGTAAAGACGAGAATAGTTCTAAATATAATATAATAATATCTGCATATCTGCATATCTGCATATCTGCATAATGTTTGAATTTAGAGTTAGAATGTGCATTCAATTCATAATTATTAATAAAGACTTTCAACTTCCAACTAAATTATTTCTTGTTTCATGTCTTTAATTATTGTAAAGTTTGCATCGTTCTTTAAATAAATTTGTCAATATATATTAGTAGATTTTAAGACAAAGTTTGCACCAACATATGAAATGTTTTTATCTTTGATTAATGTGAGATCTTCAACACATCTTCCAATTTATATGATGAGATTTGCACTTATTTATATACTATAAAATATCTTTATCTATAATAAATGTCATATCTTCAACCTATAAAACCTATGAAATAGGAGATATTAAATGTATGAGTAGTACTATTGTATCTAAAATTTTAGTCCACAAGGTTAAAAAAGGTTCTTAATAAGGTTATTGACCAAAAAGAATCAGCTTTTCTTGAAGGAATGGGGTTATTGGATAGTGTGTTGGTGGCAAACGAGTCGATAGAGGAAATTAGGAGAAAGAATGAAAGTTGTGTGTTTCTCAAAGTAGACTATGAGAAGGTCTACGATTCATTTAGGTGGGATTTTGTATATTACATGTTTGGAACGTTAGGTTTTTGCAAAAAGTGGATTGGTTGGATAAAAAATTGCTTAGAGACTTCATCGGTGTCGGTGCTGGTGAATGGTAGTCCAACGACTGAGTTTGCACCAGAGAAGGGTTTGAGACAAGGAGATCATTTGGCAATGTTTATTTTTCTCATCGTTGCGGAAGGTTTGGTAGGAGTTGTAAGACAGGCATAGAAGAAAGGTATATTAGACAAGTTTGAGATTGATGAGAGGAAAACTAAAGTAAGTATGTTGCAGTATGCGGATGATACGTTATTCTTCTGTAAAGCAAATACACAAAGTGTGATAGTGGTTAAGGCTACTCTGATGTCTTTTGAGCTTACTTCAGGACTTAAAGTGAATTATTCTAAAAGTAGGGTTGGAGGGGAGGGTGTTATAATTGGTCACCTGCAGGGTTATGCTTCTATTCTAAAATGTGATATCATGAAAGCTCTTTTTACTTATCTGGGCATGAAAGTAGGGGGAAACCATAAAAGACCGTGTTTCTGGGAGGGTTTGCTTGAAAAAGATTGGAAAGAGATTAGGGAAGTGGAAAGAAAATTTTATGTTGATGGTAGGGAGAATATGTCTTATTATAGTCGTTCTCACCTCTATTCCCTTGTTCTACATCTCTTGCTTTTATATGTCAGTGTCAATTTTGAAGAAATTGGAAAAAAAGACAAAGAAACTTCTTGTGGGGTTGGGGTTCAAAGGGATGAAAATTTGCTTGAGTGTCCTGGGTAAGGATATGTGAGTCAAGAGAGGATGGTGGTCTAGGGTAAGAGATTTAAGATTATTTAATATCGCCTTATTAAGTAAATGGATTTGGCGACTTAAGTTAGATAATAGTGGATTGTGGAAAGAAATTTTGGAATCTAAGTATGGAGGTTGGAGAGGTTGAAAAATTCAGTCATAAGTTATAAGGATTTCCTCTAATGAAGAGATTTAAAAAGGGTTTGGAAATTACTAGATTGGGGGAGTGACTTTGAAGATAAAACTGGGTGGGTGTTAAAGGACGGGAAGGATATAAGGTTCCAGGAAGATAAGTGGGTAGATAATGTTCCTTTAATGTGTAAGTATCAAAGACTGTATTATGTTGCAAATGATCGAGGTTGTCTCCTAGCACATGTAGGTAGGTGGATTAATTGTAGGTGGAAGTGGGAATTGGGTGGAGGAGAAATCTATTTGTGTGGAAAGAGGATCAAGTTACTCAATTGATGGGTCTTTTTGATAATAAGAAGTTAGTTACGGAGGGGGATAGCGCTATGGATAAATGGATTTGGAGGGATGATGAAAAGTTGGGTTTCTCTGTGAAATCTGCCTATAACTCTTTAAAGAAAGAGGTTCCAGATGGTGATAAGGCCTTTTTTTAGAGGTTTTGGAAGGTCAAGTCCCTTCCTTCTACACAAGTTATTGTTTGGAAGGTGTTGCAAAATAGTATAGCAACAAAGGATAATCTAATGAGGGGAGGTGTTATCTTGGTAAGTAGTTTGTGTGGGTTGTGCGGTGAGGAAGAAAAGACTGTTTGTCATCTCTTTTTTGAGTGTAAGTTTGCCCGAAGAGTTTGGGGATTGTGCTTATCTTGGCTAGGGTGTTTGTTGATGAATCATTTTGATGCTAAGGTACATTTCATGATGTTTTTCCCTTTGAATGTGAATGGTTCGCTATCTAGAGTTTGGGGGAGAGTGTGGATTGCTTTTGTAGGAGAAATTTGGAAATATAGGAATAGGAGGATCTTTAAGAATGGAGAGTTGATTATTTAGAGGTCTTTGTAGTGGTACAAAAAAAAAAACTTAGGCTTGGATTACATGTAAAGAAAAATATGCAAATGGTGCCTGAAACCATTGCTATGTATGAAATATGTTAAGAAGTAGTGTTTCAGTTTTAGAAAATTTGTATAGCTAACCCCTTGCTTTATGGAGGAAGAAGCAGTGTGTTTTGCAGGTTTGGGGTGACGTTCTTTTTCTATCTAAAGTGGAACTAAGGAGGAGTAGCGTTAATGTGTTGGCGGGAGCACAAGAAGAAAGAGTTAATCTATAAAAGGGGTTTTTTGCTCTGTGAATTTGTGGTGGAATCATGTTTGGAGTTTATTGTAAAGGGACCTTTTAAAAGTCTCGTAATCTAGTAGTTGTTTTACTTTCTGATGTTAGATTTGAATTTCCCTTTTGGCTTGTGCCATGTGTAGGTTTATTGGTTGTTTTGGATCGTTTGGAACTATACCCTTGTATCATAGCAGATTGTTTTCTCTAAGTGATTGGGGCAGGTAGGAGTGTGGAGTTCTATTTCTTTTTATTTTTTTATTTTGTATAAGAGTTGATCACCCTTAAGTGATCCATATTTTTTTTTTCTTACTGATAAAAGAAAAACTTTAAAGATGTTTTAATATATAGTTACGATGTTATATTTTAAGATACATTACTATTACTTTTTTTATATTGGCCAAAACACTTTTGGCGCTATAATGTTTGTATTTTTCAAATTTTTAAAATTTAATCCAAATTATATTATTGAATGGTAATTAAAAATTTATATAAAATAAATTTTTAATATATTTATTTTTTATTTATTTGATGTAAGAGATAAGAAAAATAAAGTAGAATTGTGTAACTTAAGAAAACTAAGAATTATGTACTTTATGTTAAGGAAATAATTATATTTAATAGTAATTTTTAAAAAAAAATTGTATATAAGATTTGCGATATATTATAAATGTTTATTTAAAAAGAAATAAAACTTATAAATTTATTTTATGTTAGAAATGTTTTTTTTAAAAAAAAATAAGAGTTATAGATTTAAGTTATGTTGGGTACATAAATTAGAATTTTAATTATTAGTTATTTATTTTTAAGTTTTATTATTTTTTAAACTATTTTTCTTTAAATTTTTTTTGTTTTCTTCCTAACTTTCTCCAGGTGATTCTCATCATTTCCATGATCAAATATTGTAAGTAAGTTTTTTTCTTCCTCATATCTCAAGTTTTTTTTTTCTTGTATTGTTTACATGTAAAAGAATTTTTGTTATCGCATATGAGACTACAGTCGATTAGATAAATCTCTATTAAAATTAGATTCTTAGTAATATTTTGGTTTGTGAACAAGCATTCTATAAATAAGTTAGAATTCCTCAAACTTTTCTATGTTTTTGGATCAATTCCTTAAGAGAAAAATAATTAAGGTAAGCATAGTTAATTAGTTTGTCTCATATTTAGTTGATTTAGAATCGTGTATTGAGAATATGAGATTCTTGTAAATATTAAGAGTGACTTGAAATTAAAAGTATTTTTTATTGATTATGGAGTTTAATTTGGTATATATTTGAGTGAATTGTTTGATTTGTTGAATTGGCATATATTTAAGTGAAGCCTTTGATTTGTTGAGTGATTATGTTGATCTAGATTTGAAGTAATTAATTTGGAATTGAACTACTGAGTTTGAACTAGAAATTCATGGATTTAGAAAAAGGATACAGTTTTAAATGAATTAATGTTAGTTTGATTTTGTACTTTAAATATGAGTAATCCAATTGAGTTTGAGGTAGTTTTTGAGTTAGAAAACAATTATTGTTATAAAATGTAAAATAAGTATACGATGATGTTTGTTTCTTATTTAAAAGGTTATGAATTGTTTGATTTTGGAGTTTTGAATAAGATTTTAAAACTTGTAGGCATCTTTGAACTCATATAATAGGTTTTTGTTGTTTTTCTAAAATATTTCTAAGTTGTTGTATAATTTCACGCATATTTGTTCAATTGTGATATTTCTTTCCCAAGAAAAAATAAGGGTAAACAAGCTCTCTTCTAAGGATGATTTTTACTCAAGTGAGATATTCTTGTTCAAACGAAAGTTTGCTTATTCTCAAGAGAGACAAGAATAATCTTTTGTTTTTGCTCAAGTGAAAATTCTATGATGATATTTTATATATTTTGACTTATATGAAATATGTGTATATACATAGATACAAATGTTTTTAAGTAGTGATGATTGAAACATATATGAATTTAAATTATAGAATTGATTGAAATATTAAATGATATGATGTTGTTGTATTAAATTGTTTTAGTCACATATCTAAGAAAGAATATTAACCTCATGCATTCTTGGGCATTAAGTAAAGAATTTAGAGTATAATATAAACCTCTTACTCCATTCATATTTTAAGTCATGTAGAATAAAATATCAAGTGGTAAGAAAGGAGAAAAAATTTCTTACATGCCTAAACTCAATGTAGTGTATAAATATTAGTTGCACTGAAGTCACTCTTATGCTTGGTTGATTCTTAGTATTTGATGATGATTGAATCAAGTGTTAATCTTTAGTAGAACATACTTAATATAAATTTTTCTAGAAGGTATATACCTATTATTATAAATCTATTATCTAATTATACTTAGATCCATTTTAGCTATAATGCCTAAAAATGATTGAAATATAATACATGTTTTAATGGAAATTTTAGAAACATATAAGGTCTTCTTATAAACTTTTTGTTGGATTTTAAAGATGTATATTTTGAATTATTTTTTAACTAAATATATTTTGTAAGCCATTCTTAGTTAAAACATTTATTTACCTAAAAGTTATGTCATCATATTTTGGAATTTTAAAGTATGCATCAAATTATATATATATATATATATATATATATATATATATATATATATATATATATATATATATATACATTAAAATGTTGAAACAAATTATTTCTTCCATTTCTACTTTAGATTTGAATGTACGCGTACCTTATTCAACAAAATATAAAATAAATGAAATCGAGGTTTAACAAATTACAAAATAAATGAAATCGAGGTTTGATGAGAAGAAACTTCTGAAATACACATCATCCAAAATATATGTTATTTGGTTAAACATCAACTCACCAGATTCTCATAAAAAATAATGAAATAAACTCAATAAAAAATCAGAAAAATATATTAATTAATTAGAAAAAATTACACACTTATTATTTGGAAGAATATATTTTCTTTGGAAAGATCACACTCAATTGAGATAGTATTTTAGAGCTAAATTAATTATTATATTATTAGTTGATTTAAACTTAATGTCTATTATTCTATTATTTATATTTTATTATGTAATTTGAATATATATTTAGTGGATTGAGAATATTAATTTGGAATCACAAAGTGTGATTAATGTATAATACAAGAAATTGAATTGATAGAGAATCGTGATTAAATATATTATGATATTTCAGTAATAACTATGTGGTTGTTATTGTGTTTAAATGATGTTATATAGATAGTAATTAGTGAGTTACTATTGAGTTGATGTTCTATAGTCCAACTATTAAGTTAGGAGTTTTGATTAAATATTTAGGTTCAATAAAGATATATTGTATAGATAAAGGTATCAGATGGTGAGAGTTAATAAAAGCTTTTTGTTTAGTTGGAGATGAATAATCATTGTTACTCAATAAGATAGGTATGAAACTATTATGTTGTATGGGATTTTGCATAGATGAGATTTATACTAAAGTAGTTAAATTATCAAACATATAAGATATGTTGTTATTGATGTGAATGACCTTGGTAGGGCTTGGTATTTGTGTGTGTGTTGGTATTGTTTAACACTTGTTATAGTATGAATTTAGCTTAGTCTAATTGTTGTTGTTTTGGCTATGAATGTGTTATAACAGTGTTTTGACACGAAAACAGATGATTTTACCAACACAAATAGTGGAAGAAGCCTACGCAAGAAAAGCGTTTTTGAATTATTGATTCATTGTGAACCAAAGGAAGGAAACCCTACAAAGGCAGCCGTCAAGAAGAAACATTTTGAATCTTCTTTTCTCGTTATCCATGTTTATAGTGGCTACCATAAGTGGCTAATTCTTTCCTTTGGAATTTGGAGTAATCTATAAACAAACTCTTATGTATTGAGGTGATATTTAAATATAATATTTAATTATTGATTGAAAAAAAAAATTGTTGATTCATTGCCAAAAATGACTTAGAATTAATAATTCATCATCTAAAGGATTTTTCCATTTTAATACTCTATTTGAGAGTTATCAATATTTATCAAATTTGTTCTTATCTAACAAAGTGTTATTGGATCAAATGACAAATGCATTGTTGAAAAAAAAGACGACTTTCCTAAATGAGATAGTTGTTGCTATCTACTCCAATATTGAATCATTAGTTTAATTGAATAATTAAAAAAAGATAAACATTTCTTTCTCTTCGTCTTAGGTCGATGGATCTTCTTAATTGAAAAATCCCCTATATTAATAATACACATTCCATTTGACCAAGAATAATTTGAATTATTTTGTTCCAAAGCAAAGAGATCAACGGGACGATTTCTTCTATTTAGATATTCATAACAAAAAAGTATTGCATTTTCTTCTTTTTTTCTGAATAGGCATGAAAGGATAAGGAAGGTTGGAATGTCAATAGGTAATCTATATTTTGAATTCACCCTAACCGAAAATATATTATCCATTTTGGAAACGTCTTGTGGCAATATGAACATAAACTAAGTATGAGACTGAAAAAATTGCATATAATTGTATATTCATTATACTTAACACTACCTATTTTGGAATGTTAAAAATCTTGTGCTACATATTTAGCAAGTATACTGAATTATACCAAATCGTATAAGTAATAAAATGGACCATGTTAGTATCACTTTCCTAATATATTTGTGCAATACTAACAAAGTATAAAAATTCTTATTATTTAAATTAAATAGCTTATAATTTTTTATTTATTTTTTTTTAAAAAAAATTTCATGTTAGATAAATTGTAAAATTTTATTATAAAGGAAACTGTGAATATTTAAGAGTCACTAAAATATTAAAACAAGTAAACTAACAAGTTGGGTAAGCAAATAGAACAAAGATGTTAGGGTTAAATTTCACTAAAAACAAATCTCTTAAAATGTGATACCCAATTAAACACTTAGACTTTCAACATTAACATAAATCATCAAAATTATCTCAAAAATTAATTCTTTATGTGAAAAGAACCTAAGTTCCTTTGTTAAGCATTAATCCATGGTGCAACTCAATAAAACAACTTGTTTTAAGATAAATGATTAAAAGATAGACCAATAAATAATAGACTTATTTCTAGATACACGGTACATTGAGTGTTTTATCTCAATTGAAGACAATGAGAATATTTTTAAATCACAAACAAAAACCTAGAAGAAAAGTTATGGGTGATATCCCAGCAATGCAAAATACAAAAAATAAAAATTAATGTTAAATAATAAAGAAGATATTATATATATATATATATATATATATATATATATATATATAAAGTTTAATGTAGTTGCATCTAACAACAACAAAAAGTTAGTTACTTATTCATGATGAAGAAAAAAATTATAAAAAATGAAGAAAATAGATTGAAGAACCATGTAAATCTAATGAAAGTTTTCAATTGACCACCCATTATGTGTGAGAAATTCATTTTTTTTTTGTTCAAAACCTAGGTCTCAACCCCACCTACATGAATGTCCCTTTCAGTTTTAAATTAGCTCATTCTTCAAAGTTTTTCTACAAATTTTACTTTTTTTTCTTTTTTTCCTATAGAAAAATTATATATTTCTATTCATATGTTCAAAAAGATAAAATATTAAACTTAATCTTCTTTAATAATTAGATTAACATCATATTTATTTAAACAAAGTTTCAAGTAAGAAAATTACAAGATACTTATATAAAATGTAAGTATATAAAACATATATCATGATCTTGGTTCAAAAAAACTTTCCTATGTTAAATTTCTTTTTCTCAAATCATGTACTTTTTTTTATAAGATTAAACATTGCTTTAATTTATTATTAAGATTAATGGGAAGGTCATCAATAACATGAACAAAGATAAAATAAAAAATACAAAATGTATTCAATTTAGGCCCAGAATCTTTACTCTTACCTTATACATTACCTTGCTTTTGCAATTAAAGATTACTTTAATTCTAATCTATGAAGCTTTATCTATTTTTTTCCTTCCCATCCATTAGACCGTGACTTTGGTTTCTTTTAGCAGCAATTTTGAAGAAATTGGATGCCGGGGCATGTCCCACCCGATCAAAGAAAGTGGAAAAAGAAAATATAGGTATGGTAACTTATGATTATGATAAAGACTGATTTATATCAAATGGGAAAAAGTTAGGGTGAGTTGTTGAAGTATATCATATGGGAGAAACTTAGGGTGAGTTGTTATGGGTTCCTAGATGGCTGGAATTAGTGGTGTCAAGAAAATAGCCCTTCTCACTATCATCCTAGGTTTAGTTATGAATAGCTGTCTAGCAATTGCAAGATGCTTGAGATGAATCAAAACGACTAACCCGACACTAGGACAAGAATCTTTTAACCTTCAGCATGGTGCACTCCATATTATACATGTATGTCAAGTTTTGTTGTGTCTAATATCTTTAGAATGAGGTGTGTGTATAATATCTTTAGAATGAGGTGTGTGTAAATGTAGTCTGATACACTCAAAGGCTTTCCTTTCCCTACTTAACCTGAAAGGTTATCTTTATTCTAAATTTTATCAATCCAAAAAGGATGCAATATCAAGAAAAAACAAACAAACATAGTCTAGATTAATACAGTGGTCTAAAATAAAGAGACTTATGCAAAGAAAACCTTAGTTTTGCCAAAACCAGAACACCAACTCCCTCACAATGCCCAGCATGGACAAGAAAATCATGTAGCACTCCATATTATACATGGTGAGTTGAAAGCAAATAGCGTCTTAGGCTGTACACCAACAACAAAAATTTCTTTTACATGAATGAAGAAATCGAGGCTGTACATAAATAGACTATTCAGAATTGACACCACTCTAGACGGACTTTTCATGCACAGACAAGAGGAAGGTTCATTGAAATGTTGAAGAGAAAGAACATCTTTACATCAAGAATTTTCTTTTATTGGAAAATTGTAATGAAATTCCTGATGGAATATGAATGCTGTGTCTCATGTACAGGTTGAATCAAAGGAATGACTAGATTCTTAGAGATGGTTATCTCATGCGCTTGAGACATAACTAGACGATGGATGTAGAGAAGAAAAGCTGGACGAAAATTTTGACTGTGTGTTCAGCAGGTCAGGACATGGCTCAGGAAACACATCCTCAGAGACTCCCATTACATTAGAACAAAACCACGAAGAAGATGACTCAGAACCAGTAGAAAAAGTCACGTTTGAAAGAAAGATAGGAGTGAAGGGTGAATCAACTATTCCTGAAAAATTCCCTGCAACAGCAACATTTGCGCCAATCACATCCTCAAAAGTAACATTACCAACAACAGGAACTGCATTAGGATCATACTTGTCATCTGGATGGGAGCCAGAGAATCCAGTCATACCGATACCCAAGTAAATATTTTCCAATTTTGTGTCAGAAATTAAGATGTTTCTCATATAGCCACCTCGACCCCTAGTTGTCTTCAGTTCAATGCCAATTGTCGAGTTTATAATATGTAGGTGCTCTACAATTATACCAGATATGCCTCCAGACATCTCGCTTCCAAATGCTAGGCCAGCACCGGATGATGATTGTAAATGAACACCCCTGATGTGGACGTTTGAGGTTGATTTTCCATAGGCAACTCCATATTGATCCCAACCACTCTTCAGCACAATTGCATCATGACCAGTGCTAATATTGCTGTTGTCAATGCAAACATGGTCGGAAGAATCTGCAAGCAGCAAATACTAATGAGATTCATCTAGAAAAAATAGTTCACAGAACCGTCTCCAAGAGACCAATGTACATGAAGCTATTACTACATGACTAAACCTCATTTGGAATATAAAAACAGAGAGAAAAATGTTTTAGAATTGCATAAACAAATCAGAAACCTTGTGAAATGGAATACACCAAATATGAGAATTGAGAAAGGTACCCTTTTTTCATTTGTATTTAGAACTCTTACTATTTGTTAAATAAAAATTTTAGACTTCAACCGTGCAAGGGTTGTGTATTACATAAAAAAATCTGAAGTCACAACACAAGTAATAATTTATCAATTTACCTGGAACTATACCACTTGTGTAAGGGAACTCAGTTGGAGCATGAGCTGTTATGTTTTGGATTCGAACATTGCTGCATGCATTGTCAAAGATACATATAAAACAAAACAGTTCCATTTAAAAAATAAGTCAGAGACACAAACATGAACCACTTGTACCTGCAATACACTGGATGGATGCTCCAAGCAGGAGAGTTTAAAAAGGTCAAATTTGAGATTACGATATTATCAGAACCAACAAGTTCTATAATATGTGGTCTGCTGTAATTTAAGGAATGAGTTCTGATTAGGTCCCACCAAACAGAACCCTGCCCATCAATAATTCCATTGTCACCTGTTGCAATTATTAATTATTAAATTCACCAATTTAAGTCTGGTAGCACAGCAATGTTCATCCTATCTTATAAATACTTCAAAAAGAAAAATAACAAATTGTAATGGACGAATATCCCTGCCTGTAATCACCACATCACTTAAGTTGCGTCCATAAATCAAACTGCAATATCTCCCACCTGGAACATCAATTCCCCGACCATAGGATGGTAGGGGATCCACAGCAGGCCAGTGTGCATAATCCTGAAATGATACAAAACGAAAGGCAAATGTAAAATTTTCTGGAGTGAACTGAAATGGCATTCCAGTAAATATTGTCTATTGGCAGTTTCCTCTGCAGATTGCAGAAAAATCACTTCATATACACTTTTTATGCTCTAGAAGACAGGCAGGATTACAAGATCAGGCAAGGTTAGAAGAATAGAGTGGAAGATTTAATTTTGTTTCTCCATCTGCGTTTTTCTAAGCAGCTATTAAATACACAGATAAAAAAACTCTACTGGTAAGAATTTGAATAACGTTTGCAGTAGAAGTGCAACATAGATTTGATTGAAAGTTAATGATTAAAACCTGCGATGCAATGATAGTTGCTCCTCTTTCAAGGAAGAGAGTGAGGTGGCTGGTAAGGTTGAAACTTCCGGTAAGCCATCTTCCAGATGGAACATATAGTTGAGCACCACCTTTGTCGGCAAATGACTTGGCATAAAAAACTGCATTTTGGAACGCAACTGTGTTCAATGTTTTTCCATCTCCAACAGCCCCAAACTCTAAGATTGACACACTGTGAGGCCTAGGATTCAACAGTTCTTGTTTACACGGTCCATGATCATCTTTGCCTCCCAAAGCAGTGCTTAATACTATGAGTAAAAGCACAGGTACCTAGAAAGAAAGAAGAAAAGGAGAAGATTTAAAGCACACTGCTAATTGGGTAAAACAGTAAGAAGGGCAATGTGGACATCAAAACATAAGATACGATGAAATAAAAGTCATTAAAACTTCAACAACAACAAAAACTAGAGCTCCAAGAGCAACATAAATACTCCATTTGAGCTTCGTCTTGCAGAGATTTTGCCTTCCGCCCAGAGAACAAAGCGATTGCTAGATAGTAGTAATTACAGAAGCAAAGGGCAAAAGACATAAATTGATATTAAAGGTGTAAACACTTCACGTTTTCAAAAGGAAAGAAACCAGGAATATTTGTGGAACTACCTTACAATTAACAACACAAACTTAAAGCAAGCTAACTAAATCAGATATAACTTTTAAAAACGTTCCAGGAAAAACGCAGGGCAATTAATAGGTATAATTAGAATAATTAGAAACCAGATTGAAACTTGGAATTCAAACCAGCATAGCATGGATATTAATAGAAAATTTCCAGCTAGACACTCTTATGAAAAGGCTGGAATAGGAGAAAGCAATACACCATAAACATTGATGAATAAAATCTCTAGACCCCTTTTTCAGAGCCACGAAAACAATGTCACAACTAATCAACCACGGCGCAATCAATCATCGACCAATATACACTAAATTCGCTTCCGCGAGATCCTTTTCGATTCGAGAATTGATCTTGACAACAAAGGGTTGACATAATTTACTACGAAAACCCAAGGCATTATACCAGAATTTAACATCGAAAGTCACTACAAAATCGAGAACAAACACGGAGATCAATTGTGGGTATTGGGTGAAAAAAGAAAAGGTTTTTTGTACGGGTAGAACATAAATGAAAACAAAACATCCCACAATGAAAAATCATTTTTTCCTTCTAAATTCTTAACAACGTACTTACTAGCCTCTTCATGGGTCTGTTCCCCTCTCCAAGAAAGAGAAATAGGAAGGTGGGAGAGAAGAAGAGTGTGGAGTGAAGAAGAGGGTAGAAGTAGAGGTGGAAGAAGAGGAAGAGGAGAAGTGGTATTTCCTATATAATGCCAACCAAGTACTAGAAACAATAAAACAAACGGGGGAGGTAGTCGAAAGCGACTGCTATGAAGGAAAATGCCAGCTCCTCATTTCTTTTTCCTTATTATGTACTATATTAAACAAATTTCCACGCACACAACAAGGACACTGGATTATAAAATATCAACAATTCCCACTTTCATTTTCTCCTTAATCTTTTCGTTTACCCACAAAATATCAATTTTATGGTTCCTTCTTGCCGACATACAAAAAAAACCCTTCCTCACCATCAAAATTTCTCTAAGAAATCTATTCATTTTATCTCTAAATTTATATAAATATTTTTTAATATTCACACTTTAAAAAAGTGTATAACGTAATTTCTAATATTTTGGAAATTATTTGCTTAATTTTATTAATTTAAAAACTGTTTGAGAGAAATAGCATATTATTTAATCGCTGAGGTCAATGTGATTGGGTTGATATGTAGACTAATTAATTACGTAATTCATACTTAAGTGACATGTGACTGTGGGAACAGGTGACAGATTTCATCAGTTCTCCTTCCTCTGTCAATCATTGCTCTTATATAATATAATATAATAACATATTTGAAAGAAATGCTGTTATCAGATTTATCCTTGTCTGGAGTATCAAAAATAGAATAGGAGTACCACAAGTTTTACCTTGTTTGGTTTGGAATTATTTTTCTCAGAGTGAAAGAAAGGAAGATTCTTTTTTCTTATGTATGATAATTTTTTATAAAATAGGTGGACCTTAAATTATTTTTTCCTCCTTATTTATATAGATTATTTAATTTAGTCTCTATATTACTAAAAAATGTTTTCAAAATTTTAAAACAGCATCAATTTTATTGTTTTCATCCACTTGGTACAAATGATGACTAAACTGTGAATAAGTGATAAAAGAAGATCAAATTTAATAATCAATTAAACACTAATCATAATCTATTAAAGTGTATCTATGACTTTTAGAAAATTTAAGATAAACTATAAAACCGATTAAGCACTATTTATAATGGATTAACTACATATTGTTTTTAAATAGTCTAAAAAATACCAAATAATCGATTTTAATTAACTTTAAGTATATTTGAAAACCGAATTAATCAATTGTCAGTTTTACTATTGCATGCAAACCGTTTATCCTAGTACATAATTTAAATTTACACATCTTAAAAAATAAACTGTTGAATAAGTGTGTGTTTTGTTTTGAACATATTGATCATTTGTTTAAGATGTTTTGGTGATTTTTTATTAAAACTATGGCCGTAAGTAAAAAGGGTTTTAACAGACGTTAATATAATTTAGGAATTGATTTAATTAACGAAGGTGTTTATAACTATTTGTTAAGTTTCAAATGTTATTCTAAAATCTCAGCAAAATAATAGAGCTTTTTCAATCTTCGTTAGATTTCACAAGTTTATTTTAAAACCTTAGCAAAATAACAAAGGTTTTAACCTTCGTTAAATTTCAAAGGTTTATTATAAAATTTCAGCAAAATAAAGGAGGTTTTTTTAACCTTTGTTAAATTTTAAAGGTTTATTCTAAAACCTCAGCAAAATAACAGTTTCTTTTTAACTTTCAGTAAGTTCCAAAGGTTTATTCTACAATCTCAGCAAATTAACAGAAGTCCTTTTAACCTTTGTTAAGTTTTAAAGGTTTATTTTAAAATCTCAACAAAATAACGAAAGTTTTTTTAACCTTCGTTAAATTCCAAATATTTATTGTAGGACTTCAAACACTTCAGATTTTTCAAACTTCAATAAATAAATATAATTAAATCTATTTATAAATAAATAATTAAAAACTATATAATTTTCATATATTTTATAGTTTTAATATATTTTATAACTAAATTCTCTAAAATTTTGAAAGTGTAACTTTACATTACAAATAAATTTTCTAAAGTTTCAAAAATTTATTTTAAAACTCAGCAAAATAATCTTGGATAATAAGTATTTCAACAGTATTTGTATATTTTTTATGATTGATGGTAGTTGGTTTATATAATTCCTAGTTTTTTTGTTACGAGCTCATACTTCAAAAAACCTAGCTTATTTTGTTTTAGCTTTTGATGTACGTATATTTTATGTGCAATTTTAGTTTTAATTATAATTATTAATATTTAATTCTCATAATTTTGAAATATTTAAAATTAAGGCCTTTATTTTAAAATGCATCTAATAATTAATTCACTAATCTAATAATTAATTCACTGTGAAAGTGAGAAGTAATAAAATTAATTTCTCATCGCAATATGTTCTTGCAATCTTTAGCCAAGAATACACATGGCTTTGAAGCCTACATTTGACAAATAATACAATTATTTAGGATATATAAAACAGTGATAAACATCAGTTGTTGTCAAGCTAAGTAATAATGGCTTGTGACTCAAGTTAGGGTTGTAAGGTAATGGGAGAAACAATATTGGAGTAAGAAAAAGATAGTGTTTTATTTAGTGTTTCTTCTCCTTAGATATAATAGACATAAGTGTGCATAGTTGATTGTGGACATTTGGTGTCACCTGAAGATCAATATGAAATGTTGCCGAAATTTTGTGAAATATAAGGGATGACGATGAAAGATTATGTACTATTAAAATATAATAAAAGTGAATCTTCTCGAATGAATGGGATATGACCATACATTTGAAAAAGATGTGAGATTTTACATGCATTTAGTCAACAAATACTGTAATGATGATTACAGTATGGATTAAAATTGGATTAGTTCACCACACATAAATGATTAATACGAGAGAGAAGTAGAAGAATTTATACAATTTGCACAATGTAATGCCAACAATAGTGTTGATTAAGTAAAGTTTAGGTGTTCTTGCGGTAATTTTTTGAATGAAAGAAAATTATATGCTACCAAAATTAGGGAACATCTTCTATATGATGAGTTTTTACAAAATTATACAAGTTGGACATGACACGACGAATTATTACCTTTAACAAGTATGTGTGAATCTCAAGAATACGTAGATTCTATCATGAATGATGGAGCAGAGGAAGACCGATTGGAGGACATTATTCATGATGTTGGAGTTGATTCTTTTGCCCAAGCGCAATGATACGAAAGTATGTCCAGCTATGCGAGACTCCCTTGTATCCTGGATCAACTAATTTCACATGGTTTTCGGCAGTGTTAAGATTGATGAATTTGAAGGCAAATAGTGGGTGAATTGATAAAATTTTCACATAATTGCTTGTTTTGTTGGAGGAAACGCTTCCATAGGGAAATACTCTACCTAATCGTAATTATGAGGCCAAGAATATTATTTGTTTGATGGGTATGAAGTATAAGAAAATAGATGTGTGTCCTAATGATTGCATGTTATACATGAAGGAGTTTGAATTGTTGAAAAAATGTCCAAGGTGTGGGTTTACAAGTTGAAAGACAAAGATGGAGATAGTTTTCACGAGATGACAAACTATGTGAAGGTTGTGTGGTATCTTCCGATCATTCTTATGATTAAGTGTTTGTTTGCAGATCCAAATGATTTTAAAAACCTAAGATGCCAGGCAAATGAGAGGAAATGTGATGGCATGTATCGACATCTTAGTGATTCTATGCAATGGAAGATATTTGATTACGACTTTCCTGAGTTTGATACAGAGTCAAGAAATATTCAACTTGGTTTAACCATGAATGGAATGAATTTGTTTGGTAATTTGAGTACAAACCACAGTTCATGTCCTACTTTACTAGTCATTTCAACTTACCTTCTGGATTATGCGTTAAACAAAAATACATGATGTTGTTTATGATGATATCCAGGTCAAGACAACCAGGAAATGACATAGATGTTTACCTAAGTCTACTAATTGAAGATTTGAAGTTCTTGTGGGATGGGGGTGTTGAAGTGTTTGATGGGTTTGCTAATAAAACATTCAAGATGCATGTCATGTTATTTTGCACCATCAATGACTTTCCTACATATGGGAACTTGTCGGGATATAGTGTCAAGGGTTATAAAGCATGTCCTATCTATGAAGAAGAAATTGCATCTCAACAATTGGAACAAGGAAGGAATATGATATATCTTCATCACCGAAGATTTCTTGGAAGTTAGCATCCTTACCAGAGGTTGAAAAAAAGCATGTAATGGACATCAAGAGAATGACAGTCCACCAACCTCATTGACTAGTGTGGAGATTTATGAAAAGGTAAATGACATACACCATATATTTGAAAGTCTAAAAAGAAGTCATTTGTGACAAACATATGTAAGAAGAAATCAATCTTCTTTGATCTTCCGTATTAGTCGAAGTTAGAAGTTAGACATTGTATAAATGTCATGAATGTGGAAAAGAATGTATGTGATAGCTTAATTGGTACACTTCCTAACATTAACAGGAAGACGAAGGATGGTATAAATGCTCATTTGGATTTGATTAACATGAACATAAGATAGGAGTTGGCACCAATACAGGTAGGTAAGCGAACATATTTGCCCCAACATGCTACACTATGTCCAAAGAAGAAAAAATAAGTTTTTGCCAATGCCTAAGGTGCCACAAGGACATTCATCAAATGTTAAAAGCCTAGTATCAATGTAGGATTTGAAGTTACTTGGGTTGAAGTCTCATGATTGTCACATCTTGATGCAACAATTGTTTCCGATAGCTATTCGTGGGATCCTACTGAAAAATTTTAGACATACTATAATTTGATTATGCTCATTCTTCTCTTCAATTTGTTGTAAAGTTATTGACCTTGTAAAATTACCTGAACTTTAAGATGAGATTTTTTTATTTTGTGTCAATTCGAGATGTTTTTCCCTCCTTCATTTTTTGACATCATGGTGTATTGACTTGTTCATCTTATAAGAGAAATTAGATTGTGTGGACTGGTGTACTTAAGATAGATGTATCATGTTGAGCACTATATGAAAATTTTGAAAGGGTATGTCAAGAATCATTATTACTGGTTGTGCTGGCTTTAAGTACAAACCCAACAGAGGTTCCATAGGATGCTACTAGTTTTGGAAGGAACAATGACATCCCATTATATATACACAAGTTAGATGTGTTAGAGGTCGCACTTGGGAACCAAGAGCTTAATATATCAATCATTCGGCTATGAATGATGTAAGTCTCTTAAACACCATTTCATTTTAGTTTATGTAATTAAATCCTTCATTATGCTTTAACTAATTATACTTGTAGGTATATATTTGGAGTGTGTATTAATGAAGGGATACATGATGTATATGGATTCATAGATATCCCCAATTAATTAATTTGTTAAGAAAGTTGAAACTTAGACATACATCACCAACTCCTTGATTACTGGAGAGAAACAAATATATTTTGCACCTTATATTCATGAGTAAGTACCATTTTTAATTTGTCAATTTTTAGTATTGCATCACTTATAATTATACTAATAATTTTTTTCAATATAGGTGTCACTAGAAGTTTGTTGTGATATCCCTAACTGATCACATTGTTGCGTCATTGTGCTCATTACACAAGAAGTCACCCACATATTTGAAGCAAATAATGGATTGATAATTACATTATCAACTTACATATGTATGTTACTCAAGTGTCCCCTAATGAGTGTTTTTTTTATAATTAGCTCATACACAAGAAGTCACCCGCGTATCTGAAGCAAATAGTGGATTGGTAATTACATTATCAACTTACATATGTATATTACTTAAGTGTCCCCTAATGAGTGTTTTTTTTTTATAATTAGCTCATACACGAGATATAATATTTTGAGAGTCGACCAAGTGCAAGGTCCCAAAAGCTAACATGGTTGCAACTTAAGGTTATTTGTAATTTTCATTAAAAAAAATTATCTTCTTTTGTTTGTAATATAAATGTCTTAATTAACATTAAATTGTAGTACAATAAACAAATCAAAGGTATGAGTGTGGCTATTGTGTAATGCAATGAATGACACCATTGTACAAGCCGATATTGAAAGAGGTTGGGATTAGGTAATAATGTTTAACTAATTCTTTATGTCCAAACTATGTATAGTTTATTATCTAATTTTAACTTATTTTGTGTTGCATTATTTTATGGATAGTCTACTACTCGATTCTAAATCACTTGATTATGCAAGGACAACTTGGACAACATATTTTATCAACTTTTACAACACTATAGGATATATGAGGATATATGATCTTATATTTAGTTCATATGCTTTTAATTTTAGGAAATTTTGACTTTACATGTAGTTTACAATTTCATTTGTTGTTTTATTTATTCTTCTTATGTTTTCTAATACTAGGTTTAGTTAATAGGCATGCAGTTTTAGAAAATTTTGACATTACATTAATTTATAATTTTATTTTATGTGTTAGTTATTATTTTGTGTTTATACATTTTTATATTTTACTATTAAATCTAGTTGGGATTTACTGTATACAGGTTAATAAAGAGGATAAAATTAACAAGTCAATTGAACTAAAAAAAATTCACAACATAGATGACGGTTCACACCAAAATCATTATTTATGTCTCATAAAGACGACAACTAAAGTCACAAATATCATATATGCAAGCAAATAGACGATGAACCTAACATCAACCATCATTTATATTTATGAATATTTTATATATTTTCTTGCATAATTGACAATAAAGACGACGTTTTGGCCAAAAACATCGTCTATATACTTTGGTATAAACGATAATTTATGATATAAATTTTCGTCTAAATCTATGAATATAAACGATAAGTTCACCCTTCATCTAAATTTTATATTTTTGATGACGATTTTATAGATAAAGGTTTGATAGTTGTCGAGATAAGTTTTTTAAAACTGTCATTTATATATAATTTTTTACGCTAATGCTTCTACTATTTACAATTTTATAAAATAATTTGATTTAAAAAATAAATTTAAAAATGATAAATTATTTTAAAAAGTATTAAAATTAAAATTAAAATTAAAATTAAAATATTTTATTTTAATTATTTATTTAATTATAATAAAAACAAAAATATTAAAATATAATGTAATATATTAAAACATATCAATTATATATTTCACCCAAGTGATTTTATGCGTAAGATTCCGTAAAAACATAATTAATTATGCAAAGTTAAAGGCACAAAATTCCTTTCATTTTCGGATTTTTGAACTCTTCAATTTTTCATATTTTCTTTGTATTTCATTGCTTTATTATGTTAAATAGTATATATTATTATCATTGCTTTATAAGGTAAACACACACAAACAAAGTTGCAATGAGTAAAGTATCACAAAAAATCAACAGAACAGATTGACATAAAATAGATTATAGCCTATAACAATAATGAAAGAAAATATAAAGAGTTAGTAGAATATAACAAGCAAATCAAGCTGTAAAAAAATTTCTAAGCGAATGTAGTAAAATCCTCAAGTTTGCAATTGTTGGATTCAAAACTTATAAAATAAAATTAAAAAAAAAGTGTTCCATCTAAAATTCGTTTAAATAATATTATTATAATGAATCATCGTATTTAAAAATATTGTTCGTTTTAAAATTTTAGAATTACATCATAATTTTATTATTAAAAAACATATCAATATATTAAGAAGAAAAATATATATAATATGTTATTAATCTCAATTCTTAAATAATGTAAAATTATATTAAATATATCAAAAGAAAAAGAAAAAGAAAGTTATACTATCCACTAAAAAAGTTACATGAATTTGAAAGAGTTGGTGTTATTAAAGAAAGTTGAGGTGAAGATGATTCTATCCATCTAGAAAACGTGGAAGTTAAATTAGCTTCCAAATTAACACAATGGTTGACTAAAGGACATGTATAAAGGGCAAAAACATTATAGACTTCTAATAAAGCACAAGACATGGATAGGTGTGAAAGTGGATTTTCAGTTGTGAATTCTATAACTAGAAGCACCTCCTACAAAATAAAAAATCCCACCACACACCCTAAATCATTAAACCTATAGTCAAAATAGACATGAAGTTTTGGTATGATAATGGCGTCCATTCAACTTGTGCATGTGTTTAAGAAAACTTGACTTCCTAAATAAGAATTCACTTTAACATAAAAAGGAGTTAAAACTAAGCTCTTTATGGGACAATGATTTACATATAACTAATATTTGAAATCTAACTATTTCTGCTAAATATTACAAAATCCATTTTTTTATTCATTTATAACTACTAAAACTAAATTTAGATTCACAAAAACAAACAAATGTATATTTGTATAAGATAAAATTAGGTTAAACGAAACTTTTATTTTTTAAATGTTTCTGTATTAGTTATTTTAGTTCATAGAATGTAAATGCAATTGGTACTCTTTTCTTTTATAAATACGGTAGAACTAAAAAATAGTAAAGTAGTTATGAGTGACTTTGTACTTGACGTGTGAGAGAATGCATTTAGTACTCCCTGAATTCAATCATCACCATTTAAAAATTATTTACAATTAGTTTTTTGTTCTTCTATATTTGTGGTCACCTCTAACAAAACACCTGTTAATAACAATGACAAATGAAAACAAAAATAGCAAAAATAACATTGTTATTTAAATAAACTTTAGTTTTGTATTTGTGAATTATTAGACAGTAATTATTATTTTTATTAATTATTATTTTTATTAATCTGTTCACTTGCATTATTTTACAATTATTACACGAGAATATAAAAGGGGGACCCACAATAATAATGTCGAAAATGCTAGGCTGGCGTTACTTGGCTTGCCAGATCAGAACAAGGGAGTTTCATTGACGTGTCCCACCAAAACCATTTTTCTTCCCTCTTTCTATATTTTTATTCTCCAAACACTACCATTTCAAACCCATTTTATCAGTTATTTTTATAAATTATTTCAACAAGAAAAAATTAAATATATTTTTAAAATTTTTATATAATTTTCCTATGTTTTATTTTAACTTGTATATAAATTAATTTTTATCTTTTATTATAAAAAAATATCTATTTTTTCTTCTTCTAAATATATCTATATTATGTATCCCAACATTAAGAGTAGCAAATGACACGAAAGCAAATGTTATATGTGTACCTAAGCCTTGTTAGGTTTCATATACTTATTGTGAAAGATTATACCCTTATTTTCCTTATTTTATATTTTATTGGGTAGGAAGTTTCATATTTATTTATTTTTCTATTTTAATAAAAAAAACCTTTATTTCACTAATTCATGAAAAATGCTAAAAAACAATAAACAATATGTTCCATTTTTCTTTCTTCTAAGTGTTGCCTGCCAGGTTGTACAAAAGTGATCGATGAGGGAAAGAAATAAAACAGAAATGGATTTTATGGTATAATTAAGAAAATAATATACTTTTTTCCTTCAGTTGGGAGGAGAAGAGGTTGATCTAGGTTTTAGCAGAAGGCAGAAAGGCAGAAAAAGAGAGAAAATATAGCAGAGAGAGAAGAAAAAAATGGTATGATAATTGGGTGGTGATAAGTGGTTGCGGTGATGATAAATTGGCAGAAGAAGTGTATTTGGAAATAGCAGAGGTAAGATTATATGAGAGTATGAGGGTAAGTGAAGGAGATCCAGAAAGTCCATAAGAGAGCACAGGAGTTACAGTGAGAGCACATGTGCATCATTTTAATTCTGCCACTATTCTTCATTTAAAACATATTTTGTATTTTGGTTATCATAATATGGCTTTTGTCATATACTCCTTTAAAGTTGTCATTGTTATTGTCAGAGACTTGTTCGGTGATAACTTTGCATCAGTTTCAGGGCCCCATCCTTCTAGATCGACAAAGAATCCAATGGTTTTGCATTTACCAACTCGTTGCATATTTATTCATCTGCGCATCCATGCTGCCTTTTTAACTAATACCATTATACTCCTACAACTCGTTGCATCCCAATTTTAATTAAAATTATATATATATATATATATATTAATATATTAATATAACGTAAAATTGATTTTTTTTTCATAATTTAAATTATATATTTTTTAATATTTATAATAAAATTAAATTAAATTATAATATTATAATATTCACTTAACCATAATATAACATAACTTTTTTTAACATTTTAGTATATATTAAAAATTATACAAATTATTCAAATAATTTTTTTATTATAATATATAAAAAATTTAAAATTTAAATTAAAAATAAAAATCAATTTTACGTGAAGAGATAGAAAAATATATTTAATCTTTTAAAAAATCAACGGCTTAAGGTCTTGAAATTAGAGTGTTGGATTTCAATACTACTCACCTATATTTTCATAAAACACAAATACTATTATCATATATGTATACAAGACTCTTCTAACTAATTAACTAAAATTTAAAAATTATTAATTCAAATAAAATAAAATTTTTTATATGTGGTTTATAATATTCCATTAAATAATAGCCTATATGTATACATAGAGAAATTAAAAAGAAGATACTTTTCAACGGTCTTCTTAAAAATTTATTTATAGTGTATTACAGAAGTTTACTATGATACAATAAAAACTTTTGGAATAGCATCGAGACTCACAGAATTGGGTAGAGTAGAAAAGAAAAAATTTATGATAAAAAAGAAAAGTGAGTAAATGTGTGTTTTCCGAAAGAGAGAAGAGACACATTCTTACATAGAAACGAGGCTGAATCTATATGACTACACATTCCCCTCTAGCATATAAAGGAAAGTACATATCAATATATATATATATATATATATATATATATATATATATATATATATATATATATATATATATATATATATATATATATCAACGTCAAAGACAAATATCTTCAAACATCAGAATTAAGATAGTCTCAAATTCATATAGGCAAAACTTGAAAAAAAAATTAAATAAATAATAAATATTTTTGGATCTATTTGCAACAAACCTAAAAGAAGCTCAAATTTATGTCTCACACATGTAATATCCACAACTTTGTTAGTTACTTTAAATATATAAAAAAGGTTTTTAAGTCTTGGAGAAACTTTTGTGTTTTTTATAATACTCAAAGTTAAAAAAGAAATATCACGAATACATTTTTCATGATTTTTAGTAAGTTTTGATTGTAATTTTTTATTTATTAATTGGTTAATACAAAATGGAGAAAGATGACAATAAAATTTATAACATTAAACTATATGATGAGAAGAAGAAAAAGAGAATCCGAAAATCTTGAATGATAGAAAGAAAACCAAAAAAAAAAATTTAAAGATTAAGAAAACTTTATTTATTATGTTCGAGTAAGTGTTATACCCAAAATATATATATATATATATATATATATATTATTTATATAAAAAGAAGAAAAGAGAAAAATTACGAAATTAAAGACAATCTAATAAATCTAACAAATTTAACAAGACCATCACATAGTTTAATAGATTGTCTATTAAAATTAGAAGATGATTAAACAAAACTATTAGACAGTTTAACTAAACCATCTATCAAGATCATTAGACGATCTAATTGTACCATCTAAAAGAGAAAAATACCTAAAATTAAAAAAAGTAATGTATTTTATATGTCTCTCAATATAGACATAAATATTCTTTATTTTCAATTTATTTAATGATCTTGAATGTATGAAGAGGAATAACCTTAATGAAGATACGAGCCGCTTGAAGAGATGAGAATATAGGTAACAATTTACTAAGCTATTTGTTGAAGTTTTCTCAAACATCACAATCTATTTTTATATATTGGATTCTTTTGTAAAAAACTTGATTGTACATATTTTGAAGGTTCTTTTAAAAATGTAATGTTATTGTAAAAAATGGAGATTGAAGTAGAATTGGAATGTACTGTGTGGAGTGGCTGTGGAGCAGCAATGTCCCCACTAGGCACTATATAAGAAACCATGAATAATGGTTGTGCAAATGGTGGTGGAAGGCACATGAAAGTGAAGTTTTGGTGGGAAAAAATGTGAAGGGAAGGCAGAATTTCATGCAAAGGGAAAGCAGGGATGAGTTGAATTAAATGGATGATATTGGGTTTGGAGAAAAAATGTGCAACGGCATGCAGATATTGGAGACAGGTTATAAAGCAAAGCATGTGAGTGAGTGATGATGATGCAGGCCTTATTTAGTCAATTTTGTCTTCACCAACTTCATAGAATCCTATACATGCCAAGACAATTCACAAGACAACGCCTTTGCATGATGCTAATTGCAGGAGACAACAACTCATTCATTCATATCTTCAACCTATGCATATTCAAATTATTTATTCCAAAACACATTTATCAACACATCCTACTCATACCCGGTTGAATTAATAGGTTGTGTGAGTTGGATTGTATGGATTAAATAATTTATTCATATAATCTAATTTAAATTATTTTCAATTGTTTCCATATATTCATTCTCCACCTACCAAATTCAAGTCCATCACTACTTTAGAAATTTAGAGGTGGTTTTAATTTTGTCATTAAAGCAAAATTATTTTTAATTTATGTGACGTGTTTGAAAACCCAATCACCTCTTGTTTTAGAATGTTGGTTTATTTCAGATTAAAAAAAATGTCACACTAGACAGATTTCTCACAGGTATTACCTATTCATAGAATATATTTAACCAAAAAGTTAGAGATTAAAAAGCTTCACATCAAATTTTAAATTAATTTGTGACTAAAGTTGGATTAATATGGTTTAAAGTTGGTTTGAGATTGATTTTTAAATTTAAAAATATTAAAATGGTCTGAATCAAATTAAAAATGATTTGTCAACAATTAATTTACAAGTTAAAAACTAAGGACTATGGTTTGAATTTTTCACAATTTTGAAAACTATAATGGACTCATTGCTTCAATTCTTTTATATATTGATTTCATATATTAACTATTTTTTTTAAATGAAAAAATATTATTATTATTATTATTATTTTTATATTGTATAAAAATTATTAAATAGAAATTATTTTAGAGATAAAATATAATTAATTATTATATTTAATAAATTAGATATTATTTTAGATATTAAAAAAATTATTGATATCTAATATAATTTTTATTGTTAATAAAATTTGTAAACTAGTTTTTAAATTAATATATAATTAGCTAACAAAGTTTTAGCTATCAATTATTGTAATTAAGATAATTTTTATTATTAATAAAATTTAGAAATTAGTTTAAAATTTTATTGATGATAAAATTATTTTAAATAATAATAATTTTGAGTCATATCTAATTTAATTAATATAATAATTAATTATTTTTAGTCTTTAAAATTAATTTTATTTTAATATTTTTTTAACGTAATGAGAAAAATTAAAAGATCAAAACAAAAATTCTACGCAACTAGCTAATTGTCTGGGAGAAACAAAATAGCCAAACACCGAGAATAAATCGTAAAATATATTACGTTTTGAATAAATTATTATTTTTATTTATATATATTTGAAGAAATTAGCTAATATTAAATGTCATTTTTATTCGTATATCATTTTGAGAAATTTAAGATGATATTATATATTATTTTTAATTATATTTTTATCTTGAAAATATTTTAATTAACAAAAAGAAATGCAATTATAAGGAGAACAGACAGCATTTGCCCCAGGGGCTCGTTAATTATTTCAATGCTATTGGACCTTTTGAGACCCAATAAATTTTAACTCCGTTACCTTCCTATTAGCACCCTCTAGCTACTATTTAAACCCTCTACAGAAAATTGAAAAACAAAGTGATCCTTTTAGTATTTGGTTGAAAATATTTTTGACAAAAACTAGTTTTAACTGTGTTACTTTTTTTTTTCAAGAAAACTTTGCACGAAAAAAACTTGTTTATGCTATAGTAAATTTAAAAAATAAAAAAATAAACATAACAAAAAATTGTTTTGGTTACATTGTTGTTTTTTCCAATTAATGAAACACAAGTTAATTTTATTTTATCTTTATTTTAAATTCATACTCCCCTGCAAAAACAAATTAACAAAACAAGAACTTGTTTCGCCTTGCTTAAATTTTTGAAGAAAAAATTTACACAATGTAGTTGAGTTAAAATTTTCGAAAGAAAATTAACATAATGGAAAATTGTTCCACCGAATGTATTTTTGTCAAAAAATAAAAGCAAAAAACTGTTTTCTTAAAAAAAATATCAATACAACGAAAACTTGTTTCAGTGGAAGTATTTTTGTCTAAAAAAAATAAAAAAGCCCAAAGTTTGGAGTTTAAATAATGGGGTGCCAATAGCAAGCCTAAACTACTTGTTCTATGCATTTCTGCTCCAACTACCAAGAAGACTGCGCAATCGCGTCGTATCTTTATTGGCTACTTTCCCTGTTTTTATTTTTCGCAGTATTTTATTGAATTGTATTGGTCTCACTACAACTATTCTCCGGTGACTCCTCCGCGCCTCAGCCACCGCACATTCAAACTGAACCATGGCGTTGTACGCGGTGTCTCGTCGTTTATCAGCTGGATCCAACTCGACGACGCTCCTTGCTTTGCGTTTTGCTTCCTCTTCCAGATCCTACTCCTCTTCCTTCAGAGAAGAAAGAGACACCTTCGGACCCATTCAAGTCCCCTCCGACAAGTTCCTCTTTCTCTCCCTTGCTCTCTCTTTTTCCATTTCCTTTTTTTATTCTCTTAATAATTCATCTGATTCTATTGTGTTTATGCACTGTTAATTAGATTATGGGGGGCACAAACTCAAAGATCGTTGCAGAACTTCGATATCGGTGGCCCCCGCGAACGCATGCCCGAACCCATCGTTCGCGCTTTTGGCGTCTTGAAGAAATGCGCTGCTAAGGTTCAACAAACCTGGTCGCCTTTTCTGCTAGCATAGCACTATAATAATTTTCTACCTTGTTATTTTGGTCGTGGATTTCAATCTAATCAATTGCTTTTCATTATTGTTCTGTCTCAATTGATTCATTTGTTTTTTACTTCAGGTAAACATGGAGTATGGTCTTGATCCCAACGTTGGAAAAGCGATAATGCAAGCAGCTCAAGAAGTGGCAGAGGGAAAACTAAACGATCATTTTCCTCTCGTTGTATGGCAAACTGGAAGTGGCACTCAGAGTAACATGAACGCTAACGAGGTTAGTGCTTGCTAGTTGCTTCTTTGTCAGCTGCACCAAACCTGAATGCTCTGATTGCAAGTATATTACAGAACAGAACACATTAAGGGTCCTAGATTAGTCTATGATCAATATTCATCTTCACTCTATATTATTGCTTTTTCATAATTGTATTTAACTCTTGAGAATCTGTTTTCTTTTTTCCAAGGAACATTTCTGAAGTAACAGGTTCTCATTTTCTGTTGTAAAAAATAGTTTTTATTTTTCTGAACTTTTCAGGTTATTGCAAACCGGGCGGCAGAGATTCTTGGCCATAAGCGTGGTGAGAAGTTTGTGCACCCAAATGACCATGTTAATAGATCACAGTCTTCTAATGATACATTCCCAACCGTAAGCATCTTACAATGACATGTTCCCGAATATCTTATTGATTAGGCTCGTTCGCTATCGATGCAGTACAGTTCCTGATAGTGTTTCTTATTCTTTGTTTACCTACTAGTCTGGTATTTTTAGAATATTGATTTCTTTATAATCTGTATTTGTTTACTTCTTTTAAGGTAATGCACATTGCAGCTGCAATGGAAATAAACTCCAGATTAATCCCCAGCCTGAAAACCTTACATGGCACCCTAAACTCAAAGGTTTGAATTCTAGTTCATACTTTTAGACTAGTTAGTTTGTTGGATAGATTACAGTCCCCCTCCTGCCATTTTGTGAGTCGTACCATCCTGATTAGAGGGGATTTTGAGTAATTTGCATAATACCCGACTCGTTTTTTCCGTGTTACATTGAAATATGTGATGTAAATGTGCGAAGAGTTAATTGATTTTTATTCTCCTGTCTTTATATGATTATCTTATCTAATGGTTCTGGGTTTCTGGCCATTTTGCCAATACTAATACTGTCAACACGGCATATAAAAATTTTCTAGTACTACTCTAAGCTTGTGGTTTTCTCTGGCTCTTTTTCTCGATTTTCCTTTTGGGCTGCCAACTTTGCATTCAAGATATCTAACCAGTTACATGACAGAAAGCATGCTTGGAACCTTCTAACTTTCATAAAATATAAGCCTCTAAGATGTAATCCTATAAACTGAAAGCATTTGACTTTGTAATTGGTTTCCCTCAAATGGTTTTTTATCATTGTTTTTGTTCTATAATTTAATTGTTTTTTTCCTTTTTTTTTTTTTTAAAATGCCAGTCTATTGAATTCAAAGATATTGTCAAGATTGGACGCACTCATACTCAAGATGCAACACCTTTGACTCTTGGCCAAGAGTTTAGTGGGTATTCAACACAAGTAAGCTTGCTTATGTTTAGCTCGTGCTGTTTTGTAAAATACTGACACTACTTGGGGAGTGATTTCTCGTTACCATTTCCTTCATCTGCAGGTGAAGTATGGTATTGATCGAGTAATTGGCACATTGCCGCATATGTATCAGGTTAGACAAACAAATGCAAAAGCTAACTGCTTGTTCTTCACTACTTTCTTTTGGAGTTTTGATTCTGACTAAGCAGAGATGTTACTTGATGAACAGCTTGCCCAGGGTGGTACAGCTGTAGGGACTGGATTGAATACAAAGAAGGGGTATGTGTGCTTTCTTTTATAACTAAGTGGTGGTTCTTATATTTTATTTTTTTAACATTTTGATGTGTTGTTTTATTTTCGTAATTTGCTATATGTCTACCAAAATGAATTTGATAGCAGTTTTCGTTTTCATTCTGTTTAGTATATTTGCATTGTCCACTTTCTTACTGTCATTCAATACCAACAAGGAATTGACATTGCCTGGACTGACATGCATGCACATTTTCCACCACTGATTTCAATTTATTATGGATGTAGTTGTTGAAAATTGGATATTTTCTATACCCTCTGGAGACCATATGTTTGAGTTTGTTTTATTGTGAAAATAACTACTTCCACCGGCCTTCCGTTCTGGGCTGAAGAAAATTTAACTTCTAAAGAAATAAATTTGGATAAACAGTGATAGTTTTCTGGATGAAATTCAGGTTTGATGCTAAGATAGCAGCAGCTGTGGCAGAGGAAACAAATTTGCCTTTTGTTACGGCAGAAAATAAGTTTGAGGCCTTGGTTTGCTACTACAACTTTCCCTCTCCTTGTATTTAATGTGTCGTGTGATATTTCACTACGTCAGATTCTTTCATTGAACTTGCTTTGCACGCAGCAAAATATTGGCTTGTAGTGTGTAAATATTCTCCTTTTGCAGGCTGCCCATGATGCTTTTGTTGAAACCAGTGGAGCCCTAAACACCATTGCGGCTTCTTTGATGAAGATTGGTAATGATATACGGTTATTAGGAAGGTACGGTACTACTTATATGACACTGATTTTCGGATTGCTTTTTATGTTCAATAGAAAATTAATCATATTCTTTTATGGTATTTTTATTGCTATTCAAATATAGTGGTCCACGTTGTGGTCTTGGTGAACTCATTCTTCCTGAAAATGAACCGGGAAGCAGTATTATGCCTGTAAGATTTTCATGCTGACTGAATTTGCATTTGTTACACGAACCAGTTGTTTTCTTTTTACTTGCTATATTTCATTATTTTATTTGCCTGACAAATGGAATTTGACTCTAAGCCACAACCATATTCTGTTTCAGGGGAAGGTTAACCCTACCCAATGTGAGGCTTTGACAATGGTGTGTGCACAGGTAGACATCAATTGACCTCATTTTATTGAAATACTTACTAATGAAGTACTGATTAGCAAAAAGTCTGTATGACTTGGTTATAAATCACGCAGTTTGGTGACTTGAACTTTCTGAATTGGTTTAATGATTTATAAATTTCAGGTCATGGGAAACCATGTTGCAGTTACAGTGGGTGGATCAAATGGTCACTTTGAGCTCAATGTGTTCAAGCCAATGATTGCCAGTTGTCTCCTGCATGTATGTTTTGCATATAATATTTGTATTATGTTATTTTTAATCTATCAATCACAGTGGAATTTCGGACAAGCTGTTATTTGGTTCAAAAATTTTAAGCGAAATTATAAAGCGTAGCTAGAATTTATTGCTTTAGCTGTTAGATTTAATGTTATGAAAAAAAAAAACTGAATTCTAATTTGTATACTTACACTTGGACTTCTAAACTAGTACAAGCACGCAAGGTTCATAGAAAACGAGATTGTTCAAGCAGCACTAAGCTTAATATACGGGTTGCGTAAGTTAATTTCTATATTGTTCCTGTCAGTTTGCATCAGAAAATTTGTCATACAAGTCAGGTGGACTTGACTGGAAAGTTAGATGCTCTTTGGTGTGTCAGTAAAATAGGAAATGGGGATGGAAGATGCTTTAGATACCGTTATATTTTAGTATTCTCGTTTTCCGCTGTTCATGTGTCTGTGTGATGAGATGGTATATGGTGATGCCCCACAAAACGGAAGATAAAAAAGGCTAGGGCGTGTGCAAAATAAGGACACCATGGTGGCTTTTATGGTTACTCCAAAATTTTGCAATATAAATTACTATATTCCCTAAAAAATGTACTGAAATGGCAAATCTTTATTTTGATTGTGATAGTCACTGAGACTGCTTGGAGATTCATCTGCTTCCTTTGAAAAGAATTGCGTGAGAGGTATTCAAGCTAATAGGGAAAGAATTTCAAAATTACTGCATGAGGTGAGTTGCAGACTTATTTGAAACAAATCTCAGATAACGCCAGATGGATTTACATCCTTGTGCTAATTTACTGTGTTTACTTTTACTTCACCTTGCAGTCACTTATGCTTGTCACATCCTTGAACCCAGTAAGCTTCCTCTCGTCTACTCCTGTAACTTCGTAATTTTCATATTGTTTTTGAAACTGAATCGAATCTGTGTCTGTTACAGAAAATTGGTTATGACAAAGCAGCGGCAGTGGCCAAGACAGCCCACAAAGAGGGAACTACTCTGAAGGTGATTATGATGCCTTGTTATAATTGTTTTTGCTGTTTATCTTGCTTATTTTGACCTCTCATTTTTAATATTAATAAAAATTATGCTAGCATGTATTATTTCTTAACGAATTAAATTTAAGAAGCATATTCTTGGTACGAGTATCCTTGTAGACGCAGAACCATTTAAACTCCTGTATTGGTTACCGTCATTAATTGTTGTGTTGTGCTGTTTATATGAGAGAACTGATTCCTTAATAATTTCTATGCCTTTCGTGGATGTCCAATAAATTGTGACTAAATATCGAAATTGAAATGATTGTTTAGGAAGCCGCACTTAAACTCGGAGTGCTGAGCTCAGAAGAGTTTGACAAGCTTGTGGTACCTGAGAAAATGCTTGGACCGTCCGATTGACTGGCTCGTAATGTTTTGTTCTGATAATTCCTTGTTTCATCATCGGCTACATTGAGGTAGAATTTTTTAGCCTTACCCATTGACTGGATTGAGAAATGGCAATCCAATATTCAATAATTTTGGATTCCTTAGTTGATATTCGTTAGGGAAGAGCTCTTCCACATTTGTAACGGGACAATGTATTGCAGAAACATCCTGACCCAAATAAAGGGAAAATTTTTATTTATTTTCCTTGCACTGTATTTCCAATGTTCTTTGGGATTACAAATTTGTAATAATTTAAAAAATTTTCATGTTTCTGTCTTGCTTAGGCGACGAATCTGTTAGGTGATAAAGAAGGGAAGGAGAGGTAAAACGGCTGTTTAATAATGTTTATATATTTACAAATCTTAAGTTCGCTGTCATTTTTATTTCCCGTTCATGTAGTGTGTTTCTAAAATAATATTTTGTACAAGGATACACAATGAATTGAGTGTGTTTTGCGGGTTTTACCTGTAAATTTTGCAAAGAGTCTATTCCGATCTAATTAAATATAAATGCTAAGCATTGACTGAGACTCCATGTTTTTCTATTTCTTTCTTATTCATTTTATAATTATAATAATAATAATAGTAATGGGGTTGAATTAGTGAGAAAAGGGTAATGAAAGGTGAAAGAATATTGTATTGAATTTGTTGATTACAATATACATATATAGTCAAAACCTGATAGTATATAATCTTATAATTAATACTCAGTATCATGACACTATAGCAAATAAGGTAACAATCAATGCTGATAATTATTGATTGATAATTACAATAATTACAAGGATTGACACAATTAAAGACAATCATTGGAATCCACATATTAAGGGATCTTGTCTTTAATTCCCCCTTTCAAACTGATGGGTGAGGGAGTCACCCCAAGTTTGTCTCTGAGTTGGCTGAATCGTGTATGAGTTAATGCTTTAGTGAGACAATCAGCTATTTGATCAGTTGATGGATTTTCTATCATCTACACTAGTCTGCATCTGAGAATCCTACTAAGTCCAAGTCAGTTGATGGTTTGATGTGTAGACAATGTTGAATGGTACCTTGAAGATATCTCAATATTCTTTTTATGCCTCGCCAGTGATCTATAGTGGGAGAGCTCATGAATTGGCTGAGCTTGTTAACTGAGAATGCTATATCGGGCCTTGTGTTTGTTAAGTATTGCAAAGCTCCTATAGCTTGTCTAAATATGGTTGGGTCTTGTAATTTCTCCCCTTCAGCTGTAAACTGCTTGCCGGTTATCATAGGTGTTGGACAAGATGAAGTATTTTCCATTTTGAATTTTCTTAGGATATCTCCTATGTATTTTGATTGCTTCAAGTACATGCCAGATGCATCTCTTTGGACTTCTATGCCTAAGAAGTAGTGCAGTGGACCAAGATCCTTAAGTGAAAACACATCATTGAGTTGTTTGATGAAGGATTCCAAGAACTTGGTGTTGTTCCCTGTGACAATTATATCATCCACATATATAAGTAGGAAGGTAATGTGATATGTACCTCTTAGAGTGAATAGTGAGGAATCACTTTTTGTGTTCTTGAAACCCCAGCTGACTAAGGCATTTTTTAGGCTATCAAACCAGGCTCTTGAGGCCTGTTTCAATCCATAAATTGCCTTGGATAACTTGCAATCATGTTCAGATTTAGTTGAGTCTACAAATTCTTCTAGTTGATGCATAAACACAGTTTCTTTGAGATAGCCATTAAGAAATGCATTGTTTATGTCCAGTTGTTTGACCTCCCAATTGAGGTGTACTGCAATTGAGAGTATGATCCGAACTGTACTGGCCTTGACAACTGGATTGAAGGTCTCTTCCTAGTCCAATCCAGCTGTTTGTTGAAATCCTTTTGCTACTAGTCTTGCCTTTCTCCTTTCAATTGTCCCATCTGCTTTGTACTTGGTCTTGAAGACCCATTTAGAATCAATGATGTTTTCTTGGCCTTGATATGGTACCAAGAGCCAAGTTTGATTTGACATGAGTGCCTGATACTCTTTTTCCATAGCTTCTTTCCACTGTGTTCTTGTGAGTGCTTCTGTGACATTTTCTGGTTCCTTCTCATCTGTGGTAGTTTCAACAAACCCAACATATGGCTTCTTTGGCTTATGAATTCCAGCTTTGCTCCTGGTCCAATGAGTGTTGATGTTTGGTTCAACAAGATCTTGGTGATCTCCAACAACTGTTTTTGTGAGATCAGAAATTTGAATGTTGCTTGGTGAATTATTTTCAGAAATTGGACTGCTCCTTGTTGAATTATTTGCAGCCTGATCTCTGCTAAAATTAATTGCAACACTCTCAATTGGATTGGTTGGTTCTTGTTCATCACCAAGATTGTTATCATCTGGAAGTGTGGTGGCTCCAATATGTGGGTTACTTGCAGTAGGCAAAGAAAAAGGGAGAGATGAACTCTCAGTTAGTGTTTTCAAGAGACTTCTTGTATTGAGAAATCCATCATGGAATGTAAAATGTTCTTCATTGAAAACAACATGTCTTGAAGTGAAGATTTTTCCATGAGAATTTATGCATTTGTATCCTTTGTGAAAGTTACTATATCCCAAGAACACACATTTGGTTGTGTGGAATTGTAGTTTGTGCTGATTATAGGGTTTAAGACAGGGATAGCAAGCACACCCAAAGGGTTTTAAGGAATTGTAGTCAGGTTCCTTTTGAAAAACCAATGAGTAAGGGCTTTCATTTTGAATGACTAGAGAGGGCAATCTGTTTATGAGATAAACTGCTGTGGAGAAAGCTTCCCACAAAAAGTGTAAGGGCATTTTGGCTTGTGCTAGCAATGTCAAGCCAAATTCAGCAATGTGCCTGTGTTTTCTCTCAGCCCTACCATTTTGTTGTGAAGTGTAAGGGCATGACATTCTAAATTGTATCCCTGCTTCTATTGCACGGTTTTGCACAACTTTGTATTCACCACCACCATCACATTGGATTGTCTTAATTCTCTTGTTAAACAAATTTTCTGCCATGTTTTTAAACTGAATAAAGGCTTGTACAGTATCTGATTTCTGTTTCAGAGGATAAATTCAAGTAAATCCACTAAAATCATCAATAAAGTGAACATAATATTTGAAACCAGAAGAAGATATTATTGGTGCAGGACCCCAGACATCAGTATGAACTAATTAAAGGATTTCCTTAGCATGAGAGGAAGATGTTTTGAAGGGTAAAAAATGCATTTTGCCATATTGACAAGCCTCACAAAAGTTAAAATGATCTCTAGGTGATAGTTTCACATTACAACTTTTCAAGACTTTATCTAGGATTGTATTATTTGGATGACCAAGCCTTCTATGCCAACTCTCCTTGACAGATACATAAGCACACGAGTCCCTTTCAGTCCTTGAGAGCTGATATAAGCCATCTTTAAGTGTCCCTTTTAGAATTGCCTTCCCTGTTAACTTGTCCTTCACAAAGCAACAATTTGCATTAAACTCAACAAGAATGTTATTGTCAGCCGTTAATTTCGACACACTTAATAAATTTTTGGTAATGTTAGGCACATATAAGACATCATGTAAGTTGAGTGAGTTTAGTTTTGAAGGAACCTGTGGCAACAATCTGCAATTTCTCACCACTTCCAACTATTAATGAGTTCTTACCATGATGTTCGGCTAGATCCTCAAATTTTTTAGTTTGGTGTGTCACATGATTGCTTGCACCACTGTCAAAGTACCAATCATAATCTTGAGCAGGGCTTTGTGAGGCTAGGAAGGCATTGTGTGCTCCTTGTTTGTCATTGTCTACTGAATAATTTGAGTTTGAATAAGACTTATCAAACCTGTACCAACAGTTTACAGCTGTGTGCCCAACCTTGTTGCAAACTTGGCATGCTGGTTTAGACATTCTTCCTTTTCCTCTGCCTCCTTTCCAACTTCTGAAGTTAGAGCCTCTCCAGTTGTTATTTGTGTTGAATTTGTTACCTTTGTAATCAGTTTTATTAACAACATTTGCTGATGCATCAAGAGAGAGTTTGGTAAGACCATTCAGTTGATCAAGTCTACTCTCAAAGGTCAGTAATTGGGCCTGCAGATCAACCCAAGTGAGACTAGTTTGATCAGATAGTTTGACCACCACAGGATTGTATTCAGAATCTAAACCATTTAGGGTTTGAATGATTAGATCTGAGCTGGAAACGGGACTCCCTGCAAGTTTAAGTTTGTCAACAAGATTCTTCATCTTGACCAAATATTCCTCCATCTTCATTTCTCCTTTCCTGATGCTGTGAAACTCAGATTTAAGGTAGATGATTCGAGATCTTGTGTGTGCACCGGCTAGGCTTTGGGCTTCATCCCAAAGTTGTTTTGAGGTTTCACAATGCAACAATTGTGTTGCTATTTCAACAATCATTGAATTCATCAACCATCCAAGGAGTTGTGAATCATGAGTCTGCCAATCTCCAAATGCGGGATTTGGTTTCTTGCTTGAATCTGCAGAAACTATGAATTCTTCAGGACACTCCTTTGTCCCTAGCATGTGGCCATCGAGCCTGCAAACTTTGACTATAGAAATCACCAAGGATTTCCATAATAGATAGTTGTCTCTGTCCAACTTGACAGATACAGTGAATGGAAGACAATTTTGGGATTTTGAATTTGCAGCGGATGCCATGATTTGAATTGGATCAAAAAAGCCTTCAGAGCTTTACAGCTCTGATACCAAGTGAGAAAAGGGTAATGAAAGGTGAAAGAATATTGTATTGAATTTGTTGATTACAATATACATATATAGTGAAAACCTGATAGTATATAATCCAACAATTAATACTCAGTATCATGACACTACAGCAAATAAGGTAACAGTCAATGCTGATAATCATTGATTGATAATTACAATAATTACAAGGATTGACACAATCAAAGACAATCATTGGAATCCACATATTAAGGGATCTTGTCTCTAATTGAATTTGTCCAACTTCTATAGTTCTTCACCATACTACAACTAGGACCAAAAGTTTTCATAACATTTTAGTAAGAAGTACGTGTTGGATTTTGTTGATTTATGTAAAGAAGTGTTTGTATAATTTATAGATTGATGTTATCTTTCAGAAATTGGTATGACCTGTACTCTCAAATCTTTAAGAAATTGTTGAGATACAAAAAACTAGAGAACTCATTATTCTCTAAAAAAACGGAACAAAGAACTTATATATAATTCTGACTTACATCGAAAACTGTTTTCATAAGCCAAAATTAGCTAAACAACAGAATTTTGAATTACAAACTGTTATTATAATTGATTTGCAAGTTTCATATAGGACTAAACTCGTTAAGCTTAGCCCAGGATGAGTGTCCCATTAAATAAAACCAAGCACTATTTTGTATTTTATATTTAATTTAGTTCAAAATACTTTTTTAAGAAAGTGATCAAGAATTGTTTTAATCTGAAATATATTAAGTAACATTGTTGTTGTCAATCATCGCATTTGATTGTCTTCTTTAGATCTTGGAGTTTCATTACAATTTTTATTCCTCTTAAAAGTTGTCTCAAAGGGTTAAGGAAAGAAGATATATTTAAATTATATTTGACTTTGACTCCTAATCAATGTAAGACTGTTGAACGTACCAAAACAAATTTTTACTAACTTGATTATTGAAGAATCCTATGCATGTGGATCTTCCTTTGATTTCCATCACCAACTCAAAGAACAATCTTCGGAAGGTCAGGCTTGGCTTCCTAGGAATACCATTTTTTCCATGCATTTAACTGCCATTCATCACTTGAAATCTAGGCCAGGTCAATGTCTGCTTTTCCTAGCCAATAATGGATGTCATCTTTTGATAACAATTGAATTATTCATGCTTTTATATCCTATAGTAATTCCTAAGCATTTTTGTCTTTCTTATTTATGAATTTTAGCATAGATTTGTATTTGCTGCCGTATATAAGAGTTGTAATACTTTTTGTATAAAAACTATATTTGTTAGCTGTAAACCATATGATTAGTTGAGTTTATTATGATTTTGTAGATTTAGAATCTTATAAATAGGGAATAGATGAAGAGAAACATGTGATTTGGTAGATAAACAAATTCACATTTACGTTTCAGTTTTTACAGTTTAGTTAGATATCTGTTTTTCAATTTCTATTGTTACAATTTTGGCTATTTGAGTTATTAATTTTATCCCTTTCTTATCTTGCATTTTCTCTTTTGCTCTTTATGTTTTATCTTTTTTTTATGCTTTCTGTTATGCAAATTTACATTGGGAAGATGATTGAATTCTTGAAATGGGTAACAATGAATATGAATTTATGTTAGATTATGCTTTATTTAAAGTTGTTTTCTTCCTTTGAATTGTTTTAGAATTCAGTTCTTTATTAAGAATGACTTTCTTTAAATATACAAATCTATTTGTTATGTATTTTCTTCATTAAATAAGGAATTTAGATATGACTTTTTTGCATTTAAGTTGAAAATAACTTGGTCATGGTTTTCATTTACTGTTTTGCATTTTTGGAATGATATTTTCTTCTCTTCAAGGTAATTTCTTTTAATTTTTGCATTTACATTTCAGTTTATGCTCTTAATTAATTTTAATTTCATTTCATTTCCATTACAATGTCAATTCTAGTAATGATCTGTTTTCGGTTTCAAGTTTTACAATTTATCATTAAATAGTCTATTCTTAGATTGTTTACAGTTTTCACGCTTTGAAGAATATCTTTTTCTTTAAATTTCAGTTGTTTACAATTTCTTTCATTTACATTTATGTATTTTTGCATTTGTGTTGTGTATAATTAGATTGTTTAATAAACAATTGTTCATTAGACGACCTAATTGTTGTATTTAGTATTCATACTTTACGAATTCAGTCTTTTGTTTCAATTAAATTTCTATTTTTTACAATTTTTATTTACGTTTCTAGATCTCATTTAATTCTTTTGCACAATTTCATTTACCTTTTAGTTTCTACAGTTCAATTGTTGGTAGACAGTTTAATAAACGATAGTCTTTAAACATTTACTCCATTACTCAATTTTTTGTTTTTGTTTGTTTTTTTATTCTAAACTTTATCAAAACCCCCAAATTTTAAACTGTGAAAGAAAGAATGCCAAACAATGGATTCAATCTACATGTGTTTTCAAGATTTGACTTAGGTTATCCTTTATATTACATTAAAGGGGGGACTTAATTTTTGTTTGATAAACTTGGTGCGACAAAAAATCTTTATCATCTTTCAACACATGTCAATGTAGACTGGGAAAATTGTTTAGACACTAGGAGATAAACTACTAACTTCTATGTTTTCTTTGGCAATTATTTGTTTTCTTGGAAGTAGTAAAATAAGGCACTATGTCCAAATCTTCAGCAAAATCAAAATACTGTGCCTTATCATTAATGGCTAGTGAACTGGTTTGGGTACAACGATTACTCAAACATTTTAAAGTTTCAATTGATACAACTATGATCTTATGTGATAAAAAAAATTTGTCAGGCACCGTGCCATCATGAGAGATCCAAACATATAGATATTGATTGTCAATTTATTCCTTTATTCAAAGACATTTGTTCATTCTCATTCATGTCAACACCGAGCATTAAATAACTGACACATTCACAAAGGTCCTTCCTACTACTGTTTTCAATCATTTCATTTGTAAGTTGGGAATCATCAACATTTATTCTCCAACTTGAGGGGGATATAAGATTCAAATATTAAGTAAAGTTGATAAAAATTATTTGTGAGAGTTTGTGTCAGAAGTTGGTATTTTTGTTTATTTTTAAAGATCTTTTTCTTAACTCATAATAACCAAAGTAGAAACAACTATATATGATGGGAAACATATTGTTTGTACTCATTGTACTATGTAAGTCATATTACATCAAAATTCATTTAAATATTTTAATTTCAATAGAGAATTATTAACATAGGTACTAATATTTCTTAATTTTCCTTACAAATTTTATATATTATTAGACCATTACAAAATATTGAAGTTATTTCATTTATTATTATTGTCACATGTTACAAAATGAAATAGTTCACTCTTTAAGCTAAATTATGGCTATGAGATTATAGTTTTGACAAGTTGTTTCATGGACATAAAATATGATTAGAAAAGTGAACTCAAGCATATGGTAGAGACAAGAGCTATGGACATATAATAAGAAATTTCCCTAAATGCTTGACTCTATTATGAAGGGAATATGTCTTTTATCCATTTCTCTTCTCATTAAGACAACATTTAAAAAGACAAAAATTGTGGTTTGTTAACCAAATGATCAAAGTGGAGTGCATGTTGAAGAAATAACTACCATATTTAGAAAAAATGAACAAATATCAAGCATGTGTCATATCCAAAGGTATAATCAAGAAAAAGATTGAGTTTGATGTTCCAAAGATAACAACTCCCCAACTTGGTTGTTGACTGATGTTGATCGTATAAAATTAAATTAAATGATTAGTGGTGTGACAGTGAAAACTTCAAACTCTTCTACTATTTTTTTTCACATTATTTCTATTTGTTCCTTTTTCCATTTATTACTGTTCATGTTTGTTGACCCAATGCACAATCTAGTGACATTTACAATGTTTATGAGGTTCAATTCCATCCGAATTAAAATGAGGACTATTGATATACTTATACGAAATTAAATTTCTTTTTTAACCCTCACATGTAGTGTAAATAATAGGGAAAACTATTTAATGCTCATATTAATTCTTCAATATTCAAGGCTCTTTTATTAAACACCAATAGGTCCTAATAGAAAATGAGTAACCTCAAAGATTACTTTATGAATTTTATCACAAAGTTAAATAATGTTGAACAGGTTGTGCTTAAGACCTTCTCCTAACAGTATATTTTCAATGATAACTGATGAAAAAATTTAAATTTGACCAATACCTAGTATTTTACCTTTATTGTTATCTCCAAAAGTGACAACCATTATTTTTTAGAAAAATTTTATTGAATTTGTTCAAGTCACTAGTCATATATCTTGAACAACCACTATCAAGATATCTCATGAGTTTCTTGGCTGGAAGACAATTTTGCAAAACATATTAAAAAATATCTTTAGGTACCCAAGTTATAATGGGTCTTTTGGGGTTATTAGTCTTTGTGTTTCTTTTGGGAATCTAGATATACATCCCACTAGAAACACCATGATTTCTTATATAAAATGTGTTTGATGCATGACACCTTTTTTCAACAATAGAAACAAGTCACAAATGATGATGTAGACGATTTTCGAAAGTTAAAAAATATTTTAAAAGATTTTTGTTTCTTTTTATGAGTAAAACCAACTTAAACTTTGTTCATAATACACTTTTTGTGAACTTAGGAGTGTATCTAAATTTGATCTTACTAGTGTGAGTTTTGCAAGAGTTTGCATAAGATACTCAATATTTTTCAAATATTTCTTGCAATCCTCACAATCATGAGTTTTCTATTGAGCATTCGATTTAAAATTGCAAGAGGAGTTATTACAAATAATTTTTAAAGTATCAATATATGTTTTTAAATTGTCGTTTTCCTCTTGCAATTGTTTTAATTTAAACCATATGTTTTCTCTTTTGAGTCTATTATTTAAATAAGAAAGACGCTTTTCTTCTAGATGTAGTTCTTTAAATAAGTAATTAATAATATTTTTCTCTAGTTTGAAATTCAAAGCTACTTACACTAATTTTGCTTGGAGATTCTACCTCATTCATTAAACACAACTTTGTTTCTTCTTCATCACTTTCAATTGAACTACTAGTTGTATTGGAAGCATTGTTTTCCCATGCAATGTAGGTTTTAATCTTCTTATTGTATTTCTTTACTTCCTTCTTTTCTTCAAGTTTCTATTTCAATTTCAACAAAAGGAAATAAGGTTTAGTATAACCTTGCTAACTACATTCATAGCACGTGTAGATTAATCATTGATCTTGCTTTTTGTAGCTTTTCTTATGAAAAAAAAAAACTTATTTTTATACTTTCAAAATTTTGAGAACTTCTTCACAAGTAAATTCATATTCTCACCATTTGAATCCTCTATCTTTTTCTTTTCTATGCACCTTTTAGTTTGGTTGATATTAACTTTAATAATTATGTTATTTTTTTTTATATAAAAGCTTTCACGTTAGGGATCACTATGAAACTTGACATCTAAGCTAGACTGACACCTCAAGTAACAACAATCATCTGTCACCACATGAAAAAGGTATTATTAAAAGAAAAAAGAAAGAAAATACAAGAAAATATGAGGAGACTAGACCAAAACCCACGTATTAACAAAAATGGTACATAGGTAATCTATACCATCTATACCTATTAATAAAGAACTCTAAGAAAAGACTACATGAAAGCCTATTATACCAATGAAAATACTCTCTATGAATAAAGTCCAAGTTAGCAAGCTTATCAGCACATGCATTCCTTTCACGAAAAATGTGAGAAACCTTAAACCTAATTTTCTCATAGTAGTTAAGACAAGTGTTTCACCTATTACAAAGCATCCAAGGAATATTAGTCCTAGCAGCAAATGCAGCACAAACCAAGGTAGAATCACATTCAAGCCGTAAACTAGTAAGACCCATTTTTTGAACTTGTTCAATAGCATGTATAACTCCATAAGACTCAACAACCAAAACAGTCTGAACATCAAGGAAAGTAGAGAAACCACCAATAAGCTCCCCCATACTCCCACGAAAAATACCACCACAACTAGCAAGACCAGGAGAATCCCTAGCAACACCATTAGTGTTTATTTTAACCCAACCTGGTGAAGGAAACTCCCATCTAATAGGAAGAGGAGATAAAACTTTACCACTACGAGTATTAATACCAAAAAACTTAAGCGCATTGAAATCAAACATATCATTTCTCATAGAACTTTTAAACAAATTACCCACTAGACAAGTGAGATATTTAATGATCGAAATGACCCTAGAAACATCAATTTTAACCTGAAATCTAGCATAATTCCTCATATGCCATATCATCCAAATAGAAAAAGTTATCACAGTAAGTTTAATCAAATTAACCAAAGGACTACCATCACTCTTAATAAAAGAAAGGAGATCATCCGCATTAGAGAAATGATAAGTAAGGAAAATTTCCTGAACCCAACTCCAAATATGCATAGCATTAGGACATTCAAAAAAATAAATGGTGAATAAATTCCTCCTTCTTTTCACAAAGCATACACATAGAACATATATGTAAACCTCTATGTTGAATATGCTGATTTGTAGTGAGTCGCCCATGAAAAACTTTCTAGAGAACTTGATGAAGACCAAGCCCAATAAGCCCAAGCCCAAGAAGCCCAAGCCCAAGTTAGGGCCCAAGCCCAACCCATGAGCTTAATATCCTTCATGCCTCAAAGGATTACTAGAAGCAAGGCTAAAACTTTGGGTGATAAGCATCAATGGATGACTCTTTTTGTAATTTCTTTTTGAGTAGTTTATAGAAGAATAATAAAGGTAGGTGTAAATATAGGAATAGGGGGTGTTATTGTACAAAGATAAGTCACACCTTCCATATGACATAGAAAGAGGGTGTAGGTGTAGTTTTTAGGAGGTGCCAAAGTAGAAAATAAGTCACACCTCCCTTGTGACTCTAGATGGGCGCCGAATTCAAATTCAAATTAGGTGTGTATTTGAATTTGTTTCACTTTCATTTCAGCCCTCTAAAACTATAAATAGAGGTGCTTGGTCATTGTAAATTCATATTGAAATTAGAAGTGAAGTTATTATACTCAAATTGTGAGTGAGTTTTGTGAGACTTGTTCTCCTCTTCCTTGTCTCATCTTGTGAGTGCTTTGGGAGCTCTCAAGTGGTGGCATTCCAACACTTATCTTGGATCATTCATCTCCAAGTGGCGTGTCCATTCCCATCCATGGTTTCAACCACATAAGTTTTGTTGGGTCTATTAATGTCTAAGTTCAAGAGGGGAAGGGTGAATTGAGCTTATAAAATTTTCGCAAGAACACACAATTTTCAGTATTCCAGAGGCAAAAAGAACAGATTGTTTTTACATGAAACAGATTGATTCTTCAGAGCAGTCTTAGCACAATTTGAATTTGTTCAATATAAAATTGTGATCAACAGAGAATTATAACAGAATCAGATCAGCTGAATATTATGAGAATGAAGGATACAACTATGCTTAGAAATCAAACAAAATTACTCAACACAAGGTTTTATGGAGAATGATTCTTTCTCAGATTTTAATGAATAGACTGTTTGTTCACAGATCACTTAAACCATCATATACAACTGCCTTGTTTGTGATTAGAGTGCTTTAACAAATCAGGAAGAATAGTTTTTACTTAACCCAGAATTATCAGATTCAAGTTCAAAAGAACAGATTTAGTTCTTGACAGAATTAAGCAAAAAACCAGAAATGAGTGCAGGGATGAGAAGAAAAGGCACACAAGTTTTTATACTAGTTCACTCATACAGAGCTACGTCCAGTCTCACCTTACCCTAAGGTGGAATCCACTAAAAACAGTACCAATTACTTACAAACACAGCAGTTCTTGAACACCACAAGAACAACACAATCAATGCTGAAAAACCCTATTTCAGCACACCTTGCACTCCAAGAAACCCTATCAAGGAGTGACTAACACATAGACCTTTACAAACCAGAATAAAGGAAAGATTACACCTGAAAAGAAGATGCAAGAACTCAAAACCAGTAGTTCAATTTGCTGCAAAACTGCACCAGCACCTTCACCAAGATCAAAGGTTTCCTAGAACAAGCACACTTGAAAATCTCTTTGGAAAACCTTTCAAAAATCTTTCAATCCTTCTTCTCACATTGAAAATGTTTGATCTCTGTCAAAAACGTAATTGCTCAGCCCCTTTTCATGTGAGAGAGGCTTTTCTTTTTATAGAAAACAGTTTCTAACTTCTTTTCAAAAAATAGTTGAAAAGTAGTTATGAAAACAACAGATTCATTTTTGAACTTAACAGATTTATTTTGTGAAAACCGCCAACTCAGCTAACTGAAATAACTGTCTGAGTTGTAACTGAAATAAGCTTTTCAAAAACCATTTAACCACATCATGTGCTTGATCTAGGCTTGGTTAGGCATCTAGGATAGATCATATAGCAAAAGGCAACCTTACACAATTACAAGCCTACATACAAGATCATCTAAACCTATTACAAACTTTACACCAAAACTAGCTATTTTCTACATCAAACACACACAACACAAGGTAGAGAAGAGGCTTCATCCATCTTCAACAAGTTTTATCTTCCTTCATCTTCCATTTTCCATTTCCGCAATTCAATTGTTGTGTTCTTGTCTTGTTCTACTTTTCAATCGGTAGAATTGTGTTAGTTTTCAATATCATTCGGTTCATTTGTTTTAGTTTGTAATTTTGTTTGGTAATTCTTGTTCTTCTTAATTCAATTATGGTGTAGGGATCATGATACATGAGTTTGGTTCATCAATTGGAAGGCATTGAACTCCATTGATGATTCCTTAAGCCTCCTTGAATTTGTGTGTTGTTTCCATTCTGTTTTGTGCCTACTTTCCATTCTGTTTGTGCACCTAATTCTATTCTTATTCTACACCTTTAATTGTAATCCATTCATCACTCAATTGTGTTTTTACCTTAGACCTTTGGAAATGAACCTTCACATCTACTTAACACTTGTTAAGTTAATGTCCAGTGGGAATTTTTCTTAGGTGACTCACCTTTTAATTGTTAAGAATCTTGATCCTAATTCTTAAAAAGTGTCACAAATATAATGAATCTAAAATAAAATCACATCAGAACTAGAGTTTTGAAAGGAGGTATATATGAAGACTAAATGAATGTACCCTAGCCACAGGGAATTCCTGGATCCAAGAAAAAAGTCCTAACTGACTTAAGAGTGAAACACCCAAAATCTTCCAGAATCCAATTAGGAATATCTTGTTCCTGCCTAATCATGATATGTTAAAAAATATGAGGCATTTGTTGTCATGGCAAAGGAATACTCCAATCACTACCAATCCATAGTTGAGAAATTGTATCCAAGATTCTATAACCATCAGGTACCCCTGCAATGATTGATAAAGAAGGAGTGGAAAACCATTTATTATTCCAAAAATTAATAAAAGTACCTGTACCAACAGTCCAAGAATTATGTTCAAGAATAGTGTCATAAAACTGTTTAATCCTAGGCCAAATAGAGGAGGATCTATAAACCATTCTAAACTATTACTTTGATTCAAGAACTCTGGCTTTCAAGAGAAGAGACCAACGCTTATTACTATAAGCAAAATTTCAAATAAGCTTAAGAAAATATGCATTATTTTTATGATAAAGATTAATAATCTTCAATACTCCATTCCCAAGAGGAGAACAAATCTTAGCCCAATTAATTGTAGCAATGCCTTTTTTCATAATATCACTAGTCCAAATAAAATTTCTACTTCACTGCTCAACTTGCTTAAGAATAGAAACCAGCCATTTATATATGTTCAAACTATAAGCTAGAAAACCAATAATCACCATATTAACCAACTGGATCCGACCCATCATGCTAAGAGATTTCCCTTTCCAAGATGCTAGCTTCAATTTGACTTTATTAGTCAAAGGTTGAAGAAATCGACACTTGGAGCACCAACAAAGATAGACACCCCTAAATAATTAAAAGGTAAGGCCCCATGACTGTAAGAAAGAAGACCTTGAACATTGGTAACAAATCTTGCAGAAGTATCCATGGTGAAAAAGCTACTTTTAGAGTTATTAACATATTGACAAAAAAAATCACCATATATTTTAAGGGAGATACTCAAATTTCTGAGACTTATTATGTGCCATATAGAAAATAAAGATGTCATCAATGTATAAAATGTGAGAGGGAGTAATGTAACCTATAGGGCTAGCCATATGCTGAATCTTCTTATCATTCACAAACTTAAGAAGATATGCATTATTTTCATGATGAAGATTAATAATCTTCAATCTTCCATTCTTAAGAGGAGAACAGATCTTAGCTCAATTAACTGTAGATATGCCTTTTTTCATAATATCACCAGTCCAAATAAAATTTATGCTTCATTGCTTAACTTGCTTAAGAATAGAAACCGACCATTTAAATATGTTAAAACTGTAAGCTAGAAAACCAGTAATCACTGTATTAACCAATAGGATTTGACCCATCATGCTAAGAGATTTTCCTTTCCAAGATGCTAGCTTCAATTTGACTTTATTAGCCAAAGGTTGAAGAAATCGACACTTTGGAGCACCAACAAAGATAGGCACCCCTAAATAATTAAAAGGTAAGGCCCCATGACTGTAAGAAAGAAGACCTTGAACTTTGGTAACAAATCTTGCATAAGTATCTGATGTGAGTTGATTTTAGGATTGAACATTTGAAATGGTTGCTCTTGTTTATGATTTTTTATTTAGGAATTTAAGGTGAGAATCCTAAAAATATTTCCACTGGACACGAACTTAACCAAGTGGTTAAGTAAGTATGAAGGTTCACTTTAGAAAGGCAAAGAGAAAAAAGACAATAATATGGTGTGGATGATGCAAGGGCGGAAATTAAGGAGCATAATATGAAACAAGGAATGTAGAATATGACCGAATGGAAAAGGACACAAACAATAATATAAAGAAGGCAATAAATTGCAAAATGGAAAAGAATGGAAAAGATTAGTGGAAGGAAGCTTATGGAGATTGGAAAGGATGAACACGTCACTTGGAGGGTGGAAACTCAAAGATAAGTGAGGAAAAGCCGCCACTTGAAATGCTCACAGACTCAAGATAAGACCCAAAATATTTAGGAGACAAAGCTCACTAATCACTCAAGCAGAGTTTCTTTACTATTCAAATTCTTTGTGTTAATATATGGAAGAAGACACCCTTTATATAGGAAGGAGTGACTTGGAGAGCAAGATGAGTGAATGGTAGAAAGGAAAGGGGAGAGGGGTAGCCTAGGGTGTTGACCATGGTAAAAAACGTCCCTTAGGCATAACTTCTAGAGGCTAGGTTAAAAACCCTAATTCTAGGTGCCTTGTCTTGAAAAAATGGGCTTGGTGCAAGCCCATTTCACTAAGTACACTCCCTGTTATGCTATGTGAACCTACTCTAACCTATTTTGCTATTTGAACCCCTAAAGTGAGCCCAAATTATTTACAAACAAGTTTTTATCTTTTAAGAAGACCAGAAGAAAGAAGAGTTGATGTTCTGGTCTATGCCCAATTCTTCTTCTGGTGAGGTCTGTTTGATATTTGGTAGGGCCTTGACTTGATTGCTAAGATGATTGCTCATAGTGTGATTTGTCTCTTGAGTCCTTGGTCATCCTCTTGGCTACTTGGTTTGTATCACTATCCATGGTGAAGAAGCTACTTTTAAAATTATTAACATATTGACCAAAAAAATCACCATATGTTTTAAGAAAGATACCCAAATTTCTAAGAGACTTATTACCTGTCCTGTAGAAAATAAATATGTTATCGTCGTATAAAATGTGAGAGGGAGTGATGTAACCTATAGGGCTAGCCATATGCTGAATCTTCTTATCACTCCCAAGCTTAAAGATGTCTCTACTTAGAACCTCCTTTGCGAGGCAGAAAAGTAAGGGAGATAAAAGATCACCTTGTCTCACACCTTTACTACAAGGAAAAAAACTCATCATACTGCCATTTATCCTAAAAGAAAGCATAGCTGAATGAATGATTGTACTAATCCAACTGACAAATGAGGAAAGAAAACCAAAGTGTGTTAAAACTAACAATAAGAACTTCCAACTCAGAGTGTCAAATGCTTTATGAATATCAACTTTGTAAGCCACATTACCTCCTCTAACCCTTTTAGAAAGCATGTTAATAGCTTCAGAAGTAATACCAATACAATCATGAATCTGTCTACCTTGCACAAATCCATATTGATTTGGAGAAATGATTCTAGTAGCAACAATAGTAAGCCTATCCACCAGTACTTTGGAGATGACCTTAAGTTTGAAATTAGCGATAGCAATTGGTCTAAAATCTTTAATGGAATCCGCACCCGGAGTCTTAGGAATTATAGAAACCACATTATTGTTCTTTCCAGGAAGAATTCAGTTTTATTTAAAAAATTGTTGAACAACTTTACAAACATCCATCCCAATAATCTCCCAGCAAGAATGATAAAAAAATACCACCAAAATCGTCAGGACCAGGAGCACTATTACCATTAAGATTAATTTCTTTTCTCCTCTTCCTTCTTCCTTTAATCTTCGTAGTTTCTGTTCATGCTCCATCAACTTACCAAAAAATGTGGTCGTGTTCATCATTGTGAGATCTCTTGATTTAGAAATAGAAGTAACTTTTGGTTGTCATGACCTATTTAAACTTATCAGAATCTTGATGTAAATTTCTTTTTTGTCAAAAGTCTTTCCAAGAGCACGAAGATGATTTATTACATGAGTGAACCTCTTTTAAACATCATAAATTCTTTCTCCTAGCAGAATCCAAAACATCTCATATTATTGTGTTAGAGGATTTTTCATTGTATGAGAGTCCTTTCATGAGTGACTGCTAACACATCCTACATTTATTTGGTTGAAGAACATATTGAAACTCTATAAAATTCATCAAGAGCTAATGTAGAAGATATAATATTGTTAGCTCTTACGTCATAATGTGCTCTTTTGTTTTCAATAGGAGTCCATAAAAGAAAATCTTAGAAACCACAACATTATCAACAATTTATTTGGTTTAAAAGAACCATTTTCCGCTGCATACCAAACTCCCTTATTAACATATTCAAGAAAAATTATCATCCTAATTTTCCAAAAAAGATCAGTTTCTCCAACAAAAAGAGGAGGTCTGTTTTTATATGCACCCTCAACAAATGTTTGTGAATGACTATCCATTTTGGTTCAAAATTGAACATGTGAAAAACAGAGAAATTACCAAAAGGAAGGGTCAAATTGTGATTTTATTAAACTTTAATAGTATTTGAAAATATATGTTAGTTAATGAGACTAAGACGAAGACTTGGTGTGTAAAACAATCAAACTCAATTTCTTGCCTCTGATGTGTCATGTCATACGCATTTGACCATCTCCAATGAATCATTTGCCTATGCTATTTTATCATATTCTAATTGAAGATTAGATTGTGATTATTGCGTCTGAAAGACTACTTCAGATGCAGGTTTGACCTAAGATAATTCATTAAAGAATAAGCATGAGGAAATACATTTTCTTTAAAAAAAATCAATGAGTTTTGTTTGATTAAGTATAAAAATATTTTCCTCAAATAATCTTATAATACGTATGATTAGACGAGTCATGATTAAATGCTTATACTCTTCTTATTTTCTCCCATCCAAAAGATCACATTAGATACATATTTCAATTCAACTGAATCACTTGATTAACCTACATTAGTATTTGATTTAACAAATGATTAGATCATAGTTTTAGCATCTAACTATATTTTAACCATATACTTTAAAATATATTTTAAAAATTAATTTATCAAAATCAGTCTATTTTAAAATTATGATAATAGGAGATACGAAAGATCTAATAGAAAATATGAAGTGATGGGTTAAATAATGGAAGTAAGCAGAATAGGAAAAGTGTGGTGTGTTTAATTTTTGAAAAATAATTGATCCGTATGATGAATTCCTGGTCGGGCAGGAGTGGCCACATTGCTCATATTATTATTCTGCAGATTAAGAAAGTTCTTTAATTCCTGAAAAGGAAAGTGTCTGCTGATTTTATTAGTTATTAGTTATTAGAAGAGTAGCATTGAAAGCTTATTGCGTAGATTTGAAGGATCGAAGAGCATGAGGGAAGAAACAGATAGCTTTGGATCAATTGAAGTTCCCTCAGACAAGTTCTTTGATCTTTCTCTGTTCTTTGATTTTCCATTTTCTCTATTTTGTTTTTGAACTCACACTTAGTTGTTTTGTTAATTAGATTATGGGGAGCACAAACTCAAAGATCGTTGCACAACTTCGATATTGGTGGCCTTTCTGAACGCATGCCCCAACCCATCATTCGCGCCTTTGGCATCTTGAAGAAATGCGCTGCTAAGGTCTTTCTTTTAAATCTTTATTATTAATTTCAATTATCCAATCATAAAACTTATACTCATATCATTATTTTCATTATTAAGCTTAAATATTCTTTAAGATCACTGTCATTACTAATTGTTTAAATATAATTTTATTATTATTTAAACAATTATTTTGAATCAAAGTGTTTTTAAAACTAAAACACTTTTGGCCTATTACCACCTGTGTTTTGAACATAAAGAATTATGTAAATACCGTTTAAGCTTCGGTGGAAGACTCAAAAGAGCTTCAATTTTTTTCCATATTTCAAAAGAAAAATTTGATAGGTATTCACTTCTAAAGAATATTCTCATTTGTAATTGATTTTGAAAAATAAAAAGTTTAGATTTAGTTAAACCACGGTGAGATGTTGAAGGGACCGATTTCAATAATAATTAATCGGTTTGAAAGAAAACTTGTCAAAAAAATCGTAAAACGGATCGGTGAAAATGAATAACATTATCTTCAAAATATGCCGATTTATTTCTTTAAAATCATCTTATTATTTTATTAATACAAGTTTAGTCATAGTTAAAATATTGAATATTATGCCAATGTTTTAATTGATCTAATGATAATAAATTTGATGGAACAACCACTTTATTCCCCAAAATAGTTGGCCAATTCATCTTCCCTAATAACCTAAACGGGTTAAGAGGAGGATTGAGTTCGGTTAGCTCGTGATATCTTGTTTAGATTTTTTTAGATAAATGTTTTAATTCAACATAATATTTTTATGTTATTTTTGTAGTTTTCATTGCTGTATATTTATTTAACCCATGACAATCTAAAATAAAGTTTTGTCACAACAATTTAATAAGATAAAATTGTAATAATTTATACAAATGTTTAGATCATTTATTCCTATTTGTTTGATAATCCAACTTATGGTACATTACAATAAAATTATATATTATTAACCAAAATTACTGACAAATTTATGTTTATTAATAATTTTTTATTATTTACAAATTTTATTGACAAATTCAATTATTGATAAAATTTTCACAGTTGATTTTTCGTTGTTAATTTTTATTTAATAACAAAATTTTAATCTTATCAACTAATTTTAACCGTTGATAATATTTTTTTTTAGTGATAATTTCTCATTTTATAATTTTTTTTTAAAATTTTTAGTAACTTTTAGTAATTTGATGATTGAATCCAACTCAACTTGCAATCCAAGTTGAGGTTTTCAACTTAATCTTAAAATAAATTCAATTCAACCCAATCAAGTCTACTAATCATGGATTGGATGAATAATTTCACATCCTATTTACTACTATCTCAAGTCACTATTATGTATATTTATCTATATACTTGATTTTCTGAATTTGTTATCTTTGTCCATCTATTGATCTTATTTTTAATTTTAGTTTCGATTTTTTAATCTTTATTTTTCAAGTTAAATTTTAATATTTTTTAAATGAAATAATTGATAGTAAAAATAATCTTGAATAATTCATTAAAAAATATACATCAGAATATAAACTCATAATAATTAAAAGAATTTTTTATCACACATTTATTGACAACATATTTATTAAAAGTATTTACTTTATTACAAATATTATTTATATGAAACTATTTTTTTTTTCTTGACACACATGATAAAATACTAATTTATATGAAACTTAAATTTATGAAATAAAAATATAAATGATATTCTATTTTTTTATTAGATTTATTTCTTGAAACTGATTTGGATGATTTTTCAGAATATGAAATCACGTTTTTTATAAATCCTAAAAGCTAAAAGACAAAAATATTTTAAGTTCTAATCAGTATTATAATATTGAAAAACTTAATTTACTTTTAAGAAATAATATATTGCATTGTATAACTCGCCTAAAATTATTAAATCATATCAATATATTATAGTTTTCAATTACATACATTGTGTTACAGTATTATTAACAATAGTTTAGTTATCATTGTAAAAATATAGTTTTTAAAAAACAAAATTACTCAAATCTATTTGATACTAAATATGCTAAATGGTAGATGAAATGAATTTATTATTTTTGTAAAAGTGAAATGTTAAAGATTAAATGAAAATTGAAAAGTTATATGAAATTTAAAAAATATATTTGATCTAAGGCCTAATATCTGAACGCAGGTGAATATGGAGTATGGTCTAGATCCCAATGTAGGAGAAGCGATAATGCAAGCAGCACAAGAAGTAGCAGAGGGAAAACTGAACGAACATTTTCCACTCGTTGTATGGCAAACTGGAAGTGGCACACAAACTAACATGAATGCTAACGAGGTTGCTACAATTATTTGTCAGCTGAACAAAATTATAAGCTTGTGCAGCACACACTTAAGGATCCTAGATTAGTATTTTTTTTCCCCTGAACTTGTCAGGTTATTGCTAACCGAGCAGCAGAGATTCTTGGCCATAAGCGTGGTGAAAAATTTGTGCACCCAAATGATCATGTCAATAGATCACAGTCTTCAAATGATACATTCCCAACTGTAAGTATATTATAATGACGTGTTTCCAAATTTCTTACTGAATTGGCTCGGTATCAATATAGTACGATTCCTGATAAACAGTTTGTTATACTTTGTTTATCTACTGTTCTACATTGTTTAAAATATTGATTTCTTTTTAATCTTCGTTTGTGTACTTCTTTCCAGGTAATGCACATTGCAGCTGCAATTGAAATAAACTCAAGACTAATCCCCAGTCTAAAAATCTTGCATGGTGCACTAAACTCAAAGGTTTGATTTCTAACTCATACTTTTTGATTTACAGTAGGGTGGATAGATTACGTCCCCCTCCTGCCATCTTGTCTGTTGTGTCATCCTTATTAGAGGGGGTTTTAAGCGATTTACTTTATACAGTGACATGTTTGCTCCTGTGATATAAGTGTAAGAATTATGGTGAATTGATATGTTTTTAGTCTTTATGTTTATGTTATGGTTTGTGACCATTTTACCCGTATTAATACTGTCTACACAGGGCTCCCTTGGTTGTATTATTGCATCATAAAATTTTCTAGTCCTTTCTAAGCTAGTGGTTTTATCTGGTTCTTTATCTCAAATTTACCTTTGGGGTTATCGTTTATGCACTTTGCATTTGGGAATAGCTGATGAGTTATTATGACAGAAAACATATTTGGAACCTATAACTTTAATAAAAATATGTGGACTCTAAGATGAAAAATTATATACAAAGTGAAGGCATATGTGGCTGTGTAATTGATTTTCTCTATCACTGCTTTTGTTTTTGAGTTTAGTTTTACATTTTGCCTTTCCTGTTTAAAAAATACCAGTCCATTGAATTCGAAGATATTGTGAAGATAGGACGAACTCATACTCAAGATGCAACACCTCTGACTCTTGGACAAGAGTTTAGTGGGTACACTACACAAGTAAGCTTCCTTATGTTTGGCTCACGCTGTTTTGTGTTTTCCCTGTCATTTATGTTGCCTTTTAAATACTATGGGAGTGATTTCTCGTTCTTTTTCCTTTATCTGCAGGTGAAGTATGGTATTGATCGAGTAATTGGAACATTGCCGCGCATGTATCAGGTTAGACGATCAAGTACAAAAGCTAACTGCTCGTTCTTCACAATTTTCTTTTGGAGTTCTGATTCTAACTAAGCAGAGATGTTACTTGATGAACAGGTTGCGCAGGGTGGTACAGCTGTCGGGACTGGATTGAATACAAAGAAGGGGTATGTATGCTTTTTTGATGACTAAGTGGTGGTTCCTATATTTTATTGTTATAAATTTGAGAGGAATATGTTACTATGAGAGAACCTTGGAAGATTTACACTTGTGATTTGACCCATAATACAATTTCAAAATTTTTCCATTTTAACAAAAACTTATTTCTAGACTTGTAATATGTGTATGGTTGTCAATATATCAACACCATTTGAATATAAATAATTATATTTTCTGGATGAAATTCAGGTTCGATGCAAAGATAGCAGCAGCAGTAGCGGAGGAAACAAATCTGCCTTTTGCTACGGCAGAAAATAAGTTTGAGGCCTTGGTTTATCTCTACAACTTTTCCCCCTTGTATTTAGTGTGTAATATGTCATTTCATTACCTCAGTTTTTTCAAATACATGCTTCCCATGCAGCTAAATATATTCTTCTTTTTGCAGGCTGCTCATGATACTTTTGTTGAAACTAGTGGTGCCCTTAACACTGTTGCGGCTTCTTTGATGAAGATTGCTAATGATATACGGCTATTAGGAAGGTTGGTAGCTAGTAATTGCTACTTTTATGTTCAATAGAAAATTAATCGTATTCTTTTATGGGTTTTCTTAATGTAATGCAAAATATAGTGGTCCACGCTGCGGTCTTGGTGAACTCATTCTTCCTGAAAATGAACCAGGAAGCAGCATTATGCCTGTAAGATCCTCATGCTGACTGAATTCACATTTGTTACACAAGCCAGTGGTTTTCTGGTTACTTGCTGCAGTTCATTTTCTTGTTCCCTTACAATTGGAATTTGACTCTAAAGCACACCCATATTCTGTTTCAGGGGAAGGTTAACCCTACCCAGTGTGAGGCTTTGACAATGGTTTGCGCACAGGTAGACATCATCAATTCACTTCATTTTACTAAAATACTTTAATGTTATGACTAATGGAGTATTGAATATTGATTACCAAATAGTCTCTGCGACTTGCAAAATCACAACGTGAACTTTTGATGAATTGTTTTCATGATTCGCAATTTCAGGTCATGGGAAACCATGTTGCGATCACAGTGGGTGGATCAAATGGTCATTTTGAGCTCAATGTATTCAAGCCAATGATTGCCAGTTGTCTCCTGCGTGTATGTTCTCTCTCTCTCTCTCTATATATATATATATATCTTTTGTGTTGCGTGATATTTCTAATTTATCGATCACATGAAGTGGAACTAGCAGTTAATTTGGTTCATACATTTTACGCGGTATTAGAATAGCTAAAATCCTAGCCAGAGTCTTTGACTCTTAATGTTGAATATTATGATTTTCTTTGACTCTTAACGTTGAATATTATGATTTTGTAACTGCACATAAATGTTTGACTTTTTATTTTTACTGTTTCAATTGTTGAATAAATATTTCTAATTAACTGTTCATAAGTATTTAGGAGACAGTTAATGAAAGTAAATGTAATTGTTAGCAAACATAATAAAACATCTTGCTCTATTTTATCCCTCAACACAACAATTGGTATCAGAGCAATTTTCTTAAGGGATCCAATTTTTCTGTCATGGCACCATCAGTCTTCGATGAAGACAATTATCAAATGTGGGTTGTACGTATGGAAACCTACCTAGAAGCATTGGATTTATGGGAAGTTATAGAAGAGGACGATGAAGTTCAATCCTTTCCAGAAAACCCTACTATGGCACAAATAAATCACAGAAGGAAAAGAAGATAAAGAGATCAAAGGCAAAAACATGTCCATTTTCAACAGTATCTCCTATGGTATTCACAAGGATAATGTCCTTGAAGTCAGCAAAAGCAATCTAGGATTACCTCAATGCAGAATATGCAGGTGATGAGAGGATTAGTGGAATGCAAGTGCTGAATCTAATCAAGGAGTTTGAATTGCAGAGAATGAAGGAGTCAGAATCCATAAAAGAGTACTCTGAAAGACTTCTAAACATTGCTAACAAAGTGAGGTTGCTTGGATCTGTGTTAAATGATTCAAGAATTGTGGGAAAACTGCTTGTAACAGTTCCAGAGAGGTTTGAAGCCACCATAACAACCCTGGAGAACACAAAGGACCTATCAAAGATTTCGCTTGCAGAGCTCTTAAATGCTTTACAAGCACAAGAACAAAGAAGAGTCATGAGACAAGATGGAGCAGTAGCAGAAGGAGCCTTACCTGCCAAACATGAAGGTGGCTGGAGAAACAAAGGTAAAATTTATCCTCCTTGTAAGCATTGCAACAAGTTAGGTCATCCACCGTTTAAGTGCTGGAGAAGACCTGATGCTAGTGCAACAAGTGCAATCAACTTGGGCATGAAGCAGTCATTTGTAGAAACCAAAGTGAGCAACAAGATGTAGATGCTCAAATTGCAAATGAGGAGGAGGATGTACTTTTCGTTGCAACTGGTTTTTGTAGCAATATTTCAAGTGCATCTTGGCTAATTGATAGTGGATGCACAAATCACATGACCAATGAAAAAAAACTTTTCAAGGAGTTGAAGCCTTAAAAAATTTCAAAGGTCAAGATAGGCCATGGGGGTCACATTCCAGTAAAAGGAATAGGAACCATAGTTGTAGCAACACATTCAGGTACCAAAACTATTACTGATGTGTTATATGTACCTAACATAGACCAAAATTTATTGAGTGTTGGTTAATTGCTACAAAAAGGATTCAAGGTGTTTTTTTGAAGATAACCATTGTTTGATCAAGGATGCTACCGGAGAGATTTGTTCAAGGTAACAATGAGAGGTAAAAGTTTCTCATTAGATTTATTTCAGGAGGAGTAGACAGTATTTTCAACAAAGAAAAATACTGTTGAGTTATGACACAAAAAGCTTGGTTAAGGGCTATCTGAAATGGAAGATGATCCACCAATTAAAGGCACCCAATTACCCTCTGACATATATCAGAGATGTAACGTTGCAATATGTGAACCTGCTAAGCACACAAAAGTTATCAATGACCCAAAATGGAAAAAGACAATGGAGGAGGAGTTGTATATGATTGAGAAGAACAAAACTTGGGAACTTGTTAACATACCTCGAGATAGAAAGGTACATCAAATGGATGTTAAGTCAACATTCCTAAATGGATTTCTTGAAGAGGAAATTTATGTTGAGCAACCTAAAGGTTTTATTGTGGAAGGAAAAGAAGACAAACTTTATAGGTTGTCTAAAGCTCTTTATGGCTTAAAAGAGGCTCCAAGAGCATGGTATAGCCAAATAGATAATTATCTTATCAGTTTAGGCTTTGACAAAAATCTTTCAGAATCTGCACTATCCAAAGGTGTTGAATGGAGATTAAGCAAAGCGAGGATGAAAAATAAAATTACAAATTTGTTTACCAAGTCACTTCCAGCTAGCAAGTTTGAATTCTTGAGACAGAAGATTGGAGTTTGCAAGTTTGAATTCTTAAGATTAGAGTTTGTAGTCAAAAAATCAAGGAGGAATGTTGGATATTATGATTTTGTAACTACACATAAATGCATGTAATTGCATGTGACTCTTTATTTTTCCTGTTTCAATTGTTGAATAAATATTTCTAAGTAACTCCTCCTAAGCATTAAGGAGACAATTACTAAAAGTATTATAAATGTAATTGTTATCAAAGATAATAAAACATCTTGTTCTGTTTTATCCCTTAACACCCACACTCAGAAACAAAGAATGTTGAAGCAGCACTAAGCTAGCTTGGTGTATGGTAGCAGAAGTTATAGGCTGAGAAATTTTTTCAATATTATATCTTACTGCGTTACCTAAAATATGTACTGGAATGCTTAATCGTTTTTCTTTCTTTAATTTTGATAGTCGCTGAGACTGCTGGGAGATTCAGTTGCTTCATTTGAAAAGAATTGTGTGAGAGGTATTCAAGCTAATAGGCAAAGAATTTCAAAATTACTGCGTGAGGTAAGTTGTTGACTTATTTGAAACAAATATCAAAATGATGCCAAATATCACATTTACATTCTTATGCTAATTTAGTTTATGTTTCACTTTTGATTCACCTTGCAGTCACTGATGCTTGTGACATCCTTGAACCCAGTAAGTTTCCTCTTGTCAATCCTGAAACTGCCTAATTTTTACATTCTTTTGAAACTGAATTTTATTTGTCTGTTTCAGAAAATTGGTTATGACAAAGCAGCAGCAGTTGCCAAGACAGCCCACAAAGAGGGAACTACTCTTAAGGTGATGATTGCCTCTCATACTGCTCTTGTGTTTGTTTTTGCATATTTTGATCTCTCTTTTTGAATACTCAACTAATTGCACTGGCTTATATTAATTCTTATCGAGTTAAATTTCATCAGCATATGCTTTATACGGGTATCCTTGCAGAAGCAGTTAAACTCTTGTATGAGTTTCTGTTGATACCAATGAATTGATTCCTTAATAATTTCTGTGCTTTTCGTGGATGCCCGATAAATTTGGCTAAATATCGAAGGTGAAATGATTTTTCAGGAAGCTGCATTGAAAATCGGAGTGCTGAGCTCTGAAGATTTCGACAAACTTGTGGTACCTGAGCAAATGCTTGGACCATCTGATTAACTGGCTTGTAATGTTTTGTTCTAATGATTCCTTCTTCCATCATCGCCTACATTAAAATACCTTATTTTGATCCTATATGTATGCTTTATACCCAGGTTAAAAGTTCATAAAAATATATCTTAGAACCATGATTTTAAATTGTGATTTGATAGTCGGAAATTACAAATAAATGGATTTGTGCTTTCATGCCGCAACTGCATTGCAATGCAGTGCTTATGAGTAAAAAAAACTTTATATTGTAACAGTAACAATTGCAATAGCAGATAATTTAAAACCAGTATTTTACGACATTTATGCAAATTATATGAGGATTTAATTAATATGACAACTCGGTTCTTTTTATAGTTTGATTTTTAAAAATTAGCTGTTTATTTCTCAGATTCCTCCTAGAAGACGTTTTGGAGTTAAAGTAATTGTTTGCCTACAATAAGTTGAACTTTTTTGGTACAAAGAAGTTTATATTCACACTTACTATCTTAAAAATAAATAAATAACTAGCAAGCATGTATGGTATGTTTAGAAATGCTTTGCCACTCATGAGAGTGTAGGAAATGAGTGAGAAACATAAATTGAATGATGTGGATTTATCTAACCATTATCATTCAATGTTTTATCTTATATTTATTTGGATTCAACTCAAAAATGAAAAAAATATATATATAAAAAGATGTTGGTTGAATTAAAAAAAGTGAAAAGTTAAAGAAAATAAAGGAAAATTTTACATTTTGATTTGACGGATGTGATACAATAGATTAATTGACTAATATAATAAATTAAAAACATATCTTTGATTTAATTTGAATGCGAATGAGATTGAAAATAATATTTAAAATATTTTTAAATTGAATGTATTTGAATAATTAATTTTAAATCATATATAAATATTTTTCCACATACTAATTTTAAAAAGTTAAAGTAAAATTAAAAAAAAAAATCAAATGAAAAATATTAATAATTGTTCCCGTCAGAGTCGAGTGAACCACATCGACCGCATAGAGTTAATGTACCAAGATAAAATAAAGAGACATGTGACAAATCAAGTAATGTCATTTTAGTAAAGATATACATTCATAAACGAGGTAGTCCATTACAAACACTATAAATAAGCATGATTATACAAGAATAAGGTACATTTTTATCAATATATTACCCATTCTCATACAGAGCATTTACTTGATCGTTGGAGAAACTTTTGCAGGTTCACTCCTAACCAGGAACTAAGGAACAAATACGAGAAAGGAAGTGAAGGAGGAACGACCGAGGGAGGAGAATCAATTGTTCAGTCGATAACAAATAGGTACTATCTAAGACTTATACAAGTATAATTGGTGTCCACCGTGGGACCAAGATAGTTTTGAAGGACAACAAATGGTATCAACAAGGCAGATGGCAATGATTGAGGCCAAGCAAGTGGTTGTGTTCCAAACCTTGCAGAGAGAGATGATGGAGATTGCCAAAAGAACAAAGAGGAGAGATACGAATCATGCGTCAAAAGATTGAGGAGGAGATACAAATCCTCCAAGAACAAAATGACAAAATGAGGCAACAACTAGCTGAGATGATACCTGAACCGAGGTCTCAAAGGTTCAAACCAAATGCTAGAAGGCCACTTTCCCTGAAGAAATCCAAGGACACACATAACTAAATGAAGACATTCACTCTGAAGATCAATCCATCACTGTCAACTCACCGAGTAGAGACTTAGCATCATCGAGAATCCACTAGTTGGTACACATTGTTATCTTGGAAGAAGAACCCAAGGGACACCCATTTACTGATCATATCATGGAGACACAACCTCCACCTAATTCGAAAGGGTTAAACATTAACCGATATGACAGAACTACGGATTCATACAAGCATGTGGATGTGTATAAAACCCAAAGGAGCCTCTATACATATAACAATTCACTACTTCACTGAAAGGGGGGTCACTTAGGTGGTTTACAAGGCTTCCCCTAACTCGGTGGATTTCCTTAAAACAATTTTTTCCAAGTTCAATACTCAATTTTCAACTAGCTGACCGCATTATTTAATGTCCATTGCGCTTGTCAACATACGACAAGAGAAAGGTGAGTCACTTCAAACTTTCATGGAAAGATTTAGCAAAGTGTCTTTGAATATCCAGAATTTGAGCCGAGAAGTAGCCATGCATCACATGGTAACAACATTAAGGTTAAGATCGTTTGTCGATAGTTTATGCAAGAAACCAACAGCTAACTTGGACGAATTACAACAATGGGCACAAAATTTATGCAGTTGGAAGAGTTGCATGATTATTGCAATCAAGTCCAAATACAGTGGTCGACATATTTCTGAAAGAAATGATAAGTACAGAGAGAACCAAGGACCTTGGTTCCATAATTGTACCCCATTGAATGTCGATAGGGGGAGTGTTATGGATGAAGCTTTGAATGTCGATCTAATTCCTGCACTCCAAAAGTTGCATGGTCATAAAGATGCTGACAAATCTAGGCAATGACGATACCACCACAACTTTGGACACACGATCGAAGAGTGTTAGACATTAAAAGATAAAATTGAATAGCTCATTCAAATCGAGCACTTGCATAAATTTGTACAGACAAATAACATAAATTCAAATAGATCTCCTCAAGAGAGAGAAATATTCCAGAAGGGACGAACGAAGGGAATATTATCCTCAGCAACATCACAATGACGATCGACAACCTAAGAAACAACCACGAATGAGTGAACCCCAAATAAAATATGAGTATTCATGTTGTAGTGGCAGAGAAGTGATTAACACAATTGCTAGTGGTTTTGCATGCGAAGGATGTTCAAGCTCCACCCAAAATAACCATTTTTGAACTATTCAGTCAGTAAATTCAACTTCGTCCATTGCCCGACCGAGGATGCCTACAATACTCTTTACAAATGATGATTTTAAAGCAATTGACCTGACACAAGATCATCCTATTGTCATTACTGTGGAAGTGGATAATTTTGCAATCATGGAGATGCTTGTGGATCAAGGAAGTTCAGTGGATATCCTTTATTGGAAGAATTTCAAAAAATGAGGATCCCAAAGACTGAAATTCAACAATATGATGATCAAATTATTGACTTTTCCAGGAACAAGTGGACACTCGAGGGTATATTTATCTATACACCATGTTCGAAAAAGAGAAACATCTGAGCCAAACTATCAAGATAAGATATTTGATAGTCGAAGCCAACACTTCCTATAATATCTTGCTTGGAAGGCCCTCTCTCAACATACTTTGGGCGATCGTGTATGAAGTTTCCGTCCGCATCCAGTAATATAGTCATAGTCCACGTAGACCAAAAGGTGGCACGAGAATGCTATGTAGTCAGCCTAAGGGTAGAACCTACCAACAAAGAACAGTCTTGGGAACCATCTAGGGAGCGTTCCCAAGAACCTCAAAGGGAACACTCCTGAGGGTCACATGGGTCATGGAGACAACGGTCTTCAGATCCTAAGGCTTCAAAGAAAGAACACGTGGTTGCCCTGGTCGACCTAGACCCCAGAATGAATGATGCCCGTATTGAACCAGGAGAGGACTTATGTCCAGTATCGCTTCTAGATGATAAGAACTCCACAAATATGGGAATGTCGTTAACGAAAATCGATGGTGTCATGGTAAGCCATACACTGATTCAAAATTCTGATTTGTTTGCTTTGACTGCCTCCGACATGCAAGAGGTAAGCCCTGAGATCATTACACATCAGATGTCAGTATATAAAGAAGCTCGATGTATCGCCCAAAAGAAAAGAAAAATGGGTGAAGAAAAACGCAATCCTGTAAAAAACGAAAGTGACAAGTTGTTAGAAGCAGTGTTCATTCAAGAAGCATAGTACACCACTTGGTTAGCCAATGTGGTAATGATGAAAAAGACCAATGGGAAATGGAGAATGTGCACAGACTATACAAACTTGAATAAAGCTTTCCCAAAGCCTATCCATTACCGAGCATAGATCGCTTGGTAGAAAGTGTGATCGGTCACCGAGTGTTGAGTTTCTTAGATGCATATTCTAGGTACAATCGAATCTGAATGCATTGAAGGGACAAAGAGAAAACAACTTTCATGACCAATTGTGCTAACTTCTACTATGAGATAATGTCATTCGGTTTAAAAAATGCCAGAGCCACTTACCAAAGGCTAATGGATCAAATTTTTAAAGGAATGCTCGGTCATAATGTTGAAGTATATGTTGATGACATCGTGGTTAAATGTGATTCATGCATACAATATGTTGAAGATTTACAAGAAATTTTTATGAAAACTCATCCAGCCTCGAAACATTTGGCTAAGAAGATTGGAAGCAGAAAAATGAGCTCAAAAGACTCTTATCTCAAGGATAACTAATTGTTGTATGCTCCTTCATTTTTTCTCTAGTTTTATAAACATTGTATAAATTAGTATAGGTTTTATTTTGGGCTTGTATTTGGGTCGTTTCCTTGGACTATGTTTTGGGTCAATTTTCATGGGCCATGTATTGGGCCAATTAGAGTAAGGTGTAAATAGAAAAAGAAAAAGTCTAGCTAGAGTTACAATTGGGCCTCCTTAGACTCAATGTAACTCTAGATCATCTAGGGTGCATAAATAAATTACTAGAGTACGAATAGAAAGCATGGAGTGACAACGAAGGCATGAAGGTCCACATGTCATCTTCTTAATGAAGAGGATTCCCACTAATGCCAAAAGGACATTTGTCTTCATGGGAATGGAGAGGATTCTCTCCAATTAGAGGAGGACACTTGTCAACCTCTAATTTGAGAGGATTTGCTCCAATTAGAGAGAGTCGTTTGTCCTTTTATGAATGGAGAGTTTTTAGGGTTAATGCTTGCACCTTGGTTGCCCATAGCATTATAAATACAAGTGCTAGCCCCCTTGTAAATGAGCTTTGAATAGACTATTGAATCGCTGCCAAAATTTCAGCCTCAACTAGTCTCTTAGCTTACTCTTTGCTAGCCTTATTTCTAAGTGTTTTAGCAAGGAACCTCTTAGGAGTTGGCCTAACCTCTCTTAAGTTTCATTATCATTCTCCATACATCAATACTTCACAATTTATTTCACTCATTTTAGCCACCCAATCCCACCAAATTCTGCACCCCAGATTACAAAACAAAAGACTCACAGCAATGCAAACTGGGATTGCATCAAGTTTTCAAAGCGTTGAGAGAGCATGGAATGCAACTAAATCTCGACTAGTGTGTGTTTGGTGCAGAAGGAGGTAAATTCTTGGGATTCATGCTAACACACTATGGCATTGAGGAAAACCCAAAGAGATGTAAGGCAATCACAGAAATGAGAAACTCCAAGAACACCTAAGAAATACAGAAATTGATCGAGTGGTTGGCAACGTTGTTAATATTTATTCCCAAATTGGTAGAGAAAACCAAACCAATCATCCAACTCTTAAGAAAGGTTGCAAAATTCAATTGGAACCCCAAATGTGAAGAAATATTCCTTAAATTGAAAGCTTTTCTGGCAGCACCACTGGTTATACAAAAATCGGACCATCAACAGCCAATCGTTGTATACCTATCGATATTAGATGAACCCATAAGTGCAATGTTAGTCCAAGAAGTGGAGAAAGAGGAATGGTCGGTATATTTTATCAACCGAATACTACATGGTGTCGAGGTTAGATACCAAAAGATAGAAAATGTTGCTTTGACACTCATGATTATTGCCCAGCGAATGAGAATGTACTTCTAGAATCACAAGATAATTGTGAAATTTGATTATCCTATTAAGAAAATCCTGGCTAAACCTAACTTGGCCAAATGAATGATAAGATGAGCAGTTGAATTATCAGAGTTCGAGATCCAGTAGAAATCGAGAGGAGCAATCAAGTCACAAAGTTTAGTTGATTTCACAACTGAGTAAAGCCTTAAACCTACCAAGGGAGAAGACTTACAATGGATGTTAGACGTGGATGGATCATCTAAAGTAAAATCATGTGGAACGACGTCTTAGAAGTCCCGTGCAGTATACTCTTGGAACAATCCTTGAAGTTTGACTTTAAAACTTCAAATAACCAGGTCAAATATGAAACCTTTAATGGGACTTGTCTACCATAGTTTAGGGTCTTCCAAAGAACATCTTACATTTAATGAAGACATGATGTATGGCTAAATGTGAGTTTGTTTACATTCATATACATAATGAATTGAGTATGATGTTGATATTTTATAATATTATGTTTTGTTTACATATGCTCAGCTTTGTATGTTTGTGTTTGTGTTATTCTTATGTATTTTCACTATAATGATTATTGTCCTACCCAAAACCAGGAGATCTAGTAGCCGACTGAGGTGCACGTGGTCTCTCGATCAAAGTTTCACATTGCAAGGACCTACAGATTAATTAACCTAATCTTGACTAAGGATTATAAAGCATGATTAAGGGATCATTAGGTCTATGTTAATCTTCATAAAGCACATAGCCTAATAGAAAAGTATAAATAAAGGGAGACCCCCATAGTAAAAGGTAATGACTGTTGTAAATCTAAATTCACTAAGCATATAAAATCTCGGCTGACTTGAGCATCAGAATGTCTTTGCAGGTATCCTACCCTCACCGACTTATCAGAAAGGAAGCTGAATGAGAGAAGACAGGAGAGGCCTTCATGACTGACAAAGCTAACTTCTGCTATGAAGTAATGCCTTTCGATTTAAAAAATATTGGAGCCCCGTATCAAAGACTGATGGATCGAGTGTTCAGATAGAAAATCGAGAAGAATGAAGAGGTGTATGTGGATGACATGATTGTAAAATTGGACAACCTAAAACAACATGCTAGAGAGTTGGTGGAAATATTCGGGCAGCTCTGAGAATTCGACATGAGGTTGAACCCCACGAAGTGTGTATTTGGGATAGAAGGAGGAAAATTTCTCGGATTTTTGTTAACCAGCTGCGGAATAGAAGCCAACCTGGACAAATGCAAGGCCTTGGAACAAATGAGATGTCCACAAAATTTAAAAGAGGTACAGAGGCTTGTCGACCGATTAACGTCACTATCTAGGTTATTCCTTAAGTTAGCAAAAAAGATAAAACCCATCCTCAAACTAATGAAGAAGACAGATAAGTTCGGTTGGAACGAAACATGTGAGGACACATTCGTCTTAGTCAAACAAGGATTGACAACACCACTCATCCTTAGCAAACCGAAAGATGGAGAACCCCTATTGGTATACCTGACCGTGTCAAATGAAGCCATAAGTGCGGCTGTCACCTAGGGAACAACTGATAAAAGGCCAATATACTTTGTAAGTTGTGTCCTCTAAGATTCGGAAATACGATATCAGACGATTGAGAAAGTGGCACTGGCACTAGTGCATACGGCTTGAAGACTACGACATTATTTCCAAAGCCACATAGTCATAGTCAAGACCCATTGTCTGATAAGTAAGGTGCTCAGGAAACCAGAGTTGGAAGGAAGAATGATAGCATGGTCCGTAGAGCTATTCGATTTTTGGGATCAAATACGAACCACGAGGATCTATCAAATCTCAGTGCTTGGCTGACTTCATTTCAGAATTACAAGACAATCCGATAGTTAATGAATGGTGAATGACGTACGTAGACGGTCCGTCAAACAAAATGGAAAGCGAAGCCGAGATAGTTCTTTAGGGGTCGGGACACATGAGGATAGAGCAATCTCTAAACTTCGGATTCAAAACATCAAACAACTAGGTCGAATATAAGGCACTTATAGCCGATCTTCTCTTGGAAAAAGATATGGAGGCACAAAAAGTAAAATGTCGAAGCAACTCACAATCGACGGTCAACTAGGTAAAAGTAGAATATCAAGTAAAAGACCATCTGTTATTAAAATACTTCTACCAAGTATCCGCTCTCTTAGCCAATTTTGAACAAGTAGAAATACAACACATCAGGAGAGAAGAGAATACTTAGGCGGACATTCTTTCTAAATTGGTTAGTGACAAAAGTAAAAAAGGGCTTAGCGCAGTCATTCAGCATAGCCTTCCTGGATTGACAGTGACAACAGAGGAATGCCTGAATACAGATACAATGCCTCAAGACTAGCTATCCATTATGAAAAAGGTGGTACAAGACCGCGATGCCAGGAGAAAAGTACCTGATTCGTCTTTACAACGAAAGGCTTCTCGATTTATGATAATAGGACAAGACTTGTATAAAAGGGGATTTTCAACGCCCTTACTCAAATGCTTAGGCAAGACAGAAGTTGAATACATGATGAACGAGCTGCACAACGGGGTATGCAGAACCCATTCCGAAGGAAGAAGCATGGCAAGCCGGGTCCTCAAGGCCTAATACTACTGGCAAGAGCTCCGAGCCAATTGCACCGAATTCATTAAAAGGTGCAAAAGTTGTCAAGAGAACAGATTCCTCATTCGCTTGCCGACACAACAACTCTAAAATATCAACTCCCCTTGGCCTTCCGCAATGTGGGGATTGGATATCATCGGCCCTTTCCCCCTGCATCAAGACAAAGAAAGTTTCTCCTGGTCGTCGTTGATTACTTCAATAAATAGATTGAGGTCGAGTCTCTAGCTCGAATTACAACTGTGCAGGTACAACAATTTGTCTAGAAAAATATTGTACGTCGATTCGGCATATACCCCATGTGGTCATCACAGACAATGGTCGACAATTTACCAATAGGAAGCTGAAATTTTTTTTGACAAATTGACCATTAAGCACAATGTTACTTCCGTTGAGCATCCGCAAACAAATAGGCAAGTCGGGGCTGCCAACAAAGTTATTTTAATTGAACTGAAGAAAAGGTTGGGAGTCACCAAGGGGCGTTGGGCCAAAGAACTGTTAGAATTTCTATAGGCGTATTGATGTACTCCTCACTCCACAACCGGAGAGACACCATACAACTTGAAGTATGGTACAAACACAATGTTACTAGTAGAGGTAAGAGAACTGACAATTCGAAAGCAATTAACCAACCTCCAACTCAATGAAGAATGCATGCGAACAAAATTTGACCTACTACAAGAGCTTCAGGACAAGGCGAAAGTAAGGGATGAAGCATGCAAAAAACGAGTCACCTAAAGATACAACACTAAGACAAAACCGAGGTCTTTCCTCCCAAGAGACCTGATGTGGAGAATAACAGAGGAAGCCCAAAAGACAAGGTCAAAGGAAAATTTATGTCAAACTGGGAAGGACCTCTTTGAGTGACCGAAGACCTGCACAATGGAGCCTACCGACTACTAAATGGCCAACCAATACCTTGAACGTGGAATTCGAGCTACCTAAAATTTTATTTTAGTTAAAGAAAGTGTAAGTGTACTCTTTCCTACCAATGTCACCTTATCCCAAAAAGGAAGATTCGATCGAGGAGGTTTTGGCAAAGTACATGAATGAATGAAAAATTTCTGAACTACTAATTGTGCTGACAAGAATAAACTTAAATGATTAAGGATGAATTTGCACATGGATCCCTACATAGAAGATAAAAATTAGGAAGAATCCAAAAAATGAATCCCTTGTAGAGAATAAGCGACAACGTGGAAAACAACTGCACAATGCAAAGCAAATGTGCATTTGAAACATCTCGGCTAAAAATTCAAGCCTTGTCGATTGCATCATCGGGATCAGGAGTTGTTGGCTGCCCAGACTCTTCCCCACCATCCTCATCCAGGATGTTAGTAACAAGCATAAGTTCCCCCTTATAAAAATCTTTGTTAGCATCGAACTTTTCTTCATTTAGGGGAACATTGTAGAAATACGTCGCCTGCTCCAAGGCCTTGTTGAAGCCGAGCTCGTGCTGGTGGAGAACAAAGTCTTGGGTACGTTGAAGTTCTTCCCCCACCTTATGCAAAGCTGCCTACAATCTTTCAGCCTTATCTTGCTCGACGAAAGAAGTCATGGTCATGTCAGTTAAATTTTTCTTAAGACCTTCATTCTCGGTCGACACAACCTTCTCCTTTTCTTCAGTAGCCAAGCAATGCGTCATTGTCTAGTTCAATCGAGTCAACTCAACAGCAAGATCTTTATTTTGGCTTATCAAAGCATTGTTGCGTCCAAAGCTTATTGTAAGGAGGAAGCAGACTCGACCAGTTGAGCTTTAAGTCCTTCAACATAGGCCTCATCTCGCTCTTTAAGAATTAAGCTCATATGCTTGTCGAGAACGAAAGCACAGGCACTCAGCTCAAGGAACCTTCTCACCAAGATGCATGTCACAACCAAGAAAGTCCTTTGCACAACTCGACCCAACATCAACATGTGCCCTCTTGTGAGATTTGCCTGAGGACGACCTATTAAAGTGGCGGGGAGAAGATTTCTCATGTTCCTTCTCTCGGCGAGGTTTCTTAGAACTTGGATCTTTGGGGGGAAGAGTCTCTATAGCCAGAACGGTCCTTAACAACGCCACAACTTCAGCTTAGACTATTGGAGCCTTTCCAGAAGCTGCCTACCGTTGTTTCAACAACTCTTTATAAAAAAAACTTGCCCTCTTCCAAAGTAACGAATGTCATGATTGTTGTAAAAGGCATAAGTCAAAAGAGCATCAAAAAACAAATATGAAAGCACAATAAACAAAGAAGCATACCCTTGATGTCACGAAGCCCGGTGGGCAACAGGAAAACCCACAGCAACCGTGAAGCAGAGATTTTTTGGGGGAGCTTATCTATTACCGACAAAGTCTCCAAGTCCTCCCAAGTCAGTGACGACCTTGGCCACAGATAGAAATGTGCAGGATCATGAGTCCAATAGAAGAGAAAACATGGAGCATCGTTGTCGTAAAAAAAATTGACGATCCTCCTCCCCAACCACGACCTTGAAGAAACTCCCTAAAATTCTTGTAAGAAGAAGTAAAGGGAGCCAATAAGCACGACATTGATTGACTAATTAAAAACAATCACGCTACTCCGTTACCCGACCTCGTACTATACATTTGCATAAAGAATTGGGGAGTTGGTTTTAAATTAAGAAACAAACATAGAAGTCGAAAGGCTTGGACATATGCCCAACTATTCGGATGGAGTTGTGTTGGCGCCACGTTCAAAGCGCGAAACACGCCGATAGTAAAGTCGTCCAAAGGAAAATGAACATGAACATTGATTATTAAACAAGAGTAGAAGAAAAAATAATCACCAAATAGATCTCGACATTAACAAACAAAATTGAACGGTAAACACTTTCAAAGTGTCTTTGTACGTACTCTATCCTCAAAGACTTATAAAAAGACAATAGAAGAAAAAAAGACAAGAGAGACACTTTATAGGAAATATTCAGTCTCATAAATTGTAAGAACAAGTGTATATAATATAAAAACAAATTTTGTTAAGGGTAACTTGGTTGATGGTATTAGTTACTTTATGTTAGGATTTTGGAGATGTATTATTGTATGGTTGTGTGTGTTCATTATAATACATAATATGAAAGTCAATTTTGTTAAAGGTGGAACTTCCTCGCTTGATGATATTAGTTATTTTATGTTAGGATGTATTTTTTGTTGTGTTTTGAGGACTTTTATGCCCGAATGATTATGTATATGGCTAAGTATGTTTTAAGGTATACAGTGTACAGTAATTATCTGACTAGTATGTTTAGCTTTATGAAGCCGTTATACAAACAACTCTTTGATCAGTACATTCAACTATACAATTTAATTCCATACACAATTTCTTCTACTCTATGGTTTTACTTAAGCAACATTTCCTGTTACCATTTCGTAATTGAAGGAAACTTCTAATAAAGGAAACAGTAACTTTAAGGTCTATATAACTACAAACTTTAAATGCTCTTCCAGAACTCCAACCTAGAAACCATAAATAAAAATTTTCAATTTCTCAATTGACAAAATGTAAAAGTCTACACATATATAAAGAAACAAACAACAACAAAGAGTTAACTATAGAAATGATAATTATAATAAATTAATACTATTCTAAAGATTAAAAAAAATATTAATATATAAATAAATTTTTATTATTATAAATGATTCTTAAATTAATATTTAATTAACTAATATTAGAATTTAAATAATTGATAACAAAAAATTTGATAATTAATTAAATATTAATTTAAAAATTATTTATCAAAAACTAATTTATATATTAATAATTTTTTTAATTTCTAAAATAATATTTAATTTAATCAATATAATTAATTATTTTTTCTTTTAAATTTTTTTTATTTAATAATTTTCTTATAGTAGATATTCACTTAAATCACAATTATAATAAAATAATTTTAAGTTAAACTCTAACGGAGTTAGAATGAGAAAAAAAGTATTACCTCACAAATTAAGAAAGAATGGAGAATATAATTTTAAAGATATAAATGTTTATAAGAAATGAAAAATTAAATATTTTTATTTTTATTAACAATTTTTAAAATAATATTTTCATTTTCATTTAATTTAAATTAAATTATTTTCTTTAGACCTATAAAAACAGCATATTGTTGAAAGAAAAACAACAGGAAAAAATTACTTGGTTAAGAAATGCCTTCAATGATACAAATTAATTATATCTTTAAATTATGTTAAACTTATTGCACACTTAACCAATGTTTGGAAAAACCCTTCCATTAATATTTAGGATTGAATAAAAAAGAAAAAGAAGAATAAAACAAACTAAAATTAGGCCCCACACGTTGAGCATCATAGAGGTGAGGTGGTTACCTCGTAAAATAATAAATGAAAAGTAATAATGGTATTGAACAATGATATATAGATACCTTGTTCCACTATTTCTTATTGTATCATTTTAGACATAAAATAAGAGTTGTATATATAGTGAAACAAGATTGTCTAATTAATTATTTTTCTAGTGTTCTAGTGGTATTAATACAAGAGAAATTATACTTATAAAATTCTGATGCGATAGTTTTAAAAGAATATAATAAAAAGTAAATTTATAATTAAATAAAAAATGATTAAAATAATAATATTAAAAGTTAGATAATAGATGTAAAAAAAAATAGAAGTAGGTAAGTAGAAGTAGAGGTTTTTGAACCCTAAACCATAGGCGCCCACACTGTGTGCGGTGTCTGCTGTTTTATTTATTTATTTCTTTCCTTCGAAGAAACAAGCCTGCTTCAAACTTCAAACTTCTAACTTCCAAAACCAGTTGCGCCACTGGATTCACTATATTATTTTTACCATATGCGTCTATTAACTCCTTTGCATCCCATCGCCTCAATCATCCAAAGGATGGAACAACATCCCCCAACGCAATCTCCAACTAATATCACTATTCCTTTTTTTAAATCAACCAAACAACATCTTCTTTAATAAACCTAATCCAACATTTCCAAATTTTGTCGGATAACTCTTTCAGCATTTCAAAACTTTCTCAACATCTTGCTTCTCCACATGCGCTGCATAATTAAAAATACTCGTCAATATAATTCCCATGTTAAGCCATAACTCAAGTCCTGTTTCGATAAGCTTTTATAAAATACTTTTAATGCAAGAGAAACCAAAAGTATAAATGCATTTTACAAGTTAACCTTTTTTTAAAATATTTTAATTTTTTCATTCATTTAAAAACCAATTTAAGTAGATAAAACAATGTTTTTCTTCTTTTTATTGTAATTTATGATACAACAGAACCACCGTGGACACAAGTCAAATGAAGCAATTAAATAGATAAAAGAAAATAGCCCACAATCGAAATTCAAACACTTTGAAATTTATCCGGTGAAATCACAGTTGAACATTCTAGCAAAAGAAAAATTACAATTCAACAAAAGTAGATGATAAATAAATTCTAAAGCCAAATAAATTAATAATAAGATGGTAAAAAGAAGTCGGAAACTCATGAGACCACTACCCTGAAGCACCCAATTTACATTTCTGTCCATCCCTGCCAAAACGCAGAGATGTTAGTTTAGTCAGCAGAACAGGAAGAAAGCTTGGACAGTATTGATGAAGAAACAAACACATGCATGAAAGGAAAACCCTTGATTCCTCGTCAATCGAAATTCCAGAGATCCCCGACAATACTTTCCTGAACATTATTCGGTGGCATAGATTGTCCATCATAGTACGGAATCTGATAAAACTTCATGTAGTTCTCGTAAGCCATCAGTTCCTCAGAAAGCTCCTGCAATTTGTTCTTTTCCTCTTCAGTTTCAATCACCTCTATCTCTTTCTCCTTTTCAACCACTGTGCCACTAAAATAACCGTTCACCTTCTGACAAGACCCCACGAACTCGCTTGTCGAATGAGCGCCCTCTGAACCCGACGCTAACCCTGAATTTTCGTCGCCGGAAACAACAACCGAATCAGCTTTGACAGCGTCCAGGTGGGATGAAAATGCCCCCGTGTGCTTCAGGTCATAACCAAACTCGAAGTTGAGATTTGAAGGGGCATTGTTGAGATCACAGCGGTACTGTTGCTGATATGGGGTAGCGTTTTGGGTTGCGAAAGGAAGAGGTGGAATTGGATTACGAGCTAGAATGGAATAATCATCGTCCTCGTTAGGGAAATTCACCTTAGCTTTTTTGCCGCGGATTTTTCGAGCTTCACGATCATAAGCCCTTGCAGCTTCTTCCGCAGTGTTGAAGGTGCCCAGCCAGACACGAACCCCTTTTCTAGGATCGCGAATCTCCGCAGCCCATTTGCCCCAAGGGCGCTGCCGAATCCCTCTATAGAGATTCTTTCTCTGCCTTTTCATTGGCTTGGTCTCAACTTTCTCAGTAACTGTTGGTAGAAAATCTCAAATCTTAACGTGATAAAAAAAATTAATAGGAAAAAAAGAGTGAGTGAACATTGAACAACACTAACCTTTGGGAGGTTGGGCCGTTTTGAGAGTGGAGGGCTCTTGATTAGCGATGTTGGAGTAACCGAAGGCAAAGTCATCGTCCTTTCCGAAGGAGTTTGGCCAGAGCTCGTTGGCGGCAAGGCAACGGCCACGGCGGGGTATGAAGTCAGCGATGATGGCACCGCCACACATGATGATGAATCAAAGTTATGGTGAGTGGAGAAAGAAAAGTTTTGGGAATGGGTTTTAGAAATAGAGTTGAAGTGGGTTGTGAGAAATATTGGTGAAAAAGGTTTTGAGAGAGAAGTGACGTGAGAAAAACTGAACGGGTTGGAGTGGCTTATGTAGTTGGAAGAATGGGGAGAAAGTGCGTGACAGATACATCCGGAACCTTCCTACAATCCTACCCTTCCCCAAGGCATTTACTTTTTGTTTATACTTCTAGAGTATGTGATCTACTCTTTTAGGAATAGGAATTATGGAGATATATTTGGATTTAAGAATTTACATAGAAGAGAAAGGAATTAATGTAGAAGAGAAAGGAAGAATATACATGTAAATAGATAATATCATCTCTTCTTAAAATGAAAAAAAAGTCAAAGTGAGTTCATCATGCTAGTTTTTCTAATTTTATTCTTTCTACATATATTAATTATTACATAAATTTAACTAAACATAAATATTTTATTATAATAAAATTGATAATAAAATAAAATTTTAATGTAAAAATATATAGTTATTTGCAATAAATAAATTATATAAGAATTATTATTATAAGTATAATATTATTATTTACATTTAATATAAAATTATTTTTTAATTATAATTTTTAAATTATTTATTTTTATATAATAATTTAAAAATTTTATATATATTTGTATTTTTATATATAAATTATTTTTTGACAAGTAACTCATTTTTTTTTAAATTAATTATTCAATGATACAGGAAATAACTTACATAATTTTAATTCACCTAAATCTACCCAAAAATACTTAATATTTTATTATTTTATATTTTAAAAGATAAAGGTAAATTTGTAAATTATATTTTATGTCTTTAAAAAAATCAAAATACTCTGACAATCATTACATCACTCACAAATTTTAATAAATTTTTTTCACAAATAACATATTTCAATTCAAACACACTCATTTTCTTCACATTTTCCTCTTAAATCCTTACACATTCACTCCCTCAAATCCTCACACTTCTCTTCCTCAATCCAAACACACCATTATATTTTGTTTAGTTTGGGATGAGAGTTGAAAATGAAGAAAAAGAATATAAAGTGATTGGAAAGTTTGGTTGTTTAAATGTAGTAAAAATGAGTTGAAAGTGAATGGAAATGAGACGAGAGTGTGTAGATGATTTGATTAATATTACTTAAATGTAAAATATATTTAATTATATAATTTAATCATTTATTAAAATATGTTGTCTAAAATTAGGTAAATTTTTGTTTTAAAATAAATATAAAAGTTTATATAAAAGGTTTATAGTATTTATATATTTGTGAAGGAAATTTTTAATTAAAGAAAATATTTGAAAAATTAATTTTTACAACCAATATTATTACATAAATGGAAAAATATTTGTAATTATAATTTGTAGTGTGCTTATTGGAAAATAAATACTTCTAATTGTGCATGAAACATGAAATTTGGTTGACAAATAAGTCTAAACAATAATTTACAACAATATAAATAAAAGAGCTCGAAAAGAAGTACAATGAATAATTAGTTAATTGAAAACTCATAATCAATCATAGCACCATGAACATTTGATTAAGTGAAATCTCATAATCAATTATAACATAATAGATTACTTGAAAATTCATAACTTATTAGAGGACAATGGATAATTAATTAACTAAAAACTCATAATAATTACATTCAAAAGCCTAATTGATTAAAATGTGTCACATAATTGATTTTTAAATGTTTGAGCTAATCGATTAAGTACTAAAGTATTATACGTTGTTTAATATATTGTAATTGTGCAACATTTATGAATTTAATTTATTGTTTAATTATTGTTCTGATTGAAGTAATGTATTCATAGTTGCAACATTTATGTAGCCTTCATTTAAAATGTTTTTAAATTTATCTTCATTGTGCAATATTAAAATAATACAATATAACACAAATTGAGTGTTAATAAATATTTGTGAACTTTTCAAATAGCCAAGTTTATATACATTGTGCTCGTTTGTCACTAAAAATAGAACAAATCATGTAAGATGTTTTATAGTGTGCTCATTTGCTAAGAATAAAACCAACAACCCATGCACGTAAAAAATTCACCCTTATGCAATGACAATATAGTAAAATGACATTTAATCCTCGAATTTTCATCTAAATCATCTCACCTTAGAGGGTATTTCTCCCTTTTTTTCCATTCACTTTCTTTCTACACAAATCAATCTAAATACACTCAATCAAATTGCTAGACTATTCACTTTTATCGGTCCCAAATTAATATAAACATAAAATAATAACCTCAAACAAACACAACATTAAAAATTATCTTTGATAAGTATTTATAAATTAACTTAATTAAAACATAAATATATAGTAAAAGATCATCACAAATATATGAACTTCTAAGTTATTACTTCAAGTATAAATACTTCAATTAAATTATAGTTAATGATTTATTTAATTTTCTATTATTATATTTAATTTTTATTTTATTTTTACTTACTATTACTTATTTTCAATTTTACCAAACTAATTTATTTATATTAGTTTTAGTATTTGTTAGATTAGTTTATAATTTTCATATAAATTAAATTATAAAATTTTAATATTATAAATTAGAGTAATTAAATATGAAAATTTATTCATAATAAAAAATTGTAAAACAATAATATAATAGTAGTTTGAATATTAAAATAAAATTAAATAAAAATTTAATTTATTTAATACTTATTAAATAAACTAATTTAAAAAATGACTTGTTGAAATATAAAAAATATATAAAATCTTTAAAAAAATAAATAAAATAATATTTAATTTAAGAAGAATTTAATTATTTAAAAAATATATAATTATAATTATAAATAATATATTCTTGTTAAAAAATTATTTCTATAATAAATTTATATAGTTATACTTTATTATGTTATTTTTATATTTAGCAACCAATTTATTAATTAATTCTACCTAACACTTATATTTCTTTGTGTTATATAAAATTCTAAAAAAAATCTGAAAAATTGAATTGATCTTTGTATTAATTATTCTTCTTTCTATATGTTTTTATAGTTTTTCTTTATTATCTTAAAAGGAAAAGGAATTGAATTTTATAACAATGCTGAGAGTTAAAAATGTAAAATGTCATATGAATATCATTAAATATTTTGATATATCTTTAATAATTATTTAATCTCTATTACACACTTGTATAATAGATTATTCAACATTAAATTAATTTAAAATAAAAATAAAGAAATGTATCATTCAACATTAAATTAATTTAAAACAAATAAATTAAGAATTTATGAACTCTTATTTAATTTATCAGTTGCCAATTAAAAGGTAGTTTTGTGAACCATAAATATCCTATCCTTTTTGGGTATTTGGTAATTTGTGAAGTCTAAACTCTATAGACTTATATTTAATACCACTTGCCACGGTTTACAAACCGCATTTGAACACGTCTCCCCATAAAAAATATCTACCCTGTCTAAATTCAAATCAAACTCTTTAGAATAATTTTCCTAACTCTGAAAATAAATTACAAAAACATTCATGTTTTCAAAACGTGAATGTGTTAATATATATATATATATATATATATATATATATATATATATATATATATATATATATATATTAAGTGTATTGTTCTGTCATTAAAAATGCAAAAGATTATTTGTGTTAGAGTTATTTCCCTTTATATAATTAACTTTCTTATTTCAAGAGAAATGTTAAAATAATTAATTTAAATGTTTATACGTATTTCAGCATTTTACCTCTGTAATTACCTTTTTTTAGTTTTTATACTTTTTTAAGTTATTTTTGTAATGTTTATACTTATTTTCTCCACCATCATGTTATTATTAGTTTCACTCTCTTCATGTCATACCCGAAATTTTACTTTTTTACACAGACGATTTTTTCCTATTATGTGTACTATATAGGATTTATTACATTGTATTTCCGTCAGAAAATGTTATTCTTACAGTTGTATTGTCATTCTAGTAATTAATGACGTGGATGTAATGTGTAAGAATAAGTTTATTTGAGTTCAAATAATGTTTTTTTAAACTAAGTGAAGAATAAAAATATTTTTTGAAATAAAATAGATAGATTTAAAAAATTTATTTTTTTATTTATTATGTAATTTTATTTATTTAAAATTATAAATTTTCAATACTTTATTTAAGTTTTTAGGATTGTAATGTATCATTTTCACTTAGATAATATTTTTAAGGAGATAGTTCAAATTAGAGAGGTCCAATAATTTCTCAATTTTTTTATAGTTCGTTTTGTCTCTTTTTCTTTTCTTTTTTTATATGCAAAAGTTTTATATTTCATCTACTTAAATAATTTGAAAAATAAGAATTTTTAGTGATTTGAATAAAAAAATTGTAGTGATTTGAATAAAAAATTGTAGTGATATGAATAAGGAGAGATGTTGATTTTGTAGGTTGAAATTTTGAAAAAAATAATTATAAGTTATGTGAAAAATTGGATTATTTTTAGAATATAAAGTTTTGAGTATGAAGATTTCTTCAGTGTCAAGTTATTTTTAAGTAAGAAAAGTTAATTTACATGTATAAGTTGAATTGATTCATAGTACTGAAATTTTGTTGAGCATTTTGAAGTTGGACTAGCTAGTATTTATATCAATTTGAAATATTAGTGTGATTGGTGAAGTGATTCACTCTTTTTATGCTACTTTCAATTAATGTGAAATAGCCCTAATTAGCTTCACTTATGATATTTACATAGTGTGAGTGAAAAATAGGTTTATAGTGATTCTGAAGACTTATGTGTGATAAATTAGGATTGAGTGTTGATGGTATAATTATTATGTTGTGATGTTGTTTGTTGATTCTTTTAAATATATAATAATTGTTTTTCTTCTCGTGGATCGGTGATAATTAATGTTCATCACTGGCAATAATATAGTATTTAAATGAAAAAAAAATAGTGTTAGACTGTCTTTTTATTACTAATGTTGAGAACTATACTCACATCATGATTGTTAAATTTAATAATATTATATTTTTTTTATATAATACTCACATCATAATTGTTAAATTTAATAAATAATATATATTTTTATATATCAGACAATTATATTAATTTCCATGAATTAGACAATGTAACGATAAACAAACTTTTACATGAAGAGTGCAAAGACATCTCATGTTTAATTAATTTTTGTTTGTGAAATCTTCTTTTACTATACATGAATATGTAAAAAATGATTTATAACAAATACAAGATAAAACTTAGCGATTTTAATAATAATAAAAAAAAAACTCGTAGCAAAGGAAAAAAACTATTTATAAAAAATAATTACAATAAAAATAAAAATTTATACATCTATTTAAAAAAATTAAATTTAAAAAATCAACGGAAAAAATTATAATTTATAGTATTTATTTTGTTAATAAATTAAAATTTAAGAATCAATGAAATTTTTAAAATGTATATTTATATATAAAAAAAAAAAGCTTACGGATTAAATTATCTTTCCATTGTACATTTATTTTAGGTCGGAAATAATTTAACTCTGCAAATAAATTATATGATATTTCCACTTATATAAAACATCCTCTTAATTTGAGGAAATAATAATTAATTGTTAAAATGAGATTTTTATTTGAATTTATTTTATTTTTGTCAATGGAGCGCTTTAATCTTATTGATGGTGTATGATCCAGACATTATAGAAGCTTCAAAAGGATCAAAATCCTTTGAAAGACCATCCAGAATAGTTTTAATGTGGTTTTCAAGGTTTTTCTATTATAACAAGAGGGTCTCCGATTCTCTTAATTTCTAAGAGAATAGTAGTGACGGAACACTCGTTCTTTAGATTATTGAAACACAACTTGAACTTTTTTACCTGAGTACGTGTGTAAGTAGCAAAACATGTATGGAGCATGTTCCAAATTTGCAAGGAAGAAAGAAGACCCACCATCTTGATCAAGAAATGTGTGGTCATGGATGCGAGCATCCAAGCGAGCAAACTAACTTGATGCTTGTAAGCCATAAACGTAGGGTTGTTGTAGGTGGAACAACCATTAGCGATGGAAAGAAGACGGGGAGGAATTTGAGATCCATTGAGAAATTTTTACAACAGAAGCCCTTCAACTGTGGCAAGAACTTGTTTCCACAACAAAATATTCTATTATGAGAGTTTGAGTGAGATCGGCGTGGTGAAGAAATGAAGAGAGAAAAAAAAAGTTGTCATGGCGACACTAGAGATAGAAGACATGAGATAGTTATGAAAAAATTGCTCAAAATATCATATTAAACGTAAAAGTGATGTATTGATACTTTATGAAATGATTGAGAAAAAAAAGTATATGGATATATCTACTGTATGAGAAAAGGGGGTCCAGACACTACTTGCTGATGTGCGTACAATTACTGACATGTCGGTCTCCTCGTGTAGTTTTTCTTTGAAATCTTCTCTTTGTCCTTGATCGGGCGGGGGAAAGTACCTGTAAAAGACACTCCGATGCTCAAGTAAGAGAGTGTTTCAGGTGAAGTGTTTAATGATTGGGAAAACGTACCTTCTTTTTGGCTTGGACACTGTATTTATAGGGTTACCTTGTGAGCTTTGATCCTATGGACCTAGGATTAGTTGCCGATAGAGTTGCATGATGTATCCCATAATATCAGAGATCACGTTTGGATATATTTCCCGAATTCTTCGAAGCATGCATTGACTGTTTTAACTCTAAGTGAGATAACTCATTTATTAACATTTATGAGTGGAAATTGATCGACCACATAGACCGACACAAGCTTATCCGGTACCTATCGATACAATATATACACCACTGACCCATGCAAGGATGCGGTTAGTCTCTAACCATACTCAATTAAGTTTCCGTACATATCATTTAAAATCAATTTTTTTAAAGTAGTTTTATTTACAACACATCTCTTGAATTCAAAGTTACAAATAACACATGTTTTAACTTCATCAATAAATTCTGTTAGAAGTGTTCATTTTTAAACTAATTATTATAAAAGACAATAAATGCACATAATTATTTATGATTAAAATACGATATAAATTATTTTACACCGTTTGTTTTGTAGATTTGAAAGAATAATTAATATGACCAAATAATTGTTTCCCAAAATAGTCTGTACAGTGATACTCGTCTAAGTCTATAAAATTGTGTTTTGAATCAAAAATTTAAAAGACTTTATGTGGAATTCATCTCTCTGTTTAAAAATTACAAAGTAATACTTTTAACTTTATTATTGTATTTGTAAGGCTTCTTTTCTTTTTCTTTTCCTCTTTCTTCATATTCACGTATCCTCCTTTTCTAACTCTTTTCTCTATTTTATATTTTGAAAGATTTTCTCTCTTTTTAATAGATTATATATTAACTAAACATATAAAAAATAAAGTATTTTTATTCGATCAAAATTTAATTTAAAATGTTTTTAAATCTCTATATCTTTAATTTTTTGACTTTGTTTGTAAGTATTCTAAGATTTCATCAATATTATTAGTAACAAAAATATTATTGTATTGGTTAGTCCATATTTCACTACAAAAAATCATTAAATAAAAATTAATTTTAGAGACAAAAAATAAGTAGTTGCTATAGTGATCAAATTAGAGATCATTTTGGAGATTAAAAAAAATTTAATTTTTAAATTAGTTTCTATTATTATTAAATGGTTTATAAATTGGTATCTAATTAACTATCAAGATTTTAATTACCAATTATTTAGATTCTAAATTTAGTAGCAACTTATTTCTAAAAGTGAAACTTGTATATAGATTAGAAATGTTTAAAATGAGTTTATTCTTTAGAAGTGTTTATTTATTATTTTATAAACTGAGTTTTTTAATCAATAAGACTTTGAAATGATCAAATAGACTTGCATAAATTAATTTTATTTGAATCACAATTTACATATATTCATATTGTAAATTCTTTATAGTTTTTCTTTATTATATTTTGGATATGAATTTTTATTATAACTGTACTCGGTGAAATTGCATGTTGAGAAGACATGTTGAATAAAACTTTATATTCATAAAAGTTAGTATGAAGTATTACACAAACTTAAAAATAAAGTTTTAATACATTTTAAATATAACTAAAACATCAGAAGATAATTTTTATTTCTTACTTTCGTAAATTTGTGAAATTTATAAATTAAAAGGTTCAAATATGAAAACTAAAAGTGTTCATTATAAATTAGATTGACATGTAGAACTCAACCGTTTAACTAATGAAATTGTCTTAAATTAGTTTGTTCAATTAATTATTTTCGTTTTAAGCTTGAAACAAAATAATTATGATCAATATGATTTCTGAATTTTTATTTTTTAAAACTTAGATCAGTTCGATTGCTTGGTAAGTATATATTCTATAGTTTTTAGAACAATAAATTTTTAACTATAGTATTTAATCCTTTTTTACGTTTATCTGTTCTCTTATTCTTCTTATGACCTTATCTAATCGTATGATATATATATATATATATATATATATATATATATATATATATATATATATATATATATATATATATATATATATATATATATATATATATATATATATGAATTTCTTTTTTCATTTTCTCATGTTTATTATTTATTTTTTTACCATAATTCCAGTAAAGAAATGATTGAAATGAAAATTGGCAACTATATAAAAATATAATATAAAATAAAACAAATAATTAGTCTTGAAAGAATAGGAAGTATTTTAATATATTAATAAAATAAAAAATTAAATTAAGTAGAGATAAATTTTGAAAAAACAAATGATATTTTTTAATACAACTTCAACTTAACCCGTTAGAGTTGATTTGATCTATATTGACTAGAAATAATTTCTAAACTACTGTAGCTAAAATGTGGTGAATTTTGAATTTATTTGATCCTAAATCTGAGTCAATTCAATTAAAAACCCCTACAGCAAAAGTACACTTCAAAGAAAAAATAATGAAACACACGAGAAATTATGTAATTTGATATATCTTACTTACACTTAAGAAAACATATAAACACAAGTGTTTACTTTTCTCAAATAAATATTATAAAATTGATAACTCACACAGTTGTAAATCACTTTAAAATAGTAATGAATTTTTCTTAATATTCCAGTAATAGTTTGTTAGATTTATCATATCACCTGCTATTGGATCGCCATCAAACCATCTATAAATATATAGTCCTATAAGTTACCAACTTTAATGTAAGGAGGTGTTAAAGTTTTCACATCTACTAATAATAAAAACATTTTATAATATATAAATGAGTGTAAACCTCATCTTATAAGTCAATTTTATAAGATTGAAAAATAAATTTTAAGTTTAACTCACCTTATAAAATCAACTTATAAAGTAAGATTTACGTCTACTTATATATTATGAAATGTCCTATCATTAATCAATGTAAAATCTCCTACACAAAATTTTTAATATACTGATAATCATTCTTCATTTGTCTTAATTTATTCCAAACTTCTATCACTTGTCTACATACAAATTATTATATTAATGATTGGATAACAAAAAGAGGAAGTAGTCAAACTCAATAAGCTGAAGAAATTATTTAAAATGGAATTATTTTTTATAAAAAATTAAAAATATACCCTTCAAAAAATGAAAACTTTTTTTTTTCTATCTGATGTGTCTTTAATTAAAGTCAGCATAAGCAGTAATAGGAGCACATGGAAAGGGCAAGTGGTGGGCAAAATCCACATTTGGTACTTACTAGTCTGATGAAAAAGACGTGAGAGAGGTTTTTTGACTTTGAATGAAAAAGTTTGCTAATAAATAATGTCAAACTGCGTCAATTTTATGATTGCATGGAATCTGGAATATCGGAACTAGGGGTGTCAACCACTCTACTAATTCAACCTCTTTAAATAATTTATTTTGTTTAATTAAGAAATTAAGTTTGAATACTTTTTATCAGAGCAAACATTTTTTTAAATACCCAAATAAACCTTCCCCAACACTGTTTAAAAAATTAGACTCATTCATCATCATCATTCATACTTTCATAATTTGGTCTCCTAAATAATACTACATTTTCTTTCCCTTCCTTTTTTTTTTCTTCTCATTTTTAAATAATGGAAAAGTCATTTCGAAATTTGACTTTTCAATATCTGATGAATTTTTAACGTAAACAGTAATAAACAAGTAGGAATGGTAGAACTAATCGGATTCTCATCCCGATCTTAGTTAGTCAATGGGGACGAGAATAGCCGGCTAAAATGTGTTGAAAATCTTAAACCTTTTTTTTTTTAATTTTAATTTTTAAAATTTATTATATATATATTAAAAAAATATTTAATTATATAAATATTTTTTTAAGTTTTTAATTGATTAATTAATATCTCTAATAAAATAAATTAAAATAATTATTACCTTATCTACTAAATATTATATTATAATTAATAATTGAAATTTAATTTATAAATTTTAAATAAATTTTGTTGTGTATTTACATCATTCAAATAGTATAATATAAAAAAAATTATTTTTTAAACTATTTTAATTTAAAAAAGTGAATTGCAGTCTCACTCAGTTATATATTAACAAGTTAGGCGAAATAGGACAAAATGGACTTATGGATTAAAAACACTAATTCAACTCATTCAAATTTTAACGAACCCCACATACAAAGATATTATTTGCTAATTTGAAAATTAGAATGAACATGAGTTTATTTGGTAAAAAAGTTAAAGTTTGAATGATTAAAAATTATTAAGTTTCAACTTGACTTATTTAATTCATTTATACCTTAATTAATTTTATTTAATTCAACACATGCATTTTACAAGTTCTTTTAGAAGTTCATAGTGGTCTTTTTTATTCTAACTTTTTTTTTTTTAATTTAACGGTTCTAACAAAATTATTTATATTTAATAACTAGCTTAAAAAATGAAAAAAAGTGAAAGATGATGGATAAATTTCTCTTTTTCGGTAACAAAAAGGATTATTAGGTCATTTTAAAAGTAAATTAAAAATGGTATTATCTATTTGCATAACGTATTTTTTTTTAACGATTTCAACGAATATATCATATTTAATTGTTACACTAAAAGAAAATGAAATATGATGATAGCAAATGATTATAACATAGTTATTTCATGTGGAGTCAAGTAAATGTGCCTATCGACCATATGGAACAAATGAGCCCTGTGTTTCTTTCTTCAACTAAGGAATCCTACAACATAAGAACAATAATTAAGCATAAACAATACTACTTCACCTAGGAATAAGGGAAAACAACAACGATAATATGTGCGTTTATACTATAAATTCATTTTCTCATCTAATTTCGTGTGAGCAACCTTCCATATCTTATAACGTGGCGTGGAGATACAAGGTCAACAAAATCTAGTTTCGTTGCCTCTGTGCAATTCTTCATGAGGCATTAGTTACCCTTACCCACCCCCTACCCCACGATAGTATATGAGGGGCATCATTTAGCTTTTGTTCCTGGGAGGCTATTCTTTTTTCCTGTGATGCAAATAAAAATATGAGACAACCACAAAATGTAGGTATAAATTTTGTATAAGCATAAATATTGTGAAAACCTAACCTGTAAAAATTCATCCAATCAAATGACATGAAACTGCATCAAATCCTCCTCAATTACTTGGTACTTGGCACAAACTATGATCTTTAAGCTTTCTAAACATGTATTCCCGTGTCAAGAAAGTCTTAAAATTCCTCCACCTAGTGGCAATGGTTGATAAGAACCTCTTTTTTACCACCTTAGTGTTTTAATGTCAAAATTTTATTGTAGAAAAAACATAAAACATTAATAAATTGAGAATGCGAAATAATAACATAATTAACTAATAAGGCGTTAACATAAAATAGCATAATACCTAAATATCCTGACACATGTGTTTTTAAAAACAATAGATTGAAATTTTCAAAAAGAATACTAGTTCAAAAAAAGAACTAGTTATTATTAAAAACAACTGATTAAAAAGTCTGGGCACACAAATCACAAATCTATAAAACAATTTCTCTTAGAAAAGATTTGAGACCTTTTTTTAAGAAATAAATTTCAGAATTAATTTCAACAAATCATCTTTGAAAACAACTTATTATTTTTCCAATTTTAGTAACAGAGGAAAAATCAATAGATTAAACATAAAAACACCTGATTGATTTTCTGATTATAATATCTGGAAAAATATTAACAGATTAAACCTTAAAACAATTGATTGACTTTCTGGTTATAGAATCTAGAAAAATATTAACAGATTAAATTTCCAAATAATGGATTAATTTTCTTGTTTTGATAAAAGACAGAAAATTATTTAAGTTTTCAAGAATCAAGTAAGAATCCAAATACAATCAAGCACAATTTTCAAGAAGTTTTTTTATTCAAACAATGCAAACACACAAAATCAATACATAGAGATTCATGTACAAATGCTTAGAATATTAATTTCGTTCAATCCAAAATATCAGACAACACTGCAGATAAAAATAATCGATTAATTTTACAAACAACCAATTGATTTTTACACCAGTAAGAACAATTATGCAGAAAATTAAATTGCAATGATAAAAGAAGCGTAAAGAACAACAAGATTTGTATTGATTCACTCAAAATTGAGCTACATCCATTCCCACCTCACACCAAGATGGAATTCACTAGATCAACAATTTCTTTTTACAAAAGAATATCAAAAACAATTCTTGATTCCTACAAGAACCAAACCACACACTACAACACCCTATTACAGTTGTGATACCCACCAAGAAACACTATTTTGACACTTACAAACACATATTTAAAAGCACAGTATAGTAAAGGATCGAATTTACCTTTACTATGAACCAAGAAACTAAAAAAGGATCTCCAAATTTACAGCACACTTTGAAAACCTTTGACGTCAAGTGAATGATGAAAGTTAAGCACTAGGAACACTCAAAGATTATCAAAGACTAATCTCTCCAAAAATAGCTCACTCTTGATTCTCTCAAATTGTAAAAAAGTGTTGTATGTAAGCAATTCTCAAAACCTTTTTCAGAAACAAAACTCACCCCTTTATAGGTTTAAAACATAAACTGTTTTAAAATAGAATAGGGTACTGTCAAGAAAATCAACAGGTTAAAAATCAAAATAATCAGTTGATTTTACTTAAAACACTTAGTATGTTTCAAAACTGATTTTTCATAAAAGGAAAGTGTTTAAACTGAAAATACTTGATATCTAACATATAAAATAGGGTTTTCCAAAGGTAAAAAACTTTACAGATAAATCTAAAACCTTTTAGAATTTTCAATCAATTGATTTACAAAACAACTAATTGAAAAACTGCAACTTTCCAGTAAAGAAAATTTTAACCAATTGAAAACAGTTTCAATGAATTGAAAAATTGCAACTTTCCAGAAAACAAAATTTTAACCAATTGAAAACATTTTTTAATCAATTAAAAAACTTTTTAACTAATTAAAAATAGTTTTAACTAATTAAAAATAGTTTTAACCAATTGAAAATGATTTTGTCCTTGGATCCTTCATCATTACTAAAGGAAAAAGATAAATCAAGACATACAAAACAAAGCCTAAGCTACCTAGACACATAAGGCAACAAGTCTTCACTCAAGGCTTCAAATCATGGCTTCATCAAACACTTTGAGTTGGGATCCTTGAGATGTCTAACATCTTCAACCTCATCCCATGATGGAATGATAATAGATACATGTTGTTGAGTTATCAATCCCAAATAATTGCTAAAATTAGTAGCATTTGGGTTTGACACCTTACTTGAACGAGGATCTAGGATCTACGTCAATCTACATCCTCTTCTTACAACAATAAATAAGTAAGCAACAACAATTTAAGGGAAATATTGCATTGCTGTGATTGAGACCCCCAAAAATAACCACAATATCATTTTTTTTTAAAATGAAAGGTTTAGATCTCTAATGTCAATGAAAAATAGAACTAATCCAATCGGACATAAATGATCAATGCACAAAACCAGTCACAAGTCACAGGCGCTAACAAAGCAAGTGAGCCAACATGAAAGCCTCAACAACCTTGCTACAGGTGTCGCCAAAGTGAAAATGAGAAAAAAAAAAAAAAGCAAGAACGTCGTTTTACGATAAAATAAGTGGAGAAAAAGATGTTCGCACCAAAGATATAGAGTTTTACGTTGGATCAAATAGGATCCGACAAAAAACTCTTCATTGTATTTTCAAAATTATCACCACCTTTTTTTTTTTATGTCGTGGCAGAGAGATCTAATGTAAAAACTGTAACATAAATAAAATTCTTTCCACTAATGACTTAATTAACTCCAATTAGTTTAAGTACGAATCAAAGTCAACGTCATAACTCTTTTTAAATTAGTAATGAGTTCGAACCAACTTCTAAATCTTTATAAAAAAAAATGAATGCAAAATTAGGCAACACCAATTAAATATTTATATCACTTGATAACACAATCAAAATAATAAACAATTGTATAAATAAATAATAAATACGTAAACACAGATTATGGAACATTCCAAAATATTGTACTAATCAGAAAAATAAAAAATGTAAAAATAGTTAGAAAGAAGTATAAGTTACATAAAAAAAAATATTGATAAGTTAATGAAGATTTATTATTTCAATTACCATATAATAATTAATAATTTTTTACAAAGACTCAGAGAAAAATTATCTCTAAAAATGTATCAACTTTTATTCCAAATAAGTTTATAACTTTTTTTTTATATAAAAATTGTTCTTAAAATATACGAGATCGAATATCCCCTGGCTAGTATCTTCTTCATGTAGTATTCAACTGCTGTCTGTCCATTAGTCTTAAAGGGTGGGGTACTTGCAAAGACACTCTAACGCTCAAGTCAGTTGAGGGTGGTAATATGTCTATAGGGGTTCAGAACTAAAAGAGTCATTACCTTTTGCTATTGGGTCTACCTCTATTTATACTTTTCTATTGGACCTTGTGCTTCTTAAGGATTATCGCAGGCCCAATAAGACTTTAATCGTGCTTTATTATCCTTAATCTATCTTTGGCTTTAATCGTCCTTTGGGGGGGTAATAACTGAGTAGTCGGATGGCTGGATGCCATATCGGCAATTCGGTTGACCAACTTCTGGTAGGACACAAGCTCCAGGCTTGAGCTTCTTGTAGAGGTGAAAAGTCTTGCGTTAGTTTCCACCGTTTGGCCATGAAACGAGGGAGTCTTGGACTTCGTGCCAAGTTCAACACGTGGCTGACGTGTCTTGTTATCCTGCGCATTGTCGTATGATCTAGGCTATTCCTCTGTTTTGATCCAATGGTTTAGATTTGCTTGTCGGTTCTTATTCCCATGCAGTTCTTCAGTCTATAAATAGCATTGGTGGTCCTCTCATTTTCTTACTTTTTCTTATTGTTTTCCTCTTCTTCGAGATACTACCGAGTCAAAAAAGTTTAAGGTAACCATGTCTTCTTCCCTGTATGGTAGTTCGACTTGTAGGGTTTCTAGGGCTTTCAGAAGCATACTTCCTCGTGACGTCGTCCATCTTTTGGAGACTGCTATGGAAAGTTCTTCGAGTTCTTCAAAGTCTTCCCGCATTAGCGGTGAAACTAGTGTGAATGGGGTGGCCGAAGATATTCGTCTTTCGGTTAACCCTGTTGAGGGTGCCGTCGAACTGGACCTCCCACCCAACTGAGCCCCTGGGCATGACTGGGTGGACTCAAGCGTGTGGGAGCATTCTTCTCGGTTTGACACCACCGCATCGCTAAAATATTTCAGTGTTAGCATTGATATGTTGGACCCGGAGTCGTCGAATGAAGTTGTTTCTCTCTGAAGGTGCTCGCCGTCTGACGTTGTGTGTTTAGGTTCTAATTCTTTAGGTGAATATTTTTCTTCTATTCTTGTTTAATGATCGATGTCCATGTTCGTTTTCCTTTTGATGCTTTTACCATCGATGTGTTGCGCGCCTTGAATGTGGCACCTTTACAACTTCACCCAAATAGCTGGGCTCACATTCAAACTTTTTAGCTTATATGCTTTTGCCTCAAACTAAAGCCCACCTCTCAAGATTTTACACAGCCAAACTATTTTGTTATTATATATGGAAAATTTCGTAGGTAACTCAGAACCTACAGATATTAATTCGTAGGTAAGTCCCAATTTACATACAAATTCAAATCCTTCAATTTACATACAGATTCAAAATCGTAGCTAAATATCAGTAGGTAATGACAACTTTTCTTGTAGTGTATTCAATGTAGATAAGAAGCTATGTACTAATCAACTAATAAAAAATGACTACTCTTCTCAAATTGTCTAACCGAAAATTGAAGATTCAATACAATACTGTCAGTACAACCTCTAGTACCTTTTACATAAAGTTTAGCAAAATGTAAGGACATTTCAAAATTGAAGAAGTACTACACAAGAAAATGTATTAAATCTCAAACAATAAACTAATGCTCTCTCATTGAACAAGTCTAAAAGCAATTGGATATAATAAAGTTTAAAAGGGGCTCTAACACTCCGGACTCAATATGTTCAACAAAAATAATTTCTAAATCAATAAACACAATATAATTTAATTCTAAAAGTATAATATATAATATATTTAACAATTAATAAATACTAATTAAATAGAACAGAAAAATAAGCAAAATAAAAAATTAACCTATAAGTGGCAAAGGCCCAGTGCAATGTTTAGTTGAGGTTTGGGGCGGGGTGCAATGGAGTCGCTTTGACAAGCGTGCGATGCAAGGAACAGGAAGGAGGCGGGGTCGAGGCTCTTGGGAGAGTCATGAGGAGGTGATGACTTTTTACGGCAAGTGCACCGCGTTGTCAGAAGTAATAATTTGTCCCTAAGGACGGATATCAATCCCACAAGGAACAGTTGAATTATCAAGTACAATATTATCTAAATATGAAACAGAACAATAAAAAGTTGTTTGGAAATTGTTATAATGGCAAGAATTAACAAGAAAACAAATCAAAGAGTAATTGCGTCTATTGGAAAAATGGGGGTTAGGTTTCATCTGTCTCACTCTCATGTATTTTGATTAGCATGTCAATATTAAGTTCTTTGATTGAAATTGATGCCCGTATAAAAATCATTTATATCGATTCCTCGCATATAAAATCCTTAAGAATGTTTCCTAACTATCGATCCCTCGCATAATTATAAGAACAACTTAGAACGAAGCTCAAACGTTAATAGCAATTAACATTTCAAGTCTATTCCTAGCACTCAAATATGTCAAGTATTGTTGTTTAGGTCAGAATCCTAAAAATACTTTCCAGTCAGATTTAAGATTCTCAATTTTGTCATGGAAAATTAAAAGTAAAACAATAATACCAATAATCAATCTAGAACTGAATATTTTAATATAAGATATCACCTTAATACATAAGAGTTTGAGCATATTACTCCCAATCCTAAAGGGTAGAATTAGCCACGCATACTTCTAGCACCTTCCATTCCCCCAATTGGGTTACAATTCACTCTATGATGTTTTCCTCTCAATCTGGCACACTAAGGTTATGCCTCTAGTCCCCTATTTAACCTAATTTGCTAGGGTTAAGTGACTTCCTGCATCGCACTTATGGGCTTAATGATAAAAACATAAAAATAGCCCAATTAATCTGACGCATTCTCACTGTTGAGTTGGACTCTTTTTCTCTCTTTTATGCCTTTTGGGCCTTCCCACTTTCTCCTTTTGGCATATATTATTCTTCTTTAGTCCAAATCTCCATTCTTCTCTAGAAACCTGCAATTAACACCAAATTTGGGAATAAAATGCTCTTATTCAATTAAAGATCATAAAAAATGTAAAAAGGTATAAATTCATAAATTAGGGATTATTTTAAATGTAAATTAGCAATTAATACTCATAAGTGCCTATCTTTTAATATGAAATATTACGGAAATTAGACACTTATCAGGAGGTCGGGGTGAAGGTCCTTAGCAGACATGCGGCACAATAGGGGTGCTTGGTGCAGAAGTGATTGAGGTCTAGTGTGTTAGCTATAGTTTTGTCTTTTCTGTTTTAGTTTGTTGTTTCAAATAAGCCTGTTACAATAAAGACCTATTCTCTAGGAGAGATTCTAGCCACTACGTTGTAGGTCTATAAATCGTTTAATTTATTTTTTCTGCTTCAATGTAAGGGCTATTAATAGCCAAAAATTTATTCAATTTTGTGCACACTTTCTCTATTCTGTTTTCTAAATTTCTAAAGTTCTGATTTCCAACATTTGGTATCCAGAGCTAGGAAAAGGACCTGACTAAAATAGGAGTGTGAGGGTGAGTGACGCATGACAACCTTAGAGAAATTTGTGACCCCAAAGTTTGACGGTCACTACGACCATTGGTCAATGTTGATGGATAATTTCTTACGAAGCATAGAGATGTGGAATCTGGTAAGTGAAGGGATTTTGTCATTAGCAATAGGAACTTCATCAGCTAGTGAGACGCAGAGGAAGGGCATCAAGGAAGCTAAGCTTAAGGATCTAAAGGTCAAGAATTTCCTGTTCCAAGCAATTGGCAAGGAGATCAAGGAAACTATTCTTGATAAAAGTACGTCAAAGGCGATCTGGGATTCAATGAACCAGAAGTACCAGGGATCCACCAAGGAGAAGAGAGCACAACTGCAAGCTTTGAGAAAGGAGTTTGAAATGTTGAATATGAAGGAAGGAGAAAAGATTGATAACTTTGTTGCACGAACCCTAACAATGGTGAACAAGATGAAGGTGAATGGTGAAAATATGCAGTCAAGCACAGTGGTAAGCAAGGTTTGAAGATCTTTGACTCCCAAATTCAATTATGTTGTATGTTGATTTGAGGAGTTAAATGGTTTAGGAGCCATAGCTATTGATGAGCTCCATGGAAGTCTGCTTGTTTAAGAACAAAGAATGCTAGGGTGTCAGGAGGAAGAACAAGCCTTAAGGGTATCTTATGATAAGTCCGGAAGAGGAAGGGGCAGAGACTCACTCCTATGAAGTCGAGGTAGAGGAAGAAGGAAGTCATCTCAAAACAAAGCTACAATAAAATGTTTTAAATTTCATCAGTTGGGACACTATCAATATGAGTGTCCTGATTGGGAGAAGTAAGTAAACTGTGCTAAACAAGAAAAAGAAGAAGAGCTTTTGTTGATGTCATATGTCGACTTTGATCAAACCAAAAGCAAAGAAGTCTAGTTCCTTGATTCTGGGTGCCCCAATCACATGACTGGTAATAAAGAATGGTTCTCAGAGTTGGAGGAAGGATTTAAACAAATCGTAAAGCTTGGTAATGACACTAGAATGACAGTGGTTGCTAAGGGAAGTGTACATTTTCAAGTAAATGGCATCACTCATGTAATTTCAAATGTTTTATACATACCTGAATTGAGAGCAATTTGTTAAGCATATGACAACTTTAGGAGAAGGGTTTAGCCATCTTAATTCTGCAAGGGACTTGTAAAATCTATCATCCTTGAAGAGGGTTAATTATGCAAACTAACATGAGTGGAAATAGAATGTTTTATCTATTAACATCTATGGGATCAACAAAGAATTCTATGTGTCTTCAACCTGAAGTTTTTTATGAAAAAGAATCACATTTGTGGCATCACCGCTTTGGCCATTTGAATTATACAGGACTGAGAATGCTTGCATAGATGGTAAATGGTGTGCCTCTGCTCAAAGTTCCAAGGAGATTATGTGAAGTTTGCTTGGTTGGCAAACAACACAGAGAATATATACCAAGGCATAGTTCATGGAGAGCATCGAAGCAACTTCAACTTGTGCATTCTGATCTATGTGGACTAATCAAACCAGCGTCCAACAATAATAAAAGGTACATCATAAGTTTTAATGATGATTTTTCACAAAAAACTTGGGTTTATTTCTTACACGAGAAATCAAAAGCTTTTGTTGCATTCAAGAATTTCAAAAGAGGTGTTGAAAAGGAAATTGGTGCACATATAATTTGTTTGAGAACAGATAGAGGAGGTGAGTTCAACTCAAATGAATTATGGAAATTCTGTAAAACTCAAGGTATACGCAAGAAGTTCACAACAACATACACTCCACAACAAAATGGAATTGTTTAAAGGAAGAATAGAACAATTATGAACACAATACGCTCAATGTTAGCTAAGAAGAAAGTTCCAAAATGTTATGGGCTAAAGCTGTAAAGTGGTGTGTGCATATTCAAAACAGGAGTCCAACAGTAGTAGTAAAAGAACAAACCCCAAAGGAAGCATGGAGTGGAGTGAAGGAAACAATGGATTATTTTTGGATCTTCGGGTGTATAGCTCATGTTCACATTCAAGACCAGAAAAGGAGTAAGTTGGATTCCAAGAGTAAGAAATGCGTATTCTTGGGGGTTAGTGATGAATCCAAAGCTTATAGGCTATATGATACAGGCAGTAAGAAGATTATCATTAGCAATGATGTGCGATTTGAAGAAGAAGAAAGTTGGGATTGGGGCAGAACTGAAGAAGAGTTGAAGTTAGAAGATGATATAGAAAATATTGAAGAGCTCATTGAGGAGGAGAATATTGAGAATGCTTCAGATGGCAGTAACAACTTAGATACCTTATCTCAAAATGAAGTAAACACTGAAGAAGTTGAAGGGAGGGGTGAAAGAATTAGAAAAGAACTAGTCTAGATGGAGGATTATGAAACAAGTGAAGGTCTTTCAGAAGAGGAAGATATGCATGCAATGATGATAGCAACATCAGATGATCCATTCTCATTTGAAGAGGTAGTCAAGAGAAAGAAGTGGAGAGAGGCTATGGCAGTAGAAATTGAAGCTATAGAGAAGAACAAGACTTGGGAACTAGTAGATTTGCCTAAAGGTGCTAAGCCAATTGGAGTTAAGTGGGTTTTT